>CM077004.1:98872118-101372118 GCA_039090855.1 Macrothele yani | reverse complement strand
CATTTGAAGAGGAATATTCTTGATGAAGTGACTTTAGCACCATTCTTCTCCATGATTTTTGACACAACACAAGATCTTACAAAAAGTGATCAAATGAGTGAAATCGTCCGCTACGTAACTTTGCCAGTGGACAAATATGGTCGGCCTACTGATGTAAAGATAAAAGAAACATTTCTGGGATTTCGGGATATCAAAGATCAGATGTCTGCTGGCCTAGAGAAAGCAATACTACTGGAAGAGAATAAGTTAGATCTTTCTAAGTGTTGTGGGCAGGGATACAATGGGGCAATCTTCGATGATTGGAAAATATTCTGGATTACAATCCTGAATAAGGGGAAAAGAAGAACACACCTTGCTTTTGTTCACTGTGCAGTGCACAACCTTAATCTTGTTATCAACGATGCTGTGATGGGAAGCATACATGTACAGACATTTTTTGATACAGTACAGTGACTGTACACTTTCTTTGCAAACAGCGTTAAGCGTTGGAGCTTATTGTCAACCATCTCTCCGAGTTGAAAGGAAGCAAGACAAAACAGAGTAACGTAACTTTGAAAAAAATTCAATCCTACTCGCTAGTCTAGCAGAATGGATGCAGTAATGTCACTTCGATTCTGTTATGTTGATATTCTGAAAACTTTAACTAGGGTAATCCTCTTAAGCCAAAAAATGAGGCGATATATGAAGCCACTGGTTTGAAAAAATGCAGGGAAAATTTTGAGTTTATTTTTCTTCTGGTACTTTGGTTTGAAGTGCTGAACTCGCTTAACACTGCATCAAAGTCACCACGATCTTGCTATGTAGATCCCTCAGGAGCTGTAAACCTATACTCGGGGCAAACTTAAATTGGCAGTAGAAGGAAGGTTACAGAGTGTATACTTCCAGTGCATAAAATAGTTCTAGTTTAAAAGCTCATACTCCAGCTTCAACTGGCACTTAAAAAGTACACAGATGTTCAATACGTTGGTGTACGTGAATTTAAAAAATTCAGATCTGTTTCAGCGCCATTTCTAAAAAAATACAGATATTTGCATTTTGGTGACATCACTGATGGTTCTCTGTCACAACATTCTTGTTTGGGTCAGAATTAAGCCATCAACCCAGGGGGTATTTAGTGCTGTGGGGGTGTGAAAGTCATTAGCGGAAGGGTGAGAAAAGTGTTTCCGAGGGCATTTCGCTTTTCTACTTCTCGATTGTTGTTTTAAAACACTCTTCTGTCTTTTCGTTTTTTTCCAATGGCATCTGCTGGTCACTCGAGTGTATTTCAGCCGCATAAAGCTGGGAAACCATTACAAAGCTCAGCTAAGGTGATCGTTATGAATGTTTTCACTAAATTGATGGAAAAACATTCGCTGAATAAATCGGAAAATGAAATAACAATTCTTACGGCAGAACTCACTGTTGTTGAAAGTCACAATGTTTTAGACACAACGGTGCATTTTCTACTTCCGGGGATAAATGCCCGTTAAGGGAACCCAAACATGGCTGGAACGGTACGACAAATTTACTTTAACCACAGTTCGTCAAAAAGTACAGTTTCTTCTTCCGGAATGAAATTCCAACAGCAATCAAAGTTATGTTGGCTGTTAATGATGATGATGAGCTGCCTACAGTTTGTGTTAGAGCTGTGAGGAACATTATGAAAGATTTGGAATTCAAGTACAGCAAGCAGGAATGGATATCAATGTTGATCGAGCGTGACAATATCCAGGAATGGCGTTGGAGATATACAAGAGACATTCGGTTTCATCGTTCTCAGGGTAGGTCAATATATTACACCGATGAAACATGGGTAAATTTTGGGCACACGAAAAACGCAGTTTGGCAAGACACAACTGTTAAATCTAGAGAACAAGCATTTCTCCGCAGCCTTTCACCTGGCTTATAAGCTCTTTCTTCTGGAAAAGGCCAGAGGTGAATAATTATTCATGCTGGTAATGAAAAAGGATTTGTGGGCAATGCATGTGAAATTTTCCTTGCTAAAAAAAACACAGGAGACTACCACAGTGAAATGAATGGCAAACATTATGAAAACTGGTTCATCAACAAATTATTACCAAATATCGAACCAAACAGCATTATTGTTTTGTATAATGCCCCTTATCACAGCGTACATGTTGAAAGTATGCCGACAAAATAAATGAAGAAATCCGATATCCTGCAGTAGTTGGCAGCAAAACAGATTCTGTGGGATTCGGACATGTTAAAAGCTGAGCTCATGAAGCTTGTTTTGAATGTCCGTAGTTGCTACGAAGCATATCGCATCAACAGCATTGCTCAAATACATGGACATAAAATTTTTCACTTGCCTCTATATCACTGCGAGTTGAATCCAATCGAGCTTGTATGGAGTCAGGTCAAAGGATTTGTGGCAACTGAAAACTGCAAAATACTTGCACAAAATTGATTTCTTCACTTACCAAGCACAGCGAAATTTTCGCTTTTAAACTCATGTAAATTTTTATTCACCAAAAATCATTAAAGTTCACTCCACTGGGCACATTTCATTTTTCTGTTGCATCCCCCCCAAATAATAGGCTGTGCATTTCAATTGAGATAGTGCATTATGCTTAATTACTTTGAAAAGGACATTTAATCAGATAGCATTGTTTAGAAATTTTACGAAGTTGGTAAATTTTGGATTTTTTTTTCGACACTAAACTGTTATCATGGCTTCAAAATTAAAACTGGACTGAATATGTTTGCAATCCGTTTTTATTAAAGAGAATGTCGGTATGTGAGCATTGCAATAACAACTCATCGCGAAATTCTGGCAGACCCTTCAAAATTCCACAAAATGTTTTTAATCACCGTCCAAGTTGCAGTGGTCGGTATCAAGTCGAAGTTCCAAAGGGAGTGCATCAGAAGAAAAATATTTATTGTCATATTTTTAGGGGTCACAATGAGACACTTGAGAGCGCGTACACGGCCTCGAGTGTGTCTCCGCTGCCACTGGCACACGCATTAAATATTTTTAATTTTTTTCTCCAAGTTTCTTCTTCCACAACAGTCTGCCTTGAGCCAGTTTCTTTCATGCTTTTCGAATTTCATGCACCCATCTCCCTCTTGTCATCTTCTGGGTATTGTTTTTTCCTTTGCTATTTCAACTCTCCGTCAGTGGCTCTTTCTTCTAGCAGTATGTCCATCACATTGCAATTTCAGGAATTCTGGCCATAATGTCTTCCATTCTTGTCATTTTCCCGATTCATGAGTTCCTATTTGTATCTTTCCTGGTAACATCAAACATGCATCTCTACATGCTACTTTCAGTTACCTGCAACGTCTGTATGTCTATTTTAGTTGAGGTCCATGTCTGTGCTCCATGCGTAAGAACTGCAAGGATGCAATGGTACAACAGTTTCTTTTTAAGAAATAATGCATCCGACCAAGTTTTATAGTCGATTATTTTCTTCATAAATGTGGCAATGTGGCCAAGGCTTAATATCTGTTGCCTAATTTAGGTATCGGTACTTCTACATTTTCCCTATCAATCGTTAAATATTAAATCTTAATATTCATTTCTTGTAAAAAAAAAAAAAAAAAAACTTTCGATCAATGCAAGTGCAAAGATTCAGCTGTTTGAGAACACAGCATCCATAAAAATTGGAAAGGGAGTGAGACAAGGTGACGCTATATCTCCCAAGCTCTTTAATGCCACATTGGAAAATGTCTTTCAATCACTGAACTGGGAAAACAAAGGGATAAACATTAATGGAGATTATCTAACTCACCTTCATTTTGCTGATGACGTAGTCATTTTTGCAACTACCCCATCAGAACTGCAGAGTATGATCCAGGAACTTGCTGACATGAGTAAAGAAGTGGGATTAAAAATGAACTTTCAGAAGACAAAAGTGATGTACAATGCCTTTACAAGAAATGAAGATTTATCGATTGATGGAAAAATGCTGGACATAACAGAAACATACGTTTATCTTGGGCAGCAGATATCAAGTGAGGGTCACATTGATGAAGAAATTAATCGGTGTATAAACGTGCCTGGAGAGCTTTTGGAAGAAACAGTATAATTTTCAGGAACAATATGCCATTATGTCTTAAAAGAAAAGTGTTTGATCAATGCATCCTTCCAGTGCTTACGTATACTTCCAGTGCTTGCAGAGACATGGACCTTAACTAAAAGAGACATACAAAGGCTGCAGACAACTCAAAGCAGCATGGAGAGGTGCATGCTTGGTGTAACCAGTAGAGATAAGAAGAGGAACTCGTGGATCCGAAAAATGACAAGAGTGGAAGATATCATGATCAAAGTAAAATCCCTGAAATGGCAATGGGCTGGACATACTGCCAGAAGGACAGACAATCGATAGGCAGTCGAAATTTTAGATTGGATTCC
Organism: Macrothele yani; assembly: GCA_039090855.1. NCBI lineage: Eukaryota > Metazoa > Arthropoda > Arachnida > Araneae > Macrothelidae > Macrothele > Macrothele yani. The sequence goes on along the minus strand of CM077004.1, from coordinate 101,367,764 downwards.
AAGGGACAGGAAAAGACCCAGAAGAAGACCACATGGAACATGGGTGGATAAAATTCGAAAGTATGCGGGAGTAACATGGAGGAGACTGGCACAAGACAGACCGCTGTGGAAGAGGCCTGGAGAGACCTTCATCCAGCAGTGGATTGATAATGGATGATGATGATGATGATGATTATGATGATGATGATGATATATGTACAATATATATATATATATATATATATATACAGAGGCGGATTGGCCCAATGGGATATTTCCCGGTGTGCCAATCCGCCTCTGCCATTTCTCCACCGGGATATTTCCCGGTGGACAACTGGAGAACTGGCCCATTTCCTTGCATTCTTTTTGTCCATATTGTTTGGAAAAAGGAATAATTATTTTGATACTTATGAATAAGAATCATTAACTTCATTTGAACTGTATACTGTATTATGTGTTTAAAACATTGTTGTCTTTAAAAAATGGCATTTCCTTCTATCTATGCATTTTTTGGGTGTTTGCTCTGAAATGACAAAGTGAAATTCACTCTACTTCAGTGAAAAATTTGCTGCTGGACTGAGCACGGTGTTATAAATAAATAAATAAAGATAACTACGGTTAAAAGTTAGATCGTTAGACTTGGAGCAAAAGGGTCATTCGTAGGTCCTACTATTCTTTTAATCTTGAAAGAGGCACTAGTAACAATTTGGATGGTAAATCATCCCCACTCCCTTATTCACATACAGACATAGAGTACACAGCGATTCTCCAGCAGAGATGTATGGAAATGCGTGTCCCATCCACAGTATTCTTAAAAGAAATAACGATGAAATACGGGATTACACGTGTACAATACAAATTTGAAGTTGTGATTCCATCTATTGGTGTAAATTATGACAAGAGAGGCAAGTTAAATAATATCCGAAAACTTGAAAATGTCATCGTCTTGGAGCGGGGATCAAACTCGCGTCTCACTGTTTGCACCCGAGAATGTTAACCAAAGAAATATATGTTTATATGTACACTATATTCACAAAAATCACTGGACACCCCTTCAAAAGCAAATGAATGGATCCTCTGTGTTGTTAAGATGCACGGTACAGCTGCAAACTGTATAAAAACAAACCTGCAGCTGACCCTGATCATATCGCACTGTGAGGTTGAGTGAAAATGTCATGGCGGGAGAGAACTGACTTTGAGAAAGGAAAGATTGTTGGGAGTTATATTAGTGGGTTGTCCATAAGAGAAACCATGAGGCTTTTAAACACACCCAAGTCAACTATTTTGGATGTACTGAATAAGTGGAAGACACATGGCTTGCCTGAAGCAGCAAAACGGCAGACCAAAGAAAATCAGTGATGGAGGACGTCAAAGGCTCAGGAGAGTTGTTACAACTGATCGATGGAGTACTGCACAAGACCTCAGTGTACAGGTGAGTAAAAATGCTGGAACCTCGGTATGTACACATACCATTCTCAGGGAACTTCATTCCATGGGTTACTGTGGTAGTGCGGCTGCTTATAAGCCTTTCATCTCCACTCGGAATACTACTTGTCATTTAGCACAGTGCAAAGAACATTTATAGTGGACCGTAGATCAATGGAAACGTGTCTTATGGACTGGTGAATCCAGATACACGATCCATAAGTCGGATGGACATGTGTGGGTATCGCAGCAGCTGGGGGAACGCTATTTACCACAGTTTACTGTTCGTACGGTCAAATTTGGAGATGGCAGTGTACTCGTGAGGGGTGTTTTTCATGGTATGGTCTTGGCCCATTGGTTATCATGGACAAACCTGTTAACTAGCCCGTCTACCTTGATATTCTGAACAATTACGCCCTACCAACTTTGTGGCAATACTATGGACCTGAGCCTTGTTGGTACAAGCAGGATAATGCAGCGAGCCTTAAAGCAAGGACTGTTACGGCGTGGTTTGACCATAATTCTATAACGTGTGAGGACTGGCCAGCACAGAGCCCTGATCTGAATCCCATAGAGCACTTATGGGATGAATTAGAGCGACATATGAGAAGTTTCGAACCAAGGCCTACTACTAAGCAACAGTATAATCATCATCATCATCACTGTCAACCATTATCAATACACTGCTGGACGAAGGTCTCCCCAAGTTTCTTTCGAACCGTCTGTCTTGTACCAGTTTCCTCCATGTCACTCCCGCATACTTTCGAATTTCATCCACCCATCTCACATGTGGTCTTTTCCTGTCCCTTGGAATCCAGTCTAAAATTTCAGCTGTCCATCGATGGTCTGTCCTTCTGGCAATATGTTCAGCCAATTGCCATTTCAGGGATTTTACTCTGATTATGATGTATTCCACTCTTGTCATTTTTCGGATCCACGAGTTCCTCTTCTTATCTGTCCTGGTTATACCAAGCATGCACCTCTCCATGCTGCTTTGAGTTGTCTGCAGCCTTTGTATGTTTCTTTTAGTTAAGGTCCACGTCTCTGCACCATACGTAAGCACTGGAAGGATGCATTGATCAAACACTTCTCTTTTAAGAAATAATGGCATATTGCTCTTGAAAATTATACTGTTTCTTCCAAAAGCTCTCCACGCAAGTTTTATACGCCGATTAATTTCTTCATCAATGTGACCTTCACTTGATATCTGCTGTCAAAGATAAATGTAGGTATTAGTTGTCTCCAGCTTTTCCCCATCAATCGATAAATCTTCATTTCGTGTAAAAGCATTGTACATCACTTTTGTCTTCTGAAAGTTCGTTTTTCAATCCCACTTCTTTACTCTTGTCAGCAAGTTCCTGGATCATACTCTGCAGCTCTGATGGGGTAGTTGCAAAAATGACTACATCATCAACAAAATGAAGGTGAGTTAGGTAATCTCCATTAATCTTTAACCCTTTGTTTTCCCAGTTCAGTGATTGAAAGACATTTTCCAATGTGACCTTAAAGAGTTTGGGAGATATAGTGTCACCTTGTCTCACTCCCTTTCCAATTTTTATGGATGCTGTATTCTCAAATAGCTGAATCTTTGCACTTGCATTTTCATAGATGCTATTAATAATATTAATGTATGCATCTTCAATACACACACATATCATCATCATCATCATCATCAAACATTATCAATCCACTGCTGGACGAAGGTCTCCCCAAGTTTCCTTCACAACGGTCTGTCTTGTGCCAGTCTGCTCCATGTCACTCCTGCATACTTTCGGATTTCATCCACCCATCTCCCACGTGGTCTTCTTCTGGGTCTTTTCCTGTCCTTTGGAACCCAATCTAAAATTTCGGCTGTCCATCGATGATTTGTCCTTCTGGCAGTATGTCCAGCCCATTGTCATTTCAGGAATTTAACTCTCTGATCATGATGTCTTCCACTCTTGTCATTTTTCTGATCCACGAGTTCCTCTTCTTACCTCTCCTGGATATACCAAGCATGCACCTCTCCATGCTGCTTTGAGTTGTCTGCAGCCTTTGTATGTTTCTTTTAGTTAAGGTCCACGTCTCTGCACCATACGTAAGCACTGGAAGGATGCATTGATCAAACACTTTTCTTTTAAGACATAATGGCATATTGCTCTTGAAAATTATGCTGTTTCTTTCAAAAGCTCTCCAGGCAAGTTTTGTATGCCGATTAATTTCTTCGTCAATGTGACCCTCACTTGATATCTGCTGTCCAAGATAAACGTATGTGCCAGTTATCTCCAGCTTTTCTCCATCAATCGATAAATCTTCATTTCTTGAAAAAGCATTGAACATCACTTTTGTATTCTGAAAGTTCATTTTTAATCCAACTTCTTTACTCTTATCAGCAAGTTCCTGGATCATACTCTGCAGCTCTGATGGGGCAGTTGCAAAAATGACTACGTCATCAGCAAAACGAAAGTGAGTTAGATAATCTCCATTAATCTTTATCCCCTTGTTTTCCCAGCTCAGTGACTGAAAGACACCCTCCAATATGGCATTAAAGAGCTTTGGAGATATGGTGTCACCTTGTTTCAGTCCCTTTCCAACTTTTATGTGTGTTGTATTTTCAAACAGCCGAATCTTTGCACTTGCATTTTTATAGATGTTATTAATAATATTAATATATGCATCTTCAATACCGCAGGATTTCAGAGCCATTGTAACTGCTGATGGTTTCACCGAATCAAAGGCTTTTTTCTAATCGATAAAAGCCATGCACAATGGAAGTTCATATTCCCTCGCTCTTTCAATTAGTTCTCTCAGTATGTGGATGTGATTTATTGTGCTGTAGCTACTCCTGAATCCAGCTTGTTCTCTCGGTTGAGCCATGTCCAGTGTTACCTTCAAGCAGTGTGAAAGAACTTTAGTGAAGATTTTATAAACCACTGATAGGAGGCTGATAGGTCTGTAGTTCCTGAGATCCTCAATGTCCCTGTTTTCATGTAGCAGGATCATTGTAGCGGTGTTCCAATCCTCAGGAATCTTCCCTTCATTAAGGCATCGAGTAAAAATTTGGGCGAGTACTGTTTCGATTTCTCCATTTGCTTCTTGTATGATGTCTACAGCAATTCCATCTTCTCCTGGAGCTTTCCCCTGCTTCATGTTCTTGATTGCATGTGCAACTTCTGCTGGGATGACTGGAAGAACTCTGGTACCTTTCATGATGTCTGGAGTACATGTATCATACCTTTCATATAATTTGGAGTAGAAATCTTTCACTCTTGTCAAAATTTCGCCTCTATTTCTTGTTACAGAACCATCTTCTTTTCTCAGTGCCATAATCTGTTTTCTTCCCTTACTGAGATGTCCTTTTGCTATCTTTAGGCTTCGGTTGTTTTCAATTGTTTTCCTCACTAGTTCACAGTTGAATTTTCTTACGTCTTCAGTGATACTTTTTTGTACTGTCTTGCATAGCTCTATATATTGCACTTTGGAAGTCACATCTTCTTTAGTTGTCCTCATCTCTTTTCTTTTTTGCATCAAAATTTTGGTTTTTCCAGATAATTTGTTCACATGCAACTTGTTCTTAGACCCAGATAATTTTGTTGCTGTTTCCACATAAGAGCTTTGGTTACTTTTCGGTTAACTTCAGAAATATCCACTTCTTCCGATGTTAGGCCTTTTAAAGCAGAGAATCTGTTTTTCACTTCCAACTTGAAGGTATTATGGTGTTTTTTAAGGTTGGTTATGTCAATAGATTTTCTTTGTCTTACAAGCTTGCCACATTCAAGTTTAGTGTTGAGGTGCATCTTACATCTCACCAATCTATGATCACTACCTGTGTTTAACTTGTTTAGCCCACTGCAGTCTTCTATGACGAATTTTTTGTTACACATAATAAAATCAATTTCACTTGTCGTCCCATTTGGATGTCTCCATGTCCATTTCCTGTGCGGCTTTTTCTTGAAAAAGGAGTTCAAGATAAAAAACCTTTCTGCCTCTGCAAACTCAACGAGAGTATTTCTACGCTGGTTTCTGTTGCCGTGACCGAATTTACCTACTGAAGTTTCATTATGTTGCCGTTGCCCTATTTTTGCATTGAAATCTCCCATAATTATCTTCAAGTGCTGCTTACCTTTATTATTTAGATGATGAATTTCCTCATAAAATTCTTCAATTTCTTCTTCAGCATGACTTGTCGTGGGTGCATAAGTTTGAATAATCTGAGCCTGGTATCTTCTCAAGAGTTGGATAACGAGTCGTGCAGCTCTGTCAGAGGAACTTTCAACTTCTACAACTTTATACTTCAGTTTCTTGTTTATTATAAATCCAACACCACTAGTTCTGCTAGTATCTGTCCCACGATAGTAGAAGAGATGTCCACTTTTCAGTTCAATGAGATCTCCTTTTCTCCTTACCTCACATAGCCCGACGATGTTCCACTTGATCCTTTGTAGTTCGTCTTCCAATTCAAGAAGCCTTGAATCATAAGATAGGGAGCGTCCATTATACGTAGCCAATGTCAGCATCAGATGGCAGCCTAGTCCTGTCCTCCGGGGATTCTTAGCACCCTCTGCCTTCATGTCGCACTGGCCGCTGCGTTGGCCAGGTACATTCCAGCTGTCGGAGACTGAAGGCCAAGATTTAAGTTGTGGAGTCATTTCGGAGGGGTTTGGCCATAACTCACCACGCTGGCTAAGCGGGTTGGTGAGTGTGGGATAGCATTTCCTCTAATCCTGATGGTATAGTTATACCGCTATTGGCGGTCATCAGAGCCCCTTTAGTGGGAACAGGATGCACCACAAGAAGGCGCGGTTGACATTTGTCAGGGAGAGGCTGTGATGTTACGCATCACCTGACCTTACACCCCCCCCCCACATATATATGTGATTGCAAGGGAAAACAAAGTTTATTCACCTTCATTAAGTTGGTGGAGAATCCACGAGCGGCGATTACAGCTGCAACCCTCCGGGGCATACTCTCAACCAGGCGTTGTACGATGGTTAGCGGTATTTTCTACCACTCGGCTTAGAGAAGACAGGTCAGTTTCTTTACCAATTTCGGACGGTGGGGGCACCCCTTAAGTCGAAGATTCAACTCATCCCAGAGGTGCTCGATAGGGTTAAGGTCCGGGCTCTGCGCAGGCCAGTCCATTCGATTAACCCCATTGTCACCATACCAAGCCATGGTGGACCTCGCAACATGACAGGTGGCATTGTCATCCTGAAAGTAACATGGGTCCACCCTGTAAAACTGCCACAACACAGGAAGCACATGGTCATCCAAAATGGTGCAGTGGGTCTTGACGTTGAGTCTACCAGGAATTGCGACCATTGGTCGCGTGCAATACCAGGAGATACACCCCCATAGCATAATTCCACCTCCGCCGAACTTCACAGTTGGCACAATACATTCCGCCAGGAGGCGTTCTCTAGGCAGACGCCAAACCCAGACCCTGCCATCCGAACAGTAGAGGGCGAACCTTGATTTGCCGCTCCAGAGAACCTGTTTCCACTGTTCAACAGTCCACTGTCGACGTTCTTTGCATTACATTAGCCAAGCAGCGCTATTGGACTTAGTGATCAAAGGCTTGTGGGCGGCAGTACGTCCATGATAACCGAGCAGATGGGCTTCCTTACGGATGGTATTCATTGAAAGAACACTCTCGGATGCCTGTTGAAACTCCTCGCGGATGTGGCCCATCGATTTGGTGCGTTTCTTCCGAATTCCTCTGGCCAGCACCCGTCGTTCTCTAACTCCCAGTTTTGTGGGTCTGCCGGGTCGGGGCACATTCCGACAGTCACCTCTCATCTTCCACTTGCCAATCACGTAAGCCACTGTCGATTTTGGGTACTTCAACTCGCTGGATATGTCACGTATGGATCGGCCATTTCTGTGATACCCGACGATTACACCTTTCTCAAAATAAGAGAGCTCTGAACTGCGTGGCATTTTGCGTGCAACTGGTTGCGTTGTTGTTTCCCACACGATATTTAACGGCGGTGGCCGTGACGTGTATCAAGACCGCAGATATCGTCGATTGCAGGGGTGTCCAATTACTTGTTGGTAGATAGTGTATATATGAACCAAATAATAAATATGTATTAAGTTGAAATTTCTTGGGACTTGGTCGTTCTGGGTGGTGAAGCAGTTAGCGTACTCGGGAGCAAACCGGGAGACACGAATTCGATTTCCGCTCCAGAACGACGAAATGTTCAAGTTTTCGGATATTATTTGACTTATTACTCTTTTCATAATTTACTCCAATAGACGGAATCACAACTTCAAATTTGTATAAGAAATAACAATTTACTGGTACTCGCTCATGGATCAAAATGGCAGTTCACGAATCAAAATAATGGTTAGACTTAAAAAAGGCATCTATTCAAGGAGGTTGCACAAGCGTTGCGCAGTAGACAATCAATGATCAAATATATAATTATCTAATACAGCACCTGTTTTAAACATGGTTTGATATCAGTGGATATTTTAAAATTCTTTCACCCTTAAATTAGTTAGTTTTACAATTAGTTTTACAATGCATATTTCAACAGTTCTCTTTCCCTCAGGAGCTAACGGAATTTTTTCCATAAGAAAATTTATGAAGTGTTCACCTGTGGGTACATGTTCTTATGTAGTGGACCACAAGACTAAAATTCCTGGCCTGGCTTCATTGACCCAATCTGCCCTAGTATGTGTATGTGTGTATATATATATCAAAGGAAAGTTAAAATACTACTCATGTAATATAAACTACAAAAAGACTGCGCTGTGCTGCAAGTATTAGATGTAAGTAGTATATGCAAAAGAATAACAACACACAAGCAACCACCAACCTTCACAAACAAACAACCAGGGCCCCACGACTTCCAGATGAAAAAAAGCACAGTAAAGAGAACCACAAAACAATGCTTTTTTTCATTTGGAAGTTATGGGTCCCTGGTTGTTTGTTTGTGAAGGTTGGTTGCTTGTGTGTTGGTATTCTTTTGTATATACATACTGAAAATCACCTTAATACTGATTTGCCAGACCAAAAAGCTACCAATCACTGGAAGAAAAAGGGATGCCGGTCAAAACGCCAACAATCAAAACACCGACAGGTCAAAACACCGACATGTCGAAACACCGACAATCATAACACCGACAGTTCAAAACACTGACAAATTATAACACCGACAGTTCAAAACACCGACAGTTCAAAACACCGACAATCATAACACCGACACTTCAAAACACCGACATTTCAAAACACCGACAATTATATGGACTCTAAGCCGGCGAGTAGAGGAACTTTATTCCGAACGATTGCAAAATCACAGTGGGTGGTATGGGGGATGACAACACCCAACGAATAGATGTGCTTCCCCCTAGCGGTGAACGATGCAACTTTATTCATTTCTATTCCGACCGACGGCAACCTATTTCGTGGAGCATTTGCCATCCACCATGCAAGGAGCTTTCATGTTGAGTGCCATACATGGGCTGTGGAGCATGTTTTTTGTAATAACTTCAAACAGCAAAGGGTTTTGTAGGGGATCTGTGAATTCTGCTGATATTACCGTGTCAATTTCAGTAGGTCAGATTTTTCTCGTAGCCAGATGAGGATGTGAGCATGCGGAAGGCCTCTATCCCATCCGATGCAGTGTACGGCGAACAGCGCGTGCAGCGATCATTTGAGGGGATCCTTGATTAAGATGTTCTGTAATTTGCTGCACTGTTGCCCTTCTGTTGTATGTTACCAGTCTGGACACTCTCCGTTCCGCCCGAGGAGTCACTAGTCGATGACGACCACACGTTGCACGTAGAGACCCAGTTTTTGGCTGACAGTCCAGTCTTTAAGCACTTTAACACCAGCTGCTCTGGAACACTTCACGAATGTGGCGGTTTCGGTGATATTCGCTCCATGGTTCCGAGCTCCTACTATCATCCCACGTTAAAAGTCCGTCAAATCGTATTTTTTACCCATCTTGTCATAAAAAAATCACTTCTACTACTGTCCCAAGCACTAAGGTTTCCCTTTTTATATTGGCCTCTCCTCTGGTGGCAACAGCGTGCATCCATAGCTCATTTGCTTAAAACTGTCAGGTGGTCATAATAAAGTGGCCACTCAGTGTATGTAGATGAACTGGAGGTAATCAGTGGCAAATGCCTAGACTACATGCAAACATAACTATGGCTGATCCTGTACTTTGGGATAGAATACTAGATTGTTTCCTGGCAGGTGGTTGGTTGGTTGGTTGGTTGGTTGCTAGATTTTAATGGCGCAAGGGCCATGGTTGGCCAAAGAGCGCCAAACAAAAGACATCAAAACAAAACATAATCAATAAAAAATGTACACAAGGTTAAAAACAGGCTGATGTGGTAAAAATGAAATATGCGAGTGAACAAGTTAAAATCTAGATGAGTTTAAAAAAGCCAATTTCTTGTAAAAACGAAACACTGCTCTCATGTCGCAGGCTTCGCCAATAATAGTTTGCAGCGTAGCTGCTACTTCGTCCAACAAATGAGAGTATAAATGACGAAAACGATGATCACAAAACCGAACACAAGTACACAAAACATGAAGGACAGTGAGACGACAGTTGCACACCTCACACACCGGAACACCCTCGCCACACAGCAAAAAGCGGTGAGTAAAACGACAGTGCCCAATACGGAGACGGGCAAGAACAACTTCCTCACGACGGTTCTTCCGCAAACTAGACTTCCAAAGTCCGATCTGTGGTTTGATAGAATGCAGCTTATTGCTGCCCTGCTGAGACCACAGGGACTGCCACTCGTCCAGGAGAAATGTCCGGATCAAAGGTAGAAAATCACGGAAAGACAGTGGCAGCCGAGCTGGCGACATGGAGGAAACAGACCTGACAGAGAGATCAGCGAGCTTGTTACCCCGGATCCCAACATGGCCAGGAATCCAACAGAATTGGACCTGGAAGCCATCACCCTCCAAAGTTCCAAGAAGACGACAGACATCACAGATGACAGGTGAGTCCGTGTTCTCCGTAGAAGATAAAACATGGATGACAGACTGGGAATCAGAGCAAACCATAGCGCGACAATGTGATCGAGACTGTATGTGGCACAAAGTGAGGTGTACTGCACGCATCTCTGCCGAAAAGACGGTGGATTCAGGTGGAAGCCTCTCAGCATGTGAGGCATCGCCACACACAAAAGCGAATCCAACGACATCCCCGGATTTCGAGCCATCGGTGAACACAGGCACGAAATCCGGGTAGACAGACAGTTTTTCAGCAAAGAACTGCTGGTACACCAGAGCAGGAGTGGACGACTTTGGCCACACACAAAGAGAAAGGTCAGCCGTTGCTTGAATGGGCTGCCAAGGAGGATGGTTGAAAAAGGTGGTCAAACCAATCCTAGACAAGTTTAGACCAGCATCGCGCATTATGTCAGACATCCGAATCCCAAACGTCGGAACACAGGAGGGGCGGTGGGAAAACAAGCAGACACAGTCCGGTTGGAAGATGGAACCATGCAGTGGATGATCAGGAAGAGATTTCAGTTTTGTATAAAACTGAAGAGACAGCTGCTTACGACGGATGCATAACGGCGGCTCATGAGCCTCCGCAAACAGGCTATGTATGGGAGAGGTACGGAAAGCACCAGTACATAGCCGCAATGCCTGGTGATGGACGAGGTCCAAAGGCTTTAAACCCGATGGACGTGCTGAACCGTACGTAATGCATCCGAAGTCTAATTTCGACCTAATAAGAGAGTGGTAAATGCGAAGCATTGAGCACCTGTCAGCCCCCAAGATGTTCGAGAGAGGACCTTCAGGATACTCAATGACTTCGTGCACTTCACCTTCAAAGACTGAATGTGAGGCCGGAAGGTGAGCGCCCGGTCAAAAGTTAGCCCAAGGAACTTGGCTTCTGACACCACAGGGATGGTAGAACACCCCAGACGGAGGCTGGGGTCTGGGTGAAGACCCCATTTGCGGCAAAAATGCACGCAAACGTTCTTCTGCGACGAGAAGCCAAATCCATTTTGGGAAGCCCAGTGAGAGATCTTGGTAATGGCAGACTGGAGCTGTCTCTCGATGGTGCGCATGTTAACAGAGGTGCAAGAGATCTGCAGATCATCCACGTACATGGTTCTACGAACCGTCGGAGGAAGCAGTCGGAAAATATGGTTGACACGAAGGATGAACAATGTAATGGAAAGAACTTAGCCCTGAGGAACACCCTGTTCTTGCGGGTACACTGCAGAGAGGGTCGACCCGACGCGCGCACGGAAACTCCGGTCCTGGAGAAATCCGGCGATGAAAGATGGTAAGTTTCCCCGCAATTTGCACTCGTGCAGATCACGGAGAATGCCGTATCTCCAGGTGCGGTCATAAACTTTCTCCATGTCGAAGAATACGGAGACCATGTGCTGACGCCGGACAAACGTCTCCCTGACAGATGTCTCAAGGCGAAGATGATGATCGGTGGTGGATCGATATTTGCGAAATCCACTCTGATGAGGCGAAAAAATGTGATGAAACTCCAAATAAAAAATGAGTCGAAGATTAATGATGCACTCGAGTACTTTGCAAAGGCAGCTCGTCATAGCAATTGGCCGGTAGTTCAACAGGTTGGTTGGATCTTTACCAGGTTTGGGAACAGGAACGACAATGGCAGTGTGCCAAGATTCGGGAAAGACATGCTCTTGCCAAATCCTGTTAAACAGGATTAGCAGACACTCAAGAGAGGACAGAGAAAGGTGCTTAAGCATCTCGTAATGGATTTTATCTGGTCCGACAGATGTCCTCAGCTCCTCGGCAGTCAGCGGGCTGTTATAATCTGCGGAAGAAAATGGTCCAAAAGAAATCTTGGACCTTTCAAGCCGTGGCTGTAACTGCCGGAACGAAGCAGGGTAATTGCTGCTGCTGGACACCGAAGAAAAAGCGGCGCCCAGACAGTCAGCAACCGTTCCTCCATCACTCTCAAGAATGGAGATTTCCCTAGATGGGTACTGTCCCCGAATCTTACGGATCCTGTTCCAAACAATCTTAGGGCTAGTATTAGAGTCGACGACCTGGGGATGGTAAGTTCTGCCACTTGCACAATACAATCCGTTACCGCCACAACAGTGTCATTGACCGTTCCTGAGGTCACCATAGCTGGAGTAATACTTGCCGAAGCCGTGAATGTGTCCCACTTGGCTCGATCAACATTCCATCTAGCAGGGCGAGTAGGGTAACGGTACCCGCCACAAGCTAGACGGAGAAAGATGGGAAAGTGATCGCTGCCAAGGGGATCACCAGACACGCTCCAGGACCAGTCAGGATATAAAGATGGTGAACTCAGAGACAGATCAATGGCTGAGTACGAGCGGGTGGGTTCATGAAAATAAGTAGTAGCTCCCATGTTGTGGAGACAGAGGGACGTGTTGGAGAGAAGAGACTCAACAACACGGCCCCTGGAGTCTCGAGTGGTGGAACCCCACAACGGATTGTGTGCGTTGAAATCCCTTAAGTTGAAGAAAGGAGGCGGCAGTTGGTCGACCAAATCTTCCAGATCCGAAAGGCTCACAGCTTCATCTGGTGGTATGTAGACAGAACACACAGTGAACAGAGTGTTCACAGATAATCTCACTGCCACTGCCTGCAAAGTCGTCCGAAGGGCAACTGCAGTGACAGGAACACTATGAGGACAACGACGGCCACTCCTCCGCAGGCGATAACGCCATCCTGGTGATCTTTGCGGAAAAGGGAATGTCTCTGCAGCGAAGGAGTGTCCGTCGTGCGAAGCTTTGTCTCCTGGAGACAAACGCACACAGGTGTGTGCGAAGACAGTAAGCCTTTCAAATCATCAATGCGTGATCGCAGACCTCGGCAATTCCACTGAATGAGCGTGGCCATAATGAAAAATGAAATGAAAGAATGAAGACAGATGACTAGAAAGTCTCCATGTCGTCCGTCACCTCCAATCCATCAGCAGTGTCTGGAGGTAACACAGGGCTGTGTTTACCCCCTGTGTTGAGAGGTGGTTTTTGCCTGCTCTGTTTTGGGGAGGATGAGCCTGGTTTCAACTTCTCCGGCTTCTTCTTTGCAGTGCCCTGGGTCCCTGTGCTGGCAGAAGATGTTTTCGGCATAGAGGAAGGTTTAGGCGACGATGTTGATGTCGCCTTGGAGGCAATACCTCCAATCCAGCAGCAACAATGTCCTCAAAATCATAAGGACACCGCGCTGGGATGGTCACCTCAGTCTGGACCGCCACTGAAGCCTTCTGCACCACAACTGAAGCATGTGACCGCCGGCCTAGTTGTAAAGGGGCGATCCGTTGTCTAGCTTCGGGATACGAGAGATGCTCAGTTGTCTTCAGGCGTTGGATTGCCTGTTCCTCTATCCACTTTTGGACACTGCTTAGAAGATGCAGGATGAGTCCCTTCGCAGTTGACAACAATGATCAGACTCTGCAGAGCATTCCGCCAAAGAGTGTTCTGTGGAACCACAGCGACCACACTTTGCAACATTACGGCAAGACTGCTAGGAGTGACCATAACGCTGGCACCTGAAACATCGCAAGGGGTTCGGGATATACGGCCGAACATCAAGCCGTAAATAACCTGCCTTGATGGAAGTAGGCAGGGTTGGGGAGTCAAAAGTTAGGATGATGTTACGGGAGGGAATAGATTTCCCATCCCGCTTAAAAAGAATCCATCGAACCCCAATGACATGCTGTTCACCAAGTTCCTCCAGCAATTCCTCATCGCTGCACTCAAGCAGGTCACGGGAGTTGACTACACCGTGAGAGGAATTGAGGTAACCATGGGGAGAAACCTGAACAGGAATGCCAAGCAAAACGGTCGTTTCCAGCAAGGTGGCACTGTGGCGTGGATTAGAGGTTTCCATGAGAAGATCCCCTGAAGGGAGCTTCTTGACACTCTTTGGAGAGCCAGCAACGGTCTGCAGAGCCTTGTTGATCCAGAAAGGACTCTTGCTACTGAGTGACTGTGAAGAGTCACCAGATTTTATTAAAAGAAACAGAGCATTGCATTGAGTTGAGACAAGTTTATTTGTGGAGGAAGGTGTACCATCCTCAACAGGGCGCTTTAAAGTGGTAGCATGGGAAACACTTTGTGTTGCCATGAAGAGAAAAAATTCGTCCGCCGACCTCCCCACCCACTACCGAGCCCAACGAGGGAGAGCTGGAGGTCCGCAAGCCCAAGAGGACGCAGGACACGGCTCTAGGGATAGTCTGCGGATACAGCAAGTTGGTAGGGCAGACATACGCTCGGTGTGCACTTAGACTTTCCCGTGCCCAGGGAACAATTCTTTGGCATGCCCACCCCTACCCCCAAACTCACACTGCCGAACAGAACGACAAGCCGTTAGAAGTCTGGACGCCACTCGGCCACAGACTTCCTGACTAGGAGTGGGTTAGCTCCCAGCCTCCCGTTTAGGGTGAAGCAGAGGGCAAAGAGGAGTGTTGGCATCTGGAGACAAATACAACCAAGCCATATACCGCAGCCTCCAGCATCCCGGTTTCCACCTGTACGGGTCACCGCACACGGCAAATGTGCAGGTAGGTCTAAGCTAACCAGCTCCGGAAAAACAGAAAATGTAACATAAAAGAGAAAAGACAGGGAAGGGAACGAGGAACAAAACCTGGAGCTGGCGCCTCATCACAACCTCAGCAGCCTACAACTGAGGCGGGTACATGTCAATATATGAACTAAAGACGAAAAAGCAAAATTATAAGAGAAAATCGGCTTGGGCCGTGGGGACGCCATCCCCCATCAGCTCGATGAACAGCTGTCCCTTCGGTGATGTTATCGTTCAAGAGTTAATGAAATGTATACCATCACAAGGTGAGCTCGGGCCATGGGGGCGCCGCTCCCCAAATAACTGGAAAACCAGTTAGTTATCCCCGTGCAGGGACCTGGCAGGTGACAGCAAACAATAAATTTATATTACAAATTATAACTATTACTTCCACAAATTAAATGACAATAAACTGACTTTTTTTTATCAATATATGGATAATGGTACTTGCCATAGAAACATGATTTTTGTCACATAAAAAGAAATAGCTAGTTTCTAAGATATTGAAATATTTGAGACACAATGCCCTTGAAAATTGTACAGTTTCTTCCATAAGCATCCTTTGGTTGTTATCATTCCCTTCTATCACCCACCCATTTGTGCATCCACTCCAATGTTGCCATCTCTCGGAATAAAAATAATAAAGTTCCATCGTTCAACACTAGGGCAGCACATAAAGCATCGACATATCCAACACCTAAGCAACCCCCTTCCCACACATCCACTCAGATCTTGCCATCGGTCGGAACAAACATTAATGCAGTTCCATCGTTCACCGCTAGAGGAAGCACATAAGCATCAACATGTCCAATATCTATGCATCGCCCTTCCCACTCATCCACTCCGATGTTGCCATCGCTCGGAATAAAAATATGTTGCCTTCGCTTGGAATAAAACTTCATAAAGTCCGTCGTTCACCACTAGGGACAGCACATAAGCACCGTTTGGTTGTTGTCATCAATTTCTATCACCCACACATTTGTGCATCCACTCCGATGTTGCCATTCTCGGAATAAAAATAATAAAGTTCCATCGTTCACCTCTAGGGGCAGCACATAAGAATTGACATGTCCAACACCTATGCATCCCCCTTCCTACCCATGCACTCAGATGTTGCCATCACTCGGAAAAACAATTTATAAAGTTCCGTCGTTCACAGCTAGGGGCAGAACATAAGCCTCGTTTGGTTGTTGTCATCCCCTTCTATCACCCACCTATTTGTGCATCCACTCCGATGTTGCCATTTCTCGGAATAAAAATAATAAAGTTCCATCGTTCACCGCTAGGGCCAGCACATAGGCATCGACATATCCAACACCGCATCCCCCTTCCCAATCATCCACTCAGATGCTGCCTTCGCTCGGAAATAAAATATGTTTCCATCGGTCGGAATAAAAATTTATGCAGTTGCATCGTTCACCACTAGGGGCAGCACATAAGCATCGTTTCGTTGTTGTTATCCCCTTCAATCACCCAGCCATTTGTGCATCCACTCCCATGTTGACATCTCTCGTAATAAAAATAATAAAGTTCCCTCGTTCACCGCTAGAGGCAGCACATAAGCATTGACATATCCAACACCTATGCATCACCTTCCCACTCATCCACTCCGATGTTGCAATCGCTCGGAATAAATATATGTTGCCGTCGGTCAGAATAAAAATGTATGAAGTTCCGTCGTTTACCGCTAGGGGTAACCACATCCATCGATTGGGTGTTGCCATCCCTTTTCCCACCCACTCTGTTGTTGCATCGCTCGGAATAAAGTTCTTCTACTCGCCGGACAATTATATTAATCCATATAATTGTCGGTGTTATGGTTGTCGCGGTTAGGATTTGTCGGTGTTCTGATTGTCGGTGTTTTGAACTGTCGGTTTTATGATTGTCGGTGTTTTGAACTGTCGGTGTTATGATTGTCGGTGTTTTGAACTGTCGGTGTTATGATTGTCGGTGTTATGATTGTCGGTGTTATGATTGTCGGTGTTTCGAACTGTCAGTGTTTTGAACTGTCGGTATTTTGATTTGCCGGTGTTTTGATTTTTCTTTAATGAAGCGTTGGCGCTTTACAATTTCAAAACCGTTTTTTTCTACTTTGTTGCCTTTGACTTATACATCTGTATATATTTAGGGCAAAACAAAGCTGTTCGCTGGTTTCTGTTGTTTCACATTATTTGCTTTTGCTCTGTATATATATACTCAAGAGCAGAGTCAAAGACAAAATTTTACCTAAGAATTTAAAACTAAATTTGCTAAAAAACCTGAAGATCATGACGTGCAACGCAGCAGTTATGAATTTTCAGAATTCACATACTATTAAGAAGAGACAGATGCAAGAAAATCTTTATCTGATACTAAAACAACTAAGAAATACACAAAAACCAACAGGTATGAGTAAAAATGAGATAAAGTAATAGTAACCTGAATGTAGAAAGTGTCGAGAATGCCGAGCCTTGGCTTTATCAAGGACCAGCAAAGCTCAGCATTTTCTCACTTCCACAAAGACCTACTAGTTGGAAATGGGTTTCTGCAAAGCCATAGATGCAAGTTTAAAGCCCACAAAAATATTTTTATAATTAACATAACTTCCTCAGAGTTGCACGAGGAATCATTTAGTTAAAGTTTTTGCATGCATCTATAACTTTTCTGGCCCAACCTAAGCTCGCCATCTGCCAGAAAAAACAGAAAAACGATTACAAAAACCACAAGCTGTGAGAGTGTCTGAATAAGCCATCAGAATTATTCAGCTAAAAAACATGTTGCCAAGCAACCTAGCCGCCTAAGAGAGATTTTAAACATGAATAACAGTACCAAAGTACTACAAAGTCTTATGCTTTGTGGTGAAAAAGCTTTATCCAAAATGCCATAAAATAAGAAACAAAAGAATAAACAATTTTTATAAAGAGATTCCTAAAAGTAAACAGGATTTTGGTACCCACAACTTACTCAACAACTGATATCGCAAGAAAAAATATTAACAAAAATAAAAAGATGCTTTGGAAAAAATTATATGAAGTTAACAATTAGTTGCAATATTTACAAATATTCCAGTAGTGCTTTAAGAGTATAATCATGAAAATATTATGTTCCTACCAACGATGAAAAAACATCGTTGACAACAAGAACAATAAAACGGCTAACTGCTCAAACAAAGTGCCCCAAAACATGCTAAAACTCCAAGTTAAGTGAAAGGGAAAAAGACTCAAAAAGTTAGCAAAAATGCTTGCTCCTAATTCTTGATGCTAAAAAACTAAAATTTCCGCCAATAATGTTCATTAATTAAACTTAGAACGAATTAAGTATAAGAACAAAGATGAGAGCTTACCTTCTAAGCCACACTTGCTGTTCAAGTGTCAAAAACATGGCCGAACTCCCTTCTGGGCAACTCCCAGAAGCGGGGGGGGGGGGGAAGGTTCCCAACTTTTCTCCGCATAAAAGACCCTGCCCGTTAAATTTCTACCAAAAGAATTACACAACTAAGAATGAAGACCTGCTTGTCCAGATAGAGTAGAATAACTCTCCAGAATACATGAAAAATATTATCAAATACACTTGTAGTGTATTTAATAACCCTTATATGTAAGGTCAGGTGATGCGTAACATCACAGCCTCTCCTTGACAAATGTCAACCCCGCCTTCTCGTGGTGCATCCTGTTCCCACTAAAGGGGCTCTGACGACCGCCAATAGCGGTATAACTATACCATCGGGATTAGAGGAAATGCTATCCCACACTCACCAGCCCGCTTGGCCAGCGTGGTGAGTTATGGCCAAACCCCTCCAAAATGATTCCACAACTTAAATCTTGGCCCTCAGTCTCCGGCAGCTGGAATGTACCTGGCCAAGGCAGCGGCCAGTGCGACATGAAGGCAGAGGGTGCTAAGAATCCCCGGAGGACCGGACTAGGCTGCCATCTGATGCTGACCTTGGCTACGTACAATGGACGCTCCCTATCTTCTGATTCAAGGCTTCTTGAATTGGAAGAGGAACTACAAAGGATCAAGTGGGACATCGTGGGGCTAAGTGAGGTAAGTAGAAAAGGAGAAGATCTCATTGAACTGAAAAGTGGACATCTCTTCTACTATCGTGGGACAGATACTGGCAGAAGTAGTGGTGTTGGATTTATAATAAACAAGAAACTGAAGGATAAAGTTGTAGAAGTTGAAAGTTCCTCTGACAGAGCTGCACGACTTGTTATCCAACTCTCGAAAAGATACCAGGCTCAGATTATTCAAACTTATGCACCCACCACAAGTCATCCTGAAGAAGAAATTGAAGAATTTTATGAGGAAATTTGTCATCTAAATAATAAAGGTAAGCAGCACTTGAAAATAATTATGGGAGATTTCAATGCAAAAATAGGGCAACGGCAACAGAATGAAACTTCAGTAGGTAAATTCGGCCACGGCAACAGAAACCAGCGTGGAAATACTCTCGTTGAGTTTGCAGAGGCAGAAGGGTTTTTCATCTTGAACTCCTTCTTCAAGAAAAAGCCACACAGGAAATGGACATGGAGACATCCAAATGGGACGACAAGTGAAATTGATTTTATTATGTGTAACAAAAAATTCGTCATAGAAGACTGCAGTGTGCTAAACAAGTTCAACACAGGTAGTGACCATAGATTGGTGAGATGTAAGATGCACCTCAACACTAAACTTGAACGTGGCAAGCTCATAAGACAAACAAAATCTATTGACATAACCAACCTTAAAAAACACCATAATACCTTCAAGTTGGAACTGAAGAACAGGTTCTCTGCTTTAGAAGGCCTAACATCGGAAGAAGTGGACATCTCTGAAGTTAACAGAAAAGTAACCAAAGCTCTTATGGAAACAGCAACAAAATTAGCTGGGTCTAAGAACAAGTTGCATGTAAATAAATTATCAGGAAAAACGAAAATGTTGATGCAAAAAAGAAGAGAGATGAGGACAACTAAAGAAGATGTGACTTCCAAAGTGGAATATATAGAGCTATGCAAGACAGTAAGAAAAAGTATCACTGAAGACGTAAGAAAATTCAACTGTGAACTAGTGAGGAAAGCAATTGAAAACAACCAAAGCCTAAAGATAGCAAAGGGACATCTCAGTAAGGGAAGAAAACAGATTATGGCACTGAGAAAAGAAGATGGTTCTGCAACAAGAAATAGAGGCGAAATTTTGACCAGAGTGAAAGATTTCTACTCCAAATTATATGAAAGAGATGATACATGCACTCCAGACATCATGAAAGATACCAGTACCAGAGTTCCTCCAGTCCTTCCAGCAGAAGTTGCACATGCAATCAAGAACATGAAGCGGGGAAAAGCTCCAGGAGAAGATGGAATTACTGTAGACATCATACAAGAAGCAAGTGGAGAAATCGATACAGTACTCGCCCAAATTTTCACTCGATGCCTTAATGAAGGAAAGATTCCTGAGGATTGGAACACCGCTACAATGATCCTGCTACATAAGAAAGGTGACATTGAGGATCTCGGAAACTACAGACCTATCAGCCTCCTATCAGTGGTTTATAAAATCTTCACTAAAGTTCTTTCACACCGCTTGAAGGTAACACTGGACATGGCTCAACCGAGAGAACAAGCTGGATTCAGGAGTGGCTACAGCACAATAGATCATATCCACGTGCTGAGAGAACTAATTGAAAGAGCGAGGGAATATGAACTTCCATTGTGCATGGCTTTTATCGATTATGAAAAAGTCTTTGATTCGGTGAAACCATCAGCAGTTACAATGGCTCTGAAAACCTGCGGTATTGAAGATGCATACATTAATATTATTAATAACATCTATGAAAATGCAAGTGCAAAGATTAGGCTGTTTGAAAATACAACACACGTAAAAATTGGAAAGGGAGTGAGACAAGGTGACACCATATTTCCGAAGCTCTTTAATGCCACATTGGAGGGTGTTTTTCAGTCGCTGAGCTGGGAAAACAAGGGGACAAAGATTAATGGAGATTATCTAACCCACATTCGTTTTGCTGATGACGTAGTCATTTTTGCAACTACCCCATCAGAGCTACAGAGTATGATCCAGGAACTTGCTGACAAGAGTAAAGAAGTGGGATTAAAAATGAACTTTCAGAAGACAAAAGTGATGTACAATGCTTTTACACGAAATGAAGATTTATCGATTGATGGAGAAAAGCTGGAGATAACAGACACGTACGTTTATCTTGGACAGCAGATATCAAGTGAGGGTCACATTGATGAAGAAATTAATCGGCGTACAAAACTTGCCTGGAGAGCTTTTGGAAGAAACAGCATAATTTTCAAGAGCAATATGCCATTATGTCTTAAAAGAAAAGTGTTTGATCAATGCATCCTTCCAGTGCTTACGTATGGTGCAGAGACGTGGACCTTAACTAAAAGAGACATACAAAGGCTGCAGACAACTCAAAGAAGAAGCATGGAGAGGTGCATACTTGGTGTAACCAGGAGAGATAAGAAGAGGAACTCGTGGATCCGAAAAATGACAAGAGTGGAAGACATCATGATCAGAGTTAAATCCCTGAAATGGCAATGGGCTGGACATACTGCCAGAAGGACAGATCATCGATGGACAGCCGAAATTTTAGATTGGATTCCAAGGGACAGGAAAAGACCCAGAAGAAGACCACATGGGAGATGGGTGGATGAAATTCGAAAGTATGCAGGGGTGACATGGAGGAGACTGGCACAAGACAGACCGTTGTGGAGGAAACTTGGGGAGACTTTCGTCCAGCAGTGGATTGATAATGGTTGACAATGATGATGATGATGATGATATGTATTTAATTACCTTAGTGTACTTTTACAGACACTTCAAGATCCTATTTATTTTAACGTAAGTTTTTCTATTTTTAGGATAGTTATTCTAGTGAGCGAATACCTAGTTTACTTTTTATTTATTTTTATTTTACTTTTTAATCAACTTATAAACTTTTTTTGTGTGATTTTATTTGCATTTTTATTTTTAATAGGACTGTCCTGTCCATAGCCCTAAAGGTTCCTTTTTGTAGTTAATATGCATCCTCCAGACTATGATAGGCATTACAAACATATTATAACTGGTAACTTGAACTTTGTTGATAATGACAAGCTCAGATATTTGTTAGAGTATGGTACTAAATTTAGACCTTTCCATATCTCCAAAAAACGAATTCTTGAGAATTTTACTCAAGATGTTAATAGATATATTATTAAAACAAGTTTAGCATACAATCAGCCAATTGAGGCCTTCGCTGAATGGAAATATAAAGTAATTAATAGCTTCCCTAATAAGTTGGCAGGTTTTGATTTATGTTTTAACAGAAATCTTTTTTCTCTGGAGATGCCAAAAGGTCACTCTCTAAACTACAAGATCAATCAATATATTTTACTACTACAGATAAAGCTAGCAATAATTTTGCAATTATCTGCAAGAATTCTATTTTGAATTGTTAAATCTAGAACTCAACGATAGAGTAACCTACGAGCTGGTAAGTTATTGTACCAAACAGCTAGAAAATCGTTATAAGACCTTCTTCAAGAAGCTTAAAATTCCACAAATGAGGAGATATGAGCCTGAATTTCCCTTTCTTTTTGCAACTGTAAAGTTTTATAAAGATCCGGTAAGGTTTAGATTCATAGCTAGTGGAGTTAGAAGTCATAAAAAGAAAATTTATCAAGCTTTTGAAGCAATCTTGAAGAGGGTCTTGAAACATATAAGTAAACTGTACTAATCTGAAAGACAGAGATTTTTGGATAATAAATAACAATTCAGAAGTAATTTCCACTATACTCAACATAAATCCCATAGACATTAATAGTTATGATTTCAGGAACCTATATACTAATCTGCCTCTTTCAGATATCATCACTACCTTTAAAGAGCTGTATGTAGAATTTGAGCTTAACCAATTTGTTAATGTAGGTGCTTGGAACTCTTATCTCAATTGTTGCATAAAAAATAACCATATTTTATATAATAATACTCTCTATAAGCAAGTTAATGGGATCCCCATGGGAGTAGCTCACTCCACAAATATAGCGAATCTATTCCTATTCTTTAAAGAATATAAGTTCATTAATAAAAGCTCCTCATACTCAGATAACTACCTATACACTTATAGATATTAATACAGACATTTAACGTGGACCAGGAACATCAAACAAAGATCTTCGCTCTCCCCACGTTTATAAGTGAGTCATGGAATATATATTGATGAATATATATAGATATTTTGACGATTTGCTTTGTACAGTATAAATAATTCAGAAGTTATAGAAAGTGATTTTCCAAATATCTATCCTAGCTCTCTTAACTTATGTAAAACCAACCACAGTAATCAGGAACTAGATTTCCCAGACTTAAGCATTAAACTTAACTGTGGTAACCCCGTCCATCAGCCTTTTTGATAAAAGAGTTAATTTTCCTTTCAAAGTAATAACATATCTGCACTGGTACAATAATATCTCGACCAAAGTAATTGAGAATGTACTAATTTCTCAGGTACTTAGAATTTCAAGAATTTGCAGCAACAATTTGGATTTCAATAACCACATTAGAATCTTATTAAACTATTTTCTAGAAAACAAAATTCCAATTATTTTCATCAAAAGAACTTTAAGAAAAATTGTCCTGAATAATAGAGTTAGGTTGGCAGATCTGTTTTAATTTCTACACAGTTAATAAAATGATTCTGGCAAATGAAAGCCTTTTGGTAGTTCGTCTGGAGGATGCATATTAACTACAAAAAGGAACCTTTAGTGCTATGGACAGGACAGTCCTATTAAAAATAAAAAAATTAAAAATACAAATAAAATCACACGAAAAAAAAAGTTTATAAATTGATTAAAAAGTAAAATAAAAATAATTAAAAAGTAAACTAGGTATTCGCTCACTAGAATAACTATCCTAAAAATAGAAAAACTTGCATTAAAATAAATAGGATCTTGAAGTGTCTGTAGAAGTACACTAAGGCAATTAAATACATATAAAGGTTATTAAATACACTACGAGTGTATTTGATAATATTTTTCATGTATTCTGAAGAGTTATTCTACTCTATCTGGACAAGCAGGTCTACATTTTCAGTTGTGTGATTCTCTTGGTAGAAATTTATCGGGCAGGGTCTTTTATGCGGATAAAAGTTGGAAACCTCCCCCACCACCGCCCTGCTTCTGGGAGTGGCCCAGAAGGGAGTTCGGCCATGTTTTTGACACTTGAACAGCAAGTGTGGCTTAGAAGGTAAGCTCTCATCTTTGTTCTTATACTTAATTCGTTGTAAGTTTAATTAATGACCATTATTGGCAGAAATTTTAATTTTTTAGCATCAAGAATTAGGAGCAAGCATTTTTGCTAACTTTTTGAGATTTTTTCTCTTTCACTTAACTTGGAATTTTAGCATGTTTTGGGGCACTTTATTTGAGTAGTTAGCCGTTTTATTGTTCTTGTTGTCAACAATGTTTTTCATTGTTGGTAGGAACATAATATCTACATGATTATACTCTTAAAGCACTACTGGAATATTTGTAAATATTGCAACTAATTGATAACTACGTATAATTTTTTCCAAACCATCTTTTTATTTTTATTATTATTTTTTTCTTGTGATGTCAGCTGTTGAGTAAGTTGTGGGTACCAAAATCCTGTTTACTTTTAGGAATCTCTTTATAAAAATTGTTTATTCTTTTGTTTCTTATTTTATGGCATTTTGGATAAAGCTTTTTTCACCACAAAGCATAAGACTTTGTAGTACTTTGGTACTGTTATTCATGTTTAAAATCTCTCTTAGGCGGCTAGGTTGCTTGGCAACATGTTTTTTAGCTGAATAATTCTGATGGCTTATTCAGACAATCTCACAGCTTGTGGTTTTTGTAATCGTTTTTCTGTTTTTTGTGGCAGATGACGAGTGCGGGTTGGGCCAGGAAAGTTATAGATGCATGCAAAAACTTTAACTAAATGATTCCTCATGCAACTCTGAGGAAGTTATGTTAAATATAAAAATATTTTGTGGGCTTTAAACTTGCACCTATGGCTTTGCAGAAATCCATTTCCAACTAGGTCTTTGTGGAAGTGAGAAAATGCAGAGCTTTGCTGGTCCTTGATAAAGCCAAGGCTCGGCATTCTCGACACTTTCTACATTTAGGTTACTATTACTTTATCTCCTTTTTACTCATACCTGTTGGTTTTTGAGTATTTCTTACTTGTTTTAGTACCAGATAAAGATTTTTTTGCATCTGTCTCTTCTTAATGCACTGTTGGACAATTGCTAAGGACGGATCATAAACGGTTATATAGCGCATAGAAAAGTAAGTGTCGTTAGATGCCAAGTGAAATAAAATAATGTCAGAATGCCCGAACATTACAAGAAAGACAATTTATTGTGCTCTGAAATCCAGAAGGCTTTGGAACGTGTTCAAGGGAAAAACAGGCCATTTTGTGCAGAATACGTAAACGTGAAAAAAATGCAATTACCGTCCGCAGGCGTTCCGGCGTAAGATGTCAATACGGGATATGGCCACCATGGAGGGCGATGCAAGATTCCACATGTCGTGTCATGCTTTGCACAACATTATCAAGCAGCTGTTGGGGTAATTTATCCCATTCCTCTGTCAGTGCACGAATGAGGGTGTCCTTGTTTATTGGAGGGCATTGGCGACCAGCAAGACTCCTCCCCAAAGCATCCCACACATTTTCAATGAGATTCAGATCTGGAGAACGTGCTGGCCATACGAGGCGTTGAATATCCTCGCTCTCAAGACACTCCTGGACAGCGACTGTTCGATGACATGTTGCGTTGTCGTCCATGAAAATGAATCTATCACCGACAGCACCACGGAACATGCGAACATAAGGTAGCAGAACATCATTAATGTATCATTGGCCAGTCATAGTCCCAGTTGGAAGCACATAGAGGGACGTACGGCCATTGATCATTATGCCAGCCCATACCATGACACTACATGTCGGATATCGGTCCCTTTCCTGTATGTTTGCTGGACAATATGCAGTACCACTATCAAGCCAGATCAGTTGCCGTCGACAATCAGACAATAGACTGTATCTACTCTCATCTGAGAAGAGGACAGCAGACCAGTCGTTATCAGTCCAACTGCGATGTTGATGGCACCATTGCAAACGGGTGGTACGGTGACGTCTGTACAATGGGATGCAAACAACAGGACGGCGGGCGTATAGTCCTCCTTCATGCAAACGTCTGGCGACAGTTTTTCGGGAGATCCGTTTGCCAGTAGCAGCCATAAACTGATTTGCTACCTCACTAACTGTGCTGCGCCAGTGTCTTTTTGTTGGTAGCACTATGTACCGATCTTCTGCAGGTGTCATGCTACGAACACGACCTCCCCCGTGGCGTTTGCTACACTCTCCATTTGTTTGAAATGTTTTCCAAAGCCTTGAAACAACACTGTGGCTGACATCGAACTCCCTGGCAACATCTGTTATTTTTCACCCTTCTTCAATCTTGCCAATAATACGGCCAAGTGTAAAATCATCTAGGTGATGTCGGTAAGACATACTGAAAATTGCAAGTTCGTCAATTGATTCTTTCAATTTCAACTTTGCGTTTGAACAACAACGGTCAATACGCGTCAAATCCTTTATATCTCTTATCAGCGCTATGACGTCACGAACAAGTTCGGCAATCCAAAATTTGCATACGCACAACACGTATGCAAATTTTGGATTGCCACACTTATGCTAATTTCCACATTTTCCTGCCTTCCATTTTATGGTTGCTTTCGTTGCTATTGTCATCCGTCCTTAGCAATTGTCCGGCAGTGTAGTATCATCATCATCACTGTCAACCATTATCAATCGACTGCTGGACAAAAGTCTCCCCAAGTCTCCTCCACAATGGTCTGTCTTGTGCCAGTCTCCTCCATGTCACTCACGCATACTTTCGAATTTCATCCACCCATCTCCCATGTGGTCTTCTTCTGGGTCTTTTCCTGTCCCTTGGAATCCAATCTAAAATTTCGGCTGTCCATCGATGTTCTGTCCTTCTGGCAGTATGACCAGCCCATTGCCATTTCAGGGATTTAACTCTGATCATGATGTCTTCCACTCTTGTCATTTTTCGGATCCACGAGTTCCTCTTCTTATATCTCCTGGTTACACCAAGCATGCTCCTATCCATGCTTCTTTGAGTTGTCTGCAGCCTTTGTATGTCTCATATAGTTAAGGTTCACGTCTCTGCACCATACGTAAGCACTGGAAGGATGCATTGATCAAACACTTTTCTTTTAAGACATAATGGCATATTGCTCTTGAAAATTATGCTGTTTCTTCCAAAAACTTTCCAGGCAAGTTTTATACGTCGATTAATTTCTTCATCAATGTGACCCTCACTTGATATCTGCTGTCCAAGATAAACGTACGTGCCTGTTATCTCCAGCTTTTCTCCATCAATCAATAAATCTTCATTTCTTGTAAAAGCATTGAACATCACTTTTGTCTTCTGAAAGTTCATTTTTAATCCCACTTCTTTACTCTTGTCAGCAAGTTCCTGGATCATACTCTGCAGCTCTGATGGGGTAGTTGCAAAAATGACTACGTCATCAGCAAAACGAAGGTTGGTTAGATAATCTCCAATAATCTTTATCCCATTGTTTTCCCAGCTCAGCGACTGAAAGACACCCTCCAATGTGGCATTAAAGAGCTTCGGAGATATGGTGTCACCTTTTCTCACTCCCTTTCCAATTTGTATGTGTGTTGTATTTTCAAACAGCCAAATCTTTGCACTTGCATTTTCATAGATGTTATTAGTTATATTAATGTATGCATCTTCAATACCGCAGGATTTCAGAGCCATTGTAACTGCTGATGGTTTCACCGAAACAAAGGCTTTTTCATAATTGATAAAAGCCACGCACAATGGAAGTTCATATTCCCTCGCTCTTTTAATTAGTTCTCTCAGTATGTGGATATGATCTATAGTGCTGTAGCCACTCCTGAATCCAGCTTGTTCTCTCGGTTGAGCCATGTCCAGTGTTACCTTCAAACGGTGTGAAAGAACTTTAGTGAAGATTTTATAAACCACTGATAGGAGGCTGATAGGTCTGTAGTTCCTGGGATCCTCAATGTCACCTTTTTTATGTAGCAGGATCATTGTAGCGGTGTTCCAATCCTCAGGAATCTTCCCTTCATTAAAGCATCGAGTGAAAATTTGGGCAAGTACTGTTTTGATTTCTCCACTTGCTTCTTGTATGATGTCTACAGTAATTCCATCTTCTCCTGGAGCTTTTCCCCGCTTCATGTTCTTGATTGCATGTGCAACTTCTGCTGGAAGGACTGGAGGAACTCTGGTACTGGTATCTTTCATGATGTCTGGAGTGCATGTATCATCTCTTTCATATAATTTGGAGTAGAAATCTTTCACTCTGGTCAAAATTTCGCCTCTATTTCTTGTTGCAGAACCATCTTCTTTTCTCAGTGCCATAATCTGTTTTCTTCCCTTACTGAGATGTCCCTTTGCTATCTTTAGGCTTTGATTGCTTTTAATTGCTTTCCTCACTAGTTCACAGTTGAATTTTCTTACGTCTTCAGTTATACTTTTTCGTACTGTCTTGCATAGCTCTATATATTCCACTTTGGAAGTCACATCTCCTTTAGTTGTCCTCATCTCTCTTCTTTTTTGCATCAACATTTTGGTTTTTCCTGATAATTTGTTCACATGCAACTTGTTCTTAGACCCAGCTAATTTTGTTGCTATTTCCATAAGAGCTTTCGTTACTTTTCTGTTAACTTCAGAAATATCCACTTCTTCCGATGTTAGGCCTTCTAAAGCAGAGAATCTGTTCTTCAGTTCCAACTTGAAGATATTATGGTGTTTTTTAAGGTTGGTTATGTCAATATATTTTGTTTGTCTTATGAGCTTGCCACGTTCGAGTTTAGTGTTGAGGTGCATCTTACATCTCACCAATCTATGGTCACTACCTGTGTTGAATTTGTTTAGCACACTGCAGTCTTCTATGATGAATTTTTTGTTACACATAATAAAATCAATTTCACTTGTCGTCCCATTTGGATGTCTCCATGTCCATTTCCTGTGTGGCTTTTTCTTGAAAAAGGAGTTCAAGATGAAAAACCCTTCTGCCTCTGCAAACTCAACGAGCATATTTCCACGCTTGTTTCTATTGCCGTGACCACATTTACCT
This sequence comes from Macrothele yani, assembly GCA_039090855.1. Taxonomy (NCBI): domain Eukaryota; kingdom Metazoa; phylum Arthropoda; class Arachnida; order Araneae; family Macrothelidae; genus Macrothele; species Macrothele yani. The sequence goes on along the minus strand of CM077004.1, from coordinate 101,338,703 downwards.
ACTGAAGTTTCATTCTGTTGCTGTTGCCCTATTTTTGAATTGAAATCTCCCATAATTATCTTCAAGTGCTGCTTACCTTTATTATTTAGATGACGAATTTCCTCATAAAATTCTTCCATTTCTTCTTCAGGATGACTCGTGGTGGGTGCATAAGTTTGAATAATCTGAGTCTGGTATCTTCTCGAGAGTTGGATAATGAGTCGTGCAGCTATGTCAGAGGAACTTTCAATTTCTACAACTTTATCCTTCAGTTTCTTGTTTATTATAAATCCAACACCACTAGTTCTGCCAGTATCTGTCCCACGATAGTAGAAGAGATGTCCACTTTTCAGTTCAATGAGATCTGCTCTTTTTCTCCTTATCTCACTTAGCCCGACGATGTCCCACTTGATCCTTTGTAGTTCCTCTTCCAATTCAAGAAGCCTTGAATCAGAAGATAGGGAGCATCCATTATACGTAGCCAAGATCAGCATCAGATGGCAGCCTAGTCCGGTCCTCCGGGGATTCTTAGCACTCTCTGCCTTCATGTCGCACTGGCCGCTGCCTTGGCCAGGTACATTCCAGCTACCGGAGACTGAGGGCCAAGATTTAAGTTGTGGAGTAATTTTTGATGGGTTTTGGTGAGTGTGGGATAGCATTTCCTCTAATCCCGATGGTATAGTTATACCACTATTGGCGGTCGTCAGAGCCTCTTTAGTGGGAACAGGATGCACCACGAGAAGGCGGGGGTTGACATTTGTCAAGTAGATGCTGTGATGTTAGTTACGCATCACCTGACCTTACATCCCTCTTAATAGTATATATATATATATAAATGCAAAACATAAAGCAAAATTCTGAACAGAAAAACAAAAAAAGGAAAACGAGAAAAAGAACAGCAATCACCAATTCCATTCACCCGAACCAGGCTAGCTTCAAGCGATGAAAATATACTGAACATAAGAGTGCAGGGAAGAACATTAATGTCCGATTCCTTGTTGGCTTTGCAAGGGCAAGCAACAAGAAAATCACTCAATAATCTACTGAGACCAGAGAATTATGGTTTCTGCTATATGTAGATTAGTGAGAGATTTTCTTGATGCTTGCCCTTGACGAAGCCGACAAGGAGTTGGTCATTAATATGCTTCCCTGCATTCCTATATTCAGTATATTTTTATCGCTTGAGGCTAGCCTGGCTCGGGTGAATGGATTTGGGGATTGCTGTTCTTTTTCTCGTTTTCCTGTTTTTTTGTTTTTCTGTACAAAATTTTGCTTTATGTTTTGGATTTTTATGTTATTTGATCTTACTCCTATGTAGCCTCTGGCACTTTGGAATTGCAAATTTGTTCAAGGGTTTTTTGTTTATTCACTTAATATGCTTTTGCTATATATATATATACTGTATATATACACTGACGGAAAAAAATCCCAACACCAAGAAGGGATTGTGTTAGATAAACGACAGTTGGTAGGCGGTAAGAGTACATCTGTAAGATGACGTCTATGCAAATCTCGGGCTCTGCGCATACGTATGGCGCTAGTAGCGCCCCTCGGAACATGCAAAGCAGGTTTGCTGTAAATACACGCTATAACGTTCCTGAGCGTTAGTTATAGTTGAGATTCGACGTAGGGTGTTGATGTTAGTCAAGAATGCCTTTAAGAAGACGAAGAAGCCATTATCAACAGCTCACGGAGTTTGAATGAGGTCGTGTAATAGGGCTACGAGAAGGTGGATTTTCTTTCCGCAATATTGCAGAACGACTTGGCAGGAATGTAGCCACTGTGCATGATTGTTGGCAGCGGTGGTCAAGGGAAGGTACTGCCTCAAGAAGACCGGGTTCCGGCCGGCCACGTGGCACTACTGAGAGGGAAGACCGCCGTGTACGGCATATGGCCGTGGCGCATCGTACCGCGTCTGCAGCAGCAATTCGAGCTGCAGTTGCCACCACAGTGACACAACGAACTGTTACAAATTGGTTACTTGAAGGACAGCTCAGTGCCAGACGCCCTGCAGCGTGCATTCCACTTACTCCAAACCACTGCCGTTTGCGACGTCAGTGGTGTCAAGCTAGAGCTCATTGGAGGACGGAGTGGAGATCTGTTGTGTTTTCTGATGAAAGCCGGTTCTGCCTGGGTGCCAGTGATGGCCGTGTGATGGTTAGAAGGAAGCCAAGTGAGCACCTGCAACCAACCTGTCTGCAGCCGAGACACACTGGACCTACACCTGGAGTTATGGTCTGGGGAGCAATTTCCTATGACAGCAGGAGCAGTCTCGTGGTTATCCCATGCACCCTGACGGCACAGTTGTACGTCGGTCTGGTGATTCAACCTGCTGTGCTGCCATTCATGAACAGCATTCCAGGGGTGTTTTCCAACAGGATAACGCTCGCCCGCATACTGCTGTTGTAACCCAGCATGCTCTACAGAGTGTCGACATGTTGCAGTGGCCTGCTAGATCACCAGATCTTTCACCAATCGAGCACATATGTGACATCATTGGACGACAACTCCAGCGTCACCCCCAACCAACATTAACCGTCCCTGTATTGACCGACCAAGTGCAACAGGCATGGAACTCCACCCCACAAACTGACATCCAGCACCTGTACGACACAATGCATGAACTTTGGCGTGCTTGCATTCAACATTCTGGCGGTCACACCGGTTATTAATGTACCAGCATTTCACATTTAAAATGGCTCTTCTCGCGCTTACAATAAGCTGTGATCTAGAAACCTTAATCGATTAAATATGTTACCTATACAAATGTATTGCCGCCATTTCGTTCCTCTACAACTATTTTTTCGTGGTGTTGCGATTTTTTTTCCGTCAGTGTATATAGCAAGGGATGTAAGGTCAGGTGATGCGTAACATCACAGCCTCTCCTTGACAAATGTCAACCGCGCCTTCTCGTGGTGCATCCTGTTCCCACTAAAGGGGCTCTGACGACCGCCAATAGCGGTATAATTATAACATCAGGATTAGAGGAAATGCTATCCCACACTCACCAACCCGCTTGGCCAGCATGGTGAGTTATGGCCAAACCCCTCCAAAATGACTCCACAACTTAAATCTTGGCCCTCAGTCTCCGGTTTCTGAAATGTATCTGGCCAAGGCAGCGGCCAGAGCGACATGAAGGCAGAGGGTGCTAAGAATCACCGGAGGATCGGACTAGGCTGCCATCTGATGCTGTCCTTGGTTACGTATAATGGACACTCCCTATCTTCTGATTCAAGGCTTCTTGAATTGGAAGAGGAACTACAAAGGATCAAGTGGGACATCGTCGGGCTAAGTGAGGTAAGGAGAAAAGGAGAAGATCTCATTGAACTGAAAAGTGGACATCTCTTCTACTATCGTGGGACAGATACTAGCAGAACTAGTGGTGTTGGATTTATAATAAACAAGAAACTGAAGGATAAAGTTGTAGAAGTTGAAAGTTCCTCTGACAGAGTTGCACGACTCGTTATCCAACTCTCGAGAAGATACCAGGCTCAGATAATTCAAACTTATGCACCCACCACAAGTCATGCTGAAGAAGAAATTGAAGAATTTTATGAGGAAATTCGTCATCTAAATAATAAAGGTAAGCAGCATTTGAAGATAATTATGGGAGATTTCAATGCAAAAATAGGGCAACGGCAACAGAATGAAACTTCAGTAGGTAAATTCGGTCACTGCAACAGAAACCAGCGTGGAAATATGCTCGTTAAGTTTGCAGAGGCAGAAGGGTTTTTCATCTTGAACTCCTTTTTCAAGAAAAAGCCACACAGGAAATGGACATGGAGACATCCAAATGGGACGACAAGTGAAATTGATTTTATTATGTGTAACAAAAAATTCATCATAGAAGATTGCAGTGTGCTAAACAAGTTCAACACAGGTAGTGACCATAGATTGGTGAGATGTAAGATGCATGTCAACACTAAACTTGAACGTGGCAAGCTCATAAGACAAACAAAATGTATTGACATAATCAACCTTAAAAAACACCATAATACCTTCAAGTTGGAACTGAAGAACAGATTCTCTGCTTTAAAAGGCCTAACATCGGAAAAAATGGATATTTCTGAAGTTAACAGAAAAGTAACCAAAGCTCTTATGGAAACAGCAACAAAATTAGCTGGGTCTAAGAAAAACTTGCATGTGAAAAATTATCAAGAAAAACCAAAATGTTGATGCAAAAAAGAAGAGAGATGAGGACAACTAAAGAAGATGTGACTTCCAAAGTGGAATATATAGAGCTATGCAAGACAGTACGAAAAAGTATCACTGAAGACGTAAGGAAATTCACCTGTAACCTAGTGAGGAAAACAATTGAAAACAACCAAAGCCTAAAGATAGCAAATGGACATATCAGTAAGGGAAGAAAACAGATTATGGCACTGAGAAAAGAAGATGGTTCTGTAACAAGAAATCGAGGTGAAATTTTGACAAGAGTGAAAGATTTCTACTCCAAATTATATGAAAGGGATGATACATGTACTCCAGACATCATGAAAGGTACCAGAGTTCTTCCAGTCCTCCCAGCAGAAGTTGCAGATGCAATCAAGAACATGAACCGGGGAAAAGCTCCAGGAGAAGATGGAATTACTGTAGACATCATACAAGAAGCAAGTGGAGAAATCGAAACAGTACTCGCCCAAGTTTTCACTTGATGCTTTAATGAAGGGAAGATTCCTGAGGATTGGAACACCGCTACAATGATCCTGCTACATAAAAAAAGGTGACATTGAGGATCTCAGGAACTACAGATCTATTAGCCTCCTATCAGTGGTTTATAAAATCTTCACTAAAGTTCTTTCACACCGCTTGAAGGTGACACTGGACATGGCTCAACCGAGAGAACAAGCTGGATTCAGGAGTGGCTACAGCACAATAGATCATATCCACGTACTGAGAGTACTAATTGAAAGAGCGAGGGAATATGAACTTCCATTGTGCATGGCTTTTATCGATTATGAAAAAGCCTTTGATTCCATGAAACCATCAGCAATTACAATGGCTCTGAAATCCTGCGGTATTGAAGATGCATACATTAATATTACTAATAACATCTATGAAAATGCAAGTGCAAAGATTTGGCTGTTTGAAAATACAACACACATAAAAATTGGAAAGGGAGTGAGAAAAGGTGACACCATATCTCCGAAGCTCTTTAATGCCACATTGGAGGGTGTCTTTCAGTCGCTGAGCTGGGAAAACAAGGGGATAAAGATTAATGGAGATTATCTAACCAACCTTCGTTTTGCTGATGACGTAGTCATTTTTGCAACTACCCCATCAGAGCTGCAGAGTGTGATCCAGGAACTTGCTGACAAGAGTAAAGAAGTGGGATTAAAAATGAACTTTCAGAAGACAAAAGTGATGTTCAATGCTTTTACAAGAAATGAAGATTTATTGATTGATGGAGAAACGCTGGAGATAACAGGCACATACGTTTATCTTGGACAGCAGATATCAAGTGAGGGTCACATTGATGAAGAAATTAATCGACGTATAAAACTTGCCTGGAAAGTTTTTGGAAGAAACAGCATAATTTTCAAGAGCAATATGCCATTATGTCTTAAAAGAAAAGTGTTTGATCAATGCATCCTTCCAGTGCTTACGTACGGTGCAGAGACATGGACCTTAACTAAAAGAGACGTACAAAGGCTGGAGACAACTCAAAGCAGCATGGAGAGGTGCATGCTTGGTGTAACCAGGAGAGATAAGAAGAGGAACTCGTGGATCCGAAAAATGACAAGAGTGGAAGACATCATGATCAGAGTTAAATCCCTGAAATGGCAATGGGCTGGTCATACTGCCAGAAGGACAGACCATCGATGGATATCTGAAATTTTAGATTGGATTCCAAGGGACAGGAAAAGACCACCCAGAAGACCACATGGGAGATGGGTGGATGAAATTCGAAAGTATGCAAGAGTGACATGGAGGAGACTATGTATATGTATATATATATATATATACAGTATATATTATTATTATTATTATTATTATTATTAAATGGACAGCATCAGCTCAGGCTCAGTAACTTAGTTTTCGAAGTGATATTGTGATATCTACAAAATTGAGATGCAGCCCCCTCATTTCAGCTTACCACGAGCCACCACTGAATGAAGGTTTTAATCGAGTGATGGCTTTACATTGGAGTAATTATATAAATCATGTAATCAAAGAGGAGGATAAGATATGGACTTTAGATGAGATGTTGAACACCTTGAATTTACTGTTGGAAAATCTGACACTACAGTTTCTTCAGATAATGATGTCGATGGGACTGAACCTTTGCCGTCTTTCGAGGAACTGGTGGGAAAGGTGTGAGTACGGTTAGCGTGAGTGAATTATGCTTCAAGAATTCAATATCAAGGAGAAATATGTACATGAAAATGTACGTATTTTCAATATTTAGCTTATTTTTCAAACTTTGAATAAAAGCAGTACAACGAATAGTTAAAAAAAATTACTCTGACTATACTTTGTATGTACTTAAATAATGTTCTTACAGTGGATTTATTCATTCACAAAAATTATTTAAACATAAACAAAACAATAGCTAAAATATGGTTGCCGGTAAATTGCCACACAGGAACACTGCCACACATCTTTCAGCAACTCGGAAAATTGCCATGTGTTTTTCATTAAGGGGCCAGGAACAAATTGCTGTTCCTCCTAGGAACACATTGAATATGTGGCAGTTTTCCAAAGTGGCTAACGACGGGAAGGAGCTCTTTTTTGTTTGTCGGAATTTTCATGCCGGTTCATACAAGTTTAGGGCAACTGGCCACAAAAGTTCAAGGAAGAGGGGGCTACAAAGATTGTAATTTCTTGGCCTATATTGAGAACTGAATTGGGAACTCCAAACAAATTTCGGGAAAACGTTGTATGTAAGCCAAACAAGAATTGGCCGAGGGATCCGTTGTGCTTTGGTTGGGGGACTCTACCCCCAACTTCCATAATTTTATATTCTGGACCGCTAGAGTCAGTCAGTGTATCCGGTATGTTCCCCTTGAAGCACCCGCGAGCTTCGGAGGGGCTTCCCCTCAAAATGTAAAAATGGACGTAGAGCTCTAAACATTGGTACTACGCTTTATATAATGATTTTGTACACGACCACAAATTTTCAGGAGGGTGGGGTGAATGAACTCCCCCCTCCCCCCACACCATTTCTGACATCAGGGTGAACATCCGGGATACACTGACCAACTCTAGCGGTCCAGAATATAAAATTACGGAAGTTTGGGGTACAGCCTCCCAACTCAAACACCTTGGATTCACCAAATTTCTGGGGGGAAGAGCATACCCACAAGTAGAGTCTATCACTCAACAGAACATGAAGAATGGAAACTGCAAGCAAATAACTTATATTGAACACCTTGTCTCCGCTCTTAGAAAAAAGGAATTCACCGAACCCTTCTGAAAACTCGTGGTCATGTACAGAATCATTATATAAAGCATTAGTACCAATGTTTACAGCTCTACGTCCATTTTTACATTTTGTGGGCAAGCCCTCCCCCAAAGCTTATGGACATCGTGGAAGCTTCAAGGGAAACATTCTGGATACACTGACAGACTCCAGCGGTCCAGAATATAAAATTATGGAAGTTGGGGGTAAAGCCTCCCCAACCAAAGTACCTCGGATCCCTCCGCAATTTATTTCTTCAAATGAAAATACAATTCTCGCTTGGCTTACATAGAGCGTTTTCTCAAAATTTGTTTGGAGTTCCCAATTCAGTTCTCAATATAGGTCATAAAATGGCTGTCTTTATAGCCCCCCTTCCCTTTCAACTTTTGTGGCCAGTTGCCCTAAACGCATATGAACCGGCATGAAAATTCAGACAAATGAAAGAGTTCCTTCCCGTCGTTAGGCACCTTGGAAAACTGCCACAGATTCAAAGTGTTTCCCGGAGGAATAGCAATTTGTGCCTGGCTCATCAATGAAAAACATGCGGCAGTTTTCCTGTGTGGCAATTTTCCAAGTTGCTGAAAGATGTGTGGCAGTGTTCTTGTTTGGCAGTTTACAGTGAACCCTAAAATATCCTTAATCACAGAGACCGGCTCTTGTCCAGTACCTATGGCAACATAGGGTAGTTAAAAATGCATACACATTTAACGGGTATCTGTTATAAAAAAAAAAAATCTAATCAATGCAACACTTTGGGAAGAACGAAATTTTATGCATAACTGATGACATGGTAAAAATACTTTTAATTAAATCCCACAGTTGGTAATCTTCAAGCAGTAAGTATAAAAAATGAAATATATATAAAAAAATAGAAAAAATATGTGTAAACAAAATTAGGCCACTTAAGACTTTTTCGCGTGCTTAGCAAAGATAATTTCATTTTAAAAGAAAGAAAAGTTACACGTTCTATAACATTTAAAAAAAAAAAGATAAATAGAGAGAGATAAATTGCTTGTCTACCGGTCTGCAACGTGTGCTGGGGGGATGGGGGAGTACTGGGGATATGGTGTTAAAATAGAGGGGGCCAGTCTCCGATCACAGTGACAGACAGCCCTGACGGCTTGTAGGGAAAGTTACCTCGCAAAATTTCCAAGTGAAGATTAATTACACATCATTAGTGCGGAGTAATACTGGGAACTGGGAGTGAAAAGGAACCGTAGCTTTGGCTCCATTGCCAGGATAACTTTGCCCTGAGTATAGTAAAGCAAGCAAGGGACAATTTAACTACATGCCAAAACAAATTTCAATTGTGCCAAGGAGACAGCCACTTCTTTTGTGACGAGTTGGAACGTGGGTGCTACTTTAAAGTGTATTGTAAATAAACACTTTGACGAACTGGCTCAAGCTGAACATTTCCACGATCCTGAGGAAAATTTTAAGTGTTTTGTCTTTTACGCAACATGGGACATTTTGATTGCCCATAACAGGTTTGAGGGAATGCATGCTGTAGTGGACAGATTTGGATTTCTTATGCCTTCTACCTTGGCAGGAGCTGCAGACGAAGATCTTGTAATGAGTGCAAATCGATTAGTAAGCACATACCCAGGTGACCTGACAAGCAAGTTTGCAGAGGAACTGCTAGGTTTTTGAAGGTCACTCTGCAACTGCATAGCTGAGAAAATGACCATTCTGGAAATAGCAAAGCTACTCGTCATGGAAAATCCTACAATTGTCAGTAGTTGCACTAACCTATTAACAGACTTAATGCTTTTCTTAACACTAACCCTCACAGTAGCATTTGCAGAGAGATCATTTTCGAAATTAAAACTTATTAAAAGCTATTTCAGAAGCACCACGTTACAAGACAGATTGCAGGGATTGCCACTGTTAAGCATAGAAAGTAAGTTGGCTAAAAGAATGGACCTGGATGCTGTTCGTGATGAGTTCATAGACATGAAAAGTAGAAAGAAAGACTTAGGCCTAAAAACATAAAAATTTCCTCTTATCGTATAAAATAATATTATCTTCTATTTGTATTGTAATCATGTAATTATAACTTATAGTTAATTACATCGTATAGTGTATTTGTACACATCACATATATGCACATTGTATTTCCACACCCACCATTTTTTCCTGGTCTGCATTGCTGAAGTTTTGTTGTATATGCAAATAAATACCTGTGGTTACAGCAGTCCATATTGCATTCGTACAGTGTAGAACACTGAATTATCTATTTGTATGAAACCATAGCCAGTAACGATCACTAAAGGCTTATAGTTATTAACCTTAACTGTTGAAATATATTTTTCCCAATTCAATTCTTGCAATGTATTATATACTCATGTTCATGCATCGGTCCACACATCTGTGTTAATCCTGCTTCGCTGACTGAGAACCTAGCATTTGACGTGTACTTCTGCTCCAAAAATTACTTAAAAAGTCAAAACTACAGGGCTTTGGGATCCTCCCCCCCACTTATCCAGACACACTCCCTGACTTCCTCCTCCCCATCCATTACCACACATAATAACACACACACTGCGAAAAAACATCCTCCCTCGTGTTTGAAATCCTGGGAAAATTACTGTGCTGAGGGACGCTGAAGTAAAACATTGAGGGGGGACACATTGTTCTAGTTACGCCACTGTTGCAGTCACATACTTGCTAACTTCAAAAAGTAAAAAAAAACAACAGCTGCTTCTAAGGCAGGATGAAAAATAAAATGAATAAACTTAAGGGTGAAAGAAAAATTCAAGGTCAATGAATTATAAATTAGGAGTTTTGGTTAGCAAGAGTAGGCACATGACATTAAAAAGTCATGAATAAACAAAAGAAAATCTTGAGAATTACATGCTGTAGCATGATACAAAGCCAAAGAAAAAAGTTATGATATTGGGCTGAGGAAACCGGATTAGAATCTTTTTGTGAATGGTCATACATAACATTCATATCTGCAATACACAACAGTACCCAGCACATGAAAAATTCCAAAGTTGGTGAAGAATGGATCATTCCAAGCAGTGCTGCCAGAGACTTTTGCCTGAAATCGGTAGAACAAAGCTAAAGAAATCAGTAGATTTAATGCAGCACTGAATGTAATCTTAATGCAAAGGAACATTCAAAACTACTGATATTTCAAATAAATTCCACTACTCCACACACTTTTATTCAGCACCTTAAAGCAAATCAAAATAATATGCTGATAACGAGGAACAGTAACCAATTATGTAGAAAATAGTAACACAATACTAGTGATCCGATTTATTGGCGTAGGAATATATACATAAGCATTTCCAAGCTTTTGCACATCAACCAGATGGCCTTTTCAATGATGTTAGGCAAGTTAAATGCTTATGTACAGTACATATTTCTACACCAATAAATCAGATGAGTAGTACAGTATTACTACTTTCTACAAACTAATATGAACCTGGTTAACTTTTTCACAAGATATTATTAATGATCAGCTTTATGAAATAATGCACATCATTAAAACCAAGGCTTTTTTTAGCTGGTATGCATATTGGTAAACTTTTTCAAGAAAGACATTAAAAATTCTGAAAATTTAGCAATGCTAGCTCTAAGCAGCAGAAAGTTAGCATGACATTCAATCCCACACCAACTCAGGGAATCACTGCATCGTATGGCTCTGGCAAGATGTAAATGGGATGGATGAAAGTCTTAGATCCTAAATGTTGGCCACACAACATCAAGAAAAATGTACAGTCGGTGAGACAGAAGTAATGAATTTATGTAAGCGACTTGGACTTCCAGGAAGATAGATCCTAAGAAGTTACAGTGACTACTAGTTGACAAGAAATAACCACCTGTCCTGTTGCCTCTTATAAACATAATAAACAGCATACCAATTTCTACCAGTGAGTGTGAACATAGTTTCTTGCTAATGAATTTGATTGTAACACCAACAAGGGTATCAATACACCTGAAGACTGCAAGTTCACTGATGTTCATTAAGTTAGACGTTCCTTCTCTATGTGTGTTCCGACCTTTACCTTATGTAAATTCCTGGTTCCTGAAAAGTAGATATCTAGCAACTGACATTAAGAACAGGACACGGACATGTGGAAATAAATGGCAGTAGCAATGTATTGATGGCTTTTTTGGAATCTGTTTAGATATAAGATACTCATATATGTTAATTATTATTATAAAAATTATGTTTATTATGAATAATTATAATTATTGTTATTGTTTACATTGTACTGGTGAAAACAATAGAGCTGCATTAGAGATGGGATGAGAGAGTGCCAGTAAACTTCTTTTTAGAAAAAAAGCATTGATTAAAACTAATGTTAGTGTAGATAATAATGACATTCACCCTAACATAGTCACAATTGTATCAATCACATCTGTTGTCTTCCAAAACATATACAGGGTGTTCAGTTAATGCAGTGACAAACTCAGAGGGTTGTTAGTAGACATCAAGAGGAACAAAAATTGAAATGGAACAGGGTGTTGCAAACCACGTTTAGACGGTGAAAATTGTGAAAATATGTATGCAGGCTCTGACTCCAGAAGAGAGGGAAGGCGGATGTCAGTTGATCGCTGAATGCGTTCGTGGGTTAACTTACGATGTCTGACGTAAGCAGCGTCGCAAAACGCAGGTGCTGGGGTAAGAGCACGTGCTGTGGGCAATGTAAGGTAGCGCCATTGCGGTGGTAGGCACTTGTAGCAGTTAGTTGTCTGTTTCAGTGGGGATTGTGATGGCTGACAAACATGAACGAGGAATAAGCTGATATGCATCTCATTTACGGTCGAGCAGATGGCAATGGAAGCTTAGCACAGCGGATGTACCAACATTAATATCCAAGGAGGCGTTGTCCGCACCATACCACCTTCGCCATGATCGATCGACGACTACGGGATACGGGGACCTTCCAGCCAGCACGGTGTGATGTAGGTAAACTGCGCAGTGTACACACTCTTCGAATGGAAGAAATCATGCTGCAACAGTGTGGCGATTCCCCGTCAACAAGTACATGAGTGGTTGCAGCTGAACTCGGTGTTCCACACACGTCGGTGTGCAATGTTCGGCAAAGTGAAAAGATGTACCCCTTCCACATCCAGAGGGTACAACATCTAACTGAAGACGACCATCCCCATAGTGTACAGTTATTGCGCTGGATGCTTGACGTCACCACACATACTAATCCTCAGTTTCCTACAACTGTTTTATTTTCTGATGAGGCCAGCTTTACGTGAGAAGGCATTGTTAACACGCACAATGCACACATGTGGTCGATGGAAAATTCACATGCCAATGTTCCATGGAAACCTCAACAGAGGTTCAGTGTGAACGTGTGGGCAGGAATCATCAGTGATTATCTCTTGGAGCTGCACCTTCTGCCCAAACGCCTGAATGGCGCAACGTACCTTGTTTTCCTGCAACACGTCCTCCCGGAATTGTTGTAGAGTGTGCTAGCCACAATGCAGCGAGGCATGTGATTCATGCATGATGGTGCCCTAGCACATTTTTCCCGCGAGGTGCATAACCACCTTAATGCTACATACCCAGGGAGGTGGATTGGACGCGCCATACCCATTGTTTGGCCTCCACGTTCGCCGGATCTCAATCCGTTGGACTTCTTCCTCTGGGGTCCCCTTAAATCACTCGTTTATCAGACGCCTGTGGACACAAGGGAGGATCTCATAGAGCAGATCGTCGTCGTTGCGGCAGACATCAATAGCACACCCGGTATCTTCAAGCGCGTCCGGGAATCGATTTTACGTCGTCGTAGACTGTGCAATGATGTCCACGGCCGCAACTTCGAACAACACCTGTAATAATTTTGTTGACATCATTCTCATCGTTCCCTTTCCAGCATTGTACTGTGCACAACAATGTAATAATTTTTAACAACACCTGTAATAATTTCGTTCACATCATTCTCATTGTTCCCTTTCCAGCATTGTACTGTGCACCACAAGCTGTGTTTTAAACTTGTTGTCAAATAAATTTTTTTAGTTATCATTGTACTTTTTGTCGTTCCCGCATGATGTCAGAACCTGCATACGTATTTTCACGAATTTCACCGACTAAACGTGGTTTGTGACACCATGTTCCATTTCAATTTTTGTTCCTCTTGATGTTTACTAACAACCCTCTGAGTTTGTCGCCACATTAACTGAATGCCCTGTGTAAACTTTCATTTTTTTCTGAACAATACCCAGATGTTCTCAAAATAGGTGAAACAACTACACTCAAAAAAGTATCATTAACACAAATGTCAAACTAGAAACTTTTTGCAGTATTTTTGGTATTAGCAAAATATTAGAGAGGATATTTGTATAAAAGACTAATTTACTAGCTATTTAGATTTTTAAAAAAATTCATAATAATCTGTATGGGTTTGGTAAAATATTTTATGCAGAAGGTATTGTAAAAAAATTAAGTCCCATTAACCTTTTCTTCTCAGATGAGTGCTTCTTTGAGTATTATCAATTGGATGAATAAATAGTGAATACAGAAAGGATGCAGACCAACCTAGTCTTCAAAAACAGCATGTTCTTGAGTGGTGTTAGATAAACCACACATGTATTACTTTATCATTGTTTTCTTCTCTGGTCATCTAGGGACTGGTAAGCAAAACAAAATCACCTCGTGGAATCTGGGCTGAGGACACATGACGGACAAACATGTGGCTTTGCCTACCTCACTTCCAAGTGTCTTTCCTGTCAGGAAACCTAGCTTATATTAAATATTCTACCTTCCTACTTCTAAGGGCTGTTTAATATCTGAAGTCAGAGACTCCCTTCCTAAAATCCTGTTCAACAGCATTCATTCATCATTCATTTTTAACAAACTTAAAGAAAAATATAAAATGAGTCAGTTGAACTAACTACAATTTTTTTTTACTTCTCCAACACATTCATAAAAGTAACCAAAATAAACTGCTTGAAAAATTATATAACATTAGTATGTGTATCATGCAAATTATTTTAGAATTTATAGGAAAGAATATCTGTCAAAAATTACGTCATAAGCCAAGAACTTAGGCATAGCAGTTGAAAATTCAGGAGGCGGCTTTAAAACCGTGGAAAACCAGTAGGATGGCAATACTGATTCCAAGTCTAATTAACCAAAAGAGACAGAAAACTTTATTTCATCACCTTGGATTAATGAAAAGAAATTAGTAAACTACTAGGCTTGCATGAGAAATGAAAATGTCCAAAATTTTAAGCTATTCTTTTAAGCGACAAAAAAGCTGATTCTTTTATTTCCTCAAATGATGGTGAAACTTCAGTTTTAACACAATACAGAATAGATGCTGTTTCCTCTTCTTCCTTTCTTCTTTTTTTTTCAATTCGCATTTTATGCTTATTTAACTGTTCTTAAAATATTTTTGCACTACCTACAAATGAAAAGAACAAAAAAGCTACCAGTGTGTTTTCAGCCACAGAATGAATTTTGCTGATGTATGTCACATGTCCAAATCTGTCAAAATTGTCTGAACTGAATGTGATGATGTAAAAATATTGAAGACAGGGAAAATGGAAAAAATCCAAAATGGGAGGTGGAACATCATTTTTTCCCTGTAGGAAGAAAAATGACTTCAGGTCGGCCACATTGTGTGCCCAGGGTCCCACGGAGAGGAGAAGGGAGAATGAAATTCTTTCCATGGTGAATTCCACGCTGAGGCAGGAGTTCACAGAACATGGGGATGTCTTCCTAGTGCAGAAAGTTTCAAGCAGCTAGAGACAGCTGAGGAGGGAAGAGAGATTTACCACATGGCCTCTTGCTCCAACGTTGTGCGCTTACAGAATTGGCTGTGCACAGTCCGGGCTGACAGGGATGCAGAGAGTTTAAGCGGGAAAAAGTTGTAATGAACTTTTAGGACACTTGTTGCTCGAATAGGAAGAGGACGGTCGTTTTGTAGTCGTTGCTCGAGATGTACGTACGCTAGTTGGCTGCGACTGACTAGAGAGTTAATTAGGTGCCTACTTGCGGGTTAAGGCCACTAGAGTATATGCATTGCATTACCTGTGGGTAATTGGGTAGTAATACTAATCATATGCCAGACTGCGGTCTGCCAAGGAAATCCTCCACCTGAGAAATCCAGCCACCTGTGAAGAGCATATAATTGCTAAGTATAAATAACTTCTTGATGCTATGTGCACACTCATAGTGCAAAGACTGGACTGTGAATGAACTATGATCGTGCTGTAATGTCCACTTGCTGAAGATCAAGAACCGTTTCTATCACATGACTTTTATCTTCATCATACTCGTCACTAAGCTGTAAATAAAGGAATGTATATAGTGTAACCACCGCTCAGCTCTGTACTCTACAAGTAATATTTTCCTTCACCATGCCTCTGAGGAGCAACACAACAGCGTGAGTTGATCAGGACAGAGATATCCTGGACTGGTGGCAGCTAATTACCATAAGCAAGTATATTAAATATATGTATAAGCATAACACCCCACACGCGAATATGACACTAAACCAAAGGAAATGTCCAACTCATCTCAGACAGTTCCTCAGCATACACTGATTGATCACTGAATTATGACCACCTACTTCATAGGTCCTCATTTTACCCTCAGTACAGCAGCTATCTGATATGGTATCGATTCAATAAGATGCCAGAAGTAGTTGGGAGGTATGGCTAACCAAGCTGTGTGTAATGCAGCCTTCAATGCAGGTATGGAGGCGATTGGTGTATCCAGATGCCTGATATGCGGTCTCATAGTGTTCCACAAGTGCTCTATGGGATTGATATCAGGGGAGTTTGGAGGCCAGTCGATATGCCAAAAGTCTGAACTATGTTCCTCAAACCATTCCTGCACAACATTGGACCTGTGGCTTGGTGCATTGTCATCTTGGAAGACACCGTTACCGTTCGAGAAAAAGTGCAATATTGTTGAGTGACAAGCGTCAGAAGCAATTCACGATAGTGTGCACTGGTCGTACGTTGTTCCACACGATTCAGGGGTCCAAGTTACTTCCAGATAAACATGCTCCACAACATACAACTGCCTCCACTGGCTTGCACTGTGGAGGCCATGCAGAATGGATCGAGTGCCTCATGCCGTTTGAGCGAAATACGTACACAACCATCCCCCATGGACTGGAGTAAAAAAGGTAACGCCAGACCAGCACATTTTTTCTAACCATCCGACATCCAACTTGCATGATCTTTGCACCAGGTGATTCTTTTGAGCCAATAGAAGATGTTGTCGGGGTCGTCTGCTGTTGTAGCCCATACGTGAAAGTGTGTGACAAATGGTTATGACAGATAGTGATTCGGGTGAACTTCTGTTGCACTTGGTATTCAACTGTTGAACAGTGCTGTGTCTGTTGGTCTGTACCAGTTGTCGGACCTGGCGCTCACCTCTCGCATCATCCTTTTGCTATCCTGTGCAGTTTTGACGCCATGTCATTGTTTGATCATTTTCATGCCAGTCCTGATAAACTTTAACTACGGCAGCTCATGAACAGCCCACCAGTTCAGCTGTTTGGAAAATCGAAGCACCTGCTCTCAGAGCTCCCAAAATCTGTCCTTCCTCAGAGGACAACAAATCCTTCCATTTACCCATCACACTCCAAATTTTACTACCTACTGCTTTACTCATACCTTGTGCCCTCTCGGAAATCACATGGCCAATGGGCCACATAGTCATAATTTACTGATCACTCAAGTGTAATTTTCGTATCATCTTTCATCACTTTTCCCACTTTCTTGATCATTTCATCATCTCTATGCATGGAAAGCTATCTGGTATGTATGCCACTTTCCAGAAAGTTGTCTGATCTTGTTCAAACCAGTGAAATCACTCAAAAAACTTATGTATGGCTAACAGAATCATCCTCATAAACATTTTTCATTATCTCAAATGGTTCCAAGCTTATTTTGGTAGTTTCTGGCAAAAATTAGATGCAGTTGTTTAGTTTTTTTCTTTCAACATAAATCAGACACAAGTGAAATATAACTCTGTTCTACAACAGGCAGTAACAGACTGAGCAGCACTACAGGCTGCTACAAAACAAGTACCTTAGAAATTAATATGTGAGAAGAAAGAAATCAGTCAAAAATAGATATAACAATCATTAACCAGAAATTAAGATTTCAAGGCTAGACCGAACATGACAAAAACACTTTCTTGATAGCCAAAAGCTAATGAAAACAAAATATGACAAAAATTCTTAAAAATGGGCATCTGACCAGTGGCAGTGATGCACATATGATTGTGTGAAAGTATTCCCATTCAATACTAACTAAAATTGGGAAACAGATTACAAAATTTTGAATGATGTCACATATTGGATTGTCGGAAAAGTCATTACGTATTTTAGCCATGTTTTGCAAAGGTCATTTATTGATAGGAAGAACAAAGATCAATCAATGATATAATGCCCGTTTTGTTCGATAACCTTTTGCCATCTTTCAGTGAGCTGCAGAATGCCTCATTCATAGAAGGACCTGTCTTTCGTGGACAGGTCCTTCTATGAACAACGCCATCAGACTTCCACTGAAACAAGTGGAAGTCTGATGGCGCAGGGACAGGCGAGTATGCTGGGTGGGACAACACATCCCACCCAAGCTCTAATAATTTTTGGCGGGTGATCAAACTTGTGTGTGGCGTGATGGAACACACCTTTACGATGAACAAGTTCTGGACGTTTCTGGATGATGGATTCATTCAAACTGTCCAATTGCCGACAGCACACATTCGAATTGATTGTTTGGTTCTGTAGCAGGAGCTCGAAAAACACGACACCTTTAAAATCCCACCACACTGAGACCATAACCTTCCGCTGATGAATGTCTGCTTTGGATGTCGTTGGAGGCGAAGCAGTACATAGAGACCAAGACTGTTTGCACAGCACATTGTTGTACACAATCCGCTTTTCGTCACCAGTTATCAGTCGCTTAAAAAAAGGATTGTTTTCCTCACGTTTAATGATCATATCGCAGATGTTTATATGCGCCATCAATTGAACTTTTTGAGTTCATGAGGGACCCACACATCAAGCTTGCTTACATATCCCAGCTTCTTCAGGTGGTCGTGAATGCTTGAATGATGGATGTGCAATGTGTCTGCAATTTCTCGTGTTGTGTAACGTGGGTTTGACTCGATCAATATCTTGATTTGGTCGTCATCAACCTCGGTGGGCCTTCCGGACCGAGGAGCATCGTTGAGGTCAAAATCACCAGCACGGAATTTTGCGAACCACCGCTGGTACTGACATTCTTATAGAGCATTATCATTGTACACTTTACGCAACTTTTCACAAGCTTGGCACGCGTTCCTCCCTTTACGGAAGTAAAACAGTAAAATATGGCGAAAATGCACAGTTTGGTCTTCCATCTTCAACTTGATGTGAAATCTTCGCAAATACACCAAATCGCTCACTATTCCTTTTAGACTGCAGCTAGAACTGGCACCTGTCGAATGCCATAGCGATAACAGAGCTGCGCATGCCTCTAGTACTTTCAAAACCGCCCAACCGCCATCGGGTGCCAAAAAAAAAAAAAAAATGTCACGACTTTTCCGACAACCCAATATTTTGCTCAAATTCCTGATACCAATGAGATGGTAACTTTTTGAGGCGATCCTGCAGAGAACACAGGTATACCAACAAAAATATTTCAACTGTAGGATGACTGATTAGAAAGAAGAAGATTATAGCTGTTCTTCATTCAAATGTTCATAGTGTTGTACTGCTTAAGGTCAATTTTGGCAAGTAACAGCATACAAAAAGGTAATAAACTTGCATTGCATTAATGTATTTTTAAATGCTATCATTTTAAGCAGGCTTTACAATACTAATCTTGAAGAAATGGATTTTCAATTACTAAGTTCAAGGAATCTGAATACCACACAAAAGAGCTAAAAATCCCACCAGGTAATGGCGAGGCTCTTCATATTCTTGACAATGCTCCTCTTTGTCCATCTAAAGGAATTTTGTGCAGACAAGATGTAAATTAACTGCATGTTAGCTCCTTATCTGATCACCATTAGTAGTGATCACAGCAGGTCATGAATTCTTCTCAATTTTACACTCCAAAACAATAAGAGTTACATATATATATAATAAAAAAGCATTTGTTTTGATTTGTACAAGCATTAAAACTTTTTTTTTTTTTCACCATAATACACTGGTGTGCA
The DNA here is from genome assembly GCA_039090855.1 of Macrothele yani. Lineage (NCBI taxonomy): Eukaryota > Metazoa > Arthropoda > Arachnida > Araneae > Macrothelidae > Macrothele > Macrothele yani. The sequence goes on along the minus strand of CM077004.1, from coordinate 101,319,183 downwards.
AAACTTAAAAACAAGCCGGGTTTTAACCTGTAAAGTCACACAGGAGCGGCCTGGACATGTTAAATTCAAACCATGGGAACTCCGTTACTTATCAAAATGATGACAGAAACAATAGAAACACAACTGTAGATACAAAAAGATATGGTGGAACTTTATTCAGAATTAGCTACATTTAGGGCTTAATTTCTAACAAAAGAAGCGAAGAAGACCTAAGTGTGGGGTGGGAACAATATGCTGTACTACCACTATGAAGCCACAATTATTGGAACTGGCAAAGTTTGTCCATCACTATTTCTTATTAAAGGTAGAACACTTGGGCCACATTCATCACAGTTTGTCCCTTTTCAAGGCTCGCAATCATTCAACTACGAGAAAAAACATCAAGATGTTCTCGACGAGCCATTTTGTTTCTAGCACTAACAAACACAACCAAATGTCTGTAACACTTATGCACACAGTTTTGTGATTTCCATTCAACTGGTACTATTGGATTGAATGAGTGATTGACTGGGCAGTCACGGGTGATCAAGGTCGCAGGATAACCAAAAGCTACCACTAAACGAACCTCTTACCGTACGTGACTCTGTGTGTTTCGCTCGTTTTATATGTTTCATATACAACTTATTTGCAGCCATAGCTATGCTTCGTAAAACCGAATATTTTCCTTCAGATACCACTGGTTGCAGAAAACACTATATGCATATTTTCTGCTCAAAATAATATATGGTTTTTCTGTTAGGGGACATGAATTCATAACTTTAACTTTTTTACATCCATTCTTCTAAAATGAAGTCATTTTTTTTAGCAACTTTGAGTACAGCACAACATTTCTTAAATAAATGTTCTGGGAAAAGTTTACACGTGCGCAATGATAAATTTAGAAAGATGAGGAAAAAGAATGTAAATGATGGGTGGTTGGCTTCAAGAGGCTCTACAAAATATATAATAATATATTACACTCACAAAGGTGTGTACAAAAAAATCCATTCGTTGATTTTTGTATTATGGTTTTCAATGACTTGAAGTTTAAGCTTGGAAGGCTAGAAAAACGGTGTTCACTGTACTTTTAAAACTATGGACTGCAAAACGATTTGTTGAAGTCAAACAAGCCTTTATGCAAAAGGTCTCACATCAATCAGGAAAGAACAAAATTTTCGTAAGCAGTCAGAGACTTGCTGACACATGTATGACAGGGATGTAAGTTGTTTCCTGCTATAGCTAAATACAGGGTGTTTCAAAACTAATGGAACAAACTTTAAGACGTGATAGAACACACGAAATAAGCACTTTTTGTCAAAGAGTGCATGGTCGCAAGTTACGCGGTTAGGCGATGGAGGGCGCTTTCCGTTTCTCCACACACGCCGTCTTTTGCAACACAAAGACAGAGAGCACTTTCAGGCGTGCGTATAAAAGCGGTGGTTTTCGCATGCACCATCATTAGTGACTTGGAATGGATCAGTACATGAATGAAGAGAAGGCGGACATGCATTTCATCTATGGTCTCGCCAACGGTAATGGAAGGGAAGCCCAAAGGCTTTACCAACAGCGCGTCCCAAACAGGTGTGTGCCCGATCACAGAATGTTTTATAGCTTGCACCTCCAACTTCCTGAAAGGGGATCCTTCATTGCCACCATGCATGATACAGGTCGTGGAAGAAGTGTGAGAACGCCGGACACGGCAAAAGAGATTCTCCATCAGGTAGAAGATAATCCTGACGCCAGCACAAGAGCTGTAAGACAGGTGTACCCCATACCACGGTTTGGCATGATTTACGTGATGAACGATTACATCTATACCATGTGCAGAGAGTTCACGCTTTGACACCTGCAAATTTTCCTGCACGTGTTGAATTCTCATACTGGTTCCTGCAGAAGAATGCAGCGGATCTGGAGTTTCCGGCACAAGTGTTATTCACGGATGAAGCAACATTCACCTGCAAAGGCGTATTGTATTGAATGCCTAAAATGTGCATGTATGGGCCAACGATAATCCGCACACAACACGGCAACATTCCTACCAGCTACGTTTCTCAGTAAATGTTTGGGCGGGTATCGTACATACTATTTGATTGGCCCATATTTTTTACAGAAACATCTGGATGGAAGGACGTACCTTATTTTCCTTCAAGTCTTGCCTGAATTGATCCAGCATGTACCAGCAGCCATCCACCGTAACATGTGGTTCCAGCATGATGGAGTGCCAGCTCATTTCAGCACTCAGGTGCGTGATTACTTGAACACCACATTTCCAGGATAATGGATTGACTGAGGTGGACCCATCACTTGGCCCCCACGATCACCAGATCTGTCCCCTCTGGATTTCTTTTTATGGGGACATCTTAAGTCCGTAATGTACGACACTCCCACTGATTCCAATGAGAAGTCACCAGACTTTCAGTCTCTGCTGCAGCTGTTCGGGAAATGCCTGGTATTTTCGACAACATATGGGCATATTTACACCGACAATGAGAAGCATGTATCAGGAGTGGCAGTTGCCCTTTCGAGCAGCTTTTGTAATTGTTATTAATTTCAGTATTTACTTATTAATGTTTACAAATTTGATGTAATTTCGTGGTCACATTTTGTTTTTTATTTTGTCTGCAATAATGTTCGTTGTGCCATTCCTGTCTTTGCGTTGCGAAAGACGGCATGTGTGGGGAAACGGAAAGCGCCCTTAAGCGCCGAACCACGTTATTTGCGACCATGCGTTCTTAGACAAAAAGTGCTTCATTCGGTGTGTTCTATCACCTCTTAAAGCTTGTTCCATTAGTTTTGAAACACCTTATATTTAAAAATGCACACTGGTTGAAGCAAGCGATCTGCTGATAATTTATTGCAAATTTCTTAAGAGTCTGGTAGTTTGGTTTGTATTTCTTTGTGGAGCTAACCTCTGAATCTCAAAGAACAGCTTAGTGATGTGTATGTGTGTGTGTGTGTGTGTGTGTGTGTGTGTGTGTGTGTGTGAAAACACATTACAATACAACCTTAATCAACTCAGCAGGACTAGTTAGCAATTTGGGATAATGATCACTATTGGGAAGCCAACACAAGTGGTCCAGTCAAACCACACAAGCTGGCACTATGCAGTGGAGGCAGAAAAAGAAATATTTCCTATCAACTGTAAGCAAGAAATTGGCCAAGAACAAAACTAGCTGTAACCAATAAAGTATTTTAAATCTTTTTTTAATTATTAATGGCAGCAACAGTTAGGTGTAAAACTTAAAGGCCCTTGATGAATGATTACCTTAAGATGTTTTACTCTGTGATATCAGAACTCCGAGGCCCATGCTTATAAGTGGATCATCACCATCATCATTGTCAACCATTATCAATCCACTGCTGGACGAAGGTCTCCCCAAGTTTCCTCCACAAAGGTCTGTCTTATGCCAGTCTCCTCCATGTCACTCCCGCATACTTTCGAATTTCATCCACCCATCTTCCATGTGGTCTTCTTCTGGGTCTTTTCCTGTCCCTTGGAATCCAATCTAAAATTTCGGCTGTCCATCGATGGTCTGTCCTTCTGGCAGTATGTCCAGCCCATTGCCATTTCAGGAATTTAACTCTGATCATGATGTCTTCCACTCTTGTCATTTATCGGATCCACGAGTTCCTCTTCTTATCTCTCCTGGTTACACCAAACATGCACCTCTCCATGCTTTTTGAGTTGTCTGCAGCCATTGTATGTTTTAGTTAAGGTCCATGTCTCTGCACCATATGTAAGCACTGGAAGGATGCATTGATCAAACACTTTTCTTTTAAGACATAATGGCATATTACTCTTGAAAATTATGCTGCTTCTTCCAAAAGCTCTCCAGGCAAGTTTTGTCACACTAGCCGCTGCCTTGGCCAGGTACATTCCAGCTGCCGGAGACTGAGGGCCAAGATTTAAGTTGTGGAGTCATTTTGGAGGGGTTTGGCCATAACTCACCACGCTGGCCAAGCAGGTTGGTGAGTGTGGGATAGCATTTCCTCTAATCCCGATGGTATAGTTATACCGCTATTGGCGGTCGTCAGAGCCCCTTTAGTGGGAACAGGATGTACCACGAGGAGGCAGGGTTGACATTTGTCAAGGAGAGGCTGTGATGTTACGCATCACCTGACCTTACATCCCTATAAGTGGATAGAAGTTATAAAATCAGTGATCAGTCAAGTGGTCTATGCCAGCAAGAAGCTTGAACATCAGGCTGATGTGCAGGTACAAAATGGTGGCAAGTTTGTCAGTAGTTTTAACAAATGCTTTGCCTTCCTAAGCCTTAATAATATGTAATGAAACAGTATTTACCTTGGTGACCAAAACTCTGAAAGGGTCTCTTCTGGTGTGTATTATTACCATTTTGATTTCTTTTATCCCCAAACCTAGGCTATAGAAAATGCATAATGAATGTTATAGAAATATGCACAATCACATAAAGAAAATGTAGTAACACTGATGTTAATAAATCATTCATCATTGAAACAAACATTCTTTTATTTTGCACATAAACAATAACAGAAAATAAAACTCATTGAGAAAAATGGCAAGTTTTGAAGAAAAGCTGCCATACACAATTTAAAGGCAATTTGAAACAGCAGATTTTTTTTCTATGAGAACTATTTCTTTTTATTTTTTACAGCAACTTTTATAGATTTTTAAATGTAAAAATGGGGTTTCCATTTGTTTTAAAAAAATTAAGAAATTAGGTTATTTTAAAAAGCAAAATGGAAAAAAATGTAACTAATCTGAACATTTCAGTACAAGAGCAACATTGACAGGCCAATTTATTATACCCCATCCCCCCCCCACCAATAAGGAAAAAAAATCACGGATAACAGTTGTCCAAGTCACAAAATCATATTTTTGAAAGTTACTTTCATTGTAACTATTAATAATAAAACTAATGCAAATGATGGATCTCTGTAATATTTTATTTCACTGGATAATTTCTTCAATTTTTCAGCTGGCATCATCCAGTTATGATGAGCCAAATCATAGCGTCTTAATCATTAAGACAATCAGAAAAAAATTCTTTACATCAATAATGAAATTGTTGAATTTAGTACGAGGGTCATAACAAAAGTTTTGCACACGTTAATCTAAAACGGAAGCGGATGATGCAATCGGGAAAATGATTGCATCATGTCAAGGTCAGACTCTTAGCAATGCAGTAGTGTCAGAATGACACGCTGTCATTTGCTGTGTGGACGTGGGAGGGTTCAGAAATCGAAGCGTGCAGCTCCTCCGGTCGAGTTACAGTGCTAGTTCAGCTCTCGTATGTGAAAATAGGGAAACTCTGTGGGGGGGGGAAAACTCCAACACAGATCCACACTGCCTTGCAAGAAATTTGTGGGGAAGTAATTCTTCATCGAAGCACAATTTCTCGCTGGGCATCGCACTTTCGGAAGGGTTGAAGCAGCGTCGAAGATGATCACCGCTCAGGCCGACCTCAAATGTCGACAGACAAAACATCTGTCACCACTGTTGCAATGCTGCTTGAAGAGAATCGCCGTCTGACAGTTGAGGAGATTGCTCATCAGGCAAATTTATCCACCATGTCTGTTCACTGGATTTTGACCGATTCACTGGGGGAAAAAAAAAATCACAGCAGGCTGGGCACTCAATCAACTCATCCCCGAGAAGAAGGCAGCCAGAGTGAGCATCGCACAGGATCACCTCCACAGGTTTGAAAGGGAGGGCGACACCTTCCTGAACAGAATTGTCACAACTGATGAGACTTGGACCCATGATTTTGAGCCGGAACAGAAGTCACAATCACCAGAATGGAGGCATCCAAGTTCCTCACACTCCTCAAAGTGTCGGCGGCAACAATTCAAAGTGAAGCATATGATGCCCAGGATGTTGTGGTCTCTGATTGAGTGTTGGCAGGGCAAAATGACAACACACAATATTATCGTACCTTTCTGAGGAAAAAGTTAAGACCGAAAATTCGTAAAAATCGCCCCAACTTGTTGGAAGTGGGAGCGATCTTGCTGCATGACAACGTGTGTCATGGTGCAATGTCAGTACGGGGACTTTTGTCGAAATATGGCTGGGAATTTATCCCACCCACCATACAGCCCTGATCTCAGTCTACCCGACTTTGATCTTTTCCTAAAGTTAAAAAAACAGCTCTGTGGCATCTGCTATGAATCGCTGGATGAACTGTCATTGGACATGACCTGAGTAATACAACAGCTGAACAAAGATGGTGTACTACGGTGCATCGAGGACCTATCTCACGGCTGGCAAGCAGTCATTAGCGGCGGAGGGGAGTACATTGAATGACAATAAGGTAAGTTTTCTCCGTTACTTCATACTTTTCTCAAAAATGGGCAGTGTGCAGAACTTTTGTTATGACCTCCATAATCTCTGCGGTATACTCCCTATTTCTCGTTACCTCTCCAAATAATTAATCTATTGATAACAATTATGCACACATACTTGTGAGCAAACAAAAATTACATCCTGTTGACCAATTTTCTTTAAACCAAAGCCAAATTCCTAAAGGAAATTCTGATAATTGTGAATAGATGGGAAAAATATAAGAATTAAAATGACTCATTTTTTAAACCAAATTTAATGATTTTTAAGCACCAATTTCTGAATTTAAAGACTTTTCAAGCCTGTTTCTAAAAAATCTAATTATAATCACGATTTTAAGCACGTTTGTATTCAAGCACCCATGCACAACCTGTAGAACAGGTGAATGAGTTTGAATATTTAGAAAGCATGTTTGAAAGAGAAAACAGATTACATGGTAAAATTTGTAGGTGAGTGAACTCATCTTTGAAATTCATAGCTGCCTTAGCAGGATTTCACAAGAATGATGGCTTCCTGAAAAATCCCTGAATGGCAATGTAGGCAAATGTAATTGTTTGTACTCTGATGTATAGCAGTGAAACCTGGGTACTGCATTCAGTCCAAGCAGCAGGAAAGGAAGGTAAAGAAAGGCTAAAGAAATAATGAGGATCAGATTCAGGAATGCCTGAAAGAAGAGGAAAAGATAATGAGTACAATAAAATAATTTATGAGTATGAAAGTCTTGTGCATGGCATGTGATGGGTGTCAGTGAAGCTAGAGATGTGTGCCAAGATATCTGGGAATGGAGATTTTTGATACTTTAACACTAAATAAAATCTAACACCATCAGTAACTTTGGTTTGGCAGATCTTCCTTTGAGGAGCTAACCTCTGAATCTCAGAGAGTGATCTTGACATACAACTCAGGCTTCACTGACATCCATCATAAGGCGTACACAAGATCTTCTATACTTCACACTCATAATCTTTTTCTCATGCAAACACTCCTGAATCTGATCCTCCCATGACTTCCTTGGCCTTCCTCTGCCTATCCTTCCTGCCACTTGGGCTAAAAAGATTTTCTTAGTAAGCATCTCATCACTCATGTTTTTCAACATGGACAAACCACCGAAGCATATTAGTCTTCACTTTGCTAACAACATTTTGCTTCACATTACACAACTGTAACACATCTCCATTCCTCACACAATCAGAACTGTCATGCCACCCCCCCCCGTAAGTAATATATTTCTTCAGCACACAAACAACTCCTATGTTTCTTATGGCTTCCTTCTTTCTCTTACTGCCCAAATAGGCTTCCTACTTTCTCTTACTGCCCAAATAGGCTTCCTACTTTCTCTTTACTGCCTCTTCAATCTCACCATTCCATCAAGCATCACCTCTATTGTTACCCACAATTGTAGTACCACACATCTCTTTAGCAGCAGTGACCACACAGTTCTTAAAACATTCCCACTTCTTTTCTACATCCTTCTCACAAGATTTCAGCTCCTTCAGTCGTTTTCTGAGTAAGTCAGAATAACGCTGATGATTTTCAGGGAGTCTTTCAACCTTTATTCTTTCCATCCTGGGTCTCTTGCTATTCCTTATCCTCCAACCAACATTCAGTTTCACTTGTGACACTACCAAGTAATGATAAGAGCCAACATCTGCACCTCTCATCACACGGGAGTCAACAACTAAGTGTTTCAGACACTGATCGTAGACAACAAAATCTATAACACTCTTTTGACCAAGAGTACGATTTTCCCAAGTATATGTGTGGATATGTGGATATACTTGTGATTGAAAAACGTATTAGAAACACACAAACCAGTCTCAATGCAGAGTTCAATTAATCTTTCACCATTATCATACAGACAAGGATCATGAAATTTACCCAGAACATTGTCAGAAATTGCATTCTGCACACCTACTCTTGCATTGAAATCCCCTGCTATTATAACTTTTTTAACATGTTTTCCTTCAGCATTATCATTTTTTAACATGGTTTCCTTCAGCTCTGAAAAAACAATTTCTTGAATCTTGATACTTGCAGTTCAAATAATAGAGACTTGGTTGATTCAACTATTATTCTGATATGAGGAATGTCCAGTTTTTCACTTTGCAACTACCTATGGAGGGGGGGTAACATTTAACAATAACATACGACAGGGGGAACTTCGCGAAAAAAAATTTTAATTACGGAAAAATCTTCACTTTGTTTGACTTCTGTTTTCGGAAAATTTTTCTCCGTTTTCAAGCTGAAACACAATCAGTTATCAAACAAAATGATATTTTACAATAATACTGTGCAGAGGGAACATCGCGAGAAAACAAAATTACGAATACGGATGAAATCTGCGTTCGTCTAACTTCCGTATTTGGAAGTCTTGAAAGACGAAATACTGTCCATAGCCAGAAAACGACCCCCCCCCCCCGCACACACTACTGCCACACACACACACGGATCCTCACACCCCCAAATAAATTCTCTTCAGTTTCACATCATTCTCGAGAATGACATAAATGATGACAACAAAGGCAGAGTTCCTCGAATTCACGAAAGAAACTCTTGCCTAAAATTTACAAGGAAATTTTTGCTCTGTCGAACTTCCGTTATTAGAAATTGTTGCCTACACTTTTAAGCTGAAATACAATTATGCAATAAATTGATATTTAGTAACAATACTAGACAGAAGCAACTTCATGAGAAAAAGAAATTGGACATGAAATTTTTTTCATTCTGTTTAACTTGCGTTTTTGAAAGTTCTGAAAAACGGAATACCGTTCCAAGACAGACCTTCCACCCCCACCCACCCCCACCCCCCACCCCCCGACACGCACACACTAATCCTCCAAAAATAATAAAATATTACCTTCAGTTTTGCATCAATCTCGAGTATAACCGAAATGATGGCGAAAAAAGCAATACTTTGCGAATCCGAGGAAGAATCTCACACCTGATTCATAACAGCCCGCAATATGCAAAATGAACTGCTCACATGGCTACAGATATAAACCAATTCACGTGTCCATCAACTGTTTATATTCCTGACATGAACGATGGATTCAATTGCAATTTTTGGAACTCTGAAGAGTTCATTTCTAACACATTATTTTATGAAGGATACCTTTTTAACACTTGAATTTTGTGAGTGGTCCAAAAACGAACCCGAGTTTTTACATATATACACTATATTGACAAAAGTCACCGGGCACCTAGAAGAGAAACACGACATAGCATTTATTGACATACACTAGTATGGTGTCAGTCCACCTTTGGCCCTAATGCATGCACTGACCCTTCGAGACACACTTTTGACAAGGTTTTGGAACACAGCGATAGGTATGCGCTTCCATTCAGTACATAATGCTGCTGCTAACTGTTCCTTAGTAGTAGACCTTGGTTCCAAACTTCTTATGCGGTGCTCTAATTCATCCCATAGGTGTTCTATAGGATTAAGATCGGGTTCTGTGCTGGCCAGTCCACACACAATACGGAATTATCATCAAACCACGCATTAACAGTCCTTGCTTTATGGCTCGGTGCATTATCCTGGTGGTGCCAACAAGGCTCGGTTCCATAGTATTGCCACAGAGTTGGTAGGGCATAATTGTCCAGAATATCGAGGTAGACGTGCTGGTTAACAGGTTTGTCCACAGTAACCAATGGGTCAGGGCCATACCATGAAAAACAGCCCCACACGAGTATACTGCCAGTTCCAAACTTGGCCGAAGGAACAGTACACTGTGGTAAATAGCATTTCCCCGGCTGCCACCATACCCACACAAGTCCATCAGACTGATGGATCATGTACATGAATTCATCAGTCTGTAGGACCTGTTTCCGTTGATCTACGGTCCACGATAAATGTTCTTTACATCATGCTAAATGACGAGTAGCATTTTGAGTGGAGATGAAAGGCTTATGAGCAGTAGCACGACCACAGTAACCCATGGAATGAAGTTCTCTGCGAATGGTACGTGTACATACCAAGGTTCCAGCATTTTTACTCACCTGCACACTAAGGTCTTGTGCAGTACTCCGCTGATTAGTTGTAATGACTCTCCTGAGGCTTTGACGTCCTCTATCACTAATTTTCTTTGGTCTGCCGGTACGTTTTGCTGCTTCAGGCACGCCATGTGTCTTCCACTTATTCAGTACATCCAAAACAGTTGACTTGCATATGTTTAAATGCCTCTCAGTTTCTCTTGTGGACAACCCACTAATATAACACACAACAATTTTTCCTTTCTCAAAGTCAGCTCTCTTCCACCGCAACATTTTAACCCAGCCTCACAGTGCGATACGATCGCGGTCAGCTGCAGGCATGTTTTTGTACCGTTTGCAGCTGTACCGCGCATTTTAACAACGCAGCTGATCCAGTTCATTTGCTTTTAAAGGGGTGTCCGGTAACTTTTGCCAATATAGTGCATGCGTGCGTGCGTGCGTGCGCGCGCGCGTGTGTGTGTGTGTGTGTGTGTGTGTGTGTGTGTGTGTGTGTTTCTTAAAATTTCGCAAGGTGGGAGACTTAATCCTAACAATTTTACTTTGGCAGGAGTTTGAATTTTTTGGCAGTAATCCTGCCATGAATTTTAAGCCCTGTACCTCTCTTGTATTGTAACATCAAAAGGGAGAGCCTTAGTGGAAAGGTTAACAATGACCACATTGAGTACACTTGTTAATACCATGTCACAGGACTAGGAGGCTGCGTGGGTGAAGGAACATTGCCACCAAATCACAAAAGACTAGAAACGGATAACTTGGTCTGATGAATCAAGGTTCTAACAACAATATGCAGATGCGGAGGAACCTGTGTGGTATACACCAGATGATACCAAGGACACCAGTTTGTTATAGGAGGGAGGAGGTAGTGTAATATTCTAGGATATGATTATATGGGCCACCTTGTCACCCCTTGCACCCACTGCACTATCTCATTCCTAGAGCATAAATAGTGACAATTTTTTTGTGTGAGTGAATTATTTGAAGTAATATGCTTTCTTTTCCTACAATCCAAAATAAGGTTTGAATACATTTTTATTATATCTAATCAATATCTGGTTGAAATGCAACCACACATTTTATGTGAAGCATATTTCTTAAAGCACAAAATAAAAAAAACTTTGCAGTTAGCCACAAACACAGATCAACACAGTAATGTGTGCTTTTATGACACAGTATGCACCACATAAAAACATTGCTGAGTCTGCCTAACAATCCACTATTGTTATTGCATTCTGATAATTCAGCAGGGCTCTCTTTACAAAACACTCAATTTGTATCTAAATTCACAACTTTATATCCTGTGAATACATATAGTATTTTCCATATTTGATCTGACAATTTGAAAGACTAAAATAAAAGACTTCCATCTGGAAAAAACTAATACAAAATACTGATAGTAATTGTGTAACAAAAACAAATGTATTCATTTCATTGTGATACAACTTCATGACTTAAGTTACAAAATTGCACAGAAAATAGTAAATAGCAATGAATGTACATCATCTATTTTAGTCTTAACAAGTATCACATTGCCCATGCTGTAAGACATTCAAGCACAGCATCTAAAGCAATGCAAGAAAACCTTCAAGAAATAATAACTAACCAAACTGACTAGCGATTCGTTATTGTCATTGCACATCAAATGACTGCTACAAGATAATTTACACCACAGTTAACACAGTTTGAATGATGTTTTCTTGCATGCAAAGCCTGGATTTCTTTTTTTCACATGAGACTGCCAAAAAATATTTTATCTTATTTTTCAACTCACACCTCATAGATAGCTGATGCTGTATTACAGCACACAACAAACTCCATGCTACTAAAGGATAGGAGTCTGTTCCAAATTCATGTTGGGGTTAGCTAGTTATGATGCTAAGTTGACACATCATCTTGACACTAAGCATACATACAAGTTTTCTTTATGTTCAATGTGAAGTTCTCGATCTTCGAAATTAACAAAACGTTCCTTGCAGATTACAGCACACTATGTGGAATGGGTTCAGGTGACCACTTCTGTGCACAGGAGCATTGCTCACTGATATGCTATTCCAAAGGATAACCAATATCTGTAAGTGATTGTAAGAGCAGAAAAAACAGGCTGAATATCTTTACACTTTGGGAAATTAAGACATATACTATCATCAGTATGAAAATAGAACAGGTGTCAATCACTGTTACTCCCATTGTATAAGATTACTTGAATCTATAATGAATCCATATGAGTAGAAATGAAGATTAAATATTATTTGCATGCTCTGATTAAATATTATAGCTGCTTCATTTGTTTTTAATCACATGAAATTTTATAACCACAGATCTAATATCTTTGTATGAACAAATAGAACAAGCAGTTAGATAAAATAATGGACTTTTACCTTGAGTTTTTAAAGCACTGAAAATACATTTTTACTCAAGCGTGAACAAATACTCTAAATAAGAACAATAACTGAGAAAGCAACTATATAACATCAGTATACTAATTAAAAAATGATACTAACCAATCTATCTGTAATTTTGTTTATCCATCCAGTTCCTTTCTTCTGCCCCTGTATTTTACTGTTATGAGCATCTAAAAAATGTTAAAATATAAGTTAAAGCATCAGTAAACATCACAATTTTATTTCTGTAGCAAATATTTAATTATAAATGAGTTCATTGTTCAAAAATGTCAAAACAAAGAAACTGCTCACAACAGTAACTAAATGCAGAACAGTACATACAATTCACAAATTTCATGCATACAACTTCCATTTAACTTACACTTTTGCCCATTGTACATTTGCATCTCTAACTGCCTTATATACATCATCTGTCAAATGTTTTAAATTATCGCACAATAGTTTAGAAAAAATGAAAACGTATACAATATACACTATCTACCAACAAGTAATTGGACACCTGTGATAGCAAAGGAAAACGAAGTTTATTCACCTTCAATAGTTGGTGGAGCCTCCACGAGCGGCGATTACAGCTGCGACCCTCCGGGGCATACTCTCAACCAGGCTTTGTATTACGGCTAGCGGTATTTTCTTCCACTCGACTTGGAGAAGACAGGTCAGTTCCTTCACCGACTTCGGACGGTGGGGGCACCCCTTAAGTCGATGCTTTGACTCGTCCCAGAGGTGCTCGATAGGGTTAAGGTCCGGGCTCTGCGCAGGCCAGCGGTATTTTCTTCCACTCGACTTGGAGAAGACAGGTCAGTTCCTTCACCGACTTCGGACGGTGGGGGCACCCTTAAGTCGATGCTTTGACTCGTCCCAGAGGTGCTCGATAGGGTTAAGGTCCGGGCTCTGCGCAGGCCAGTCCATACGATTAACCCCATTGTCACCATACCAAGCCATGGTGGACCTCGTAACATGACACGTGGCATTGTCATCCAGAAAGTATCATGGGTTCACCCCATAAAACTGCCACAACGTATGAAGCGCATGGTCATCCAAAATGGTGCAGTAGGTCTCGACATTGAGTCTACCAGGAATTGCGACCAAGGGTCGCGTGCCACACCAGGAGAAACACCCCCATAGCATAATGCCACCGAACTTCACAGTTGGCACAATACATTCCGCCAGGAGGCGTTCTCCAGGCAGACGCCAAACCCAGACCCTGCCATCCGAACGGTAGAGGGTGAACCTTGATTCATCGCTCCAGAGAACCTGTTTCCACTGTTCAACGGTCCACCGTCGATGTTCTTTGCACCACGTTAGCGGAGCAGTGCTATTGGACTTGGTGATCAAAGGCTTGTGGGCGGCAGCACATCCATGATAACCGAGCAGATGGGCTTCCTTATGGATGGTATTCATCGAAAGAACACTCCCGGATGCCTGTTGAAACTCCTCGTGGATGTGGCGCATCGATTTGGTGTGGTTCTTCCGAATTTCTTTGGCCAGCACCCGTCGGTCTCTAACTCCCAGTTTTGTGGGTCTGCCGGGTCGGAGCACATTCCGACAGTCACCTCTCATCTTCCACTTGCCAATCACGTAGGCCACTGTCGATTTTGGGTACTTCAACTCGCTGGATATGTCACGTATGGATCGGCCATTTCTGTGATACCCGACGATTATACCTTTCTCGAAATCAGAGAGCTCTGAGCTGCGTGACATCTTGCATGCGACTGGTTGCGTTGTTGTTTCCCACACGATATTTAACGGCGGTGGCCGTGACTTGTGTCAGGACCGCAGATATCGTCGATTGCAGGGGTGTCCAATTACTCGTTGGTAGATAGTGTATTGTACCTTAGAAGAATATGGAGTGCAATTAAAAATACTCAGTAATTTGGTATGAGATGCATGTCTCACAAATAATTAAAACATCACATAATATTTACATATAGCTGAGAAGGAAGTTGTTCAACTTATGAATGCACTGGACTTTGTTATCAGCACTGCAGAGTTAGGTGAAGTGATTGCATCTCATTCAGAGCCTGTGTCTAATGAAGATCTAACACACAAAAAAGTTGGACATAGTGAGAAATTATCTGATGTTTAAGATGATAAATGTCACAAGGCTCAGTATAGTTACTCATATGCATCAAAATTAGTTGAAAAAGTTACCACTGAATTTTAAAAAGTTACCAAAATCCTCTGGAAAACAAAAGAAAAGAAGTAACTTGTGAGGCAAAAACATGCACAAGGAGCAATAACTCCAGACTGTACCTAAGAAATGACAATATTCTTTTACTGAAGCTTTCAAAAATAAAATATTTAGAAAACACTACATTACTAAGCTAAGAAACTAAATATGTTACTAGATAGCAATCCTCATTTTTACATAACTGGGTCAACTATGATGCAGCAGCAATGACTTTAACAACCTTTCTGTTGGCCAAACAATATTTTGTTGGAAATATCAAAAATTGTCAAAAGAAGAACCATAGGAACCAACATGCAAATTAAATAAGGTTTTTAATTTTAGGTACAACTACAACATACATTATAAACATTTCACATATATACAATTTTTCTGATGATTCAATATGATCTATCAAGTTATTGCTCATCAATAGTGTCATTGCTGTATTAAACATTTTCGAACACTCAACATGCATATCATGCAATTTCAATGAGATATCAACACTTTCAAAAGGTTAAAATTAACCCTAGGCTGGCAAGTCAAACATCTTAGTTTTTAAGAGAATGTAAAAACAACATCATACCCATATATCTACAAATAAGAATTAGAACTTTAGGTGCAGATGACAAAAAGACTGATACAGCAAAACAGAAGCAGCTTAAATCTGAAAAAAAAAAAAAAAAAAAAAAAAAAGAAAACAGTTCTTATATTTCTTGGGAAAGAAAAATTTGGTAGAATGTAATAACATGCAGACATGCCAACCTTCAAAATCTGAAAATCGGGAGATTTTTAAAACTCATAAAATTGCACAAGCACTATTTTTTATCGGCGTTTTCCAGAACTAGTAATACTGGTCAACTAAAACTCTGAAAAAAAAAAAAAACAGCAATAAAATCAACACCCCCTCCCCTTCCTCCCCTTGCTGAAATTCGTTTTCATGTAAGTCAATTCCACAAAACAACGAAAACATAAAATGGCCCGTGTGTGGTTGTTGTTTTTACAAATAAAATAGCAGCTCATTGTTTTTCATTTCTTCTTTAGGTTGTACGCGAAGGTGACAAACAGCATCGTACTAACATCTCTTTCCGTTACAAGGCGAGGCCAACTGTAACTGCACTTGCTTTTTTTTGCCATTAAGTGAATTCACCTCAACTGTTTAACATTACTTAGAATGCGCGCTGCTCTGTTGAGGTGAGGGGTTGAAAGAAAGAAGAAAGAACTGCAAGGAGAAAGCAGGGCAGTTCCCATCTGTCAATCAATTACTGGCCCTCCCCAGCATTCTAATGCCAGAGTGGGTGATTTGCTGAAGGTGTCGTATGACAATTGAACTGGGAGAAATGCATTAAAGCAAATTTTCCCTGATTTTTAATATAAGTGAATGAGATGTTACAGCATAAAGTTCAGTTTTAATTCGCGCCAGAATCTATTGAAAACTTTAGAAGTTACACATTAGTTTGTTTTTTTTTCAATTTTTATTACTATGCATCCATTAACTACTTTTTTTTTAATATAACTGCAGTTTTTTTCCTTTAGAGCTTTTCTTTCTTTCCAAACCATAGTTTGAAGAAACGTTTATTTACTATTTTGGAGAAATATGTTATTATTGTTTTTTTAACTTCCGAAAAAGATTTTTTATGTATACACTCATCGTCAAAAAATAGTTGCACCAGAAGGAAGCAACCAACAGGAATGAAACTTGGTGGGTAGGTTTGACATTGTGTGACATGCAAATGATTCAAGTATCACATGCTCGGCGGTGCATGTGACACAAGCAAGGAGGGGTCGTAGCGCTGCGCCTGACTGGCTATATAAGGTCATCTTGTTGCGCATGCTTGCCATTTTGACACATGCTGTTGTGTTGGTTACAAATCCTTTGCATGTGAAGTATGCCTTGGAGAAAAGTTCGGAAGCAATTCAAGCAGTTGGAGGAGTTCGAGAGAGACTGCATCGTCGGGCTCCAGGAAGCGGGATGGTTTCATCGCCGTATTGCGCGCCATACTGGTCATGTGGATATCACCTTAGCATACTGTTGGTGACAGTGGATAGAACAAAGCATGCAGCAGCAACAGGAAGGGTCTGGGAGACTTATACGAACCACGGAGAGAGAGGACTGACAGGTTGTCCAACATGTGAGGAGTGACCCAACAGCCAAAATTGTGGATATTCAGTGAGCAGTGGTGCCTTCCATGCATCGTCTGAGTAGTGCTAGCACTACTGGCAGACGGCTGCACGAGATAGGACTACACACATGCAAACTGTTACGACGACTGCCCTTAACAACAGTGCATCATCGCCAAAGACTGCAAAGGTGTCATGCAGCCAAACAGAATGGAAGTGGGTGATCTTCAGTGAAGTGTCCCGCTTTTGTTTTGGAGGAAACGACCACCAAAACCATGTGTGCAGGCACCGTGGTAAGTGCCAAGGTGAAAAGTTTGTTGTCGAGCATCACACGTCCAGAAGGCCTGGTTCCATGGTGTGGGGTGCAATTGCCTACGATGCCAGATCTCCTTTGGTGTTCATTACAGGCACTTCGACAGCCCAACATTATGTTAATGAGGTCCTGCAACCAGTGTTCCTACCTTTTGTGACCGCTCACTCTGGTGCAATTTTCCATCAGGACAACACTTGTCCGCATACTGCTGCTGTCTCAAGAGCTTGCCTTCAACACACTGACACTGTGCCATGGCTAGTCGCATCGCCAGACTTATCGCCCATTGAAAATCTGTGGGATGCTATTGGACGCACTATCCACACTCTACTTCTACCACACAATCTGCAGGAACTGCGTGAGAAGATTCAAGCTGCATGGGGAAACATGGCGGCCAGAAGCCATACTGAGAGACACTACTTACTGGCATGTAGCTCAATAAATATCACCCATATTAGTCTCAATGTTTAATCATTTATTGTTTCTGGTAACCTTTACCTTCCTCCCGAATAACATTGCAATCCGACACATTCTTCTGGGTGCAACTATATTTTTGATGACGAGTGTATATATAGCGTTTCTCATCGAAACACTTTTTACCTCATTTGCATATCATTACTGCGAAACAGAATCAATGAAGACAGCGGTATCTGTCAAAACAAATGTGGAAGTATCAAGCTTTCTTTCTTTTTCTTTGGTTGGAGGTCTAACGACCATTGTAAGCAACTCAGCAGGCTATAAGCAGTCGCCGGTCTTTAACTTAGGGCCATTGGTTTCAGGCAAGGAAGAGAGCCAGTGCCATGAGACAAATACGACATCCATGCCTCACTGGATTCGAACCCGAACCCATCTCCACCGTGGGTGGCTTTCTTTTTTGCAGATAGGAGAAGAGGAAAAGTACAAAACTGATGCTGCCTTGCATCGACGCAGAAAGAAAAAGATTTCTCACGCGGTTCAAAATATTTTTCTTCTGCGTCGATCCAAGGCGGTGGTTGATGGAATTTCGATTATCGTAACGGCTAATTATTTTTATCGGCAAAAATTGGGAGAATTTGATATTCATCTGGAGGGTGGGAGGAAGGGCTGAAAATCCGGAGTCCCCCGCCTAAATCCGGACAGTTGGCACTTCTGAACATGTATTCTAAACATTTTAATAACATCATTGACCCTGAAATACAAATAATCTACATTTACTTAGAGAAAAATATTCAAAGGAACCAAATGAAGTGCTACATAAAACCTGAGTACCTAACGGCAAATTCATATTACAATGAAACTTGTCAAGTTGTGCGGAAACCTTAAATATTGAAATAAATTATATTAAATTATTTCAATATTTAATTATGCTACAATGAAGATGGAAAGATCGATAGCTCAAATCAAGTTCCTGAAAAATTGCAAGGTAAATAACTTTATTCCAAATTCATTTAGACTTAGAAAACCATTTAAAGATTTACTTTCAGCCAACTTCGTAAGAACAATAGAAAAAAACATTAAAAGAAGTATTGAAGCAAAATATAAAAATGTTTCTTATTATCAAGAAGTAAAAGTAGAAAATGAAAAGAAATTTTCTGGAATCTTAACGGATACAGTAAAAGCAGAATTGAATGACTGGCTAAAAATTGGAATAAAAAAATAATAAGAAGAAATTTGTTAAAAAGCTGAACCTTAAAGAAAAGAAATTTTTGAAAAAAACTATTCCAGTAAAAACAAATAAACTGCAGTTCTTAGTTATGTAAAGGACAACACTGCTACTGGAGTTAGCCAAGAATTATTACAAGTGATAAATAAAGGAAGTAATTTCAATCTATCCAAAGAAAAAATAAATACAGAAAAATTGGTAACTGAATTGGAAAGCATCTGCAGCACTTTAGAAAAAGAGGACCAAATTAAAGCAGACCTCCTCAGAAAAGATTACTACAATAGCCTTACAAAATTCCAGAAGCAAGTAAAGAAACCTCAAAAAAATTATGATAATAGTCAATTAAAAGCTCTTAAAGATTTCAGAAAAAATGAAAGTGTAGTTGCTGTAAAAACAGACAAAAGTAAGTTGATTACTATTATGGATAAGAAAGATTATCAAGAAAAGATGGAAGAAGAACTAAAAAAGATTATGTATGAAGAAGTAAAAGAAAACCCACTACCAGATTTGATTAAAAAGTCTCTAAGCTTATTTCACTCCAAAAAAAGAAAAACCAGCTTCCAGAAAACTATAAACAATTCTCAAAATTACAGTTCAGATTACCTCAAATATATGGAATAGTCAAACTGCATAAAGAACACCAACCAATTAGACCAATAATTGACTCAAAAAACTCTATTCTTTCAAATCTAAACTACTTTTTAAAGTTACACCTTCAGAATCTTTTAAAAGAGCCACCTAATTAGATAAAAAACTCAATGCAGCTAAAAGAAAAATTAGAACTTCTTCCTAAATTAGATTCTCCTATTATGGGTAGTTTAGACATAGTGTCTATGTATACTAACATTAATATAGATCAACTTATAGACTTTATAGCAGAAGACTTGGCAGACCTAATAGTTTTTCACAACAAAGATAAAAACATATTAGTTGAAATTTTTGAAATGCTTACCTTCTCTTTGCAGAACAACTACTTTCAATTTGGGAAAACATTTTTCATTTCAAAAATCGGGGCTAGCTATGGGCTCCCCACTCTTAGCTAACTATTATGTGGGAAAACTAGAAGAAAAGATACTAGTACAACCCACATACTTCTGCTTATATAGCAGATACATGGATGACATCTTATTTATAATAGATAGCTCAGAAATTGTTCCAGAAAGAATTCTAGACTCATTCAATGAATTAGATGATTCCCTTAAGTTCACTATTGAACTTCAAAAAGAAAGAAGAATTAACTTCTTAGATAATACTATCTATTATGAAGATGAAAAATTCCTCACTAGTTGGTATAAAAACAATGAATACTAATAGACTATTGGATTTCAATTCCTATCATCCAGAGTCTCTATTAAGAAAAATGTAGCAAGTCAGTTTTTAGAAAAAAATAATAAAATAATTTCTACAGCAGATAAAAAAGAAGCCAATAAAAAAGAACTTAAAGTCATACTTGCAGAAAATAACTATGCTAAAGAAGAAATTGAGAAGCTTCTGAATTTTAATGGTATAAAGAAACCGCAAAAGCAACAAGTAAAATTCACTAGAAAAATTTCTCATCACAAAGGTTTATTTGAGTCTTTAAAGAGAATTAGTAAGAAGTACAGTATTAGGCTAGCTCCAAGTTTAGAGAACAAAGTTAAAAAATTTTCCCTAAAATAGTTCAAAGAGAAGAAGATATTTTAAAAATGCAAGGAGTAGTCTATGAAGTAAAATGTAGTTGTGGACTATCTTACATAGGAGAAACAGGTTGCACACTAAAAACTCGTATAGCAGAGCATAAAGCAGCTATAAAGAATTGCTCCAACAAGACTGGTTTAGATAGGCATGTTAGGGAAACTAGTCACAGCATGGATTGGAATTCCCTTAAAGTCATCAGTTTTCAAAGCAATTTTCAAAAAGAAAGCTGAAAGAAGGAATAGAGATTGAGAAAACTCAAAATTCCATCATCAATGACTGCAAAGGATTTTCCCTGCCTAACATCTGGCAGGATTTGATGAAAAATAACCTAAACCTTCAAGGTTAACCGTAACCGCGATAGTGACAGGAATAAGTGACAGCAAAAAGACAGCCTGAAGAAGGAGAAGAGTTTTCTCCAAAAATTTGCAATTTAAATGAAAAAATTTCCTAGTAAAATTCCCATAATAGTTGTTTTAGATTAGTAAATAAATTATACGTTGAACTCACCTCTTTACAGATGAAGGCATTAACTAGAAGATGCAAATTTGCATTCCCATTTGAACTTGGCAAGACTGAAGATTTTATTCCAAAAATTGAAAAAGTTATACGGAAGTTGGTCAAACTCCAACAAGAATGACAAATAAAGATAACTTGATCACGCTAGTTACGTTACATGAAAAAAACTTTTACAAGAAAGTTGGGAGCTTTCGACCTTATCTAAGGTATTCATCACGCCAATGGAGGACTAAGATTGTTGCCAGATTCTACATTTGAATTTTTTTCTACTTAGGCAATAAAAATAGAAAAAAACTATTTAAATGTAGAATCTGGCAACAATCTTAGTCCTCCATTGGCGTGATGAAGACCTAAGATAAGGTCGAAAGCTCCCAACTTTTGAACTTTCTTGTAAAAGTTTTTTTCATGTAACGTAACTAGCGTGATCAAGTTACCTTTATTTGTTATTATTGTTAAGTGTTTTGCCCATCATCGTCATCCAACAAGAATCCCCAATATTTAAAATGAACTGAGCTATGAGTAAAGTATTTAAGAACAAAGAAAATAAATGATCTGAATGTATTACATATATGAGTGAGACAGGGGGGGGCTTTAATTGAATTAAGAAGCATTCCAAACATTAGTATTATCATTGCAGATAAAACCAAACAACTTATCATACTAAATAAACCTGATTACTCCAATAAAATGCTTAAGGCTATTGATGACTTGAAAAAATAAAAATAA
Source organism: Macrothele yani (assembly GCA_039090855.1). NCBI lineage: Eukaryota > Metazoa > Arthropoda > Arachnida > Araneae > Macrothelidae > Macrothele > Macrothele yani. The sequence goes on along the minus strand of CM077004.1, from coordinate 101,297,334 downwards.
ATAAGGACCTCACTGATAAAATAATCAAAAACTTGGTAACAATCAAGAACCATGATCATCTTCCTTTTTGAAATAAAAAAGAAGCATACCCACCTGTGGGAACAACTATACCAATCCTGGGAACCTAAAGACTTACAAGAAAAAACAACTCATTAGACCAATCATAGCCAAAAATTCTGCTCCTACTATTAATCTTGAGTGAGTGCATTATCTATACCTTAAACCATCTTCTCCACCATAATTTTTCTGTTACCAATGCAGAAGTCATCAAAATAATCAAGCATATTAATAACATTTCAAGGGTGAAAATTGCAAGTCTTGATGTTGTACCTTTATATCCAAATGCTTCAACAGATGCTGCTATTGATTTAATTGAGATTAAACTGTCACAGCATAAGATCCCCAAAACTGAAATTGAGGACATCACTTCCTGTTTGAAGCTTATTATGAATAACAACCATTTTAAGTTTAAAGGCAAATTCTACAAATAACTCAATGGTGCTCTTATGGGATTGCTACTCTTTGGAATTCTAGCCAAAATAATTCTACAAGAAATTGAAAATAAAATCTTGATTGACAAAAATCTTAAAATTCCAGCTATCTTTGTTACATACGTCGATGTTGTACTTATGTTCTGACGGTACGGCATCAAAGAACTTGATGCATCCATCAAAGCATATACATCTACCCATCAATAAGCCTGACTATGTACTAGTGGTCAAAATTGTGGAAACCTTGAGGAAAATTCGTTTTTTTTAAGATTTGATGGCTCATAACATCAATCTTTCTTAAAATAATACCATAGAATTATATTTCATCACAAACAATATACCGTATTTTTCCGTGTAGAAGATATTTTATTCCAAAATTTTTAGACCAAAAATTGGGGGTTGCCTTATACACGGGGGGGGTAACCGGTTGAGACAACCCTGTGGTTACAGTGGCAAAACTGCCAGTACCTCTTATACTCTCTAACCACTACGACTAACAAGCAGTTATTCCTGGTGGACTTATACAGGTCAGCTACAACCTCTAGATGTTTCCATCAACAAGCCCTTCAAAGCCTTGATGAAAGAAGAATGGAATAAATGGATGCAAAAAGCAGGTAATGACTTGACACCAACAGGGAGAGTGAAAAAAACAACCATTACTGAGGTCTGCAACTGGGTCCTAAACTCATGGAATGGAGTCAAGCAAGAAGTGGTTGTGAAGTCCTTCAAGAAATGTGGAATCAGCAATGCTGTGGATGGAACTGAGGATGATCTAATATACTGTATATAAACAGTGACTCAGACGACAGAAGTGGTGGAGTTGAGGTTGAAAAAAAGTGATATGTCTGATAGTGCTGAAGAAAGTGATGCATAATTTCATAGTTTGTATCTTAAAAATATTACCTAATTTTTAAATAATATAAATTTCCAAACTTCTTTTTTTTTATATAATATTACCACAGACTTTAATATAAAAAAATATCAAATGTGTCCCTTTTTGTCATAAAAATATTGATTTCTTAATTTTCGGTTCGAAAAAGTAGGGGTCGTCTTATACACGAAAAAATATGGTAATTTGTTTTGTCCGAATGTTTAAACCTTTGTCTCACTTTGGTGGAACAGTGGAAAGAGTCATCACTATAACAACAACCAAGAAATAAATATTTATGACATCATGCTTAACTTTCTGTGCAGGTGTTCAGTGAGCAGAAACTGCTTCCCAGATATAATTACACAATGCCATCACCATAGCACCAACTGAGAAAGAAATATTTGTGACATATTTGTGCAGGTGTTCCATGACCAGAAACTGCGAATTATGTCAGCGTGTGATGTAACAACTGAATGACATAGCACTTTTTTTTTTATTGTTGACTATTATTTTCTTGACAACTTAATGTTCATGAAACATACTTTATCATTTGGACAACACAAACAAAAATAATACCTGGTCATTAAAAATTACTCTACATATCTTATTTTTTTCCCGTCATTATTGATGGTCTTTCACCTAGTTAAAAATATAATTTAATAAAGAATGTAATGCAACAAACTGTGTTGAATAAATTTTATTCTATCAAAAGTTACAGCCAAATAACCAAAAAAAGAAAACAACTGCCTTATGTAACAAGAAGTGGATTTCCTTTACTCGTAATGAGCGATTGGTTTGCCTCCTCGGGGCGCTCCGTGGTAACAATGGCACACACACAACAGCAACTAGGGCCTCTGTGAATCTTGGAGAGGTGCCAGCTAGTTCGGTGTGACATTGGCGAAAAGACACCAACTCACTGGGTTTTGTTATAGAATCCTTAGGTTGAATGACCAACTGGAACCCTCAGCTGTGGGCTAATCCCCCACACTGATGTACTTACCTGATTAAAAAGACAAAAAGAAATCAATATCCGGACTAAAGTGTGGGATATGGTGGACCTACCACACTTGAGAAGGACGGTCCACCACGGAATCAACCTGGACTTTCTAAACGGCGTATGAGAAAGAGATCTCGGCTGAGTGAATGTAAGATTGGTGTATGGAATACTAGAGGTATAAATGGCAAGATGAATGAGGTGATTGAGGAGATGAATAAGTATAGACTGGATGTGCTGTGTGTAAGTGAAACCAAAAAGAAGGAAATTGGGGTAGAAGAAGTGAACGGCACAGCGAGTGTGTGGTCTGGAGTATTGGATAATGTGAGAGGACAAGCTGGTGTAGGTGTGATTTTAAGAGAAAAGTTGAACAACTTGATTCACTATAGTTGCATAAGTGAGAGAATTCCCTGGATTCATTTAAAAGTGAAACTTCAGAGAATCGTAACTGTTGTAGTGTATGCTCCTTGTGACTCGGAACCTTCAGATAAAAAGGAAGATTTGTGGAATGAGCTAAAAGCTGTTTTGAGCCAGTTTGGTGCTAAAGAAAAAGTTATAATAGCAGGGGATTTCAATGCTAGAGTAGGTGTGCAGAATGCAATTTCTGACAATGTTCTGGTTAAGTTTAATGATTCTTGTGTGAATGATAATGGTGAAAGATTAATTGAACTCTGCATTGAGAATGGTTTATGTGTATCTAATACGTTTTTCAACCCCAAGTATATCCACACATATACTTGGGAAAATCGTACTCTTGGTCAAAAGAGTGCGTTGATTTTGTTGTCTACGATCAGCATCTGAAACACTTAGTTGTTGACACCCGTGTGATGAGAGGTGCAGATGTTGGTTCTAATCATTACTTGGTAGTGTCACGAGTGAAACTTAATGTTGGTTGGAGGAAAAGGAATAGGAAAAGACCCAGGTTAGAAAGAATAAAGGTTGATCGGCTCCTTGAAGATCATCAGCGTTATTCTGACTTACTCAGAGAACGACTGAAGGAGCTGAAGTCTGGTGAGAGGGATGTAGAAAAGAAGTGGGAATGTTTTAAGAACTGTCTTGTCACTGCTGCTAAGGAGGTCTGTGGCACCATAATAGTGGGTAACAATAGAGGTGATGCTTGGTGGAATAGCGAGATTGAAGAGGCAGTAAAGAGAAAGAAGGAAGCCTATTTGGGGATGATGCAAGGTAGAGTATCTGTGGATGAATATCACTCAAAGAAGCGTGAAGCTGCTAAGCTGGTTTCCAGAGTAAGGCAAAAGATAAAAAGGTCAAGGTGGAAAGGCATGAACTGGCTTTTTCGAAAGATAGGAAGTCTTTCTGGAAGTACACGAGACTCAGGAAAAATAGGGGAAACAAAGTTGTAAGTTGTGTGAAGAATGAGGTTGGGGAAATGATATGGGAGCCCAATGAGTAAATTGAAAGATGGGGTGAACATTTCTGTGAGTTATTAGATCAGGAAAGCAAAGATGATTCTGAGACAGACACAGATGATGTCACAGTGAGTGATGGAAGCACAGGAGGGATCTCAAAAGAAGTGTGTAAAGCTCTAAAATCTCTTCAGAATGGTAAGGCTTCTGGAGTTGATGGCATAACTGCCAAGATGTTGAAATATGGTGGTGACTGTAATTGACTGGTTAACTGAAATTTGCCAGCTGTGCTGGGAGTTAGGAATGGTCCCTCGGGATTGGGAGGATGCTATTATTGTTCCCTTGTATAAGGGAAAAGGTGATCAGACTGAATGCAAGAACTATCATGGTATTAGCCTACTAAGTGTGCCAGGGAAAGTGTTTGGTAAGGTTGTTATTGAAAAAGTACAGGATCTTACATCAGAGAAAGTGTGGGATGTTCAAGTGGTTTTATGCCTGGTAAAGGCTGCACCAACCAGATTTTTGCATTACGCATGATGATTGAAAAGTATCTGGCTGCTGGTAAGAAAGTTTTCACTGCCTTCATAGATTTAGAGAAAGCTTACGACCGAGTAAATAGGACACTTTTGTGGAAGGTATTAAATGAATATGGTCTTACTGGGAATCTACTTAGTGTAAAAGCCATGTATATTGGTAGTAGAGCTCCTGTACGAGTGAATGGTGTTTTATAAAAATGGTTTTCTATTGGTGCAGGAGTTAGACAAGGTTGTGTAATGTCACCATGGCTGTTTAATATATTTATGGATGCGTGATGCCAAAATAGATGATAGTGGTTTATGTCTTGGTGATATCCGTGTGTGCAGATTGCTGTATGCTGATGACACTGTCCTGTTAGCAGAGAATGAAAGTGATTTGCAGAGTATGTTGTCTCAGATGTACGAAGTTTGCATGAATTTCAAACTGAGTATAAACACCATAACTTTGGAAAAACCAAAGTTATGGTGTTTGAGGGACTGGTAGCACTGAATGTAATGTAAGTATAAATGGCACTGTGATTGACCAGGTGAGTGAGTTTGTGTATTTAGGAAGCATGTTTGACACAGAGAACAAATTGGATGGTGAAATTAGTAGGCGAGTGAATTCTTCATTGAAAGTCATAGCTGCTCTGGGAGGTTTTCACAGGAATGATGGGTTCTCTAGAGAGTCCCACATGACTGTGTATGAAAGTGTAATTGTTCCTACTCTGATGTATGGCAGTGAAGCCTGGGTACTGCAGAAGAAACATAGGAGCCGTTTGTGTGCTGGAGAAATATGTTACTTACAAGGGGTTTGTGGCAAGACACGGTCTGATTGTGTGAGGAATGAAGATGTGTTGCAGTTGTGTGATGTGAAGCAAAATGTTGTTAGCAAGGTGGAGACTAATATGCTTCAGTGGTTTGGCCATGTTGAAAGAATGAGTGATGAGATGCTTACTAAGAAAATCTTTTTAGCCCAAAAGGCAGGAAGGAAAGGCAGAGGAAGGCCAAGGAAGACATGGGTGGATCAGATTCAGGAGTGTCTGCATGAGAAACAGATTATCAGTATGAAGTATAAAAGATCTTGTGTACAGCGTGTAATGGATATCAGTGAAGCACGAGTTGTATGTCAAGATCGCTGTAAATGGCGAAGTTTGATACAACAACAATGGCGAAGTTTGATACGACAACAATACATTATTTTTGGACATTCAGTTCAGAATATTGGTGACTTAATTATAATGAAAAAAAGTAACAATAATATACTATAATCAGCAGGCATATATGAAATTCCTATTCTTTCACAGAGTTCTGAAGACCACATTTCATAGATTGGGAGCACAAAAAATAGATTAATAAAAAGATTACATCAACATATAAAAAACTGGAACAAAAAAGAAGAAAAAACTACACTTATCCAACACTGTGTTAAACATAAACAACACCCTGATTTTGAAAATATTAAATTACTAACCACTCACACAAACGAAGAAGAATTGAGGATTTCTGAAAGCGTTATAATTGAACAAAAAAAGACAAAATATGCAACTTACAAGACCCCACCACACTAGACACAGCCTGGAAATCACTTATAAAGAAAGAATATTACAAAAAATCACACCAATAAATAAAGAGTAAAAAAAAAAAAAAAAAATACACCTGTTTCTACGAACAAATAATAATAGCCCAAATATATCTACACAAAAGAATTATACTTACGACTGATATCTACCAACTGATCCAATAGATGGCGACACATTAGAAACAAATCACCTAACACATACAGACACACAATGGAATTATACTTATGACTGATACCTACCAACTCATCCACATTGGAAACAAATTGGAAACAAATCACCCACATTGGAAACAAACCCCCCGTGACACATTGGAAACAAATCACCCAACACATACAGGCAGCAAACCTTCCCATCGATTCCCGACATGCAACTCCAAAACTACACACACGTGAGGAACCCTCGTGTAGAAGTAGTGGCCAAAAGACGGCGGTTAAGCACCACCCACTGAAAGCGCTCGTGTAACAACGAATCCCTTGTGAGACGTCTCCTGACCCGATGAATATAACTCTTTCTACTAAAATCTTTTAATTAACAGTAAATTTTAAACGTTGATTGTGCAAATGAATGAATGTGGAACTGAAAATATATAACCTAACTGCTGTATTTCTGCAAAAAAATTGTTTATAACTAACCAAAGGTCTGTAACGTAAGGGACCTCTTGGGCCAGGAGTACGTGCTTCACAGAGCAAACAACGTGCGAAATACTTTGAAATATCAGGTAAAATACCTTAGATATTATGTAAATTTTAATCAAAAGCACGTTTATAACATAAAACAACCCATAAGGTTGCCTCATGAATTACATTTTTTGTAATTATATGTTTAAGTGACAGAAAAAATCATCTAAGTCAATAAAAAATTTATTGTATCAATGTGGTTTCAAGATGAATGCTAGGATTGTCAGACAAAGACTCAAAGACTGGTTTAAATTCTAGAATTCCAAAGAAAAAGCCATTTCTATCTCCCAAACAAAGAAGGAAGATATTAGAATGGGCTAAAAACCAAGTTAATTGGTCTGAGGAATGACGGGACAGAGTCATCTGGAGTGATGAGACCAGAATATCCATATTTGGTAGTAATGGAATAAAGTATGTCACAAGACAGACCGTTGTGGAAGTGGCTTGGAGAGACCTTCGTCCAGCAGTGGATTGATAATGGTTGACAATGATGATGTAAAAAGAAATGAAGATTTGCTGCCTGAATGCATTACAGCTACCATGAAGAATCCAGTTTGTGTTATGATCTGGGGTTGTATGACAGCAAAAGGTGTGGGCAGAATTTGTGTGATTAATGTTATTTGAAATGGCAAAAAATACATCATTGATATACTTGAGCCAATTGATATATTTCAACAAATGATGTTTTCCAGGATAATGAAGCCTATGTACATATTTCAACAGGATTCAGCTTCTTGTAAGGTTGCTGTGTGCAAAAAGTGGTTTCAGGAAAATCATATTACACAGCTAGAATGGCCAGGTAATAGCCCTGACCTGAATCCAATAGAAAATCTGTGGAGCTTGTTAAAGAAACTTGTTAGTCAGAAGCAACCAAAAAGTAAAGCACAATTGATAGAAGTAATAATATAATCTTCATTTCACATTATAACTAAGAAAGTGGTTTCAGGAAAATCATATTACACAGCTAGAATGATAACACCTGATGGATTAAAACGTTTGGTCCACCAAGGGACGCGTGTAATTGCGGCAGAAGGTTTCCTGACAAAGTACTAATAGAAATGGTGAGGCTATGAAATATGCTTTATCATGGTTTTTTTTTTGTGCATAAATTCTTTTAAAATACTATATTTTTCAATAAAGTGTGCTGTGTTATATTCTGCATTAAATTATCTTTCAAATGATATATAATTTTATGGTATTATTCTAAAAGACTGATGTGAGACATCTAACCTCAGAAATATAAATCTTCCAAAATATTTTCCCCCACAATTTTGGCCACTAGTGTAGAAAGGGAAAACTACCATACCTAGAACATATTTATTAATGACAATAAAAGCATTAAATATCAAACCTACCGTAAACCTATTTACTTGCCATCGATTAGCTCTGCCAACTCGTCACATATTGTGATTTATAAACTAGCTTCCTTCAGATCTTATGCGATGTGCATATACTCTCTTTCTCTCTCTCTCTTTTTTTTCTTTTCTTTATTGGGGGTTTAACAACGACCATGAGAAACTCAATGGGCTATAATTAGTAACCTGTCCCTAATTTAGGGCCACTGGTTCCATGTAAGGGAAACAGCCATTGCCATAGGACAATCACAACATCCATGGCTCACCGGGATTCGAACTCGGACCTATCTCGGATGAATATCAGAAGCCAGCGCTTAGACCACTGTGCCACAGGGTCTGCAAACTCACTCTTCAGACAATAAGGCTTTTCACAATAAAATACAATGTATTAAATACACCACAACTCAGATTGGATGCATGGATCATCGTATGATAGATAACTTAATTAGAAAACTTGAACCAAAGAATTCAAACCATGCCTTAATGAGATTCAGTAATGAAGTCACTGTGGTTCTTTGCTTTACTTACCTGTCATTACCAATGTCATGATAAACACTTGCAGAAAATTTAATATGAATATTGGTTTAAAACTAAAAATATTGGAAGACTATCAACACAAAATCGTGAAAAAACTCCATTATGAAAACGATCAAAATTATACAGTACCATATTCCAATTCATTTTTTTTAATTGCCGAATTGATATATATAAGCAAGTACTCTGATAGTGTCTGCAACAACAGTCCTATAAATCTCTCATACATATGAAAACACTTCATTGACAGGTGGCATTTGAATTTTAATATTGGGTCATTCCATGTCAACTCATTACACTGTTTCAGACTTCCTTCCTTATATTTTTATGAAATTTGGGATGCTCAATGGTCCTATGGTGTAGAGAAAAAATGCAAATTTTAGGAGCCTATGTTCATTATGTGAAATGTTAGAGCTATGTAAAGTTTTTGATTTTCTTCAGGAAGATGCTTTGAGGTTTGTAAGTTCTGTTTTACACATTCTGTAAAGTGGATACAGTCTGTGGTGGTGCATTAACTTATTCAATTAAAATATAAATCGGTTAAAAGTCCTAAAAATGTTACTCACGGAAGTGCGTGTTCAGTCCGACGTCAGTAGTTATTGAGTTTCTTGCCCAAAGGTGTATCTTGCTTCAATACAGTCAGTTGTTAGGGTTAGCTCGAGAGCCATTTCGTCAAAAGTTGTACCCTACTTCGATTATGTCTAGTGTTAGGGTTAACTCAGTTCTGGCTGTGTCGACATGATATTGAATGGGTTAAGGTTTCCAGATAATAATTAAAGATTCTTGAGTTAAGAGTTACTATTTACATACGACTTGAAGTTCCACGTCGTACTTGGCCATTATGGCTATCTCGTCAATGTTGCACTCTCGTAGAATTGCTGAAGAAATCTTCAAGTTAGGTCAGGTTCATAAAAAATAAAATAAAACTTTAAAAAATTCCAGTTAAAATCATTATATACACCACCCCATGGCATTCACAGTCTCAATCGCCGGACGCGCGTTTCACCTACGCTCTACCCTGGCGTTTTCAACGGAGACTTCACACCATATGTCAAAGTCTGGTGTCCACAGTGCGCATGTTCCTCATGTAACCCATCGTCAATGCCATCTAGTGTCAAGTCGCATCAACTTTATCTTCATCTATGCCATTCTCACTCTTCCCTTTTCTCTTCCTCTCTCTCTCCTCTCCCTATTCAGTTTCTTCTCAGTTTCAATCAGGTTCCTCCAAGCGTACGAAAGGTCGTATCGACTGTTATTATTGCAGTTAAAAGGTTTGGTCTTATTTATTAATACTGCTTCTGCTACTTGTATTGTTCTCATATTATTCTGCTGGTTTAATATTGCAATTCCTTCCCAATAGGGTACACATTGATTATTCCAAACAGAAATCAATAAGTGCTGTTTCATTCTCTCTTCTGCCCCAGTTCTTCATGTGTTCAGTCCATCTGATTTTAATATTTCTTTTTGTACTACCTATATATTAGTACAAAAATATTAAAATCAGATGGACTGAACACATGAAGAACTGGAGCAGAAGAGAGAATGAAACAGCACTTATTGATTTCTGTTTGGATAATCAATGTGTACCCTATTGGGAAGGAATTGCAATATTAAACCAGCAGAATAATATGAGAACAATACAAGTAGCAAAAGCAGTATTAATAAATAAGACCAAACCTTTTAACTGCAATAATAACAGTCGATACGACCTTTCCTTTGTTCCTGGTTCTCCAATACTTTGGAGAACCAGGAACAAAAGGAAAAAAAAAAAACAGATTCTGTTTTTACTTGTATAAAAATACTCCGAACTTTCTATTTACAATATATAACATGCCTTCATTGGATGGCACACAGTGAAATACTGATGTTTCGGTATGCCTACTTAATATGAGGGAAACATTTAAATGCATATTTTTGCAACATGTACTTTACCTTCTCTACCTGGATTTATTGTTTCTTTTTTATATTTTTGAAAAATGGCTACTGGTTAAAATTTTTAGGTAATTTAATACATGAAAATGCTTGACCAACTTTTTGAACGCACCCTGTATATGTCTAACTATTTTGAAAGCTGAGAAAAAGCAATGCTCGGAGTGCCTAAAAATGTTTATTTTTTATTGCGCGCTTTTCCTGGAAATTTGTCATTTTATTCCGGAAATTTTCACCTGGTTTCAGTATGTTCATCGAAACTTAATGCATGATAATACACATACAAAAGCCTTCAATTCCGTCGAAATTTTAGTTTGTTCTTAGCGACCCCAAGGAGGGGATCTTTTACTTAAAAACTAGATGGGGAAAAATGGTGTATATCAAAGGAATGTGTTGAAAATGGCTGAAATCTGATTAATACGCAGTGTGCATGAGCTTGATCAATTCTTCCACAGATTTGCATGCTGCTAACTGCTATGAAAGAAACCAGGTGAATTCCTTTTAAAAGGTATACTTCTCTTTTCTAGCAGGTAAAGTTTCCCACGTTTTATGGACGCAATATAAAGCCGTATGGGAATAAAATTCGATTGGGAATTGCCGTTGACTTACATTTCCTCTCCCCACTTCACAGCCACTAATGACCACAATATAAACGAGAGGGGAAATAAAGCAGAATGGGAAGACACAGAGTTTTGTTATCTAAAAAGTTCATTAAGAAAAAGGCACATTCAGGTAGACATATAACTTCAAGAGATGGATGTTCCCTACCCCTTTACAATTCTTATGTTGCATGAGTTTTTCATGAAGTTCATCAGCAACAAGCAACAGTGCTTTTTCTTTGACACTGTGTTGCAGGGCATTTGAGTTTGCAAGCAATGTTAGTAAGCTTTTTTATTCTACCTGATCAGCATACATTTCAGAGGATTTTTAAATTCAGAAATGTCTGTTTCAAGTCTTTCCTTCTTCGATTTAAGACATATGTCTTCCAATAGCAGCATTCTTTTTCATACATTTCTTTTGCTGGGTTTTCTTCTGTTCATCCAGGTAAGCTGCATACTTTTGACGAGCACTGGTAACACTCAGTAATAGCTCTTTTGACAATTCAACATCTTCTATTTTCCCAACTGTATTTATATGTTCAACAATAATTCTTCTAGCTACAACAGATTCTTCTCTTACGTTCTCCACCATGATTTGTTTATTTGTAGAAAATCCTCTTTCAACAGTGGCCTGCCCATGGGATAGAAGCAGAAGTATCTTCATGACTTCCCAAAAGTGTCTATACTTATTAGCAATAGTAGCATGGTAAAACTCATCTAGTCTGTGTTCTTGGATCAAAATTTGTGAGCTCAGCCTTCCTTTCATTGACAAGTTGATGTACTAAATCACTATACTCCTTTATGATATTATCACAATTTGCTTCCAAAACTTTCTTTGCATCGACAAGGATGAGTAATATCTTGCTGAACTTCTGAACCATATCTTCTGAATTTCCCAAAAGCTTTCTTGGGTCTAAACATGTCATTGACCTAACCAACGGATACTATAAAGGGGATTTTTCGAGTAACTTCTTCATAACTTGGATCAAAAAAATGCTTACATTGTAACTTAAATTCCATAATCTGTTTGTCACTGACATTTTTATAAAGGGGATTTTTCGAGTAACTTCTTCCTAACTTGGATCAAAAAATGCTTACATTGTAACTTAAATTCCATAATCTGTTTGTCACTGACATTTTTATAAAGGGGATTTTTCAAGTAACTTTTTAGTAACTTGGATAAAAAAATGCCTACATTGTAACTTAAATTCCATAAACTGTTTGTCACTGACATTTTGGCTTTTCTTTAGTTCTGTTATTAATTTGCTTGCAACAAAACCAATCATGATTTTACTCGTATCTTTGTAATTTGTTTCATTTATTTCAATTTTCAGCAGTTTAAGAGGACTATTTACACTGTTCATTATGTTATCCTTTATGAATCTTTGCATCACTTCTTTTAACAAACTATGTAAGTCATGAGCAAAAAAGGAAGCACTGGTTGGTAAGTCTGATAAACAGTCAAAAAATATTCAACACTTTTAGCCACACTAACAAAAAATTACATTTGACAAGAAAAAGTGGGTCTTTAACATGTTTCTTCACCACATCAAATGACTTGTTTTGAGGGTCAGGTAATATCTTTTGCTGAACCTTGCTGACATATAATGAAATACTTGGCAAAATTTCAATGGCTCTTTCAACAACACTCACATTTTCAAGCCAACGGTGTTTGCAAAAGTTTAGCGGAAAGGCATTGCAGTTTGTCACTTTTGAAGTCTTCACGTCTAGCTGGCGAGTCCTTGAATAGTCTCACCAAGTTCTGGCATTATTTTGCAAACACTGTTGAAAGCATTATGAACAATATGCAATCCACAACTGCCAACATTCAACAAAGAGGAATGGCCCTCTAGTTTTAATGCATTCAGCATCATATCATAAACTTTCCAATTGACATGGGGTCTGTCCATGGACAGCTGATGCAAGTTACCAGAACCTAAGTCAGAACACTTTTCTTGAATTCCACACAATACATCAGCAGTAGCATGTCCTAAAAAGTCAGAGCCTAAGTATTAGGGTTTACCAAAAAAAAATTTTTTTTTAAATATTTTGACTCTCACCCCCTAAAAAGTTTTGTTTAGTGTACTTAAGATCTCCTGTAAAATTTCAGCTTAAAAAAAAAAATATTTAGAGGTACCTCAAGGTCGCCAAAAAGTTTAAAAAATAGTTTTAATTCAATAATTTTTTACAGTTACTTACGAAATTATTATTTTTTAAATATAGTTTTTATTTAAAATGTTATATGCTTTTAATATGTCGTTTCAAAAAGAATGTACTCTATTGGTAATATTTAGTGTAGAAAAAAAGGAAAATTATTAAGAAAATGACAAAAAACGAAATTTATTCAACATTGCAAAATGCAATGTAAAAAGAATGTTTTACAACAAAATTCACCTGTCAAGTTTAACAAGATAATAAAGAGGAAAATATTGTCTAACATTCTATAAATAACATAATTAATAATTTTTACATATCTTGAAGATCTTTACGGTTGCACTTCGCTAAGTTCTTTCTATGCATTTCAACTACCTGCAATAAATATTGTTTTTGTTCTTCATCTTTTGTTGCATCATTAAAACTTTCGATTAATGCTATGCCTCGCTCAGCACAGTCATTAACACATGGCAAATGTTTAACAATTTCTTCAGCTTCTTTAAAAGATTGCATTTCTGGCCATTTCTCAACAGGCACGCTTAAGAAGCTGTCGTCTATTTGTGCGGTGTGAAAGAAGCTGCGAGTGATATTTAAGTCATCAAATTTTAAAGGAAGTTTCTTTAATAGGTGCAAATTCTTTTTTTCACTGATTTTACTAACTAACATATATTTTTCCTTGGCACTAAGAAGTGTTGAAAACAAACAAAGAGTGGCAAGCTCTTCACTTAAATACCAGGAGTGACGTAAAATCATCTTTAATCCTGTTTTGCGTAGTTGTATATCATCATATTCATGCAATCTTTGTATCAGTAAAACGTCGTTCACTGGTGCATCTACAATAGACTGACATGTGTACAATGGTTGAATATATACGCATACAACAAACTTATTGAACCCTTGAAGGCCTTGAAATTGTTGAGGTGTCAATTGTATGATAGATTCATTTCCATCAAACAGTAGTTCAATTTTTAATGAATAAATGGCTTTTGCCGTCCATCTAGCCCTGTAGAGAGCACCTGGTTTCCGAATAATATTGTTTGCATCTATTCCAATCATAAGAGCGGAAAGATTTAATAGTTCTCTGTAATCATCTCTAGGAAAGTGTTTAACAGCTATCTGAAGTTGATTAGTAATAAAAAATTTCAAAGTGTCGGATGCTGCTATCAATGGCGTTGTTTGACATTTTGGGTAGAGGTGGTTAAGTTCAATCCATTTTTCTCGAAATCTTTTAAACATAATAATTTCGGGTCCATTTGACGGGCCAAGACATACATGAAATATATCTGAAAGTAACACTTCAAACATGTGGTGTCTACAGGCTAACCACAGAAGGCTTCTTCCTAGTTTATTTTCAAGAAGAACACATGTTCCTTTGAACTTTCCAGTATTTGAGGAGGTTGTGTGGAAGCACATACCAATAACCTGAGAATCACATTTCCATGACTGTAAAAGTTCAAAAACCGCATTAGCTGCTGCTTCCCCTGTACCAGATAACAGCTTAGGAATTCCAAGAAGTTTTGTACTACTATCTTTCAGAGAGGAAACTAACGCTGGTAAACGGTCAACTTTTCTTGTTTCATTTAATGATAAATCAGGTAATAACTTTCCGTCCCAATGAACTACAGATTATGAGGCATTAAACTCCATTTATATCTGTTGCACAGTTTCACTACATAAGCGTTGACGTTCACGATGAACAGTACTTTTTGAAATAATTACAGATTTTAAAGTTTCATTACTCTTTGAACAGTCTGCTTCACCATCACCACTACCACCAGCCATGTTTAAGACAGATGCAAGTAACATTGTTGACTTTCTTATACTTATATTATTTCTATCAAAAGCAGCAGCAACTTTTGGTGTTATGACAGACCTTCGAATTCGTTCATCTTTACCTGTATGCTTCTCACGTAATAATTTTTTTGTGGTGTAATTTCTGCAGTATATTCATCATCAGAGTCTTCTTTAGAGTTTTCACTTTCAGTCTCAGTCTTATCCATTGTTGACATAGAAAATGCAGTTGATAAAGCAAAGGAATTCTGAGATGAAGCAGCTTCTTTTAATCGCTTCGCAAACTTTTTCTGTCGTTCAGCTGATCTTTTCTCACGTGTACAAAGCTTTCTGTCCAGAGATCCAATACAAACTGTCCTAGATTGTCTTTGTAATCTGAGAAACTGACGATCCTCTTCATTTTTAATAAGCTGTTCCGAATTAGCGTGACTTATGTCAAATAACATATCCAGATTTTCACTATACATTATTTGATTCTCTTGGTCTTTTGCATTATTCCATTTTCGATTTCTCATTAAGCCTACTTGTTTGCCATATAAATCTTTAATCTTTTTTAAGATATAATGCTTATGTCTTATTGGCAACCTTGATTTTTCCCAAAATGGTACAATGTTATTGTTTACAAGAACAGCACTATCACTGATTGAAAGCTTCTTAGTACGGGGAAAGTGCATAAAATTGGTCATAACATCTCTTCCAGATGGCAGATGTGAACCTGTTATTGATTCAGTAGGATATCCAATAAGCCATACATAATTACTACTCGTAGTTTGTTTTGCCATTATATTAAAAAGAAACACTAAAACAAATTTCTCTTCTGGACAAAACAGCAAAAAGGCAACACATACAATAGAAATATCTCAACAAACAGCAAAAATACCCATCTCAACAAACAGCAAAAGGCAACACATACAATAGAACAAACAACAACACATGTGCAATAAGTGATGTTAGTGCTTACGGTTAAAGTTTAAAGCGCTACAGTTAAGGTGCAATAAGTGATGCTAGTGGTTACGGTTAAGGTTTAGAAATCATATATAGATATATAATTGCACTACAGAAGCAGGCACAGCTTTTAATTATGTTTTTATATTTAATTATGCTTTTTATTTTATTTTTTGTTATATACATACATACATACATATCACTAAGCTGTTCTCTGAGATTCAGAGGTTAGCTCCAAAAAGAAATACAAACTTCCAGATATTTTTACTTATTGTTGTTGTATCAAACTTCTCCATTTACAGCGATCTTGACATACAACTCGTGCTTCACTAATATCCATTACACGCCATACGCAAGATCTTTTATACTTCATACTCATAATCTTTTTCTCATGCAGACACTCCTGAATCTGACCCGCCCATGTCTTCCTTGGCCTTTCTCTGCCTTTCCTTCCTGCCACTTGGGCTGAAAAGATTTTCTTAGTAAGCATTTCATCACTCATTCTTTCAACATGGCCAAACCACCAAAGCATATTGGTCTCCACCTTGCTAACAACATTTTGCTTCACATCACACAGCTGCAATACATCTTCATTCCTCACACAATCATATCGTGTCTTGCCACAAACCCCACGTAAGTAACGCATTTCTGCAGCACACAAACGACTCCTATGTTTCTTCTGCAGTACCCAGGTTTCACTGCCATACATCAGAGTAGGAACAATTACAGTTTCATACACAGCCATGCGGGACTCTATAGAGAACCCATCATTCCTGTGAAAACCTCCTAGAGCAGCTATGACTTTCAAAGAAGAATTCACTCGCCTACTGATTTCACCATCCAACTTGTTCTCTCTGTCAAACATGCTTCCTAAATACACAAACTCACTCACCTGGTCAATCACAGTGCCATTTATGCTTATATTACATTCAGTGCTACCAGTCCCTCAAACACCATAACTTTGGTTTTTCCCTTATTTATACTCAGTTTGAATTTCATGCAAACTTCGTGCATCCGAGTCAACATACTCTGCAACTCACTTTTGCTCTCTGCCAACAGGACAGTGTCATCAGCATACAGCAATCTGCACACACGGATATCACCAAGACATAAACCACTATTATCTATTTTGGCATCACGCATGCATGCATCCATAAATATATTAAACAGCCATGGTGACATTACACAACCTTGCCCGACTCCTGCACCAATAGAAAACCATTTTGATAAAACACCATTCACTCGTACACAAGCTCTACTACCAGCATACATGGCTTCTACACTATTAAGTAGATTCCCAGTAACACCATATTCATTCAATACCTCCCCCAAAAGTGCCCTATTCACTCAGTTGTAAGCTTTCTCTAAATCTATGAAGGCAGCAAAAACTTTCTTACCAACAGCCAGATACTTTTCAATCATCATGCGTAATGCAAAACTTTGGTTTGTGCAGCCTTTACCAAGCATAAAACCACTCGGAACATCCCACACTTTCAATGATGTAAGACCCCACACTTTTTCAATAATAACCTTACCAAACACTTTCCCTGGCACACTCAGTAGGCTAATACCACGATAGTTCTTGCATTCAGTCTGATCACCTTTTCCCTTATACAAGGGAACAATGATAGCATCCTTCCAATCCCGAGGGACCATTCCTAACTCCCAGCACAACTGGCAAATTTGTGTTAACCAGTCAATCATAGAATCACCATCATATTTCAACATCTCTGCAGTTATGCCATCAACTCCCAGAACCTTACCATTCTGAAGAGATTTTAGAGCTTTACACACTTCTTCTCTTGAGATCCCTCCTGTGCTTTCATCCCTCATTGTGACATCATCTGCATCTGTCTCAGAATCATCTTTGCTTTCCTGATCTAATAACTCACAGAAGTATTCACCCCATCTTTCACTTAACTCATTGGGCTCCCATATCATTTCCTCAATCTCATTTCTCCACACAACTTACAACTTTGTTTCCCCTATTTTTCCTGAGTCTCATGTACTTCCACAGAAGGACTTTCTATTTTTCCAAAAAGTCAGTCATGCCTTTCCACTTTCTCCTTCCTATCTTTTGCCTTACTGTGGCGAACCAGCTTAGCAGCTTCATGCTTCTTTGAGTGATATTCATCCACAGAGACTCAACCTTGCAACATCCCCAAATAGGCTTCCTTCTTTCTCTTTACTGCCTCTTCAATCTCACTATTCCACCAAGCATCACCTCTATTGCTACCCACTATTGTGGTGCCACAGACCTCTTTAGCAGCAATGACAACACAGTTCTTAAAACATTCCCACTTCTTTTCTACATCCCTCTCACCAGACTTCAGATCCTTCAGTCATTCTCTGAGTAAGTCAGAATACCGCTGATGATCTTCAAGGAGCCTATCAACCTTTATTCTTTCTATCCTGGGTCTCTTCCTATTCCTTTTCCTCCAACCAACATTAAGTTTCACTCATGACACTACCAAGTAATGATCAGAACCAACATCTGCACCTCTCATCACACGGGTGTCAAAAATTAAGTGTTTCAAACGCTGATCGTAGACAACAAAATCTATCACACTCTTTTGACTAAGAGTACGATTTTCCCAAGTATATGTGTGGATATACTTGTGGTTGAAAAATGTATTAGATACACACAAACCATTCTCAATGCAGAGTTCAATTAATCTTTCACCATTATCATTCACACAAGGATCATTAAACTTACCCAGAACATTGTCAGAAATTGCATTCTGCACACCTACTCTAGCATTGAAATCCCTGCTATTATAACTTTTTCTTTAGCACCAAACTAGCTCAAAGCAGCTTTTAGCTCATTCCAGAAATCTTCCTTCTTATCAGAAGGTTCCGAGTCACAAGGAGCATACACTACAACAATTACAATTATCTGAAGTTTCACTTTCAAATGAATCCAGAGAATTCTCTCCCTTATACAACTATAGTGAATCAAGTTGTTCTTCATCTTTTCACTTAAAATCACACCTACACCAGCCTGTCCTCTCATATTATCCAATACTCCAGACCACACACTCACAGTGCCATTCACTTCTTCTACCCCAATTTCCTTCTTTTTGGTTTCACTTACACACAGCACATCCAGTCTATACTTATTCATCTCCTCAAACACCTCACTCCTCTTGCCATTTATACCTCTAGTATTCCATACACCAATCTTACATTCACTCAGCCGAGATCTCTTTCTCATACGCCGTTTAGGAAGTCCACGTCGATTCCGTGGTGGACCGTCCTTCTCAAGTGTGGTAGGTCCACCATATCCCACACTTGAGTCATTCTTAATATTTCTTTTTGTCTTTTTAATCAGGTAAGCACATCAGTGTGGGGGATTAGCCCACAACTGAGGGTTCTAGTTGGTCATTCAACCTAAGGATTCTGGAACAAAACCCAGTGAGTTTGGGGTCTTTTTGCCAATGCCACACAGAACTAGCTTGCACCTCTCCAAAATTCACAGAGGCCCTAGTTGCTGTTGTGTGTGCCATTGTTACCACGGAGTGCCCCGAGGAGGCAAACCCATCACTCACTACGACCGCCCGCTTTTGTTATATAGATACTAAAAATTTATTAATAATGAAAATAAAATATATAATTGATCATCACTTATGCTTTTGATTAAAATTCCTGATTTTCACATAAATCAGTGTTGTGTGACCTTGAGGGACCTCTTAATTTTTTCCAAATGAGCTCTAACTTCATATATTTTAATAATAGGAGTAGAAGAAACTTTTTACAGGGTGAGACCCACCTTTTTTAAGAAAAAAATTTTTTACATTGAATTTTGGGACACCCTACTAAGTATCTTGTACAAACTTGCCCACCATCCCAAAACCTAACATGAGAATCCAACTGTTTTTTGCTAGTTTCTTTGTTAAGGGTCTCGTCAAACAGTAACACATATCCATCTTGAGATTTGACTCTTCCCTTTAAAAGTGACATAAAAAATAGTGCAATACCAAAAACAGAATAATATGCACATTTTTTTTCCACCACAAGTGAACTTTTTTGCAATGCTACTACTGTCAGGAAACATTAAGGTCAGTACAGATTGGATGTTTTCACATGACTTATATGCATAATGTGAAGTAATGACTTTCAACTTCCACAGAATTTCTGCTTTTAGCGCATTGTTTTGGGAAAACAAATTTTCAAGACTTATGTCAGATACTGCAGGTTTTTTAATAGGAACAGCACCATGTGACTTCTGGTAAAAGTCTTGGGTATCTACTGTTTGCTTTTGTTTAGCTGCCAATAAAGAAATATGCTTTTTACTAGCCACATGACTAGTAATGGCAGACTACCCATATTTGAAATATCGAAGCAACGATCACATACTTTGAACTTTGCTTTAAACTTAGAAGTATCTTTCTGTTTCAGCGAAAAATCCTTATACTTAGCCAAGCTGGATTAAATATACACTTACCACTTGGCATAACTACACAACAATAATTTATTCTGACTAATAAAACAGAACAAAGTTCTCGTTACCAATTTACAAGGAAGACAGCCAAATGCCTCTGCAATCAGCATTACGTATAGGTCACTATACTCTTGAGTTAATGTAAGACTGTAACACTGTTTAAAATAGAACAGCCTGATTAAAAAGTCCAGGGAACACACAAGAGTGGTATCAGTCCATCTGCATCTCACTTCCACAATTACCCCTCACCACATTTAAAGCTTTATAACCTAAAATTTATGTAACCATAAGAATATTGTAAACTAAAATCAAGGTTTGGAGGATCTTCTCCATCTCATCTCATCCAGCCCCTCCCACCTGCTACTCTCATACCTGCCAACTAAATTTAATGAACATGCAGATTTCTTTTAAAAATTTAGAAGATTGTATAAAAATTCAGAAGATTTTTTTACGTCAATTTGTCACACAATAAAGTGATTTAGAACTCATACTGCTTAAACAAAAAAGGAATAAAGGACACTTACCTTTATTTTTTTGTGTGTTTTTATTGAAGGGAACTTTTATTTACAGTAATTTAACAGTTAGCTAAACTTTTTACAGTGGCTTTTTTTAAGAATTCTTTGGAGTACTCTTTTTGAAAACAAAGTAAATTTTCTTTGCATTTAATTAACAGAAGACTCTCAAACGATTCACCTGACATTAATGATCGAAACATTGGTCGATTTTTTTAACCAAAGAAAAAATTCTTTTGCATTATTAATTAAATGGCAAATACACCCTATAATTATTATTTTACTTTGGTGTTCTTTTAAATGACGAGCCACACCATTTTTCTCTCCTATCATTACTGGAGCATTGTCTGCTCCAAATGCAATGCAATTTTTGAAAGGTATCCTGTGCTTGCTAAAAACATCAACTGTAGCTGAGAACCATGAATTCTGATATCAGAGTTTTCACTATTTTAGATAAATGGTGTAATTTTCAGAGAATGATTACTTTTTTTTTTTTTTTTTTTAACACCATGCATCAATTCTTACAAATTTCCAAACTTCGTCACTTCCGTTTTTGGAAATTTCCTCCACCCTTATCAAGCTAAAATGCACACACATTTGTGAGGGTGATAACATTTGACAAATGCATAGGAGTGGGGGATCATATCGCGGGGGTGGGGGGTGGGGGTGGGGGGTACAATTACTGAAGAAATCTTCGCTTTGTCTGACTTCCGTTTTCGGAAATTTATCCAACATTTTTAAGCTGAAATACAAATATTTATGGAATAAAATGATATCTAACAATACTCGGTAGAGGAAATATCGTGAGAAAAAAAATTACGGTTACGAGAGAAATCTTACCTCCGTCTACTTTCCGTTTTCGAAGGATGGAATTCCGTTCTCTGACAGAGAAAACGATACCCTCTCCCCACCACCAATCCTCTCAAAATTTCAGTTCAGTTGTGCATCGATCTCGTAAATGGTCCAAATGATAACAAAAAAGACTGAATTTCTCGAAGCAGCGTAATAATCTCATGGCCGAAGATTACAGGGAAATTTTTAGGCGGCCTAACTTCCATTTTCGGAAATCGTTGCCTACAATTTTGAGCTGAAATTATGCAATGAAATTATATTTAACAACAATACTGAACAGAAGCAACATCGTGAGAGAAAAAAAATACGATTACGGGAAAATCTGCACTCTGTTTAGCTTCTGTTTCCGAACCAAAACAACGTTCCCAGATGGAATACGACCCACCCCTCACCCCCAACTAATACCCCAAAAATTTCTTCACTTTTGCATTGATCTCGAAAATGACAAAAAAAAAAAAAAAGGGTAGGGGGACTCTGCGAACCCACGGAAGAATCTCACGTACGAATTAACGGCTGAATTTATTTCGAATCACGTAAGATTACGCTAAAATATAGATGATCGGTAAATTTTAACTTTTGGCGCAAAATTAGCGCAGATTTCGTCGTCAAAATCAAAATTTTTTTGCAGAATGGTGCAAGAACAAGGTTTTGGCGCGGGCTGGAGCAATTGGCGCAGGTCTGGCAGCCCTGAGATTAAGACTAGTAAGTTACTACTGCGCTTTTCAACTTTTTTTTTTTTTTTGACTTACAAAAATTAATAAAACAGGTTATTTGTTTGCAAAAAACACAGAAATTTTTCGAATGGCAGAAGAACAAAATTGGTCGGAAGATCGGAAGAATGTATAAAAAATCGGCACTTCTACCAAAATTGTAAGAGTTGGCAGGTATGTACTCTCGTTTCCTACCTAAGGAAAAATGTGCCAAAAAATTTATTTTCTGTATTTTCAATTAAAAGATCTGAATTTTTCACAGATGTCGTAACTGGGTCATATAAGGTTACCATGCAAATATCACTACAATCAAATGAAAACTTTTGGAATTGCGCAATTTTTTTTTATGACGTTAGAGAGGGAAAACTGCCGTCGTACGTGATTAAAAATTTTATTGGCTAGTTTTCACAGTTTTTATCCGATTCACACGAAATTTGGTGGGTTCGTTCCTTTTGGCTATTTAATTAAGTGCATGAATTTTTCAGTCAGTTTTGTAGAAATTCCGCTAAGATAGAAAATCATATTTTTTATACCAGTAGCCGTGCTGACTCCGCCCACCCAATCAGGCAAGGAAGTTTCTGCAATCCCCTTCCCACCACACACACACACACACACACACACACACACACACACACACACACACACACACACACACTCACACTCCAGTTTACAGCTGGAGAGGAGCTAACTTTTACGGTGAAACATGCTGAAAACCACCAAACTAGTTCAGCATAAAAATAAATACAAACTTTAACCAAACTAGGTCAGCATCAAAAGAAATACAAAAATTCCAGGAGTTTTCCAGGAGTCATTAAAAATTTCCTTTTTTCCAGGAGTTTTCCAGGGCCCTGGAAAATAAAAATGTAATTCCAGGAGTTTTCCGAGAATTTCAGGAGACGTAGGAACCCTGGATATTATCTCTAGGTAGTGACCTTATGTATCTCCAATGATGTGGGGCCATAAAAATGAAGAAAATAAATGCACAGTGCAATATAATTATAAAATCAATAGGCACATATGCAGTTATATCATCAAAAAGATTAACTCACATGATTGTTTTAGTTCAATCCATTTTTACACAAGTGGTCATATTTTCAGTATATTCTTGAGCTAGTGAACTGATGGAAGGCTTGAATAGCTTGCTGGAGTTCTTGAGCACAGAGTGTATGCACGGACAGTTGGTGCTACAGGGTTCACTTTACACAGGACATATGTCGATAGAATATACAGAACATCTGGATTTTTAGGATAAGCAAATGAAGGAGATGGACCTGCTGGGTGAAGAAATGTTAATTTTACTTCATCCTTCTCTTCCTGTTTTGCTAAAACATAGGCCAACCACCAATTGCCACTGTAGAGTGCAATGACATAACCACATATTTCACTGAAAAGCAGTCTTCCTGTACATATTGTTACAGTATGTTCAACTGATGTTTGAGCAAAAGAGAAAAGTTTGACTGAGATTTTTGTTTCTCTTAAAGGAATGAAAGCATGTAGTTTTTGACTTCCTGGTAGAGTTTGTGCCTTGCTGAAACAACGATCTGTCAAAAATTGCTCTGTTGCAATGTACTCTTCCTGTTTAACAAATGTGAAGTCAATTTTTGAAATGTTTTCTTTCCCCATTCATAGAGTTGACTCGGTGTCATTATTTGGTCGTTGTATGGTCTTTGGAGACTTGCTCTTGCTGCCAACATCTTCACCGTCCCCCACAACAACATCACATGCCCCTTTGCCATGAGCTGTAGCAGAAAAATGCCACTCTGCTGCAATGTTGAAATCTTTTTTATGGTGACAAATTTAAAAGTTCTTTTTGTTTTATATTGTGCAGCACAGCCGTCAGAAAAATAATAGATTCTTTTGGGCATATTCTCAGATCTGCTCTTCAAAAAATCTAAGAGTTTCTGCTGAAATAAATACACAGCTGCAGTATTGTGTTCGAGACACTCTGAAATCACAAACAAAGCTGATATGCTGAGTTTTTTTCTACTGTTTTAAAATATACAACAAATGGATGCACTGTAGCTTGGTTGCTGGTCCAATGATAGGACTGCGCTTCGTCTTGCATGACAAAAGAATAGTTTTCTGAAAAATCGCACACAACAGCAATTTCTGAATTGGACAAATTTTCTTTGACATGATTCATAAATGAACTTTGTTGTTCAGCTATGAAGTCATGGCGAAGTAAAATGAAAATTTTCTCACAAAATAGGTTGACAAATTCAGTGAATGTGTTTTGCAATGTCTCTAAGGTTCATCTGTCTACAAATATCTACTGGCGAAAAGTTACAGTCTCGATCAGATTTTCTTTGAAGGCATTTTCTAGCAAACTTTGGATTACTTGAACTGCAGGGCAGGATGCACAATTACCCAAGTGACAGTCAATTGAAGCTGGGTTGCATACTATTTTTACAAGGACATCTTTGTAGTTTTTTATTTCACCATTAGTAATTGATGATAACTTGGCATTTTCAGTCATAAGTTTTATGTTCTGATGTATGGTACACACACAAACTGCATGTGTACCACTCTGACCAGCTAGAACACAATTCTTTGGGCGCAGCTCTGCAAATTTTGAAAAACCCATATGTACATTTGAAAACCTTTCTTTAAAAAATATGTACACCTCCTTTAAATTATTAAGCATTAGGCATTTGGAGACATGATTTTTTTGGCCAGTGCTGTCCTTCATGGAAACACAGACTTTCACGCCAGGCATAGGTCTGCTGACCTCATCACTTTCATAAAATGTTTTTATAGTTTCAGCTGTCTTTGCAAGTAGAGTTTTTCCAGGTTTCTTATCTGGAGTAGATAGAATTCCTTTTTGTTTCAAAAGTTTCTTTGACTGTCTCACCATATAACTTGGTGCATTAAATTCCTGCACAATCTTCTTAATACTCCCCTATTCAGGCAAAATAGTCAGCATCATGAGCTTTTCCTTTCTGTTCGTCAAAGTTTGGAATTTTGTTTTCAGGTGACTTAAAATAGTTTCATCTTGGGACTCAACTTCCCTGTCGAAAGACTCTGCTTTGACAAGAAGTTTGCACTTTATAGCAGTATTGATTCAGACTCTTTTAACTTTTTCAGTAGAATATTGTTTATATTCTGCCTTTTTCTGGTCAATGGGGAACTATGTCTTGGAGGGATGTATTAAATGTTTTTAAAGCTTCTCAAGGAAATAATACAGCAGAATCACTATCACAATAGGTACTGCAATCGTAACCTACATCCTGGCTAGTACTTGGAAAACTTGTAATTTCATCTTTTCTAACCTCAGTTTTCATCTTGCTCAGTTCTTTCCTACAGCTGTCACAAACTTTAGCTATCATTTGTGTTTCAGGAAAAAGGGAACACATCCATGTTGTCACTGGTCTTAATCCCTTCCTTACATTGGAGTGGTTTCATTTTTAAATGGATTAAAACAATTTAAGGCCCATTTCTTATCAATTTTAGAGATGTTTTGTTGAAAACTTACTAACAAAAAAACTGTCTCACACTATCACTTCACATTCAAAATCATTTACACTACATTCACATTTATCAACAATAAATAAAGGCAAGTTGTCTTCACAAACTTTGCTGGGAGACTGAGCCTAGTGCAGTAATGTGGAGAGGAGGGGAATGGATCTGTTGCATGATCCAACATGTTCATGCTTGTTTCAGCTTGCATTTTGCAAGCTATGAGTTTCAATTACATCACCTAAAATTGAACAAACTGTCAGAACAAAACAGAAAGGGAAAAGTAATACACACAGAAAGCAACATTCATAAATATTGTTCAAAAATTATGCTGTGGAAATTTCTTTTTTGTTAGGTACTTGGTAAATTAGGATCCCATTATTTTCTCTTGATCATGCATATGTGTTACCTCTCATATCTTATGATCCCAAAAAAATATTTTGTGGATAGTCACAAATAAGTACGAACTAATTTTGAGATATTTTTCAAAATTTTATAAAAATCCGTTTTTGAGAAAATCGATTTTGAAATCTACAGTTGGATTTTGAATTTTGTGTTTTTTATAAACCCTATTGTGTTGTATATCATGTAAAAGCCCATTAAAGGGGATTTAAAGTGAGACCACTTCCAACTCCATATCTCAATTGGTCACTGATTAATGATAGTGTTAAAGTATCACTGGTAGGCCATTTTTAATAAAATTTTGAAAATTTAGGCTTAAATATCTTCCCCCCCTGCGAGCTTAAAAATAAAAAAAAAACATTTTTTTCATAACTACATAGGATCATTAAGTATGCCAAGTTTTATCAAAATCTAAGTTGGTGAGGTAGAAAAATATTATAAATTGTGATGATTTGACATGGAATGACCCTCTTCAATAATGATGTACAGCAGTGACATCTACACACCTGGGCTTCACCTTGTTCAAGACTCTTGGTCATTCACAGCTTGAGAATGCCAGAGAACAGTAGGCGAAACGCATCACAGAGTAGGGACTACCAGTGGCATTGTGAGTAGTGAGGGCTGTGGGAACATTTCCTCACTTAATTTCTGTTTTGGTTTTGCTTTTAACTATTTCATGCAGTTTTATCCATTCATCAATGGTAATTTTAATATGATTCATGTTGGTTTTTTCTTACACACCAGTTTTTTATATCTTCATACAGATTTTTAAAAAAATTGATTGATTCATTCATTAGCTGGTTGAATGTCATTTTGTTTTAGTTTCTATCAATTTTTATCAAAGTTCATCTAATTACATTGTTCTCAACAGCACTTGTTCTGAGTGAGAAAATTTCACATGCATCTAAGCTTTGTGAATGTTAATTTAGGCCCTAGCCAGCGATGACTTTGCACTATCAGGGCTCACAACAAATCCTTGCTTCATTTTAATAGACTTTATACACTTAAATTTGAAATTTACAGACTGATGCGTAACATCACAGCCTCTCCTTGACAATATGTCAACCCCGACTTCTCGTGGTGTATCCTGTTCCCACTAAAAGGGCTCTGACGACCGCCAATAGCGGTATAACTATACCATCGGGATTAGAGAAAATGCTATCCCACACTCACCAACCCGCTTGGTCAGCGTGGTGAGTTATGGCCAAACCCCTCCAAAATTACTCCACAACTTAAATCTTGGCCCTCAGTCTTCGGCAGCTGGAATGTACCTGGCCAAGGCAGTGGCCAGTGCGACATGAAGGCAGAGGGTGCTAAGAATCACTGGAGGACCGGACTAGGCTGCCATCTGATGCTGACCTTGGCTACATATAATGGACGCTCCCTATCTTCTGATTCAAGGCCTCTTAAATTGGAAGAGGAACTACAAAGGATCAAGTGGGACATCGTCGGGCTAAGTGAGGTAAGGAGAAAAGGAGAAGATCTCATTGAACTGAAAAGTGGACATCTCTTCTACTATCGTGGGACAGATACTGGCAGAACTAGTGGTGTTGGATTTGTAATAAACAAGAAACTGAAGGACAAAGTTGTAGAAGTTGAAAGTTCCTCTGACAGAGCTGTGCGACTCGTTATCCAACTCTCGAGAAGATACAAGGCTCAGATTATTCAAACATATGCACCCACCACAAGTCATCCTGAAGAAGAAATTGAAGAATTTTATGAGGGAATTCGTCATCTAAATAATAAAGGTAAGCAGCACTTAAAGATAATTACGGGAGATTTCAATGCAAAAATAGGGCAACAGCAACAGAATGAAACTTCAGTAGGTAAATTTGGTCACGACAACAGAAACCAGCGTGGAAATACTCTCGTTGAGTTTGCAGAGGCACAAGGGTTTTTCATCTTGAACTCCTTTTTCAAGAAAAAGCCACACAGGAAATGGACATGGAGACATCCAAATGGGACGACAAGTGAAATTGATTTTATTATGTGTAACAAAAAAAAAAAAAAAAAAAGAATCGTCATAGAAGACTGCAGTGTGCTAAACAAGTTCAACAAAGGTAGTGACCATAGATTGGTGAGCTGTAAGATGCACCTCAACACTAAACTTGAACGTGGCAAGCTCATAATACAAACAAAATGTATTGACATAACTAACCTTAAAAAACACCACAATACCTTCAAGTTGGAACTGAAAAACAGATTCTCTGCTTAAGAAAGCCTAACATCGGAAGAAGTGGATATTTCTGAAGTTAACAGAAAAGTAACCAAAGCTCTTATGGAAACAGCAACAAAATTAGCTGGGTCTAAGAACAAGTTGCATGTGAACAAATTATCAGGAAAAATCAAAATGTTGATGCAAAACAGAAGAGAGATGAGGACAACTAAAGAAGATGTGACTTCCAAAGTGGAATATATAGAGCTATGCAAGACAGTACGAAAAAGTATCGCTGAAGACGTAAGGAAATTCAACTGTGAACTAGCGAGGAAAGCAATTGAAAACAAACAAAGCCTAAAGATAGCAAAGGGACATCTCAGTAAGGGAAGAAAACAGATTATGGCACTAAGAAAAGAAAATGGTTCTGTAACAAGAAATAGAGGCGAAATTTTGACAAGAGTTCTACTCCAAATTATATGAAAGGGATGATACATGTACTCCAGACATCATGAAAGGTACCAGACCAGTACCAGAGTTCTTTCAGTCCTCCCAGCAGAAGTTGCACATGCAATCAAAAACATGAAGCGAGGAAAAGCTCCAGGAGAAGATGGAATTACTGCAGACATCATACAAGAAGCAAGTGGAGAAATCAAAACAGTACTCGCTCAAATTTTCACTCGATGCCTTAATGAAGGAAAGATTCCTGAGGATTGGAACAACGCTACAGTGATCCTGCTACATAAAAAAGATGACATTGAGGATCTCAGGAACTACAGACCTATCAGCCTCCTATCAGTGGTTTATAAAATTTTCACTTACGTTCTTTCACACCGCTTGAAAGTAACACTGGACATGGCTCAACCGTGAGAACAAGCTGGATTCACGAGTGGTTACAGCACAATAGATCATATCCACGTACTGAGAGAACTAATTGAAAGAGCGAGGGAATATGAACTTCCATTGTGCATGGCTTTTATCGATTAAGAAAAAGCCTTTGATTCAGTGAAACCATCAGCAGTTACAATGGCTCTGAAATCCTGCGGTATTGAAGATGCATACATTAATATTATTAATAACATCTATGAAAATGCAAGTGCAAAGATTCGGCTGTTTGAAAATACAACACACATAAAAATTGGAAAGGGAGTGAGACAAGGTGACACCATATCTCCGAAGCTCTTTAATGCCACATTGGAGGTTGTCTTTCAGTCGCTGAGCTGGGAAAACAATAAAGATTAATGGAGATTATCTAACCCACCTTCATTTTGCTGATGACGTAGTCATTTTTGCAACTACCCCATCAGAGCTGCAGAGTATGATCCAGGAACTTGCTGACAAGAGTAAAGAAGTGGGATTAAAAATGAACTTTCAGAGGACAAAAGTGATGTTCAATGCTTTTACAAAAAATGAAGATTTATCAATTGATGAAGAAAAGCTGGAGATAACAGAAGACACGTACGTTTATCTTGGACAGCAGATATCAAGTGAGGGTCACATTGATGATGAAATTAATCGGCGTACAAAACTTGCCTGGAGAGCTTTTGGAAGAAACAGCATAATTTTCAAGAGCAATATGCCATTATGTCTTAAAAGAAAAGTGTTTGATCAATGCATCCTTCCAGTGCTTACATATGGTGCAGAGACGTGGATCTTACCTAAAAGAGACATACAAAGGCTGCAGACAACTCAAAGCAGCATGGGGAGGTGCATGCTTGGAGTAACCAGGAGAGATAAGAAGAGGAACTCGTGGATCCGAAAAATAACAAGAGTGGAAGACATCATGATCAGAGTTAAATCCCTGAAATGGCAATGTGCTGGACATACTGCTAGAAGGACAGACCATCGATGGACAGCCGAAATTTTAGATTGGATTCCAAGGGACAGGAAAAGACCCAGAAGAAGACCACATGGGAGATGGTTGGATGAAATTGGATCGTATGCAGGAGTGACATGGAGGAGACTGGCACAAGACAGACTGTTGTGGAGGAAACTTGGGGAGACCTTCGTCCAGCAGTGGATTGATAATGGTTGACAATGATGATGAATAGTGATGAACAAATTAAGATTTTAAAACCAGACAGTCATACACAAGAAAAAATCACAAATTTTTTTAAATACATACATAAAAAAGAGAACAGCTCTCATTACAGCTTCCCTGTTGCATTTCTTTCTTTTATTTATTGATTTTTTAACTTTTTTATTCATCAATTAACAATAAGAAAAAATATTTTTTAAATAACAAACACGGTATAAAGTCTTTCTGTCTGGTTAAAAAATTG
Source organism: Macrothele yani (assembly GCA_039090855.1). NCBI lineage: Eukaryota > Metazoa > Arthropoda > Arachnida > Araneae > Macrothelidae > Macrothele > Macrothele yani. Next base: position 101,266,719 of record CM077004.1, on the reverse strand, counting down.
TCTTAATTTGTATTTACAGTTGATTAATTGTAATAAAACAAAATTATGAAACAAATACAAAATTCTGATTATGATAATACATAACAAAAGTAAAAAATGTAGTGAAAAGATTTTGAAAAGTCTGGATTGATTTATTTTTTGAAAAAAGAAATGATAAGAGATGGTTGTTTACTATGAACTCTCTTTTTCAGCTTGCTCATTTATAGTGAGAGAAGGGTTTGCCTCCCCAGGACAATGGTGCACACAACCACAACTAGGGCCTCTGTGAATCTTGGAAAGGTGCCAGGTAGTTCTGTGTGACATTGGCAAAAAGACCCCAACTCATTGTTCCAGAATCCTTAGGTTGAATGCCCAACTGGAACCATCAGCTGTGGGCTAATCCCCCACATTGATGTACTTACCTGATTAAAAAGACAAAAAGAAATGCAAAAATGGACTCAATTATGGGATATGGTGGACCTACCACACTTGAGAAGGATGGTCCACCATGGTATTAACCTGGAACTGGAAGAAGGAAAATCAGAAAGTGATCTCGGCTGAGTAAATGTAAAATTGGTATATGGAATACTAGAGGTATAAATGGCAAGATGAATGAAGTGATTGAAGAGATGAATAAGTATAGATTGTGATAGGTAACACAGCAATCAGCATCGCTAAACTGACTGTAATTACTGTTTCACACGTGAATACAATCACATCAGAAAACTTGAAAATTGATGTGATTGTATTCATGTGTGAAACAGTAATTACAGTCAATTTAGCAATGTCTGATTGCTGTATTAGTTATCATGACATATTTGCCATGTATTATGAGAAGAATATTTCTTCCACTCTGTATAAGTATAGATTGGATGTGCTGTGTGTAAGTGAAACCAAAAAGAAGGAAACTGGTATAAAAGTGGTGAATGGAATGGTGAGTGTATGGTCTGGAGTATTGGATAATGGGAGAGGACAGGCTGGTGTAGGTGTGATTTTAAGTGAAAAGATGAAGAACAACTTGATTCACTATAGTTGCATAAGTGAGAGAATTCTTCGGATTCGTTTGAAAGTGAAACTTCAGAGAATTGTAATTGTTGTAGTGTATGCTCCTGGTGACTCTGAACATTCTGATAAAAAGGAAGATTTCTGGAATGAGCTAAAAGCTGTTTTGAGCCAGTTTGGTGCTAAAGAGATAGTTATAATAGCAGGGGATTTCAATGCTAGAGTAGGTGTGCAGAATGCAATTTCTGACAATGTTCTGGGTAAGTTTAATGATCCTTGTGTGAATGATAATGGTGAAACATTAATTGAACTCTGCATTGAGAATGGTTTGTGTGTATCTAATACATTTTTGAACCACAAGTGCAGGGATGCCAACCTCTTACAGCATTCATGTGTAGTCCAAGCCATAAAAATGCGTAGTTTTGAGCTTTCATGTGTAGACACAAGAAATATTACGAAAAAGTATATTAAGATGTTTTAAATTTACTACAGACTAGACAATTATAAAAATAACCACAAAAAAATCAATACTGAGAACTGTATGTGCGGATTTGAGATTTTGATTTGAACAATTAGCGACTTATACACAAACGAATAACATCAGAATTTTATTTTCATGAAAGAGAAGAGCAGCTTAAAAAGGACCAACAGGCATGTGCCATTTGTCACTTGCATCAGAGACCCACGAGGGGGGGCATTGCGTGGGCGAGACTCCCATAATTTATTATGTGGGTTTCGGTAACGTCTTCCCTTTCATTCACAGCAACCTGCTGAGTTACTCCTTCCCTAACTAGGAATAAAAGTGCAAAAGAAAAAAAAATTCCAAATTTTCACTTAATAGAGCTGAATTTTTGGCAGATGCTATAACTTGGTTTTATAAAATTACCCTGCAAATTTCGCTTGAATCCATTGGAAACTTTTAAAATTGCGCACTTTTCTTTTTATTATTAAGACGTTCAGAGAAAGAAAGATCAACTTCACGGGAAAGCGCAGATCACCGAGAAGTATGAGCTTGCAACATTCATTTCTCTCCCCCTTTTACTCTGAGCCAATTTGCCACCTGCTGTTGTTGTATTTGCGTCTTTACTTAACTGAGGATTAAAATGTGAAAAATTAATTTCCCGAATTTTCATTTTAAAAAGCTGATTTTTTTATAGATGCCATAACTTGGTCTTATAAGATTACCCTGCAAATTTCGCTTGAATCCATTGGAAACTTTTAAAATTGCGCACTTTTCTTTTTTATTATTAAGACGTTCAAAGAAAGAAAGATCAACTTCACGTGAAAGCGCAGATGACCGAGAACTATGAGCTTGCAACATTCATTTCTCTCCCCCTTTTACTCTGAGCCCATTTGCCACCTGCTGTTGTTGTATTGCGTCTCTGCTTAACTGAGGATTAAAATGTGAAAAATTAATTTTCCGAATTTTCATTTTAAAAAGCTGATTTTTTTATAGATGTCCTAACTTGGTCAAACAAAGTTACCCTGAAAATTTCGCCTAAATCCGGTGAAAACTTTTTAAATTACATACACACAAAAAAAAAAAAAAAATTGGACACTTAGAGAAAGAGGGATTAATAAGAAAATTACATTTCTAACTCAAAAAGTTTTTAAGTTATTGAAGTGAAATTTCCAGGATCACTTTGTTTTAATAAATGACGGCATCTGTAAACGGTTCTGTACATTTAACTGAAAATTCGGGAAAAAGATAATCCGCAATTTTGTTTCCCAGTATGTAAAAACATCACACTGCTTGCACTCGGCGGGGATCCCTCACTTCAGTACTTATCTTGAGTCATTCACCTACTACGGACATTGCAGTGTGCTTTCAACAGCTTAAGCCGGCCGAGTGACACAACTTAAACAAAACCATTACAAAGAACGACCGCATGTAAAGCGCGATTTCCTTCTTTCTTTCCTTCTGGCCTTTTTTGTTTTTTTCTGGATTTTAACAGTTTCGGAGAAAAATGGTTGTGCCAACCCTTGAATTTTTTAACAATACAGAGCAATTATGAAATAAAATGCAGTAAACAATTTTTTTTATTTTATCATATCTACACCAAGATTGGTCATTTTGTCCGAGGTAGGGAGTGGGGTTCTGACATCGCGGAGCATCAGCGTGGAATCTCCAGCCTCGGCGGCGAAGCGCCACCTATCGGCAGTTGCTTTGTTGTAGCAGACGACGCAGGCCAGACACCGAAGTATAGCTGGCAAAACATTGATGGAGATTCTGCATTGCGCTTTTTGATTATTCTTATATGCAACATGTTATTGAGTTGTCTGAATACACTAAAGCACTTGGGTCCATGACAAACGCTAAGGGCAACTTAAACAAAACCATTAAAAATTATGCTAAATAAAATTAGTGGGGGGAGGGGAGAAATGCGGCGTCATAGCAACAAACGCGTAGTATTAGGCATATGATGCGTAGTGCGTAGTAAAGCTAAAGAAAAGCGTAGTTTCTACGCCAAATGCGTAGGGGTTGGCATCCCTGCAAGTGTATCCACACATATACTTGGGAAAATCGCACTCTTGGTCAAAAGAGTGCAATAGATTTTGTTGTCTACGATCAGCGTCTGAAACACTTAGTGGTTGACACTCGTGTGATGAAAGTTGCGGATGTTGGTTCTGATCATTAATTGGCAGTGTCACAAGTGAAACTGAATGTTGGTTGGAGGAAAAGGGATAGGAAGAGACCCAGAATGGAAAGAGTAAAGGCTGAAAGGTTCCCTGAAAATCATCAGCATTATTCTGACGTACTCAGAGAACGACTGAAGGAGGTGAAATCTTGTAAGAGGGATGTAGAAAAGAAGTTTTAAGAACTATGTGGTCACTGCTGCTAAAGAGGTCTGTGGCACCACAATAGTGGGTAACAATAGAGGTGATGCTTGGTGGAATAGTGAGATTGAAGAAACAGTAAAGAGAAAGAAGGAAGCCTTTTTGGGGATAAAGGAAGCCTATTTGGCAAGGTAGAGTTTCTGTGGGTGAATATAGCTGTAAGAAACGTGAAGCCGCTAAGCTGGTTAGCCAGACAAAGGGAAAAGATAGGAAGGAGAAGGTGGAAAGGCATAAATTGGCTTTATGGAAAGATAGGAAGTCTTCCCGGAAGTACATGAGACTCAGGAAAAATAGGGGAAACAAAGTGTTAAGCTGTGTGAAGAATAGGGTTGGGGAAATGATATGGGAGCCCAATGAGTTAAGTGAAACATGGGGTGAATACTTCTGTGAGTTATTAGATCAGGAAAACAAAGATGATTCTGAGACAGATGCAGATGATGGCACAGTGAAGGATGAAAGCACAGGAGTTATCTCAAGAGAAGAAGTGTGAAAAGCTCTAAAATTTCTTCAGAATAGTAAGACTCCTTGGAGTTGATGGCATAACTGCCGAGATGATGAAATATGGTGGTGACTCTGTAATTGATTGGTTAACTGAAATTTGCCAGTTGTGCTGGGAGTTAAAAATAGTCCTTCGGGATTGGAAAGATGCTATCATTGTTCCCATGTATGAGGGAAAAGGTGATCAGACTGACGGCAAGAAATATCATGGTATTAGCTTACTACGTGTGCCAGGGAAAATGTTTGGTAAGGTCGTTATTGAAAAAGTACAGTGTCTTACATCAGAGAAAGTGTGGGATGTTCCGAGTGGTTTTATGCTTGGTAAAGGCTGCACAAACCAAAGTTTTGCATTACGCATGATGATTGAAAAGTATCTGGCTGTTGGTAAGAAAGTTTTGCTGCCTTCATAGATTTAGAGAAAGCTTACGACGGAGTAAATAGGACACTTTTGTGGAAGGTGTTGAATGAATATGGTGTTATTGGGAATCTACTTATTAGTGTAAAAGCCATGTATGCTAGCTGTAGAGTTTGTGCATGAGTGAATGGTGTTTTATCAAAATGGTTTTCTATTGGTGCAGGAGTTAGGCGAGGTTGTGTAATGTCACCATGGCTCTTTAATTTATTTATGGATGTGTGCATGCGTGATGCCAAAATAGATAATACTGGTTTTTGTCTTGGTGATATCCGTGCATGCAGAACACTCTATCCTGATGACACTGTCCTGTTGGCAGAGAGCAAAAGTGAGCTGCAGAGTATGTTGTCCCGGATGTACAAAGTTTGCATGAAATTTAAACTGAGTATAAATAAGGGAAAACCCAAAGTTATGGTTTTTGAGTGAGGAACTGTTAGTAATGAATGCAGGATAAGTCTAATTGGCACAGTGATTAACCAGGTAAATGTGTTTGTGTAGTTACAAAGCATATTTGACAGAGAGAACGCATTGGATTTTGAAATTAGTAGGCGAGTGAATTTTTCATTGAAAGTCATGGCTGCTTTGGTAGGTTTTCAGAGGAACAATGGGTTCTCAAGAGAATCTCGCATGGCTGTGTATGAAAGAGTAATTGTTCCTACTTTGATGTATGGCAGTGAAACCTGGGTGGTACAGAAGAAACATAGGAGTCATTTGTGTGCTGGAGAAATGCATTACTTATGGACAGGGGAAGCGGGTGGCAAGGCACATGCTGATTGTGTGAGGAATGAAGATGTGTTGCAGTTGTGTAATGTGAAGCAAAATGTTGTTATCAAGGTGGAGACTAAATGCTTTGATGGTTTGGCCATGTTGAAAGAATGAGTGATGAGATGCTTACTAAGAAAGTCTTTTTAGCCCAAGTGGTAGGAAGGAAAGGCAGAGGAAGACCAAGAAAGTCATGGGAGGATCAGATTCAGGAGTGTTTGCATGAGAAAAAGATTACGAGTATGAAGTATAGAAGACCTTGTGTACGGTGTGTGATGGATGTCAGTGAAGCCCGAGTTGTATGTCAAGATTGCTGTAAATGGAGAAGTTTGATACAGCAACAATATATAAAAATTATCGGGCAGTTTGTATTTCCTTGTGGAGCTAAGCTCTGAATCTCAGAGAACAGCTTATTGATATGTATATATGTAAGTTTAAGTTTTTTGTTGGATTCACACAAAAGTGAGATTCCTGCATTACTTTTTATCTTCCTTTCTTCCATTGTCTTTAAACCTTTTTCAGCACCTTCAATTTCTTTGTGACATCTTTTTTTATGTGACTTTCTTCTTCCTTGAATATCTTCTTCCATTTTCTGTTGTTGTTGTTTTTCTTGATTTTTTGCCCTTTTTCGTTTAACAACCTCTGTTGTTCCTTTAGTACTGGTTGTGACTTTTGTATGCGAGCCGAGCACTAGTAATCAGTTTCTGAGGAATTGGAACCTCCAGAATATTTTAATAGAACCTCAACTCATCTTTAACCATCATTACTGCATTTAAAGTTCTTTCAAACATAGAGGTTTTACCTTCAGGGAGAACAAAGCCAGAAATAGAAAATATTCTCTGGATATCGGCATTATCATAGTACAAAATGAAAGCCACTCTGACAACTTTTGAAACTGCAGAGTATTTCTGTTCTCTTGAAAGTCTTTAGACTGAAAATTTTGTTCCAAATGCACTAGCTTTTTTCCCCCTATGCAAGTCGGTTTCAAGGCACAAGAGTTTCCATTCATCCATCAACTGGTCAGATGAAACAGACACAGGGAGAGACTATGCAACATGAACAATATCTTTAAGGCTTTTCTCACATGTGCAGTTGCAGACACACTAAAGCTTGTACCAATTTTGATGTCACTGGTGTCTTTTCCTGAAAGCACTTACTTGATGAAATGTTACTGAGCATCTTTCACAAACTTCATCCTATCAATCAATTTTAGTTTCTGTAATTCAGACTGAATTTCCTCACTGAATGTTAAATCTTTCAGAGGCAGAAGATCGGAGTCATTTAAAAACTCATCAAAATCTCCTGAAGAAAATGAATTTTTTTTTAAATCACAGCTGGTCACAGCTGGTAAGCTTCTTAATTATTGATTGCAGTTCTTAACACGAGACTAGAATAAGTGGTTCCTATTTTTGAAAAAGTTCTGTGAATCTTGAAAACATCTTCACGAGGACACAACCAAAAAAGCTTCAGCTTTAATCCCTTGCATTTTTTTGCAAAGACGTGATTTTCTCGAATGAAAATGACTGAAGAACAAATGGGTTTGCTTTTGTTGGTAATAATTTCAAAAAATACTCTTGAATGCCATTCCACTGTTCAATTAGTCTCTCAGCAGCACTCAATAAAATCAACCATTGTGTTGTATGTTTTACAAAAGACTTTGTTGGGAGTTTGAGCTTTTCTTGAATTGAGTCATAGTCTCCAGTTCTTTCTGGTCTATCATAAAAATACTTGAAGATAGCAGTTGCTAGTTCTGAAATATCTTCCCCTAAACATTCTACATGGTTCGTACCCTTCCAAGTAAAATAAATTCAAGCACTTTTCAAGGACTTTTTAAACCCGAATTATCATATGCGTGTACTGTCCGTCAGTCAGTAGGTAGGTAGGTATTTTAGTAAGTTCAGACCATCAATCTTAGCTGGGGCTGGCACACCTTCAATGACCTGCCATTACCCCTTCGCCTTACCCACAGTTCGTTTATTTTATTAACTTTGAATTGCCCCTCCGTTTTGGTATTTTTCGAAATTAATTTATCTTGCGAAATATTTTGAAAGGGTACACTATTTTCGTATTCATTTGCTGGTATAACACTTATTGTTTGCTTAAACATTTTATTTTTGATGCATATTTTTGATGCAGTGAGGAGAAGAAAGGGTCCACACATGAAGCACAAGCAATTCCTGGAAGTTCAACCCTCCGGCAAGAATGCATCCCTAACCGCAGTAAACAGAAGCCCATCACAATTTGTGAATAAATCATTCCACTTATTTTACTCACATGGCTGATGCTTTACTCTATAGTGATATCATAGCCAAGGCACCAGCTGTCCACACACTTTCCTGAGTTGAACGCAAGTTATGCGCTATTGGACCAGCTTGGTGTTTTCATTGGAACTACACAGAAATCTCCTATGCAACTTTTTAGCACAAACAATTATTTTACACATGCACTTTCATATCATTACTTAACAAACAAAACATTTTTTTTTCAAGTACTATTTACAAAGCCTTAAACTTTTTCAAGTACTTTCAAGGACTTGAAAATGAACTTTTTTATTCAAGGACTTTCCAAAGTTTTTAAGGAGCGTACGAACCATGTTCTAAGGCCTTTAAGAAGCCATTGTTTACAGTGTGAATACTACAAGTGCCAATGTTAACCAGCCCTTTATAGATCATACTGACAAGATCCTCATTAAAAAATCTACAAACCTTTTTGCTGACATTTGGGCCATCAGATTCTAACATGACTAGTTTCTGCAATGGTAAATTTGCTCCTGCTAATATCTCCTCGTTTGGAATGAAGAGTATCACCATCAGCTTTATACAGAAAAGAAGTTTTCAAGTGCGATGAAACAACGCCTCTATTTCTATCAGACCAAAATCTTACAGTTGCCTGAAGTTCCTCTTTCATTAGTTGTCTCATTAAGTGCAAGAGAGTAATGCTGATTACAAGCTTCTTCAAGCATTTCAATCTCAAAATAAGGGCCAGTAGCATCAGTTAAATAGTACGCTAGCTTGGTTGGACTCGTCATAAAATTATCAGACTCTTTACAAGGAAACATGAACTTGAATACTTCTGGTAGACCCTGGATAGATGAAAAAGGAAAATTGCACTTAACAGACATCCACATGACTTCTCAAACAATAACCTGTTTTTTTAAGTACATATCTGAATAGTAGATGGCGCCGTAGTGAGCGATGGGTTTGCCTCCTTGGGGCGCTCCGTGGTAACAATGGCATACACAACAGCAACTAAGGCCTCTGTGAATCTTGGAGGTGCCAGCTCTTTATGTGTGACATTGGCGAAAAGACACCAACTCACTGGGTTTTGTTCCAGAATCCTTAGATTGAATGGCCAACTGGAACCATCAGCTGTGGGCTAATCCCCCACACTGATGTACTTACCTGATTAAAAAGACAAAAAGAAATCAATATCCGGACTCAAGTGTGGGATATGGTGGACCTACCACACTTGAGAAGGACGGTCCACCACGGAATCGACGTGGACTTTCTAAACGGCGTATGAGAAAGAGATCTCGGCTGAGTGAATGTAAGATTAGAGGTATAAATGGCAAGATGAATAAGGTGATTGAGGAGATGAATAAGTATAGACTGGATGTGTTACGTATAAGGGAAACCAAAAAGAAGGAAATTGGAGTAGAAGAAGTGAATGGCACAGCAAGTGTGTGGTCTGGAGTATTGGATAATATGAGAGGACAGGCTGGTGTAGGTGTGATTTTAAGTGAAAAGATGAAGAACAACTTGATTCACTACAGTTGCATAAGTGAGAGAATTCTCTGGATTCGTTTGAAAGTGAAACTTCAGAGAATTGTAATTGTTGTAGTGTATGCTCCTTGTGACTCCGAACCTTCTGATAAGAAAGAAGATTTCTGGAATGAGCTAAAAGCTGTTTTGAGCCAGTTTGGTGCTAAAGAAAAAGTTATAATAGCAAGGGATTTCAATGCTAGAGTGAGTAGGTGTGGAGAATGCAATTTCTGACAATGTTCTGGGTAAATTTAATGATCTTTGTGCGAATGGTAATGGTGTAAGATTAATTGAACTCTGCATTGAGAATGGTTTGTGTGTATCTAATACGTTTTTCAACAACAATTATATCCACACATATACTTGGGAAAATCGTACTCTTGGTCAAAAGAGTGCGATAGATTTTGTTGTCTACGATCAGCGTCTGAAACACTTAGTTGTTGACACCCGTGTGATGAGAGGTGCGGATGTTGGTTCTGATCATTACTTGGTAGTATCACGAGTGAAACTTAATGTTGGTTGGAGGAAAAGTAATAGGAAGAGACCCAGGATAGAAAGAATAAAGGTTGATAGGCTCCTTGAAGACCAACAGTGTTATTCTGATTTACCCAGAGAATGACTAAAGGAGCTGAAGTCTGGTGAGAAAGATGTAGAAAAGAATTGGGAATGTTTCAAGAACTGTGTTGTCACTGCTGCTAAGGAGGTCTGTGGCACCACAATAGTGGGTAACAATAGAGGTGATGCTTGGTGGATTAGTGAGATTGAAGAGGCAGTAAAGAGTGAGATTGAAGAGGCAGTCTACCTTGCAACATCCTATTTGGGGATGTTGCAAGGTAGAGTCTCTGTGGATGAATATCGCTCAAAGAAGCGTGAAGCTGCTAAGCTGGTTCGCTAGAGTAAGGCAAAAGATAGAAAGGAGAAGGTGGAAAGGAATGAACTGGCTTTTTGGAAAGATAGGAAGTCTTTCTGGAAGTACATGAGACAGGAAAATAGGGAAAATAAAGTTGCAAGTTGTGTGAAGAATGAGATCGAGGAAATGATATGGGAGCCCAATGAGTTAAGTGAAAGATGGGGTGAATACTTTTGTGAGTTATTAGATCAGGAAAGCGCAGATGATTCTGAGACAGATGCAGATGATGTCACAGTGAGGGATGGAAGCACAGGAAGGATCTCAAGAAAAGAAGTGTGTAAAGCTCCAAAATCTCTTCAGAATGGTAAGGCTCCAGGAGTTGATGGCATAACTGCCGAGATGTTGAAATATGGTGGTAACTCTGTAATTGACTGGTTAACTGAAATTTGCCAGTTATGCTGGGAGTTAGGAATGGTCCCTCGGGATTGGAAGGATGCTATTATTGTTCCCTTGTATAAGGGAAAAGGCAATCAGACTAAATGCAAGAATTATCGTGGTATTAGCCTACTAAGTGTGGCAGGGAAAGTGTTTGGTAAGGTTGTTATTGAAAAAGTACAGGGTCTTACATCAGAGAAAGTGTGGGATGTTCAGAGTGGTTTTATGCCTGGTAAAGGCTGCACTAACCAGATTTTTGCATTACGCACGATGATTGAAAAGTATCTGGCTGTTGGTAAGAAAGTTTTTGCTGCTTTCATAGATTTAGAGAAAGCTTACAACCGAGTAAATAGGACACTTTTGTGGAAGGTATTGAATGAATATGGTGTTATTGGGAATCTACTTAATAGTGTAAAAGCCATGTATATTGGTAGTAGAGCTTCTGCACGAGTGAATGGTGTTTTATAAAAATGGTTTTCTATTGGTGCAGGAGTTAGGCAAGGTTGTGTAATGTCACCATGGCTGTTTAATATATTTATGGACGCGTGCATGTGTGATGCCAAAATAGATGATAGTGGTTTATGTCTTGGTGATATCCATTTGTGCAGATTGCTGTAAGCTGATGACACTGTCCTATTGGCAAAGAGCAAAAGTGATTTGCAGAGTACGTTGCCTCGGATGTACGAAGTTTGCATGAAATTCAAACTGAGTATAAATAAAGGAAAACCCAAAGTTATGGTTTTTGAGAGAGGAACTGGTAGCACTGAATGTAATGCAAGTCTAAATGGCACTGTGATTGACCAGGCAAATGAGTTTGTGCATTTAGGAAGCATGTTTGTCAGAGAGAACAAATTGGATGGCGAAACTAGTAGGCGAGTGAATTCTTCATTGAAAGTCATAGCTGCTCTGGCAGGTTTTCACAGGAATGATGGGTTCTCTAGAGAGTCCCGCATGGCTGTGTATGAAAGTGCAATTGTTCCTACGCTGATGTATGGCAGTGAAACCTGGGTACTGCAGAAGAAACATAGGAGTCGTTTGTGTGCTGGATGTCAGTCGTTGTTTACTTCGTGCTCGTATTTTGTTCTGTTTGTGATAATTTCCAAGTCTACAGCTCGTAATTTTGTGTGTGCAGCGTGTGTGAAGGTGCCGTCCTACTTCTGATCTGTTTACCAGGTCAGTAAGTGCCCTTTCTGTATTGTATTCTTCATTTTCCTGCTTTGGTCGAGTTGGCCAAAGCTCGTAATCTTATCGCCATTGCAAATGGTGACTTCCGGGGGTAGCGGAGCTTCTATCGTCACTTCTGGAAGTGACTCTTTATCTCTATCAGCTGCTCAGCAGCAATCCGCCAATGGAGGGCTGCCTTTGATAAGCCCCTCCTCTCCGCAGCGTGACAAAGTTGCCTTGCCCATGGAGCTATCTCCTTCCCATCTGATGAAGAGTGGTGAACCATTGCCTGACCCTGTGCTTTCTGATGATGTCATGGACGTCAGTTTTCCACCAGCTACTTCCGCGTCATCATGACGCATGCCAGGTGTGTTGTATGCTGCCATCACTTCAGGTGCGTAAACTTCTTCTTCTTCTCACCAGCCCCCTTCTTCAAAGTGCCCTTATCAGATGACGTATGGTACAGACCAGATCTACGTGGATGTTCCGACTACTTGCCCTCAAGGTCAGTTTTTCTTGACAAAAACGGGCTGGGTGTATTTTTCCACAGCCTGCCCAACACAAAGCTGACGGCGTACAGCGCTGCCCTTCGACAAATTGTTCCAAAAGAGGCTGTTACTCACGTGGGTAGAAGAACCAGTCAAGTAATTGCTTATCTTGCGACTCCTGCCTTCGCTCTTCGAGTTCCGACCAAAGGCATTTCCATCGGCGATCGCCATCTCCTTGCGACCCCACTCACACAAGCACCTACTACAGTCAGTTTCGCCCCTGTTCCTCTGGAAGTATCCGATGACCTATTGCTCTCCGTCACTCAGAATTATGGACGTACTGTCGGATCGGTCATCATGTACTCCTCCTTTCTGGGAGTCCCTGAGGACCGTTATCTCTTAGGATTTTGCCGTAACATACATGTGATCTTTCCCTCGGAGGAAGGCATGTTACGTGTTCCATCGGTACTCAATGTACGCTGTGACACTCATATTAGACGCATTGACATCACTGTGGGCACCCTTTGTTCGGTATGTAAGAGCACTGGTCACCCTAGTGCGCTATGCCCTCATTGGGCAGCTACTGTCTCCACATCTTCAGTACAGCCTACTCAACAGTCAACTGGACCCCCAGCATCTTCATCTGGCACCTCTCACCAGTGGCAGTCGAGTTATTCCGAAAGTATGCATAAAGCCGTTGATCAACGCATGACCTCATCACAACCTTCCACTTCCAACTCAGCTTCTACACTCCAAACATGCCCACAGCAGGAGAATTCTTCGACCGGAGACCAGTTGAACTCTCCTCTGCTTTCTACAATTACTCCACAGCACCCTTCAGAGCCCGATAATGGGGTCGATGCGCCCGATGCCTTCACAGTGCCAGACAATCCTGCCTTTAGTCCCGAGCAACAGAGGGTACGCTAGAAGCGTCGTCAGACTACTCGACATCACAATAAGAAGACACGCACATCTCCCACCTTTCAAGGAGGGCGTGATCGCTTGGAAAGTCGTTTACTGGCATCTGACGCTTCTAGCATCTCCATCTCCGACTCTGACGACAGCACACTGGTCCCACTTACTCTAGAGAATTTCATACAGCAACTGGAAGATTCCTCACTACCACAGACACCAATTTCTGGTGCGGAGTTGTACTCCTATCTCATCGGTCCTCGTAGTAAAACCATGTCTCATGATTTTCTCCAATCCTATCTCACGGAGCTTACAGCAACTATGACGCAAGTGCCGGTTGTTCGATCTCACCTCCAAGCCTTACCCCATCCACATCCAACGAGCCGCTGACAAGCTCCTTGAACCACCGTCAGACATTTCCGTTCAAGATAACGACACTGAACTGTAGGGGGTTTGGGTCCCCTCTGGCAAACTTGCTTGCTCGTGAGGATCTCCATCACCTCACAACAGACATTCTTCTGCTCCAAGAGACAAATTGCTTGTCTACAACGCCCTTCAATCGATGGCGTACGTGGAACTATCAGTTCCACCACACTTTCCGACACTCAACAATCGGCGGTCTGGCCATCGGCATCAGCACTCAGTTCCGCCAAGTTCTATCTTCAGTGACGGTGCAGCATCTCTGCCGTGACTTGCTACAGTGCCTTACCTTTGCTCTGGATGAGCGTCGTTATGTCATTTTCAACATCTATGTCCCGTGCACACCTCAACATCACACCCTCCTTTTCATGGCGCTCCATTCAGCTCTTCAGTCAACGTTGCCATCGGATCACGTGTTGATCGGCGGCGATTTTAATTGCACGCTTGACCCTGATCTTGATCGTGCTCCAATTCATAAGTAAACTCGCTTACGTCTTGTGAAGCAATTACACTCCCTCATCATGGAGTTTGATCTTCAGGACGTCTTTCGTCAAATTTATCCTACAACGGTCTCCCATACATGGAGGTCCTCAGCTGCCACCTCGTCATCTTCTGCTAGACTTGACCGTTTCTACGCAATCACTGCCCTTCTGCCTGTGGTCACAGACTGTCAGCATCTACCCACCGCCTCTTCTGACCATTGTGCCGTTGTGGCCACCTTCACCTCTTCTTTCCGTCATTGCTCCAAGTTTCACTCCTGGACATTAGATACCTCTCTCCTGGAAGACCAGGCTTTGTGTACGAACGTCCAGAATCTCCTTCACTCTTATCACAATGGACTGTCCACTGCATCCTGTGCACTGAGTTACTGGCTGGATGTCAAGTCACACCTGCTCCACTTTGTCAAGAGCCACTTGTTCACAGTTGCCAATCTGTGCACCATGGAAGAACACAATCTCCGACAAGTTCTCGCCCAGCTTGGAGCCTCTCACCCCCTCTATCCAGCATATTTGGTAGACCTCCGTGCTCTTCTGGAACCTCGAGCCCGGCAGGCCATTTTACGACTTTGTCTCCAGCACGTGTCTCCCGAAGACTGCTCTTTTGAGTTCTTGTCTTCGTTAGAGGATCAGCGCCATTCTTCTCATCGACTACGTGTGCTGCGTCTGCCTGACGGTCATGTGGCTTCGGAACCAGATGTGCTTTTGCTCCCATGTTCGTCAATACTTCTCCGACAAGTACAGTGATACCCCTCCACCTTCTGCGTGTAATACTTTACTTTCTTCTCTCCCTCGAGTCCCCTCTCACCTCTCCGCTTCTTTTTTGCAGCCTATCTCTCCATCTGAACTTAGGACTGCACTTTCCTCTCTCAATCCCCGAGCTGTCCCTGGTCCTGACGGCCTCCCTCTATCATTTTATCTAATCTTTTTACCTTCTCTCTTTCCTTCTCGCTGCTTACTCTTCTGCCTTTGCATCTATCTCCCTTCCGAGGGGCTTCACTGTTGCTCACATGGTACTTTTCCCTAAGAATGGCGACCTCCTTGACCTGGGGAACTGGCGTACGATTTCACTAATAAATCTTGATTACAAACTGTTCACTAAAATTCTCTCTCGCTGCCTAAATCAAGTTATTCCGCATCTTCTCTCTTCCGACCATTCCTACACGGTACCTGCTCATTCTATCGCTACTAATCTTCACCTCCTTCGTGATCTTCTGTATCTTGCCCAGACTAATTCTGAATCTCTTGCCCTACTAAATTTAGACCAACGTGCAGCATTTGATAATATCTCCCATTCACTTCTCTCAACTACTTAACACGCTTTTGGCTTTCCTTCTGTCTTTGTTACCACTATTCTTGCTCTCTATCGCGACACCGTCTATCAGGTCAAGACAGCCGTCTTTCTGACAGCACCCATTTCTTTCCGTCGGGGAATACGACAGGGGTGTCTACTTTCTGGGCAATTATTCGCTTTGGCGTTCGAGCCTTTCCTACGCACAGTACATCGTGCATTTCTTGCGGCTCTTCCTCCTCTCATGGCAAGCACCAGGCACTTCTCCATAACCTACTCTGACGACACGACTTTCTGCGTCCGGATGGAGTCGTAATTTAATACCCTCGCTCATGTACATGCATTCTACTCTTTTTGCTCCTCAGCGATGCTCAACACTACCAAGAGTTCCGGCCTGTGGTGTGGTGCCTGGGAGTCCAGGACGGACTCCTCATGGGGTGCCTCCTGGACTGCCTCTTCTTAGAAATTTCTTGGTGTACACCTGGGAGCTCCCATAGCTGCCCGAAACAACACGTGGGCTGCTCTTCGTAATCGCCTTGCTCGATCGGCTGCCTTCTGGCGGAAAGCTCAGTTCAGCGCCTCTTACGTCACCCGGGCATGCTTTGCTTGTACATATCTTCTGTCTCCTTGTCTGCATGTGTGGGCAGCTGCTCGCATGCCAGCTTACTATCTTGCTGAAGTCACACAAATCATTTCTACTATGATCTGGTCAGCTCATCATTAAATACAAGTCTCAACTCTAAGTCGTCCGATTTCCACTGGTGGTATTGCGCTCCTGGATGTTCGCCAGTTCTACAAAGCACACCGGATAGTATCCCTTTTGTGTCTACTCTGCGAACCAAGATCCACAGCCTCTCTTCTTCGAGACGTGATGATTTCTCCCCGGAACCCCCGCTTCAAATTCACAACTTTTCTACTGATGGATCGCTTTTCTCTCCTCCGCTCTCGTCTTTCCCCCGTTTATTCGGAGGTGCTTTCCTTTCTTCGCTCTCTTCCACTACTCTGTGCCCCACCCGCTTCCACCTCAGAACTTCTAACTGAACCCCTCTTCTACTCCTCCATCCTCCTAACGCACCGTATTTCACTGACCTTTCCTGGCTCCCCGCTGGGATGGTATCCTTCCGAGGCTTACTTTCCTCCGATCTAACATGGAAACCCTTTTCCGACCTCTCTCCTTTCCTTCCATGCACCTCTGCCTCTCTTGCACTCTACGATTCTCTCCGCTCCTCGATCATTACTCTTTTTCCTGCTCTCGCTTCTACGGCTGGCCTCTTTCTCGTTTCTTCTGCTTCTCTTCCCCTTCCTTTTTTCTTCCTGTTAGTGGCTCATTTCTTCCGATCTCCAGTTTCACTGTCCGTACTCTCTATCGTTTTCTCCTTCAGGATCCATCGCCACCCGCACTCCAGCTCATTTCAGGATTGCCGCTCGCCGCTCTTCCGAGTGTGTGGTCGGCAACAGCTTCACCCATCTCGACACCAGATGAAAGGAATATTCACTGGCTCTTCCTTCACCGCTGCCTGTCAGTGCCGGCCACATTATTTCGGATGACGCTGGCAGCCGCATCCACCTGCACCTTCTGTTCTGAGCATGCTGATGTTCTTCTACACATCTACCAGTACTGCCCGGCGATCCTTCCTTTACTACACCTAGCCTTTACCGTTGCCAAGTGTCTCTGTGCCAAAGAGCTGTCTTTTTCTTCGTACAGTACGTTGCTGGTTTCTTGTTCGCCACCTGTGCCTTTATCTGAACCATGCGCATACATCTTTATACTCGCAAAGCATGTGATTTTACTGCTTCTATCTGCAACTCCGTCATACCTCTAATGCGCCTATGCTCCTTCAAGCAGGAGATACCCTCTGTGCTCAATTCCGCAACCGGCTGACCTCCAGGCTCCAACTGGCATTTATCGCAGCCCGGGCCACTGACAAGAGCCTGCAGTTCCTGAGTGTATGGTCACCATTACACCACTGATTTTCCAGGCCTTCTGCAGAGTTACATCTTCTGATTTGACTTCCATCCTGTTCGTCGGGACCTTCCCCGCTTTGATCTTTGTGATGAACCCTGGACTGGCTCACCGGATCCGGAGAGTGTCTCCTTAAGCTTGTCAGACTTAGTTCTTCTGTACATTCTTCATATTCCCATCTCCAGTTTATCTTTTTACTGTTAGTGTTTGCAGTGTATTCACGTGCACTTACTTTGTGGTGTCCTCTTCTGAATACATGATCTTTGTAGGGATTTCTTCTGTGTGCCTCACATTGTACCTGTATATTCAATGTTTTTATTTCGTCATATATCTTCTGCTCATCCATTCGTCATATTGCTCATATAAATTGTACATACACATCCTGTAATATATTTCACTGTTCATTCTGTACATATACATATTCCTTGGTACTGTGTATGCTCCATTTCGGAGCCGTCCTACTAGCTCATTCTTTAACTGTCTGCATCATGCATATCTCAGTCACGCACTTTTTGTACACATCTTGTATATAGTACACATTTTCAATTGCATCATTATGTTCTGCGCCATTTGTATTTATTCTCATTGCATTGTATGTTTATCTCACTTGCTGCACATAGTTCGTTCCCTGTTCCTATATGGCTTTACGCACATCTGTATATACTTCGCCTAAATTGTACATTTATTTAGTCTCACGTATATCTTTTCCATTATCACACCCTGCACTGTTGCACTTATGTTGTATCATCGCTCATCTATCTTACTAGCACTGTATTATATATACACCTCTCATACTGTAACTTGCGCATTCGCTGTATATATACACCTCTCATACTGTAAATAGCGCACTTCTTGTTTACATACTACGGTAATTATGTTTTGTAGTCAGCTCATCTATTTCACTTGCACTGTATATATCCCTTGCATAATGTAAATTGCACACACTTTGTATATAACTGACTCCTGTTATTATGATTTCAGGCATTGTAAAGGCACATGCCACCTACTGCCTTCGTTCCCTGTAAATTTCGCTCAGAATAAAACATTTTGAAAGTTTGTGTGCTGGAGAAATGCGTTACTTACGGGGGGTTTGTGGCAAGACACGGTCTGATTGTGTGAAATATTAAGATGTGTTGCGATTGTGTGATGTGAGGCAAAATGTTGTTAGCAAGGTGCTTCGGTGGTTTGGCCATGTTGAAAGAATGAGTGATCAGATGCTTACTAAGAAAATCTTTTTAGCCCAAGTGGCAGGAAGAAAAGGCAGAGTAAGGCCAAGGAACACATGGGTGGATCAGATTCAGGAGTGCTTGCACGTGAAAAAGATAATGAGTATGAAGTATAAAAGATCTTGTGTACAGCGTGAAATGGATATCAGTGAAGCCCAAGTTGTATGTCAAGATTGCTGTAAATGGAGAAGTTTGATATGACAACAGTAAGTAAAAATTTCTGGTAGTTTGTATTTCTTTTAGGAGCTAACCTCTGAATCTCAGAGAACAGCTTAGTGATATGTACGTATGTATGCATTATTGTCAGTAACCACTATTTGTTTGGTCAACTCCTTAACTTTACTTGAAGAACTGGTTGGAACTTTATGTGCATTTAATGTAATCCTAAGTCACTACTAAGCTTCTGGTGTTTTTGAGTGCTTCAGTGTTGTAAAATCCCATGAAAGGTGTTAAAATATAGACCAGAGACTGACTTAGTAAAATTATACTTTTATAGACTAATGCTGAAATTTACAGGCTAACTTTATAGACTAGTTGGTTGAGAGCCATGTACAATACTTATTCACCTAGGTCTCACAACTATAACTTTTGCATGCTGAACTATCATGTCAAATCTCCAAGAATGAGAACCCAACAATGATATGTTAATTTGTTTTTTTAAATGTCTTAAACTAATACTTTTTATTATAGTACTGTTATTTGGCTTGTGCTGCACATAATGGCATTGCAAATGCTACTGATTGCATAGGTGTAGACTGCTACTGATTGCAAAGGTGTAGAACAGAATGTTCTGTGGTATGGTTAGTATTAACCTATACATCTAAGCTCTAAATGTATATTGAGTAGTACAGTAATGTATGTTTTAATACATTTTGCATTTATACTAGGTCTTCGGTCTTCCATAGTACAAATCATGCTGATGGCTGCCACCAGCTGAGCGAGCATGAAGGCAGAAAACCATGCAAGCCCATGATCATTTTGAAAGCTCAAGAGAGGAGGGATGGTTGATTGGTTGTAGCCTTCCCCAACAGCTAAGTGATTTATCTGATGTCAGACTCCCTGCATGTCCAAAGTCAGCTACAAAGATGTGGCTCCTGAAGCAATTCCTACTGTCCCTCACTTTCTCTCTCTCTTACTGTAATGTAACATATCCTTTTCGTACGATCTCTTTGCTTCAGGCCATTAACTGCATTAAAATAGCCAGGGCTCGAATTTCCAGGTGGCCCGCTGCTCCGGGACTAGTGGAAAATCATTTTGTACCACCAATATGCCTAAATCAGGTGGTCAGTTTGATCAGTAGTTTCTTTTCTCGGTGCTGTGCCAATTTTTGGAGGAGGAGAACCAGATTTTTAGATACAATTATCAAGCGACTGGATTGTTCAGATCACAGCAGAAGATAATTCTCTTGAATCGTGTGTGTACAGTGAAACACACAGAAGGGACCAAAGGAGTGATGTAGAATGCTAAGGTCAAGTCTGAATGGGAGTAATGGAGGAGGTGGCAACACCGAGGATGAGGTAGGTGGGATGCATCTAGCCTGGACTTAGTACCCTGCGATATCAAACTTTGTTTCACCCAAGCATTCAAAGAGGATCTTTTACTCCTTGACAAAGCTCCTAGTCCTAGCTACAGACGGACTAGGAGCTTTGTCAAGAAGTACAGACAGACAAGCAGATTCACCACGGTTCGTACACTTTTTTTGGGGGAAAAAAAAACAAGGACTTTTGCGGACTTTTTCAGAACAAATACAAAAAAAAAAATTGAGGATAATTATTACGCTTTACAGTATTATGGTAAAATTATTTTTTAAAAGTAAATTCGGTTTTAAGTAATAAAAATGGTGAAAGATGTAAATAGATGAGTGTGCTTTTTCACTCATTACATTTCTCTTTCATGTTTTTAAATGGATAATAACACAATAATGCAAAACTGAATCATGGTGGTGCAATTACTACAAGGCCTATCAGAAAATCCTTTCCCTCAATCTAAAAATGATTAATTCAATCAATCACTTTAGCTGCATCACTATTCTGCACTATCTTCCCATGTAATCAGTCTATTATTGATAAAAATCGAAATTATTATAAAATAAAGTAACAGCAGATCCAGAATTTAAGAATGGGGAAGGCACATGTATAATAAGTTAAAAAAAGAAATATAGAAGAAAATATGATATAAGTCTATGCCTGCTAGCATAAGAATTGAGAATAATGGAAAAGTTGAAAATAGGCGAAAAATATTTTTCATGGAAAAAGCTATGCTAAGGAATTTTTTTCTTCTAAATACATCTCCCAGAAGCATAGATAGTGAAAAAAAAGTTGTTAACCTTTACGCCCCTAGCGGAAAATCTTTGTATTATTTAAAGAGAATAATGCTCCACATTTCTATTGTAGCAAATGGCATACAGCAAAGAAGAAATTTATCAATAGGGTTTTTAGAAGCGGTGATACAGCTGCAAACTGAAGTACAAAATCAACACCTAGTGACAGAACTGTGAACTACAAAGTTCCTCATATACCAGCGTAAAGTGATCTGCAAGGTAAATGGTATCCGGTGTGGATAAAAAAAATTTAAATCGCACATGTAGAAGCAGAGATATTGAGAAAACAAATTAAAAATGGGCAACCTCTAGCGGTGAAATTGTGCATTATTTTGGGAAAAAAATGTGCACACAGAGTTTGCATAGTTAGTGTCTGACCAAAAAACGAGGATTTTCAATCGAATTTTTAATCCTGCAGATATTGCTGTAAACGGAAACATGAACTTGAGCCCTATGGTGGCAGACTTTGTGTTAAGAAAAATTTGAAATTATATGAGAAACATTTCGCAGCAGAAATGCTCTCCAAAAATGAAAGAAATTTTCAAATTAGACTCTTAGAAGCAAAGATATCAACAAAAATAAGATATGCATCTATGCCCCTGGCGGAAAATTGAATTATTTTAAGAAAGTATTCTCAAAAGGTTTTCCGAGGTGAGCGATATCGGTCCGCGAAAAAAAAAATTCAGTCAAATTTTCAGGAACTCAAATTTTGCTGCAAATACATCAGAAGCAGAAATTAACACTTATACCCCCTGATGGCCAAACCATTCTTAACCAACTATTAGAAATTATATGCAAAACATGTCCCATCACGAGCTGTATTTCACACACAGGAAGAATTTTTCAAATTGGAGTTTTAGAAGCACAGATATCGGGGGAAATGTGATTTACCTTTATGCCCTCTAGAGGAAAGTCTATGAATTACTTGAAAATTTTAAAAATATATGAAAACCATTTTGCACCGGAAATGCTATCCGACAAAGAAGGAGTTTTTCAAATCAGACTCTTGAAGCATATTGACAAAAATAAGATATGCATCTACGCACCCTGGTGGAGGAACCATGCATTACTTTAAGAAGAAAATATTCTGAAAAAGTTTATTGACGCGAGTTATATTGGTCAATGAAAGAATTTTTTCAACTGAGATTTTAGAAGCTTAGATTTTGCTGCAAATACATCAGAAGCAGAAATTAACACTTACACCCCTGGTGGACAAACCCTTATTTACCAAAAATTAGAAATTATATGGAAAACATTTCCTATCAGGAGCTGTATCCGGTTCAGAAAGAATTTTTCAAATTCACAAGCAGAAATATCAAAAGAATACGCAATTTACTTTTATGGCTCCTAGCGTAAATCTATGCGTAACTTGAAAAATTTACTACACCTAAAATAGCCTTCGACGTAAATGGAATTGAAAGGTAAAAGATTTTTTTTTCAATTGGATGTTTAGAAGCAGATATACGAAATAAAATATATTTTGAATTCGATTTCTTCAACATTTACACCCTTTAGAGGCGACACTGTGCATCGTAAAAAAAAAAAAAAAAATCCCCCAAAAAAACCCCAGAATGCAAAGGTTATCATTCGCACATTTCAAGCTACCCAATTCAAAAATGTTTTTTTTAAATTGGACTTATACTTGCAGAGATATGGTGTCCACAGACAGACGACGGATGAACGAACGGACAGACAAACCGGTAACATAAGCACAATCTTTTTTACGAAAGACATGTTAAAAAGAGGTAACACTGATTTCCTAAAAAATTCAAATATATTTTTAAGCATAAATTTCAAGGATTTTCAAGCCAGCTTTAAAAAACAAACAAAAAACAAAACAGTTTTTCCAGGACTTGAAAACGTAATCATGATTTTCAAGGACTTTCCATGTTTTCAAGCACTCATGCGCACCCTGTTCACGGCATGCAGCACACGTGATGATCCCATCGGGGTTTTTCCTGTGTGATTTCACAGTATATTTTTTCAGAGTATTGCATTGTTTCTTTTCTTTTTAGATATTTCTTAATACAATGTGGTGCTATGGTACTGAGAAAGAACCCCAACCAAAAGGCAAAAACAGAGGATGAGAAAGCATATTTATTTTTTATTTATTTATTTATTTTTATTTCAGCTGTTTTAATACAAATACATGTAAAATAATTGACATTATTATGCTTATTAATACTAAACAGCTAGGAAGAGAGGGGGAAAAGGCCAAACAAAGACCTGACATAGCCCCAGTCTCCCTACGTACACATATCCAGTCAAGCACTACAGAGACAGCAATTCGAATTATTAGGGTAAGATAGTAAACATGTTAATTTATTCAAAAGGAAAAAAGAGGTAATTAGGAAAAAAAGAAAAAGAAAGAAAATTAAAAAAAGAGATGTAAATGCAAAGATCTCCCCTAATCACCTATATGTTCACTATATAGCTCACATTGTCCCTACCTTCTCGTAGTAATATTCCCCCCTCACCTTCCCCTCATTTCTAATTTTTATGTAACAGATGAAGTTTTAATTTCCTCGTAAAAATATCAAAGTTATTCAAATCAGTAATTTCATATGGTAGTGAGTTCCAATATTGTTGTCCCCTGTAGTTTATACTTTGCATAATGTGGAAGAAATATTCTTCTCATGATACGTGGAAAGTACATCATGATAATTAATGTAGCAATCAGACATCTATGAATTGACTGTATGTATTTACTGTTCTTCACATAATATCAATCACATCAGAAAACTTGACATTTTCATTGCCCTGCAGCGAGAATCGAACCCGCACCTTCCGATTACTGTTTGAGTATGCTAACCGTGTAAGTACGCTCACAGTTAGCATACTTAGTTGGAGTATGCTAATCGTGTAACCATAGGTGCTGACTTTCCATGAATGCCAAGGGGAATCACGAGAAAGTAGCATTCACTTTTAAAATTGATCGTCATTTAACCACACACATATACAAGCACATGCGCACTAAAGCAATAACATATAGTACAAGAATAATAATATATTTCAACTTCATGTTCAATAGAATTTTAAATTCTGAGATTAATTATGCTTTCGTGGGGGCCCTGAAAATATAGTCTTAGGAGTTTTATGTACAGTAGCGAACAAAAGTATTTGGCGAAACACTTTTTTGACCATAATTTTTCCTTTTGTTGGACCAAATCGGGTCATTTTGGGATATAATGTGTGTTGATTTGTGGGTTACAATGCCGCATAGTTTGTATTTCACTCAGAGCAAATTTGTCATTCGAAATGGACCATATTCAAGAGCCGTCAATTACTACCCATTTGTTTGCTGCATGTATTAATGTTTTTCTTGTGATTTTTGTGGGTTTTGTTATGTGTAGGGTGATAATAAGTCAATCTTAGGTTTTCAGAAATGGGTAAAAAGGCGGAGATCCCTGTTGGAGCTCGCCAGGCGGCCGTGAACATGATGGAATCCGGATTGTGCATCAACGACATTGCAAGGGCCCTGAAGATCCGACACCAGTCCATTTCAGCTATCCTGCAACATTATAAAAAGACTGGGACCGTCGAGAAAAGTCCGCGATGTGGTAGGCCTCGTTCCGCTACGTTGCATCAGGATAGACGCATCCTCCGTCGATCTCGTACTGATCTCCCCTTGACTGCTGTGGACATCGCCACCAAATTTCGCAACAGCGATGACCTGAACGTCAGCTGAATGACCATCTCCCGTCATCTCATTGCTGGTGGATTGAATGGAAGACGCCCTGCCAAGAAACCACTCATCGGAGCCAATAATCGACGAGCCAGAGTCGCGTTCACATGCCGTCATCAACACTGGACCGCGACGGACTGGAATAAGATGCTTTTCACTGACGAGAGCAAGATCAACTTGTGCGGATGTGATGGCATCCAATACGTACGACGTCCGTGTGGCCAGAGATTCAACCCCCAGTTTATTCAGCCGACTGTCAAGCACAGAGGAGGATCGCTCAAGGTTTACGGCGCCTTCTCTCACAATGGAATGGGCCCCATCATCAAGATTGACAGAATAATGAACGGCCAGAGCTACACGAACACGCTCATCAATGATGTCTTCCCATGGGCAAACCAGAACATGCCACCCAGATGGATCATGCAGCAAGACAACGACCCAAAGCACACCTCCAGAGTAGCGAAGGCAGCCTTCCAGCAGCAGCAGGTCACACTTCTAGACTGGCCAAGGCAATCTCCAGACCTCAACCCCATAGAGCACATGTGGGAGGAACTAGAGAGACAATGTGCGAAGAAAACCTGCCGGAATAGGGCCCAGAAGTTCGACCAGCTGTCTGCAGAATGGGCGCGAATTCCTCAGGTCACTGTCGAGAAGCTAGTGGACTCAATGCCGGCCCGTTGTGCAGCTGTTATTAAGTCTCGTGATTATCCCACTAAATATTAGTTATTGTTTTGTCATTTTCTCATACTTGTTTTCTGTTATTGTTGCATTAAATGAATGTGATACACACCTACTTTGTTGGTCAATTTGTATGATCTTTGCGATTAAGCTTCGTACCTGATCTGTGTTAAGGTTTCCGATCCATCTGTATATGGGTCATGTTTACAACTCAATAACACATATCATATCCTAAAATGACCCGATTTGGTCCAGCAGAAAAAAATTATGGTCGAAAAAGTGTTTCGCCAAATACTTTTGTTCATCTCTACGAAATGTTCCAAATTTCAAAAGTAGCACAACTTGCTAACATAATTAACACAAAATGGAGTCTGAAAAACGCAGGCCACAGGACTGTTTTCTGAAGCGATCTTAAGGTTTTCTTTGAGTTAGGTAATGATGTTCACTGCTATCATGAAACATATGCTTAAGCAGTGAATAAAGTTATTCTCCACAATCATTGGTATATTTGTTTTCTGTTTTAATTGATTTCTATTAATAATTTATAAAATGGGGAAGAAACCTTGTATCTTTCAGTATCTCTTCTCTTAATTTAATAAGCAACTGATGTTAAATTTTGGTGTATTTGGTATATTTCATTGAGTTGTACAGTTTTTGCTCTGTTCCGTTTTTCTATTAAAATGCTAGTTAAAAATTTACTGGACATTGAATGTTTCTTCTCAGAGGGATTACATGGATGTGTTGCTATTAAACTGATTGGTGAGTATATTCTATTTTAATTCACATACCTTATAAGGTCATTATTATTATTTTAAGGGGGTTGTCTGGATCCGCTTGCACACAACTGTGAGGTAGAGAGAATTTCTGCTTGGTAGAATTAGCCACGTAATTCAAAAAGGCTCAGGAGGGGAGGGAGTGTTGAGCCCCTCCTGAACCCTCTCCAAATATATATATATTTTTTAGAAAGGTTTTTCGCCGATTTCTATTTAAATTGATTCAAATTTAACTCAACAGGAAGCTTACTCTTCTATAAGGTCCTGAATTCCGAGTTCGTAAGTCGTTCCCTAAGATTTTACATTAGAAAATTTTTTTGACCACTTTATTCTTAAATAGAACATTATTTTACCAATTTCGTTTAAAATCAACAAAATTATTGCTCTTCAGTAATATGTCTAAAACATCGAATTTGAGATTTGTAAATCAAGCCATTGAATGACTGATGACATTTTGCATCAGAAAAGTTTTTGACCAATGTTGATTTCAATTGAAAGTGCTTGCCTGATTTTGCTTAAAATCGATGGGGTTGTCCCGGTAAGGGAGTAGATCATAAATATCGAGTTCTTAGCTTCACTCGTTTGAAAGTCATAGTATGTATAGACAGATGACACACACACAAAAAAAATCACACGTAACTTTTCCGTATACACAAATATATTGATGACAAGGAAAAATGCTGGATGTTCCAGACAAAATATTTCTGGATGATAATTTTTTAATAATAGTGTACCACTGTACAGCATTTTATAATTTCACTTGTTTGTGATAATAGGCTCTCTCTTTGTTGTTATCCTAATATTTCAATGAAGAAGATTGAATTATGTAAAGAAAAAAAAAAAGTTTTGGAGTTGGACCCACTCCTGGCTGCACCACTGGGACATTAGGAAAAATAAGTTAATCAAAATCTACAAAAAGAAAGCAATTTTTTTCTCACCTGAGCTCTACAAAAATTTGGGAGCTCAGTGCGCTTCAGTAAAAAAAGTTTACAGTAAATGTTAATATTTTTAAATGCGTAAATTTTTATGTCATGTTGTTGACTGATTTTGTGAAACACAAAAAGTGAAGTGACATATTATTTACAGAAAATTATTCACTTCTTGAAATACACTTCATACACCTTCAAGCTACTGTATTTCTGTAACAGGACGAAGGTACGAAAACATATACACATTCTACACATTTTCACTTCTGTGCTACATTTTTTCCAAATTATTTTTTCAGGAACAGTACCTACAGAGCTGTAGTGAGGTATCATGTAAAGTAACACAGGTTGTTAATTATAAGCTTAACTTTTGGAAATATCAGTATACACTTTATATATTGGTATACTTAAGTTTTAGGTATACAAGTGCATTCAGGCCAGCTGTGGGCAATTTCAACAAAATGCATGCAACTCATGGAAAATATTATACAAAGTTATATTTTAAGAATTTTATTTACTTGTATATCTTGGAATTTATAGAGATCCATGCCAATCTGGTCTATGTTTGGTACAACAGGATTTACTGTCCCTGATGTAGAAGCACCAGGAGATGCAGATGATCGGTCAGCAAGTGATGTTGTTTTAATAAGTCCTTTAACAGATGATGTAGAAGCGGCTACTTTGGCATGAGGTGTTGGCGTTGAATCTGGGACTTTGGTAAAGAATGATGATGTGCATGGTATTGAAGATGATGGAAACTCAGCATTTGCAACAGCCATGG
Organism: Macrothele yani; assembly: GCA_039090855.1. Lineage (NCBI taxonomy): Eukaryota > Metazoa > Arthropoda > Arachnida > Araneae > Macrothelidae > Macrothele > Macrothele yani. The sequence continues at coordinate 101,239,058 of CM077004.1, read as the reverse complement.
TTTGTAACACTGATTCCGGTTCTACTGTACAATTTTTTTTTTTTTTTTTTGAAGTACGAATTAATGGTTTTAATTCCACTACTTTCGCTCTTCTTTTTAAAAAAACTTTATATTGAACAATTTTGCAACCGAAAATAGCTTGTGGTGGTCGCTCGAGCACCCCAGTATCTCCCCTTCTCTCTTTGTAGAAAGAGCACAGTTAAACTAAAAGAAAAAACTCAGCATTGTTAGATAAAATTAAAATGTTGATACAAAACCAACATATTTTAAAATTTAAAAAGCATGCATTTCCAGAGGAGACTGAGGGGGCCAAAACATACTCAAGCCCCCGCGATCTGATCACTGAGGGGGCAATTACCCTCTTTGCCCCCGCGGAGTCGGCGCCTATGTGTTTAACAGTTAGCATACTTGAACGATAATCGGGAGATGCGGGTACCGTTTCAAGCATGCTGAATGGTAATTGGGAGATGGGGGTTTGATTCCCGTTCCAGGGTGATGAAATTTTCAAGTTTTTTTATGTGATTGATATTACGTGAAGAACAGCAAATAGTCAATGCAGAAATACCTGATCGCTACATTAATTACCATGATCAGAAAGTAGTTCAGAACACTGCATATAAAGCAGAATGGAGAGCAAGTGTTTTTCGTCCACAGTGGACACAGAAGTTCAGTTGGCTTTAGTATGATATCAACGAAGAGAAAATGTTTTGCAGTGAATGCAGGTTATCACCATTAGGAGATAGCCAGTCAGCATTTATAAGTGGCTGTAATAACTTTAAAATCGATCCAATCAAAGTGTATAATGTGAGTGTATGCCATGTGCACGTGATTGAGAAGAAAGCTAGCTAGTCAATCAACAAGCTGATTCCAGTTTAGCAAGCAAAGCTTCTTCTTCTCTACAAAGTGCAGAATCCCGTCATTTAGAGAAATTGTTCTAAATAGCTCATGCTCTACTAAAAAATTTGGGTCCATTCACAGACTTCTCCCGGCAATGTAAATTGGACATAAAAAGAAGGGAATTGATATTGGGCAAACCTACCACAAAGACAAGGTTTGCAAGGAGTTTACAAAATGTATATCAAAGGCAGTTCTTCAGCAGCTGTATGTGAAATTCAGGGGACAATGTTTTTCCATTACATCAGATGGAAGCACAGATTCTGTAGTTAGGAAAAAGTTGATAATTTATGTTGGATTCTGCACCAAAAAAAAATTGTCTGCTAAGTTTTTGAGTGTAACACTTCTGAACAAACCAGATACATAGTCCATTTACTCAGCCATTAAAGAAGCTTGCACTAATAAATTGAATCACATAAATCCTTTTGCAAAGCTTACATGTTTTACAGCTGGTGACACAGAGACTATGCAAAGTGGTAAAATCAGAGTTGGGCAGAAATCAGCTCAACAACAGTCACATTTAATCAAACAGCACTGCATGGCCCATTCCCTAGAGCTGGTTTCTAAAGGCACTGTAACAGCTTTTGGAGATAACAAGAAAGTGGATAGTTTCTTCTGACAATGTACCTGTTTTATCATAACAGTTCTTCAAATAGGGCACAATTAAAAGAAGACTGTACAACACTTTGCTTCAAAGCATTTTTTCCTACAAAACTAGAGGAACATGGTTTTATGCATATTGGTATGCAATGTTACTTATTACTGTTTCACACATTGTATTGTTAGCCACGTATTGATGTAGAGCATTTATTGAATATTTGACTCACAAACCACATACGAGGAACATGTTGGCTTCCTCATTTAAGCATAGCTTTTTCCAACATTTGGAACACGTATGAAGCACTCATTCAACTAGAAAACTACACAGTCCTATCAAAGACTGATACCTAGTTAAAAGCGAGTAGCATATTAAAGCTTATGAAGAGTAAACATTTTATCCATTTAGCACCAGAGTTAAATGCAGCTGTAACTTGCTTACATAGAAGGTATGCTTTGTGCTACAAGATCAGAAAACAACATTATTTCATGCTCAGCAATCAATATCCACAGCAAAAGAAGTACTTCCTGGTCTGTATTGAATACAGGTGCAGACAACCAGATGAGGTGTATCAAGTTAATACAAGTGTGAAGACAGATTAGAAGATACTCCTCGAAGTAGAGGACAAAGTAAAGATTCTGCTGTTGAAATTTCCCCCAGTTCTTAAAAAAACTTGATAACACAATTGAACTTCAGTTTTCCTAGTGAGCAGTACCAGGCTTTGGTTTTGAGCACAAAGCTTCTTTCCTTCAGTGAATGGTCTGTTGTCTGTAATGATGAATTTGAAAAGCCAGCATTAAGGCAACTTGTGGAAGAACACTTTTTGTTATTGGACTTGCTTGGGATTGACACTAGCTCTGCCCAAATTGATTGAATCACATTTCGAAATTTTCTTTATGCTTCCAAAACAGACATAAAGCATTTGACATGGGAAATAGTGAATTCTGAGCACCACTGAGAACATTTTAAAGTTGTGTGACATTCTGTTGACCATTCCACGCACTTACATAGAGTGTGAGGGATGTAAGATCAGGTGATGCGTAACATCACAGCTTCTCCTTGACAAATGTCAACCCCGCCTTCTCGTGGTGCATCCTGTTCCCACTAAAGGGGCTCTGACGACCGCCAATAGCGGTATAACTATACCATCAGGATTAGAGGAAATGCTATCCCACACTCACCAACTCGCTTGGCCAGTGTGGTGAGTTATGGCCAAACCCCACCAAAATGACTTCACAACTTAAATCTTGGCCCTCAGTCTCCGGCAGCTGGAATGTACCTGGCCAAGGCAGCGGCCAGTGCGACATGAAGGCAGAGGGTGCTAAGAATCCCCGGAGGACCAGACTAGGCTGCCATCTGATGCTGACCTTGGCTACGTATAATGGACGCTCCCTATCTTCTGATTCAAAGCTTCTTGAATTGGAAGAGGAACTACAAAGGATCAAGTGGGACACCGTCGGGCTAAGTGAGGTAAGGAGAAAAGGAGATCTCATTGAACTGAAAAGTGGACATCTCTTCTACTATCGTGGATCAGATACTGGCAGAACTAGTGGTGTTGGATTTATAATAAACAAGAAACTGAAGGATAAAGTTGTAGAAGTAGAAAGTTCCTCTGACGATATCGTAATCCAACTCTCGAGAAGATACAAGGCTCAGATTATTCAAACTTATGCGCCAACCACAAGTCATCCTGAAGAAGAAATTGAAGAATTTTATGAGGAAAATCGAAACAGCATAATTTTCAAGAGCAATATGCCATTATGTCTTAAAAGAAAAGTGTTTGATCAATGCATCCTTCCAGTGCTTGCGTATGGTACAGAGACGTGGGCCTTAACTAAAGGAGACATACAAAGGCTGCAGACAACTCAAAGCAGCATGGAGAGGTGCATGCTTGGAGTAACCAGGAGAGATAAGAAGAGGAACTCGTGGATCTGAAAAATGACAAAAGTGGAAGACATCATGATCAGAGTTAAATCCCTGAAATGGCAATGGGCTGGACATACTGCCAGAAGGACAGACCATCAATGGACAGCCGAAATTTTAGATTGGATTCCAAGGGACAGGAAAAGACCCAGAAAAAGACCACATGGGAGATGGGTGGATGAAATTCGAAAGTATGCGGGAGTGACATGGAGGAGACTGGCACAAGACAGACCGTTGTGGAGGAAACTTGGGGAGACCTTCGTCCAGCAGTGGATTGATAATGGTTGACAATGATGATGATGATGACATAGAGTGTGAATGGGGATTTGGTAACATGAAATTTTAAAAACTAACATGAGATGCTTGTAAGTGTAAAAACCCTAACTGATCTGATGCATCAGGCATTAGACACATCCAATATAGTTGACTGACCCTACAGATGCCATTTCACTTTGGTTAAAGCCTGGCCAGGGTTTTTTTTTTTTTATCTCCTGGCAGAAAACTAGGCAAAAAAAAAACACATACGGACAACACAATGGTGTCTTGAATTCAGATAATAAGTAGAGAACTAATAAATAAAAAACAGTAAACAGCAAAGCAGGAAAACGGAAAGAATGGTAAATAGCAGGAAAGAATATTGGAAATATGAATGAATATAAGATTTTCAAAAATCAAGGACTTTTCATGGATCCAAAAAGTTTTTCAAGGACTTTCAAGACCTTAAAAATGGTCCATTTATTTTCGAGGATTTCAAGGAGCATACGCACCATAAAAAAAGAAATCACTTGCCTACTAATTTGTTCTCTCCATCAAACATGCTTCCTAAATATACAAATTCTTTCACCTGGTCAATCTCAGTGCTATTTAGACTTTTCTTGCATTCAGTACTAACAAGTTCCTTGCTCAAAAAAACATAACTTTAAGTTTTCCCTAATTTATACTCAGTTTGAATTTCATACAAACTTCATACATCTGGTACAACATACTCTGCAACTCACTTTTTGCTGTCTGCCAACAGGACTGTGTCATTAGCATACTGCAATCTGCACACACACAGATATTACCAAGACATAATCCAGTACTGTCCATTCTGGCATCGTTAATGAATACATCCATAAATATATTAAACAGCCATGGTGACATTAAACAACTTGCCACTTTTCAATCTTTTAACTGAGTGCAGTTGTTTTTCAGATCCCATCCATTATGTTTATCACTTAAAATGTTTCCTATTGTTCTTTTGCCTACTGATTTGCTGCATCTTGCCATCATCATAAATGCCTGATGGCAAGATGCAGCATTGCAATCTTTCAATTTGCATATCAAAATTGTCTCATGGCCAACTAAAAATGTTCTACCCATTTCAGGATACTTAAAAATAAAGAAAAATTGATGAATGGAAAAAAAAATCCCACACAACCAAGCAATCCCTACAAGAAACTAAAAGTTCTAGAGTCCAAAATGTGAGAAAGGAGGTGTCATTTTCTGAGGCAGTATCGCCTCTACTGAAATTTAAGAAGCAGCAGTTAAGCTATTGTCATTTAGTCATATCATAAAAGGAACCATGAGCAGTAGGCTTGCACATCTTAGTTCACGATAGAGAGCGCTCAGTGTAGTTCATATCTTTTTAGTGAACTAGTTTGCTTAGTTAGTTCATTTAGTTCATGGCTCAGTAAGCTCCGTGGTGTGTCGTAAACTAGTTTGCTCGCAGCTCACATAGGTCATTCAGTTAGCTCCGCAGTAAGTAGTAATCAGAGAACTTTTAATGGATTATGAATAGGGACATCACTAAAAGGAGCGAGGGTGGGCTGGAGCCCACCCTGAAATTTGCCTTGCCCACCCAGTTTGAGACGTGCTATTTCTCAATTTTTTGAGCTTTAAAATATAATATGGACTTTCCTAAGTAACAATAAGTCTCGTGTTTTATGTCGTCTAGCCCTACGTATTTTATCCTAGGAAGTGTGTTGCTTACGTCTCCGTAGAAAAGTTATCAAAATAGCATCCCCACTCCCCAGGGCCATGAAAATAAAATTGTTCTCCACTCTTCCAAAACATCAGTTCAAGCCTTTTTTTCACATTAGTATGGCCAGGCACGAATGAGGAAGATGGATAGGAATTCACTTAGGGAGGTTATTACTAATAGCTGTGCTGTTTGTTTGTGGTACTAAGTAGTGGATTCCAACATGGAAAGTGAATGATACAGCAATCAGACATCGCCGAATTGACTGTAATTACTGTTTCACATGTGAATAAAATCACATCAGAAAACTTGAAAATTTCATCGCCGTGGAGCGGGAAACAGTAATTACAGTCAATTCAGCAATGTCTGATTTCATGATGTATTTACCATGTATTATGTGAAGAATGTATCTTCAACTCTGAATGGAAAGTGAAGTCTAAACCTAATCCATGCCGTTCCTGTTGCGCAGTGGTCTTCTAACTTCCCATTCGAGATGGGTCTTGATTCGAACCCGGTGAGGCTTGGATGTTGTGTTTGTCATACAGCACTGGCTCTCTTCCTTCTTTAGAACCAGTGGCCCGAAATTATGGACGGGTGACTGCTTTATAACCCATCAAGGATGAGGAGTTGCTCATGTCAGTCGTAAAATCTGCAAAAGAAAAAGAAAAAAGCTATACCAGTGCTTTAAGCCTTTCCCGGAGCAGTGAAGGAGCAGGACGTGGCTGACGGCTGCTTTGGAACAGAAGAGTAAAAAGCAAGGTGACTGGCTTGAAGGGAGGAGTTAAGGAGGGGTTAGGTATTGTGTCTGTGTGTCATGGTGTTAAACTTTGCTTTAGAAAAACAAAAAAACATTTTCCTTTAAAGGAATTGTTCAAGTACAGTACTACGTGTTTTCACAAGCAGAAATGCAAAATTTTGAAAAGCAATTAAGACAATGGCTCACAGCAAGAAAAGAAGTTGAAGACGACATTATACCAACACTTGCATCTTGCACCAGTGGTGAACTAGTTAGATCCGTGTGTGCATGTATGTCCAGGGTGAGGGGGTGTGACTGCAAAAAATTAAAATGAAGCAAAACTTGTAAGCCTCTGCAAATACACATGACCTTGAATTCCTCTGAGTAGAGCGGAAACTTACAAAAGTAAAAAAATGTGCGAAAATTAAGGTAGTGAAGTAATTTGATTTAAAATATACTTAGAATAAAATGGTCTATAAAATGTACAGTATGACTGCAAAAAAATAAAATTAAGCAGAACTAGATAATTGTGACCTTGACCACCATAAAACATACAACAGTAAAAATATGTAAAAATTATGGTAGTGAAGTAATTTAATTTGAAACATATAATTATATAGAATATTGAAGTCCAGATATTGTACAGTGTGACAACAAAAAGTAAGTACACATAAATATGACCTTGGCCACCAGTAAGTAGAGCCGCTAAGATAAATTTAAAATCTTGATTATTAAAAATGCAAACAAATAAAAAAATGGTATGGGGCACATATTACATATTGTTGTGCAAAAATAATAATTATGAAACTTTCCTGAATTTCAACAAAGTTCTTCTCACATTTACTATTTGCCCTGCATCTCAAAATACCCGTTCACAAGGAACAGATGTTGCAACAATGCAAAATCTTTTTAATATATATGCACAGAGATGGGGATATAGATTTCTTTTTGTTGCCACCATTCTAGCGAATATTTTTTTTTTTTTTTTGCATTCCAAATATTCTTCATGTAAATATTTATCCAGCACTCTAACACCAGCTGCACCTTTGATTTCTGGTCTTATTATTTTCCCCATCTCCTCATCATATTCGTACCAGATACTGCCTTTCCTTCCAAGTCACCATCACAACAAGCTGAAGGATTTGTGAGTCTTTGTTCACATATTTCAACGACTTGAGGTAACTTCACCATACCAATTTTGCTCTGAAGTCCTCTAAGTGCATTGTCGTTGGCTCTTTGAATTTTAAAACCCCATTTGTTTAAATCTTGGATCCAAGATAATGCATTCTGCGTACAGCATATTTTGCTCCATATCTTGAAATCTAGTGTACATTTTGTTCTGTGAAACAGATATTAATGCAATAACTTTATCATTTTTTGGGGAGCATTTAACTATGAAACTTTGAATCAGTTTACAAAAAGCAATTACCTTTGATAAAGTCACATTATTTTCAGAACAAATTTCGACAGTCACTTTGTAAAAAGATTTTAAAATTGGCAGCATCTTATCTATGACATCCCAGTCTTGTTGCTGTAGGATAACATCCCTGCGCAAGACAGCAACAGAGGTGATAACGGCATCTTTATCTTTAGCACACGAACTAACATATCATACGTAAATTTCCAATGAGTTGATATATCTTGTTTTAGTTTTAGCACAGGCAAATTATTTTATTTTTTGAATTTCTATTAATTTTTTAGTCCTTGTGAACTTCTTTTAAAGTACCCCACAAGCAATACATTTTACTTTAACAAGGACCCAGCAATCTCTTCAGTAGCTTTTTGCATCACCAGATTAAGCAAATGCGCAAAACATACAATAGATCGCCACTCACCTAGTTTAACTGCTCCAATAATATTAGCACTGTTGTCGCTAACGACAGCAGCAGTTTTATGCAATATCTGCCACTCTGCGATAGTGTCTTTAAGAAGATTGTGCAGATTTTCACTGGTGTTTCTATCATTGTATTCTATACAATCAATAAAGGCAGAGCAAAGTTTGGTGGAATTATCCAGAAAGTGTACTGTTATCGCAATATAACTTGCATTATTGCAGGAGGTCCAGCCATCAGTAGTGAGGCACAACACTGCAGCAGCGTGTACTTTTATTTTGATTTCTGTCATCAGTTCATTGTACACTTTGGTTAATACATTTTCAGACGTTTTCCTCTGGGGAAGTTGATAATCCGGACAGTGGGATACCATTTGTTTTAATGCGTGCACTTCTAGTTCATCAACAATTCGTAGAGCATGGTGTCCTTTAGCCACCATTTTGACAACTTGTTTATCGATCTGTTCGACTTTACGAATTGGTGGTGGCCTACGAACAAAATGAGTAATGGGAGGTTGAGTCGATGTGAAAAGAAGAGTCTATATCAAAGCAGTGTGAAAATCTTCTGGCGAAGTTGAACTGTGTAGTTCAGAGGGTTCAAATGGTTGCAGTTCAATTGTGAGAGGGATTAAGGGAGTTTAAGCTTCATATGGTGACCGAGATTTTTGTTTCTTAGGATGAGTTTCTCAGACACACACAAGTCGTCTCATTTCTCTCAGATGCAATAAATCATAGAAGAGTCTGACTTTGGTTTTCAACAGCTGACCACATTTTGATAACAACATCGTTCTTTTTTCAGGATGAGTGGGCGTGGTGTTTGCTGTTACCCATTCCGCAAAACTTCTTTGAGGACGACCCATCAAACAAGCTTTTGGGGCACACTTAAGATAAGGTGGGCGATTCAGAGTGTCTGTAGCAAATTAATATTTTGAGTTTATGGGAGCTTCCTCCCATAAACACCAAAAAGCTACTAGAATGTTTTGGTAGATAGCAGTCAGTAAGGTAGTGGTGCAAAGAGGGAGAATTCCATTTAGTAGGATGCGATAGGATTTGTAACTCGTAAGCAGTGGGCGGAAGACGCAAGCAACTGTTTATCGAGGTTTGACTGTACTTAGAAATGTAAAAGAGAGATGAATAACATGAGAATGCACCAGCAGGTTTTATGCAGGCATCAGCTAGCAAATTGTGTATATCTTATTTCAAGCAACTATGCCAGGTTCTTTCAAGAATTATCAGTGCAAATTAGTGCAGCTACCCAACATGTGCTCACATAAAGAAAGAAAAAAGAATTCCGAGTCACATAGCAATGGGTATTCTTCACATATGGTGAGTGCTAGGCACACTGACAACTATACTAATTTTGTATTGCAGACAACTCTTAAATCCTAAATTTTACATTTCTAATTGAAACATTATAAAAATTATCATCCACAAAGATGTTTAAATTACCATACTAAAAACTGTTTTGACTATGCTGCAAGATTTTTCTTCTTCAAAGACATTAAAAGTAAATAATGCAAGAAATCAACATTCTGTAATGGTTTTTGTGTGAAGCCACAGATACATACATACGCATGCAGGAATCATTTTTAAAAACTATAATAAAAAAAATAATAACTTACCAGGAAAACCATGTGTGTCATATCCTCTCTGGGAAGAATTTATTTTGCTGTGTTCATGCCACTCTTCATAAGCTCTAACAGAATTTTGAGATTGTTCTCCACAATGCATTTGGCTATGTTTATAAGCATCCCTGTATTTCACAGTAACTTTGCAAACCTGAGAGTTCTATTTAAATGATAAAATGCAATTTCAGAAAAAAAAATAAACAGAAAGGTGACCCAACATATATCAAATTATACAAAAACAAATAATAGTCTTCAGTGCAATTAAAATTGAAGAGAAAAAACAAAACTTTCAAACAAAAACTTTCAGCATAATTATGGAAAAAACAAAACAAAAGAGGTATAATACATTTGCTGAATCTTAATATGAGAGCAAGAATATACGTGGCTCTGTACTTCGAATTGTAGTACTTTCGTTGGTACCTCAATTTTCTGTTCTACACATTATTTACACTTCAGACATATGCCGCATGGTCCAACTTCTAGGTCTGATTTTCAATTTTGATAGCATACCTTAGATATAAAAATAAAACGTCAATAAGGCTTGCTCTGTTCCTCAGCAATGAAGTTCACACATTGTGTGCATCGCCATTCTTTCAATCCAATTTTCTATCTGTTGGCACAACTGCCCTTGAAGGTTGACATCACATATTCAATTCGCTATATATGCCTGTTAGTAAATGAGCTTCTAAAAATGAGGGGTTACACTCACCGATGTGGGCTGACACTTGTGTTACCATCACTCCAGGCTCTGTTTCTTTCACGTTACTCACTGAAAGTATGGTGATTGTGTCAAAAGGACCCAAGTGTTGTAATGACAACTTACCAGAACTTTTACAAAGCCCTTGGAAACAGATTAGGTTTTGACTGATGGATAATTTAAAATGTAATATATTTGACTGTACTTAAAAATGTAATATATTTGACTGCACTTTAAAATTTGTTTTTTTTTTATTTGAGATTTGGAACACTACTGTTAATGAACTAATTGGTTTTTCTGTATGACTGCTTTAATTGTAAACTACAAACTGCCTAGCATCATATGTAAGTATTTATTTTCATTTCTGGAGTATTGCTATTTTGTGAATAGTATGATGTGGTAATTGGATCTATCATATAATACCTTCAACTTCTTGTTAAAGTTATAAGTTTAGGGCGGGATCCCCAACCTGCATTCACTTATTTTTTCACTTTTTCTGTATATTTTACTCACGGCTGTCAAATGTCAACATGAGTATCCTCCAAACCAATAGGGTGAGGGCCTATCTACGTCACCCGTTGCACTCTGACGTTGTTGTTACATATGTATATATATATATATACCATCATTACCCGAACCTAGGGTTTAATTTGCTTTTTCATCTGAAGATGAGTTTTAGGAAACTCGAAAGATATCATGTAGATTATTTGTTCCTATTTTATTGAATTTGTGTACTATTAAAATCATTGGAGCTCTAGTGAGTTTTAGTGTTTCATTAGTATTGGATTCATTAACATGCACTAAGAGATTGTTGCCCTGGTTTTGGAACTAACTTATTCTGCACGTTTTGATTCGTTGTCTTCTTGTTCTAAAAATAAATTGCGTAGGCCTAAAATCATCAATCGACAAACTTTTTTAAAAAGGGGTGGGGAAGGTTCTCCTGCATATAAAATTAAAAGCTGTCCTGCTTCAATAGTTCTCTGTCGCATTCATCACCTCCTTCTGCAGAAGTGCATAAGCTGACGTGAACCACTCAAATGCAAAGTCACACAACGAAACGACGATGTCCGATCCAAAGTTCAGCATTTCAACAATAAATAGTGTAATAAAAGATAATAAACCCAATAATAGAATATCAACACTAGGTGCTGATAAAAGTAAAATCACATAATGCGGATGGCTACCATATTTACCCATGATTCATTCCATATTTATCCATGATTCACACCTAAAAAGAAGTGCTGGTTCAGACAATATTAATAGCAGAGTCATAAAAGACTATTTCTATTTTAGTACCACTTATAACACATATTATTAATCTTATTCAGGTCAGTTTCCTGACAGTCTGAAAATCGCTAAGGTTATTCCTATTTTTAAAAAAGGAGATAGGTAATCTACCTGTAATTACAGACCAATATCTTTGTTACTCATTTTGAGTAAAATTTTTGAAAAGTCTATTCACAGGAGAATGGTTAATTTTTTACACACCCATGGTGTGCTCTCTTAGGATCAGTTTGGTTTCCAAAGAAGCAGATCTACTGAAATGGCTGTTGCTAAGTTGTCAAACTTCATTTTCGAAGCACTGGACGACAGTTCTTATACTATTTGTGTTTTTATTGATTTCCATAAAGCTTTCGACATGGTAAATCATGACATTCTGCTACATAAATTACCCAAATACGGTTTTCATGGAAAAATTCTTTCCCTCTTAATGAGCTACCTCTCTAATCACAAACCCTATGTCTCTGTAAATAAAATAAACTCTGATCTACTTAATATTTCATGTGGAGTGCCTCAAGGTTCGGTATTGGGACCGTTACTGTTCCTGCTATATATTAATGACCTTTCTCTGTGCCTGCAGTCAACTCATGCTTTGCTATATGCTGATGACACTGTCATTTTTCAAAAATGTCATGATTTGCATAAATTACAGATAATGATCAATAATGATCTATCAAATTTATCTCATTAGTTATGCTCTAACAAATTATCACTTAATATTTTAAAAACCAACTTCGTATATTTCCGAAATGTTCATAAAAGAGAGGACATAAATAACTTTCCAGTCAGGATTAATAATCTCCCACTTAAAATTGTGGACAAAGTTCAGTATCTAGGTGTTTAGTTTGATGAATTCTTCAACAGGAATATGCATGTTCAGTTTGTTTTAAAAAGTTTCCTTACAGGTTGGCCTACTTAGTAAAATTAAGCATCTCTTCCCTATCAATGTCCTAAAAACATTTTACTATGCTTTTATTTATACCCATCTTTTCTATTGTCTGGAATCCTGGTATTCAAATATAAGTGCAAACAATAAGTTATGCTTGCTCACATTACAGAAGAAATCTGTTTGCTATATGCTGAACACAGATTACATGTCTCATTCAAAACCATTATTTCTAAAACTAAATATTCTAAAAATTCATGAAATTTTTACCTTGAAACTAGGTATCATGTTTTTTAAAATAATGCATCTTAAACTGCCTATTTTTCAATCTGACATCAAATATCTGGATTATTCTATCTTCACCAGATCTGTTGCAAACAACAAATTATGTCAGCTGTGTGTTAGACTTAATTATGGTTTAAATAGCATACTGTATAAAGCCATTATCCTATGGAATAATCTCACAGAGAGCATCAGATCTCTGGAAATTATCAAAAAGTTTTCCTTGTCTCTGCGAAATTACATTGTAAATCACCCTGATCTCCATAATTAATCCCAATCCTATCATTAAATTGTCGTTCCAGGCATGCTGCTAACAGTGGTGCTTCTATTATAACCATCTTACTTGCTTTCATATATGCCATATGTTTTATTCCTTTTCTTACATCTGATAGGGGAATCGCCTTACAACCAATGTGTTCAGATTCCTCCTGGTGTATTGTATTTTCATATAACTCTAAGTTTTAAATGTGTGCAATAAAATAATTGTATTGTATTGTATCTTAAAGAAAGAGTGTAAAAAGAACAATATAGACTTTGGTACTACAGTTCGGAACATTAGAGCACTAATATCGAGCGATAAAGATTGTACTCCTATTCTAAAAAAGGCAGGAGCATATAGCATTCCAATAATAAATCAGAATAAGGAAATAATAATGCAATATACAGGATCTACCAAAAGAAGTTTAAAAATAAGATTGTATGAAAACTTGGCTAACTTGAACAAAAAAGAACATAAGACATCTCTAGTGGAATACTGCATAAACAATCAGGCAATACCACTTTAGAAAGACAAAATAAAAGTGCAACACAATACATGGAAATCAATCTTAATGCAGAATCAATCATGATTGAGAAAACAATTGCAATAGTAATGCTCCAGTGTATTTGCCATTTGCCTGGAGAAATTTAATTGAAATGGAGAAAAAGATGAAATACAAGAAAAAAAGGAAAAATACCTCAATAACATTTGGTTGGTTGGTTAGTTTTTATGGCGCAAGGGCCATGCCTGGCCAAAGAGCGCCAAACACAAGACAAGACACAGGACAGACAAACAGTATTAAAAATATGGTAGAAAACTTAAAATCTGGCTGATTAAGTAAAAGTGAAAAATGAGAGTGATGGAAGGGCTAAAAGGCAATGAAACAAACAGCATTAAAAACATGATACAATGTTTAAAATTCGGCTGATTCATTAAAACTGAAAAATGAGGATGATGGAAGAGCTAAAATCTAAATGCGTTTAAAAAAGTCGATTTCTTTTAAAAAGGAAAACACAGCGACAGTATCGGAGTGGTCTTCCAGGACCCGCTGCAGAGTAGCGGCGTCCTCGGTCAACAAATGAGAATGAAAATAGTGAAAACGTACACCACGTAAACGAACACAGCTACACAAAAGATGAATGACAGTGAGTCGGCAACTGCACGCCTCACACATCGGTGCAGTGTCGCCACACAGCAAAAAGCGGTGAGTGAAACGACAATGCCCAATGCGGAGACGCACAAGCACCACTTCCTCCCTGCGGTTCCGACGAGATGAGGAGTTCCAGATTTCGAGAATAGGTTTTATTCGCGATTTTCGATTTCTTGTTCGTTCGATATGATCACGAACAAGAAATCGAAAATCGCGATGAAAGAGTGGCAAGAGTGTGACGACCAAAGAGGAAGCAGATCTAGTGGCCGCATCAGCACACTCGTTACCCGAGATTCCAACATGCCCAGGAATCCAGAAGAACTGAATCTGGACACCGGCCTCCGGCAAAGAACGAAGAAGCCTTCGTACGTTCAAAAGAAAAGGATGATTACAATAGTCCAGCGATGACAAAGACTGCAGGACACTTAAGGAATCCGTATAGACCATAGCGCTATGATGAGAATTCGACTGAACATGAAGAAGTGCAAGATACACAGCATGCATCTCCGCCGAAAACACCGTGGCCTCAGCTGGGATCCGCACTACTGACACGTCATGAACACAGACAGCTGCGGATCCAACGACTCCGTGCATCTTGGAGCCATCAGTGAAAATGGGAGTGTATTCAGTTTTGAGAGCACGGTGCTCAGCGAAGAGCTGCCGGTACAATGACGCAGGGGTTGAGGATTTGTCAAAAGACGTAAAGGTGGTATCAACCATGACACCAAGTGGGTGCCATGGAGGATCCCCAAAGCCCCTGGTCGCTGCAACAACTGACAAGTCGAGCCCTGCATCACGAGCTACGGCCGCCATACGAAGACCGAAGGTTGGAATGCATGAGGGCCGGTTCTCAAATAAACGAGCATGCTGAGGATGGAAAACTGCACCGTACAAAGGATGGTCTGGAAGAGACCGAAGTTTTAAGTAAAAGTGAACAGACAGCTGCAGACGGCATAATTTAAGCGATGGTTCGTTTGCATCAGTGTAAAGGCTGGGAATCGGAGATGTTCGAAATGCTCCCGTACAAAGACGCAGCGCCTGATGATGAACAGCGTCCAAAGGCCGGAGAACAGAAGGACGAGCCGAGCCACACACGATACAGCCATAATCCAGTTTCGACCGAATTAAGGAGTGGTAAATGCGAAACAAAAAGATCCTGTCTGCGCCCCACGAAACTCTCAAAAGGATTTTTAGAATAGAAAGAGCATGCAGACAGGAAATCTTGAGCCGCCGAACGTGCACACAGAACATAAGCGCACGGTCGATGGTCAGTCCAAGGAACTTAGTCTCCGGCAAAACTGGAATGGCTACATGGTCTAAATACAGCTCGGGATCAGGATGGAGGTCACGACTCCGGCAGAAATGAACACACGCTGTCTTGTCGGGAGAAAGAACGAAACCATTGCTATTCGACGCTTTCAAAATCTGATTAATTGCAGACTGCAACTGCCTTTCAATAAAACGCATGCTCGATGACGAGCAGAAGATGTGCAAGTCATCGACATACACAGTAGCCGAAACCGCAGGAGGAAGATTTGTGAGGAGACAATGAATGCGCAGGATGAACAATGTGACAGATAAAATGCAACCTTGAGGAACACCTTGTTCTTGATGGAACGGTGCCGAGAGCGTCGTACTCAGGCGCATCTGGAACACCCGATTGCGAAGAAAATTTACAATAAATGCCGGAAGATTTCCTCGCAATCCACATGCGTGGAGGTCACGGATATTCCCGTGCCGCCACGCACGATCATAGGCTTTCTCGATGTCAAAGAATACAGAAACCAGGTGCTGCCCACGCACGAACGCCTCGCCCACAGATGTCTCAAGGTGCAGGAGATGATCGTGAGGTGAACGATGACGCCGAAAACCGCTTTGTGATGGTGAAAGTAATTGATGATGTTCTAAAAAATGAATTAATCATGAGTTAACCATGCGTTCGAGAACTTTACACAGACAGCTAGTGAGAGCAATTGGGCGATAACTAGAGGGAGACTTAGGATCCTTGCCAGGCTTCGGAAAAGGTAGAACAAAAGCCTTTCGCCAAGACTCCGGGAAACTGTGCTCTAACCAGATGCGATTGTATAAGATTAAAAGGTTCTCGAGAGACGACTGGGAGAGATGATGGAGCATGTTGTAGTGGACGTTGCAGGACCGACAGAAGTAGCCCCGAACCGATGCAGAGCCACCCGAAGTTCACACATGCTGAAGGGGAAGTTATAACCAGTGTCGGTATACAGCGCAAAAGAGATTCTCTGGCGTTTCACGGTGGATTGAATCCTACAAAAGGAGGACGGATATGCCAGATCACTCGAAACGGAGGCAAACGCCACCCCCAAACAATCTGCAATCTCCCCGACTTCAGCATATGTGCAGCAGTTACTCTCGAGAATGGCAATCTGGTGAGAGCTGTAGTTACTCCGGATCTTATGAATCTTGTCCCACACACTTTTCGAACTGGCACGTGAAGTGAGAGATGACACATACTGGATCCAAGACTCCCTCTTGCTACGTTGACGCACCAACCGAGCATAGGATTTAGCTTGTTTAAAAGCAACAAGATTAGCAGCGGTTGGATAACGCCGAAAAGTAGACCAGGCCATGTGTTGAGCTCTCCTAGCCGCTGCGCATTCAGGGTTCCACCAAGGTTTCGGAATTCTGGGGAGCTTCGTAGATGTTTTAGGAATTGAAAGATCAGCTGCCTGAAGAATACAAGTTGTGACTTCAAGTACAGCTGCGTCGATTGACTCTTGGGTCACCATTTCAGAAGATATCACCGCGGACGATGTGAAGACCTCCCATCTGGCACGATCCATCCTCCATCGAGGTGGGCGAGAGGCAGAAGATGGCACATTTGCATGGTACCAGAGAACGATTGGGAAGTGGTCGCTCCCGTGGAGATCCTTACACACCGTCCACGAACAATCAGCAATAATCGATGGTGAACCCAAGGTCAAATCGATCGCACTGAAGGATCTTGTCGACTCATGGAAGTAAGTGTCAGCACCGGTGTTTAAAAGGCACACAGAGGCCGATCACAGAGACTCTATGCGACGACCTCTCGCGCTGGCGCTGACACTACCCCACAAAGGATGATGAGTATTAAAGTCACCCAAAAGAAGAAAGGGTGAAGGCAGCTGATCAATCAAGCTCTCCAGAACAGAGACGCTAACATCCTCATCCGGTGGCAGATAGACACCGCAAACAGTAAGAGGCACAGGCATAGAAATACGAACCGCCACGGCCTGCACAGTTGTGGAAACCGCGACGGAAGATACCGGAACCCTGTGAGGGACGAGAATAGCGACACCCCCACAGGCTATATTTCCAGACAAGTTATCTGTCCGAAATGCAGTGTAGCCTCGAACTGAAAGCAGGTCCGATGGTTTAAGCTTTGTCTCCTGGAGACAAAGACACAGCGGAGAGTACAAATAAAGCAGATGTTTCATGTCATCAAAACTGGTGCGAAAACCTCGGCAGTTACATTGAACCCATTGGTAAAAATGAAATGAAAAAGGAAATGGTTAAACTTGGTCAGCCTCCATTTCCTTTGATGAGCGTTCCCCCAGGTTTGGGGGTGTGACCAGGGGCCAAGATTGGTGAATGCTTTGTCCCAAGTGTCTTAGCGGGATTCGCTCGCCTTTGATTGTTTGGCTGAGACTTTGAAGGAAAAGAAATGCTCTTCTTATTCTTGACCTTGGTGTTGGTGTTGGCGTTTTTGCCAGAAGAAGTGGCCTGAGTTCCCTTGCTGGTGTTGGAGTGAGTCTGCTTCGGTGAAGTGCCGGGTGCCGCTTTCAGACCCCTAGCTTGCGACTGGAGTGCCTCCAGTCCGGCTGCGATGATTTCGTCCACATTGAATGGACATTTAGGGGGATCTGAATGTCGGTCTGAATGGCAATCGTAGATTTGGCAACCACCACTGAAGCGTATGATCACCGATCAGATGTAACAGGAACCACTCTTCTTCTGGCCTCAGGATAGGAAATATTTTCCACCGTTTTGAGCCTTTGGATATCCTTTTCCTCCTTCCACTTGGGACAAACTTTGGCTGATGCTAGGTGTGAACCCTTGCAGTTCACACAAAACTCGGCCTCGGCCACACATTCTGAAAGTAGATGCTCTGTGGCACCACAGCGTCCACAACTAGGAGTACTCCTACATGACTGCTGAGAGTGGCCGTACGACTGGCACCTAAAACATCTCAACGGGTTAGGAATGTATGGTCGTACTTCGAGGTGGAGATACCCTGCCTTGATGGATGTAGGCAGGGAAGGGCTGTTGAATGTCAAGATGATGTTCCAGGATGGGACAAACTGCCCATTCCTCCTGAAAGAAATACGCTGCACACCCGTAACATGTTGGCTCCTCAGTTCTACGAGAAGTTCATCCTCGGTACATTCAATAAGATCCCGAGAGGAGACAACACCTCAAGATGAATTTAGGTAACCGTGTGGTGTAATTTTGACCGGAGTCTCGAGCAGCATGCTGGTGTTGATAAGTGTGGAACTGTAGGCCACAGTAGACATCTCAACAAGAAGATATCCAGACTGGAGCTTCTTGACGCTCTTAGGAGAGGTTGCGATTGATTGAAGTGCTTTATTGATCCAAAATGGACTTTTGGCACTCAAAAGCTTTAAAGGGTCCAATGAGTGCACAAAAAAGAATCTAGCATTGGAAACATCAGCGACAAATTTTTTGGCGGAAGGACCTGAACCTACCTCCATACCTCTTTTAGTATTGGGTTCATGGGAAATTTCATTGAGAGCCATGAAAAAAAAATAAAGGATTCATCCGCCGACTTCCCCACCCACAATCGAGCCCAACGAGGGAGAACCGGAGGTCCGCAAGCCCAAGTGGACGCAGGACACGGCTCTAGGGATAGCAAGCGGATATAGCAAGTTGATAGGGCAGACATGCGCTCAGCATGCACCCAGACTTTCCCGTGCCTGGAGAACACCCCTTTGGCATGCCTACCCTATCCCCAGACTCACCCTGTCATGCGAAACAACAAGCCGTTAGAGGTCTGGGCTCCACTCGACCACAGAACTCATTGACTAGGAGTGGGTTAGTTCCTAGCCGCCCGTTTAGGGTGAAGCAGGGGGCAAAGAGGAGTGTTGGCCACTGGCGACAACAACGCCCAGGCCACCAGAAACCTCAGCCTCCAGCATCCCCTTTTCCACCTTACGGGTCACCGCACACGGCAAACGTGCAGGTAGGTCTAGCTAACCAGCCCGGAAGAACAAAGAAAGGAACATGAAATGGAGAAGACAGGATAGAAAACGAGAAACTATAATCCAGAGCTGGCGCATTATCACAACCTCAGCAACCTACAACTGAGGAGGGAGCGTGTCAAGTGAAAAAACAAAAAAAACATTAAGAATGTGAAAATTCACATCTAGTACATGTCGGCTCGGACCGTGGGGACGCCATCCTCCAGCAGCTAGATGAACAGCTGTCCCTTCGGTGATGTAATCGTACAAGACGAAATGACAAAATGATCCGTCACAAGGTCAGCTTGGGTCGTAGGGGCGCCGCTCCCCAAATAACCGGAAAACCGGTTATCCCCGTGCGGGATCAATAACATTTACAGATCATGCCATGAGAGGGTACGGAACATCTAAGGACATTAACCCGTGGCCCGACGTCAGACCTTCCGACTGCCTAAGGAACAATCGAGAAGATTGTGTTAGCAATAGTAGTGTTGAAGATGCC
Organism: Macrothele yani; assembly: GCA_039090855.1. Taxonomy (NCBI): domain Eukaryota; kingdom Metazoa; phylum Arthropoda; class Arachnida; order Araneae; family Macrothelidae; genus Macrothele; species Macrothele yani. The sequence continues at coordinate 101,219,221 of CM077004.1, read as the reverse complement.
AGGAAAGAAACCTAGGCGAAACGTGTCTGCTGAGTGACGGATTGACACAGAGGAAAATGTGGTGTGGTTCCAAGATGCCATGGGTCGAGTTTCTTGGATTAGTATGCTGATTAGACAGGTCGCAATTGAACTTTGAAAGAATATTACTAGCATTCTTGGATATTTGGTCCATAAGGATGCAATTGTATGTTTTTCTTCTTGAGAAACTGTCCTTTTTTTGAATTACATTTTTTCTTAACCCTTGGATCGGACATCGTCGTTTTGTTGTGCGACTTTGCACTTGAGTGGTTCACGTCAGCTTATGCACTGCTACAGATAGAGGTGATGAATGTGACAGAGAATTATTGAAGCAGGACAGCTTTTAATTTTATATGCAGGAGAACCTTCCCCACCCTTTTTAAAAAAAGTTTGTCAATTGAAGATTTCAGGCCTATGCCATTCATTTTTAAAAGCTCATTTACTAACAAGCATATATAGCGAATTGAATACGTAATGTCAACCTTCAAGCGCAGTTGTGCCAACAGATAAAAAATTGAATTGAAAGAATGGCGATGCACACAATGTGTGAACTTCATTGCTAAGGAGTAACAGGGTAAGCCTTATTGACATTTTATTTTTATATCTAAGGTATGCTATCAAAATTGAAAATCAGACCTAGAAGTTGGACCATGCGGCATACGTCTGAAATGTAAATAATGTGTAGAACAGAAAATTGAGGTACCAACGAAAGTACTACAATTCGAAAAACAAAAGATACTGACACTAGAAATATTCTCAAAGATTTTGAATCGCATATTTCTCGTTTAAGTTTTGATAAGGTAAAAGCTGTGAAAGTAGAAAAAAATGTTATTTAAGAAATGAATTCATTATAAGGTTCACACTGATGTTCATTTAAATTTTGTGCTTCATGAAAAGTACAAGATCCAAAAGGCATCATAAAAGCATGTTTGGATCACTATACTGTATCTGAACTTTCTGCTACTCCACATCTTAAATTTAATGACTAATATGAATTAAAATTATTAATGTCACTGATAATTCCATAAATATTTTGTGGAAAAAAATCATCATTCTTTGAGTAAGATAGTTCAAATTCTAAGTTCATCCAACAGAAAGGAACAAATATGAAGCAATGCTGATATTCAAGACACAACCTGCAGAATAATCACATACCTGCTTCCTATTTACACTTGTTATGTCGCTTCCTGTTAGATAATAACCTCCGCAGCTTTATGATTTTGCAAAAGAAAACATACCAGGTATAAATTTCATGTCCTGCACAAATGAAGAGTAATATGAAAATGAGAAGACTGTCTTCATGTTTTGACGAGTCACAAACCGTATACAGAACACAGAAGATTCATGCAGTCATCCCTATTCTTTCAGTACTCGAGAAATCCATAGAGGCACCTGCAACTTCAGAAAGCACAACTGAGTTTCAAAAAGTTTGAGTCTGGATTCATCACAGTTGTTTATGATGGCTCTTGGTGGCTTGCTTGCATTCTTGCTAAAAATCATGTATCAAATGATTACAAAGTTAGCTTTCTTCACCCTCAAGGACCAGCTCCATCATTTTACTATCCAAGACCTCAACTTGATATTCTGGATGTTTCGGCTGATACTCTCTTGAGAAAAGTAGATCCCAGCACAGCAACAGGAAGAATGTACACACTTACACAGGAAGGAATGACACCTTCAACAGCTATTTTAGAGAAAAAGTTACAAGCAAAGTAGATTCACATCAACTTATTTAAAAGAAAGAACATATAATTTGAAAATCTGTAACTTATAAAATAGGAGTCTCATTATTAGCTAATAATTATTTACTGCAAATATTTTTTGCTACTGGACTACATGACCATAAATGATATGAACTGTGTAAATAGTAAAGTATAAGAGCAAATGAAAACTGAAACATGTTTTGAGTTTTAAAATGTTTAATTGCCACTCTGCTTCATTTTGAACAACTTCACCCAGATGGTTTAGCCTATCAGGTAATACATTTTTATTTTAAATTACCACAGTTACTAAATGTATCTGTCCATTATTTGAATAGCTGCCATGTAGTGATGAGAAACTATCCATAGCCAACATTTCCAATAACACCAATATGCAAGGTTTTGTTGTTTTGAAATGAATAGGTGTATCTGAATGGATTTCTTGCGCAGATTCCGAAAATGACCTTGAAAATTCCGTATCATGTCAAGTTTTTTCACAAATGACGGAAATGTGAAAATTTAAAAAAAAAACGTTATTTTTTAATGACATTGTTATATGGCAACGTTTGTAACGTGTAAAAATGTTCTCTGGAGGGGCGGAATGATTGTTTAAGGAATAGATAAACATAAATATATAGCTGATAATGGAAATGCAACTGTTTTATCTGTATGACGTCACGATTTGCGCCACTCACAAAGGCGGAACATGAGAGAATGTTATCTCGGCACGGCAGTATGACTCATACCTCACGCCACTGCTCCTTTCTTTCTATTGGTCACATGTGGTGCTATTCGGGGCAGATCGTGTTACACTAGTCAGTGCAAAGAAGGGACTGGTCCCGTTCGGTTGTTTCTTTGTGGCGTGTGCAATGGCTTCACATGGTTGTGTAAATCATCAAGACATATTTTGCTACATATGTGGCTGTTATACGACAGGAAAAAAACAGAGGCAAAATATTACGCCTTTCGTGAAAAATGCTTATTTTCAACACTTCGGCATTAAACTAGCAGAACAGGACAAAGTTTGGTCTCCTCACAATGTGTGCCGTGCATGTGTAGAAGGGTTGAGGAACTGGAGAAGTGGAAAAAGGGCATCAATGCCGTTCGGTGTACCCATGGTGTGGCGTGAGCCAAAAAATCACAGTGACGACTGCTACTTCTGCACAGTGAATATCATGGGCCATACCAGAACCAGTAAGCGTAACATTGTGAATCCTAATATCCCATCTGCCATAAGACCAGTGCCCCAAAGTGAATCCATCCCTGTGCCATCCCCGTCCAATATCAAGCCCCCAACAGACACCGATTCAGACGGTGATACAAGTAATGAGATGTACCAACCGGACAGCATGGAGGATGAAACCCCAGTGCCATTTACCCAGCATGAACTGAATGATTTGGCTTGTGATCTGAATTTACCTAAAGATGCAGCAGAGCTTTTAGGATCACGACTTTAGGAAAAGAATTTACTATGTCCTAATACGAGATTCTCTTGGTACAGACACCGAGAAGCAGAATTGGTTCCGTTTTTTGCTGAGGAAGGCGGTTTGGTATATTGTAGAGACATTCCATCAGTCATGAAATACTTCAACATTAATTACAATTCAGGACAGTGGAGGTTGTTCATAGATGCCAGCAAATCCAGTTTAAAAGGTGTTTTATTACACAATACTAACATCCATTCCAGTAGCACATTCAGTGACTTTGAAAGAGACATACGAGAACCTTAAATTACTGCTGGAAAGTGTGCAGTACAAGTTTCATGAATGGTCTTTGTGCGAGGATTTCAAGATAATTGGAATATTGCTCGGCCGACAACCAAATTTCCTTGCTTTTTGTGTGAATGGGACTCCAGAGCAAGGACGGAACATTGGGTTCAGCAGCAGTGGTCAGTCAGAAGTACATTCACACCTGGCGAAAAAAACATTGTTTCACTTCCATTGGTTGATCCCTCGAAAATACTGTTGCCACCTTTACACATGAAACTTGGCTTAATGAAGCAATCTGTGACAGCTTTAAGCAGGGACAATAAATGCTTTCAGTATCTTGGTGTTAAGTTTCCATCAATCACATCTGAAAAAATTAAAGCTGGCATTTTCATAGGCCCTCAAATATGAATATTAATGGCAGACAACATATTCGAGGAAACCATGAGTGAGTGCGAATTGCGAGCATGGACTGCACACAGAAATGTGGTACACAACTTTTTGGGGAACACGAAGGCTTCAAAAATTACACCACTTTAGTCGAGGACATGCTGGAATCCTATGAACTGCTTGGTTGCAACATGAGCGTCAAAGTTCACTTTCTTCATGCTCACCTAAATTACTTTCCTAACAATCTTGGTGATTTTTTGGAAGAACATGGCGAGCGCTTCCATCAGGATATTAAAGTGATGGAAAAGAGATACCAAGGAAAGTGGGTACATATGATGGTTGACTATTGTTGGATGTTGAACAGAGACTGTACGGACGCACACCGAAGACAATCCAAAAAGAGGAAGTTTGAAGGGGAGCCCAGTGGTGAATATTAGGTATGTTTGCTTTTGAATATGTATTTATGTTTATCTATTCCTTAAACAATCATTCCGCCCCTCCAGAGAACATTTTCACACGTTACAAACGTTGCCATATAGCAATGTCATTAAAAAATAACGTTTTTTAATTTTCACATTTCCGTCATTTGTGAAAAAACCTGACATGATACGGAATTTTCAAGGTCATTTTCGGAATCTGCGCAAAAAATCCATTCAGGTACACCTATTCATTTGAAAACAACAGAAAAAAGTTGAAAAATTGCAGATCAGTGTAACTTTGCTGAATACTTTAATAACTAGCTCAGTAATTATCGCGATAATTACCTATACAAGCACATTGGACAAAAAATTAGTCACCCCTAACAGAAATGACAGTAAGAAGTTACCGGTTGCACACAGGGTGCCGTGATAGCATTGTAGGAAGATAAACAGCACTGACATGGTCTACAGGATAATTTCTGTCTCATGCAGTGATGAAGAAAAACGTGTGTGTTGAATTTAGTCTGCAATATGGGTCGTAAGACAAACGTTACTGAGTGGCAAAAACAAGCCATCATGTTTGCCCGTGCCCATGGACATAAAAGTGAATGAAGTTGCCCAATTTATTGGTGTGTCGAAGTGTACTGTCCAGCGGGTCTACAAACAGTGGTGTAGTTTGCAGTCAACGAAAAATCAGTGACATTACCATAGCAGGAAAACAATTCTCACCAACAGGGACCGCCGTCATATTTCATGCCTAGTAACTGCAAATCGGTTTCAAACCAGACAATGATTGCACCAAACAGTTAATGAAAGTCAACTATAACCAATTTCTGAAAGGACATTGCGATGAGAGTAGCTTGCGATGGACATCTGGAGCAGAGTACCACACAAGAGGCCTCTTTTAACAGCAAGTCACAAAGTCGCATGTTATCAGTGGGCTCGAGGCATCAAAACTTTACTGTGGAGGATTGGAAATAAGTAATTTGGTCTGACGAGTCTCATTTTAGTTTGTACTCCAATGATGGGAGGCAATGAGTGCATCACAGGCCCAATGAAGCCTTTAATCCTGATTGTGTCAAAGGTGTCGTTCAAGCTGGAGGGAGGTTCTGTGATGTTTGGGAGATGTTTTTCATACCACAAAATGGGCCCACTTGAACCAGCATGCATACCTCTGGATTCTGACTGACGAAGTGTTGCCCTTTGCCCTACATTTCCAGGAGCAGCATTACATTGCAACTCCTGTCTTCCAAGACAATTACCGTGTACACAGGGTTAAAACTGTGTCTGAGTGGCATGACCAGCAACAGCAACAATGTCTCACCTCAAATGGCCCACCAAATCCCCAGATTTAAATCCTATTGAAAAGAGGGCAGATTGTACGAGCCCGTCTGGTTGGTGCGTCGGTAGCCACAGTGGCACAGGTATTGGGGGTATTGAGAGGTACTGTGTCAAAGATCATGACAGCATACAATGTTCACGGCACATCATCTGTGAGACACAACTGTGGAAGGACAACCAAACTCACTGCGAGAGACAGGAGGATATTAAAGAGGATTGTAACCGCAAAAAGGAAGACCACGGCTATGAAAGTGACTGCTGAGCTTAATGCACATCTCCAAAACCCAGTGTCGACCCATACCATGTGAATGGAATTGCATAAGCACAATATTTATGGCAGATCTGAGATTGCAAAACCCCTGGTGTCACAGGTGAATATGAAACGGAGACTACACTGGTGACAGGAACATAAAACGTGGATCACTGGAAACATGTCTTGTTTTCCGATGAATCAAGTTTCTCACAATTCCCAACCACAGGACGGTTTACGCGTGGAGAACCCCGCAGAAGCCTACAACCCAGACTGTCTCCTTCCTACAGTGAAGTGGGGGGGGGGGGTCCTTAATGGTTTTGGCCATGATCTCGTGGTTTGCAGCAGGTCCCATTATCACCTTAGACGGACAGATCACTAGCGGTGACTATGTCACTCTTTTAGCCGATCATGTGTATTCAATGGCGAAGACTTTGTTTCCGTCAGGGGATTGCACCTTTCAAGATGATAATGCCCCGATTCACAGAAGTTGAACTGTTCAATCATGGTTTGAGGAACATGAGGGTGAAGTTGCACACCTTCCCTGGCCTGCACAATCACCGAACTTAAATATCATTGAGCCCCTGTGATTTGTGTTGGAAAACAAGAGTGTGATCCTGTTATCCTCCACCAGCATCTCTCAAGAAATTGGAGCAGTTTTTGCAGGAAGAATGGTACAACATACTACTTACCACCATCCAGCAGGGCTTGTATGCAACCATTCCAAGGAGGATTTAAGCAGTTTTATTGGGTATATAAATACGTTTTGAGGGATTTCCGTTTAGTGTCGTACTTATTACTGCTCGCATGTATTTTAAGGTGGCAACACTGCGTATCACAGTATGAGACGCCAGCTGTCAGAGTCAGTATACGACGTTCGATTGAGGTGCGAAGACGTATTTGTTTTACTCGATGAAAAATGGCAACTTTTGTCCTGACAAAACAGCATTTACGGGATGTGTTAGTGCATTACTTTATTGTCAAGAAAAGTGCTGCCAACAGCTATCGCTTAATGTCAGAAATCTATGGTGAACATTCTCCATCCATAAAAGCATGTGAGTATTGGTTTAGACGATTCAAAAGGAATGATTTCGATGTCAGTGATAAAGAACATTCTGGACCACCCAAAAACATGGCTGATGCCGAATTGGAAGCTTTACTTGATGAGGATCCGTGCCAGACCCAAAAAGAACTCACAGCAGCATTAAATGTTAGTCAACCATGCATTTCACAATGTTTAGCTGCCATGGGAATGGTGAAAAAAGAAGGGAATTGCGTTCTACATGCTTTGCGGGAAAGAGACTTTGAACGTCGAAAAACCATTTGCGAATTGCTGCTTCAAAGGCAAAAAAGAAAGGGTTTTTTGCATCGTATTATTACTGCTGACGAGAAACGGATATGGTACGATAACCCTAAACGGCAGAAAGCATGGGTGAAGAAGGTCCTTCAATGCCAAAACGCAATATCCATGGTTCAAAGGTAATGCTGTATCTGGTGGGACCAGAAGGGTGTGATCCACTATGAACTGCTGAAACCGCCAGAAACTATTACTGGTGATCAGTATCAAACCCAATTAATGCATTTAAAAGGAGCTCTCACGCAAAAACAGCCGGAATGGGAGAATAGACACAACAAAGTCATCTTACAGCATGACAACGCAAGACCACATGTTCCTCGACCTGTGAAAAAGTAATTAGAAGGATCTGACAGTGAAGTTCTACCTCACCTGCCATATTCGCCAGATATTGTGCCATTGGATTACCATTTGTTCCGCTTGATGCAGTCAGTACTTTCTGGAGAACGGTTTAGTTCTTATGAAGAAATCAAATATTGGCTGGACAACTGGATCTCTCCCAAGGAACCGGAATTCTTCCTTCGGGGCATACATTCACTGCTCGAAAGATGGGGTAAATTTGGGTTACATGTTAAATTAACCCGGAAATAATAACCTGCATCAAAATAACCCGGCGTCAAAATAACCCGTTAGCAAAATAACCTGGGGCAAAAACAACCTGATGTCAAAATAACCCATAGTTAAAATCTAGAAAAACTCTGTTTTTTTTTTCTTCTAATAGCAACGAAAAGCAAAATGAAGTTATTTTCCACTTGAGATGTTTGTTTTCCACTTTAGTATTGGACTAAACTCCAAATCCTCAGGAAAAAATGTCTTACCAACCCAAGAAGAGAATACCGGTTAAACTAGTTACTTAAGGAACACGGCAAAGGAGTGAGGGAAGCATTTCTTTGCACTAAATAAGGTGCCGATTTTTAAAGTTCTCAAAATTTAGTGATTAAAATATGACGAAAAGAAAGGAAAAGAATTTGAAAATATATAATTTTAACTTTTCTATTAAGTGATTAATTACAAATAACAACGGAGCATTTAATAGAATTAATTTCCAGCTTTTTAATTAAGCGAGTTCCTTTAATGTTGCTGAAGTTTTGATTTGTTTGGCATAAAGGGATTTCTTTAGGAGGTGCTACTAACATAATGTTATGGTGTTTTTTCTTTCTCTCGAATTTATTTAAAGAAGACAGTGCTACAGTTGCATATAATTAAATTTAAAAGCTATTATCGCTATCCTTGCACATTTCCTTAAGCCAGTAAATATCCTGCTTAGATTAAATAGATTTGAAAAAAAATTATACTTATTTTCTTTAAAATCTTGGTTTACGATAAATAAAATATTCACATGGATGTCAGTTTTTCCTGCGTGTATTGTTGACGCTCTTTTTTTTTATATATATACATTCCATCTTGGCTGTAAGTTTTCAAATTCAAAACGAATATGAATTTAAAATTGTTCACAACACTTCTCCCACAAGTGCTTCAGTTGTATCGACCAAGTATCGACGGTCTACCCTTCCTTTACAGTGACGTCACTTCGTAAGGGACCAATACTTCCGCTACGAGGTACGTGGGGTGAGCAAACATTTCTGTCTATTAAATTTGCTTGTGCGGTGGCGGTCACAATGTCGACACGATCATACACAATTTTCGTAAAATCTACAGTTTTCAATTTAGAGCAACCAAATTTAGTATACTAACTCATTGTACTACAACTTAGACAGTAGACGGCTATTGGAAGGGGTCGGGGCCCAGGATCAAGCTGCCCCCCACACAAAGTTTTCGTAAAATCTACAGTTTTGAATTTAGAACCACCAAATTTGGTACACTATCTCATGGTACTCTAACTTAGACAGTAGGCGGCTATTGGAAGGGGCCGGGGCACAAAGTCAAAGGGCCCCCATACAATATTTTTGTAAAATCTACAGTTTTTTTAATTTAGAACCACGAAATTTGGTATACTATCTCATGGAACTCCAACTTAGACCGTATGTGGTTTTTGTAAGGGGTCGGGGCCCAGGGTCAAGGTGCCCCCATACAAAATTTTCGTAAAATCTACAGCTTTGAATTTAGTACCACCAAATGTGGTATACTATCTCATGGTACTCTAACTTAGTCCGTAGATGGCTATTGGAAGGGGTAGGCACCCGGGGACAGGAGCCCCCATGCAAAATTTGCGTAAGATCTACAGTTTTTAATTTCGAACCACCGAATTTGATATACTATCGCATGGTACTCTAACTTAGACTCTAGATGCTTTTTGGAAGGGGTCGGAGCCCAGGGACAAGTGGCCCACTTACCAAATTTTCGTAAAATCTAGAGTTTTCAATTTAGAACAACGAAATTTGGTGTATTATCTCATGGTACGATAACTTAGATGGTAGATGGTTTTGGGAAGGGGTCAGATCCCCCCCCCTACAAAATTTTCGTAAAATCTACAGTTTTCAATTTAGAACCACCGAATTCGGTATACTATCTCATGAAACTCTAACTTAGACTGTAGAGGGTATTTGGAACGGGGCGCAGCCTGGAGTCTAGGAACAACCCCTCCCTTCACACAAACAAAATTTTCATAAAATCAACTGTTTTGAATTAAGAACTACCAAATTTGGTATACTATCTCATGGTACTCTAACATAGACAATAGACGGCTTTTGGAAGGGGTCGGGGCCGGGGTCATGAGGCCACCACACAAAATTTTTGTAAAATCTACAGTTTTTAATTTAGAACCACTAAATTTAGTATACTATCTCACGGAACTCTAACTTAGACCATATGTGTTTTTTGTAAGGGGTCGGGGCACGGGGTCAAGGTACCCCATACAAAATTTTCTTAAAATCTAAAGCTTTCAATTTAGAACCACCAAATTTGGTATACTATTTCATGGTACTCTGACTTAATCCATAGAAGGTTTTGGAAGGTGCCAGGGTAAAAGGGCCCCCACACATAATTTTCGTAAAATCTAAAGTTTTCAATTTAGAACCACGAAATTTGGCATACTATCTCATGAAACTCTTAACTTAGACTGTAGACAGTTTTTGGAAGGGGTTGGTACCTGGGCGGTCAGAGACACCCCCCCCTACATGCTAAGTTTTCGTAAAATCTACAGTTTTCAATTTATAACAACCAAATTTGATATACTATCTCATGAAACCCTAACTTAGACCTTATGTGGTTTTTGGAAGAGCTCGGGTCCCAGGGCCAAAGGGCCCCCATACAAAAGTTTCGTAAAATCTACAGTTTTCAATTTAGAACTACCAAATTTGGTATACTATCTCATGGTACTTTAAATTAGACGGTACACGGTTTTTGGAAGGGGCCAGGGCCCGGGGTCAAGTGGGCCCCATACTAAATTTTCGTGAAAATTCCATTTTTTACTGTTAAGATCTGCAACACAATTCAGCACTCCAATACCCTTATCTACGGTCTAAGGCGCTCTTTGGCCCTTTGAGGCCCTTACACCATGAACCACCAACTAACCAACCTACGGTCTAAGTTGGAGACCATAGATAACAATAATGTGCAAAAATATGTGGTTAATGGTGTATTAAAAACACAAATTAAAATAGTTTAGCTTTCACTACCAACGGGCAGCTTTTCAGGCAGAAACATAATGTAAAGTAAATAGAGAGTTCCAGATATTCAAAATTCAAAACGGTAAGAAAAAGATGATCAATGCCAATGTCAAGTCGTATGCCTGCGACATCACATAGGTACATTGCATTTCTGCATTTCTGTGTGGCGGAATTCTCAGAAGCACATGCCAGATGTACAGCAATTCTATAGATGTCTCCTCGAAGGTAAGTATTTCTATTCCTGTTCCTTTCTTTTTTGTTTCGTAAAATTAAATTAACTAAATCAAAACATTTTAAAAAAGTTTACAGGAAAATTGCAGGCATATCTTTTTCATTCATTAACTTTCACCCGCTGAACTTGGTGATTCCACAAATAGTAATATGTACCTGGCGTATACCTGGGTATCCCTGCTAGAACAAATTATATTAATGATTTCTTTGCGTCCAGTTCAATCTAATATGTCCCTAAGAGTGTTTGGGGCCGTAAGAAGAATGCATTGCAACGTGAGTCGCTACGGTGGTGCAGTGGTCTAAGCACTGGCTTCTGACCACTCGTCGAGAAGGATCCTGGTTTGAATCCCTGTGAGTCGTGGACTTTGTGATTGACTTCTGGCACTGGCTGTCCCCCTTTCCAGGAATCAGTGGCACAAAATTAGGAACGGCCGACTGCTTATACCCCACTGAATTGTTGATCACGGTGGTCGGTAAACCCCCAACTAAAAAAAAAAAAAAAGATTGCGACGTGTCCATTGCTATTTGTTATGGAGCCGTATGAAAAGTACATTTTTGATATCAACGTGTCCACTTCCATGTAGGCTGGCCATAAAATGTTAGGGAACCATACAAAATTGCACTTTTGTTTTCACCTTGTCAGTGCTTCGGTATATGGTTGAAGTATACGTATACATAGATAGGCCATTTGAGCACGTAGTTTGGTTTATATAGAAAATAAACATAATGTTATGCTTTTACACAGTTACAACACATTAATCCCAAAGGCTATTTCTTGAAATCTTTAATCAGCCGTGCTTATATTGGCAACGTTAACACAACATGTCAAGTTATCAATGCTGCAGTTTTACTCTGATACAAAACCTTAATTACAAGACCTTAGCGTAACCTTTTTTTTAGGAATTTTTAGTCCGACGTATTCATAAGGTTTCGATAACATGCCAAAGTTATGGTACAGCGTTTTGATCAGTTTTCAATCAACCGTGCTCATATACATAAAATTTTCATAGAAAGTCAAGTTTATTGTGTTGCGCTTTTACTCGAGTACAAAACTATAAACAGCCATTAGGCTTAGGCACAAGTCTTTTAAGTAACTGTATGACACGGTCATATTGATTATCTGTGACGACAAGTCAGGTTAATAATATTGCGCTTATTAAAGATTTTTAAAAAGGGATAGAGGCTAATAATTATTGTTTGAAGCCTAAGTAAAAGCTCATTATTAACTTGACTTGTCATGCAATCCTTATAAATATGACATTTATTTTATTTTGTACATTTTACATAGCCTGTGCATTTCTTTTTTATGATTTGGCATTTGTTTTATTTTGTGTTGTGCTTGTTACATAATGTTTCACATTTTTGTTATGCTTGTGACTTGTGATTGCATTTTAAATTTTTATTTGTTTCACCTTTTGGATTACTTTTTGACATTTTATGTTTTTGACATGCTATTTTGAAAATTTTGTCTTTTTAAATTTTGCGTTGTGTTTTACATTCTTGCATCTTCGGCAGAATTACATTCTTGAAAAATTTAAGTACAAGTTAGTAAAAGGTATAATTCAATTAGTGAAAAATAGCAGCACATTTTAGGAAAGGGTAGAAGTATAAGAAATTCTTCTTAAAAAGTCTAGAACATTAACATTGTCTCTGTGCGCCAAAGAAGTTTGAATTTCTTTTTATATTGCCAGCGTTTCTCTTCTAGGTGGATTTGTTGGAATCTGTGATATCACTCTTTTGATTTTAGCCGTAGTTGTTCTCTGCTGTTTCGCAATTTCAGTGATTATTTTATACAGTCCCAGTTTTTTCTCTCCCAGAATTGTATTCCAGCATCTGTCTCATCCTTCAAGTTTGTTTTGTGTTCTGGGAAAGCCAAGTAAATTGTTTTAACTTACTGACCGAATTGTTGGTGGGAAAAGCGGAGGGCTTCTGCTCGGATTGTTTCTTCTGCTTCCACGAAATTTTCCAAGAACATAATTTTCCTCAAACCACTGAACTACAGAACCTGCATATTCTAGTAAAATTGATTTCACTTCTTCAAAAGCAGCTAGAATTTCATCAGATGAAAGAAATGCGAGTGCTTGCAAATGTCTGACTTTGAGAGCAAACTCACTGTTTTCCCCATATTCCGAGGCTATGCCACAGGATGGGTATCCCTCTGCACATTTCTTCCGAGATGAAACCAACAACATTTTTGTATCCTTCAAAAATTCCTTTTTGGCAGCATTATAATGATAGCTATTTCAAAATTTATCATTATACATATTGTGGTGCAAGCTGAATATCATAATCTGATGCACAGTCATGTAAATCCTGCAAAAATCTTGTATAATATAATATAATATTCTTCATTCTTGTTGGAAGGTAACCCATAAACCAGTGGGACAAATCTTTGCCTCTCTGGATTCATTCCAAACATAGCATGAATGGTATATAATTGCCTAAATAGGGTTGGACAAGTTTCAAAAATCCCAGAGGGGTGCTTCTTTAAGCTTTCGTAAATTATTTTCTGTTAAAAATAAAATAATTATTTAATCTCCAAATGCGCTGTCTCTGCCAAAAAATTTTGCACCATCTCTTTCCTGTAAATCTGTTGGGGCATCGCTTCCTTCTAAAGTCGTAGACTCTGCAGGCATGTCTTCTCTTCATATTACAACTTGCCTTAGTGCATTAATATTAGGCATGTAACCTGCATCATTTACTGTAGCCATTGAAGTTATCACAGTTTGAATAATTTGTGCAGGGGCTTCGTCCATATTTCTTGCTTGTTCTTTTACTTGTGCTCTTGCAACAGCAACATCACGTTTCTCCGGTCTTGGAGCATGATTATGTGGTTTCTCATTGCGCCTCCTGTGTTCATCTCCAATAAAAATAGTACTAGCAAAGCCAGTACAGTTTCCATAATTTCTTTCAATACAGTGCCAATGCCATAAATCACCCCACACTCTGTTATGGCAAAATAAATACCTTTTCCATTTCAGCATATCATTTCCTTGTTGTGAGTTAACTATGTTGCATACTTCACCTACATAATGTCTTAGGAAAACAATGCTTTTTCTTTCCAAAATATTTAGAATGACATATCCACTATTATCACTTGACAACGCACAACAAAGGTTTCAACAAGCAAGTTCTCTGTTCGCCAGTCAACTATGAACTGATGAGCAACCATTCAATAAAACACTCAGAATACAGACGATCACGTGAGGCCTGTTCCTCCAGTTAGGGTTTAGGCGAAGTTCAAGATTTTGGTACCTGTGGTCACAAGAAGAGTTTAAGTTTAAGGATCGGCATCTTATCTTTTGTTTTTCCAAAACGCAGAGGTACATGTATTTTACAGAGGGGATGCTCCAAGCGGGGGATCAACGGATGCCAAGCACCCGGGCGCCAAGTACCAGGGGTGGACTGGGCCACTGTACTCTGGGCCGGTAGGCACCATGCTAACTCTAAAAATAAATTCAAATTGTTTTCTGTGCTGCACCACCATGCATCTGAAAGAAAACTGTTATACTGAAAAGACAATTTGTTTACTCCGTGACGTATTAAAAGAAGACCTACATCCCTACGTGGCAAATGGTCTGTAAGCCAAGCACAATTTTTCTTACAACACCTTCTCCCAACTTTCTAAGTTCAGATCAGTCTCGCTTGACTTATTTCCTGTACCGCACTTCGCTTTCGCTAACTGTTGTTAATTGCCGTGAAACGGGTGTTTTACCTTGGGGCGTATTCCTGTGTGTCCTAAAGACTATACTGAAAGTGGTGAGCCCCACAGGAAAGGTATTCCATCAAAAGCTACAGAAATCCAATGCCAGAGCAGAACTTTGTTCGTTGGCATTACCATCCAAGCAATTTTGGCGAAGTAGGAAGTGTGTTTTTTACTACGACACCAGGAGCTTGTCACGGATACTCGGGCAATTACGATACAGATGTGTCCTCAGGACTTCTCTTTCAAGACGTCCAAAGGCCGGCACTAGGGAATGGGGAGGGATACAGTGCGGTTATTCTTTTTTGTTGGAGTTAGAAATTTCTAAGCTCATTCTTCCTCAAAACTTTGCCTGGTTACTAGTAAGTACTGTCTGATGTCGCCCAGATTTGTTGTTTTTGTTTTCATTTTTTCAGTTAACAGTAGGAAAATGTCTGAACTGCGCTGTTTTAGTTAGAAATATTGTTTAACTTCAGCAACAGGGCTTCATATATAATTGCAAAATCCTTCGATACAATAGACATATCTTACATAAAGAATTTACATGAGAAAATAGAGTAATAATAAGGAAAATATTCTAAAACCAAGAAATAAAATTGTGGAGCCGAAAAAGCTAGGTAGAGGAAACAGAAGGCTCTGAGAAAAAGTTAATATTTAAAGAAACCTGGAGTTGCTTAAGGAGTAAGTGGTATAAATCAATACAAAAACATGTGCTGTATTTGAAAAAAATGTAAGCAAGTAGGCATCGTGAGTGTTAACAGTTTCCCCTTTTCATCCTGTGGAAATTACAACCACCACAGAAAATAAAATAACCAAAACATAACAAAAATACCCATACAAAGTAAAATGCCCAAAACATAAAAACAAGTAACCACACAAAAAGAAATGCCCAAAACATTGGTAAGAAATTCTGTTAAAAGCACAATGAAGATAAAAAAAATAGGTAAAATACATGTTTTCAGAACTTAATACAAGTGTCAAAACTGAAATAAAAATAAAAAATAAATATTACAAATTTCATTGTTACTTTAGATATTTTGACCTATCGACATTTTGTAAATTGCACTTGCACTCGGTCAAAAAATATTACTTACAAGGACTCTTTAGTAACTTTTAATCGCTGTGCTCATATTTATAAGGTTTGCATAATAAATCAAGTTAATAATTTTGTGCTTTCACTTAGGCACCAAACATTAATTATCGGCCGCTAGGCCTAAGAATTTTAAAAAATTTTAATAAGCGTAACACTCTTAAATTGATTTGTCATGAAAAGCTAATATGATCACGGCATCATATAATTACTAAAAATGCATATGCCTAGGCCTCGGGCATATCTATTAATGTCTTATGCTTGAGTAAAATTTCAACAGAATTAACTTGATTTTCTTTGAAAACTATATAAATATCAGCTCGGGGGACTGAAAACTATCAAAAAGCCCTAAGCCTAGGGCCTGCTTAATAGTTTCAACCTCAGTAAAGCGCATTACTAAAATCTTGGAGTTCTATGCAAACCTTATGAAAATTAGCACGGCGGACTGAAAATTTCTAATAAGGCCCAAGCCTAGGGCTTTACAATTATTGTTTTGTACCTGACTAAAAGTGTAACATTATCTTCAGTTCCTACTAGCAGGAGTACTCGGTATCTCACGGGTAATTATTACTATTTGTAGAATCACCAAGTTCAGCGGGTGAAAGTTAATGAATGAAAAAATATTTCCGTAAATTTTCAGTAAACTTATTTAAATTTTTTTATTTAGTTAATTTAATTATATGAAGCAAAAAATAATTTACATTATTTACATTACATTTTTTTCTGCCTGATAAGGTGCCTGTTGGTGGTGAAAGTTAACGTTTATTAATTTGTGTTTTTAATACACCATTAACTGGATATTTTTGCACTTTATTGTTATCTACAGAATCTAACTTAGACTATAGGTGGGGTATTGAAGTGCTGAATTGGGTTGCAGTTCTTAAGAGTAAGAAATGTAATTTTTGGATTCATTTTCACCCCGGCACCCGACCCTTTCCTTCTGCGCTCTAAGTTAGAATACATTGAGGTAGTATACCAAAATTTGGTCGTTTTAATTTGGAAACTATAGATTTTACAAAAATGTGTATGGGGTCCCACAGACCCCTGGCACTGACCCCTTCCAAAAACATCTACCGTCTAAGTTAGAGTACAATGAGGTAGTATACCAAATTTGGTGGTTCTAAATTGAAAACGATAGATTTTAGGAAAATTTTGTGTGAGGGCCCTTCAACCCCGGGCGCCGACCTCTTCAAAAAATAATCTACCCTCTATATTAGAGTACCATGAAATAGTATACCAAATTTGGTGGGGTCTAAGTTAAAACTGTAGATTTTAGGAAAATTTTGTATGGGGGCCCCCTGGACATCTGGCCCTGACCTGATCCAAAAACCATCTACCTTCTAAGTCAGAAACCCATCTACCATGAGGTAGTATATCAAATTTGGTAGTTCTAAATTGGAAACTGTAGATTTTACAAAAATTTTGTATCGGGGCCCTTGACCCCGACCCGTTCCCAAAACTATCTACTGTCTAAGTTATAGTACCATGAGATTGTATGAAAAAATTTGGTGGTTCTAAATTGAAAACTGCAGATTTTACTAAAATTTTGTATGGGAGCCCCTACTTGTTCCAAAATCTATCTACCGTCTAAGTTATAGTACCATGAGATTGTATATCAAATTTGGTGGTTCTAAATTTAAAACTGTAAATTTTACAAAAATTTTGAATGGGGGGCCCCTTGACCCCGGCCCATATTTGTTCCAAAATCCACTACCATCTAAGTTAGAGCATCATGAGATAGTATACCAAATTTGGAGATTCTAAATTGAAAACTGTAGATTTTACGAAAATTTTGTATGGGGGGGCTTGACCCCGACCCATTCCAAAAACTATCTACCGTCTAAGTTATAGTACCATGAGATTGTATACCAAATTTGGTGGTTCTAAATTGAAAACTGTAGATTTTACGAAAATTTTGTATGGGGGTTCCTATTTGTTTCAAAATCTCTCTGCAGTCTAAGTAAGTTAGAGTTTCATTAGAGAGTACACCAAATTTGGTGGTTCTAAATTGAAAACTGTGGGTTTACGGAAATTGTGCTCCGTTAGTTTTGTTTGAATAATAAGTATTTTGGTTACTAGGATAACTGAGTTTGTGCTTACCTCCACTATAAAGGTTTGGTGATTCGTTTCGGACATCTCCCGAAATGGTGAGTGCCTTTTTCGTTTCTTATCGTCGTGTTTACAATTCCTCCCAAGCTGGTAGAAGCCTAGTTATCTCGGAGCCATTTAAATGGCTTCATCCGGTGGTGTTGTCAGCCCTGACATCACTTCCAGTGATCACGGCACTTTGCCCAGCGTTGGCATTGTCATGTTGCCCTCCGGGTCGACGTCAACCATTGGCGGCATATCGTTTTCCTCCCCTGACGTGACTAATACAGCTCTTGCCCCAGCTGCTTCTCATATAGTGACAGATGACGTCATGGACACTATGGATGACCGTGCTCCTCTGCCTTCAGTGGATGGCGGTGCTCCTCTGCCTTCAACCTCCAGTTCTACTGCTCCTCGCTCCTATTCTTCAGCGGTAACTTCTCAAACGCTACAGCCCAAGTCTAATTCCATGCGAGCAGATGCCGCAGCTTTAAAACCACATGTCCGTCACTCTGGTAATGAGGTTGTGCTCGAAATTCCAGTGGATTCTCCAGCAGGTACTTCTTTCACCACGGCTACTGAGTTGGGTGTGTGCTTTGAGGCGCTGCCGGACACACTACTCAAAATGTACTCTACTGCCCTGAAACAAAAGTTATCTCCGTCAACGATACGTCATATGTCGCGCAGAAGGCCGAGTGTCATTGTTTACTTCTTTCATGCATCAGATGCTACCTCTGTCTTACAGACTGGGCTGGTTGTTGGTGATCACCAATTATTTCCTGAGCCTGTCGCCCAAAGCCCAGTAACGGTCTCGATGTACCCAGTACATCCTGAAGTCACAGATGCTATGCTTTGTGCTTTCCTAATGCAATCCGGTCGCGTTGTCGGTAACATTACCACACACTCCGCTGCTCCAAAGGACGAGGATGATCGTTCGATTGAAAGTGCCCGACGAGTTGCACGAGTTGTATTCTCTTCGGATGATCAAATCAAGACTTTTCCTACTCTCTTCACTGTAAAATGCGGAGACCAGATCCAACACATCAACGTTTTAACCTCCTTTCATTGTCAGACTTGTAAGGCATAACATCAACGAAGTGAGTGCTTCCTCCGCCCTGCTGTACCTCAATCTTCGGGACCAAAAGTCGCTCGTGACAGCCCTGTGTTGTCCACCCCTACCGCTTCTAAGGAGGCGTCTTCAGAACTTCATCAACCCGCTCTACCATCGGACCCTCCTCCACGGGGTCCTGCCCCACAATTGTTGAGAGTGGACTTTCCTCATCTGGTGCCGACTGCTCCGCCCACGTTCCTTGCAGCTCCAGCTGACCTGACTGCTGACCTTCATCCTCCGTCGGATGAAGACACTCCAAGTACAGTTACTGACATGGACTGCCCTACTGCTAGTGACTCTTCTGGCAATGACTCTCACCCTACAACTACCAGCAAGCCTGCTTGACGGGAGTCCTGGAGTGCTCCGCAGATTTCGCTCCCTCCTCACACCGGTGCTGCAAGAGGTCGTTCTGTTGACTCATCTTCCCGCTCCTCCTCTACGACGTACTTCACCACGAACAAGTCGACCTGCTGTGATTCTAGGTTCTAAGACTCCACCCCCAGTGCTTTCCCTAGATTCTTTTCTCCGATACCTAGCTGAAGCGAAGGCGGATGTACCGGTAGGTCCGCTTTCTCTTCATAAAATATATGAAGTATTACGCTCTCATAAACATCCTAGATTCTTTAATCAGTTTGTTGCACGTCATATGCTTGATCTTCCTACTGTTCTAACCCAAGTTTCTAGTGTGACATCTGTATTTCGAAATCTTGTGCTTTCCTATCCCGATCTCAAATTTAGTTTTGACAGAATGAAGAAGCAAGCGAAGAAAATAACAGATTCCAGCGCACATGCATGTTGACCTGGGAAGGACCTACTGATTCAAGGTGGTCACACTTAACTGCAGAGGGTTCTCTGCTTCTCCTAGAAATGCCCTAGTGTATGAGGACTTGGCGCCTCTACACGCAGATCTTCTCTTGCTCCAAGAGACCAATTGCTCTGCTACCACTTTGTTCTCTCGTTGGCGGGCTTGGCCCTACGATTTTCACCATGCTTATCGAGTTGGACGGAATGGTGGCCTTGCACTTGGGATCCATTACAGCCTACACCCTCTGATTTCGACGCCAGTGATTCGTGCATTACATGTGGACAACCTCCAGTTCGTTGTCTTTTATCTTACCCTACCAGACGTTCATCCTCCCTACTCCTTTAAAATTATCAATTATTTTCTCAATCTCCCTAGGAGTATGCTCTGGCCTTCTATGATCTTTTAAATAAAAAAAATTCTCTCGCATAGGAGAATCATCCGTCTCCCTGCGATTTCACCACATAATTTCCTGCGATTTAGCCCTTCACTCGACAAAAAAAGGGTCTTTATTCATAAAAATAGATAACTCATGATTAGAAGCTGGAGGCGGGCAAGGCTCCTTCTTTTACATAAAGGATTCAAGAAAAACTCCTGACTTCTTTAACTCTTTCACACTCATAGCTCTTTCGCTATTAATTTCTATTCCTCTAATTGAAAAAGGGACCTATCATGTTTTTAACATATATGTCCCCTGTGATGAGCGTCTGTTACCTGATCTTCTCTCCACACTCCGTACAGAGCTGTCATGCATCCCACCGTCTGAATATATTCTCATCGGCGGAGATTTCAATTGTACGTTGTTGCCGGCCCTTGACTGCAATTCAACCGTTGGCGAATACCGCAGGCAACGTGTATTACAGATTTCTCAGCTAGTTGATGATTTTCAATTGGTTGATGCGTTCCGGCATCTACACCCGACGGAAATCTCTTTTACCTGGCGCTCTTCCATCCATGGCAGAACTACGGCAGCACGGCTGGATAAATTTTATGTTTCGACTGCTCTTCTCCTGTCGATCGCAGCTGCTGCCCATCATCCTTCCGCCACTTCAGACCACAGTATTGTCAGTCTGTTGGTGTGTGTTTCTCTTTCACCTTCAAGGACTCAACGAGTATGGACTTTTCTGGACTCGCTCCTGGATGATCAACAATTTTGTGTTGCTGTGCGTGAGTTCCTCCGAAGTCGTCAGCCCCTTCTTGATACTACATCAGACGTGGTGGAACTGTGGCTCAGTGTCAAACACGACTTGGTCCTTTTTGTACGGCGCTACTTCCATGCCTCTCGGAATGAGAGCGATATGAAAATTGCGAATCTACGTGCCCTATTGTCGATGCTCTCTCGTGATGATCCGCAATACCCTGGCTATCTGGCAGATCTCCAAGCTTTGCTTCTTCCCCGCGCATCCGATGCAGCCTGCAGGATGCATTTCTTGCATCTCTACCCTACAGCTGATTCTCACGATTACTTAACCGCCTTGGAATCTCAACATCGTTCTGCTACATCTTTGCGTCATCTTCGCCTCCAGGATGGTTCCATCACTTCGAACCCATCGAAGCTATGCACTATCACCAGACAGTATTTCACTGCTCACTGCTAAGTACAGTGCGGTAATGCAGTCTTCTTCCTCATTAGCTTCTCCTCTTCTGTCCTCTCTTCCTCAGGTCCCCTCTACTTTATCTACTTCTTTATTCTCCCCTTTCTCTCTTCGCGAACTCCGCGAGACGTTCGCTACTCTCACTCCTCATGCCGCTCCTGGACCTGACGGCCTTCCTCTGTCCTTTTATCGTGCTTTTCTACCGTGCCTTCTGTCTTTTCTGTCTGCGTGTTTCTCGTCTGCTTTTTCCTCTCCTGCATTACCGCCAGACTTTACTTTGGCACACATCATCCTCCTTCCTAAGAAGGGTGACCTCTTGGATCTTGGAAACTGGCACCCTATCTCTATCCTAAACATTGACTATAAGTTCTATACAAAACTCTTATCCCGTCGCCTTAATTCTGTTCTCTGTTTCGTTATTTCTCTCGACCAGACATACACCGTGCCTGGTCGGACTATTTCCACTAACGTTTCTCTTCTCCTTCAATTTCACTTCCTCGCTCGCTTTTTTTTCTGAATCTCTTGCCTTTCTCAATCTGGATCAAAAGTCCGCTTTTGATAACGTCTCTCACTTATATCTCTCTGCTGTCCTTTCACAATTTGGCTTTCCTCCTGCCTTTTCTTCCGCTCTCTTGGCCCTCTATCAGGGCGCCAGTTTCCATGTTCAAGTGGCCACTTTTCTAACTGCTCCAATTCCGTTTAAGCGAGGCATCCGGCAAGGATGTCCGCTCTCCGGCCAGCTATTCGCTCTCGCTTCCGAGCCTTTCCTGTTAGCAGCCCGAAGATCTCTCCTGGATATCCTACCGCCGACAGTGGCTAGTACTCGTCATCATCGGATAATTTTCACCGCCTATGCTGATGATGTGACCTTTTCGTCCGGGATGAATCTCAATTTGATTGCCTGTATTCTGTATATCATCAGTATGTCGCTATCTCTGGAGCTGCGCTGAATGCCACTAAAAGTACTGGCTTATGGTGTGGGGCATGGTCTGCTCGCACCGATGCTCCTTGGGGTGTGCAGTGTACGGCCACGACACAGAAGATCCTCGGTGCGTATGTCGGATTGCCCTTGGCTTCTGCATCCGCCACCTGGACTGCTCTTCTTCCCCGGATACAACGGGCTGCTGCCTACTGGAGTAAGGCCCGCCCTTTCACATCGTTCCGTCAACGAGCAGCCGTTGTTCATCGACAACTTATCTCCCTATGCGAATACTCTTGGATGTCGACGGTTGTGCCCGTGTCACAAATGATGACCATCACTCGCCTCTCAACTTCCGTCATCTGGTCTTCACATCACTGGGTTAAACCTGCCACGCTTCATCTACCAGCCTCATTAGGTGGCATCCAGCTTCCTGATCCAGCTGTCCTTTATAAAACACATCGCATTATTCATTTCATTCGCCTTGCCACTTCAACTGTTCTGTCCCTTACCACTACCTTGAATGTTCTAGCTTCTTCTCGTGACCCATCTTTCACCTTCCTATTGTTTCTGAAGATGGATGCATACTCTCTTCTCCCAACCCACCTCCCTCCTGTTCGGCGAGAGGGCCTTTCTCTCTTTCGTTCGCTTCCTCTTCTCCGTTCATTTCCTTCTTCAACTCTTGATCTCCTAGATGAACCTCTCTTCTTCTCTTCTCTTATTCACCCTCCTAACCTCCCTTACTTTTACTTTCCTCATTATATCCGCTCTGGTGTGATAACTGTCCGTTTTCTCGTAACTTCTGATCTAACCTGGAGACCTCTTTCTTCCTTGTTTCTATCTCCAACCATTACTTTTGCTAACGAATATCTTCTCCTTCGCACAGCGCTTTGGAGCCTCTTTCCACTCCTCGCTTTCCCTGATGGTCTCTTCTCGGTCCCCTCCGCTCCTCTTTCTCTACCATTCTTTCTCCTCATTCGTAGCTCCCCGGTTCTAGTTACTTCTATCTCCTCCTCTTCTCGTTATTGGCTTCTTCTTTCCCCTCCCACACTTCCACTTTCTGTTCATTCTGCTCCTCCTTCTCTTCTCTCCGTCATCTGGACAGCCTCTACCTCTCCCCTTTCCTCCCCTCTTGAACTCAATGTCCATTGGCAATTTCTTCACCTTCGTCTCCCCACCCCATCAGTACTATTTTGCATGACCCTTCTCACCTCTCCACAGAGCTCCTTTTGCCCTGAAGTCAGCGACGTCCTACATCAATATCTATTCTGCCCCGTACTCCTGCCAGTCCTAAACACAGTATTTCGTCTTGCTGATCGAATTTATGCTCGATCGTTACCATTTCTTGCATATGCTTGGTTACTCCAAACAAAGCATCCACCTACTCACTTGCCTCCTATGTGCCGTTATATTTTCCTTCTTGTGAAGTTCACTGTCTATGCTTTCCATCTTCAACAATGCTTCCCTGCTCTTACTTCACCTCCTCAGGAGGCAAGTGCTATCATTCGGAGACGCTTCCTAGCACGGTTAACCACTCGCCTCCAAATGGAGCACTCTCGTGCTGCCTCAACAAACACCAATAGAGTTTTTCAATCCACCTGGGCCCAATCGGCTGGGTGGTTCTATATCCACAATTTGCAGTTACATCTCAGCCTATAAGTGGGATTTTTGTTGTCGCCCACGTTCACTGTAACAAATCATGATTTATGTATTAATTATGGTGTTTCGCTATTTGTGATTATTCTGTTTAATGTGCCATTGGAGATAGCTCACCATGTTTCCCATGTTCTCTTCGATAATGTTGGATTTTATGATGTTGTATATAATTCTTCCTTCTGCACAGTTTACTGCACATGCAATGTCCCCTTCATTATGTTGAATATATTTTTAAAATATTGGTCACTGTGTGTATAATTTAATGTAACAAGATGCCCTTCTGAGTACATTTAGCATTATTTCCCCTTGTCACTGAATACTTCTGTACATATGTTGTAAATTTTGAATGTAGCATCACTGTTACATTTCTGTTTAATGAGAAGCTGCCCTTCTGGGTATGTTTAGCGGCTTTCTTCCATGTCACTGTATTGTTCTGTACATATGATATGAAACTTGTGCATTGCATTACTGTTCAATTTCTGTTTTTTTGTAAAGTTGCCCTCCTGGGTCCGTTTAGCGTATTTCTCTCTTGTCACTGCATAACTCTGTACATATGATAAGTATTTGTGCTTACTTGTTTCTACCATTACTGTCATATTTCTAAATACTGTTGCACCTGTTAGTTCCTTCTCACCCATGGTTTTTTATGTGAATTAGTGCCTTGTGCATGTTTAATCTTTAGTATGGTAGTAATGCTTGATTGGAATTTGTGCATAGTATAGAATCATGTCTTTCCCTGTCTACAATACTGTAGGTATACATTTTCATTTGTATCGCTCGTGCTTTATTGTCTGCCTCTTCTTCGCCCTACGTGGTGAAATAATTTTCTGATTTTTACAATATTTTGTTTTACGTTTCACTGGAACTTTCCAGCTGATGTATATACCACTGTATTTATTGGCAGAATTCCACTGTCATGTACATAGAAATGTTATTTTACTGAAGAATAAAGGCAATTTTGAAATGTAGATTTCATGAAAATTTTGTATGGGGGGACCCCTTGACCCCGGGCCCCGCCCCGTTCCCAAAACCATCTACCGTCTAAGTTAGCGTACCATTAAACTGTATACCAAATTTGGTGGTTCTAAATTGAAAACTAGATTTTACGAAAAATTTGTATGGGGGAGACCCTTGACCCCGGACGCCAATTCCTTCCAAAAAGCATCTATGGACTAAGTTAGTTTCATGAGATAGGTTATTAAGTCGTGGGTTATTAAGTCGTAAGTTATTATGACGCGGGTTATTCTGACGTACAATAATTGTGACCTGGGGTTATTGTGTCGCAGGGTTATTTTGTAACGGGTTTTTCTTCACGCTGGTTTATTGTGACGTTGGGTTATTTTTGTAACGGGTTATTTTAACGCGGGGTTATCGTGACGTGGGGTTATTATGGCGCAGGGTTATTGTGACGCTGGGTTGTTTTGACTGGGTTATTACGACGCGGGTTATTTTCCCCGGGTTATATTGACGGTATGCTGTAAAGTTGTAGCTTCAGAGGGAGCATACTTTGATTAATATTAAAATATTGTTTCTGTTCTCCAACAACGTGTTTTGTTCACCTCAAAACTTATTTATATACCCAATAAATGCCAAGGGTGCTCCCACACCATATTAGGTGCATAACACCTATTGTCTCAAGGTGTTTCCATTATTTTGGACAACCCCTGAATATATATATTACTTAACTCACCTTTGTTTTGCTGACGACGTAGTCATCTTCGGAGCTGCAGAGCATGATCCAAGAACATGCTGAAAAGAGTAAAGAAGTGGGATTAAAAATAAACTTTCAGAAAACAAAAGTGATGTACAATGCTTTTACAAGAAAAGAAGATTTATCGATTGATGGAGAAAAGCTTGAGACAACCGATACCTACATTTATCTTGGGCAGCAGATATCAAGTGAGGGTCACATTGATGAAGAAATTAATTGGCATATAAAACTTGGATGGAGAGCTTTTGGAAGAAACAGTACAGTTTTTAGGAGCAGTGTGCCATTATGTCTTTAAAAAAGTGTTTAATCAATGCATTCTGCCAGTACTTACGTATGGAGCAGAGACATCGGCCTTAACTAAAAAAGAAATACAAAGACTGCAGACAACTCAAAAAAGCATGGAGAGATGCATGCTTGGTGTAACCAGGAAAGATAAGAAAAGGAACTTGCGGATAAGGAAAACGACAGGAGTGGACGACATCATGACCAGAGTGAAATCCCTGAAATGGCAATGGGCTGGACTTGTTGCCAGAAGAACGAACTACTGATGGACAACCGAAATTTTAGACTGGATTCCGAGGGACAGGAAAAGACCCAGAAGAAGATCCCATGGGAGATGGATGAATGAAATTCGAAAGTATGCTGGACTGATATGGAGGAGACAGGCTCATGACAGACAATTGTGGAAGAAACTTGGAGAGACCTTTATCCAGCAGTGGATTGATAATGTTTGATGATGATGATGGTGATACATATGTATACAATACCAGACAAAGATGATGAAGACTAAGAAGACAAACTTACTTTGGACAATATTATAGAGGGTGTGTACAAGTTCAGGGCTGAGATGGACTATTTTTATGAAATCAACCCGTTTAAAGTTGAAGGAATTGGTAGAAGAGGCATTGTCTATGGGGTTTTTGATTTTTATGAAACTTGGTATATTTGTAGAATTCATCAATATAAACATATATGAATTTTTTCAGAATTTTTAATGCATGCGTTTTTTGAGTTATTGATTTTTGAAATTTCAAAAAACCCCTGAAATTTCATCATCTGAGCAAACTTACTCGGGTTCTAGTAGAGCTAAGGTCATGAATTATGGCTCATTTTAAAGATCTTGAATTGGGCTTTCATTAGATATGCCACATGACACTATTAAAAAAATGTAATGTCAATTTTAAAATTTTGAAATTGAAATATTAAAAAACATGTTTTTTAAAAAATCTGAAAAAAATATATGTTTAACAAACATTATTTTTCTACATATCCTGAAAGTTTCATAATAGGATCGCTATGGAATCACTATAAAAAATTAATAACATAGAAGGGCGCTACTAAATGCACCATCAGTGACTAGGGAATTGTTTATTTTGTTTGTCTAAAATGTTATCCCTGGTCTTACAAACACTGCAAATGTTAATAAATTAATTATAATTAGTTAAAAAGTTAATATATATCCATAAGGGTAACAAATTGTGTTTCTTTCCTAGGTTTTAAAGTAAAAGCAAAGTAAAAGATGGATGCCAGCAGACCATCCACATCAAAAGTTTCAAGTGTGGTTTACTGTTGCAACCCCTTGGGAAACCAAACCATAAATATAACAAAAAAAATCTGCGACCAGTTTCCAAGAATCTATTGCTACAGAACAAGTTGCTCAAAACTGGAGACAAAATCTGTGACAGTTGTCATAAAGCAATCCTGAAATTTCATCTGAAGCTGCTGAACATTCCTCTTCACCTTCTGACAGCTATAATGAACAAGAAGCCGAAGGCCATGCTGTTCCATCTGAAAACATTGAAGTATCAACTCCTGAAAAAGAGCATGCTATAGAAGCATTTAACAGAAGTTCACAATGTCTGGATGAAACACCAATCAAGAAAAATCGCCTGCAAGAAAAAAAATACCCTGAAGAGAAATATAAAAAAGCCCAAGAAGCATTTCGAGCAAAATTATTAAAGTTAAGTCCTGCGTCGGAACCAAAGGATATTTCATCTCCTGAACCAGAAATTATAAGACAGTTGAAAGAAAAATTTCATTCCACAGAAAATAAAAGCATAAGAATGCAGATATTGAGTACACTGCCTAAATCTTGGTCACTGAAACGAATTGAAACAGAATTTAGAGTTTCAAATTTTATGGCCAGAAAGGCTCAAAAGCTAGTGAAAGAAAAAGGTATGTCTTCTCCTGATCCAAAGCCAGGAAAGACTTTAGACAAAGACACAGCAAATTGTATACAAGAATTTTATGAGAGTGACGATGCAAGCCGCCAAATGCCAGGAAAAAAATACTTTGTTTCCATTAAAATAGATAATAAGCGTCAACAGGTACAAAAAAAATTGCTTCTGAGTAATTTGCATGAATTGTATACTCTTTTTAAAGAGAGATTTCAAGAGAAAAAGGTGGGGTTCTCCAAGTTCTGTGAACTTCGCCCTAAGCACTGCGTTCTTGCAGGAGCAAGTGGCACACATTCTGTTTGTGTTTGTACAATGCATCAGAATGTTACACTGATGATGACACAATGCAAGTTATCTGAATTAACAGGAGACACTGTTCAGCCACTAAACTCCTATAAAGATGTCCTTGCAAACATAATTTGTGGAAACTCTACACCTGCATGTTACTTCAGTCAGTGCAACAACTGTCCAGGATTAGAACAGCTCAAGCAACGATTTGAAGATTGTTTTGATCTAAATAGTATAGAAAATGTGACATTCAAGCAATGGATGCAATTAGAGAAGAGGACAGTGCTTGAAACATTATCAAAATCCACACAGGAGTTTTTGGACCTGTTGTTTGGAAAACTTCCAGCCCTGCTTCACCATTCTTTTATAGCAACTCAACAGTCAAGTTACTTAAGACATCTTAAAGACACAATAACAGAAAATCAATACATAGTAATTTGTGACTTTGCTGAAAATTATTCTTTTGTATTGCAAGATGCAGCTCAGGGTTTTCACTGGAACAATGCCCAAGCAACCCTGCATCCTATAGTTATATACTATCGAGATGAGAAAACTCAGAACCTAGGACATGTAAGTTTTGTGATTATATCCGACTGCCTAATTCACAACAGTATAGCTGTCCATCTGTTTCAGCGTTACCTAATTAATTTCATGCAGTCACATTTTTCTCAAAAACCTGAAAAGATATTTTATTTTTCGGTTGGAGCAGCTTCACAATACAAAAACAAGTCAAACTTCCTCAGCTTGTGCTACCACGAGACTGACTTTAATATAAAAGCAGAATGGAATTTTTTTGCAACAGCACATGGCAAAAATGCATGTGATGGGATAGGGGGTACTGTGAAGCGATTAGCTGCAAATGCAAGTTTACAACTTGTTTATAATAATCAAATTATGACCCCACGCCAACTCTTTGAATGGGCCACTGCTAATATTGCCTCCATTTACTTTTGGTTTGCAACAACAGAAAATTACAAAGAGGAGGAAATTATCCTTAAAAGTAGAATAGCTTCTGCTAAGACAATAAGTGGTACTCAGAAACTCCATTGTTCCATTCCTGCAGGAAACACAAATTACTAGTCAAAACTTACTCACTTTCTGAGCATTTTAAAGAAGAGATATGTGCAACAGATGAAGGGGAAGAGAACATTAGTTTTGAAAATATGGTAGGTTTTGTGATTAGTAAGTACTCAGAGCACTGGTGGTTGGGATGTTTACTTGGTGTGAATGAGGACACAGAAGAGGTAAAAGTGAGCTTCCTGGAGCCGCATGGTCCATCTCCATCATACAAGTATCCTCAATCACCGGATATACTGTTGGTTCATAAATCTGATGTTTTGTTAAAAGTTGACCCCACAACAGCTACTGGAAGAGTATATAATTTAACAATGACTGAGACAAAAAAGGCATAAATCAAGCACTGGCATACAAGTGCGGCAAAATTTAAAAGAAAGAAAAAAAGCAGGATACATATTTAAGATAAAATAATTTTATTTTATCTTAAATATGTATCCTGCAAATATGCACACAGAACCTTATATTGAATTATGAAATGAATTACTTTGGGACACAGTTTCAAATTACTTAGATGTTTATTTTCATTCTTTAACATTCACAATGTTTAAAAGAACAAGTATGACATTTTACACAAACAACATAAAGAATACCCTTCCTGTCATGGGTGGAACCGGTAAGTACATCTGGCACATTTCAGTTGCATTGTTCTACGTTATTATTTTTTTTATAGTGATCCCATAGCAATCCCATTATGAAACTTTCAGGATATGTAGAAAAATAATGTTTGTTAAACATATATTTTTTTCAGTTTTTTAATATTTCAATTTTAAAATTTTAAAATTGACATTCAATTTTTTAATAGTGTCATGTGGCATATCAAATGAAAGCCCAATTCAAGATCTTTAAAATGAGCCATAATTCATGACCCTAGCTCTACTAGAACCTGAGTATTGGCAGTTAAAGTTTGCTCAGATGAAGAAATTTCAGGGTTCTTTTGAAATTTTAAAAATCAATAACTCAAAACTGGATGCATCAAAAATTCTGAAAAAAATCATGTTTGTTTATACTGATGAATACTACAATTATACCAAGTTTCATAAAAATAAAAAAAATGTCGGGTTGTGAGCCTTGTTGATTTGACATGGAATGACCCTATGTACACCAACATTTTTAAAGAAATGAAAAGGTGAAAATGCCAAACTGAAGTCACAAACCATCTGTGTAAGTTCTAAATACACAAAAGTTGATTTGAACTGAATTTACGTGGCTATATCAATTGTTTACTATTCATTCATTAATTGATTCTATTTTTACTGTTCCTCACGTTCAATAAGGTTCCACGAAAAATGGGAAAATGGCGTGCTGATTCTCCTATATGTGTATCCCATGTACTAGATTGTAAACAATGAACATCAAACTTACCCCTTTTTTAGCACGTCTTTTGTAAAAAATGATCGTGCTTATGTTATCGGTTTGTCCGTCCGTCCGTCAGTCCATCCGTACATCCGATTGAAAAAATTCTTTTATCTTTCGATTTCATTTATGTTGAAGAGTGTTTTAGATATAGTTACTTTTTCAAATTACGCATAGATTTTCCGCTAGGGGGCGTAAAAGTAAATTACATTTTTCCCCGATAACTCTTCTTTTAAAACTCCGATTTGAAATATTTTTTTTCAGGGGATACATCTCCTGATGCAAAATCTTTTGCATATAATTTAAAATTTTTAGTAAAGATTACTTTGGCCGCCAGGGGGCGTAAGTGTTATTTTTTGCTTCTGATGTATTTGCCATAAAATCTGAGCTTCTATAATATCGATTAAAAAATTCTTTCGTGGACTGATGCCACTCACATCGATAAATCTTTTTGGAATATTTTCTTCTTAAAATATTTGACAGTTTCTCCGTCAGGGGGTGTAGACGTACATCCTATTTTTGTCAATATTTCTACTTCTAAGAGTCTGATTTGAAACATTCCTTCTTTGTTAGATAGTGTTTTCCGTGTGACATGTTTTTCATATAATTTCAAAATTTTCAAGTAATTCATAGACTTTCCGCTAGGGCGTAGAGGTAAATTGCGTTTCTCCCTATATCTCTGCTTCTAAATCTCCGATTTGAAAAATTCGTTGTGCACCGGATACAGCTCCTGGTGAGAAATAGTTTGCAGATAATTTCTAATTTTTATAAAAACATGGTTTGGCCACCAGGTGGCGTAAGTCTTAGTTTCCATTTCTGATCATTGCTGCAAAATGAGCTTCTAAAATCTCGATTGAAAAAAAGTCATTTGTTGACCGATACTACTTATGTCGACAAACCTTTTAGAAACAGTTTCTTCTTGAAATAAGGCATGGTTTATACGCCAGGGGGCGCAGATGTATATCTTATTTTTGTCAATATCTCTACTTCTAGCAGTCCGATTTGAAAAATTCCTTCTTTGTTTGATAGTGTTTCTAGTGTGACATGTGGTTCGTATAATTTCAAAATTTTCAAGTGATTCATATAGACTTTCCGCTAGGGGGCGTAAACGTAAATTGCGTTTCCTCCTATATCTCTGCTTCTAAATGTCCGATTTGAAAAATTCTTTCTGCACCGCATACAGCTCCTGTTGGGAAATCGTTTGCATATAATTTATAATTTTGTAAAAAATGGTTTGGCCTCCCGGTGGCGTAAGTCTAAATTTCCGCTTCTGATGTATTTGCAACAAAATATGAGCTTCTAAAATCTCGATTGAAAAGAAAGTTGTTTGTTGATTGATACCACTCATGTCGACAAACCTTTTAGGAAAATTTTCTTCTTGAAAAAAGCATAGTTTCTACGCCAGGGGGCATAGATGTATATCTTATTTTTGTCAATATCTCTACTTCTAAGGGTCAGATTTGAAAAATTCCTTCTTTGTTGGATAGTGTTTCCGATGCAAAATGTTTTTCCTATAAATTCAAAATTTTCAAGTAAATCATAGACTTTCCGCGAAGGGGCACAAAGGTAAATTGCGTTTACTGTGTTATTTCTGCTCCTAAAACTCTGATTTGAAAAATTCTTCCTGTATCGCATACAAGACCTGATGGAAAATATTTTTCACATAATTTCTAATGTTTGGTAAGGAATAGTTTGGCCACCAGAGGTAATAAGTGTTAATTTCTGCTTTTGAAGTATTTGTAGCAAAATCTGGGCTCCTGATAACTCGATTAATTTCTTTTTTCTTGGACCGATACCGCTTATATGGATAAACCTTTCGAAAATACTTTCTTCCTAAAATAATGCATGGTTTTCCCAGCAGGGGACGTAAAGTCACATCTTATTTTTGTCGATATCTCTGTTTCTAAGAGTTCGTAAGCTCACGATTCCATTTACAGCAATATCTGAGGGATTAAAGATCCGATTGAAAATCTTCTTTCTTTGGTCAGATCTATTGTTTTCCATACTGGTTCCATTGACTTTGAATAGCTTTGATAAATTTAATTTGCGTCAGAACGGATTCAAAAGACATGCTTATTACACCCGAAAATTCGGTGTCCTCTTTCTTGTTGTTCCTTGCTGCAAGTCAATTTGCACCTGCTTCTTCCTGCTTGCTGAACTTCGAGAATTTTAATTCCTTCTACAATTGTTCATTTGTGATGATGTTTTTGCAAATTGGTACACTATGATATGAAATTTAAAACGGATTTGAAGAATAAATTTTTTGAAACAAACAACCGAATGAAAGTCACAAGTCATGTAAGAAGTAGAAATAAGTGAAAGTTAAAACCTCTTTTTAAAAGAACCGCAAGAAGACCGCAACACAAATTTAGAAACACTCGGGGTCCCAGCATTTTCGTGTTGTGGTTGCCGACCAACACCGCGTAACCATGATTAGGCCTAATCCATAGAATACTGACAAAAAACACATCTTCAGGAACACCATCCCCTATTCCGCAGTTGTACCTGGACTAGTTTTCACTATTATTTTTAGTCCTCATCAGCGGGAATTAATGTAACTCAACATACATGTTATATTGCCTCGATTCCAGCAGTCCAAAGGCTCAACTTCTGCTCCATGCCTTTAGCTGTTCAACATGTTCCAATGTGTATACAGTTGGACAACGGCCAAGACGTGCAAACACAGATGCGAATGATTGCACAAGGACAGCTAAAGGCATTGAGCAGAAGTTGAGGCTTCAGACTGCTGGAATCGAGGCAATTAACAGCATGTACATTGAGTTACGTTAATTCCCGCTGATGAAGACTAAGAATAATAGTCGAAACTAGTCTGGGTACAACTGCAGAACGGAGGATGGTGTTCTTAAAGATGCGTTTTATGTCAGTATTCTATGGATTAGGCCTAATCATGGTTGCACGGTGTTGGTTGGCAACAACAAAACGGAAACACAGTGACTCCGAGTGTTTCTGAATTTGTGCTGCGTTCTTCTTGCGGTTCTTTTAAAAAACGTTTCTAACTTTCACTTATTTCTACTTCTTATATGACTTACGACTTTTGACTTTTATTCGGTTGTTTATTTCAAAACATTTTTGCTTTTCAAGTCCGTTTTAAATCTCACATCATAGTGCACCAATTTTCAAAAACATCTTCACAAGTGAGCAATTGTAGAAGGAATTAAAATTCTTGATAATTCAAGCAGGAAGAATGTGCAAATTGGTTTGCAGCAAGGAACAAAAAAGAGATAAGTTTGATGTTTAGTGTTTACAATTTAGTACATGGGATACACGTATAGCAGAATCAGGACGCTGTTTTCCCATTTTCCGTGGAACCTTATTAACATGAGAAACAGTAAAAAGGGTAAACATGTAAAACGAGCGAAACACACAGAGTCACGTACGACGGTAAAAGGTTCATTTAGCGGTAGATCTGTCTACAGAAAATCTTCTGCAATAGCAAACATAATCCCATTTTCATCCTACTCCCCAACAGCTCATAAATTTGCAGCCTTTAAAACTTATGTCAATCGTGCCAGGATTGTCTGCAACACTGAATCTTCCTTCAATGAAGAAATTGACACCATAAAGAAAATTGCTGAAACCCATCAGTTCCCACCTTCTACAATTCAAAAATTCCTCCAAAATTCCAACTTGAAAAATCTGTCTGCTCTCTCACCAATAATAATTGAAAAACCACCATTTGTTGGTTCCATCTCTTTCCATGGATCTTTCTCTTATAAGATATGTAAACTTTTCAAAACTATGGGCTACACTCTCACAGTGAAACCAAACCCTTCTGCAATAATGTGCCTGCTTAAAGACAAGGATCCTGTCTCACTTTTGGACACCCTGGAGTTTATGCTATTCCCATTTCAACTTCCTCTGGTCCCTCAGTGTATATTGGAAGCACATACCGAAGCATCAAAACAAGACTTGGTGAACACAAAAAAGATGTTTCCAATGGTCTTCCAAAGACAGCTTTATCTGCACTAACCCTTGAAGACACCTCTGCAGTTCCCATTTGGAAAGAAACCAAAAAAGTTGCCCCATTCATCAACAAGGTATCTCTGCATTTCCAAGAGAGCATTGAAATTTTGTTCACCAAAAACTGCAATTCAGAGACCCCTCACCAAATCCCATTTATTTGGATCTCTCTTCTAAAATCTGGCAACATTTCCAACACCCCAATTTCAAATTGTAGTTCTGGCAACCAGCTCATCCAGTTGATCGCGGTTGACCAAGGTCGTAGGATGACCGAAAGCTACCACTAAACGAACCTTTTACCGTACGTGACTCTGTGTGTTTCGCTCGTTTTACATGTTTATGTGTTATTGTCGCATGAAGCCTGAGTTTTAAACCAGTAAAAAGGGATCAATTAAAGAACGAATAGTAAACAATTGAGTATTTCAAGAAGATAACACCAAGTGTCACTGCCTCCCCTTTTACCTCTGCTGCTCTCGAGGCAAATCATTCTCCTCCTGAGGCACCTCGTTCTCCTCCTCCTTCGGATATGGAACACATAGAAGATGATGATGATTAAGACCCTGGTGATCCACTTCCACTGCTTGAATAAATTACATTAATTCTATACAAATTTGTTTGAATGTGCGTGTTGTTTGAATGAAAGTTGTTCGAATAAACATTGTTTGAATGTGAGGATCTTTGAGTATAATGTACACTTAAGTCTCATAACTGTACAGCAAGAACTGTGTGCCAGAAGTGTTTGTGTTTCATCCATCCATCCATCCATACACACACACACACACACACACACACACACACACACACACACACACACACACACACACACACACACACACACACACACACGTAGTTATTGCTAGCTTAGTCATCATGTGGAAAACATCACGTGGAAGTGGATATCAGCTTATCCTCACACAGTCATAAAAAGTGAGTGGTATTTTTAAAATTACAAATGTCTTTCATTTACAGTACATAACTGGTGGGTGTACGTATCAACAATGTAGGCTAACAGAGAAAGAGAGAGAGGGAGAGAAACTGACAGACAATCAAGTACATGTACATACACGTAGTACAATCAGTACACATACTACATGTAGTAATTTTAAATTTATAAAACATTGCAGTACAGTGTAGTATTGTTTAAAATTTTTTCGTGTCTGTTAAATATGCTCATCATTATTAAGAGTTAAGGTTTGGGGGGACCTAGAGATGTTCATGGCTTTTTCACTTTTGTGGGGGGGGGGGGTGCTGTGCCCGCAAATGTGGAGGGTTTACTGTACTGGTAAAACAAGGAAAATTTAAACGTGTTTGCACACATAACAAAAGAATTTCATAAAAAGTAAGCATTCATTTAAAAAAAATAAGGACTTTTTAAGCACTTTCAAAGGCCTTAGAAATGCAAATTCAAAATAAGGAGTTGTTAAAGACTCCCACGCACCATACAAACCCTGCGAAGAAGAGGCTAGATTCAACAGGGATGAAATAATGGAAATTTAATCAACACAGAATGGAACCTTTTATTCAGACCCCTTGGAATAAAGAATTTTTTCAGAATGTGGAGCACCCTGGCTAATCCTAAGTTTTGTCAAGCCTTATTATGTTGCTACCATAAATTACAGAGAGCATAGTCTGTGATAATAATAAATTATCTGGAGGGTTGCAAATGGTGAATTTATTGAAAAAAAAATTTGAATAATTTTTTAAGGATTTTTGCCCTAAAAATTTCAGAGACCCTGATGGCATCCTTGGCTACCAGGATTCAGTGTTTCTGTCTGCTGGGAAGCAGTAAATGTTTTTGCTCTTAGGAATTGGGTTTAGGGTGTTCTACCCAAGTATGGAGTGGATCCCTCTCTGACAGCATAGGCAAGGTTACTGTTTAGATGGATCTTATTTAGAAGATGCTAGATCTAACCATACAGAGAACAGTAATTAAATAAAATGCAAGTTGAGAAAACATTCTTTCAATAGAACTTCTAAAAGTGGGAAAAATATTGTTAGAAATGCTTGCTTTGCTAGCAAAGACAGAGAAGAAATAAGATGTTTCTTAATTTTCTTACTTCAGCTAAGAGAAGATTGTTTGTTATATACAGGGTGTTCGGAAAGTCACTGTGCACCTAAGCTATGCACTTAGAAAAAATGTTCGAAGTGATTTCCACGAGCGTCGATACAGTGTTGAACCCGTTTCAGTTTATTTGCAAACACTTGCTGCAGCTCTGCTTGTGAGATGTTTCTGATGAACGTAGTTATTGCAGTTTGTAATTGATCAAGGGCGCGTGGGCGATCATGATACACAGCAGATTTTGCTGCGCCCCACAGAAAAAAAGTCTGGTTGAGTAAGGTCCGGGGAGCGAGGGGGCCATAGGTTTTTTGGGATGACACATTCGCCGAAAATCTCATTCAGAAGTTTCATAGAGGTGTGAGCTGTGTGCGCAGTAGCGCCATCTTGTTGAAACCAGCTGTGGGCGATTTCGTCTTCTTCAAGGCGGCCGATGAAGTCGTGGAGTATGGAACAGTAATGTGCACTATTCACGGTGTCCTGAAAGAATAACGGCCCGACAATGCGTCGTCGGGATAGCGCAACCCACACTCCGATTTTCTGGTCATGCAAGGGTCGTTCTGACACAGCATGAGGAGTCTCTGTGGACCACAATCGTGTGTTTTGTGCGTTAACATACCCAGAGAGGTGGAACCACGCCTCATCTGTAAAGAAGGTGACATCAAGAACAGCAACAGTTTTCGTTTGAATAAAATTGTTAAACCATTCACAGTACCAGAGTCGTTTTACGTGATCCGCCGGTTGAAATTGTTGTACCGCTGTTACTTTGCATGGGTAGAGGTGCAATGATTCTCTCACTGCTTTATGCGCTGTCGCAAAAGCCCGATATTTTCCTCTTGCGCCAACTTGCGCAATGATTTTGATGGACCCTCCAGCAGGGAGTCAGATATGTCCATCAACTTCTCATCAGTAAGTTTAGTTGGTCTCCCGCTTCGTTCGGCGTCGAACACTGAGTCTGTCGCACGAAATTTCTCAATAAGTCGACAAACTGCATTACGATGAGGTACAGGTGTGTCTGGGAATTTGGCAGCAAATTGCTGCCAAACTAAATCGGTGTATTCATTGCCTTCTCGAAAGACGTATTCAACCAGAAACACACGTTCTGCAATTGAAAGAACCACAGTGCGAAAAACTGAACAACAACAGCACACACGATAACTTCGATACTTACAGTAACAACGACTCATCTCTGTTGACCTCTGGAACTCAACTGCTGCAATGCGGCAACCGACGCTTCGAGCAGCTTGCTGCACATGCGCAGTGAGCCCCATGGGTTCCCGCGGTCGGCTGCGACTGGGAGAATCCAATTTATTACGTTACGGTGGCACATACTGCACTAGATAACTGCGAAAACAAAACGGTAGCCTAGGTGCACAGTTACTTTCCGAACACCTATATATATATATATACTGTATATATACACATCGATGAGCCATTACATTATGATAACCTACATAATAAGCTGCAGGCCCCCCTTTAGCCTGCAAAACAGTGGCCACTTGGCGAGGCATCGATTCGATGAGGTGGTGATAGGTATCCTGGGGTACCTGGTACCATAATGTCAACAGTAGATCTTTCAGTTCCCATACATTTTGGGGTGGTGGTGATTTAGCGCAAACCTGCTTTTCCAAGTCGAACCACAAATGTTTGATTCAGTTCATGTCAAGTGAATTTGAAGGCCAGGGCATTAACAGAAAGTCACCAGCATGTTCCTCAAACCACTCTTTGACCATTCTGACAGTGTGGCATGGCATATTATCCTGTTGGTAATGGCCATCACCAGCAGGTAACACAGTTGCCATGAATGGGTTAACTTGGTCCGCAACGATGTTCAGATACCTGACAACTCTCAGAGATTGTGTTATTGGGAAAATGGGGCCTAAAGTGTCCCAAGAAAACATCGCCCACAGCATAACACCCCTGCCACTGGCCTGTTTCCTCCCAACAATGCATCCAGGTGCCATAGTCTCGGTTGGTAATCAGTATATCCACGCTCGGCCGTCTACGTGGTGCACCACAAATCTTAATTCGTCAGACTCTGTCATTTTCTTCCAATCATCCACGGTCCAATCTCGATGATCTTAGGCCCATTTTATGCGTTGTTGGCAATGATGTGCAGCAAGCATGGAGACCTGGCTGGGTCTTCAGCTACGGAGGCTCATGTGCAAAAGGCTGTGATGAACTGTGTGCTGTGACACATTGTCCTGATCACCACTGTTGTAGCTGCGGGCGATTTGTTCACTGCGGTAGCTGTGAAAAATGCTCGATAGTCTCTGCTGCTCTCTGGCATCAATGAGTTGCGGACGACACACAGTCGTCGCTTGGCCATCTGTGCACCACTTTTTATATGTACTCACTACAGCGGCACGTGAACAATCCACAAGCAGCACCGTTTCTGAGATCGTAGTTCCAAGGTGCTGTGCCATTACAATTTGTCCTTTATCAAACTCCGATAAATCGACAGCTTTTCCCATCCCGACTCCGAACACTCTACTAACCGAAAGCCGGTCCTCAGATTGTGTTGTATATATACTGCTCTGTGAACTTCACCTGCACCACTGTTCGGTCTCCAGGCACGCTCATTTCTCTAGGCTGCGGGTGATCATAATATAAAGGCTCATCAGTATACATATATAAATTTCCTGCATTCATTTTATTTAATTACTGTTCACCGCTTTGTTGGATCCAGTAACTTAAGAGTAAAAATTGAGTCTTCAGGTCCAACTAAATCGTAAATAGAAAATCTCCATCACTGGCTTAATGAAGATGGCTGGTGACCGGAGGCAAAGTAAGCCTCGCGTGAAACAACAACACAGGTGATTCAGAGTAGCTTTGGGAAGTGACTAAGTATCAATAAACACCTACCCCAAAAAATGTGTTTGATTTCTCCATTGAAAACAGAACAAACGTAGATTTGGCACAGGCAGGAAACTCTTTCTATATCAGACATACATACACAAGACCTGACAACATTGGCTACAGCCTTATCAGTAACATTCCAACATTTGCTGGAGCCTTGTCAGTAGCATTCTCATGCGATATGTTATACACTAAAGAGCAAATTGAATTAGAGACAGCTGGCGTTATACAAATGTGGCGCTGTGGGTGGCCCTGTAAATGGAAACGACATGATGTATGCAGCGATCTGACAATATAAGGAGTGATGCGACAGGAATCAGTAAGAGTCGGACGCAGTATGGGTAAGACGAAGGATCTAAGCGCATTTGATCGTGGGCAAATTGTGGGGGCCAGACGAATGGGTCACTCCATCTCGGAAGTCATGCAGGCACTAGGATTTTCACGAGCCACTGTGTCACGGGTGCACCGTGAGTACATCAAATCCGGTAAAACCATCCCTGCAAGGGCCAACTGCCATGGACAACAGATTGTGGATGAGTGGGGTCATCGTCAGCTAGCTCGCATTGTAACAGCGGATAGACAGGCCACAGTGCAAGAAATCCCTCGGCAATTTAACGCTGGTGCACAAAAATGTTTAAGCAGCCACACCATCCAGAACCATCTCCTCGCTATGAGGTACGGAAGCCATCATCCCATGAGGGTACCGCTGCTGACCGCACATCACAGGGTGCAAAGATTAGCATGGGCGTGGAAACATCGCCACTGGACCCTAGACATGTGGGAAAATGTTGCCTGGACTGATGAGTCGAGATTCATGTTGGTACATGCGGATGGCAGGATATGAGTACGGCGCAAACCACATGAAGTGATGGATCCTTCTTTCCAGCAGGGTACTCTTCAAGCTGGTTGGGGTGGCATTCTCGTCTGGGGACTGTTTACATGGACTGAAATGGGACCCCCTGGTTCGTGTGACATCGTCCCTCACAGGTCAACGTTACTGGGATATCCTGGAGAACCATTTGCTCCCGTTTGTGCATCTTCAACATCCCACTGGGGACCTCATCCTGCAACAAGACAATGCACCGTGCCATCGCTCCCGAATTGTATCCGAATGGTTGGATGAACACTCCACCGACGTAACCTCGCTTCTTTGGCCAGCTAGGTCACCTGACCTCAATCCCATCAAGCACGTCTGGGATGCCATCAAGAGAGATGTTCGAGGCTTTGACCCCCTCCATCAAATGTTTGTGAACTGTGGGAGCTTGTTCAGGGGTCGTGGATCTGCATGTCTTCCCTAACGCTTCCGGTGCCTTGTTGAGTCCATGCCGAGATGAATCGCCGCTGTCATCAGGGCGAAAGGTGGTGCTACACGTTACTAAACAGGTATCTCTAATTCAATTGCTCTTCAGTGTACAATTATGATCACGACACATGCAAACCAAATAAGTAATTCATGCAAATAAATCAAAATGGTTTGGATTTTACCGCTTTCATTTTTAACTATAATTTATGCTGTGACCAGATATTTCAACTGACAACACTAAAAAGTTTTTCAGTATTTACATTTAAAAAAAAAATGAACACTGGTCAAACGACCTAGAGTGGTTGTTCCGCCCAGTAGTGAGTCAGATAATTCGAAACAGCTAATATTTAGACAAAAATATACTATAAACACAAAGTAAAATTTTAAAATCTTACCTTTGATTTTCTGTTGGTAGTCAAATGACTAAATGCTTTATTCTATAAAAATGTTTTTATTTTTTGAAAATGAAGTACCTGGACCAATATATGCAGGTTATAACACAAATTAGTTTTAGTCATTGTCATTTTCTGCACTTCTAAAAATATGAGTTTTTACACAAAATTTTATATACTGTAAGTTGTAGTTCAACGTGAATTATTTTATTCTTTATGGCATGCATTTATTTTATTTTTTTATTTTTATTTTTTTTTATTTTTTTTTTTTGCCTTTTTGAGTTCATCGTGAGTAAAGTTTTTGTTGTAACAGCAGTCAATATTCACCTTCTCAATTAACAAAGATTCCAGTGTTTTAATACCCAAACTAGATCTAAACTCTGTTTGATTTTTGTGCAGCATATTAAATAATCTTTCTGTTGGTGCATTGCTATGTGGCACCACTAGCCAGGATAACATCACTTTAGGCAAAACTATGTACTTGAAGTTCCCATCTCCACTCTTAA
Source organism: Macrothele yani (assembly GCA_039090855.1). Classification (NCBI taxonomy): domain Eukaryota; kingdom Metazoa; phylum Arthropoda; class Arachnida; order Araneae; family Macrothelidae; genus Macrothele; species Macrothele yani. The sequence continues at coordinate 101,177,576 of CM077004.1, read as the reverse complement.
GCTCACTGAGTTTATGCCAAGCAACATCAATTCTTTCATATCTGTTATGCCAGAAGGAATTTTTTCACTTTGATACTGTGCAAATTTGAACTCCAGCTGATCACCATCTTCACAGCTTTGAAATAAATCTGCAAAATATTTTACTGATTGGTAGCTTGCTGAGCTACATGAGTGAATATTTGCTATGCCAGCATGTGTGAAAAATTCATCTTGCATAGGTAACTTTTTAGTATGTATTTATTCACAAGCTGCACACACACACACACACACACACACACACACACACACACACACACACACACACACACAAAAAACTTTCCAACTGAAGAAGATAAAATTCATCAATTTCACTTGTTGACAACTTACAATCTTTTATGTTCTTGTGGCTAATCCAATAACAAGTTCATCATCATTCTCTCTCTCTTTTTTTCTTTTTTTCTTTTTTTGCTTTAGGAAGTTCACACTCAAAACATATTCAGACTTTGAAATAGCTGATGGTGTTATAAATTGAACAAGTAGATCAAAATACAATCTATGCAATTCTTTCTTCAAAATGTGAATGCAAGGCTGGTCTTTATGGAGAGCAATATTAATTTTTGTGAATGTTTGTATAATTATTACTTGCATATACTAAAAAGCATGCTTTTCAAAAGTTTTGTATATGTTAAAAAACGGAGTACTTCATGAGTTCAATTGACAGTCCCACGTTATACGTCATGGAAAAAACAATTTAAAAAAAAACTCACTTGGAACACTCATGTGAAGCAAAGATCCTCTGTAAGTAGTACTTCATGTGGAATGAAAGAATCACTAACTTGGGTTGAAAAGGCAATTACAAATAGTCATATCCACATTTTTTATAGGGCGTAACTTCCATTAAGCTTAATATCCTGTGGTTCATGGTGGGCTGTATTGAAACAAATACACAATGTGAAGGTCTCTGTATGCAAATGTTTCCTGCAGAACAACATAATTCATGGTGGTATATCATAGAATATTCCACAACAAACTTTGTTGGTATAATTGTTTTAACAAAAAAAAAAAAAATACAGCTTTGTCTGGGGAGACTCTATTAATGCCTTAATCATTAAGAACTGCTGGTTTTTCTTTTTTAAATTATCACAGTCACCTGAATTTTTTTTTATTTTAAAGCTCCCATTGTTCTATGATTCTATTTAGAGCACTTTCAAGAGATAGCCAATGAGTACTTGCATGTTTAAAAATTTTATGCACTTTTTCATTACATAGATTTTGGTATAATTTAAATGCATTTTTTCTTTTGCTACTTGTTTTAAATAGTAATAAATTTGGATTAACAAAATTTCAACATCGACTGGAAGCATTTTTGTTGCTTTCTGTGCTGCAAGATGTATCAGGCGGCATGAGCATCCAACAACTTTAATATTTGGCTGCTTGCTTCTTAAGTAAGATGACACACCTTTGAATCAACCAGTCATTGTGCAGGCATTGTCACAACAAAATGATACACAATCTTTCCATCCTATGCCCAGTTTCATTAATTCCAAGTCAATTAAGTTGAAAACACCTTCTCCTGTGTTATCAGAAGACTCTAATAATGAAAGTAAAGATGATACAATCTGTCCCTTTTCATTACTATTGTAACTCACAACTATGGGATACAGTTTTTTGATTTCAATATCATTGCTTCCATCAGTTGCTAATGAAAATAAGTTATTCAGGATTATAGCAGCAATTTTAATTTTACTGGAATCGGCCATTGACTGAACAATTGCACTTGTTTTCGTACAACTACTACTATATTTTTTCGTAATAGACGAGTCTGAAAACATTTTTGCAAATAATGGGATGGCATGATTTTCTGCAGAAATCAGAATATTATGCTCAATTAGAAATCTCACGAACAAACTTTCAGAGCATATAACATCCCAATCATCATTTTTCATGTAGAGAGACAAGACACTATGATTAGATAATTTGTTTTTGACAAATTCTTCATGCCGCTTGCTAGCAATATGGTGACGACAATCATCACAGCCACCGTGAACAACAGAATAATCAGGTTTACACACAGTACAATGTACGTACACTTCCTTTTCTGATCGGATTATGTAGAGCCACTGTTTGGAATACGCTTCCTTGAATTTCTGGAATTTATTTTGTCTTTTCTGTGGCTTTTAAATGGCATTGTCATTATGATGTTCTTTAAGGAAACAATTCATTCTTAGATGCCAACGAACGTCGCGGAAATAAACTGAAATTTAAAAAGTGAAAGCCAGCAACTAATCACTTACTCTACAATAAACATTTTAACCTCATCATACAGAACAGCACAGAAAAACGATGCCAGATTTAGTTACCTCACATGCATCCATTCATATCACTAAGCTGTTCTCCGAGATTCAGAGGTTAGCTCCAAACAGAAATACAAACTACCAGATAATTTTTACTTATTGTTGCCGTATCAAACTTCTCCATTTACAGCAATCTTGACATACAACTCAGGCTTCACTGACATCCATCACATGCCGTACACAAGATCTCTACTTCATACTCATAATCTTTTTCTCATGTAGACACTCCTGAATCTGATTCTCCCATGACTTCCTTGGCCTTCCTCTGCCTTTCCTTCCTGCCACTTGGGCCAAAAAGATTTTCTTAGTAAGCATCTCATCACTCATTCTTTCAACATGGCCAAACCACTGAAGCATGTCAGTCTCTACTTTTTTTTTTTTTATTCATAGTTAGTCTCATGTATGTAATCCTGCATTGTCTGGAGGGAGAGCACATGGGTGGACATCAGCGTTGTTATACAATATGTTTACTGCCGATAGTGAGGTATCTATTATCAGCAGTAAACACATTGGATAACAACGTTGATGTCTACCCAAGTGCTCTCCCTCCAGACAATGCAGGATTACATATGAGACTGATCAAGAATAAAAAAAACTGAACTTTTCAACAGGGCGAAAAATAAGAACGTGCTGGGAAACAGCATGAATATAATGCAACGTGAGCATGACAGAATTGTTCACTGAAATGTATTTATGTAAATATTAAACTGGAGCACATCACTGTATTTTAAATATATATATATATATATATTTACATTTAACAATACAAGATAAATGGAACATTGCAGAGAGAAAAAAAATTAACGATCACGGGCGAAACCTTAGCTCCGTCCGATTTCCGTTTTAGGAAAGTTTTTCTCCATTTTTAAGCTGCAGCACAAATATTTATGGAAAAAAATTATATTTCACAAAACTACTGAGTAGAAGAAACATCACAAGAAAAAAGAATAATGATTACAGGAGAAACCTTCACTCTGTCTAACCTTCATTTCTGAGAGTTTTAAAAGTCAGAATTCCATTATCTGACAAAAAAACGACCCCCCCTCCCCCAATCCCTTTCAAATTTCTGTTCAGTTCTGCATCGATCTCAAGAATTATCAAAATGATGACGGAAAAGACTGACTTCCTCAAATCCATGGAAGAATCTCGTACCTGAAGATTGCAGATAAATTTCCTCACTGTAATTCCCGCTTTCTGAAATTGTTCTTACATTTTCAAGCTGAAATGCAAATGCCTATGGAATAAAATTATATGTAACAATAATACTGTGCAGAAGAAACATCGCGAGAAAAAGAAATCACAATTATGGGGGAAATGTTCACTTCATGTAACTTCTGTTTCTGAAAGTTTTGAAAAATGAAATACCATCCCAAGACCAAATAGCGACCCCCCCCCCTCCAGCTAATCCTTCAAAATTTCTCTTTAGTTTTGCATCAATCTCGAGAGAATAACCCAAATGATGACAAAAAAGGGGAATTCCGTGAATCCGCGGAAGTATCTCATGTATGGGTTTAGAGTTCTGCTGTTAAAATGCTGTGACTATCAGAGATGAGAAGAGCAGGGCTGCCACACTGATGTGACTTCCCCACCTCAGTCAACAAAGATGGGCAGATTTCCTGCTTCATCTTTGACCTTGCGTGCACTCCCCTCTTTCCTATTTCCTCCCGCAACCAATTCAAACACAGGTGCATTTTCCTTAACAGCAAGGAGTGTGGACACAACATTGAAGCATTAATCCTGTTTCCTCTACAATATTTTACACTAAATAACCTTTTTCAATGAAAATAAGAGAACATCTTTAAAAGTACAAAAATAATGCATGGATTGAAGAAGGATTAAAAAAAAACGGCCAATCCATTTTTATTTTTTACAGAGAGAAAAGCATACTACACGCATTTAATAATGAAAATAAAAAAAATCCTCCCATAGGTAGATTAGTTGTACCTGTTATCAGCTTTCAAGCACAAGTGGCCTGCGGCACATAGCTGAGAATTACGGTTACTCGTTCCAGGCACAAGAAAAGGATACATGGCAGTGGTAGGTCACATGATCAGGTGACCAATTCACTGCGACCGCACAACTTTTATGGAAACTACAATTGACAAGATCTTACGGAAACTACAACTGACACCACATTTTTTTACTGTCTACATCAATTAATGCAGTGTAATCTGTAGAAACTATGTACAATCCATAGCAGTTGAGAAGTCTGCATACATATCACTGAGCTGTTTACTGAGATTCAGAGGTTAGCTCATCAAAGAAGATAATCTGCCAAAGCAAAGTGGCTGTTGGTGTTACATTTTGCAAACTGTTGACACATCAAACATCTCCATTTTTGCAATTTTGGCACACAACTTGAGATTCACTAACATCTTTCATGTGTCACACACAAGACCTTTTGTATTTGTTCCAATACAGTGAACACCAAGCATTAAATGTGACAGCCAGAAGAAAAATGGGAGGTGTTCTTTAGTAGAAGAAAAAAGGCTGAAGAATAAGTTTTCTACTATCCCCCCCCCCCCTGCATTGACTGATAGATGAAAATTATCACTTCAAAATTTCATGAGCTTATAATGCACCTACCGATGTACACAAACAATGTGAGGGATTGACCTACGGCATATGAGTGTTAGTATGTATCTATGTGTATTAAAAAGGATAAACAGAAACTAACTTCTTTTTCTGAAGTGCTAGCTTGAATACGCTCATTGAATGAGTTTTGTACGGTTACATCCATGTCTTGATTGGTACCTTTAAAACACAACATTTTAAAATCATTATTAAAAGTTTTAAGAAATGGCAAATTATGTTATTTCATACAGTAAGCACATCCTAAAAATGCATTACAAAATTTATATATATAACTGAAAAAACAGTTTTCATGTAATAAAAACAGAAAGATGAAAAAACTTGATGCTGAAAATGTTTAACAATACTCTGACTGCCAAATGGTATTTGACAAACTTAATTTTCAGTCAAGTTTGAAATGCAACTACACCAATAATTAGAAAATGTCTAATATACATATAATACATGGTGGGCCTAGGAGGCAGAGACAACACATCAAGTTACAGACTGTGAGCAAGCAAATTCAGTTCTCACCGATTTCATGACCAGCCTGATGTTGCAATACAGATCACGTTGGTCTCCTATGTGCTTATTGTCCTTCAACCTTCCCATAAACAACATGCTCAAGCATGCTCATAAGACACCAATATGCCACATATATTATTAAGCCATTTAAGTTTCACAAGGCAGACCCACTACTGCAGTCTTAGTGTGAAATAAATCACAGGTGTGAAGTACCAAATAGCAGCAACACCATTTTAGAATTTATATCAGATATTATCACACAGAGAACAGTGATCATCACGAAAATATTAAAATTACTACTACAGGGTTCCCACTCAAAAGTAATAAAAAAATTCCCTGATTTTTCTTGGTTCTCCAGGTGGTTTTTCAAGTTTTCCAGAGTGGCATGTTGCAAAGAATTTTTACATTTCATTCCATTCCATTCATTTTTCTCACCAAAGCACACACTTGTAAATTCTTTATGTAATTTGTCTTTATAAAATTACCTGCTTTTCATTAATAACAACTAACTGTGCCCATTATTTTTGTACCAAACTTCCGTGAAATTTGTGAATACTACACACACAGAATTTGTAAATACATTCCCATAGAAACCGGTCACATATAAGAAAAAATCTGTCAGTTGAATAGTTTCAGTTTTTCTATAACACAATGCAGCTAAGCTTAATGATGGAATGGCTCTGTTCAAAGAAACATGTTTCAAGAGAACGAACAGACAAAGGACTTTGCTCCATCATTGGGTTGGTTCTCTTGTGAAGTGTTTCTTCAAGCAGGAGCCATTGTGCCTAATTGTTCCATGTTATAATAACTGCCTGCAGAAATTGAACAAAAGCTTAAAAACTGGAAATTTAAAAATTCAATTTTGCATCTTTTTTTAGAGAATAAAGGAAATACTTAATATAACTGAAAGTAAGATCTACCAAATTCTCGGCAGGCAGTAATTGCAAGCAAAAGTTTGAAATCTTGAAAAATAAGTTTTTTTGGCAAAATAAAGTATCCATTGATATTTACCAAAAAAAAAAGGGGGGGGGTAATTTTCCCTGAGAATTCCAGGTTTTCTCTGTTTTCCAGGTTGAGTGGGAACCCTGTACTAAACTTTCAATGAGATCACACTTTATGACTAGTGCTAATGTTTCCATTCCTTTCATTTGGTTAGCAAAAATATTTATTACAAAAAAAATGTTTTCATCTTCCTATTTTGTAAAATAAGTCACAAATGAAAATACAAAATCGGGATAAAAATTTTGAACTCAATACAGAATATAATGTGGAACTAAGAATCTCACTTCTTCTAGTCCCCTACCCCCCTTCCAAGCACAGGCTAACATAATAAAAGGTCACTGAAATTGGTAAAAAAAAAAAAAAAAAAAAAATACATTGAAAATGTAATATTTTTCCCAGAGATTAAAAAATGTTCTTCACTAATGCATGGGGAAATTCACAAGTACATTATTTTCTGCAATCAGATGGCAATAATGACTTGCTTTTTTAGTTCATTGAGAACAATGAACTAAAAGTAAGTCATTATTAATTCATTGAGAACAATGAACTAAAAGCAAGTCATTAGTTCATTGAGAACAATGAACTAAAAGCAAGCCATTATTGCCATCTGATTGCAGAAAATAATGTACTTGTGAATTTCCCCATATATTAGTGAAGAACATTTTTCAATCTCTGGGGGAAAATATTACATTTTCACTGTTTTTCTCTATATCTCCTCAGAAAACTTAAAAAATTATACCACCCAGGAGTGGGAATCAGATCTGCATCTCCTGATTACCATTCAAAGCCTACTACTGTTACACCACTCAGGATAACAAGATTCCACGCAATTTGCTTCAACTAGAGCAATCTGAAGTTGTTCAGATTTCTAAGCTGCAATTTCGTAGCTTTAGTTACACGGGACTTCATTGTCTTGCATAGTGTAACAGTAGCTAGTTCAAATGGTAATTAGGAGATTCTCAGAGCTAGATTTCCACTCCAAGGTGATGAAATTGTCAGTTTTCAGAGGAGATGTTACATGGAGAACCGTGAAATATAAGAAATTCTGAAAATAATGCACTTGTGAAGTATTTTTTACCACAAAACATAATAGGTGTATTATGGTTTAAAACTCGGGCTTCACGTGACAATAACACATAAACATATAAAACGAGCAAAACACACAGTCACGTACAGTAAAAGGTTCGTTTAGCGGTAGCTTTTGGTCATCCTACGACCTTGATCACCTGCGATCGACTGGATGGGCTGGTTGCTAGAACTACAATTTGAAGTTGGGGTGTTGGAAATGTTGCCAGATTTTAGAAGAGAGATCCAAATAAATGGGATTTGGTGAGGGGTCTCTGAATTACAGTTTTTGGTGAACAAAATTTCAATGCTCTCTCGGAAAGGCAGAGATGCCTTGTTGATGAAAGGGGCAACTTTTTTTGTTTCTTTCCAAATGGGAACTGCAGGGGTGTCTTCATGGGTTAGTGCAGATAAAGCTGTCTTTGGAAGACCATTGGAAACATCTTTTTTGTGTTCACCAAGTCTTGTTTTGACACTTCGGTATGTGCTTCCAATGTACACTGAGAGACCAGAGGAAGTTGAAATAAGAATAGCATAAACTCCAGGGGTGAACAAGGGTGAGACAGGATCACTGCTTTAAGCAGGCACAGTATTGCAGAAGGGTTTGGTTTCACTGTGAGAGTGTAGCCCATAGTTTTGAAAAGTTTACATATCTCATAAGAGAAAGATCCATGGAAAGGGATGAAACCAACGAATGGTGGTTTTTCCATTATTATTGGTGAGAGAGCAGACAGATTTTTCAAGTGGGAATTTTGGAGGAATTTTTGAATTGTAGAAGGTGGGAACTGATGGGCTTCAGCAATTTTCTTTATTGTGTCAATTTCTTCATTGAAGGTAGATTCAGTGTTGCAGACAATCCTGGCACGATTGGCATAAGTTTTAAAGGCTGCAAATTTGTGAGCAGTTGGGGAGTGGGATGAAAATGGGATTATGTTTGCTTGCAGAGGGTTTTCTGTAGACAGATCTGTTGAGAAGATTCCCTTGCCTTGCCAGGTGGACATCCAAAAAGTCAATGCCTTGCTGCGATTCTTCATTGATGGGAACTTAAGGGAAATCTTTTGAAGAAGAGATTCAAGGTCAGTTCTATTGTGTGGCCAAATTACAAAAATATCATCAACATATCGAAGCCAAATGGAAGGTTGTAGATTGTGTTCCATGACTATGTTTTTTTTTTATATGTTGCATGAAAACTTCAGCCAGAAGTGGAGAGAGAGGTGAACCCATCGGAAGTCCTTCTTGCTGACAGTAGTATTTGTTGTTGAACTTGAAACAATTAAGATCTCTCAGAGTTCGAAGGCAGTCGTACAGGTCTTTTGTTAGTGTGCAGGAGAGTGATTGGTTTTCTTTTAGTAATTGTACTAGCAGCATATGAGAGTGGAAAAGACATCCACCTTTGTATTATAATAATAATACAGAAAAAAGCAGTATCTTGGAAAAAGCTGGTGTTTATGATACAGAAAAAATCAGTATATTGGGAAAAGCTGGTGTTTATGAAATACCAATAACAGGCATCCCACCAATATCGTACATAGGGAGTACCAAAAACCAATTAAAGCATTGCTTGCAACAACACATAAAAAAAATTGGCAAAAAAAGAAGCAAAATCAGCACTGATACAATATTGCTTAGATAATCAAAGATACCCAAAATTTGAAGACATCAAAATAATTAAATCATGTAACAATGAAAGACATTTGTGTATTGCAGAATCTGTGCTGATCGAAAAAAATAGGGATCGAGTATGTAATCATAATGACCCAAATATACTTAACGAAAAATGGAAAGAACTAATAAAAATAGAACAAAAAAGAAAAAAATACTGCAGAAGAAAATAAAATATTAACTACAGTTCCTAACAGATGAAGCCACGGTGGCCAAGTGTTCAATATGACGTAGGAGATGGGGCTGACGCAAGAAATTGCTTCTCTCACTCACTCGTACTGTGATAGCAGGGCTGATACCATCTAGCCTCCTGATGATGACCCTGAACGGGTGGAAAGCTGCTCGGGGCAATCTACGTTGGGAACGGCAGAGGTGTGGTGCATGAATGAGAGAGTGAGATGAGTTTGTAAATAGGGGGCAATGAGATAAGTTTGTTGTGAATAATTGCATTTTAGGTTTTAAAATGTTTTTGTTAGATGTTTTGGTGTTTGTAAATAAGAAGTTAGTTTATGGTTTCTAAATGTTCACGCAATTAGGTTCACTGAATGATAGGTTTTATAAGCCAATTAGACTACAGGTTAGGGTTATTCAAAGTCAGTGTAAATATAGGTTTTTAAGCAAAAAATAGGTTTCTGGGATCAAGTATCATTGCAACAGTATAGATTAATAAATTACTCACTCAGTCAAATAAAAGAACAAGTTGAAGACAACATAAAACCGCCGCACCAGCAGCCCAAACCAACCGTAGATATTAAAATGGAAATAAACGTGCAAAGAAATGTATTTTTTCAGAGAAAACAGACCGTCTAGTAGAGGTAAGTTTCTCTCATTGCTCTCATTAAGGTAATTGTAGGCACGTAAATTTTTGAATAGTTATAGTGATACTGTGACTTTTCAAACAAGGAATTATGGTTATGTTTTAGAAAATATTAAGTATTCCAAGTTATAAAATGAAGCTATTTTAATCAATGTTCAAATTTTTATCCTTGGGAATGCATTAATTGCGAAGAAAATGTATACAGAAGTTTTTCCATTGGAAGTATAGAAAGCAAAATTACTTGAAGTCCACCTAAAACAACTGAGATAGCTTTACCAACAAAACATATGCATAACAAATTCTCTGCGTCACCATGGCAGCAAGTCACAGGGACCAGAACGTTCCTCTGTGGTTATCGTGAAAACATACAAGCCGTTCGTTTCTTTCCTTTGCGTCTTTAAAAAATGCTTAAAAATCAGGAAATTACTTTTTCTTAAATTTTTTTTTGTAAAAAAGGGACGATAGTTGTAAGTTTATGCTGTAAAAATTGTAATGTGTAATGATTTATAGTATGTCATACATCCATTTTTTTAAATGGATCCCATCGTGAAATAGAGAATTTTGTGAAATTTAGAAATTTAATTTCTCTTAAACTAAATCGGAATTAAAAAAAAGGGCAATGAGGTGCAAAAATTTGGTCATGGCACTACATGCCTACAAAGTTTCGTAGTTTTGTTGCTGTTAGTGTGTCCGGAACGCGACCTGATAGCACTTTTTTGCTTACCTTAACTTTGAAATACAATAGCTCTTGAAGTATTGCTAGAATTGAGAAACGGTTTATTTCAGCGTGTTCTCCAAACAATTCTCCACAAACTATGTAAATTTCATATTTTTGTGTTCAATACATTTGCACGACAAGCTAGGAAAGCAAGAGTGTCACAAAATTTCTAAAACAGCGGCAGCAGCAGCTACTTTTTTTTAGAATCTTAGTAAATCTGTTAGGTTTCTACCATATTTCCAATCATGTACTGTGCTTGTAGATACAACTTCATCATTGCTTAAAAAATACATAACTGCTCTGAGAAAAGTGTTCAACTGATTCTTGCTTTTAGAAATTTATCTTCAAAGTCTGTTGAAATAAGTAGGGACAAAACTGCACAGCAATTGATTCCAGCCATAACTGCAGTGCAGTAAGTGATAAATGTTAAGCCATTCCTATCATGGAACTGAACGAATTTGTACCATGGTGTTTCCTTATCTAAAATTAGATCATTTTCTGTGGAAATGCCTTTGAGGCATTTTCGCACTCCAAACGACATTGCAGTTTAAAACACAAACAGCCAACAATGAAGACAATATTGCTCATTTCATCCTCAGTAAGAGTGATGTCAATATTTCTGTTACAAAATTCTATCAGTAAATTCTCATCAGCACATTCAGAATCAAACAAGTCAATGTCAAAAATGCTGCAAAATTATTTTATGGAAAGGTCATCATAGCGAGAAGATGTCAAGTTCAATATACATATAATTCTCAATTTTTTCTCTGATTCGTACATTTGTTAGAGGGAAATGTTACAATTACAACCACTGAGTTGCCTATATTGACCAAATCTGAATTCCAATTTATGTGTTTGAAATTTACCTAGTAAAATATACTTTCAATTGCAATCTTCAAGAAGGTAACGAATCAGATGAATAAAAATTAATGTCGAGACAGAAATGGCAGTAAAAGTCTCCCTTGATAGACCACCTTGCAATCTTCCAACACAACCTGCTCTCTACCTCATAATCCAGTCATGAAATTTTTTTAGGAATTTTATTTGATCACCATTTGTAGAAAAAACGGGATTTCTTTTGCAAATTTCTTTCATACAGCTTTTAATGTTTACTATCTCCCACCACGTAATAACAATTTTTAAAAATTCTGCTGTGCCTTCCCAGCCTTCCAACATTAACTTAGAGCCTAGTGATTTGAATGCTGAAATATTTGATGAATCAAAAAAATTTGCAACATATTTTACTTCCTGTTTCTGAAAATTTGAGGAGTTTAAGATTTTCAATGATAACTTATGTCCATATTTAACAGTAGATGCACTTTCGAAATTGTAAATTTTTACCAAATTTTAAAAACTAGCTTGTTTCCAACCTGTTTCGTTATCATTTTCAAAATATGATATCCTAAAACTCTCATTTTGAGAAAGCCAGTTGTTTCGAATACAGTTTAAAATATGAACAGTGTCAAAGACAAAAAACAGAGGTCTTGAGCTGTCTAGTGGATGATTAGCAACTGAATATGGAACTTGCTATTTTCCAAAGAGTTTTTGAACATTTTATGGTTGGTACTATTATTGTCTGATATAGTAAAAATAACTTCGTAGCTAATTCCTTCCATATCTATAATGTATTTTTTTTATGCACGCAAAAAATTCATCATGTGATAAGGTTGTTACAGGTAAAAATGACATCACATCTTTATTTGTGGAAAATATAAAAGTTAAAAGAACTGCATGCCCTGATTTCTCTAATTTCTGTCCACGAAATGCAGAGCCAACAATTGCTCCATGTTTATATTCCAAGGACAGCTTAATGTGAATTTCATCCACTAATAGATTCACAAACTTTTTTTTTTCATCTAATAATGAAGCCTTTTGTTCCAAATGGTTCAAATGTTTGTCATTAGTACTGCAATAGTTTAAAAGCATTGAAAACGACTCTCTTAAATTTTGGGGAAGCGGGCATACGAAGCATTCCGGTCCAGGAGCAGAAAGTACCTAAGATTGTGATGTGCGTCACAGAACAAAGTCCCTCCCCTTGCAAAACATTTTCTTTTTAATCTTAGATTTCAATGCCTTGTGGAACATACTTTTTTTTTTTTTTTTATCTTAGATTTCAATGCCTTGTGGAACATACTTTTTTTTTTTTTTTATCTTAGATTTCGATTTCCTTGCAGAATACTTTCATTTATAGAACATATTTTGTTAAATCTTTTAAATCTCAATCCCTTGCAGAACATTTTTTTACCTAAAATCTGCGAGCGCAGTGCTCGTTTGCATACCCCACCCATCTGCCAGAAACTCCTCATCTATACTCCCCAACTTTCTGTCCAGAGCACTGACCAATCCTCCACACACACATATACACATCCATCCACACCCTACCATTTGAAATGGTAAGAGATTGTTTCTCCCTGTGCTTTTTGAAAGAACTCTTTCCCCCTCCCTGCTAGCATGTTGTGAAAGTGGGAGGGGTCAAGCTGTGTTTTAAACCACATACTGCTGAAGAGTGTTTTTTTAGGTGTGCATCTTGGAAAATATCATCTTAAGTCAACAACAGCAGAACATGTGGTATTCCAGCCCAAAGTTTTAAATTCCTGCAGAAGTAAAGTTGCTAGCCTTAAAAATTTTTAAGGAAAAATGTTTGAGCTTTAAAAACGAATCCTTCACAGAGTTCTAAAAATTGCAGTCGAATACATCATTTATGTAAAGAATATAATCAATTTATGGACATGTGAATCAGCTTCCATACGTAGTGGCCTGGACAATTCATTTTGCATATCACTGACTGTTACAAATCAGGCACGAGATTCTTTCATGGAATTCCACATTTTTCATCATTTGGGATCGACACAAAACTGAAGAGAATTTGAAGGGAGGGGATTAGTGCGGGGGGAGGGGCTCATTTTCTGTCTGGGAACAGTGTTCCATTTTTTCCTGTAATCATTATTCCTTCTTAACAAGAAGAAGGAATAAAAAAAATCCTGTAATTGTTATTCCTTCTTCTTGCAAAGTTGCCTCTGTCCAATATTGTTGCTAAATTTCAGTCTATTGTGTAAATGTTTGTATTTCAGCTTGCAACTGAATGCAACAACTTCTGAAAATGTAAATTTGATGGAGTGAAAATTTCCCTGTAATCTTTAGGCATGAGTTTTTCCCGTGGATTCAGGGAATTTTGTCTTTGTTGTCATTATTTGCGTATTCTCTAGAACAAAGAGAATTGGGGGAGGGGCGTTTTCCGGCTGGAAATGGAATGTTGTCTTTCAAAACTTTCAAAAAACAGAAACTAGACGGAGTGAGGATTTCTCTCGTAATCATAATTTTTTTTCTTGCGATTCCCTCTGTTCAGTATTTATATGTTAAATAACTGAGTGTTTCAGCTTGAAAATGAAGGAAAATTTTCCGAAAATACAAATCGGATAGAGCAAAGAGTTTGAAAAAACTGTGCTCCACTCAGAATAACTCTGACACAGCTCCCTTATATTGTGATATTCTGAAGATTATAGGCAACATTGATTATCTATTAGAACAACACAGTGTATATTTTGAAAAGGAGAAAATTGTTGACAATTTATAATAATTTTTTTTTTTTTCGTCTTCAGATTGTGGAACACATGGAAAACCTTCAAAAATTCAACGAAATTGGAAAGAACTTCCAATTCTTTCTTCTGCTCAGAATTGACATGAGTTCTTGGAAATATTAAGTATCAAAATTCAATAAAATACCGGCTCTTCTTATAATTACATCAACAATTTCCTAGTTTTCAAAATATACACTGTGTTATTCTAATAGATCAGCTATGTAGCCTGTTATTTTCTGAATATCACAACATAAGGGAGCTATGGCTGAACTATTCTGAGTGGAGCACAGTTTTTCAAACTTTTCGCTCAGTCCGATCTTTATTATCGGAAATTTTCCCTCCATTTTGAAGCTGAAACACAATCATTTATTGAAAAAAATCATATTTTGCATTAATACTCAACAGAAGTTACAGCAATGCGGATCTGAATATACTGCCTTACCATTCTTTCATATTGTCCTTAATCACCGGATTTTGTTCCTCAAATTGTTTTACTGAAAAACATTTTTACCTCATGAGCTGATGAAAAATATTGCAAAAAATAAAAGAAATAAAAAAGGGGGTCTATAGATTTCATGTTTACAAAACTATCACTGTTTTTCCTCAGACGTGCAACAATACACTTTATATCAGTTATTAATTACTGTGCTGCATTCATACTCAATAAACTAATTTTAAAAGCTACCCCTACATATGTATAATTTGAAAGAATAACACAGCACTTTATCTCATCTAATTTTCAAACGAAGCACTTTTATGCCTCAATATATGAAGGAAATAAACAATTAATATGAGAGTTGTACCAAAAGTAATGCAAAAGTGGGCACAACTTTTCTATTAACTGACAGAGGTCATTCAAATTGCACATGTTGATAGAGTAACTCTTCCGCTACAGTAACCCTTTTTCATTGCAGGAAAATAATGGATTCCAAGCAGAAGCAATGTGCTGTCATTGAGTTCTTAATGAAGGAAGGGTGCAGGCTGTCCAACGTCCACATAACGCTACAGAATGTTTATGGAGATGACACCATTGACAAGAGCAATGTGCACAGATGGATGAAGAAGTTTAAAGAAGGAGAAACCAGCATTGAAGACAAACCACGCAGTGGGAGACTATCATTTGCGACCACTGACATGAATCGTTAGCGAGTGGATGAATTGATTCACGTGGAGAGACGAGTCATAATCCATGAGCTTGTTGCACACCTGGACTATGGTCACAATGCCATACAGAAATGGTGGGCAGTACTTTTCAACCTGTGGTACATGTACAGCCATCCCAAAGGGTACGCGAAAAATATTTCATAATTAGCTTTTTAAAGAAAAATTATTCCCAATACTAGAAAAAAAAATGTTTTAGATGCAAAAAAATGGGCAGACATAAGCTATCAATGGCTGGATACGTGAAGTGTGGGAATTTGATTTGTGTACAGAGATTAATGAGTCATTGCACACTAGATGTCAAATGCATTGCTTTTTACAAGTAGCATTATTCAGGAAGCATCGGAAAGTCTCATAGACAAACAAGTGGGAGCCTCGCTTCCCTCCACCATAAGGGAAGCTGAAAGTGGAGAGGGTCAAAAAACCCTTCTTATCGGTTGAGAAGCCAGCAACCGATTACCTTCTTTGATCTCAAAACAATCAAATCTTACATGTAATTTCCCATGCATCTGCCATTTTCACTCCATGTATTTTCTCACCAGTTTCTCCTTGAGGAGTGAGACTAGAGCTGCGACCATTTCTGAAATTTCTTTCTTTTACTGTATGTGCATTTAGAAAAATTTTCATTTTCCATGGATAAGTTCCTTGTATAAAAAAAAAAAAAAAAAAAAAAGCGTGATGGTGAGGATAGCATTTGTAAGGGTGATAATGTTGAATCACAGAAATCCTGAGGTGTGTCAGTTTTTGTGCCGACTTGTGGCGTCGATACAAATAGTCCTGATATGAGTTCCATACAACCGATGAAACCTGAAATCCAAAAACATGTGAAAGTAGACAAGAAGAAAGTAGAAAAGATGACTATGACAGATATGACTAGAAGCCTATGACAGATCTTACATTAAACATGGATTCATTTCAAATGTGTGATCCCCTCAATGTGTAATTTGCATCCAAACTTTATCAAATAACAGTATGAAACCATCTTTTCTACAACGGCACTTAATTACCAATTATGGTGAGTTTAAGGATAAGCCTGTGGACTATTTTGATTTTTGAACGAAAAGTTACGAGTGTAAGCAAAACTCTACATTTTACACAATCATCAAGGGTGGCTTTTGAGACATCATACCAACTGGCATTGCAAAACTTGCATCATATGAACTGGCATTGCAAAAACTGGCATCATATGAACTGGCATTGCAAAAACTGGCACAATATGAACTGGCATTGCTAAAACTGCCATCATACGAACTGGCACAGCCCCAAATAAGAAATCATATATAGCAGAGTATTTTATTATTCCTGGTGCTTTAATTATAGCCAACAGAATGTTAGATACTAAATTTGCAAACACAGAAAAATGATTTCAAATTCTGATATGACTGTAGGTCACCAAATTCCTGAAATGGCACAAACAAGGTTTGTACTCTTTCAAGCAAAAAAATGCAAGCACCTTTCAAGGACTTTTTAACACCAAATTACCATATTTGTGTGCTGCCAGTTGGTCAGTAGGTCGGTATTTCAGCAAGTTCAAACCATTAAACTTACAAGAGACCTTCACGATTTTGTGAACTCGATCGCTGAAAATGCATAGCACCAAACAATAGAGCACCTTAAGAAACCTCTAAAGGGATAAAATTTATTGGCAGAACGCTGATGAGACGTAAGATACAGATGTTCAAAGTTCACAGAATAACTGGTATTATTGCATTTTCAATGGACATAGTACATGTTTAATTGCAACTATTTGTGTACTGTAAGGATGATTGTGTCGTTCAGACAAAAATGGGAAGAACAGTGAGCACATTTGGAGAATGATAAAGATGAACAATCAGGTTCATGCCATGTTGCACAGGTACTGAAATTGAAACAGTAATCAACAGGTTAATGAATGGTTCAGGTTCGTCATCAAGATATCAACTTTTGTAGAAAGTGTATTGGATCAAATTGTGGAAAATTGGAGTTGTAAACTCAAAGTGAGTGAGTGACAGAAGGAAATTTTTTCATTGCCAGATTTTGATGTCAGAAGATATGAGGACACTGTCGGTAACGTATTTCACAAAGTTCTTGTACAGACGGAAGAAGAAAACTTCGAGCGGTTGATTGAGTAAGGTTCCATCAGGAATGAGGAGCAGTGTCAATTCAACATTATCTGCTTTCTGTACCAAATCTTCAACTTTGTTTGTTCTCCATGAATCAACGAGAACAAGAAGCTTGTCTTGATGAATAGAAGGCCAGGAAATGTCAGTCATGAACACTTTCAGGTTATCCTTGGTCATATTTGCACTTTTACCATCATAAGAACGAATGTTGGGTGGATCGGCACTTTTGTTTTCGGAAAAGTGAGACTGAGCTTGGTGCACAGGAGGTATATCGGACTCATAAGTTTCCCATGCATTGAGACGACGGAATATATCATGTATGAATGGGTAGTAGATAATGCCGATCCAACTTCAACATAGATCCGCTTGTCACCTTGCACAGACAAAATCAGCCTAGAATGCAGCTCTTCGTCAAAACGGCTTTGATTGGCATTGACAACTTGTGAAGGAAGAAGCTCTAGTTGTTCAATCACTTGCTTTGTTTTAATAATGAATTCATCTGCCGTTTTCCGTTTCTGTTCATTGTCCTGTCGAAATGACTTGCCAACTTTGTGTGCGATGGATCTGGACACAATCTTATTTCTGTGCTTGAACTTGTGTAACCACGAAGATGAAGTCTTGAAAGGGATGTCCAGTCTAAGTTCTTGCTCGACTTGCAATGCCCACATTCAGATGGTATGATCATGAACAATAGCATTTTTGCTGAGCATGTCAAAGAATATCTCTTTTTACCCTTTCGCCAATCTTCTTCATCGGGTTGTTTTTTAACTTCAAGTCTTTGTATCGACACATCAAATGAAATCGGTTGTTCAGCTTTTTACATTTGTCATAATATTTGCACTTTTAAGGTATTAAAAGACCAGCAAAGTGCGCATATTTACGTGCAATTCATTAATGATATGTTATTAAAATAACCAATCAGTTACCAGAAAGATCTTGGTCACATTTTTTCTTTACACTTCAAGCACGTCAATTATCATCATGTAATGTTGTTGGCCTTCAAAGGTTGAAAGACTCCTTGCCTATGAGATTCGTTCTTCCGGGCGTGAAACATCGTATTTTCCTTTTTTTTTTTTTTTGTTTCCCTTTGCCATATGAGACGTAAACATAGCTCATCATCTCCATAAAAACCACGGCAAATATACATACCATACCACTCATTCATACATTCAGTTAAAAACACTATGTACATAATTACACTATTTACATTCCCAGGCAGTTAAACCTTTGTCAACTGTGACTAAAAAGTGCTCCATCCGTTTCAAACTCCGTACTAACCCTACTGCAAGTGCCAACCTCATTCAGCCAGTCATACACAATCCTCTAGTGCTTTCAACAGGCTACTGTCGTCATCAGGAGGCATATGTGTCTCACCACCTACCACAGCTCAAGTGAGCAAAGTTATTGAGGTTCAGGCCTCAGTCACAATCTCTGCATCTTTGTGTCTCTGGTGCCATCTATTGTCCGTGCTGCTCTCTTTTCTTTTTTCCCTCTTAGCTGTTGTTCAACTTTTATTAAGGCTTTCCATTGTTCGTTTAAGTTGCTAGGCTCATTAATGTTGCACAATCTTGATCTGTTTTTTTCAATTAATACTGATTCTGCAATTCTCAACTGCCTTTCGTTTTTACAGCTCTTAATAATTTTAATATCTTCAAACCTTGGATATTGGTGATTTTCCAGACAGTATTGGGTTAATGCAGTCTCAGCTTCTTTTTTGTTCCAATTACTTATATGCTGGTTCAATCTATACTTTTTACATTAGGAGATAACGAACAACTGAGCCCTGCATTTACCTCCTTTTTCAATGACAAGAGAGGTGTCATTTGGCTGGAATGTACAAAAACAATAAGCTTTTTTGAGGTATCTGTCATCAACCTTGTCGGCCTTCACACGCTTTTCCGAAGATGGATGGGCATTGCTGTTTATATCAGCAGGTTCTTGCTCACCATCGTCATCATACTCAAATTCATCATAGTCAAGTGTGTCGATAGCCTCGAACTCTGTGTTGGAGCTGCCAATGAATTTGATGGAACATAAAAAAATCTCCAGAAGTTGGTTCATCATTCAAAATGCAAAAATGGTCGAGAAAAAGTTTGACAACTCATTTAGGTTCCATTTCTAATACTGCATTAAAAATGTGAGCAAAGACAATTAACTTTCCTTATAAATCCAGTTATCACAAACTTTTTGTAGATTCATGATCTACAAGTTTACATGAGTCGAATGATATATAAATTCACTACAAGTGGACAATGTTAACCTATACACTGAGCAGAGTGACTTACCTCTTTGACGGTCGTGGACCAACTGAAGGGTCAGCTGTAATGCAGTCTCTGCTGTTCATAATGACTGCAGCATTTCCAGTGGCTAAAAAAGACAAATTAAAAGAAAAATTCCATCGAACTTTGAACTCATTTATCTCCATCTTTATTTACGGTCCACCAATTAAAATTCTCGTTTTCTGCATTTTTTGGGTGCTTAAACCAATGATATAAGCATTTTCAGCGATCGAATTCAAAAAATTTAAAGGTCACTTGTTAGCTACGATCAGCGCGCCTTCAGTGACCTGCCTGTTAACCCCATGCCCCCTGTTGGTTTATTTTATTACTTTTGAATTGCCATCTGTTTTGATGTTTTTTGAAATAATTTCATTTTGTGGAATATTTTGGAAGGGTACATTATTTTTATATTCATCCTCCAGCAAGAAGGTGTCACTAACCCCAGTTAACAGAAGCCCATTATAATTTGCAAATGCATCATTCCACTTATTTTACTCCCATGGCTGACGTTTTACTCTGATTTTCATATTCATCCTTTGGCAAGAACGAGTCACTAACCCCGGTTAACAGAAGCCCATTACAATTTGCAAATGCATCATTCCACTTATTTTACTCCCATGGCTGACATTTTACTCTGCAGTGATGTCTTAACCAAGGTACCAGCTGTCCACGTGCTCCCCTCAGTTGAACACAAGTTCTGCACTATTTGATCATTTTGGCATTTTTCCTGGAATTACACAAAAATCTCCTATACAACTTTATAACACAAACAATTATTTTACATATGCTCTTTCATATCATTACTTAAAAAAAATCTATGTACTATTTACGGGGTGTTAAATATTTTCAAGTACTTTCAAGGTCTTGAAAATGAACTCTTTTTTTTTTTTTTTTCAGGTTTTCAAGTAGCGTAGGAACCATGACAAAATGCTGTTGAACAAACTGTGGAAAAAATTCAACTTGGCAAATGATTTACTACCCAAATTGATGAATGAATGGACATTTCTAATAATGCCTAGGTGATTCCGTATGCTTGTTATTTTGATGTTCAGAAAGGCGTCATTACTGACGATATACTCGGATGTAAAGAACCACAACAGCATATGCAGAGACAAAATATTTTTCAAACACTTGATAGCTTTATAAGACTTAAATTAGGTTTAGTGGGAATGGTGCATCAGTATAGCCATGAATAAAACTGCTTCAATGACAGGCCAAAAGAATGGTCTTGTTGCACCAATTCATGCAGTTAACCCCGACATCAATTGGCAACACTGAATTATGCATACATAAACAAAGTTTCGCTGCAGAAAGCATGATTCCTGAGTCGCATGAAACATTGAATAGTGCTGTAAAAATAGTCATTTTGATCAACTCGAGAGCGTTCAATTCATGTCTCTTTAAGAAAATGTATGAGATAGGATCTGTGCATGCACAACTGTTGTTACACACAGAGGTGCATTTGGTAGTCATGAGGACGAGTTTTAATCGGCCAGTTTGAATTGAGGGAAGAAGTAATAATGTGTTTTTCTCTCAAAACTGAAATCTGAACTGGTCACATATTTTGAAAATGAAGACTCGCTTTGCCAATTAAGTTACTTGGCATACATTTTCAGCAAATTAAATTAACTCCACTAACTGCTCCAAGGACTTGATCCAAATATTTTTCAGACACACAGCAAGATCAAAGGGTTTTACAACAAAGTTTTGTTTTGGTTAAATTGAATTAGTGATGGAAGTATTGTGATTTTTCTAACTCTTTATGAATTCACTGAACAAAATGGAGTCGCTGTTAGTGATACAGTGATGGGAATCATTAATGCCACTTAGTCCGGCTGAGTGAAGCGTTTTTGTAATACTTTCCACAGATTGAGAATGAAAACAACACACACAATTAAGTTACAAATCCCTTAAATACTATTGCATGCACTTCATCTGATCTTTCCATCAAGTTAAAAGAAGACAATTGAAATGTCTACTGATAGCACACTAAAAGCAACATTTGAGGACATGTTGATCTCCAATTTTTGGACAACAGCTCAAAAAGAGTTTAAGGAGTCAAGTGACCTTCCTATTTTAAAGCTTCTTCTGTTTCCATCGACTTACTTGTGTGCACAAGGCTTCTCTGCACTAACATCAATCTAAACTAAGGAGATAAATTGCCTTGATCCGGAGCCGGGCCACATCCTTGCACTCACTAACATTCGTCCACGAATTGAATTTCTAGCTTCAAAAAAAAAAAAAAAAAAAAAAACAAGCCCATCCTTCTTACTAAATGGATATTTCATAAGATTAATAAAGCTGTATTTTTGTATGATTTATAATAAGCATTGATGTTTTCCAATTCATATATATTTATAATATTAAACAATGTTGTTTGGCAATCCATATGTATTTTTAGTATTAAATAATTCCAATTGGCAATTCATAAATTGTAGAAAATATTGGGGGTACAAAGTTAAGAAAATCTGTATTGTGGGGTATGCAAGCAAAAAGGTTGAATAGCACTGACTTAGGGTATTGGAAAGTGTGTGCAAAGTGGATCCCTCGGCAGTTCACACCCTGATCTGCTGGAAGTGTTTAAAGCCAATGAAGACGCATTTTTTTTTCTATCTAGTGACCGGGGATGAAACATGGACGCATCTTTATGAACCAGAAACAAAGAATCAATCCATGAAATGACCTTACACCTCTTCACCAAGACCTAAGAAGTTCAGGGAGCCAGTGATCGGCACATAAAGTCATGCCGACTGGTTTTGGGGATGATAGAGGTATCATTCTCCATGATTTTCTGGAACGTGGCCATACCGTGACCAGCAAGCGGTACATTGATACAGTCAAGAAGCTTAGAAACAGCCATAAGGAGGAAGAGACCAAACAAGAATCTGAAAAGGATCAACATTCACCATAACAATGTGAGATATCTTTGGCAACAAATCCGGCAATCAGCAAATTAGGCTGGTCAGCTATCCCCCATCTACCATACAACACAGAACTGGCGCCCTCCGACTTCCACGTGTTCAGTCCAATGAAGGGCAGTCTCCAGTGACATCAATTTGATAACACGGATGAGGTGAATATAGCTCTGAAAAAGTGGATACAACAGTCCATATCTGAAAATTTTCAAAGAGCATTCGAGTGTTGGGTTCAAGGATGGCGCAAATTCATTGCTTGTGATGGAGACTACATTGAGTAGCATCTTTGTATAGGGAAAGAGTTACTCTACCAACATGTACAATTTGAATGATCTCTGTCAGTATTTACAAAAGTTATGCCAGTTTTGCATTACTTTGGGTACAAACCTCATATTATGTTCATATTTAATAAATGAAATTAAGGAACAATAATATTACCAAATGATTGTTTATCTGGTTGTGTATTCCCTTTAAAAGCAAATATACATAAAGAACATAATAAATAAAGTGTGCAAATACTTCAAAACTCAAATAATTACTGATTTTTGTTTTTGTTTCTTAACAGACAATATAATACCTGATGTTTCTTTCAGCTGCTCACCACTACATATCCTATCATGGATTTCTTTATCAGCAAGGTTTATAACATTCTTACATATATTGCACTCATAAGTGCGAATGCACACAGCATCATGACAATTAAGACGGGCTAATGGCACAAGCATATCACAAGAGTCGCACGTCACAAATTCCTGAAAATAATAGAACAAAATTACAATGTGCACATGACATTTGTTACTTAGTATTTCAGATCAGGGCTTGAAAAATATCTGAAAAGTTACATGCCCAGGAGGGCATGTGCAGAAATTATTTACCTGCCTAGGTAGTAAAAACTGGATGCTCAGGAAAATTCATCTTTTAAGATATCAAATCAGAACCCTCATTTTTCTTAAGTAAAAAAATATAATGAACTTTTTTACATGTTTTGCATTTCCATTTTAAGGGTCTGTATTCAAAATGTTCGATGCATAAAAGCATGTGTCTCAAGTTTTAAGATGATGATGCTGAAATTGGTATGAAATGGTATGATGATGAAATTTGTATTCAAGAAATTTTGTGATTCTGCCATGTCTCTTTCATTGAAGTTTTTTGCCATTGGGCACTAAACACCAGAGGCTAGTTCCATCAGAGGCATGATGCATCCTTCATTGATTGCAAACAACATTTGGAGCTAGCCTACATATGGTTCCAATTTCTAGACCTAGAGCATAAAATAATAAAGAAGTGATATTCTTCTGTCCTTGGCACTCTGTAACAATAACACAACTTCCCATGATTAGCAATGAAATGATGACACGAAATGACTGTTGTTGGGTTTTGTTTGTTTGTTTTTTCTTGTAGTGGGAAATTCTATTCCAAACTTTTTTTAGTTTTAAATTTAGTTGCCTCAACCAGGCATCTAGTTTTTTTATTTACCTGCCCAACCCAATAATTCACATGCTCCAGGCATTTCAGGCATGGTATTTTTCATGACCTACAGATGCTACATTGATTATTACTTGGATCAAAACAGAAGTTGCATTCAGAGTAAGACACACAGCAGAGGTTGTTTAATTAAGTTTCTTTTCTTACCAAATTTGTAGGGAAATAGTTCTAAGTTCCAAAATATTTTGATTATCGCATATCTCATTTCAATATCTGTGTCTTTAAAGCCTCTAACTTTACTTTAGAGGTATATCCTCAATAATCTGTCAGACTATCCTATTTAGGTTTAAAAGTTATTTTAATTTTTTTCAATCCACCCAAATGAAGTTATCTGATTTGAACAACAAAAAAATTCTTCCAAAAGTAATTTTATTCATTGAGAAGGTAAGCTGTTTTCCTTGTAATATTAATTCATTCTTTTGGGGGAAATACCTTATATTCTGAACTTTAGTGAAGCTGATTTAAATTTTCAATGCTAACTTTCTTTAGCATGATATTAACATAAAGTGTAATAAACCTTATATGGTAAGGAGGGTGATGTCGCAAGCCAGTGAACATGGAATTTCAAATCATGAAAAACAATGCACTGTAATAAAAATTCTGTCAGTTTATATTATATTTTAAGTGAACTGTTTTTTTTCTAAAATGCATCCAAAATAATGCTAATAGAACAAAGTTCTCCTTTCACTAAAGGTGATTTATGTAAAATTACATTTCAATAAATACCACAGTTGCTTGAAAAATATTTGAAGTTCCTTACCTACTGATTACATTTAAAGAGACTATAATCAAACAATAATTATCTATGTATGTATGTACATTAAAACACAGAACTGAAATCATAAAATAAGTTCTCATGCATGTTAAGCTTAAGAATACCAACTTTAACTACAATGAATGTGCAATATAAAAATTAATTAAACTTGCTACAAACATGGTTCATACACTTTTTCAATCACAGAATTCCAGGGCTTCTCCAGCACATTTCCACGACATAGGATCCAAAAGCTTCTACTTAAAATATAGTGAAACCATAGGTCTGTTCAACCTGTAACCTACAACAACCAACACCCTACATGCTTGAGCAAACTTAATACAGAATGCAGAAAATGATGTCTGCTGCAGCTAATAGGAAATTGAGAATCACAGATTAATACTGAGATGACCAGGTTTTGTAAAATAACAGAAAAAATAACCAACTGTCAGTGAAAATGTAAGTAACCAGAAATACATAATATCTAAAGTATTATTTACCTGATATTGTCAAAGTATTTTGCACGTTGTTGCTCGGTGAGGCACGTGCTCCCGGCTCGAGAGGTCTTTTTGTTACGGGTTTTTGGTTACTTATAATTATACTTATCGGGTCAGGAGATGTTTCATAGGGGTTCGTCGTCACCACGTTACGGCGAGCGCTTTCGGTAATATCGTACTACCATCGTCGGGCCTCTACTTCTACACGAGGATTCCTCGTGTGTGTGTGTGTAGTCCTGGAGTTGCTTGTAGGGAATAGAAAGGAAGGTTTGCGGTCATGTATGTGTTAGGTGATTTGTTTCTCATGTCGCCATCTATTGGATGAGTTGGTAGGTATCAGTCATAAGTATAAGTCCTTTTTCCTTTTTGTGCAGATATTTTTGAGCTATTATTATTTGTTTGTAGAAACAGGTGTATTATTTTCAGTCCTTTATTTAATGGTGTGATTTTTTGTAATGTTCTTTTTCTGTCTTTTTTTATGGATTTTTTTCTTTTTTATAAGTGATTTCCAGGCTGTGTCTAGTGTGGTGGGGTCTTGTAAGTTCCATATTTTATCTTTTTTTTTGTTCAATTATAATGCTTTTGGAAATCCTTAATTTTTTTTTCGTTTGTGTGGGTGGTTAGTAATTTAATATTTTCAAAATCAGGATATTGTTTGTGTTTAATGCAGTGTTGGATCAGTGCCGTTTTTTCTTCTTTTTTGTTCCAGTTCTTTATATGTTGATGTAATCTTTTTATTAATCTACTTTTTGTGCTGCCAATGTAAGAAATGTGGTCCCCAGAACTCTGTGAAAGAATAGGAATTTCATATACACCTGCTGAATTAAAAACCCATAAAACTCAAAAATATGTAGGTATGAATGATTACTACACCATAAAAAATAAACGGATTTAATATGCTATATGCGTTTCTTGAATATAAAATCTACAGTAAGAACATAAAGGTGATATTAATCTTTAAATGCTTTCATATACCACACAATCAATATATAAATTAAATACTATTTATATTTAATTATTTTGAAATAATGCTTATGTTGGAAATTTAAGGATAAGGAAAGGTGAAATATTTGAATATTTTTCAAAGGAAGAAAGGGATTATTTCTTAAACAAATATTTAAAGAAATAAGGATTTGTGTTACTAAAAACACAGATTGCCAACTATACATGATTTAAAAATTACAGTTAAAAATATATATACACAAAGTTAAAATATTACCACTTTCAAGTCCACTGCGGACCTGTCATCAGATGGTGTGGCTATGTTATGCCTTGGAAGGGTATATACACTGACGGAAAAAAATCCCAACACCAAGAAGGGGTTGTGTTAGATAAACGACAGTTTGTAGGCGGTGAGAGTACATCTGTAAGATGACGTCTATGCAAATTTCGCGCTCAGCACATACGTGTGGCGCTAGTAGCGCCTCGGAACATGCAAAGCAGGTTTGCTGTAAATATGCGCTGTAACGTTCGTGAGCGTTAGTTATCGTTGAGATTCGACGTAGTGTGTTGATGTTAGTCAAGAATGACTTTAAGAAGACGAAGAAGTCATTATCAACAGCTCACAGAGTTTGAACGAGGTCGTGTAATAGGGCTACGAGGTGGATTTTCTTTCCGCAATATTGCAGAACAACTTGGCAGGAATGTAGCCACCGTGAATGATTGTTGGCAGCGGTGGTCAAGGGAAGGTACTGCCTCAAGAAGACCGGGTTCCGGACGGCCACGTGGCACTACTGAGAGGGAAGACCGCCGTGTACGGCGTATGGCCGTGACGCATCGTACTGCGTCTGCGGCAGCAATTCGAGCTGCAGTTGCCACCACAGTGACACAACGAACTGTTGCAAATCGGTTACTTGAAGGACAGCTCTGAGAGAGACGCTCTGTATTGTGCATTCCACTTACTTCCAAACCACTGCCGTTTGCGACGTCAGTGGTGTCAAGCTAGAGCTCATTGGAGGACGGAGTGGAGATCTGTTGTGTTTTCTAATGAAAGCCGGTTCTGCCTGGGTGCCAGTAATGGTCGTGTGTTGGTTAGAAGGAGGCCAGGTGAGCGCCTGCAATCAACCTGTCTGCGGACAAGACACACTGGACCTACACCTAGAGTTATGGTCTGGGGAGCAATTTCCTATGACAGCAGGAGCACTCTCGTGGTTATCCCACGCACCCTGACGGCACAGTTGTACGTTGGTCTGGTGATTCAACCTGTTGTGCTGCCATTCATGAACAGCATTCCAGGAGGTGTTTTCCAACAGGATAACGCTCGCCCGCATACCGCTGTTGTAACCCAACATGCTCTACAGAGTGTCGACATGTTGCCGTGGCCTGCTAGATCACCAGTTCTTTCACCAATCGAGCACATATGGGACATCATTGGACGACAACTCCAGCGTCACCCCCAACCAGCATTAACCGTCCCTGTATTGGCCGACCAAGTGCAACAGGCATGGAACTCCATCCCACAAACTGACATCCAGCACCTGTACAACACAATGCATGAACGTTTGCGTGCTTGCATTCAACATTCTTGCGGTTACACCGGTTATTAATGTACCAGCATTTCACATTTAAAATGGCTCTTCTCGCGCTTACATTAAGCTGTGATCTTGAAATCTTAATCGATTAAATATGTTACCTATACAAATGTATTGTCGCCATTTCATTCCTCTACAACTATTTTTTCGTGGTGTTGGGATTTTTTTCCCGTCAGTGTCTATATATACGTATATAGTAAGCACATTGACGAAACTTTTTTTTTTTTTGGTGTGCACATGCTCATTACATAATCATGTCATTATACATTGGAGAATGGGTCATTGCCAGTATTGTCCCTTTTGTTGTAGTACACTGCCGTGCAAAACTTAAGGACCATTCAGTTTTTTTTTGTCGTAGCTTTGCAATGAAGCAGCCTGGATAGATGAATGTAGTACCACAGAAACCCCAGTATGTACCAAATGGGGGAATGAACAAACACATGCACAAAAATGAGTACAAAAATGCACACTGGGACTTTACTAAAAAATGACCGTAAAGCAGTACACACCATGGTACAGAGCCATTGTTTCCACAGATGGATTACAGCAAAGAGGTAGTCAGTCGTCAGTAAGGAATATGATGTCCCCCTAACAGCAATGGCTATGAAATACTATTAAAAAGCACCAATCACTTACCCTAAAGATAATGGTAATTTCTATCGACTACACACTTCCAGCACGTCAATTATCGTAATGTTGTTGGCCTTCAAAGGTTTACAGACATCTTGCTTACGATTCCTTCTTCCGGGGATGAAACATCGTATTTTTAAGCCATATGAGATGTAACTATAAGCTTATCAATTCCATAAAAACCACACAATTCAATTAAAAAACTATGTCATATTTACACAACCTTACATTCCTAGGTGGTTAAGCCTTTGTCAACTGTGAGCAACAAAATGCTCCATCTGTTTCAAAACCCCTCCCACTCTCAATGCAAGTGTCACACTCATTCAGCCCCTCACACACAATCCTCTAGCGCTTTCAACAGTTTACTGTCGTCATCAGGAGGCAGGTGTGTCTCACCCACCCACCACAGCTCAAGTGAGCAGAGCCATCGAGGCACAGGCTCCAGTCGCAATCTCTGAATCATTGTGTCTCTGGCGCCATCTATTGTCATTGCTGCTCTTTTTCTTTTTTTCTTTCTAAGCTGTTGTTCAATTTTTATCAGGGCCTTCCATTGTTCGTTTAAGTTGCTAGGCTCAATAATGTTCCATAATCTTGATCTGTTTTTTTCAATTAACACTGACTCTGCAATTCTTAACTGCCTTTCGTTTTTACAGCTCTTAATAATTTTAATATCCTCAAACCTTGGATATTGTTGATTTTCCATACAGTATTGGGTTAATGCTGTCTTAGGTTCTTTTATTCCAATTATTTATATGCTGGTTCAATCTATACTTTAATTTATTGCTGGTTTATAGGGATTTCATAAATTCCTGCTCTATCTAATTGGCTGATTTTTTCATTTTTAATCACTAAATTTTTTACAGTAAGTACCTGATTTCCTACCTGTATGTCATACTTGCCACAAACTTTATTAATTTCTGCTGAAACATTTTCTACATATGGTATTGCCCCTACATATTTTACAAGTTTTTATCAATCTTGGCTTTACTGTTAGCTTGAGTTACTTCATAAATCCATTTTTTTAATACCTGTTTTGGGTAACCAAAATCATATGCATTTTTTTCAATATAATCAATTTCTTCTTTTTTATATTGTTCCATTGATGAGTGTGTTATACTTCTTTTAATTAGTGTTTTAACACTATTTCTTTTATGTGTTAATGGATGCGATGACTGAAATGGTATAAGTACTGAGATATATGAAGATTTTCTATGCACTCTGAATTGCATATTATCATTTGTTTTAATTATCAAAATATCCAAAAATGCCAAAGTATTGTCATGTTCTTGTTCTACTGTCAGTTCAATAGATGGATAAATTTCACTATACTTTTTGTCAAGTCCTCAAAGTTCATCATTTTTAGCCTGGACAACAGAAAAATGTCATCAACATATCTGCAGTATATCAATGGTGGATCTTCGAGTTTACTTATTATTTTTTCCTTTATGTCACTCATTATAATTTCAGCAAATGAAGTTGACAATGGTGACCCCATAGGTCCACCATAATTTTGTTTGTACATCTTGTTGTTGAACTTAAAAATGTTATTTTCACATATGTACAATAAAATTTCTCTTAATTCCTCTATTTGTATTGCATTCATTGTCTGTAACACAAACAATTTTTCAATAATTATTTCAATTGCCTGAGGTACTGGTGTGCTAGGAAAAAGAACTCTCACATCCATACTAGCCATATGATATTCACTTAAATCTTGTTTAATTACTTTAATTTTCTCAATGAATTCATATGTATTCTTCACAGTGAACCTTGTCTTCATGAACAAAGGTGCCATGAAGACAAGGTTCACTGTGAAGAATACATATGAATTCATTGAGAAAATTAAAGTAATTAAACAAGATTTAAGTGAATATCATATGGCTAGTATGGATGTGAGAGTTCTTTTTCCTAGCACACCAGTACCTCAGGCAATTGAAATAATTATTGAAAAATTGTATGTGTTACAGACAATGAATACAATACAAATAGAGGAGTTAAGAGAAATGTTATTGTACATATATGAAAATAACATTTTTAAGTTCAACAACAAGATGTACAAATAAAATTACAAAATTATGGTGGACCTATGGGGTCACCATTGTCAACTTCATTTGCTGAAATTATAATGAGTGACATAAAGGAAAAAATAATAAGAAAACTCGAAGATCCACCATTGATATACTGCAGATATGTTGATGACATTTTTCTGTTGTCCAGGCTAAAAAATGATGAACTTGAGGACTTGACAAAAAGTATAGTGAAATTTATCCATCTATTGAACTGACAGTAAAACAAGAACATGACAATACTTTGGCATTTTTGGATATTTTGATAATTAAAACAAATGATAATATGCAATTCAGAGTGCATAGAAAATCTTCATATATCCCAGTACTTATACCATTTCAGTCATTGCATCCATTAACACATAAAAGAAATAGTGTTAAAACACTAATTAAAAGAAGTATAACACACTCATCAATGGAACAATATAAAAAAGAAGAAATTGATTATATTGAAAAATTGCATATGATTTTGGTTACCCAAAACAGGTATTAAAAAATGGATTTATGAAGTAACTTAAGCTAACAGTAAAGCCAAGATTGATAAAAAACTTGTAAAATATGTAGGGGCAATACCATATGTAGAAAATGTTTCAGCAGAAATTAATAAAGTTTGTGGCAAGTATGACATACAGGTAGGAAATCAGGTACTTACTGTAAAAAATTTAGTGATTAAAAATGAAAAAATCAGCCAATTAGATAGAGCAGGAATTTATGAAATCCCTATAAACCAGCAACCACCTGTGTCATATATAGGCAGCACCAAGAATAAATTAAAGTATAGATTGAACCAGCATATAAATAATTGGAATAAAAAAGAACCTAAGACAGCATTAACCCAATACTGTATGGAAAATCAACAATGTCCAAGGTTTGAGGATATTAAAATTATTAAGAGCTGTAAAAACGAAAGGCAGTTAAGAATTGCAGAGTCAGTGTTAATTGAAAAAAACAGATCAAGATTATGCAACATTAATGAGCCTAGCAACTTAAACGAACAATGGAAGGCCCTAATAAAAATTGAACAACAGCTTAGAAAGAAAAAAAGAAAAAAGAGCAGCAATGACAATAGATGGCGCCAGAGACACAATGATTCAGAGATTGCGACTGGAGCCCGTGCCTCGATGGCTCTGCTCACTTGAGCTGTGGTGGGCGGGTGAGACACACCTGCCTCCTGATGATGACAGTAAACTGTTGAAAGCGCTAGAGGATTGTGTGTGAGGGGCTGAATGAGTGTGACACTTGCATTGGGAGTGGGAGGGGTTTTGAAACAGATGGAGCATTTTGTTGCTCACAGTTGACAAAGGCTTAACCACCTAGGAATGTAAGGTTGTGTAATTATGTACATAGTTTTTTAATTGAATTGTATGAATGAGTAGTATGCTTGTGTGGTTTTTATGGAATTGACAAGCTTATAGTTACATCTCATATGGCTTAAAAATACGATGTTTCATCCCCGGAAGAAGGAATCGTAAGCAAGATGCCTGTAAACCTTTGAAGGCCAACAACATTACGATAATTGACGTGCTGGAAGTGTGTAGTTGATAGAAATTACCATGATCTTTAGGGTAAGTGATTGGTGCTTTTTAATAGTATTTCATTTATGAATTGCACGTAAACTATGCGCACTTTGCAGGGTTTTAATACCTCAAAAGTGCAAATATAATAAGCAATGGCTATGTTGCAGCTTCTGGCCATACTTAACACAAGGCTGTCGACGAGTTCTTGGGGCAACTTCACCCATTCTTCTTGTAGTGCACGTTTCAACTGATGGACATTTTACAGAGGAAGTGGGTGTGCCACAAGATGTCTCCCCAGAGCATCCTACACATGTTCTATGGGATTTAGATCCGGGGAGTACAGCAGGCCAATCCACACAAGTGATATCCTCACTTTCCAACAGCTCATCTACTGCAAGAGTACAATGGGGTCTCACATTATCGTCCATACACACAAACTCGGAACCAATGGCACCTCGGAATAGGTGTACATGGGGAAGGAGCACCTCATCACAGTAGTGGTTTGTGGTTACAAAACCTCCTTCAAAAATATGGAGCTCAGTACGACTATCCAGTGTAATGCCTCCCCAGACGAGCACACCAACACCGCCATACTGATCTCTTTTGGTAATGTTAGCCGGTCGATAATGTGTTCCCACATCAGCTGACATCCAGAATTGCTTGTGGTACTGAAACAACTCTCATCCATGAAGATTACCCATTGCTCTATCGTCCCATCCTTGTGGTCTTTACACCGTTGTAATTGATGTCTCTGTCAGGCAGGTTTCAATGGGATGCAACATTCAGTCGTCGGGCAAATAGTCCACCTTTATGTAGACATCTGGCAACGGTGAACCATGATACGATGCGCCCTGTGGTCATCTGCAGTTGCTTCACGATATTGCCTGCTTTCTAGCGTTGATCAAGTTTGGCCTGTAGGACCCTATATTGGTCATCTCTTGCTGTTGCTTTCCGCGGTCGACCACCACTGACCTTACTAACAGCTGTTTCTGTTGTTTGGAAGGTCTTCCACACACATGAAACAATGCTATGGGTCACACTGAACTCGGCAGTGACACTCGTTACGGTTCGCCCCTCCTCCAAATTTCCGATTATTCGACCACGTGTAAAGTCGTCTAAATGTCTCAACGTAGGCATTTTCTGGTCTGTGACACAGTAACAAACCACTCGAACCCCTTTACACTTGCCGCACACTTTCGCTTTCCATTTTCTGCCTTGCTGTGAGATGCTCCTTATATCCGTTTCAGCACTGTCATGTGACCTGCGACATCACGTTTCAGAAATTTGCATACGCGTCGTCTTTCTACTGATCTGCTTGCGGTATGCAAATTGCCTCAATCTTGTGTGTTTCACTGTGTGGCTATAATCTGCAGCACTAGTGTCTGTCCTTAACTTTTGCACACCAGTGTAGTTACAAAGCAGTTTCCATGGTAATGGTATAGTGATAGGGGTATCATCGTTAGAACATTCTATCCTATATTTATGGATCAATAAGCTTTCTGTCAAAAGGACAGAAGACCAGGCAGTCGGCATATTTAGCATAGTAACTTCATCCCAGATAGGTTGGTGTTGCCCCTTCGGGCATAATCTTGAAAGGGCAGAGGAGGTAGAGCATGATTTAACATTATATTTATGTTCAGAGACACATAAATTAAGGTTGCGATGGATCAAGCCTACGTGTATCTAACATAGGCTTGACACGTCGCAACCTCAGTTTAGAGTTCCATAAAGTTCCGTAGAAAATTTTATGGAACTGTATTTTGTAGAAAACAAAGTGGTTAACTCGGAAAGGTTTTCAAGGGTGGATGGCCAAAATAATAACACATCATCCACGTATCTCAGGTATAGAATAGGTTTCACATGAAAGTTAATAAGGACTTCGTTTTCCAGATCTTGTAATAACAATTCAACTAGAACTGTTGAGAGGGGTGACTTCATAGGGGCCTCCAGCTGACGGTAAATAGTACCATTACATCGATAGAATGTTCACTAGTCTTAAAGCATTAAAGATGCCTTGAATTTCATTATAGGTGTAGGTGCCTTGGGCTATCAGCATTTCTTTGATGATACAGTGAACAGCAGGGACAGCTACATTAGGATATAAGGAGATGATATGAAGTGAAACCATTATTAATGGCGAGCTAGACAGTAAAACTGAATGTATTTTATTTAAAGCCTGAATGGTTGGTTGGTTGTTGAATTTTTATGGCGTAAGGGCCATGTAATGCCTGAATGGAGCTGGAAACCAAGTAAATGGATGAAGTGGTTAATGGGGTGTGTTATGCCTTGGATGGGTGTATATGTATATATATTGAAGTTTACTCTGAGAAACTTCACTGTTAACATCCCAGGAAGGTTCTAAAGTTGGCCGCTAGATGGTGCTGTGATGGCCATGCCCCTGCAGTTAGTTTCTTCCACCCCAAAGGAGGTGAAGGACAGCACCCATGCGCTTCTCAGGCATGGTAAGTCGTTTTTCTGTTTTATGCATGTTCATTCTTTTAATTTAACTTTTATTTTTTCTTGGAATTAATTTTTTTGGGCTGTTTTACACTCTTTGAAAGTTGGTTGTTCGCTTTGGCCGTGCTTAAAGTTTTCCCGCAGACTTTTGGTAAGTGTTTTGTGTTCCTTTGTTGTTTTCACAAAAATTCATTTTTCGTAGTTTTTGAGTCTTCCTGTATGTTTAATGATTAGTACAATATTTTGTAAATATTTTAACTTGTACCAGCAGGGTGTCCACAGAATTATGAAACCTGATTTCCCTGACTTTCCCAGACCAAATATATAAGAAATCCCTGACCTTACACAAATAGGTTTACTTGAGTTTTTCAATATATGTGCCATGATAATAAATAAAATTGAATTGGATAATTGAGAAACATATATTATTTAAAAGTGTTTTTCTGTTTGATGTATAAAGTTTCCCAAATAACTGATTCATTTAATTTTTTTTTTTTTTCCTATCGGCCTCCACCTTCCCCATAGCTGTTCAACTCACACCTTTTCAATTTTAAGTTTACTCTTTTTTTCATGGTTTTACATTTATTGAAGAAACACTCAAACAAACCCATACACAATTTTCAGAACAGTTACTATAAAAATATTACAGTAGGAATATGTGCTGTTTGCTGAAAACCGTTTTTATATTACACACCACTTTTCTTCTTTTCCCAATCTGAAATCTTCGCCTGCAATGCTGCTTCTTTCAACTCTAGTTTCTTCCGTACTCTTTGTCTTTTTTCCTTCAATTCCTTTATTTCCTGATTAATTTTTCTTTTTTCCTTCAGTTTTCCTTTTTCTTCATTTTGAAGAACACTTTTTTTCTCAAGATAATCCTGATATCTTCATCTGGAGGCTCTTACAGAAAGAAGAAGCCTTCTATTGATGGCAATGTGTTCTACTCCACCCACATTTTTAATGGCATCAAAAACTGTTCACTGACAAATCAGGGATTCTTCCAGGAGATTTTCCACAAGAAGAAACTTACTGACAGAAAATCCACCTTCCACTGAAGCATTTCCATGAGACAAATTTTTATTACATCCCAAAGTTCACCAAATTGTTTTTGGTTGTCAAGTGGAGCACTGTAAAATTTGTCTAATCCAATGGAATCATCATGACTGACTAAAAAATTCATCAAACTGAGACTTTAAAGCAGATTGAGCTTCTACACACAATGAAGCATACTGTTTATTAGCTTTTTCAACACAGTCATCTGAAATCCTGTTTGCACTAAGTAAAACTTCGAGCACAATTTCTATTCTCTTCTTGCCTAGACTTGGCTTCTGCACTATAATATTTGGGTCCAAACAAGTTACCCCTCAGACAAACTTAAATTTTAGTGGGCTTTTCTCACAAAGTTTTTCAATCATACCGGTCACAAGTTTCCTAAATTCAAGCTTAAACTCTAATTCTCCCTTTCTGAGCACTTCACTTCTTTTAATAGCTTTTTAGCACTAAATCCAATATCAATTTTCTCAATTGAGAGAAGATTTTCACTTTTTGATACATCTAAAGTTAACAGTTTTGAGACACTATCAGCTTCACTTCATTTGTCAGGCTTCAAAGCTTTGTGCCATCAAATTTTTCATCAGATTCAGCAAATCAGTGTGTAAGAAAGAAATTAAAGGCTTTGGGCTCTGGAACCTTCTCAAAAAGATTCACACTCTGAAGCTATAGTCCTAAATGCAGCCAATTTGCATTTCAACAGTGGACTTTCCATGAATTCTGCAAGAAACATGTGCTGTTTGATGGAAACCAATGATTTTTTGAACATATTTCTTGATATGATCATAGACAAACAATGCCCTAGTCAGACAATTAACATTTTTCAACCACCTTACAGTGCAAAATTTCAAAGGGAAATCTTTACATCCAGTAATCATAGTATAATTTGCACGGCAAGCAGGACTATCTTTTAAAAGGTAGTACAAGTTATGCAAAAACTGATGTATATCCCAATTCACTGCTTCAAGTCCAGTTTTCATAGCTCCATTGACCACGTGAAGACCACATACTCCAATGTCAACTAATAATTTACCATCTGGATTATCAGTTCTAAGTTTATCTTTCAGCTTTTGAAGAAAGCTGAGCTTAACGTTAGGTCCATCCATTGACACTTGTAGCATGTTATCCAAGGGAAGAGGTGCACCTTTAATGAATTTCTCTAAATAAAAGGTCATTAGCTGTTGCGCATCCTAAAAACACACTACTTAAGTATCTAGTGGAAACTTTTTGCAGATTGACGTTCCAATAACGAACAAACTGATCCATTTGCCCACGCTGAGCAATTTTGTTTAGTGATTCATCAAAACAAATTACAAAGTCAGTGCACTGCTTCAGATCGCCCATTAAACACTATTTGAAATGTGGTGCCAATCCATGGTTTATCACATAAGATGCTTTGTTTTTACCTAAAGTAAATTTTGAAGCTATCGCACTGTCAGGAAACATTAACTGAAATGTTTTGTTAATCTGTGTACAAGAGTTCAGAGACATTCACCTGGACAACATTTCCATGGCCCATATTATTTCCGACTTTGTTACATCACCTTTCACTACATAAGCATTAGGGTCACAAGGCTTCACATCATCTTTCACAACATAAGTATTTGAGAATATTTTCTAGAAGCACTGATTCCATATTTCCTGAGAATACAAGGTTACATTAGTAGGTAGGGGAAGTTAGTGACTGTCTGCAACACCAAGTGCACGTGTGTTGGGCGATGAGGGCGTCACTCCCCGACGTCGGGTTAAAACTAGTTGTAGTCTAACTGTGATTGAAATTTCCCTGACTTTTTTTTAAATATCACTGATTTTACCTGACTTTTGCCAACATTTCAGGCATTTCCCCAACTTTTCCGGACCAATTTTCATTTCCCTGATTTCCACTGACTTTCCAGAATGTGGACACCCTGACCAGCAAAGCACCACCTCACATGTAATTTCATCTTTTATTTTGTTTGTAGGTTGTTTTTATTTTTTTAGGAATGTAGTGAATTTTCGATCATTATAAATGTGCACTAAACTTAACTATATTTTCAATGTTTTCTTGTGTGTCTAGGGCATATGATTTGCTTCTCTGTGACTTGCAACCTAGCACTCTGGTTTTAAACTTTATTTAAAAAAAAAAAAAGTTTTGCTGTGGGTATTGGGCAATTACCTTGCCTTTCTGAGATATGCAACTTGGTTATTTGGGTTCACTCTCGGGTTTTGCAACTGTACATTGTTCCTTCTGCACTTTTTGCTTCTTTTTTCTTAAAATTGTTGATTTGAATTTGCCTTTTTCAAAATTGTAAAGTTACTCTTTTTGTTTAAATTTATTATTTTTCTATATTAATTTTTTCTGATTTTTCTGCTTTTCTTTTTATCTGGCAGGTTAAAAGTTTTCATTTTTTCTGTGACAAGCTTAAAGTTATCCTTTCAGTACCTTTCTTTGGTTAGGTTTTTTCTAGCTATTTTAATACTAATTTCTTCCCTGGTTTTGGTTTTTTGGGGTGCTAGGCTCCCTTCCTTTTCTTTTTAGTTGTACTTATCTTGGTTGTTGTGCGGTCGGGCAATGTGTTTTAGTTTGTTGGGTTGGTTTTATGTTTGTTGGGCACTATCTGAGGGCATGTGCCTAATCAGCAAGCCTCTCTGGGGGGGGGGGGGTAAATACAAAAATTATAAAATATGAATTTCTCGTCCGATTGGAAGATTTTCAGCATTTACAAACTTTACAAACTACAACTTGAGACATTACAACATTATCTGAGGGCATGAACCTACTCAGCAAACCTGTGTGTGTGTGTGTGTGGGGGGGGTTACCAGTAGTATAAAATATAAAGTATTTCTTGTCCGATACGGAGATTTTCAGCATTTACAACCAGAAATACTTTGTTCCTTTGTTTTATAATTTGGATATTAACCCCCCCCCCCCACCACCACCACCCCCACCACCACCACCACCACCACCACCACCACCACCACCACCTTTTTTGAGTTAGCACAAACCCTCAGAGAGTTAGTTGAGATGATCGTTGCAAATGCTGAAAATCTCCCGATCGGACCAGAAATATTTACATTTTACACTTTTGGTATACCCCCCCTCCCCAACAGGTTTCCTGAGTAGGCACATGCCCTCAGATAGTCAAGTTGTAGCTTGTAAATGCTAAAAATGTCCCGATTGGACCAGAAATTCATTATATTTTACACTTTTGGAATCCCCCCCCTACAAATAAACTTCCTTCCTCCTTCAATCCTTTTTTTTTTTTCATGGAACTAAATATTTATACTTCATTATGATATTTTAAAGTGATTTTCACCCATGGATGTAAAGCTTCACACAATTTTGATAAGTTTTGATAAACTTAAGTTTATCATAGCAAAACATCAACTTGCAATACTCAAATTTTTGAAGGGGAAATCAAATCAAATCGGAAGTAAATGTCAGAAGTATGCACCTGTTCTGAATTTTTTTTTCCACACCTAGAAATAAATCCAGAACACGCTTTATACTATTGTAATAACTTCAGTTATCTCAGTAGTCCTCTTTACTCAGGGACCACATCGTTCTTAGTACATTTTTCCTTAGCATATATACTTGTTGAAGGCTGAAATCTGTAGCCCACTGGAGCGTATTTCTTACTCGGAGGTGGGCCTCTCACAGGAAAGAATTATCATCATGCTTCTATCTTCTATGACACCAAATAACATAATTAAAGTTTAGTTTGTTGATATCGATCATAAATATATTATGAGAGTAAATCAATACAAAATGGTTATAGAGAAAATATCTGCGATTTTTCTCGTGTTTGAGATTTATGTCTTTTCATTGTGCTATCTGTTTGAACTTCTTTTTTTGCGGTGTAGGGTCCTAATTGTTCTGTTCGCCAATGAACACCTGCGAGTGTTCTCCATATATAATACATCTCCCACTGTCTTGCCTGCGCGCACCAGCTAAGTTGCTTTATTTCGCACTCCAAGCCTTTTTGGAGAGTACTTGTTTATGTTTTCCCCTAAAGTTTTGCAAAGTGCTTTTTCCTTTTTTTTTTTTTTTTCTTTTCTTTCTTTTTTTTTTTTTTTTTTTTGCAGCCATTTAGAAATTTAGAAGGAAGCTTAGTTGTTTGACACACACTAAAGCCGATTGTTTGTCACAAACACGGTGGAGGGGGGGGGTGAAACTCGGGAGTAGATAAACGACCTCTCTGTCAATCACACACTTGTCCAGCTCAACACTTGACTGACAGCTGTTACACTGTAGCGGGAGAACATTTTATAGAACAAATTTTCTTCAATTTTTTAAATAGTTGTGTGCAAATTTTACAGTGTCCACAATACATCAAAATAAAGATTCATTTTAAATTTTGAAGAGATTCATTGAAAACTTAAAAAGTTACACATTTATTTTTTGCGGCATGCATATTCTTTATGGGATAAAAAAACTATCAGGTTGATATCAAGACCTATTTATGCTTTCTAAATATGTTTCAGGAAGATTTTTTTTTCTTTTTAAATAATGATGTGCCTTACGACATTTGGTAAATGCATCACGATTCGTTTGCTGTGGGAGCAAATGCTTTACTCTCCATGAATGATGTAACTGCAGAAAATGTTCGCAAAAAGTGGGATAAGGGGGGGGGGGGATGTGGGTTCGTATATTGTTAAAGTGTGCAACCTTCCCCTGCAAACTCTCTAACCAGGGTGGTAAGCCCTATCATTTCCCCAGAATTGTGCCTCAATTCCACCCACATTTTGCGGGAAACTGCCACAAGCAACATTGCGAGAGCCAGCTACAACAATAAATAGTAGGTTCACATTTCCGCATGCGGGCCCATCTTCGGATTTTTTTTTTTTTTTTTTAATTTACGCACAAGATAGGTAGGTATACAAAAACTGCACATATTCACATAAAAACCAAGGGGTCGACTTATGCATGAGATGCACAAAAACTGCAAATATTCAGTGGGGGGGGGGGTCGACCTATACACGAGTATATACAATACTGAAATTTCATAGAATGCGAGCAACGCAATTTTATGTTAAGTTATTGTGCGGAAAGACAAAGCCAAGAGTATAAATGCTTCTGCAACTTATATTCAGAATATCTTTAAGAATGCCTCTAGAACTGGAAAAAAATCCTGCAATAAATAAAACCTCGAATTTATTACAATCACCAAGACTCTCCAACATAAAATTTTCTTTTACATTTTGCTAAAATAAATCTATTCAGTGGTTTCAAAATAATTAAAACTCAAATAAATTACCATGTATGAGTGGAACAAGTCGGAAAAAAAATGTGTTCACAAGCATAACTTCTAAAGTTTTTGACGGATTTTAAAGAAATTCAAAACGAAACGTTTGTTGTGTGTGTCTTGGTCATTGTAAAACTTGCACTCATTAATTTTAAATATTGGGAAATTTAAATTTTTGTATATATATTTTCTCCCAATCTCATTGTCCGGATTGACAGAGAGAACCAACTGCTATCCTCTCCCGCTGAATGTATCTGCCAAACAACCTTCACCGAAGACGGGGTCTGCTGAACAATGAAAAGAAAGCCAAGTGTGGGGGAGAGGTTGCTGCTCCGGCCCTCTCACAAGCTCCCCTCCTCCTGTCTCACTGTAATCGTAATGTAACTTATTTTTCTGTGGGACCTCTTTGCTTCAGGTCATTGGCTGTCTTAAAAGAGTGGTCCCCAGCGAGATATAGAAATAATAAAAAAAGTCTTAAATTTTGAATACAGAGTTTTTAGAAAACCAACATATGTACCTATAATGATCCCATATCAATCTGAACACCCAAAAACTTATAAAGTAAATGCTATTAGGAATTGGGTAAAAAGAGCCTTCACACATTCCTCAAATAGAAAACACAGAGAAGAAATCCAATGGATTATTAACATAACAAAACAATTTGGATATGACACAAAAACTGTTAAAAAGATGATTTTTGAATACAAGAAGAAATTAAAAGAGTCTAGACAAAACATCCCAAAAAAGAAATACAAATTTTCAGGTTCTTTCCCTTTTATTAGAGGACTAAGTGGGAAAATTTTAAGATAAATGAAGAAACACAACATTATTTTTGGATATTCAGTTCAGAATATTGGTGACTTAATTACAAAGAAAAAAGTAACAATAATATACTACAATCAGCAGGCGTATATGAAATTCCTATTGTTTCACAGAGTTCTGAAAGACCACATTTCATGCATTGGCAGCACAAAAAATAGATTAATAAAAAGACTACATCAACATATAAAAAACTGGAACAAAAAAGAAGAAAAAACTGCACTTATCCAACACTGTGTTAAACATAAACAATACCCTGATTTTGAAAATATCAAATTACTAACCACCCACACAAACGAAAAAGAATTAAGGATTTCTGAAAGCGTTATAATTGAACAAAAAAAAAAAAGATAAAATATGCAACTTACAAGACCCCACTACACTAGACACAGCCTGGAAATCACTTATAAAATAAGAAAAAAAATCATAAAAAAAGACAAAAAAAAGAACATTACAAAAAATCACACTAATAAATAAAGAATAAAAAATAAATAATAAAATACACCTGTTTCTACGAACAAATAATAATAGCCCAAAAATATCTACACAAAAGAATTATACTTATGACTGATGCCTACCAACTCATCCAATAGATGGCAACACATTAGAAACAAATCATCTAACACATACAGACACACAATAGAATTATACTTACGACTGATACCTACCAACTCATTCAATAGATGGCGACACATTGGAAACAAATCACCTAACACATACACAGGCAGCAAACCTTCCCATCGATTCCCGACATGCAACTCTAAAAACCACACACACGCGAGGAACCCTCGTGTAGAAGTAGTGGCCAGATGATGGCGGTTATGCACCACTGAAAGCGCTCGCCATAACAACGAACCCCTTGTGAGACGTCTCCTGACCCGATGAGTATAACTCTTTCTACTAAAATCTTTTAATTAATAGTAAATTTTAAACGTTTGATTGTGTGAATGAATGAATGTGGAACTGAAAATATATAACCTAACTGCTTTATTTCTGCAAAAAAAATTTAATAACTAACCAAAGGTCCGTAACCTCTCAGGCCAGGAGCACCTGTCTCACAGAGCAAAGCAACGTGCAAAATACTTTGAAATATAAGGTAAAATACCTGAGATATTATGTATATTTTAATCAAAAAGCACGTTTATAACATAAGACAACCCATAAGGTTGCCTCATGAATTGCATTTTTCGTAATTCTAAGTAATTTGTTAATTTTTGAAAAACTAGTGACTTTTAGTTAATTTTTGGAAAAATAGTGACTTTTAGTGACTTTTTCAAAAATAGTGACTTTTAGTTGCAAAAGTGACCTGTTCTGAGCCCTGAGTTTACATTGAATCGATGAGCTAGATCTTGTAGCTCGGTATTGTTGAGTTTTGAAATAATGATGATGTCATCAACATACCGAGCAATATAGTAGTGGTTTTTCAGGTAGAGTTTGAATCATTTTTCTTTCGATGTACGCCATTATCACTTCTGCATATAATGCCAATAATGGGGATCCCATAGGGTCGCCTTGAGTTTGTTTAAAAATACTTCCCTCAAATTGGAAGATAATGTTTTCTTTAATGAAGTATAATGTATCCTTTAATTCTTTCAGTTGTGTCATATTTAGCTCTTTATTTATATTTAATTGTTGCATGATCAACTCGATGGCTAGCTCGACAAGAGTATTAGGGTATAACGCTTAACGTCCATAGAGACCATCGTGACGTTTCATAAGAGTTTCCTCCTCCTCCTCAGCAATATTACTACTATTTACTCAGCAAATAAATGCTATTCAAAACAAGCTTCACACTCTTGCACAAAGTATCTGAACATATGCACAACTGAAGAACTGCACTCAATATCAGGGCCACACTTGCCAATTTTATTTACAAGCTGTTCTATGATTTTGAACGTTTTAACGAGAATTTTTGTTCGTGTACATTTTCTTTAGTAATTTATTTAGCAGAGTTTTCTTATGAGCCACTTTCTCTGACCATGTTTCCAGTTCAATCAAGCCCACAGTGCTAAGTCTTTTACTGTATGAGGCTAACAATTCTTTAACATCATCAGTTTTCAAATCAAGCTTTTCAGGTAGCTAGAGAATTTCTTGAACAATATTATTAATCTAACAGTTGGTTCAAATCCTTCCAAATCAGTCACAAATTGTGGACAAAAAGTTTATGCCAAAGTCCAACCATGCATTTCCATGTCATCATTTTTCATGCACTATCGAAGCTCCTTTGATACTACATATAAAATATTATAATCACGACTAAACTGTTAAACAGTTGCCTTGTCCTTACTAACAGTTACTAAAATAAGCTGTCTTCAGATCACGATGCGATAAATAATACGAATTAAAAGTGGCAATAGCTCTTTGTTCCATAGGTTGAACTTAAGGTGTGTTTGTTACATAACAAAAGAAAAAAAAAGTTACATAAGAGTATGGCGTGTTGAATATGTGGGGTGGCTAGGACCATTTCATAGAGTTTGAAAGTTTAGTTATTGACTCACCAGCCTCATATTTATTTTGTCCAATTTTCATGTAATTTTATGGATTTCTGTGGCATTTTACCAATATTTCACTTTCAGCATCACTTTTTCTTTTATTGAAAGACATTTTTACAAGAATGTCCTTAGTAAATCAATAAAAAAAGCAATACCAATGCAAATTCCTCCTCCTCCGATCAGAGAAGCCAGGAACAAGTGTACCATAAACAAAAATTTCTAGACTTCAAAGTATGCAGCTTCCAATTGGTGGAAATTTTCAGCGTGATGTCAATAAGTTACGTCGAGAATGGGTA
Organism: Macrothele yani; assembly: GCA_039090855.1. Taxonomy (NCBI): domain Eukaryota; kingdom Metazoa; phylum Arthropoda; class Arachnida; order Araneae; family Macrothelidae; genus Macrothele; species Macrothele yani. Next base: position 101,133,032 of record CM077004.1, on the reverse strand, counting down.
AAAATGCTGTACATACGTTTTAGCGAACATGCATTAAGTAGACATGTAAGGCTCAGTATTACTGTGCATACATAAAACTAAAAAAGTTATCTAAATCAAACACTTCCTCATTGGATAGCATTTAGCCTCCAGGGCACTAATGAAAAGCTTTAACAATCCAAATGCAATGTATGACATAGCTTTAACTCTGCAGTTTGTTTGTATGTGTATGCTGCTTTAATTTCTGTTTCTATTGCATTAGCTTCTTTAGCCTGTTCCAATAATTTTTTCTTTCTTTCAGTTTTTTAATTCTTCCCACAGCACATTTGATTTCCTTTTCTTTCTCTGCTTACTGACTTTTCTGTTTTCTTAGTGCTTCTTTACATTTTTATGCAGCATTTAGTTTTATTATTTTGAATGTATGTTGAATATGTGGCCTGATTATTATTTTTTTAATATAATGTTATTCTGTCCATTTACTTTATGCTTAGTACATTTGTACAGATTTTTTGGGTGAAGTTCCATCAGGAAGTACCCAAACCTATGGTTAGGCCTTTATTTTTATTTATTTCTTCTTTTTTTTTTTTTTTTCTGTGCCTATCCTAGGCCTATTAAATTTTTGAAAGTGTGATATTTCTGTGTCTTTCTACTCAACATGCAGTGCATTTATAACTATTTTCATGGTGAAATTCCATCGGAAAGTATCCAAATCTGCAGTCAGGCCTTTTCTTTTTTTATGCCTAGCCTAGGTCTGACTAAAAATTTTGAAAGTGTAATATTTTTGTGTCTGTCTACTCAACGTGCAGCGCATTTATACCAATTTTTATGGTGCAATTCAATCGGGAAGTATTGAAATCTGCAGTTAGGCTTTTTTTTTTTTTTTTTTTTTCTACCTAGCCAAGGCCTGATGATTAAATATTTTGAAAATGTTAAAAAAAAATGAAATAATTCTCCGAAGGAGTGGAAGTGCACTGACTGATATTCGGAAAATTATACAGATGTAAGTTTAAATGCCTGTACATCTTTTCATACTGTTTTGCTAAAACGTGAACAAAAAAGAAAACAAGAAAGATGACACCGAATTTTGGGTTGTAATGAGCACGGCTGGAATCATCTTTTCTGATGCGAATTAAATTTATCAAAGTAATTCAAAGACAATGCAACCGGTTAGAAAAATATCAACCAGATTTCTTCAATTGATAAAACATCCAGAAATAGAAACAGCTACTTACTTCCACCAGCAGTTAAAAAGTATGTAATGAAAATTAACAAACTGTGCATAAAAAGTTTCTCACAGAAGAAGGAAGGGATCAGAGACAGATTTTCAAATCGAACAGTTAAAAGAGAGAAATAAAGAAAGAAACCTGATATAACTCTACGCCTAATGGGAAAGTAAAAAATTATTCATGGAAAAAAATATGCTAACGAAAAAGAACTTTTCAAATATGGTTCTCGGAAGAAGAGACAGTGAGAAAAAGGTACTGACCTTTATGCACCCTAGCAGGAATTCTGTGCATTGTTTAAAGAGGATAATGCACCACATCTCTATTGTGGAGAATGGCATACAGTAAAAATAAGAAATTTCTCAATAGGATTTTTAGAAGCAGAGATACAGCTGCAAGCAAAACTACACAAACACCATCTAGTGGTGTAACTTTCAACTATAAAACTCCACAAATACTAACCTAAAGTGTCCCACAAGGTAAATGGCATCCGGTGCTGAAAGAATTTCTTAAATCGTACATTTAGAAGCAGAGATATTAGGAAAAACATATTGAACATTTGCGCCCCTAGCGGCAAAATTGGGCATTATTTTGGGAAGAAAATACACAGAGTTTTCATAGTTAGCAGTATCTGACCGAGAAAATATTTTATATCGGGTTTTTAGTCCCGCAGATATTGCTGTAAACGGAAATGTGAGCTAACGCACTTTAGTGGCAGACTTGTGTGTTAAGAAAAATTTGAAATTATATGAGAAACATTTCACAGCAGAAACATTCCTCCCAAAAGAAAGAATTTTTCAAATCAGATGCTTAAAAACAGGGATATTAACAAAAATAAGATATACGCCCTGTGGTGAGAAAACTATGAGCTATTTTAAGCAGGAGGTGTTTTCAAAATGTTTTCCGAGGTAAGCGGTATCGGTCTAAGAAAGAATTTTTTCCGTTGACTTTTTCAGAAGCTTGGATTTTGTGGCAAATAACATCAGAAGCAGAAATCAATGCTTACGTCCCCTGGTGGCCAAACCATACTTTATCAAAATTTAGAAATTATATGCAAAACATTTCTCATCAGGAGCAGTATACAATGCAGAAAGAATTTTTCAAATTGAAGCTTTAGAACAGATTGAGGAAACTCCAGTTACCTTTGCGCCCCTAGTGGAAAATCTATGCATTACTTGAAAAAGAAACTGCATCTAAAACAGTCGTTATAAATGGCATCCAAAGGAAGAAAGAATTTTTTCATTCAATCGGATATTTAGAAGCAAATATGTGCAATAAAATGCATCTTAAATTCAATATTATCTGCATTTATGCCCTCTAGCGTCAAAGTTGTGCATCCGAAAAACTTGGAATGCCGGGATCCACATTCTCACATTTTATGCTTCTTAATGCAAAAAGAATTTTTCAATTCGGACTAATAGTTGCAGAGATATAGTGTCCACGGACGGACGGACAGACAAATTGATTTGTATGCACGATCTTTTACAAAAGACGTGCTAATTACCTGCCAACTACTACGTAGACTGAGGTAAATTCCCGAGATCACGGAAATTGCAGTCATGGCATACAAACATGCAGCAGCGTTTATTATGACTTGGAACGATTTGCAGTTTTGGAATCGTGCTGATCAAAACCTGTTTGAACATTATTTCTACTGGCAGATAGCAGTACATGCGAATTCGCCGATTTATGGCATCATTGACACGTGGCAGCCCGATAAGAATCGGTTTAAACATCGTATTTGCTTCGTGATGGATTCCCATCATTTCTCAAGGATGTCCGATGTCCGCGACGCCATCATGTGATTTCATGAACATCATACTTCACTATACATCGCATCGCGATATTGCGAAGGATGACGCATCGTAGTACCATTAGCTAATAAAATTGGAGCTTCGATGTAAAACTCATAACCTGTGTTTGCGTTATACCGGTACATCGCCCAAACCGAATGACCCGCGATGAATTTTTCTGCAAAGCAAACAAGCAGGTTATTGGTTACTTTCGACAAAAAGATCTTACTGTCGGCCAACAGTTGAGAGAACTGCGATTGGCAAAGTGCCAAGTGGAGTCGATGAGCGCTGAAGGGAGGACAATATCATGGTGTATCCCTTCAGAACTTGTCTGAAGGAAGGAAATGACGTCATCATCAAAGACTTCTCCTTTTTAGCTCAAAGCTGAAATTTGATTTTTACAGGGTAAAGGCACAAAGGAAGAGAGAAAAAAAAAAAAAAACGAACAAATTGACTGTAACCTACGACCTTAATTCCATGACCTTTCCTTGACCGTTTTCTCATTTCGTGACTTTTCGGTGACTTCCGTGACCTGGTAGACACCCTGTATAAGTACTGACTCAGCAATTCGTAAATGCCTGTTTTACATTTTTTAATATCTTTGAACTTCAGGTACTTTTGATTTTCAATAGCAGTATTGAATTAACACAGTTTTTGCTTCTTCTTTTTTGCCAGTTTTTTAAATGTTGTTTTAACCTGTGCTTTAATATATTTTTAGTACTGCAAATGTATGAAATCGGTGGATTCTTTGAGATAGGTATCGCATGAACTCCATCCTGTTCCAAACAACAAATATTGTCATTACTTTTTAACATTAGATTCTTGATTGTATTGACCTTACATCGCATTTGAATATCATATTTACTGCAAAGCTTATTGATTTCCGATGAAACACTTTTAAGATATGAAAACACATACAGTACATATACATATCACTAAGCTGTTCTCTGATATTCAGAGGTTAGCTCCATAAAGAAATACCAACTTCATTTTCAATATTTTGTTCATTTTCAATATTTCGTTGTGTCTTTTTAGTAAGAAAACACCTCGATATATTTCAACTGTTCGTTATTTTGTGACAATGTGCAACTATTTAATTTACAATATAAATTTTGAGGTTACTCACCTTTATTCCCTAAATCATTTAGGAGGTTTTCGCCTCTACACATTTCCAACATGTATTTTTCTTATTTACATCGTGGTTCAAGGCCGCAACATTAAAAAAAAAAAAAAAAAAATCATTTTCGACTCACGCAAACATCACTCCCCTTCCTCTTTTCCCTATGACCAAATTCAGATTCAAAAAATCCACCACAAATATACACAATTGAACTCCCTAAAACACTTTAATCTAATTAAAACATCAATCAATAAAAACCTATTTACACATTTCCTAAAACGTCAAAGATAAAAGCTGTAGTCCAAAATTATTTACAATTGAACATCAGTGCCAAATTAAAATAAACCCAGAAACCAGACACAACCACTATATTCAATGCTGACGGACCTCTCTCCCCTCAGAAACAAGCACAACAACCAAGCACTTTCAACCACCGCCCTGGCCATTTTCAAGGAGCGGACGCTACAGATGTACCACCCGTCACCATCCACGAAACATAGCGAATGTTCCAGTGCCCACGCGGCATCGTCTTGATTTTACGTTCTCCGTCGTTCAGGCGCAGTGGCGCCATCTATCAATGACCCAATATGCTTTTTCTTTCGTACCTATAAATATCTGTTCGATTTATTTGATTCTTGAAACTAATCATCTTATTCTAACACGTTTTTATTACATCATTTCTTTTCTTTTCTTTTTTTCCCCCCTCTTGCCTTTTCTCCTCTGTTCTTCTCTGCGGTTTTCCTTTCTGATCAAATCCTTCCAATATGTGTTTAAGCTATTAGGATCGTTAACGTTACATAACCTGTGTCTATTTTTTCTATCAACACTGTCTCTGCCAATCTCAAATGCCTTTCTGTACGACAATTCTTAATAATTTTTATTTCATCAAACTTTGGGTATTGCCTTTGTTCAATACAGTACTGGACCAAAGCAGTTTTTGCTTCTTTTTTCTGCCAATTCCGTAAGTGCTGTTGTAAACGATGTTTTAGTTTATTTTTATTGCTTCCTATATATGATACTGTAGGATTGTTGCTTATAGGAATTTCGTAAACGCCAGCTCTGTCCAAGCACTTCTTGTTTTCTTTCGTATTGATTACAAATTTTTTTTAATGGTATGTACTTTATTGCCCAATTGTAAATTATACCTATTACACAATTTATTAATTTCAGCTAAAATTCCTTTTATGTACTGAAACGATTCAATACATTTAATCTGCTTATTATTATTTCTTCTTATGTTTGAAGAGTTAATACAATTGTTCTGCACTTCCTTAATCCATTTTTTTATTTTTTTACTGGGATATCCATAATTCTTTGCAACATCTGTAATATATTTCAATTCATCCTTTCTGTATTGCATATTTGATGTGTGCGTAAAAGCTATTTTTATTAGTCTTAATACTGTTACATTTATGAGCATATGGATAATAAGAATCATATGGTATAATCACAGGTACGTATGACGGTTTTCTGTAAACGGTATAATCTAATGTGTTGGGTTGTTTTATAATCTGTACATCAAGGTAAGCCAAAGTATCCTGCTGTTCAACTTCAATTGTTACTTCAATGGATGAATACTCTTCTTTAAATTTTTTCGCTATGTCATCTAGTTCTGTGGGATTCAATTTCTTTACGAAATTCCTATAAGCAACAATCCTACAGTATCATATATAGGAAGCACTAAAAATAAACTAAAACATCGTTTACAACAGCACTTACGGAATTGACAGAAAAAAGAAGCAAAAACTGCTTTGGTCCAGTACTGTATTGAACAAAGGCAATACCCAAAGTTTGATGAAATAAAAATTATTAAGAATTGTCGTACAGAAAGGCATTTGAGATTGGCGGAGACAGTGTTGATAGAAAAAAATAGACACAGGTTATGTAACGTTAACTATCCTAATAGCTTAAACACATATTGGAAGGATTTGATCAGAAAGGAAAACTGCAGAGAAGAACAAAGGAGAAAAGGCAAGAGGGGAAAAAAAGAAATGATGTAATAAAAACATGTTAGAATAAGATGATTAGTTTCAAGAATCAAATAAATCGAACAGATATTTATAGGTACGAAAGAAAAAGAAGGATATTGGGTTATCTGATAGACGGCGCCACTGCGCCTGAACGAACGAGAACGTAAAATTGAGACGCCGCCGCGCGGGCACTGGAACATTCGCTACGTTTCGTGAATGGTGACGGGTGGTACATCTGTTGCGTCTGCTCCTTGAAAATGGCCAGGGCGGTGGTTGAAAGTGCTTGGTTGTTATGCTTGTTTCTGAGCGGAGAGAGGTCTGTCAGCATTGGATATAGTGGTTGTGTCAGGTTTTTGGGTTTATTTTAATTTGGCACTGATGTGCAATTGTAAATAATTTTGGGTTTATTTTAATTTGGCACTGATGTGCAATTGTAAATAATTTTGGGCTACAGCTTTTAACTTTGACGTTTTAGGAAATGTGTAAATATTTCTTTATTGATTGATGTTTTAATTAGATTAAAGTGTTTTAGGGAATTCAATTGTGTATATTTGTGGTCAATTATTTTAAATCTGAAGTTGGTCATAGAGAAAAGAGGAAGGGGGAGTGATGTTTGCGTGAGTCGAAAATGACTTTTTTTTTTTTTTTTATGTTGCGGCCTCGAACCACAATGTAAATAAGAAAAACACGTGTTGGAAATGTGTAGAGGCGAAAACCTAATAAATGATTTAGGGAATAAAGGTGAGTAACCTCAAAATTTATATTGTCTAAATAAATAGCACGTGAATAATTAAGCCGCTTGATGACATTTGCAATGCTGTATGAATATATGATATTTAATTTACGTTGAACTTCCACATACCATTTTTCAATACATTGCTTTGGGTAAGCATAGTTTACAGCAATTTTTTTATGTAACCAAGTTCTTCTCTTTTAAATTGTTCCATTGAGGAGTGAGTGAATGCTCTTTTTATTAAAGTCTTAACACTATTACTTATGTGGAATTAAAACTGGGATGTAGGTAGATTTTCTATGTACTTTGTATTGTAACTTGTTTTTTTCTTTCAGAACATTTACAGCCAGAAAAGCTATTGTGTTATGTACTTCATTTTTTAAGTTCAGCTCTATGGAAGGGTACAATTCTGTATACTTTTTGCAAAATCTTCAAGTTGATTATTATTTAACTTGGAGAGAATGAAAAAATCATCAACATATCTGCAATAAATTGTTGGGCTCTGTATCATTTGGTTTAACACTTTCTCGGCAAACAGTGAAGATGACGAGGATCCCATAGGGCCCCCATAATTTCGTTTATATATTTTTTTTTCAAAAGCAAATACAGTTGAGCCCGTGTTTAGTGAGATTCTGGATTGAACAAACTAAACATAACTTTTGTTTGGCACAATGCTAATTCAAGGCAAATGTAATCGTTTTTAGCGAACAAAGTTTAAAGAAAACCACGGATTTAACGAGGGAGAAGAACAAAAAATAACAGAATTTAAGGAAATCACATTTAATGTGAGGAAGAGAAAATCTGGCGCTCAGGGTCTAGAGGGAAGGGAAAGGCGCTGAGTAATATTTTTCTTTTTACTAGTGAAAGCTCAGTAACAGAAAAAGAATGTGGAGGGTATGCACAAACACTTAGCCCAATTCCCCCCCCCCCCCCACTGCGAGCGAGTGGGAGAATGGTGGGTCCCAAAGTTAAAGTTGAAAACCAAATCCTCTTCCCCTCGGATGGGGTAGAAAGAAGATGGGTGCGGTGGGGCGGATCCAAGGCTACAAGGTTGCACCCAGCAGCTTTTGTGCTTAGAGAACAAAGGTGTGTGGGGGAGTGAGGGAATGTGAAAGCCGCGCCTTAGGAGAAACAAGAGTTAACTTCCTGGAATTTTTTCTCACGTGTCACATTCTCACATCTGGCATTTCTTGTACTGCATATTTTTACTCTGTGCTGCGTGCGATGTGAGTTACTGTATAAACAGGAATCACACAGGAAGTTAAAAAAATGTCTAAAAGAAAAGTTTTATCCGTGAACGATAAAGTATACATCATTAGGGAGTTGGAAAATGGCGAAAAAAATGATGTGATATGCAAAAAATACGGACTGTCATCTTCCACCATTTCAACCCTTTTTAAAAATAAGGAAACATTGTTGCAGGCTTTTGAATGCAATATTACGTCTAGCAAAAGACTGAAGAAATGCCAGAAAACTGACATAGATGAAGCCTTATTAAAATGGTTCACTGTTCAACGAAACACTGGCTTACCAATAAATGTCCCAGTAATGAAAATTCAAGCTGAAAAATTTGCAGTTCAACTTGGTTACGAAAATTTTTCATGTTCTAATGGGTGGCTTCACCGCTTAAAAACGCAACACAAGATTTGTTCTGGAAAAATTAGCGGGGAAGCATCATCAGTGGATACAAAAGAAATTTCACCATGGTTGAAAACAATAAGGTCGGATCTTCAGAAGAACTACAGTGATGATGACATTTATAATGCGGATGAAGCAGGTATGTTTTATAATCTAACTCCCAATCAAACAATGAAGTTCAAAGGTGAGAAGTGCACAGGGGGGAAACTTCAAAAGAATCGCCTGACTGAGTTAGTGTGCGCTAATATGTCCGGCAAGGACAAGAGGAAATTGCTAGTGATTGGAAAATCTGCAAAACCAAGATGTTTTAAAAACGTGAAATGTCTTCCCCTCTTTCTTACAGGTCCAATACGAAAGCATGGATGACATCAGACATTTTTACAGCTTATCTTAGGGAGTGAGACAAAGAACTCCGAAAAAAAAATCGTAAAATTATTCTAGTTATAGATAACTGCCCAGCACATCCTCATGTTCAAAACCTGACTAACATTCAGCTTATCATCTTGCCACCAAACTCTACAGCCTTGCTATAACCAATGGACCAAGGAGTTATTCAAAGCCTTAAATGCCACTACAGACGGGAATTAATCCTACTGATGTTAGAAAGGACGGAAAATAAGGTTGAAGTGAAAATTTCCATTCTTGATGCAATTAGAATGCTGGCTGATGCTTGGGGACGAGTATCAGAATCTTGTATTCAGAACTGCTTCAGAAAATCAGAGTTGGATAACACAAGTCGCAGTGATGACAAAATGGACTATATCCCCCTTTCTGAGTGGTTAAAACTACAGAACATTACATGTTTTAATGATGTCCCTGAAATTGATGACTTTGTTACCGCTGATGATGCTGTTGCTACATCGGGCATCGTTTCTGGAGATGACAATGTAGAGGAAATTAAGGCATGAACAGTTGCACAGGAAAGTGAAGAAGAAAGTACTCAACCACCATCATATGCATCAGCCATTGATTGTACGAAAAACCTCCGTTTCTTCGAGGCAACAGATCACTGCGATGACAGGGTGTTTACTGCACTGAGTGTTATTCGCAGAAAATTAAGGGAACAGAAGTACACCAATAAAACAAAACAAACAACTATAGACTGTTTCTTCAAAAATGTTTCCAATTAGTAGATTTGCTGCGACTGTTCCATTCACTTCAGGTTTTGTTGCTACTGTACTTTAGAATTCATGTAGGTTTCTCTTTAATTAAAAAACTTATTTTATTTAATTTGTATATGCAATCGTTATGGATAGTACAGTATACAATTGAATACTGTATTTTCCTGCATATAGTCTGCCCCACGTAGAGTCCGAACAGAACCATCTGCGCCTCCGAAAAAGAAAAATTTACCAGATAGTCCATACTTCGTTAAAAAGCGGGGTCATTTACCAGATAGTCCATACTTCGTTAAAAAGTCACTACATTTGTACCAAAGCAGTGACTTTTTTTTTCACTGATAGAAAACCTTTATTTGTCATTGATGTCTTTAAAGACTTTTTACGTTTTTTCATTCACTTCAAATTCATTAACTGACGCACAATTGTTTGTTTTCTCTACAAATTGTGTCATACTTTTTCTTGTGTGTGAATCCAGCAGAGTAACTACCTACTTCTTTATTACCCCAACTCAAATAAACAACAGTAACTCAGAAGAGACAAGAGTCTTGATCATAAACAAGTAGGGGAAGACAGGAGGGGGTATGAAACGGGGTGTAGATGAAAGACCTCCATCAATCAAACACTGCCCAGCCAAACGACAGCTGTTTCGAAGAGGGATTTCCCCCTCTCTCCCAGACTTCGCTACTGCCGTTCTACATGTATGAAAAAAGATGCAGGAACAGCCTCCTTGACCAGCAGAGGAAACACATGACACTACAAGGACGATAGTTATAATGACCACAGAAGCTCTATGAGTGGTAAGAAAACTGCTGAAAATATACGTGCTTGAAATGTTAGAGGAATAAACCCATAAAGGTGAGAGTTGTCAATTGCAAAGTTACATTTGTACTTTCAAAAGTGGGTATCACAAAATCCAGAAAAAAGCAATATGCCTTGTTAATGCTTGATGAAAGGAACATAAATATCCTTTCTGCTCAAGTTAAGATAGTTTCAGACTTCATAGACTTGCCAACACTTCTAGATTCTCCAACTGCTTGTGACAGTGGAATATATTTATTAGGGCCACACTTAAAAGCTTTTTACACCTTAGGAATTTTTTTTTGTTTTTGTTTTGTTTGTTTGCTGGTGGTACATCAGTATCAGATAATGTAGATATTTTCCTTTTCTTGATTTCAATGTTTGATGCAGGCATAGATTTTTTATTCATAGGCACACTCTGAGCCAGACTCGAGTTTTCTGCACAGTCTTTGGATTTAGACTTTAGAATGGGTATGTGGTAACTACACTCGTGGACAATGGAATTTGCGCACCAAGAAGGAAGCATAGGATTGAACTGAAATTTTATGGACGTAACGATACTGATGAATGATACACATGATGGCAAAAACAAAGCTGCAGGACAATTACAGAGAGATCTGTGGCACGCAGTCTGATCATCTTCAATAGCGCGTCACACTGCCTCGTGCAGCGATACATGCTGCAATACGGTTAAGCATGGAGACGAACAGACGCCTGTTGTTGTCCGGTGGCAGATTGGCCCACACATATTGAGACAGTGTGTTCCAAATCCCGGTTAGTGCGGCATGGCGTTTCAACTGGTCCCACACATGTTCGATAGTGGACATGTCTGGGGAGCAGGAAGGCCATGGAAGTGTCTGGACTTGACATAGGCACTCTTGGGTAATCCCAGCTGTGTGTGGGTGGGCATTATCCTGCTGGTATAGCACACCTGGAATCCCAGCCAGGAATGGGAGCATATGGGGCCATAGGATCTTGTCCACATACCTCTGGCCCATCAACAATCCACATACCACTACTAGAGCTGATCGGCTATCGTAGGCAACGGCTCCCCAGACCATAATGCCTGCAGCGGGGGAGGTGTGGTGCTCGACAGCGAGGTTGGGTTTGTGCTGTTGACCCTGGGACTTCCACACCCGGACATGACGATCATCTGTCCCCAAAACAAAGCGGCATTCATCGCTAAACACCACACGTTGCCAGTCTGTGGCGTTTCATGTCGCTCTGGCCTGGCACCACTGCAAACGCAACCGGCGATGTTCCGGTGTTAATGGCAGCACACGTAAGGGGTGCTGGGATCGCAGATTCACTTTTGTGAGGCGTCGGGGAATGGTTCGTCGGCACACAGGAGCTGCTACATCTGCCTGTATAGTGTACCGTGTCCCCGTGGGAGCTGTTCATGCCTGGTACATGATTTGTCAATCCTTTCTACCGGTGATCGCCCTGGTCTGTCCGGAGCCACTCCACTGTGTGGCAGTGCCGTCACAAGTCCACTGCTCCCAACACAGTCGGATGGTACAATCAGAACGATCCACATGGCGGGCTATACGGAGCGCCAACCACATTGTGGTTTTTAGCTCGATGATCCGGCCTCTCTCAAAGTCCGCAAGTTGTGTAAATCAATGTCTCTGGCACCTACACGGCATTCTTGTCACTCTGTACTTTTGCTCGAGTCGGCCAGTGCTTTTCGCTTTCATAGGGCATCGCCTACACGCTGGTTTATAAGGCTGACGGTTTGTGCTTGCAGTACCACCACAGGGTGTGCGGTCATGCGCACTCGCACCAAACGTGGATCACTTGCATATCAGCACGCACTCTAGCTATTTGCAATTTTTTGCGGTTGTGGCATGTTTTCATCTAGGTGCGCAAATTTCATTGTCCGTGAGTGTATCTAGGGATTTATGTTTATTTTCTGTTGCTCTGGTATCTTTCTCTTTAAAAACAACTAAACAGTGGATCCCACTGCTCTAATAAATTTATGTTTATTTTCTTTTGCTCTGGTATCTTTCTCTTTAAAGAAAACTAAACAGTGGATCCCACTGCTCTAATAATTTTTTTAGACATTTTCCCAGAGAAAGTCATCTTGTGCATACACATACCTGCCAACATTAGTAAGAGCCTTGTCCCTTGTCAGTAGTAACAAGAATTATTGTGCGGCACACTGATGCTTTGTGAAAAAGAAATACAATAAAACATTACAACAAACAAGGACACTAACGAAATTAACATGTGTGAAACACAAAGTTGATTCCCCTGGTGAGAGCATGATAGGTAACATTGTGAGATTTAAGTACGAAACTGCCACCAGTAAAAATCAGTCAGATACATTCAAAATTCCACAATGCTTCACAGACAGAAAATCCAAGTAAGTGAGCCCACAGTGCATGCATGAACTTCCACTTACCATGTGATCACACTGCCTCTACAAATTGTAGTTTATTTTAAGATGAAACCAAAGAAAGGGGGGGACTTGGAACAATTTAACTGGATGAAAAATCAAAACACACAGCAAGAATGAGGACTACTGTCAATTTGTCTTTATGTTGACTCTGCAGCGTAAAACATCCATTGCTTAATTTTTCTTTCTACTGATGTCTCTCTCTCCACATTTCTTCATTGACGCTTTTCTTTCACTTCTTTTTTATGCCCTCTGATGATAACAACTTCATCCGTCATGCTGAAGAATTTTCAACCTTAGCACCACGAGTGTATGATATCAAAGCTAACTACTCAGGCTGCACGCATGTTTAAGCTAACTACTCAGGCGCCTCATGTTCGTGCGCTAACTCATGAACTGACTTAAATAGCAGTTGCGAGATCTCCTGGTCTCTTGTAATTTTTCTAAGCTAGTGGGCGCTTGGCAGGGTTTGAAAAAACCCAGCCTACTTGTTTTTTTTTTTGTTTTTTTTTTTCGGGTTTTATCGAGTACTGTTGTAAAAAAACGAAGAAGCAACAATCAATGAGTAAATTCTGTCTTAAAAGCACAAAAGGGCATTTAAAAGGAATCTCTTGATAAAACAGTGGCTATTTTTTTTATGCTGCTAACATACCATTCAATGCAGCAGAATTGGATCACTTTAAAATTATGATTAAAACACTAAAACCTGGACATCAATCACCCTCAGCAAATGCCATTGGTGGAAAACTGTTTGATACTGCAGCAGAAGAAACAATCTCAGCTTTCAAAAAAATAAAATTAGGCAGTTTGACTCTCACCATAGATGGTTGGTACAGTGTGAAGAATGAGCCAGTCCAAGCTATTACTGTCCATAGCGCACCAGAAAGCTTCTTGCTGTATGCTGATGATACTGGATCAGAAAAGAAAACAGCAAAACATTGTGCTTCTAAATTAGAGGTGGCCATAAAGGAATGCGAAGAAAAATTTGGAAAACCTGTTTTTGCTGTTGTAACAGACAGCAAAAACAAAATGATAAAATGTGGAAAATTTTAAATGAAAGATATCCAACTCTCATAACATATGGATGCTCACCACATCTGTTGAATATGTTAGAAAAAAATGTTTCCCCAAAAGACTGTTTTAAAGATTGCAGCGGTGCAAAAATATTTTTGTAATGTAGGCCTACATCAACCACATGGATGGTTCAAAGAAAAGCCTGGCTTAATGCCACAACTACCTAATGAAACAAGGTGCAACTTTCATCCTCATAGTATTAAAACATTTGTGGCCAATTATCACAAATATGGAGAAATATCTTAAGAGCATATTGAGGAATTTGATCAATCTATTTAAAAACTCTTCGATAAAATGGGCATTTACTGTGAAGCTATGAATCTGGAAAAGCAGTTATCCGTTGTTACTAGCATACTGGACACACTTCAAACACAGACTGTTTCAGTAGCTGTTGAAATACAGCTGGATTTACTACAAGAAGAAATCCTGCAGCCCTACCATCTAGATTTTAAAAAAGGTTTGAATAAGCAATTCTTGCACAACATTTTCTAGCAAACCTCATGGATCCAAAACACAGAACCACTTTGTACTCACCCAGGTGCGTCAAGAGTGCATGTGACAAGATCAACCACATGGAGATATAAGCGGCTGGCCAGGACAGATGAGCCACAAAGTGTAACGTGAGCACAATAAACAGATGTAATGATTTGATGAATGTTCAAAACAGAATGATCATCGGTTACCGCGCCAAGGTTGGAAGCATCTCAGAAACAGCAGACTTTGGGGGCTTCTCGTAAGGTCTGTAGTAAGGGTGTACCAAGATTGGACCGCCAGCACACCGAGTACTTCCTGACATCATAACTGTGGAGCCCCAAAAGGCCTTCAACCCCAGAGGAGAATGTTACCTCTGTCAACTTGTAAAGGGCAATCTACATGCAACAGCACAGCAATTGACCACGCAAATGAACCCAAGTATGTGTCCCAGATAACAGCAGAGCGAACCCTGTTACGCACGGGTCTTCAGAGCCGACGCTGCGTCAAGGCACCCATGTTAACCCAGGGCCATCGGCAATGATGTCTGCAGTTCGCATGGGACTACCGTCATTGGACAGTGGAAAAACAGGTTGCCTTCACCGACAAATCGAGGGTTTCTACTTTACAGAAGTGACGGGCGGTGGTGGACACGGCATTAGACACACGAGAACCAACACCCGGACACGCTTGTTGCTCAAGTACAGGCAAGCTGCAGCAGTATGCCTGTCTGGGGGATGTTTTCCTTGTACGCCGTGGGACAGCTGGTACTACTGGATGGGTCCCTGAACGCCAGTGACTACCTGTTCATTCTTGCAGACCACATGCATCCCTTCACATTGGAGTCTTACCCTGGTGGTGATGGTATCTAAAGAACAATGCACCCTGTCACATCAGTAAGGCGGTGCACGATTGGTTCCAGGAACATGACAGCGATGTCTCCGTTTTCCCTTGGCTGGCAAAATCACCCAACTTCAATCCCCTAGAAGATCCCTTATGGGACTATTTAGATTGACAAGTTCGGCATGCTGATCCACAATCACGTCATCTCCAGGACCTCCATGCTCTACTGCAGTCCAAATGGGTACTACATGTGCCTCGGGAAACCTTCCAGGGCCTCAGTGAGTCTATACAATGACATCTAGCCACACTGTCATCCCATTATTAGATAAGTGGCCATATTATTCTGATACAATCGTGTATTTGCCTGGTGTAATGGCTTTCAAAATTAATGATACAGACTGTTACTCAACATCAATGATGAAAGAAAGTGTCATCAGCCAGGTTTCTTTCATAAAAGGATGGCAAGTCATGACAAAAAAGTCTGAAAAAGTTTCAAATTCAAAATTACCTGCAGGATTTTCTAACTTTGTGTGCCACATTCAGCACCAGCTTCATCTTCCTTCATTTAGAAAATTTTCTCTATGTTTCAACCAGTTTGAAATAAGTTACGAAATAGGCCTGAGATAGGGAAAGCCACAAAACTTGTTCAGATCAAAATTTCGTGTAGATTAGTAGTTCTTTTTCTGACTAAAACCCCTGACATTACATTAATTATTTAAATGTGGCTGTTTTACAGAAACACTCAGAGGTTTGAAAATATTTGAAAATTGTGTGGGTCACGAAACTCTGATAATTTCAGACTGCTTTTGAGGTTCTAGTAAAACACAAAGCAAAAATACTTTTTTATCTGAACCATTGTTTCATTTTTAGGCAATCTTTGTAAATAGTCAAAAACCATTGCAGTTTACATGCCGCACACAAATTTATTTAAAGATAATAGTTTAGTTAGAAGCTAAGTATGTTATATTCTGTTTCTCTATTATTATTTTTTTTCTATAGTATAGATAACGGATGTAAGGTCAGGTGATGCGTAACATCACAGCCTCTCCTTGACAAATGTCAACCCCGCCTTCTCGTGGTGCATCCTGTTCCCACTAAAGGGGCTCTGACGACCGCCAATAGCGGTATAACTATACCATCGGGATTAGAGGAAATGCTATCCCACACTCACCAACCCGCTTGGCCAGCGTGGTGAGTTATGGCCAAACCCCTCCAAAATGACTCCACAACTTAAATCTTCTTGGCCCTCAGTCTCCGGCAGCTGGAATGTACCTGGCCAAGGCAGCGGCCAGTGCGACATGAAGGCAGAGGGTGCTAAGAATCCCCGGAGGACCGGACTAGGCTGCCATCTGATGCTGACCTTGGCTATTTATAATGGACGCTCCCTATCTTCTGATTCAAGGCTTCTTGAATTGGAAGAGGAACTACAAAGGATCAAGTGGGACATCGTCGGGCTAAGTGAGGTAAGCAGAAAAAGAGAAGATCTCATTGAACTGAAAAGTGGACATCTCTTCTATTATCGTGGGACAGATACTGGCAGAACTAGTGGTGTTGGATTTATAATAAACAAGAAACGGAAGGATAAAGTTGTAGAAGTTGAAAGTTCCTCTGACAGTGCTGCACGACTCGTTATCCAACTCTTGAGAAGATACCAGGCTCAGATTATTCAAACTTATGCACCCACCACAAGTCATCCTGAAGAAGAAATTGAAGAATTTTATGAGGAAATTCGTCATCTAAATAATAAAGGTAAGCAGCACTTGAAGATAATTGTGGGAGATTTCAATGCAAAAATAGGGCAACGGCAACAGAATGAAACTTCAGTAGGTAAATTCGGTGATGGCAACAGAAACCAGCGTGGAAATACTCTCGTTGAGTTTGCAGGGGCAGAAGGGTTTTTCATCTTGAACTCCTTTTTCAAGAAAAAGCCGCACAGGAAATGGACATGGAGACATCCAAATGGGACAACAAGTGAAATTGATTTTATTATGTGTAACAAAAAATTCATCATAGAAGACTGCAGTGTACTAAACAAGTTCAACACAGGTAGTGACCATAGATTGGTGAGATGTAAGATGCGCCTTAACAGTAAACTCGAACGTGGCAAGCTCATAAGACAAACAAAATGTATTGACATAATCAACCTTAAAAAACACCATAATACCTTCAAGTTGAAACTGAAGAACAGATTCTCTGCTTTAGAAGGCCTAACATCGGAAGAAGTGGATATTTCTGAAGTTAACAGAAAAGTAACCAAAGCTCTTATGGAAACAGCTACAAAAGTAGCTGGGTCTAAGAACAAGTTGCATGTGAACAAATTATCAGGAAGAACCAAAATGTTGATGCAAAAAGAAGAGAGATGAGGACAACTAAAGAAGATGTGACTTCCAAAGTGGAATGCATAGAGCTATGCAAGACAGTACGAAAAAGTATCACTGAAGACGTAAGGAAACTCAACTGTGAACTAGTGAGGAAAGCAATTGGAAACAACCAAAGCCTAAAGACAGCAAAAGGACATCTCAGTAAGGGAAGAAAACAGATTATGGCACTGAGAAAAGAAGATGGTTCTGTAACAAGAAATAGAGGCGAAATTTTGACAAGAGTGAAAGATTTCTACTCCAAGTTATATGAAAGGGATGATGCATGTACTCCAGACATCATGTACCAGTACCAGAATTCTTCCAGTCCTCCCAGCAAAAGTTGCACATGCAATCAAGAACATGAAGCGGGGAAAAGCTCCAGGAGAAGATGGAATTACTGTAGACATCATACAAGAAGCAAGTGGAGAAATCGAAACAGTACTCGCCCAAATTTTCACTCGATGCCTTAATGAAGGGAAGATTCCTGAGGATTGGAACAAAGCTATAATGATCCTGCTACACAAAAAAGGTGACATTGAAGATCTCAGGAACTACAGACCTATCAGCCTCCTATCAGTGGTTTATAAAATATTCACTAAAGTTCTTTCACACCGTTTGAAGGTAACACTGGACATGGCTCAACCGAGAGAACAAGCTGGATTCAGGAGTGGCTACAGCACAATAGATCATATCCACGTACTGAGAGAACTAATTGAAAGAGCGAGGGAATATGAACTTCCATTGTGCATGGCTTTTATCGATAAAAAGCCTTTGATTCGGTGAAACCATCAGCAGTTACAATGGGTCTGAAATCCTGCGGTATTGAAGATGCATACATTAATATTATTAACATCTATGAAAATGCGAGTGCAAAGATTCGGCTGTTTGAAAATACAACACACATAAAAATTGGAAAGGGAAAGAGACAAGGTGACACCATATCTCCGATCTTCTTGTTGATCCTGTGTAGACAATAATCAATCAATAAGTCTCTGGTGGTCAAATTCTTATATTTGTGACTTAGTAACATTCAGAAGTGCCTTGACTTTTGATAGGTTAAGATATTGTTGATACGTGGGTATTTGGTGTTAAGATATTATTATGTTATGATGATGAACTTACTTTTTTAAAAATGCAAATATTACAACAATTTTAAAAGAAGAAAAAGGCCAGTGATCTATCTAGGGACCCCAATTAAGATTTTTTTTTATTAAAGACGTAACACCCAAGGTACGATCCTAAAGACTCCCAGTAAATGGAAGGTGATTCCATCACCACCGACAAGAGAAATTCACATGCGACACAAAATAATTTGATTAAACATATGTTCCAGGTTAACTAAAAATTTATTTTGTGCTCCCAGGCACATGTTGGAAAACAACTCAATACAAGGAAACTTTTGGTGGCTAGGCCGAATAAAAAAATATATATATATTAAGCAATGAATTTTAGAGTCCAGAGTATGTTAACAGTCCTAAATAATCCTCTCAAAAACCCTGGTCTGCAAACCAAGTAGTTCTCACCTGTGTGGTTTAGAGGATGAGGGAGGTTAGTGGCACAGTTAAGTTACCAGCCTGCCTTACATCATCATCATAGGATGTGATCATTCACTCAAAGAGTGTTAAGAGCTTAATGCTCGATGTTCATATTTGTTATATGTTTACCCTTGAGCTAGATGAAGTTAGATGGTGAAGAGTGACATTTTAATTTTTTTCCTTTTCACAATACACTGATTTTGGTCAGTTACCTGGAAAAATCTTTTTCTTACTTTACAGTAACAGAAAACAAAACAAAACAAAAATGTCAAGTCACTGCCAGGACTCCCCACATTAATTATGACAAAAAAAAACTATGCATAAGTTAAGTTGCTACTCCTACTGGCGAAACAACAACAAAAAAAAAAAAAAAAAGAATAGAATAGAATAGGCTATTGGAAGAGGTGTATGCTCCCCTACCTGAGCCAAAAATCAAATTCCCCACATTTTTCCTAAGGAAGGCATGTCGTTTCAATATCCTACTCTGATGTCACTTTCCTCTCATTTGAGCTAACGAAAAACCCTGTTCTAACAGAAAACCAAAATTAATATACTTCAATCCATTTCTTTGTTTTCTTAAGGCTATATCACTGGCATTAACTAGACATTTTTACAAAAATACACCAGGGGCGGTTCGTCATTAGGGGCCAGAGGGGCCGGGCCCCACCTAAAAATTTCTATTTTTAGAAATTTTTTTTTTTTTTTTTTTGCCCTGATCCTTATTCTCTCTCTTAACTACATGGTGATAAACCTTTTCCTTCAAAAACCATTACCTAAGGGAAAAGTTTCCTTCAAAAGGAAAAACTATTCCCTGAGGAAAGAGATCACGTTCAGAGTGTGAGGTTATTGGGGCCAGCTCCAACAGGCCCCAGTAACATCCCTACGCTAGCGAAGAGGAGACGATTTCCTCCCAGTCTCATTTAGTATGATGACCTACATACAACACTGCCTCAACGCGTGTGCAAAGCTGTGGGGCCAGATGTATCTGGCCCTGCGCTAATTTGATTGGCCAGGAGAGTATCCATTTCCTTAATGCCGTGGGTTGACAGAAAACCTTACCCCGACCAAGCTCAAAGTTCAGTTAGTTGTTTTTTCTGTGTCTGTCTCTCTCGGTGATGTGTTGTTCCTTTGTGTTGTGATTTTTTTGCTTGTCGATTACAATGAATGGAGTGGATATTTTGTTAAAATCTCCGTTCTTTGCTTTAAATCTAAAAGAAAAGCTTCACTTAAAAAAAACTCAGTGCTTATCACCCCAAGAATTTTTAGTTTGAGCTTCACTTAAAAAAACACAGTGCTCATCAGCCCAAGAATTTGAGTCAAAGCTTCACTTAAAAAACTCGGTCCCTATCAGCCCAAGAATTTGAGTTTCCAAGAGTATGAAGTTTACAAAGCGCTTTGCAGAACTAATTTCAGTTTTAACTGAGAGGATTTTCTATGTTAAAAATAAATAAATAAATGAGAAAACGTGTAAGTATAATTTGCACATGAGTACATATATGTTTTTAGGTTTCACAAGTTCTTTAAAAAAAAAAAAGGTTAAACCTTTCAAATAATGCAAATGGTAGTATTGTACTCATTCTATATGGGACGAAATTCATGAAACCATTCCCTCCCTGCATATATTTGGAGTTATTATTTTTTTCACTACATTTTTTTATCCTATGAATCCTGTGATAATTAATCAGTTGAGAAATCTGAAGAAACACAAAGCACAACTAACATAAATTAATGCTCATATGTTTTAAAGTAAAAATTTTATTTAAGGAGCTTTAACATTTTTCTGTTAATAATTATGCGTTCTATTCTGAGGAAATTTTTTCATGTGCAATACAATAGTTGACACATTCCTGCCTGATTTGGGCATTATTGTGAGTCAAGAGGGTAAACAGGGGCAGAGTAAAGCAATCGTGGGGGTCTGAATAGTTGGCCTAATAATGACAGTTTTTTTTTTATTTCATTGTTTGACTCCGCTTACTGGCCCCACCTGTTTCAGTTGCCACGAGCCGCCACTGAAATACACAATGACATTATTAAAGCCCGGAAGTTGAGGCAAAATGCTTTAAACTGCTTTTTTTGCCTTATTGGCTCATATTTGAAGAAAATGCCTTTTTCTGCCTATACTCTACAAATGCACTATTAAAAAATGATTTCTTCTTAAGAATGCGATAAAATCAAAGTTTTGATAACAATCTAGCATGCAGTACGTAGTGTTTCCGGGTAAACACATAATTTTTTCTAAGTTATTCATTTCTTTTAAAAACTCTTTTTTAGGGTATAGGTGTACAAACCATAAGGTAGGTGGCATTTTCTCTAAAACGAAATCACAGTCGGCAGACAGCTGCAAGTAAACACGAGTACAAACGGTACATTCAAAACGAGGTGCTCCAATTTAAGCAGCGGTGGCAGATGCGTGCGCAGAGTCTGCAATGGTCAGCATCTCATTTTATGTTTTGCTATCCCTAGAATCCTAGATGATAGTTTATGCGCATTGCGGAAGTAGCCGAATCCACTCATATAACATTGTAACCAATCAAGCTAGAGTGAAAGCCAAGAATGCACATACACACATAAGACCTTGAACGTAAGTACAAAACAAGGGAGGAAGATTTCACTACCCCTAATAGATCTCGCCTTGCGTCCAAGTGAAACAATAATGCCGAAAACTGCTTCTTCAACTAGTGCTAAATTAAGTCGGTATGTTCAAGAGTATGGAAGTGATATCTTGTTCACTGATGGAATGGTGTTGTTTTGTAAAATATATGCGATACGAAACTGAATTACGAAAAGAAATTCTTCATTTCACAACATTTGGCAACAGCTAAACTTAAAGCTGCTGTTATTCAGAAGATTGGTGAAAAAAAGACATGTTTGATTTCGTCATTCGCTTCTACTTCGAGCAAGCAGTCACAGTTTGCAAGTGATTTGTGCCATGCTTTTATAGATGCTGGAATACCTTTGTGGAAGCTGGAAAATAATTCACTGAACAAGTTTTTGGAGATAAATACAAAGGAAAATATTCCGTGCGAAGCAACTTTGCGGAAAACATACTTAGATTCCTGCTATGTCGGTATAATGAAAGAAATGCGAGATGTCGGGGATAAAAATATCTGGATCAGTATCGATGAGACAACAGGCGCCACGGGAAGGTATGTGGCGAAATAAAGTAGGAAAATGTACTATTGTTTTTAACAGACTCAGCTCTTTATATGAAAAAGGCTGCCCACAGCCTGAAAGTTCTCTTTCCAAAAATGCTTCATTTGACTTATTTGGTTCATGCTCTCCACAGAGTAGAGGAGGAAGTACGTGGGTTATTTCCAGATATTGATGCGTTAGTGAGTAATGTGAAGAAAATTTTCCTTAAAGCTCCTCATCGAGTTCACTTATTCAAAGAGATGGAACCAAATCTTGCTTTACCACCTAAATCGATTTTGACAAGACGGGGAACATGGATATCAGCCGCTGTATATTACGCAAATAATTTGAACAAGATTGCTGAAATTGTTAACAGTTTGCAAGAGGATGAATCCTGCGCAATACGCAATGCTCAACAGATACTAGCTAAAGATTCCATTCGTAACGATTTAACTTTTATTCAAGCACCTTTTTCACAGTTCCCCGATATGATTACTTTGCTTGAAAAAAGGAACGAAACGTTAGTGAATGCCTTGAAAATATTAAATGATGTAGTTAGTACAATTAAATGTGTTCCCAGGAGAAAGGGTCAAATCGTGAGTGAAAAATGTCAACGAGTTCTTTCAGCAAATAATGACTTGGAGAAAATCAAAGTCATCGCTGAAATACTCCAAGGTGAAAGTTCAACTTCTATTGAAATGGATCCTACAACTATCTCATGTTTCAAATACGCTCCCATTACCTCTGTAGAAGCTGAAAGATCATTTTCGCTTCTAAAACATATCCTAAGTGACAGAAGACAGAGTTTCACATTCGAGCATTTAAAAAAACACCAAGTACTTATGTGTAACCGCAAAAATAAGTAAGTGATAATCTGATAAATGATTTTGCCAATTCAGCTTAACACCTGTGTATGATTCAGAATTTTTCGACCACTTCTATAAATGCCTATTTTGGCGCTTTATTTCGCTTATTTGCCTGCCTATTTTTAGCATTTTTACTGCCTCAACTTCCGGGCTTTAGACATTATACTACATTTGTTGGTTTTGGCCAGACCTCACACATACTCAAAATAAAAAATTACAATTTCTTTACTCCCCTCTTTGTTTAATAATTTTTCATTCCCTTTTCAAAACAATGAATACCTTTCTACAAAATGTACCTTCCCCTATATATATATTTTTTAATGAAATAATATCATATTTTTTTTTTTATCACATTAAACCAAAAACAATTAGGTGGTCGGCGAAAGAAAAGTTTGCCTTGCCGTTGATGACGTGTTTTTTTTTTCTTGTTTGCTTTCCTCTCTCTCTCTGCTCTTCTCAAGGAAGCTGTGTCAGTTAAACAGCATGGAAATGTTTGAGCTGAGCGGAGGAATTACGGTTTTTGTTAACTGCATAGGCTCAGCGTCAAGGAGTCTGTCCGTCGCCGCGAATTTAGGCAAGTTTCCTTCCTTGCTGCCGAACTGCGTGGACATGTCTTTTTCTGCCCTTCAAGTGGACAATAAGAAAGGAATTAGAAGATTTCATCGAACGAAGGTGCAAACTTAAGTATCAATGCTTGTGCCGCAATTTCTCCGGCGTCTATGCGGGACTCCCGAACATGGCGGGTGGAAGATATCCAGCCCAGCTACAATTCTCTGTGAGAATGAGGGCTTTAAAGTAGCTTCCTATGTTTTGGCATTTAAAAACAAATTAAAGGTCCTCCCATGATGCTGACATCTTTTTCCTTCGTCCTCCCGGAACTTCGTCGGCACTCGGATTAGAAGCGCCGTCTTTTACGCTCTTTGCGCATCTCCTCCGCTTCTTCTCGTTTTTCCTTCTCTTTCCTTAGTGCTTGTTGGTTTACAGCTCAACTCTCTCTCTGAATCTGAAGAGCGTCCAAAAAAACCCCGATGCTCTTCGCCTTACGCATCGCGCATGTGCGAGAAAGCGCCGACTTTCCAATTGGCTATGCGAACGTTAGGAGGCAGAAACTTTTGAGCCGCGGATGGCTTAGTGGTTAGCGAGTCAGACTATCAATGCAAAGTCCTCAGGTTTGAGCCTATGCTGATCTTTCAGAGATGGTGTGATTTACTAACAATCGCTGAATATCCGCCGTGCATCGGACGAGCACGTTAAGTGACGGCCCACAGGCTGGACCCACTGGTTAAATGGGTATCCTTTCCTATGCCCCCCCCCGAAATTCTCTCACCCCTCTATGTGCAACATCGTACTTGTACGGTGCCGCCGTCTACTGTACTCTAATCTCACTACAAACTGTTCTGTCAAAGTCGCTAGACTTGCTCTCATTCCTTCCGTTTCTATGTCCTGCCCAAAAGGTGATCCTGCTGTATGTGGCTGGGACCTAAACTCTACTCACTGTGGACGGAAGTCCTACAAGAAAATGACAAATACTGCTGTGTGGGCAGAAACTTTCTCGATGGATGTTCGCAGACCTCGGCTTTGGCTGAACCTTGACCCCACTTGGCCTCTGCGGTGAATTTCTCGGAATTCCGCCCAAATCCCGAAGTGTTCATGTGCAAAGCGAAAAATGCCTTTTCGAAGTAAACAAGAGCATAAATAAATCGGGACTTTCTGCACTGGTAAAGCTGGGAAAACATCCTCACAGACGCCATTCTACAAATTTATTGCTTTTAGAAAAACAACACCAGAAACTGTAGCCATTTTCGTTCTTTCTTTCTGAACAAAGACTTTTGGAGACTACCTTTACAAAAATTCATTAAACAAATTAGCATTAACGAACATCGTTACAATTAACTTATAAAAATCGAATTCTCTCTAGCTACAGGTACGACGATCAGAATTACGAAAAAATAGCGTAAAGCAACGATTTGTTATTTTGCCCTTATGCATTAAGCCACAATTTTAATCTTTTACTAAATGATTATTAAATATCCTTGACGATAGTGTACACGCAATTAATTTACGAAAGTCACTTCGTTAAGGAGCGATCGCCGACCCGCGTTTTTTAACAGTCACTGAATTATACTATCACTATTTAATACCCAGTGAGATTCCCACTAAAACCAACTAAATATTAATACTAGGCAAGATTTTAATTGCAAAAAGTTACTGAATTACGATCGATACACAACTACGATTTTAATACACGCTACTGACATATGGCATAAACACGCGTTTTTTCTCATTAGGTACAAATACAATACGATAAAATACTTCGTACACTGTATGTTTACAAATTACTTTTCAATTATTAAAGCTTACACAATAATATAATAAAATAAAAAGCGATAACGACGATAAATACGGAACTACGACCTTACGTTTTTTTGGGGTTTTTTTCGCCACGTTATCCCGACTATCAAGAACGCCGCGGCGTTGCCGATAATTTTAAACTGATACATCTAATACTATACATATATATATAAACTGCAAGATATACTTAAGAAACTAAGGAAAATTAATTCATATACACTACATCATATCCTGCAGTAAAATAAACTTCACTAATATCTCTTCCCTAAAGTAAACAGTGCACTAAAAAATGCAATGGAAGGAAGAAAAAAAAACATTGCATGAAGGAAGAACCAAAAAAAATGCATAGCATGATGTCAAACTTCATTTAATCTACTTCCCAGCTAGTTACACATCCCTTAACTAGAAACAGACATCACAGGGCTAACTTACCTAGACCTATTCACATAAATTTAACTACATACACACAGATCAACGTTCCACAGAGAAATCAGAAAGAACAGAAAAGAATTTACTTGATTTTTTCCTTGACACTTAAATTTTTTTTTAACTCCCTCCTTGCCCAAGGGATTTGAGATCATCTCATGCAAAAAATCTCACTCTCATTGAGAGTGCGTCGATCTGGTGATGGGTTTTCCGATCCAAAAATATTGGCCCATTAATTTAGAGATCGGAAAAACGTCAACACATCATTGTAATGCAGCAATTGTCTTGTTTACTCCATAAGGCTCAAACGCAATACTCTCAATTTCATCTAGAAAGCCGTGGAAGTCAAATAATCGAGGTTGGCTGTGTTTCCTATTACCTCTACAACCTCTTTTATTAGAGTATTTATTTTCCTTATTTCCATTAAAAGCTGTAGTAAACATATCCTGTATATTTCTTTGCTCATTATATGGAAACATTCTGTTATTATTAAATAGATTATTAAGTCCATATGGGTGAAGACTTCTCTGATGTAACATTTCACAATTTTCCAATGTAATTCTTTTAAGCTCATTACTTTCAAAACCAAGAATTGAAATGGTAATGTTTTTAAAGTCATGTAACTGAAAATGAGCCAACTCAATATCATTTATGTTTCGAAATATCCTGATGTCGGATCTATGACCATTAATTCTGAGATTCAAGTGGGATGAAGTTTGTCCCACATGGACCTTACGACAAGTATTACATAATATCTTATAGACACAATTCTGTGCCTTACAAAATCTCTGTTTATTATCTCCTTCCCCAAGCTGGTCGTAGTCCATAGCCCTACAAGTGAGGCACCTGAAATCACCACATTTTCTGAAAAGCAAATTAAGAGTTTGGTATGTCCAGGTCTCCTGAAAGACTACCCTGGGGAGAAATAGAAGATTCAAAATTATTTTGTGATTTTCTGTTTTTAAATTTTTTTCCAATCTTTTTAATTTTGTCAAACAACTTAAATTGTGGCAGTGATATATATATATATATATAGGGATGTAAGGTCAGGTGATGCGTAACATCACAGCCTCTCCTTGACAAATGTCAACCCCGTTTTCTCGTGGTGCATCTTGTTCCCACTAAAGGGGCTCTGACGACCGCCAATAGTGGTATAACTATACCATCGGGATTAGAGGAAATGCTATCCCACACTCACCAACCCGCTTGGCCAGTGTGGTGAGTTATGGCCAAACCCCTCCAAAATGACTCCACAACTTAAATCTTCTTGGCCCTCAGTCTCCGGCAGCTGGAATGTACCTGGCCAAGGCAGCGACCAGTGCGACATGAAGGCAGAGGGTGCTAAGAATCACCGGAGGACCGGACTAGGCTGCCATCTGATGCTGACCTTGGCTATGTATAATGGACGCTCCCTATCTTCTGATTCAAGGCTTCTTGAATTGGAAGAGGAACTACAAAGGATCAAGCGGGACATCGTCGGGCTAAGTGAGGTAAGCAGAAAAAGAGATCTCATTGAACTGAAAAGTGGACATCTCTTCTATTATCGTGGGACAGATACTGGCAGAACTAGTGGTGTTGGATTTATAATAAACAAGAAACTGAAAGATAAAGTTGTAGAAGTTGAAAGTTCCTCTGACAGAGCTGCACGACTCGTTATCCAACTCTTGAGAAGATACCAGGCTCAGATTATTCAAACTTATGCACCCACCACAAGTCATCCTGAAGAAGAAATTGAAGAATTTTATGAGGAAATTCGTCATCTAAATAATAAAGGTAAGCAGCACTTGAAGATAATTATGGGAGATCTCAATGCAAAAATAGGGCAACGGCAACAGAATGAAACTTCAGTAGGTAAATTCGGTGATGGCAACAGAAACCAGCGTGGAAATACTCTCGTTGAGTTCGGAGGGGCAGAAGGGTTTTTCATCTTGAACTCCTTTTTCAAGAAAAAGCCGCACAAGAAATGGACATGGAGACATCCAAATGGGACGACAAGTGAAATTGATTTTATTATGTGTAACAAAAAATTCATCATAGAAGACTGCAGTGTACTAAACATGTTCAACACAGGTAGTGACCATAGATTGGTGAGATGTAAGATGCACCTCAACAGTAAACTCGAACGTGGCAAGCTCATAAGACAAACAAAATGTATTGACATAATCAACCTTAAAAAACACCATAATAGTCTTCAAGTTGGAACTGAAGAACAGATTCTCTGCTTTAGAAGGCCTAACATCGGAAGAAGTGGATATTTCTGAAGTTAACAGAAAAGTAACCAAAGCTCTTATGGAAACAGCAACAAAATTAGCTGGGTCTAAGAACAAGTTGCATGTGAACAAATTATCAGGAAGAACCAAAATGATGATGCAAAAAAGAGGAGAGATGAGGACAACTAAAGAAGATGTGACTTCCAAAGTGGAATACATAGAGCTATGCAAGACAGTACGAAAAAGTATCACTGAAGACGTAAGGAAACTCAACTGTGAAATAGTGAGGAAAGCAATTGAAAACAACCAAAGCCTAAAGACAGCAAAAGGACATCTCAGTAAGGGAAGAAAACAGATTATGGCACTGAGAAAAGAAGATGGTTCTGTAACAAGAAATAGAGGCGAAATTTTGACAAGAGTGAAAGATTTCTACTCCAAGTTATATGAAAGGAATGATGCATGTACTCCAGACATCATGTACCAGTACCACAGTTCTTCCAGTCCTCCCAGCAAAAGTTGCACATGCAATCAAGAACATGAAGCGGGGAAAAGCTCCAGGAGAAGATGGAATTACTGTAGACATCATACAAGAAGCAAGTGGAGAAATCGAAACAGTACTCGCCCAAATTTTCACTCGATGCCTTAATGAAGGGAAGATTCCTGAGGATTGGAACAACGCTATAATGATCCTGCTACACAAAAAAGGTGACATTGAAGATCTCAGGAACTACAGACCTATCAGCCACCTATCAGTGGTTTATAAAATATTCACTAAAGTTCTTTCACACCGTTTGAAGGTAACACTGGACATGGCTCACGAGAGAACAAGCTGGATTCAGGAGTGGCTACAGCACAATAGATCATATCCACGTACTGAGAGAACTAATTGAAAGAGCGAGGGAATATGAACTTCCATTGTGCATGGCTTTTATCGATAAAAAGCCTTTGATTCGGTGAAACCATCAGCAGTAACAATGGGTCTGAAAACCAGCGGTATTGAAGATGCATACATTAATATTATTAATAACATCTATGAAAATGCGAGTGCAAAGATTCGGCTGTTTGAAAATACAACACACATAAAAATTGGAAAGGGAAAGAGACAAGGTGACACCATATCTCCGAAGCTCTTTAACGCCACATTGGAAAATGTCTTTCAATCACTGAACTGGGAAAACAAAGGGATAAAGATCAATGGAGATTATCTAACCCACCTTCGTTTTGCTGATGACATAGTCATTTTTGCAACTACCCCATCAGAGCTGCACAGTATGATCCAAGAACTTGCTGACAAGAGTAAAGAAGTGGGATTAAAAATGAACTTTCAGAAGACAAAAGTGATGTACAATGCTTTTACACAAAATGAAGATTTATCGATTGATGGAGAAAAGCTGGAGATAACAGACACGTACGTTTATCTTGGACAGCAGATTTCAAGTGAGGGTCACATTGATGAAGAAATTAATCGGCGTACAAAACTTGCCTGGAGAGCTTTTGGAAGAAACAGCATAATTTTCAAGAGCAATATGCCATTATGTCTTAAAAGAAAAGTGTTTGATCAATGCATCCTTCCAGTGTTTACGTATGGTGCAGAGACGTGGACCTTAACTAAAAGAGACATGCAAAGGCTGCAGACAACTCAAAGCAGCATGGAGAGGTGCATGCTTGGTGTAACTAGGAGAAATAAGAAGAGGAACTCGTGGATCCGAAAAATGACAAGAGTGGAAGACATCATGATCAGAGTTAAATCCCTGAAATGGCAATGGGCTGGGCATACTGCCAGAAGAACAGACCATTGATGGACAGCCAAAATGTTAGATTGGATTCCAAGGGACAGGAAAAGACCCAGAAGAAGACCACGTGGGAGATGGGTGGATGAAATCCGAAAGTATGCAGGAGTGACATGGACGAGACTGGCACAGGACAGACCGTTGTGGAGGAAACTTGGGGAAACCTTCGTCCAGCAGTGGATTGATAATGGTTGACAATGATGATGATGAGTATAGATAATGTTGGTCTATTCTATAGTTATTCTTTATAGGTGGGAAGCTATTTATATGCAACCATTTATTATTTTCAGGATTATTGTTTAATTTTCTTATTTCAGATCAGTTGCTTTGTCAGCTGATCTGAAAGGATTGTTTTGTGTTGCTAAATAATAAAATCGGTTAACCATCAACTCTGAGAAGGCAAGAAAGAGAATCTAGTCATTATTTCTATTGTTAGTAATTGTGAACAAAAATATTTTATTGGGACAGGGCTTGAAAAATATCTGAAAAGTTACATGCCCAGATGGGCATGTGCAGAAAATATTTACTTGCCCAGAAGTAAAATCTACATGCCCAGAAAAACTTATCTTTTAAGATAACAAAACAGAAGCCTCATTTTTTTAAAGTTAAAAATTGTGATAAACTTTTTATACGTCTTTTGCATGGCTATTTTGAAGTGTCTGTATTAAATGCACAAAAGCATATATCTCAAGTTTTAAGAAAGGTAATCGATGGCATTTGAGAAATTTAGTGATGATGCTACGTTCAAGAATTTTTAATTATGTCCTGTGTTTTGCAAAAAACATTAAATAATCATAGTTAACTGCATAGCAGTTTGAGTAGTTTTTAAATACAATTTTGAATGTGAAAATTATTTACCTTTTTTTTTTTGTGCAAACAGAAGTAATTTTGCGTCAAAAAATATCCCAAGAATTGTTGTTTAGAAACAAAGGCAATCCCTATGTCTTCGACTACTGTTGTACGAACTTATAGTTATTAAACGTATATCGCCACCTGACACCCCATATCCTTGAAAAAATTGCTAGTAATATCAGCAATTTTAGGATGGTTTTCGCAAACAGTGCACCACATAATAGTTTTGTCGTCATTTGACTTGAGCCAATTAAATGTTTTTATCCAAGATTTCTCAACTGTGTGACAGAGTGTTCTTTTTTTTTTTGGGGGGGGGGGGGGTCGTACACTTTATCATAGCCCGCTTGGGCAAGTTTCCATTTTGCCAACGATGTACACTGTGGACAATTGCTAAGGATGGATCATAAACGGCTATATAGCGCATAAAAAAGTAAGTGTGGTTGGATGCCAAGTGAAATAAAATAATGTCAGAATGCCAGGACATTACAAGAAAGACAATTTATTGTGCTCTGAAATCCAGAAGGCTTTGGAACGTGTTCAAGGGACAAACAGACCATTTTGTGCAGAATACGTAAACGTGAAAAAAATGCAATTACCGTCCGCAGGCGTTCCGGCGTAAGATGTCCATACGGGATATGGCCACCATGGAGAGCGATGCAAGACTCCACACATCGTGTCATGCTTTGCACAACATTATCAAGCAGCTGTTGGGGTAATTTATCCCATTCCTCTGTCAGTGCACGGATGAGGGTGTCCTTGTTTATTGGAGGGCATTGGCCACCAGCAAGACTCCTCCCCAAAGCATCCCACACATTTTCAAAGGGATTCAGATCTGGAGAACGTGCTGGCCATGAGAGGCGTTGAATATCCTCGCTCTCAAGACACTCCTAGACAGCGACTGTTCGATGACATGTTGTGTTGTCGTCCATGAAAATGAATCCATCACCGACAGCACCACGGAACATGCGAACATGAGGTAGCAGAACATCATTAATGTATCGTTGGCCAGTAATAGTCCCAGTTGGAAGCACATAGAGGGACGTACGGCCATTGATCATGATGCCAGCCCATACCATGACACTACATGTCGGATATCGGTCCCTTTCCTGTATGTTTGCTGGACAATATGCAGTACCACTATCACGCCAGATCAGTTGTTGTCGACAATCAGACGATAGACTGTATCTACTCTCATCTGAGAAGAGGACAGAAGCCCAGTCGTTATCAGTCCAATTGCAATGTTGATGGCACCCTAGCAAACGGGCAGTACGGTGACGTCTGGACAATGGGATGCACACAACAGGACGGCGGGCGTATAGTCCTCCTTCATGCAAACGTCTGGCGACAGTTTTTTGGGAGATCCGCTTGCCAGTAGCAGCCATAAACTGGTTTGCTACCTCACTAGCTGTGCTGCGCCGGTGTCTTTTTGTTGATAGCACTATTTACCGATCTTCTGCAGGTGTCGTACTGCGAACACGACCTCCCCCATGACGTTTGCTACACTCTCCATTTGTTTGAAATGATTTCGAAAGCCTTGAAACAACACTGTGGCTGATGTCCAACTCCCTGGCAACATCTGTTATTTTTTGCCCTTCTTTAATCTTTCCATTAATGCGGCCACGCGTAAAATCATCTAGGTGATGTCGGGAAGACATACTGAAAATTGCAAGTTCGTCAATGGATTCTTTCCCTTTCAACTTTGTGTTTGAACAACAACGGTCAATACGCGTCAAATCCTTTATATCTCTTATCAGCGCTATGACTTCACGAACAAGTTCGGCAATCCAAAATTTGCATATGCACAACACGTCTTACTGTATCCTGCACTTATGTTAATTTCCACATTTTCCTGCCTTCCATTTTATGGTTGCTATCGTTGCTATTGTCATCCGTCCTTAGCAATTGTCCGGCAGTGTA
The DNA here is from genome assembly GCA_039090855.1 of Macrothele yani. Taxonomy (NCBI): domain Eukaryota; kingdom Metazoa; phylum Arthropoda; class Arachnida; order Araneae; family Macrothelidae; genus Macrothele; species Macrothele yani. Next base: position 101,100,431 of record CM077004.1, on the reverse strand, counting down.
GAATCCGATTCTGAAATTAAGTCACTCAACCATGTGAAAGACGAATTTGTAATTGCCACTGACAGATCGGGAATTTCACATAATTGCTTAGTATGAGATATACTGTCACTGCCGGATTTTTTTCCAAAAAAATATCTTACATCCATTACTAAATACAACTTATATGGAGAAGCAGCTAACACAAACTACTGTTCTCTCAGATAAACTAAGTTATTGGCGTCGGTAATTTTCGCTCTTCTCCTGGTTAAGTGGAACGCATTGCACAGGCTCATTCTTAAACGAAACTTAGCTGTTGTTTCAGTAGTACGCTGTCCGTTCATGTGTGTGTGTGTGTGCGTGTGGGCGCGCGCTGGCGGAAGATTCTGCTTACCCCTCCCTCACTCGTGCAAGTTATATCAGGGACCCCACTCCACCCGTGGCTGTGCAATAAATAATCCGTTATCACTCCCTCCTTATAAAGCACAGCTTTTTCCCCCATCAGTCTGCATCTTCCTGTTTCATGGCAGTTTACGCATTTGGCCACTAAACACCATAGGCTAGTTCCATTAGAGGCATGCATCCTGTCAGTAACTGTAAACAACATCTGGAGCAAAACTATGTATGGCATAATATAATTGAAGCACTATTCTTCTGGCCTTGGCAATCATTCCGTAACAATAATACAACTTCTGGTGATTTGCAGTGAAATGAAAAACATGACGACAGTCTTTTTCCTAGAGTAGAAAATTCGCCATTCCAAACATTTTTTTCCCTTTAAATCAAGTTGTCCGACCGGGCAACTAGATTTCATTTTTACTTGCCCAGGCCAATATTTTACATGCCCCGGGCATCTCGGACATGGTATTTTTCAAGCCTTGTGGGTGCTGATTGAATTTGGAATATAGTAGAAGAAAAAAAGGAATCTAATTTTGAAAAAACCCAAGAGGGTTTTTTCAACTGGGCCCAGCCCAAAAAAGCTTGGTGGGTTTTTTCGAACTGGGCCCACCCTGGCGCTTGGCAATCGAAATTTTTCTGCCTGGCACTAGTCTGTCCTGGATTTCTTGGAGGATGTGCTGACCGATCCCTAGTGTGGTCTGGATGGTCTGGTTGTTTGTTGTATTTCTTCTTCTGCAGGTGCACGGTTTCCTGGATGGGGTGGTATTTCTCGTTGAGGTAGTAAAGGTGGGTGCACTTTCTTGAGGGAGTACCCCCGACAACCTGTTTTCATCGCTTGCTCTTGGGATTGTGTCTGGTGTTGAGTTGACGGTGCCAGTAAGTTCCTTTGATTGTTCTTTTATATTTATTGGTTTATGATTGTGATTTTCCTGGTTCCCAGTATTATCAGGCTTCTTTTTATTATGCTTATTCCCCAGGTTAGGTACTGGATAATATGTTGGTTATCTTGCAGGTTGAGCATTCACCTCAGGAAGGTTCCCTATGCTATGATGTTCTGGATAGCCTGTGGTTGGGCTGTTTTCCGTGAGAGGAGGTAGCCTTTCGGTGCCACTGCATGGAGCCTGATTTAGCCATGCAATGTACTGGTCCCGAGACGAGTCGAAGATGTCCCTCAGGCAGAGTTTTTTCATCAGCCTCAGATACTTCCTCGAGCAGAATTTTCTAAGGAGCTTATCATTTTCGGGATCCCAGGTACCAAGATATCCAATAATGATGGCATCCACTATTACATGGCTATATGATTGTAGCAGGACCCAAGCAGCATCTTCGTATTTTGCCTGTTTTAGTTGGCGGGAGGACTTGAATGAGTCCACCCGGTCCTCATATGGGATGATTATCACCGCCGTGTCACCCTGCACTAATACCAGGTCGGGTCTGCCAGAGGAACCAGGTATTTGTTGGTCCTCTGTGAGGATTGAAAAATCTTTGGATGCAGCTTTCTTGACTCATTCCACAATTCTATTGTGCCAATCTTTTCTGTACTGGAAGAAGGGCTTACAATGACATAAAACATATGCTGTGGTCTCTGTGGCTATGCCGCAGATCCTACATCTTCTGTCCTATAAAGGAAGGTATGGTTTGTTGCCATTCAAGGGCAGGAGATTCAAGCCGGCCTTGTGGACAAATCTCCAGTCCTTGAACTGACTAGGTACTGACCCTGTCCAGGGAAGCACCCTCAATAGCCTGTCCATGACTTTTGAAATATATAAATTGCTGTTCTTATTTCGTTTCTTATGTTCTTCACTAGTACATTCCGTTTTGGGGCTGTAGTTTCCGTTGCTCCAGCTTTTACTGTTGGCAATGGTGTTCCAGAGTATGCCCAGGTGAGTTTAAGTCGAGCAGCGGCCTTTCTCGCCGCTGTCCAGATGGAGTTATCTTAGTTAGTCCAGATGGAGTTATCCTCTGTTAATTGTGGTGTCATATCTGTGATTTGTTTTTCCAGATAAGAAATCTCCACTCCCTGGGGTTGTGGGTCCTGGCCTATCCTGTTTTTGACTGTCTCATTGAGATGTTTTTCAGTCTCTTCCCTAAGTATATGGTCTTTGGATGTCAATAGTTTAAATGCGGTGTCCACTAGAAAGGCGTCCGAATTAGGAGCAGCTTCTGGTATCACTGCGCACCCATATCTAGTGGACCCATGTAACAGTCAGGGGCTTCCTGGGGAGTCCCAGGATCTTTGTATTCTGGTCTCAATACTGCATCCAAGTTAGTCCAGTCTGTTTTACGCAGCTGCCCCGTTCTCATGGCATGTTGTAGTGCTGGATAGTAGAACAAACGAACGGCATCCAGTTTTTGCCATGGGGCCAACTTGGAGTTGGTTATTTTCAGTCCAAACTCAATTAAGTCTGAAGCGGTAGAATTGTAGTGTTCCACAAAGGTTTCTATTGGCTTCCCCAGGAAGTTGAAAGTTTCACCTTCTCTGAGGCAGGGGATTTCAGACTCACCAATGGTGACTGATGCAGACCTCAGCACAGACTTCATTGTAAAAAGTAATGAGAAAAGTGACCAATTTTTTTATTTATTTTTTTTTTTTGTGACTAAATAGTGACTGCTCAAATAATTGAAAACCAGACTAAACCATTTAAAACGATAGAAAACACACACACACACACACACACACACACACACACACACACACACACACACACACACACACACACACACACAGTATATGGATAGAACATATAATTTGCACTTTGAACAGATTTACTTTATTCTTTGCTCAACAGTGAACAATTCATTTTATAATTTGTGATAGAACATATGTTAATCAATGTGATTATCTGTTGTAAAAAAACAACAACAATATATTGGATGGGCAGGTGATTCATTTCAATATTTTTTTATACACTACTGTTTGTGAAAATTGCAACACGAAGAAGGAGAAGGAACCATGCGATTTGAATGAAATTTATACCAAATATTACTGATATGACTGTACATAAGTGATTTAATTTTCGGAACAATACAACCATTTTTACCTGCAAAAATCCGTATCTTGTGAAGCCTCTGCGAGCTGCAATAAGAGCTTCGAGACAGGTTGGCATTGAATCGAAAAGGCGTTGGATGGTGTCCTGGGTAATTGCTTGACAGGCAGCATGCATACGTGGCCACAGATCACTGGTACTGACTGCTGGAAAACTTTGATGGGCCAGTTGACAAGTGACCATATCCCAGACATGTTCAATAGATGACATGTCTGGTGAACGTGTAGGCCAGGGAAGAAGCGGTATCTGCTGTGCTGCGAAGAGGGCTTGAACATTCCCAGCAACATGATGTCAGGCATTGTTCTGCTGGAATATAGCGCCTGGAGTGCTACGAAGGAAGGGTATGACTTTTGCCTGTACAATGCCCCTCATGTAGTAATTGCTGGTGATATTGCCCTCAAGTCATAGCAGCCGAGATCACGAATGTTACCCAATGGCACCCCACACCCTCATACTTGGAGTTCGGCCTGTATGACGCTCAACAATGCATGCTGGAAGAAGGCGCTCACCACAATACCGTCTAATGTGTATGAGGCCATCATGGTAGTCGAAGCTGAATTGGGGCTCATCCGAAAACACGACATGCTGTCAATTAGCATGCCACTGTCTGCATTGAAAACCCCATTGCAGCTGAGGCGTCCATGGTTCAGGGTCAAAGGAATCTGCCACAAAGGAATGCATGCAACCAGTCCTCTGTGCAACAGACGTGTTGAACTGTGGAGGCAGACAATGCCACACCTGTTGCAGTGCTCCATTGTTGTGCTAACACTTGCGAATATGCGGAACGGTTTGCCACTGCAATGCAGACGAGGTCTCGGCCATCCGCGGCGTAGTCACATTTCTCGGTTCACTGCCGAATTGTCGATGCACCTGGTTCTCCTCGGTCCACTGCCCCCACACACACACCACTATCATGGCGTTAGGTCTCATCTCAGCTGCAATGCCAAAGTACGAAAATGCGGCTTCAAGCAGACCAATCATTCGTTCCTGTTTAAACTCTGTCGTATGGTGATATTGCGCCCTTCGTTGTCGCCAAAGCATTATTGAATCCTGGGGACACTTTCACAACTCGCTGTCTGCGATGCACTACTGGTGTGTATCCTAAACAGCCCTCTCTTTATATCCCTCACTCGACTGTTCAGGCGGAGCTGCTGGGCCAAGACATGCACAATGACTGCATTTCTAATCATTTGCATGTCCTATCCTGCTTCGCATGTCCTATAAGTTCCATGTGATTACCATCATTCCTTCATGGTGTTGCAATTTTCACAAACAGTAGTTTATTTTATCAGCATGATGGCATTTGACGATTTATATACTGCACTAGCAAAATAAGTATGCTCTAGAAATGATTACATATACAAACTACAACAGGTTTATATAATGAATGAATGCAATGTTTAAAATTTAAATTTTTTTTTTTAATTTGAAAAAAAAAAAAAGATAAGGTTTTTCCTTGATGTGTACTACTGTATACTGAATTGAACCATAGTACAGTGTTAAAGTTTACTATTATACTATGCCATTAGCTTTAAAATATATACATAATATGGCCAAACCCCTCCAAAATGATTCCACAACTTAAATCTTGGCCCTCAGTCTCCGGCAGCTGGAATGTACCTGGCCAAGGCAGCGGCCAGTGCGACATGAAGGCAGAGGGTGCTAAGAATCCCCGGAGGACCGGACTAGGCTGCCATCTGATGCTGACCTTGGCTACTTACAATGGACGCTCCCTATCTTCTGATTCAAGGCTTCTTGAATTGGAAGAGGAACTACAAAGGATCAAGTGGGACATCGTGGGGCTAAGTGAGGTAAGGAGAAAAGGAGAAGATCTCATCGAACTGAAAAGTGGACATCTCTTCTACTATCGTGGGACAGATACTGGCAGAACTAGTGGTGTTGGATTTATAATAAACAAGAAACTGAAGGATAAAGTTGTAGAAGTTGAAAGTTCCTCTGACAGAGCTGCACGACTTGTTATCCAACTCTCGAAAAGATACCAGGCTCAGATTATTCAAACTTATGCACCCACCACAAGTCATCCTGAAGAAGAAATTGAAGAATTTTATGAGGAAATTTGTCATCTAAATAATAAAGGTAAGCAGCACTTGAAAATAATTATGGGAGATTTCAATGCAAAAATAGGGCAACGGCAACAGAATGAAACTTCAGTAGGTAAATTCGGTCATGGCAACAGAAACCAGCGTGGAAATACTCTCGTTGAGTTTGCAGAGGCAGAAGGGTTTTTTCATCTTGAACTCCTTCTTCAAGAAAAAGCCACACAGGAAATGGACATGGAGACATCCAAATGGGACGACAAGTGAAATTGATTTTATTATGTGTAACAAAAAATTCGTCATAGAAGACTGCAGTGTGCTAAACAAGTTCAACACAGGTAGTGACCATAGATTGGTGAGATGTAAGATGCACCTCAACACTAAACTTGAACGTGGCAAGCTCATAGGACAAACAAAATCTATTGACATAACCAACCTTAAAAAACACCATAATACCTTCAAGTTAGAACTGAAGAACAGGTTCTCTGCTTTAGAAGGCCTAACATCGGAAGAAGTGAACATCTCTGAAGTTAACAGAAAAGTAACCAAAGCTCTTATGGAAACAGCAACAAAATTAGCTGGGTCTAAGAACAAGTTGCATGTGAACAAATTATCAGGAAAAACCAAAATGTTGATGCAAAAAGAAGAGAGATGAGGACAACTAAAAAAGATGTGACTTCCAGAAGTGGAATATATAGAGCTATGCAAGACAGTAAGAAAAAGTATCACTGAAGACGTAAGGAAATTCAACTGTGAACTAGTGAGGAAAGCAATTGAAAACAACCAAAGCCTAAAGATAGCAAAGGGACATCTCAGTAAGGGAAGAAAACAGATTATGGCACTGAGAAAAGAAGATGGTTCTGTAACAAGAAATAGAGGCGAAATTTTGACAAGAGTGAAAGATTTCTACTCCAAATTATATGAAAGGGATGATACATGCACTCCAGACATCATGAAAGATACCAGTACCAGAGTTCCTCCAGTCCTTACAGCAGAAGTTGCACATGCAATCAAGAACATGAAGCGAGGAAAAGCTCCAGGAGAAGATGGAATTACTGTAGACATCATACAAGAAGCAAGTGGAGAAATCGAAACGGTACTCGCCCAAATTTTCACTTGATGCCTTAATGAAGGAAAGATTCCTGAGGATTGGAACACCGCTACAATGATCCTGCTACATAAGAAAGGTGACATTGAGGATCTCGGAAACTACAGACCTATCAGCCTCCTATCAGTAGTTTATAAAATCTTCACTAAAGTTCTTTCACACCGCTTGAAGGTAACACTGGACATGGCTCAACCGAGAGAACAAGCTGGATTCAGGAGTGGCTACAGCACAATAGATCATATCCATGTGCTGAGAGAACTAATTGAAAGAGCGAGGGAATATGAACTTCCATTGTGCATGGCTTTTATCGATTATGAAAAAGCCTTTGATTCGGTGAAACCATCAGCAGTTACAATGGCTCTGAAAACCTGCGGTATTGAAGATGCATACATTAATATTATTAATAACATCTATGAAAATGCAAGTGCAAAGATTAGGCTGTTTGAAAATACAACACACGTAAAAATTGGAAAGGGAGTGAGACAAGGTGACACCATATCTCCGAAGCTCTTTAATGCCACATTGGAGGGTGTTTTTCAGTCACTGAGCTGGGAAAACAAGGGGATAAAGATTAATGGAGATTATCTAACCCACCTTCGTTTTGCTGATGACGTAGTCATTTTTGCAACTACCCCATCAGAGCTGCAGAGTATGATCCAGGAACTTGCTGACAAGAGTAAAGAAGTGGGATTAAAAATGAACTTTCAGAAGACAAAAGTGATGTTCAATGCTTTTACAAGAAATGAAGATTTATCGATTGATGGAGAAAAGCTGGAGATAACAGACACGTACGTTTATCTTGGACAGCAGATATCAAGTGAGGGTCACATTGATGAAGAAATTAATCGGCGTACAAAACTTGCCTGGAGAGCTTTTGGAAGAAACAGCATAATTTTCAAGAACAATATGCCATTATGTCTTAAAAGAAAAGTGTTTGATCAATGCATCCTTCCAGTGCTTACGTATGGTGCGGAGACGTGGACCTTAACTAAAAGAGACATACAAAGGCTGCAGACAACTCAAAGCAGCATGGAGAGGTGCATGATTGGTGTAACCAGGAGAGATGAGAAGAGGAACTCGTGGATCAGAAAAATGACAAGAGTGGAAGACATCATGATCAGAGTTAAATCCCTGAAATGGCAATGGGCTGGACATACTGCCAGAAGGACAGATCATCGATGGACAGCCGAAATTTTAGATTGGATTCCAAGGGACAGGAAAAGACCCAGAAGAAGACCACATGGGAGATGGGTGGATGAAATTCGAAAGTATGCAGGGGTGACATGGAGGAGACTGGCACAAGACAGACCGTTGTGGAGGAAACTTGGGGAGACCTTCGTCCAGCAGTGGATTGATAATGGTTGACAATGATGATGATGATGATGATATATAAAATCATTTCTAATTATTATGTCACTCTCACAGCTTGAGTTCTCTTTAATCTTCTTCTCTCTGTTTAATAGTAACAGATGAAGAGCATGGGTCGGGCCAGGAAGGTTAATGGATGCAAGCGAAATTGTTAACTAGTGCTAGGTCATGCAACTCTACGGAGGACATGACTTATATATATTTTTTAAACTATTTTAGGTGGGAATGTTACTTGCATCTATGGCCTTGCAGAAACCCATTTCCAACTAGGTCTTTGTGGAAGTGAGAAAATGCAGAGTTTTTGCTGGTCCTTGATAAAGCCAAGGCTCAGTATTCTCAACACCTTCTACATTCAGTTGTTTTATTTTATTTTTTTATCTTTTCTCCTTTTACTCACACAGGTAGATACATAACCTTTTCTATGTTGTACTAGGTGTGAGTCAAAATTATATATGTATTTTTTTGCTTAGGTATCTTCTTTATAGAATATATATATATATATATATATATATATATATATATATATATATATATATATATATATACATATATTGTAATATAGAGATAATTTATTTTAAACAGAAATCTAAGATGAATAACAAAACAAGGCGCCATAAAATAAAGGGTGTATCTGAAATAATTTCACTCTTCAAATATCATTTATTTTTCAAATAAATTTCAGCAATTTACTTTGAAAATCAAATGTGTAGAGGGTAAATTACTTTTATGCTTCTTAATGAATAACAAGAAAGATGACACCGAATTTTCGGATGTAATAAGCATGTCTTTTGAATGCATTCTGATGCAAATTAAATTTATCAAAGCTATTCAAAATTGATGGAACCGGTTTGGAAAACAATCAATAAAATATCCAGAAATAGAAACATTTACTTAGTTCTACCAGTGGCTAAAAAATATGTTGCAAAAATTAACAAATGGTGAACAAAAAGTTTATCATAACACAAGGAAGGTACCAGAGACGAAGATATTTTCAAATCAAATAGTTAAAATGAGAAATATAGAAGGAAACATGATATAAGTCTATGTCTGCTAGTGGAAAAAATTTTCATAACGGAAAAGTTTAAAATTATTCTTCATTAATACAGACATTTGACGTGGACCAGGAACATCAAACAAAGGTCTTCGGTGTTTCCACGTTTATAAGTGAGTCACGGAAAAATTCTCATTGGTGGCCACCGGGAATCGAACCCAGGGTATTCCAGTTACGCGCCGGGTGTGCTTTCACTACACCACAGCGGCCTCAAATTCCTCCAGACTCGCACAGGCTAACTGCCAAGCCAATTTGGTAGGTTGCTTCTTGGAGCCCTGCACAATGCTGGGGATTCACCAAAGATGGTAAGCAACAACTGAAGAAATAGTTAGAAGGCAAATTAATAATTAATACATACATTTGACGTGAACCAGGAACATCAAACAAAGGTCTTTGCTCTTTCCACATTTATAAGTGAGTCACAGAAGTTAGCGTGTGTAAAGTCTGGAGGAAAAATTAGAAATTACGGCAAAATATTTTCCATCAGGAGCTGCATCCGCTGCAGAAAGAATTTTTTCAAATCGGACTTTTAGAAACAGAGATATCGGGAGAAACAAAATTTACTTTTACGCCCTAGCGGAGAATCTATGTGTAACTTAAAGAAGTGACCATACCTAAAATAGTCTTCGACATAAATAGAATCAAAAGGTAAAAGAATTTTTTTCAATCGGCCGTTTAGAAGCAAATATATGGAATAAAATGTATTTTGAATTTGGCATTATCTGCATTTATGACCTCTGGAGGCAAAATTGTGATTGGTAAAAAAAAAGGGGGGGGGGGGTCATCATTCGCACATTCAAGCTTCCCAATGCAAAAAAATTTGAAGTTGGGCAATTGGTTGCAGATATATGGTGTCCACAGACGGACTGACAAATCGATAACATAAGCACGATGATCTTTTTAACAAAAACGTGCTAATAAAGGCACACACAAAATGCCTAGCTATCACTCAAAACTAGAGCATGAAAGGACTGCCGGCTTTCTTCCTTCCTTGGCTCCCAGCAACAGCGTCTCCTCATTTTAGTTTTCCCCATGGCAGGACTAGATAAAACAAGAAAGATGACACCGAATTTTTGGGTGTAATTAGCACGTCTTTTTAACCCATTCTGACGCAAATTAAATTTATGAAAGCTATTTAAAGTCAATGGAACCAAAATGGAAAACAATGGTATTTGACGGAAGAAAGAAGTTTTTCAATCGGGTTTTTAATCCCTCAGATATTGCTGTAAACAAAATCGTGAGCTTACGCCTTCTGGTTACAGACTTGTGCGTTAAGAAAAATATGAATTTATATGAGAAACATTTCGCACCGGAAACACTCTTCAACACAGAAGTAATTTTTCAAATCGGACTCTTAAAAAAAGAAATATCGATAAAAATAAGATGTGACTTTACGCCCTCTGGTGGGAAAACCATGCATTATTTTAGGAAGAAAGAATTCGCAAAAGGTTTTTCCGTATGAGCGGTATCAGCCCAAGAAGAAAGAAAAAAAAATTTAGTCGAGTTTCCAGGAGCCCAGATTTTGCTGCAAATACATCAGAAGCAGAAATTCACACTTATGCCGCCTGGTGGCCAAACGATTCTTTAACAAACATTAGAAATAATATGGAAAATATTTTCCATCAGGTGTTTTATGTGATACAGGAAGAATGTTTAAAATTGGAGTTTTAGAAGCAGAAATAACGCAGAAAACGCTGTTTACCTTTGCGCCCTAGCGGAAAGTCTCTGATTTGCTTGAAAATTTTGAATTTACATGAAAAACATTTCGCATCAAAAACACTATCCAACAGAGAAGAAATTTTTCAAATCGGGACTCCTAGAAGTAGAGATATTGACAAAAATAAGATATACATCTATGTCCCCTGGCATAGAAACCATGCATTATTTTAAGAAAACAATGTTGGTTTGTCGACATGAGTAGTATCGGTCGATAAATGACCTTTTTTTTTTTTTTCAATCGAGATTTTAGAAGCTCATATTTTGCTGACAATACATCAGAAGTGGAAATTAAGACTTATGCCCCTGGTGGCCAAACCATTTTTTACAAAAATTAGAAATTATGTGCAAAGGATTTCCCATCAAGAGCTTTATCTGCTGCAGAAAGAAATTTTCAAATCGGAGATTTAGAAGCAGAGATATAAGGGAAATGCAATTTAACTAAAAGTCTATGATTTACTTAAAAATTTTGAAATTATATGAAAAACATGTCACACCGGAAACTAATAAAGAAAGAATTTTTCAAATCGGACCATTAGAAGCTGAAATATTGATAAAAATAAGATATACGTCTATGCCCCCTGGCGGAGAAACCATTGAATATTTTAAGAAGAAAATACTCCGAAAAGGTTTATCGACGTAAGTGACATCAGTCCATGAAAGAATTTTTTCAACCGAGATTTTAGAAACTCAGATTTTATGGCAAATACATCAGAAGCAAAAATTAACACTTACGCCCCCTGGTGGATAAAGTATTCTTTACCAAAAATTAGAAATTATATGCAAAAGATTTTTCACCAGAAGCTGTATCCGCTAAAGAAAACGTTTTTCAAATCGGAGTTGCAGAAGAAGAGATATCGGGGAAAACGTAATTTACTTTTACGCCCCTAGCGGAAAATCTATGCGTAATTTGAAAAAGCAACTATTCCTAAAATACTCTTCGACATAAATGGAATCGAAAGATAAAATAATTTTTTCAATCGGATGTTTAGAAACAAATATGTGGAATAAAATGTATTTTTGAATTCGACATCATCTGCATTTACGCCCTCTAAGCGGTGAAATTGTACATCGTAAAAAAAAAAAAAAGAAATGAAGGATCATCATTTGCATATTTCAAGCTTACCAATGCAAAAAGAATTTTCCAAATCGGACTAATAGTTGCAGAGATATCGTGTCTACAGATGGACGAACAAGCCAATAACATAAGCACAATCTTTTTTTACAAAAGACGTGCTAAAAAATTAAGAAAACTATTTTACCGAATTCTTCATGTAACTAGCTGAAATTTGTACATATACTATAATTGGCTAGGAGATGACGACCTTAAAAATTTCACGTGAATCGGCAAAAACGTTTTTAAATTAGCCATAAAATGCCGATTACGAATTCTGGGCATGTCAGCCACATGATAAGCAAATAAAAAAAATTACGGCCCGTTTAAAAATTTTTTAATTGATTTACACGAAATTTGGAGGGCTCATTCCAATTAGCGGTTTATGGTGTTGATTAAAATTTTAGAGATTTTCATGGAAAATCCACGGAGATAAACTTTTGTGATATTTATTGCACTTGAAAAAATCCTTGAGAGAACCCGCTGGCTGCTGTGGGCGGGGCCACTGCCTCTTGCTTCATTAGGAAGCTCGTTCTTGCTACTGCGGTGAGTGGTGAGTTGCGTTTACAACTCGTGACCCCACCCCATAGATGCCAACCTCTAAAAGTAGTTTTCAGTTACCAACATGTTCATTTTTCAGTAATTTTCAGTTACCAACATGTTCATTTTTCAGTAATTTTCAGTAACCAACATGTTCATTTTTCAGTAATTTTCAGTAACAATTTTTTTTTTTCAGTAATTTTCAGTAATCCAGTCTACAGTGGCAAATTTGGGTATTTAACACTGCAACAAATTTTAATCTGTCAGAACTATTAACAAAATAATAATAATGATGATAATAATAATAATAATAATAATAATAATAATAATAATAATAATAATAATAAAAATAATAATAATAATAATAATAATAATAATAAAAATAATAATAATAATAATAATAATAATAATATAAAAAATAATTTGCTAGTGGGAAAATTTAAAATACTGTCTACCAGGAAAATATAATAAATTACGTCCAGACATGAAGAAAAATTATTCCTTGGAATGTTGGCCAAATTATGATAAACTGGCTGTAGTTGCCATTTTGGCCTTCCTTAGTTCAATTTGCAAAAACTTCTGATAGCATAGTTCACTGTGTGCAATGCTGTTTATTTTTTCTACTAATAAAGAAGACAGCACATGACTGCGTAAATTAGGTCTGAATCATTCATGGTTTTTTTCACAATACTGAAAATTCTTTCTGTACTTGCATTGCTATGAGGGACTATTAAAATCATTTTCATAATTTTGCTTAATGATTCATACTTTAACTGTCCACTTTCATTTTTCATTAAAGAAATTCTCTGCCACACTTCATCCATTCTCTCAGAAGTAACAGCACAGTTAAAATTTTCAAACTGGTAGTGAGTAAATTCAGATTCCACCTTGTCAGATTCTTCTGGTTTTAAAACTGGAAACAGGGAACACATATATTGAACTGATGCAAAAGAAACACTTTGCCTTAATGCTACATCTGCAATTTCAGCATGACTCAGAAATTCATCATTAAGTGGAAATTTTCTTAAAATGTAATTGCAGCCTGCCTTGTAAAATTCCCTTACCTCAGAATAAAAAGTAGCCACTGTGTCTTCACTCAGATCTGCAGTTGTGCCTATATAAGATCTCGCTTTTGACCCAAGTACGAGATCACAGTTTTCTTTTTGATTTCTCCTTCTTTCAAAATTTCCATCTGCAAGAGATGTTGCTGTCACATCAAATGCCGATGGCTTGATAAATCGTACAAGCAATTCAGATAACAGACTATGAAGTTTTCTTTTTAATACATGCACAAGCGGAGCTTCCTGCTGCAAGAACACGTTAACAGATGTAAACAAAGGAAGAGTAGCAGATAAAAAAAGACAATAAAGTTTAGATGAAGGATTTCCAATCATACTTGCAAGGTTCTTATACTGTGAATTAGCTTCTTCATTGTCACTAAAATAATGTTCTAGAGCCTCTCACTGTTCTAAAATTCTGTCAATGATTCCAAAAGTGATAACCAGCGAGTATTGACATGCTTTAGAATTTTGTGTGGTTTAGTAACACAAACAGCTTGACTCAGTTTTAGATTGTGTTTCCTCTTTGAACTTTTCTCCAAAAAAAAAAAAAAATACAACTGTATCAAACTGCTCAACATTAAATCCTTTCAGTTGAGTAGCAGATTTCTGTGCAGCTAAATTTACTAAATGGCATGAACATCGCTGCACTATGATTGCAGGCTGAACCTCCTTTATGTGAGAAACAACACCTTTTACTTGACCTATGATAGTGTTAGCATTGTCACAGGAAAATGACACACAGTTGCTCCATGAGATATTTTTTTTAACAAACTCATTGTTCAAAACGTTGAATATTCCGTCACCTGTATTATTACTTGATTCACCCAATGATAACAAAACAGTTGAATTTTTCCCTATTTTTTCGTCAAAATATGTTATTGTAATGGGATACAGTTTATTTGCTTGAGCATCATTACTTCCGTCCGTAGATAGAGTAAAAGGATTTTTTTAACTTCAGGTACGATGTTACTTGTAGAAACACTGGCCATGTGCTGAATTAGTGCAGTAGCCTTGGTTCTTCCACACAAATATTTTTTTGCGATCGCTGAATCGGGAAACATGCCTTGAAATAACCGTTTTTCAAGCCTTCAGTTTTCGGAAATTTATCCAACATTTTCAAGCTGAAATACAAGTATTTATGGAATAAAATGATATCTAACAATACTGGGTAGAGGAAACATCGCAAGAAAAAAATTGAAATTCCGACCTCCGACGGAGAAAACAATCCCCCCCCCTCCCCGCTGTCGCCGCCGCCGCAGCCGCCACCAATACTCCCAAATGATAACAAAAAAGACAGAATTCCTCGAATCAGCGTGAGAATCTCGTCGCCGAAGATTACCGGGAAATTTTCGGGCGGCCTAACTTCCGTTTTCGGAAATCGTTGCCTACAACTTCAAACTGAAATTATGCAATGAAATTATATTTAACAGTACTGAACAGAAGCAACATCGCGAGAGAGGAAAAAATATGATTACGGGAAAAATCTGCACTTCGTTTAACTTCCGTTTCCGAACGTTTAAAAAGACAAAACGTCCCCAGATGGAATACGACCCCCCCACTAATATCCCGAAAATGTCTTCACTTTTGCATCGATCTCGGAAAAAAAAAAAAAACGGAGGGGACTCCGCGAATCCGCGGAAGAATCTCACGTACGAATTCACTGCTGAATCGATTTCGAATGTCGTAAGATAATGCTAAAATATCGATGACCGGTAAATGTTAACTATTGGTGCAAAATTGGCGCAGATTTCATCGAAATGGCGATTTTTTAGCAGAATGGCGCAAGAACAACGTTTTGGCGCAGGTCTGGCAGCCCTCAATGTAGCATTTAATTTTTTTTCCCCAGAAAAACTTGAAGAACCAACAATTTTTTTTAAAGTTGATGAAAATTTGCTTTCTATCTCAGAAAATTAAATCAAATGGCGATTTTCCGTAATTTCAGCAGTGTTTCCGTACTTCCGTAACAGCAACCAAAAATCCGTAAAATTACGGAAAATCCGTACTAGTTGGCATCTATGCCCCACCCACGTGTTCACAGGGATGGTGTTTAACAAAACAATTTATTTTTGTTTCAGCATTTCTTTTTTCATCTGACAAAAAATCCTCTAGATATAAAAAACAACAATGCAAAACTATAGCTAAATTGAAAAAAAAAAAATACGTGCACATTTAAGAAAAAGGTGAGAATAGTGACAAAATTTTAAAAAAGGTAACAAAAAGTGACAAATTTAAAAAAAAGTGACAAATAGTGAGAAAAGTGACTTGTGCCGAGGTCTGCTGATGTGTCTCTTAGGCCAACTGGCTGAAAGCCACTCAGGTGCATTAATTTGCATTTGGCTGGGTTCAGCTTCAGGGATATCTTGTTCAGGAGAGAGTCCGTCTTCCCGAGTAGTTCCTGCATCTCATCTGGAGTACTGGCCATCAGGACTATATCGTCCGCATACGCAAGGATGAAGTACTGTTCATCATTTCCCTGGAGGTCACTGATGATGGGATCAAGGGCTATATTGAATAATAGGCCACTTAATGGGCATCCCTGCTTGACCCCTGATCTAATGTTGATGCGCTCTGAGATGCCATCATCTGTTAAGATCTTAGTGGAAGCATCCCGGTATATGTCACACATGAAGTTGGTCATGTCATCACTGACACCCATTGCCTCCAATCCTCATCTCAATGCCAGGAAGGGTACTGATCCAAAGGCATTGGTTATGTCAAGAAATGCAAGCAGAAGGTCTTGCTTCTGCAATTTTGCTTTGTGCATTGTCTCCTGGACAATGTAGTTGTGCTCCAGGACACCGTCATATCATAGGGCATGAACCCCTTCTGGCACCTGGAGACACAACTGTTTGCATTAATTCTTGCAGTGAGATGACCTGCAAGGCACTTGGCTAGCAATTTATAGATTGTGTTGGAGAGCGCAATAGGGCGCCAGTTCCTTAGGTCTCCCAGGTCACCTTCTTTTGGTAGCAGGATGGTGGTGGATTCCTTCTATGACGAAGGAATCTTCTTGAATTTTATGCATGTGTTCAGAAGTGCAGTAAGAACTGCGGCCTCTGGGTCTACTCGCTTCCAGTGATTATAAGCTATTCGATCTGGACTGGGGGCCATATTTTCCATCCTGAACAACTTGTTCCTAACTTCCATTTGTGTAAAGAAGGTAAGCTCTAGACTAGGCCGGTTGGATGGTGGCATGGGATACAGGGAATCATCGATGGGTGTCTCTGTCCATACATCCTGGAAGAAGCGGAAGGTATCTTCCTTACTAGCTTTACATCTTCCAAGGTCTTGACCAAGGATTGTCCTCATAGTCTTTGAGCGATTCTGCTTATATGCTCTTTGGATTTCTTTTGGGTCCTCAGGACTGATAGCCTTACTTCGTGATGGGCCTTCAGTGATGATAGGTTGTAGGTTGATCACATCCCTTACATATACTGTTATCTCTTCTAGGAGGTTCTCAAAGGACTGCCATAGTTCAGGTGTTGGATCCTCTGTTTGAAGGCAATTGATCCTTTCAAGAAAGTCTCTCGTTAGAGGAGGGACATTGTCACAATTGTGGAGGCCCATTTCTTCTATTTGTCTAGGAGTGGGTAGGTTTCCAAGCTCAGGTGGCTCAGAGGAGCGCAGTGGCGCAGCTACTGTGTTGGCTGACGTAGGATGTTCGGGGTTGTGATCGGCAAGATTCTCTGCTCGTTGTTCAGCCTCCATAGAACCCATGGGGGTGGATTGCTTTGGCTGTGCTGGTTTGTGTCCGGCGGTTGTACGATGGGACGTTGATATGCCACAAAGTGTGATCCAGTTTTACCTACTATCTGTGTTGCTGTGCATGGTAAATTTTTTCTCTGTCTCCTTGTGTTTGGTTTTGGTAGAATAATCTGTCTGTCTGTCTGTCTGTCTGGGGCTGCTAGCTGTGCCTTCTTGTGTGCAAGTTGGTGGTTATGCAACCACAGGACTGGCAACTGAATGTGCCAGGGTTTTGATGTGGCACAGTAATTCTAGCTTGTTGGAAGCAGGAGTGGCCTCCAGGTCTATCTGGCAGTTGTTGTTTGCATATGCTGCACCAGTACAAAGTGAAGGGAGTTTTGTAGCCATGACCTCTCAGCATGTGTCTTTTTAGGTTGTTTTTTAGGGTATTCCATGTTTTATTTGTGTAGGAGAGGTCACAGTCTGGCTCCTGACATCTTATCATGGTGGCAACAGATAAAACAAAGTGGAGGGTGTCTCTGATTCTGTGAGGTGAATGACTGAGGAGATCATCCCAGCACCATTATCTTGAACCATTAGCAGCTGATTCCGGTAAGCCAGTCATTGAGGCTCCAGCCTGAATCTCATCTCTGAGTTCCACAGTCTCGGCTGGTGAGGGTGGCGGGCCGCTGATCTCCTCACCCAAGGGGAGGGGGGGGGAGGATAAGGGTGTCTCTGTCCAGATGCTGGTGATTATTGTCACGGTGGGGAGTGCAGCAGGCGTCGCTATCTGTAGCAGGGATTAAACAGGGCCTGACAGTGTCTGTCCCAGTCACAACTTCTTGGCATACTAGGCAGGGGTAACACTACCTCTTAGGCTTGAAGTGGGAGTGATCAGACTGCTGGTGGCCACATCCTTGTGCACCATCTCTTCCGTCCTGTTTTCTTCTGTATTGGTCTCCGACCCATTCTGGTTAGGTGCTCAAGATTCTCGATTGGGCCCAGGTGGGCCAACATCGATGTCTGCAGTGGAGGGCACTTCAGGAGTTGCAGAAGTTCTGCCTATATTGTTCGATGTTGAATGACCTATTCTCTCACCTGTATGTCCTGAATTACCTTGAGAAGCTTGAGAGTTCTTTTGGCTCGCATAGACAGCTTGTCATATGGCACTAGATACTATATTATCACTGGAGTTCAGGCTCACAGTCTTTGGGAGAAGAGAGTGATCTCGTTTTCAAAGAACTCAGTTTGTAGTGTTGACAGAGGTTGTGGGTTGGATTCGCTCTCAGCTGTGTTGTCTTGAGTTTTGTGTGCTTCAGTAGTTATGATAAGTGCACTCGGCTGTAAAGCTTCATGATCTTCAGGAGTTGAGATGACAGCTGGGTTGTATTCACAATGTGCTACTAGCTCACCTGTATGATGTTGCTGTATTAAGGATTGGTGATCTGTGGTGGTGTCTGGGTGATCCTCAACACCGTTCCTTACTGTGCCATGGGTTTGATTCAAAGGTGATTGTGGAGTAGAATCTACTTTCACATCTGTATGTTCTTTTCTCTTTATGTCAGACCTTTTTGCACTCCTGACATTACGAATTCCAGAGTCATTAGTTGCGAGACCATTTTTACCAGGGGACTGACAGGGGAGCTGTGGGCTAATAAGAGTCTGGGTGTGGAAATTCATTCCCATCGGAGAGCTTTGGGGAGTTGCAAGACTGAAGAACTGCTCTAGTCTGGGGCACCAGTCAGCATCCTCTGCTTGCAGGGGCACAGAGTTAAAATCGACGAGCTCAGTTGGAACAACCTGTGTTTTTGGGGGTTTGTTCTGTTCTAATTCAATGTCTATTACAAGGAGTGTGGATGGTCCTGGTGCTGTGATTGAATGCTGGCATTGCCATTAAGTCCTTGTGTTTCTAGGTCTTGTTGGGAGAGAATGAAATTGGATTCAGCTGGAGAGGGACTCCGCTGTATTTCATCTGAGTTGCTCGTCATTGACGGATTGTCATGTGTAGGAGCAGGATTCTTTTGACCTTGTGGATGCATGGAGCTTAGTGACAGTCGCTTCTTAACTTGAATTAAGTATGCTATAGTGTCCGGCACGAGTTGGATAATGTCTTTGTTTTCATAACTGTGCACTTGCTTTCTGTGGGTGCTCAAGGCAGTCTTGTTGGGCAGTCCTCAGCGCAGGTGGGGCATATATACCTGACTCCACTTCGTGGACCATCCGAGCTAATGATTACTCCGGTTTTCGTGAGGCACTCATGGTAAAATGGCATGGTTTCAATGTTGGAGCAGCATATTGCGCACCATGAGATCATGGTGTTGAGATCCAGGTGGTGAGAGGTGTTCACATGAGCCTTGAGCGCATTAATGGTGGTTGGCCACCTGTTTGCCTGTATTTCTAAATCGCAACCAATCTCGGTACATTGAAGTGAGGCTATCCTCAGATATATTAGATGGAGAATGGTGCCTGTCCTACATGTTTTCTTGTGTACAGGGAGATCACCCCAGCACATGATCTCTATAGGAGGATCAGCTGGTGTACTGTTCTATTTTTTCTTCTTCTGCCTTTGGTTTACCCCATTCCAAAGGTATATGGGAGAGGAGTCCATCTCTTAGTCACCCTTAGGGGTGCGAGAGGTTGGTCTGGGTGATGAGGTATTCATCAGGACATTCATCTTTTTTGTCTTGAGGAGATGATCCATTCTTGTAGTGAAAGCGTACATCACTAACTTGGTGCTGGGTTAACACTATATCAGCCAAGATCAAAGCGATGGGAGACAGCTAGGCCCAGAGGAGGCGGAGCAGGGAAGGCAAGGACAATCCTTCTCAAACATACAATCATTCATACAGTACCTAGGAAAAGGAGGGAGGAATGAAAGGGGGCAGCAGGACGCCATTTTCAGTCTGAGCACTATGAGTGTATGATATCAAAGTAACTTTTGAGAATATTAACACATTTATGCCTGGCGTCCTATATGTAGGACGTTTTCAAAATGCTCGCCAATTTAAACACCAGACATCAAAAACAGATGGCGCCGTATATAACCATACGGTTATTCTCTAGAAGTAAACCAGATGTGCCCATTGTCATCAGAAAGCCACAACTAGATGCAAAAAGTGTGACAAAGGACTCCACGTGAAATGTTTTAAAGATTATCACACTGTATAAACGTAGTAGAAAACATGTTATGAATACCTGGCGTCCTACATATAGGACACACCCCTAATGTTATTCAAAATTATTAAAAATAAATATCAATTTTTGTTACCTTCAAGAAGGTGTAATAAGTATAATTCATGGTGATTTCTACAAAAAATTCAATATTACCATTTTAGGCATAAATGGGTTAATACAATACCTTTGAAGGATTATCAACCTCCAGATTCGCTAAACATGAATGCCGGTTGCTTCGACTAGCGAATCCTGTGATGGTTAAATTCAAATTGATCGGAAACTTGAAACTTGGTTGTTCTGGGTGGTTTAGTGGTTAGCATACCTAGGCGTTTTCTGGGAGATGCGAGTTCGAGTCCCGCTCCAGGTCGATGAAAATTTTCAAGTTTTCGGATATTATCTGACTTACCATCCTGGTCACATTTACGCCAAAAATCAGATTGTCATCTTCAAAATTTGTCACTTCCATTTTTGGGAATCCCCCCCCCCCCATCAAACTTTAATGCAAAAACTTATGGGGCGGGGGATACTTAACAATGCAGAAGAGTGGGAACATCGCGCGGGGGTGGGTTACACGAGAAATCTTAGCATCGTCCGACTTCCGATTTTGGAAATGTTTTCACTATTTTCAAGCTGAAATACAATATTTATGCAGTAAAATGTTATTTAACCATAACACTGGGCAGAGACAACATCGCGAGAAAAAATCTGAACTCTGTCAACCTTCCGTTTTCTAAAGTTTCGTAAATATGGAATTCCATCCTTCGACGAACATCCTCCATTCACACATCCCCCCTCCCAAATTTCTGTTCACTTGACCAAAATAATAACAAAAAAGGCGGAATTCCTCAAATTCGTGGAAGAATCTAATACCTGAAGTTTACGGGAAAATTTTTGCGGCATTTAATCCTCCGTTCTCGCAAATTGTTGCCTACAGTTTCAAGCTGAAAAATACAAACATTTACGCAATAAAATGATATTTAACAAGAATACTGGACACAAAGGCAACATCGGACGAAAAATATCATGATTACGGCAATTTTTTTTACTCCGTTTAACTACGTTTTCAGAAGTTTTGAAACACGAAATACCATCCCCAGATGGAAAACTGTCCCTCCCTCCCTCCCACAAATTCGCTTCAGTTTTGCATTGATCCTGAGGATGATCTAAATAATGACAAAAAAACACGGAATTCCCATGAACCTGCTTAAGAATCTCATGTATATCACAAAACAATAGCAATAATAAAAAAAATTAAACAAAATGAAAATTCATAGAATCTATAGTTTCGACAGTGAGGTCTGTAATTCCATAGTTAGACAACTAAATCTGTAGAAACTACGGACATTCCGTAACAGTTGGCAGGTATGCATACATGTTTCGGTACTTCTTTCACTTCACCATACAATAGTTGAAACTGTTTCAACTTTTCTTTTCTCTTACTACTTGACTTCAAGTAATAGAAAATGTCAACCAAAATTTCATCAACAGATACTGGGAAGCTAGCAGCCCCCTTTTCAGGAGCCAAGTTGATTAAGTGGCAAGGACAGCCAATTACCACCAGTTCCTTATGTGAATTTAACTGCAGCAACACCATTTTTTAAGCCAACCATTACAGGAGCATTTTATCTGCACTCAGTACAATGCAATTTTTAACTGGTATATATATTTTTTTTAAGTGTCCAAAAGAAGTTTGCCAATGTTCTTCCCTGTTGAATCACCCGACAAAGCCAACTAGCACAGCAAGCAGAGAGTAGTCAACTTTATATGCATTGGCATTATAAAAACTTACGACTGGGTGAAGTTGCAAATCCCTGTCACTACTTCCATTTGTTGCAATTCCAAATGGAGTGTTTCTTAATAAACTCAATAGCGATTCTGAATCTTTAGAAGACATTTCTGCAATAATAGCAGAAGTTTTCGTTCTTGCACTGCCATAATTTTTTGCAACTTCACACTTTGGGAACATTGCTCGGAACAAAGGACCCTGCATGGTCAGCAACTGCAATAGGTAAATTAAGTTTGATGATAAAAGCAGTAAAAAGGCATTCAGCATTTATAACACCAGATTTACTATTATTATTAGCAATAGCCCTATTGATAAATGCTCCAATATTCGATTTATTTTCGATACATGCTGCAAAATCACGTTTTTTCGATTTAATGTCATTATCCCTCCATGGGAAATGTTCAGATCACAACTACAGACTGAACAAAAAGCAAAATTCTCACCTTTCCGTGACTTCACAATGAATGGGAATTCATTCGTGTACAAATCTAAAAATATTTGTAAAGATTGCTTGTTTGACATTTTACCCGACATATTTCCAGTATCAATGTTAAGTCACTGCACGTTCTTCATCCAAAAAACATGAAACAAAATGAACTTCACGATTCACCACATACTGGTGATGAATTACTATGGTTGCGGTTTTCTCCAATTGGTCATGTGATTTCATGACGCAACTCAACTCGTTACGCATGGGGTGCATTCTGTTTCTCAGTACAGCATTGTTCAGACTGTTAGCACTACTTACATGCAGTGATGTGATCCCGTTGGATGAGTAACATTTTTCATGCATGAAACTTTTACACACTCACAGAAATTACATGTTATTTTTACTTTTTAGCATTTTCACGAAAATTTGCATATTTATCAAGTAATCCGTACAATCGTACAATGAGGTCAAAATTTGTACATTGTACAGATGATTCATTCAACTTGGCAGCTATGGTTATCATATTTGGTTTTAATCGTGCAATGATGGGAATTTTAACTTTATTCAGGGACTTTTAAGCATTGCACAGAGACTTCACGACAACCCTTGTGTCACCACAAACACATCTGCACTGACCACTTATCTAGCGATCCAAGTTACTCAAAAAAAGTGTATAACATTATTTATTCGCAACAGTCTAAAGTTCCATGACTTGCCCCTAGTTCCTGTTTGAAGGAGATTACTGAAAATTACATGAATTGCAATTGCATCATGAAAGTGCAGTGACAAGGAAATACTAAGGAAAGTGTAAAAGTTCTTTCATATTTTCAATAAAAAAAAATGCTGCTGGTCAACATTCGAATTCAGCAACATGCAATTCACATAAGTTAAATAAAAAATAAAAAACTCTGTTGACGACATTCTAAATAATTATCAGTTAAGTTTTGCTGTTTTTATGAATAAAAATTAAGCATCTTTCAGCTACCAGAAATATGAGCAGTAAACACTTTTGTCACTTACTTCAGCTTGAGTTTCCATGTTTATTTTTTGCTCCAAATTATTAGTACATTTCTCTTTAGAAGCACCTGAAATTTTACAATATATGAGAAAATTTAAATAACCAGTTAACAAACTAATGACTGTACACATAGATATGTTCATAATGTATATTTTAACTATCACTCAACCAAAAGAACATGAATGTACTATATAGATATGCTCATAATGCATATTTTAAGATCACTTAACCAAAAGAGAATATTACATGTGCTCCCCCTCCATATTTGTGTTTAATTACAAGGGCAATAATTCTGTTGAAACTGAGGTTATTTCTATGGAACATGACACTGCACTGTTGAAATTATTCCTGTTGGGTTCAGCTCTTAGAATCGGTTTCCTTCAAAGAACAGTTTTAAAAACATTTTTTAGTTTAAAACACATTAAAAGATGAATAAAATCACTCACCCACAGCCCTTAAAATTCCCTGCAGTTAGAACCCACACAAAATTGTGCATTCATAACACAAAAGATTGCTATTTTATCATCATTACATAATGGTTTTTTTTTTTTGTTTCACAGTTTAATGACCACACTCTAATAAGGGCTATAAAGCAGTAGCTTGTCCCAAATGACCACCAAGAGCAACTCTAATAAGGGCTATAAAGCAGTAGCTTGTTCCAAGTGGTGTGTTTGTCTTACAGGAAAGGAAGACAGCCAGCACTGTAAGAAAAACACACCACTCATGCATGCCTCATTCAAGACTCAAACTCATGTTTTCACTGCCAATTAATGTTAACTGTGTTGATGATATATAATTATTTTTCTTTTCATCAATATTTTTCCCTTATTCAAATAAACTCTGAGGTTACTCACCTTTTCACCTAAAAGATTTCAGGAGGTTTTCATCTCATTAACGAACATTTCCAACACGTTAGTTTATTTGCTACGGTGTAGTTCGAGGCTTTAACGCATTCTTTAAAAACTTGTGAAATTCCTATTTTTCCTTGTAAACATGTACCAAATCATATGCAAGGTTTGTACTCTTCCAAGCAAAATAAATTCATGCACTTTTCAAGGACTTTTAGAATCCAAATTACCATATGTGTGAGCTGTCAGTAGATAGGTATTTTAGCAAGTTCAAACCATTGAACTTAGCTGAGACAGGACAGGCACACCTTCAATGACTTGCCTGTTACACCTGTTGGTTTATTTTATTAACTTTGAATTGCCCCTCTGTTTTAGTGCTTTTCAAGATCATTATATTTTGTGGAATATTTTGAAAGGGCAAATTATTTTCATATTTATTCTCCAGCAAGAACGCATCCCTAACCCCAGTTTACTTACTTTACATACATCATTCTACTTACTTTACTCCCATGGCTGACGTTTTAATCTGTAGTGATGTCATAGCCAAAGTACCAGCTGTCCACGCACTTCCCTAAGTTGAACGCAAGTTCTGCGCTATTTAATCAGCTTAGCATTTTTATCGGAACTACACAGAAATCTCCTATACAACTTTTTAGCAATTCATATCATTAAAAAAAATCTCCTATACAACTTTTTAGCAACTTCATATCATTAAAAAGAAAAAAAAACTTTTCAAGCACTATTTGTGGAGTATTAAACTTTTTCAAGTACTTTCAAGGACTTGAAAATGAACTTTATTTTTTCAAGGACTTTTCAAGAAGTGTTCGAACCATGATATGTACAGAAAGATCTTACAAAACTTGAACATCTTTCTGTACATATGATTTGGCACATGCTTACAAAAAATAAAAAAAAAAATATAGGAATTTTACCAGTTTTTAAAGAATACATTAAAGCCTCAAACCACACCATAGCAAACAAACTAACGTGTTGGAAATGTTTGTTAACGAGATGAAAACCTCCTGAAATATTTTAGGTGAAAAGGTGAGTAACCTCAGCATGTATTTGAATTCTAAATGGCACGTTAATGTTAGAAGCAGCTATGTGAATATAGACATTAGCAATTCTGTATTGATATATTTTTCCTTTATGTTTTTCCTTCTTTTTATTTTCTTTAATTCTGGCCACATCATAAAGATTTCTCTATACATATCACTAAGCTGTTCTCTGAGATTCAGAGGTTAGCTCCAAAAAGAAATACAAACTACCAGATATTTTTACTTACTGTTGTCATTTCAAACTTTTCCATTTACAGCTATCTTGACATACAACTCGGGCTTCACTGATATCCATTACACTCCGTACACAAGATCTTCTATACTTCATACTCATAATCTTTTTCTCATGCAGACATTCCTGAATCTGATCCACCCATGTCTTCCTTGGCCTTCCTCTGCCTTTTCTTCCTGCCACTTGGGCTTTTAAAAAGATTTCCTTAGTAAGCATTTCATCACTCATTCTTTCAACATGGCCAAACCACCGAAGCACATTGGTCTCCACCTTGCTAACAACATTTTGCTTCACATCACACAACTGCAACACATTTTCATTCCTCACACAATCAGACCGTGTCTTGCCCCCCCCACCCCCCACCCCGTAAGTAACGCATTGCTCCAGCACACAAATGACATGACGATTATGGGCAAAACACGTAACAATATTAACAAAGAAAGGTAACTTGATCACGCTAGTTACGTTAACTAAAACTTTTACAAAAAGTTCGTAAGTTGGAAGCTTTCGACCTTATCTTAGGTCTTCATCACGCCAATGGAGGACTAAAATTGTTGCCAGATTCTACATTTGAATTTTTCCTATTTTTGTTGCCAAAACTTAGAATTGATCTCCAGATCAACGGAATGTAGAGAGGAGATTCGGAGTTGCAAGTCATTGAGTTGAAAATAATTTCTATGCTTTCACGGTAACGGAGGGCAAAACGATTGTCAAACGAAGCAATTCGTTTTGCTTCGTTCCAGTGGGGAACTGCAGATGTGTCTTCCATTGTCAAAATAGACAAGGCAGTGTTGGGATTTTAGAACACAGAAAAGATGTTTCGAAAGGCAATCCCAACACTGCCTTGTCTATTTTGACAATGGAAGACACATCTGCAGTTCCCCACTGGAACGAAGCAAAACGAATTGCTTCGTTTGACAATCGTTTTGCCCTCCGTTACCGTGAAAGCATAGAAATTATTTTCAACTCAATGACTTGCAACTCCGAATCTCCTCTCTACATTCCGTTGATCTGGAGATCAATTCTAAGTTTTGGCAACAAAAATAGGAAAAATTCAAATGTAGAATCTGGCAACAATTTTAGTCCTCCATTGGCGTGATGAAGACCTAAGATAAGGTCGAAAGCTTCCAACTTACGAACTTTTGTAAAAGTTTTAGTTAACGTAACTAGCGTGATCAAGTTACCTTTCTTTGACACAAATGACTCCAGTTTCTTCTGCAGTACCCAGGTTTCACTGCCATACATCAGAGTAGGAACAATTACACCTTCATACACAGCCATGTGGGACTCTCTAGAGAACCCATCATTCCTGTGAAAACCTCCCAGAGCAGCTATGACTTTCAAGAAGAATTTACTCACCTACTAATTTTACCATCCAATTTGTTCTCTTTGTCAAGCCTGCTTCCTAAATACACAAACTCACTCACCTGGTCAATCACAGTGCCGTTTATACTTACATTACATTCAGTGCTACCAGTTCCTCTCTCAAACACCATAACTTTGGTTTTTCCCTTATTTATACTCAGTTTGAATTTCATGCAAACTTCGTACATCCGAGACAACATAGTCTGCAAATCACTTTTGCTCTCTGCAAACAGGACAGTGTCATCAGCATACAGCAATCTGCACACACGGATATCACCAAGACATAAACCACTATCATCTATTTTGGCATCATGCATGCATGCGCCCATAAATATATTAAACAGCCATAGTGACATTACACAACCTGCACCAATATAACACCATTTTGATAAAACACCATTCACTCGTACACAAGCTCTACTACCAGCATGCATGGCTTTTACACTATTAAATAGATTCCCAGTAACACCATATTCATTCAATACCTTCCAAAAAAGTGTCCTATTTACTCGGTTGTAAGCTTTCTCAAAATCTATGAAGGCAGCAAAAACTTTCTTCCCAACAGCCAGATACTTTTCAATCATCGTGCGTAATGCAAAAATCTGGTTAGTGCAGCCTTTACCAGGCATAAAACCACTCTCAACATCCCACACTTTCTCTGATGTAAGACCCTGTACTTTTTCAATAACAACCTTACCAAACACTTTTCCTGGCACACTTAGTAGACTAATACCACGACAGTTCTTGCATTCAGTCTGATCACCTTTTCCCTTATACAAGGGAACAATAATAGCATCCTTAAAAACCTGAAGGACCATGCCTAACTCCAAGCACAACTGGCAAATTTCAGTTAACCAGTCAATTACAGAGTCACCACCATATTTCAACATCTCGGCAGTTATGCCATCAACTCGCTGAGCCTTACTATTCTGAAGAGATTTTAGAGCTTTACACACTTTTTTTCTTGAGATCCCTCCTGTGCTTCCATCCCTCATTGTGACATCATCTGCATCTGTCCCAGAATCATCTTTGCTTTCCTGATCTAATAACTTACAGAAGTATTCACTCCACCTGTCACTTAACTCATTGGGCTCCCATATCATTTCCCCGATCTCATTCTTCATACAACTTGCAACTTTGTTTCCCCTATTTTTCCTGTCTCATGTACTTCCAGAAAGACTTCCTATCTTTCCAGAAAGCCAGTTCATGCCTTTCCACTTTCTCCTTCCTATCTTTTGCCTTACTCTGGCGAACCAGCTTAGCAACATCACGCTTCTTACAGCGATATTCATCCACAGAGACTCTACCCTTGCAACATCCCCAAATAGGCTTCCTTCTTTCCCTTAACTGCTTCTTCAATCTCACTATTCCATCAAGCATCACCTTTATTGTTACCCACTATTTTGGTGCCACAGACCTCTTTAGCAGCAGTGACAACACAGTTCTTAAAACATTCCCACTTTTTTTCTACATCCCTCTCACAAGACTTCAGCTCCTTCAGTCGTTCTCTTACTAAGTCAGAATAACGCTGATTATCTTCAAGGAGCCTATCAACCTTTATTCTTTCCATCCTGGGTCTCTTCCTATTCCTTTTCCTCCAACCAACATTAAGTTTCACTCGTGACACTACCAAGTAATGATCAGAACCAACATCCGCATCTCTCATCACAGGGGTGTCAACAACTAAGTGTTTCAAACGCTGATCGTAGATAACAAAATCTATCACACACTTTTAACCAAGAGTACGATTTTTCCAAGTATATGTGTGGATATACTTGTGGTTGAAAAATGTATTAGATACACACAAACCATTCTCAATGCAGAGTTCAATTAATCTTTCACCGTTATCATTCACACAAGGATCATTAAACTTACCAGTTATGGATTTCTATTTTACTTGGTCTTATTCATTATGTTTTATTCCACCAAATATTTCTGTTTGTTGGTTAGTTTATTTTTATTTTTTTTTTGCAATTCTACATTAAATAGTTTTTTCTTTACTTTTCTTCCAGTCTGTTAATGTTGATTTAAGTCTATATTTACAGAAGTTTTTCATGTGTACTATGAAGTTTTCTCCTGGTGAAGTTCATATTTTATACATACCCATTTTTTCCAGGTTTTCAGGCATGTTGTTACTTTATTTTAAGGTTTCACAAACTCTGGTAATTTGCAACATACTAAACAACAACCCAAAGATCCTGCAACCCATCTAGCCTTGCCCACTTGCTTTAGAAAATAATTTTTTCACATAAAAATTCAGTGAGAAACTCCAAAGAAGTTTCTAATCTCAATCCTTTATCAAAAATAATTTTACACAGAATTTCACAAATCAGCAGAGAAACCTCATGCCTGCAGCATACATTGAGCTATCTGCAGTCTGCTTTTTGTTAATGCATAACTAGAAAGGTGATTTACTTCATTGTTTGCTGTGACAGGCCTTCCCAAATGAGGTTTGTCTTTCAAATCTTCTTTGGCAGATGAATTTTGATGCAATTACTTAAGAGTAGATCTTCCACATAATCATCACCATTCATATTTTTTAGCTGCCCATGAATGCCTGTAGGTGCAATATTTTCAGAGTAAAGAAATAAAATGACAGCTCACCATTTTAAGTGCACTGATATGAACAAGACGTCATATTTTATCTCACTGTACAGTGTGCACACAAGCTACACTTCTGATATTTTACAGGGTTGTTGAAGATGACGCAAAGGGACACAAAATGCATGACTGTAGCTCACTGCTGCACCCTCTCTTTCGAAAGTTATGAACTGGAATTCAATTCAAAACTTTTTGGCTGCTCCTCAAACAAATATTACTCAGCCAGTAAATCAAGGAATCATTTGCAATATAAAATTAAACTACTGGAAACTGGTTATGGATTCATTCCTATATAGCAAGCATGAAAAGCACTTGAAAACCAAATCAATTATCTATCAAAACTTTTCAGCTTCATAATAATTCTTGATGTCGAAATATAACGCTTAAGTTACCTAAAAATTACAAGTGGTGGGACGTTTCGGTAACGACTTCTACCTTCATCAGCCATGGAATGAAACATGTGGTATTAGCATCAGTTGTTGCCAGATTTCAAAATAGCTTTCCAAATGATAGGTATGTTAAAAGGTGAGTCTGTATTACAGGTGTTAGGAGTAAGAAAGATTTCTAATGTTTTGTGTGTTGCATGCTTCACTGCCAATTATTCTTATTATTACTTTTCAGCTGCTCCTCAAACAAATATTATTCAGCCAGAAGATAAAGAAATCATTTGTAATACAAAAATAAAACTACTGGAAACTGGTTACGGACTCATTCCTATATAGCAAACATAAAAAGCACTTGAAAACCAAATTAATTATCTATAACTGTTCTTGAAATTGTAATATGGTGCTCAAGGACACAGCATAAAATGACACCACAGACAATGGGACTGTTTTCCACAAGCAAAATTCCTTGAATGAAGCAGCTGCAACAAAGCCTCAAATGTGTAAGGATTTCATAACTTGCAAATAGCATTACAGCTAGCTAAATTTATTGGTTAAATCACTTACTTAAGGCTTTATTTACCCAGATATGTTCTTTTGGTTCTAGTTCCACTTGAAGAAATTTTGTTTAGTCTTCCTTCCCTCTGAGTTTTTTTTTTTTTTTTTTTTTTTTTTTATCTCACTGTACAGTGTGCACACAAGCTACACTTTTGATATTTTACAGGGTTGTTGAAGATGATGCAAAGGGGCACAAAATGCATGACTGTAGCTCACGAGCCTTCAAAACTAATAAATGGTGTTTTAAACAACTTAATTACAACAACAGCAACAGAATTAGAAAATACACAGTGAAAACATTTCAGTTTGGTAACTGGCAACAGTTTGAGGAACTTGGAATCAGTACAAGGAAACTGGCAACAACATTGATATTCTTCAGAAGTAAATAAAACTTTTGTTAATCCTTCTATACAACGAGAACAGGCCTTGACCAACATCAAAAGGCCAGAAACGTCTGTAAAAATCAAAAAGAACTCAGAGGGAAGGAAGATTAAACAAAGTTTCTTCAAGTGGAACTACAACAGGATGGCCACTCACTTTAGCTTCAAAAATTCCCTGAATTTTCCAGGTGAATTTTTGTATTTTTCCAGAACAAAAGACACGCGATTAAAGACAGACAGACAGACAGACAGACAGACAGACAGACAGACAGACAGACAGACAGACAGATAGACAGACAGACAGATAGATAGATAGATAGATAGATAGATAGATAGATAGATAGATAGATAGATAGATAGATAGATAGATAGATAGATAGATAGATAGATAGATAGATAGATAGATAGATAGATAGATAGATAGATAGATAGATAGATAGATAGATAGATAGATAGATAGATAGATAGATAGATAGATAGATAGATAGATAGATAGATAGATAGATAGATAGATAGATAGATAGATAGATAGATAGATAGATAGATAGATAGATAGATAGATAGATAGATAGATAGATAGATATAGCTGTTCAGTGACTTATTTCACACTCATGAATAATGAAATCCACCTTCTGTCTTCTCTATTTTACAATTTTTTAATTGGTTATTTAGTAATCTGATTTTATGTCCCTCCACAACTACGCTGTCTCACTTTTTGATATTATTCTCAAAGGCATGCGAGATTTAATAAAAACAAGTTCAGTCAATCTTTCGATCTTTTCCCCCAATAGAAACAAATGATAAAATTTCTTTTTTTAAAAAGAGGCAACATAATATCTCATATCACTGAGGAAGTTGTGCTGAATGAAAACTGTTATTTATATCTGAATCCCTATTTCACACACATCTCAATTATCTGAGCACACTGTCAAAAAAATGGCATGCAATGTTTATTTGTGCTCATAACCTATAATATGAAAGAATTATTCAGTTATAAATAAATAATCTACATACTTTTTAAAGTAAAAGTAAACTCGGCCTTTTTTTTTTTCTTTTTTTTTTTTTTTTGTAAAAGTAGAAGCCAAGTATTATGTGCATTATATTTATTTATTAACAATATATTCATTAACAATATTTCAGAAATTTTCAAACAAACTTGCATAATTATCATTTCCAGTGGATCCCACAAACTGCTATTTCAACTTTGATAATTCTGCAATTTCAGCATCAATTTTCCTTGTCTCCAGGCTATTTAACAGTAAAGTTCACTTCTTTTATTTTGCAAGACTTTAATTTGATCAGAAATCTTCCTTTTCTCATTTTCCTGTTTCAGTTGGTCAGTTTTCTGTTTTCTTCTAATGCCTGTTGATATCGGAAATGGGATGTTTTTGCAAAACAAAGCAGGGTCATTGCGTGTCAAATCACCCAGCATTTTCATGAGATATCACCCACTCATCTCAGATTTTGTGAAAATTGGTACAAAGTATTTTACTGGTGAGATATTAAACCTGTTAAAATTTTAGGTCAGTTGGTCCAGTAGATCTTGAGTAATGCTACTTTAAAAATTGGGTAGCTCTGCCTTTAAAGTTTTTGCGCTACGAGTTTTCACAACTACACTGTAGTACAAAAAAATTCACAACTTCACAACTAACTGTTGCTGTTACATAGTTTTTTTTTTTTCCTTAAATGATCTGCATGATCCGTACATTTGGGAAGAACTTGTTTCTGCACCTTTTTAGAATTAAAAGAACACTATTTTATAAATTTAATGACAAAGGACATGGGAAAATGAGGCCACAGTTTTATTAAGCAAAACATTTTTTTTTTCAAATTGAGCCCCCACTTCAAATTTGCTAAAAATATTTTCATGTGTGTATTATAATGTAACCTTTCAGCAGGAGAAAAACATACTTTGGGCAATTCGCAATTTTGGCGAGGGAAAAAAAAAAAAAAAAAATGGCGTGTTTTATGTATGGAACATTCCGATATGATATTACCCACTTTTTTAATTAAGTGGTTGCTTGACCACTTTATACACTTTATACCCCCCCCACCAATTTAACCTTATCAGTGAGTAGCTCAAAACTCAAAACAATTTTTATTTTAGTTTTATGTGCCACCATCTTGGATATAGGTTCATTTTTATTTCCTGCAGCAGGCCAAAATGGGGCCTCACAATGGTTTTGAAAAAGGCAATTGCTTTCCTCTTAATGTAGATCGAAAGTTTTGGTTTTCACTACCTTAAAGAGGGCATTTTTGGCTTACAAAAATTGTATAGAAATGATAGAAAATATATTTTTTAACCTTGCTTCAAATGGCATTGAAATCTGCAATACTTGCAAGCATAAATCACCATTTTTTGATGGAATGTTAAGGTGACTGGGAATTGGAACCCCAAGTTGGGAACTTTTGTTCTAATAACTATGGCTAGTAGAGTTTTCAGCTATGTAGAACTTAAGTCTGGGGGAACACACGTACACCAACTTTTCAGATCATAAGAAAAGAAAATAATTTATTTTGGATCTTCAGATTATTTTTTTGGAAGTACGTAGTACATAAACACAACAAAGAGAAATATTCTACTTTCATATTAAATGTGCAATCAAATAAAAGTAATTTAACCTGTTGAATGTAAAGTTGTAATAAAGTACAGGAATTTTCTTTAGTTAGTTTTTCATCCAATGCACATATATACTTTTAAGAAAATGGGTAAAAAAAAAAAAACGTCCAACCTAAATTTTTTGTGTCAATAATGAAATGCTTGCCATAAGTACTAATGAATGTTGAGCCCCCCCCCCTTCAAAAAATCATTCCTCCTTATAGGACTTCAAAATAATCTTCACTTGCTACCTCTGTTTTTGCCTTCTATTAAAATTTCTAGTCATTGTGGATGTTTCTACTTCCTTCAGTTTAGAAAAAAGGTTGTGCGTTACCACAGACTGTGAGAAATATTGAGCATTTCACTGATGGTTGTTCTGCACAATATAAAAACTGCAAGAATTTTCTGAACTTTAACTATCATGAACAGGATTTTTAAGATTGGTAGGGAAGTGGTCATTTTTTGCAACAAGCCATGGCAAGTCACCATGTGTTGGTATTGGTGCAGTTGTAAAATGGCTAACAACAGAAGCCAGTTTGCAGCAACTTTTAGTTCAACAAATAACATCTGCTGCAACAATGTATAACTTCTGCAAAGATAATATAAAAAAATACATTTTGATTTTTGTTTGCAGAAGAGATGAACAAAGTGTGTAATCAGCTTAGTCCCCATTTTGAGAAAACAAAAGCTCTTCCCGGTACAAGCACAATGCATCACTTTACACCAGTTCCCAATTTCAGAATTGGTGCTAAGAGATTAAGTTCTGATAAATATTACAGCATTATTCCAAAGTCAGTAACTAATTTTCAAGATGAGTTACAGTTACATGCTAACTGCTATGTAGCGTGTGTACATGATTCCTGTTGGTATGTAGGATTTGTTAAAAAGATGAACTATGATGAAGGTGATGTGACTGTTGAATTCATGCACCCACATGGGCCTTCTTCATCTTTTTGTTGGCCTAATAATGATTGTGAAGTACTTTTGACACACATATATGTTTGGTTGAGGTAAACACTGCAACAGGAAGAACATACAGCCTATCCAAACAAGCTGAAGACCTGGTTCAGTCAAAGTTTTTTTCTCATATGAAAATCAGTACTTGTGTTTAGTTTTAATTCAAACTGACAGAGAAAATAATTAATTTCTCTCTTATGTACCCAAGGAAAAGTCCATTTATAAGTCATACATAAACATATCATTTAATGTCAAAATAATTCATAAAATGGTTTGTTCCATTAGTTTATATTTTTATTAAAATTAGTAAGAAATTTAGAGATACCTAATCTTTGCAGTTGCTTGTATTAAAAAAAAAAAAGAAAGAAAGAAAAGAAATAGCTTCAGGATAGCATAGGTGGCCCTGCTGATCGCATTTTTCGCAATTGGCAATTATTTTTAAACACAGTAACTATAAAAAACTTTGGCAATTTGACTGGCGATTATAAGCATCTTTGCAGGCTAGCATTTCGATCAGTTACAAATTGAAATTGGTCAAAATATTAAATTCAACAGTAACAAATATAGTGAGTAGCAAGCACCCTCACAGAAGTAAGGCTATATACATCTAGACAAGTGTTGTTGCTAAAGTTTGTGAATCGCAAGCTGTACAATATGCTCTGGTAAGTTGTTTTTTTTTTAGTTTTTTTATTTACCTCATGTATAAATTGTACATATAGTAATTGGTAGTTAAAGATGTTTAAAATATGATTCCATAAGACTTAAAAATATTTTAAAAACAGAAATAAGCATAAATATTAATCAGTTTCTGTGCCTTTACAAGTGATGAAATGGTATTTCAGAGCCTGTAACTTCTAACCACTTTAAACCACAAAATGAAACTCACAGGTTCTGTTGAGTACCAACAGGGGAGGGGTATCATTAGTGGAGAAAAAAAAATATTTGGTCCCTCTTTTAAGGTCTGTAACCTTGAAATCTGAAAAAGTTGAAAATTTTGCAATTTAGGGGGGGGGGGACAAACCCAGACTGAAGTTCTCCATAGCTGAAAACTCTACTAGCCATAGTTATTACACAAAAATTCCCAACTTGTGGTTCAAACTCCCAGTCACCTTAACAGTCCATCAAAAATGGGGATTTATACATACATACATATCACTAAGCTGTTCTCTGAGATCCAGAGGTTAGCTCCAAAAAGAAATACAAACTTCCAGATATTTTTACTTATTGTTGTCGTATCAAACTCCGCCATTTACAGCGATCTTGACATACAACTCGTGCTTCACTGATATCCATTACACGCCGTACACAAGATCTTTTATACTTCACTCTCATAATCTTTTTCTCATGCAGACATTCCTGAATCTGATCCACCCGTGTCTTCCTCAGCCTTCCTCTGCCATTCTTTCCTGCCACTTGGGCAGAAAAGATTTTCTTAGTAAGCATTTCATCACTCATTCTTTCAACATGGCCAAACCACCGAAGCATATTGGTCTCCACCTTGCTAACAACATTTTGCTTCACATCACACAACTGCAATACGTCTTCATTCCTCACACAATCAGATCGTGTCTTGCCACAAATCCCACGTAAGTAACGCATTTCTCCAGCACACAAACGACTCCTATGTTTCTTCTGCAGTACCCAGGTTTCACTGCCATACATCAGAGTAGGAACAATTACTGTTTCATACACAGCCATGCGGGACTCTCTAGAGAACCCATCATTCCTGTGAAAACCTCCCAGAGCAGCTATGACTTTCAAAGACGAATTCACTTGCCTACTGATTTCACCATCCAACTTGTTCTCTCTGTCAAACATGCTTCCTAAATACACAAACTCACTCACCTGGTCAATCACAGTGCCATTTATACTTACATTACATTCAGTGCTACCCATTCCTCTCTCAAACACCATAACTTTGGTTCTTCCCTTATTTATACTCAGTTTGAATTTCATGCAAACTTCGTGCATCCGAGTCAACATACTCTGCAACTCACTTTTCCTCTCTGCCAACAGGACAGTGTCATCAGCATACAGCAATCTGCACACACGGATATCACCAAGACATAAACCACTATTATCTATTTTGGCCTCACGCATGCATGCGTCCATAAATATATAAACAGCCATGGTGACATTACACAACCTTGTCTAACTCCTGCACCAATGGAAAACCATTTTGATAAAACACCATTCACTCGTACACAAGCTCTACTACCAGCATACATGGCTTTTACACTATTAAGTAGCTTCCCAGTAACACCATATTCATTCAATACCTTCCACAAAAGTGTCCTATTCACTCGGTCACAAGCTTTTTCAAAATCTATGAAGGCAGTAAAAACTTTCTTCCCAACAGCCAGATACTTTTCAATCATCATGTGTAATGCAAAAATCTGGTTAGTGCAGCCTTTACCAGGCATAAAATCACTCTGAACATCCCACACTTTCAATGATGTAAGACCCCGTACTTGTTCAATAACAACCTTACCAAACACTTTCCCTGGCACACTCAGTAAGCTAATACCATGATAGTTCTTGCATTCAGTCTGATCACCTTTTCCCTTATACAAGGGAACAATAATAGCATTCTTCCAATCCCGAGGGACCATTCTCAACTCCCAGCACAACTGGCAAATTTCAGTTAACCAGTCAATTATAGAGTCACCACCATACTTCAACATCTCTGCAGTTATGCCATCAACTCCTGGAGCCTTACCATTCTGAAGAGATTTTAGAGCTTTACACACTTCTTCTCTTGAGATTCCTCCTGTGCTTTCATCCCTCATTGTGACATCGTCTGCATCTGTCTCAGAATCATTTTTGCTCTCCTGATCTAATAACTCACAGAAGTATTCACCCCATCTGTCACTGAACTCATTGGGCTCCCATATCATTTCCCCAATCTCATTCTTCACACAACTTACAACTTTGTTTCCCCTATTTTTCCTGAGTCTCATGTTCTTCCAGAAGGACTTTCTATCTTTCCAAAAAGCCAGTTCATGCCTTTCCACTTTCTCCTTCCTATGTTTTGCCTTACTGTGGCGAACCAGCTTAGCAGCTTCACGCTTCTTACAGCGATATTCATCCACAGAGACTCTACCTTGAAACATCCCCAAATAGGCTTCCTTCTTTTTCTTTACTGCCTCATCAATCTCACTATTCCACCAAGCATCACCTCTATTGTTACCCACTATTGTGGTGCCACAGACCTCTTTAGCAGCAGTAACAACACAGTTCTTAAAACATTCCCACTTCTTTTCTACATCTCTCTCACAAGATTTCAGATCCTTCAGTCGTTCTCTGAGTAAGTCAGAATACCGCTGATGATCTTCAAGGAGCCTATCAACCTTTATTCTTTCTATCCTGGGTCTCTTCCTATTCCTTTTCCTCCAACCAACATTAAGTTTCACTCGTGACACTACCAAGTAATGATCAGAACCAACATCCGCACCTCTCATCACACAGGTGTCAACAACTAAGTGTTTCAAACGCTGATCGTAAACAACAAAATCTATCACACTTTTGACCAAGAGTACGATTTTCCCAAGTATATGTGTGTATATACTTGTGGTTGAAAAATGTATTAGATACACACAAACCATTCTCAATGCAGAGTTCAATTAATCTTTCACCATTATCATTCACACAAGGATCATTAAACTTACCCAGAACATTGTCAGAAATTGCATTCTTCACACCTACTCTAGCATTGAAATCCCCTGCTATTATAATTTTTTCTTTAGCACCAAACTGGCTCAAAACAGCTTTTTGCTCATTCCAGAAATCTTCTTTCTTATCAGAAGGTTCCGAGTCACAAGGAGCATACACTACAACAATTACAATTCTCCGAAGTTTCACTTTCAAACTTATCCAGAGAATTCTCTCCCTTATACAACTATAGTGAATCAAGTTGTTCTTCATCTTTTCACTTAAAATCACACCTTCACCAGCCTGTCCTCTCATATTATCCAATACTCCAGACCACACACTCACCGTGCCATTCACTTCTTCTACCCCAATTTCCTTCTTTTTGGTTTCACTTACACACAGCACATCCAGTCTATACTTATTCATCTCCTCAATCACCTCACTCATCTTGCCATTTATACCTCTAGTATTCCATACACCAATCTTACATTCACTCAGCCGAGATCTCTTTCTCATATGCCGTTTAGAAAATCCAGGTCGATTCCGTGGTGGACCGTCCTTCTCAAGTGTGGTAGGTCCACCATATCCCACACTTGAGTCATTCTTAATATTTGTTTTTGTCTTTTTAATCAGGTAAGTACATCAGTGTGGGGGATTAGCCCACAGCTGAGTGTTCCAGTTGGTCTATCAACCTAAGGATTCTGGAACAAAACCCAGTGAGTTGGGGTCTTTTTGCCAATGTCACACAGAACTAGCTTGCACCTCTCCAAGATTTACAGAGGCCTAGTTGCTGTTGTGTGTGCCATTGTTACCACGGAGCGCCCCGAGGAGGCAAACCCATCGCTCACTACGACCGCCCGCAAATGGGGATTTATGCTTGCAAGTATTGCAGATTTCAACGCCATTATAAGCAAGGTTGAAAAAAATATTTTCTATCATTTCTATTCATTTTCTGTAAGCCAAAAATGTCCTCTTTAAGTTAGTGAAAACCAAAACTTTCGATCTACAATAAAAGGAAAGAAACTTCCATTTTTCTAAACCATTTAGTGGTCCTATTTTGGCCTGCCACAGAAAAGAAAAATGAACCTATATCCAAGATGGTGGCACATAAAACTAAAATAAAAATTGTTTTGCGCTACTCACCGATAGGGTTAAACTGTGGGAGGGGGTGTAAAATGGTCAAGCAACCACTTAATTAAAAAATTGGATAATATCATATCGGAATGTTCCATACATAAAAAAAAACACCATTTTGGATTTTTTTTTTTTTCCGTCGCCGAAATTGTGAATTGCCCAAAGTATTTTTTTCTCCTGCTGAAAGGTTACATTATAATACACACATAAAAATATTTTTAGCAAATTTGAAGTGGGGGCTCATTTTGAAAAAAAATATTTTATTTAATAAAACTGTGGCCTCATTTTTCCATGTCTTTTGTCACTAAATTTATTAAAAAGTGTTCTTTTAATTCTAAAAATGTGAAGAAACAAGTTTTTTTTTTTCCAAATGTATGGATCATGCAGATCATTTAAGAAAAAAAATTATGTGGCTGCAACAGTTAGTTGTGACGTTATGAATCTTTTTGTCCTACAGTGTAGTTGTGAAAATTCGTAGCGCAAGAACTTTAAAGGCAGAGCTACGCAATTGTTAAAGTGGCATTACTCAAGATCTACTGGACCGACTGACCTAAAATTTTAACAGGTTTCATATCTCACCAGTACAATACTTTGTACCAATTTTCACAAAAATCTGAAATGGGTAAGTGACATGCCCTGGGTGATTTGACATGGAATGACCCAGCAAAGGGTACTTACTAGTACCCCCCCCCAATTGCCTTTACTGAATCATACACAGTTCACAACCCAATAAGGGAATCTTCATGAAGGTTTTCTAACAGCATGTTTATTTATAGAAAATCCACTCTCCACTGGTGCATTGCCATGGGGCAGTATCAAAATTGTCCGTACAATATCCCACAAGTCAATAAAATAATCATTATCAAGAAGTAGCTCCTTATAAAAATCGTCTAAACGAGAATCATTTTCTGAGTATGTTTAAAAAATTCCTTTAAATTCACCTTTCACTCGTTGGCCTAAGGTGTTAAACTGCAGTTTTGCTTTATCTGCAGAACTATGGGTTATAATTTTCTTTTCAAGTAAAACTTGTAATAATGTAGACATCTTTTTTTACACAAGGTAAAAGTACTTTGCAAAAGCTTTGGATTTAAACATGAAATTGATCTAAGAGTAGGAAAATGAACGCAACTTCAATAAATTATTTTGCTAGCAGTTTTCTTTAAAAAAATTAAACAACAATATCGAAATTCTTTCTTCTGCAATTCAGAAACACCACTTCGATTTAAATACATGGCAGAAACAACACCTATGTTAATTTCTTTCAGGCTCTTACACTTGGTTTCATCATCAATATTTATTTCAAGCAGCTTTTCTAGGGTATTTGTACCCTTCAACACTTCGCTTTTCACAAAAGTGCCCATTAATTGATGGATAAGGTCACAGAAAGCATCATATAAAAAAGGTGTCATTGGTTTTGAAGTCTGGAACTTCTTAAGAAATGGCTGCAACATACATTCCACAAATGAAAAAAATCAAACTTTGCTAAAATCAGTTTACCTTCACAAGTTTTTCTCACAGTTTCACAGGTGAATGTGCCTGGCAAACACTGAACATTCTCAATATATTTTTCACATAAGGAAATACTTCAATGGCCCTGTTGGACACTGCTGTGTTTCCTACAAACCTAATCATGCAAAATTTTAAAGGATATAAGGAACTTTCTGTGATACTACAATAATCTGCTAATCTAGCTGGACTGTCTTTAAATAACTGACACATCGCTCGAAAGATGACATTTAATCCCCATTTTGTGGCATTGTGCCCAAGCTGAAAAGCAACATGTACAACATGGAGACCACAGGTGCCTAAATCCAGTAAGTCAAAACCATCTGCAGCTAATAATTCTTCTTTTATGTGCCTCAAAAATTTCTTATTCACATTTGGGCTACCCATGGAAAATTGTAACAGCATCTTTAAGTTTAGATCTGCTACACCTTCTTTAAATTTGTCAACGAGATCTGCAGCAGTAGCATGACCAAAGAACACAGAATTCCAATAACGAGTTGAAACACAATTAGTAGAATTACACCAATATCTGATAATAATATCCATTTGGCCTCTTTGGGATATCCGATTAAAGGGTTCGTCAAAGCAAACTACGAATTTACTGGTACCTAATAATTTTTGTAGTGAATGATGAAAGAAAGGTGCTAATCCAAATGTTACCAAATATGCCATTTTTGTTCTTCCTAATGTGCACTTTTTCGCTATTTTGCTGTCACTGAACATGTGGGTAAATATTTCTGCAATATCGTTAAAACTACGGAAGGATGAATTAGAAACTACAAGTTTCATCGCCCACAGTATCTCTGCTTTTAGAGTAGATTAATGTAAAACAAAATTCGTAATGGTAGGCCATCCCCCCCCCCCCCATAACATCTGAAATCTCGGAGGCTACAGAACTTGTGCAGGTTAAAGTGGCAGGTTTTTCTTTTTCTGCTGTAGAATTCACCGAACGTAATAAATTTACAAGAGAAGGCTGATGTGACCGAGCTTTTATGTTTTTCTGATGCTTAGTACTCAGTTCATGACTTGTGATGGCCTGCTTACCTATATTGCTCAAACTGAAAATTTTCTGACAAAAACGGCATCTCGCAGAATATGGGTTCTTCGGAACTTCTTCAATGCAGTCTGCATATTGTGAAAATGCGTTATAATCCGTCCAAGCTATATTAAATATGCTCTTACTGTACTTTGAGCAGCTCATGGCTGAACTCACTAGGTTGAATAATATGCAAAAATGAAAAATGCAAGTTCTCACAACAGCAAAATCAAACCTGTGTCACTAATGTGTAAGATGCTGGGAACTCTTGAGTTTTCACTGATTTCACCCCACATGAAACCACACCATGGCACCAAATGAACCTTGTGCTTCTTAAACTCCAATCCGCTTAAAACATGCCATACCAAAGACTAAAAAAATCAACAAGTACACACAATATATATCACCACACATAGCTTTCCGAAACTAAAACTTTAACGAACATGCGTAAGCTAAACCACACAACAGCATGGTGGCAGCGATGACATGCGACATGGAGAAGCTGGGAGGTCGCCAATCAGTTGCACTGTGAACAAAGCAAGGCTGTGAGGAGAGTTGGGGGGGGGGGGGAGTGATGCCTATGATGCGGTGCGGTGGGCATGGGGTTGGAAGAGACCCGCCTTCTTTGATTAGCTGAATCGATGGCCCATGAGATAGAAGCCTCCCTGTGACATCACTGAGTTCTGATCATGCTCTGGGCAGCTATTCCTTGCCAATCGCATGAGACCAACTTCAGCATGTGATCCTCGGAGTACCTTCTACCAGGGAAAATAGTCTATATACAAATGCAGTCTACAGAAATACTATCTTAATATCAAAAACAAGTAAAAATTAGGAATAAGCAGGTAATCTTAAGTATGGAAATAATACAAAGTCTGAAATCCAGACATCCAAAATCCAGAATGACCCAAAATCTGGGCATTTTTCAGTCACTGAGAGCAAAGCTAACACAATCTATCGGCAAAAAAACCTAAGACACTTGGAAAATTTGGGCAGTCGGTGTTTTCTTTAAGTTTACATATATATTTATACATACGGTGAAACATCAACGAACCGTGACCAAAAAAATTTTTAGATGCTGGCGAGTAATTTAACTGCTTATTTTTTCAGCCTCTCTGCCCCGCCACTGTTTTTGCCTAGACCCAAAAATGTTTCATTTTGAATCATGTTTCTATTCCAACGGCATGACTTTTGTTTGGAATGACAGGGGTGGGGGAACCACGCTTTGCCTGCATTGTCCGAAAGGAAGGAGAAGAATGCGAAATAGCAGATTTTAAAATCCTGAACAGACTGTTCGGAACAATGTCACCATTTGTAGACTGGAAGAGGGGGGCAATAAATCGCTCAAAGCCAAGTGGTTGGAATGAAGGGAAGGGCAGAAATGTGGTGTCACAAACTGCATCTTCAATCACTGCAAATGCCTATGGGTTTCATAGCTTCATTATGTGGCTAAACATGTATTATATTTTTCGTGGTATTATCCACATCAGCGTATAATCTGCAGACCGTGAAATTCACACAATTTT
Organism: Macrothele yani; assembly: GCA_039090855.1. NCBI lineage: Eukaryota > Metazoa > Arthropoda > Arachnida > Araneae > Macrothelidae > Macrothele > Macrothele yani. The sequence continues at coordinate 101,057,068 of CM077004.1, read as the reverse complement.
TTTTACTTCATGTAATCCGCAGACCGTGACATTTGGTGGAAAAAGTCGCCGTATATTCCCCACATCACAGATGTTGATACAGAAGTAGAATTTCCGACAGAAAAGTCAGCCGCCCAGAAGTCCGATGAAGTCGGGGAAAAAAACGATCTTACTAAATAAAGAAACTCATTTTTAAATGTTCCTTTTTCTTTTTATATTTTTATCTCCAGACAAATAAAGAAAGCTCTGCAGTGTTTAATCTGACAAATAAAACTAGCTTTTTAGCTAAAATCTCTAAAAATATTTTAACATTTTCAAATTTTCTTCAGCAAAAATATTGCACAGGGGTGGGGGTCTCTGTCAGATGGGCCAGGATTTCCACTAACTTTGATAAAAAGGTAAAACACATATCCTTGTGCAAATATTTTATGAAACTGACTGAAATTTTAATGAACACCAGAACACCATAAACCGTTAATAGGAATACGACCTCCAAATTTTGCCTGAATCAGTTAAAAACTATTTAAATTAGGCCTCAAAATTTTATTAACCGTTTCCGTGTATACCATTTCTGTTTACTGATGATTAAAAATTTCCATGGCTAATTCAAAAAGTTTGTAACTGATTCCGGCAAAATTTAGAGGGTCTGTTCCTATTACCAATTCAAGGTGTTGATAAAAATTTCAGCTACTTTCGTGAAGATTTCGCAAAGTTAGTTTTTGCATTTTTTTTTTTTTATGCATGGTTCTGAAACAATGGTGGTGGGAGACTGACTTCACCATCTTCTCTCTTTCAGTGGAGGTGGGGGGAGCATGTGGCGAGTGCCGTACGTATGTTTCCGTTGGCTGGTTGCCAAAAACAGAGAACATGAGCAGTCAGCGTTGTCCTTCTACACAATACAAAATATTGCCCTCCCCCTTCCCCCCCAGCTGCGTTGATCTTTAATTATGACACCCCTTCCCCCCGCTCTGTTCAATAAATTACAGAATGTAAAAACTTTTTCCAGGTTTTTACGAGAAATTTAATATTTCCCCTGATTTCTCCCAGTTTTTAAACCTATTATAAAAACACCCTGTGTTTTCCTGGTCGCATGGCCACCCTGTAGAACCAAAAAAAATACATTCACACACGAATATTCCGCCGTCTGAGCACGATTAACACAAATCAAAATTTTATCATGAATTAAAAGCATTTATTTAATATATCCAGGTTAAAAAATGCCTTAAAAAACATGAGTACTTTCTTACCTGCTATAGGTCCATCATCAGATGTTAGTACACTGTGGAACGTAGTTTGAAGCTCATGTTTAAAAGCATTAGAGTTCAAACATTGCGACGCAAAAGCGTAAAGTGTGGAGGAAATTATGTTCTGCGCATTTGTCGCGTACCAAAGTCCTTATTTTTGTTGGTTAATTTTATACATTTGGTGGTGAATTATTTGTCTCATCGTTTCCAGTTTTATCCAGTAGGCATTTCCAAGCTTGTGGTATATATAGAGGTGTGGAATCATTGCAGCATAAATGTCCTAGGCAATGTATGATGAGGCTTTATGTAAATAGCAAAGATTATTTTTTAAAGGGTGTGACTAAGATTGAGGCCTCGTTCCAGTTGGAGAAATATTCACCTCCATTCGATAATCATGAGAGGGCTGTTGCCTCTGATCCAGTTCTAACATTATATCGCCGTTACCTAATTCTAGTTTCTAGGGAACGGGAGGTCGATCCTATGTACACCTTATCGGCTGCTGTAGATGACTCTGCTTTCAAAGGAATTTTATATATACCAAATTGCTTTGACATTTCGATGGATACTGTCTTTTTTTATCGTGGATAGTATATTTTGCATTTTAACACCAAAATCAATATGGTTTCTTTTGCAAATATTTTTCACAACAGGTATAATCCGGGGGTATAATCAAGTGATCCGACAAACCTGTTTTTATTGTTGTCCCAGGATAGCGTCGTTTGTGGGCTCTTTTTATTTTACCAAGTACACTGTTTATGATAGATTCATTGTATCTATGTCTCGCTGCAATATCCTTGATGTTGTTAATCTTGTGCCGTCGTGATGAGTGGGAAGAGCAGTGCGTAAATGCCCGATTTAACATAAAATGAATTGCTGATTTCTTATATCTCATCGGGTGGAAGGACTCCATAGGAACTATTGTTGTGCATGCAGTGGGTTTCCTGCACACAGAATGTCGGATATTGTACGTTTCACGGTCATGTTCGAGTAGTATGTCCAAAAAAGGCAGTGAGCAGTCTCAAATTCTGTAGTGAATTTTATTGTAGCATATCTTGAAGACACATATTCTGCAAATTTATGTAATTCTTCACGTGAATATTTCCAAAATATCAGGATGTCGTCTACGTAGCGAATGTATAGCGCTGGTCCCCTTTTATACTCGGTAAGTACTTTATTTTCCAAGTCCTGGGGGATCAGCTCCGGCCGCTAATACAGGGGAGATTGGGGAACCCATAGGCGCTGAGTCTGTTGATATATTATCCCATTGAATTTGAAGTATGTGCGGTTTTGGATTAACTTTAAAGCATTTAATACATCTTGTATCTTGGTATCGGAGGCATGACCCTCAGACTGGAGTTTTGAAAAATAATGTCTTGTGTAATGTCAAGAGGTACATTTGGGTACAGAGATGTCACGTCCAAAAATGCCATTATATATGGTTCACCGTCATGTTGGAATGATTTAATATGATGTAATGCCTCAGTAGAACTTTTTATGGAGTAGTTGGAGCTTTCTGTCAGATGCATCAGGTATTTTTTCAAAGCTTTTTCTAATGGTCTTGTTGGACTCGGGTAACCAGAGACCAACGGTCTGAGGGGGTTACCGCCTTTGTGTAATTTAATTTTTCCAAACATCTTAGGGGTTCGAGGTCCATTAACTTGTTGCATATTTTCAGTGATCGAAGTAGGAAGATTGCCATGATTTTTTTATTTTACTTACAGCTGTTAAAGTTGCGGTCGTAGGGTCACCATGGATCACATTGTGTAGTATTTTTTTCCAAGGCTTCTACCATTTCACTATCATAATCAGTTTTATTAAAAATAATAATTTGTTCAGTTTCATCAGCAGTTATTGTAGCCAAGTTGGGGTTGTTGTACAGAATTCTATGTTGTTGCCATTCGTTCTTATATGTCTTGAGCTCCGGGCACCTATATCCTTTTTTTTTTTTTGCACGTTGTACGGCTTTAACTACATCATGTCCGGAAGATTCTTGCTATGCTAGTGGGAGTGATTTTATAATTTCTTCCACTTGAGGGATCAGTTTAAATTTGTTTATACCATTTACAGGATAAGCAAACTTTGTACCTCTGTTTAAAGCCTGTAATTGACCAGGATTAAGTTGATACGAGCTAAAATTGATGACATTAGGTTGTACACTCATCCAGCACCATTGCACACGATTAGTGCGTGGGTTTATCTCTTGAGATAACTTTTCGAGAGACAAGATTTTCAACTTGTTAATACACTGCTGGACAACTGCTAAGGATGGATCATAAACGGCTATATAGCGCATAAAAAAGTAAGTGTGGTTGGATGCCAAGTGAAATAAAATGTCAGAATGCCAGGACATTACAAGAAAGACAATTTATTGTGCTCTGAAATCCAGAAGGCTTTGGAACGTGTTCAAGGGACAAACAGGTCATTTTGTGCAGAATACGTAAACGTGAAAAAAATGCAATTACCGTCCGCAGGCGTTTCGGCGTAAGATGTCAATACGGGATATGGCCACCATGGAGGGTGATGCAAGATTCCACACGTCGTGTCATGCTTTGCACAACATTATCAAGTAGCTGTTAGGGTAATTTATTCCATTCCTCTGTCAGTGCACGGATGAGGGTGTCCTTGTTTATTGGAGGGCATTGGCGACCAGCAAGACTCCTCCCCAAAGCATCCCACACATTTTCAATGGGATTCAGATCTGGAGAACATGCTGGCCATACGAGGCGTTGAATATCCTCACTCTCAAGACACTCCTGGACAGCGACTGTTCGATGGCATGTTGCGTTGTCGTCCATCAAAATGAATCTATCACCGACAGCACCACGGAACATGCGAACATGAGGTAGCAGAACATCATTAATGTATCATTGGCCAGTCATAGTCCCAGTTGGAAGCACATAGAGGGACGTACGGCCATTGATCATGATGCCAGCCTATACCATGACACTACATGTCGGATATCGGTCCCTTTCCTGTATGTTTGCTGGACAATATGCAGTACCATTATCACGCCAGATCAGTTGTCGTTGACAATCAGATGATAGACTGTATCTACTCTCATCTGAGAAGAGGACAGCAGACCAGTCGTTATCAGTCCAATTGCGATGTTGATGGCACCATTGCAAATGGGCGGTACGGTGACGTCTGGACAATGGGATGCACACAACAGGACAGCGGGCGTATAGTCCTCCTTCATGCAAACGTCTGGAGACAGTTTTTCGGGAGATCCGCTTGCCAGTAGCAGTCATAAACTGGTTTGCTACCTCACTAGCTGTGCTGCGCCGGTGTCTTTTTGTTGATAGCACTATGTACCGATCTTCTGCAGGTGTCGTACTGCGAACACTACCTCCCCCACGACGTTTGCTACACTCTCCATTTGTTTGAAATGATTTCCAAAGCCTTGAAACAACACTGTGGCTGACGTCGAACTCCCTGGCAACATCTGTTATTTTTCACACTTCTTCAATCTTGCCAATAATACGGCCAAGCGTAAAATCATCTAGGTGATGTCGAGAAGACATACTGAAAATTGCAAATTCGTCAATTGATTCTTTCCCTTTCAACTTTGCGTTTGAACAACAACGGTCAATACGCGTCAAATCCTTTATATCTCTTATCAGCGCTATGACGTCACGAACAAGTTCGGCAATCCAAAATTTGCATACACACAACACATCTTACTGTATCCCGCACTTATGCTAATTTCTACATTTTCCTGCCTTCCATTTTATGGTTGCTATCGTTGCTATTGTCATCCGTCCTTAGCAATTGTCCGGCAGTGTATGTGTACACTGATATTTTTGAGCTTCAGAGTAAATTATTGCATTCAATGCTATCATACACTGAAGTGCCAGAAAAACTGGTACAGACGAGCTTATGCCAAAATACATAACAACGTCACCTATGTGCATATTCAATTGCATTCGCCAGTGCGTATATAAGGCGATAGACATCCTTGCCAGCTGTCAGAGCTGTTTTCGGCATGAGAATGACAAGTAATAACAATTTAGGAGGTTTTCAACGTGGTGTCATAGTTGGCGCTCGTGAGATGGGCCATAGTATTTCGAAGGTAGAAACAAAGTTTGGATTTTCACGGATGACCATTGTAAGGGTGTACCGTGATTACAAGAATTCCGGTAAAACCTCCAACCTACAATACCAGTGTGGCCGTAAAAAGACATTGGGTGAACGTGACCATCGTCAGCTGTCAAGAATCGTTCCACGCGATAGGTGTGCAACACTCTCGCAGGTATAATCGGAATTCAATGCTGGAGCCTCAACAAGCATCAGCGTCCGGACTGTGCAACATACCCTGCACAATACGGGCTTTGGGAGCCGATGCCCAACACGATTCCCCTTGATGGGTGCACGACACAGAGCTATGCACCTTGCTTGGACACAGCAACACCGACACTGGACACTTGATGACTGGAAACAAGTAGCCTGGTCTGATGAGTTGCATTTCCAACTGTATTGGGCAGATGGAAGTATTCGTGTGTGGCGCAATACTTCCATCTGCCTGGGACCCATGAAGCCATGGATCCCGCCTGTCAACAGGGAACTGTACAGGCTGGTGGGGGTTACGTAATGGTATGGGGTGTGTTTAGCTGGACTTCACTGGGACCCCTGGTACGTCTACAAACGTTTGAGACCGGCCAACGCTATGTGCGCATCCTTCCTGACGAGGTACACCCGTTCATGTCCTGCATTCATGCTGATGGGTTGGGCCTGTTCCAACAGGTCAATGCACTTCCACACAAGTGCAGGGACGCCACATTATAGTTAGAGGAGCATTCATCTGAATTTGGGGTGTTGCCATTCCCTCCCAAGCCCCCAGATCCGAGCATGATGGAACACATTTGGGATGCCATGCAACGCGCTATCGAACACAGGAATCCGAGACCTCGGAATACACCCGAATTATGGAATGCTCTGCAGGAAGTATGGTGTGCATTGCCTACAGCATATTTCCAGAAGCTAGTGGAGTCCATGCCCCGTCGTATTTATACAGTCCTGCACTCCCGTTGGGGACCTACCAAGTATTAGACTGGTGTACCAGTTTTTCTGGCACTTCAGTGTATATCTATCTACAAGAATATGGTTGATGTTTTTAATCATTCACAAGTACGCGTAATATGCTTTACGTTGTACGTGATCAAGTAATCCCCTTTAAATGCGAATTTCCGCTGGTAGCCTTTTCCTTTCAGCTTGTTTGAGGATGTGGAAATCACGAAATGAACGGGTTGTACATCGAATAGTAAAGAATTTAGGGATGACGTCTAAATCCCTACAGTTAGTTAAAAACAACAAATGTGTTTCTTCCACTGCAAGTTTTCTTTTACAAACACTGAATGTCTTGAACTTTTGTTCCACCTTGTAAAAATATTAAAAGCTCAATTGCAGGGTTACATACCTTTAGCAGTGGCGAGCTGTTCAACACCAAGAATTTCGTGCTACGAGTTACACACAGGAATATTCCGCTCTCTGAGCACGATTAACACAAATCAAAATTTTATCATGAATTAAAAGCATTTATTTAATATATCCAGGTTAAAAAATGCCTTAAAAAACATGAGTACTTTCTTACTTGCTATAGGTCCATCATCAGATGTTAGTACACTGTGGAACATAGTTTGAAGCTCATGTTTAAAAGCATTAGAGTTCAAACATTGCGACGCAAAAGCGTAAAGTGTGGAGGAAATTATGTTCTGCGCATTTGTCGCGTACCAAAGTCCTTATTTTTGTTGGTTAATTTTATACATTTGGTGGTGAATTATTTGTCTCATCGTTTCCAGTTTTATCCAGTAGGCGTTTCCAAGCTTGTGGTATATAGAGAGGTGTGGAATCATTGCAGCATAAATGTCCTAGGCAATGTATGATGAGGCTTTATGTAAATAGCAAAGATTATTTTTTAAAGGGTGTGACTAAGATTGAGGCCTCGTTCCAGTTGGAGAAATATTCACCTCCATTCAATAATCGTGAGAGGGCTGTTGCCTCTGATCCAGTTCTAACATTATATCGCTGTTACCTAATTCTAGTTTCTAGGGAACGGGAGGTCGATCCTATGTACACCTTATCGGCTGCTGTAGATGACTCTGCTTTCAAAGGAATTTTATATATACCAAATTGCTTTGACATTTCGATGGATACTGTCTTTTTTTATCGTGGATAGTATATTTTGCATTTTAACACCAAAATCAATATGGTTTCTTTTGCAAATATTTTTCACAACAGGTATAATCCGGGGGTATAATCAAGTGATCCAACGAACCGGTTTTTATTGTACTCCTGGGAGAGCGTCATTTGTCAGGCACTTTTTATTTTACCAAGTACACTGTTTACGATAGATTCATTGTATCCATGTCTTGCTGCATTATCCATGATGTTGTTAATCTCGTGCCGCCGTGATGAGTGGGAAGAGCAGTGCGTAAATGCCTGATTTAACATAAAATGAATTGCTGGAAACGCCTACTGGATAAAATTTAACATAAATGAAAAGCTTGGAAATGCCTACTGGATAAAACTGAAAACAATGAGACAAATAATTCACCACCAAATGTATAAAATCAATAAAAAAAATAATAACTTTGGTCCGCGACAAATGCGCAAAACATCATTTCCTCCACACTTTACGCTTTTACGTCACAATGTTTAAACTCTAATGCTTATATACATGAGCTTCAAACTACGTTCCACAGTGTACTAACATCTGATGATGGACCCATAGTGGGTCTGAAAGTCCTCATGCTTTTTAAGGCATTTTTTAACCTGTATATATTAAATGCTTTTAATTCATGATACAATTTTGATTTGTGTTAATCGTGCTCAGACAGCGGAATATTCCTGTGCGTAACTCATAGCTCGAAATTCTTGGTGTTGAGAAATAAATATTTATTGGCATTAGTGCAAAACAATGAATGGATGCATATGCACATACAGCAACCAAAGCACCCACAGATTGTTGACAGCAACAATTAGAGGCATCAGATGACAGACAGCACCAAATATTATGATAAAAATACATCTACTAATAAAAAAAGCTAAGAAAGACCCAACTGTAAATAACCTTATGATAATGTTCTACAAAAAATCTCAGGCACTCAAAAATTTGCAGTTTACCAAGGTTACGAGGAAATGTTACAAATGCTGAGCAGTAGGTGATTTTTAAGTGAGCAACACATCATTGGCTAGTTATTTGAATTGAAAATATCCTTAACTATTTTTAAAGTATCATCAAGAATTATGTACCAACAAAAAAAACTGTTGATTTTTGTAAAAAAATAAACATTTAAGTTAAAAATGATAAACTACTTTTGAAGAATTATGTTATATCTTTTTTTTTTTTTTTTTAAATATGTGCACCTTTCATGAGAATGTATTTTCTTCCTCTGTGGACACTACTACTAATTCTGTTGGAAAATCGAATAAATATTTTTGAAGGTTTTAAATGATAATGTGGCAAAATATCATGTAGAATTAAAAATCTTTATAACTGATGTTTTACATCTATTTCTGTCAATAGTATACGAAAATTACGAAGTTGAATACTTAGAATGTATATTTAAAGTAAACAAATATTAATCAGTCACTATCAATTACTTATCAGAATATTTTAGAATCATTTCTGCAGCTAAGGAGTAAAAGACTACAATGTTGCCAACATATGTTATTATATAGGGTGATCATAATTAAAGTATCTCTACTCAAAGGCATATGCAGCTAAATCTAGCAGCAAAAACTCAGCGAAACTTAGTTGGAATTCCATTTAAAACATGAAGAAGCTATTTCCATAGAAAATCGGCATATGATTTGTAATAGGGACATTTTAATTATAATCACACAATTCAAGCATAGTTGTCAGACTTTCTATGGTTTGTAGAGTAATAAAACCATGTCTCATTGTCTGTTAACAATTTAGGTCCACTAGGTTCAAACATTGCCAGCATCTTCTGGCACAAGTTGACTCAAACCTTTTTCTGCTGTTCTGTCTATTTGTGGGGCACAGATCTTGCATAAGTTTAAGTATGGCACAGATCTTGCAGAAACTTAAATATTGATGAATAATGGTTTCCATGCTGCCAACGAATACACTGGCATCTAAGCTTATTGCCTGAATGGGGGGGGGGGGATATGTGGGTTTTCTTTAATGAGTTCATAAACAACAGCAGCAGTGGTTCTCTTGTTCATGGCATCTTTTAGTCATTCTTTGGAAAACAGTTCTTCAAAGCTCTGCGGTCCTCTAAATTTGAGCATCCATCTTGTAACAGTGCCATAAGAACAGACATGATCCCCATATACTTGTGATAAATTGGTATAAGTTTTTTCATGTCATCCCCGAGCTGCATCCTTTTGAAAATGTAAAATCTTTCTTGTTCTTTGGTAAGCTCCATAGCAACACCAAACTTTACACACTGCCAGCAAAGAGAGAAATGATGATATGGCCTTTTCTTTTTCACATGTAGAGACAAGTTTAGTCAAGCTGTAGAACAAGACATAATTTGTTAACTTTGGAAGAATGAATGCAAATTTACAGACACATGTCAGAAACTATTTGAAAGCCCTATGTTTGGTAGCCAAGTACAGTATCTATGGCACCAAATGAAATTGGTCTCTGAACAAGAAGCTACTTCCGTAGGTATGATAAAATACCAAGTGACTACTTCATATTTCCATTTTTATAACTTTTTCTTACTGTAAAAGGATAAATTACTCTAGTCTTCACAAGTTATTTATATGTGTTAAGCTTTTTGCAACAGAAAGTCTTTTTCTGACTGGAAAGCTATGTTAAATGTTTAGAAATTTTAGTTTGTGGCTTTGAAAAATTCCATGACATCACTCATATACTTCTGATGGCTCCTGATTATGATTACTAATATGCACCACAAAAACTTCAGCTTTGAAAATTAGTAATATGTTGAAAATTCTTCTGGAGCATGTGATTAAAAGCCAAATATTAGGTGATGTTCCTGTCAGGTCGTGCATGTGATTAAAAGCCAAATATTAGGTGATGTTATCGCTCAAGGAAGAGGATATTCACACTTATTCTTCCATTTCCAAGGAGTGGAAGCCAAGGATGCCTTGCGTGAAGAAATGAGGATATAAAGCCAACACTATATCAACACTGTTTTGCCCAAAATGGTTATGGAGATGAAGGAGCAGTGTATAAAGAACAGGTGTGTCAAGAATTTTCCTTTGTGACAATGCCAGTGCTCACAAAACCTGGCAAGTTAGGGCTTATCCTGAGCAGGAAAAATCAAACAGCTGCCCCATCCAGCATATCCCTATTTCGAGCCTGCATTATGTGGTAATTGTTTTCAAAAATTAAAAGGAACTTGCTGGGCAAGAACCATTTTTCAAGGGAAAACAAAATGTGTTTATTTACAGCTGTGGAATATTCCCCAATAGGAGTAAAGACAAGCATTCCAGAATTGGCATAGATGGTTGCAACTTTGCATAGATATTAGAAGAGAGTATGTTGATTAACAGTAAAATTTTCACTGAGGTTAGTGCAATAGTTTTTGTTCTGTAGATACATGTCAAGAACATTTTGAATGCCCCTCATAACAACAGCTTGCTACCCATGTATGGCTTATCATGGATTTAAATCCCATCCTAATGGGATGTGCTGCAGCTGTCACTGAATGGCAACCTTTTTCTATGAAGCACTTGAAAAAGCATTTGTTGACACAAGAGCCTTCACATTTTTTTTTTCTTTTTTTGCATTCACACACCAACAAGGAGAGAAATCTTAGCTTTCAGTATTCATGAATAAATAAGTTGGCACTAATCTCTGAATCTCAGAGAACAGCTTAGTGATATATGATATGATATGATATGATATATGATCTATTTGTCCAGGTTTTTCAAAATCAAAGAGAGTAAAAATTCTCTCAGATACAGTAAGAGAATTTGTATTCTTTTTGATTCAGAATGCCAACTTCCAGAAGTTATATATAGGTAATTAAATGAGCTACCAATTTTCCAAAAGAAAATAGGTAGCTCATCAGTGATCTTCTCAAACACTGAACTTAGAACAACAATACAATACAATTTTGTTAAATACCGTGGAACCTCAGTATACATTTTCCAGTTATACATTTTTCACATTTATATGTAATTCTGTGTTAGTCCTATTTTACTATAGTTTCTATCACTTTTTCAATTCATTTACACGTAAGTCATCTACAGGCTTTTTGCGATTATAAGTTAATTTATGAATTTCATATCACAGTTCTTTGATTCTTTTATGCGTAACCTGGTATGTAACAACTTTGAGAGAATCAAGACAGTGATGCCGAGTTCCTTCTTGGTGTAGCCAAAGCTAAACCTTGATCTCATCAGAGAAGGGTATGATAAACATATAAAACGAGCGAAACACACAGTCACGTATGGTAAAAAGTTCATTTAGCAGTAGCTTTCGGTCATCCTACGGCCTTGATCACCCGCGATCGACTGGATGGGCTGGTTGCCAGAACTACAATTTGAAGTTGGGTGTTGGAAATATTGCCAGATTTTAGAAGAGAGATCCAAATAAATGGGATTTGGTGAGGGGGTCTCTGAATTTCAGTTTTTGGTGAACAAAATTTCAATGCTTTCTTGGAAACGCAAAGATGCCTTGTTGATGAACGGGGCAACTTTTTTTTTTTTTTGATCAAGGTTGTAAGATGACTGAAAGCTACCGCTAAATGAACTTTTTACCATGCGTGACTGTGTGTGTTCGCTCGTTTTATATGTTTATGTGTTATTGTCACACGAAGCCCGAGTTTTAAACCACAAAGGGTATTTAAACCACGAAAAGGGGAAAACAAAAGTTTTAAACCACGAAAGAGGGGGGGTGAAGTTTTGCGTGAGTGTGGTGTGCATTTTTGGGCCTTGAACCACAATGTGACTACTGAAAATTACGAGTCAGAAATGTGTGTAAGAGATGAAAACCCCCTAAAGGATATTTGGGACAAAGGTGAGTAACCTCAAAATGTAGATTGTCTAAATAGCACGTTAATAATTAAGCAGTTATGTGACTTTTTTTAACATTTGCAATGCTGTATGAATACACGAAGGGTATGATGCTTTTACGATCAGTTTAGCTGAAAAATTGGTTTCGTATTTTGCGCTCTGAGTAAAAAGTTTCACCACTTTTCAGGGCAGCTACAGCTCCTTTACTGTTGTGCTGCAGGAGGTTTCTTCTTTTCTTTTTTTAATTCTTTTTTGCAGCCATGAAATAGGCAGTTCAACTAAAAATTTAATAAATAATGTTCACAGTTCCTATTTTTTTTCTAAATTCACAAAATTTGAAACAAGCAAAAACTAGTGAATATTTTATTCAGCACTAATGTTAAATCAACTTGTGGATAAACTGCTTTGAAAAGAGCGATGCTTATAAGCAAAGGATGTGTAATAGGAGTATTGGATATAAAACAAAATCGTATTCAGATTTACTGCCAAGTTCAAAGGTTTTTTTTTTCATATATTGAAAATAATAAATCATATAGAATTTCTTAACCTAGTTCCTTCAATGGAATTAGAATAAAAAATGTATTACAAAGTTCAAAATAATCACAGGCTTAAGGTATTAAACAAATTATTCAGACATTTATGTCTCACATTAAAAATTAGCATAATCTAAAAATAAATAAAAAGATTACTACCACCCCCACCCCCACACCCCCCACCCCCTTATTTTTTCTTTTTGGAGGCATTCAAAATTTTACAATAGTATTTAACATCTTGAAATTGTTTTATAAGTTTTTTACATTTATGCGCTTTTAAGGCAACCCACAAAAACAAGTGACCGAGGTTCCACTGTGCTTAGTAAATGTGGCGAGTTACTTATTTCCAGAAATCCCTTTTCAAACAGTAAACAGAACTACAAGTCAAGACTAGAAAGCATACTATTAAGAAGAGACATATGCAAAAAAATCTTTATCTGGCACTAAAACAACATCAACACAACACAACACAACACAACACAACACACACACACACACACACACAGCTACAAAATTTATGTGAATCATACTCTTCAGATTTACAAAAGAAATACACAGCTGATGGCTGAAAGATGAATTACCAATTAAACAGGAAAATAAATTAAAAGCATGCCTTGACATACAGAAATTTAGCATGACAGCAAAATACACTTACTAATGCCAGATGAAATGCCGTTGTTAGAATGAAGTTTAACCAATAAGTCAGAAGGAATTTTTTTCAGATTCTGAACACATGTTTCGCAGATAGGAGGTCCATTTTCATAATATATGGAAGTCGTGCACAAAACCATCAATGGCTTTTCCTTGTTACATATGGCACACTGGAAACAATCCTACAGCATGATCAGGAAAAAAGAAAAACAAAATTGTGAAACTTAAAATGTTTCCAAAGAAGCAAAGAAAAAAAAAGCATTAAACAGAATTACATATATTCTTTTGCAACAATACTTTTGCTGATCTTTCCAATACTTTATTTTTTTTTTTTTGAGAAACTACAAACTAAAGGCCATGATAGTTATTCAAGGATTAGAAACGTTCATTCACTAAAGAACTAAAAAATATGAAAAATGTTTTTGTACTCCTAAAGGAATTCTCCAACTTTTATTAAAATTAGAATAACAATAAAAAATATGAGTAAATCAAAATGGAATTACTGAACAAATTAATTAAGCCGCCGAACCCCGGGTACTGGCCTCCCGGTAATAAATAAGGGCGTCTTCCTCCCCCTTTCAACTTCGTTTCCGTGTCACTTTCCTATGGGGTGCTCTAGCCCAAATCTCCTAGTTTCCTATTTCTAAGGGTTGTTTAAGACCTGGGGTCAGACACTCCCTTCCTAAAATCCTCTACATATGATCATGATCATGTTATGGTTTTTGAGAAGGGAACTGGTAGTACTGAATGTAATGTAAGTCTAAATGGCACAGTGATTGACCAGGTGAGTGAGTTTGTGTATTTAAGAAGCATGTTTGACACAGACCACAAACTGGATGGTGAAATTAGTAGGCGAGTGAATTCTTCATTGAAAGTCATGGCTGCTTTGAGAGGTTTTTACAGGAATGATGGGTTCTCAAAATAGTCCCCCATGGTTCTGTATGAAAGTGTAATTGTTCCTACTCACTCTGATGTATGGCAGTGAAACCTGGGTACTACAAAAGAAACATAGAGGTAGTTTGTGTGCTGAAGAAACACAAACTACCTCTATGTTTCTTTCGGGGGGCAAGACACGTTTTGATAGTGTGAGGAATGAAGATGTGTTGCAGTTGTGTAATGTGAAGCAAAATGTTGTTAGCAAGGTGGAGACTATTAATATGCTTCGGTGGTTTAGCCATGTTGAAAGAATGAGTGATATTAAGAAAATACTAAAAAAATCTTTTTAGCCCAAGTGGCAGGAAAGAAAAGCAGAGGAAGGCTAAGGAAGTCATGTTAGGATCAGATTCAGGAGTGTCTGCATGAGAAAAAGACTACGAGTATGAAGATCTTGTGTACGACGTGTGATGGATGTCAGTGAAGCTCCGAGTTGTATATCAAGATCGCTGTAAATGGCGAAGTTTGATATGGCAATAGTAAGTAAAAATTATCTAGGAGTTTGTATTTCTTTGTGGAGCTAACCTCTGAATCTCAGAAAACAGCTTAGTGATATGCATGAATATTTTACTATTAGGTAATGAATTATTCAAGTCATAATTGTATATAGAAGATTTTCTCTTGGTAAGCCAGTTATTTCTTGAAGTTCTTATTTGGAATTGAACAAGTATAGCTGCACCCAGTTTTAAATATGAGTGTGGTTTCAATAAGTGTATGACATCAATGTCAGACGGTTGATAATTTGGCACTTCCAAAAACTTTGCTAATATAGTTATATGTTCTCTAAGCTGAGCATCATGAACCATAGTTAAGGTCTAAACCATGAAATTCTAGGTTTATGTTATGTGAGTATTGTGATAATTCATTAAACTCAAATTGAAGTTTATTCAATTCAACTCCCTAAAAGTAGTTTCTGCAAAAGAAGATCCTGTGTAGCCTGTAAATTTGTATTTTCTTTCTTTAAGAAATCCACTTGCTCAGATATAAGATTAAATTTTCCACACATATGCTCAACAGCTGTTTTGCAATCAGACAGGTCTTTCCTTTAACTCTAATATTGGTTCCAATTTTTTTATTTATACCTTCCAAAGATTGTATCAGCTCATTTTTTACTTCTGAGTTTGAAGTTTGCATTTTATCAATAATACCTTGAAAAGCCTGTATCATATGCTGTATATTAGCGCCTTCTTTACTATCATTAACCAAAGTATTGTGAACAGGCTTTCCCAAAGTTCCATGCTTTTTCTTATTGGACATGATAATATCAGATATAAATGAGTAGCTATAAAATATCAGTAATTGTAAAAAATTTATATATTGTCTATTGTCTACTAGGTGGCAGCACAAAAAGTTCAATATTTATTTTCTTAATATCAATTTGAATGTACACTGCAGGTGGAGAATAAGCAGTAGCTAAGAAATTGAGAGATCTAAGATTCAAGGTTTAAGAGCAAATAGATAAAATAAGGCGTAAACGAAGGAGTACCTATCATTATCATCATCATCGTCAATCATTATCAATCCACTGCTGGATGAAGGTCTCCCCAAGTTTCCGCTACAACGGTCTGTCTTGTGCCAGTCTCCTCCATGTCACTCCTGCATACTTTCGAATTTCATCCACCCATCTCCCATGTGGTCTTCTTCTGGGTCTTTTCCTGTCCCTTGGAATCCAATCTAAAATTTCGGCTGTCCATCAATGGTCTGTCCTTCTGGCAGTATGTCCAGCCCATTGCCATTTTTCGTATCCACAAGTTCCTTTTCTTATCTCTCCTGGCTACACCAAGCATGCACCTCTCCATGCTGCTTTGAGTTGTCTGCAGCCTTTGTATGTCTCTTTTAGTTAAGGTCCATGTCTCTGCACCATATGTAAGCACAGGAAGAATGCATTGATCAAACACTTTCCTTTTAAGATATAATGGCATATTGCTCTTGCAAATTATGCTGTTTCTTCCAAAAGCTCTACAGGCAAGTTTTATACGCCGATTAATTTCTTCATCAATGTGACCCTCACTTGATATCTGCTGTCCAAGATAAACGTACGTGCCTGTTATCTCCAGCTTTTCTCCATCAATCAATAAATCTTCATTTCTTGTAAAAGCACTGAACATCACTTTTGTCTTCTGAAAGTTCATTTTTAATCCCACTTCTTTACTCTTGTCAGCAAGTTCCTGGATCATACTCTGCAGCTCTGATGGGGTAGTTGCAAAAATGACTACGTCATCAGCAAAATGAAGGTGGGTTAGATAATCTCCATTAATCTTTATCCCCTTGTTTTCCCAGCTCAGCGACTGAAAGACACCCTCCAATGTGGCATTAAAGAGCTTCGGAGATATGGTGTCACCTTGTCTAACTCCCTTTCCAATTTTTATGTGTGTTATATTTTCAAACAGCCGAATCTTTGCACTTGCATTTTCATAGATGTTATTAATAATATTAATGTATGCATCTTCAATACAGCAGGATTTCAGAGTCATTGTAACTGCTGATGGTTTCACCGAATCAAAGGCTTTTTCATAATCGATAAAAGCCATGTACAATGGAAGTTCATATTCCCTCGCTCTTTCAATTAGTTCTCTCAGTACATGGATATGATCTATTGTGCTGTAGCAACTTCTGAATCCAGCTTGTTCTCTCGGTTGAGCCATGTCCAGTGTTACCTTCAAGCTATGTGAAAGAACTTTAGTGAAGATTTTATAAACCACTGATAGGAGGCTGATAGGTCTGTAGTTCCTGAGATCCTCAATGTCACCTTTTTATGAAGCAGGATCATCGTAGCTTTGTTCCAATCCTCAGGAACTTCCCTTCATTAAGGCATCGAGTGAAAATTTGGGCGAGTACTGTTTCGATTTCTCCACTTACTTCTTGTACGATGTCTACAGTAATTCCATCTTCTCCTGGAGCTTTTCCCCGCTTCATGTTCTTGATTGCATGTGCAACTTCTGCTGGGAGGACTGGAAGAACTCTGGTACTGGTACCTTTCATGATGTCTGGAGTACATGTATCATCCCTTTCATATAATTTGGAGTAGAAATCTTTCACTCTTGTCAAAATTTTGTGTCTATTTCTTGTTACAGAACCATCTTCTTTTCTCAGTGCCATAATCTGTTTTCTTCCCTTACTGATATGTCCCTTTGCTATCTTTAGGCTTTGGTTGTATTCAATTGCTTTCCTCACTAGTTCACAGTTGAATTTTCTTACGTCTTCAGTGATATTTTTTCGTACTGTCTTGCATAGCTCTATATATTCCACTTTGGAAGTCACATCTTCTTTAGTTGTCCTCATCTCTCTTCTTTTTTGCATCAACATTTTGGTTTTTCCTGATAATTTGTTCACATGCAACTTGTTCTTAGACCCAGCTACTTTTGTAGCTGTTTCCATAAGAGCTTTGGTTACTTTTCTGTTAACTTCAGAAATATTCACTTCTTCCGATGTTAGGCCTTCTAAAGCAGATAATCTGTTCTTCAGTTCCAACTTGAAGGTATAATGGTGTTTTTTAAGGTTGGTTATGTCAATACATTTTGTTTGTCTTATGAGCTTGCCACTTTCAAGTTTAGTTTTGAGGTGCATCTTACATCTCACCAATCTATGGTCACTACCTGTGTTGGACTTGTTCAGCACACTGCAGTCTTCTACGACGAATTTTTTGTTACACATAATAAAATCAATTTCACTTGTCGTCCCATTTGGATGTCTCCATGTCCATTTCCTGTGCGGCTTTTTCTTGAAAAAGGAGTTCAAGATGAAAAACCCTTCTTTCTCTGCAAACTCAACGAGAGTATTTCCGCGCTGGTTTCTGTTGCCATCACCGAATTTACCTACTGAAGTTTCATTCTGTTGCCGTTGCCCTATTTTTGCATTGAAATCTCCCATAATTATCTTCAAGTGCTGCTTACCTTTATTATTTAGCTGACGAAATTAGTCAAAAAATTCTTCAATTTCTTCTTCAGGATGACTTGTGGTGGGTGCATGCATAAGTTTTAATTATCTGAGCCTGGTATCTTTTCGAGAGTTGGATAATGAGTCGTGCAGCTCTGTCAGAGGAACTTTCAACTTCTACAACTTTATCCTTCAGTTTCTTGTTTATTATAAATCCAACACCACTAGTTCTGCCAGTATCTGTCCCACGATAATAGAAGATATGTCCACTTTTCAGTTCAATGAGATCTTCTCCTTTTCTCCTTACCTCACTTAGCCCGACGATGTCCCACTTGATCCTTTGTAGTTCTTCTTCCAATTCAAGAAGCTTTGAATCAGAAGATAGGGAGCGTCCATTATATGTAGCCAAGGTCAGCATCAGATGGCAGCCTAGCCTGGTCCTCCGGGGATTCTTAGCACCCTCTGCCTTCATGTCGCACTGGCCGCTGCCTTGGCCAGTG
Organism: Macrothele yani; assembly: GCA_039090855.1. NCBI lineage: Eukaryota > Metazoa > Arthropoda > Arachnida > Araneae > Macrothelidae > Macrothele > Macrothele yani. The sequence continues at coordinate 101,038,399 of CM077004.1, read as the reverse complement.
TATACATTCTAGCTGCCGGAGACTGAGGGCCAAGATTTAAGTTGTGGAGTCATTTTGGAGGGGTTTGGCCATAACTCACCACGCTGGCTAAGCGGGCTCCTCTAATCCCGATGGCATAGTTATACCGCTATTGGCGGTCGTCAGAGCCCCTTTAGTGGGAACAGGATACACCACGAGTAGGCGGAGTTGACATTTGTCAAGGAGAGGCTGTGATGTTATGCATCACCTGACCTTACATCCCAGGAGTACCTATATTCTGTCATTAATAAGACATCCAGTAACAGTACTTGCCAACTGAGATTCATACATATATAGTAATACATACAACTCATGTTTCTTGGTTCTTGATAAGTATTCCACATAGGCATTAGTAATTATTATTATTATTATTATACCATCTTTGCTAGTGATAACAAGAGGTAAAGTATTATTTTTTTCCCGGAGAGTAGGCAGGGAAAATCACTATCACCACATGCCACTGAACTTGACTCATTTTGCACCAAAAATGCTCTCCAACAAAGAAAGAATTTTTCAAATCGGACACACAGAAACAGAGGTGTTGACAAAAATATGATATACATCTACATCCTCTGGTGGAAAAACTATGTGCTATTTTAAGCAGGAAGTAGTCTTAAAAGGTTTTCTGAGGTGAGCGGTATTGGTTCATGAAAAAATTTTTTATTTTTTAGTCAAATTTCCAAAAGCTCAGATTTTGTTGCAAATACATCAGAAGCTGAAATAAAGACAAACCATTCTTTACCAAGATGAGAAATAATATGCAAAACATTTCTTATCAGGAGCTATACCTAATGCAGGAAGAATTTTTCAAATCGGACTTTTAAAAGCGGAGATATTAGGAAAAGCACGATTTACCTTTACGCCCCTAGCGCAAAACCTGTGCATTACTTGAAAATGACTGTAACCAAAAAAATTTTCGATATAAATGGAATCAAAAGGGAAAAGAATTTCTCAATCGGATATTTTGAAGCAAAGATATGAAATAAAATGTATTTTGAATTCAATATGATCTGCATTTACACCTTCTAGCAGGGAAGTTATGAATATCAAAAAAAAAAAAAAAAGAGAAACAGAATCCAAGGATTCTTATTCTCACATTTTAAGCTTGCCAATACAAAGAATTTTACAAATTGAACTAATAGTTGCAGAGATATGGTGTCCTTGGCCAGACAGGCAAAGTGATGTGATAACATAAGCACAATCTCTTTTTTTTTTTTTTTTTTTTTTTTACAAAAGACGTGCTAATAATTATCACAGCTTCAGTACTGCTAACAGACAAGGAAACCAACAATCTGCACATTTTGTATGGGGTGTGGAGGGAAATTTGTCAGACATAAGTTATATCAGTAGAAAAATCCTCAATTACAAAACATCCCGCAGGGACAAAAAGAAAGGCAAGAATGGATAAAATTCCAAGACATGTAACAGAATTTTATAACATTTCTGTGACTTTTTCAGGACAACATGGAATTCCAGGACTTTTCCATGAATTCCAGGACATATAATGAACCATGTTTGTTGTCATCTTTGAGTGCCTTGAGCACAACACCATGGATGTCCATTTACTTCAGAAAAACTTCTTCAGTTTTTAAGGTCAAAATTTAATAATGATCTGAAGAAAATAATTTAGTTTTTGGACGGTTCACTGCACAATATAAAAGGACTTTCTAAATCTTTGAAAACACAAAATAATTTATTTTATAAAAAGGACTTTCTAAATCTTTGCAATCACAAAAATAATTTTGGAATTGAAGCAGAATGGCACTTTTCAGCTACAGCTCACAGTAAAGGCCCATGTGATGGGGTGAGGGGAACAGTTTAAAGAGCAGCAGCAGCAGCAGCAGCAGCAAGAACAAGTCTACAAAGACCATACCAAAATCACATTATGACACCTTTTCAACTCTATGAATGGGCAAAACATGATGTTTCTAGGCACATGGACTTTATATACGTTAGGCAAGAACAGTACATAGAAAATGACAACATCTGGCACATCGGTTCAGTCAGGCTGTGGCAATTCCAGGAACTCAGAAGCTCCATGCTTTTACTCCCTCAAGGTGTGGAACAAAAGTTTATGCTAAGCCATTTTCATTTACCCCATTACCAACTAGCTATCCAGTCATACCTTAGGGAGAAAAATTAGACTTCAAATGAATTGAATGGGTATGTCATTTCTATATACAACAGCAGCTGGTGGCTGAGCTACGTTTGAGAGAAAAATGGAGATGAAAATGGAGTGAAAGTTACATTTTTCCACCCATCAGGACCTTCTCCTTTTTCTTACCCCTCAACACCTAATGTGCTCTGGTTTCCTTTTACCGATGCAGATGTGCCAACCTTCAAAATCTAAAAATCAGGAGATTTTTACAGCTCATAAAATCACATGAGTGCTATTTTTTATCAACATTTTCCCGACATAGGAACAATTTTCCAGAAGTAGTATTATTGGTACATTGCACTTTACATGTTTAAAAAGTTATTCCAAATGCAGACTGTATGTTTATATGCAAAATAAAAAGCATAGTGAAGATAGTTGTCAACCAGATACAATTAATAACACATTAATAATACAAGATATGTACTTGCGTTTTGATACATTATTTAATCATAATTAACCGTTAACCTTATTTAGTTAATGTACAGTAGCTAATTTAGCTATATTTAATAAAGATCTACAAAAGTTTTGTTCAAAGCACTTTTCTTTCATTCTGGACTTATCTGTCAGCAGTTTGTCCAGTGTTGGAATAAGAGAGTGTTGATCTGAAGTGTGTGTGTCTTTGTAACTAATCTAAACACTCTCTCTCATTCAGCATTGCTATGGGACAGTGTTAATAATATAGCAAGCATGACTTATAATAACAAATCATACTTGCTACTGCCAACTGAATTTTTCAACCTACCAATCAGAATCCACTGAATATCAATTCTCTCTTCACATTTAATGTTCTCCTGTATATTTTCATGTTGCAACACACAAAATTGGATCTGCAAAGTGTCCAAGGCTGTATCAGCATCCGTGTTAGAAAATAAACCAAGAAGTACCGAAAACTTATCCACAAAATATTTTAAATCTGCAAGCAAAGCTTCCTTGATACATGCCAGTGATGCAACTTCAGATTTTATGAGATAACTTTTGAAAGGGAACTTAAACATCATATAATTGCATACTGTGATAAAGTACTTCCAATTTATTGTACTAAAGAAAATGGCCTTTTTATTTGACTTTTAAGTTCTCTGCAATACAAGAAGGAGATTGTCCTATAACTAAGTCAGAGTCAGCCTTTTGATTTTCTTTCTTGTGAGAGTGTTGCAGATGACTTTACTGCTGATGACAAGACAAATCTCAACAGTAAATCTTTCAACTTATCAGGTAGCACTGACCGTGACACGTGGATATGAGGAACTCTTGACTGCAGCTTAACATTTGGTTCTTCAAATACAGGAATGACAGTCAGAAGAAAGAGGCACAATGCTTTGTTGAAATCAGACTGAAGAGATAGGAAAAGCCTTTCTTCAAGGGTAATCACTTTATTTGAAGATACTTTAGAGCCATCTTCTGTGGGTTTTAACTTCTTTGAATTAGATGAGCTTGAATCAGAGCCTCTTTTCTTATCTAAGGTTGTATTTATAGCCTTAAACTCAAAACAAACAGATGACTGGCTAGAAAGTGTTTGCTTTTTTGGAATATGATAATCCTTCAATGAACCAACACAATCACTGTTGTTCTTAACCTCTTCCCTGAACAGAGAAGTTAATGGATCCATTGCTGCAATAATCTTCTTAGACATCAACCCAAAGAGAGCCAACGAGTAGAGGCATGTTTCAGAATCTTTCTTACTTCCGTGTCATGCATTGATTGAAAATGTTTTGAGTTTAATTTTCCATTTAGAACTTCTTTCCAAGTAATAATACATGTCGATCAAATATTCATCAACTTTATTGGGAAACATTCTGCATCTTTCTCTGCAGCCAAATTTATCAAAAGGCGAGTGCACCCGATGACAACCAAAAGCTCCATTTGGCCTTTCAAGTATCTGCAACTCCTGTTTTCATGTCCACCATGACAGAAGCATTATCTGCCCCAAGGGCTAAACAATTTTGTAATGGAATACAATGCTTGTTTACAGTATCCAAAATGAGATACACAATATTATAGCCAGTAGCATCCCCATCCAATACTGGTACTGACAACAAAGTACTTTCAATTTCCAAGTTCTGCTCATTGTAATAAAAGACCAGAATTGGAAATAACTTACAATCACTTTTGTTACTTCTATCTGTTGCGATAGAAAGCGGCCCTTTCTTCAATATTTTTTTTTCTTCTAAGAGCATGTAACAACAAAAATAAAAAAATAAAACAAATTATTTTTCCATCTCACCCATTTTACCAATAATCACTGTTGTCTTGGTTTGTGCAGCACCATATTTTTTTGCAGTATCCCTGTCAGGGAACATTTTGAAAATAATTGTGTTGTATTATCTGTACAGGTGATTGGAAGATTGTGCTCCACAAGAAATGCCATAAAATTCGTCTCTGCACGTATAACACTGTCGTCTTGAGCACGAAATTCAATCTTTTCATTCTGTCCAATCACCTGGGGAAAATCCTTGTGTTTTTGTCTCTTCAAGCATTTAACAATATCACGCTTTCCACCATGAATAGAAATGTCAGAGCAGTAATCTGTATAAAACAGAGCGGCAATCACACATCTGTAAGCACTTCCCTTTCTAGAAGCAATAATAGACGGATAATCTTGAGTGCAGGACTTGTTAAAACTAATCACATATTTTCTTTTCAACATTGCAATCTATCGAGAGAGTACGTCAGTAATGAAATCATGAAACTTTACAGTATCCAAAATGAGATGCGCAATATTGATTGAACAAAAGGTTTAAAAACAAACCAGCCAGAGCGCTGTTGTTGCCAATCACTAAAAGTTTTGGAGTAAAAAAAAAAGCATGAAAATCAACCCCCTCCCCCTCCTACTACTACTGAAATTCATATTTAGGTATGTCGATTCCGCAAGATAATGAAAACATAAAATGGCCCTCATGCTGTTATTTTTACGAATAAAACAGCAGCCAACAGTTTTTCGTTTCTTCAGTGATAGGAAATTGCAAAATCATTTTTAAAGCAGCAAAATGCGTTTTTGGAGTAGGTAAAATGCATTTTTGGAGTAGGTAAAATGCATTTTTGGAGCAGGTAAAGTGCATTTTTGGAGCAGCTAAATACATTTTTGGAGCAGGTGAAATGCATTTTTAGAGCAGATAAAACGCATTTTTGGAGCAGTTGAAATATTAGTAGATAGAACAAACTCTTAAGCAAAAAATGTTTTGGAACTAGATGCACCCTACTCAAGTTGAAAGCAACTTGCACTGAAATACACACACACATATGCAAAGATTTTAGTTTTCAAGTAGCTCAAAAAATTTGCAATCATAGCAGGATTTTATTATTAATCATTTATTTCACAAAAAATGTTTATTTTTTTAATTTTTTGCTTCTTTTCTCAATATTTAATTGCTCACTTATATTTTTTTTCTCATTTTTATTCAGATAGTTAGCAATGTTTTGTTTTGCTTCTTTTAATAGTACCTGTCCACTTTTTATTGCACCTCTTTTTTATGCCACATTCAATGTTCATCTCAGCATTGTTTAACACTTTCTGAGAGGAATCCAACTGCTGCAAAAGTTCAGCTTCTTCCCGTTTCAAATCATTTTGTGAACATTCAATTTCTTCCCTTTTTCGCTTATTTAGCTAAATTTTTCCAGCACTAATCTGCTCTTGATATTTTTTCCAGGATTCTTTATAAGCTGTCAGAAGTTTTTTGTTTACATTAATTTTACTCACATTTCCATTTAGTCTCTTGACATGATTTTTGTGCTTTTTGCTCTGTGCATGATGCCTACAATCATTGCGGCCGCCATGCGCTACGCTAAAATCGCAGTCACATGGCTTACAAAACGTGATTTAGTAAAACTTTAGATGTGTCATAAAAAAGCCATTCTTTACTATATATATCGCGATAGACTTGACGATAAGTTTTATCTGACTTTGCTCTTTTTGTTGCCACAGCTGTTTCACTGCTACGTTTCATTTCGTTTTAATCCAAATCAACCCTTTCCACTCGAATAACTTTCCATGCATACTTGCCCAGAACTAGTTTTTTTTTTTTTTTTTGCTGCAGTAAATGACTTAGCAGTGAAAGCTCACCTTTGGCTCACTAGCCCCAACATACGAGCTAAAGCGTCATCGGCAGGTATGGAGAGAGACACACGAGATATTCGCCGAAAAAGAAATGTCTCACAAGCCCCGACACACGAGCTACTACAGAGGCGTCATAGGCATGGTGGATGACACCCAACATGCGAGCTATTTGGAGTAAACGGAATTTTTTGCGAGCGCCGACATGTGAGTTATAGAGGCGTGGCAGATTACACCCACCACATGAGCTATTCAGTGAAAAAGAAATTCCTCGCGAGCGCCGACGAAGTTTCTTTTACTCAATCTGGTGAAAAGGAAATGTCTCGCGAGCCCTGACATGAGAGCTATAGAAGCATCATCGGAATGGCGAGTGACACCTGACCCATTCCACGAAAAAGAAATGTCTCACGAGTGCCAATATGCGATCTATAGAGGCGTCATCGACGTGGCGAATGACATCCGCTATGCGAGCTGAGCTATTCGGCGATTTTGTAATATTGGGTCTCATCCGACAGTCGAGTGGAAAGGGTTAAAACGTTAGCACCGAATTTTCACAAGCACAAAGCCACATGTAATCAATGTAAAGAGTTTGTAAAAGGTGCTGAGCTGAGCTAAAGGCTGAGCACCCTCTCAGCTTTGCCGCACGTCACTTCCAAATGGCTGTATGGGGAAGCACGTGACAAACAGCGTACGAGAAGTAACTCCAACTCCGTTGCCAGGGGAAATCAGAACATCAAAGGCGTATAGAGACTATCTGTAAAGTGCGTTTTTGACCAAAAGACGGTAAAAAATAGAAAATTGCATGCAAGGATCTTGCGTGGGCTTTTCCGTAGTTTTTTTGGGTGACTTCCGTAAAAGCATAAGATGGAGTGAAAATCCGTACAAACTACAGAAAATCCATAAAATCTGGCATCTGAATTCCTATGAATCCTTTAGAAACAGAACTATCGTATCCTGCATGGGAGAGCCATTTTCAATCATCCTCCACGTCAATGAAATAGCTAACAACTGACCTTACGCTGTATTCACGTAATCGCACACCTCGCCCGGAACAAAATAACTGCGCCATCCCAAAGAGAAGGGAACGACATATGAACAATCTCAATTGCACAACACTCCGAAAGACCAACAAACCATCTGTAAACAATCTTCATCAGGATTTCATAACATACAACATCGTTTTTTCTACATACCACGTGATTACAACAAAACTCTTTCTCCATAAGCTGCACCTATATCACGAAACTTATTTGTCACTTATGCCTAAAAAACAATAAATTAGAAAGTAGGCGAAAAACGTTTTGAAATGTTGGGATTGGCGGTACGTGTTGATTAAGCATCATTCTACATTTAACCAAATTATGCGTAGATCTTAAAAAGCGTCATCCGATTCGCCATTTAAAACGGCATTTTTTGCCATGAAAACATTTTTTTACTGGGGATTACCATTTCGGCGCACTTGGGCACAAATATTAAATTTTTTCGTAATTTGTAGCAGTTTGGCTCAGGATAATGTAGTTGGCGCAGTTTGGCGCAAACTTTCCATCAATGTTTCTTCTTTAAGTTGTGCATGAAGGCAACAAAAAGCATCGTACTAATATCGCCTTTTGTTACGATGCGAGGCCAACTGTAACTACTCCCTTCTGTTGTTAAGTGCACCGCAACTCAACTGTTTATCATCGCTTAGAATGCAAGCGGCTTTGTTGAGGTGAGGGGTTGAAAGAAACAACTGCAATGAAAAAGCAGGGCAGTTCCAATCTGTCAATCAATTACTGACCCTCCTTGGCATTCTAGTGCCAGAGAGGGTGAGCTCTTTGCTGAACACGTCATATATATAACAATCAGACTAAAATAATTTTTTTACGATTTTTAATATACTTGAATTTTTTGCAGTGAATGAGATGTTACAACATAAAGTTTAGTTTTAATTGTTGCCAGAATTTATCGAATGCATTAATTTTTTCAGACTAGTTAACTTTTTAATGGGATTTATCTAAGTAAATTCTTTTAATTTTTGCAAATTTTCGGAGAAAACTCCTTTCCTTCGTCAGGCAGTCTTTCGTTCAATCTCCGTCACTGTCTTCGGTTACGGTTAACCTTGATGGTTACGGCGATTTTGGAAAATGCCTTGCCAGATGTTAGGGAGTGGAAACCCCTTACAGTCATTAATGATGAAGTTCTGGAATTTTCCAATTTCAAGTCCCTCTTTTAATTTTCACTTCAGGAAGTTGGATTGATGTCCAATAACAGTCAAAGAGTCCCAGTCCATGCGGTGTCAGGTTTCTTCAACGTGTCTGTCTAATCCTGTCTTGTTTGAACAATTTTTTATTGCTGCCTTGTGTTCCGGGATATGAGTTTCCAGCCTACGACCTGTTTCTCCTATGTAGTATTTTCCACAACTGCAGGTTACTTTATAAATGACTCCTTGCATTTTTAACAAGTTTTCTTCTTTTTTAACCAAGCTAGGGCAAAAAAATTTAGCTTGTTGTCTAAACTGGGAGCTAATCTAATATCATATTTACTGCTTATTCTCTTTAAAGATTCAAACAAACCTTTTTGATGCATAATTTTTCTTGTGAACCTGAACTCCTGCTTGCATGTTTATTTTTGTTTAGCTTGTTTGAGTAATTTATCTATTTCCTTTTTTTTTGGGGGGGGGGTTAGTTATTTTCTGTTAGCATTACTTCCAAATCATCCATGTGGGCTTTTTTCATATCTTCCGAGGTGACCAAATTATTTATTTTTTCTAAAAATTGGTTTGCAACATTTTCTTCATTGAATATGGATGAGATAAGTTAAAATCTAGTATTTTGTTTGCATCCAAAGGTTTTTTGTACATTTTTGTGAGGAACTTATCTTCCTTGACATAGATGGTCAAATCCAAGAAGTTTAATTTTCCTTCAGTTTGATCCTCCAAAGTGAACTTAAGAGAATCATCTAATTCATTAAACTAGTATTTTTTCTGGAAGATTTTCATCCTTGCAATCTAAAATGAATAAGATATCATTCATATATGTGATAAAGGCAAAAGTATGAGGGCTGAACCAGTATCTTTTCTTCCAGCTTTCCTACATAGTAATTTGTCAAAAGTGGGGAGCCCATTGCTAATCCAGACTTTTGGAGGAAAAATCTTTTCGCAAATTGAAAGTAGTTGTTTTTTAAGGAAAAATCAGCATTTCAAAAATCCCCACAAGTAAATTCTTTGCTTGATTATGAAAAACAATGTTGTCTGCCAGGTCATCTGCTAAAAATTCTATAAGCTGATCTAAATTAATGCTAGTGTACATAGATACTATGTCTAGGCTACCTATAATAGGAGAATCTAGGGTTGGAAGCTGCTCTAATTTACATTTTAGGGTTGAGGAGGTTTTTTTAATGGAAAGAGATTCTTCTAATAACTCTTGAAGGTGTGACTTAAGAGATAGTTCAGATTTGAAAGTATTGAGCATCTTGAATCTATAATTGGCCTAATTTGGTGGTTAATCTTGGGTAATTTTACTATTCTATACAGCTGAGGTAACCTGAATTGCAATTTTGAGAACTTTTTAAAATTATCTGGGAGTTGGCATTTTTTTCTTTTGTACTGAAATAAGCTTGGTAACTTTTTTAATTAATTCAGGTAATGGGTTTTCTAGTATCTCCTCATAAATAGGCTTTTTAACTCTTCTTCTATTTTCTTTTGATAATCTTCTTTATCCATAATTGTAATTAACTTACTTTTGTCAGTTTTCAAAGCCCCTAAATTTGTTTCTTTTTTGAACTGGTTTAAAAAGGCTCTTATAACATGTTCGTTGTCGCCATACTAAATCAGCGGCAAGCACGCGGAGCCGGTATGAAACCCGTGCAAATCTCCCACGATGCCACAAGGCGTCACTGCAGCACCACGATTGTGCTTTTATGCATTTGGACCAACCAGCAGTGTGTTCACATCTCATAGCTTTGCATGACTTAGCAATTCTAAAATACGATAAAATTTATATATAATTGATATTCTTAATTAAAATTCTTCCAGCAATTAACTATTATTCCGATACTTAAGTAGACATTTATTGGATACATATTTTGAACATTGTTGCATATAAAACAAGAGAAATGATACTTACAAACGCCAAAGAATTCCATAAATAGTGTCATGATGCATAACTAGATAAATACAAAATCCATACATTTTGATTTGGGTAGGGTAAAAAATCCCACACACACAAACATGCAGTTCGACTTGGAACATACTTTTTTTAGCAAAATAGGAAGACAAAATATTTATCCCTTATCTACGATGATATAATTCGATGCATGGCTGAAAGCACAGTGCAGGATTTTTGGGCACTGGGCACAGTAATAGAAAGTGTCCCTGCGAATCTCTTTGGCAGAGCACATTTTGCATCGTCTCCTCAAAAGATGTCCTTTTTTTTTTTTTTTTTTTTGATTGGAAGATGGCCACATAGTTTTAAAGATTTAGATATCTTCACTCGGAAAGTTGATGGCTCTTGATTCAAATGTTGACGTACAATGGATAGCCTAAAATTGTAGAGGCTTATCTTTTTCTCTGAGGATTTGTCATACAAGTTGTGGGAAGTGATTATCATCATATGAAATATATGTATTCCTAGCTTCTTGTACCATCTTATGGTTTTCCTTTCACAAGGATAGTACGCTAGCATTTGATCTTGACGATCTACCCCTGCCAAATTTATTATAGTTGATAACAGCCTTTGGTTTTTCTTTTATCTGTCCCCTTTTATTTACAGTTTGAACTAAATCGTCCTCAAACTCCGTGGTAATGAAGAGAATATCCCTTTTATCTTTCCATTTGCACACTGCAACAGCATTAGAATATTGGCAGTTCCGTTACCCCTTCAAAAGTTTAGCTTTCGTGATCCTTAGGAAGATCTCGTCGGTCTGCACGGAGAGTTCCAGTGCAATAAGTGCCATTGTTCAACAACTGCAATGCAAGATTGTAACTATTATAAAAATTATCCATATAAATAGCATGACCAACATTTAGCTTCCCTTCCATCAATTTTAAAACTACATTCGCAGCATGACCTCCCCCTCCCCAGGGAGTCCAGTTGCCCTGTGTAAACCAAAACCAAAGCTTTTAGAATCATACCATTTGGTTCCGTTAGCATATAAAGTTTCACCCCATATTTATGATGTTTTCCTTTCATGTACTGTTTGAAAATCAAATGACCTCTCCATAAAGCCATTGATTCATCAATCATAAGTTCTTTTCCAGGGTAGTATATGCTCTCTATGGTATCATTAAATAAATTCAGTGCATTATTTTTGCAAGGTGGTTGGTTGTAATCGCTTCGCCAGGTTGAGGATTTCTTGCAAAATGAAGGCACCGCATGATCAGAAGGAAACGATTCCTGCTCATATTTGAAGAAAAGCAGTCCATTTTGAATAATGGATCTGTTTTCCAGTAATTTTGGAGATGGGGCATGAAACAGAAGGCCAGAAAAACTTTCATCTGATCTACCGACACATCCTTCCATTCATTTATTCGTGAACCTTCAGTAACTCCCGAGATAAACACTTCTACAGCATATGCATCACTTTCCCTAACTAATAGATCGCAAAATTCCTCATATGCTAAAAGATTTAAAAAATTGATTGGCTCAGTACCTATCAATTTAATTTTCAGTCCTGGTACACCGGTGAACGGAATTCTTCTCATGATGTCGGGACCATCACACCAATGTGTAGCCAAAATCCGTTGAGGCGGAGTATGAGAAAGAATGCGACATTTTTCATTCTCACTTTCACTGCTGGTTGTACTACAGCTAGTAAAAGAACACGTTTCTGTACTTGATGACAGATTATCAGCATCATCTCCTATTTTCACGGAAAAATGTGCCCGCCAAGGAACTTTTGGTTGAGAGGGACCGGCAATAGTGCGTCCAAATATATCCATTGTTTCCGCAAAACTAAGTATTGAAGTGAATATGGGTTTCTTTGAAATCCCTTTAGCCTCCTCAATAAGCCTCCCTGTGGCGTATAAACTCTTAAGTAGCAAATGCTTTTTATTGCCACTCAAGCATTTATTTATTGATAATTCCCTTCACCGCAAAACCAGTGACATTCAAAGGAAAATAAACATTGCAGTGAAAAAAGTGTGCGCTGTGTTAAGTCTATGGGAAGTCAACTTACTCCCCCCCCTCCCCTAAACCATGTGGGAAAAACTTCGCTGTCCCAAAACCATGGTCACTTTTAGACAGTTGGAGACTCATTTTCAGTGCCAGTAACAAAATTGATAACTCTCTTCAAGTGCCGAAGGTTTTAGGAAGTGAAATATGAAACTATTATTACGACACTGTTCAGCAGCGGCGGCACCTGGGCTAAGTATTGTACGACGCCTTTCGGCGTCGCGCGGCTGTGAAAGTGTTAAATGTTTGATTTCAAAGTTCTTTTGGGAAATTTTTACTTGTTTAAGGTACTTTGTTAGGGTAATCATTCCTGAGGAAGGTACTTTGTTAGGGTAATCATTCCTGTGGTAATCATTCCTGAGGAAATCTGTTTTAATTTTGTCATCTTTTTCCAAAGTGCTGCATATACTCTCCAATTCAATAACTATTTTTTTCTGGATTAAATTTTTCCTTTGTCAGATTATAATTTAAACCTTTATTTAAAATATTTAATAAATCTTTGCTCTCACCTGCAGAGGAATTATCTTTAACATGTTTTAGTACTTTATTTTCTCGGACCTTATTTGTGTTGACTTCCTTTAGAAATTTTTCTTCTTTTTTCTTAAGGTTGGTTAAAAAAATATTTATTTTTAGTATTATAAATATTTAACGGGAATTATCGAGGATAAATTTATTAAGGTACATTACCTCTCAAATTTTTGATCTAAACACTAGATCTTCGTCAGGAGTTCTTGCTTCCTTCTACTTCCACAGGTCTGGTGACCAAGCCTGATGGATTTTCCATCCAGCATGGTCATTGATGTTGCCACCTTGTGTCTTGTAAATTTCCAGGGATCCCTCTAATTTCCAGATAATTGCATGGGATTGATGTTTGATCACTTTTAAGGAGTCCCAGTCCGTTTTGTGGCCAGTTTCTTGTATGTGCCTGCCTAATCCTGTTTTATTTGAGCTGTTCCTTATTGCTGCTTTGTGTTCTTTAATTCTGGTGGTTAACCTTCTTCCTGTTTCTCCTATATATGGTAATCCACAAGAACAAACTATTTTATAAATGACTCCTTCCTGGAGTAAAGTATTTTCTTCTTTTTGTTTTAGGAATGGTAAGTATTTTTTAATTTTGTTATTCAAGCCTGGAGCTAAATTAATTTTATATTTAGTGCTGATTTTTTTCAGATTTTCAAACAGTCCCTTGTGGTAAGTGACTTTTCTTGTGAATAAATATTCAATTTTCTCCTTATTTTTGTCTGTAGTGCCTGTTCTGTTCCTAGTAGGATTTTCGTCCAGTAGTTCACGAATTTCTTTTCAAGGGTAATCATTTTCTAATAAGATTGATTTTAACTTATTTTTATGTTTTTTCTTAGCTTCTGAAGTTGAATTCAGCTTTTCAACTTTTTCTTTAAATTGTAAAGCTACATTTTTCTTTATATAATTAGGGTGATCTGATTTATAATTTAAAATTTTTCCTGTATTTGTAGGCTTCTTGTATAATTTTGTGGTAATATATTTTCCTTCCCACTTCAAAGTAATATCCAGGTAATTTAGCTAATTTTTGTTTTGCTCTTCTAAAGTGAATTTTAGGGATTCATCTTGGGCATTAAAACCTTCTAGGATTTTTGATGGGTATCCACTCGAATCTTGATCTATGATGAAAAGGATATCATCCATGTATCTAATATACATGCAGAAAATTCAAGGTTTCAATAGGAAGGGCTCTTCTATTTTACTTACGTAATAATTTGCTAGGAGAGGTGCTAATGACGAACCCATTGCTAGCCCACATCTTTGCTTATAGAAGCAGCCTTGGAATTGAAAAAAATTGTTGTTTAGAGCAAACACTGTAAGTTCATGAAGGCCTATTGCTTCTTCTTTACTGTATTCATGAAACACTACTAGGTCAGATAAGTCGTCTGCTATGTAATCTATGAGTTTGTCCAGGTTTATATTCGTATACATGGACACAACATCTAAACTTGCCATGGAAGGGTTTTCTAATTCTGGAAGTTCTTCTATTTTCTTCAATAGCTCTTCAGTGTTCTTTATCAGTGCCTTAGGTTTAGGCAGCAACTTTGATAGATGAAACAGTAAATAATAATTCAAATTGGACAGAGGAGAATATTTTGAGTCAATAATAGGCCTGATAGGTTTTCCTTCTTTATGCAGTTTTAACAAACCATACATCTGCGGAGTACGATGGGTAATCTTTGAATAATTTTTGAAGTTGTCACAAATCATATTTTTCTTCTTAAGTGAAAAGAGCAATTTTCTATAATTTGCGATCGCCATTTCTAGCGGATCGCTATCCAATTTTTCATATATTGGTTTGCTTAGTTCTTCTTCCATTTTTAACAAATAATCTGCTTTTTTAATTAGGGTTATTTTCTTGCTTTTATCTGCTCATACTGCAACTGTTTCTGAGTTCTTTTTGAATTTTTCCAGGGCTATTAATTCTTCCTTCGAAAGATTTTTATCGGCATTCCGCTGAATGACCTTGAAATTTGAGAGGCAAGAATTATATTCTTTCCTTAGCACTAATGCTGCTTCAGGATTTTGCCTTTCCAGAAAATAACTTATGCATTCAAGTTCCATCATTATTTTCTTCTTATCTACCTTATTCCTGTGAACATTAAAGTTGCATCCTTTATCCAAAGCACTTAACAAATCTCTTTCAGTGCTATTTGTGAGATCTACCACGTGTTTTAGTTCCGCTCTTTCACGTGGAACTACGGGAGCCGCGGGGCGGATTTCTTCCCGTTTTTTCCTTAGAGAATCATGAAATTTCTTATTTTTATCTCTTACTGCGCGTATTAGCCAAGTATTCAATTCATTTTTTATAATTTCACTTAAAAAAGAAAGTTCCGAATTCCAGATTGTATTTTCCAATCTCTTGTTTACGCTAATGCTTTTGTACTTTTCCCGAATGGCTCCGGCTACGGTTTTCTGTTCTACATTCCTGTTGAAGTTAATAGTTAGTAATTTTGAAACATTAGGCTTGATTTTTAATGACTGGGGAGTAAATTCCGCTTTCTTGCACTCCTTTAAGTAACCAACTTGATCCTGGAAACGATCTAACTTAATCTTAACCCTTTCTAATTTCTTGACGTTCTGCCACGTTTCCGACCTGTAATCTTCTTTAATTCTACTAATTAATGACCATGGCTTCCTCTTATTACTTTCAGTATTATAAATATTTAACGAAATAAGCTAAATTACCTGGATATTACTTTGAAATGGGAAGGAAAATACATTACCACAAAATTATACAAGAAGCCTACAAATACAGGAAAAATTTTAAATTATAAATCAGATCACCCTAATTATATAAAGAAAAACGTAGCTTTACAATTTAAAGAAAAAGTTGAAAAGCTGAATTCAACTTCAGAAGCTAAGAAAAAACATAAAAATAAGTTAAAATCAATCTTATCAGAAAATGATTACCCTTCAAAAGAAATTCGTGAACTACTGGACGAAAATCCTACTAGGAACAGAACAGGCACTACAGACAAAAATAAGGAGAAAATTGAATATTTATTCACAAGAAAAGTCACTTACCACAAGGGACTGTTTGAAAATCTGAAAAAAATCAGCACTAAATATAAAATTAGGTTAGCTCCAGGTTTGAATAACAAAATTAAAAAATACTTACCATCCCTAAAACAAAAAGAAGAAAATACTTTACTCCAGGAAGGAGTCATTTATAAAATAGTTTGTTCTTGTGGATTACCATATATAGGAGAAACAGGAAGAAGGTTAACCACCTGAATTAAAGAACACAAAGCAGCAATAAGGAACAGCTCAAATAAAACAGGATTAGGCAGGCACATACAAGAAACTGGCCACAAAACGGACTGGAACTCCTTAAAAGTGATCAAACATCAATCCCATGCAATTATCCAGAAATTAGAGGAATCCCTGGAAATTTACAAGACACAAGGTGACAACATCAAAGACCATGCTGGATGGAAAATCCATCAGGCTTGGTCACCAGACCTGTGGAAGTAGAAGGAAGCAAGAACTCCTGACAAAGATCTAATGTTTAGATCAAAAATTTGAGAGGTAATATACCTTAATAAGTTTATCCTCGATAATTCCCGTTAAATATTTATAATACTGAAAGTAATATGAGGAAGCCATGAAGTCATTAATTAGTAGTATTTATTTTTGTCTCTTATTCCAATATTCAACCACTCCTCTAATTCCAGCTTATCTGCTTCACTTAAGATACTTGAAAATTTCTCTTCATTCTCTTGATTAATTCTTTAATTATCTACACTGCTGGCCACCCAAAATGCACCAAGAAGGAAGCATCCGATTGGCCTGAAATTTGCAGCATGCGTCGCCCGAGAGAGGACATGCAAACGATCAGCATTGTAGGGTATATGCAAAACATGTGCGCCCAGAAGGAAGCATCAGATTGGCCTGAAATTCGCAGCATGCCTCGCCCGAGAGAGGACATGCAAATGATTAGCATTGTAGGGCATATGCAAATCATGTGCGCCCGGCACGCCACCGAGAAGCACTATAAGAAGAGTGCACAGAAGGCGGGGAGTAAGTAGTGGAAGTGTGTTGTGCTGCTGGACTTGTGCGTGGGAAGCTTCCTGATGCCTCGTTGCAGAATATGGCAGTCATTCCAGCACGTTTCGGAGTTCGACAGAGGACGAATAGTGGCTTATCGCGACAGCGGTTTATCATACAGAGACATCAGCGCCCGTGTGGGACGACATCTAGCCACAGTGAGGTGAGTATGGATTTGGTGGGTGCAGGAGGGACGGACCGACCGACATGAGCATTTGCCGCAGCCGCGGCACTCCACCGAATGGGAAGACCGGCATGTTGTGTGGCGGGCATTGACAGCTCGCACCGCCACATCACAAACGTTAGTGCAGGAATTAGGGTGTGTTGCGCAACAACCTGTGTCAGCACGTACCGTTCGATGTTATCTGCAGGAGCGGGGACTTGTCGCACAGTGCCCATTGCTCTGATTACCACTGACGTTACACCACCGGTGAGTGCGGCGGCAGTGGGCCATTGAACGCCACCTGGACTACGGAATGGCACGACATTGTCTTCTCCGACCAATCCCACTTCTGCCTGCAACACCACGAAGGTCGGATCCGCGTCTGGCGGCACCGCGGCGAGAGACTATATGACGTCTGCATTATGCATCGCCATACCAGTCCGTCGCCCAGCGTTATGGTTTGAGGCGCAATTGGATATGACACTCGTACTCCTCTGGTACGCATCGCCCGTACACTCAACAGCCACCGCCATATCTCCAACGTTTTGGAGCCTATAGTCCTCCTTTACCTGCAGGACCTGTCAGCGTCTACGTTTCGACAGGACAATGTGCGCCTGCACGTGGCACGCATCGTGCAACACTTCTTCACGGCCCATCAGGTGTCACTGCTGCCGTGGCCCGCCTGTTCTCCCGATATGTCGCCCATCAAACACGTCTGGTCGCATAGATGCCAACCTCTAAAAGTAGTTTTCAGTAACCAACATGTTCATTTTTCAGTAATTTTCAGTAACAATTTTTTTCAGTAATCCAGTCAACAGCGGCAAATTTGGGTATTTAACACTGCAACAAATTTTAATCTGTCAAAACTAATAACAAAATAATAATAATAATAATAATACTAGGAAAATTTAAAATACTGTCTACCAGAAAAATATAATAAATTACCTCCAGACATGAAGAAAAATTATTCCTTGGAATGTTGGTCAAATTATTATGATAAACTGGCTGTAGTTGCCATTTTGGCCTTCCTTAGTTCAATTTGCGAAAACTTCTTCTGATAGTATAGTTCACTGTGTGCAATGCTGTTTATTTTTTTTACTAATAAAGAAGACAACACATGAGTACTTAAATTAGGTCTGAATTCATTCATGGTTTTTTTTTCACAATACAGAAAATTCTTTCTGTACTTGCATTGCCATGAGGGACTATTAAAATCATTTTCATAATTTTGCTTAATGATTCATACTTCAACTGGCCACTTTCATTTTTCATTAAAGAAATTCTATGCCACACTTCATCCATTCTCTCAGAAGTAACAGCACAGCTAAAATTTTCAAACTGGTAGTGAGCAAATTCAGATTCCACCTTGTCAGATTCTTCTGGTTTCAAAACTGGAAACAGGGAACACATATATTGGACTGATGCAAAAGAAACACTTTGCCTTAAAGCTACATCTGCAATTTCAGCATGACTCAGAAATTCATCATTAAGTGGAAATTTTCTTAAAATGTAATTGCAGCCTGCCTTGTAAAATTCCCTTACTTCAGAATAAAAAGAAGCCACTGTGTCTTCACTCAGATCTGCAGTTGTGCCTATATAAGATCTCGCTTTTGACCCAATTATGAGATCACAGTTTTCTTTTTGATTTCTCCTTCTTCCAAAATTTCCATCTGCAAGAGATGTTGCTGTCACATCAAATGCTGATGGCTTGATAAATCGTGCAAGCAATTCAGATAACAGACTATGAAGTTTTCTTTTTAATACATGCACAAGCGGAGCTTCCTGCTACAAGGACACGTTAACAGATGTAAACAAAGGAAGAGTAGCAGATAAAAAAAAGACAAAGTTTAGATGAAGGATTTCCAATCATACTTGCAAGGTTCTTATACTGTGAATTAGCTTCTTCATTGTCACTGAAATAATGTTCTAGAGCCTCCCACTGTTTTAAAATTCTGTCAATGGATTCCAAAAGTGATAACCAGCGAGTATTAACATGCTTTGGAATTTTGTGTGGTTTAGTACCACAAACAGCTTGACTCAGTTTTAGATTGTGTTTCCTCTTTGAACTTTTCTCCAAAAAAAAGTATAACTGTATCAAAAACTGCTCAACATTAAATCCTTTCATTTGAGTAGCAGATTTCTGCACAGCTAAATTTATTAAATGGCATGAACATCGCTGCACTACGATTGCACGCTGAACCTTCTTTATGTGAGAAACAACACCTTTTACTTGACCTATCATAGTGTTAGCATTGTCACAGGAAAATGACACACAGTTGCTCCACGAGATTTTTTTTTTAACAAACTCGTTGTTCAAAACATTGAATATTCCTCCACCTGTATTATTACTTGATTCAACTAATGATAACAAAACAGTTGAACTTTTCCCTATTTTTTCGTCAAAATATGTTATTGTAATGGGATACAGTTTATTTGCTTGAGCATCATTACTTCCGTCCGTAGATAGAGTAAAAGGATTTTTTTTAACTTCAGATACGATGTTACTTGTAGGAACACTGGCCTTGTGCTGAATTAGTGCAGTAGCCTGGGTTCTTCCACACGAATATTTTTTTGCAATTGCTGAATTGGGAAACGTGGCTTGAAATAACGGTTTTTCAAGCCTTCAGTTTTCGGAAATTTATCCAACATTTTCAAGCTGAATTGACTTCAGTATTCGGAAATTTATCCAACATTTTCAAGCTGAAATACAAATATTTATGGAATAAAATGATATCTAACAATACTGGGTAGAAGAAACACCGCGAGAAAAGAAAAATTATGATTACCAGAGAAATCTTACCTCCGTCTACTTTCCATTTTCGAAGGATGAAATTCCGTCCTCCGACGGAGAAAACGACCCCCCCCCCCGTCGCCACCAATCCTCCCAAAATTTAAGTTCAGTTATGCATCGATTTCGTACATGGTCCAAATGATAACAAAAAAAAGGAGGAATTCCTCAAATCAGCGTGAGAATCTCGTCGCCGAAGATTACGGGGAAATTTTCGTGCGGCCTAACTTCCGTTTTCGGAAATCGTTGTCTACAATTTCACGCTGAAATTATGCAATGAAATTTCATTTAACAATACTGAACAGAAGCAACATCGCGAGAGAAAAAAAATACGATTAGGGGGAAATCTGCACTTCGTTTAACTTCCGTTTCCAAACGTTTAAAAAGACAAAACAACGTCCCCAGACGGAATACGATATCCCGAAAATTTCTTCACTTTATCCCGAACTAATATCCCGAAAATTTCTTCACTTTTGCATCGATCTCGAAAATGATAAAAAAAAAAAAAAAAAAAAACTGAGGGGAATCCGCGGAAGAATCTCACGTACGAATTACCCGCTGAATCGATTTCAAATGCCGTAAGATAACGCTAAAATATCTATGACCTGTAAATTTTAACTTTTGGCCCAAAATTGCCGCAGATTTCGTCGAAATGGCAATTTTTTAGCACAAACAACGTTTTGGGGCGGGTCTAGCAGCCCTGAATGTAGCATTTAATTTTTTTCCCCCAGACAAACTTGTAGAACAAACAAAAAATTTTTAAGTTGATGAAAATTTGCTTTCTATCTCAGAAAATTAAATCAAATGGCGATTTTCTGTAATTGCAGCGGTGTTTCTGTACTTCCGTAACAGCAACCAAAAATCCGTAAAATTACGGAAAATCCGTACTGGTTGGCATCTATGGGTCGCTGATCGGCAACCGAGTGGCCCGGCAAGCACCACCTGCGGCTACGCCTGATGAACTGTGGCAACGTGTGGAAGCAGCCTGCACTGACATACCCCAAGCCCACATCCAAAGCCTCTTTCGTTCGATGCCGCGGCGTGTAGTGGTCGTTATTGCCAGCCATGGGAGCCACACGAACTATTGATGTCTGCGTGTTCCGCAAGTCGGATGGGACTGCAAGCTCAATCGTTTCATCTTTGTATCTGTTGTTATGTGTCCAGTAAATCTGGCTTTGCTATCTCATGTCCCCCTTGGTGTTGCATTTTGGGTGGCCAGCAGTGTAGGTAAATTCTTATAATATCTGCAAAATTTGCAAAAATTATAAGAATTTACCTAGATAAATCCAATAAAAAAGTTAACTAATCTGAATATAATAATCTAGGAAGCCACAGAACAAAGATGAGTTAAATTTTTTTTTCAATTTTTATTACTACACATCCATTAACTATTTTTTTTAAATTAACTCTGTAGTTATTTTTTTCTTTAAAGCTTTTCTTTCTTTCCAAAGCACAGTTTGAAGAAGTGTTTATTTACTATTTTGGAGAAACATGGAATTTATTATTTTCTTAACTAGAAAAATATTTATATATATACATATCAAAGGAAAGTTAAAATACTACTCATGTAATATAATATACACCACAACAAAACTGTGCTATGCTGCAAGTATTAAATGTAGGTAGTGTATGCAAAAGAATATTAACACACAAGCAACCAACCTTCATAAACAAATAATTAGGGCATTATGATTTCCAGATGAAAAAAAAGCACAGTAAAAAGAATTATAAAATGACAAAATAATGTTAAGTAAATTATTATAAATACACACTCAGAACCCCCTGGACCACTCTTCAGAGAAAGACATCCAGTGGCCCTGAGCATACAAATTCAGTTCAGGTTTCATCAGAATGCCAAAAATCTTGAAAAAAGCAATAACAAAAGTCCACTTTAAAACTGTGTGTTATAAATTTCAATGCATTCTGTCTTCCCTACCTGAACTGTAGTATATACAAAAAATAATCACTGGAACTAAAAATGAACTATAAAACTCCTTACCAAACCAGTAATACTACCTGAACTGTTGTATAAAAGAAGAAACACAAAAACTAAAAATGAGCCATAAAACTTCTGACAAGAATTGTAATCTCTTTAAAAGATAGCACCAGTAACTTAAATCCTTCCACTAAACCTACCTTGACACAAAAGTAAACATTCATAGAGTCACGGATAAGACCCAAATCCAAGTCGGAATATCAAACTCCAGACATATTCCGAAGATCTCAGTGAAAAAATTTAGCTGCAATTTCCTAGATCCAACCCTTAACTTGATCCAATCCTAGGTAAAAGGATTTTTAACTACATTGCTTTTTGCAAGAACCTAGGTGACACTGATATGGAGACTTTACCTTGTTTTTGTCATGAAGCCAGTTGCTCTCAATTTGTTGATGAATATTATGGACATGTTCCGACAGGGAATTTGAATATAGTGACCAATAATGATTTAAGGAAAATCATGGATTCTGGTGTGAAGTACAGACCACAGATCTTCATTTCGTTTGATACTATAAAAAGAAATATTACCAAGGATTTACATTGCTTTATTTATTATTTGTCTGACAGATTTAGAATTCCTGTACAAAATTTTTTCCACTGGGTTACAGCTGTGCTTAACAAGATCTTTGCATATATTGAAAGGTTTTATAACAGAAACCATTTCCTAAAGGGTTGGAAAGAAATCAAAGAAGATATTGATAAGCAAGAATGTTATTACACCCATTGATAAGCGTGGGGTAATTTTGCTTTCATATGCAAAAAATTAAATTATGAAATTTTGTCAAAAGAAAAAAAGAGTTGAGTAATGAAAATACCTATCAAACTGAAAACTGTTTTGATGTCAAGATTATACAGAAGATTTTGAGTTTTTTTAAACTACTAAAATTTGAGAATTCAAGATTGAATTTCCATATATATTTGCTACTCCCAAGTTCCACAAAGTCCCTGTGTGTTTCAGATTCATCACCTGTGGTTTCATTAGTTACAATAATAAAGCTGGTAAAAATTTTCAAGATCTGTTAGATTGTTTACAATAATATTCAAGATTCAACTTGGATTATTATAGATAATAAAAAATCTTACACTTTATCAAGGATAATCAACCTTTTAAGGGTGAAATTAGTACATATGATTTCAACAATCTGTTTACTTCTATTGATTTACAGGATCTACATACAGTTCTCCAATGGTATTATGATGAATTTAGTCACCTTTTGAAGGTAAGCAGGGAATACTGGGGACACCTATGTAACTTTTGTGTATTCCACAACTATATATATATATATGATAAAAATAGAATAATGATTCAAAAACAAGGTATCCCCATGGGTACTTCCTTTTCAAGCCTGTTAGCTAATTTATTTCTGCATTTTTATGAGAGAAAGTTTGATATGGAACATGTACATAATTTTAGATATGTTGATGACCTCATCAGTTTCTGTATTCAAAACAAGACTTTTAATGTGCAAGATTGTTATCCCCCAAGCTTGGTTCTGGAAAAAACAAAACAGGAATTCTGAGATTGCTTTTTTGGACTTACAGATTACACTAAGGTGTAGAAGATTCTAAATAGATGTATTTGATAAAAAGAACAAGTTTTGATTTCAGTCCTAAATTGCTGAGTGTTTGGACTTTAAGAATTCCAAGAACAATACATAGAAATATTACTATATCTCACTTTCTATGTATCACTCACATTTGCAATAACAGAGATACCACCACCAAACAGTTGAAAAAGCTTTTTTCCACTTTGAAAAATAATTCTTACCACTAAAATTTTGTAAATTTTATTTTTGTAATCTCTTATCTACTTACAATCTGCACTGGTCCTTCAAGATTAGACTTTGTAACATTACACCCTAAAATAGCTTTGGATTAACCACTCCTCAGGGACACACTTGAAATTTTTTTCCTCCGAGTAGCCCCAGAGACTTATAATACCTGTTCTTTACATCCACTAAAAACACTTGTTCGACATTGCAAAATTTGGATAACCTAGGAAATTGCAGCTAAATTTGTTAGCTGAGATCTTCTGAACACACCTGGAGTTTGATATTCAGACTTGGATTTGGGTCTTATCGGTAACTCTCTATGAATGTTTACTTTTGTGTCAAGGTAGGTTTAGTGGAAGGATTTAAGTTACTGTTGCTAACTTTTAAAAGGATTACAATTCTTGCCAGGAGTTTTATGGCTCAGTTTTAGTTTTAGTGATTCTTCTTCTTCTATACAACAGTTCAGGTAGTATTACTGTTTTGGTAAGAAGTTTTATAGTTCATTTTTAGCTCCAGTGATTATTTTTTGTATAACCTACAGTTCAGGTAAGGAAGACAGAATGCATTGAAATTTGTAACACAAAATTTTAAGGTGGATATCCGTTATTGCTTTTTTTAGATTTTTGGCATTCTGATGAAACCTGAACTGAATTTGCATGCTCAGGGACACTGGATGTCTTTCCCTGAAGAGTGATCCAGGGGTTCTGAGTGTGTATTTACAATAATTTACTTAACATTATTTTGTCATTTTATAATTGTTTTTAATGTGTTTTTTTTTAATTTGGAAGTCATAACTCCCTAATTATTTGTTTATGAAGGTTGGTTGCTTTTGTGTTAATATTCTTTTGCATATATATATATATATATATATGTGTGTGTGAATAGCGGTATAACTATACCATCGGGATTAGAGGAAATGCTATCCCACACTCACTAACCCGCTTGGCCAGCGTGGTGAGTTATGGCCAAACCCCTCCAAAAATGACTCCACAACTTAAATCTTAGCCCTCAGTCTCCGGCAGCTGGAATGTACCTGGCCAACGCAGCGGCCAGTGCGACATGAATTCAGAGGGTGCTAAGAATCCCCGGAGGACTGGACTAAGAATCCCGGAGGTCTGATGCTGACCTTGGCTACGTATAATGGACTCTCTCTCCTTATCTTCTGATTCAAGGCTTCTTGAATTGGAAGAGGAACTACAAAGGATCAAGTGGGACATTGTCGGGCTAAGTGAGGTAAGGAGAAATGGAGATCTCATTGAACTGAAAAGTGGACATCTCTTCTACTATTGTGGGACAGATATTGGCAGAACTAGTGGTGTTGGATTTAAAATAAACAAGAAACTGAAGGATAAAGTTGTAGAAGTTGAAAGTTCCTCTGACAGAACTGCACGACTCGTTATCCAACTCCCGAGAAGATACAAGGCTCAGATTATTCAAACTTATGCACCCACCACAAGTCATCCTGAAGAAGAAATTGAAGAATTTTATGAGGAAATTCGTCATCCAAATAATTAAGGTAAGCAGCACTTGAAGATAATTATGGAAGATTTCAATGCAAAAATAGGGCAAAAGCAATGGCAACAGAATGAAACTTCAGTAGGTAAATTCGATCACTGCAACAGAAACCAGCGTGGAAATACTCTTGTTGAGTTTGCAGAGGCAGAAGGTTTTTTTTTATCTTGAACTCCTTTTTCAAGAAAAACCACACAGAAAATGGACATGGAGACATCCAAATGGGACGACAAGTGAAATTCATTTTATTATGTGTAACAAAAATTTTTTCATAGAAGACTGCAGTGTGCTAAACAAGTTCAACACAGGTGGTGACCATGGATTGGTGAGATATAAGATGCACCTCAACACTAAACTTGAACGCGGCACGCTCATAAGACAAACAAAATGTATTGACATAACTAACCTTAAAAAACACCATAATACCTTCAAGTTGGAACTCAAGAACAGATTCTCTGCTTTAGAAGGCGTAACATCGGAAGAAGTGAATATTTCTGAAGTTAACAGAAAAGTAACCAAAGCTCTTATGGAAACAGCAACAAAATTAGCTGGGTTTAAGAACAAGTTGCATGTGAGC
The DNA here is from genome assembly GCA_039090855.1 of Macrothele yani. NCBI lineage: Eukaryota > Metazoa > Arthropoda > Arachnida > Araneae > Macrothelidae > Macrothele > Macrothele yani. The sequence continues at coordinate 101,012,649 of CM077004.1, read as the reverse complement.
AAATTATCAGGAAAAACCAAAATGTTGATGTAAAACAGAAGAGAGATGAGGACAACTAAAGAAGATGTGACTTCCAAAGTGGAATATATAGAGCTATGCAAGACAGTACGAAAAAGTATCACTGAAGACGTAAGGAAATTCAACTGTGAACTAGTGAGGAAAGCAATTGAAAACAACCAAAGCCTAAAGATATCAAAGGGACATATCAGTAAGGGAAGAAAACAGATTATGGCACTGAGAAAAGAAGATGGTTCTGTAACAAGAAATAAAGGCGAAATTTTGACAAGAGTGAAAGATTTCTACTCCAAATTATATGAAAGGGATGATACATGTACTCCAGACATCATGAAAGGTACCAGTACCAGAGTTCTTCCAGTCCTCCCAGCAGAAGTTGCATATGCAATCAAAAACATGAAGTGGGGAAAAGCTCCTGGAGAAGATGGAATTAATGTAAACATCATACAAGAAGTAAGTGGAGAAATCGAAACAGTACTCGCCCAAATTTTCACTCGATGCCTTAATGAAGGGAAGTTCCTGAGGATTGGAACAAAGCTACAATGATCCTGCTACATAAAAAAAGGTGACATTGAGGATCTCAGGAACTACAGACCTATCAGCCTCCTATCAGTGGTTTATAAAATCTTCACTAAAGTTCTTTCACATATGTAACACTGGACATGGCTCAACCGAGAGAACAAGCTGGATTCAGGAGTGGCTACAGCACAATAGATCATATCCACGTACTGAGAGAACTAATTGAAAGAGCGAGGGAATATGAACTTAAATTGTGCATGGCTTTTATCGATTATGAAAAAGCCTTTGATTCGTGTGAAACCATCAGCAGTTACAATGGCTCTGAAATCCTGCAGTATTGAAGATGCATACATTAACATTATTAATAACATCTATGAAAATGCAAGTGCAAAGATTCGGCTGTTTGAAAATACTGTACAACACACATAAAAATTGGAAAGGGAGTGAGACAAGGTGACACCATATATCTCCCAAGCTCCTTAATGCCACATTGGGAAATGTCTTTCAATCACTGAACTGGGAAAACAAAGGGATAAAGATTAATGGAGATTATCTAACCCACCTTCGTTTTGCTGATGACATAGTCATTTTTCAACTACCCCATCAGAACTGCACAGTATGATCCAGGAACTTGCAGACAAGAATAAAGAAGTGGGATTAAAAATGAACTTTCAGAAGACAAAAGTGATGTTCAATGCTTTTACACGAAATGAAGATTTATCGATTGATGGAGAAAAGCTGGAGATAACAGACACGTACGTTTATCTTGGACAGCAGATATCAAGTGAGGGTCACATTGATGAAGAAATTAATCGGCGTACAAAACTTGCCTGGAGAGCTTTTGGAAGAAACAGCATAATTTTCAAGAGCAATATGCCATTATGTCTTAAAAGAAAAGTGTTTGATCAATGCATACTTCCAGTGCTTACGTATGGTGCAGAGACGTGGACCTTAACTAAAAGAGACATACAAAGGCTGCAGACAACTCAAAGCAGCATGGAGAGGTGCATGATTGGTGTAACCAGGAGAGATGAGAAGAGGAACTCGTGGATCAGAAAAATGACAAGAGTGGAAGACATCATGATCAGAGTTAAATCCCTGAAATGGCAATGGGCTGGACATACTGCCAGAAGGACAGACCATCGATGGACAGCCGAAATTTTAGATTGTATCCCAAGGGACAGGAAAAGACCCAGAAGAAGACCACATGGGAGATGAGTGGATGAAATTCGAAAATATGCGGGAGTGACATGGAGGAGACTGGCACAAGACAGACCTTCGTGGAGAAAACTTGGGGAGACCTTCGTCCAGCAGTGGATTGATAATTGTTGACAATGTTGATGATATATATATATCGTTTTTCATCAACACACATTATACCTCATTTGCACATCATTACCGCGAAATGGAATCAACGAAGACAGCAGTATCTGTCAAAACAAATGTGGAAGTATCAAGCTTTGTTGTTCTTTTTTTTTTTTGGTTGGAGGTTTTTAATGACCACAGTGAGCACCTTAGTGGGCTATAAGCAGTTGCCCGTCCCTAATTTAAAGCCACTGGTTTCAGGAAAGGGAGAGAACCAATATCGTAAGACAAATACAACATCCATGCCCCACCAGGACTCAAACCCTAACCCATCTCGGACAATTGGTCAGAAGCCAGCGCTTAGACTACTGCGCCACCAGGGGTGGCTTACTTTTGCAGATATGAGGAGAGGAAAAGTACGAAACTGATGACTGTAATGCCACCTTGCATCGACTCACAAAGAAAAAGATTTCACCGGTAGTTCGAAATCTTTTTCTTCTGCATCGATCCAAGGCGGTGGTTGATAGAATTTATTCTGTGTCGATCCAAGGCAGTGCTTGATGGAATTTCAACCATCATAACAGCTATTTATCAGTGAAAATTGAGAGAATTTGACATTCATCCAGAGGGTGGGAGGAAGGGCTGACAATCAGGAGTCTCCTGCCCGAATCCGAAGAGTTGGCACGTCTGCTGATGTAATTTGCAAAGTGAATCCTGTTACACCAACTGGTTGGGCTGATACTCTACCAGAAGGTGAAATGAAGAAAATTTCAGGTCATTAAACACTTCCTTAGACTTAAAGAAAGACAGACAGACTTGAGTTATCAGCAGCCACCCCTTACTTCTAGCATATTGACAAATACTATGTTAATTTTGATCAATACAATGACACACACTATGGTTTAAAACTCAGGATTCACACGGCAATAACACATAAACATATAAAACGAGCAAAACACACAGAGTCACGTATGGTAAGTTCGTTTAGCGGTAACTTTCAGTCATCGTACGACCTTGATCATCCGCGATCAACTTGATAGACTGGTTGCCAAAACTACAATTTGAAGTTGGGGTGTTGGAAATGTTGCCAGATTTTAGAAGAGAGATCCAAATAAATGGGATTTGGTGAGGGGTCTCTGAATTGCAGTTTTTGGTGATCAAAATTTCAAAGCTTTCTTGGAAATGCAGAGATGCTTTGTTGATGAATGGGGCAGAAGTTTTTAGTTTTTTTCCAAATGGGAACTGCAGAGGTGTCTTCAAGGGTTAGTGCAGATAAAGCTGTCTTTGGAAGACCATTGGAAACATCTTTTTTGTGTTCACCAAGTCTTGTTTTGATGCTTCGGTATGTGCTTCCAATATACACTGAGGGACCAGAGGAAGTTAAAATGGGAATAGCATAAACTCCAGGGGTGTCCAAAGGTGAGACAGGATCCACGTCTTTAAGCAGGCACATTATTGCAGAAGGGTTTGGTTTCACTGTGAGAGTGTAGCCCATAGTTTTGAAAAGTTTACACATCTTATACGAGAAGGATCCATGAAAAGGGATGGAACCAATGAATGGTGGTTTTTCCATTATTGGTGAGAGAACAGACAGATATTTCAATTGGGAATTTTGGAGGAATTTTTCAATTGTAGAAGGTGGGAACTGATGGGCTTTGACAATTTTCTTTATGGTGTCAATTTCTTCATTGAAGGAAGATTCAGTGTTGCAGACAATCCTGGCATGATTGACATAAGTTTTAAAGGTGGCAAATTTGTGAGCAGTTGGGGAGTGGGATGAAAATGGGATATGTTTGCTACTGATTGCAGAGGGTTTTCTGTAGACAGATCTGTTGAGATGATTCCCTTGCCTTGCCAGGTGGACATCCAAGAAGTCAATGCCTTGCTGTGATTCTTCATTGATGGTGAATTTTATTGATGGGAACTTTAGGGAAATCTTTTCAAGAAGAGATTCAAGGTCAGTTCTATTGTGTGGCCAAATTACAAAAATATCATCAACATATCGAAGCCAAATGGAAGGTTGTAGATTGTGTTCCATGACTATGTTTTTTTCGATATGTTGCATGAAAACTTCAGCCAGAAGTGGAGAGAGAGGTGAACCCATTGGAAGTCCTTGCTGACAGTAGTATTTGTTGTTGAACTTGAAACAATTAAGATCTCTCAGAGTTCGAAGGCAGTCATACAGGTCTTTTGTGGCCAAAGAGTGATTGGTTTTATTTTAGCAATTGTACTAGCAGCATATGAGAGTGGAAAAGAGGGACTGAAGGGAAGAGAGAGACTACATCCAGAGTGAACATTTTGTCAGAGGGTACAATGCTAGAAGGGAGCTTTCTAATGAACTCTTTAGTGGAGGAAATTGACAAAGGATGGCTGGAGGTGAGATGTTTACATTTTTCCACAATCCTCCTTTCAAGGTTGCGGGTGGGAGAGAAAGTATATTCCACGAGTGGTCGAAGTGGGAAACCAGTTTTATGAAGTTTAATCTGTAAGAATAAGCGCGGAGTTCCGAAATGCGGTGGTGTAAAATCTCCGAGAAAGGTCTTTAGAGTGGGTTTCTTGTTGAGTCTTTCAACTGCAGTTTTAAGTTTGGGGATGGTATCAGATTTTAAAATCTGATGATTTTAAAAACTGCAGTTTTAAGTTTGGGGTGGTATCAGATTTTAAAATCTGATACCACCCCCAAACTTAAAACTGCATTTGAAAAACTCAACAAGAAATCAACTCTAAAGACCTTTCTTGGAGATTTTACACCACCACATTTCCGAACTCTATGCTTATTCTTACAGATTAAACTTCATAAAACTGGTTTCCCTCTTCGACCACTCAGGGAATATACTTTCTCTCCCGCCTGCAACCTTGAAAGGAGGATTGTGGAAAAATGTAAACATCTCACCTCCAGCTATCCTTTGTCAATTTCCTCCACTAAAGAGTTCATTAGAAAGCTCCCTTCTAGCATTGTACCCTCTGACAAAATGTTCACTCTGGATGTAGTCTCTCTCTTCCCTTCAGTCCCTCTTTTCCACTCTCATATGCTGCTAGTACAATTGCTAAAATAAAACCAATCACTCTTTGGCCACAAAAGACCTGTATGACTGCCTTCGAACTCTGAGAGATCTTAATTGTTTCAAGTTCAACAACAAATACTACTGTCAGCAAGGACTTCCAATGGGTTTACCTCTCTCTCCACTTCTGGCTGAAGTTTTCATGCAACATATCGAAAAAAAAACATAGTCATGGAACACAATCTACAACCTTCCATTTGGCTTCGATATGTTGATGATATTTTTGTAATTTGGCCACAATAGAACTGACCTTGAATCTCTTCTTGAAAAAAATTTCCTAAAGTTGTCATCAATAAAATTCACCATCAATGAAGAATCACAGCAAAGGCACAAGAGAATCATCTCAACAGATCTGTCTACAGAAAATTCTCTGCAATAGCAAACATAATCCCATTTTCATTCCACTCCCCAACTGCTCACAAATTTGCCGCCTTTAAAACCTATGTTAATTGTGCTAGGATTGTCCGCAACACTGAATTTTCCTTCAATGAAGAAATTGACACAATAAAGAAAATTGCTGAAGCCCATCAGTTCCCACCTTCTACAACTGAAAAATTCCTCCGAAATTTCCATTTGAAAAATCTGTCTGCTCTCTCACCAATAATAATGGAAAAACCACCATTCATTGATTCCATCCCTTTCCATGGATCATTCTCTTATAAGATGTGTAAACTTTTCAAAACTGTGGTCTACGCTCTCACAGTGAAACCAAACCCTTCTGCAATAATGTGCCTGCTTAAAGACAGGGATCCTGTCTCAGCCTTGGACACCTTTGGAGTTTATGCTACTCCCATTTCAACTTTCTCTGGTCTCTCAGTGTATTTTGGAAGCACATACCAAAGCATCAATGCAAGACTTGGTGAACGCAAAATCGATGTTTCCAATGGTCTTCCAAAGACAGCTTTATCTGCACTAACCCTTTAAGACACCTCAGCCGTTCTCATTTGGAAAAAAATCAAAAAAAGTTTTCTCATTTGGAAAAAAATCAAAAAAAGTTGCCCCATTCATCAACAAGGCATCTTTGCATTTCCAAGAAAGCATTGAAATTTTGTTCACCAAAAACTGCAATTCAGAGACCCCTCACCAAATCCCATTTATTTGGATCTCTCTTCTAAAATCTGACAACATTTCCAACACCCCAACTTAAAATTGTAGTTCTGGCAACCAGCCCATCCGGGTGATCAAGGTCGTAAGATGACCAAAAGCTACCACTAAACGAACCTTTTACCATATGTGACTGTGTGTTTTGCTCGTTTTATATGACACATACTTGACAACGTAACAATATTAACAAATAAAGGCAACTTGATCACGCTAATTAGGTTAAATGAATAACTTTTACAGCAAAGTTCGTAAGTTGGGAGCTTTCGACCGACCTTATCTTAGGTCTTCATCACGCCAATGGAGAACTAAGATTGTTGCCAGATTCTACATTTGAATTTTTTTCTATTTTTGTTGCTAAAACTTAGAATTGATTTCCAGATCATCGGAATGCAGAGAGGAGATTCGGAATTGCAAGGCATTGAATTGAAAATAATTTCCAGGCTTTCGTGGTAACGGAGGGCAAAATGATAGTCAAAAGAAGCAATTCGTTTTGCTTCGTTCCAGCGGGGAACAGCAGATGTGTCTTCCATTGTCAAAATAGAGAAGGCTGTATTAGGATTGGCTTTCAAAACATCCCTTTTATGTTCAAACATTCTATGGTAAATGTTCCTGTATGTGCTTCCAATGTATAAGTTATCCCCTGTTGAAGAAGAGATAGGAATGCAGTAAACTCCTGGGAGGTCCAGGTTTTCAACTTTGCCCCTATCCCTTTGTAGAAGTTTCAAGATGTTTGGGGTGGATTTAATGGCAAGATGGTAACCAAAATTTCTAAAAAGAATCTGTAACTTATAAGAATAGGAAGGATGGTAAGGAACAGAAACAGAGAATTTCAGGTTTTCTTTCTTTTGAGAAAGGAGGCATTCAATTTTCAAATTGTTTTCATATTTCTTTATGAGGGAGTTGACTGTAAGAGCAGGGAAACCATGAGAGAGGGGAAGGAGGCATTCAATTTTCGAATTGTTTTCATATTTCTTTATGAGGGAGTTGACTGTAAGAGCAGGGAAACCATGAGAGAGGGCTATTATAGAAATTTTGGAGAATTCTTCTTGAAGAGAAAGTTGGTTGTTGCAAATGATATGAGCCCTGTGGATGTAAGACTTCAATGCTGCAAGCTTGTAAAGATGCAGAGTGAAAGATTTGTAGGGAATGATGTTAGTGGCCACAGAAGATTTACGATAGACGGAACGCGTAATGGAGAGATCAGCGTTTCTGCAGATAGATACATCCAGGAAATCAATTTTGTTGTTTACTTCCTTAGATATAGAGAGATTAATGGAAGGATTTTTCCGTAATGGAGTTGATCAGTGTCTGTAGTTCAGACTCGGTATGTGGCCAGCTAATGAAAATGTCATCTACATATCTTAACCACAGGAAAGGTTGAAAAGCGTGATGAAGACCTAAGATAAGGTCGAAAGCTCCCAACTTACGAACTTTCTTGTAAAAGTTTTTCATTTAAAGTAACTAGCGTGATCAAGTTACCTTTATTTGATGACACATACTATGTTAATTAAGGCTGCTAAAATCAATGTTTTCTTCTTGCAAATTGAATTCAATTTTTTTAGTTGTCATATACATAGAAAATGTAGGGAAAAATTTGTATTAAGCACTATTATAATTTCTTAAACTACTGGTAATAAGTCAGCTCGATTCATCTAAAGCTAGACTTCTGCATAAAGCTATATCTGATATGTTGGCTATTTCTCCATACATGTGCAACTTGACCTTTCTGTATCCCCTGATCCTAAAACAAAACTTTGGGAGGTGCAAGAGGATAATTCAAGGTAATTTTGTGAATTTTTTCAAAATTGTTGTTTTTTGAAAAATTTTAACATTAAATTTGTTTTTTATTTTAAACTTTTAGGTTTAATATCAAATTAAAGTTCATCAAAAGAGCTTTAAAATGAGACATTGCCCAGGTCTGTATCTCATCTGGTTCCTGAGAATTGCCATTTTTTCAAAAATTTAAATTTTAAAATTACATTTGGTTTTAAATGTTTTTATTTTGAACTCTGTCAGGTTTAATATCAAATTAAAGCCCATCAAAAGAGCTTTAAAATTAGACATTGCTTAGGTCTGTATCTCATCTGGTTCCTGAAAAATGGCAGTTCTATTTCCATACACTATTTCACGATGCAACAATTTTTAATAAAAATTAAAATAATTAAAATTAAATAGCTTTTGAACAGAACGAATGTTTTTTAAGATGTGAGTATAACTATGTAAGGACACTTGATACACCAAGTTTTACCAAAATCTCAGAACCTCAGTCAGAATCAGTGTGTTGATTTGACATGGAATGACCCACCTGCAACATTTTCAACTGTTGATACTCACATGGTGAGTGATGCAAATTTCGGTATTACAAGTGCAATCGTGTCATTGACTGGCAGAAAAAAATACTGAAATGACATGCAGAAACTTTTTTGCCCTGCATAGGTGCACAGGGAAGGGGATAGCTAAACGATTTTGAAAACTTGTTATATAATTAAGCTAATTAATTAGCAAAAAAGTAGTCAAGAATATGCAGGAATTTTTTACTTGTTACAAGAAAAATACCCTTTAATAAACAGCAATTTTCAAAATTAATCACCCCAGTTTCTATTCGCTCTGCGAAGTCTTCTTTGCAGAAAGCAAATTCCACTGCTGCTGTGGTATACTGCTTGGGAAATATCTTTTTTTTTTTTTTCTTTTTGATTGGAGGTTTAACGGACCACCGTGAGCAACTCAATGGGGTATAAGCAGTCGCCCGTCCCTAATTTAGGGTCACTGGTTCCAGGGAAGGGAGAGAGCCAGTGCCGTAAGACAAAATCAACATCCATGCCTCACCGGGATTCGAAACTGGACCCCGTTCGGACGAATGATCAGAGGCCATCGCTTAGACCACTGCGCCACCGGGGCGGCAGAAATATCTTCCAAAGTGTTATGTTTTCTGGTGACATATGTGTTTCTGTATTGCTCTTACCAGAGCATTTATTTTCTGTTTTATTCTGACAAGAACTGGGAAGTTCACTACTTTTAAACCTTACACAATGTTTTTTTTAAATGAGGTAAGTGCTTCTACCTTAAAAAAAAAAAAAAAAAAAAAAGCACTTACCTCATTTAAAAACACACACACAACAGCAAATAGGGCCTCTGTGAATCTTGGAGAGGTGCAAGCTAGTTCTGTGTGACATTGGCGAAAAGACCCCAACTCACTGGGTTTTGTTCCAGAATCCTTAGGTTGAATGACCAACTGGAACACTCAGCTGTGGGCTAATCCCCCACACTGATGTACTTACCTGATTAAAAAGACAAAAAGAAATATTAAGAATGACTCAAGTGTGGGATATGGTGGACCTACCACACTTGAGAAGGACGGTCCACCACAGAATCGACCTGGACTTTCTAAAAGGCGTATGAGAAAGAGATCTCGGCTCAGTGAATGTAAGATTGGTGTATGGAATACTAGAGGTATAAATGGCAAGATGAGTGAGGTGATTGAGGAGATGAATAAGTATAGACTGGATGTGCTGTGTGTAAGTGAAACCAAAAAGAAGGAAATTGGGGTAGAAGAAGTGAATGGCACGGTGAGTGTGTGGTCTGGAGTATTGGAAAATATGAGAGGACAGGCTGCTGTAGGTGTGATTTTAAGTGAAAAGATGAAGAACAACTTGATTCACTATAGTTGCGTAAGTCAGAGAATTCTCTGGATTCGTTTGAAAGTGAAACTTCAAAGAATTGCAATTGTTGTAGTGTACCCTTCTTGTGACTCGGAACCTTCTGAGAAGAAGGAAGATTTCTGGAATGAGCTAAAAGCTGTTTTGTGCCAGTTTGGTGCTAAAGAAAAAGTTATAATAGCAGGGGATTTCAATGCTAGAGTAGGTGTGCAGAATGCAATTTCTGACAATGTTCTGGGTAAGTTTAATGATCCTTCTGTGAATGATAATGGTGAAAGATTAATTGAACTCAGCATTGAGAATGGTTTCTGAGTATCTAATACATTTTTCAACCACAAGTATATCCACACATATACTTGGAAAAATCGTACTCTTGGTCAAAAGAGTGTGATAGATTTTGTTGTCTACGATCAGCGTTAGAAACACTTAGTTGTTGACACCCGTGTGATGAGAGGTGCGGATGTTGGTTCTGATCATTACTTGGTAGTGCCACGAGTGAAACTTAATGTTGGTTGGAGGAAAAAAATAGGAAGAGACGAAGGATAGAAAGAATAAAGGTTGATAGGCTCCTTGAAGATCATCAGCGGTATTCTGACTTACTCGGAGAACGACTGAAGGAGCTAAAGTCTAGTGAGAGGGATGTAGAAAAGAAGTGTGAATGTACAAAAATCTAGCGGATAATGCTTACCTTGGCATTCCTTTCTAGCGACGGGAACATTTCACGCTCGTGTTTTCCGGTCTTTGTTGATGTTATTGTCCTAAAATCCGTTGTATGCGATGACTGGCTTTACTTCTCACACTTTTCGCTGGGTATACTCATTGGATCTTTGCCTTAGGATTCAAACATCAATTTTTACCGTTCATTATACTTGAAATTTTCGCCCATACTCTGGGCATCTTCAGGAGAGTGGCGACTTTACCACCGATGTTCGTGGTTAACTTCGCGCTAATGGAGTCCGATACTCCTTGTTGCCATCCGTCGGAAATACTTTCCTGGATATATTTCGTTATCAAGCCCGGCTGGCACCATCTATGTTTCGTTACAAACATTTTTTTTTTTTTTGTATTTCTTTTTTTTTTTTTAAATTTTCTTCTCCTATCCTGGTTTTCTTGTCTTTTTTTGCCGGTTTTTCTTTTGTTGTTGTTTTTCTTGTCTTATTAGTTCTTTCCACAGGCCCGATAATGTGCTAGGGTCATTCTGGTTACATACCCTTGCTTTATTTTTGTAGATTAATATTGCTTCTTCCCTCCTCATTTGCCTTTCCGATTTTTTATTCTTTTTTAGCATTTTAATTTCATCGAACTTTGGGAATGTCCGGTTTTCCATGCAGAATTGCACTAAAGCAGTTTTGGCTTCTTTTTTTTTGCCAGTTAGATATGTGTTGTTTAAGTCTTTTTTTTAATCTGTTTTTCATACTTTCAATGTACGATATTGGGGGTATGTGTGCAATTGGAATTTCGTAGGTTCCTGATTCTTCTAGCATTTTTTCCTCTGTTTTTTTGTTGACAGTCATACTTTTCACGGTGTGCACTGAGCTTCTTAGTTGTAAGTCATATTTAGCACAGTGCCTATTGATTTCTTTACTCACTCCTTCCAGGTATGGGAAAGCTCCAATGTATTTCAATTTTTTATTCCTCATCTTCCTTTGGTTGTGCACTTCTTGGCCTTCTTTACTCTGAGTCATATGCTTTTTACTCTCATGTATCCATTTATTAATTAGCTTGCTCGGGTACCCATACTCTTGTGATATTTTCGAGATAAACTCTAGCTCTTGATTTTTTAGCCTGTTGTTAGATGTGTGTGTGTACGTTTGCCGTATCAAGTTTACTATGCTGTTTTTTATGTATCACTGGATGGTGCGACGAGTATGGTATCAGTACAGGTATGTAAGTTGCTTTTCTGAACACAGAGTATTCAAAACTATTTTTGTTTTTCTTTAGTTGAATGTCCAGGAAGGATAGGCAATTATCCTCTTCAAACTCAATAGTTAGCTCTATGGTGTTACAGATTTTGCTAAACTGCTGTGCTAGATCTTGTAGCTCGGCTTTGTTAAGTTTAGACATTATAATAATGTCGTCTACATATCGAGCATAAAGTATTGGTTTTTCAGGTAAATTTTGAATAATTTCTTTTTCGAGGTATGCCATAATCACTTCTGCGTATAATGCCGATAATGGGGATCCCATAGGGCCACCTTGCGTTTGTTTAAATATATTTCCTTCAAAATGGAAGATGTTGTTTTCCTTGATGAAATATAAGGTATTCTTTAGCTCTTTCAGTTGTGACAAGTTTAGTTCTTTGTTGATGCTTAGTTGTTGCATAATCAATTCAATGGCTAGCTCGACAGGAGTGTTTGGGTATATTGCCTTAACGTCCATGGAGGCCATAGTTATTTGCTCTAGGTCTTGATTAATTAATTTGATTTTTTCTATAAACTCATAGCTATTCTTTAATGTATATTGATTCCTCATGAATATTGAGGATAGATAGTTGTATATCTTTTTTTCTAGGTTGATGAGTGGTGAGTTTTTTCGATAGAATCAGTCTTAAAGGTGTGTTTTCTTTATGAGTTTTAATTTTTGAGAATATTTTTGGCATCCCTGCTCCCATTTGGAGGGTTTGTATTTTTTATTTCTGTTGGTAACGTGCTGTGGTTCCTTATATTAGCCAGGAAGGTAAGTTGTTTGTCGGTGGGATCTTTGTTGATGCTATCGCACTGTAGCTCTGAGATGGCCGTCCGCATTTTATCATTATATTCCAAAGTGTCCATAATAACAATTTGCCCTGTTTTGTCCGCTTCACAGAATTTGATCGTGGGGTCTTTGCAAAGATTTACTAGTTGTTTTCTGTCATACTTTAATTTATTAATCTTACAGTGTTTTTTTTTTTTTTTTTTTTTTTTGTGTGCTTAGCGTTATACTCTTTAAGCATGATTCTGAATAGCTTAAACCTTAGATCGGTAGCATGTTCTGGATGCACTCGCTGCACAATATCTTCTAAGATAGGAATGTACTCTTCTGTTCTTGGGGGTTTAGGTGGAAATGCGTATTTTTTCCCACGTTGTAGCACTGCCTTTTCACTAAAAGTTAGCGCTCTCGATGATTGATTCACAAACACTGGGTATTCTGTACTTTCATCACCAATCATTTTGATTCCGTCTAAAAGGGTATTAAATTTCTTGGCAGTTGAGCTTTCTGCCGCCTTTTGTTGGCTTTCGACTATTTCATTAATTTCAGTGAGAACATCGTCTACAATAAGGGTTTTCCATGTCCCGTTAAAATTCTTATATTCAGTATTCAGCATCTGGTTCCACATATTATAGCACTGAATGTGGTTTTGGTATAGTTGTTTTCTTTTATAAATGATTTCTGCACTTAGTCTTTTCTCTTGACACGTTAATAGCAACCTTTTGTCTTTTCCATGCATAGGTTTGTTGGAAATTCGTAAGTATTTTGGTATAATATTAAAGTCTCTACAGTTCGTTAAGAACTTTATTTGGATATCTTCTTTTACCAGTTAAATTTTCTTTTTTTTAAACTTCCTTATGATGTTTAGTTCTTTAGGCGTCAGCAGGCTTCTATATTTCATTATCCGTTCATGTATCGTTGTTCCGCACGTGGCTGATTCTAATGCATGTATAACGAATCAATTCCACTTAGTAGTTCTAATTCTGACTAATATATAGCTCTAATTATTCTACTATTCTCTTTTACGTGCGATATTTCAAAGTAACTTGTACAAAAATCTAGCGGATAATGCTTACCTTGGCATTCCTTTCTAGCGACGGGAACATTTCACGCACGTGTTTTCCGGTCTTTGCTGATGTTATTGTCCTAAAATCCGTTGTATGCGATGACTGGCTTTACTTCTCACACTTTTCGCTGTGTATACTCATTGGATCTTTGCCTTAGGATTCAAACATCAATTTTTACCATTCATTATACTCGAAATTTTCACCCATACTCTGGGCATCTTCAGGAGCGTGGCGACTTTACCACCGATGTTCGTGGTTAACTTCGCGCTAATGGAGTCCGATACTCCTTGTTGCCATTCGTCGGAAATACTTTCCTGGATATATTTCGTTATCAAGCCCGGCTGGCGCAATCTATGTTTCGTTAAAAACATTTTTTTTTGTATTTTTTTCTTCTCCTATCCTGGTTTTCTTGTCTTTTTTTGCCGGTTTTTCTTTTGTTGTTGTTTTTCTTGTCTTATTAGTTCTTTCCACAGGCCCGATAATGTGCTAGGGTCCTTCTGGTTATATACCCTTGCTTTATTTTTGTAAATTAATATTGCTTCTTCCCTCCTCATTTGCCTTTCCGATTTTTTATTCTTTTTTAGCATTTTAATTTCATCGAACTTTGGGAATGTCTGGTTTTCCATGCAGAATTGCACTAAAGCAGTTTTGGCTTCTTTTTTTTTGCCTTAATTCTGCATGGAAAACCGGACATTCCCAAAGTTCGATGAAATTAAAATGCTAAAAAGAATAAAAAATCGGAAAGGCAAATGAGGAGGGAAGAAGCAATATTAATCTACAAAAATAAAGCAAGGGTATATAACCAGAATGACCCTAGCATATTATCGGGCCTGTGGAAAGAACTAATAAGACAAGAAAAACAACAACAAAAGAAAAACCGGCAAAAAAAGACAAGAAAACCAGGAAAGGAGAAGAAAATTAAAAAAAAAATACAAAAAAAATGTTTTTAACGAACATAGATGGCGCCAGCCGCGCTTGATAACGAAATATATCCAGGAAAGTATTTCCGACGAATGGCAACAAGGAGTATCGGACTCCATTAAGCGCAAAGTTAACCACAAATCGGTGGTAAAGTCGCCACGCTCCTGAAGATGCCCAGAGTATGGGCGAAAATTTCGAGTATAATGAACGGCAAAAATTGATGTTTGAATCCTAAGGCAAAGATCCAATGAGTATACCCAGCGAAAAGTGTGAGAAGTAAAGCCAGTCATCGCATACAACGGATTTTAGGACAATAACATCAACAAAGACTGGAAAACACGTGCGTGAAATGTTCCCGTCGCTAGAAAGGAATGCCAAGGTAAGCATTATCCGCTAGATTTTTGTACAAGTTACTTTGAAATATCGCACGTAAAAGAGAATAGTAGAATAATTAGAGCTATATAATAGTCAGAATTAGAACTACTAAGTGGAATTGATTCGTTATACATGCATTAGAATCGGCCACGTGCGGAACAACGATACGTGAATGGATAATGAAGTATAGAAGCCTGCTGACGCCTAAAGAACTAAACATCATAAGGAAGTTTAAAAAAAAGAAAATTTAACTGGTAAAAGAAGATATCCAAATAAAGTTCTTAACGAACTGTAGAGACTTTAATATTATACCAAAATACTTACGAATTTCCAACAAACCTATGCATGGAAAAGACAAAAGGTTGCTATTAACGTGTCAAGAGAAAAGACTAAGTGCAGAAATCATTTATAAAAGAAAACAACTATACCAAAACCACATTCAGTGCTATAATATGTGGAACCAGATGCTGAATACTGAATATAAGAATTTTAACGGGACATGGAAAACCCTTATTGTAGACGATGTTCTCACTGAAATTAATGAAATAGTCGAAAGCCAACAAAAGGCGGCAGAAAGCTCAACTGCCAAGAAATTTAATACCCTTTTAGACGGAATCAAAATGATTGGTGATGAAAGTACAGAATACCCAGTGTTTGTGAATCAATCATCGAGAGCGCTAACTTTTAGTGAAAAGGCAGTGCTACAACGTGAGAAAAAATACGCATTTCCACCTAAACCCCCAAGAACAGAAAAGTACATTCCTATCTTAGAAGATATTGTGCAGCAGTGCATCCAGAACATGCTACCGATCTAAGGTTTAAGCTATTCAGAATCATGCTTAAAGAGTATAACGCTAAGCACACAAAAAAAAAAAAAAAAAAAAAACACTGTAAGATTAATAAATTAAAGTATGACAGAAAACAACTAGTAAATCTTTGCAAAGACCCCACGATCAAATTCTGTGAAGCGGACAAAACAGGGCAAATTGTGATTATGGACACTTTGGAATATAATGATAAAATGCGGACGGCCATCTCAGAGCTACAGTGCGATAGCATCAACAAAGATCCCACCGACAAACAACTTACCTTCCTGGCTAATATAAGGAACCACAGCACGTTACCAACAGAAATAAAAAATACAAACCCTCCAATGGGAGCAGGGATGCCAAAAATATTCTCAAAAATTAAAACTCATAAAGAAAACACACCTTTAAGACTGATTCTATCGAAAAAAAACTCACCACTCATCAACCTAGAAAAAAGATATACAACTATCTATCCCCAATATTCATGAGGAATCAATATACATTAAAGAATAGCTATGAGTTTATAGAAAAAATCAAATTAATTAATCAAGACCTAGAGCAAATAACTATTTCCTCCATGGACGTTAAGGCGTTATACCCAAACACTCCTGTCGAGCTAGCCATTGAATTGATTATGCAACAACTAAGCATCAACAAAGAACTAAACTTGTCACAACTGAAAGAGCTAAAGAATACCTTATATTTCATCAAGGAAAACAACATCTTCCATTTTGAAGGAAATATATTTAAACAAACGCAAGGTGGCCTATGGGATCCCCATTATCGGCATTATACGCAGAAGTGATTATGGCATACCTCGAAAAAGAAATTATTCAGAATTTACCTGAAAAACCAATACTTTATGCTCGATATGTAGACGACATTATTATAATGTCTAAACTTAACAAAGCCGAGCTACAAGATCTAGCACAGCAGTTTAGCAAAATCTGTAACACCATAGAGCTAACTATTGAGTTTGAAGAGGATAATTGCCTATCCTTCCTGGACATTCAACTAAAGAAAAACAAAAATAGTTTTGAATACTCTGTGTTCAGAAAAGCAACTTACATACCTGTACTGATACCATACTCGTCGCACCATCCAGTGATACATAAAAAAAACAGCATAGTAAACTTGATACGGCGAGCGTACACACACACATCTAACAACAGGCTAAAAAATCAAGAGCTAGAGTTTATCTCGAAAATATCACAAGAGTATGGGTACCCGAGCAAGCTAATTAATAAATGGATACATGAGAGTAAAAGCATATGACTCAGAGTAAAGAAGGCCAAGAAGTGCACAACCAAAGGAAGATGAGGAATAAAAAATTGAAATACATTGGAGCTTTCCCATACCTGGTTGGTTGGTTGGTTGTTGGATTTTATTGGCGCAAGGGCCAGGTTTGGCCAAAGAGCGCCAGACAAAGAACGATCAGCCACAGATTTTTAAAAACGTGAAAAATGATTAAGATCAGACAGGCTTGGTAAAAGTTGAAAAAGAGTATGAAGAAAGCAGTGAAGAAAAGGTAGTTAATGAAATTTATTAAAAGTAACATATTTACTAATGGAAAAGGACGAACCGTCACTCTCCTCCCCCCACACTCCTCTGCAATGCTGGCAGAGGGCGGGGGACAAACTGTCACTCTCCTCCCCCCCATGTTCCTCTGCAATGCTGGTAGAGGCTGGGGACGAACTGTCACTCTCCTCCCCCCCGTGTTCGTCTATAATGTTGGGTGAGGGTGGGGACCTCGCTGAGGCCGAGACAGTTTGATGGACACCGCACACCTTTGCGGATTGAGGGCCGGGTCTTCCGCACGTGCAGGCTGTCTGCTGGGAACCGGAAGAGGCGGGCGTCTTCAAAAGAGAAGGCGAAGACGCAGCTGGTCGAATAAGCTGGAGCTCGGTGAAATCCACCTGTGTCGCTTGTTCAGCTGTAGATCGCTTGGCAAGTGCGGCGAGAGCTACAGGGCGCGGAACAAAAGGCTGCACGGGTTGTGGCTGAGACTGAACAACTGCGGCAAAAGTACGCTGTCGGTTGTTGGGAATACCCAACTTGGCCTTGGCAGCAGGGTACGAGAGGCCCTCCAGGGTCTTGAGGCGCTGGATCGCCTTCTCGTCGTTCCACTTCGAACAGGACCTGGCATAAGCAGCGTGGGAGTCACCACAGTTTACACAGCAGGGCTCTGAAGTGCATCCAGTCCCTTCGTGGTCGCGGGAACCACAATTGGCGCACCTACAGGACCGCTGGGAATGTCCATACCTCTGGCACTTAAAACAGCGTAGAGGATTTGGTATATAAGGACGAACTGCACATAACAAGTAACCAGCTTTTATTTCAGTAGGTACCTTCGGGCTGTTAAAAGTCAAAATAACATTTCGTGATTTGATCAGCGCGCCATCGCGCCTGAAAGTCATGCGTCGGGCAGCTATGACACCCTGATCAGCAAGTTCACACACAAGTTCATCTTCATCGCAGACCAACAAGTCGGGCTCAGAAATGACTCCCTTGGAGGTGTTGAGATACGGATGTGCCGTCACTTGAACTGGAATATCCTGGAAGTCTGGTCAACTGCAGAAGAGATTTGCTCTGAGAGAGAGTGCAAGTTTCCACAAGCAGGTCACCAGAGCGTAGCTTCTTCACTGACTTCAAAGAGCCAGCAACACCCGCAAGTGCCTTCGAGATGAAAAAAGGAGACTTTGAGGAAAGTTTCAACATCTGGTCAGTAGAAGAAATGACGAGAAAAGTAGCTTGAGGTATCGAATCTGCAAGTGTAATGCGACGTTTCTGAGCTGACGGCTCAACACCTGGATCTAAAGATACGTCGCGGTGATGTCGTTTCTCAACGAAAGTTCTCTTCAGTGTGTTATGTGTGGGAGGTGGTTGAGGCAAATTTGGCGCCTGATCAATCACCATATCCTGTTGCTTTTTAAATTTTGAGGAGGGTTTATGTTTCCCCATAGGAGGAAGAAAGAATTCATCTGCAACGTACTCCGCCCACAATCGAGCCCAACAGGGGAGAACTGGAGGTCCGCAAGCCAAACATATGACGCAAGACACAGTTCTAGAGCTTAGTTGCAAATATAGTCCGTTGGCTGTAATCACACGCACTCGGCGGACACTTCGGCCTCCGGGTACCGTCATGCCAACGCCTTTGGCATGATCCCACAGCCCCCGGGCTCACCCTGCCGTGCAATACGACAAAAAGCCGCTAAAGCCCTGCACACAACTTGGTACAAGACTTCTGACCAGAGGTGGGTTAGGCTCTAGCCTCCCGTTTACAGCGAAGCCGGGGTCGAAGAGGAGTGTTGGTACACAGGAGGCACTTAACCGGTCTCCTGCGACCTCAGCCGCCAGACATCCCATTTCCGCCTCACGGGTCTCCGCACGCGGCAAACATGCAGGTAGGTCTAGCACCCAAACCAGCTAAAAAGGAAAAAAAAAAGAAATCCAAAGAAGACAAATCCTGGCAGGGAACCTAAACGGAATCTCAAAGCAACCTACGAACTGAGTTAATATAAATCAGTTAGTGGTGGAGGGGTAACAAAACCACAAGACCGGGGTGTTAGTACATAACGTGGTAGAGATTAGGTAGAGAACACAACACGGGCAACTAGCCAGTGGAGAAAATAAATAAAAACGAAAAAGCGAGACACAAGACCAGCTCGGGAACGTGGGGCCGCGACTCCCCAACAGCTGGATGAACAGCCGTCCCTGCAAACACCAACAGCAAAGCGGTGGCATGACATCAGATGTTGACCAGTCACAAGGTCAGCTCGGGCCGTGGGGGCGCCGCTCCCCAAATAACTGGAAAACCAGTTATCCCCGTGCGGGGTCCCATACCTGGAAGGAGTGAGTAAAGAAATCAATAGGCACTGTGCTAAATATGACTTACAACTAGGAAGCTCAGTGCACACCGTGAAAAGTATGACTGTCAACAAAAAAAACAGGAAAAAATGCTAGAAGAATCAGGAACCTACGAAATTCCAATTGCACACATACCCCCAATATCGTACATTGAAAGTACGAAAAACAGATTAAAAAAAAGACTTAAACAACACATATCTAACTGGCAAAAAAGAAGCCAAAACTGCTTTAGTGCAATTCTGCATGGAAAACCGGACATTCCCAAAGTTCGATGAAATTAAAATGCTAAAAAGAATAAAAAATCGGAAAGGCAAATGAGGAGGGAAGAAGCAATATTAATCTACAAAAATAAAGCGAGGGTATGTAACCAGAACGACCCTAGCACATTATCGGGCCTGTGGAAAGAACTAATAAGACAAGAAAAACAACAACAAAAGAAAAACCGGCAAAAAAAGACAAGAAAACCAGGATAGGAGAAGAAAATTTGAAAAAAAAAAAAAAAAAGTACAAAAAAAAAATGTTTTTAACAAAACATAGATGGCGCCAGCCGGGCTTGATAACGAAATATATCCGGGAAAGTATTTCCGACGAATGGCAACAAGGAGTATCGGACTCCATTAGGGCGAAGTTAACCACAAATCGGTGGTAAAGTCACCACGCTCCTGAAGATGCCCAGAGTATGGGCGAAAATTTCGAGTATAATGAACGGTAAAAATTGATGTTTGAATCCTAAGGCAAAGATCCAATGAGTATACACAGCGAAAAGTGTGAGAAGTAAAGCCAGTCATCGCATACAACGGATTTTAGGACAATAACATCAACAAAGACCGGAAAACACGTGCGTGAAATGTTCCCGTCGCTAGAAAGGAATGCCAAGGTAAGCATTATCCGCTAGATTTTTGTACAAGTTAATTTGAAATATTGCACGTAAAAGAGAATAGTAGAATAATTAGAGCTATATAATAGTTAGAATTAGAACTACTAAGTGGAATTGAAGTGGGAATGTTTTAAGAACTGTGTTGTCACTGCTGCTAAAGAGGTATGTGGCACCACAACAGTGGGTAACAATAGTTGATGCTTAGTGGAATAGCGAGATTGAAGAGGCAGTAAAGAGAAAGAAGGAAGCCTATTTGGGGATGTTGCAAGGTAGAGTCTCTGTGGATGAATATCGCTGTAAGAAGCGTGATGCTGCTAAGCTGGTTCGCCACAGTAAGGCAAAAGATACGAAGGAGAAAGTGGAAAAGCATGAACTGGCTTTTTGGAAAGATAGGAAGTCCTTTTGGAAGTACATGAGACTCAGGAAAAATAAGGGAAACGAAGTTGTAAGTTGTGTGAAGAATGAGATTGGGGAAATGTTATGGGAGCCCAATGAGTTAAGTGACAGATGGGGTGAATACTTCTGTGAGTTATTAGATCAGGAAAGCAAAGATGATTCTGAGACAGACGCAGACGAAGTCACAATGAAGGATGAAAGCACAGGAGGGATCTCAAGAGAAGAAGTGTGTAAAGCTCTAAAATCTTTTCAGAATGGTAAGGCTCCGGGAGTTGATGGCATAACTGCAGAGATGTTGAAATACGGTGGTGACTGTATAAGATGGGTTCCATTTCAACTCAGGCAGGGTCGTACCATCATGGTCTCAGATTTCTTTAAAAAAATTAAGGGGTGTTCCTTGACTAAAATAAGGAGACCCATATTTTTCTTTCGGCAAGAAAAAATTTTCCCTTCGAGATAGAGGGTTTCAAATCTTGCACCGTCAAACAAGCTCTCTAGAAAACGGTTATTTTTCCTAACTTCAGCGGGTCATTGCAGCAGGGTTAAAAAAGATATCGTGTTCTTGTATTTTTTTACATTGTGTATATAACATATAATAATATATGGTGCTAATATTTGCTACACATCGTATGATTAAAATTTAAAAAATCGTAAACTTTGTGATTTTTAAAAAAAATTGAATTTTTTAAGTTTTTTAAACAGGTTTGGATGGAGTTTTTTCTATATTCGTTTTTTTCGTTAAAGACATACAAATGTGCACTTTATTTGTAATTTTTTGTGTGTCTGTGAAACTGCTAGTTTCCGCGTTTCGGCAGCATTAAAAACAGCCGATTTTGAAAAATCTCTAACTTTGCCAACGATTTTCTCAAAAAGGCCATTTTTTAAAATTCTGAAAATTAAGTCCCTGTTTCATTATCAACAGGAGAATATCTGTGTAAATTTTCACGGACCTAAAAATGCCCGTTTCCGAGTTAGACGCGTTTGAATTCGGTTTGAAAGCCTACGATTTCCCGTGTTCTAAAGGCGCCATTTTGGAAAAATCTCAGGCGCAAAGTACGTACGTTATCTCTTACCCGAATCAAAGCATTAGATATTCTTTGCCCGAATGATGGAATGAGAGCATTGGGTCAGCTGGCCCTGGTTGGATACATCCACCTCACCCTTCCACGAGTGATGACATGCCTATAAAACTGTCGGGGGGGGACCAATACATAAAGAAAATTCTTGCTGCTCCACTAACAAAGTTGAGTTGCGAAAGACAGCAGCAGTTGCTTGTTTGTTTACGTTATATACTTAAACATCGCATAAGAAAAGACTATGAAAGAGTAGAAAACTGTTGTGAAATAATTTTAAGAAAAAGAGTGCAGGCACGTGTACCGTAAGTTAATTTTCGATGGCTAAACAACCTCGAGTTTTTCTGGGAGTTGCTAATTGTAGGCTACTGTCAGAAGAGAGCAGTTGCTGTTTTGTTATAGTTGCTAAAGTTAACCTCAGTTTTTCGTAATAGTAAAATATTCGCTCAGGAGAATTTTGTTCTCTGCGAACGGGGGAGGAGGTGCAATGCTCTTGACCTCGCTGCTGGGTTGATAGCGCTGGTCGCTACCGAAACTCTGCTTACCTCCTCTCCAAAACGTAATGGCAATTGTCTAATCTACTAAATAAATAACAATTAACACATATGCGTGCATGCTTATTCATAAAATATAAGTTGAGTATATTTCCTGTTCAATCAACTGATTTTACAAGTAGAATACATATACAACTTATGCACTTATAATGGTGTAAAGATTTTTATCTATTTAAAACATATTCATAAATTTCAATTTTTTTAAAGAGGGGGGGGGTGATTGTGTTCTTAGTGATTTCCACCTGGGCCACGATAAACCATGCACCGCCCATGGCTTCTGTTCCCTTAGAAGATAATTCTGGATCGATGGGAGACCAGCGGAGTTTTGACACACCCCCACCCACCCCCTCACGTGTTGGTGAGGTGTCTCAAAGCTAGGTAGCTTTCAAAAATGTTTCAACTTAGTTGGCTGGTAACAAGAGAGGGATTCCATTTCAACTCTGGCAGGGTCGTACCATCACGGTCTCAGATTTCTCTAAAAAAATTAAGGGGGTGTTCCTTGATTAAAATAAGGAGACCCATATCTTTTCTTTCGGCAAGAAAAAATTTTCCCTTTGAGACAGAGGTTTTCAAATCTTCCACCGTCAAACAAGCTCTCTAAAAAACGGTTATTTTTCCTAACTTCAGCGAGTCATTGCAGCAGAATTAAAGATATTTTGTTCCAGTATTTTTTATTACATTGTGTGTATAACGTATAATAATAAGTGATGCTAATATTTTTTACACATCGTATGATTAAAATTTTAAAAAATCGTAAACTTTGATTTAAAAAAAAATTGAAATTTTTAAGATTTTTTTAACTGGTTCAAATGGAGTTTTTTTCTATACTCGTTTTTTTGTTAAAGACATACAAATGTGCACTTTATTTGCAATTTTTTATGTGTCTGTTCTAGTTTCCGCAGCGTTAAAAACAGCCGATTTTGAAAAATCTCCAACTTTGCCAACGATTTTCTCAAAAAAGCCCTTTTTTAAAATTCTGAAAATTAAATCCCTGTTTTATTATCAACAGGAGAATATCTGTGTAAATTTTCACAGACCTAAAAACGCCCGTTTTCCGAGTTAGACGCGTTTGAATTTGGTTTGAAAACCTACAATTTCTCCGTGTTCTAAAGGCGCCATTTTGGAAAAATCTAAGGCGCAAAGTACGTTTTCTCTTACTCGAATGAGAGTGTTGGATCCGTCCACCTCACCCTACCCTGAGCGATAACATGCCTAAGAAACGGTCTTGGGGGAAAAAATAACAAATCTATATATAGAGAGAATTGAATGTATGTCAATTTAGAACATCAAAACTTGGTATGCTATCTCATAGTACCCTAACTTAGACCGTAGATGGTTTTCGAAGAGGGGAGCCCGGGTCAAAGGGCCCCACGCAAAATTTCCGTAAAATCTAGTTTTCAATTTAGAACCATCAAATTTGGTATACTTTTTCTTGGCACCCTAACTTTGACTAGACGGTTTTGGGAAGGGGTCGGAACCCGGGGTCAAGCCCCCACCCCTACAAAATTTTCGTAAGATATTTTACAAAGTTAGGGTGCCAAGAAAAAGTATACCAAATTTGATGGTTCTAAATTGAAAACTAGATTTTAAGGAAATTTTGCGTGGGGCCCTTTGACCACGGGCTCCCACCCACCCAGGGCTCTACCCCCCATCCAAAAACCATCTACGGTCTCAGTTAGGGCACTATAGTTTACAAGTATATTTTACAGAAATTTTGTGTGGGGGCCCTTTGACCAAGGGCTCCGACCCCTTCCAAAAACAGTCTGCGGTCTAAGTTAGGGTACCATGCTATAGTATTCCAAATTTGGTGGTTCTAAATTGAAAACTAGATTTTATGGAAGTTTTGTGTGGAGCCCCTTGACCCCGGGCTCCGACCCCTTCCAAAAACCGTCTACGGTTTAAGTTAGGGTACCATGAGATAGTATACCAAGTTTGGTGGTTTTAAATTGAAAACTGTAAATTTGTTTAGCAGACATACATTCAAATCTATATATATAGATTTGTTATTTTTTTTCCAAGACCGTTTTTTAGGCGTGTTATCGCCCAGGGTAGGGTCAGGTGGACGGATCCAACGCTCTCATTCGGGTAAGAGAATATATACTTTGCGCTTGAGATTTTTCCAAAATTGCGCCTTTAGAACACGGAGAAATCGTAGGTTTTGAAATGAAATTCAAACGTGTCTAACTCGGAAACGGACGTTTTTAGGTCCGTGAAAATTTACACAGATATTCTCCTGTTGATAATGAAACAGGGATTTAATTTTCAGAATTTTAAAAAGGGCTTTTTGAGAAAATCGTTGGCAAAGTTGGAGATTTTTCAAAATCGGCTGTTTTTAACGCTGCAGAAACTAGCAGTTTCACAGACACATAAAAAATTGCAAATAAAGTGCACATTTGTATGTCTTTAACAAAAAAACGAGTATAGAAAAAAAAACTCCATTTGAACCAGTTAAAAAAAATCTTAAAAATTTCAATTTTTTTTAAAATCAAAGTTTACGATTTTTTTTTAAATTTTAATCATACGATGTGTAAAAAATATTAGCATCAAATATTATTATACGTTATACACACAATGTAATAAAAAATACCAGAACAAAAGATCTTTTTTAATTCTGCTGCAATGACTCACTGAAGTTAGGAAAAATAACCGGTTTTTTAGTGAGCTTGTTTGACGGTGGAAGATTTGAAACCCTCTGTCTCAAAGGGAAAATTTTTTTCTTGCCAAAAGAAAAGATATGGGTACCCTTATTTTAATCAAGGAACACCCCCTTAATTTTTTTAGAGAAATCTGAGACCGTGATGGTACGACCCTGCCAGAGTTGAAATGGAATCCCTCTCTTATTACCAGCAACTAAGTTGAAACATGTTTGAAAGCTACCTAGCTTTGAGACACCTCACCACCACGTGAGAGGGAGGGGTTGTCAAAACTCCGCTGGTCTCCCATCGATCCAGGATTATCTTCTAAGGGAACAGAAGCCATGGGCAGTGCATGGTTTATCGTGGCCCAGGTGGAGATCACTACGAACACAATCCCCCCCCTTTAAAAAAATTGAAATTTTTGAATATGTTTTAAATAGATAAAAATCTTTACACCATTATAAACGCATAAGTTGTATATGAATTTTACTTGTAAAATCAGCTGATTGAACAGGAAATATACTGAACTTACATTTTATGAATAAGCATGCACGCGTATGTGTTAATTGTTATTTATTTAGTAGATTAGACAATTGCCATTACGTTTTGGAGAGGAGGTAAGCAGAGTTTCGGTAGCGACCAGCGCTATCAACCCAGCAGCGAGGTCAAGAGCATTGCACCTTCTCCCTCTCGTTCGCAGAGAACAAAATTCTCCTGAGCGAATATTTTACTATTACGAAAAACTGAGAAGTTAATTTTAGCAACTATAACAAAACAGCAACTGCTCTTCTGACAGTAACTTACAATTAGCAACTCCCAGAAAAACTCGAGGGTGTTTAGCCATCGAAAATTAACTTACAGTACACGTGACTACACTCTTTTTCTTAAAATTGTTTCACAACAGTTTTCTACTCTTTCATAGTCTTTTCTTATGCGATTTTTAAGTATATACGAAACAAACAAACAACTGCTGCTGCTGTCTTTCGCAACTCAACTTTGTTAGTGGAGCAGCAAGAATTTTCTTTATGTATTGGTCCCCCCCCCCCCCCCGACAGTTTTATAGGCATGTCATCACTCGGGGAAGGGTGAAGTGGATGTATCCAACCAGGGCCAGCTGACCCAATGCTCTCATTCCATCATTCGGGCAAAGAATATCTAACGCTTTGATTCGGGTAAGAGATAACGTACGTACTTTGCGCCTGAGATTTTTCCAAAATGGCGCCATTAGAACACGGGAAATCGTAGGCTTTCAAACCGAATTCAAACGCGTCTAACTCAGAAACGGGCGTTTTCAGGTCCGTGAAAATTTACACAGATATTCTCCTGTTGATAATCAAACAGGGATTTAATTTTCAGAATTTTAAAAAATGGCCTTTTTGAGAAAATCGTTGGCAAAGTTAGAGATTTTTCAAAATCGGCTGTTTTTAACGCTGCCGAAACGCGGAAACTAGCAGTTTCACAGACACACAAAAAATTTACAAAGAAAGTGCACATTTGTATGTCTTTTACGAAAAAAACGAATATAGAAAAAACTCCATCCAAACCTGTTTAAAAAAAACTTAAAAAATTCAATTTTTTTTAAAAATCACAAAGTTTGCGATTTTTTTAAATTTTAATCATACGATGTGTAGCAAATATTAGCACCATATATTACTATATGTTATACACACAATGTAAAAAAAATACAAGAACACGATATCTTTTTTAACTCTGCTGCAATGACTCGCTGAAGTTAGGAAAACTAACCGTTTTCTAGAAAGCTTGTTTGACGTTGCAAGATTTGAAACCGTCTATCTCGAAGGGAAAATTTTTCTTGCCGAAAGAAAAAATATGGGTCTCCTTATTTTAGTCTAGGAACACCCTTAATTTTTTTAGAGGAATCTGAGACCATGATGGTACAACCCTGCCTGAGTTGAAGTGGAACCTATCATAATTGACTGGTTATCTGAATTTTGCCAGTTGTGCTGGGAGTTAGGAATGGTCCCTCGGGATTGGAAGGATGCATTGTTCCTTTGTATAAGGGAAAAGGTGATCAGACTGAATGCAAGAATTATTGTGGTATTAGCCTACTGAGTGTGCCAGGGAAAGTGTTTGGTAAGGTTGTTATTGAAAATGTACGGGTTCTTACATCATTGAAAGTGTGTGATGTTCAGAGTGGTTTTTTGCCTGGTAAAGGCTGCACTAACCAGATTTTTACATTACACACAATGATTGAAAAGTATCTGGCTGTTGGGAAGAAAGTTTTTACTGCCTTCATAGATTTAGAGAAAGCTTACGACCGAGTCAATAGGACACTTTTGTGGAAGGTATTGAATGAATATGGTGTTACTGGGAATCTACTTAATAGTGTAAAAGCCATGTATGCTGGTAGTAGAGCTTGTGTACAAGTGAATGGTGTTTTATCAAAATGGTTTTCCATTGGTGCAGGAGTTAGACAAGGTTGTGTAATGTCACCATGGCTGTTTAATATATTTATGGACGCATGCATGCGTGATGCCAAAATAGATAATAGTTAATAATCTAAAGCAACTTATGGGATTTTACTAGGAAATTTTTTCATTAATAGCAAATTTTCGGAGAAAACTCTTCTCCTTCTTCAGGCTGTCTTGTTGTCACTTTTTACTTGTCACTTTTTACTTGTCACAAGTAAAAAGTGACAACAAGACAGCCTGAAGAAGGAGAAGAGTTTTCTCTGAAAATTTGCTATTAATGAAAAAATTTCCTAGTAAAATCCCATAAGTTGCTTTAGATTATTAATTCAATTAAACTAGGAAGCCATTTCTCAACATGAGCTTTATTCAAAGAATTAGAACAGAGTATGGGTCAGATACTTGGCAAACAATCAAGAAAGTTCAACATGCTACATTGAAGATGGAAAGATCCATAGCTCAAATCAAGTTCCTGAAAAATTGCAAGGTAATAAACTTTATTCCAAATTCATTTAGACTTAGAAAACCATTTAAAGATTTACTTTCAGCCAACTTCGTAAGAAAAATAGAGCAAAAAACGTTAAAAAGAAGTATTGAAGCAAAATATAAAAATGTTGCTTATTATAAAAAAGTAAAAGTAGAAAATGAAAAGAAAATTTCTGGAATCTTAAGGGATACAGTAAAAGCAGAATTGGATGACTGGCTAAAAATTGGAGTAAGAAACAAAAATAAGAAATTTGTTAAAAAGCTGAACCTTAAAGAAGAGAAATTTTTGAAGAAAAACTATTGCAGTAAAAACAAAAAAACTGCAGTTCTTAGTCATGTAAAGGACAACACTGCTACTGGAGTTAGCCAAGAATTATTACAAGTGATAAATAAAGGAAGTAATTTCAATCTATCCAAAGAAAAAATAAATCCAGAAAAATTGGTAATTGAATTGGAAAGCATCTGCAGCACTTTAGAAAAAGAGGACCAAATTAAAGCAGACCTCCTCAGAAAAGATTACTACAATAGCCTTACAAAATTCCAGAAGCAAGTAAGGAAACCTCAAAAAAAATTTGATAATAGTCAATTAAAAGCTCTTAAAGATTTCAGAAAAAATGAAAGTATAGTTGCTGTGAAAACAGACAAAAGTAAGTTGATTACTATTATGGATAAGAAAGATTATCTAGAAAAGATGGAAGAAGAACTAAAAAAGCCTATGTATGAAGAAGTAAAAGAAAACCCACTACCAGATTTGATTAAAAAAGTCTCTAAGCTTATTTCACTTCAAAAAAAGAAAAACCAGCTTCCAGAAAACTATAAACAATTCTCAAAATTACAGTTCAGATTACCTCAAATATATGGAATAGTCAAACTGCATAAAGAACACCAACCAATTAGACCAATAATAGACTCAAAAAACTCTATTCTTTCAAATCTAAACTATTTTTTAAAGTCACACCTTCAGAATCTTTTAAAAGAGCCACCTAACTTGATAAAAAACTCAATGCAGCTAAAAGAAAAACTAGAACTTCTTCCTAAATTAGATTCTCATATTATGGGTAGTTTAGATATAGTGTCTATGTATACTCACATTAATATAGATCAACTTATAGACTTTATAGCGGAAGACTTGGCAGACCTAATAGTTTTTCACAACAAGGATAAAAACATATTAGTAGGAATTTTTGAAATGCTTACTTTCTCTTTACAGAACAACTACTTTCAATTTGGGAAAACTTTTTTCATTCAAAAATCGGGGCTAGCAATGGGCTCCCCACTCTCCCCACTCTTAGCTAACTATTATGTGGGAAAACTAGAAGAAAAGATACTAGTACAACCCACATACTTCTGCTTATATAGCAGATACATGGATGACATCTTATTTATAATAGATAGCTCAGAAATTGTTCCAGAAAGAATTCTAGACTCATTCAATGAATTAGATGATTCCCTTAAGTTCACTATTGAACTTCAAAAAGAAAGAAGAATAAACTTCTTAGATATTACTATCTATTATGAAGATGAAAAATTCCTCACTAGTTGGTATAAAAAAAACAATGAATACTAAAAGACTACTGGATTTCAATTCGTATCATCCAGTTTCTATTAAGAAAAATGTAGCAAGTCAGTTTTTAGAAAAAATTAATAAAATAGTTTCTACTGCAGATAAAAAAGAAGCCCAAAAAGAAGAGCTTAAAGTCATACTTGCAGAGAATAACTATCCTAAAGAAGAAATTGAGAAGCTTCTGAATTTTAATGGTGCGAAGAACCCACAAAAGCAACAAGTGAAATTCACTAGAAAAATTTCTTATCACAAAGGTTTATTTGAGGCTTTAAAGAGAATTAGTAAAAAATACAATATTAGGCTAGCTCCAAGTTTAGAGAACAAAGTTAAAAAAATTTTCCCTAAAATAGTTCAAAGAGAAGAAGATATTTTTAAAATGCAAGGAGTAGTTTATGAAGTAAATTGTAGTTGTGGACTATCTTACATAGGTGAAACAGGTCGCAGACTAGAAACTCGTATAGCTGAGCATAAAGCAGCTATAAAAAATTGCTCCAACAAGACTGGATTAGATAGGCATGTTAGAGAAACTGGGCACAGCATGGATTGGAATTCCCTTAAAGTAATCAGTTTCCAAAGCAATTTCCAAAAAAAGAAAACTGAAAGAAGGAATAGAGATTGAGAAAAATCAAAATTCCATCATCAATGACTGCAAAGGATTTTCCCTGCCTAACATCTGGCAGGATTTGTTGAAAAATAACCTAAACCGTCAAGGTTAACCGTAACCGTCAAGGTTAACCGTAACCGTCAAGGTTAACTGTAACCGTCAAGGTAAACCGTAACCGTGATAGTGACAAGTAAAAAGTGACAACAAAACAGCCTGAAGAAGGAGAAGAGTTTTATCCGAAAATTTGCTATTAATGAAAAAATTTCCTAGTAAAATCCCATAAGTTGCTTTAGATTATTAATTCAATTAAACTAGGAAGCCATTTCTCAACATGAGCTTTATTCAATAGATAATAGTGGTTTATGTCTTGGTGATATCCGTGTGTGCAGATTGCTGTATGCTGATGACACTGTCCTGTTGGCAGAGAGCAAAAGTGAGTTGCAGAGTATGTTGACTTGGACGCACGAAGTTTGCATGAAATTCAAACTGAGTATAAATAAGGGAAAAACCAAAGTTATGGTGTTTGAGAGAGGAACAGGTAGCACTGAATGTAATGTAAGTATAAATGGCACTGTGATTGACCAGGTGAGTGAGTTTGTGTATTTAGGAAGCATGTTTGACAGAGAGAACAAGTTGGATGGTGAAATCAGTAGGCGAGTGAATTCTTCTTTGAAAGTCATAGCTGCTCTGGTAGGTTTTCACAGGAATGATGGGTTCTCTAGAGAGTCCCGCATGGCTGTGTATGAAACAGTAATTGTTACTACTCTGATGTATGGTAGTGAAACCTCGGTACTGCAGGAGAAACATAGGAGTCGTTTGTGTGCTGGAGAAATGCGTTACTTACGTGGGGTTTGTGGCAAGACACGATATGATTGTGTGAGAAATGAAGATGTATTGCAGTTGTGTGATGTGAAGCAAAATGTTGTTAGCAAGGTGGAGACCAATATGCTTCGGTGGTTTGGCCATGTTGAAAGAATGAGTGATGAAATGCTTACTAAGAAAATCTTTTCAGCTCAAGTGGCAGGAAGGAAAGGCAGAGGAAGGCCAAGGAAGACATGGGTGGATCAGATTCAGGCGTGTCTGCATGAGAAAAAGATTATGAGTATGAAGTATAAAAGATCTTGTGTACGGCGTGTAATGGATATTAGTGAAGCACGAGTTGTATGTCAAAATCACTGTAAATGGAGAAGTTTGATACGACAGCAATAAGTAAAAATATCTGGTAGTTTGTATTTCTTTTTGGAGCCAACCTCTGAATCTCAGAGAACAGCTTAGTGATATGATGTATGCTTCTACCTAGATGACTCTCTGACCATGAATCTTTGATTGCAGCTTACATGTACGAGGAAAGCAAGATTTTCTAGAACTTGTTGCTGGACACTGTTCTGGTGATTGAACATTATCAGCTACCTCTTGACGATAATTTTTTTGAACAGATATGTAAACTGGATCACGTAGAATATCATCGTGATGAAAATACTGTGTTTTTGTACCTAATACTGCATTTTACAGTTTCAATGGCACTGTGTGTTTTAATGTCCATCTTCCCTGATCATGGGTTGATGATATCACCCATTGTGTTAAATACTCCTTCAACCATTGGTTCATGGAAGCAGCTGAGCAAAGCTTTTACTAGCTTTGACAATGCTGGGTATGTCTCAATCAAAAATATTTTAGTCCACCACTCATTTAAACACACTGGTTTCTCTTAAAATAATGCTGGAGGCAAATCTTCATCTACTTGATATCTCCTATACTTGATATCTCCTAACTTCCAGCACATATATTTGGACTTCATCGTCAGTTAGCACATTGCAGACAAGATCAGGAAGTTGTTCCAGTCTTTTCATTGTTACAGTACGTCCGCTTGCTGCAGGATCTAAGGATGAAGCATTAAGTAACAGCAGATTGGTCAATGGCAACTTATGCTGCATACACTGCAAACATGAAATACCAGCAGTATGCAACTGTTCAAAAAATTCAACACACTGATTGATTGATTGCAAAGCCGAATGGTCTCAGTAGCATGGGCTCCGCTTATCTTTTTGCAGATTATCAGGCTGTAGATCTAGAACCTTTACTTCAGAAACTTTCTTTTTTTGTATTGCTTCAGGCTTTTTACAAAGCAAGTAAGAAACTCTTTGAAAAGTCTTAACTTGTTCAGCATGAAGCCGGTGAATCATGGGTTGATTCTTCACAAATAGGCAAACATATTTTTTTAACAGAGGTAACACAGCTAAGTACAGCTGCAGTAAAAGCAAAGTTCTCTTCCTCTGATATAAACACTTTGTGATTATTGATCTCAAATACTAGTCTTGTGACGATTATACGTATTAAGAGAATACAAAGTGGTTTGTCACAATTTTTTTTTTTCAAATTGACCATGGTTTTCTCTGGATATTGACCTAGCTTCATCAGGGCGAATGGCACATAAATATTCAAATTGTATATATCATAAACAGTGTTTACAGTCATGGGTTTTAGTTAGTTGCTTACAAGTGCTTGACAGAAATGGGGTGGAGGCCATGTCATTAACAAGTTGTGAAGACTTCTGATATATATGGAAAGCTTCCAAAGTATCAAAGTTTGGTGGTTGAATCTGGCTTGTCAATTAGTTTTGCTTCTTCAAAGAGAAATTTATGGTCCTTTTCATAACAGTGTTTAGACATCGATGACTTCTTTAGGTCACAGTTCCGAATGTAGGTCGTGTGCTCCTTCAATCAAAAATACAAGGCTCTACGGGTCTGTCCTATATAGGAAACGCCACAGTCACATGGAATTTGATAAATTCCCCACAAGTTTTTGTCTTCAACATAGTCCTTTGATCCTAAAAAGTTCATTTTGTTTATGGGTTTAAAAATTACTTTAAAATTAAAGGTTTTAAGAATTTTTGAAATTTTGAAAGCAATGTCGAGAAAATGGAATAATGGCAAAATTCTCTTGCAATGGGCGCATCACAGGAGTTAACGTGGAGATATGCTTCGGTTTCCGGAATTTTGTTAGAGCTTTGTCTATAATGGAACGGGTTGTATCCTCATTGTACTGTAACACGTTTAAGGAAATAAAGTTATTTTTCCAAACTGTCTTTATCTGAACATATATGTATCACGTGATATACGCAACTGTAAAAGGCGCCGAGTTTTTGTTGCTAAGGGTGATTGGACTTGGCACGTAGAGGTGAGAGAACAGCAAAAGGCTTCCGATAAATTGTGGTTGCGAGAGATCCACTTGAGCGAGTAACCAGGACATCAAGGAACAGTAGACATCCATTATTTTCAGTTTCATAGCTGAATTGAACGTGAGAATCAATGGAATTTATAAGTTTGACTAATTCCGGAATTTCAGAATTTTTTCCTTTCCATAGAACGAAAGTATCCCCTACATATCGTATCCATAAGTCAAATTTCACGAGTTTGAAAAGTTTAAAGTATCCCCTACATATCGTATCCATAAGTCAAATTTCACGAGTTTGAAAAGTTTTTCTTCAAATCAATGCATGTAGATTTCACATAATATAGGTGACAGTGGGCTGCCCATGGCTATCTATACCTTCAGTCTGTTCATAAAACGTTCCACGAAAAGTAAAACTGTTCAGTTTTATGCAAGTGTCCACTAAACTTATTTCTTCTACTTTAGGTTGGCTGTGTTGATGCTCTATAAGGCTTGCGTTTAGGGATTCCAGAGCTCCTTTTACTGGAACATTGGTGAACATAGATACTACATCAAAGGATAGCATAAGTTGATCTACACAGGGGTGTAATTTGAGTCGATTGGTAAACTCAATGGAATTTTTCACAGGTGTTTTGTTTGGAGTGGCCAAGGTAGATAATTTTGAAGATAAGAACTTGGATAACTTATATGCTGCTGTGCTGATATTACTTACTATAGGCCAAAAAGGAACAATGGGCATATGAAGTTTTAAGACAGAGTACATAGGACTGTGAGAAATCATATAATATCAGCAATAGCAAAATCACCTAATAGGACAATGAGATACGCAGGATCCATCAATCACAAATATCTCAGGCTTTACATATTGGTTCAAGAATTTATTACGCAAATACAGCACATTAATAGCTATGAAGTCCCCGACCTCGTTATCACATATAATATCAATTTGCAAGGAGAGACAGTGTGAGAAAGAAAAGGTGGGTGTGTACGCTATACCACTGGTATATCCTAACAACATGGAAAAGATATATATAGGAATGACAAAACGATCCTTGGACATTAGATGTAAAGAACACGTACGAAGTGTAATCCAGGACATGCAGAATACAGCCCTTGCCAGCGAAGTCATGCATTGCTCGGCCGCTCCTGTATGGAATAATATTAGAAGAATTGCCCCTTACACGAATTTCAAAGAGACTGCCATCAGGGAAACAGTGAAAATCCTATCCAGCAAAGTGGCATGCAATGATATAGTTTTTACGGAACTACCAATGGTTTGGCATGTGTTATTAAAAGATGGAAACACATCGTGGTGTACTGAATAATTACGTGATAAAAATTCATGTAATATGCTCGTGATGTCACCAGCACTATTTTCAAAAAATCATCTTCGTTCTTTAAATGTTCCAATTCTCTGCATTTTTATGTCTACTATTGCCTTGAAAAAGCCTCCCAGTGGAGTGCGAAAGCTTGGCCAATATTTGTGTTGACTACACCACGAAAATAAACGGATTTTATACGCTATATGCGTTTCATTATTATTCAACTCTGGTGTATTTAAAATAAAGGTTGAAGTTTTAAGTTTGTTTATGTTTTGGCTCAGAGTTTCTGATCAATTTCTGTGTTTCTTTTAATTGTTTATCTGAAGGATCATTCTTTATTTCTTTGTAAGGCCCATCTGAAATCAGATTTTTGACTTGGTTATCATAATGCTTTTTATCTAAAACAACCACCATATAACAAAGCATTATGATAAAGTCAAAAATCTTATTTCGGATGGACCTTACAAAGAAATAAAGAATGATTCTTCAGATAAACAATTAAAAGAAATACAGAAATTGATTAAAAACTCAGAAACTCTGAGACAAAACATATAAAACAAACTTAAAACTTCATACGCTCATTGTGCA
This sequence comes from Macrothele yani, assembly GCA_039090855.1. Classification (NCBI taxonomy): domain Eukaryota; kingdom Metazoa; phylum Arthropoda; class Arachnida; order Araneae; family Macrothelidae; genus Macrothele; species Macrothele yani. The sequence continues at coordinate 100,977,561 of CM077004.1, read as the reverse complement.
AGATTCTATGTTCTCCCTAAAATACATAAATCTGGCATTCCTTTCCGAATAACTCTGCACGTGGCCTGAGACGCTTATTAAAACGTATTGAAAAATCACAGAATTTTAAACAAAAACATATTGAAAAATTATGGAAGAAATGCAACGATATAGAAAACATTCAAGACACACACTCTAAAATGTTTAATGATTGTTAGAAGCTAGAAAACATGAAAATAAACTTTATGTGCATCATTAAAAAGGTCATTTCACTGAGATTTTCGATTTCCATAGTAAATCTAATGCTTTCTGTAATCCATAGCAGACCAATGATTCAGTAGTGACTACAGAAAATCTGTAGTAGTTGGAGTCTCTCTCATACCATAGCTACGGACATCTCTGATGCTTATTCTGCATCAGTGCTTTTATGTCTAGGAGTACTCCACAGAACTTCAGCATGAATCACTACTGCTGATATTGCTGCAGAATAAGTAATTCAGCTGGCGATAGTGCCAAAAATTAGATATTGGCATCTTCATTATTCTGATTTTACAGTACTCTACAAAAAATACACAAACAGAAAAAATTTGTATACTATATAGGGTACTTTAAAATTCCACGTACAAACTTTGAGGGAAGGTAGAGAACAGCAAAAAGAACCAAAGTCACATAGGAAAACATGACTGGAAATGACACCCGAAGGTGATAGATAAGACACAAAGACACAGAAATAACACATGACAGTAAGTAGTGGAAACAACGTTATTAGGAGTAACTCAACAGTTCAACAGTAGTTGGACGCATAATATGCTTTCACAACAGGTGCTTAAAGTTTCGACCATTAGCACTGATGCATGCCTGACACAGGCAACTCATGGATCGCTGTATCTTTTCGAAAATACCGGGAGTTTCGCAGATATCACCAGCGGTGATGGCGATACATGCCACGAGGTCCATTTCTGAGTCAACGGGCATTTTGTACACCAGGGCTTTGAGAGTCCCCCACAGAAAGAAATCAGTGCTAGTTAAATCAGGTGAACGTGGGGGCCATGCGATGGGTCCACCACGCCGAATCCATCGAGCCCCAAAGGACCAGTTCAAATACTCATGGACAGGAATGCCAAAATGGGCTGGAGCCCCGTCATGTTGGAACCACATCTGCCAATGTACAGTCCTTGGAACAGTGTTCAGTAACTTTGACAGCACTTTCTTCAGAAAGGTCCGATACTTCTGGAAGTCAAGTCGGGGTGGTAACAGGTATGGGCCGACTAAACAGTCACCGACGATACCTGCCCATACATTAACAATGAAGCGTTGTTGTGCAGCATGTAATCACATAGCGTATGGGTTCTCAAGGGCCCACACATGAGCATTGTGTTGATTGAAGACGCCTTCACAAGTAAATGCAGTTTCATCCATGAACAGAACACAAGTTGGAAATTCCTGGTCAATGGCATTTTTCTGGAGAAACCACTGCGCGAATTCCACACATCGAGGATAATCTAAGTAAGGCCTGCAGTAACTGGATCCATTGCACATGAAATGGGTGTAAGGACTCAGCATGCAAAACATGCAATACAGTGGATTGCGATGCTCCTATAGCAGCGGCAATGGCATGTGTGCTTGTCTCAAGATTCTTGTCCATTGCATTCAACACCTCCTCTTCCATGGTGGAAGTTTGTGTCGATTGTAGCCACCCACTATCATGCCTGCTACCCCTGAATGTTCCACAGTCGCGCAAGTTCTGATGCAAATTGCCAAACATTTGGTGATGCAGTACCTGTCGTGATAAATTTGCATAGTAGCTCATCCATTACCGTCAGCTAACCCATACATGAGGTGCATTTACACCATCTCCACATTCGTAAAACAATGCATGTTCTTCGTACAACATCGAACGCTTGAATGAGGCAGCCCTAACTGCCCACCTGGAGCGCTGGTGAGGAGCACCACCTATCACCTTCGGGTGCCGTTTCCGGTCAAGCTTTCCTATGTGACCATAGTTTCTTTTGCTGTTCTTGACCTCCTCTCAACATTTGTACGTGGAGTTTTGAAGCACCCTGTATATAATCTGTATACATACCTGCCAACTTTCAGAAACCGAAAATTGTAAAAAAAAAACGATATATTCGATGAAATTTTAATCAATATATTCAATGAAATTACTTGTCGCGCATATTGATTAAATGTACTGAACATGTCAATTAAAAAACAATATGTTACCTAAATCAAGTATCAACTTTTAATTGATATGACTAGAGATGTTGGAATTTATCGACACGTTTATGTTGGAATTTATCGACACGTTTAATCTAAAAAGAAGGATGTTCCACCCTTTGACCCCACCCACCCCAATCTAATAGGATCATATCCCACGCCATCACGGAACAAACTAAAATGTTTTCAAAAATAAACCATTTTCATGCTAGGATTATCTTACGGACAGACGGACGATGAAACAGTCAAATAAAAAGAAATGAAATAAATGAGTGACACTAATTCGTAACTTATGCTCAACTAAAAACGAAGTGAACAAACATTTTGCATGAATCGAATCCAGTTCACTATAACAAAGGAAGTTAATTTTGTATATTTTTTTCCACGCAGTCAACGTTAGATTTGTGCTTGGCACTAGAAATATGATTAGTAATATCATTCCTTCCACCACACCAAATGCTGAAATTACATCGACACATAGTGCAAAATGCATATTTTTCATTTTTTGAAGATTTTGCAATACACTGGAATTCCGCAGAATACGCATCACGGAATGTTTGATAGTACCCCCCCCCTCTTTATATTGCTGGTTCATCGCGAATCACTAATACTAAATTTATTGACACTTGAAAAAAATGCAAGTAAAACTGCTAGAGTAAAACAGTAACAGCTTAAAGAGATGCAATTTGCAGAGGAAAAAATAGTACCCCAACATATTAATTTTGTTGAATCAGGGAGCGATGCACAAAAAAAAAAAAAATGGTTGAAAGCGTAGAAAACTTACTAATGGAAAAGCAAAAAAATCATTGCTGGAGAAGCACTGGCTTAAATGAACACTGGACTTTTTTTTTCTTTTTTAACTTCCTCTTATAGTAGCATTCTTTCGTTAGGTCAAATTTATTGCCACAGAAGAAGTTACGAAACCATGCCTCAATGCATTTTTAATTTCACAAAACTGGCAGCTTTTGCTTAATTTCGTAATGTTGGGTATTGATCTGGGCTTAAAAATTCCAGATTTAAAATCTGTTTGAGTTTTTTTTCTGCGATAACTACGTTCTGAAATAGCATTTCGAACTGGAAGTAATAACATGTGCTCGAATGCAAGACACACCCCACGCTGGTCTACCGAGAAGATGCGACCCCGACCCGGGGGATGAACAATGCATTATCTGAAAAGGAGAACGGGAGAAGGGGGGGGGGAAACACTGAGAGAGAGAACGTGATTGTAACCCTTCGTTACGCAGAGCAAGGTCATGGTGGGAATTGAGGTCACCAGCATTGTGCAGCTTGCACAGGGGAAGGTGAGGCTGGGCATGTGACTTTTCAGCCGTAGTGATCCATCCAAAAGTCCACGGCGAGCAGAAAATCATGCCGCTCGCACTTTCTCGTCACAGCGGAAATAAGAGAATTTTTTCTTTTTAATCATCTCATGTTAAGTATTTTTTGAAGTGGAATAAAGATTTTTTTTTTTTTTGCTCTTGAAATGGGGAGAAAAAAAAATAGGGATTATTGGTATGAGAATAAAAAATTGGAAGAAATCACTTTTTGATCGGAATATTGGAAAGATGGAAGCTTCATAATAGAAATCCAAATTTTGAAAATAAAATTGTCAGAACAGAATTTGAAAACTCAGGTGCCAGGTGAAAATTTTCTGGCATCATGGTGACTGGGTGCATTGGATTTGCAGATATCTAGCAGAACTTATCAGTAATCAATAGGGGATTTTTCAGTAATGTTTCAGTAATGGAACACAAACTTTCAGTAATATTTTCAGTAATGTAACATGCCATTTTTTTTCAAAGTTAAGGACCATATTATAGTACTACTGTGTAACCTGTAATACTTGTAGTATAGTAACTTAATTTCACATGAATTACAGGACACTAGTTGGGTCATTCCATGTGAAATCAGCAAGGGTGGGTTGCTTGACCAATTTATATTTTTGTTATATTCCCATCGTAGTTAGTACCATTAGTGAGTAGACCAAAACAATTTTTAGTTTTTTTTTATCTGCCGCCATTTTGGATCTACACCTATTTTTACCTGCCGAAAAGGGCAAAAATTAGGGTTTTCAAGGGTTCTCGGAAATGGCTGTTACTCGATAACTACTTGAGATAACTAAATAAACCTTTTACCTCCTGAAAGTAGACATTTTGAGGTTTCATAAAAGGTACTTACTTCAAATGTAGCTTTTAATCTAACTAGATGAAAATGGACTTGTATTCAACACATGCAATTCGCAAAATCACCATTTTTAGGAAGCTGTAACTCAGGAAGGGCTTAAAACCACAAACTAAAACTTTTTCCGTACCAACTATGGATAGGTAGGTTTTAGCTTATTAAGAAAAAAATTCATGTTTTAAGCCCCTTGCGAAATTTTTTTAACCCTAAAGTTGCCAAATTTGCAAAAAATGCAGACTTCAAGGTCAAATATCTTAAAACGGCAATCTGCAAAAAATCTGAAATTTTTTGTACCTATTGGTACCCTATCAATGATATGAATTTCATTTTGTGGTTCAGCTGGGTTTCTGAATTATAAGGACTCAAAATGTTGTAAAAAAAACCTCTCTCACGAGAGCAATTACACATTTTGGTCGTTATTCTGAGTAAATATTATATACATATAGATTTATTATGCTTTTAAATATGATATTTTGAGCTGAAACTAGTGGTCAGTCAGGCTGCACCAAGAAGATTTTGAACTGCAAAAAAAGGAGGGGGGGGAGTATTTTAAAATATATTTTTTTATGCAGCCTTCCTGTGTGATGATTCCCAGGACACGATCGAATTGCATCTACTAGTATGACATTTCAATATGTTGTACACACACACACCCTTCCTAGGATTGCATATGCCCCTTCCTAGGATTGCCACTTTCCTAGGATTGCATATGCAGGTAAACTTTTAAGACTGCAAAAATGCAGTGTTCTCTGGAGTTTATTTTGGGATGAAAATTGTGAAAATCAATGTTATGAAATTTCAAAAATTCAACCAATTAATGAATTCCAAGACTGTGATGTCAACCTTTTAAAAATAAGGGTTCATTGTGATGACATTTCCACTCTTTGTACATATCTCTTCCAAAAGTATGTTTGCAGGTACAGACACTTATTTGGGAGAGTATGCTGTGATCCTTTGTCATATCACAAGAAAATTGTCAAGAAGCAATTGAGAGAAGTAACTGTGGAACTTAGTGAAAAGTGGCCTTCATTGTCTCTTATTCCAAGGAAATCTGTATGCTGTACTTGCTATAAAAAACAACTTTCAAGTGAAACGATTGAAGATGAAATTCACATTGAAGATGCAGTGCCTTTCACTACACCAGAAGTTGTTTTAGAAGAAATTAATGAAGTTGGAACTGCTCTGGGTTTATCACCAGTTAAAATTCGGAAATTGAGTGACAAAAAGAAACATTTAGAGGTTAAAAGAACATTGAAAAAATTTTCAACAGCTGTTCAGAAAAAACTGTCACACTCGTTTCAGATGCAAGAAAGTCAGTCCATTGATGAAGTGGAAAAAGTCGGTAAAGATAATGAAACAGCACTCGCAGACATTGAGTATTTAGTCCAAAGCATTAAACACAGGCTTAAAAGTTGTAACAGAAATTCTGAAAAAAATTAAAGTTATCAGTGTTGTTCCTCATAGCTGGTCCATAAAGAAAACTATACAAGAGTTAAGTGTAAGTACGTATTTAGTAAGAAAAGCACGGGGCCTAATTAAAACACATGGTATCATTCCAGAGGTAAATATTCACAAGCGTGGTAAACAACTATTGAAAGAAACTGTGGACTTAGTTGTAAATTTTTATCAAAGTGATGAAATCAGCAGGATGTGCCCTGGAATGAAAGACACTAAATGAGTTTGTTTAGAAGATGGAACCAAGCAGGTAAAACAGCAACGGCTCATACTGTGTAAATTAAAAGAAGCATATGAGAAATTCAAATTTGAACATCCAACCATTACGATAGGATTTTCTAAATTCTGCATACTACGCCCAAAATGGTGTGTTCTTGCTGGACCTAATGGCACACATTCAGTTTGCGTCTGCTCCACTCACCAAAATGTCAAGTTGATGGCGAGTGCTATACAGTTACGTGATTTTAGATATCTTATTTCTAAAGTGGTTTGTGATATTGCAAATGAAGACTGCATGTTTGGATTATGTACAAAGTGTCCAGGAGTTGAAGTTCTCAGGGAAGAGTTCAACCCTGAGTTTGAAGATGAGCTGATAACATACAAGCAATGGGTCATAACTGACCACTGCAAACTTGTAACACTTGTTGAACCGTATGATGATTTTAAAGAAAATTTCCTTACCAAACTTCAAGATTTGAAAAGCCACCATTTTATTGCAAAAAGCCAGTCGAATTTTTTAAAAATGAAAAAGGAAAACTTGAAAAGGGATGAATGCATAGTCATTGGGGATTTTTCTGAATATTACACTTTCATCATACAGGATGAAATTCAGAGTTTCCACTGGCTTAATTCCCAAGCAACAGTTCATCCTTTTTGCATTTACTACAGAGATGAAAATGGGGAACTGTTTTGTAGAAGTGTGTGCTTCCTAAGTGACTGTCTAATTCACAATACGGCTGCTGTTTATACTTTTCAAAAGAAACCGATACCTCTTGTACAATCTCTAAATGGAAGCATGAAAAAAGTTATTTATTTTTCAGATGGGTCTTGCAGCCCAATACAAAAACAGGAAGAATTTTGCTAACTTGTGCAAACACAAGGAAGACTTTGATTTAGATGCGGAGTGGCACTTCTTTGCCACAAGTCATGGTAAAGGCCCCTGTGATGGTATCGGTGGGACTGTAACAAGACTTGTAGCAAAAGCGAGCCTTGAAAGAACAGCAAAAAATCCCATTTCAACAGTTAAAGACATGTATGACTTTTGTGAAAAGAAAATAACTGGAATTAATTTTTTTTTAATTGACCAAGAAGTGATTAGAAAAGAAGATGGAAAGCTCACAAAGTGGTTTTCTGAAGCTCGACCAGTGCCTAATACACAAGGAAACCATAGTTTTGTTCCAAAGGATGGCACTACTTTGGTTATCAGCAGAAATTCATCTTTCCCAGACAAGCATAACTTCATGTTCAAGATACTTAATGAAGATGAAGTTGATATAAAAAACATCAAGGAGAGAGATAACATTGTATGTGTTTACAGGAAAAAATGGTTTGTAGCTCGGGTTGAAGAAATGTCGAAAAAAAATTATAACATCTGGGCTAAGTTTTACAATCCAAGTGGACCTTCTACAACTTTCAGTATGAAAGAAAATGAGGAAAAGGTTTGGATTCCGATGCAAAATGTACTGGCCAAGTTATCACCTCTTGAATTTACAACATCAACCGGGCGGACGCACAATATTACCCAAGAAAAGAACACTGAACTCTCTTTTAAGTTAATGTCTCACTCAAAATTTTAAGTCATGTTGAAAAAAAAAAAAACCCACTAAAAATCAAAATTGCAAAACTTTACCCTTTTGATGTGTCATGTGGTAGCCAGTAACTTGGAGGAGGAAACAAACAAACTTCTACTTTCTCAAAAAAAAAAAACGAACTTGTAAATGTTTTTATACAATACAAGCATACCGAAGATTTTTGTAAATACAATTACATATATCTTAAGTAATTACATTTACTTTGTGCTTATGATCATAACACGAAATTTGGAAACTTGCTGGGTGCACCAGACTGCTCAAGGTAAGCTTAAAATGCTTAAAATATTAGCAAAATTTTTCTTTAAATAAGAAATCTAATAATTGTGTTAATTGTATTTTTAATGATATAACGTAAGCTCAAAATTTTAGCAAAAATTTTAAAATAATAAATCTAATAATTGTGTTTAAGTGTATTTTTAATGATATGTATATAATATTTGCTCAGAAACACGACATAAATGTATGTTATTGTTTTTGTGAGAGAGGTTTTTTTTACAACATTTTGAGTCCTTATAATTCAGAAACCCAGCTGAACCACAAAATGAAATTCATATCATTGATAGAGTACCAATAGGTGAGTTCACACAAAAAATTTCAGATTTTTTGCAGATTGCCCTGATATTTGACCTTGAAATCTGCATTTTTTGCAAATTTGGCAACTTTAGGGTTAAAAAAATTTAGCAAGGGGCTTAAAACATGATTTTTTTCTTAATAAGCTAAAACCTACCTATCCATAGTTGGTAAGGAAAAAGTTTTAGTTTGTGGTTTTAAGCCCTTCCTGAGTTACAGCTTCCTAAAAATGGTGATTTTGCGAATTGCATGTGCTGAATACAAGTCCATTTTCATCTGGTTAGATTAAAAGCTACATTTGAAGTAAGTACCTTTTATGAAACCTCAAAATGTCTACTTTCAGGGGTAAAAGGTTTATTTAGTTATCTCAAGCAGTTATCGAGTAACAGCCATTTCCGAGAACCCTTGAAAACCCTAATTTTTGCCCTTCTAGGCAAGTAAAAATAGGTGTAGATCCAAAATGGCGGCAGATAAAAAAAAAAAACTAAAAATTGTTTTGGTCTACTCACTAATGGTTACTAACTACGATGGGAATATAAAAAAATATATAAATTGGTCAAGCAACCATTTATTCTGAAATTTGCTGATTTCACGTGGAATGACCCTATCATAAAATATTCCGTTATAGTCCTGCTTTAATGAATTTTTCTTTGTTTCTAAATTTGACAATTTGATGAATACTGTTAAACAGAAATTATATTAATACAGAAAATTTAAATTAATAAATCTAAAAAGATTATATAATGGCTGTGTATTTTACAAATCCTTTACTATTATATAAATTTATTCTTTCAACAGCACAATTATGAGAATGTATTTTAACAAATCCTTTACTATCACATAAATTTCTTTTTGAAAATTAGAAGTGTGGTTAGAAATTAATGTATACTTATATCTATAAATTTCTTTAAACTAGTTGGCTGCCTTGGTTACATTTCAGTGCTGCCACTGTGGCATGCTTTGCAGCAGCTAATTCTTTTTCTGAAAATGCAGCAGAATGGCAAACCTCTGAAAATGATGTCATCTTCACTTTTAAGGCTAACAATGACCCTAAAGTTTCAGTGGCTAGGTTCACCCACCCCGTGCAAATGGAACAGAAAACACACTCCACGTCCTACCCCAGCTGTAACAAACTATGTCAAAACCAGTCTCACTGTACCATGTGACCTTCTCTCTCGGGCCACTGTCACACTTGCTTCAGTTGAGCGGAGGACATGAAGATATATCGACAAAACCAGAGCGACGCCCCACCTCCTGCCAGAATTTGCCGGGGGAAATTTTTTATTTAAAGGAGTATTTTTACTCCTTTGAAAAAATTTAGGGAGTAATTTTCAAAAGTTGGGAGTATTTTAGGAAAATTAACAGATGAAATAAAATACTTACAAAAATGCTAGGCAATTATGAAAAATCAATCCAAATTTTTTCATATAAAAAATATTTCACTACAGCTTCCTGTATTTAGAATTTGGATCCGATTTGTTTCTTGTTTTAGAAATAAATATAATATTAACATTTTAAAACAATAACATTAAATTCATCATGTTTTGTAATGACCACATGGAACAGCAAATGTGTTCAAGAAGTGAAAACATTGCACTTTTGAGGTTCTTATAGGCATCTAAAAATATCTAATTAACTTCTCAGCAAGTTACACACCCACATTTTTTTTTCCTGCAGCTGCACAGCATCCGGTGCTTAAATTTTAATTTTGCTGATATCTTTGTTTTTCTTCCCATTTCTTTACCATTTCTTTATTCTGTTTTTTTTTTTTTTAATGCCCTTGGATGACAATTTTATCCATCAAGAATGCATGATAGTTTTCACTATTTTGGATAAAAAATGAATAGTGTAACTTTGAAAATATAAGTACCTTTGAACACCATGCATCAATTTTTACAAATTTTTCAGCTTTGTCACTTTCGTTTTTTTGGGGGGAACGGGACTGACATCAGCGATTTCGAAGTTTCTCTGAAGGTTATGAAGGTTTCTTTAAATGACGATTTCCAGAAATTTTTGAGGGAATACAATAGTGATAAAAATGGCTTCATTTCTGGTTATTTAGAATTGGAGGAAGAACATGGAAAATTGCTAAAAGACTTGAATCTACTGGGTATTTGTACTCTATCCGTTGCAGCAGATTATTCTGTTTTCGGACATGTTTAAGTAAAGAAACAAAGCTAAACATCACAAATTAATTTTTACTGTGTTATTACGAATTTTTATTATACAATAATTACTGACCACTTCAATAATAATGTTAACAATGACGTTATTTCATGCTAAATCGTGTCAGACGGCTGGGAAAGGTTTTTAGATCATCTCATGCGGCAGCATCTACCAGTGGTTACGACAAGTCAAAACTCGAATAACAAAACTTATTTAATCCGTCAGGAGTTTTACATTCCCAGAATACAGTTTCACACCCAGGACCCCAAATTGGTGGCAAAGTTTATTTATTTTATTTGTGTGTTTTCTTTTTTTTTTTGTAAATTGGAGGTTAAAATTAAGCAGTACATAACACAGAAGAGTCAAAATTTTCCAATAAAAGTTTGAAATAAATAATACAATTTGGTATGTTCATATTCATACCATTGTATTATATTTTCATATTCTTAATTTATAGGTTTTTATTGATACTTTGATGCACTATCACTGAGCACTGACGCTTAACTTTAGGAAACAAATTTCTCTGTTGATTTGATTTCGATATAACACCATTATTATGCGCGAAAATGTTAATTTAATGTCAGTTGGTCTTATTTAATTTAAATTTCGTTACTTTTTTTTTTTCTGAGTTGGCTTTTATCAATAGATTATCGTTTGTTAAAGCAACATATTTTTTTAATAGCAAAACTTTCTAAATTTAAAAGTTACGTTTAAAAGGGTCCCCCAAAATTAATTGGGCCCAGGGACCCCGATTGCGTTAAGACGTCCTTGTTCACACCTTTTCAATTGGATCCAGTTTTCATCAACTTTGCTCAAAATATGAAGAAAAAGAATTACAATTTTTTATCTTAATAAAATATTATTTTAAAAATTATTTGCTATAGGTTTAAGTGGAATTACCAATATCTATGTAATTTACAATGTCATTAATTTTATTAATAAGTGTTCTGCATACAGTAATGGCAATTATCGGATTATTATTCTCGTTAACAAAAGCAACGTAACTCAAAAATTTTACAAAGTTATTTAATTTTCAGTTCACACCCCATTCAAGAGAACGTATATCGCCATCTATGGTATGCACTAGTCATTAGAAAAAAACAACTGTACTTGTAACTTTATAGCGAATGAGAATCTCTACAAAATATACAAAAAATATTTAGAATCAGAAATTTACTGAAACCCTGAGAATTAAATACTTCAGTTTTTCTTAGAAAGAGATTTGTTTGTCTGGTACCATTAGGTCTGCTCACATATGACTGTTCAATGAATAATGCTAATAGTAGGAATGTTGGGATAAGAAACGGAGCAAGATGAAAACTAGAGAATAGTTATTTGTTGCATCTGCTTTATTTCTGCATTGGTCAAAGAAGATCACAGAGAAACAAGATACAAACCAGTCTTTTATGTTTGCATCCACTTTATTTGCGCATCAGTTACACAAATTTTCTGACTGCTTTGAAAAACGCAATGTTTACATCTGCTCTGTCCTTAGTGACATCATATCGATTTATCGGTAGTCAAGGCATATCATCTTTGACGTCAGCATGGTATCCAAGCCTTGTGAACTTAGCATCTCCCTCTTACACTCATCTCCGCAGAGTGCGGCTGACTTGTGTCTAACTGATGGCAGATGATGTAAGCAACAATACAGGGCTTGTGACCCACCCTACATAATACTGGCTCAGCGCCAGGCTTTCTTCCCACTTAACTTTCAAGGCAAACAAGCAAAACACATTTCTCCTCCTCGGAGAAAAAAGAAAGAAACAAGGAGCTGCGTTACAAACTTTATTCAGAGGCTTTTGCATTGATCAATTACAAAACCAGTAAAACAGGGTGTCTACTGATTTCCAATGAACCAAATTCATGACTTTTTAATGGCCTCTTCAGTTAAATTCATGACCTCGACAATGTGGCACAACGACAACCATTTTCTTTGCACTTTGCTGATCTGGAGGAGTTTTTAACTATTATTTTGCACATTACTGTTTTCTGATTGTAGCTGTTTTAGCAGCAGACTTAGGAGAAATAAAGAAAACACTATCATCATTACATCAACATTACCAAACCAAAATAAATTTCTGAGAAGGGCTTTTACAATTCTTTCAAGTAAGCAAGTGACTTTATTGAAATAATCAGTCTAAAGTAAAACTATCTTTGGAATTATTGTTTTTGTGGGCAGAGTTATATGAAGAAGAGAGACAAGAAGATCCAGCATTAAAAATATGCACCCAATGAAACTCAATATCTGTGCCAAAACAAAATACAGAATTCTATTTTATTAAAATAAAGAAATAAAATTTCAGTTAATCATGTAAATGATATCAACCTGACAAACTAAAACCATTTTCTTAATGCAATGATTTACAGAAATACTAAAAAAGTTATGGTGTTAAGTGCATCTTAATATTTCAGATCAGACAAGATAGTTAGTACTTATTAAAAGACTATTTTATGACAGCTTAATATCTTTTAATCCAAATGTAACATTTTTTTGTTCTTTCCGGTAGTGAATAATTGTGATGCTATGAATATGGATAGCTAGTCATAAGTTTTATATAACGAGATCATATACAAATTTATCATACTTGGAAAGACAATTATGACAACTATACACATTCACAATGACAAGAAGAATCCCTAAATCAAGAAAAAAACAGAAATAATAAAATAAAATGTACAACTTTTGTGAAATAAGACTTATTTTGATTGTTTTAAAAAATGTTGGGCAATTATACTTCAAATGTGTTTGGCACAAGGGCTTAAGAAAATGTTTCATCGCCAAAAGAGAAATTCAGATATCTTTCAAGTTACATCGAACAGTAACCAAACTAAGTGAAACAAATATAATGTTCAAAAGTGAAATGACATGATATATTTAAATTCAGCTAAATTCAGGTGCTGATACAAAAAAAAAAAAAAAATTCATGACCACCCACTCAATTTCATTACTTTTTCATTACTTTCATGACCAGTAGACACCCTGTAAAACATTCTTAATAACAGCAAAAATCTGAATATCCATAATTTTTGGTTAGCCATCCGTAATTCCGAGGAGAAATCTGTAATGGTTGGCATCTATGGATTTGTGTACCCCTCACCTCAGGATACCTATAATGTTAACAGCTACCACTATTTTTTAATATCCCAGTGGTTATGCCATCAATTTCAGGGAGCAGACAGATATGAAACAATAAAGGTTGGTTAAAAGGCTGCCTGAAGAACATCAGTTTACTCTGAATTGCTTAGTGAATGACTGAATCAGATGAATACATGTGAGACTGATGGAGAAGTGGATACATTTTAAATATGTTTTTATTGTCACTGAAGAAGTTGGTACTGCAATAGTGAGCAGCATTAAAAGTGATGCATAGTGGAACAGTGAGGTTAAAGAAGCTGTAAAGAGAAAGCTATGCAAACTCAAAGAAGCTGTAAAAGTATACTAATGAAACTCACAATTTACTCCCTGTTATTTTCTAACAGAAACATATATGCACTAACAAGAGTATTCATGCATTAGCAATTCACAGAAAACTATATAGCAGATACTAACCTTCTTACAAGCAATGTGTATGTTCTCCCCTGATACTGCACTTTCAGATGGCATAGATGACTCGACATTTTTAAAAGCTGTGTTAGTTGTATGCTGAGTAACATTTGCATTTGGGCATTCTAAGCAATTCTCAATCCTCAAAATGTTATTGCTGTTTTCTGTTGCTGCATTACCATCATAAAAATGTTGCAAGTTGTAACATTCACTTTTATCCCCACTAATACTTGAAGCTTCAGGTAAAGAGCAGTTTACAATTTCCCCGCTTGAAAGACTTCTTTCACGCAAATCACGCACCAGATTTGGCTGTGCCCTCAGCCCTGCATCTTCCATAGAATGTGCATTATCATCATAGTATTGCTGTGTCAGACTTCCTCTTGTGATCTGAATGGATCTTGTAACTTCAGGGCATAAATGATATTTATCTCCCAAAAATTCTTTTTCGCATGAATTACAGGTCACCTTAGATACAAAACACTTTTCAAGCTTCTTACAATTGACCTTCAGATTATTTTGGATTACACTACTTGTCACTTCTTTAGGGTTACAATTAACACTGTCAGATCTCTGTGAATCTGGAACATAATATTTGGAAGATCCTGTTTTCTTCACAGAACTTGAGGATATATCACTTGGACATTTTCTATGATCACCTTGTATAACATTTAATTTATGTGTGCCATCAACTGATGTTTCGAAATGATTCACATTTTCCTTTGGAAAACTTTCTTTAGGAAGAGTATGTGAAACAGGCCACCTGGAACATGTTTTAAAATGTTCCAAATGTGCCGGGACAGATAAATTCTGAGCATTACAATATGGGCAACAAAACATTTTTTGGGTGCACGATCCTCTGGAATGCCTTTCACCTTTTTCATCACTTTTTCCATTACTCAAGTTGGTTTTCATATTTATACATTTGTGTTTACTGAGCATATCAAATGGATACTGTGTCTTACAGTGTGGACAAAGTTCCAATCTTTTAATGCATTTTTCCATTGCATGATTTTCCATTTCTTTCACCAATACATACTGCTGACATTTTGAACACTTCTCAGTACGTGCACCACAAAAGATTATGTGCTTTTCAAGTTCATCAAAAGGAAGATTCTGATCGCAAAACTGGCACTCTTTCATCCTTCTGGTACACAACTCCTAGATTAAAAGGGAAAAAAAGCATATATTCCACAAAAATGAAATATAAGACAATGCACATAATATTTTAGTGATTTAATACAAAAAGACACATGCCTGGCATCACATAAATTTAAAAACAATTTCCAAACATTTTTCAAAATTATGACCAGAGTACGCCACCATATGACGTACAAACTAAAAGTTTTTATTTGTGTACCTTTCTTTTTAAAGGGGGCGACTCAGTTGCATAAAAATTTGATTTATACAAATATTTAAACATTTAGCAACAATTTCTGTAGTATATACAATCATTTGCAAAAGTTTAAGACCATCTGTCAATTTATTGAAAATTAAGATTTTCAAAGAAACAACTAATTACGTCAGATATATTTTTTAAAAATGACACCACAGAAGAATACTTACATTTTTTAGAACACAAGAAGAACGAAATCAGTACTTTGTGTGGCCACCTTTGTCTTTTATGACAGACAGAATATGATGTGGCACACTCTCAATGAGGGATTTTCAGTAGTTACTTGAAATGTCTTTGCACTACACATATACTTTATCACATTAATGAAAGCTTGGAAATTTGATGACTATTTGTCTGCTACCTTGTCTTTTAAAATGGTCCACAAATTTTCGATGCAATAAAGGTTGGGATATTACCAGGCCAGCCAAGCACAGTTATGTTTTTCCTCTGCAGGTAGTCCTTTACTGTCTTTGATCTGTGGCATGGAGCACCATCATGCATAAAGATTGTGTATCTGTGCACTTGCATGTGAGTTTCAGCTTCTCACGTATCATTTCCACATAAAAAGGACCAGTTATGGTAGTGTCTGTTGGCAAAAAGCATGATGAAGCAGTACCGGATGCTGACATAGCATCTGACTAGGCAGATGTCTCATGGTGCTAACGGTGTATTTTTCATTAAAGCTTTTGCCTTTTGGTCGTCAAACACGTGCTTCATGTGATTCAAATTGACACACAGTTGATTTGTCAGAAAAAAGAACTTGGCTCCAATTTTCAGCAGTCCACAATTGATGATTCTTTGCAAACTGGAGTCTCTTTTTCATGACAGAGGTTAGTCTAGGTTTATGTGCAGGTTTATAAAACTTTAATCCAAAATCTTTGCTAAGACATCAGGACACAATGCTGATACTAACATCAGACCCTTTTGAATGTAGAAAAGCCTTGATTTTCTTGCACGAACTCCTCAGAGAATGCGTAACTATACATCTTATGGTATTGTCATCACATGGGGTCGTTTTCCTTGGATGTCCACTTCTCTTTTGGAAACTAAATTCACCTGCATTTTGATGTTTCATGATCGTATTATGAATAGCAGTCTTGCTCACATTCACCTTTCTGCTTATGTCATGCTCAGAGTATCTTTCATATTAAGTCACATTTTGTGCCCTCTAAGGAACACTTAATAACGCATTTTTGCCCATTTTTCGCTATATAGAAAATATGTATAAAGCCTCTCAGCGTGAAAACCAGAAGCAAACTGATGTTTGCATTCTTCCCCCAGCTCTATTAACAACAGCTGCTGCTGTAGGATGATGCAACACCAACAGGAAGTTGAGTGATACAGACAGTAGCTGATGCAATCAGCAGAAATCTAATCCCTACAGGTGGTCTTAAACTTTTGCAAATGATTTTATTATTCACACCATTTGCAAAATGGCATCATTAAAACCTACTACAAAATGTTCTAGTAAAATTATTTAACTAAATTGAGATATAAACTATTTACTGAAACATTCCATTGTACATATCTTAACTAACATTTCTGACACACGTTCAACTTGAATGTCCATCAGGCCGAGCGGATATTCCTAATCTTGTACAACTTGAATTTTCACTGAACTTATAAAACCTAATTTTTTTTAAATCTGCACTACTATCAACTTAAAAATACCATACAAAATACTAAAAATACTACAAACTATTTACAAAATTTTGCAACTTTATCATAAAAGCACTAGACATGGCTCAACCGAGAGAACAAGCTGGATTCAGGAGTGGCTACAGCACAATAGATCATATCCACGTGCTGAGAGAACTAATTGAAAGAGCGAGGGAATATGAACTTCCATTGTGCATGGCTTTTATCGATTATGAAAAAGCCTTTGATTCGGTGAAACCATCAGCAGTTACAATGGCTCTGAAAACCTGCGGTATTGAAGATGCATACATTAATATTATTAATAACATCTATGAAAATGCAAGTGCAAAGATTAGGCTGTTTGAAAATACAACACACGTAAAAATTGGAAAGGGAGTGAGACAAGGTGACACCATATCTCCGAAGCTCTTTAATGCCACATTGGAGGGTGTTTTTCAGTCGCTGAGCTGGGAAAACAAGGGGATAAAGATTAATGGAGATTATCTAACCCACCTTCGTTTTGCTGATGATGTAGTCATTTTTGCAACTACCCCATCAGAGCTGCAGAGTATGATCCAGGAACTTGCTGACAAGAGTAAAGAAGTGGGATTAAAAATGAACTTTCAGAAGACAAAAGTGATGTTCAATGCTTTTACAAGAAATGAAGATTTATCGATTGATGGAGAAAAGCTGGAGATAACAGACACGTACGTTTATCTTGGACAGCAGATATCAAGTGAGGGTCACATTGATGAAGAAATTAATCGGCGTACAAAACTTGCCTGGAGAGCTTTTGGAAGAAACAGCATAATTTTCAAGAGCAATATGCCATTATGTCTTAAAAGAAAAGTGTTTGATCAATGCATCCTTCCAGTGCTTACGTATGGTGCAGAGACGTGGACCTTAACTAAAAGAGACATACAAAGGCTGCAGACAACTCAAAGCAGCATGGAGAGGTGCATGCTTGGTGTAACCAGGAGAGATAAGAAGAGGAACTCGTGGATCCGAAAAATGACAAGAGTGGAAGACATCAAGATCAGAGTTAAATCCCTGAAATGGCAATGGGCTGGACATACTGCCAGAAGGACAGATCATCGATGGACAGCCGAAATTTTAGATTGGATTCCAAGGGACAGGAAAAGACCCAGAAGAAGACCACATAGGAGATGGGTGGATGAAATTCGAAAGTATGCAGGGGTGACATGGAGGAGACTGGCACAAGACAGACCGTTGTGGAGGAAACTTGGGGAGACCTTCGTCCAGCAGTGGATTGATAATGGTTGACAATGATGATGATGATGACATCTCAATTTAGTTAAAGAATTACACAAATGTCATTGCTAATAATTTAGAACATTTAGCACAATGGAAAACAAGACATGATTTATTTAAATCAATGTCACAAATCAGCAACAAATTTATAAAAATCAAATAATAATCTGTTCAAAAGGCAATAAAAATCTGATCACAAGGAAGTTGGCATTAACCATTACAGTAGTAACAAACTAGTTGACATCTGTCTTCAAATACAAAGGTTCAAAAACAACTGATTTATTGATTTTTGTGGCATTTTTATTGTTATAAAAAAGCACAACGCATCTCAGCTGAATCAAAACATCAGAAAGGCTTCTAGTTGTGAAAGGATTAACTATTTAGATGCATGTACACCATACTACCTGTGCAGACATCGAGATCAAAAACCATGTTTACACACAGAAATTACCAAATATTAAGGGGTCAATCCATGCCAGTTCATCAAGGGCATGTCACCAAACAATCTCAAATTTTTCTAAAACTTAGTACAAAGCATTCTAAAACTCAGAAGTATAAAAAATTGGATGGCTCAGCCTTAAGTCTATCATGGTGAAGAGACATTATATCTCGTGCAACTATAGAGTTAATCTTGCATACAGCTGTCTCGGCACGATGTAGAACACTTCCATCTAATACATGCAAGCCTTAGAAGTATAAAATATTTATTTACATCTAAAACCAGTATGTACAGATAAAAGCAACTGTAAAAAACATCCAAGATCTTTAGAGTCTTCACAGGACTCATCAAGCCAAAGTGAAGCCCGATGTGCAGTGAACAAGACCATATATGTACAAGTAAGTGACCGTCATGCATCTGTAACTATAGCAACATCTAGGTGTACATGTGCTGTCAACATAAAAATGAACTTTCCTCACGACATTTAATCTAAGTATCCAGTGGTTTTATGTCCTAACATATTGACACCAGGGTAATGGTAAGTTACTGGGTAGGCTTTCATTGCAACATAGATCATCAAACCATGTAATAAATAATGATTCCGTAAAAAATGTATCTCATTTATTTTTGGTAAAAGCCAGATGATTCATGTTTTCCTAACGTGGGGTATATTTGCCTTCGGCTACCAAACGTGCAATGGCTGTAGTTGTTGTCCCCGTTTTTATATTGTATTTGTGTTTCAAAACCCGGACACCTGTCGTCCAAAGTGTGGAGCCAATATATGTCCCAGGTTGGTCATTGGGAAACTCGGGTTGCGCTGCAATGGCATACAGTATATACCATGTTTGTGTTCCGTGCACACCCGATCATGGTCTTGTTTTATCATTTCAAAGATGTTTGATGTCTATATTCCAAAACTTATATGATGTTTGTTACAGTATCTGTTCAAAGTGTTAATGATGGTTGGGTGGTAATCCACTGGACCAACGAAATGTCTGGTAACTTGCTCACGTAATCGTGTGAACGACAGTCGTTGAGTCAGTTGAATTTCTTTATTAACACAGTTCACAAGGTAACAAAATTGCTTCGCAGTTTTGACCATATAGTCGAGTTCAATATGTCTTAAATGTATAGACGAAGAGTGCATTGAAAGCTCTTTTGACACTTGGGTGCACCCAGCAAGTTTATATTGAATGGGGTGAGCTGAAGAGAATGGAATCAGGGTTGGAATGTGGGTAGGTTTCCGGTACACAGAATGGCTTAAGTCATTCTTAACAGGATCTCTGGTAAGAAAGATATAGAAAAACGGCAAGAAAAACTGTTCTTTGAGTTCAATAGTAAATTTAATTGATGGAAAGAAGGACAATAGAGCTTGAACAAATTGTTGTAATCTTTCAACCAAGTGTGGCCAAAATACTAAGACGTTGCCGACGTATCTGATATACAATGTAGGTTTGAATGGACTATTATGAATAACATTATTCTCTAGATGTTGAAGAACCACCTCAGCCAAAATGGGGGAGAGGGGGGATCCCATTGATGCCCTGCCCCGTTTTTGGTAGATAACCCCATTAAATTTGTAATAGGTTCATTGAGCAATTAATTTTAATGCTGCTATGATAGCTTGAGTTTCAACAGGATAAATGCCCGGTACTAAAGCTAGTCTTTCTTCAATAATCTCTTGAGCCTGTAGCAAAGGCACACAAGAAAATAATGAAGAGACATCTAATGATGCTATACAGTCAACCAACCCAGAAAGTCAATCAACCCGGTTACTGTGAACAAAGCTGTTACTTACCCAGCCTTTTTGAATTTGAGCTCTATACCGCTGTCCAACACTAAGAAAAACGCAGTTCAAAGAGGATTTAAGTTCAACTACCCATACTTTATGGTGGACCCATTGAAGAAAACACTTCAAGTTGAAAATGTTATTTCATCTCTGCCTTCTGAGGAACAGCACTTTGCTCGGTACTCTGTGGCCAGGGTACTTACATGTAACAGTCACCTACGCAAAAACAAGATCAAAGAATATTAAAGTATGAACAGAACCAACTGCTGGCACTATCTCGTAACCCTGAGTTATCAATTATGCCAACAGACAATATGCAGCAAATTGTTTTTTTGGACAAGAGTGAATATCACGTGAAAATGCTTGAGGCTCTTGATAATGTTTCCCATACAGTTATTTCATTTGATCCAACTGCAGCTACCATAAAATCTCTGAGCAAGTTGAGAAATCAAGGTCATCTACCTGTTTCTATATCTTCTCAGATGCACCACCTAGTAGACCTAGAGTATCACAGGTATTCGGAAAGATCAAGATTCATAAAGACTACCCAGTGCGCCCTTTGTTATCCGGTTTCAATAATCCCATCCGGCCCCTGGAAAAAGCACTTGCAACTTTTCTAGCTCCCTTCTTTCAATCATTGAAGTATGATGTGCAGGAAACCCTTCAAGCTCTCAATATTATCACAGATTTTGATCCCTGAGGCCAACATTTCATTATGGCATCATTAGATGTATCTTCATTATTTCCTAGCATGCCTTTGCTACAGACTCAAGAGATCACTGAAGAAAGATTAGCTTCAGTACCGGGCATTTCTCCTGTTGAAACTCAAGCTATATTAGCAGCATTAAAATTAATTCCTCAACGAACCTATTACAAGTTTAATTGGGTTATCTACCAACAACAGGGTGGAACACCAATGGGGTGCCCCTGTTCCCCAATTTGGCTGAGGTGTTCTTCAACATCTAGAGAATAATGTTATTCATAATAGTCCATTCAAACTTACATTGTATATCAGATACGTCGACAACGGCATAGTATTTTGGCTGCACTCCATTAAAAGATTACAACAATTTGCTCAAGCTCTTTCGTCCTTCTTTCAATCAATTAAATTTATTATCGAACTCGAAGAACAGTTTTCCTTGCTGTTTTTTTATATCTTTTTTACCAGAGATCCTGTTAAGAATGTCGTAAGCCATTCCGTGCACCGGAAACATACTGATTCCATTCTCTTCAGCTCACCCCATTCAATATAAACTTGCTGGGTTGCACTCAAGTATCAAAAGAGCTTTCACACACTCTTCGTCTATATGTTTAAAACATGTTGAACTCAATTATACAGTCAAAACTGTAAAGCAATTTGGTTACCTTGTAACTGTGTTAATAAAGTAATTCAACAGATCAACGACTGTCGCTCACATGATTACAACGCGAGCAAGTTACCAGACGTTTCGTTGGTTTAGTGCAGAGGTTCCCAAACTTATTCGGCCTACTGCCCCCTTTGCAGAAAAAAAAACATACTCACTGCCCCCCTCCTCCCTGGAAATCTACCATCTTTAAGCGAACAACCAGAAAAATGCAGTGACAAATTTCAGTTATTTTATGTATCTTATCTATATTTCTACCTAATCCTACAACATAGTAACACTTTGTACTTACAAAATTATTGAAATCAATCATAGTATCATTGGCATTCCACAGAAAATTAAGATAACGAAGAACATATTAAAATAAAAACTACGAATGACATTGAAAATGATCCTAATGAGAAGGATGAACCTGGTGCGCTGCTATCAATTTATTAATGTCCGGCTCTATTTTTGTCAGCAGCATTCTTAAATCACAGTGATTAGCTATTTGCAGTCGGTTTCTTTTTTAGTTATCAGATTGCGACCGCACTGAACCCTCGTTCCACCAAATATGATGAAGGAAATGCAATCAAGAACTTTTGTACTACAGCCCATAATCCAGGATAAAGTGTAAATATCTGCTTTTGCAGCCAGAACTGCTGGTAGCCATCTTTGAATTTCAATTTCAACTACTCATTTGTTGTTACCTCTATCAATTATTCTTGTAGTTTTAGAGATACTTCTGTGTTTGTACTTGACAAAGGGTCCAAAACCCAATTGGGTATGTTCATTTCAAGAATATCTTCAAATCGTTGATTGAAGTCAGAATGGAGAACCTCCAAGTACTGACAATAGGTAAGCATGTCTTCATCATGTTTTTCTACTGTTGATAAATTTGGAAACTGGCTGAATTCCCCTCATACAAAATTTTGTTTGTACAGAATAAGTTTGGCCATAAACGCAGAAATAACACCTTTGGTTTTGATTAAATTCAGCTTATTGACTTGGAGCTGTAGATTTGTTTCATTAAATGTATGAAACAAGTCGGTTAAATAAGCTATGTCATTTTTGGAATCGATCAAGTTGGATCGTAAAGAATCATCTTTGTTTTCTAGGAACTCCAGCACTGAGTCAAGGAGTTTATAAAACCGATCCAAACTGGCACCTTTTGACAGCCAGCGAACTTCTACATGAAGCAGCAAGGGATAGAATTTTTCATCGTTTTCAATACAAAGTTTTCCAAACAATCTGTCATTCAATGAATTGCTTCTGATTTTGTTGATTGCTGTAATGGCATAATGTAATGATTTATGTAGGCGTTCACTCAAATTTTTGGCAACTAAATGTTGACGATGAATGACACAGTGTACAGCAAATGCATTCGGAACCGCTTTTTTTAAATATGCAACAAAACCCCTGTAGTGCCCTATCATCGCTGGAGCACCATAGTAGAAATTGACAAGATATTACTCAGGGGGATTTCTTTTTCTTTAAAAAACTCTTCCACTGCATGAAATATCAATTCTCCTGTAGTATCAGTTTGCAAATTTTTAGCAAATAGTAATTCTTGGCAAATTTTTTCTTCTTTTATAAAACACACATATGCTAAAAGTAAGGCTTCATTTCCTGGCAAAGTTGACTCATCAAGCTGTACAGAGAAGTGGCATGTTTTTAAATATTTACATAACGAGTCTTCAACATCTTGAGACATTTCATCAATTCTTCTTTGCACTGTGTTATTACTCAAAGAAATTTTCTTGGTAATATCAGACACTGGCATGTGTAGCATAGTACGCATTACCTCACTTATAGTCGGTAGAATTAGTTCTTCACCAATAGCATGCGGTTTTCCCGATTGAACAATCATTAACGCAATATTGTAAGAAGCACGCAACCCATCGTCATCTTGTTTGGAAGCTATTGAAAAGAGCTTTGACAATGTCGGCTGCCTCAAAAGTTTTCTTTAAGTGCTTGAAAATAAGATAAATCCTTACTTTTCTTATCCACATGAACTACTCACAAATGTTCTTGCAGTCTTGAAGGCTTCATAGCTTCATTTGAAAAAACTTTTTGGCAAATCAGGTGCATCGGTAATGTAATGTTCATAGGTGACTTGATGAAGCCATATTTCAAATATTCCATGCTATACTGCCTACATTTTTTCTTAGATTCAGCCATGATAAACAACTTCAACACTAACCTTTTTATAGTCAAAATACGCATCCAATAATGAATAACCTAATCCAGATAGAAGTAGGTAGTACAAAGAAGATTTGTCAGCTCCCATTTGGTTGCTGAAAACAGGTATTTACAGATCCCGAGGTAGCTAGCTGGAGAGATGCTGGCTGTGAAAAGATGCCACTTGCTCCTTTCTGTTCCAGCGTTTATAATGCGCAGAGATGCTGGCGCTCTGACAGATGCCACAGATTCCTCGGGCGTGACGTCACAACCCCAACTTTGTGGGAAGGCTAGAGCCGGAAGCGAGACCCTCATTCACTGGATATGACCTTTTCATTTTGCAACAGCTCGGGCATCAGAAGAAAGCTATCAATGAATGACGCTCATGTGCCAAAAATGCAAGTTATCGGTTATACCACACAACCATCATTAACACTTTGAATAGATTCTGTAACAAACATAATATAAGTTTTGGAATATAGACATCAAACATCTCAAAATGATAAAACAAGACCGTGATCGGGTGTGCACGGAACACAAACATGGTATATACTGTATACCATTGCAACGCAACCCGAGTTTCCCAATGACCAACCTGGGACATATATCGGCTTCACACTTCGGACGACAGGTGTCCAGGTTTCGGAACACAGTATGATATCAAAACGGGGGCAACGACTACAGCCATTACACGTTTGGTAGCCGAGGCAAATATACCCCACGCTGGGAAAACATGAATCATCTGGCTTTTACCAAAAATAAACGAGATACGTTTTTAACGGAATTATTATTTATCACATGGTTTGATTATCTATGTTGTAATGAAAACCTACCCAGTAACTTACCATTACCCTGGTGTCAATATGTTAGGACATAAAACCACTGGATACTTAGATTAAATGTTGTCGGAAAAGTTCATTTCTATGTTTACAGCACATGTACACCTAGATGTTGCTATAGTTACAGATGCATGACGGTCACTTACTTGTACATATATGGTCTTGTTCACTGCACATTAGGCTGCACTTTGGTTTGATAATGAGTCTTGTGAAGACTTGAAAGATCTTGCCTGTTTTTTAAAGTTGCTTTTACCTGTCCATACTGGTTTTAGATGCAAATAAATATTTTATACTTCTGAGGCTTGCGTGTATTAGATGGAAGCGTTCTACATTGTACCAAGACAGCTGTATGTAAGATTAAGTCTGTCATGGTAGCAGTTTTCACAACTACATCATGTGACAAAAAACTTCAAAATTTCAGAACTAACTACAGCAGTCACACAGTTTTCTTTGTTAAATGATCTACACGATTCATATATTTAGGAAAACCTTGTTGCTGCAGATTTTCACATAAAATATATATATATTTTTTTTAATTTGCCTCAGAACAGATTCAAAAGACATGCTTATTTACACACGAAAATTCGGTGTCACCTATCTTGTTTTTAGTTGCTATAGCATTATTACTCATTTTATTTTGTACTTCAAGATTCCATTTTTTATTAATTGTCTAGGATAACCAAAACTGTCAGCAATTTTTCTTATGAATTCAATTTCTTCATTAATAAACTGATCATTTGAAGAATGTGTATATGCTCTTTTAATTAATGTTTTTAAACTAATTAATTTTTTTAGTATAAGAATGTGCTGAATTGAAAGGAATTAATACTAGAACATATGAATTCTTTCGGTACACTCTGTATTGCAAATCATTTTTGGTTTTTATTATTTGCACATCCAAAAAGGCTATTGCATTTTGTTCTACACAGTATGGATGAACAACCGGAGAGCTACTGTAGATATGTGGATGATATTTTCATTTTGTCAAGGTTGAATGAAGAAGAACTGAAACAACTGGCCAAAAACTACAGTGCTTTGTATCCAACAATTGAACTTACTGTAGAAATGGAAGAACAATGCAATAGCCTTTTTAGATGTGCAAGTAATAAAAACCAAAAATGATTTGCAATACAAAGTGTACCGAAAGAATTCATATGTTCCAGTATTAATTCCTTTCAATTCAGCACACCCTTATACTAAAAAATGTAATAGTTTAAAAACATTAATTAAAAGAGCATATACACATTCTGCAAATGATCAGTTTATTAATGAAGAAATTGAATTCATAAAAAAAACTGCTGATAGTTTTGGTTATCCTAGACAATTAATAAAAAATGGAATCTTCAAGTTCAAAATAAAATGAGTAATAATGCTATAGCAACTAAAAAACAAGTTAAATATGTGAATAGTTTATGTCAGAGGTGTGACAACTGAAATTAAAAAGATTTGTAAAAAATATGATGCCTAAATTGGAAGCAAAGTTAGTACCATCAAGAACTTGATGTTAAAAAATAATGGCAATATCAGCAAGTTAGAGAAAGCTGGTGTGTACTCAATTCCTATTACAGCAAGTCCTCCAGTGTCGTACATAGGCAGCACTAAAAATAAATTAAAACACAGGCTGAAACATCATATAAAAAATTGGCAGAAAAAATAAGAAAAAACAGCACTCGTTCAATACTGCATAGCTAATCAGGAATTTCCAAAGTTGGACAAGATTGAGATAATAAAAAGTTGTAAATCTGAAAGACACCTCCAGACGGCAGAATCTGTGTTAATTGAAAAAAATAAGAGCTTCAGTATGTAACCATAATGATCCAAATGTAATGTCTAACAACTGGAAGAATTTAATAAGAGTGGAACAGAAAAACACAAATATTCGAAAATTGAAATCTAAATCAAACAAAAGAGGGTGCCACTGTGGCCAGGAGAACAAAGCTTCAGGAACAGATATTGCACCGGGAGAGTCACTCACTTGCTCTCGGGATACCGTGAGTAGCAGTCAGAATTTCCTTTTCCCCTATGGTGATGGTAGCGGGTTGCTACAGAAAGTGCTAGGGTTGGGATGTTGCTGAAGGTGGAGTGTGGCATGCATGAGCTCTTTATGCAAAGCCATTTACAGAGGTCATGAGATGTATGCAAGTTGAAGGCTGGAATATAAAATATCGATGTAGTTAATCAAGGTGGAAACGTGAGGTAACAGAGCAATTGTGGTTGTATATACACTGAAGAGCAATTGAATTAGAGACAGCTGGCGTTGTAGGCGGCCGTATGCAGCGATCCGACAATATAAGGAGTGATGCGATGGGAATCAGTAAGAGTCGGACGCAGTATGGGTAAAACGAAGGATCAGCGCGTTTGATCGTGGGCAAATTGTCGGGGCCCGACGAATGGGTCACTCAATCTCGGAAGTCGTGCAGGCACTGGAATTTTCATGAGCCACTGTGTCATGGGTGCACTGTCAGTACATTGAATCCGGTAAAACCATCCCTGCAAGGGCCAACTGCCATGGACAACAGCGTGTGGATGAGCGGGGTCATCAGCAGCTAGCTCGCATTGTAACAGCGGATAGACAGGCCACAGTGCAAGAAATCATTCGGCAATTTAATGCTGGTGCACAAAAACGTGTAAGCAGCCACACTATCCAGAACCATGTCCTCGCTATGGGGTACAGAAGCCATCGTACCACGAGGGTACCGCTGCTGACTGGGTGCACAGATTAGCATGGGTGCGGGAACATCGCCACTGGACCCTAGACTTGTGGAAAGATGTTGCCTGGACTGATGAGTCGAGATTCACGTTGGTACATGCGGATGGCAGGATACGAGTACGGCGCAAACCACGTGAAGCGATGGATCCTTCTTTCCAGCAGGGTACTACTCTTCAAGCTGGTGGGGGTGGCATTCTCGTCTGGGGACTGTTTACGTGGACTGAAATGGGACCCCTGGTACATGTGACGTCGTCCCTCACAGGTCAACGTTACCGGGATATCCTGGATAACCATCTGCTCCCGTTTGTGCGTCTTCAACATCCCACTGGGGTCCTTATCCTGCGACAAGACAATGCACCGTGCCAACGCTCCCGAATTGTATCCGAATGGTTGAATGAACACTCCAATGACGTGACCTCACTTCCTTGGCCAGCTAGGTCACCTGACCTTAATCCCATCGAGCACATCAGGGATGCCATCGAGAGAGATGTTCGAGGCTCTGAACCCCTTCCATCAAATCTTCATGAACTGTGGGAGCTTGTTCAGGGGTCGTGGATCCGTAAGGCTTCCCAACGCTTCCGGTGTCTTGTAGAGTCGAATCCCCACCGTCATCAGGGCGAAAGGTGGTGCTACACGTTACTAGACAGATATCTCTAATTCAATTGCTCTTCAGTGTAGTGTATAATGAAATGTATGAATGTGTGGTATATATGTATGACAAAAAACAAAAAAAAAACTATGTTTTTCGAGTATGATATGTAAATAGGACTGTGAGCGTGTCTAGCGAGCATTTCTGACGTGACTACATGTTGGTAAAAAAATGAAGAAGTACTTGAATATTACTACATGACACCTTCGGAAGGGGGGGGTATATGACCAAGAATTGAAAATTGAATGAATAAAGTGAATGACTTCAGCCAACAAAAGTGAAGAGCTCCATGCTACCTCTTGAAACAAGCAACATTCTGCTCGCAAATCACGTGCTGGAAATGTCAAATGGAAGCAAGATCATGAAATGGTAAGTTGCCCATAAATGTGTTATTACATTTTACACGTTAATTTAAACCATACAATGTTAGATATGTGTCCAATATGTGAGGTAATTATACTAATTGTAGTTATCTCAAGAATAATTAGAAAGACAGGCTACGGCACAGAGAAATCACGTGATCATGACAGTGCTGTTTGTTGCGAGGCTGACGCTATCTGTGTGGTGTCGTTTGACGTTTGGCTTGCATTGTGGCTGGTGGTGTTTGTTCTCTTCATTTGAAGGGTGAGGAATATTTAAACAAATCCATTGGATATCTTATACATGTGCTTTAAAGTGCATGTCCACTCATAAGGATTACGCAAAATAATTTTGGTAAGTAGAAAGGTGATTTTGTGTGTGTGTGTGTGTGTAAATGGGTTTAGAGTTGTAGCACATTTAGGCCTAAACGTTACTTAACTGTCTGTTCTTGTCAATTATTTGATAAGAAACTGTTGGGTACAAAGAATGGAAAGAACTTTTTTTTTTTTTTTTTGTGGATGTGGGTGTTTTTATTTTATTTTTATTTTTATTTTTTTCGTGCCTGTGGTGTTTTTATTTTATTCTAATTGCAGAATAAACTATTTTCATTTATCCTAGCGACGTGCCTCAGCCAGGCAGTCAAACACCACGTTGTTGCATATTGTTTTGAAGTTTTCAAAGTGTAATACGTTTTAATATTGCTTTGACTCAATGGATTTACGGGATAGTTAGATTTTAATTAAATTCACAATATTCCGAACCAATGCGATAATGTTTATATCTTGTGTAGTTGGTTTTTTTTTTCAGAAAATGCTGACTTGATAGACATACTGTAATCAACATACATATAACTGAATAGAGTTCAATGATTGCCTTCTATTTGAACAAATGTTTTGTACCATTAATTGTACATATACAAATTTAACATTCATTTAGCTTAAAAAGACTTGATTTAGGATTGATTTTTACTATTTTCCTTAGCTTGGAAGACAGTTCACAAGTAGTACTATAGTTATTTTCCTGCTATAATTATCTACACTTAAAATTTTGGCTTCATTTTTGGAAATCTTTTTCTTTGGCAGAAACACCAATATTTCCTGTTTGTTACTTTGATGTTCCATTTTGTGTAACAAACATGAAATAATGCTATGGAATGTGTTCTCACATCAGAGAATTTCAAAACATTTGGTTCTGGTTATAGTGAGAAAATAAACCCTAATTTCGTTACAGACTGTTTCATGTGTACAGAGATGAAGTAATATTTGGCCTCCTGGGGATGTTTCTGCTGAGGCCTCTAACAAGTTAAAACAACATTCATGAATGCTTTTTTTTTTTTTTTTTTTAAACAACAGATTGATAAATTGAAGCCCAAATACAAGAACAGATCATGCCCAGAACTTGTAGTGTATTTGGCTGCAAATCAAACTATAGAAGCCAGAATGAAAAGGTCTCTACATTTCAGTTGCCAAAGAAAGAACCCCTAAGGAGTCAGTGGCTTAGAAAGATTCCCACAGATCTTACAGATAAGAAAAATCCAGTTGTTTGTTTGCATCAAACATTTTCATGAACTGTGTGTAATTCGTGTCGACAAACTGATTGTCAATGGAGAGTTAAAAGAATTCGAGTGAGAGGTGCCAGCACTGTTGAAAGGGTCTGTGTCTACAATATTCTCTAATGTATCACATTATTTAACTGCTACACCAAGTACAACTCGAAGGCTTGCAGATGTGGAAGAATCTAACTTTGAGAATGCTTTAAAGTAAAGTCTTTTAGATCACAACAAGTATTTGGAGAAGAGAAAAATTAATCGCTCTCAGGATCTGATTACGCATTTATTATCTTGAAAACAAAGCCAAATTCAAAAGGGAATGGACAGTTGTAAGTAATGATTGTAAAACTATTTTCTGTTATGTTGATTTTACATGTTCTTTACCTTGTCTTGCAGGATCCATTGTTGTATTTAATAATCTTGAATTTGAAATTTATACAGGTAAGATTAAGATTAGTAAAAACAGGTTGCCTAAGAGTTTGAAGGTTTTGAATTCTCTAAATGATTTTGATGAACTGGTAGCATTTGTTGAAAAACAAACAGTTGCGCAGGATGAAGTAAATGTTGTAGATTCAGCTACTGTCGCATTGCAGTCTTCTGATTCACCTCAATTAATTTTTTTGTGAGCAGTTAAAAATTCACCGAATACCAAAAAACCGAAAAAAATTATAGCAATAATACCATGGTTCTAGCATCTTCAATATATGTCCACTCTTCTTCAACTTACTATGCCCTCTACAAAAGTAACTGTTTGTACCTTCCACATCCCTGTTACTTGCAAAAACTAATTAACAGATTTTCCATTACAGGCAGTACTCTTCAAGGCAGTGTTACATATTTGAAAAGAAAAATTCAACACTTAAAACAACATGAGCTTGTTGTGAACTTGTTATTAGATGAAATATACATTGAACCACAAATGAGTTTCAAAGGTGGATCAATATTTGGTAGCAGCCAGTTTGATGTCAGCAAAACTGCAAAGTCTTTATGATTTCAGCTTTGTTTTCAAAATATAAAGATGTAGTAAGTATTACACCTGCTCATGGTTTAACATATGAACAGTTAAAATTGATGATTTTGAATGTAATTGTTGAAATTGAAAAGGTTGGCTTTCAAGTTCTTTCTTTGATTTCTGAAAATAAGGCAATTAATAGGAAAGCATTTGAACTTTTAACCCCTAACAAAATTCTACAACCAAGTATTATTCACCCTGTTGACAGTTCCAGGTTATTGTTTTTTATATTTGATTCTGTTAATATAATTAAGTGTATTAGGAATAACTGGATAACAAAAAAGGTGAGAATTGTTGCATCATATTTCTGGATATGGTCAATAATGATTTGCTTTTAAAAGCTCAATAAAACATCTAGAATTATTATATGAATTAGAAAACAATTCTCTTGCTAAATGTGGTCATCTTTTGTCTGCTAAAGTTTTGTATCCTTCAAGTCTACAAAAGCAAAATGTGAAATTTGTTCTACGAATAATAAATGAAAAAAATATTGCTGCTCTAAAGTGCATTGCAACAAGTAAGCTTGCTATGTTTCCTGGTTATGAGGCAACTTGTCAGTTTACAGAGATTTTTTCTACATGGTGGAAAATAGCAAATGTGCAGAGCGCATTTGAAGGTAAGCGATTTAATGATAAATATAGGAAACCAATTAGAGAAAATGAAGATTTTCAATTAAATTTTTTAAATCCATGTCTTTGTGGTTAAAAAAATGGAGGACCGTGGTCCCCATTGCCAATGCTTTAACCGCACAAGCATTTCAGTCATTAATTACAACTGATACTTTTTTAGAACTTGTACCCTATCTTTTTAAATGTATAAAGTTTATTATCTGTTACTTAGGAAGTTCCAGAATGATGACTTGGAAGGTAGATTTGGAAACTACAGGCAGCTGAGTGGAGCAAATTATTATACAAGCTTTGTGCAGCTCCTTGAAAGTGAGCAGAAACTAAGGTTCAAAAGTATGGTACTTTTAAGTTCCCTCAATGGTAATGTACACTTGAAAACCCTACTTCCTTGTAAAGAAGATTGCACTTACAATGTTGATGTATCTCCCTTTCTTAACGTGTTGGATGAAGATTTCACATTAGAGTGTGCCCAATGATATTTTGATAAATTTAACATACATTTGTGGTTTTACAGTTAGAAAACAGTTACAGTTAGGTAAATGCATTGAGTGCACATTTTGGTTACAGTCTGATAAAGAAATTGATATTGAAGTTTCCTCAGTACCTTGTGAATTGATTAAAGAATTAGACAGAGGTAAGTTAATTGTTCCAACTGGATGTGCTTTATATGCTACTGCTGTAGTCTGGCATGTTTTAAAAACAATTAAGTAACAATGAAGTCTTTTGCTAAAAATATTTACAGTACCGTATATACTCACGTATAAGTCGACCCCCACTTTCAGAGGAAAAAATCGTAAGAAATCGGAAACTCGCGATAAGTTAATCCTGGAATGAGAAAAAAAAAATTTCAATGAATTTATTCAAAAACATTTGAAAACGAAAAAAATTATCTATATAATACTAAATTTAATTTGCATATCCAAAAACTTCATCGGAACCCTTCAAAATCCGATTCCGAGTCAGACTCGCCAAACAGTTCAAAAAGTCTTTCTCCATCATTGGCGCATCATCATAAACATCAGTATTCCCATCTATGCCTGTGTCATCAGAATCACTGTCATCATCACTCATAAAAATCTCATCATCCTCTGTGCCATCAAGTTTGTTACTAATGCAACATTTCTGGAATGATTTCATGACCATTTCCGCAGGTATCGCATCCCAAGCATCCTTGACCCATCGCGCAATCAAAATGATGTCCGGCTTCTTTAGATTTCCGCCCTTGGTTTCAGTCGGCAAATCGGAACTTATCCAATCAGCCCAATACCTCCGCACATTGTCCTTGAAGGGCTTATTAAGGCAGACATCTAGTGGTTGAAGAACAGATGTCAACCCACCTGGGATGACAG
This sequence comes from Macrothele yani, assembly GCA_039090855.1. Taxonomy (NCBI): domain Eukaryota; kingdom Metazoa; phylum Arthropoda; class Arachnida; order Araneae; family Macrothelidae; genus Macrothele; species Macrothele yani. The sequence continues at coordinate 100,944,486 of CM077004.1, read as the reverse complement.
CAAGAGTTGTTTTTGAATTTTCTGCAATTTTTTCACTTCTGCACAACGGTGTGCAACAAACATATCCCACACCAAAAGAGAAGGTTTCCTCAAAAGTGCATCTGGCCTTTTGTTCCACACATTCTTTAACCAGTCAATTGTTCCTGATTCGTTCATCTATCCTTTTTCATGGGCACGAACGAGCACACCAGATGGAAAGACAACGCTTTTCGGCAGAGTTTTGCGTTTGAAAATAATTACCGGAGGTAGCTTACTGCCGTCGGCCAAACAGGAAAGAACAACCGTGAAACTGGATTTTTCGTGGCCAGTCGTTTTGATCAAGATATTTTTTTCGCCCTTTTGGTTCACCATCTTATTTCCAGGAAGGTCGAAACACATGGCGGTTTCATCCATGTTCCCTATTTGGGAAAAAAGCAGTCTTTTTCTCTTTTGAATTACATACTTCTGAAATTCCATTATCTTTGCTTCGAGGTCACAAGGTAACTTTTGTGCAGTTTTGGTGCGCTGGCGTACACACAACCCATAGTGGTTCACGAACCTTGTGCACCAACCTGGTAAGGCACGAAAAGTGTTATTTGCGGCTGCAAACTTTTCATCTTTTGCAAGCCTCATTGCTCGCAAACGTATACCAGTTTGCGTTACAATGTAACCATTTTGTCTGCAGCCCACAATTCAATCATTCAAGACACTTTCCAGCTCTGGGAAAGATGTCGTTCCATGGCCCAGCGCCTTTTGCGATTTTGGGATTTTCACCAAGTCCGTTTTTTTACGCCAATCTCGAATCAGTTTTTCGTTAATGCCAAATTGACATGAAGCAGCACGGTTGTTAGTATTTTCTGCAAAAGAAACCACTTTCAACTTGAATCCTGCGTTATAGGACATCCGTTTCTTTACACAATCCGTGTCACCCATAATAGGAGAAGCGAGACACGTGCGATTAAGAACAAGCAACAAGCAACACCTAACACTGGCTGTCGCATGGCTCCATTATGTCGAAGGTCAGCACAATCAACTGGTAGTCGGAAGGGCGGAGCTTTCTATGTGCGGCTGTGACTGCGCTGTGGATACACAAAGCCAGGAGAGAGGAGACATTTCAAAGCACGGAGAAATTCGGAGGGTCGCGATTTCGTAATTCTACCACATCAGTGTTTTTTCTTTCTTTCTTTCTTTTTTTTTTCTTTCGGAGGGTTGTGATTTCGTAATTAATACCGCATCGGCATTTTTATTTCTTTTGGGATGGATTGCCTTTTGCATCACGGGAAGAACTTTTGGACTTACGATTTTTTTAGACCCCGCGTATAACTCTACCCAATTACTTTGAAGCTCTCATTTTGTCCCGTATTTCTCGACTTATATGCGAGTATATACGGTATTCAAAATCAACTCTTCCTGTTGTACAAACTGAGTGCTATTCTGTTGTACAAACTGAGTGCTATTAAACTTTCACAGCATGATAATATTTTTTATGCCAATTAACAGAACAATGCATCTGTAAAAAAAAAAATTATTTGTAGTGTATTAGAAGGCATATGTTTGCATTCAAGCAAAATTATGATTAATAATTTAATTAAAGTTAGGAATGATTTTAGAGATGGTGATAATGTGCTGCTAGAAAAATTAAAAAATTGAAAAGTTAGTATGTGTTTTTATTACAAATGAAATTGCATGTTAGTAATTTTTTTTACTGTTATTACAGTGTTAGCTAGTGGTAAAATTGTAATTTTAATAATACTGGAGTGTTTGGGAATGCATTGTTAAATGTCTTTGTTACCACAGCCTTGATTTTTCACAAGGTTAGTGTTTTATAAAATAACATTGCTGTGTGTGCGTGTGTGGCAAATTTTGATGATGCAGGGTCCTACAACCTGAGAAGGAAAAACATAAGTAGGGGAAAATATTCTGAAGCTAAATACAGTTGCAACTAGTGACGACCAGCACCTGCCTTCTTTGAAACTATCTGAAATAGGCATTTGGGGCATATATGTAAAAATTGTGCCCATCTGTTTCTTTTTTATAGTATTTCTTGCTTCGTGTCACAGAAAACTGGAAGACAGCCGCCAGAAGGTAAGTTGAATTTTTTATTATCAAAAACTAATTAAAATGCAAAAATTCTGTGAGCAGTGACTGATTAGCATGAATTCTGTGTACAACTATGAAGCGAAATGAAATAGCCAATGGGAACATCTTTCATATATTACAGGGTGTATGCGGGAGCACTCTCCTTAAAACTATGTCTCCATCGCTGAAGCTTCAGCGCCTAGCAGTGGCCATCTGGGCTTAATAACCAATACTGCCCGCCCAGCTCACACTGTGACACGTGTCCTGAGAAACGCTCATTAGGCTACACTAGTTAGGTACTTTAATCTTTGCCTGAGCTCCATATTTTATTGCTTATTCGTGTTCACCTTTTTGTGTTTTCCATTCCTTCGCTCACATTTGCTAATTTGTTCACTAAACAACAAGGTTGTGGTTTGTTGTTCGATCGTTGGTTATGGATTATTTTATTCCTTCTTTTGGAGTATAACTGGAAAATGTGTAATCCAAGAAGTTTGGTTAGGGAATACTATATTTTCAGGTTGGCTGTTACCTGATACTAGTAACAAATCTAGAGCTCGGTGCAAATTGTGCATGAAAAACTTTGACATTTCCAACATTGGTGTATCTGGATTGAAAAGCCGCATGAGAGGTAAAAAAACATTTGGAACTTGATAAATGTGCAAATGCAGCTATTTCTACACGTGCCACCATTAGTGATTACATGAAAGTGCAATGCCACGTGGAAAAGCTGTATTCCACCATAAGCTCATGCAAAGAAACGAAAGCTTCAAGCTCAAGCAATACAAATGTGGGAGCTTTTGTGACCCACACGGAATATCTGAGATCAGAGGTGCTGTGGGCTATGAAACTTACATACAGCCACTATTCACATAACCAGAGTTGTATAAAAATAAAATGTATCTGCATACACAACCACTGAAACAGAAAATTTGCTGCAAACCAGTGAAGCACAAACCATGATAAAAATAGAATTACATAATTTAAAGAAAAATTAATAAAACATTAAATAATTATAATTATTAGAGCATTACAGATTCCAATGAGGACAAAATAAGTACATTACAGTTGAATGTGCAGCAATATGTGTGAAATGGACCTTTATGGCAAAACATTAAAATATTGGACTATGAACCTCGTAAAAACAAGAGACTAATTAAAGAATGTTTTTATACCCAGAAAAACACTTCCATTAATGAAACTTGAAAAATTATAAATAGCATTTTCAGCAACTTAATTTAAAACTGGTAGACTTACAAAATACATAAGAAAAATATTTTAATAACTGGCAACTGCAAGAGGAACCTGGCAATAAAATTGAAACTGTTTCTGTGTAAACAAAACTTTTGTACAGGGCTTATACATTGAGAATAGGCCAGATATGTCTGTAAAAACAAAATAATTAAAAGTTTGTCAAGTTAAAATAAAATTAAATATATTGGTAATAATCTCAGTAAAGCCTTGAGTAAGTGTTTTAATTGCTGTAAATAACATTTTCATTGTTTTCAATCTACCAACAAAAACTATCGGCAAAATCCGCTAATGATTTGGAAACTATCAGCATAGAGCATCTACATTTGAACATCTAAATTTGAACATCTACATTTTGCTACCCTGCATATAACTCATGCAAACAAATAAGACAAATTTTCTGTGCCATATTTCCTGACAGCCAAATAGCAAAAGACTACATATGGTGAAAAGAAAAATGCACACCTTTGTTGTTATGGTATTACACCATATTTTTTGTCTTTGTTAACAGAATATGTAAATAATGATGAATTTGTTCTGTTATTTGACGAGAGTTTAAATAGGAAAACTCAATGCAAACAAATGGATATTCTTGTTCATTCATAGTTTTATGATAAAGTTACTACTAAGTATTATGGATCAAAATTTTTAGGGTATGCACCAGCTGACATCGGTTTGGAAAACTTTAATTTTTGTGTTGAAAAGCTATAGCTTGAGAAATTAATCCAGGTGTCTACGGATGGTCCAGCTGTCAACTCGAAGTTCTACGACATGCTGCAAAATCAGCTATGCGAGGATTCAATGGATACATTGACATTTGAAGTTACGGACTACATATTGTCAATGGTGCATTTCAAGACGGTGTAAAGGTTTTCAAACGGAATTTAAACAAGCTATTTTCTTCGCTCTATTGGCTTTTCAAGGATTCCCCAGCCAGGAGGTTACACTATACATCAGTTACTGGCAGTGAAAGTTTTCCACAAGTTCTTTAAACATCGATGGCTTGAAAATGTGTCAGTTGCTGAAACAACATTGAGCCTGTGGACAAATTTACTTTTCCATAAACAAAGAAGTAATGGTTGAAAATCTACGAGAAAACTCATTGATAGCATGACAAATTGTTTAGGTCTGCTGGTAGCCTTTTGAAAGTGTCGATTATAAAACAACTACTTGCTTCAGATGCAATGGCCAAGCAGAAGTACAGCAACTATTTAGAAGAGAAAAAATGTAAAGAAGCACAATTCAGTATGTCCCAAAAGAGAAAATCTGTAATGGAAGAAATAGAGGAATTAAAGAAAAAGAAACAAAAAATATTAAAGTGATATAGCAAGCCTTATGGAAAATGCTGAATGTTCAGCAGGAAATATAGGAAATTTATTGCTCATTACAAAGTCAAACAGTTTTAGGATGATGGCAAAAAAAAAATGAGTTTGCAGTCAGTGAAAAAAAATTGGATGAAGTGGTTCAGTCAATAAAGAAAGCTCAATAAATCTTACAGTGTTTACTAAAAGTTATTCAACATAATTATTGATGGCTTTGTTTTTTTTTTTGGTTTATAATATCTACTAAGTAAAATAAGAATGCAACAATAATAAACTCACTGTGCAGAGAAAAAATAAGTGGGTGATGGAGAATCAATCTGAGCTGTTTCACAGTTATTGAGGTAAATTTTTCTTTCTATATTAATTATTACAATAAACGCATATATTTACATTACGTATGGTAAAAATAAAAATAATAAAACCTGGAAAATATATATTAGTCCTATAAAGTCCTTAAATAGTCCTGGAAAAAGTTTTGGACCCTGCTGTACAAACCATGATTCTCATAATTTTCCAGCATACTTATAGCAAACTTCAAGATCAAAATGGGAAACTTTTATTTCAAGCTTTATTTATAGTGTCGGAAGGCGAATAATTTTTAGCATAGATATTTTTACAGGAAAATTGTTTATAAATTGCGTACTTTGTAGTGCGTGCTATAGCTTTACTTATGCACCGGGAAAAAAAATTGTTTTCACCAAAAAAAAAATACGGGATTATTAATTCAGTGAAGTGAAAGTTTGTCAAGATAGGGAGTATTAAATAATTCACTTCAGTAAAAAACTGGATTGGTTAATTAATTCTGGTCTTTTTAAACTATTAATTTATTCTATTATAGTTCGTTTTTGAACATCAAAAATGAAGCTTCAAATCTCCTTGCCCGTTGATTCAACAAACCAACACCGAGGCTGACGCCAACAGCACTACCATGGTCAAGTGATCTCTGTAGCTTGTCTCGCCACCGGAGCCTGGTCTTTCTCATTAGCCTTGAGTTATCTGATATGAGGTATATCAAGAATCTCATTCGAATAGATGAACATTTGGAAATATTTCAAACTTGCCTTTTTGTACAGCTATGACAATAAATATCAAGCACTGTGAATGTGTTTAGTATGGAACAAAAACATGAAAGCCTAGAACTAAAAAAAAAAGAAAAGTTGCAGTTTATTATCATCAGGAATGGAATGGGTATCGTGTAATCTCCCTCTTCAATAATGGAAACTCTAATTCATATGTAATAATAATAATAGTGCTTAACAGGATTTTGAATTATGTTGTAAAAGAGTACATTATATTTTGATTCCCATATTTGAAATTCAAGCTCAAGTCTGTGTAGGTCAGGTAGAATCGACATGAAGTATTACATTGATATACACCAGCCTTGATAATGCTACAGTCATTCTTCACAGTGTCCTTAATGCTTTTGAGACAAATATAAAGAAATTACTTTATCCTGTAAAATTATTCCAACTCATAATTACAGAAATAAGAAAACAAAAAACTTGACTTTCTTCTAATTTGGATTACTTTTATAACAGCAGACAGTTAAAATCCCTAGATGTTAACAATGATCGATTTTCAAAGCTCTAACAAACGGTAAAACTAAGATTATCCTTATACCCACTGATGACAATAATAAAACCAATGCTCACATTTTGCCCCCCCCCCACCCACCCAAATATGTATAAACAAACTGTTTTTTATCATTTAGCAATTTGTGGGGGGGGGTCCTCTTTAAAGTTTACATTATTCTTATACCATGGTAGCAATTTGGAGGAGTTATATGCAGTAAATTATTTCAAAAAATTGAGTGTGATCAGTGCATATAAGGGTAGGCTTAACAAAAAAGCTTCATTAACCTTAGATTTATTTCTTTTTTGAGGTTTTCTGCATAAATGCATCAATAAGTATGAACTACCTCATTCATTTTTAATGCTTCAAGTTCATGTTGTCTTTCTTTTTGCTGATGTTTCTCTGCTCCTTCTATTTGCAGGTACCTTTTTTTTTTTTTTTTTTTTTTTAATGCTTGTTTTAGTCTCTCACTGGCTTCTTTAAGCACAGAGTCTGATGATTCTTGTACTTCCCTTTTTTCTTGAACAAGAATTTTTATCTTGTTTTCCATGTTTTCTATAGTTTGCTTTATGCTCCTCAAATCCTTTATTTAGCAATTATTGTTTCAATCTCTCAACACTTTCTTTCTCTGCTTTCAGCTTCGACCTTTAATCTCTGCTCCTCTTCCAAATGGTTGCTATATGGCCTATGTGCATTAAGTGCTGATTTTATTCGTTCTTTGGTTATCAGCACCTTTGCAACTTGGTTGTTATACATTTTTAATGCATCTCGAATTGTTAGTCTCTCATTCAACATCTTCTTAGACATAGATGCCTTCTCATCTGAAAGAACTCTTTGTGATATAGAAAGGCCTCTCTCTACATCGAAGTTGCCATGTGATAAAGCAAGGCATGCTTTCACAACTTTAGCCAAAGATGGATATTTCCAGTCTCCAAACGTCTTTTGATACAATATGCAGGGCTGCCAGTGGCAACTAAATAGGCGACTACTGCTACTATTTTTTGATGATTACTATTTCTTACAAAAAACAGCCAAAATCAGTTATTTTCAGAAAAACCTTGGAACTATTGTGAGGCTACTATTAAAAAAAACGTAATTTGTTTTGCATATATCGATTTGCTTGCATAACATCAGTTTTAATATTGATACACGTGAATATCAACTTTGGCATTGATATGTATATGTCAAATCCATGGTTCATACACATCCTGGAATTCCATTTTGTCCTGGAAATGTCCTAAAATTCTGTTACATGTCCTGGAATTTTATCCATTCCTGCCTTTTTGTCCCTGCACGATATTTTGTAGTTGAGGATTTTTCTACTGGAATAACTTATGTCTGACAAATTTTCCACCCCCACAAAATATGGGGGGAGCTATCGTTTTGTTTGTTTAGGAGGACTGAAGCTGCGTTATTAGCATCTTTTGCGTCATGCTTATGTTATCACATCACTTTGTCTGTCCCTCCGGGGTGACCATATCTCCGCAATTATTAGTTCGATTTGTAAAATTCTTTTTGTATTAGGAAGTTTAAAATGTGAAAATGATGATCCATTCATTCCGGGGTTTTTCGATGCACAACTTCACCGGTAGAGGGCGCAAATGGAGATCATATCAAATTTAAAATGCATTTTATTTCATATATTTGCTTCTAAATATCCAATTGAAAAAATTATTTTTCTTTATGATGACATTTATATCGAAGACTATTTTAGTTACAGTCCCTTTTTCAAATAATGCATAAATTTTCCGCTAGAGGGCGTAAAGTTAAATCGTGATTTTCCCAATATCTCCGCTTCTAAAAGTCTGATTTGAAAAATTCTTGCTGAGTCGGATACAGCTCTTGAGGTTGAAATGTTATGCATACAAATTCTCATTTCTGGTAAAGATTGGTTTGGCCACCAGGGGGTGTAAATGTTTATTTTGGCCTCTGATGTATTTATTTGCAACAAAATCTGAGCTGGAAACTCGATGGAAAAAATTCTTCCGTGAAACGATACCGCTCAAATCGGAAAACTTTTTGAGAATACTTCCTGCTTAAAATAGTGCACAATTTTTCCACCAGCGGCGTACATGTCTATCTTATTTTTGTCCATATCTCTGTTTCTAGGAGTTCAATTTGAAAAATTCTTTCTTTGTTAGAGAACATTTTCAATGCAAAATGTTTCTCATAAAATTTCAAATATTTTTTAACACACAAGTGTGCCACTAGAGGGCGTAAGCTCACATTTCCGTTTACAGCACTATCTGCGGACTAAAAACCTGACTGAAAAATTTTCTCTTTCAATCAGATACCTAACTACGAAAACTCCTTATTTGTATTTTCTTCACAAAATAATGCACAATTTCGGCACGGGGGGGGGGGGGGCCCACAAATATTTAATCTAATTTTCTTAATATCTGTACTTCTAAATGTCAGATTTCAAAAATTCTTTTAACATCAGATACCATTTACCTTATGTAACACTTTAGGTTTGTGCTTGAGGAGGTTTGTGGTTCACAATTCTGCCACTAGGTGGTGTTTGTGTACTTCTGTTTGCAGGCTATCTCTGCCTGTAAAAACCCTACTGAAATATTTCTTTTTTTACTGTATGCCGTTCGCTATAATAAAAATGGAGAGTGAATAAGATTTTTACTACAACAAGAAGATCCTCTTCAAATAATGTACCTTTCCCCCTAGAGGTTGTAAAGGTCAAAACATTTTTCTTGCTATCTCTGCTTCCGGGAGACACATTTGAAAAGTTATTTTTCCTTACCATAGCTTTTGCTATGAAGAATGCTTTTCTACTGTTTTCAACTTTTCCATTATGCAAAATTCTTCTGCTGAAATGCATAGTTATATCATGTTTCCTTCTATGTCTGTCCTTTTAACTGATCAATTTGAAAATCTTTTTGTCTCTAATACTTTCCTTCTGCTATGGGAAACATGTTTTGCGCCATTTGTTAATTTTTGTAACATATCTTTTAGCCACTGGTGGAAGTAAATAGCTGATTTGTGTGTGTGTGTGGGGGGGGGGGGTATTTTACCTTTACTGAAATTTTATAATGAATACTTTATATAAAAATTTGCCATAAAATCAGATTGTTTTCTAATATCAGAAATTTAAATCTAGTTGTTTCTTAGCATTTTCTGGGCTTCTATAATTAGTTTTTTTAATCATGCCAAGTTAAATTGCAATGATCACTAATGAATGCAATTGAACACAGCCCTTGGACATAAGGTTTTCCCGTTATTCTCTTTCATTTCACATTGGAAATTTTTGTGCATACTTTGTTTGCTGGCGAGTAAAAATTTAAAGCATAACTACAGCATCGATATTATGTTGAAAATTACTTCCCTAAATAAAATGTAACACAAATACTTGCTCCCATGATTATGTGTTTAAGAAATAACAATAAAGTTCTACATATTTCCCCTTTCCTTACTGTTAAATTTCCAATATATGCATTATTTCAAAATAATTAAATATAAATAGTATTTTATGTATTGATTGTGTAGTATATATATGAAAGCATTTCAAGGGAAATGTCACATGCTTATGTATTTTTGAGTTTTATGGGGGTTTTTTTATTCTGTAATTTGCTTCAATAATTATAATTGAACTAAAGCCAAAGTAGAAAAATAAAATTTGCTCAAAATCAGTGTAGTATACTGTATATAAAAGTTTAGTAGAAAACCTGGTTACATTTTCAGTGACAGTTTTGGTATTTCAGTATTTGTTTGTGATTCTAAGTTTCTGATTAGCTGCAGCAGACATCATTTTTAACATTCTGCAGTAAGTTTGCCCAAGTGTGTAGGAAGTTGTTTGTAGTAGGTTACAAATTGAACAGATGTATGGTTTCACTATATTTTAATTAAGAGTATTTGGATCATATGTCATGGAAAAAAACACCAAAAGTCCTGGAATTTTGTGATTGAAAAAGCGTATGAACCATACGAATCATTATCGATATGTCTTGTTCAGTTTATGGCTTTCTGCTTTATTGCAAATATCATGGAGGAAAGTAAATGGCAAGTATACACTAGACCCACATGTGATTAAAGGAACAACCTACTCAAATAAAGATATTCCGCCGAAAAAGTGTCCCACTTTTTTGTTTGGAATACGACAGTGCCAGGAGCGAGCACATATCTTGCCTTTGCCATCTTAAAGACTGTTGTTTTCTGTGCTTACTGAAGTTTATTTGCAGTTAAATGTATCAATTTCAAGTCGAAAATTTTGTACCTAGAATTTCATGAATGATATGTTCATTGAAATAAATTTGTGTGATTGTTTTTACAGCTTCATTTTCCGAATGACACAGAAAATGCATGTTTTTGCCAACAGACATTTAAACTCACTTTATATTATCTACAAACTGTTTAATATAAATTAGGAATTGTTCATAATGAAAAAATAATTTAGGAATTGTTCATAACGAAAAAATAAATTAGGAATTGTTCATAACAAAAAGATTAAGTGGTAATCGAAAAAACACCTGGTGAGACATCTGTTAAAAATAACGAGACTGTACTTTTTGTCACTTGAGTAGGTCGTTCCTCTAATCGTGTGTGTCTAGGTATAGATGTACTTGTATGTATAAGAATTTATTCCAAACAGCAAAATTAGGATTGATCATTTTTGGAGAGACATATTCAGGGCTTCCAGCCTATCACACCCAAGAAAATAAGTGTTTTAGTAGCCACTAATGGTAAAAATAGTAGCCTTAGTAGCCTTAATAACTTATGTTACTGACTAAAATAGCTGCCCAAAAAAATGTGAGTTTCAGAATGTAAGTGCTCCACACCAAAAAAATATATATTTTTTTTTATTTCAAACTAGGGTGACAAAATTAACACATGCCTACATTTTTGGTTAAAATATACACTGCCGGACAATTGCTAAGGACGGATGACAATAGCAACGATAGCAACCATAAAATGGAAGGCAGGAAAATGTGGAAATTAGCATAAGTGCAGGATACAGTAAGACGTGTTGTGCATGTGCAAATGTTGGATTGCCGAACTTGTTCGTGACGTCATAGCGCTGATAAGAGATATAAAGGATTTGACGCGTATTGACCGTTGTTGTTCAAACGCAAAGTTGAAAAGGAAAGAATCAATTGACGAACTTGCAATTTTCAGTATGTCTTCCCGACATCACCTAGATGATTTTACGCGTGGCCGTATTATTGGCAAGATTGAAGAAGGGCGAAAAATAACAGATGTTGCCAGGGAGTTCGACGTCAGCCACAGTGTTGTTTCAAGGCTTTGGAAATCATTTCAAACAAATGGAGAGTGTAGCAAACGTCACAGGGGAGGTCGTGTTCGCAGTACGATACCTGCAGAAGATCGGTACATAGTGCTATCAACAAAAAGACACCAGCGCAGCACAGCTAGTGAGGTAGCAAATCAGTTTATGGCTGCTACTGGCAAGCGGATCTCCCGAAAAACTGTCGCCAGACGTTTGCATGAAGGATGATTATATGCCCGCCGTCCTGTTGTGTGCATCCCATTGTCCAGATGTCACCGTACCGCCCGTTTGCAATGGTGCCATCAACATCGCAATGGGACTGATAACGACTGGTCTGCTGTCCTCTTCTCAGATGAGAGTAGATACAGTCTATCGTCTGATTGTCGACGACAACTGATCTGGCGTGATAGTGGTACTGCATATTGTCCAGCAAACATACAGGAAAGGGACCGATATCCGACATGTAGTGTCATGGTATGGGCTGGCATCACGATCAATGGCCGAACGTCTTTCTATAAGCTTCCAACTGGGACTATGACTGGCCAACGATACATTAATGATGTTCTGCTGCCTCATGTTGGCATGTTCCGTGGTACTGTCGGTGATAGATTCATTTTCATGGATGACAACGCAACATGTCATCGAACAGTCGCTGTCCAGGAGTGTCTTGAGAGCGAGGATATTCAACACCTCTTATGGCCAGCACGTTCTCCAGATCTGAATCCCATTGAAAATGTGTGGGATGCTTTGGGGAGGAGTCTTGCTGGTCGCCAATGCCCTCCAATAAACAATGACACCCTCATCTGTGCACTGACAGAGGAATGGGATAAATTACCCCAACAGCTGCTTGATAATGTTGTGCAAAGCATGACACGACGTGTGGAATCTTGCATCGCTCTCCATGGTGGCCATATCCCGTATTGACATCTTACGCCGGAACGCCTGCGGACGGTAATTGCATTTTTTTCACGTTTACGTATTCTGCACAAAATGGCCTGTTTGTCCCTTGAACACGTTCCAAAGCCTTCTGGATTTCAGAGCACAATAAATTGTCTTTCTTGTAATGTCCTGGCATTCTGACATTATTTTATTTCACTTGGCATCCAGCAGTGTATATATATGTCCAGCAGTGTATATATATATATAAGAACACTAATAAGAAAGCTAAAGCATTTCAATACAAAACATAAAAAAGCCCCAAACCCCCTGATGCGCAAAGTAGCAATTCGGGCGGAAAGGCTATATAGGCAAATAATAATTAAAACAGACCAAGGAAACCCACAAACACCCAAATGAAACACACAATACATACCACCAAAGTAACAAACAATTGCCACATACTTGCAAAAAGCCCTGAACCCAAAAACATATAAAAACACAAAAGTACTCAAACTCATTACACGGCTAATGTACCGAATGCAATCCAAAATACAAACAAGAAACAAATACAGAACAGCACCACAGCTGCCTCACTTTAAAAGGGGAAATACAAAACAAACAAAGAACCGAGATGACACTAAAATCAAATTAAAACGGTCATCATCGGGGAAGCATCCGTTTTTTTGTAAGCGGCTTTTCTGAAACCAAGAAAGGGATGGACAAAATCCAAATGTCCCCTTGTTCGTGCTCCCAAAGCCACAAGACCAAAAGAACAGAAATAAAGACAAAAAATAAAAAAAATAAAAAAGTTCAATCATGATTAGTCCTACCTGGACAAAGAAGACTGGAAACAAAAATAACCGAAGAAAGAAAGAACAGCAAAAACGAACACAAAAAGTAACATGAAACCACAAAGATTGTTACAACACCTAACACCAAGAACCACTGATAAAGAATCCAGAATGCCAAAGCTGCACAAGGGCAAAGGTTAAGCTGATAAGGAATGGAGGAATGTAGTTTACTTTTTATAGGCTAGGTGTAAGCTAGTGTGAAGAAAGCAATGGGTTATGTGGCCACAAGTGGTCTACCGAGTGGTACTTAGAGTTTCTAACTATTTAATATTGTCAGACCAATTGTTAATAAGGGTACTGTAATTAAATGTGTCAGCAGAATGAAGTTTGTGATTTTTGAGTAATTGTAAAAAATATTTTTTGATAAAAGGTAAAGGAAATTGATTAGAAATTAATTGTTCAAAAAACAATTTACACTTATAAATCAAATTATCAGAGGTACTATAAATATGTAAAAACCGGAAAAATTCAGAAAACATTAGGTTTCTGTGAACTAAAATGGAGACATTTGAAAACCAATTAGCGAAGAAGTGTACCTGAAAATTAAAGGAACGTCTTTTATCATACAGGTTAACCCCAAGTGACCCAGTTTGAGAAAGTGTAATTTCCAAATCCCAGTAAATCATTAAATTTTGTTGATGGTTAGTCTTTTCCAAGATCAAATCTTGTGTATATATAAAAAGAGCGGAATAATCAAAATTAGGAAAATCTATTGCAATTAAATCATCAATATATCTAAAAATTCTACCAGAAAAGTGATTGTTTTTGACAAATGCAGCTTCAGATGAGTGTAAATAAAGATTAGCCAAGATACTGGAAAAATAACTACCCATGGCAGTTCCTATGGTTTGCAAAAATAATGTTACCCATCAAAATATAATTATTTTTGAGGCACAATTCAACCAGTGATTTCCAATATGCCCTAGTAATCCCAAGCACTTTTTCATGTTTCAAGTACATCACACTACAAACCTCCACCAGGCCACAAAGCGGTATTGAGGCAAAAAGGTTCTTAAAATCAATATGTTGAATAGAAGAAACTGACCTAATATAATTCAATACTGGTTTATTGTTATTAATTATCCAAGAATTCTGTATTTCCTTATAAATAATGTTAAGATATTTTTCAAAAATCTTTCCTGAAATAACAGTGACGGTTAACTCTGAATGAATCTAAAAGACACAGGAAGCTTATGAAATTTTGGAATGGCATACAAAAAAGGTAATTGCATGTTATTGAGACTTAAGTGTTTATGCAAAGCAATAATTTTTTTCTTTATAATATTAATGTCAACTGTGATAGGATTATAAGTTGAACCATGATGTAATTCAGAAAATAATATCTCAACATAAAGACACTTGCAAAAAATAGCCACATTGTTTTTTGCCTTATCCACAGGAGTGAAGACAAAATATTTCTGTAATTCTCTGATGTGCTTCTTGATAAGTGGAATGTTGAAATAATTTTTATGACTTGAGACTGTGGAGAACAAATTCAAAGCCCTTTTAAAATCACTCAAAACATAATCTAACCAAATGTTAAATTCTTCATAAAAAATTCCGAACTGATACGATAATTTAAGAATATATTTAATAAGATCAGTTTTTAGATCCCTAAGGACTGTACTAACATTTAATCTAGTAGAAATACGAAATCCTGTACCTTTATTTAAAACAGACCTGAGAACAGGAGAGGAAATAAGATTAGTATCGCCTGTGAGAATATGCTTAAGAAAAGGATAAAAAAAACAAGCATATTCTGGATTACTGCACAAACAATATGCGGATCGGTTTTCATATAAGTCCTGCAAATACTCAGCAACGTGGCAATAGTTATAAATTAAACGACCAACAGTTGTAGCATAATGATAACACGGGACTGTGTTAAGCGTGTCCCTTAATGGAAAGTGTATATTATTGTCAGTAAAATTCCTTTTAACACCAATTTTATCAAAAATTCAATGTGGAAATTGAAGTACACAATAGAATTTAACATTGGTTAGATTATGTTTTAAGTGATTTTAAAAGGGCTTTGAATTTGTTCTCCACAGTCTCCAGTCATAAATTTTTTTTCAACATTCCACTTATCAAGAAGCATATCAGAAAATTACAGAAATATTTCGTCTTCACTCCTGTGGATAAGGCAAAAAACAATGTGGCTATTTTTTGCAAGTGTCTTTATGTTGAGCTATTATTTTCTGAATTACATCATGGTTCAACTTATAATCCTATCACAGTTGACATTAATATTATAAAGAAAAAATTATTGCTTTGCATAAACGCTTAAGTCTCAATAACATGCAATTACCTTTTTTGTATGCCATTCCAAAATTTCATAAGCTTCCTGTGTCTTTTAGATTCATTCAGAGTTAACCGTCACTGTTATTTCAGGAAAGATTTTTGAAAAATATCTTAACATTATTTATAAGGAAATACAGAATTCTTGGATAATTAATAACAATAAACCAGTATTGAATTATATTAGGTCAGTTTCTTCTATTCAACATATTGATTTTAAGAACCTTTTTGCCTCAATACCGCTTTGTGGCCTGGTGGAGGTTTGTAGTGTGATGTACTTGAAACATGAAAAAGTGCTTGGGATTACTAGGGCATATTGGAAATCACTGGTTGAATTGTGCCTCAAAAATAATTATATTTTGATGGGTAACATTATTTTTGCAAACCATAGGAACTGCCATGGGTAGTTATTTTTCCAGTATCCTGGCTAATCTTTATTTACACTCATCTGAAGCTGCATTTGTCAAAAACAATCACTTTTCTGGTAGAATTTTTAGATATATTGATGATTTAATTGCAATAGATTTTCCTAATTTTGATTATTCCGCTCTTTTTATATATACACAAGATTTGATCTTGGAAAAGACTAACCATCAACAAAATTTAATGATTTACTGGGATTTGGAAATTACACTTTCTCAAACTGGGTCACTTGGGGTTAACCTGTATGATAAAAGACGTTCCTTTAATTTTCAGGTACACTTCTTCGCTAATTGGTTTTCAAATGTCTCCATTTTAGTTCACAGAAACCTAATTTTTTTCTCAATTTTTCTAGTTTTTACATGTTTGTAGTACCTCTGGTAATTTGATTTATAAGTGTAAATTGTTTTTTGAACAATTAATTTCTAATCAATTTCTTTTACCTTTTATCAAAAAATATTTTTTACAATTACTCAAAAATCACAAACTTCATTCTGCTGACACATTTAATTACAGTACTCTTATTAACATTATTAACAATTGGTCTGACAATATTCGGTAGACCACTTGTGGCCACATAACCCTTTGCTTTTTTCACACTAGCTTACACCTAGCCTACAAAAAGTAAACTACATTCCTTTATTTAGCAAACAGGTTTTGTTCAAACCGTATACCATTACTTCCTTATCAGCTTAACCTTTACCCTTTTGCAGCTTTAGAATTCTTGATTCTTTATCAGTGGTTCTTGGTGTTAGGTGTTGTAACGATCTTTGTAGTTTCACATTACTTTTTGTGTTCGTTCTTGCTTTCTTTGGTTATTTTTGTTTCCGGCCTTCTTTGTCCAGGTAGGACTAATCATGACTGAACTTTTTTTTTCTTTTTTTGTTTGTTGTCTTTATTTCTGTTCTTTTGGTCTTGTGGCTTTGGGAGCACGACCAAGGGGACATTTGGTTTTTGTCCGTCCCTTTCTTGGTTTCAGAAAAGCCACTTACAAAAAAAACGGGTGCTTCCCTGATGCTGACCGTTTCAATTTGATTTTAGTGTCGTCTCGGTTCTTTGTTTGTTTTGTGTTTCCCCTTTTAAAGTGAGGCGGCTGTGGTGCTGTTCTGTATTTGTTTCTTGTTTGTATTTTAGGTTCCATTCGGTACGTTAGCCGTGTAATGAGTTCGAGTACTTTTGTGTTTTTATATGTTTTTGGGTTCAGGGCTTTTTGCAAGTATGTGGCAATTGTTTGTTCCTTTGGTGGTATGTATTGTGTGTTTCATTTGGGTGTTTGTGGGTTTCCTTGGTCTGTTTTAATTATTATTTGCCTATATATATATATATATATATATATATATATATATATATATATATATATACTGTATATACCCACACTTCCATACACTACGACAAGGGCATCTAAGTTTCAATATAAATAATACCATCCCCCACTGACAAACATGTCATAGATCTGACGGAAGAAGGAGTAGATGAAAACCTGATTAATCTCCTCAATAAGGGATATGATTACAACCTTTCCTCCGCAACACTTGATAAAAACGTATGCTGATTGATTTAGAAAGCATCTGTAGTAAGGTAGAAAGAGAAGATGAAAATACAGCAGTTACTTTAAGGAAAGAATTCTCAGACTGCATCTCAAAATTTGTAAAAAAGCCAGTAAAAGTTGATTACAATTTTAATAGAAATGCCATTGCTGACCTTAAAAAATTCAAAGCCAATGATAAAGTTGTAGCACTGAGAGCAGATAAGAGCAAAGTTTTCGTATTGGTAGAAAAAGAGAAGTATTACAATAAAATGGAAGCTGAATTGAGCAAGCCTTATTATGAAGAACTCAATGGTAACCCTATAGATCAAACTGTCAAAAATCTTAAGAAATTAATCAGCTCTTTAAGAAATAAAAAACAGCTTAATGAGCTCTTCAAAAACTTCTCCAAAATCCAGTCAAGAATTCCACAGATCTATGGTACGATAAAAGTTCACAAAGAAGGCCATCCAGTAAGACCTATAATAGACAGTAGAAATTCGCCACTCTCCAACATTAATTATTATTTACTTGGTCACCTCAGAGATATTTTCCCTTCTCCTCCCTACCTACTAAAAATTCCATGCAGCTAAAAGGAAAGCTGGACAACTTGCCAGAATTAATTCATCCAGTAATGGCAAGCCTGGATATAGTCTCTATGTATACCAACATTAACCTGGACCTCCTACTGGAATTCATTGCAGATGACCTTGCGGAAAAAATAGTATTCCATAATCACAATAGAGAAATACTACTTGGCATATATGAACTGCTTCTATTTTCCTTCAAGAATAATTTCTTCCAGTTTGGAAAGAAATATTACAGGCAAACTTCAGGACTTACAATGGGTTCTCCACTAGCACCTCTGCTAGCAAATTATTATATAAGTAAACTAGAGGCAAAAATCCTTATACAACCCTCCTTGTTTGCTCTCTATGTAAGGTACATGGATGATGTCCTAATTATAGTAGATACTGTGGACCAATCTCTACCCTCTCAGATTCTGGCAGAATTTAACTTACTAGAGAATACCTTGCAGTACACCCTGGAACAGGAAAAAGACCATAGCATCAATTACCTAGATTTAACCTTGACCTCAAGAGAGGGGAAAGTATTCACTCAGCTTTTTAGAAAACCCACCAACACAGGGAAGATGTTAGACTTCTGCTCATTCCACCCTGATTATATTAAATCGAATACGGCGAGACAATTTTTGGAAAAAATTGAAATCCTGGTCTCTTCAGCTACTCAAAAAGATCTTCACAAAGAAGAATTAAAGGAAATATTGGCAGAAAACAATTACCCCTCCCCATATGTTGAGAAAATATTTAAACAAGTGCCAAAAAAGAAGCAGGAAAAAACCAACTTCAAATTCACCAGCAAAATTACGTACCACAAGGGACTTTTCGAGAAACTGAAAAGGATCGGAGCAAAATATAATATCAGGCTAGCTCCAGATCTTAATAACAAAATAAAGAAATTCCTGCCAGCTTTAAAGCAGAAAGAATTGGACATCCAATTGCAGGAAGGAGTAATTTACTGCATCGACTGTAACTGCGGACTCAGCTATATAGGAGAAACAGGGAGAAGTATTGAGGTCCGAATGAAAGAACACCAAGCAGCTATTAGGAACATTGGGAACAAAACAGGGCTAGACAGACATATACACTCCATAAATTGGGACTCAGTGAAAATAATCGCCCACCAGTCAAACTTAGTAAAGAGGAAACTAGAAGAAGGGATCGAAATAGCAAGAAGAAGAAGTACCACAATTAACGATAATTGCGAATGGACTCTTCCAATTGAGTGGCAGCAACTACTCCAGTGACATAGTCCTGATGACGAACTAGGCTTTAGTTCGAAAATTTGACAACCAACTTTCATGAAAAATAACCTCTATAAGACCCGTAAAAAAAGTTATTCCACAATAAACAAACTGTTTATCATTCAGCATTTGGGGGGGGGGGGCACTTTAAAGTTTACTGTTTTTATACCATGGTTGTAATTTGGAGGAGTTATATGCAGTAAATTATTTCAAAAATTTGAGTGTGAATTTATACTACTGCCATCAGTGCATGTAAGGGTAGGCTTAACAACAAGCTTCCCCTTTAACCTTAGATTTATTCCTTTTTGGGGGTTTTCTGCATAAATGCATCAATTAGGGAGGATTTTCTTTTATGAACTACCTATTCATTTTTAATGCTTCAAGTTCATGCTGTCTTTCCTTTTGTCGGAGTTTCTCTGCTCCTTCTAGAATGCCACGTGCAACTCGTATCGCAGGTACGTCTTTTGAGCACGTCTTTTGTAAAAAGATCGTGCTTATGTTATTGGTTTGTCTGTCCATCTGTAGACACTATCTCTGCAACTATTAGTGCGATTTGAAAAATTCTTTTTGCACTGGGAAGCTTGAAATATACAAATGATGATTCTTTATTTTGTTTGTTTTTTACGATGTACAATTTCACCGCTAGAGGGTGTAAATGCAGATGATGTCAAATTCAAAAATACATTTTATTCCACATACTTGCTCCTAAACATTCGATTGAAAAAAATCTCTTATCTTTCGATTCCATTTATGTTGAAGAGTATTTTAGGAATAGTTACTATTCCAAATCATGCATAGATTTTCCGTTAGGGGAGTAAAAGTAAATTGCGTTTTCCCTGATACACCTTCTTCTAAAACTCCGATTTGAAAATGTTTTCTTTAGTGGATATGGCTCGTAATGGAAAATCTTTTGCATATAATTTCTAATTTTTAGTAAAGAGTACTTACTAAAAATTGAGGGTGTAAGTGTTAATTTTTGCTTCTGATATATTTGCCATAAAATCTGAGCTTCTAAAATCTCGATTGAAAAAATTCTTCCGTGGACAAATGCCACTCACGTTGATAAACCTTTTCAGAATATTTTCTTTTTAAAATATTTCATGGGTTCTCCTCCAGAGGGCGTAGAAGTATATCTTATTTTTGCCAACATCTCTGTTCCTAATGGTCTGATTTGGAAAATTATTTCTTTATTAGAAAGAGTTTCTTGTGCGACATGTTTTCCAAATAATTTCAAAATTTTCAAGTAACTCATGGACTTTCCGCTAGGAGGCGTAAAGGTAAATTGTGTTTCCCTCTATATCTCTGCTTCTAAATCTTCGATTTAAAAAATTCTTTTTGCACCAGATACAGCTCCTGATGGGAAATCCTTTGCACATAATTTCTAATTTTTGTAAAAAATGGTTTGACCACCAGGGGCATAAGTCTTAATTTTTGCTTCTGATGTACTGTCAGCAAAATATGAGCTTCTAAAATCTCGGTTGAAAAAAAAAAAAGGTCATTTGTCGACCGATACTACTCATTTCGACAAACCAACATTTTTTCTTAAAATAATGCATTTGCATTTTTGAACTTCCCTTTTTGTTGGTAAAGTTCGATTAACACTTACCGCACGCACGTGGGGCTTGGCTTTCAATTCTTATTTCCGTTATGTGGATGCGGAATGGGGGTTTTCATTTAGTTGCGGGTCCACTTCATTTTTTTCCCCTTGGTATTTATCTGGCCTCGTCACTAAATGAGTTTTTTTCCTTTGCTGCCTCCTCATTTACTTCAATAATTTTTCATAACCCGAGTACTTTCGGTAATACTCCATTACCGTCATCGAGGGGACGTTTTGCTCCGACTAGCACGGACCGTGTAAATCGGAGTTTTAGAAGAAGGTATATCAGGGAAAACGTTTTGCTCCGACTAGCACGGACCGTGTAAATGTCCCCTCGATGACGGTAATGGATTATTACCGAAAGTACTCGGGTTATGAAAAATTATTGAAGTAAATGAGGAGGCAGCAAAGGAAAAAAAACTCATTTAGTGACGAGGCCAGATAAATACCAACGGGGGAAAAAATGAAGTGGACCCGCAACTAAATGAAAAACCCCCATGCCGCATCCACATAACGGAAATAAGAATTGAAAGCCAAGCCCCACGTGCGGTAAGTGTTAATCGAACTTTACCAACAAAAGGGAAGTTCAAAAATGCAAATGCATTAATGCACGTTAAAAAAATAACCTCCAATATCGGAAGTAAATTGAAAATAATGCATGGTTTCTATGCCAGGGGACATAGATGTATAACTTATTTTTGTCAATATCTCTACTTCTAGGAGTCCCAATTTGAAAAACTTCTTTGTTGGATAGTGTTTTTGATGCGAAATGTTTTTCATATAAATTCAAAATTTTCAAGTAAATCATAGACTTTCCGCTAGGGGCGCAATGGTAAACAGCGTTTTCTGCGTTATTTCTGCTTCTAAAACTCCGATTTTAAACATTCTTCCCGTATCACATAAAACACCTGATGGAAAATATTTTTCATCTTATTTCTAATGTTTGGTAAATAATCGTTTGGCCACCAGGGGGCATAAGTGTTCATTTCTGTTTCTGATGTATTTTAAGCAAAATCTGGCACCTGAAAACTCGACTAAAATTTTTTTTTTTTCTGTTGGAACGATACCGCTCGTATCAAAAAACCTTTAGAGAATATTTTTTTCCTAAAATAATGCATGGTTTCCCCACCAGGAGGCATAAAGCCACATCTTATTTTTGTCGATATCTCTGTTTTTAAGAGTCCAATTTGAAAAATCCTTTGAGTTGGAGAGCGTTTCTGGTGCGAAATGTTTCTCATATAAATTCATATTTTTCTTAATGCACAAGTCTGCAACCAGAGGGTGTAAGCTCAAAATTCCATTTACAGCAATAGCTGAGGGATTAAAAACCGGATTGAAAACCTTCTTTCTTCCGTCAGATACTATTGTTTTTCATATTGGTTCCATTGACTTTGAATAGCTTTGATAAATTTAATTTGCATCAGAACAGATTCAAAAGACGTGCTAATTACACCCGAAAATTTGGTGTCATCTTTCTTGTTTTAGTCTCTCAATGGCTTCTTTAAGCACAGAGTCTAATGATTCTTGTACTTCTCCTTTTTTTCTTGAACAAGAATTTTTATCTTGTTTTCCACAGTTTGCTTTCTGCTCTTCAAATCCTTATTTAGTAATTCTTCTTGTTTCAATCTCTCAGCATTTTCTCTGCTTTCAGTTGCTGTTCCTTTAATATCTGCTCCTCTTCCAAATGGCTGCTATATGACCTACATGCATTAAGTGCTAATTTTATTAGCTCTTTGGTTGTTGGTACCATTGCAACTTGGTTGTTATACATTTTTAAAGCATCTCAAATTGTTAGTCTCTCATTCAACATCTTCTCAGACATAGATGCCTTCTCATCTGAAAGAACTTTTCATGATACAGAAAAGCCTCTCTCTACATCGCTGTTATCATGTGATAAAGCAAGGCATGCTTTCACAACTTTAGCCAAAGATGGATATTTCCAGTCTGCAAATGTTGTCTTTTGATATAATATGTGTCTCTCCAAAACCAATCAATCCCAATTTTGCTGTTAGGAATAAATTATTATGACTGCAGAAGTCTCTACTCATCTTTCACTTCATCTCAATGAACAAGAGCGCTCTTGCAATTTGAGATGTGTGCTAGACTACTTACCTTAGCAATTTCTTTGGGTTGCAGGCAAATGAGGAAGTAAGGAACCAGATGACAAACTATTCTTTTTTTCTTTTTGTTTTTGATTGGAGGTTTAACGACCACCGTGAGCCACTCAATGGGCTATAAGCAGTTTCC
Source organism: Macrothele yani (assembly GCA_039090855.1). Taxonomy (NCBI): domain Eukaryota; kingdom Metazoa; phylum Arthropoda; class Arachnida; order Araneae; family Macrothelidae; genus Macrothele; species Macrothele yani. Next base: position 100,921,411 of record CM077004.1, on the reverse strand, counting down.
TGTCCCTAATTTAGGGTCACTTGACTCCAGGGAATGGAGAGAGCCAGTACCGTAAGACAAACACAGCATCCATGCCTCACCGGGATTCAAACCCGGACCCTTCACGGACGAATGGCCACAAGCCAGCGCTTAGACCACTGCACCACAAGATAGTTATATGATGATACATAGTATTTTTGAATTTTATGCAAGAATAACACCCTTTCTGCATCTGATGGCAAATTGCTAAAATAACTTTTCAAATCTTCTCCACAATCAATTTGTGCAACCGATAGCTGCTGTTCAGCACTAATAAGCTGACCAATATTTATAGTTTCTGGTTTACTAATATGGCCAGCTATTTTTTAAGCAAATTACACAATTCATCATATATGTGAATAAGTGGTTCTGATTTTTTGAAAATCTTGGAGAAGGATAAAAATGTCTGCAGTTTCTACTAGAAATGCTAATTGTGCTTTCATGCCTACCAATTTAATAGCCTTTGAAAAACAGCTGTACTTTCATGCCTTCATCAGACTGCTGACTTTCGTGGGAATGAATTTCAGAAAGTATTCTTCTAATGCAGGAGGCCACTGTGATAAAGGCTTCTCTGCAGCTGGGTCTAAGGTTAACCACCTTGAAGATATGTGTTTAATGAACTTTTGCTGGGGAACTTCTAATTTAATTTGGATTTTTTCATAGTCATCCCACAGGGATGGCAGGTTTAAAAAAAGAAATGGTAAATATCAACAACAATTAGTTCCTGACCTACTTCCCCAATTTCAGCTATTCCTTTTAAGAACACATTATGAGCAACATGCAAGTTGCATATGTCAACATTAAGCAGGCCTTTTTTCCTTACTTCTATCACACTATTATTCAGAATGCATCATACTTTCTGATTTACATTTGGACCATCAGATCCTAACATTAACAGTTTATGTTGTGATAACCCAGCATCATTTAACCCTCTGGTCAGGCACGACACAAAGTCGTCTGCCGTCGCATGCCCCAAGAACATAGTTTGCAGGTGATGGCACACTACTTCCTTTTTTTCCTCTGACCAAAATCATATAGCTAGGTGCAGTTCTTCTTTACTTTCGTTGTTTGCAGTCTCGTCAAACATTAGGGAAAAGAGCGAATTTTGTGCCCAATTTATGAGTTGATGTCGAAAATAAGGCCCTAGTGCTTCCATCCTAAGGAAAGCAGTCTGCCCCTGCACCAGGAAACATGGCATCCAAAACTTCCTTCATGTCATCACATAACATCTGCTGCCATATTGCACTGCACAGTCTTCAAAGCCAAAATGATCTCTGCTCGTAGGCTGACTTCCTTGACACTGCACAACTGAATCATATTTGCTTGTGGGTTACTAGAACATTTTCTTTTACCCTGCAAATTTGCAGAACTGCCAGAACTAGTTGATTCTGTTGGAGATCTAAAAAGTGACGCACTAGATGAAGTTGAAGGCACTGCATCAGGCTTGTGACTTAAGAGTCTGATAATCCGATGTGGTAGCAGAAGGGTTGGTGTTTTGTGAATCAAATACTGGCTGCAATGGTTCAAGAAGCATCTGGCGATTACCTAGCTTTAAGGAAGCATCTTTTCTATGAAGTGCAGCGGAAATATGAGTAATAGAAGCAAAGCCTTTTGATGTACAATAAATCTTTTTATTACAAATTACACACATCACCTCTTTATTGCTATGCTTTTTACATTAACTCTTCCGATTTTTCCAGGAGAGTTAGAGCACATTGGCTCACGAGCTCAATTTCCAGGTTTTCACTCATTAAATCTTACTTTTAACGCTATTTGACTGATGGTGTTGTGGGGTTTTATTTTATACTCATATATGCTATTAGGCATCCAGACAACCATCCGTGGTTGTATTAGAGCATCTACATTTTTAATTTACGGCTGGTGAACTAGGTTTTCCCCCTCTTGTTTCTAGTCTGTTAGTTTTTTTTATCAAAACTTATATATGCGATTAGACATCTAGACAACCGTCCGTGGTTGTATACAGCACCTACATTTTTAATTAAGGGCTGGTTAACATACTTTTGCAGGAAGGTGCAACGATGTGTTGTTGAGAAGTGACTTGCAATTTCCCCCCTCTTGTTTCTAGTTTTTTTTTGTTTTGTTTTTTAATCAAAACTAGTTAATATTTATTGCTGTACTTTAGTTTTAATTATCTCTACTGACTGTTTTCATATAAATCACCTTCATGTTGCTGTTCAGGGTTGGTAAATTTCCTATGTCTACTGTTTAATACCCAGTTAGCACTTTGGCTACTTAGGCTTTTCCCTGACCAATACCCCCTCTAGGGGGATTTGGGGGGGGGTTGAGACATTTTTTGGGTCTAAAATTTAGTGTGTTATCTCCTTCCCTTCTGGTTTTTTCGAGAAGAGTCAGAGCACACTGGCTCCATAATCACACAATCTCAGTTTCTTGGCTTTTCACTCATTAATCTCATTTTTAAAGCTATTTAGCTGACAGTGTTGGGAGTTTTTTATTTTAAGCAACACTTATATATGCAATTTGCACCCAAACCACTGTTCAATGAAGTCCTAGAGCACCAAGATTTTTATTTTAGGGCTGGAGCACACATTTTCAAAAAAATGCAATTATTGGCTAAAAATATGGCCAGAATGCCCAAATTTTTGGTGTTTAGGTCTGTTAACAGACCAAATAAATGAATTGTAAATAATAATTCATTTACCTTCCACTTGAAAAATTTTCATATATGAGCTTGACTATCTGCTCTTCAGAAATTAAAAGATTTCATATTAAATGTTTCTCCGTTACTTACCTATGAAAAGTAACTCCAAGAGGTGGTCGCCCGGAATTTTGTGACATCCGTAAGCGAACAACACACCATTTCTAAAAAAAAATAACTTCAAATTTCGAAAACACACTTGTCACGTACGTAACCCAATGGCTCAAAACTACTATCAGTCTTAAGATGGCTGTCACACTGTCAGCGTATCTGCTGAAAAAGCTTTATGTTTGCGACGTCATACTTTCTCCACTTACTTCAACCTCCTTGGCCTAAACCCACAATGTGATTAGAGGAATGACTTACTCCAATGACAAAAAGTACCATCTCTTTATTTTTAACGGATATGCACATATCTTTCACCAGGTGTTTTTTCATTTACTACTTAAATTTTTCGTTATGAACAATTCCTAATTTATGTTAGACAGTTTGTAGATAATGTAAAGTGAGTTTAAGTGTCGTTGGCAAAAACATACATTTTCCGTGTCATTCGGAAAATAAAGCTGTAAAAACGATCATGCAAATTTATTTCAATGAACATATTGTTCACAAATTTCTAGGTACAAAATTTTTGACTTTAAATTGATACATTTAACTGCACATAAACTTCAGTAAACACAAAAAACCAACAACAGTCTTTAATACAGCGAAGGTGAGATACATGCTTGCTCCTGGCACCACTGTGTGGCAATCTCTGCCATATTCCAAACAGAAAAACGGGCCACTTTTTCGGCGGAATATGTTGATTTGAGTAGGTCGTTCCTCTAATCACACATGGGTCTAGTCTATACTTGCCATTGACTTTCCTCCATGATACTTGCAATAGAACAGAAAGCAATGAACTAACAAGACATATCGATATTGATTCGACATGTATATATCGATATCAAAGTTAATATCCGTGTGTATCGATATTAAAACTGATGCTATACAAGCACATCGATATAAGCAACACAAATTACATTTTTTTTTAATAGTAGCTTTACAATTAAAATAGTTCAGGGTTTTTCTGAAAATAGTTGCTTTTGGCTATTTTTTGTAGGAAATAGTAGCCATAGTCGCCTGTCATCAGAAATAGTAGCAATAGTCACCTATTAGTCGCCACTGGCAGCCCTGGGCTGTTCAATGAAATCCTCTTCACTCCATGCTACATGCCGCCTTAGGCGAAAAACTCCCACATTTGCTGGCGTGACATGCAAATGTGTCATTCAAACCTGTGTCTGTGGCCGCATTTTTAAGAGATATTTCTACAGCACCTGTTACCCATCTCTTTCTCCAACGTACATTCTAGGGCAAAAAGGGTGGGGTAAGATCATAGAGCCTAGAGGGATTAGACCCCTTCCCACATTTAAAGTTCAGTTTTAAACTTGAGTCAACTGTGATGTCTATGTGGCATTCCCCCAAGGTCATAAACCTTAGTTTTCCACTGATGTCTAAAGTGTTTTGGTGTGAATGATTCAGTTGATGTAACCAATTTTCCGAGCTACAAAAGCGGCTAACGTTTTTTAGCATTTTGCTACAACTTCTTTCCCCATTTTAGCATTTTTGCTACAGCATGTTTTGAGCCAGCTTAAACCCTGAGTTACACAACATTAGGGAAGAGGGGAAAACTGTGAAAAAAATATATAGGGGTTTATCAAAATAATGGAAACACTGTCTGTGGGGAACTTTTTATTAACATGCTGTAGGCCCACCTCGGGCTTTCAGAAAAGAAGCAATTTGGCATGGAATAAACTTAAACAAGTCACGCACATACAATAATGGAATTTGGATCATTCTTTCTGTAAAATATGTCTCAATCTGCCAGTTCAATTCACAGAATCTCGGGTTTTAAGATGACATTGCTGAAACTGGTGTGAAATGATATGATGATGATGAAATTGGTACAAAATGATAACGAGATTGGTATTTGAAAAATTTAGTGATTCTGCCACGTTCCTTTTGTTACAGTTTTCAACCTTCGTCACTAAACACCGGAAGCTAGTTCCAGAGGCACGCATCCCATCACTGACTATAAACAACATTTGGAGCAAAACTGCGTATGCTTCCAATTTCTGGACCTAGAAGCATCATATAATTAAAGAAGTGATATTCTTCTGTTATTGACACTCCAAAACAATAATAAAACTTCCAGTGATTAACAGTGAAATAAAACATGACATGTGAGTGTGACAACTGTCTTTTTTTCTTGTAGTAGAAATTCTACTCCAATTCTTTTTTTCGTTTTCAAATCTAGTTGCCCGGTTCGGGCAACTAGATTTTTTATTTACCTGCCCAGGACAATAATTTACATGCCCCAGGAATCTTAGGCATGATATTTTTTAAGCCTTGTTCCTACATTGCAGATGTAACATGACCTTGCACAAGAACCGATGGCCCTAAGGAATGCCATGATATGGCATCTCACATCAAGGATCCACCTCCATGCTTCACAATTGGAACCAAACAGTTAGGGTGGTACACTTCTTAAAGTGTTTGCAAATGTGCACTCTACCAGAGGTGGTAAACAATATGAAGCACAATTCATTAGACCAAATGACACATTGCCAGTATTTAGCATTCCAGTATTTATGTGCTTTGCACCACATTACAAGTTCTGTTGCATTGACATTGGTAATCAGAGGTCAAGGGTGAAAGCCAGGAGGTATTGCCAAGACTGAATTTTTTTTTCTCTAGAGAGCTAATGGAGTCCATGCCTCATCGCATTGCCTCTGTTATCTGATCACAAGCAGGACTAATATGGTATTAGAGAGGTATTCCAGTTTTTTTTTGTTTGTTTTTTTGCACCTCAGTGTATATAGTCATGCCACTCAATTTTATGGGGGAAAATAACTTACATTTCTCAGGTCTTCTGCTCTAAATATGTCATCATAATATATGAGCATATTTAGGGCATACGACCTGAAAAATATAATAAATATGTTCATCATAACATATTCAAATGCTCAAAATTTTAATCCAATGTGGTGGCCCTATGGTTCCATACCCAACTCTCAAACTAACTGCACTGCATCATCAAATTTTAATATGTGCCTGCTTTTCCTGAATGTGTTTGTTATCACCATGTGTTTTGCATCATTACATAATGAGTTTAAGATCTCTCTCTTTATATCAGTGACAATGATTTCAGCCAATAAGTTAATTCAATAACACAGACCCACATGATTCTGGGTTTGCAAAATTTCAAGTGTTTTATTAGCAATTCAGATATGCTGATAATGAAAATCACATCTGGTTTTTTCTTTTTTCTCTGTCACACAAAGGTTTTTCACGATTTCCCATGTTATGTTTACTTATGTATTACAAAAATGAAAAATAAAGTAGTCTGTGGCACCACAATAGTGGGTAACAATAGAGATGATGCTTGGTAGTGAGATTGAAGAGGCAGTAAAGAGATAGAAGGAAGCCAATTTGGGGATGTGGCAAGGTAGATTTACTGTGGATGAATATCACTGTAAGAAGCGTGAAGCAGCTAAGCAGGTTCGCCAGAGTAAAGAAAAACATAGGAAGGAGAAGGTGGAAAGGCATGAATTAGCTTTTTGGAAAGATAGGAAAACTTTCTGGAAGGACACGAGACCCTGGAAAAATAGGGGAAGCAAAGTTGTAAGTTGTGTGAAGAATGGGATTGGAGAAGTGATATGGGAGCCCAATGAGTTTAGTGAAACATGGGGTGAATACTAAAAATAGCATAAATATACTAATAATCCGAATTTCTTGGCGTAGAATAGGAATCAAAGTTTCCAAGCTTTCGCACATTAACCAGATGGCTTTTTCAAGAAAGGTAGACAGCAGACTGCAAACTGGATAATAGAACGCTTCAACAATTTAAGTGTGGTGACTTAACTTGACAATAAAAGAAGAGATGCAAATGTAATTATACAATTAAAGACACAAGGCATCATGTTCATTTCGCACGCGGAATCCTTGGAGGAAAAACAATAGGCATTCACTATTTCAAGAATTGGTTCCAAATTCGTGGTACCTTTAGTGAGACACTGTCATTGTAGGCCTCATTGTTGTTATTGATCTCTAAGCTTTCCAGAATGGCAGTGGATTTAGGAGTAGAGAAGGAAGCTAATTTCTTTATGTCATCCCACATAGGATCAGCAGACTTGAACTGGACTTCTTCGGATAGGGCTGTAGTTAATTTGCCGCTCTTAATGTCCCTCTTATGCTCATTGACTCTAATTCTTAATGAACGTTTGGTCATTCCAATATAGTATTGTTTGGAGCCGTCCGGATATTGTAGAGGTATGGCATAAATATCTGCCTCGTTGGAAAGTGGGGGCTTGTCAGTATTTCACTTAAGCATAGCATATACAGATATCGTGGATCTTACGCCGACACTGAGGTTCATCTTCCTGAGCGCATTCTTGAGTTTATAGGAAACATTTGGTATGTAAGGAACAGAGCCCAGATAGCGTAGCCGTGGCATAGAAAGATTAGCATTACTCTTTCTGTTCGATATATCTGTGTATCGTGTTTGCGTCGTATCCTGCCTCAGTGGACAATTCGCTAATGCTTTTTAATTTGTTTAGTCTAGAAGAAACATCAGAGGAGATGGCGAAGGCTCTTCTGATTGGAGAACGGAAGAAAGATTTCTTGTACTCAGCGGGGCAGAATGACCTGCACAGCATCAGGTTGGGAACGGAAGTGGGTTTATAATAGACTTGTGTACAGATGCGATTTTCAGGCGATTTACTAAGTAAAACATCCAGATAAGGCAATGCATTATTCTGTTCTAGCTCCATCATGAAATTGATCTTAGGGTGTATATGATAGATTTTATCCAGGAAAAGCAGGAGAGTCTCCTTTCCATGAGGCCATATGAAAAATACGCCGTCAGCATATCGCAGCCAAGTGGTAGGTCATGGGGTAATTCTGGTGAATATGTGCTGCTCGATTGGGTGAACGATTGCTTCCGCGAGAATTGCTGAAAGTGAAGATCCCAATGGAGTATCATTTGTCTGTTTAAAGATTTTTCTTTGGAAACTATAGTAGCTAGAATTTGAGACTAAGTCCATTAATTTGAAGATGCTGAGGCAAGACACTTTCAAATAAAGTGATGAACTAGATATGGCCTGTTTTAACGTTCTGATGGCTTCCGGCACTGGTATCGAAGGATAAAGAGAAACCATGTCCAAACTGCCGATAATGTCACGTTGTTGGACAGAGATGTGCTTGATTTTCGTGATGAAATCTAGAGTGGAATTTATTATAAAGTCTGATTCAGGGATTTGATGAGCCAGAAATTTGCAGAGTGCCTTCTCTAAATGGTATGTCAGTGCGGATCTCCTTGACACGATGGGTCACAATGGATTATCGGGCTTGTGGTGTTTAAGTCTTCCGAAGAGTTTCGGGATCTAGGGGCCTGGTGGTAATTTGGCGACTTTCTTGAGATTCTCCCGGATAATGTTCAATCTGACAGCTCTTTGTACCTGCGCAATCCAACAATTTAGAGGGTTGGTTCGTAGTACTACAGATCCAGAAGCGGAGATGAAGTCTTCGAAGTTTCTGATTGTAGTCTGCAGCATCCATAATCGCTATCTGGCCGGATTAGTCCGTTAGCATTAATATTATAGAAAAGTCATTTCTGAGGTTCGAAATCTGTCTAGGAATTTTAAGCCTGTTGGACGATTGTTTTGGATTGTATATCAATCGAAGCCTAGAACTACAGAGGTGGTATAGTTCGTCTTTGGTGTTTTCTGGAACTCGCGATATTACGCTCTCCAACTCAGAAATGACGCTTTTTGCATTCGGCCTCGCTCGGAAGCAGAATTTTGGTCCAAGTTCCAAAACTTTCCTTTCTTCCAGTGCGAGTGTGCGGTTTGAAATATTAACGAAGGGAACATTGAAATCTTTGGGTTTTGGATTCTGAGTTGATTTCAAGCAATCCAGCATCTTTTTATGTCTGGAGGATAAGGAAGTTTGGAGTCTTTCGACTAACATGTTCACTCGGAGCGTAAAGTTGTTGAAAGTGATCGGGTCGAAAAGTAAATGTAATTTCATATACAGGGCACTTGGATTCCAGTTACATGACGTCCTTTCTTTTCAGGTTCACTTTTCTTGATAGCGTCTGGTGAAGAAATTTTTTTTTTTCTTCTCGAACCATGATCCTTTTACCGATGTCTTAAAATTAGGGAACTTTGGGATCAAACCGAATGTCTTGCAAGTGTTTAGGAATTCAAGGTGGGACCGTTCCTCCTAAAGTTCGAGTCTCAGCTGTCGGAATAATTTAAAGGCGTTCCACATTGCTCGGAGATTGCAAAATGTAATTAATAAAAAGGAACTGTACACCAATTATACTAAAAATAGTACAAATATACTAATAATCTGAATTTCTTGGCGTAGAATAGGAATCAAAGTTTCCAAGCTTTCGCTCATCAACCAGATGGCTTTTTCAAGGAAGAAAAAGGAAGGTATACCTTCCTTGAAAAGGCCATCTGGTTGATGTGCGAAAGCTTAGAAACTTTGATTGCTATTCTACACCAAGAAATTCAGATTATTAACCAGATGGCTGTGCGAAAGCTTGGAAACTTTTGATTCCTATTCTACACCAAGAAATTTGGATTATCAACCAGATGGCTTTTTCAAGGAGGGTATACCTTCCTTGAAAAAACCATCTGGTTGATGTGCGAAAGCTTGGAAACTTTGATTCCTATTCTATGCCAAGAAATTCGGATTATTAGTATATTTGTACTATTTTTAGTATAGTTGGTGTACAGTTCCTTTTTATTAATTACATTTTGCAATCTCCGAGCAATGTGGAATGCCTTTAAATTATTCCGACAGTTGAGACTCAAACTGGAGGAGGAACGGTCCCACCTCGAATTCCTAACCGCTTGCAAAACATTTGGCTTGATCCCAAAGTTCCTTAATTTTAAGACATCGGTAAAAGGATTATGGTTCGAGAAGAAAATAGAAAAAGACAAATTTCTTCACCAGACGCTATCAAGAATAGTGAACCTGAAAAGAAAGGACGTCATGTCACTGGAATCCAAGTGCTATGAAATTACATATACTTTTCAACCCGATCACTTTCAACAACTTTATGCTCCGAGTGGACATGTTAGTCGAAAGACTCCAAACTTCCTTATCCTCCAGACATAAAAAGAAGCTGGATTACTTAAAATCAACTCAGAATCCAAAACCCAAAGATTTCACTGTTCCCTTCATTAAGATTTCAAACCGGACGCTCACACTGGAAGAAACGAAAGTTTTGGAACTTGGACCAAAATTCTGCTTCCAAGCGAGGCCGAATGCAAAAGCGTCATTTCTGAGTTGGAGAGCGTAATATCGCGAGTTCCAGAAAACACCAAAGACGAACTGCGCCACCTCTGTAGTTCTAGGCTTTGATTGATATACAATCCAAAACAATCGTACAACAGGCTTAAAATTCCTAGACAGATTTCGAACCTCAGAAATGACTTTTCTATAATATTAATGCTAACGGACTAATCCGGCCAGATAGCGATTATGGATGCTGCAGACTACAATCAGAAACTCGAAGACTTCATCTCCGCTTCTGGATCTGTAGTACTACGAACCAACCTTCTAAATTGTTGGATTGCACAGGTACAAAGAGCTGTCAGATTGAACGTTATCCAGGAGAATCTCAAGAAAGCCGCCAAATTACCACCAGGCCCCTAGATCCCGAAACTCTTCGGAAGACTTAAACACCACAAGCCCGATAATCCATTGTGACCCATCGTGTCAAGGAGATATGCACTGACATACCATTTAGAGAAGGCACTCTGCAAATTTCTGGCTCATCAAATCCCTGAATCAGACCTTTATAATAAATTCCACTCTAGATTTCATCACGAAAATCAAGCACATCTCTGTCCAACAACGTGACATTATCGGCAGTTTGGACATGGTTTCTCTTTATCCTTCGATACCCGTGCCAGAAGCCATCAGAACGTTAAAACAGGCCGTATCTGGTTCATCCCTTTATTCGCAGAGTCTTGCCTCAGCATCTTCAAATTAATGGACTTAGTCTCGAATTATAGCTACTGTAGTTTCCGAGGAAACATCTATAAACAGACAAATGGTGCTCCGATGGGATCTTCACTTTCAGCAATTCTCGCAGAAGCAATCGTTCGCCCAATCGAGCAGCACATATTCACCAGCATAACCCCATGACCTAACCCTGGGGGTGCGATATACTGACGGCGTATTTTTCATATGGCCTCACGGAAATGAGGCTCCCCCGCTTTTCCTGGATAAAACCAATGATATACACCCTAAGATCAACTTCACGATGGAGCTAAAACAGAATAATGCATTGCCTTATCTGGATGTTTTACTGAGTAAATCACCTGAAAATCACATCCGTACAAAAGTCTATTATAAACCCACTTCTGTTCCCAACTTGATGCTCTGCAGCTCATTCTGCCCAGCTGAGTACAAGACAGCTTTCTTCCGTTCTCGAATCAAAAGAGCATTCGCCATCTCCTCTGATGTTCCTTCTAGATTAAACGAATTAAAAAGCGTTATCGAATTGGCCACTGAGGCAGGATACGACGCGAACACGGTACACAGATATATCGAAAGAAACGGAAAGAGTCACCCTAATTTTTCTATGCCCCGGCTACAGTATCTGGGCTCTGTTCCTTACATACCAAATGTTTCCTGTAAACTCAAGAACATGCTCAGGAAGATGAACCTCAGTGCTTATTAACTATATGTCAACAAAATAGTTTCCATATCATCTACTGTTTCGCACGTTACTAGAAATTCGAGCACAGGAAAAACGTCCATATAATAATAATTTTTTTTTTTTCAACTTGTCACTAATATTCCTTTTTTTCTTTTTGATGTTCCTTACAATAGTTTAGAATTTTATTATGAAGATTACAAATTTAAATGAAAAAATGTTTTTATATGTGCAGTCAAATGCATCATAAGTTGTCAAAGTCCTCCAATACGTAGAGACAATATGTAATAAATGATGAATATTATTCCAGTTTTTTAACTCATGATTCACGAAATTAATACAATAGAAAAGAACTTTCGAACCTTTTGATTATGATGTGTTGAATCAGTAATAAGCCATCTTGTTATCGAAGAAGGCACGATTTTTCTTTCCTGTGGTATCAGCTTCCAAGTTGAACTTCGATCTTATAATTTCTTATTATAGATGATGGTTGCATGTTTCATTTTCCATGGCTGGATATCCCAAACTAGTTTCAATTCCTTTTTTTTTTTTTTTTTTGGAATCATCTTCAGTGGGTATTATGATCTACTTCTCATACACGTTGTGTTTCGGCCACTTACATTGATTCTACTGGCAGCGTATGACTTTTCACGGCAGTTGTACTCTTGCGCATGCTATTTTTGGTATTAATGCACATTCTTAGTCGTGTTTTGATATAATTGGATGATATGAATTCCGATTCTAAATTAATTGGTGTTGCCATTCGTTTGTTGAAAATAATTAATAAGGTCTTTTATTATATTTTTTATCATTAATTTCTTTTTCGATAAAATATTTCCAAGCGTACGGTAGACTCATTGGATCATTATTATTACAATTTATTTCTTTAGTTTTTTCAATCATTACTGCTTCTGAGGTTAATATTTGATTTTTAGTTTTATGTGAGGTTATTAATTTTGCATCATACCAATCAGGATAAGCTTCATTTTCAATACAATGATTTATTAATGATGTTTTGTTTTCTTTTTTATTCCAGTTCGATATATGTTCTTTTAATCTGGTCTTAAATCTTCTTTTTGTACTTCCTATGTATACTTTATTTCTTTCATTTCTTTCTATTTCTGTATAATATTTTGTTGGTATAGAATATACTCCGGCTTTATCAAGCATTGATCTTCTTTCATTTCCAGTAGTTAATATAGTTTCGTTATCTATGGCGGTTTCTGCTAATATCTTTTTTTTTTTTTTTTTAATGCATTCCTTCTTTAGGATATCTGTTATTGGAGGAATGTAGGGAATTTTACCAGCAAATTTTATTTCATTTTTTTGTTTATTTTTATTTTTATTTAAAGATTTCTTTATATTTTCAAGTATATCATCTATGATTTTTTTCTTGTATCCAAATTTCATAGCAGTTCTTTTTATCCAGTTAATCTCAATCTTTTCTTTGTGTTTATTACAGGAATGGGTTAATGCTCTTCTTATGTAAAATTGAAGTGCTGCCCTTTTATATTTCCAAGGATGATTTGAATCAATCGGAATTATCGTTGGAGTATAAGTTGGTTTTCGATATACTTCGTATTCAATCATATTATTTCGCCTGAATAAAGAGATGTCTAACTAGTGTAGTTGTCTATTAACTTCTTTTTCCATAGTAACTTGTATTGTAGGATAAAAACTATTGTATTTGTTTACAAATGTTTCAAGTTCTTTTTCAGATTGCTTCCAGAAGATAAGGATATCGTCAACGTATCTTACGTATAGTATTAGTTGTTTTTGATTGAATGAATCCAAAAGTTTATTTTCTATGTCTTGTAATATTATTTCAGCAAGAAGTCCCAAAATTGGTGATCCCATTGGTGCACCTTGTTTTTGTCGGTATATTTTTTTATTATATGTGAAGTAGTTATTATCAGTTACTAGTTTCAATGCCTGGATAATACTAATTCTTTGTGCTTCAGGTATTTTTTCATCTTTTAACTTCTGATCTAACAATTGAATTGCTTCATAAACAGGTGTATTTGGATATAGGGAAACAATATCTAGACTGATCATCAGAAAATCGGTTGTTTTTAGTTCTTTAACTTTTTTAATCACTTCAATGGAGTTGTTAATTGTATAAATATGTTGAAAGTAATACTGTTTTAAATGTTTAAATAGTTCTTTTTCAAGGAGAATTGTTGGAGCCGTTGTTTTATTTACTATTGGTCTTAATGGTTCTTCTTTTTTATGCGTTTTCATTTTGCTGAATATGCTTGGAATAGACGCTCCAACGGGCGGAATGGCTTTGTTTTTAATATTATCAGGTAAATGTCCATGGTTTTTTATATAAGCCATTTTTCTTAGAATTGTATCTGTTGGGTCACGTGTAGTTTCTTCGATATCCAATTTTTCTATAGCCATTTTCATTTTTATATCATAATCATCTTCGTCTAATATAATAATTTGTTTGGCTTTATCAGCGCTTACGCATTTAATTGCTGGGTTGTTCTTGAGGTTCATTAGCTCTTGTCTCTCATATTTTATAGCTGGTATTTGTTCTTCTTTTTCTTTGTTATTGATTGCTCTTAATATTTTAAATCTTGCAGGGTTTTGTCTTTTATTTGGTAGTTTCTTGATGACGTCTTCTATATATGGGATTATTATCTCGGCTTTCGGAATTTTTTGTTTATATGCATATCTCGTTCCTCTATTGAGTGCTTTAACTTGTAGATATGTCAATTCATTATTAGATTTGTTAATGAACAGTGGTTTGTCTTCTAATGTTGGTATTTTTTCTTTTTCTTCTTTGTTATTATATTTTTTTCTCTTATGAGGTTTTCAATTTTATGAAAGTGTCTCCTTCTGTCTTTAAATTGTTGTCTTTCTATAATAGCAAATATTTTAATTAATGCTATTTTTGTTTCTTCTTTATCTTTCTCTTGCATGCATTGATTATATAATCTGTAGTTTTTCTTACTCAATCTATCAATGTCTTTTCTTTTTTTCTCTAATAGAGGCTCTTAATCTTTTAATTTCTCAGGTTTGTAAAATGGTTTTATCTTTATAATTCATTGGTTTATTTCTAATTTGTAAAAATTTAGGTGTAATTCCATTGTTTTTACAAGTTGTCAAAAAGTTTAAATGTTCGACTTCTTTGCTCAACTGGATTCTATTCTTTTTAAAGTTTGTGATATTCATTTTGTTTAGTTTGTATATATTATGATTTCAGCCGCGAATTTCAGATTCTCTCCAATAAAATCAACATTATGATCCTTTTTAAATCTCCAGTTTCCATAAATTATATTAATTCAACATTTGTTGAAAACATTACGTGGTTTCAGAAATTATTAACTATATGTCAACAAAATAGTTTCCATATCATCTACTGTTTCGCACGTTACTAGAAATTCGAGCACGGGAAAAAACGTCCATATAATAATAAAAAAAAAGTGCCTTTATATGCTATGCTTAAGCAAAATACTGACAAGCTCATACTTTCAAACGAGGCAGGTGTTTATGCCTTACCTCTACAATATCCGGACGACTCCAAACGATACTTTGTTGGAATCACCAAACGTTCATTTAGAATTCATTTAGAGTCAACGAGCATAAGAGGGGCGTTCATTTAGAGTCAACGAGCATAAGAGGGACATTAAGAGCAGCAAATTAACCACAGCCCTATCCAAAGAAGTCCAGTTCAAGTCTGCTGATTCTATGTGGGATGACATAAAGAAATTAGCTTCCTACTCTACTCCTAAATCCTCTGCCATTCGGGAAAGCTTGGAGATCATTACCAACAATGAGGCCTGCAATGTCAGCGTCTCGCTACAGTTACCACGAATTTGGAACCAATTCTTCAAATAGTGAATGTGTATTGTTTTTCCTCCAAGGATTCCGCATGCAAAACGAACATGATGCCTCATGTCTTTAATTGTATAACTACATTTGCAGCTCTTCGTTTATTGTCAAGTCAAGTCACCGCGCTTAAATTGTTGAAGCGTTCTATTATTCAGTTTGCAGTCTGCTGTCTGCCTTCCTTGAAAACACCATCTGGTTGATGTGTGAAAGCTTGGAAACTTTGATTCCTATTCTACGCCAAGAAATTTGGATTATTAGTACATTTATACTATTTTTAGTATAGTTGGTGTACAGTTGCCTATTTATTAATTATGGGGTGAATACTTTTGTGAGTTATTAGATCAGAAAAGCAAAGGCGATTCTGAGGCAGAAGTAGATGATGTCACAGTGAAGGATGGAAGCACACAGTCTGAGGGATCTCAAGAGAAGAGAAGCTCGAAAAACCTCTTCAGAATGGCAAGGCTCTGCGAGTTGATGGCATAATTGCAAAGATGTTGAAATATGGTGGTGACTCTAATTGACTGGTTAACTAAAATTTGCCAGTTGTGCTGGGAGTTAGGAATAGTCCCTCGGGATTGGAAGGATGATATCATTGCTACCTTGTATAAGGAAAAAGGCGATCAGACTGACTGCAAAAACTATTGTGGCATTAGCCTAATGAGTGCGCCAGGGAAAATGTTTGGTAAGGTTGTTATTGAAAAAGTATGGGGTTTTACATCAGAGAAAGTGTGGGATGTCCAGAGTGATTTTATGCCTGGTAAAGGCTGCACTAACCAAATTTTTGCATTACGCATGATGATTAAAAAGTATCTGGCTGTTGGTTAGACAGTTTTTGCTGCCTTCATAGATTTAGAGAAAGCTTATAACGGAGTAAATAGGATACTTTTGTGGAAGGTATTGAATGAATATGGTATTACTGGGAATCTACTTAACAGTGTAAAAGCCATGTATGCTGGCAGTAGAGCTTGTGTACGAGTGAATGGTGTTTTATTAAAATGGTTTTCTATTGGTGCAGGGGTCAGACAGGGTTGTATAATGTCACCATGGCTGTTTAATATATTTATAGATGTGTGCATGCGTGATGCCAAAATAGATAATACTGGTTTATGTCTTGGTGAAATCTGTGTGTACAGACTGCAGTATGCTGATGACACTGCCCTGTTGGCAGAGTAAAAGTGAGCCGCAGAGTATGCTGGCCCGGTTGTACGAAGATTGCATGAAATTTAAACTTAGTACAAATAAGGGAAAAACCAAAGTTATGGTGTTTGAGAGAGGAACTGGTAGAACTAAATGTAATGCAAGTATAAACGACACTGTGATTGACCAGGTGAGTGAGTTTGTGTATTTAAGAAGCATGTTTGACAGAGAGAACAAATTGGATGGCGAAATTAGTAGACAAGTGAATTCTTCATTGAAAGTCATAGCTGCTCTGGGAGGTTTTCACACGAATGATGGGTTCTCTAGAGAGTCACGCGTGGCTGTGTATGAAAGTGTAATTGTTCCTACTCTGATGTATGGCAGTGAAACCTGGGTACTGCAGAAGAAACATAGAAGTCGTTTGTGTGCTGGAGAAATGCGTTACTTACATGGGGTTTGTAGCAAGACACGGTCTGATTGTGTGAGGAATGATGATGTGTTGCAGTTGTGTGATGTGAAGCAAAATGTTGTTAGCAAGGTGGAGACTAATATACTTCGGTGGTTTGGCCATGTTGAAAGAATGAGTAATGAGATGCTTACTAAGAAAATCTTTTAGCCTAAGTGGCAGGAAGGAAAGGCAGAGGAAGGCCAAGGAAGTCATGGGAGGATCAGATTCAGGAGTGTCTGCATGAGAAAAAGATTATGAGTATGAAGTATAGATCTTGTGTACGGCATGTGATGGATGTCAGTGAAGCCCAAGTTGTATGTCAAGATTGCTGTAAATGGAGAAGTTTGATACGGCAACAGTAATTAAAAATTATCTGGTAGTTTGTTTTGGATCATTTCATGTCAAATCACCAAGCATTTTCACGAGATGTCACCCACCCATCTCACATTTTTGTGAAAATTGGCACAAAGTATTGTACTGGTGAGATATGAAACCTGTTAAAATTTTAGTTCAGTCGGTCCAGTAGATCTTGAGTAATGCCATTTTAAAAATTGGGTAGCTCTGCCTTTAAAGTTTTCGCACTATGAGTTTTCACCACTGTAGGACAAAAAAATTCATAACTTCACAACTAACTGTTGCAGCCACATAATGTTTTTTCTTAAATGATCTGCATGATCCATACATTTGGGAACAACTTGTTTCTGCACCTTTTTAGAATTAAAAGAACACTTTTTTTTTTTTAATTTAATGACAAAAGACATGGAAAAATGAGGCCACATTTTTATTAAACAAAACAATTTTCTTCAAAATGAGCCCCCACTTCAAATTTGTTAAAAATATTTTCATGTGTGTATTACATTACAATGTAACCTTTCAACAGGGGGGAAAAAATACTTTCGGCAATTCGCAATTTTGGCGAGGAAAGAAAAAAATCCAAAATGGTGTGTGTGTTTTATATATGGAACATTTCGACGTGATCTTACCCAATTTTTTAATTAAGTGGTTGCTAGACCATTTTATATGCCCCCCCCCCTAGTTTAATCCTATTGGTGAGTAGCTCAAAACAATTTTCATTATATTTTTATATGCCACCATCTTGGATATAGGTTCATTTTTCTTTTCTGCGGTAGGTCAAAATAGGACCTCACAATGGTTTTGAAAAAAGACAATTGCTTTACTCTTATTGTAGATCGAAAGTTTTGGTTTTCACTACCTTAAAGAGGGTATTTTTAGGCTTACAGAAAATATATAGAAATGATAGAAAATATTTTTTTAACCTTGCTTAAAACAGCACTGAAATATGCAATACTCACAAGCATAAATCATTTTTGATGGTTGATGGACTGTTAAGATGACTGGGAGGTTGGGGGGGGGGTGGAACTCCAAGTTGGGAATTTTTGTGTAATAACTATGGTTAGTAGTTTTCAGCTATTGAGAACTTAAGTCTGGGAGAGAAAACACACATACACATGTTTCAGATCATCAGCAAATAAAATATTTTGGATCTTTGGAATGTTTTTGCAAGTACATAGTACATAAACTCAACAAGGAGAAATATTCTACTTTCATATTAAATGTGCAATCAAATAAAAGTAATTTAACGTGTTGAATGTAAAGTTGTAATAAGGTACAGCAATTTTCTTTAATTAGTTTTTCATCCAGTGCATGCAAATACTTTTAAGAAAAATGAAAAAAAAAAGTCCAACCTAAATTTTTTCATATCAATAATGAAATGCTTGCCATAAATACGAATGAATGTTGAGCCCCCCCCCCGACCCCAATAATTCCTCCTTACAGGACTTCAAAATAAAGTTCTATCCCCACTTGCTATCTCTGTTTTTGCCTCCTAAAATTTCTGGTCATTGTGGATGTTTCTACTTCCTTCAGTTTAGAAAAAGGTTGTGCATTGCCACAGACTAAGAAATATTGAGTATTTCACTGATGGTTGTTCTGCACAATACAAAAACTGCAAGAATTTTCTGAACTTGCACTCTCATGAACAGGATTATTTTAGATTGGTAGGGAAGTGGTCATTTTTTGCAACAAGCCATGGCAAATCACCATGTGATGGTATACTGGTGCAGATTGTAAAAAGGCTAACCACAAATGCCAGTTTACACACACACACACACACACCACTAAGCTGTTCCCTGAGATTCAGAGGCTAGCTCCACAAAGAAATACAAACTACCAGATAATTTTTACTTACTATTGCTGTATCAAACTTCTCCATTTACAGCGATCTTGACATACAACTGGGGCTTCACTGACATCCATCACACGCCGTACGTAAGACCTTCTATACTTCACACTCATAATCTTTTTCTCATGCAGATACTCCTGAATCTGATCCGCATACGACTTTCTTGGTCTTCCTCTGCCTTTCCTTCCTGCCACTTGGGCTAAAAAGATTTTCTTAGTAAGCATCTCATCACTCATTCTTTCAACATGGCCAAACCACCGAAGCATATTAGTCTCCACCTTGCTAACAAACATTTTGCTTCACATCACACAACTGCAACACATCATCATTCCTCATACAATCAGATCGTGTCTTGCCACAAACCCCCTGTAAGTAACGCATTTCTCCAGCACACAAACAACTCCTATGTTTCTTCTGCAGTACCCAAGTTTCACTGTCATACATCAGAGTAGGAACAATTACACTTTCATACACAGCCATGAGGGACTCTCTTGAGAGCCCATCATTCCTGTGAACACCTCCCAATGCCGCTATGACTTTCAATGAAGACTTCACTCACTTGCAGAGTGACCTTTAGCTCAACAAATAACATCTGCTGCAACAATGTATAACTTATGCAAAAACAATATAAAGAAATTAAATTTTTCTTTTGTGTGTGTGTAGAAGGGATGAGCTAAGTGCATAAAAAGCTTAGTCCCCATTTTGAGAAAGCGAAAAAAAGCTCTTCCTGGCACGCGCACAATGCATCACTTTACACCACTTCCCAATTTTGGAATTGGTGCTAAGAGATTAAGTTCTGATAAATATTACAATATTATTTCCAAAATCAGTGTACCTAATTTTTAAGATGAATTACAGTTACATGCTAACTGATGCATAGTATGTGTATACAATTCCTGTTGGTATGTGGGATTTGTTGAAAAGATTAACTATGATGAAGGTGATGTGACTGCTCGATTCATGAACCCACCAGCCTTTTCCATCTTTTTATTGGCCTAATAATGATTGTGAAGTACCTCTGACACATATATTACGTTTGGTTGAGATAAACACAGCAACAGGAAGAACATACAGCCTATCTAAACAGGCTGAAGACCTGGTTCAGTCAGGTTTGTTTTTTTCATATGAAAATTACTAATTGTGTTTAGTTTGAATTCAAACTTGCAGAGAAAATAATTTATTTCTCTCTTATGTAACCAAGGAAAAGTTCATTTATAAGTCATGCATAAATGTATCAAATGATAGTTACAATAGTCAGATTATGGGAATTACTTTGGAATACAGGATGTTAATCCTAGCGTCAAATTTTCGGGTAGTAACCCTACCCTTCATCAGGACTAACACTACAGTAAGTGTTGCCAACCTTGGGTAAAACTCCAACCTTTAAAATCATTTAATGTAGTTCCTCTTCGTCTCTCAATCTCCAGACCTTCCAACCATTTTCTCTTGAAGAAATGCTTTTGGTGGGTCAGAATTTCTACTGAATCCCACAGGATTTTATGTCCAGTAGATTGAACATGTCTGTCAAGTCCAGTTTTATTCGTCATGTTTTTTGTGGCTGCTTTATGTTCTTTCAGTCTGGTCTTAAGCTGTCTAGCTGTTTCTCCCACATAGTTAAGACCACACTCACACTGTATATTGTAGACTACTCCTTCTTTTAACAAGATATTAGTTTCTTGCTGTTTTAATTTAGGAAGGTAGTTCTTAATCTTATTTCCTAAACCTGGAACTAGTCTGATTTGAAATTTTTGCTACTCCTTTGAAGTTTTTTAAACAGACCCTTATGGTAGGTGATTTTTCTAGTTAACCTATAGCTTGGGTTAGGGCTCTGAACTTTTTTACTATTATTAGTTAAAAACTTTTCCACTATTGGAGCAGGGTAATTATTCTCCTGGAGAATGATTTTAAGTTCATTTTTCTGCATTCGTTTTTCTAATTCTATGGAGTTGAGAACATTGATCTTTTCTACAAATTGCAAGGCTAGGTTGCATTTCATGTATTCTGGATGGTTTGATTGGAAATCCAGCATTTTGTTAGTGTTAGTGGGCTTTTTGAAGATTTTTGTAAGAATTTTCCCTCTCCGAAGAATTAACGACAGGTCCAGGTAATTTAGCTGCTTGTTCTGTTGAAGTTCCAGAGTGAAAGTTAACTTTTCATCTAGGGAGTTGAACCAATCTAGGATGGTAGATGGGAGAGAGGGATTAGTGCTGTCTAAAATTAAAATAATGTTGTCCATATACCTGGCATATAGACAGAAGATAAAAGGAGTAAGCAGAACCTCTTCTTCCAGTTTGCCAATGCAGTAATTTGCTTGGAAGGGGTAATCTGGAGAGCCGATAGCTAAACCTGTGGTCTGTTTGTTGAATCGATTTTCAAACTGAAAAAAGTTGTTTTTTAACACAAAAATCAGGATTTCATAGAGGTGAAATCCTGATTTTTGTGTTAAAAAACAGCTT
The DNA here is from genome assembly GCA_039090855.1 of Macrothele yani. Taxonomy (NCBI): domain Eukaryota; kingdom Metazoa; phylum Arthropoda; class Arachnida; order Araneae; family Macrothelidae; genus Macrothele; species Macrothele yani. Next base: position 100,899,913 of record CM077004.1, on the reverse strand, counting down.
TTTTCAGTTTGAAAATCGATTCTACAAACAGACCACAGGTTTAGCTATGGAGCTCTCCAGATGTCCCCTTCCTAGCAAATTACTACATTGGCAAACTGGAAGAAGAGGTTCTGATTACTCCTTTTATCTTCTGTCTATATGCCAGGTATATGGACGACATTATTTTAATTTTAGACAGCACTAATCCCTCTCTCCCATCTACCATCCTAGATTGGTTCAACTCCCTAGATGAAAAGTTAACTTTCACTCTGGAACTTCAACAGAACAAGCAGCTAAATTACCTGGACCTGTCGTTAAGTCTTCGGAGAGGGAAATTCTTACAAAAATCTTCAAAAAGTCCACTAACACTAACAAAATGCTGGATTCCCAATCAAACCATCCAGAATACATGAAATGGAATGTAGCCTCGCAATTTGTAGAAAAGATCAATGTTCTCAACTCCTTAGAATTAGACAAGCGAGCACAGAAAAATGAACTTAAAATCATTCTCCAGAAGAATAATTACCCTGCTCTCAATAGTTGGAAAACCTTTAACTAATAATAGTAAAAAAGTTCAGAGCACTAACCCAAGCTGTAGGTTAACTAGAAAAATCACCAACCATAAGGGCCTGTTCGAAAAACTTCAAAGGATTAGCAAAAAATTTCAAATCAGGCTAGCTCCAGGTTTAGGAAATAAGATTAATAACTACCTTCCTAAATTAAAACAGCAAGAAACTAACATCTTGTTAAAAGAAGGAGTAGTCTACAATATACAGTGTGAGTGTAGTCTTAGCTATGTGGGAGAAACAGCTAGACAGCTTAAGACCAGGCTGAAAGAACATAAAGCAGCCATAAAAACATGACAAATAAAACTGGCCTTGACAAACATGTTTAATCTACTGGACATAAAATCCTGTAGGACTCAGTAGAGATTCTGGCCCACCAAAAGCATTTCTTCAAGAGAAAATTGTTGGAAGGTCTGATGATTGAAAGAAGAGGAACTACATAAAATGATTTTAAAGGTTTGAGTTTTACCCAAGGTTGGCAACACTTACTGTAGTGTTAGTACTGATGAAGGGTAAGGTTACTACCCAAAAATTTGACACTAGAATTAACATCCTGTATTCCTAAGTAATTCCCATAATCTGCCTTTTGTAACTATCATTTGATCATCTAGGAAAGCCATGACTTCATTTATTACTAAGTTTAAACATATCATTCAATGTCAAATTAATTCATAAAATGGTTGGTTCCATTAGTTCATATTTTTATTAAAATTAGTAAGAAATTTAGAGACACCTAATCTTCGGAACTGCCTGTATTCTTAAAAACAAAAACAAAGAAGGAAAAGAAAAGTTGCAAGCACACTCACATAATAAGGAGCAAGCACACCCACAAAAATAAGGCTATACATCTAAAATAAGGCTATACATTAAGTTGCAAGCACACTCACAAAAATAAGCTATACATCTAGACAAGTGTTGTTGCTAAACTTCGTGAATTGCAAACTGTACAATATGCTCTGGTGAAGTCTTTTTGCTTTTTTATTTACATACATACATATCACTAAGCTGTTCTCTGAGATTCAGAGGTTAGCTCCACAAAGAAATACAAACTACTAGATAATTTTTACTTACTGTTGCTGCATCAAACTTCTCCATTTACAGCGATCTTGACATACAACTCAGGCTTCACTGATATCCATTACACACCGTACACAAGATATTTTATACTTCATACTCATAATCTTTTTCTCATGCAGACACTGCTGAATCTGATCCACCCATGTCTTCCTTGGCCTTCCTCTGCCTTCCCTTCCTGCAACTTGGGCTAAAAAATATTTTCTTAATAAACATCTCATCACCCATCCTCTTAACATGGCCAAACCACCAAAGCACATTAGTCTCCACCTTGCTAACAACATTTTGCTTCACATCACACAACTGCAACACATTTTCATTCCTCACACAATCAGAACGTGTCTTGCCACAAACCCCCCATAAGAAACACATTTTTCCAGCACACAAATGACTTCTATGTTTCTTCTGAAGTACCCAGGTTTCACTGCCATACATCAGAGTAAGAACAATTACACTTTCATACACAGCCATGCAGGATTCTCTAGAGAACCCATCATTCCTGTGAAAACCTCCCAGAGCAGCTATGACTTTCAATGAAGAATCCACTCGCCTACTAATTTCACCATCCAATTTTTTCTCTCTGTCAAAAATGTTTCCTAAATACACAAACTCACTCACCTGGTCAATCACTTTGCCATTTATACTTACATTACATTCAGTGCTACCTGTTCCTCTCTCAAAAACCATAACTAAGGTTTTTACCTTATTTATACTCAGTTTGAATTTCATGCAAACTTCGTACATCCGGGACAACATAATCGGCAAATCCCTTTTGCTCTCTGCCAACAGGACAGTGTCATCAGCATACAGCAACCTGCACACACGGATATCACCAAGACATAATCCACTATTATCTATTTTGGCATCACGCATCAATATATATATTCAACAGCCATGGTGACATTACACAACCTTGTCTGACTCCTGCACCAATAGAAAACCATTTGATAAAACACCATTCACTCGTACCCAATCTCTGCTACCAACATACATGGCTTTTACACTATTAAGTAGATTCCCATTAACACCATATTCATTCAATACTTTCCACAAAAGTGTCCTATTTACTGTCGTAAGCTTTCTCTAAATCTATGAAGGCAGCAAAAACTTTCTTACCAACAGCCAGATACTTTTCAATTGTCACGTGTAATGCAAAAATTTGGTTAGTGCAGCCTTTACTAGGCACAAAACCACTCTGAACATCTCACTCTCTCTCATTTAAGACCCCGTACTTTTTCAATAACAACCTTACCAAACACTTTCCCTGGCACACTTAGTAGGCCAATACCTTGATAGTTCTTACATTCAGTCTAATCACCTTTTCCCTTATACAAGGAAACAATAATAGCATCCTTCTAATCCCGAGGGACCATTCTTAACTCCCAGCACAACTGGCAAATTTCAGTTAACTAGTCAATTACAGAGTCACCACCATATTTCAACATCTCGGCAGTTATGCCATCAACTCTCGGGGCCTTACCATCCTGAAGATATTTTAGAGCTTTACACACTTCTTCTGTTGAGATGCCTAATGTGTTTCCATCCCTCACTGTGACATCATCTGCATCTGTCTCAGAATCATCTTTGCTTTCCTGATCTAATAACTCACAGAAATATTCACCCCATCTTTCACTTAACTCATTGGGCTCCCATATCATTTCCCCAATCTTATTTTTCACACAACTTACAATCCCCTATTTTTTCTGAGTCTCATGTACTTCCACAGAAAGACTTCCTATCTTTCCAAAAAGCCAGTTCATGCATTTCCACCTTCTCATTCCTATATTTTGCCTTACTCTGGCAAACCAGCTTAGCAGCTTCATGCTTCTTACAGCAATATTCATCCAACAAAACTCTACCTTGCAACATCCCCAAATAGGCTTCCTTCTTTCTCTTTACTGCCTCTTCAATCTCACTATTCCACCAAGCATCACCTCTATTGTTACCCACTATTGTGGTAACAATAGACCTTTTTAGCAGCAGTGATAACACAGTTCTTAAAACATTTCCACTTCTTTTCTACATCCCTCTCACCAGACTTCAACTCCTTCAGTCGTTCTCTGAGTAAGTCAGAATAATGCTGATGATCTTCAAGGAAGCCTATCAACCTTTATTCTTTCTATCTTGGGCCTCTTCCTATTCCTTTAACCAACATTAAATTTCACTCAGGACACTACCAAGTAATGATCAGAACCAACATCCGCACCTCTCATCATATGGGTGTCAACAACTAAGTGTTTCAGACGCTGATCGTAGACAACAAAATCTAGCACACTCTTTTGACTAAGAGTACGATTTTCCCAAGTATATGTTATTTACCTTATGTATAAATTATATAGTATTTGGTAATTAAATGTGTTTAAAATATAATTCCATAAGAGTTAAAAAATATTTTGAAAACAGATATAAACAAATATTTATCAGTTTCTTATGCATTTCCGAGTGCTTAAACGTTATCATTTTTCACAAATATTTCAGAGCCTGTAACTTCTAAACCAGTTTGAACCACAAAATATAATATAAATGTAAACATTTCACAAAATGAAACTCACAGATTTTGTTGTGTACCAGTAGGGGTATCCTTGGTGGGGAAAAAAATATTATCTGGTCCCTCTTTTGAGATATGTAACCTTGAAATCTGCAAAAGTTGGAAATTTTGCAACTTTGAGGGAGGGAAAAAAATTGGGATAGGGACCAAACCTAGACTTAAGTTCTCCATAGCTGAAAACTCTACTAGCCATAGTTATTACACAAAAGTTCCGAACTTGGGGTTCCAACTCCCAGTCACCTTAACAGTCCATCAAAAATGGTGATTTATGCTTGCGAGTATTGCAGATTTCAACGCCATTATAAGCAAGGATAAAAAAATATTTTCTATCATTTCTATGCATTTTCTGTAAGCCTAAAATGTCCTCTTTAAGGTAGTAAAAACCAAAACTTTTGATCTGCAACAAGAGGAAAGCAATTGCCTTTTTCAAAACCATTGTGAGGCCCTATTTTGGTCTGCCACAGAAAAGAAAAATGAACCTATATCGAAGATGGTGGTACATAAAAATAAAATAAGAATTGTCTTCAGCTACTTACACCAATAGGGCTAAACTACGGGGGGAAAGGTGTATTAAAATGGTCAAGCAACCACTATATTAAAAAATTGGGTAATATGTCGGAATGTTTCATAAATAAAACACACCATTTTGGCATATATCGTTGTTCAATTTTTGCCAATTTGCGATGAACATACTTTTTACGTGGCTACGATATTTTAATTTGGTTGACATTAAATGTCTGTAAATACTGTTTCACACGTTATGCAAGTTCAGCTATCGGGAGATTGCAAAAGGACGTTAACAAAGTATTGGCAATTGAAGTCAAGTATAATAATAATAAGTATAACCACAGAAGTTTAATACTTATTATTATTATACTTGACTTCAATTGCCAATACTTTGTTAACGTCCTTTTGCAATCTCCCGATAGCTGAACTTGCATAACGTGTGAAACAGTATTTACAGACATTTAATGTCAACCAAATTAAAACACCATTTTGGATTTTTTTTTCCTTGCCAAAATTGCGAATTGCCTGAAGTCTTTCTATCACCTGCTGAAAAGTAACATTATAATACACACATGAAAATATTTTTAACAAATTTGAAGTGGGGGCTCATTTTGAAGAAAATTATTTTAATAAAAATGTGGCCTTATTTTTCCATGTCTTTTGTCATTAAATTTAAAACAAAAAAGTGTTATTTTAACTCTAAAAATATGCAGAAACAAGTTGTTCCCAAATGTATATATCATGCAGATCATTTAAGAAAAAACCATTATGTGATTGCAACAGTTAGTTGTGAAGTTATGAATTTTTTTGTCCTACAGTGCAGTCGTGAAAGCTCATAATGAGAAAACTTTAAATGAAAAGCAACCCAATTTTTAAAGTGGCATTACTCAAGATCTACTAAACTGACTGACCTAAAATTTCAACAGGTTTCATATCTCACCAGTACAATACTTTGTGCTAATGTTCACAAAAATCTGAGATGTGTGGGTGATCTGACATGAAATGGCCCATTTCTTTGTGGAGCTAACCTCTGAATCTCAGAGAACAGCTTAGTGATGTGTATGTATGTTATTCTAAAGATTTAAATTTACTAGCTAAAGCAGATAGCAAAAATTGGAAAATGATAATAGAGAGAAAACTTTTAATTTGACAATGATACAATAGATTGGGGCTACTACATCAATGATTATCACATTGTGTGAAATTGCCATTTTGAACACTGTGCTTCAAGCGATGAGACCGAAGTGTATTTCGCTCATTTTAACCGTTGTGCTGTTCTTTATTACTGTGTTATGATGTCAAGAGGCTGCGTTAATAGTTCTGATTCATTTTGTTGCATATGTGGTAGTTTTGTGGCGAAAAAAAGACAACGTAATGTAACGGATTTTGTCAAAAAGGCATATCATGCATATTTCAGTACAAAGCTTGGAAACCAGGACAAAAAACAGGAATCACATCATGTTTGTCACACATGTGTTGAGCAACTGAGAAAATGGACTCAAGAAAAACTATCTTCCATTTGCTATTCCAATGGTATGGCAGGAACCAGTGAGTCATGAGGAATGTTATTTTTGCTTAACCACACCAGTAAAGGACTACAATTGCAAAAACAAAGAATACTGTCTACCCAACAATTCCTGGTGCTATAAAACCTGTACCGCATGGCCCTGATTTACCTTTATCATCACCTTTCACATCATTAGATTTTTCATCGGCTTCAGAAGTTGAGTAACATTGCAGTGAAACTGAGGACTTGTATAGAAATCCTGAAATACCTATATAGGTAGTGAACCACAGAAGTTTACACAAAGCAAATTAAATGACTTGATATAGGAATTAAATCTGCTGAAGGACAGTACATAACTTTTAGGATCAAGACTCAAAGATGAGAATCTATTTGCATTTTCATGGTATAGAAAACGAGAAAGAGAATTTATTAAATACTTTGCTCAAGAATTGCTGCTTGTAGTTTGCAGAGACATTCCTGGACTTATAAATACATTTATCTTCTACTGTTCATGACCTATCACAGAGGAGACTGTTCATTGATTCTAGTAAGAGAAGCTTAAAAGTTCTTTTACATAATGGCAATATTTTCTCCTTAGTACCAGTTCCTCATTCAGTACATTTGAAGGAATCTTATGAAAATCTTGACTTTCTCCTTAAATAAAATAAGATGTCAGGAATACAACTGGCAAATTTTTGAATTTACCATTCTGACCATGATATTAGGGCAGCAAAGTGGTTACACAAAAATGTCACATTTCATCCATGAATGAGACATTAGAACTTATAAACAGCACTGGGACACAAAATAAATGGCCCAAAAGAAAAAAACTGGATTCCAAGATTAAATAATTTTCTCCACCCAAACCTAGTGGATCCAAAAAAGTTATTTTACCACCCTTGCATATAAAATTAGGATAGATGAAACAATTTGTCAAGGCTTTGGACAAAAATGGTGAATATTTTTAAAATTTGGTTGTTTTTCCACATTTATCAGAAGCAAAAATCAAAGGAGTATTTGTTGGCCCAGATATAAGGCAGTTAACTAAATATAAAACTTTTGAGGAAAAACTCACTAAAAAAGAAAAGATAGCATGGGTTAGTTTTAGAAATGTCATTCAAAATTTTCTAGGCAATAACAAGAATCTAATTACAGAGCAATTGCAGCAAGTATGCTGGATAAATTTAAAAACCTGGGTTGCAACATGAGCTTGAAAATTCATTTTTTGTTACTAATCTACAACTATTATGGGAATTTTACTAAAAAAATTTTTCATTTAAATTGCAAATTTTTGGAGAAGACTCTTCTCCTTCTTCAGGCTGTCTTGTTGTTGTCACTTATTCCTGTCACTATCGCGGTTACAGTTAACCTTGACGGTTTAGGTTATTTTTCAACAAATCCTGCCAGATGTTAGGCAGGGAAAATCCTTTGTAGTCATTGATGATGGAATTTTGATTTTTCTCAATTTCTATTCCTTCTTTCAGCTTTCTTTTTTGAAAATTGCTTTGAAAACTGATGACTTTAAGGGAATTCCCATCCATGCTGTGCCCAGTTTCTCTAACATGCCTATCTAATCCAGTCTTGTTGGAGCAATTTTTTATAGCTGCTTTATGCTCTGCTATACGAGTTTCTAGTCTGTGAATTGTTTCATTTTTTTAACTCACACCTTGACTTTCTCAACTGATTTTTTGCGCTCTTGCCTTTTCCCAGAAGCTGTGGTACAGTGAGTGAAGAGCAAGGTGAGAGATTTCACAGAAATATAAAATGTATGGAAAAAGAACATCAAGGATGCTGGAATGTGAATACAACTGGCAAATGGCAGATTACTGCAGGAGTTTACAGAGAGATTCTGCATCTGAAATTCCTCCATACAAGAAAGGCCTTAAATGTTGGTTTGATTGAAAAGAAAAATTATTTTGTAAGAAAACACAAATTTTGTTTTTAACATTTTTTCATTAACTATTTTTTTTTCTCTTGACACAAGTGATTTTTATTTAGATTGTATCAATATTCAGTGGCTCTTGGATTGTATATTGTCTTAAGAAAATGAAACAAATTCTATAAATTACTGATATATACATATATTCATGATTCTGTTTTCATGACTGTAAAAAATCCTTATATGATAGAGAAAAGTAAATGTTATTTTTGAAATCAGCATAGCAAAATTAATTCCCACTCTTTTTCCAACAAAAAAAATCAAGGACTTTTCCAGGACTCATAAAAATTTTCAAAACTATATTCGTGCCCAAAAAGAACTCGCGTGAAACACTAAAATACCGTATATACTCGCGTATAAGTCGAGAAATTTGGGACAAAATGAGAGCTTCAAAGTAATGGGGTCGACTTATACGCGGGGTCTAAAAAAATCCTAAGTCCAAAAGTTCTTCCCGTGAGGCAAAAGGCAATCCATCCCCCCCAATGCTGACGCGGAATTAATTACCAAATCGCAACCCTCCGAAAGAAAAAAAAAGAAAGAAAGAAAGAAAGAAAAAACGCTGATGTGGTAGAATTACGAAATCGCAAACCTAAGAATATCTACACGCTTTGAGAAGTCTCCTCTCTCCTGGCTTTGCGCATCCACAGCGCAGTCACAGCCGCGCATAGAAAGCTCCGCCCTTCCAACTACCAGTTGATTGCACTGATCTTCGACGTAATGGCAAAGAATATCACGTGAAGCGTTTTTCTTTGGTAATGGAGCCATGTGACAGCCAGTGTTAGGTGTTGCTTGTTCTTAATCACACGTGTCTCGCTTCTCCTATTATGGGTGACACGGATTGTGTAAAGAAACGAATGTCCTATAACGCAGGATTCAAGTTGAAAGTGGTTTCTTTTGCAGAAAATACTAACAACTGTGCTGCTTCACGTCAATTTGGCATTAACGAAAAACTGATTCGAGATTGGCGTAAAAAAACGGACTTGGTGAAAATCCCAAAATCGCAAAAGGCGCTGCGCCGTGGAACGACATCTTTCCCAGAGCTGGAAAGTGTCTTGAATGATTGGATTGTGGGCTGCAGACAAAATGGTTACACTGTAACGTGAACTGGTATACGTTTGCAAGCAATGAAGCTCGCAAAAGATGAAAAGTTTGCAGCCGCAAATAACACTTTTCGTGCCTCACCAGGTTGGTGCACAAGGTTCATGGACCGCTATGGGTTGTGTCTACGCCAGTGCACCAAAATTTCGCAAAAGTTACCTCGTGAACTCGAAGCAAAGATAATGGAATTTCAAAAGTATGTACAGTAATTTTTCGGTTAAGAGCCGCGGCTCTTACGTTACTAAAAGCGAAATTTTTCGGGTGAGCGGCCCTTATGCCGAATTTGTTTTCAATAAGACTTTCTTCCCTCCCTTTTTTTTTTTTCTTTTTTTTCATGCAGATGCTTAGTAAATTTTTTCAAACCACGACTTTTTTGCATTTTTGAACTTTTCTTTTTGTTGGTAAAGTTCGATTAACACTTACCGCACGTGGGGCTTGGCTTTCAATTCTTATTTCCGTTATGTGGATGCGCCATGGGGGTTTTTCATTTAGTCACGGGTCCAATTCATTTTTTTTCCCGTTGGTATTTTCTCTGGCCTCATCACCAAATGAGTTTTTTTCCTTTGCTGCCTCCTCATTTACTTCAATAATTTTTCATAACCCTAGTACTTTCGGTAATACTCCATTACCGTCATCGAGGGGACGTTTTGCTCCAACTAGCACGGACGGTGTCAGCTGGGCATTTCGGTGGTTCTCGCGGGCTGCTTCTGTCATCGGCTATCGCTTCTTCTTGGGCGTAACCTCCAATATCGGAAGTAAATTGAAACGTCTTTTTTTTTTCACGAACTCGACTGTGATCATGCCCCCCCCCCTTTCTACTCATACGTTAGACAATAACTCCGCTGTCCTGATGTTGGTTTAGGAGGGAAAGTGGGGGAGAACAGGAATGCCTGACTCAAACGCCCTTTGCATGGGGGATGGAATGGGGACATAAGCACACAGATGCTCCGAGGCTTCTGTGGATAGCGCGCCCAGTGGTAACGGCTCAGTGCGCAGTAAATGATAGTAGGTCAAACCACTTGAAAGAGAGAAAGCGCACCGCCGTTTCGAAGTGTTAGCGGCAGATCAGCGGCAAACACGTGCGAAGCAGCTGGTAAAAGGAAACGTCTCTACATGAGAAATAAAGCATAACATAGAAGGAACATATTATGAAAGAAAACATTAATCAAAAGCATAACAAGCTATAATTTATAAGTTAATTACTTCTAAGACAGATTCTATTGCGGTGAACAGAGAACCATCCTGTAGCAGACATCCACATTGAATGAAATTTAGACAATTGTGCGGTTTTACGAGCAATGCGATATTCTAACGGGAGTCTTAAGATTAACTATGATTTATATTGATTATATAAATGGTTCTGAGCATTTAATAAAGGCAAACAAATAACATCATTAGCATGATTAATAAAAAATGTATAAATAAAAATGTTTGCCAGTATGAAAAAATAAGTGTGTAAAGCAGATCGACACTGAGTTGCAGAATTAGCCTTTGAAGTATACATATAATCACGTTGGGCGTGAGTTAATTCATGAAAATAAGGAAGATAATTTAGCTTTCTGAGCAGCACCACAACTTCACAGGTGCGGCCCTTACGGCAACTTTTGCTTCCAAGATTGCAAAAATTCTCACCTGCGGCTCTTAGTCCGAAAATTACGGTAATTCAAAAGAGAAAAGAGACTGCTTTTGAACTTTCCCAAATAGGGAAAATGGATGAAACACCGCCATGTGTTTCGACCTTCCTGGAAATAAGACGGTGAACCAAAAGGGCGAAAAAAATATCTTGATCAAAACGACTGGCCACGAAAAATCCAGTTTCACGGTTGTTCTTTCCTGTTTGGCCGATGGCAGTAAGCTACCTCCGGTAATTATTTTCAAACGCAAAACTCTGCCGAAAAGCGCTGTCTTTCCGTCTGGTGTGCTCGTTCGCGCCCATGAAAAAGGATGGATGAACGAATCCGGAACAATTGACTGGTTAAAGAATGTGTGGAACAAAAGGCCAGGTGCACTTTTGAGGAAACCTTCTCTTTTGGTGTGGGATATGTTTGTTGCACACCGTTGTGCAGAAGTGAAAAAAACTGCAGAAAATTCAAAAAAACTCTTGCTGTCATCCCAGGTGGGTTGACATCTGTTCTTCAACCACTAGATATCTGCCTTAATAAGCCCTTCAAGGACAATGTGCAGAGGTATTGGGCTGATTGGATAAGTTTCGATTTGCCAACTGAAACCAAGGGCGGAAAACTAAAGAAGCCGGATATCGTTTTGATTGCGCGATGGGTCAAGGATGCTTGGGATGCGATACCTGCAGAAATGGTCGTGAAATCATTCAAGAAATGTTGCATTAGTAACAAACTTGATGGCACAGAGGATGATGAAATTTTTATGAGTGATGATGACAGTGATTCTGATGACACAGGCATAGATGGGAATACTGATGTTTATGATGACGCGCCGATGACGGAGAAAGACTTTTTGAACTGTTTGGCGAGTCTGACTCGGAATCGGATTTTGAAGGGTTCCGATGAAGTTTTTGGGTATGCAAATTAAATTTAGTATTATATATATAATTTTTTTCGTTTTCAAATGTTTTTGAATAAATTCATTGAATTTTTTTTTTTTTTCTCATTCCGGGATCGACTTATACGCGAGTTTCCGATTTCTTACGATTTTTTTCCTCTGAAAGTGGGGGGATCGACTTATACGCGAGTTTCCGATTTCTTACGATTTTTTCCTCTGAAAGTGGGGGGATCGACTTATACGCGAGTATATACGGTAAATTGTAACAAACAGTCAAAAAGCTCAATTAAAATTATACTTATATCTAAACACAGGGGCATACCTTGGTAAAGTATTATTGTTCCACAAGATTTCAGGTTTCCTTATAACTGACACAACACGTTACACATTTGACAAAAATATATATACTGTATATATGGAACATATCATGATCACAGTAAATTCCCTGAAATTGGAATGGGCTGGACATGTTGCCAGGACAGACCACCAATGGACAACTGAAATTTTAGACTGGATTCCTGGGCTACAAGCATTCAACAGATAGGAAACCCGGTTTGAGATGCTAGTACCTTACACTTACACCCCCTCGCTTTCTCTTGTTGTAGTTCAGAAGAATTCCCCTCACATTCGCTTATCATAGTTCAGAATCGCAGCCACGTGAAAACCGGAAAGGTGACAGCTATGTAATCCTGATTCCAAGAGAGCGTTTCACAATACAGCACAGCCACCTGTGACATTTTGACGATAACTTCTCTTCAACAAACTGCAGCTATTCTGAAATTTGATGAACAGCAAAAAGAAAAAAAAATCAAGTACTTTTCAAGGACTTGCAAAATTCAAGGACTTTCAAGGGCCCTTGAAAAGGAAAACTAAATTCAAGGAGTTTTCAAGGACAGTGGGAATCCTGCCTTAAATTAATGTACACACCAATCAAAAATAAAATTGTGTAGGTCTGTGAAATTTGTACATTCTTGTTTACATACAAAATAATGGCTAAAACCTCTTGTGGTATTTAGCTTATCAGTGGAAATGCGGACAAAATAATGAGATTCAAATTCCCCCCCCCTCCTTTTTTATATTTTTACATTCACTAGGAAGGGACAAACATAATTATCTGTAAGAAAATCTGAGTTACAGCATAAAGAAATACTGACCTCCTTTGCTCCAAACAATCTATCATGGGAAGAAAAAATATTGCCAGATTTGCTGTCCCCAAAATTTGTGTATTGTATTGCAATACTTTCTTGTATTAGAAGGTACATTACGAATAATGCAGCAATAAATACTTTTGAACAGAATGTATTAATTCTTACAAATTTTCCAACTTCGTCACTTCCATTTTCGGAAATTTTTCCCTCCCTTATTAAGCTGAAATGCAAATACTTATGGAGAGAAATAACATTTAATGATACAAGGACCAGGGTTTGAAAAAACACAGCTCACTTGGTTTTTTTCTGGTTTTATCGGGCTTTTTCGGGTTTTATTGAGTACTGTTGTAAAAAAATGAAGAAGCAACAATCAATGAGTAAATTCTGTCTTAAAAGCACAAAAGGGCCTTTAAAATGTATCTCTTGATAAAACAGTAGCTATTTTATTTTATTTTTATTTTTTTATGCTGCTAACATACCATCCAATGCAGCAGAATTGGATCAGTTTAAAATTATGATCGAAACACTGAGACCTGGACATCAATCACCTTCAGCAAAACCCTTTGGTGGAAAACTGTTCGATACTGCAGCAGAAGAAACAATCTCAGCTTTCAGAAAAATAAAATTAGGCAGTTTGACTCTCACCATAGATGGTTGGTGCAGTGTGAAGAATGAGCCAGTCCAAGCTATTAGTGTCCATACCGGAACAGAAAGCTTCTTGCTGTATGCTGATGATACTGGATCAGAAAAGAAAACAGCAAAACATTGTGCTTCTAAATTAGAGGTGGCCATAAAGGAGTATGAAGGAACATTTGGAAAACCTGTTTTTGCTGTAGTAACAGACAGCAAAAACAAAATGATAAAATGTGGAAAATTTTAAATGAAAGATATCCAACTCTCATAACATATGGATGCTCAGCACATCTGTTGAATTTGTTAGAAAAAGGTGTTTCCCCAAAGACTGCTTTAAAGCAGATTGCGGCAGCGCAAAAATATTTTTGTAATGTAGGCCTACATCAACTACATGGATGGTTCAAAGAAAAGCCTGGCTTAATGCGCCAACTACCTAATGAAACAAGGTGCAACTTTCATCCTCATAGTGTTAAAACATTTGTGACCAATTATCACAAATACAGAGAAATATCTTAAGAGCATATTGAGAAATTTGATCAATCTATTTAACATTTTTTGGATAAAATAGGCATTTACCGTGAAACTATGAATCTGGAAAAGCAGTTATCCGTTGTTGCTAGCATACTGGACACACGTCAGAGAGAGAATGTTTCAGTTTTTGTTGAAATATAGCCAGATTTACTACAAGAAGAAATCCTGCAGCCCTACCATCTAGATTTTAAAAAAGGTTTGAATACGCAATTCTTGCACAATATTTTCTAGCAAACCTCATGGATCCAAAACACAGAGGTCAGAAACTTAACCAAGATCAGGAGAGTATTGCAGAAGAGTGGATATCCAAATTTCCCCCTGATTATACAGTCTAACAATATGACCACCCCGGAATCACTGTGTACTCACCCAGGTGCATCAAGAGTGTACGTGACAAGATCAACCACATGGAGATATAAGTGTCTGGCCAGGAGAGATGAGCCATAGTGCATAACATGAGCACATTGGACAGATGTAATGAGTTGATGGATGTTCAAAAAAGAATGAGCATCAGTTACCGCGCCAAGGGTGGAAGCATCTCAGAAACAGCAGACTTTGGGGGCTTCTCGCAAGGTGCTGTAGTAAGGATGTACCAAGATTGGACCGCCAGCACACCGAGCATCTCCTGACATCATAACTGTGGAGCCCCAAAGGCCATCAACCCCAGAGGAGAATGTCACCTCCGTCAACTTGTAAAGGGCAATCTACATGCAACAGCACAGCAATTGACTACGCAAATGAATGGTGGGGTACCCAAGTATGTGTCCTAGATAACAGTAGAGCGAACCCTGTTATGCATGGGTCTCCGGAGCCGACGCTGCGTCAAGGCACCCGTGTTAACCCAGGGCCATCGGCACTGATGTCTGCAGTTCGCATAGGACTACCGTCATTGGACAGTGGAAAAAAGGTTGCCTTCACCGACGAATCCAGGTTTCTACTTCACATAAGTCACGAGCGGTGGTGGACACAGCATCAGACACACGAGAACCAACACCCGGACACGCTTGTTGCTCAAGTACAGGCAAGCTGCAGCAGTATGCCTGTCTGGGGGATGTTTTCCTTGTACGCCGTGGGACAGCTGGTACTACTGGATGGGTCCCTGAACGCCAGTGACTACCTGTTCATTCTTGCAGACCACATGCATCCCTTCACATTGGAGTCTTACCCTGGTGGTGATGGTATCTAAAGAACAATGCACCCTGTCACATCAGTAAGGCGGTGCACGATTGGTTCCAGGAACATGACAGCGATGTCTCCGTTTTCCCTTGGCTGGCAAAATCACCCAACTTCAATCCCCTAGAAGATCCCTTATGGGACTATTTAGATTGACAAGTTCGGCATGCTGATCCACAATCACGTCATCTCCAGGACCTCCATGCTCTACTGCAGTCCAAATGGGTACTACATGTGCCTCGGGAAACCTTCCAGGGCCTCAGTGAGTCTATACAATGACATCTAGCCACACTGTCATCCCATTATTAGATAAGTGGCCATATTATTCTGATACAATCGTGTATTTGCCTGGTGTAATGGCTTTCAAAATTAATGATACAGACTGTTACTCAACATCAATGATGAAAGAAAGTGTCATCAGCCAGGTTTCTTTCATAAAAGGATGGCAAGTCATGACAAAAAAAGTCTGAAAAAGTTTCAAATTCAAAATTACCTGCAGGATTTTCTAACTTTGTGTGCCACATTCAGCACCAGCTTCATCTTCCTTCATTTAGAAAATTTTCTCTATGTTTCAACCAGTTTGAAATAAGTTACGAAATAGGCCTGAGATAGGGAAAGCCACAAAACTTGTTCAGATCAAAATTTCGTGTAGATTAGTAGTTCTTTTTCTGACTAAAACTCCTGACATTACATTAATTATTTAAATGTGGCTAATTTACAGAAACACTCAGAGGTTTGAAAATATTTGAAAATTGTGTGGGTCACGAAACTCTGATAATTTCAGACTGCTTTTGAGGTTCTAGTAAAACACAAAGCAAAAATACTTTTTTATCTGAACCATTGTTTCATTTTTAGGCAATCTTTGTAAATAGTCAAAAACCATTGCAGTTTACATGCCGCACACAAATAATATCTCAGGAAAATTTTATTTAAAGATAATAGTTTAGTTAGAAGCTAATTATGTTATATTCTGTTTCTCTATTTTTTTTTTCTATAGTATGAATAGGTCTATTCTATAGTTATTCTTTATAGGTGGGAAGCTATTTATATGCAACCATTAATTATTTTCAGGATTATTGTTTAATTTTTTTATTTCAGATCAGTTGCTTTGTCAGCTGACCTGAAAGGATTGTTTTGTGTTGCTAAATAATAAAATCGGTCAACCATCACCTTTGAGAAGGCAAGAAAGAGAATCTAGTCATTATTCCTATTGTTATTAATTGTAAACAAAAATATTTTATTGGGTGCTAATTAAATTTGGAATATTGTAGAAGAAAAAATGGAATCTAATTTTGAAAAAACTCAGGTGGGCTTTTTGGTGGGTTTTTTCAACTAGGCCCAGCCCAAAAAAGCCTGTTGGGTTTTTTTGAACTGGGCCCACCCTGGCAAACCCTGTACAGGACAGTGGGAACATCACAAAAATAAAAAAAATATATGATTACAGAAAAAACCTTAGCTTCATTGGACTTCCATTTTCAGAAATTGTTAGTCAATTTTCAAGCTTAAGTACATTTAATGAACAAAATTATATTTAACAAAACTCAGCAGAAGAAACATCACAGAAAAAAGAATACATTTATAGGAGAAATCAGCAGTTTGTCTAACTTTTGCTTTCAAAAGTTTTGTACGATGGAATTTTGTCCCCAGACATAAAATAACCCCACCACCAACACACAACACACACTAACACAGCTGCCCCGGTGGCGTGATGTCTAAGCGATGGCTCCTGATCATTCGTCCGCGATGGGTCAGGGTTCAAATCCTGGTGTGGTATGGATGTTGTGTTTGTCTCACAGCACTGGCTCTCTCCTTTCCCTGGAACCAGTGACCCTAAATTAGGGACCAGCAACTGCTTATAGCCCACTGAGTTGCTCACGGTGGTTGTTAAACTCCCAATCACACCAATCATCAAAGTTTCCCTTCAAATGAACCAACTGGTAACAAAAAAAGGTGAAATTTCTCGAATCCATGGCAGAAACTCATGTCTAAAGATTATAGGGAAATTCTTGCTATGCCCAACTTTCATTTTCAGACATTGTTGGCTACAGTTTCACACTAAAATACAAACACTTATGAAATAAAATGTTTTACAACAATACTGGACAGAGGCAACTTGGCGAGAAAAAGGAATTTCTGATTACGGGGAAAATCTCCACTTCCTTTAACTCCCATTTTGTAAAGTTTTGAGAAACAGAATACTGTCACCAAACAGAAAATGACCCCACACACACTAGTGCGCCCCCCCCCCCCAAATTATCTTCAGTTTTGCGTCTACCTTGAGAATGACTCAAATGATAGCAAAAACAAGGGGGAAATTCTGCTAATTTGCAGCAGAATTTAGAGCCTAAAAGATACACAGAACACAGCTAAGAACGTGGGGGGGGGAGGTTGATGATTTGATATAATGCATTCCCTTAACCAACCTACTGACCTTTAGCATAAACATTAGAGGTAAGGAAGCCATCCCCACAGGCTACTGCTTTGCTGTAGTCTCATCGCAGATGAACTGTGGGCATGGCCAAGCTGGCTCCCATAACTGGTTTGAAAGAGAGCTGTGGGCATGGCCCATCTCTCTTTCAAACCAGGGCAAAAAAATATCTTTTACTCCCTTATGTTTGCAGAAGACCATCTGCAATTTGGGAAGTGAGGAATATACTATACTGTCTAGTTGGGACAGCAAAAACACTTTTAAGAAGTAGGTATGTAAAATGAGGAATTTTAAAGGCCCTTATAAAGAAAGAAAAACAAATTGAGGAGTTTTTAAGGACTTTTTATTTAAGCACTGTATGAACCCTGTCACTGAAATAGATTTTTTACCTTGCTGTGTGGTTTTATGACGATAAACACTTAGAGGAAGGAAGACATAGATGCAAAAAATTGTAAATATAAGGATATTCTTCTTAATCCTTTCTAATGTAAGAATATATTTTGGTATAGGAACTGGATCTTGTACACTATGCAACTGTCAGTTGTGTTGACGTTTGAGATAAAATAAATAAAAACTGGTAGCATGTTGCAACTGAAATTTCTCGAAAGGCTGACCAGCAACAAAAATTCCTATTACAATGGAACAGGAAAAAAATATGAAATATTAAGAACTTCAAGTTGAAAAGAGTATTTCTTATATAAAATAAATTTTGAATTTTGCATAAGCAGTACAGTTTTTAAAGAAGATGATACATACCACATGAGGGCCATCAAGCTCCCAACGTTCCATGCTCATATTGCATTTCTCACACACAACTCCAACATGCATTTGCTCATAATGTTCATGCTCTTCAGATTTGGGTATAGCTTCATTACAAATCTCACAACGTATGAGGTTTCTTGAACAATGGGCAACATGCAAATCAAAATTGGATTGTAGCTCCTTTTTGCTAAAAATGAACACAAACATAAAATGAATATCAATTTTGGGGGGAATATTCCTCTCAATGGTTCAGGAACAAAATAATAATCTACTTTACATTTTGCATGAAGTTCTTTGTGTGCTACACAAAGATCAAATGCAGATTGAAAGCACAATACTCAAGATGAACTATGTTACACAGGAAAAACATGGAAATTAAGATGACAGCATGACTGTTGACCAAAGGAAAAAAAGTAGTAGCTACAATAGTTAGCCCTTAAATATAAATTACATATTTAATAATTACATGGAATTATTAATATCACCGTACAACTAATGTTTGCTAGTAATTGGGTTGCAATTTAATATCAATTCTAATATTTTGGAAAAAACACAGAGAATAACAATGCAGTATATGAAAAATGAAAATACATAAATGGAAACTCACCAATTGTCCAAAATTCTCCTTTATAGTTATTCCAAAAAGAAACAGAAAAACTAATTTCAGTTTTTGGTGATTCAAATGTAATGCTTCAACGGGCTATGCATACCAGGATTGTATAAACATTTGGGCGATACATTTTTCTGACTTACAAGTAACAGATGTTCTATTATGTTAACATTATCTTGCTAGCCATCATGGTGAAGCACAAGGCACAAATATGTGTTGCGCATAGATCAAATGTACTTATTTGTTAAACCATACGCTGGCCTTGAAATTTATTCTATTTATGCATGGGGAAAGGGGTTGAATTCAGGATTTTAAAGGGAAATAAACACAATTTCCATCTTATGCAACAAAAGCAGAGAGAAAAATGTTTCAACTTCACTGATGCAGAAGTGTCAGAAATGACTTGTGAAGAAAATCTTTGGTTTTATGGGAAGATAATTTGTTTTCTAAGGGAAATATTTTTCATTCATTGTTTTCTACTGCACTACATGCTTTCACTTAGGTCACTAAAATGAAGTTCAGAATGAATATAGTCAAGTTACAATTTTTTCTTTTTTATCTTAAGCAAACCTTTCAATGTTTTGTAATCAACTACTTACTCTTTGAAAGTATGGTGAAATGACATAAAAGAAGGTAATATAACAAGCACTTGGAAATTTGAAAGACTGAATATATCTCAAGATCATGGGATGCCCATAATTTTGAATATCTAACCCTTAACTACTGCACATTATATGGGATCAAAAATAAACACCTACAAAACATTCTACCGGGTCTTCCTTCAGGTCAATGTGAGCTTCATCTTCCTGCACATACAAAAGTGTATGCATAAGGCTAACAGCTCGTCTACTTACGTTTGTTACCTCGATTTGGAGGTACAGGTGGACGAGGGGGTGTAGTGAACCTTTATGATAAAAGAAATGCTTTTCATTTCAATATCATTTACTACACTCATTGGTCCTCAAACATTTCTAAAGAAGTACATCGCAATTTACTTCTTTCTCAATTTCACAGAATAGCAAAAACTGTGTTGTCTTTATCAGCGAAAACTGTGTTGAACATGTTTTAAAGCCTAGTTCGTCCATCAGGACTACGTCACTGGAGTAGTTACTGCCACTAAGTTAGAAGAGTCCAACCGCAATTATCGTTAATTGTGGTACTTCTTCTTGCTATTTCGATCACTTCTTCTAGTTTCCTCTTTACTAAATTTGACTGGTGGGCGATTATTCTTACTGAGTCCCAATTTATGGAGTGTCCACTTGCTTGTATATGTCTGTCTAGCCCTGTTTTGTTACTAATGTTCCTAATAGCTGCTTGGTCTTCCTTCATTCGGACTTTAATACTTCTCCCTGTTTCTCCTATATAGTGAGTCTGCAGTTACAGTCGATGCAATATATTACTCCTTCTTGCAATTGGATGTCCACTTCTTTCTGCTTTAAAGCTGGCAGGAATTTCTTTAATTTGTTATTTAGATCTGGAGCAAGCCTGATCTAAATAACAAATTAAATATCAGGCTTGCTCCAGATCTAAATAACAAATTAAAGAAATTCCTGCCAGCTTTAAAGCAGCGTGTTGTCTTCAACACTTTTCTTTTAAGACATAATGGCATATTGATCAAACACTTTTCTTTTAAGACATAATGGCATATTGATCAAACACTTTTCTTTTAAGACATAATGGCATATTGATCAAACACTTTTCTTTTAAGACATAATGGCATATTGATCAAACACTTTTCTTTTAAGACATAATGGCATATTGATCAAACACTTTTCTTTTAAGACATAATGGCATATTGCTCTTGAAAATTATAATGTTTCTTCCAAAAGGTCTCCAGGCAAGTTTTATACGCCGATTAATTTCTTCATCAATGTGACCCTCACTTGATATCTGCTGTCCAAGATAAATGTAGGTATTGGTTATCTCCAGCTTTTCCCTATCAATTGATAAATCTTCATTTCTTGTAAAAGCATTGTATATCACTTTTGTCTTCTGAAAGTTCATTTTTAATTCCACTTCTTTACTCTTGTCAGCAAGTTCCAGGATCGCACTCTGCAGCTCTGATGGGGCAGTTACAAAAATGACTACGTCATCAGCAAAACGAAGGTGAGTTAATAATCTCTATTAATCTTTATCCCTTTGTTTTCCCAGTTCAGTGATTGAAAGACATTTTCCAATGTGGCATTAAAGAGTTTGGGAGATATAGTGTCACCTTGTCTCACTCCCTTTCCAAAAAGGTATTGGTACCTTTTGTAATGTCTGGAGTACATATATCATCAGGGCAGGGTTTAAACTGTGATCACATTTTTCACATTTTGCGAAAATAAATACAATTTTGCTAAAATATGTATATCTCTTTTCGCATAAATGCGAAACATTTTTATGAGAGTCATTTCAGTGTTCATGAAATGGAAGAAGCCATTTCTGGAGTGATAACAGATAGCACTGTGTGTAAACTGAAGCAAGTTAGGTGGTTTTCAGTAATGATAGATGAATGCACGATACATCAACTGAACAATGCATAGCAATTTTTATGAAATTTGTTTATAAGGGTAATTTGTGTACACGTGTTTTAAGCCTTAAAGCTCTAGAGACATGTACTGCTGAAGAGATTTACAAATGTGTTATGAGTGTTTTTCAAATCTTAGAGACTGACGTTAAAAAAAATTTCATCTATCAGAACTGACGGTGCAAGCCTTATGACTGATATTCGAAAAGGGTAGCAACTTTGCTAAGAAATTATCTTACCCATACGCTTGGAGTTCAATGTGTTGCACATCGGCTTGCTCAGGCTGCTAGTCAGGTGGCTGATGAATTTTCATATTTGGTGAAATATCAGAGCATTCTGAACAGGATTTACAGTTATTTTGAACAATCTACTAAAAACACAAATCATTTAAAGTTAGTTCAAGAAACACTGGCCATTCCAGAAAAAAAATTTTGTACAGTCCCTGGCAACTAGGTAGTTGTCTTTTGGCAAAAGCGTAAATTCTTGCAATTCCAATTGGTAAGCACTTGTACTTTTACTGATTGAAGACAAACACGCTGTAGCGCAAGGTATTTTAAAGCAAATAACATGCCACCTTCTTTTTGTTTACATCTGCCTTTGTGGAAGATGTTACGTTTCTTATAAATCAACTATGTTTAATTTTTCAGAAGAAGAATGTTGATTTTGCAAGTGTTCAATATGGTGTCAGTGCTTGCATTGAAACTTTAAATGGCATGAAAAATGGAACAGGCACAATCCTGATTAATTTTATGGATACTATAAAAAAAATTTTCTGGTACACAATATATCAGGGACAGGTGATTCAGGACAGTTCAAAAGAAAGGGAAAATGCAAATATTTTACTTACCGAGTTCATTGTGAAATTAGTTGAAAGTATTGAGTAAAGGTTGGGTGATTTAAATAAGGTTAATTTATTCAATGTTCTTTTGCCAAGTAATTTAAATAGCATCCTTAATGATTATTTAACTTATGGTAATGATGAAATCACACAATTTTGTAATATTTTAGCATCAGATGTGCATGAATCTTTTTTCAAAGTTCCAAAATCACTGTCAGAATGGAATTTATTCAAAAAAATGATCAAAACTAGGTGTAAAAATTTTTCTTTCATGCAAATGGTTTCAATTCCTTTACAAACAAAAATTACATGAAGAATATCCAATCATGGTGTGCATGTTGAATATGCTGCTTCCTTTCCATTAACAACTGTCGATTGTGAAAGACCTTTCTCAGTTATCAATTTGATCAAAACTGATACTAGAAATTGTTTATCAACAGAAAATATAAAACACATGCTAACCATTAGTATAGAAGGGCCAGGTTATAAGGAATTCGATTTTAGAATTGCATATGAAAAATGGTTAAATAAAAATATCGTCACGTTGTAAATTAATGAAAAAAATTTTATATTTTTTTTTCCTAAATAAATGCTAAAAGAAATTTCAAAATACTAAAATGTTTCTGGAGATTTTAGCTAAAATGCTAAACGTTTATAAAAGCCAGTTCATACCCTACATCAGGGTTTGAAAAAACCCGGGCTTTTAAAAAAAACCAGCCCACTTGGGTTTTATTGGGGTTTTTCAGGTTTTATCAGGTTTTTTCGGGTTTTATCGGGCTTTTTCAAGTACCGTATATACTCACTCGCGTATAAGTCGACCCCCCCACACACACACACACTTTCAGAGGAAAAAATCGTAAGAAATCGGAAACTCGCGTATAAGTCGATCCCCCCACTTTCAGAGGAAAAAAATCGTAAGAAATCGGAAACTCGCGTATAAGTCGATCCCGGAATGAGAAAAAAAAAATTTCAATGAATTTATTCAAAAACATTTGAAAACGAAAAAAGTTATATATATAATACTAAATTTAATTTGCATACCCAAAAACTTCATCGGAACCCTTCAAAATCTGATTCCGAGTCACTCTCGCCAAACAGTTAAAAAAAGTCTTTCTCCGTCATCGGCGCGTCATCATAAACATCAGTATTCCCATCTATGCCTGTGTCATCAGAATCACTGTCATCATCACTCATAAAAATCTCATCATCCTCTGTGCCATCAAGTTTGTTACTAATGCAACATTTCTTGAATGATTTCACGACCATTTCTGCAGCTGTCGCATCCCAAGCATCCTTGACCCATCGCGCAATCAAAACGATATCTGGCTTCTTTAGTTTTCCGCCCTTGGTTTCAGTCGGCAAATCGAAACTTATCCAATCAGCCCAATACCTCCGCACATTGTCCTTGAAGGGCTTATTAAGGCAGACATCTAGTGGTTGAAGAACAGATGTCAACCCACCTGGGATGACAGCAAGAGTTGTTTTTGAATTTTCTGCAGTTTTTTTCACTTCTGCACAACGGTGTGCAACAAACATATCCCACACCAAAAGAGAAGGTTTCCTCAAAAGTGCACCTGGCCTTTTGTTCCACACATTCTTTAACCAGTCAATTGTTCCGGATTCGTTCATCCATCCTTTTTCATGGGCGCGAACGAGCACACCAGACGGAAAGACAACGCTTTTCGGCAGAGTTTTGCGTTTGAAAATAATTACTGGAGGTAGCTTACTGCCGTCGGCCAAACAGGAAAGAACAACCATGAAACTGGATTTTTCGTGGCCAGTCGTTTTGATCAAGATATTTTTTCGCCCTTTTGGTTCACCGTCTTATTTCCAGGAAGGTCGAAACACATGGCGGTTTCATCCATGTTCCCTGTTTGGGAAAGTTCAAAAGCAGTCTCTTTTCTCTTTTGAATTACCGTAATTTTCGGACTAAGAGCCGCAGGTGAGAATTTTTGCAATCTTGGAAGCAAAAGTTGCCGTGAGGGCCACACCTGTGAAGTCATGGTGCTGCTCAGAAAGCTAAATTATCTTCCTTATTTTCATGAATTAACTCACGCCCAATGTGATTATATGTATACTTCAAAGGCTAATTCTGCAATTCAGTGTCGATCTGCTTTACACACTTATTTTTTCATACTGGCAAACATTTTTATTTATACATTTTTTATTAATCATGCTAATGATGTTATTTGTTTGCCTTTATTAAATGCTCAGAACCATTTATATAATCAATATAAATCACAGTTAATCTTAAGACTCCCGTTAGAATATCGCATTGCTCGTAAAACCGCACAATTGTCTAATTCCATTCAATGTGGATGTCTGCTACAGGATGGTTCTCTGTTCACCGCAATAGAATCTGTCTTAGAAGTAATTAACTTATAAATTATAGCTTGTTATGCTTTCGATTAATGTTTTCTTTAATAATATGTTCCTTCTATGTTATGCTTTTTTTCTCATGTAGAGACGTTTCCTTTTACCAGCTGCTTCGCAGGTGTTCGCCGCTGATCTGCCGCTAACACTTCGAAACGGCGGTGCGCTTTCTCTCTTTCAAGTGGTTTGACCTACTTTCATTTACTGCGCACTGAGCCATTACCGCTGGGCGCGTTATCCACAATAGCCTCGGAGCGTCTGTGTGCTTATGTCCCCATTCCATCCCCCATGCAAAGGGCGTTTGAGTCAGGCATTCCTGTTCTCCCCCACTTTCCCTCCCAAACCAACATCAGGACAGCGGAGTTATTGTCTAACGTATGAGTAGAAGGGGGGCATGATCACAGTCGAGTTCGTGAACAAAAAAAGACGTGGTTTGAAAAAAATTTACTAAGCATCTGCATGAAAAAAAAAGGGGGGGAAGAAAGTCTTATCGAAAACAAATTCGGCATAAGGGCCGTTCACCCGAAAAATTTCACTTTTAGTAACGTAAGAGCAGCGGCTCTTAGCCCAAACATTACGGTACATACTTTTGAAATTCCATTATCTTTGCTTCGAGTTCACGAGGTAACTTTTGAGCAATTTTGGTGCGCTGGTGTAGACACAACCCATAGCGGTTCATGAACCTTGTGCACCAACCTGGTGAGGCACGAAAAGTGTTATTTGCGGCTGCAAACTTTTCATCTTTTGCGAGCTTCATTGCTCGCAAACGTATACCAGTTCGCGTTACAATGTAACCATTTTGTCTGCAGCCCACAATCCAATCATTCAAGACACTTTCCAGCTCTGGGAAAGATGTCGTTCCACGGTGCAGCGCCTTTTGCGATTTTCACCAAGTCCGGGGTTTTTTTTACGCCAATCTCGAATCAGTTTTTCTTTAATGCCAAATTGACGTGAAGCAGCACAGTTGTTAGTATTTTCTGCAAAAGAAACCACTTTCAACTTGAATCCTGCGTTACAGGACATCCGTTTCTTTACACAATCCGTTTCTTTACACAATCCGTGTCACCCATAATAGGAGAAGCGAGACACGTGCTATTAAGAACAAGCAACACCTAACACTGGCTGTCGCATGGCTCCGTTACCAAAGAAAAACGCTTCGCGTGATATTCTTTGTCGTTACGTCGAAGATCAGTGCAATGAACTGGTAGTCGGAAGGGCGGAGCTTTCGATGCGCGGCTGTGACTGCACTGTGGATACGCAAAGCCAGGAGAGAGAGGAGACTTCTCAAAGAGCGGAGAAATTCTTAGGTTTGCAATTTCGTAATTCTACCACATCGACATTTTTTCTTTCTTTCTTTCTTTCTTTTTTATTCTTTCGGAGGGTTGCAATTTCGTAATTAATACAGCATCAGCATTTTCTTTGGGGGGATGGATTGCTTCTCCCCCAAAGAAAATGCTTTTGGGGGGTGGATTGCCTTTTGCCTCACGGGAAGAACTTTTGGACTTACGATTTTTTTAGACCCCGCGTATAAGTCGACCCCATTACTTAGAAGCTCTCATTTTGTCCCAAATTTCTCGACTTATACGCAAGTATATACGGTACGGGATGTAAGGTCAGGTGATGCGTAACATCACAGCCTCTCCTTGACAAATGTCAACCCCGCCTTCTCGTGGTACATCCTGTTCCCACTAAAGGGGCTCTGACGACCGCCAATAGCGGTATAACTATACCATCGGGATTAGAGGAAATTCTATCCCACACTCACCAACCCGCTTGGCCAGCGTGGTGAGTTATGGCCAAACCCCTCCAAAATGATTCCACAACTTAAATCTTGGCCCTCAGTCTCCGGCAGCTGGAATGTACCTGGCCAAGGCAGCGGCCAGTGCGACATGAAGGCAGAGGGTGCTAAGAATCCCCGGAGGACCGGACTAGGCTGCCATCTGATGCTGACCTTGGCTACGTACAACGGACGCTCCCTATCTTCTGATTCAAGGCTTCTTGAATTGGAAGAGGAACTACAAAGGATCAAGTGGGACATCGTGGGGCTAAGTGAGGTAAGGAGAAAAGGAGAAGGTCTCATCGAACTGAAAAGTGGACATCTCTTCTACTATCGTGGGACAGATACTGGCAGAACTAGTGGTGTTGGATTTATAATAAACAAGAAACTGAAGGATAAAGTTGTAGAAGTTGAAAGTTCCTCTGACAGAGCTGCACGACTTGTTATCCAACTCTCGAAAAGATACCAGGCTCAGATTATTCAAACTTATGCACCCACCACAAGTCATATTGAAGAAGAAATTGAAGAATTTTATGAGGAAATTTGTCATCTAAATAATAAAGGTAAGCAGCACTTGAAAATAATTATGGGAGATTTGAATGCAAAAATAGGGCAACGGCAACAGAATGAAACTTCAGTAGGTAAATTCGGTCGCGGCTACAGAAACCAGCGTGGAAATACTCTCGTTGAGTTTGCAGAGGCAGAAGGGTTTTTCATCTTGAACTCCTTCTTCAAGAAAAAGCCACACAGGAAATGGACATGGAGACATCCAAATGGGACGACAAGTGAAATTGATTTTATTATGTGTAACAAAAAATTCGTCATAGAAGACTGCAGTGTGCTAAACAAGTTCAACACAGGTAGTGACCATAGATTGGTGAGATGTAAGATGCACCTCAACACCAAACTTGAATGTGGCAAGCTCATAAGAGAAACAAAATCTATTGACATAACCAACCTTAAAAAACACCATAATACCTTCAAGTTGGAACTGAAGAACAGGTTCTCTGCTTTAGAAGGCCTAACATCGAAAGAAGTGGACATCTCTGAAGTTAACAGAAAAGTAGCCAAAGCTCTTATGGAAACAGCAACAAAATTAGCTGGGTCTAAGAACAAGTTGCATGTAAACAAATTATCAGGAAAAACGAAAATGTTGATGCAAAAAAGAAGAGAGATGAGGACAACTAAAGAAGATGTTACTTCCAAAGTGGAATATATAGAGCTATGCAAGACAGTAAGAAAAAGTATCACTGAAGACGTAAGAAAATTCAACTGTGAACTAGTGAGGAAAGCAATTGAAAACAACCAAAGCCTAAAGATAGCAAAGGGACATCTCAGTAAGGGAAGAAAACAGATTATGGCACTGAGAAAAGAAGATGGTTCTGTAACAAGAAATAGAGGCGAAATTTTGACAAGAGTGAAAGATTTCTACTCCAAATTATATGAAAGGGATGATACATGCACTCCAGACATCATGAAAGATACCAGTACCACAGTTCCTCCAGTCCTTCCAGCAGAAGTTGCACATGCAATCAAGAACATGAAGCGGGGAAAAGCTCCAGGAGAAGATGGAATTACTGTAGGCATCATACAAGAAGCAAGTGGAGAAATTGAAACAGTACTCGCCCAAATTTTCACTCGATGCCTTAATGAAGGAAAGATTCCTGAGGATTGGAACACCGCTACAATGATCCTGCTACATAAGAAAGGTGACATTGAGGATCTCGGAAACTACAGACCTATCAGCCTCCTATCAGTAGTTTATAAAATCTTCACTAAAGTTCTTTCACACCGCTTGAAGGTGACACTGGACATGGCTCAACCGAGAGAACAAGCTGGATTCAGGAGTGGCTACAGCACAATAGATCATATCCACGTACTGAGAGAACTAATTGAAAGAGCGAGGGAATATGAACTTCCATTGTGCATGGCTTTTATCGATTATGAAAAAGCCTTTGATTCGGTGAAACCATCAGCAGTTACAATGGCTCTGAAAACCTGCGGTATTGAAGATGCATACATTAATATTATTAATAACATCTATGAAAATGCAAGTGCAAAGATTCGGCTGTTTGAAAATACAACACACATAAAAATTGGAAAGGGAGTGAGACAAGGTGACACCATATCTCCGAAGCTCTTTAATGCCACATTAGAGGGTGTTTTTCAGTCGCTGAGCTGGGGAAACAAAGGGATAAAGATTAATGGAGATTATCTAACCCACCTTCGTTTTGCTGATGACGTAGTCATTTTTGCAACTACCCCATCAGAGCTGCAGAGTATGATCCAGGAACTTGCTGACAAGAGTAAAGAAGTGGGATTAAAAATGAACTTTCAGAAGACAAAAGTGATGTTCAATGCTTTTACAAGAAATGAAGATTTATTGATTGATGGAGAAAAGCTGGAGATAACAGACACGTACGTTTATCTTGGACACCAGATATCAAGTGAGGGTCACATTGATGAAGAAATTAATCGGCGTACAAAACTTGCCTGGAGAGCTTTTGGAAGAAACAGCATAATTTTCAAGAGCAATATGCCATTATGTCTTAAAAGAAAAGTGTTTGATCAATGCATCCTTCCAGTGCTTACGTATGGTGCAGAGACGTGGACCTTAACTAAAAGAGATATACAAAGACTGCAGACAACTCAAAGCAGCATGGAGAGGTGCATGCTTGGTGTAACTAGTAGAGATAAGAAGAGGAACTCGTGGATCCGAAAAATGACAAGAGTGGAAGACATCATGATCAGAGTTAAATCCCTGAAATGGCAATGGGCTGGACATACTGCCAGAAGGACAGATCATCGATGGACAGCCGAAATTTTAGATTGGATTCCTAGGGACAGGAAAAGACCCAGAAGAAGACCACATGGGAGATGGGTGGATGAAATTCGAAAGTATGCAGGGGTGACATGGAGGAGACTGGCACAAGACAGACCGTTGTGGAGGAAACTTGGGGAGACCTTCGTCCAGCAGTGGATTGATAATGGTTGACAATGATGATGATGATATACGGTACTGTGGTAAAAAAGGAAGAAGCGACAATCAATGAGTAAATTCTGTCTTAAAAGCACAAAAGGGCCGTTAAAAGGAATCTCTTGATAAAACAGTGGCTATTTTTTTAATGCTGCTAACATTCCATTCAATGCAGCAGAATTGGATTAGTTTAATATTATGATTGAAACACTAAGACCTGGACATCAACCACCCTCAGCAAAAGCCATTGGTGGAAAACTGTTTGATACTGCAGCAGAAGAAACTGAATCTCAGCTTTCAGAAAAATAAAATTAGGCAGTTTGACTTTCACCATAGATTGTTGGTGCAGTGTGAAGATAGAGTTTTTTGCTGTATTAGAATAATTCTTAAAGATGACATATCACGCTTCAGTTACGTAAGAATTACACGTGTTGGGACGATGTTTCGGTAGCGACTTCTACCTTCATCAGCCATGGAATGAAACACGTCGTATTAGCATGTTGTTGCCAGATTTCAAATAGCTTTCCAAATGATAGGTATATTAAAAGGTGTGTCTGTATTACAGGTGTTAGGGGTAAGAAAGATTTCAATGCTTTCGCAGTACCTGAGGGCTTTTCGATTGCTGAACGGAGCGATCTGTGGTAAAAAAAGGAAGAAGCGACAATCAATGAGTAAATTCTGTCTTAAAAGCACAAAAGGGCCGTTAAAAGGAATCTCTTGATAAAACAGTGGCTATTTTTTTAATGCTGCTAACATTCCATTCAATGCAGCAGAATTGGATTAGTTTAATATTATGATTGAAACACTAAGACCTGGACATCAACCACCCTCAGCAAAAGCCATTGGTGGAAAACTGTTTGATACTGCAGCAGAAGAAACTGAATCTCAGCTTTCAGAAAAATACACTGCATCTCTACAAGCTTGCAGCATTGAAGTCCTACATCCACAGGGCTCATATCATTTGCAACAACCAACTCTCTCTTCAAGAAGAACTCTCCAAAATTTCTACAATAGCCCTCTCTCATGGTTTCCCTGCTGTTACAGTTAACTCCCTCATAAAGAAATATGAAAACCATTCGAAAATCGAATGCCTCCTTCCTCACAAGAAAGAAGACCTGAAATTCTGTGGTTCTGTTCCTTACCATCCTTCCTATGCTTATAAGTTACAGATCCTTTTTAGAAGTTTTGGTTACCATCTTGCCATTAAATCTACCCCAAACATCTTGAAACTTCTACAAAGGGATAGGGACAAAGTTGAAAGCCTGAACCTCCCAGGAGTTTACTGCATTCCTATCTCTTCTTCTACTGGGGATAACTTATACATTGGAAGCACATACAGGAGCATTAGCCATAGAATTTTAGAACACAGAAAAGATGTTTCGAAAGGCAATCCCAACACTGCCTTGTCTATTTTGACAATGGAAGACACATCTGCAGTTCCCCACTGGAACGAAGCAAAACGAATTGCTTCGTTTGACAATCGTTTTGCCCTCCGTTACCGTGAAAGCATAGAAATTATTTTCAACTCAATGACTTGCAACTCCGAATCTCCTCTCTACATTCCGTTGATCTGGAGATCAATTCTAAGTTTTGGCAACAAAAATAGGAAAAATTCAAATGTAGAATCTGGCAACAATTTTAGTCCTCCATTGGCGTGATGAAGACCTAAGATAAGGTCGAAAGCTTCCAACTTACGAACTTTTTGTAAAAGTTTTAGTTAACGTAACTAGCGTGATCAAGTTACCTTTCTTTGTTAATATTGTTACGTGTTTTGCCCATAATCGTCAGGCAAGGTGGAAAGGTTTCCTTTCTTAACATCAGCGATATGTTCCACCAATCGCCAGTTGATGCTTCTGTAAGTACTACCAATATAGTGGGTAATGCCTGTGGAAGTGGTGATATGGATAGATAGAGTAGACCCCTTGTAACTTTAGGGGTTCATTGGGATCTCTGTCTTTAAGGTTAAGAAGATGTGGAGGTGTTTTAACAGCAATCCTGTTGCCTAAAGACTTAAAAATGGAGCAAACTTTGTGAGTGAAGGACAAAGTGCCCACAAACTGATGAGTGGTGGAAAGTTCGGGCAATAAACTGGCAGATCTATTCTGTGATTCAAATTTCTTAATTAGCCTATGTACTAAGAGGGGTGGGGAAAGCCATGCAATTTGCCAATGTTGATGATGTTCTGATATTCGTTTTGAAGAGCAGAAGGGCTGTTGCAAATAAGGTTAGCTCTGGGGATGTACACCTTTAAAGCAGCCAATTTGTATTTACCAAAGGTGCAGGAATGGTAAGGGATGATGTTATGGGTGGCAGAAGGTTTCTTGTAAACAGAGAGACCAAGTGAGAAGTCTGGGTTGATGTTAACATCCAACAATATTAGTTTCCTGGATATCAACATCAACCCAGACTTCTCATTTGGTCTCTCTGTTTACAGGAAACCTTCTGCCACCCATAACATCATCCCTTACCATTCCTGCCCCTTTGGTAAATACAAATTGGCTGCTTTAAAGGTGTATATCCCCAGAGCTAACCTTATTTGTAACAGCCCTTCTGCTCTTCAAAACGAATATCAGAACATCATCAACATTGGCAAATTGCATGGCTTTCCACCCTCTTAGTACATAAGCTAATTAAGAAATTTGAATCACAGAATAGATCTGCCAGTTTATTGCCCGAACTTTCCACCACTCATGAGTTCGTGAGCACTTTGCCCTTCACTCACAAAGTTTGCTCCATTTTCAAGTCTTTTGGCTACAGGATTGCTGTTAAACCACCTCCACATCTTCTTTACCTTAATGACAGAGATCCCAATAAACCCCTAGAGTTACAAGGGGTCTACTCTATCTATCCATATCACCACTTCCACAGGCATTACCCACTATATTGGTAGTACTTACAGAAGCATCAACCGGCGATTGGTGGAACATATCGCTGATGTTAAGAAAGGAAACCTTCCCACCTTGCTTTCAATTTTAACCATCAGCGATACATCAGTGATTCCGGATTGGCAAAATGTTAAACGCATCGCTCTGTTCAGCAATCAGAAAACCCTTGCATACCGCAAAAGCATTGAAATTTTTCTTACCCCTAACACCTGTAATACAGACACACCTTTTAATATACCTATCATTTGGAAAGTTATTTTGAAATCTGTCAACAACTGATGGTAATGCCACATGTTTCATTCCATGGCTGATGAAGTTAGAAGTCGCTACCAAAGGTCGTCCCAAAACCTGTAATTCTTACGTAACTGAAGCATGATATGTCGTCATCAAGAATTATTCTAATGTTTTGGGTGTTACGTGTCTCACTGCCAATTATTCTCACTATGATTTTTGCTGTATGCTGATGGTACTAGATCAGAAAAGAAAACAGCATAACATTGTGCTTCTAAATTAGAGGTGGCCATAAAGGAGTGTAAAGAAAAATTTGGAAAACCTGTTTTTGCTGTTGTAACTGAGAGCAAAAACAAAAGGATAAAAATGTGGAAATTTTTAAATGAAAGATATCCAACTCTCATAACATATGGATGCTCAGCACATCTGTTGAATTTGTTAGAAAAAGATGTTTCCCCAAAAACTTTTTTAAAGCAGATTGCAACGGTGCAAAAATATTTTCGTAACGTAGGCCTGCATCAACCACATGGATGGTTCAAAGAAAAGCCTGGCTTAACGCGACAACTACCTAATGAAACAAGGTGCAACTTTTATCCTGATTGTGTTAAAACATTTGTGGCCAATTATCATAAATACAGAGAAATATCTTAAGAGCATATTGAGGAATTCGATCAATCTATTTAAAAAAATCTCGGAGAAAATGTGCATTTACCGTGAAGCTATGAATCTGGAAAAGCAGTTATCCGTTGTTGCTAGCACACTGGTCACACTTCAGAGACACAATGTCTGTTTCACTTGCTGTTAAAATATAGCCGGAATTACCTGCAGCCCTACCATCTAAATTTTGAAAAAGGTTTGAATAAGCAATTCTTGCACAACATTTTCTAGCAAACCTCATGGATCCAAAATACAGAGGTCAGAAACTTAACCAAGAACACGAGAGTAATGCAGAAGAGTGGATATCCAAATTTCCCCCTGATTATACAGTCGAATAATCTGACCACCCCTGGAATCACTGTGTACTCACCCAGGTTTGTCACAGAGTTCACGTGACAAGGTCAAACACACAGAGATATAAGCGGCTGGCCAGGACAGATGAGCCATAGTGCCTAACATGAGCACAATGGGCAGATGTATTGATTTGATTGATGTTCAAAAAAGAATGATCATTGGTTACTGCGCCAAGGGTGGAAGCATCTCAGAAACAGCAGACTTTGAAGGCTGTTCGCGAGGTGCTGTAGTAAGGATGTACCAAGATTGGACTGCCAGCACACCGAGTACCTCCCGACATCATAACTGCGGAGCCCCAAAGGCCATCAACCCCAGAGGAGAATGTCACTTCCGTCAACTTGTAAAGGGCAATCTACACGCAACAGCGCAGCAATTGACCATGCAAATTAATGCTGGGGTACCCAAGTATGTGTCCCAGATAACAGTAGAGCAAACCCTGTTATGCAGGGGTCTCCGGAGCTGACGCTGCGTCAAAGCACCCATGTTAACCCAGGGCCATCGGCAATGATGTCTGCAGTTTGCATGGGACTACCATCATTGGACAGTGGACAAAAAGGTTGCCTTCACCAACCAATCGAGGTTTCTACTTTACAAAAGTGATGGGCGGTGGTGGACATGACATCAGATGCACGAGAACCAACACCCGGACACGCTTGTTGGTCAAGTACAGGCCAGCAGCAGCAGTGTGCATGTCTACGGGGATGTTTTCCTCGTACACTGTGGGACCACTGGTACCACTGGAGGGGTCCCTGAATGCCAGTGGCTACCTGTCCGTTCTTGCAAACCACATGCATCCCTTCACATTGGACGTTTACCCTGGTGGTGATGGTATCTAAAGGACAATGCATCCTGTCACGTCGCTAAGGCAGTGCACTACTGGTTCCAAGAACACGACAGCGATGTCTCCGTTTTCACTTGGCCGGCGAAATTGCCCGACCTCAATCCCCTAGAGCACTTATGGGACTATTTAGATCAACAAGTTCGGCGTGCCAACCTACAACCACGTCATTTCCAGGACCTCCATGCTCTGCTGCAGTCCGAATGGTCACATGTGCTTCGGGCAACCTTCCAGGGCCTCAGTGAGTCCATACCACACCATCTCGCCGCTGTCATACCATTATTAGGTAGGTGGTCATATTATTCTGATACGACCGTGTATTTGCCTGGTGTAATAGCTTTCAAAATTAATGATGCAGACTGTTACCTAACATCAATGATGAAAAAAGTGTCATCAGCCAGTTTTCTTCCATAAAAGGATAGCACGTCATGGCAAAACAGTCTGAAAAGGGTTCAAATTCAAAATTGCCTGCAGGATTTTCTAACTTTGTATGCCACATTCAGCAACAGTTTCATCTGGCCTCCATTGAGACAATTTTCTCTATGTTTCATCTAGTTTAGAATAAGTTATGAAATAGGCTTTAGATAAAGAAAGCCACAAAACTTGTTCAGTTTATACCTTTTTGGATCAAAATTTCCTGTAGATTATTAGTTCTTTTTCTGAATAAAACTCCTGGGATTACATTAATTATTTAAATGTGGCTGTTTTACAGAAACACTCAGAGGTTTGAAAATATTTGAATATTGTGTGGGTCACAAAACCAGACCTCAGCACAGAATCCATTGTAAAAAGTAGTGAGAAAAGTGACTTTTTTGGAGAAAAAGTGAGAAAAGTGACCAATTTTTTTTTATTTTTTTTTTAGTAACTAAATAGTGACTGCTCACACGCATCCTTAGGACTTCTAACCGATTTATATTTTAATTGAATAAGTTAATGCACCACCACAGACTGTATCCACTTTACAGAATGTGTAAAACAGAATTTACAGACGTTAAAGCGTCTTCCTGAAGAACAGACTAAACCATTTAAAACAATGGAACACACACATATACAGTATATGGATAGAACATATAATTTGCACTTTGAGCGGATTTACTTTATTCTATGCTCAACAGTGAACAATTCACTTTATATTTTGTGACAGAACATATGTTAATCAATGTGATTATCTGTTGTAAAAAAAAAAACAATATATTGTATGGGCAGGTGATTCCTTTCAATATTTTTTATACACTACTGTTTGGGAAAATTGCAACACCAAGAAGGAGGAACCATGCGATTCGAATGAAATTTATACCAGACATTACTGATATGACTGTACATAAGTGATTTAATTTTCGGAACAATACAACAATTTTTACCTGCAAAAATCAGTATCTTGTGAAGCCTCTGCGAGCTGCAATAAGAGCTTCGAGACAGGTTGGCATTGAGTCGAAAAGGCGTTGCATGGTGTCTTGGGTAATTGCTCGCCAGGCACATGTATACGCGGCCACAGATCACTGGTACTGACCGCTGGAGGACTTTAATGGGCAAGTTGCCAAGTGGCCATATCCTAGACATGTTCAATAGGCAACATGTCTGGTGAACGTGTAGGCCAGGGAAGAAGCGGTATCTGCTGTGCTGCGAAGAGGGCTTGAACATTCCCAGAAACATGAGGTCAGACATTGCCCTGCTGGAATATA
This sequence comes from Macrothele yani, assembly GCA_039090855.1. Classification (NCBI taxonomy): domain Eukaryota; kingdom Metazoa; phylum Arthropoda; class Arachnida; order Araneae; family Macrothelidae; genus Macrothele; species Macrothele yani. The sequence continues at coordinate 100,863,772 of CM077004.1, read as the reverse complement.
GCGCCTGGAGTACTACGAAGGAAGGGTATGACTTCTGCCTGTACAACTTCCCTGATGTAGTGGTCGCTGGTGATGTTGCCCTCAAGTCATAGCAGCCGAGATCGCGAATGTTACCCAATGGCACCCCACACCATCACACTTGGCGTTCGGCCTGTATGACGCTCAACAATGCATGCTGGAAAAAGGCGCTCACCACAATACCGTCTAATGCGTATGAGGCCATCATGGTAGACCAAGTTGAATCAGGGCTCATCCGAAAACACGACACGCTGTCAATTAGCACACCATTGTCTGCACTGAAAACCCCATTGCAGCCTGAGGCGTCCATGGTTCAGGGTCAAAGGAATCTGCCGCAAAGGGATGCGTGCAACAGTCCTCTGTGCGGCAGACACGTCGAACTGTGGAGGCAGACAATGCCACACCTGCACTTGCGAATATGCAGAACGGTTTGCCACTGCCATGCAGACGAGGTGTCGGCCATCCACGGTTTCGTCACATTTCTCAGTCCACTGCCGAATTGTCGATCACCTGGTTCTCCTCAGTCCACTGCCACCACACGCACATCCCTAGCATGGCGTTATGTCTCGTCCGAGCCATAATGCCATGGTACGAAAAATGCACCTTCACGCAGACCAATCATTCGTCCCTGTTCAAACTCTGTTATATGGTGATATTGCGCCCTTTGTCGTCGCCAAAGCATTATTGAATCCTGGAGACACTTTCACAACTCGCTGTCCGCGAAGCACTACTAGTGTGTATCCTAAACAGCCCTCTCTTTATATCCCTCACTCGACTGTTAAGGCGGCGCTGCTGAGCCAAGACATGCACAATAACTCTGCATTTCTAATCATTTGCATGTCCTACCCTGCTCTGCATATCCTGTAAGTTTCATGTGATTACCATCATTCCTTCATGGTGTTGCAAGTTTTCACAAACAGCAGTTTATTTTATCAGCACGATGGCATTAGATGATTTATATATTGCATTAGCAAAATAAGTATGCTCTAGAAATTATTACATATACAAACTACAATAGGTTTATTAATGAAAGACTAATAATAAATATAATATGTTTAAAAAAATACAATAACCCTTTTCATTTTTAACTCTTCACTGCCTGCATATTCTTACAATCATACTAACAAACTAAATTTCCAACGATGTTTCAACAAATTTGCCTGCTTTAGTTAGATTTAAATAAATTTTTACTTCTAAACTACTAATACACACATTTCATCAAACCTTTAATTTGTTAGCACATGTGTTTTAAAGTCTAACACTGGTTAGATACCTATTTCAAACATCAATGCAATCGAAAATGGAAGCACAGAGCAACATAAAAATAAAAAATGCAATTCTGCAGATTTTGGTTATAAATCAAAATGGCGCCAGATAAATTCAAACTATACTGTTTAACACAAATCTGCTGTAATTTTGTAAGCTAATATTAAATTAATGATGTATTTAAATGGCAATAAGTTTAATATCCTCACTTACCACATCTGCGAGTAATCTGAGACTGATGTGCTGCTGGTTTCTCTATATTTGGTTGTTGGGTTAGCGAAATTGACATGCTTTTTAATGTCAACATTGTGAAGTTTCAATCATTTTCAACTTTGCTGTCTCATTAAAGTACAATGAGTAAAATTGGGAAGCAGATTTCCTTCCCTACATTATATAAAGGCTCTTTATGTACAGTGTGTTTTTAAGTGAAATCCATAATGAGTCAACAGAGTCTACGACAGGAAATTTGATTTTGTAATTGCAGTTAGCAGAAAATGTAAGATTTAGGAAAGCATAAAACTGCAGGGTGTCTACCAAATTTGGAAAATGCAATTTCATGACCAATTAACAATTTTCGTGACGATTTTTAAAAGTCGTGTGTGTGTGTGTGTGTGTGTGTGTGTGTGTGTGTGTGTGTGTGTGTGTGTGTGTGTGTCCAAGCATGAATGCATGTGTGGGTACGTACATATATTAAAGATGGAAGACACTGCTCCCCATTTTTTCTACGGAAAAAGTACACCCCTGCCCTTCTGCTAGTAACAAAAATCTGACTTATCAAACTTTGACTATACCTGAAGTAAGCTGAAATACTCAACATTGTACTAAACAATTTCATTACACACCTTTCTTCAACATTTATATTTGAAAATGTTAATGACTCTATAAGCAGTATAATTTAAATTGCTAAATTGACCATAAAATTTTGCAAACAACATTTACACATACACTAATGCGCAATTGAATTAGAGACAGCTGGCGTTATGCGAATGTTGCGCTGTGGGCGGTCCTGTAAACGGAAACGACAGGACGTATGCAGCGATCTGACAATATAAAGAGTGAAGCGATGGGAATCAGTAAGAGTCGGACGCAGTATGGGTAAGACGAAGGATCTAAGCGCGCTTGATCGTGGGCAAATTGTCGGGGCCCCGACGAATGGGTCACTCCATCTCGGAAGTCGTGCAGGCACTGGGATTTCAGCGAGTCACTGTGTCAAGGGTGCACCGTGAGTACATCGAATCCGGTAAAACCATGCCTGCAAGGGCCAACTGCCATGGACAACAGCGTGTGGATGAGCGGGGTCATCTCCGGCTAGCTCGCATTGTAACAGCGGATAGACGGAATACAGTGCAAGAAATCGCTCGGCAATTTAACGCTGGTGCACAAAAACGTGTAAGCAGCCACAGCATCCAGAACCATCTCCTCACTATGGGGTACAGAAGCCATCGTCCCACAAGGGTACCGCTGCTGACCGCACATCACAGGGTGCAAAGATTAGCATGGGCGCAGGAACATCGCCATTGGACCCTAGACATGTGGGAAAATGTTGCCTGGACTGATGAGTCAAGATTCACGTTGGTACGTGCGAATGGCAGGATACGAGTACGGCAAAAACCACATGAAGGGATGGGTCCTTCTTGCCAGCAAGGTATTGTTCAAGCTGGTGGGGGTGGCATTCTCGTCTGGGGACTGTTTATGTGGACTGAAATGGGACCCTTGGTACGTGTGACATCGTCCCTCACAGGTCAATGTTACCAGGATATCCTGGACGACCATTTGCTCCTGTTTGTGCGTCTTCAACATCCCACTGGGGACGTTTGTGCGTCTTCAACATCCCGCTGGGGACCTCATCCTGCAACAAGACAATGCACCGTGCCATCGCTCCCGAATTGTATCCGAATGGTTGGATGAACACTCCACCGACTTGACCTTGCTTCCTTGGCCAGCTAGGTCACCTGACCTCAATCCTATCGAGCACATATAGAATGCCATCGAGAGAGATGTTCGAGGCTCTGACCCCTCTCCATCAAATATTCGTTAACTGTGGGAGCTTGTACAGGGGTCGTGGATCCGTATGGCTTCCCAACGCTTCCAGTGTCTTGTTGAGTCCATGCCGAGACGAATCGCTGCCGTCATCAGAACGAAAGGTGGTGCTACATGTTACTAGACAGGTATCTCTAATTCAATTGCTCTTCAGTGTATATTTCTATGCTAAAACATTTTTTTCTGTAACAGTTTTATGTGGAGGAGAGCACAAGTACCCTCTTTTTTTAAAACTTTTGTATCATTATATGGAAACCACATTTATGTTTTATGTGGTTGGTGCATGGAGAATTAATTACTCAGATTGTCACCAGGAAATAAGCAATTACTAAATATAAAAAGAAATTCATGTCCCCAAAGCAAAATTTGTGACTTTTTCTTGACTTTTATTACCCTTTTCTGAATTTGTGCCTTTTTCATTATATTTATGACTTAGTAGACACCCTGAACTCCTACAATTCTGAAAATACAAACACGAATCCACAATTTCTTTACTCATTAATTTTTTTAAGTTTAAAATCCTAATAAAAAAAAAAAAGGTATTTTACTGCTATTTATGCAATATTTTGAACACTGTGATGACGCTAAAATTAAAAACATTACCGGAAAACCTGAACGTAACAAAATTTGCAGTTTCACAAACTTAATAACCTTGAAAAGATTTAGATAAAAACAAAAAGGAAAAATTGTGAGCTCTTCCCGATTTAGTCCCCCCTTAAAGGGAATCTCAAATTAGAAAAGAAAATTAAAACAAACACAAACAAACAAAAATGCTGAAAAAAAGTCCATCAGATTTGCCCACTATTCCTGCATTTTTCAACAGAAATTTTGCTTTTTGGTTTATATTAAAAATGATGCCGATTCACATGAAAGCAATTCCACAACTTTGCTGACCACCCCAGGTCACATGGTAAGCAACGTTTTGGTGGTTTATTTTTCAAGGACCAGTCTGGAATAGGAGATGATGGGTTTGATTCCCGTTGCTGACTACCCTGTCCACTGATTTTCCGGTGTTTTCCTTCAACATCCTTACATGAATTGGGCAGAGTGGGAGGATAGTTCCCATTGAAGTCGGCCCTGGACACACCCAGACCCTCCTCACCCAACACTACCATGTGCAATAACTGTGCCCAGTTGGGTTTCAATACAAACATCAGAACTTCCACTAAATATTTTATATAAGATTGCGTCTGCCAAATTTTTATGGGGGGGGGGGTCAGTTCAAATTTCTGCACTTCCGCCAAAAAATAAAACAGTTAGTGAAAAAAAATCGAATAAAATTCCACTAGTTCGCATAAAAGTTAAAATAATATGAGGGTTGTGCCGAAAGTAATGCAAAAGTGGACATAACTTTTTCGTTAACTGAGTGAACATAACGTTTTTATTAACGTTCAAATTGCACATGTTGGTAGAGTAACTCAATGTAGTCTCAATCACAAGCAACGCATTTGCATCATTGTTGAACATAACTCTCGAATCCTCTTTGAAAAAATTCTGGTGTGGACTGTTGTACCCACTTCTTCACAGCCACTTTCATCTCATCTGTGCCATCAAATCATCGTCCCCGGAGACTGTTCTTCATTGGACCGAACAGGTGGAAGTTGAACGATGCCACAGCGCGGCTGTACAGTGGATGGGGGACCACTGACCAACCTAATTTGCTGATCACCTGATTTGTTTGCAAAGATGTATGCGGTCTCGCATTGTCACTGTGAATGGGGATCCTTTTCAGATTTGAGTTCGTTCTCTTCCTTCTTATGGCTTCTCTAAGCTTCTTCAGTGTCTCAATGTACCGCTTGCTGGTCACGGTACAGCCATGTTCCAGAAAACAAGATTGACACCCCTGTCATCCAAAAAAACAGTCACCATGACTTTCTGAGCTGATTGCTGGCTCTTGAACTTCTTAGGCCTTGATGAAGAGGTGTGACACCATTCCATGGATTGATTCTTTATTCCAATATTCCAGATCGTAAAGATACACCCATGTTTCATTCCCTGTCACCAGATCGAAAAAAAACATGTCTTCATTGGCTTCAAATGCTTCCAAGCAAATCAGAGCAGACTTCCACCCTTTTCTATTTCAAATCGGGTGTCAACTGTTGAGGTATCCACTTTGCACACACTTTCCAATACCCTAAGTCTTCAACCATCTTCTGTATGGCATTGTGACCACAGTCCAGTTGTGCAACAAGCTCACGGATTGTGATTCATTTCTCTGCGCAAATCAATTCATCCACTCACTGACTATTCGTGTCACTGGTCACAGATGATGGTCTCCCACTGCGTGGACTGTCGTCAATGCTGGTTTGCTCTTTTTTTAAACTTCTTTATCCATCTGTGCACATTGCTCTTGTCAATGGTGTCATCTCTGTAAACATTCTGTAGCCTTCTGTGGACGTCAGACAGAGTGCACCCTTCCTTCGTCAAGAATTCAATGACAGCATGTTGCTTCTGCTTGGAATGCATTATTTACCTGCAATGAAGAAAAAGGGTTACTATAGAGGAAGAGTTACTCTACCAACATGTGCAATTGAACGACTTCCGTCAGTTAATAAAAAAGTTATGCCCACTTTTGCATTACTTTCGGTACAACCCTCGTAATAAAAAATGTTAACTGCAAGTAAAAATATGGATGGCACTGAGAAAAAATTATGACTTCAAGATCTTCATTTTTTGGCAGCATTGTTACATGCTTTGGACTGTCCATCTTTCTGCTGTAATTCAAGCCGATGCTGAACCTCACAAAAAACACCGCGCACGCACACACATCATTCACGATCTTGAAAAACAAAATGGCTACTGACGGTTTGGAATTTCAGAATGATTTTCTAAACGAAAGTTATACCAATGCAGAATGACGCTGGAAACAACCTACAGTTTGCAACCATCTTATACCTGCCAACTTCCAAAGATCAAAATACAGAAGATTTTAGGAAATTTTCCCTAAAATTCAGAAATTTTTAAAGTTTAAGATTAAAAAAAGGGGATTCTAAAATTTGAAAATTAATTTTTCTTTAATTTGAAAAAAAAAAAAAATGAAAAGGTTCTTTCTTGATGTGTACTACTGCATACTGGTGAACCATAGTACAGTGTTAAAGTTTACTATGCCATTTGCTTTAAAAATATATATATATTTTTTGTAATATAGAGATCATTTATTTTAAACAGAAATCTAAAAAGAATAACAAAACAAGGCGATATAAAATAAAGGGTGTATCTGAAATAATTTCGCTCTTCAAATATCGTTTATTTTTCAAATAAATTTAGGCAATTTACTTTGAAAATCAAATGTGTAGAGGGTAAATTACTTTTATGCTTCTTAATGAATGACAAGAAAGATAACACCAAATTTTTGGATGTAATAAAGCATGTCTTTTGAATGCATTCTGATGCAAATTAAATTTATCAAAGCTATTCAAAATCGATGGAACCAGTTTGGAAAACAATCAACGGGTTCCAACAATCGATAAAACATCCAGAAATAGAAACATCTACTTAGTTCTACCAGTGGCTAAAAAACATGTTACGAAAATTAACAAATGGTGAACAAAAAGTTTCTTATAACACAAGGAAGGTATCAGAGACAAAGAGATTTTCAAATCAAACAGTTAAAAGGAGAAATATAGAAGGAAACATGATATAAGTCTATGTCTGCTAGCAGAAAAATTTTGCATAACGGAAAAGTTTAAAATTATTCTTCATGGAAAAAGTATGCTAAGGGAAAAGAACTTTTCAAATACGTCTCCCAGGAGCAGACATAGTGAAAAAAAAAACAGGTTTCGACCTTTACGCAGCTAGCGGGAAATCTTTGTGTTATTTAAAGAGGATAATACTCCACATCTCTGTTGTAGTGAATGGTATACAGTAAAGATGAAATTATACAGCTGAAAACTGAAGCACATAAACACCACCTACAGACAGAAATGTGAACTACAAAATTACACATATACTAGTCTAAAGTGTTCTACAAGGTAATAGGTGGATTACAGGAAGAAGTGGACATGACACTTAAATTTTAAAATTCGTTTTTGTTAATAGTGTTATATATCATTCTATTCAGAAAAACATAGATTTATTATATCTGCCAATAATTTTCATGAATAATGCAATGACTTTGATAACAGTAAGGTCAAAGTCGCTCATTCTTCTCATGCAGCTGCATCATTGAAAAACACCAATTTTGACCATAGCAGAAATTGGTTTAATATTTTAATATAACTGTTACTAATATGTTAACTTTCAACATTGAATGTTGTAATTAACCTGTTTATTAACTAATTTGCAGATAGCTTTTTTGACTATCTAAGGGACTGCTTAATAACATAACTAATGAATGTCCTTCCGTTACCAAAATACTACATATAAACTGTATCAACAATAAACCATTGAGGCTAGAACTTCATTTTTTTTTTTTTACAAAGCAGGTTTTTGGTCCTTTTTAGTTAAAAACAATTACATTTTAATTCATCTTTGATTCAGATAGTTTTTTAGTGGTAACAGAAGGACATCAAATACGGTAACGGAAGGACACTAAATATAGTAACGGAAGGACAATTCAGAATCAACTCATTTTGACTTAAGATTACAGATGCACAAAGATTAGGTTCTATTTTAAACTAAAAAAAAATATTAAGTTTACAAATTTAACATATATATATATATATATAATGCATATCAAATACAATTTGGGAAAACATAAATTATCATACACCATTTTTTTTCTGTTTTCAATGAATATTAAGGCTTTTGTATCACAACATTATTTAACTGGATATGTTTACAAGGCAACTGTTAACCGGAACTGTCAGCCTATTGACCATAACCGTAACTGTCAGCCAACTGACCATAACTGCAAACATCAATCTGTGCAGCCATGTGCTACATGCTGTTATGTTTCACCACAGATAAGCAGATGCTTTACTTTATCTATATTTGGATTATTGTCTGTTAGAACTTTGTAAAAGGTCTTAAGGTTGTTATATAATATTGATTGTGCTACTACTTTTAAAAAATGCCTCTGACTGCAGCAGAAAAGCAACATCTCTACAGAGAGTGTATGAAAGCTAAAGGTTTGCATGAGCAATTGAAAGAAAACAGTAGAAAGCGAAAATGTGATAAGTGCAAAAACCTGAGGCCAAGTGACTTAAAAAAACTCCAAATGTAGGAGAAAATCAGAAAAAGAAATAGAAGAATGTCCCAAGAAAAGTAATGACATGGAGTCTAATAATGCTCTGAAACCTTATATTTCACCACAAACTCTGAGTAAAGCAGTCAAATGCGCATCAAAAGCGCTACCTACAAGTCCTCGAAAAAGAATAAAAGTTATCGAAACAATAGCTTCGAAGTTGAGCATCCCCTTAGCAGAGAAGCCAGAAAATGATGGAAAAGAACTTACAGAAATTGAAAAACGTATAATTGAGTTCTATAAAAAAAGATAATATTTCATGGCAAGCTCCAGGAAAAAATGACAGTTATAATTCATCAAAATGGGAAGAAAGAGAAAATTCAAAAGCGATTTTTAGTGATGACCTTGAGTGAAGTGCACACACTTTTTCAGCAGGATAATGTTAATAACAAGGTGTCATTATCAAAATTTTGTGAAATGAGACCTCCTTTTGTTTTGTTAAGAAAAGATATTCCCCACAACATTTGTGTATGAAAATACCATGAAAATGTAAGATTACTAATTGAAAGCCTATCATCAATAATTGAAGATTTCCCTAAGCATTTCCATGACTTCATTTCAACTCTTGTATGTAGCCAAGAAAATGAAAAGTGCATACTTAGGAAATGTGAAATCTGCAAAAATTATTTTGATGTAAAATATATTACTAGCAGTGAACAAAACCCTACAGTTGTTAAGTGGGAACAGTGGGACAACGACAAAGAAAATCAAAAGGCTGTTAAACGCAGATATGAAGGTTCAGTACAAGACTGCCTTCACCTTCTTAAGGGACAATTGGCTCAATGTTTGAGGCACACTTTCATCAAATGGCAGCAGCATAAGTTTTTTCAAGAAAGCAAAGAAAAAGCTTCTAGTAAGTCACTTGTACAAGTTGACTTTGCTGAAAACTTCTCCATTAAGATGCAAAATGAAATTCAGGCAGCTCATTGGCATCACCAACAAGTCACCATTTTCAGAGCATATGTTTGGTGTGGAAGTAAAACAGGAACTGGTTATTCGTTTGTAAGTGATGACATGGATCACGGAAAGGTTGCAGTCTTTGCATTTCTTGATGCCTTGACCTATTGGCATCATATCCAGAGTTGGAAAAAGTTATATTTTTCAGCGATGGAGCCGCAAGCCAATTCAAACAGCGCTATTTGTTTGCCAATTTAACTTTTATGTTTGAAAAATATCATATCATATTATCTTGGAGCTTTTTGACACCAGTCATGGGAAAGGGGCAGTGGATGGCATTGGCGGGAGTGTTAAACACATAGTATGGAGCTATATGTTAAGTGGAAGATCAGTGACAACAGCCAAAGAATTTGCAGAAGTTGCTGCTGAAAACAGCCGAAATATAAAAGTTTAGTTTATTTCATCAGATATTATGAATGGGTATGTTCAAGAGCTGAAAAAAAGATGGAATAGCGTTTAAGCTCTTCCTAATACCCACGACCCACATTACGTAAAACCACTTGACAAATACATTATTGAGTATCGGGAATATTTATTTTCCCCAGAAACGAAAAAGTTCGACTTAAAAGAAGGCGAACACATAAACATCAACATAGCTGATGATGATGCAGAAGAACCTTTAGTTTCAAATGATACGCATGATAACGTGGCAGTAGGAGACTTTTTGCTGATTGAATGGTGAGGAAAAAAATCAAGACGGCACTATGTTGAGCAAGTGCAAAATGCAGATGGTGATGGTGTGGAGGTATCTTGTTTTAAAAAACAAGACAGTAAAGGGTTTATTTTTGGTTTCACTGAGAAAGACATGTGTTGGATTGATTCTACACAGATTCTGAAAACCAGAAATTTTGTTGAATGGCTCCTGCACCAGACTTCACTATAGATTTAAATTTTCTTACATTATATGTGCAGAGTAATCAGTAATTATTTTCTCATTGTTCATGAATACTTGTAATTATGTAACGAAAAATCTTCAAGTAAGCTATATTACTATTTGGAACTTAAACTTGTAATTTTTTTCAATTTAAACTTCTGGAAATTTTGTCCTTTCATTACTGTAATAAATTACAATTTTTGTAGCAATGTATAAGAGATTTTTAACAAACTGGATTTTAAAATATAAACTAAAGAGATACGCAATAGTACTTACTTTTTGCCAATTTTTTGCATTTATGGTTCTGCTGAAGTTCAGAGTAGAAGAGCGAAATGTGGTATGCCATGTCCCAAAAATGCCCTTCTGTTACCATGTTTTCAATATGGTTATCAAATGAAGCTGTTAATTTTTTTTTTTTCAAATTTTGTATTTATTGTTAGCCTTTACAACAAGGATAAAATAAAAGTCCACCCTTCAGATTTCAGAATAACCATTAATTTTGCCAGGCAGAGCTTAAAAACATATGTGTTTTGTTGTATAAAGTGTCCTTCCGTTACCACCAGAATCCACCAGTAGCATCCAGTGTTGAAATTTTTTTTTAAATTGGACATGTAAAAGCAGTAATATTGAGAAAAACAGATTAAGCATTTGCACCCCTAGTGGCAAAATTGTGCTCTAGTTTGAAAAGAAAACACACACACTGATAGTTTGCATAGTTAGTAGTATCTGACCGAAGAAAGAATTTTTTTAATCGGGTTTAAAAGTCCCACAGATATTGCTGTAAACAGAAACGTGAGCTTATGCCCTCTGGTGGCAGCCTTGTGCAATAAGAAAATTTTTAAAATTATATGAGAAACATTTCAGCGTGGAAACGCCCTCCAACAAAGAAAGAATTTTTCAAATCGGAGTCTTAGAAGCAGAAATGTCGAAAAAAATAACATATGCGTTTACGCATACTGGTAAAAAACTATGCATAATTTTAAGAAGTATTCTTAAAAGGTTGTTCGATGCGAGCAGTATCCGTCCGCAAAAGAAGTTTTTCAATCGAGTTTTCAGGAGCTCAGATTTTGCTGCAAATACATTAGGTGCAGAAATTAACACTTACGCCCCCTGGTGGCCAAACCATTCTTTATCAAATATTAGAAATTATATGCAAAGGATTTCCCATCAGGAGCTGTATTCAGTGTAGAAAGAATTTTTCAAATCAGTGTTTCAGAAGCAGAGATATCGGGGGAAATGCAATTTACCTTTACACTCCCTAGAGAAAAGTCTATGCATAACTTGAAATTTTTGAAATTATATGAGAAACATTTTACACCGGAAACGTTATCTAACAAAGAAAGAGTTTTTCAAATCCGGCTCTTAGAAGAAGAGATATCGACAAAAATCAGATATACATTTATGCCACCTGGTGGAGAAACCATGCATTATTTTAAGAAGAAAATATTCTCAAATGCTTATCAACATGAGCGGTATCGGTCCACAAAAGAATGTTTTCAATCGAGCTTTTAGAAGCTCAGATTTTTCGGCAAATACTTACAAAGCAGAATTTAACTCTTACGCCCCCTGGTGGACAAACCATATTTTAAAAAAAATTATAAATTACAATCAAAACATTTCCCACCAGGAGCTCTATCTGGTGCGGGAAGAATTTTTCAAATTAGAGTTTTAGAAACAGAGATATCAGGGAAAGCGTAATTTACTTTTACTCCCCCTAGCGGACAGTCAATGAATTACTTCAAAATTTTGAAATTATATGGAAATCATGCCACGAAGGGAACTCTATCCAACAAAGAAGAATTTTTTCAAATTGGACTATTAGAAGTAGAGATATTGACAAAAATAATATATGCATTTACGCCCCTGGCGGAGAAACCATGTAATATTTTAAGAAGAAAATATTCTGAAAAGGGATTTATCGACATGAGTAGTATCAGTCCATGAAATAATTTTTGCAATCGAGATTTTAGAAGCCCTGATTAAGCTGCAAACATATCAGAAGCACAAATTAACAGTTACGCCCTCTGGTGGCCAAACCATTTTGTACCAAAAATTAGAAATTACATGCAAAATATTTTCCATCAGTAGCTGCATCTGCTGCAGGAAGAATTTTTCAAATAGGAGTTTTAGAAGCAGAGATATCAGGAGAAACAAAATTTACTTTTACGCCCCTAGCGTAGAATCTATGCGTAACTTAAAAAAGTGACCATACCTAAAATAGTCTTCGACATAAATAAAATCAAAAGATAAAAGAATTTTTTCAATTCGCTGTTTAGAAGCAAATATATGGAATAAAATGTATTTTGAATTTGGCATTATCTGCATTTACGCCCTCTGGAGGCAAAATTGTGATTGTTGAAAAAAATTAAATAAAGGATCGTCATTCGCACATTTCAAGCTTCCCAATGCAAAAATAATTTTTGAAATTGGGCAATTGGTTGCAGATATATGGTGTCCACAGATAAACGGACAAACCGATAACATAAGCATGATCTTTTTTACAAAAGACGTGCTAATAAAGGCACACACAAAATGCCTAGCCACCACTCAAAACTAGAGCATGAAAAGACTGTCAGCTTTCTTCCTTCCTTGGCTCCCAGCAACAGCGCCTCTTCGCTTTAGTTTTCCCCATGACAGGACTAGATAAAACAAGAAAGATGACACCGAATTTTCGGGTGTAATTAGCACATTTTTTTAATCCATTCCGATGTAAATTAAATTTATCAAAGCTATTCAAAGTCAATGGAACCGATACGGAAAAAAATTGTATCTGACGGAAGAAAGAAGTTTTTCAATCGAGTTTTTAATCCTTCAGATATTGCTGTAAACGGAATCGCAAGCTTAGGCCTTCTGGTTGCAGACTTGTGAGTTAAGAAAAATGTTAATTTATATTAGAAACATTTCGCACTGGAAACGCTCTCCAACACAGAAAGAATTTTTCAAATCGGACTCTTAGAAAAAGAAATATCGATAAAAATAAGATGTGACTTTAAGCCCCCTGGTGGGAAAACCATGCATTACTTTAGGAAGAAAGAATTCGCAAAAGGTTTTCCCATATGAGTGGTATCAGTCCAAGAAAAAAAAAATTGTTAGTCAAGTTTCCAGGAGCCCAGATTTTGCTACAAATACATCAGAAGCATAAATGAACACTTATGCCACCTGGTGGCCAAACCGTTCTTTACCAAACATTAGAAATTATATGAAAAATATTTTCCATCAGGTGTTGTATGCGATACAGAAAGAATTTTTTCAAATCGGAGTTTTAGAAGTAGAAATAACGCAAAAACGCAATTTACCTTTGGGCCCCTAGCGGAAAGTGAATGATTTACTTGAAAATTTTGAATTTATATGAAAAATATTTTGCATCGGAAACACTATCCAACAAAGACGACATTTTTCAAGTCAAGACTCCTAGAAGTAGAGATGTCGACAAAAATAAGACATACATCTATGCCCCCTGGTGTAGAAACAATGCATTATTTTAAGAAGAAAATGTTCCTAAAAGGTTTGTCGACATGAGTAGTATCGGTCTACAAATGACTTTTTTTTTCAATCGTGATTTTAGCTCATATTTTGCTGGATATACATTAGAAGCGGAAATTAAGACTTATGCCCCTGGTGGCCAAACCATTTTTTACAAAAATTAGAAATTATGTGCAATGGATTTCCCATCAGGAGTTGTATCCGCTGCAGAAAGAAAGTTTCAATTCGGAGATTTAGAAGCAGAAATATAGGGGAAACGCAATTTACCTTTACGCCCCTAGCAAAAAGTCTATGAATTACTTGAAAATTTTGAAATTATGTGAAAAACATGTCACACCGGAAACTATCTAATAAAGAAAGAATTTTTCAAATCGGACCATTAGAAGCTGAGATATTGACAAAAATAAGATATACATCTACGCCCTCTGGCGGAGAAACCATGGAATATTTTAAGAAGAAAATACTCCGAAAAGGTTTATCGACGTAAATGGCATCAGTCTACAAAAGAATTTTTTCAATTGAGATTTTAGAAGCTCAGATTTTATGGCAAATACATCAAAAGCAAAAATTAACCCTTACGCCCCCTGGTGGCCAAAGTATTCTTTACCAAAATTTGAAATTATATGCAAAAGATTTTTCATCAGGATCTGTATCCGCTAAAGAAAACGTTTTTCAAATAGGAGTTGTAGAAGAAGAGATATCGGGGAAAACGTAATTTACTTTTATGCCCCCTAGTGGAAAATCTATGCGTAATTTGAAAAAGCAACTATCCCTAAAATACTTTTCGACATAAATGAAATCGAAAGATAAAATAATTTTTTCAATCGGATGTTTAGAAGCAAATATGTGGAATAAAATGTATTTTTGAATTCGACATCTGCATTTACGCCCTCTAGCAGTGAAATTGTACATCGTAAAAAAAAAACGAAATGGAGGATCATCATTCGTATATTTCAAGTTTCCCAATGCAAAAAGAATTTTCCAAATCGGACTAATAGTTGCAGAGATATCATGTCTACAGACAGACGGACAAACCGATAACATAAGCACGATCTTTTTTTACAAAAGAGGTGCTAAAAAATTAAGAAAATTATTTTTCCGAATTCTTCATGTAACTGGCTGAAATTTGTACATATACTATAATTGGCTAGGAGATGATGACCATAAAAATTTCAAATGAATTGGCAAAAACGTTTTTAAATTAGCTGTAAAATACGGATTACGAATTCTGGGCTAAAGAGCAAATAAAAAAAATTATGGCCCGCTTAAAAAGTTTTTAACTGATTTACGTGAAATTTCGAGGGCTCATTCCTATTAGCGATTTATGGCGTTGATCAAAATTTCAGAGATTTTCATGAAAAATCCACGGAGATAAACTTTTCTCATTTTTATTCCACTTGAAAAATTCCTTGAGAGAACCTGCTGGCTGCAGTGGGCGGAGTTAAGGGGAGAGGTGCAGTGTGTGCGTCACTGCCTCTTGCTTTGCTCTTGCTTTGTTACGAAGCTAGCTTCTTGCTGCTGTGGTGAGTCGCGTTTACAACTCTACAACCCTTGACCCCATCCATGTGTTGGACAGGGATGGGTGTTTAACGAAACAATTTATTTTTGTTTCAGCATTTCTTTTTTCATCTGACAAAAAATCCCCTAGATATAAAAAGCAACAATGCAAAACTACAGCTAAATTGAAAAAAATATATGTGCACACTTAAGAAAAAGGTGAGAATAAAGACAAAATTTTAAAAAAGGTAACAAAAAGTGACAAATAGTGAGAAAAGTTACTTGTGCCGAGGTCTGCGAAACTATGATAATTTCAGACTGCTTTTGAAGTTCTAGTAAAACACAAAGCAAAAATACTTTATTATCTGAACCATTGTTTAATTTTTAGGCGATCTTTGTAAATAGTCAAAAACCATTGCAGTTTACATGCCACACACAAATAATATCTCAGGCAAATTTTATTTAAAGATAATATTTGAGTTAGAAGCTAAGTATGTTATATTCTGTTTCTCTATTATTATTTTTCTATAGTATGAATAGATAATATTGGTCTATTCTATAGTTATTCTGTATAGGTGGAAAGCTATTTATATGGCAACCATTTATTATTTTCAGGATTATTGTTTAATTTTCTTATTTCAGATCAGTTGCTTTGTCAGCTGATCTGAAAGGATTGTTTTATATTGCTAAATAATAAATTCGGTCAACCATCACCTTTGAAAAGGCAAGAAAGAGAATCTAGTCATTATTCCTATTGTTGTTAATTGCAAAAGAAAATATTTTATTGGGTGCTGATTAATTTCTGAATATTGTAGAAGATAAAATAGAATCTAATTTTGAAAAAACCCAGGTGGGTTTTTTTCAACTGGGCCCACCTTGGTGAACCCTATATATCATCCCTTCCATATAGTTTTGAGTAGAAATATTTCACACTTGTCAAAATTTCACCTCTATTTCTTGTTACAGAACCATCTTCTTTTCTCAGGGCCATAATCTGTTTTCTTCAATTACTCAGATGTCCCTTTGCTCTCTTCAGGCTTTGGTTGTTTTCAAATGCTTTCTTCACTAGTTCACAGTTGAATTTCCTTACATCTTCAGTGATACTTTTTTGTACCATCATGCATAGCTCTATATATTCCACTTCGGAAGTCACATCTCCTTGATATATATATTCCTACTTTCTTTCCATTTAATAAGTTCAACAAAATATAAAATTGCTGAATGTTTTTGAAAATTTAAGAAAGTTACTTTTACAATACCCTGCAATTCTGAAAGGTTGTGATACATATTTTTAATTTATGTGGCAATCATGCTGTAACTCTGAGTAATGCTTAAATTATGTCGACAACTGAAACACTGGACTTAAGACCGTAAATAATTTGTGATTGTGTCAAAGTTCTCCCCTTCAGTCTTGGAGCTGTGGTGCCAGAGGCATTCTCTTTGAAGTAGAGCAAAATAAACAAGTGGAAGTCACGCATCAGAGCAGCATGGAATGAAAATGGCTCTCCCCTATTCAAGGTGTGCTTTGCTACAGGCTATGCTCTCTCCTGTAACTTTTGCAAAGCAGCAATCCACAAAGAGGAAATATCTACACACATACACACAGATGTTTTTGTCAAAGCCGAGGGGGAGATATGTTTTGCATTTTTGCGCATTATTGTCGAACACGTGGCATTCTTAAAGCTTTGGCGTGATACAGATTTCTTTCATGAAGAGCAAAACTTCATTTTTAACGTTTAGGGGGGGGGGAGCTCCATATTATCAGCACCTTCATACAATCCACAGTGGCTAGAATTTAAACTTTTAGGAACAGATAATCTGCAGATTATGTGCCAGAAAATACAGTACGTAGAACACACACACACACACACACACACACACACACACACACACACACACACACACACACACACACACACACACAAGCATTTATCTAAAAAAAGAAAATACGAAAAACAAAACTTATTTTTTTTTATTGCCGATCCGTACTTCCATATTTTCGTAGAAATACAAGACAGACTCGGGAATCTTCAGAGTAGTTGGCATCTCCTATTTTTTTAACATTTGTAACAATTCAATTTTTAATATCTTCAGATAAAAATGTGTTCAATTGATCCTGGTTTCAAGAGAAAACTTATTAAGCAAGTTTTAAGATAATACAAAACTCACTATAAAATTCCCCTCCCAATTTAAAATTTTAAAATTTTTCAAAAAGGACCATTTTAATTGTTTTCAAAAAAATATATGTTGAACCTCTTGATATTCTTAACATATGATAAATTTTTGGGAGTGGCAATCTAACAATTTCTGAAGTTACAAAGAAATTTTGTTTTCAATAAGTTAAGTTTCAGAATGCATCAACATCTTTCTTACCAGTATTCTTAAAAAAAATTACAATATATGGATTAAAGTTTATTATGTAACATTTGGGTAGGGGTCAATATTTTAACTAATATATAAAGTACCTTTTTAATGCTTAATTTCTTTATAATGGTTTAAAATAAGATTCCTTATTATTGCTTTATTTACAGTAAAAAACTCTGCTTTAGTCAATGTGACAGTGGTCTTTCTTTCTAAGAGCAAATCAGATTTGTTGTTAGCGTAAAGTTACAGTTCAGATTTAAAAATCAGAAACTTTTAAGAGCGGTTTCACAGACATCATTAGAGGGACAGTCACATTGCCTGACACCCCCCCCCACACACACACACACACACACACATGTTGTTGTTGTTGTTTTTTGTTATGACACAACTTGTAATTCACATTTTTTCTAATGTAAACATTACAAAAAAAAATTATTTGATGTAATATCAACTTACATTGCAAAATATGCTTTAAATTTTCTATTTTCCATTAACTTTTATTTTGTTCTGGTGGATATCAAACACTTCCATTCATTTATTTATTTAGACTACACACTGAATAAATACTATGTGAAACCCTTCATGAGCTGCTATTTAGGTAAATACTATGAAATGCCCAGCAACTAAAAAATTTGAAACTAATTTTAATGATTTGTTTGATTCTAACGTAATTGATATAACTTACAAGCAGTGAATATCCACAAATTGTTCAACATGTACACTAACAAAAACCATTCATGATCCTGTAGTTAAATTTTTTTATTGAAATGTTTTTTTTTTGTTCATCTAAGATCTAATAAAATAACATAGGTTTTTTACCAAAATACTGTGGTAAAAATAAGTGAATCTAAGATGTTTCTTTATAGCTAAATAGCATGCAGTTTTTTATAATGAATTAAAAGCAAATTTGCAAGCTGGTAAATTTTTGGTAATATATGATTTTTCTCTCTCTAAGAATTATTCATTTCTGTTGAAAGATTCTTCTCAAAGATTCCATTGGAATAATTTTTAAGCCACAATTCACCCATTTGTTACATATTACAAAAAATCAGGGAAAACTGAATGCACAAATTGTGGCATAATTTTGGAAAGACTGCAACACAATACAGTAGCAGCTCAACTTTTTCAGCATTGTTTGCACACTTCAATTAAAGTTAAAAAAAAAAAGACAAACATTTTTTATTATTCAGATATATCAGCAAGTCAATGTAAGAATGGAAAAAATTGATTTTGAACAGCTCCTCAGTGGAACTTTAATGTGACATCATACGGTAATAGTTTCTGTGATGGTATTGGTAGCAATTTCAAGTCTTGCAACTAAAGCAAGTTTACAAAGGCCATATAATAACACAGATTATGACGCTGCATCAATTATGTAACTGGACATGCCAGCCTGTGATTTCGAATACCTCAGTGAAAGTCAGCATAAAGCTAAAAAACAATATTACAGCCACATTTTAAAACATCAAAAACAAACATTAAAACATCAAGAACAAACATAATACCCAACACTCACAAACTTCACTATTTCATCTCAGTGGACAAAAACAGAATGTGAGTTTATTCAAATTCTACAGTCAGCAAAACAGAGTATACACCGATGGGCCATTACATTATGGCCACCAACCTAATAAGCTTTAGGACCACCCTTTAGCCAGCAAAACAGTGGCCACTCGGCGAGGCATCCATTCAATGAGGTGGCGATAGGTATCCTTGGGTCTCTGGTACCATAATGTCAAAAGCAGGTCCTCCAGTTCCTGTACATTTCAGGGCGGTGGTGACTCAGTGCAAACTCCTTTTTCAAGTCGAACCACAAATGTTTGATTGGGTTCATGTCAGGTGAATTTGGAGGCCAGGGCATTAACAGAAAGTCACCAGCATGTTCCTCGAACCACTCCTTGACGATTCTGGCAGTGTATTATCTTGTTGTTAATAGCCATCACCAGCAGGGAACACAGCTGCCATGAATGGGTGAACATGGTCCTCAACAATAATGGAACTTACACCTTAGTATTATACAACTTGAAATATTTAATCCGTATTGAATGGTGTAAAAATTTATTAAACATACAACGACTAAGTCAGTCAGGGATTGTGCTATTGGGATAATGGTGCCTAAAGTGTCCTAAGAAAACCTCGCCCACAGCATAACACTGCTGCTGCCGGCATATTTCCACCCAACAGTGCATCCAGGTGCCATAGCCTCCATTGGTAATCGACATATCCTTACTAGGCCGTATATGTGATGCACCAGAAATCTTGATTCGTCAGACCAAGACGCTTTCCTCCAATCATCCACAGCCCAATCTTGATGATCTTGGGACCACTTCACGCAATGCTGGCGATGACGTGCGGTGAGCATGGTGGACTTGGCTGGTCTTCGGCTATGCAGACCCATGTGAAGAAAGCTGCGACACATTGTCCCGATCACAACTGTTGTAACTGCAGGTGATTTGTTGCACTGTGGCCCTGCGGTCATGGTGAACAATGTGCTACAGTCTCCACTCCCTTCTGGCATCAATGAGCTGCGGATGACACACAGCTGGATGACAGTTCGTTGTTTGCCCATCTGTGCACTACTTTTGATATGTACTCACTACAGCGGCACGTGAACAACCCACAAGCTGCACTGTTTTCGATATCATAGTTCCGAGGCGCTGTACCATCACAATTTGTTCTTATCAAACTCCTATAAATTTGCATAGCTGGAATTTATTTGAAACAGTATTGGAAATTCCAGTTTATCATATATTAGCTCATATTTTTAAAATTAAGTGATATATAAAAATATTTAAGGTACCATGGCTGTGTATGAAAATTACGTTACATACATATTTGTGTGAAATAGTTTTTAAAAAAAATCACCAGTTTGTCCACACCCTTGTATAGTCAGCACCAAACAGTTTTGGGCCCAACAAAAAGATACAGATAGTCTGTGATCTGTGTCGTTTTTGTTTGAAAAAAAAGAATTTGAAAATGTTTTAAAAATTCCCCAAAGTATGTTGAATCATGGGGAGTTTCACAATTATTATTCTTTTTTACTGTGTTAAATGTATCACTTGTTTACTTCTCTTTTCGTTTCAGCAAATTAATTTTATTGTTTTTTGACATTTTTCATTTGCCATAGATACATCAAATCGTAACAAATCTACCTTGAAAAAGGAGGAGGGAGTATAAAAAGGTGTGATTAAAAATTTAGATGAAAAAATATATAGCAGAAGAGAGGAAATTTTATAAACCTAATGCAAGGCTGACAATAAAGAATAAAATGGTGCATGGAAAAGGAAAATCTAAAACTTGTTGATGAAACAAACAACAATAATTGCTCATTTAAGTCTGGTCCTACTCTTAAATGTTATGTTCATGTGAATCAGTAATATCAACAAAGAATATTTAATGAATGTGGTAAAAACTTAAAATTTAGCAATTATTAGTTTAATTCTATTAAAAAGCTGTTACAATTGCTGAACATTTGTACATAAACCCCTGGCATTATGAGACAAAATTTCTTTCAGTAATGTATTTGGCGAAGAGCTCTGAAAGTAGATTTTTCACGTTTTACAAGAGCTAGCCAAAAAAAAAAAAAAAAAAAAAAACAGCTAGCACTTAGATCCTACAAATGGAAGAATTAATTACTAATGGTTGTTTATGGAAACAGCCTCCTTCCCCCACCCTCAGCGTGTGCCAAGCAAACAGCTACAGCAACACTCTCTGCCTCTCTCCAATGTGGCACATCAAGTAATAGACGAAGTCGGTTGGTCAAACTCAAAGGTCACTGAAGATTGGATGGTAATAACAGTGCCCATTCCTGTGGTAAGATCATCTCAGCCGTTAATGTGATGTATTTGGGTCATTCCACACGATATCGTCAAATTTTGAATTAATTTTCCACCAACACATCTCCAATTCTTACGATTTTTTTTAATGGGTAGCTACTCCCAACTTACAGCCATGGCCAAAAGTCCTGCACCAGTAGACCGTAAGTCAATGTTTGATGTTTGAAGTCAATTTATACAGCGTAATGTTAAAGTCAGGAATACATATTATACATCATTTTAAAGGAAATTTTATACTGAATTCAAATATTTTTAAAGAATGTTATTACCAGTAATAGAAGTGAAGTTACAAGCAAAAATGTGCAAGTGAGGAAACAAATCCAGTTCTGAAAATGCATTTGCACCCCTCTAATCCACTATAGCTTTCTCCGACATCCACTAGTGAGATATAAAAGGATGTAGAATCACCTGCCGAATTAGAACACAGCTGCTTGTAGTCAATTGACAGAAGTTTATGCAGAATTCCTGGTGATATTTGAATTTCAGAATGTCAAAGACCTGAAAATTGGTCCTGTCTCTTCAAACCAGGGCAAAAATTATTACTTTGCATGAACTTGGATTCAATAGTTGTAAAGTTGCTGTTAAATGTGGCTGTAATTATTCCTCTGTCTTGCACACCATTAAAAGAGTTGCAGAAACTTGATGTGTGGGAAACAGAAAAAGAACAGGTCGACCAAGGCTGTGAACTGAACGTGACGATCGCATGTTGATTCGTTGTTCCTTAAAATCAAGGTTTAAAACAGCCACTGATTTAAGAAATGAGTGGGAGAATGAAGTAGGCATTATTGCATCTGCACGTACAGTTCGTTGTAGACTACAAGAAAATGACTGACTGCACGAAAACCTTTCCTTACTGAACAATGGCTCAAAAGAAATGCTTGTGCCACGACACACAAGAATTGGACTATTGATGAATGGAAAAATGTTATTTTCAGTGATGAAACAACTGTTACTATTTCTGCTAATAATGGAAATAATTATGTAGTACATCATCGGGCTGGTGAAAGATATAAGGCACGATGCACCCAGCCAACAATCAAGCACCCACATTCGGTGATGTTATGGTTAGCTGTATTTCAGCCAGTGGTGTTGGTCGTCTGCACATTGTTGATAGCACATTGAATGGATCGAAATATGTGGATATTTTAAAGTCCAAACTGCTACCATCTGCACAAGACATGGGTTTGCGGAATTTTATCCTTCAGGACGATTACGCGCCATGTCTTTGGTCAAAGTTGGTTGACGAGCGGTTTAATCGAAAAGTTGAAAAAAACTTCAGTACCCGTCACAGTCACCAGATCTTAATCCCATAGATAATCTGTGGGTGAGATTAAAGCAAAAGATCCATCAACAAAGACCCACATCTAAAACAGCTTTTACTGAGTCAGTAAGGGCTGTATGGAACCGTGTTATCACCAATAGACAACTAGAGAAGCTCATTAGTTCCATGCCAAGAAGGTGCACTTTGTTACTAAGAAATCGTGGTTATCCAATTAAATATTAAAGCGTATTTTGCTTGTTGATAATATACTTCAAGTGTTCTGTAAGTTTCAATAATGTACTGCACAGTAATTTTACGTTAAATGCACTGTGCACTAATTTCACAAATTTCACTATTTTTTGCTTTTTATGACTAGCGCTGTATTTTTGCTTGTAACTTCACTTCTATTAGTCTGGTAATAACATTCCATAAAAACTTCAGCATAAAATTTCCTTTAAAATAATGTATAATATGCATTCCTGACTTTCCCATTACACTGTATAAGTATACTTCAAACATCAAAAATTAACTTTTGGTCTACTGGTGCAGGACTTTTGGCCACGATTGTATAAAAACCCTGAAAGTTAATTTTTTTTTTTTTTTATTTTGGTGCATGGGGGACATGTTTCACACAAATACAGGGCGATTCAAAAGTCTCCGAACTCTATATTTTAAAACGTATTTGCTGTAAACCCATAAAAGATATCCGAGTATTGCTGCTTGTGTGTGACCTTGGGGAATGAGCTGCGCCACGTGATAGCACCACACGACACTACGCTTACGCCGGCAAGCAGTAGCGTGCAGTCAGCCACGAGTCTCACGCAAGAACAGAGAGTTGCTTTGTTAGAAGTTTCTTTTGCAGAAAAATGTTACCAACGTTGGATCCAGCTCTTTCAAAGGAAGTTTCCTGATGCTCCTATACCAGGGAAAACAACTGTGTACGACCTTGTGAACTGGTTTTGCGAGATAGACAGTATTCAGGATAAGCATAAAAGCGGCCGTCCGTCCGTGGCGATGACTACATTTCTGGGGAAAATTCACATTTCCCTGCAGCACTCTCCCCGAAAGTCACTGCAGCGGCTGTCTCAAGAGTTAGGGGCATCGTATTCAGCCTGCCAGAGCGCTACTAAATGTCTAAAGCTACGGTCATACAGAATTGCAAGTAGTGCAAAAGCTACGTCTTTTGGACTCGGAAAAGCGCATTGCCTACTGCCAATGATTTAAGAGTTTCACGAGCAACAAAGTGACTAACCAGTTTAACAACACTTTTTTCAGTGACGAGGCATGGTTTCATTTGAATGGATATGTCAATAGCCAAACACTTGCATATGGGCTCCAGAGAATCAAGACGCATTGCATGCGGTTGGACTTCCCTGTCAGAAAGTTGGAGTGTGGTGCACCATGTCTAGACGGCGAATCATAGGGCCATTTTTTTCGACACAACTGTAAATTCCGCTGTGTATGCAGACATCATCCATCAATTTATAGTGATGCTGGAAGAACACGAATGTTACTGTTGGTTTCAACAAGATGGATCAATGTACCACACATCAAACACACAATGGAGATGCTCCACGATCGATTAATCTTGAAAAAACTTTGGCCGCCTCACTCACCAGACTTTTATTTGCGGGGCTATCTGAAAGACACGGTTTACCGCACCAACCCTAAGATGGTACAGGACCTGCGGAACAATATCATTACAGCCGTGAGGGACATACCAGCCAACATGCTGAAAAAAGTGTCCGCCAACATGTGTCGTCGGGTGAACTTGTGTCTTCAACAGAATAGTGGACAATTCCAGCATCTATTGTAAAGTGGTTTTCAATACCTGTAAGTATGAGCGTCAATATAACAGTATGTAAAAATAGTTAAACATCACTATGTTCGTGGTAGAAATATTTTAATTCAGAGTTCGGAGACTTTTGAATCACCCTGTATCTCCGTTATTCAGAATAAAAAGAAATACATACATCATCATTCTTAATTTTTACCAAGGAATTGGTGCAATGCACGAGTTTCTATCTGCTTCAGTTTTTCAGTTATGAGTAATGAGAGAACCTTTCTTCAGTGCTTAAAAATGCAATGTAGTACAACACTTGGAAAGCTGCAATTATTATTCTTTGCAAAGAAAGGTTTAATCTACCAAATGAAGAAAAAAAGTCCTTGGGCTTTTGCTTTCGAGCGTCCAGAAAAGAATTTTTAAACATGGTGCATGGCCATTGCATTGCCACGGTGAAAGTGAAGTTGGGGAAGCACGCTGTGTCATGGCCAGGGCCCGACAAAACCCGGGTGCCTAAAATTCGGGCCGTGGCACCTAATTTTCGTCTTACTTGAGATTTCGTAATTTGCTGTAAATACTGTTATAAATTTAGGTACTACGAAAACCAGTAAAGAAAAAAAAGGATGCGCGTTTTAAAAAGTCAGCAAGGTAATAGTCAGAAGAGGTGATGTAATTGGGAAAGTACCGAAAATGCTGTAACAGAAAAAATTTAATGCAACAGCGAAACAGAAAACCGCAAAGAGATTGTAAGAATATATATATATATATATATATAATATCAGGGATGTAAGGTCAGGTGATGCATAACATCACAGCCTCTCCTTGATAAATGTCAACCCCAGTTTCTTGTGGTGCATCCAGTTCCCACTAAAGAAGCTCTGACGACCGCCAATAGTGGTATAACTATACCATAGGGATTAGATGAAATGCTATCCCACACTCACCAACCCGCTTGTCCAGCGTGGTGAGTTATGGCCAAATCCCTCCAAAATGACTCCACAACTTAAATCTTAGCCTCAGTCTTCGGCAGCTGGAATGTACCTGGCCAAGGCAACGGCCAGTGCGACATGAAGGCAGAGGGTGCTAAGAATCCCCGGAGGATCGGACTCGGCTGCCATCTGATGCTGACTTTGGCTATGTATAATGGACGCTCCCTATCTTCTGATTCAAGGCTTCTTGAATTGGAAGAGTAACTACAAAGAATCAAGTGGGACATCGTCGGGCTAAGTGAGGTGAGGAGAAAATCTCATTGAACTGAAAAGTGGACATCTCTTCTACTATCGTGGCACAGATACTGGCAGAACTAGTGGTGTTGGATTTATAATAAACAAGAAACTGAAGGATAAAGTGGTAGAAGTTGAAAGTTCCTCTGACAGAGCTGCACGACCCGTTATCCAACTATCGAGAAGATACCAGGCTCAGATTATTCAAATTTATGCACCCACCACAAGTCATCCTGAAGAAGAAATTGAAGAATTTTATGAGGAAATTTGTCATCTAAATAATAAAGGTAAGCAGCACTTGAAGATAATTATGGGAGATTTCAATGTAAAAATAGGGCAACAGCAACAGAATGAAACTTCAGTAGGTAAATTTGGTCACGGCAACAGAAACCAGCGTGGAAATACTCTCGTTGAGTTTGCAGAGGCAGAAGGGTTTTACATCTTGAACTCCTTTTTCAAGAAAAAGCCACACAGGAAATGGACATGGAGGCATCCCAATGGATTGACAAGTGAAATTGATTTTATTATGTGCAACAAGAAATTTGTCATGGAAGATTGCAGTGTGCTGAACAAGTTCAACACAGGTATATATAGTGACCATAGGATGGTACGATGTAAGATGCACCTCAACACTAAACTCGAGCGTGGCAATCTCATAAAACAAACAAAGTGTATTGACATGACCAACCTTAAGAAACATCATAATACTTTCAAATTGGAACTGAGGAACAGATTCTCTGCTCTAGAAGGTCTAACGTCGAAAGAAGTGGACAACTCTGAAGTTAACAGAAAAGCAACAAGATTAGCTATGTCTAAGAACAAGTTACATGTGAACAAATTATCAGGAAAAACCAAAATGTTGATGCAAAAAAGAAGAGAGATGAGGACAACCAAAGAAGATGTGACTTCCAAAGTGGAATATATAGAGCTATGCAAGACAGTACGAAAAAGTATCACTGAAGACGTAAGGAAATTCAACTGTGAACTAGTGAGGAAAGCAATTGAAAACAACCAAAGCCTAAAGATAGCAAAGGGACATCTCAGTAAGGGAAGAAAACAGATTATGGCACTGAGAAAAGAAGATGGTTCTGTAACACAAAATAGAGGCGAAATTTTGACAATAGTGAAAGATTTTTACTCCAAATTATATGAAAGGGATGATACATGTACTCCAGACATCATGAAAGGTACCAGTACCAGAGTTCTTCCAGTCCTCCCAGCAGAAGTTGCACATGCAATCAAGAACATGAAGCGGGGGAAAGCTCCAGGAGAAAATGGAATTACCATAGACATCATACAAGAAGCAAGTGGAGAAATTGAAACAGTACTCGCCAAAGTTTTCACTCCATGCCTTAATGAAGAGAAGATACTTGAGGATTGGAACAATGCTACAATGATCCTGCTACATAAAAAAGGTGACATTGAGGATCTCAGGAACTACAGACCTATCAGCCTGCTATCAATGGTTTATAAAATCTTCACTAAAGTTCTTTCACACCACTTGAAGGTGAAACTGGACATTGGCTCAACCCAAAGAACAAGCTGGATTCAGGAGTGGCTACAGCACTCCTGAATCCAGCTTGATCATATCCACGTACTGAGAGAACTAATAGATATATGCATGTACTGAGAGAACTAATTGAAAGAGCGAGGGAATATGAACTTCCGTTATGCGTGGCTTTTATCGATTATGAAAAGGCCTTTGATTCGTGAAACCATCAGCAGTTACAATGGCTTTGAAGTTCTGCGGTATTGAAGATGCATACATTAGCATTATTAATAACTTCTATGAAAATGCAAGTGCAAAGATTCAGCAATTTGAGAATACAGCACCCATAAAAATTGGAAAGGGAGTGAGACAAGGTGACACTATATCTCCCAAACTCTTTAATGCCACATTGGAACATGTCTTTCAATCACTGAACTGGGAAAACAAAGGAATAAAAGATTCAAAACAGAGGTAAACTCGTGCTAAAAAGTCATACTATAAACGACAAACT
Source organism: Macrothele yani (assembly GCA_039090855.1). NCBI lineage: Eukaryota > Metazoa > Arthropoda > Arachnida > Araneae > Macrothelidae > Macrothele > Macrothele yani. The sequence goes on along the minus strand of CM077004.1, from coordinate 100,835,985 downwards.
GTCTTCACACAATATATAAAAGAGTTTTATGATGGAATAAAAGCTTTAATGATAGTTAAAAATTTAAAAGCGTGAGACCTTCCTGTGGAGCAGAGATAACTAATGACTGGACATGCGCAACATACCTCATGACGACTGATTGTAAGTCATTTGTTCATTCATGTATCTATTTATAAGCTGCCTCTTCCACTGTATGTGTTCATTGCGTCTGAGGATGGGTGCCTGCTGGCAGGACCCGAAAGGTCTCGCACTTTTAAATTTTTAACTATCATTAAAGTTTTAATTCCATCATAAAACTCTTTTATATATCGTGAGAAGACGGTTTGTCGTTTATAGTATGACTTTTTAGCACGAGTTACCTCTGTTTTGTATTACCAAGGAACCGCATTATAGTATGCTTTTTATAGTACATTTTCTTCATCTGTATACTATGGAATTGGCTGCTATTATTTTCCACAAACTGAAACTGAAATTTTCCACTAAGGGCACATATCTTGCCTTCCTTACTAATTGTCGAGATCTTGGCGTGATTCCTAAGTATCTTGGTGTGATTCCTAAGTATCTTACCTTATGTTCCCAACCTGTGTCTTGGCAGGATGAACAAATTCTTTCCACCGCCCAATGCAAACGCTTATCGGCTGAGATAAGATTAAAACAAGGACTATTAGACAATTTGAACCACAAACTGTATACTGCGCATCCTATACTTGCTTCATTAACTCATCCCATTTTATTCAACCGACTATTAATTACTGTTTCTGCATCATGTAATACGGAGTCTGAGCGACGTACTGCCACTCATATCAAGAAACTCCGGCAACTTGTGTCTTCTGAGATCGCTTGTAGGGTTCCCTGCCGGAGATTGGGAACTCGACATAGACATCTAGAGGCCACACCGCTGTTTAAGAACTTGAGTGACATTCAACTAAATTCTATTCAAATCACAGCCTTGAACCGTGGTGCCAAATTTGCTTACCCCCATTCAGGACTCTGTAAACTACAGGATATTTCTAAACTGGAAGGCATTATAAAGTCACTGCCATACCCGGATCAAGACTCTGCCAGGTTCAAAATCTTGGACAGTCACAAGAAATCTTCTTCTGGAGTTACAAACATGATACCCCGTGATCTTCTTGTGGAGCAGAGAGAACTTAAGTTACTGAAAGACAACCCAGACTTGGCCATTGCTTCGGCCAACAAATTCAGCTACATTGTTTTACTCAACCAAGCGGACTACCTTCACAAAATGAATGAAGCCATCAGTGCCATTGAACACCAGATCTTGGCTAAAGATCCCACGCAATCTACTATTGCTGCTTTTGGCAGATTGCATAATCATGCCTCGTTACCTTCCACTATTTCCAACCACATGCATCCACCTCTGGGCCCTCGGGTTCCCGAGTTATTTGGAAAGATTAAACTTCACAAAGTAGGCTTTCCTGCACGACCTTTGGTTTCCGCTTCAGCTAGAACTACTCGGCCACTAGAGTCTGCCTTAAAACGTTTTCTTCAACTTCTGACTAGTGACTCCCCTTACTCAATCTGTAGTTCGACGAACGCTTTAGACAGAATTAGAGCTTTCTGCTCCCCTAATTCCACTCCATTTTTTATGGCATCTTTCGATGTTATTTCACTTTTCCCCAATGTTCCGGTACCGGCTGTTCATAATCTCATTTACAATAAACTTCTATCTCAAGCAGCTCTTTCTGTTTCTGAAATTCAGGCCATAATGTCAGCATTACAATTAATATATAAGCGGTCTCGTTTTCAGTTTGATCATGTTATTTACAGACAGTGTTCGGGGGCTCCCATATGATCCCCCTCTCCCCCTTCTTGCCAAAATTTTATTGCAGGAATTGAAGGGTGAGGTGATTAGTTCGTTTCCAATTAAATCTCTTTTGTTTCTCAGATACGTTGATGATATCCTTATTTTCTGGCCGTCCTCTCAAGAGGATCTTTACTCTTTTGTACAGTGCCTTTCGTCCAAATATCCCTCCATCAAGTTTACAGTTGAGTTGGAGGTTGATAATTGCTTACCATTTCTGGATTTTAAACTTTAGCGCTCTTCCTCTTGTTCTTTGTCATTCAGTGTATTCAGAAAACCTAGTTCATGTCCCATTAATATTCCCGCCACTTCATCTCACCCCTTGTCTTATAAACTCTCTGGTTTCAATTTTTTAATTCGTCGTGCCTTTTCACATTCCTCCACCTATGAGCTTTGGAGGACTGAATTGGATATCATTCGTAATTTGGTGGAGTCTTTTGGTTACTCAAAATCTTTGATCAACAGATTGACTAGCAGATTCCTTCGCTCTGCTTCTACCACTTTGATTGGTAATCATCCCATTGGCAAGTTTGTTGGTTCTTTTCCCTTTGTTCCATCAATTGTCAGACCTTTAAAGACTATTTGCCATCACCATGATTTGAATTTTGGGATCAGGGTTTCTAACTTATTTTCATCTATTAAAAAAGACCGTGATTGACCTACTGACCTGCAGAGACATGGAATATATCTCGTTCCTCTTAAATCTCTAACACCGGATTTCACTGACAAATGTTACATCGGTTCCACTGCCCAGACCCTTAAAACCCGTCTCAAAGAACACCAATATGACCATCGTAATGGTTCAACTTCCACTGCTTTATCCCGACTTTTAACCAAGGGGACTTACATTCCCATTTGGGGCGATTCTAAAATTCTAAATGCTCCTCATACAAAATCTCAGCTGTTATTCACTGAAAGCCTGTACATCAATAAATTATCTGAAACTTGCTGTAATGATGAATTGCCAAGAAACATACCTCGACCTAGGAAATATCTGCTTACAGATTTATCAACATAGTATCTACTAGCAAATGACTATGATTTTGCTGTTAATGACTGGACATGCGCAATATACCTCATGACGACAGATTGTACGTCATTTGTTCATTCATGTATCTATTTATGAGCTGCCTCTTCCACTGTATGTGTTCATTGCATCTGAGGATGGGTGCCTGTTGGCAGGACCCGAAAGGCCTCACGCTTTAAAATTTTTAACTATCATTAAAGTTTTTAGTCCATCATAAAACTCTTTTATATATTGTGAGAAGTCAGTTTGTCATTTATAGTATGGGATAAAGATTAATGGAGATTATCTAACTCACCTTCATTTTGCTGATGACGTAGTCATTTTTGCAACTAGCCCATCAAAGCTGCAGAGTATGATCCAGAAACTTGCTGATAAGAGTAAAGAAGTGGGATTAAAAATGAACTTTCAGAAGACAAAAGTGATGTACAATGCTTTTACAAGAAATGAAGATTTATCGATTGATGGAGAAAAGCTGGAGATAACAGATACGTATGTTTATCTTGGACAGCAGATATCAAGTTAGGCTCACATTGATGAAGAAATTAATCGGCAAATAAAACTTGCCTGGAGAGCTTTTGGAAGAAACAGCATAATTTTCAAGAGCAATATGCCATTATGTCTTAAAAGAAAAGTGTTTGATCGCTGCATCCTTCCAGTGCTTACGTATGGTGCAGAGACGTGGACCTTAACTTAATGAGACATACAAAGGCTGCAGACAACTCAAAGCAGCATGGAGAGGAGCATGCTTGGTATAACCAGGAGAGATAAGAAGAGGAACTTGTGGATCAGAAAAATTACAAGAGTGGAAGACATCATGATCAGAGTTAAATCCCTGAAATGGCAATGGGCTGGACATACTGCCAGGACAGACCATCGATGGACAGCTGAAATTTTAGATTGGATTCCAAGGGACAGGAAAAGACCCAGAAGAAAACCACATGGGAAATGGGTGGATGAAATTCGAAAGTATGCGGGAGTAACATGGAGGAGTTGGCACAAGACAGACCGTCGTGGAAGAGGCTTGGAGAGACCTTCGTCTAGCAGTGGATGAATAATAGTTGACGATGATGATGATGATGATGATATACATATATAATTTTTTTTTTTTTTTTTTTTTACGTAGGAGCATTTTGGCAGGAAATATGACGCAAGGAAGGCGTTACTATTTCAGCGTGCGGAAGCCTACATGGTGTGAGAATCTCGCAAAACTATTCCGTAGCATGTAACCATTTTGCGAATCGCATTGCCTAGTTTTCGTGCGCTAATTGTGTTCGTTAAGGATTTTTTTTTTTTTTCAGTATTTGGTTGAAATGCATTCAGAAATAAGACAATGCTGTGGACTGTTGGCAATTTCAACGGATTTTTTAGTGTAACTAATGAACTACGGTAATGCTGCAACAGCTAGCGACTTTAGTTTTTTATTTACTTAAAAGTAACACAGAAGTACTTCAAAATAACAGTTACTTTTTCAATAAACGATCATTTCTTTCTTACATCTTTGGATTTCTGGGTCAGTCCTGTGAATCGCAGTTTTCTGTCGGAAATTACGATTCCCGATTAACATGATAGGTGTGGATTATACGACTGCCATACATGCCAATTACTATGCAATGTCTGTAGTTTCTACGGATTTCGTTGTCTGACTATGGAACTCACTCTCGAAATTACAGATTCTAAGAATTTTCATTTCGTTTTTAAAAAAATTATTTTGCTATTATTTTATGATATACATAAAAGATTCTTAAGCGCATTCGCGGAATTCTGCGGGGGGGGGGGGGTTGTCATGGAGTTGTTGTTGTTGTTGTTTTTTATCTGGGGATGGTATTTCGTGTTTCAAAGCTTTCAAAAACAGTAGTTGAAAGGAGTAAAAGGAATTTGCCCTAATCGTAATGTTTTTCTCCCGATGTTGCGTTTGGGTCTAGTATTCTTGTTAAATATCATTTTAAGGCATATATGTTCGTATTTCAGCTTTAAATTGTAAGCAAGAATTTGCAGAAACGGAAGTCAGACGCCGCGAAAATTTCCTCCTAATCTTCAGGCACAAGATTCTTCCTCGAATTCGAGAAATTCCGCCTTTTTCGTTATTTTGGCCACTGAGGAGATCGATGCACAAGTAAACGAAGTTTGAAAGGGGGGGGTCGGAGGACGATGGAATTCCAACTTTATAAAACTTTCGAAAACAAAAAGTCGACGGAGTTCAGATTTTTTCCGTAATCATAATTTCTTTTTTCTTGCGACGTTGCTTCTGTTCAGTATTTTTAAGTATCATTTTACTGCATAATTTTTTGTATTTTAGCTTGAAAATAGGAGAAAAATTTCGAAAAACGGAAGTCAGATGGATTTTCCGTAATTGCTATCCCCCCTCATTCTCCAGCGCTGGAAATGTCCACCCCATAATTTTTTGCAGTTAATCTTGATAAAGGAAGAAGGAAATTCCCAAAAACAGAAGTGACAAAAATTTGTAAAAATTGATGCATGGTATTCAAAAGTATTAATATTCCCACATTTACACCTCTATCTAAAATAGTTGAAGCTTTGATATTATGCGCTCATGGTCCTCAGGCAAATGGTTTTTATCAGAGGGCATAGAAAACAAGAAAAGAAAGAAAAGCGACAATGAAGAAGTAGGGAGAGAATGATATCGGCAGAAAGAAAAATTAAGCAGTGGTTCTGTGAAGTTGCACAGTCAACAAAAGACAAACTGACAGTAGTCCGCATTTTTGCTGTCTGTTTTGATTTTTCACCAGTTAAATTATTCAGCTCCACTCCACCCCACCCCCACTCCCACTTCTTTGGTCTCATCTTGACTTAAACTGCAATTTTAGAGGCAGTATGATCATATGGTAAGTGGAGGTTCATGCACTGCGCGTTCACTTGCTTGGATTTCCTGTCTGTCAAGCATTGTGGAATTCTGAACACATCTTACTGATTTTTACTGGTGGAAGTTTCGAACCTAGCTGGGGAACCAACTTTGTGTTTTGCACATGTTAAGTTTGTTTCATTTAGAATCCTTCTTTGTAGTAACGTTTTCTTCCAGAGCATATTTGTTTTTTACAAAGAGATGGACCATTTCGTAAAATAGTCTATATATGCCACGCAATACTAGTTATTAGTAACAAGGCTGTTGCCAATGTTGGCAGGTACAGACTGTCGGGTTTTTTTTTTTTTTTTTTGGTATTTTTTTTTAAATATCATGGTCTGAGACATGCTGCCGCAGATTATACAAAGAAAAAAATTGTTTTTCTCAGAATTTCACAATCTACAGATTATATGCTGCTGCAGATTATATGTGGGAATTTTTTTCACAGCCTTTGGATTATACGCCCTTGCGGATCTCACAAAGGTATTTTTTTATTATTATTTTATGGTCTACGGATTATACGAAGAAAAAAAAATATGGTACTTCGAATTAATATGTACAAAATATGACATCCGCAAATAGTATTTTAATAAAATTGAAATCTGAAATTTTAAATTTTTTTGAGATCTACTGGAAAAAGGAAATTAGGAAGCAAATTGAAACTTTATTTTGCAATAAGTGGTTTCGGTAAAAAGAAAAAACAATTGACAACAAATATGGTTTCCTACTTTACGTTCCAGCGTCATAACCAAACATGTTTTTGTTTATGCATTATTGACTTCGTTTTACCTGGAGCCTTAATTTTGGAGCTGGCTCCTAGATCTAGAACATATTTGTCGAGCCCTGCTCATGGCCACGGCTATGCGGAGGCGTGGTACCGGAAGAACAATGGCATCCCTCCCGCAAGCAAGAAGCACCCGCACTGTGCGGATGCATGTATTGTTGAACTCACATTTTAAAGGAAAGGAATTTTTCATTTTAAAAAAGCATGATTAGTTCATGAATGATGTTTATATTTTGATGTCTCATAATGCTGTGATCAATTTCCATGTCTGATTTTGATTATATTTGATCAAATCAGATAATTTTGATTATATTGATCAAATCAGATAATTTTGATTATATTTGATCAAATCAGACAACTGGAAGTTGAGTTTCCATGGAATGCATTTTTTTTTTTCAGATAACGAATTTGGCATACATATATACATATCACTAAGCTGTTCTCTGAGATTCAGAGGTTAGCTCCAAAAAGAAATACAAACTACCTAATATTTTAACTTACTGGTGTTGTATCAAACTTCTCCATTTACAGCGACCTTGACATACAACTCGGGCTTCACTGATATCCATTACACACCGTACACAAGATCTTTTATACTTCATACTCATAATCTTTTCCCATGTCTTCAATGGCCTTCCTCTGCCTTTCCTTCCTGCCACTTGGGCTAAAAAGATTTTCTTAGTAAGCATCTCGTCACTCATTCTTTCAACATGGCCAAACCACCGAAGCATATTAGTCTCCACCTTGCTAACAACATTTTGCTTTGCATCACGCAACTGCAACACATCTTCATTCCTCACACAATCAGACCGTGTCTTGCCACCACCCCCACCCCACCCCACCCCCCCCCCACCCCCCACACACACACACCCCGTAAGTAACACATTTCTCCAGCACAAAAATGACGCCTATGTTTCCACTGCAGTACCCAGGTTTCACTGTCATACATCAGAGTAGAAACAATTACACTTTCATACACATTACACAGCCATGTGGGACTCTCTTGAGAACCCATCATTCCTGTGAAAACCTCCCAGAGCAGCTATGACTTTCAATAAAGAATTCACTCGCCTACTAAATTTGCCATCCAATTTTTTCCCTCTGTCAAACATGCTTCCTAAATACACAAACTTGCTCACCTGGTCAATCACAGTGCCATTTATACTTACATTACATTCAGTGCTACCAGTTCATCTCTCAAAGACCATAACTTTGGTTTTTCCCTTATTTATACTCAGTTTGAATTTCGTGGAAACTTCGTACATCCGGGACAACATACTCTGCAACTCACTTTTCCTCTCTGCCAACAGGACAGTGTCATCAGCATACAGCAATCTGCACACACGGACATCACCAAAAGGTAAACCACTATTATCTATTTTGGCATCATGCATCCATAAATATATTGATATGAAAATTGGGTCTAAATTAATTAACTATAAAAGGGGGGACGGACTCCATAGGCGTGGCTCAATTATTATTTATAATGCTTAAATTAAATATTTGGCCTATTACAAAATTTACAAAATTAACTAGGAAAATTAGCACGCTTAATGGGGAAAGTCTGGTAGTTCGCTTTTGCTGGGTGGAAACAAAGAAATTGCAAGGTTGCCATGAAGGCCCACCCAGAACTGAGGAGACTCCCGACGCCACGACAGAGAGGCATTCGGGCCCTCATAAATACGCCTTCGAGGGAGCTATTAGTGCCAAAAATCCTTAGGAAATGGCAAAAGTTATAGCCATAGGGGGTCAAGGGCCAGTGACGAGCGCCTGTATGGATGAGAGAAATTTCGAGTGGTTGACAAAAATAAAAAGGCGGGGTGTAGCATCAGAGCCAAGTGAAGCACAGGAGGAGAAAGAGAAGTCTGCTTGAAAACCTCGTAGTGGAAGGGCGAAAAGAGAAATGTTCTTCGTCATGGCAGAGGTAAGTCCAAGAGAGAGAACATAGTTTTCCAGGATGAAACGGAATAGCAGATGTAAGCCTATTCAAGGAACGAGAAGCGGTAGTCTAAACACAGTTGTTAGTTTAGCAAACAAATCTACACAAACTCCGTTTACTGGTGTGAAAGTATAATTAAAGAATAAATACAAGGGAAAATTGTATCTCCCGAGCTTTCGCTCTCCAACCGGGAGGCTTTCTCAAGGGTTGCAGACGTTACTAACAAGTCCGGCGAGTATAATAAACAGATTTCGAAACACTGATGGTCAGGAACGTCGTATTTTGAAAATTTGATGCTCGAGGCACGAGGCGATACACTGGTTTCTTTCATGCGGGGAATCATCTCAGTATATTCCTCCACGCGGACGGAATATAAACAGATTGGGTATCGTTGCATGCGTAGGGATGCGTGGAGATTTCAATACTCTCTCTGATCAGCGTACCTTTGTAGCCAGTATACGGCGCAATTATCTTTACTTTATCCCATAGCGGGACTGCGTTTTTTTGTGCTACCTCTTTAGACAAGGCTGTTAAGGTCTTTCCCAATCTGATGTCTCTCTTGTGCTCTTTAGTCCTTACAGCAATCGACCTTTTCGTCATTCCGATGTAAACTTTCGACGAACCGCCTGGGTACATCAGAGGTATCATGTACACTCCTGCTTCCGATTTCCTGTCTGGGTTTCTGCACGTGTTTGCTACTGCTCTGTGTATGCTGTTCGGGGATCTGATGCCGATGTGAAGCCCATGGCGTCTCATTAGACTTTTGAATGAGTAAGAGAAATTTGGGATATACGGTACAGATCCGGCGTAACGCAAATTATCTCCTTTGGCCTTGGGGGTTGTACGATACCTGGACTGAACTCTTTGTAGGATTTTTCTTAGATCATATTCGGGGAAACCAGCTGCAATGCCTTTATTAATGATATCTGCTATCTCTTTTCTCCTTGTTTCTACGCTGGAACAGACGTTGAAAGCTCTTACAAAATATGTTCTAAATGCTGCCATTTTATATGAATTCGGAGATACAGACTTAGGTGCGATAAAGTTGGGAACTGTTATTGGTTTGTAGTAAACCGCCGTGTCAAGTCGGCCATTCCGATTTGACACGGCACAAGAGAGACATCAGATTGGGAAAGACCTTAACAAGAGAGACATCAGATTGGGAAAGACCTTAACAGCCTTGTCTAAAGAGGTAGCACAAAAAACGCAGTCCCGCTATGGGATAAAGTAAAGATAATTGCGCCGTATACTGGCTACAAAGGTACGCTGATCAGAGAGAGTATTGAAATCTCCACGCATCCCTACGCATGCAACGATACCCAATCTGTTTATATTCCGTCCGCGTGGAGGAATATACTGAGATGATTCCCCGCATGAAAGAAACCAGTGTATCGCCTCGTGCCTCGAGCATCAAATTTTCAAAATACGACGTTCCTGACCATCAGTGTTTCGAAATCTGTTTATTATACTCGCCGGACTTGTTAGTAACGTCTGCAACCCTTGAGAAAGCCTCCCGGTTGGAGAGCGAAAGCTCGGGAGATACAATTTTCCCTTGTATTTATTCTTTAATTATACTTTCACACCAGTAAACGGAGTTTGTGTAGATTTGTTTGCTATATTATTTAGGTGTGAATCCCGTTCAACAAGTACAGTTGTTAGTTGTTCGACCTATCCGTTATGGATTCAAAGAAACAGTGATCGAGAATTAACCCAAATGGCAGAGTCAGTCCATTCAAGTTTAGCATTCCAGCAGGTGAATTTCAAAATAGGGAAAACGAACCGTGTTGGACAGTTGTTGTTTCATCATTGTGGCAACAAATATTGAAGCAGCGGTCAGCTTGATCCTAGATGCTTTTAACAGTTACGGAAGATGATGTGACGAAATCAGCAAGAGAACGGCTACACAAACCGAGACGTTCAGCTTCGTGGGCAATGCTGCCCCTCCTGTTTCGAGATGCTTGTTGAATCCTCGCAAGGTGACCATCACTCTACTTCATAAAAGGAGTCAGCCCCTCGTGTTCCTTCCCCCACCCCCAACCCTATCTACGCATGTCCCAGTGAAGAGCAGGGTGGCTCGCTCTCTGCGTTGCCGAAAGAAAGAGGAGAAAGCCAGCGAATTAGTGACGACCCTCTGTGACATACACGTGAAATCCTCCACAACCTATTAAGGGTTCTGTGAACTGCTACTTCAGAGGGTGTGGAGGTAAGTGTGTCATGCTTGCTACAAACAACCGTGCAATGATAGTGAGGCAGCTTCTAACCCATTAGGGTCTCGCTTATAAAGCCAGAGTGTGCGAAAAGAGTGTACAAATTTCATGGATTACTCAGCATCCGCCAGCTATATGTAAGTACTCACTTTTAATTATCAGCTTGCGTAGTTCATTTTGGAAGTGGGATTCTAACTTGTGCTACAGTGCATAGACTGCGAACTTAACTTATTAGCCATGCGTCGGCTATCCAGAACTTTAAACGTTCTCGGTATGGTTAACTGAAACACTCTCAAGAAATAACAAAAGAGCGAGGACTGAACAAGAAGGGAGATCCCTCCCCTTTTTTTCGTATGCCTACCAAATGTATGGAATTTGCATACTAGCAGACTGGGTGTTCCATTAATTAAATAGATTAGTGTGTAAACTTATTTTTTTGGCTCTGCTCTTTTAGGCTCTGGTATTAAAATTCCTGTGTTTCAGTTAATGAGAACGATTTTGCTATACATACCAGCTCCCAGATGGTACGGATGCCAAACCTCAAGTAATAAACAAACATCAAACCGTTCGAACATGCCTCGATTGAGGCGGGAATTGGAATTAATGAATACCATCGCTCAGCACAATACCGCATCGATTGGTGGTCTGCAAGTGGATCCCTAAATCGCATCAATGTTAAACAGCCATAGTGACATTACACAACCTTGTCTGACTCCTGCACCAATAGAAAACCATTTCGAGAAAACACCATTCACTCGTACACAAGCTCTACTACCAGCATACATGGCTTTTACAGGGTGTCCACAGAATTATCAAACCTGATTTCCCTGACTTTCCCTGACCAAATATATAAGAAATCCCTGACCTTACATAAATAGGTTTATTTGAGTTTTTCAATATATGTGCCATGATAATAAATAAAATTGAATTGGATAATTGAGAAACTTATATTATTTAAAAGTGTTTCCGTTTGATGTATAAAGTTTCCCAAATAACTGATTCATTTTTTTTTATTTTTTTTTTTTATCGGTCTCCACCTTCCTCATAGCTGCCCAACTCACACCTTTTTAATTTTAAGTTTACTCTTTTTTTCAAGGTTTTACATTTATTGAAGAAACACTCAAACAAACCCATACACAATATTCAGAACAGTTACTATAAAAATATTACAGTAGGAACACAGTCACTGTTTTTATATTACACACCACTTTTCTTCTTTTCCCAATCTGAAATCTTTGCCTGCAATGCTGCTTCTTCCAACTCAAGTTCCTTCCCGTAATCTTTGCTTTTTTTCCTTCAATTCCTTTACTTCATGATCAATTTTTCTTTTTTCCTTCAGTTTTCTTTCTTCTTCATTTTGGAGAACACTTTTTTTCTCAAGATAATCCTGATAACTTCGTCTGGAAGCTCTTACAGAAAGAAGAAGCCTTTTATTGATGGCAATGTGTTCTACTCCTCCCACATTTTTAATGGCATCAAAAACTGTTCTCTGACAAATCAGGGATTATTCCAGGAGATTTTCCACAAGAAGAGACTTATTGACAGAAAATCCACCTTCCACTGAAGCATTTCCATGAGACATAATGAGACAAATTTTTTATTACATCCCAAAGTTCACCGAATTGTTTTTGGTTGTTAAGTAGAGCACTGTAAAATTTGTCTAATCCAATGGAATCATCATGACTGTCTAAAAATTCATCAAACTCAGACTTTAAAGCAGCTTGAGCTTCTACACACAATGAAGCGTACTGTTTATTAGCTTTTTCAGCACAGTCATCTGAAATCCTGTTTGCACTAAGTAAAACTTCGAGCACAATTTCCACTCTCTTCTTGCCTAGACTCGGCTGCTGCACTATAATATTTGGGTCCAAACAAGTTACCCCACGGATAAACTTAAATTTTAGTGGGCTTTTCTCACGAAGCTTTTCAATCATACTGGTCACAAGTTTCCTAAATTCAAGCTTAAACTCTAATTTCTCCCTTTCTGAGAACTTCTTTTAATAGCTTTTTAGCACTAAATCCAATATCAACTTTCAACTGAGAGAAGATTTTCACTTTTTGATACATCTAAAGTTAACAGTTTTGAGACACTATCAGCTTCACTTAATTTGTCAGGCTTCAAGCTTCGTGCCATCAAATTTTTCATCAGATCCAGCAAATCAGTGTGTAAGAAAGGAATTAAAGGCTTTGGGCTCTGGAACCTTCTCAAAAAAGATTCACACTCTGAAGCTGTAGTCCTAAATGCAGCCAATTTGCATTTTTCAACAGTGGACTTTCCATGAATTCTGCAAGAAACATGTGCTGTTTGCTGGAAACCAATGATTCTTGAACATATTTTTTTATATGATCATAGACAAGCAATGCCCTAGTCAAACAATTAACATTTTCCAACCACCTTACAGTGCAAAATTTCAAAGGGAAATCTTTACATCCAGTAATCATAGTATAATTTGCACGGCGAGCAGGACTATCTTTTAAAAGGTAGTACAACTAAAAACGCTGAAATCTGTTTTATTGGTGCAGTATTAGAAACACTAGTACAAACTAGCTTTCACCACCACGGGTGGCTTCTTCAGGCATAAGTATTCCAATGCAAAAACAAATAAACAAAAAACAGAGTTCCAGTTATGAATTCAAAAATAGAAGTTTGCTATAGATATTATAGAACGTGCGCGTCATATTCTAGATGTGTGATTAGGAGCACGCGTATTAATGAGCATGCGCCATACATGTGGGAGGTCCATTGACGTTTCCTCGTTACATATCCCGTGACTGGATAGGATTTCTATAGTTTCTCTGAGGAGGGTGGCTCTGGCGGTTGTGTATCGTGCTATTTTCTTTATTTGTCCCCACAGAGGTGTTGCAGAGTTGTTGGCGACTTCACGCGCTAGTGCCGTAGTGAGAAGTCCTCTTTTGACATCTCTTTGATGTTCCTGGAGTCTTAGTCTCAGAGACCTCTTGGTCATGCCCACATAGTTCTTGTTTGTTCCGTCCGGGTACAAAAGGGGTATAGTATATACTCCTGCATCTTCCAGGTCCACGCCGGCGTTTTTTGTTGATGCGAGACAAGATGCTATTTGTCCTAAGTACGGTAATTCCCTATGCCAAAACCAAGTTTTTTTAGGGAATTTTTTAAGAAATATGTGAAGCCTGGTACTGAGACTAAGACTCCAGGAACATCAAAGCGATGTCAAAAGACGACTTCTCACTACGGCACTAGCGCATGAAGTCGCCAACAACTCTGCAACACCTCTGTGGGAACAAATAAAGAAAATAGCACGATACACAACCGCCAGAGCCACCCTCCTCAGAGAAACTATAGAAATCCCATCCAGTCACGGGATATGTAATGAGGAAACGTCAATGGACCTCCCACATGTATGGCGCACGCTCATTAATACGCGTGCTCCTAATCACACATCTAGAATATGACGCGCATGTTCTATAATATCTATAGCAAACTTCTATTTTTGAATTCATAACTGGAACTCTGTTTTTTGTTTGTTTTTGTTTTTGCATTGGAATACTTATGCCTGAAGAAGCCACCCGTGGTGGTGAAAGCTAGTTTGTACTAGTGTTTCTAATACTACACCAATAAAACGGATTTCAGCGTTTTTAATATTACTGGTGTATGCCTACCCGATTCTTCCGTTAGGTAGTACAAGTTATGCCGAAAGTGATGTATATCCCATTTCACTGTTTCAAGTCCAGTTTTCATAGCTCCATTTACCACGTGAAGACCACATACTCCAATGTTAACTAATAATTTACCATCTGGATTTTCAGTTCTAAGTTTATCTTTCAGCTTTTGAGGAAAGCTGAGATTAACGTTAGATCCATCCATTGACACTTGTAGCATGTTATCCAAGGGAAGAGGTGCACCTTTAATGAATTTCTCTAAAAGGTAATTAGCTGTTGCCCATCCTAAAAACACACTACTTAAGTATCTAGTGGAAACTTTTTGCAGATTGACGTCCCAATAACGAACAAACTGATCCATTTGCCCATGCTGAACAATTTTGTTTAGTGATTCATCAAAACAAATTACAAAGTCAGTGCACTGCTTCAGATCGTCCATTAAACACTATTTGAAATGCGGTGCCAATCCATGGTTTATCACATAAAATGCTTTGCTTTTGCCTAAAGCAAATTTTGAAGCTATCGCACTGTCAGGAAACATTAACTGAAATGTTTTGTTAATCTGTCTACAAGAGTTCAGAGACATTCGCTTGGACAACACTTCCATGGCCCATATTATTTCCGACTTTGTTACATCATCTTTCACTACATAAGCATTAAAGTCACTGAGCTTCACATCACCTTTCACAACGTAAGTATTTGAGTCATTAGTCTTAATATTTTCTAGAAGTACTGATTCCACATTTCCAGAGCTTGTTGATGGCAAGAGTTTGTTATTACAAAGAGAGTTCTTTTTCACAGAGGAAGTGAGAGAAGCAAGACTCGGCTGAGACATTTTAGCACGAATGTTTTTCAAATGATTAGGGCCATTTCCATCGCCCCATGTTGCTAAGCTTGAAAGTTTTAGAGCACACTTTACAAAATGCTGATTCATTGTCGCCGTTCACAGCAGCTATCCAACCAAAAAACTCAGGATTTAACTGTTCGTCCAACCATTGTTCATTAAACACACAACGCTTTGACATTGCTGCAGTCTTAATTGCCTTTTAACAAGGTATAAATTATATCACAAATTTTCTACTACTCCTTTGACCTAAAACAAAAAGAGAAATGTTAACAAGTAATGTAACACAACTTACAATAATAGGTAGGAAATACAAGGTTACATTAGTAGGAAGGGGAAGTTGGTGACTGTCTGCAACACCAAGTGCAAGCGTGTTGGGCGATGAGGGCGACAATCCCCAACGCCAAGTTAAAACTAGTAGTAGTCTAACTGTGATCGAAATTTCAGACTTTTTTTTAAATATCACTGATTTTTCCTGACTTTCCCTGACCAATTTTCATTTACCTGATTATCCCTGATTTCCCCTGACTTTCTAGAATGTGGACACTCTGCTTTTACACTATTAAGCAGATTCCCAGTAACACCATATTCATTCAATACCTTCCACAAAAGTGTCCTATTTACTAAGTCGTATGCTTTCTCTAAATCTATGAAAGCAGCAAAAACTTTTACCAACAGCCAGATACTTTTCAATCATAACACATAATGCAAAAAATTTGGTTAGTGCAGCCTTTACCAAGAATAAAACCACTCTGAACATCCCACACTTTCTCTGATGTAAGGCAAAATAGAAGTTTGCTATAGATATTATACAACCTTACCAAACACTTTCCCTAACACACTTAGTAGGCTAATACCACAATAGTCCTTGCATTCAGTCTGATCACCTTTTCCCTTATACAAGGGAACAATAATTGCATAAATGAGTGGTAGGCAATGCACGTAACTAACAAATAAATTAGGAAGAAGGTAGTGTAGAACACGCTAAGTTATGTATAAAAAGTTTAAGGCAAATATATTTCAGCCATTACTATGGCCTTCTTCAGTGCGACTACGATGGGTTTTCGTTGCCAGATTGGAAAGGTAAGTTTTGTAATGGTAACTCCGTTTGATGTGATGCAATGAGAAATTTCCAGATGTAAGGAATGAAAATGGGAAGCTCAGAGTTGCAATTTTTGGAAAATAAAATTTCCAAACTTTCTCTAAACCTCAGAGCATACCGATTTTGGAAGGGAGCCAACTTTTTAGTATCGGACCAAAGTCGAATAGCAGAAGTGTCAGCCATGGTAAGAAGAGACAAGGAAGATGAAGGTTTTCCAAATTGCACATCAGATTTGTGTTCCTGAAGTCTTGAGAGAATTTTCTGAAAGGAACTTCCTATGTACACGGTTAATCCAACGTTAGTCTTGATCGGAATTTTATACACTCCAGGCGAAGAAAGTCATCAAAAACTGTTCTCTGACAAATCAAGGATTCTTCCAGGAGATTTTCCGCAAGAAGAGACTTATTTGACAGAAAATCCACCTTCCACTGAAGCATTTCCATGAGACATAATGAGACATTTTTTTTATTACATCCCAAAGTTCACCGAATTGTTTTTGGTTGTCAAGTAGAGCACTGTAAAATTTGTCTAATCCAATGGAATCATCATGACTGTCTAAAAATTCATCAAACTGAGACTTTAAAGCAGATTGAGCTTCTACACACAATGAAGCATACTGTTTATTAGCTTTTTCAGCACAGTCATCTGAAATCCTGTTTGCACTGTCATGTCTCTGTCATTATGGAGGATAACAGAAATTGAAGGGGAAGAACGAATGGTAAGTCTATATCCTTCTCTTTTGAAGATACTGGTGAGTTTGTAGGCAGAAGGTTCGTGGTAAGGGATTGAGCCAGCAAACGTTAGTTCCTTTTTTGGTGAAACAGGTTGAAGAGCAACAACTGTTTTTTTCTTAGCATTTTGAATTACTTTAGAAACCAGGAGAGGGGGAAAGCCATGTTGAGTAGCGATCAAGCGGATGTTTGCTAATTCATTTTTTAGATTAACTTCAGTGTTACAAACCAAATGAGCTAGATGAATGAGAGACTTGAGGGCTGACAGTTTATACTGGTGGAAGGTATGAAAATTGAAAGGAATAATGCTATTGGTAGAAACTGGTTTTCAGTAGACAGAAGTGGAAAGAAGATTATTACATTTTGAGATATTGACATCCAAGAAATTTATCTTGCCATCAATTTAATAGTGAATCTAATGGACAGGAATTTTTCAGTGATTAAATTTGTGAGTTGCAATAGTTCTTTTTTAGGATGAGGCCAGATGACAAAAATATTGTTGACATAATGGAGCCATAAGGTAGGTTGTTGGTCATGTTGCATCACTATTGATTGCTCAATATTTTGCAGGTATACTTCAGCCAAAAGTGGGGAAAGGGGTGACCCCATCGGTACACCTTGGTTTTGTTGATAAGCATTGATTATTATAAACAAAAAAACTGTGTTGACAAAGAGAATACAGGCAATCATACAAATCCTTGGTTAAAGTGCCGTCCATGGGGAATTGTTCTTTGAATTTATGAATGAGTAGCATGTGTGCTTCAAATTGAGGCACAGAAGGAAAAAGTGATTCAACGTTCAGGGTAAACATACTTGCATGACCATCAATGGAGTTTGGAAGTTTAGAGATGAATTCAGCAGTGGATGTGAAGGGGTGGTTGTTAGTGATAACCTTGAATTTTTTGGCAAGACATTTTTCCAGGTTACAAGCAGGAGAGTGAGTATTTTCCACAAGAGGTCTATAATTGGAGCATTTGCTTTGTGTAATTTAATTTGGGCAAATAATCTAGGAGAATTGTAGAAAGAAGAAGCGAAAAAATCTCCTAAGAAAACCTTTAACGACTGTAACTTATTGAGGCGATCCACAGATGATTTCAAAACTTCCACAGGATTTTTAGAAAGAAGTTTGCAATTGGTGGAAAGGAGGAAATCATTGACTTTTTGATTAAGGGTATCCTTTTTGATAATGACTGGAAGGCCGACTTTATCAGCCATACATACAGCTAAATTATTAGCTCTTGAAAATTAAACAGTTCCTAAAAGCTAATAATTTAGCTGTATGTATGGCTGATAAAGTCAGCCTTCCAGGCATTATCGAAAATTATACCCTTAATCAAAAAGTCAATGATTTCCTCCTTTCCAACAATTGCTAACTTCCTTCTAAAAATCCTGTGGAAGCTTTGAAATCATCTGTGTATCGCCTCAATAAGTTACAGTCGTTAAAAGTTTTCTTAGGAGATTTTTCCGATCCTTCTTTCTACGATTCTCCTAGATTATTTGCCCAAATTAAATTACACAAAGCTAATGCTCCAATTAGACCTCTTGTGGAAAATACTCACTCTCCTGCTAGCTTGTAACCTGGAAAAATGTCTTGCCAAAAAATCAAGGTTATCACTAATAACCACCCCTTCAATATCTCATCCACTGCTGAATTCATCTCTAAACTTCCAAACTCCATTGATGGTCATGCAAGTATGTTTACCCTGGATGTTGAATTACTTTTTTCTTCTGTGCCTCAATTTGAAGCACACGTGCTACTCATTCATAAATTCAAAGAGCAATTCCCCATGGGCGGCACTTTAACCAAGGATTTGTATGATTGCCTGTATTCCAAGGAGACCTATATTTTTTCTTTCGGCAAAAAAAAAAATTTCTCTTCGAGATAGAGGGTTTCAAATCTTGCACCGTCAAACAAGCTCTCTAGAAAACGGTTTTTTCCTAACTTCAGCGAGTCATTGCAGCAGAATTAAAAAAAATATCTTGTTCTGGATTTTTTTTTACATTGTGTGTATAATATATGATAATATATGGTGTAATATTTTTTACACATCGTATGATTAAAATTTTAAAAAATCATAAACTTCGTGATTTAAAAAAAAATTGAATTTTTTAAGATTTTTTTAACAGATGCAGATGGAGTTTTTTCTACACTCGTTATTTTTTTTAAAAGACATACAAATGTGCACTTTATTTGCGATTTTTTATGTGTCAGTGAAACTGCTAGTTTCCGTGTTTCGGCAGCGTTAAAAACGGCCGATTTTGAAAAATCTCTAACTTTGCCAACGATTTCCTCAAAAAAGCCATTTTTTAAAATTCTGAAAATTAAACCACTGTTTTATTATCAACATGAGAATATCTGTGTAAATTTTCACAGACCTAAAAACGCCCGTTTCCGAGTTAGACGCATTTGAATTTGGTTTGAAAGCCTACGATTTCCAGTGTTCTAAAGTGGCAAAATCTCTGGCGCAAAGTACGTATTATCTTCCCCGAATGAGAGCGTTGGATCAGCTGGTCGTGGTTGGATACATCCACCTCACCCTTCATTGAGCGATGACATGCCTAAAAAACGGTTGGGGGGGGGGTGCTTCTCCTCTGGTGGTCACCCATCGATCCAACATTATCTTCTAAGAGAAGAGGACATGGGCAGTAAGTAGTACATGGTTTATCGTGGCCCAGGTAGAAACCTCTGAGAACACAATATCCCCCCCCCCTACAAAAATTGAAATCTTTGAATATGTTTTAAATAGATAAAACTATTTACACCTGTAAGTGCGTAAGTTGTATATGTATTCTACTTATAAAATTAGCTGATTGAACAGGAAATATACTCAACTTACATTTTATGAATAAGCGTGCACACATATGTGTTAATTGTTATTTATTTAGTAGATTAGACAATTGCCATTACGTTTTGGAGAGGAGGTATGCAGAGTTTGGTTAGCGACCAGCGCAATCAACCTAGCAGCGAGGTCAAGAGCATTGCACCCTCTCCCCCGTTTGCAGAGGACAAACCACTGTTTTATTATCAACATGAGAATATCTGTGTAAATTTTCACAGACCTAAAAACGCCCGTTTTCGAGTTAGACGCATTTGAATTTGGTTTGAAAGCCTACGATTTCCAGTGTTCTTAAGTGGCAAAATCTCTGGCGCAAAATACGTATTATCTTCCCTGAATGAGAGCGTTGGATCAGCTGGCCGTGGTTGGATACATCCACCCTTCCCCGAGCAATGACATGACTAAAAACGGTCTGGGGGAGGGGGCATGACAAATGAATAAATAAAAAAAAATTCTTGCTGCTCCACTAACAAAGTTGAGTTGCAAAAGACAGTTGTTTGTTTACGTATATACTTAAACATCGCATAAGAAACTATGAAAGAGTAGAAAACTATTGTTGTGAAATAATTTTAAGAAAAAAAGAATGATGGCACACATACTGTAAGTAATTTTCGAGAGCTAAACACCCTCGAGTTTTTCTGGGAGCTGCTAACTGTAGGCTACTGTCAGAAGAGTAGTCACTGTTTTGTTATAGTTGCTAAAATTAACTTCTCAGTTTTTCGTAATAGTAAAATATTCGCTCAGGAGAATTTTGTCCTCTCCAAACGGGGGGAGAGGGTGCAATGCTCTTGACCTCGCTGCTGGGTTGATAGCGCTGGTCGCTACTCACAAACTCTGCATACCTCCTCTCCAAAACGTAATGGCAATTGTCTAATCTACTAAATAAATAACAATTAACACATATGTGTGTGCACGCTTATTCATAAAATGTAAGTTCAGTATATGTCCTGTTCAATCAGCTAATTTTATAAGTAGAATACATATACAACTTACGCGCTTATAGGTGTAAATAGTTTTATCTATTTAAAACATATTCAAAGATTTCAATTTTTGTAGGGGGGAGGGATTGTGTTCTCAGCGGTTTCTACCTGGGCCATGATAAACCATGTACTACTACTGCCCATGTCTTCTTTTCTTAGAAGATAATGCTGGATTGATGGGTGACCACCAGAGGAGAAGCACCCCCCCCCCCCCCCGACCGTTTTTTAGGCATGTCATCGCTCAATCAAGGGTGAGGTGGATGTATCCAACCACGGCCAGCTGTTCCAACGCTGTCATTTGGGGAAGATAATACGTACTTTGCGCCCGAGATTTTGCCAAAATGGCGCCTTTAGAACACGGGAAATCGTAGGCTTTCAAACCAAATTCAAACACGTCTAACTCGGAAACAGGCGTTTTTAGGTCCGTGAATATTTACACACATATTCTCATGTTGATAATAAAACAGTGGTTTAATTTTCAGAATTTTAAAAAATGGCTTTTTCGAGGCAATCGTTGGCAAAGTTAGAGATTTTTAAAAATCGGCTGTTTTTAACACTGCCAAAATGCGGAAACTAGCAGTTTCACAGACATAAAAAATCACAAATAAAGTGCACATTTGTATGTCTTTAACAAAAAAAAACGAGTATAGGAAAAACTCCATCCGCACCTGTTAAAAAAAATCTTAAAAAATTCCCTTTTTTTTTAAATCACGAAGTTTATGATTTTTTTTTATTTTAATCATACGATGTGTAAAAAATATTAGCACCATATATTATTATATAGTATACGCACAATGTAAAAACAAATACCAGAACAAGATATATTTTTTAATTCCACTGCAATGACTCGCTGAAGTTAGGAAAAATAACCGTTTTCTAGAGAGCTTGTTTGACAGAGCAAGATTCGAAACCCTCTATCTCGAAGGGAAACAAATTTTTTGCCGAAAGAAAAAATATAGGTCTCCTTATTTTAGTCAAGGAACACACCTTAATTTTTTTAGAGAAATCTGAAACCATGATGGTATGACCCTGCCTGAGTTGAAATGGAACCCATCATATATAATAGTAATTTTAAATATGATACAAACAAAACAGACTACAAAAATGTTTTATGCCATGACTTAGCTTCACTTAGCTGAAAAAATTATTATGCAGTTTCTTAAGAATATACACTCAATGGACAAAACATTAGAAATGCCTATCTAATAGTGTATTGGTCCTCTTATAGCACAAATAATAAATAGCCTGTACACTCTGTGGCATTGACTCCACCAGATGCCAGGTTTCTGGAGATAATGCTAGCCATGCTTGTTGACAGAGTTGTGTAAAAATAAAATGTATCTGCGTACACAACCATTGAAACAGGAAACTTGCTGCAAACCCACGAATGACGATAACAATAGAATAAAATAATTTAATCTTACAAAAAAATTAATTAAAAACATTTTAAAAAATTAATTAAAATAAATAAATAAATATTAGAACATTATAGATTCCAGTGAGGACAAAATAAGTACAGTGCAACGGAATGTGCAGCAATTAAAGATCCAGACTTAGAAATTTTGCTAGTAGACATTGGCCACCAAGACCAAAGTTGTTAGTGGCCATAAAAAAAATGAGAGACCAAACTTTGAAAAAAATCAAATTGTATATTTCACACTATCATTTTTACAAAATTGCTTACTATAATATCAAGTGTGCTTTATTTTGTGTACCGTATATACTCGCGTATAAGTCGACCCCCCCCCCGCCCCACTTTCAGACGAAAAAATTGTAAGAAATCGGAAACTCCCGTGTATAAGTCGATCCCGGAATAAAAAAAAAAAAATTTCAATGAATTTATTCAAAAACATTTGAAAACGAAAAAAATTATATATATAATACTAAATTAAATTTGCATATCCAAAAACTTCATTGGAACCCTTCAAAATCCGATTCCGAGTCAGACTCGCCAAACAGTTCAAAAAAGTCTTTCTCCGTCATCGGCGCGTCATCATTAAACATCAGTATTCCCACTATGCTTGCGTCATCAGAATCACTGTCATCATCACTCATCAAAATCTCATCATCCTCTGTGCCATCAAGTTTGTTACTAATGCAACATTTCTTGAATGATTTCACGACCAATTCCGAAGGTATAGCATCCCAAGCATTCTTGACCCATCGCGCAATCAAAACGATATCCGGCTTCTTTAGATTTCCACCCTTGGTTTCAGTCGGCAAATCGGAACTTATCCAATCTGCCCAATACCTCCGCACATTGTCCTTGAAGGGCTTATTAAGGCAGACATCTAGTGGTTGAAGAACAGATGTCAACCCACCTGGGATGACAGCAAGAGTCGTTTTTGAATTTTCTGCAGTTTTTTTCACTTCTGCACAACGGTGTGCAACAAACATATCCCACACCAAAAGAGAAGGTTTCCTCAAAAGTGCATCTGGCCTTTTGTTCCACACATTCTTTAACCAGTCAATTGTTCCGGATTCGTTCATCCATCCTTTTTCATGGGCACGAACAAGCACACCAGACGGAAAGACAACACTTTTCGGCAGAGTTTTGCGTTTGAAAATAATTACCGAAGGTAGCTTACTGCCGTCGGCCAAACAGGAAAGAACAACCGTGAAACTGGATTTTTCGTGGCCAGTCGTCTTGATCAAGATATTTTTTTCGCCCTTTTGGTTCACCGTCTTATTTCCAGGAAGGTCGAAACACAAGGCGGTTTTATCCATGTTCCCTATTTGGGAAAGTTCAAAAGCAATCTCTTTTGAATTACATACTTTTGAAATTCCATTATCTTTGCTTCGAGGTCACGAGGTAACTTTTGTGAATTTTGGTGCGCTGGCGTAGACACAACCCATAGCGGTTCATAAACCTTGTGCACCAACCTGGTGAGGCACGAAAAGTGTTATTTGCGGCTGCAAACTTTTCATCTTTTGCGAGCTTCATTGCTCGCAAACGTATACCAGTTCGCGTTACAATGTAACCATTTTGTCTGCAGCCCACAATCCAATCATTCAAGACACTTTCCAGCTCTGGGAAAGATGTCGTTCCACTGCGCAGCGCCTTTTGCGATTTTGGGATTTTCACCAAGTCCGGGTTTTTTTTCGCCAATCTTGAATCAGTTTTTCGTTAATGCCAAATTGACGTGAAGCAGCACAGTTGTTAGTATTTTCTACAAAAGAAACCACTTTCAACTTGAATCCTGCATTATAGGACATCCGTTTCTTTACACAATCCGTGTTACACATAATAGGAGAAGCAAGTCACGTGCGATTAAGAACCAGAAAAACACGTGCGATTAAGAACAAGCATCACCTAATACTGGCTGTCGCCTGGCTCCGTTACGTCGAAGGTCAGCGCAATCAACTGGTAGTCGGAAGAGCGGAGCTTTCTATGCGCAGCTGTGGATACACAAAGCCAGGAGAGAGGAGACTTTTCAAAGCACGGAGAAATTTGGAGGGTCGCAATTTCGTAGTTCTACCACATCGGTGTTTTTTCTTTTTTCTTTCTTTCTTTCTTTCTTTCTTTCTTTTTTTCTTTTGGAGGGTTGCGATTTCGTAATTAATACTGCATCTGCATTTTTATTTCTTTTATGATGGATTGCCTTTTGCCTCACGGGAAGAACTTATGGACTTACGATTTTTTTAGACCCCGCGTATAAGTCGACCCCATTACTTTGAAGCTCTCATTTTGTCCCAAATTTCTCGACTTATACGCGAGTATATACGGTATTTCAATTATAGTATGCTTAAAAGTTGAAACTGAAGTAATAAAATACATAATTAATCTTTGCAGTTTGGTCGGCGGGATTTCACGCTATCCTCCCACCATACTTTTATCGCATCTTCAGGGTCAAAATTATTCATTTTTATTCCTGATGTTTTGATCCTAATGCAACTTTCAAGTATGTTTTTTTCATTAGGCGGCTTCTTTCACCTAATGTATGCTTAACTGCTGACCAGAGACGTTCCACGTGAGCATTGGACTGCGGTACCGTTAAAAGCACAATTACTAGATCTCTCATGATTTCAAAAGGCTTTAGATTATCTGAATTCTCAAATTTGTTACACAAATCTTTGAAATTAGATGAAATTCTCTTAGGATTCACACTAACGAAAATCTTCTTGAGTTGAAGCCACTCTTCTAAAGCACAATCCGGGTTGAACTTTAAAACTTTGTATATTTCATTTATTGCATCATAACCATGATTGTTTAAACCTTCAGAAGATTTGAGAAATAGAACCTCATCTAAAGAGCGGACACATCTGCATAAAACAGATGGTTGGACATTATTAAATACATTTTTTCAAGTTTTTGTGTACCATAATTTCGGGTAAATAAGCTGCACTGGCATATACACTGCAGCAATAAAAAAAGGGGGCAGAATGAAAAAAAAAATCACAAGAAACGCTGCACCTCTGTATACGCCGCACCTTCGCAGTAAGGTGGGGTAGTACCACGGCGGAGTCTTGAAAACATTATGTAGATAAAAATATAGTACCTGATCTTTCAAATAATAAATAAAAATATCAATTAAACAAGATTCAATCTTAAGGATAACACTTACCCTACTACTTATTTTATAAAAATTTACTTGAAGAATTCATAAGGCACTTGAACCAATTATAAAACATTTATACCTCAAGAATTTAAAAAATACACGATTTTACTTTTTTTTTTTTTTTTTTTGATTGGAGGTTTAACGACCACTGTGAGCAACTCAATGGGCTATAAGCAGTCGCCCGTCCCTAATTTAGGGTCACTGGTTCCAGGGAAGGGAGAGAGCCAGTGCCGTAAGACAAACACAACATCCATGCCTCACCCGGATTCGAACCCGGACCCCTTTCGGACGAATGATCAAAGGCCATCGCTTAGACCACTGCGCCACCGGGGCGGCGTCATTTTACTTTCCACGATAACGTAGAACTACATGTAGCGTACTCAAGAAAATGCGATTTGGCGAACTGAATGCAATGAACGCACACGTCACTGATAAAATTTGCACGTGCTGTCATTGGCCAATGACAATCGATCTTGAATCGTAGTCGGATAACCCGTTTCGAGAGGGGAGAGAGAGCATTAGCCTCGGAGTGAAGCTGATGACGTCATGAGTTCAAAGAGAGTTTGTTGCAAGGAGCATGAAACAAGGGTGATCCTTGCTAACAAGATTGATTCTCTGCGAAGTTTCTCCCAGCCACGGATTTTTTCTGAGTTTTATTGGAGTCACCTCTCTTTTGCCTGTCCCACCTCAATCCTATAACTTATTATTTTCATGTCTTGGTTTAAGAGGGGGTGGAATGAATTTACTGCACGTGGCTGTAACGTTGTTATTCCATTCCCTCTCTATTGAGATATCTTCCCGCGCAAAAAAGGATAGAACAAGCCAAAACATTTTTTGTAACATAATTTCGCTCACCCAAAAAACAAGAAAGAAAAAAAAAGCTGTATATGCCACCATGCTGTTTAAGCCGCGCAAGCCAAAAAAATTTAATTTTGAACTCATATACACCGCGGCTTATATACCCAAAATTACGGTAACTCTTTTTTCAATAAATCAATGCTATTTTCTGTAGAACCAAGACCTATATTTTCATCATCTGCAACACATCTTCATTGATCGCATGCAGTGCTGATTTGATGACGTTGAAATGTTGATGGCATGTCATCATTTTGAGACAAAGATTCCTTAAAAAGGACGAATTTGCTCCTTCATCTGCAGGTTTTAAAACAGCCAACTCTAGTTCAGTAACATAGTGAGCACTACTTATGTCCACATCAGTTTTTTCCAGCTTCCTGGAACATTCAGCAAAACATGTAATTATGTCAAAAAAATTGTTGGTCTCAATCCATTGGTCCTCTGAATGGATACATATAATCAAGAGTTGATTTAAGAAAATTGAGCTAAAAATTGGAATTCCCGAAAATGATCATAGAAATTTTTTTTACAAGTTTCATTCATGTTTTTTTTTATTATTATTATTTATTTATGTGCTGCTGCCTGTTTTGCGGTTTATGAGTTCTTAACAACGTCTAAGAAACTTTATCTTTCACAGAAATTAGGAAGCGGGGTGTTTTTCTTGAGGTGCTATTAAAAACATACCGGTTACAGTAAAAAGTACTTTGGAAGGCAGATAATATGAAAAAAAAGTCTTCGCGTTTTGCTGGCCATGATAAGTCGATATAAATCAGGAAAAACATCCAGGTTGTCGGTTATTCGGGGTTCAGTTGCCACTCATTTTGCCAAATTAAATTCCCTGAGTTTTCCCATCTGCAGACAATAGTATTTTTAAAAGCCACACAAACTGTATTTGAACTGGATGAACAGTATTGCAGAAACAACACGGACAAAACTTGATCTAAATCATCTGCTGACGGTAAGATGCAAAAAAAAGCAGTCTAACACAGGGAAAAAAATCTGCACTAATCTAGTAAACATCAGAACTGACATAAAAAAAAAGTGCTTATGCACAGGAATACTAACACAGTAAGACCTCAAAAATCCAGAATCGTCCAGATTTTCCATTTTTAGAAGTCTATGGATTACAGAGTTCAGATAAAATTCAAACTTAATATCAACCAAATACACTATAAAATGCTATTTTTGGTAAAAATAATGACAAAAAGTAATTACATTTTTATGCTTTTAAGTGAAAGACTCAGTCAGCATTAATTTGAACAATAAATTGTGTTTCATTTTAGCTGTGTGTGTGTGTGTGTGTGTGAGAGAGAGAGAGAGAGAGAGAGAGAGAGAGAGAGTGAGAGTGAGAGTGAGAGTGAGAGAGAGAGAGAGAGAGAGAGAGACTTAAAATTCAAATTTGAAATGGAAGGGTTTCTCCCCACCTGTGTTTGTAAATGGAGGGGATTGAACATTTCGGGCGGGGAGTTTCGAATATGTGACTTATTATATAAAAATTAAAAGTCTGCGGGCAAGCGGTGGCAATTTTTAAAAAAATATAAGCTACACTTGGTTTATAAAATGATCAGGTGAAAATGGTCAAAAAGTTTACTACATTCAATCTAATACAAAATATCATGATTCATTTTACAAAAACAGAGTTGTTTGTTTTGTAGTACATTGGTATAAAATTGTGCCTGAATTATTTGTGTATGTCTTTCATTCCTTGCCACAGTTAGCAAGCTAAAATCACACTTTTTTTTTCTGAGGGTTTATCTGGCCCAATTTCAGAAATATGCATTAAGATTTTTGTTTTTTGACTTAAAAACAAAATGTACTCTGAATTTTGACTAAATTCTGTTTTGTGTGTTAAAGCCATGTTCACATGGTACATTTGTTTAATGCAACACAAGACGGACTTGTAGAAAACCTTTGACTCTTATGGAAATGTGTGCAGATGGTTGCTCATAAAACTCTTACAAAACTTTGGAAATTGGCACATATATATTTTTCATTCTTTACAGCTATCTATGTTTGAATAATGAATATTCCATACCTGCATCTTCATTCATTTTTGAAAAAAAAAAAAAAAACTGGTCTACAAGACTTTTGAAAAACTGCACGGAAACTTGTGTTGTGTGTGTGTGTGTGTGTGTGTGTATTGCTTTATAGATTCAGGTTCTACACACTCAAACTTCAGAGAGTTCCATAAAGGAGGAAGGAAATCTGCAGCCCATCTCAGACAAAAAAGATGAAATAACCTTTTACTTGACATTGTGATGTGCAGGTTTTAGCATTACAAGGGTAAACTAAATTATTATTTTTGAACATGTTTCCCTTCAGCTCTGAAAAAAAATAGCTTTTCTTGAACACAACGAGATGTTTGCAGTTCAAATATTCGAGACCTGCTTGATTCGCCCATTCTTCTGATACAAGGAATGTCCAGTTTTTTCACTTTGCAACTATTTATGGGGGGTCAAAATAACATTTAACAATAATATTGGACAGTGGGATCTTCGCAAAAAAAAAAAATTATGATTACCTAAAAATCTTTGCTTTGTCCGACTTCCGTTTTTGGAAAATTTCCCTCCATTTTCAAGCTGAAACACAATCAGTTATTGACCAAAATTATATTTTACAATAACACTGAGCAGAGAGAATATTGTGAGAAAAAAATTATAATTACGGATTAAGTCTGCAGTTCGTCTAACTTCCGTTTCGAAAGTTTTGAAAGGTGGAATTTCGTCCGCAGCCAAAAATCGGCCCACCTTCTACTGCCACACACATACACCAATCCCCTCCCCCTCCAAATTCTCTTCAATTTTGCATCGTTCTTGAGAATGACGCAAATGATGACAACAAAGGCGAAGTTCCTCGAATATGTGGATGAAACTTGTGCCTAAAGTCTACAAGAAAATTTTCTCTCTACCGAACTTCCATTGCCGGAAATTGTTGTCTACACTTTCAAGCTGAAATACAAACATTTATGCAATAAATTGATATTTAGTAACAATACTGGACAGAGGAAACTTCGCGAGAAAAAGAAAGTACGATTGCAGGAAAAATCTTCACTCAGTTTACCTTTCGTTTTTGGAAGTTCTGAAACAGAATACGACCCCCTCACACACTAATCATCTAAAAAGAAAATATTATTTTCAGTTTTGCATCGGTTTGGAGTATAACCGAATTGATGGCGGAAAAAATGGAATTCCGCAAATCCAACGAAGAATCTCAGCCTGTATATAATTTATGACTACAAAACTTGTGGTTTTGAGATTAAATAAAAATACCAACGTTTACCACAATTAATCTCATGCCTGATTCGTAACTGTCCGCGATATGCAAAATGAACTTCTCATGCGGCTACATACAGAAGCTAATTCACGTGTCCGTAAACTGATTATATTCTCGACATGAATGATGTATTTGATTGCAAATTTTTGGAACTCTGAAGGGTCCGTTTCTAAAGCACATAATTTTACAAAGGATATGTTTTTAACACTCAAATTTTGTGAATGGTTGAAAAACGGATCCAAGATTTTATATTTTTACATATATATATGGGATGTAAGGTCAGGTGATGCGTAACATCACAGCCTCTCCTTGACAAGTGTCAACCCCGCCTTCTCGTGGTGCATCCTGTTCACACTAAAGGGGCTCTGACGACCGCCAATAGCGGTATAACTATACCATCGGGATTAGAGGAAATGCTATCCCACACTCACCAACCCGCTTGGCCAGCGTGGTGAGTTATGGCCAAACACCTCCAAAATGACTCTACAACTTAAATCTTGACCCTCAGTCTCCGGCAGCTGAAATGCACCTGGCCAAGGCAGCGGCCAGTGCGACATGAAGGCAGAGGGTGCTAAGAATCACTGGAGAATAACCGGAGGACCGGACTAGGCTGCCATCTGATGCTGACCTTGGCTACGTATAATGGACGCTCCCTATCTTCTGATTCAAGGCTTCTTGAATTGGAAGAGGAACTACAAAGGATCAAGTGGGACATGGTTGGGCTAAGTGAGGTAAGGAGAAAAGGAGAAGATCTCGTTGAACTGAAAAGTGGAAATCTCTTCTACTATCGTGGGACAGATACTGGTAGAACTAGTGGTGTTGGATTTATAATAAACAAGAAACTGAAGGATAAAGTGGTAGAAGTTGAAAGTTCCTCTGACAGAGCTGCACGACTCGTTATCCAACTCTCGAGAAGATACCAGGCTCAGATTATTCAAACTTATGCACCCACGACAAGTCATCCTGAAGAAGAAATTGAAGAATTTTATGAGGAAATTTGTCATCTAAATAATAAAGGTAAGCAGCACTTGAAGATAATTATGGGAGATTTCAATGCAAAAATAGGGCAACGGCAACAGAATGAAACTTCAGTAGGTAAATTCGGTCACGGCAACAGAAACCAGCGTGGAAATACTCTCGTTGAGTTTGCAGAGGCAGAAGGGTTTTTCATCTTGAACACCTTTTTCAAGAAAAAGCCACACAGGAAATGGACATGGAGACATCCAAATGGGACGACAAGTGAAATTGATTTTATTATGTGTAACAAAAAATTCGTCATAGAAGACTGCAGTGTGCTGAACAAGTCCAACACAGGTAGTGACCATAGACTGGTGAGATGTAAGATGCACCTCAACACTAAACTCGAACGTGGCAAGCTCATAAGACAAACAAAATGTTTTGACATAACCAACCTTAAAAAACACCATAATACCTTCAAGTTGGAACTGAAGAACAGATTCTCTGCTTTAGAAGGCCTAACATCGGAAGAAGTGGATATTTCTGAAGTTAAAAGAAAAGTAATCAGAGCTCTTATGGAAACAGCAACAAAATTAGCTGGGTCTAAGAACAAGTTGCAGGTGAACAAATTATCAGGAAAAAACCAAAATGTTGATGCAAAAAAGAAAGAGAGATGAGGACAACTAAAGAAGATGCGACTTCCAAAGTGGAATATATAGAGCTATGCAAGACAGTACGAAAAAGTATTGTTGAAGACGTAAAGAAATTCAACTGTGAACTAGTGAGGAAAGCAATTGGAAACAACCAAAGCCTAAGGATAGCAAACGGACATCTCAGTAAGGGAAGAAAACAGATTATGGCACTGAGAAAAGAAGATGGTTCTGTAAAAAGAAATAGAGGCAAAATTTTGACAAGAGTGAAAGATTTCTACTCCAAATTATATCAAAGGGATGACACATGTACTCCAGACATCATGAAAGGTACCAGAGTTCTTCCAGTCCTCCCAGCAGAAGTTGAACATGCAATCAAGAACATGAAGTGGGGGAAAGCTCCAGGAGAAGATGGAATTACTATAGACATCATACAAGAAGCAAGTGGAGAAATCAAAACAGTACTAGCCCAAATTTTCACTCGATGCCTTAATGAAGGGAAGATTCCTGAGGATTGGGACAAAGCTACAATGATCCTGCTACATAAAAAAGGTGACATTGAGGATCTCAGGAACTACAGACCTATCAGCCTCCTCTCAGTGGTTTATAAAATCTTCACTAAAGTTCTTTCACACGGCTTGAAGGTAACACTGGACATGGCTCAACTGAGAGAACAAGCTGGATTCAGGAGTGGCTACAGCACAATAGATCATATCCACGTATTGAGAGAACTAATTGAAAGAGCGAGGGAATATGAACTTCCATTGTGCATGGCTTTTATCGGTTATGAAAAAGCCTTTGATTCGGTGAAACCATCAGCAGTTACAATGGCTCTGAAATCCTGCGGTATTGAAGATGCATACATTAATATTATTAATAACATCTATGAAAATGCAAGTGCAAAGATTCTGCTATTTGAAAATACAACACACATAAAAATTGGAAAAGGAGTGAGACAAGGTGACACCATATCTCCGAAGCTCTTTAATGCCACATTGGAAATTGTCTTTCAATCACTGAACTGGGAAAAGAAAGGGATAAAGATTAATGGAGATTATCTAACCCACCTTCGTTTTGCTGATGACATAGTCATTTTTACAACTACCCCATCAGAGCTGCAGAGTATGATCCAGGAACTTGCTGACAAGAGTAAAGAAGTGGGATTAAAAATGAACTTTCAGAAGACAAAAGTGATGTTCAATACTTTTACAAGAAATGAAGATTTATCGATTGATGGAGAAAAGCTGGAGATAACAGACACGTACGTTTATCTTGGACAGCAGATATCAAGTGAGGGTCACATTGATGAAGAAATTAATCGGCGTACAAAACTTGCCTGGAGATCTTTTTGAAGAAACAGCATAATTTTCAAGAGCAATATGCCATTATGTCTTAAAAGAAAAGTGTTTGATCAATGCATCCTTCCAGTGCTTAGGTATAGTGCAGAGACGTGGACCTTAGCTAAAGGAGACATACAAAGGCTGCAGACAACTCAAAGAGGCATGGAGAGAGTTGCATGCTTGATGTAACCAAGAGAGATAAGAAAAGGAACTTGTGGATCAGAAAAATGACAAGAGTGGAAGATATCATGATCAGAGTTAAATCCCTGAAATGGCAATGGGCTGGACATACTGCCAGAAGGACAGACCATCGATGGACAGCCAAAATTTTAGAATGGATTCCAAGGGACAGGAAAAGACCCAGAAGAAGACCAGATGGGAGATGGATGGATGAAATTCGAAAGTATGCGGGAGTGACATGGAGGAGACTGGCACAAGACAGACCGTTGTGGAGGAAACTTGTGGAGACCTTCGTCCAGCAGTGGATTGATAATGGTTGACAATGATGATGATGATATATATATATATATTCTTAAAATTTCATAGGACGGAAGACACCCTCCTTGCAACTTTATTTCGACAGGAATCCCTCCCAGAATTTTAAACCTTGGAGAGAGAAAGAGAGAGAGATAGTAAATGCAGGCTTTCAGCGAACATTCATTAAAAATAATAAAAAACAAAATGCCTAACTTCTACAGTTTTCATCGGATTTTGACGAAATTTCACAAGGGAGTTTATTTTGGTCTGTCGTGGTTGCTCTAAAATTTGCGTTCCGTTATTTAAAAAATTGGAGAATTTGTTTTTTCATAAAAATTTCTCCCAGTACGATTTTCCCAACGCAGGCAGTTGAGCCTTCCAACCACCGGCAACAAAGGATTCGTTGTCAAAGGGAAGAAGCTTTCATCCACATTTACAACCATGCAAACTTCATTACCCCACGATGACCCATCACCCATGGCACATTCTTTGTGATCAAAAACAGACTCCCTCGCCTTTTTTATAAACTTTTCTGCTGTTCAAACAGAATGAAAAAAGTGATGGCCGACTTCTGTACATTTGGAGTAAAATTTTTCAACAACATGGGAGTTCCACGCAAGTCTTTTGTTTTGTTTTTTCTGTACAGTACAAGTTCAATTTTTTTCAGTACAGGTCACCAGAATTGGCAATTTAATCAAACATTTTTAGTCATTACGAGGATGAAGTTTATCGCCAGTGGCAACCTGGCGACCGTGATTCTGGATATTTAGCAGCCAATGTGTGTGAAATGGACCTTTAGGGCAAAATATTAAAATATTGGACTTTGAACCTAATGAAAACAAGAGACTTAAGTAAAGAAAGTTTTTATATCTAGAAAAAGTTCCGTTAATGAACCTTCAAAAATTATAAATAGCATTTTCAACAATTTAATTCAAAATAGTAGACTTACAAAATACATAAGGAAAATATTTTAATTTAAAAACTGGCAACTGCAAGAAGGACCTAGCAATAAAAAAATTTCTTTCTGTGAAATGAAACATCACCCTGCTAACGACATTTTGCTTCACATTACACAACTGCAACGCATCTTCATTCCTCACACAACGCGTTCGGATCGTGTGAGGAATGAAGATGTGTTGCAGTTGTGTAATGTGAAGCAAAATGTTGTTAGCAGGGTGGAGACTAATATGCTTTGGTGGTTTGGCCATGTTGAAAGAATGAGTGATGAGATGATTACTAAGAATTTTTTTTTAGCCCAAGTGGCAGTAAGGAAAGGCAGAGAAATGCCAAGAAAGTCGTGGGAAGATCAGATTCAGGAGTGTCTGCATGAGAAAAAGATTATGAGTATGAAGTATAGAAGGTCTTGTGTACGTCGTATGTCAGTGCAGCCCGAGTTATGCATCAAGATTACTGTAAATGGAGAAGTTTGATACGGCAACATAATCATAATAATCAGTTTAAAATTTATCAGACAGTATGTATTTCTTTCTGGAACTAACCTCTGAATCTCAGAGAACAGCTTAGTGATATGTATGTATGTATGTATGTATGTATGTATGTATGTATGTATGTATGTATGTATGTATGCATGCATGTATGTATGTATGTATGTATGTATGTAACGTATCCTATATTTTGAAAACAGGCCTTGATAAAATCAAGAGGCACGAAACGTCTGTAAAACCAAAAGAACTTAAATGTGAAAAATAGTTGCACATTCTCACGTTAAAATAGATTTAAATATATTAACCTGAGTAAAGCCTTGAATAAATGTTTTAATTGCGGTAAATAACATTTTTATTTTTCTAATCTACAAGCAAAAACTATCTGCAAAATCTGCTAATAATTTGTAAACTATCTGCGTATGGTGTACACGCGTACGTCTGTATTCTGCTACTCTGCTTGTTGTGGCATTGACCACAACTCTACCAGAGACGTCAGTCCAAGATCCATGCATCTCATGTTGCGCTCCCCTGCATACCACCTTCCATAGGCATTAAATCCTGGGGGCCACTAGATGGTTCCAAATCTTGTGGGCCCCTAGATGGTTCCAAACTCAGATAAGTGTTCCTTGACCTATGCCATGATCCATGCATCTCATGTTCCGCTCCACTGCATACCAGTTTCCATAGGGGTTAAATCCGGGGATCTTGGGGGCCACTAGATGGATCCAAACTCAGATAAGTGTTCCTTGACCTATGCTAAGATCCATGCATCTCATGTTCCGCTCCACTGCATAATATATATGCATAATATGTGTTCCTTGACCTATGCCAAGATCCATGTATCTCATGTTTCGCTCCACTGCATAATAGTTTCCATAGGGGTTAAATCTGGGATCTTGGGGGCCACTAGATGGTTCCAAACTCAGATAAGTGTTCCTTGACCTATTACAAGATCCATGCATCTCATGTTCCGCTCCCCTGCATACCAGTTTCCATAGGGGTTAAATCCGGGGATCTTGTGGGGCCACTACATGGTTTCAAACTCAGATAAGTGTTCCTTGACCTATGCCAAGATCCATGCATCTCATGTTCCGTTCCACTGCATACCAGTTTCCATAGGGGTTAAATCCGGGGATATTGGGGGCCACTAGATGGTTCCAAACTCAGATGTGTTCCTTGACCTATGCCAAGATCCATGCATCCCATGTTCCGCTCGACTGCATACCAGTTTCCATAGGGGTTAAATACGGGGATCTTGGGGGCCACTAGATGGTTCCAAACTCAGATAAGTGTTCCTTGACCTATGCCAAGATCCATGCATCTGATGTTCCGCTCCACTGCATACCAGTTTCCATAGGGGTTAAATCTGGGGATCTTGGGGGCCACTAGATGGTTCCAAACTCAGATAAGTGTTCCTTGACCTATGCCAAGATTCATGCATCTCATGTTCCGCTCCACTGCATAATAGTTTCCATAGGGTTTAAATCCGGGATCTTGGGGGCTACTAGATGGTTCCAAACTCAGATAAGTGTTCCTTGACCTATGCCAAGATACATGCATCTCATGTTCCGCTCCACTGCATACCAGTTTCCATAGGGGTTAAATCCGGGGATCTTGAGGGCCACTAGATGGTTCCAAACTCAGATAAGTGTTCCTTGACCTATGCCTGGGTGCTTGCGGCCCAATGGAACAGTGGTTTGTCCTACTTGGACAGACCACCTACTGCAGGATGCACGAAGGCCATGAAAGCATGTAGGTCACTAGCTAGCACATGCTGGTAGCATGCAGCAGTTAAGCACCTCTCCAGGCACACTAAGGGACCTAATGCATCCCATGAGGCTCCCTAAACCATCACAAAGCAACCACTGTTTTGAACAGAGCCAACGTGGCATGACGGGGCCAGGGTTTCATGCTGTTGACACCACACTCGCACCCTCCTGCGTGCTCAGTACTGATGAAAACGGGAATTATCTGACAACATGATGTGGCACCACTCAGCAGAGGTACAGTTTTGATGTTCCTGACACCACACGAGATCTTCAGCTCCCGTAGCCCAGGGTATGCAGCGCGTACCATACCGTTTGCTCGCTGATACTGCTTGGACCTCCAGCATTTAACTTGGACGTCATCTGTGCCACCATTGCCAAGCAGTTGGTCTGTACAAGCTTGAATAGTCTATATCGACCACAGTCATCAATGGCATGTGGTTGGCCACTGCTTTTTCTCTCGGCACTGGTACGTTCGTTAATGGTATACTCACAGTACAGCGTTGATAAAATTGCACTCAGAATCCTAGGGTTCCTTTTGGGCGATAGAATGGCCCATCTGTCTTGCGCCGACAATGCATCCATGATCAAAGTCACTCAGATCACCACGTTCACCCATGGTCATTTATTGCAATTCACTGTTGGGAAACCCTGCTGTCCACCTATTTATCTCATGTGTTCAGTTTGGGTCTGTTTTACTCTGCACGGGGAATGGCTGTGTAAACAACCCATCTGTAATATTTTGTCTACTGGGTATATCTTGTAGAATAATAATAAAATACTGCAAATGTACATTTTTTTAAATAAAAATATGGATCTTCATCTCCTGAATTACTATTGCATTTAACCTGAGATTATCATTTGGATTTAGGCTCCTAATTCACTACATTCTTTATATTTTATCATCCTCCCCCCCTCCCCGCTGGCTCTTTGGCCAAACAGTCATAAAAACCAATCAACCAACCCGTTTTGGCATTTCATTTTAACAAATTTGATAAAATGGTACCTGTAACTTGATAAAATCAATGTTCTGTACAGAGAGAAAGGTATGTTTGAATATAAGTGGATATCATTATATATTGTGGAAACCGATACTTTAAAAATGATACATCACAATGCTAAAATTGTCAGCATCGCCCATCCATACTGTCCACATTTCATTACATTCTCAAAACTTTTTTTAATTCATAACAAAAGTTAATGAAAATGAAATTATGATTAAAATAACTTACCAGTTGGGACACACTTGCACTTTACTTTCCATTTTGGATTACAAATGAACACTAGAACTGAAAAATACAAATTACTAACATAAGAGAACAGTTAGATACTTCTTGAAAATGCCACATTATACAGAAAAATGGACTAAGATACATAACTTTTTTATTTCTAACTGAGAGTGGCCCCACCTCAGCTCAGGCAGGGCATGTCAGGTGACCATTTTAGATTTTTTCCAAAAAATTACAGTAGTTATAACTTACTGAAGACATAAAATATCCTGAAAGGACTTTCCTCAAAAAGTTTTTCTCTTCTTATTATGTTTTAAAGTTTGGCTAAAAATTAGCTATCTTTGAAAAATGGGGGAAATGCAGTGTTTTAAGACGAGCGCTGCTTCCAAACTATTTAATCTATTCACTTATTATTTTTATTTTGTAGCTATTGAAGTGCATTCTAATGCGGCATACATAGTTTGAATAAACTTAATGACGTTATTAATAAAGAAAAAAATAATTTTCTTCTTAAAAAATTTGCTTGTTTTGCATTTTGGGAAATTTTCTCACACTAAATTATTTTTTAGGTAAATAAGGATGGCAATTGGAAGTCCCTCTATGATAGTTTTACAGTAAATTTTATTTTAAACCTGGGATGCATGCAGTCCATAAAATTCTATTTTAAGTTATGCGGAAGTTTTTTTTTTTTTTTATTGGAGGTTTAACGACCACCGTGAGCAACTCAATGGGCTATAAGCAGTCGCCCGTCCCTAATTTAGGGTCACTGGTTCCAGGGAAGGGAGAGAGCCAGTGCCGTAAGACAAACACAACATCCATGCCTCACCGGGATTCGAACCCAGACCCCGTTCGGACGAATGATCAGAGGCCATCGCTTAGACCACTGCGCCACCGGGGCGGCTATGCGGAAGTTTAAAAATGCTCATTGTTTGAATGGCAGTAACTCAAAAACCCCATTTTTTTTAAACTCTGACAATGTGCCCATTTGATGTCCTATCAGTTGTTAAACTGCATATTGTAGAATAGTGTGTTTTTGCCTGGTAAATTTTATATATTTTTTTTTAAATTACATGCTTTCAACATTTACGCATTGTTACATAATACAGCACAAAATGCAAAAGATTGCCCATATTTGACTGAAAACATTGTTTAATTGTTTTAAAAGTTTAAACATAGGTTACATTTGTTTTATATATAAGTTACATTGTTTTTCAGTTTCCAAAGTTTAAACATAGGTTACTGCCACTGGTGTTTGATTAGTACAATTACATTATACACTGCCTGACAGAGAAAATGCCAGACCACAAAGGCGTGAACACAGCGCCATGCAAATTGCGGGGTGGGTGTACATGTACAAGTTATGCAAATGATTGCATTTGCAAGCCAATCATACAAACGGTGCGTGGGATATAAGCGGACAATTGTATTGGAGGCCATCAGTCAATTGGAGATCATGGACAATTGTGAGGCCATTAGTTGAGACATTGTCACAGCCACAAAAAGTGAGTGGTTCTGCTGTAGCTGTGTCTGGAGAATGAACAAGGGGTGCCAATGCTGTTAAGATGCCGTCGTACGCGGTTCCGACAAATGGATGAGTTCATGAGAGGTGTCAATGTAGGCCTTCATACCGCCGAACGGTCTTTGCATCATATTGCGGAAGAAACACAATGCGATGCCACAACTGTTGGTCGCATTTGGAGACAGTGGTCCAAGGAAGGGACTGTGCAACGTCATATGGGGACCGGATGATGGAGACGGACGTCCGAGCGCACCGATCTTTGCATTTGACGTCATGCCGTAGCAGACCCACAGGCCACAACAGGCGAGTGCGAGAAAATTTCCCAAAATGCAAACGGGGAAGCTTGGAGGCTCCGATATTGACGCAGACAGTGTTGCGCCACTTGGCTGCATCTGGTTTGCTGTCCAGCCACCGTTGGAAAGGCTACCCTTAACAGTGAGCCGTTGTCGTCAGTGCTTGGCTCAAGCTACGTGGGGTGCCAAATGGAACAGTATGGTGTTCAGCGACAAATCACGGTTCTGTCTCACCA
This sequence comes from Macrothele yani, assembly GCA_039090855.1. Taxonomy (NCBI): domain Eukaryota; kingdom Metazoa; phylum Arthropoda; class Arachnida; order Araneae; family Macrothelidae; genus Macrothele; species Macrothele yani. The sequence continues at coordinate 100,796,611 of CM077004.1, read as the reverse complement.
TGGATGATTACCGTGTGAGAGTCTGGGGGCGACATGGCCAACGAACGAATTTCTCCGCCACTGTGGAGCGGCCATGGCCCGGCAATGTGGAATCATGGTTGAGTGGAATCACCAGCGTTGAGTGGCTGTTGTGGAACCAACAGCCACTCAACGCTGGTACACATTACGGGCACATTGACGGCACACCGCTATGTTGACAAGGTGCTGCTGCCTGTGGCACTACTGTACCTGTAGGGCATCCCAAGCTCCATTTTTCAACAAAATAATGCCTGGCAGCATACCGCTCGGATCAGCCTGAATGCTTTACATGGTGTGTGGATGCTTCCGTGGCCAGCACGATCCCCCAACCTCTCGTCCATCGAGCATCTGTGGGACACGATTGGACATCGGTTGAGTACCCTCCCACCAGCCCTTGTGAAACTGCTGAAACTTCTACTAGCCAATGTGGCTAGTGAAATAAAAATTTTACTAGCCAAATGCAGGGGCGGTTCGTCATTAGGGGCCAGAGGAGCCGGGCCCCACCTAAACCTTTCTGTTTCTAGAAATATTTTTTTTTTTTTTTTTGCCCTGATTCTTATTCTCTCTCTTAACTACATGGTGATAAACCTTTCCCTTCGAAAACCATTACCTAAGGGAACAGTTTCCTTCAAAAACGAAAAACTATTCCATGAGGAAAGAGATCACGTTCAGAGTGTGAGGTTATTGTAGCATCACTACGCAAGCGAAGAGGAGACAATTTCCTCCCCGTCTCAATCAGTATTCAGACTTACATACAACACTGTCTTAACCGCGTGTGCAAAAAAAGATCTGGCCCCCACGCTAATTTGATTGGCCGGGAGAGTATCCATTTTCTTAACGCTGTGGGTTGACAGAGATGCTTATCCCAACCACAAGCTCAAGGATGGCGGGAGGATTTCAAATATCGTAGCAAAGTTCAGTTAGTTGTTTTTTCTGTGTATGTCCCTCTCGATGATGTGCTGTTCCTTTGTCTCGTGACTGTTTTGCTTGTCAAGTACAATGAATGGAGTGGATATTTTGTTAAAATCTCCTTTCTTTGCTTTAAATCTGGAAGAAAAGCTTCACTTAAAAAAACTCAGTGCTCATCACTCCAATAATTTTTAGTTTGAGCTTCACTTAAAAAAAACACAGTGCTCGTCAGCCCAAGAATTTGAGTCGAAAAGCTTCATTTAAAAAACTCGATGCTTATCAGCCCAACAATTTGAGTTTCCAAGAGTATGAAGTTTACAAAGCGCTTTGCAGAACTAATTTCAGTTTTAACTAAGATGATTTTCTATGTTAAAAATAAGTAAATAAATGAGAAAACCTGTAAGTATAATTTGCACACGAGTACATATATGTTTTTAGGTTTCACAAGTTCTTAAAAAAAAAGGTTAAACCTTTCAAATAATGCAAATGGTACTATGGTACTCATTCTACACTGAAGAGCAATTGAATTAGAGATACCTGTCTAGTAACGTGTAGCACCACCTTTCGTTCTGATGATGGCAGCGATTTGTCTCGGCATGGACTCCACAAGACACCGGAAGCATTGGGAAGCCAAATAGATCCACGACCCTTGAACAAGCTCCCACAGTTAATGAAGATTTGATGGAGGGGGTGAGAGCCTCGAACATCTCTCTCAATGGCATCCCAGATGTGCTCGATGGGATTGAGGTCAGGTGACCTAGCTGGAAAAGGAAGCGAGGTCACGTCAGTGGAGTGTTCATTCAACCATTCGGATACAATTCGGGAGCGATGGCACGGTGCATTGTCTTGTCGCAGGATAAGGACCCCAGTGGGATGTTGAAGATGCACAAACGGGAGCAGATGGTTATCCAGGATATCCCGGTAATGTTGACCTGTGAGGGACGACGTCACATGTACCAGGGGCCCCATTTCAGTCCACGTAAACAGTCCCCAGACGAGAATGCCACCCCCTCCAGCTTGAAGAGTACCCTGCTGGCAAGAAGGATCCATGGCTTCATGTGGTTTGCGCCGTACTTGTATCCTGCCGTCTACATGCACCAACGTGAATCTCGACTCATCAGTCCAGGCAACATTTTTTCACATGTCTAGGGTCCAGTGGCGATGTTCCCACGCCCATGCTAATCTCTGCACCCTGTGATGTGCGGTCAGCAGCGGTACCCTTGTGGGACGATGGCTTCTGTACCCCATAGTGAGGAGATGGTTCTGGATGCTGTGGCTGCTTACACGTTTTTGTGCACCAGCGTTAAATTGCCGAGTGATTTCTTGCACTGTGGCCCGTCAATCCGCTGTTACAATGCGAGCTAGCCGACAATGACCCCGTTCATCCACATGCTGTTGTCCACGGCAGTTGGCCCTTGCAGGGATGGTTTTACCGGATTCGATGTACTCACGGTGCACCCGTGACACAGTGGCTAGTGAAAATCTCAGTGCCTGCACGACTTCCGAGATGGAGTGACTCATTCGTCGGGCCCCGACAATTTGCCCACGATCAAATGCGCTTAGATCCTTCGTCTTACACATACTACATCCAACTCTTACCGATTCCCGTCGCTTCACTCCTTATATTGTCAGATCGCTGAATACGTCATATCATTTCCGTTTACAGGGCCGCCCACAGCGACACATTTGCATAACGCCAGCTGTCTCTAATTCAATTGCTCTTCAGTGTATATGGGACGAAATTGATGAAACATTCCATCCCTGCATATATTTGGAGTTATTTTTTCACTACATTTTTTTATCCTGTGATTATTCCTCAGTTGAGAAATCTGAAGAAACGCAAAGCACAACTAACATAAATTAATGCTCATATGTTTTAAGGTAAAAAATTTTATTTAAGGAGTTTTAACATTTTTCTGTTAATAGCTATGCACTCTATTCTGACGAATTTTTTTTTTTTTCATGTGCAATAGTTGACACATTCCTATCTGATTTGGGCATTGTGAGTCAAGGTGGTAAACAGAGGCAGAGTAAAGGATTCTTATGGGTGGGGTGGGGGGTCTAAATAATTAGCCTCATAATGACGACTGTTTTTTTTTTATTCCACTGTTTGACTTCGGCTACTGGCCCCACCTGTTTCAGTTGCCACGAGCCGCCACTGGCCAAATTACAAATTCTACTGGCCATGCAAAGTTAAAAAAATAATGATTCAGTAACTTCTCTACTTACGTTTCTATGAAATTAAATGGCTTAATGTTTTGTTTTTTTTTTTTTTTTGTGCTAATGAGAGACCCCTCCTCCATTAATTTCATAAAAACAGATTTAGAGCAGTTACTGCATAGGATCATTAGATTGACTGCAAATATTGCACATGCTTTTGTTCCGAAATGATTGATTTTTTGACAATTCATTTTCAGTGCTCTTACTATCTTAATTTACACATACATAATTTCTTTTCTAAAGGCCATTGATGTTAGATGTCTAATTTCTTTAATAATATTTAAAACAAAGGGACAAAAGCTAGGATGGGTATATATATATATAATCTTGCTGACTGAATGAATTGTCTAAATTAAAGCTAAATTCTAGACGTTTAGGCAATGATGTTGTTAGCAATCAACTAAGGAACCTATAATGCACAATTCAGTTCCTCTCCTTAGATACCCCAAAAAAAGGTTATATTTTTTTTTTAATATTTAAAAAAAAAGCAAAAAAACACCTAGAAAAATATCTTAAGAATAATTATATAGATAGTTTTTTTAAAGATATAATATAAAAAAATATTAATAGTTAAAGTTCAAAGGTTTGGGAGGAATGGTGATATTTGGGTATCATAATACTTTTTGAACTCTTGGGAGCAGGGAAATGCCTCCCTGCTAACAAGAAGGGCATTTTAGTATTCTGGTCTGCACTGATAAATTGTAAAGGATTTTTCAGTGCATTAATTCTGGTTTTTGAAGTCTAACCAGGCTTAAACTGCTCACACCAAGAAGGTTCTGAATTTGGACGCTAGCTGGCGCTGCAAAGGGCCTGCCCCTGAATTAAGTTAGTTCACCCCATAGATGTAGCAGTAGTGCATTGTTGTCTTCAGGCATGGTAATAGTTGACCAAGAAGGTTCTGAATTTGGACGCTAGCTGGCGCTGCAAAGGGCCTGCCCCTGAATTAAGTTAGTTCACCCCATAGATGTAGCAGTAGTGCATTGTTGTCTTCAGGCATGGTAATAGTTGCTCTTGCTACTTTTCTATCTTTTCTTTCAGGATTTTTTTGGGGGCTCTTTTCACCACTTACAAGCAGGCTATGTGATTGGGATTAGTATTTTGCTTGATTCGAACTTTCTGTAGCATTTCATTAATCTTTTTGTTGCTTGTAATTATATTGGTGGTTCTGGGCCTTCCTGTGGGCCAAAATGATAAAAGAAGTTTGTTGTATATATATCGCTGGTTATTGACAAGCAAGGCACAAGGTTATACCTTATTTTAACTGTAAGTTAGTTTTTATATATTATAGGATTTGTGGGTTTGCACTATGGTTCATTTTTTATATTTTCTTGTGTATGTTGGGCTTAATAATTTTTTCTGGTGCTTGAAACCATGCCCTTTGGTATATTCATTTATTATTATACTTTTTTTCCTGCAGCCTTGTTTTTATTTAGCTTTTAGCTGTGGATATTGGGGTTTTTGGTTTGCAACTATGTTGCTTGCAACTTTGTCTTTTTGTTCACTCTTGGAGTTAGAACTGTTTTTTCTGGGTTTGTGTTGAGGGAGTTTGTACTCCTTTTTCCTAAATATGGCTGTTGCTTACTTTTCATTTTGGTTGGTTGCATTTTTTGTTTTAATTTATTTTGGTTTATGATTATTTTTTATAAAAAAAATTTTTTGTAATTACTGGTTATTTTTGGCTGGTAGTTTGTTTATTTTTTTGTGACAAGTTTCATGTATCCCTTTGGGACATTTATTGGTTGGATTTTAATTGCTCACTTTTTTCTTTTTTTAATTTCTGTTGTGAGGTCGGGCAAATGTGTTTTAGTTTGCTGGGTTCAGGTTTTTATTAGTTTTCTCTTTTATTGACATTATTCCCCTAAATTTAATTGGTCCTTTTAGCAAACTAAAATAGCAGAAACCCACAATTCTCTGGTCTTAGTAGATTAGTGAGTGTTTTCTTGTTGCTTGCCCTTGACGAAGCCAACAAGAGGGCAGTCATTAATATGCTTCCCTGCATTCTTTATTCAGTACTTTGCATAGTTTGAAGCTAGACTGGTTCGGATGGTGTATTTGGTTATTGGTGGTCTTTCTATTATTTTTGTTTCTCTTGTTCAAAATTTTGCTTTGTTTTGCACTATTGTTATTTGATCTTTCTCTTATGGAGCCTCTGGCACTAATGAATTTCAAATCTGTTCACTGGCTTTTGTTTTTCACATTATTTGCTTTTTCTATATATATATATATATATATAAGGTGGCACTAATAATGTTGATACAGTTTACCACTGGTATGTACTGTGCCTGATCTCCCCATCGGAGTATCTGCCCACCACAACTGAATAGCATTTTGAGGATCAAAATCTTCAACTGAAGGCCTATTGCATCTAATCAGCTTAAGTGATTTAAAGTGTGACTATTCAGACATGCCTGATTACTTGTTTTTATGAAGTTCTTTGCTGAAAAGTCGTGCTCACAAGGAGCAAGCAGTACTACATGGCATTATCTTATAAACATTGATATAACAGTTGTTTATTTTTGTTCAGGGTATATGCGGCTAAACAGAAATTCAAAGATAATTTTTTTACATGCAGATTTTTTTTTTTTTTTATTGGAGGTTTAACGACCACCGTAAGCAACTCAATGGGCTATAAGCAGTCGCCCGTCCCTAATTTAGGGTCACTGGTTCCAGGGAAGGGAGAGAGCCAGTGCCGTAAGACAAACACAACATCCATGCCAGACCGGGATTCGAACCCGGACCCCTTACGGACGAATGATCAAAGGCCAGCGCCTTAGACCACTGCGCCACCGGGGCGGCTACATGCAGATGAAATTATACTTTGTGCAAGGCATACCATGGCAAAGGTTGGCATGGCAAAAATCAAATATACCATGTCAGAGATACATTATACCATGGCTAAGGTTGCTTTAGTAACCTTGACCCTTCGGTTGCTCCAGGCTGATCCATCAGCATAATCTTGTCTTGAAGCCCACCTTCACTTCCATTCATTTTTGAAGCAGCTGCTGGAACACAAATGAGAAAACTGAACTCGATATTCATTCACAATTGGGGGGGGGACAAAATAGTTGTTCACTTGGAGAAAAAAATCTACTGGCCACCATTGTCTACTATATTAAAAAATTTACTAGCCACTACAAATATCTGGTAGCCATTTGGCTACTGACATTCGCAAGGGCTGCCTCCCACCCCCGTAAAATGGAAATGAATTGGAGAATCGGATCAACACATGGTCCACGATACCCCAGGACTTTATTCGGACTATCATTACCTTGATGCCGAGTCAGATTCAAAGCTGTATCACCCAAAATGAGGGCCACACTACGTATCAATCATCCTGTATATTCGGCCACTGGAGCCTAGTCTGTATGTGACAATTAAATAATTTGTTCAGGACCTACTTCGCTATCTGTGTGTGCAGTTTGGTCTATTTTCGAGCATTCCTTCGAGGTGTGGCATTTTCTGTCAGGAAGCGTATTTTGAAGTCCAGCACAAAAACCTTTAATAAAAAAAATTTTAAAAATGCAGAACATGGCAGTATATTTTTGCTGGTTCCATTTCTTTTCAGGTGAATTATTTGCAACCTCATACTTTGCTGATGATGTTCTACTCTCTTTATATTACATTTCAAAATCCAGCAAAATAAAATTTTAATAATTTTTCTAGAAAATTTCTGGAAAGTACGAATGTATTTTTTGCAGAAAAATAGTATGTGAAAAAATTGTGTATTTTGTTAAACTTGTTAATGTTGTAGCCATCTACTGATACTCCTCATAAATTTATAGCATTTTGTCATGAATTGCACAAGCCAGAATGCTGAAACAACAGGTTATGACAGGCTTTTGCAAGTACAAACATTTCCACTGCTTGCTCATGAACAGCCAATCAGCAGCTCTGCTAGCATGATTTGAATCTGTTTTGAATCATGCTAGCATGATTCTGAACAGCAAATCAGAAGCTCTGCTAGGGCACGATTTTGCCAAATAGCAACTAGCAAATTGCTAGCGTAAAAACAAATTTGTTAGTGGAAAAAAAATGGCAGTAGCAAGTATTGCTAGTAAGGTATTTTTCTGGTAAAGGCGTAGTTTAGCGTCCTAAATTATTCGGCTAAAAATTTCGAGAAAAAATTATATACCTATTTCAAAGTATGTAATTTGACAGAAAATGATAAAAAAATCAGCTTTTCAATGCATTTTAAAGATTTGTTACTGTAAAATTTACCTGGCAGCACAGGGATGTTAACAAACCTTACAGCAAACCTGCCCCAGCACTGCCGTGATGTCATCCAAGGCTCTGCTAAAATGAAGGCCATGGTCTTGTGTTTTTAGCATGTATTTTGTAAAAAAAGATCGTGCTTCTGTTATCGGTTTGTCTGTCCTTGTCTGTGGACACCATATCTCTGCAATTATTAGTCTGATTTGATAAATTCTTTTTGCATTGGAAAGCTTGAAATATGAGAATGATGATCCTTTATTTAGTTGTTTTTTTATGATTTACAGTTTTGCTACTATAGGGCACAAATGCAGATATCGAATTCAAAATACATTTTATTCCACATATTTGCGTTTGAACAACCGATTGAAAAAATTTTTACCTTTCGATTCCATTTATGTTGAAGAGTATTTTAGGTATAGTCACTTTTTCCAGTTACACATAGATTTTCCGCTAGGGGTGTAAACCTAAACTGTGTTTCCCCCGACATCTCTACTTCTAAAGCTCTGATTTGAAAATTTCTTTCTGCACTGGAAATAACTCCTGATGGGAAATCTTTTGAATATAACTTCTAATTTTTGGTAAAAAATGGTTTATCCACCAGGGGGTGTAAACCTTAACTTCCGCTTCTGATGTTATTGCAAATGATGTATTCAATCGAGATTTTAAAATCTGAGTTTTTAAAATCTCGATTGAAAAAAATTCGTTTGTGGACCGATACTACTCATGTCTATAAACCTTTTCAGAACATTTTCTACTTAAAATAATGCATGGTTTCTCCGCTATGGGGCGTAGATGTACATCGCTAGGTGGCGTAGATGAAATTACACAAGATAGCAGTTATTCACCATCAAAAGAAAACGAGCATTCCATTGGTTGATGCAACTCTTTGTTTCGCATTTCGAGAAGTTTTTTGATGGCAGATAACGAAGGTCGCAACCAGAGTGGGAATAAACAGTAGGGACAGACTCCAGTTAAGTTCTCTGATTGGCTGACTGGCCAAGCCCAGAACGCAACAGAGATTTAGCATACAATGGATTTCTTTGTTGCTGTTCTTACTTACCAGGAAAGGATATGCTCCTTCATGCAGTACAATCTCATGAATACGAGCATACAAAGTTAGGTTCGCATTTGCGTTCCCAGTTCTGGCTAAAATACACACAAACATGTGTTTTTGGTTTTAAATAAAATTTTTCTAAAACCAAGCATTTAGTTCAAAATTTTCCATAAAAACAGCAGCACAAAGCTTTTCTTTGCATAGTTATTTCTTTTTTTCAGAGAGCAAATTTCTGAATGTAATTAGAGCATGCAATGCATGCGTTGCATACGACATGATTTCCTACAACGACCACATGCTACTGCTTGTGTTTGTTGTGTAGTCAAATAATTCTGTCAAAGCCATTCTAACTTTTTTAATAAATCTGTCAAATTTTGGTATCCAAAAATGTTACGATATTGAAAGTTTTTTTCAAGTTCTTGATGGATATTTTTGTATCACTTCAATATTTTTGACATTTTAACTTTCTTTGCTAATCTTAACAAATAATCTGTAGCAGTCTTTATTTAATCTGAATATAAAGCACACCTTTTTATCTTGATCTGTAATCTGAGATGTTTTTTTCTTGCACTCCCGAAATATCATACTCTCTCCCGAATTAAGTCGATACATTTTAACTGAGAGAGTTTAGTATTAAATTCAAATCCATACAATTAATAAGAAACTAACTTTTTTTCGTGATTTAGCTTAATCCATTGTTTTTGTTTTTTTAATTTATGAATGCATTGATGTTGTTGACTAAAACAACTTTCGGTCGGTCAATTCCATTTTCAGATAACAAAAGTTAGTACTCATTGCACCAGAATATTTAAGAGCTGTCTTAATCTTACTAAATAAATGTTAAGCACTATCAAATTGAAAAGCCGTTTTAATACTGAGAGCCGTTTTTTTTTTTTTTTTTTTTTTTTATGTGCTCACAATTTAATATTGTTTGAAAACCTTCTTTATACTTAAGTATTATAACCCAGTATTGTACACATGCATAGTTTTGTATTTATATTTATTGATCATGGTTTTCTTCTAGTATCTTCGAGAAACATGAGCTGGCTCCTGAAAATGTTGGGGTTTTGTCTACTCCTGTCTATGCCCTGTCAATCAATGTTTGATGTGCAAGTAAAAACACAATATTATAAACTTCACAAGTTATTTAAACCTTATGAATATGAGCACGACCAGTTCAAAATTACCAAAAAGGCCCTAGCCTAAAACCTTATAATTTGTGCATGAGTAAAAGTGACATTTCACTGCTTCAAAAGGTCCTATTATCAGGCACAGTGAGGCCATATGCATGTTGCCAAAGCAAACATTTAGCATGAAAAAGCCTGAAATTTCCCTTTTCTAAAAAAATAAAAAAATTTATCCTTGTCATCCTTTTATAGCATGAGTCATGGATACATCAGGATGTAAAGAAAGTATCCACAAAATAGAGAAGCATGTACAATATTTGATTCAAGCTTAAAAAATCATACTTAAACACTTAACCTAATCATCCAGGCCCATTGAACTGATGACCTAGTTCCACTAATCTACAAGTTGAAATATCCCATTGCCATAGAAATCTGGTGAGCGGGAGTTTAAGTTATCCATGCAAATTTTCACATCATCAGCATTAGCAAAGTTTTTCTCAGTGAAAAAATTTGCCAAAGACCAGAAGAGATGAAAGTCAGATGGGGCAAGGTTGGGGAAATATGGGGAATGCAACAATATTTCTCATTCCAGTTCGTACAATTTTTGCTGGGTCCATAAAGCGACATGTAGATGAACATTATCCTGGTGATTAATCAACGCTGGGCACTTTTCTTGCAGTGCAGCATAGAGATGGTCCAACTGTTGGATGTAAGCATCTCCTGCCATGGTACTGTTCTGTTGTAAGAGTTCATAGTCAATCGCACTGCGACAATCCCACCAGCAACTCAGCATCATATTGTCATTAAAGGGGTGGTTTGGCGACCTTCTGTTGGGGTTGTCTCGGCTTGGTCCATGCTCTTTGTCATGTGACATTTACAAATGTGACCCATTTTTCATCAACCGTGACCAACCGATGCAAAAAGCCATTTTTCTCTTTCACACAGAGCAACAGCAAGGGAGTAGTAGCATTGCATCCAATTCAAGTCAGATAAAGCATGGGGTCCCATTTGCACAATTTTTTTTTTTTTTCTTATTGGAGGTTTTATGACCACCATGAGCAACTCAGTGGGCTATAAGCAGTCGCCCATCCCTAATTTAATGCCACTGGCTCCACGGAAGGGAGAGAGCCAGTGCCGTAAGGCAAATACAACATCCATGCCTTACCAGGATTCGAACCCAGACTCATCGCGGATGAATGAACAGAAGCCATCGCTTAGACCACTGGGCCACCAGGACGACATTTGCACCGTTTACATAAGCAGGGGTGGATTGGAAGTCGCAGAAGGGCCCGGGAAATTTTTTGCAAATGGGCCCGTTCAATTGTAGCTATGCGGTACTATTGTATCACAATTGAAAATCTTTTTTTTTTTTTATTTAAGAAATAAAACAAAAAGTACAGTTACTCGAGAAACAGTGGCAAGCATAGTACTGGGGCGGGGGGTTAAAAAAGTACACCCGTTCATCCTTAAATTGAAGTGAGTGTTGCAGAAAAATTTTCATCGGCTCATGCCAAGATTTTACCGCAGACAAATTGTACAGCAATTTTTCTGTTAAGGACAATCACAGTTAGAAATTTTAAGATATTTAAATATCATGGCAAACTCATTTAATCGATGTGGAAAAAGCAGATAACCAGGTTTAAATCACTAGTTTAGTTATGTATGTATGTATGTCATTGCGTTGGAGAAGCTTAGCTAATTTTGGGCATACTCAATATTTAGTATTTGTTTAAAATTTTCTCCTAAAAATGCTGAAGTAACAACATTAAAAAATTTTTAAACAAAATTGCTTATACAGCCTTTTCATGTTTGATAGATCATAAAACAGTCTCGATTTTTATACCTTTGCAAAGTTTCCAGTTTTTAAGTTTTCAACAAAGTGGGCTGAAATTCCAGCAAATATTTGAATGAATGAGTGAGTGAGTGTGTGTGTGAGAGAGAGAGAGAACTGCTACTATCAAAATTATGTTGCAGTTGTACCAAAAATCCTTCCGCACAAGGCATGATTTTAAAAATTAAATAAATGAAAAAAAAATACAGAACTTTTACACTGTAAAATTTTCTATTTGTACTGCAATTTTTGTAATTTTAAAATTGTGGACAATCACAGTTAGAAATTTCAAGATTTTTAAATATCGTGGCGAACAGATTCTTCATTTAGTTATATATTTGTATGTGTTTCAATTGCAAAATGAGCTTTTATGCTGTGGTTATTATGTATTGCAAAGACACCTTACTAAATAACCTAAACAAAAAATTTTGCAACTTCATGTTGAAATGATATCTCCATAAATGCCTTCATCTGCAGCATTTGTCAGTTATCACAAGGAGCGTAGGCTACGTAGAACATTTTGGGGGAAAAGGTTCATATATATGAACACCCCGCAAATAATCTTAGTTATTTCAAAATCAGTTCTTGATATTATTAGCTTCCACTCTGAATTCTGTGTTGTCATATAGTGGATAGTACATCCCATAATCACCATTATCTAACATTGTTCTGCAACTTTATCAAACATGGGTGAGTATTTTCACTACTTTAACTAAAGTAGTAAAATTTTTTGAGCCCTGTTCAGCTCCCACCCCAGTGCTGTTAACATACACTTGAATCACATTCACTGTAAAAAGAAAGGCATATTTTGCTTCATGTGCTTTAACTAGAGAAAGTAGAACAAAAAAGGAAATAGGGCAGAAAATCCATTAAGATACATCACGAGACAGAGAAATAAATGGGGCAGGAATATACACTAAAATCTCTATGAACGACTTATATTTTTCCCAATGCTATTTTTTAGATACTTCATGTATATCTTCCGTATAAGGAAGTCATAAGTTATACGTGGTTAAAATACATAATACATAAAGATTCAGTACCTCTTTTAGAATTGCTATTACGCACGTTGAAGTACAGACATGTGATTATGGTGGTGCAGTTAATTATGATGCTTATTGTTTAAAAAATAAAGACTACAAGAAAGCAAGAGAAATTTCTCACATATATTCGTCCAGAGGTCATTTTCGTTCGCATACCACCATAGTTCCGCACGTTGTTTGGTCTCAGGTGTTCAGCAGCTATGCATTGCAAAAAGTCTGATGATGACTATAATAAGGCGACTGTTTGCACCATCGAACTTTTTGCAATGCATAGCCACAGAACACCTGAGACCAAACAACTAGCGGAACTATGGTGGTACGCGAACGAAAACGACCTCTGGACGAATATATGTGAGTAATTGCTCTTGCTTTCTTTTAACGGTGGTATGCGAACAAAAACGACCTCTGGACGAATATATGTGAGTAATTGCTCTTGCTTTCTTTTAGTCTTTATTTTTTAAATAATAAATGTCATAATTAACTGCACCACCATAATCACATGTCCGTATTTTAATGTGCGTAATAGCAATTCTTAAAGAGGTACTGAATCTCTATGTATTATGCTATTTTTTTAACTTAATTGATTTCTTGGAACTTACCTACATTCACTCAAATACTATTCGACCGAGTATTTTATACTTCCCTTTCCTACATGATTTTCTGTTTTAGATATAAGAATAAAATATTCATAGAGTGGAAAAATTCTAAGAAAGAAGAAAACAATATTTAATATTTCTGTCTGGGTAAAATATGATAATTGATTAGATTCACAAAGGTAGAATTTATAGAACAAAAATTTTACAATACCAACTCTTATTGGCCTTCAGAAATATGATGCACATAAAAAAGTAGCAAATTAACATTGTCTAAAAATGGCTTTACCTCTATCCTTAATTATCTGAACTAATATAATAACATGGAATTTTTAAATGTTACATTCGTTGAAATCTAGTAATTGAACCTGAAGTAATAACAAATATAAACTGTGGCTACTCACCCGCCTGTCTAATCTTTTTTAGTGACACCTTTTACAGTTTAAAGAAAAGTTCTTTACGTAACAGAGCATTGTTTTTCTGCCACTTCATTGATAACACTGTCATAATCTATGTTATGTAGTACATCTTTTTCAACAGCCATCAGGAATAATGCTTCTACACGAGAGTCCGTCAATGTGCTCCTTAAATGTGTTTTTACAAATTTTAGCGTGGAAAATGATCTTTTGCAAGCAACTTGAGTTATTGGCAATGCTAAAAGGTATTTATACGCAGTTCCTAAGGCCCTGTAAGCTGCGCTGAACAAATTGTTCTTCACCACAACACAGTAGCAGCAAACCCCATAGCAGAAAACTCCTGGCGAATCTGCGATAGAAAACATGGTGCCACAAAATGTTCTACGAGTGGTCACTGGGAAAAATAAATACTACATACGAAAAACAATAAATATTTGCACCGGTGGAAATTTTAAAAAAAGAGAGAGAGTGAGAAAATAACTGACCACCTTTTATTTCTTCAACCTAAAAAGAATATCTAACATAGATACTACAGCAATTGCAATGATAAATAGGATCAAGAACATTAGCCCTCTGTACCTAGAAGTTTGCCACCATTTTCAACTGAGAAAAATTTATGGAATAAAATTATAAAAGGCAGAGGCATCCCTAGAAAAAAATTACTATTAGAGGAGAAGTCTTCGCTCAGTCATACTTGTGTTTTCGGAAAAAATTTCTACATTTTCAATCCCAAACACAAAAAAAATACCAGTGGGTGTGCTATTATGGTAGAAATCTTCGCTGCCTTTAGCTTCCGTTGTTGAACATTTTTGTCACCATTTTACGATTACAGGAGAAATTTTTGCTCCGTCTAACTTTCGTTAAGGAAAATTTTACTTCATTTCCAATCTTAAATACAAACACTTGTCAAACAAAATGGCACTTAACGACCATACAAGGTCATTAGTGTCATTTTGTAGGGACCATCATGAGAAAAATAATTTAAGATTACAGAGCTTCATCTAACTTCCATTTTCAAACTGAACACAAGCATTAATGAAATAAAATGATGTTTAACAACAATATAGGATAATCCTCTCTTTGGAATATCGAGGGAGCATCACCTAAAAAAAAAATATGATTACGAGAGAAATCTTTACTCCACCTAACTTTCGTTATCTGAAATTTTGCAAGACGGAAACTAGCATCCATGATGTGGAGTCTGCAAGAGGATTTAATATGGTTCTGGGGATACTGTTTTTGTCTGCAAGACAAAAATAAATCAGCGACGTACGCCGCCCGTTGCCACGATTCTGCTACGGGGGCAGCAAATACAACAGTTTTTACATTTTTTGCATGGTTTGTTTACGGAAATGGTTCCTTTTGTTGACTTTCTCCAAATCCATCCTGTTCTAGCATTTCATGTTAATTAGATAAACATTTGATTTTGATTATATTAATTCAACATTTGTCGAAATCATTACGTGGTTTCAGAAATTATTAACTATATGTCAACAAAATAGTTTCCATATCATCTACTGTTTTGCACGTTACTAGAAATTCGAGCATGGGAAAAACGTCCATATAATAAAAAATTTTATTTCAACTTGTCACTAATATTCCTTTTTGATGTTCCTTATAATAGTTTAGAATTTTATTATATGAAGATTACAAATTTATATGAAAAAATGTTTTTATATGTACAGTCATATGCATCATAAGTTGTCTAAGTCCTCCAATACGTAGGGACAATATGTATTAAATGATTAACATTATTCCAGTTTTTTAACTCATGATTCACGAAATTAATACAATAGAAAAGAACTTTCGAACCTCTTGATTATGATGCGTTGAATCAGTAATAAGCCATCTTGTTATCGAAGAAGGCACGATTTTTCTTTCCTGTGGTATCAGCTTCCAAGTTGAACTTCGATCTTATAATTTCTTATTATAGATGATGGTTGCATGTTTCGTTTTCCGTGGCTCGATATCCCAAACTAGTTTCAATTCCTTCTTTTTGGAATCATCTTCAGTGGGTATTATGATCTACTTCTCATACACGTTGTATTTCGGCCACTTACATCGATTTTACTGGCGGCGTCCGACATTTCACGGCAGTTGTACTCTTGCGCATGCTCCAATAACAAATATCCTGTTTATCACCACTGACAAGTCCCACTAGCCTTCTACAATGAATTTCAACTAGAAAAATTGGAGCATTTCAACTTAAAAAACTAGCAACACAAAGACTTCCCTCGCCTTACAGTTTCGGAAGAAATGTTTACATTACGACCAAATTCCTTCTTCCGAAACTGTAAGGCGAGGGAAGTCTTTGTGTTGCTAGTTTTTTAAGTTGAAATGCTCCAATTTTTCTAGTTGAAATTCATTGTAGAAGGCTAGTGGGACTTGTCAGTGGTGATAAACAGGATATTTGTTATTGGAGCATGCGCAAGAGTACAACTGCCGTGAAATGTCGGATGCCGCCAGTAAAATCGATGTAAGTGGCCGAAATACAACGTGTATGAGAAGTAGATCATAATACCCACTGAAGATGATTCCAAAAAGAAGGAACTGAAATTAGTTTGGGATATCGAACCACGGAAAACGAAACATGCAACCATCATCTATAATAAGAAATTATAAGATCGAAGTTCAACTTGGAAGCTGATACCACAAGAAAGAAAAATCGTGCCTTCTTCGATAACAAGATGGCTTATTACTGATTCAACGCATCATAATCAAGAGGTTCGAAAGTTCTTTTCTATTGTATTAATTTCGTGAATCATGAGTTAAAAAACTGGAATAATGTTAATCATTTAATACATATTGTCTCTACGTATTGGAGGACTTTGACAACTTATGATGCATATGACTGTACATATAAAAACATTTTTTCATATAAATTTGTAATCTTCATATAATAAAATTCTAAACTATTATAAGGAACATCAAAAAGGAATATTAGTGACAAGTTGAAATAAAAATTTTATTATATGGACGTTTTTCCCGTGCTCGAATTTCTAGTAACGTGCGAAACAGTAGATAATATGGAAACTATTTTGTTGACATATAGTTAATAATTTGATTTTGATGTTGTTCTTCAACCTATTTTTGAAGATACTCCCAATTTGAAGCAAAGTGCACCAGCTCATTTTGAAGATTTTCCTTTGTTGCTTGGCTATTGTGCTTTAAAAGTCTTTCGTTCAAAGTTTGAAAGCATCTGAAGGAATTCCGCTTTTAACTACCATATATACTCGCGTATAAGTCGAGAAATTTGGGACAAAATGAGAGCTTCAAAGTAATGGGGTCAACTTATACACGGAGTCTAAAAAAATCGTAAGTCCAAAAGTTCTTCCCGTGAAGCAAAAGGCAATCCATCCCAAAAGAAATAAAAAAGCCGATGCGGTATTAATTACGAAATCGCAACCCTCTGAAAGAAAGAAAGAACACCGATGTGGTAGAATTACGAAATCGCGACCCTCCGAATTTCTCCGCGCTTTGAAAAGTCTCCTCTCTCCTGGCTTTGTGTATCCACAGCGCAGTCACAGCCGCGCATAGAAAGCTCCGCCCTTCCGACTACCAGTTGATTGTGCTGACCTTTGACGTAACGCAGCCATGCGACAGCCAGTGTTAGGTGTTTTCTTGTTCTTAATCGCACGTGTCTCGCTTCTCCAATTATGGGTGACACGGATTGTGTAAAGAAACGGATGTCCTATAACGCAGGATTCAAGTTGAAAGTGGTTTCTTTTGCAGAAAATACTAACAACTGTGCTGCTTCACGTCAATTTGGCATTAATGAAAAACTGATTCGAGATTGGCGTAAAAAAAAACGGACTTGGTGAAAATCCCAAAATCGCAAAGGCGCTGCACCGTGGAACGACATCTTTCCCAGAGCTGGAAAGTGTCTTGAATGATTGGATTGTGGGCTGCAGACAAAATGGTTACATTGTAACGCGAACTGGTATACGTTTGCAAGCAATGAAGCTCGCAAAAGATGAAAAGTTTGCAGCCGCAAATAACACTTTTGTGCCTCACCAGGTTGGTGCACAAGGTTCATGAACCACTATGGGTTGTGTCTATGCCAGCGCACCAAAATTCACAAAAGTTACCTCGTGACCTCGAAGCAAAGATAATCGAATTTCAAAAGTATGTACCGTAATTTTTGGGCTAAGAGCCACGGCTCTTACGTTACTAAAAGCGAAATATTTCGGGTGAGCAGCCCTTATGCCGAATTTGTTTTCGATAAGACTTTCTTCCCTCCCTTTCTTTTTTTCATGCAGATGCTTAGTAAATTTTTTCAAACCACGTCTTTTTTTGTTCACGAACTCGACTGTGATCATGCCCCCCCCCTTCTACTCATACGTTAGACAATAACTCCGCTGTCCTGATGTTGGTTTAGGAGGGAAAGTGGGAGAGAACAGGAATGCCTGACTCAAACGCCCTTTGCATGGGGGATGGCATGGAGACATAAGCACACAGACGCTCCGAGGCTTCTGTGGATAGCGCGCCCAGCGGTAACGGCTCAGTGCGCAGTAAATGAAAGTAGGTCAAACCACTTGAAAGAGAGAAAGCGCACCGCCGTTTCGAAGTGTTAGCGGCAGATCAGCGAACACGTGTGAAGCAGCTGGTAAAAGGAAACGTCTCTACATGAGAAAAAAAGCATAACATAGAAGGAACATATTATTAAAGAAAACATTAATCGAAAGCATAACAAGCGATAATTTATAAGTTAATTACTTCTCAGACGGATTCTATTGCGGTGAACAGAGAACCATCCTGTAGCAGACATCCACATTGAATGGAATTTAGACAATTGTGCGGTTTTACGAGCAATGCGATATTCTAACGGGAGTCTTAAGATTAACTGTGATTTATATTGATTATATAAATGGTTCTGAGCATTTAATAAAGGCAAACAAATAACATCATTAGCATGATTAATAAAAAATGTATAAATAAAAATGTTTGCCAGTATGAAAAAATAAGTGTGTAAAGCAGATCGACACTGAGTTGCAGAATTAGCCTTTGAAGTATACACATATCACGTTGGGCGTCAGTTAATTCATGAAAATAAGGAATATAATTTAGCTTTCTGAGCAGCACCACGACTTCACAGGTGCGGCCCTTACAGCAACTTTTGCTTCTAAGATTGCAAAAATTCTCACCTGCGGCTCTTAGTCCGAAAATTACGGTAATTCAAAAGAGAAAAGAGACTGCTTTTGAACTTTCCCAAATAGGGAAAATGGATGAAACCGCCATGTGTTTCGACCTTCCTGGAAATAAGACGGTGAACCAAAAGGGCGAAAAAAATATCTTGATCAAAACGACTGGCCACGAAAAATCCAGTTTCACGGTTGTTCTTTCCTGTTTGGCCGACGGCAGTAAGCTACCTCCGGTAATTATTTTCAAACGCAAAACTCTGCCGAAAAGCGTTGTCTTTCCGTCTGGTGTGCTCGTTCGTGCCCATGAAAAAGGATGGATGAATGAATCCAGAACAATTGACTGGTTAAAGAATGTGTGGAACAAAAGGCCAGGTGCACTTTTGAGGAAACCTTCTCGTTTGGTGTGGGATATGTTTGTTGCACACCGTTGTGCAGAAGTGAAAAAAACTGCAGAAA
Organism: Macrothele yani; assembly: GCA_039090855.1. NCBI lineage: Eukaryota > Metazoa > Arthropoda > Arachnida > Araneae > Macrothelidae > Macrothele > Macrothele yani. The sequence goes on along the minus strand of CM077004.1, from coordinate 100,777,591 downwards.
ATTCAAAAACAACTCTTGCTGTCATCCCAGGTGGGTTGACATCTGTTCTTCAACCACTAGATGTCTGCCTTAATAAGCCCTTCAAGGACAATGTGCGGAGGTATTGGGCTGATTGGATAAGTTCCGATTTGCCGACTGAAACCAAGGGCGGAAAACTAAAGAAGCCGGATATCGTTTTGATTGCGCGATGAGTCAAGGATGCTTGGGATGCGATACCTGCGGAAATGGTTGTGAAATCATTCAAGAAATGTTGCTTTAGTAACAAACTTGATGGCACAGAGGATGATGAGATTTTTATGAGTGATGATGACAGTGATTCTGATGACACAGGCATAGATGGGAATACTGATGTTTATGATGACGCGCCGATGACGGAGAAAGACTTTTTTGAACTGTTTGGCGAGTCTGACTCGGAATCGGATTTTGAAGGGTTCCGATGAAGTTTTTGGGTATGCAAATTAAATTTAGTATTATATATATAATTTTTTTCGTTTTCAAATGTTTTTGAATAAATTCATTGAAATTTTTTTTTCTCATTCCGGGATCGACTTATACGCGAGTTTCCGATTTCTTACGATTTTTTTCCTCTGAAAGTGGGAGGATCGACTTATACGCGAGTTTCCGATTTCTTACGATTTTTTCCTCTGAAAGTGGGGGGGTCGACTTATATGCGAAGTCCCGACTTATACGCGAGTATATACGGTACATCAAAATTTATCAGTGAAAGAAGTGAAAGATACATATACAATTCCCCGTTTTTGACGAAGTGCTCTCTCATACTCTCACATACTAGCAGAGCTGGAGATAACAACATACAAAGGGTATCCAAAATTTTATTGTGTACATCGAAAGTATATTTTTTATAGCATCTGGGTTAGTGTTATCATCAAGTGTTTTTATCTGACATTTTCGTCAACCTTCTCATGCGTTTCTCTAGAAAGCGTTCTTGTATTGCAATATCGGAATCTGGGCATCTTTCTTCAATTTCATTTGCCGCCCATTCGATAAAATATGATGCCACATTAACAACTGAATTCGTTTCTCTTTGAATTGCTCCCAGCTGCTTTTGCGCTGACATACCAGTTGAAGACATTTCAAGAGATCTACTCTACTGGACTGTAAATATTTTGACAAAGGGCTAGTAATATGGAAAATTATGACTTGTCAAAATTGTGTCATATTTTAACAACCCATCTATAAGGTTCTATGCCTTAACTCGAATTCCCAGATCAGTTTTATCGCATTTCACAATTTTATGAAGAGCTAGATTACATCAACATAAAACGCGTTTTTTGGAACATGAAATGAACCAAATTTTGCTTAACGCAACTTCTTTAGCCCACCAGCGAGTTTCCCCAATAGTTTGCAATTTTGTTTTTGTTGGTGGTGATTTCAACCCAAATGTCCATCCTTTGGTAAGATTCTTTGAAAAAAACAACTGAATTCAGCAAATTAAAAAGTGATGCTGCTGATATTGAAGACTTCGTAGCATCAAACAAAACTAGGTTTAAAATATGACTGTAACACCACACGTGCATGATTCGGTGAAGCTTTGGCTAACCATGCCGAGAACCCACTATATTGGCCCTGCATATTAGCCACCCCATCTGTAGCATTTGCTACACAGTCTTCCACAGTTTTAAATTATTGTAGATCAAAACTCCTTGCAAAAAATCAAAGAGTCCTTTACCTGTGGACTCGGTTGCTTTTACCAGGCCTATTAGCCTTTTTTTGCAAATGATTTCATTGTTCACATATCTGACAATTATGGAGTATGTCTCTAACCGATATTCCTTGAGTTGTATCTATTTGTATAGAATACATAGAATACATGCTCACTTCCACAATATCATTGCATATCGAATTTTTAATCAATGAAGATATGGTTTGTACTATCAAATCAACAGTAGTTTTCGACAGGAAAGTTACTAAACCACCACGTCTCTTATTTTCAAGGTTATGAAGACTTCTTGCTTTTTCTCATGACATTATCTAAATGTTCTTTCAGTGTCACGTCATACTTACCAAGCAATAATATCAACTCCAAAAAATTACCATGATCTAGCATTGGATCCTCTAATGCAAGGGTGGCGAAACTTTGAGGAACCAAGATCTAACTTAAGCTATCAATCCTTACTGTGATCTACCATAGTTTACCGCAGTGATATAGGCATATTTAAATAGGAATAAGCCTATATTACGAGTGATTTTTAGTGTGAGTGGTTTTGTAAGTTTGGAAACAAATACAGAAAAATAATATTTAAATCATTTTGTATTTCTGAAACACTATTTTTCAAAAATTTATATAATTTTTCTTATAGATTCTTTATTTACAGTATTTAATTCTTATATGTTGATGCATGACACTGCATGTCCTCACAAAGTTTAGAATAATCAGGCACATATTCAGTGAGGCACAGTCGGAGACATGCTTCTATTAATAAATGAGCATCAATTAGGCAGCTCCTGTAATTCGACTTCATTATTTTCCTTTCTGAAAAAAAGCTGCTTCACAGAGAGATGCGAATTTAAAGAAATCGGTCAGCCATAAAGCAACAGATCTCAAGCAGGGATATTTTTCTTCTGACTAAAGAGTCCAAAATGTGTTATCTGACGCCCTTGCCTTCAATACTATGTCTGATTGAAGTTTTACAATTTCTGATTCTAAATCTGAAAAATTGAAGAGGAAAGTAGAGGAAATGTTAGATGAAACTTTCTCGATATCACATTCGCCAAAAAGGTATGACAATTGAGCTTGCAATTCCTTAAGTTTAATTTTTCTCAGTTCACTGTCAGCAGAATAATCACTTTGCTACGACTTATGCACACTCAAAAAATGCCTTTCTAGATTTCCTTTTTTAGGAATGGTAACAGAAACCCTACATATTAAACACGAACACTTGTCATAAAACCTTGTGAAGAAATAAGCTTCCCCCCATTCGTTGTGAAAAATGATACATTTTTGGTTTTTTAAAACCACTCATTTTTAACATGTAAACAACGCTTAATAACTTGACTAATATCTGCAATCTGCACTCAATAAGTAAACTAATTTTTATGCACAAAGAAGAATGTTGATAGATCGGCCTTTCTGTAAGTGTTGGTGTTGTGATTGACGACTAGCAGAGCAGGAGATAACTACATGCCTCATGCGACACACTGCAAGATCAGGGGTTCAGGGGGGATGGTGGGATTCCCGCCGAAAATGTTAAACTCCTGCTGAAATAAAGTTGTTAGGTGGGAGTATCCCTCCCTACGAAATTTAAAATATATATATATATATATATATATATATATATATATAAAATGTTTGGTCCGTTTTTGGACCACTCGCAAAATTCATGTGTTAAAAACGTATCCTTCATAAAAATGCATGCATTAGAAACAGAACGTTCAGAGTTCCAAAACTTGCAATCGAATACATTGTTCATGTCGGGAACATTTTCAGTTTATGATCACGTAAATCGGCTTCCATATATAGCTGCACGAGCAGTTCATTTCCGAGCATAATGTTGCATAAAAGATTTTTCTTTTTTGTACTGAATATCTCTCCCCCTAACTAATAAGGTGTTGTTGGTCTTGTCTTTTAAATTAATTTTTTTCTTACGCATTAGTTCTGACAAAAAATAAATAATAATAATAAATAAACAAAACAGGACTTAATTTTTTCCGCTGTTGCACATAATTGTGCAACAAGCAGATAAGTAGCGAAGAAAAAAAAATGATTGGCCCTTATACTACCGGCTCCCTAAATAAGAAATAAAAACCCTGATTGTGGCTTTTTTTATTTTTCGGTTGTTTACTCAAAATGAGTATCTTAAAAATCGATCGGTGTAATCTTGTGATCACACCACCTCTGCTATGGTTACGCTGACATGTCTGGCAAGAATCAACAAAAGTAAACCTGAGAAAAAATCCTTTAAACCAATGGGGAAAAATCTTTTCTCTCATTGGCTGGCGAGTAACGAAGCAATAGCAGACCCGTGAGACACACTGAGCAAATGGCCAGTTTTGTCTTATCCGGTGTTGAACGTTGATTTTCCTCTGGGAAACTTATTCTGCGTGTGATGTTTTTTTTTTTTTTTTTTCCAGGTTCCCCTTTCCCGTGTCCTTTCCTTCTTTTCCCCCTGTACTCATCTGTGGTACAGGTGTACCGGGCATTTTTCTGCGGAGAGAAATATTGCTTGGAATGGCTTGTTGTTACAGGTAAGTATGTAGGGCAGCTTACAACTTCACTTCTTAACGGGTAACCGTCTACTCCTTCTCCTCTAATATTTCCATACTTTTCTTTCGTGCTATTCTATCAGGGCAATCTGCTCCTAACTCTCTTAGATTCTCTTTCACCTGCCAAAAGGCGCATGGCGCTGTGGGTTCGGGTTTCTCAACCTAATTTAGGAACTCCTTATTATTATTATTATTATTTTGCATATCACGGACTGTTTCGAATCAGGCACGAGATTCTTCCTCGGATTCCCGGAATTCCACTTTTTTCGCCACATTTCCGTTGTACTCGAGATCAATGCAAAAAAAACAAAAAAACTGAAGATGTTTTACTTTTGTAGGATTCCTGTGTGTATGTGGGGGGGGGGGTCATTTTCAGTCTGAGGAATGACATTCCGTTTATCAGAACTTCCGAAAACAAAAGTTAAATGTTTCCCACAATCATAATTTCTTTTTCCCGCGAAGTTTCCTCTGTCCAGAATTGTTAATAAATATCAATTTCTTGCAAAAATGTTTGTATTTCAGCTTGAAAGTGTAGACAACAACTTCCGATATAAAGTAAGTTCGATGGAGCAAAAATTTCCTTGTAAACTTTAGGCACGAGTTTCTTCCGCAGATTCAAGAAACTGACTTTGTTGTTATCATCTGCGTCATTCTTGAAAACGATGCAAAACTGAAGATAATTTGGGGGTGGGGTTGGTGTGTGTGTGTGGCGATGAAGGGGGGGGCTTTTTCGGATGGTAACGGAATTTCGTCTTTCAAAACTTTCGAAAACGGAAGTTAGATATACTGCAGATTTAGTCCATAATCGTAATTTTTTTCTCGCGATATTCTTTCTACTCAGTATTATTGTAAAATATAATTTTGTTCCACAACTGATTGTGTTTCAGCTTGAAAACGGAGGAAAAATTTCAGAAAACGGAAGTCGGTTGGAGTAAAGATTTTTTCGTAACAGTAATTTTTTTTTTTTTTTTGAGATGTTCCCACTGCGATGAATTATTGTTAAATGTTATTTTCTCTCCATAAATAATTGCAAGTGAAAAACTGGACATTCCTCATATCAGAAGAATGGATGAAGCAACCAACTCTAAATTATGAGAACTGTAAACATCTCATACATCTTATCTTTTGTGACTGAGATAGACTGCAGATTTCTTTCCTTCACAATGAAACTCTTTTTGAAGTTTGAGTGAGTGGAATCTGAATCCGTAAAGCAAAACACACACACATACACACGAAAAGTTTTGGTACAGTCTTTCAAAAGCCTGGCAGACATTTTTTTTGTTGTTGTTGTTGTTGTTTTAAATTAATGAAGATGCAGTCATGGAATATTCACTATTCAAACATAGCTGTAAAAAAATGAAGAGTATATATATATATATATATATATATATATATATATATATATATATATATATATATATATAGGATCTCGGAAACTACAGACCTATCAGCCTCCTATCAGTAGTTTATAAAATCTTCACTAAAGTTCTTTCACACCGCTTGAAGGTAACACTGGACATGGCTCAACCGAGAGAACAAGCTGGATTCAGGAGTGGCTACAGCACAATAGATCATATTCACGTGCTGAGAGAACTAATTGAAAGAGCGAGGGAATACGAACTTCCATTGTGCATGGCTTTTATCGATTATGAAAAAGCCTTTGATTCGGTGAAACCATCAGCAGTTACAATGGCTCTGAAAACCTGCGGTATTGAAGATGCATACATTAATATTATTAATAACATCTATGAAAATGCAAGTGCAAAGATTAGGCTGTTTGAAAATACAACACACATAAAAATTGGAAAGGGAGTGAGACAAGGTGACACCATATCTCCAAAGCTCTTTAATGCCACATTGGAGGGTGTTTTTCAGTCGCTGAGCTGGGAAAACAAGGGGATAAAGATTAATGGAGATTATCTAACCCACCTTCGTTTTGCTGATGACGTAGTCATTTTTGCAACTACCCCATCAGAGCTGCAGAGTATGATCCAGGAACTTGCTGACAAGAGTAAAGAAGTGGGATTAAAAATGAACTTTCAGAAGACAAAAGTGATGTTCAATGCTTTTACAAGAAATGAAGATTTATCGATTGATGGAGAAAAGCTTGAGATAACAGACACATACGTTTATCTTGGACAGCAGATATCAAGTGAGGGTCACATTGATGAAGAAATTAATCGGCGTACAAAACTTGCCTGGAGAGCTTTTGGAAGAAACAGCATAATTTTCAAGAGCAATATGCCATTATGTCTTAAAAGAAAAGTGTTTGATCAATGCATCCTTCCAGTGCTTACGTATAGTGCAGAGACGTGGACCTTAACTAAAAGAGACATACAAAGGCTGCAGACAACTCAAAGCAGCATGGAGAGGTGCATGCTTGGTGTAACCAGGAGAGATAAGAAGAGGAACTCGTGGATCCGAAAAATGACAAGAGTGGAAGACATCATGATCAGAGTTAAATCCCTGAAATGGCAATGGGCTGGACATACTGCCAGAAGGACAGATCATCGATGGACAGCCGAAAATTTTAGATTGGATTCCAAGGGACAGGAAAAGACCCAGAAGAAGACCACATGGGAGATGGGTGGATGAAATTCGAAAGTATGCAGGGGTGACATGGAGGAGACTGGCACAAGACAGACCGTTGTGGAGGAAACTTGGGGAGACCTTCGTCCAGCAGTGGATTGATAATGGTTGACAATGATGATGATGATGATGATGATATATATATATATATATATATTTTTTTTTTTTTGAATAGAGGTTTAACGACCACCGTGAGCAACTCAATGGGCTATAAGCAGTCGCCCGTCCCTAATTTAGGGTCACTGGTTCCAGGGAAGGGAGAGAGCCAGTGCCGTAAGACAAACACAACATCCATGCCTGACCGGGATTCGAACCCGGACCAATTACGGACGAATGATCAGAGGCCAGCGCCTTAGACCACTGCGCCACCGGGGCGGCGAAGAGTATATGTGCCAATGTCCAAAGTTTTCAAAGTTTTAACAGCAACCATCTGTACACATTTCAGAAAATCGGTGTCAAAAGGTTCTGCAAGTAAGTGTGTTGCATTTAACAAATGTACCATGTTTTTAACATGGGTTTAGCACACAAAACAGAATTCAGTCAAAATTTAGAGATTCACTGAGCAACAAAAATCTTAATGCATATTTCTGATATTGGGCCAGATAAACCTTCAGAAATAAAACTACAGCTGATCAAAACTTGCTAACTGTGGCAAGGAATGAAAGACAGGCATATATACTTCAGGCACAAATTTATGATATCAATCATGATAATTTATATTAGATTGAATGTAGTAATTTTTTTTATCCAATTCATTTGTTTGTTTTAAAGACCAAGTATAGCTTATATTGTTTGAAAAATTATTACTGTTTTCCCAGTCTTTTAATATTATTAGAAAAAAAAAAAAAGTCACATATTCAAAGCTCCCCACCTGAAATTTTTAATCCCCTCCATTTACAAACACAAGTGGGGAGACTTCCATTTCAAATTTGAAGTTTAATACCTGCAGATGCGCGACGACGACCATGCACAGCAGTTAGGGTTGGGGTCAGGAGTCTGACTGATTCATTCTATTATATGTATGGTCTCAGAATGTTCGTATGGAACAACATGCACCAGCGAGATAAAACAAACAATTGACCATACAAGAGCCCACGATTGACTGTTTGGCCACCCCTGCTCGAATGTATATGCATCTTCAAATGTTTTGCCTCTAAAACTCATTCCGCAATTTCCTAAAACATTCACGACTTTGATTGCCCTTTCAAGAATTTGCCGGTTCTTTTTTTAAATTTACGTCTTTTGAGACAAGCAAGCATTCAATATTCCCTTGCGTTTTTGCCATGAAAAAAAATACTCTGTGCTTGTATTGGTAATTTTGCTATTTTCATGCTCAGAAATTCTTTGGTGAACATGTTTCCAGTCATTCATGTCCTCTGTAAAAGCATTTTTTTCCAAATTCTTCACAAATGCAAGACACAGTGCAATAGAGGGAACTCGAAATTTCATCATACCTCAGCCAATGGCGGTTTGACCCATTTTCATGATAAAACACTTTAGAAATTAATGGAAATTTTGCGTCATTTGTAAGTTGTGTCAGGCACTTTGAAAAAATTAATTTTATGTCCTCCTCAGGGTGCGATTTTGTCGAATAGCAACTAGCAAATTGCTAGTGTAAAAACAAATCTGCTAGTGAAAAAAACATTGCAGTAGCAAGTAATGCTAGTAAGGTATTTTTTGGTAAAGTCCGTCCGCCTGTGGACACCATATCTCTGCAACTATTAGTCTGATGTGATGAATTCTTTTTGCATTGGAAAGTTTGAAACATCAGAATGTGATCCTTTATTTTTATTTTATTTTTATCGATGTACAGTTTTGCCGCTAGAGGGCGTAAATGCAGATATTGAATTCAAAATACATTTAATTCAATATATTTGCTTCTGAACAACTGATTGAAAAATTATTTTGCATTTCGATTCCATTTATGTCGAAGAGTATTTTAGGTATAGTCACTTTTTCAAGTTACACATAGATTTTCCGCTAAGGGGCGTAAACTTAAACTGTGTTTCCCCCGATCTCTACTTCTAAAACTCCGATGTGAAAATTTCTTTCTGCACCAGTAACAACTCCTGGTGGGAAATCTTTTGAATATAATTTCTAATTTTTGGTAAAAATTAGTTTGGCCACCATGGAGGGTAAGGTTTAACTTCCAGTTTTGATGTATTTGCAGCAAAATCTCAATTGAAAAAAATCTGTTTGTGGACTGATACTACTCATGTTGATAAACCTTTTCGGAATATTTTCTACTTTAAATAATGTGTGGTTTCTTTTTTTTTTTGGGGGGGGGGGTAGATCTATATCTTATTTTTGTCAGTATCTCTACTTCTAAGAGTCCGACTTGAAAAATTCTTTCTTTGTTGGATAGCGCTTCCAGTGCAAAATGTTTTAATATAATTTTAAAATTTTCAAGTAACTCATACACGTTCCTCTAGGGGGCATTAATGGAAATTGCGTTTTTCATGATATTTCTGCTTCTAAAACTCTTGATTTGGAAAATCCTCCTCAGGGTGCGATTTCGTCGAATAGCAACTAGCAAAGAAACAAAAAAGCATGACAGTTGCCTTTGTTTCGGTGGAGTCTTGGAGGAAGTTGTGGCAGTGCTAGAGGCAGGCTCGCCGCAGACTTCCTTCACATCCTAGTTAGTGCAGGCAGGTAAATTTGACGGTAGAAAATTCTTCCATACAGTTTCTGATGGGAAATGATTTCCCTATAATTTATTATATTTGGTACAGAATGGTTTGCCACCAGGGGGCATATGTGTTAATTTCTGCTTCTGATGTATTTGCAGCAAAATCTGCGCTCCTGAAAACTTGACTGAAAATATTCTTTCCTGGACCTATACTGGGGCCATTCCATGTCAAATCAACAAGGTCCTCAACCTCACATTCTTTGATTTTCTTTAAATTTGGCATACTAAAAGGGCCAACTGAGATATGATCATATGCAAAATTGCAGATCCTTATCTTCAGTATTTGCGAAGTTACAAGGGTGCAAAGTTCGTGATTTCGACCATTTTTTCCACCATATTGTTAACTTTAACTAAGTTTTAACACCATTTTTAGAGACAATGATAAATTTAGAATTATTTTTCAGAGTAGTGTAGATTGTTGAAAGATGCAAAGGTTTCCTCTGGCTTATAGTTTACCGCTCATAAAATGGCCGCCACAGCATCTTACAACGTTTTTGCTCTGGAAAAGAATTCTAAACTTATTATTTCTACAGAAAGGGTGTTAAAACTCAGTTGCAAAATGGATTACAAAAGCAAAAGAAAAAACAACAACAGCAAAGAAACAAAAAAAGCACGACAGTTGCCTTTGTTTCGGTGGAGTCTTGGAGGAAGTCGCGGCAGTGCCGGAGGCAGGAAAAATTTTAAAATGTATTGTAGAGCTGAAATGTGTTCCATTTTCTGTCAAATTACATACTTTAAAATATGTATACAATTTTTTCACAAAATTTTTAACTGAATAATTCAAGACTTTAACTAGGCCTACACCTTCACCACTTTTTTAGTTAAACCAACCAAAAATCATTGTCAATTCGCGAATTTATGCAGTATTTTCTATTTTTACCTTATTAAAACAGTGATGCACTATTGCTAAAATTTACTTTCGATATTTTATTCCAATCTTCCCCATAGCTTTCGTTCCTTCCAGTCATTGGGTAGCTAACAGAGAATCCCCCCCCTTAACTGATCTATGTTTAGAAACCAAAACGGGGGTAGAGATAAAGCATTCGAACAGCGATGTAGGAGGAGGATTTCAATACCCTTGAAACAAGAAAGGTGAATGAGTGAGAGGGCAGAGAAACTCTTCCTACCTGCAAAAGGGAGAAAGAAAGTTGATTTGATTCAGCTGGGGTTGTATATAAATCTGAATCAGAATGTTAGTGAAATATATTCATATAGTATGAGGATTTATAAGAAATTCTTGTTAGAAACAGTCACTAAACTTGCCTAAGATTCTATTTATTTTAAGAAAAAGTAAGTCAAAATATTTGCACATTAAAATTTCTGTGTAACTTTGTTAGAAAATAGGTTACTAGGTGATTCAAGTTTTACTTGCTAGTCATGCAAATGTCTCGCTAGCAAACTATTTGGTCACTAGCAAAATTTGCTAGTGAGCATAAAAGATGAAATCTTGCCCTGGTCCTCTTTCAGTTCAGGCCTGTAGTCAGACAAGCAAGTTGGGAGGGGCGGCTGATGATTGAGATCTGGCAAAGGATATAAAGTGGTTGGGCAAAAGATGTGAAAGAGGTCGGGCACTATACTGTTTGCGCGAGTCACTAGGGTGGCAAGTGTGCAAACACACGTAGCCCATCTACTGAAGTTGGGATTCTAGCAGTTGCCTAGTGAGGGGATTTCTTTCCCCCAGTTGCCTAATGTGGGGATTTTTTTCCCCAATTTAAAATAGTTTTTTTTTTTTCTCCCCGCTTGTTATAATTACATTACATATATTTCGTTTGAAAAAAAATGTGTTGTGGTTCAGTTGTGTGTTTAAAACAACTGGACTGAAAACATTTTTAAGAAAGACAGAGACAAAATATATGGAAAGGGACGGGACAGCCAATCCTTCTATGTACACAAGTATCCCAACTTCCAAAGTCGGTGTTGATGGTTGTATGGGAGATCTTCAATTCCTCTGACAGTTCCGTAGTGTTGCGTCAGACTTGGTTGACAGCACGAGTTGCAGTGTATCATCTTCAACCTTACTGGGTCTGCCACTTCTGGGTGCATCAGACATATCCCAGTGTCGAATTTCCTGTACTAGTCATAGCAAGTACTCTGTCTGATAATAACGTCACCAAATGCATTTTGCAATTTTCCAAGTGCTTATGTAACTTATACACCATTCAAACATTCACAGAGCGATATTGCACTCACACTTTCATTCAATATCACTATCGTATTGTCGCTGCATGCAACTAATCTTCACCACAAGAGCATGCGTTCTGTCCTTGGAATCTATTCTTTCACGCACAGCTCTCCGGGAAGTTTATGTCACCACAGACATACATAATCTTGTATTACACATGCCACACAAGATTTTTTCCAAGAACTTTTTTACAGCTTCATAACTCCATTGTTTCACCAAACACAGTAAGTTTTCAAAACATAGTCACTGAAATTTTTTATTTACCCCTAATACAATTGAATAAAGCATAATTTTTATTGGTACAAGAGTAATTTATGTTGACAGAGTTTCCAATTCAGTTTGCATTTTATAAGGGGAAATATTTGTTGTGCAAGTCAGATTTTCACAATATATTTCCACTATGTAGATGAAGTGGCTAAAACACTGCAATTTTCATATGGCCCCCAAAGTGTGTGTTGGCCACTTGCCCTAAACTTGGCAAATATACACAGAAATTGGCTCACACAATGGCATTTGTACATAGTTCAAATGCATTACATCAGCCATGCTTAAATAAGTGTGAAATTTTTAGCCCATTTGTGGTCCATTAAAAAATCTGGTCACCTAAATTAAAATAGGTTTTTATTTCTTACCATCGATCTTAGTGGATTTCCAATAACTGTGTTACTGATCAGAATGGCTTTAAATCATGGCCTCCTTACTAATTAAAAACCAGTAATTCACTGCAAATCGAATTCTTGAAAACTTACACCACGCGTTGATGTTCATTAAACTGTTTGCTGCCTCTGTGGACAGTCGAGAACGTTGTACTGTTTTAATGTTATTCAAAATGCTATAAGTGGGAATACTGATTAAAATTAAGGAATAACAAATGAAATCAAATATTGATTTACGGCAGCCGTAAATCGGTATTCGATCTCAACAGTTAAAGCTATTTTCCTTCGACCGACATTAAAGTACAGATAAGTGTGTTCTATGAAAATAATTCTGGGGGAAAAAGTGAAAGTGACTGAATTTTTTCATTAGCTTTCAAGAAAAAGAAAAACTGGTCGCCATCCTGAAAAACTTAAGTTGCCATTGGCGACTGGGTGACAACTTATTTGTATCCATGGGGTAAATTAACAATCCTTTAATTTAGACTTAATGCTATTATTTAAAGCTAAACAGCTAAAACGTTCTGTTAGTTGTAAAAACAAAATGCTTCTCTCGAGATCAGAGCAGAAGCATATTTAGAGGGGAGGGGGTGCCTACTTTGGTGGATTTCAAAGACTTCCATTTTTTCATTACCCCCTCCCCCTGCAATTCCATATATGCTCCTGGATCACAGGTTCATCTGTATTACATCATAATAATTTGACTGACAGATTTTTTATTTGTGCTTTTATAACAAAACCTTCAAATACATTGCATATTATCACTGTTATGTGATTTATTCACATAACTTTTTTGTGAAAATCAAAATGTCGCTTTTTTGTGAAAATTTAAAAAATGTACTTATAATGTCGAATGAAGAATTTTTAGCCACTGATACTTTTATGCACAAAACAAAATTCTGCAAAATTTCTTAACCTCTTACATTGTTGAAAATTTAAATGCTACGAACCTAAAACTTGACAGGTATTAAAAACTGTTGGAAATCAACCGGATGTCAGACAGAAAATACTTTGTGCTAAATTTGACATGGTAGCACAGGGTTTGTTTTGTTTTTTCTAAATTTTTGGCATACTGTTTCCTTAGAGAGTGAGTGAAAGGTAGAATTAAACTCAACAAAAACTGAGGGAAGTTGCATAAACTCAGTTAAGACACCTAGGAAAGAATAAATCAGCAGAGGGGGAAAGCCATATGGTAAAAGAAAAAGAAAAAACATTAGAGTGAACCACAGAAACATTACAAACTAAAAAAAAAAATAATTAATTGCAGGATTAACAGCAATTTTTTTATTATGACAGGGCAAAGCTTTAACCTAAGGCATGAAAAATTAAAATAAAGTGTAAAGCAGAAACTTTAGGAGTCATTTACCAGTTCATCCCAAGGGTAAGTTAGTACTTATATGTCGAATGTGAATGTTCCCCCAGGAGTAATGGTTTCTGCAGAAACCACGGAGTAATGGTTTCTGCCTGTGCTGTCTGCTATTGATTTTTAATTGTTCATTAAATTTTTCTATACATACAAATAACTACAGCTCAGCTTGATCAGTAGAAACCAAAGTTATTGAGTGTGCCCGTCTTATTCTTTATACCAGACGCTTCCCTGTACATATTCTGATGTCCCAATCCAAGCGGTGAAATAATGGAAATTTATTAGAAGCGGTCCAATTTCTACACATCTGATTCAGTAATTCATAATTTACATACCTCATTAAATAAAGAACTGAAAGCTTTCTGAGAACTTACCTCAACAAGAGAAAGTTAGAAAAACACTAACTTTCGTTTTTCACACGAAACCGAAAGTACTTATCCAAAGTATTTATCGAGAACTTTCCCGAGCAGATCATATGATCTACCACAACATAAAAATCTCCAAACCACTAAAAATAAAATTAACTACGGCAAAATCGTACTGAAATGTTATTTGCCCGCGGAATAATGTAACTTACCCGCAATCGATAGTGAACTTTCCCAAGCAGATCATATCAAAGCCAATTGAGATCATATGATCTACCACTTCATAAAAATCTCCAAATCACTAAAAATAAAATTAGCTACGGCAAATCGTACTGAAATGTTATTTGCCCGCGGAATAATGTAACTTACCCGTAAAACAATCTTTTACCTAAAGTACGAAACGGAAAACAAAGAAAATTAAATTCCCCTAAACAAAACTATAACCACACGCACTTCAACTGCAATGCAAATTGCAAACCAAAACAACCAAACCCAATTGCAAACAACCATAGATAGTGTTGCCAATAACTCATTCTGAAAGTTTCCAAAGTCTTCAAAAGCGAAAACAAAATTCCCCAAAAGCAAGGGCAGAAAAATAGACTACCAAATACCTAGCAACTTCGGTCAGGGTGAACACCGAATGTTCTGCAATTAGCGAGGACGGAAAGCGGTTCATCTGTATTCGATGGTTGTGCGTGTGTTTCAAATCGTGCTTTAAATAGTTGTTATAAAAAGTATATGGTCAGGTTCTGTGTTAGTTACGGATGTAAGAGGAAAGCTATAACAGCCACCCCGGTGGCGCAGTGGTCTAAGCGGTGGCCTCTGATCATTCGTCCGAACGGGGTCTGGGTTCGAATCCCGGTGAGGCATGGATGTTGTGTTTGTCTTACGGCACTGGCTCTCTCCCTTCCCTGGAACCAGTGACCCTAAATTAGGAACGGGCGACAAAAGCTATAACATCCACCGAATGTGGCGGTAATGTGGAACGGATATCATTACAGAAGTAAGTTAAATTAGGGGTTTTGATCATTGTTCGTCGTTTACATTCCTTTCAAATAACAGTGTTTAGATTTTTCTAACTGAAGCAGAAAGTCAGTTGCAATGTACTGATTTTTATTAGGCTATTGTGGGCACTAGTTCCTAATCTTAGTGAATGCACCGCGTTTCCTCGGAGGCGCTGTTAGGGATCGGCGATTGCGTTGCCTGACAAGCTGTCCCGGATGATGGTCATCTAGATGTCAGATGTCCAAGGTGCAATGGTGAAGTTGGCTCTCCTGTTTCTAATCGGTGAACCCCGTAGGGTACTGTTTTTTGGGTGTGTCGTCGTTGGCGAAAGCGTTCTTGTTTCGTTGCATTTTTTGAAACAGCGGCTTGCTGTTTCCTCTTCTATTTTCGTTTCTTTTCCTGCTAAAGTTTTGCAGGCGGTTGGTTCTTCCCATATCCAAGGTAGGATTATTGTCTTTGCAAGCTCTTGTCTGTTGTGGTCTGTTGATTCGGGGTGGGCCCTAGCTGCCGCCGGTGGGTCCGGCGGGGATGGGGGACTCTGATTTCTCGACTCCGGCTAAAAGAATGCGTTCTTCGCCGGGTGATGAGCTTCCTCAGCTGGGTGGTTTGCTAGTTCCAGTTAATGATTTTGTTTGTTCGATTCAATGGTCTCCTCAGGAATTGCTGCGTAGGGCATTTGCGAGCGGAGTGACTCGTGGTGAAATACTTATTTCCGCGACTTCTGGGAAGCTACCCAGAGTCCGTCCCATGTTGTTGAAGAGGTTCTTCGTGGACAATATTTCCATGCATGACTCGATTTCAGACGTTCAGTTTTTACGTTCAGGTGACTTATTGGTGCGTTCCTCGAATCTCATTTGCTTGCTGGAAATTTGTCAACTTTCTAATTTTCTTCAGGTACCTGTCAAAACTCAGGTTCTTACTAAGCTTATGACAACAAAGTTTTTAGTTCGATATGTGGACACTGAAGCCCCCTGTTGATGAAATTGCTTCAGAATTGTTGGACCGTGGTGTGAACTGTCTTCGGGTTGTTCGGTTCCGACGTTCGGTAAATTCCTCGAGGGTCCCTACTTCTTCGGTCCTAGTGGAAGAACTGGGCTTTACTAACCGTGACACTATCTATCTGTGGTATTCCAGATGTGCGGTCAGACCCTTCTTGGATTCGCCTAGGCAGTTTTTTTTTTTTTTTTTTTTTGATTGGAGGTTTAACGACCACCGTGAGCAACTCAATGGGCTATAAGCAGTCGCCCGTCCCTAATTTAGGGTCACTGGTTCCAGGGAAGGGAGAGAGCCAGTGCCGTAAGACAAACACAACATCCATGCCTCACCGGGATTCGAACCCGGACCCCGTTCGGACGAATGATCAGAAGCCATCGCTTAGACCACTGCGCCACCGGGGCGGCCGCCTAGGCAGTGTAAAAACTGTCAGCGTTATGGACATCTGCTGTCAACCTGTCGTAGTGCCGCTCGCTGTTCTCGTTGTGGTGAAGGACACGACTCTTCGGTATGCTCGGCGTCGAGCTTACAGTGCGTATTATGCAAGGGCTCTCATCCTGCTTCTGATACGAACTGCCCAATTTACCTCCGAGAAAAGCAGATCCTCGATATTATGGCTTCGAAGCATCTCAGCTATCCAGAAGCTCGGGACTCTGTGCGTCAAGTCCACCAGGCCTCATATGCGGCGGCGGCGGCGACTCAGGCTCAACCTCCGTGTGCTTGCTCCTCTGCCTTCCCTCAGCTCCTGGACATTATCTCTAAACTCACCAGTAAATTGGACTCTTTGACGAATCTTCTTTCACCTCCTTCCCTACATGCTGGCCCCACATCATCCGTTGCACAGGTGCCATAGACTGAAATTTTGCAGAATCCTCCTACTACAGTTGCGGCGTGCCCAGCTTCTTCAGTGCCTACTGAGCAACCTTCTGACACTGGCCTAAGCGCCGATGAATTCCTGTCATGCGAAGAATCTGTGGTTCCGTATGTAGAGTCTGCTGCTGAATCCGTCAAACTTTCTCACTCCAGAACCTACTCGTGTCTTCCATGCGCCATGCCTTTCTCTTCTCGCCCAGCCTTGCGGTCACACCTGAAAGTTCATCGTGACGACGGTAAGTTTCTTTGTGGCCTCTGTTCCGTGCGGTTCAAGACGGCATCTGGCCTAGCGGATCACTTTTCTCTTCATGAATAGCTGGTCGCTGGTCCAATGGAATGCGCAGTCCCTTCGCTCCAAAAGATCTTATTTCACCGACAGTTCTATTTTTTCTACAGCCACGATTTTGACTATCCAAGAATCCTGGCTATCTCCTGGTCTCTCTTTTTCCCTCCCAGCCCGTACGGTGTACAGGAGTGATCGGGGGAGGGTCGGGGGTGGCCTCTTAACTGCAATTAGGTCGGATTTCTCTTCCAGATTGGTGGACATCTTCAGTTCGGATTCGAACGAGCAGCTTCTTGCGACGGATATCTACTCCGGCGACACCACGCTCAGGATTATTAATTTATACATTCCCTCTCCTCCCCTCTCGGCGCTCTTGCTTGGACGGATCGAACAACTGCTCACTGATTGTTGTATGGTGGTTGGTGATTTCAATATTCATCACCCTAGCTGGGGTTCTTCTTCTCCGAGCCGGGGAGGAACTGAGTTCGTGGACTGGCTTTGCTCGCAAGATCTTTGTCTCCTAAACTCGGGGGCCTCTACCTTTTGCAGGGGTTCCACTTGTTCTGTTTTGGACCTCACCATGTGCTCTCCTCAGCTGGTTCCGTACTGCTCCTGGTCTGTGGATAGTGACCTCTACGGTAGCACCCATCATCCTGTCATTACAACATTGGAGGCAGGGATGTTTGGCTCCCCTCCCCTCCTGCTCTGGGTCTACAACCAGTTGCTTGGTCAGTGGCTTGGCCTTCTATCCAGAAGATTATCCGTGGTGATCTTCCTTCCACTCCTGACGGTGCCGCTATGATCCTGGACCGCATTTCCCTGATTCTCCACGCTTCTCGTCGGCTCAGCGGTCAGCGTCGACGTTGGTCTCCCTGGTGGGACTCTGATTGTGCTCAGCGGCTTCGCAAGAAACGCCGCCTCCTTCGCTGTGCTAAGTCATCCGGCTGCCTTTTCGCTTGGTCATTATATCGGCAGGAAGAACGGAATCTTCGCCACCTCCTCATTCTTAAGAGACGTGCCTACTGGAAGGCACAATGCAACGACACCTCGAGGCCAGGCTTCGTTTTCTCCTCTCTTGCGCCGTCTGAAATCTCATGTTGGTTCGACCCCGGATCACCTGCTACTTCGGATTGGCGATTTCCTTGTTGCTGATCCGGCGGAGCAGGCTTCGGCGTTTGGTGAACTCTTTTCCACTGCCTCTGGCTGTTCAGTGCACTCCTTTTCTATTGACCATGATGACTCTTCTCTTGCGATGGATGCGTTACTTACTGCTAGTGAAGTTGCCGGGGCTATTAATGGATCGCCTCGACGCTCTGCACCCGGCCCTGATGGATGTACTTACGAACTGGTGAGACGTATATGGAGGTGGTATTCGTCTTGGATGGTTGACCTACTTAACCATTTTTGGTCAGCCGGCGTTCATCCTTCATGCTGGAAAGAGTCCTGGGTGATTCCGATACAGAAGCCTAACAAACCTGCTCTCGACTTATCATCATACCGAATGATCACTCTCACTTCAGTTTTTTCGAAGATCTTGGAGAAAGTCTTGGTCTCTCGCCTAACAGACTTCATTATCTCTCATCAACGGATCAGCAAGCTGCAATTCGCATTTTTGCCTGGACGTTCCACATCGGCGTGCCTTCCGTCGATCCAACGTCATCTTCTGGTGGCTCGAGCTAGACATAATTATGTTTTTCTGGTGTCTTTGGACCTTCAGGCGGCATATGATTCGGTCTGTCACCCTGCTCTCCTAGGGAAATTGGCGTCTCTGGGTGTTCGTGGTCGTCTTCTCCGTTGGCTGGCTGACTACCTTGCTCGGCGCAGATTTCGCGTTCGTTGGCGGGGAACGGTGTCTTCCTCCTTTCCGCAGTGTCGAGGTGTTCCTCAGGGTAGCTCCATTTCACCTATCCTTTTTAACTTATACATTGATGATGTGGTTGATTGCTGTCATCCGAATGCGCATATGTTCTTATTTGCAGACGATATTTTTATTGTTTCCTAAAGTCCCAACCGGGCGGCGGCACTTAGCTATATGCAATCCTCTTTGGATTCCATTGTTCAGTGGGCATCATCCTGGGATTTACGTCTCTCTCCTTCTAAAAGCTTCGCGGTTGACTTTTCTCGTAAGCGCCGGTCGCCTGCCCCTCCTTTCCTGCTGGGCTCTGACTCAGTGACTTGGCAGTCCTCCATCAAGATTTTAGGGGTCTGGTTTAACTCCTCCCTGACTTGGTCTTCCCACCTCACGCATGTCAAGAAGTCAGTCTTCCCACCTCACGCATGTCAAGAAGTCAGTCTTCCGAGCCTTGTCTGCTGTTAAAGTTGTTTGTCATCGCCGGTGGGGTCTTGGCTTCCCCAACGCTCTCGCCTTTGTCGTTGCTGTGATTCGGCCTATTCTGGAATATGCGGCTCCGGTCCTGTTCGCCTCCCCCACCTATCTCTACTACGCTCTTGAAGTTCTGCTCAACCATGCACTCCGTGCAGCCATTCACCTCCCTCGTTCAACGCCTGTGGCGGTCTTGCGTGCCGAATGTGGAATCGCTAGCGTGCGTTCTTTTTTTTTTTTTGATTGGAGGTTTAACGACCACCGTGAGCAACTCAATGGGCTATAAGCAGTCGCCCGTCCCTAATTTAGGGTCACTGGTTCCAGGGAAGGGAGAGAGCCAGTGCCGTAAGACAAACACAACATCCATGCCTGACCGGGATTCGAACCCGGACCCCTTACGGACGAATGATCAGAGGCCAGCGCCTTAGACCACTGCGCCACCGGGGCGGCCGTGCGTTCTCGAATCACTCTCCTGACAGTCCGATTTTTGTACCGCCATTTGTCGATGGGTCAGCGCTCGCCTATCGCTCATCTTCTTCTAGAAAAGGACGCCTTGTCATTCTACGCTTGGAAATCCCATGGCTTTCCCCTTGGAATCGTGCTCAGTCGCTTCCGACAGGAGCCGTTTTTCGTCAACAGCGATCTTCTTCAGGCTCTGTCGGCTCCTCCTGTTTCGTCTGCACCCTGCTACTCGATTATCTGCTCGGGTCTCCCTTTTCAGCAACGATATCTGCATCCGATGCTTCTCAGACATTGCTTTGGGGTGTTCTTGGCCCAGTTCTCAGCGTCACACCACATCATTGCTACTGACGCTTCGAAGATTAACACCTCGGTGGCGATCGGGCATTTTTTTCCACGGAACAACTCCAGCCGTTCGTTCTCCTTCTCGACTATTTCCTCAGTGTTCTCGGCTGAAGCATGGGCCCTAATATCAGCGCTTGAATTTGCTCCCGGCCCGTGCGGTGGCCTCTTGCTGCTTACGGATAGTCGTTCTGTTCTACAGGCCTTGTTGGCATTGAATCGCAAATCTCCAGACATTATCGTTCTTCTGCATGATTCTGTTCAACGCCTCCGTTCTTTCTACGAGGACATTGTGCTCGTTTGGTGCCCGGCTCATGTTGGTCTTCCAGCGAATGAGGCCGCTGACGCTGCCGCCCGTCGGGGCCATGCTGAGGGCCTGGCCTTGTTTCCCCCAGTTACAGCCTCCGACGCTGCTCTGCACAGTGGTAACATGCTCATCACCGCTTCTGATTCAGCCTGGCTTTCGTCCGGGTGGGCAGAGCTGTATCCGTTCATCAGCTTCCGTCACAGATGGCCTAGCGAACACTGTTATCGAAGCTCCTCAGCAATCATAATTCAAAAATTACGCACGGACACGGCACCTTTAAACAGCTACCTCTTTCTAATTCGAAAACGTTCTTCCCCGATGTGCTTCTGTGGCTCCGGGCCAGAGACTGTTCCTCACTTCCTCCTCTCCTGCCCTGCGTACAGTGCATATCGAAGGATTTGTTTTGGAGTGACAACCCCTCATTCCTCAACCTCCGTCTCTGCTCAAATGTATTCTTTGTTGGACTTTCGGGACGCTTCCGTGGCAAAACGTAAAGTTCGGGCCTTGGAGAAATTTATTACTCTCTCAAGACGTTTCTCTGTGAGGACGCTTCTGTTCTAACATTCCTTCTCATGAGCGTGCCCCTTGATGGACTTTTGTGCTGCTCCTGTGACTTCACGTGCTAGTCGCAAGGCGGTTCTCCTCTGTGGCTGGTTGTGCATCTTCGTGTCTTACTGATCAGGAGATATTTTAGCTATTTCCGCATGGCCAACTAGTTGCTGTGAGGCACAAAGCTTTGTCTATAAGCCTCAGCGTCTTATTCAATTTAAAAAAAAAAAAAGGTGCAACCCCGAGGAAACGCGGTGCGATTGCGATGCCTAGCAGGCAGTGAGGTTATCAATGGTCGGTGGGAATTTCTTGTTTGTACAATTGTACTTTGTAACCATTTTTTTCAGGTGATTGTAATTGTTCGTTTGCCGTTTTTTCAGCTTATTAATAATATTGTTCGTTTGCCGTTTTTTCAGCTTATTAATAATATTGTTCGTTTGCCGTTTTTTCAGCTTATTAATAATATTGTTCGTTCGCAGTTTTTCAGGTTATTATTACTTTGGTTGTTCGCAATCTTTTTAAGCTTTTCGTAAGTTTTTAAACTAAAAAGAAGCAGGGGTGGTTACAAATGCAAAGCGGTTTTTGCATTTGAGTTAGTTTTCTGTATTATTACTATTTTGTGCGGAGTGGGAATGAAGCAGGGGTGATTACTAATGCATTTCAGCTTTCGTATTTGATTATTACTATTCTGTGGGGGTGGGGAGTCTAGTCTTGGGAACAATCTAAATTGTTGTGTAAGTTTATAAAATTTGTGTGTTCAGTTTGGTGTTCCTGTGTTGTTGTTTTTGTTGCTTCTGTGGCATTTTTAAGTAGCACTTGCATCGATTTTACTTAATCAGTGAAAAAATTGATTTATTTTGTTGCTGAAAAAATCGGGGAAAAAAACTGTCTGAATATGTAAAATATTACATTTGCTGCAAATTTTTGTTCAGAGTATTACTCTGTTGAACAGGAAATGTTTAAACATTTTTTTGGGAAGAATCAACAGAAAGATTTAAATAGAAACTACTGTTCATCAAATGCATTCCATCACACTAATTATCACATTTGTGTCTGGTAAGATATGTGTAATGTTTTCCTCTATATTTATGCAGCTTGAAAAATCATTTAGTGTTTTCAGTACTGCAGCAAAATATGCATGTTTTCGTTTGTATATGTGCAGCTGGAAAAGTTGATTGGGTGTTCGGTACTACAGTGTGATATGCATTATATCTGTGCAGCTGGAGAAATTGTTCAGTGTGTTTTCAGTGCTACAATAACATGTGAACACTGTTTTCATTTATGTATGTGTGGTTTGAAAAAAACATTTAATGTAGAATTTGCTGCTGTAGAATTTGCAAAATGATTTCATCTATATTTGTTTAGCTTGAAAAAATTGCTCAGTGTGCTTTTGGTACTGGTTACTCAGGTAAGATATGCATAATGTTTTCATCTGTAGTTGTGCAGCTAGGTTTTACAAGTTGTCCAGAGTGTCCCAAATGACGAATGTTGAAATAAAGTATTAAATTGGGTATGTTTGAATGTATTACTCAACCTGTTTTTTGTTTTGTTTTTTCCTTCGAATTTTTGGTATGTTCCTGCTTTTATTCAACGTAATAATTCTAACACCATAGAACTGTAAAATATTTGTGTTTGCTAATGACAAATACTCAGTTTGCCGGGACTTTTGCAAAAAAGTTTTACTTATATTTTCTCTTCTGGTCAAAATGGGCATGTGAACAAATTGCGATTAAGAATAGAATTCAGTATTGGATAAATTGAAAAAAAAAAAAAAAAGAGGGAGAGAGAGAGATTAATTTCTGCAGCGAAATACTTGCACAAAATTGATTTCTTCACTTACCAAGCACAACGAAATTTTCGCTTTTAAACTCACATAAATTTTTATTCACCAAGAATCATTGAAGTCACTCCACTAGGTACAATTTTTCTTCTGCTTCATCCCCCTCCCTTCCCAAAGTAAGCTGCGCATTTCAATTGAGGTAGTGCATTATACTTAATTATTTTGAAAATAACATTTAATGAGATATCCTTGTTTAGAAAATTTACGAAGTTGGTAAATTTTGGAAAACGAATTTTTCTACACTAAATTGTTATCATGGCTTCAAAATTAAAACTGGACTGAATATGTTTCTAATCTGTTTTTATTAAAGAGAATGCCGGTGTGTGATTATTGTAATAACAACTCATCGCAAAATTCTGGTAGACTTCAAAATTCTACAAAACGTTTTTCATCGCCGTCCAAGTTGCAGTGGTTGGTATCAAGTAAAAGTTCCAAAGGGAGTGTATCAGAAGGAAAAATATTTATTGTCATATTTCTAGGGGTCACAATGAGACACTTGAGAATGCGTACATGACCTTGAGTGTGTGTCTCCGCTGCCACTTCCACACGCACTAATTTTTTCCCTTTTTTTGTCCTTATATACGTATATGCATGTATATAAAGTTTGCAACCACTATCAATCCACTGCTGGATGAGAGTCTCTCAAGTTTCTTCTTCCACAACAGTCTACCTTGAGCTTTACTCTTTCATGCTTTCAAATTTCATGCACCCATCTCCCCCTTGTCATCTTCTGGGTATTGCTTTTTCCCTTGCTATCCAGTTCAATATTTCAACTCTGTCAGTGGCTATTTCTTCTAGCAGTATGGCCATCTCATTGCAATTTCAGGAATTTTGATCAATAATGTCTTCCACTCTTGTCATTTTCCCGATCCACGAGTTTCTACACTGCTGGCCACCCAAAATGCAACACCAAGAAAGACACGAGATAGCAAAGCCAGATTTACTAGACACATAACAATAGATACCAATATGAAACGATTGAGCTTACAGGCCCGTGCGACTTGCGGAACACGCAGACATCAATAGTTCATGTGGCCCCCACGGCTGGCAATAACGACCGCTGCGGAATCGAACGAAAGAGGCTTTGAATGAAGCTTGGGGTATGTCGGTCCAGGGTGCTTCCACGCGTTTCCAGAGTTCATCAGGCTGCCATGTTGCCACAGTTCATCAAGATCATGTACGCCGCGGTTGGTGCTTGCCGATCAGCGAGCAGACGGGTTCGATAGGCGACATATCGGGAGAACAGGCGGGCCACGACAGCAGTGACACCTGGTGGGCCATGAAAAATTATTGCACTATGCGTGCCAAGTGCGGGCGCGCATTGTCCTGTTGAAATGTGGTCGTTGGCAGGTCCTGCGGGTAAGGGAGGACTACAGGCTCCAAAACGTCGGAGATGAAGCAATGGCTGTTGAGTGTACCAGAGGGTGCGGGTGTCATAACCAATTGCGCCCCAAACCATAACGCCAGGCGACGGACCGATATGGCAATGCATAATGCAGGCATCATACAGTCTCTCGCCGCGGTGCCGCCACACGCGGATCCGGCCATCGTGGTGTTGCAGGCAGAGTTCGCCGAAAAAATAATTTAAAGGAGTATTTTTACTCCTTTGGAAAAATTTAGGGAGTAATTTTTAAAAGTGAGGGGCATTTTAGAAAAATTAACGAGTGAAATAAAAAAAAAAAAAAACTGGTTTTTTTTTTTTTTCATATTAAAAAATATTTCACTACTACTGAATGCATTTGGATGTTTTGTTTCTTTTTTAGTTAAAAAAATATATATATAATACATAAATAATGGAATATAAATCCCTGAAAATTCTTTGTACCATTTTGGTAAAGAACGAGAATGAATTTCCAACTTTGAGATCGATGTAACATAACGCATTCTTCATTTTCTAATGAAGTGTCCATGTTTGTTGGCTGCTTTCGTATTTCCACCGCTATTTTTTTGCAGATTTCGTTGTTACCATCCTCTGCGTTTTGTTTCTTTTCTACACCACTGGACTGAGTCTAGCCGGAAAAAAAAAAAGACCTTAAAGTACGATGTTTCGACACATCATTCGATACTACAGTGTCTGATAAAGCTGTTTCAATCTCTACAAATCATGACGAAGTACAACTCACGACCACAAGGCGCTTCTTATCACTATTATCTTGTCTTTTTTATCGTTTTTTTTTTTTGTGTGTGTAGTTCTTTTTCTTGCCTGATTAATTCTTTCCAGTGGCTAGATAATATGTTAGGGTCATTATGATTACATACTCCCGTTTTGTCTCTCTGATCTGTTATTTCTTCTTAGCATTTTGATTTCCTCAAATTTATGGAATGTTTGGTTGTCCATGCGGAATTGTATTAGTATTGTAAACGAGGTCAGTGAATGTAAAGCATTTTCTTTGCTGGCTGATGAAACTGCTGACATTAGCGGCAAAGAGCAAATGTCTCTTGGAATAAGATACATCAAAGAAGATGTTGATGTTGGTTGTATGATAAAAGAAGAATTCATGGGTTTTGCCGAGCTTGAGAAATTAGATGCAGACAGTGTAGCAGATGATATTTTGTAATTCACTGAAAAGCTAGGACTAGAAATGGCTAAGCTTATTGGTTTAGGGTTTGACAGATTCTCCACGATGGCTGGTAAAGGTACGGGTGTTTCAACAAAGGATAAGAGAGAAATATCCAAAAGCTGTATATTTTCATTGTGCATCCGATCAATTGAACCTAGTGGTGAATGACCTCAATCATGTGCCAGAAATCAGAAACACAATTGGAATAATAAAGCAAGTAATCAGATTTTTTAGGAAGAGCACTTTTAAAATAAAAAAAGTTCCAAACATTCCTGGTCTTTGTGAAACAAGATGGTCTAAAAAATACAAGTCTATACAACATTTTTCTAAACATTTTGTAACCATCAAGGAAGCTCTTTCTATTGATAATGAGGTGAACCCAGAAACACGCTCACAAGCCTTCCAGTTAGACACTGCAACATCATCTGTAGTGTTTATTGTGTGTCTCAAATTCATATCCAGGTATTCTTTATGTCTAGAGCCAGTTGTGAACAAATTAGTCTGTAGATTTTGACTTGCATTCTGTACATTGACACATAAAGAAGGAACTGCTGGAGGTTTTTCAGAAGCACAGGGTGGAATCAGAAGAAGAATTTGTGGAGATTTTCATTGAAGTAAGAGATGCATGTGATTTTCTGGAAATTGACATCAAAATGCCTAGAATGTCTACAAGACACTCATCATTCGAACATTCCTGTGGCAACTCCACTTGCTTACTACAGAGCAGCTGTTTTTATTTCTTACTCAGACTCAATCAGGGTGGGAAATTAGAAAAATATCCTAGGAGCAAAATCGCTCCTATAGCTGAAATTCTACGAGCCGATCTAAAATTCTAGGAGCCGTTCCTTGCTGGGCTCCCCCAGCCAGCCCAGCAAGGAACCGGCTCCAGCGGTAGCACATTCCCTACCTTGTTCAACTATGGAACTAGATTTAAAAAAATCGGAAAGCTATCTTCACGAATTCTTAATAAAACTGGCTGATATTTTTATACACAGGATAAGTAGATAATAGAAGCCCACCCTGAAAATTTCATGTGAATCGGTAAAATACTTTCTTAATTACCCATGAAAATTTTTATTAAGTACCGTATTTTTCAGCATATAATCCGCAGACAAAATTCATAGTAAAAGTAAAAAAAAAAAACATGTAATCCACAACAGAGTTTTACAATATATAGTATAAAAAAGTAATCGCCAATATTTTCACCAACACTTTTTCCCCCATCGCCAAAACGATTTCTTTTTCGCAAATTGCAAAGAATGCGATCGGCAGCGCGACTCCTCCATATTTATAAGGCGTAGGTGCACAATTTTTTTTTTTTTTTTTGAATTGAAGGTTTAACGACCACCGTAAGCAACTCAATGGGCTATAAGCACTCGTCCGTCCCTAATTTAGCTCCACTGGTTCCAGGGAAGAAAGAGAGCTAGTGCCATAAGACAAAACACAAAATTTTGTTAGTGACCTGATCGTAGCTCCCGTTACGCAATTTTTGGATGGCTTCAGAAATCCGGAATTTTCATAAATCTGGCACTCGTCCGGTCCCGTCGATGCCGGATTTTCGAGGTTTTACTGTATAAATATACTTTCTTTCCATTTAATGAGTTGAAAAAACTTATAAAATCGTGAAATTTTTTGAAAATTTAAAAAAGTTAGTTACGATACCCCGCAACTTTCAAACGGTTGTGATATGTATTTTTAATTTCTGTGGCAATCGCGCTGTAACTCTGAGTAATGTTTAAAATTACATCAACAACTTAAACACTGGTTTTCAGATCGTAAATAATTTGTAATGGTGTCGAAGTTCTCCAGTCTTGAAGCTGAAAGGAAAATAAACAAGTGGGGTTGAAAATTCGGGAAGAGTGTGGGGGGGGGGGTTACATCACGGGTCAGAGCGGCACGTCTCAATGTTTTATGGAATGGAAACCGCACTCCGCTATTCAAGGTCAACGCGCTTTGCTGAGTTTCCTCCTCTTAACTTTTACAAAGCAGTAATCCCTTCCCAGAGAGGAAATGTCTACACACAGACATTTTTGCCAAAGCCAAGGGGCAAGCGGAGATATGTTGATGGAGTGACACTGCATATTATCGTCGAACACGTGGCGGCATTCTTAAAGCTTCATTTTGAAGTTTACGGGGGGCTCTGTATTATCCGCACCGTCGTATAATCGGCAGTGTCTAGAATTTAAACTTTTAGGAACAGATAATTCGCGGATTATGTGCCGGAAAATACGGCACTTTTATGCACAACAAATTCTTAATAAAAATTTCCATGCCTAGTTTAAAATGTATTTAACCAATTTAGGAGCAGTTTAGAGGGCCTTTCGTATCAATGATTTATGGTGTTTGTAAAAAATTCTACCAGTTACGTGGAAAATTCACATAGATATTTTTTTTTTGACAGGCTGTTTAGTTAGAATTACAGGAAATGCCAAACACCCCATCTCCCATGCTGATACTCCCCCTTAACAACTGCTCTTCTTGTTCCCCCTCTCCTCCCCCCACAGCCCACACTCTACCTCTGAAGCTGATTTCCTCCCATCCCTTTCTTAAGGCTTGCTCCCCTTCCCCACCCCTAGTAGTGCCATCGAAGGTCACAGTAGCAGGCACCTGCATTCCTCACGGGACTTTTACGTACACTCCCCTAGTTCAGCACATGCTAGCAGCGAGGTTAAACTTATTTCTCCCTACCCCAGTATACTTTTAACCACACACCACTGGGAACTTTTTAAAAAATAAACATAAATACCGCACTTGAAAATTACTACGTATGCATGTTAAAAAAGAAAAATCAAAAATTTATGCAGTCGCGAATTGGCTCCCAGGTTTAAAATACTGGTCGCAAAACGTAAAATTGTGGTCGCATTTTGCTCCTGGCGACCGCTAATTTCCCACCCTGGACTCAATGTTGCTTGAATCAAGATTTTCAGATCTCAATGAGAAGCCATTCAAAGCAATTTTAATTCATCCCAACATGATGAAAAAAATGAAAGATGTTTTTGTCAAAGTATGAAGGAACTCTCTCAGTTTTATGATATAGAAAATTTGGAAGCGGAAGCTAGAACCTGCTTTGATTTATGGAAAAACAAGGACTGTGGTGAAAAAGTTAAGCTAGGTGATCTCCTCTCAGAAACTGCATTTTTCCTTCAGTTAAGAGGGCTCTACTAAATTATATGACTATTCCGACAACAACATGCACTGTGGAAAGGTCATTTAGCACCCTCAGGTGAGTGAAGACACAGTGAGTGAAGAGCATCTTTCAAGTTTGTGCTTATTAAGTGTTCACAGGGACAGAATAAAAGAGAAAGAGCTGAATTTGGTAGATTTTCTATAGATAAGTTTTCTAAAAATAGGCGAAATCTGCAGTTTGCTTTCTCTGAAAATTACTACATCTCATGGTGGAATTAACTTTTCCCATCACAATGTTCTAAACTGTAATTATAACTTTAATTGTATAGTTCAGTTATAACCTCCACATTGACAAAAAAAAACTCTACAAACTTTTAATTCATTTGAAATGTAGTTTTTACATACCATCATCACACATGTAATATAAAGTTGCAATGACAATTTTTAAAATCAGCTAAAACATTTATTGGTTCAGTTTTTTTTTCTTTGTAACTTTATAAATAAATATAATGAACAGAAAAAAATTATGTGTTTTTGATAGACCTTTCACACTTTATAATAAGGTACTTGTTAGCTATTTACTAATTGTCAAACGGTATCAATTATTTTTGTTGGATTTTAGTATGTTGTACATTTACTAAAATGTTTGACAGCCTTGAAAGAGGTAAGGAGTTTTTGCCCCCCCCCCTACTCATATGGGCACCACTGCCTGTAAGTATGAGTGTCAATATAAGAGTATGTAAAATAGTTATACATCACTATATTTGTGGTAGAAATATTTGAAATAAGAGTTTGGGAACTTTTGAATCACCTTGTACTTCACAAGTTAGGAAAACCTGTTCTCAAGTTGTATGCTCTGCAGTTTTATTTTTACTTAATATTTTCATGTAAAGCAATACAAGCAGATGACAAAAAAAAATTTGTAATTTATATAACGTTTGCAGTTTTTTAGCAGTGTAAGTGTGCTGAACCTCATTTTGTCAGGTGTACTTAGATGATCTTCTGACATCTACATTGATGATGTAGGTGGTCATTTATAATGCAAATTGGATGAACAGCAGAATTTATAATTAACCAGGGCGTGATGTCATGCGGGGCCTTCAGTCTGCTGTGAATATGTCTACTTTGCAGCCCCTGAATTGTTAATTATTAGGTGTACAAATAAGTTTACATTGTGTGCGAATAGATGGGGTAACTAGCACACATTTCATGTAATTGCAAAATACAACATATGTATAAGAAAGTCCTTGCGATAAGCTTTGATAATTAGTGGAAGACAGTTCATTGCAGTTTGAACATCATTGTTTGTCAGTGCATTGAAAATGTCAAATTTCGTGCCGAAAAAAACAGCATATGTGGGAAGTTTTGCTGCATTACTTTTTTTAAAAGAAAACTGCTGCCGAAAGTCACCGTTTGCTTGTGGAAACTTATGGCGAACGTGCTCTAACTGAAAGCACGTGTAGACTGGTTCTGACAATTCAAAGGGAATGATTTCGACGTGGAAGGCAAAGAACGTAAAGGTGCACCAAAAAAATTTGAAGATGCTGCTTTGGAAGCATTACTGGATGAAGATCTGTGCCAAACAGAAACAAAGTTAGCAATGGCATTACATGTTGCCCAACAATGCATTTCTCAACGTCTACATGCAATGGGAATGGTTTAAAAGCAAGGAAATTTGGTCCCACATGAATTGAGAGAAAGAAACATTGCAAAACGCATAACCATATGTGAATTGCTCCTGCTAAGACACACAAAGAAAATCTTTTTTGCATTGAATTGTTATGCGAGACGGAAAATGGATTAACTCCGAAACGAAACGACCAAAAGCATGGGTGCGTCCAGGTACACCATGTCCAACGCCAAAGCAGAATATTCATGGCAGTAAGGTTATGCTGTGTATCTGGTGGGATCAGTATGGTGTGATGTACTATGAGCTGCTGCAACCGCGCCAGAGCATCAACGCTGGACGTTATCAACAACTAATCAATTTCAGCTGTGCATTGAGAGCGAAACGTCTAGAATAAGCGAAAAGACATGACAAGGTTGTTCTCCAGCATGACAACGCCAGACCTCATGTCGCAATACAGGTCAAGGAAACTGTAGAAACGCTTGGTTAGAATGTTACCCTACCCATCATATTCACCAGACATCGCGCCTTCAGATTAGCATTTGTTTCGATCCCTGCAGAATGCCCTTTCTGGAGAGCGGTTCCGTTCTTATGAAGAGATCCAAAATTGGCTTGATAACTGGATTGCTTCCAAACAGGACTTCTATCGCAGAATCCACTTATTGCCTGAAAAGTGGGGAAGGTTGTATGTTGCAAAGGTAAATATTTTGAATAAAATAATCATTATCTGTCTACAACAAACTATTACCTTTTTTGCCCGAAAAACTATGTAAACTTTTGAAGGAATCCATGGTTAAATTCAAATTGATCGGAAACTTGAAACTCGGTCGTTCTGGGTGCTGTAGCGGTTAGCATACCTAGGCGTTTTCTGGGAGACGCGGGTTCGGGTCCCGCTCCAGGACGATGAAAAAAATTTTTCAAGTTTTCGGATATTGTCTGACTTGCCGTCCTTGTCACATTTGCGCCAAAGGTCGGATTGTCATCTTCAGAATATGTAAACTTGTTTGTACACCCAATACATTTACAGTGCATGATGTAACACAAAAATGTTAACTTGCTGTCAGAATGTGTTCTTTTGTATCTCCCCAGTTCTGTAAATAATTCGTAGAAAGCGTTTTATATCCTTTGCGTACACTGGCTGGTAACCATGTTTTGTCTTCGCAATTGAAACATACTTAAAATTGTAGTGCACTTGATAAGAAATTTAAATATCTCTCAACCTTTTAGGATATCTGTTATCCCAATTTATATTTTCACATTTAAACAACCTGCATTAATTATTATCTATGTTGTACAGAATGCACTTTTAAGTACGTATTATTATTATTATTTTTTTTTTTTGGTATTCAAAAAAAGTATTAACATTACAAATGTCCTGTAGTAGTTATAAGAAAGTTTCTGTTTTCGTTGAGCAACTAATGTACCGAAATTTTTGCTACTTACTGTAGCATTGCATACATCAATTTAAAAATGATATCTGCCTTCGAATTACTGAAACGATGCTGTTGTGCACAACTTTTTACTGGGATATGGTCCTAACTTTTCTTCATTTTTCTTGCACTGTTAAGAGTGGTTTTCACACACGGATCAATTTCACTCTTGTTGGAAGAGCTGTTTTCTTCATTATTCACACAAGTTACCATTTTTAAGTAGAAATGAATTCCTTCCTGTGGTTGGACATCAATTCTGTGATTAAAACTTCAGTATTTACTTTAATTGTAAGAATTTATTTCACTGTATCTCACTATTTAAATGTTTTTGAAACACTCAAATCTTCACAGATGCAATGTTATGGGTTACTGTCATCTTCTGTACATAGTATTTTGTATGATTACATAATTGCCGCCCCGGTGGCGCAGTGGTCTAAGGCGTTGGCTTCTGATCATTCGTCCGTAAGGGGTCCGGGTTCGAATCCCGGTCAGGCATGGATGTTGTGTTTGTCTTACGGCACTGGCTCTCTCCCTTCCCTGGAACCAGTGACCCTAAATTAGGGACGGGCGACTGCTTATAGCCCATTGAGTTGCTCACGGTGGTCGTTAAACCTCCAATCAAAAAAAAAAAAAAAAAAAAAAAAAATGATTACATAATTAGGTTGCCGCCCGGTGGCGCAGTAGTCTAAGCGATGGCCTCTGATCATTCGTTCGTAAGGGGCTCGGGTTCGAATCCCGGTGAGGCATGGATGTTGTGTTTGTCTTACGGCACTGGCTCTCTCACTTCCCTGGAACCAGTGACCCTAAATTAGGGACAGGCGACTGCTTATAGCCCATTGAGTGAGTTGCTCACAGTGGTCGTTAAACCTCCAAAACAAAAAACATAATTAGGTTTGAAAACCGCTTCCAAAGAAAACATGTCACAATTATGCTTTTGTGCATGCTTGTACATGAACTTTGCCTTACTTTTAGAAATTTAATCCTGGAGGCACAAACAGCACAGCATATGCCAACCCTTTCACAGGAGACTGGCAGAAAGCACTTTTGATGCTTTGATCAGCAGTGGAAGGTAGTTTATTATTATTATTATTTTCAATTGCTTAAGTTTCAGTGAAGCATGGGCTACAGCATGCATAAATAAGTCATAGATTTTGACTGCGTCTTCTTTATTTAAAAAGATGTGCTAAGAAAGAGTGTGTTAAAAGGTCAAGTAAACTGCAACACATTTGCTTTGAAATATGCATTTCAACTGGTTATTTCTATTCATTCTTTTCCTTAATGTCAAAAATGGCAGAAATGTGCAAATGCATTTAATGTGGGCTATAGTAATGAGCAGAGTTGTATAAAAATAGTGTATCTGCGTACACAACCATTGAAACAGAAAACTTTACTGCAAACCCACGAACCATGATAACGATATGATAATTAAAAAAAAACTAATAAAACTAAGTTATTATTAGAACATTACATTCCAACGAGAACAAAATAAGTACATTACAACTGAATGTGTGTGAAATGGAACTTCCTGATTGGACCATGAACATCATAAAAACGATACTCGTTAAAGGAAGTTTTTATATCCAGAAAAACAGTTCCATTAATGAACCTTCAGAAATTATAAATAATATTTTCAACAACTTAATTCAAAAATAATAGTCTTACAAAATATGTAAAGATTTTAATTTAATAACTGGCAACTAAAAGAGAACCTGGCAATAAAATGTAAATTCTGTGAAAACGAAACTATTGATACAGTTCCTATGCCTTTATAAAATGTAGAGGTCAGAAATGTTTCTAAAAACAAAAAGAACTCAGATGTGAAAAATAATAGAAAGTTCAAGTTAAAACCGAATTAAGTATATTAATCTGAGTAAAGCCTTGAGTGTTATAATTGATGTATATAACATTTTCATTTTTAATGTACCAGCAAAAACTGTAAAACCTAGTAATTTTTGTAGTTAAATCGTGTAATAATTTGGCAACTATTCGTGTACTGCATACACGTCTAAATTCTTCTACTATGATTATGCCTTTCTTTTTTGCAAATAAAATTTATTTTCTTACTGGTCAACTGTGTTACTGTGGTATGACATAGCAGTTCCTCACAACTCTATTGATTCAGCACTGATGACTATGGGAGGTAAATTAATCACTTTCTGTTTCCCTGAAGTCATCTACCATACATTAGGATTAAGCTGGCATGAGTTGTTAAACTCCAAAGCAAAGACACAAAATGCTGTTTGAACAACTGCACAAAAAAACACTCCTAACTGGAACACTGAAATGAAACTTCCACTAACATCTTGATTCTAATCGAAAGAAGTCTTGTTCAATTTGTATTGGCATGAGATTGTAGCTACCATCAAAATGCGTAAAGCGAGTTCAATGAAAAGCATGATATGTCAACCTGTGAACATGCACATTTCATGATTTCTATTGCATTACATTGTCACATGGGCCTCAACTGGCCAAATAGGACTCAGCACCCTGGCTTGAAATGTATACAAGCAAAAATAAGAACTGTACACAGTTATTAGAATTGAATTTAATGAAAATTCTGCCACGCAACACAGTACATTTATATCTAGCAAAATGCAAACATCAAAAATTGTCAAATGTACTAAACTAAATTAAATATTAACACAATGGAATAAAAACATGAAGTCACAGTAATATCACAAAGTTCAATATAAATTAATAGCATTTAATACTAATTATTTAATCCAAAGGCTCAACCACCTCAAATATATTGTATAATAATCATAAACATACAAGCACTAATCCCATTTACAATTGAACAAAACAAAATCGATACAATGTAACTCATTAAAAAAAATAATGTACTATGGAACAGAAGCTTGGAGCCAGGGGAATAGGCTTAAATTTAAGCCTGGTGAGCCCTCTATATCCAAAGGTGGATGTGTCGGGTCAAAACGATAAAGATTACAACATTAAAAATACGACTGGTGTTGAGCATACCGTAAAAGAAAGAATACAGGAACTCTCGTAACAGTTTTTTAAATACCTTAGAGTCTACAATTTCTCTGATGTATAATGGCAAGTGAAATCAAATCGAAACATTAAAAAAACATTGTCACAAGATATGCACCCAACAAAGATGTAAATGGCATAGGGAAAAAACAGTGTAATGCAACAATGAACACACAAGACATATAGTGACAGTTTGAAAGCAACCCAGGTTTTTTGGCGTGTGCACAGTAAGTAGAACAAATGACCATTTGTCCAGGTGTGTCTGGGTTCGAATTCCGGTGAGGCATGGATGTTGTTTGTCTTACGGCACTGGCTCTCTCCCTTTCCTGGAGCCAGCGGCCCTAAATTAGGGTAACTGCTTATAGCTCATTGAGTTGTGAAATGTGGTGCTGCAATCGCGTGACGGCGTAAGCAGCTTGCCTTTGTATAGAACCTCTTGCAGGTATTCGGTCCAACCAGTAATGATTGAAGCAACAAACATTGAACAGAGGGTTGTTATATGGTTTTAAACCAGGAAAGGTGTCGGGAGTACAGAAATTCATCACCGCATGAGTAATGTGTATAAAAACCATGTCTTTGTTATACGTTAAAGATTGTTATAAGCAGGTTCTGAGAGGGGTAATCATAGTTGACTGACAATTAGAGGCCAGGACAAGCACACTGTGATCACTGATGTTTCCGTCGCTGAAATGGATAGTCTTATTCGGGAAAACAGAAAAGTCGCTGTGATAAAGTTGGAAGCAGTGTGCAGTATTGGAAGACTTTTTTTTTTTTTTTTTTTGATTGGAGGTTTAACGACCACCGTGAGCAACTCAATGGGCTATAAGCAGTCGCCCGTCCCTAATTTTGGGTCACTGGTTCCAGGGAAGGGAGAGAGCCAGTGCCGTAAGACAAACACAACATCCATGCCTGACCGGGATTCGAACCCGGACCCCTTACGGACGAATGATCAGAGGCCAACGCCTTAGACCACTGCGCCACCGGGGCGGCTTGGAAGACTTGTACTCAGTGGGTGCCACACAACTTGCAATCTGGGCAGAAAGACATTCGTGTAGGTATGTCCTTGGAATATTCACTATGGTATCATGAGGAAGGTCATTGTTTCATCCACAGAATCATTGTGGAAGCACATGCCTTCACTGCCAAAGGAAGTGCACGAATCATTCGTCCGTAAGGGGTCTGGGTTCGAATCCCGGTCAGGCATGGATGTTGTGTTTGTCTTACGGCACTGGCTCTCTCCCTTCCCTGGAACCAGTGACCCTAAATTAGGGACGGGCGACTGCTTATAGCCCATTGAGTTGCTCACGGTGGTCGTTAAACCTCCAATCAAAAAAAAAAAAAGTGCACGAAAGGTCCTGTTGGCCTTTTTCGACCACGAGGGATTCCTGTTTGTCGACACCGTAGATGATCAATATGCAGACACACTCAAATCTCCGGGAGCATCACTCAAGTCCAAGGAACCCAAGTTTCTTACCGCAGGAGTCATTATTCATGGCGACACCCACACTGCAAAAATCGTCCAGGATTGTCTTCCCAAATTCAGGTGGAAAACACTCAAGCCATCTGGTATACAGCCTGGATTTGTCCCCCTGTGACTTTCGCATTTTCAGGGAGCTGAAGAAGCACTCGCAATCAGACGAATAGGTGCAGGAAGCTGTTGCAGAATATTTCCGTAGTAACCAGCAGTCTACGTAAGAGGAATTGAATGTTTAGTGTTACAATGGGTAGGTGCCTTAATAGTCTCTGGGGGGACGAGGGGGGCTATTTTTAAGGTAAGTCACAATATCCTTCTCGTATGCTCTCTGGCTCGTTTCCATTTGAATGACACTTATACTTTACTGAACGATCATTGCTTCAACAAAGTAAACACAGAGGCTGACGAATTATACAGAAGACACCGTTTGATATGTTCCATTTTATGTAAAGCTATGATTTTTTCTCATAATCTTGTGAATAGGGAAAAAAATTACTGTGTCTGGGGGCCTAAGCACTTCCTTATTCCAGTCTTGTCTTAAAAATGGTTAATCCACATTTGTGCTCAGAATTTCTGCCTCGTATGGAAATTAAACATTTCAGGTGTGGACTGGTTACTTGTGATAGTCTTTTCGTTTTAAAACGCAGAAAAGAACTATATTCCGTTTTTAAAAAACAGGGTTGGGGCTGGATTGCTTCGGCAGTGTAAACGACACACAGGTGTAGAAATTACGCTAGATACCTTTTTAATGTTCTTACGTTTTATTTTGGGCAATATTGTTCTTAAGAATTGTTTCGTGTCAAAATGTAATACTTCAGGTGTGGACTGGTTATTTACGATACACAGTCCGTGCATTTAAAATCACAGAAAATCTTTATTTATCTTTGCAAAAAGATAAGTAAAGATTTGACTTCACTGCAACACCATTACTTCGGCAGAGTAAACAACATCGGGGATGCACGGAAGGCAAGTGATCTCCGAACTTAAAAATCGGAAAAAATAATAACTAATCGTTCTCCTTTTAAATGTTAAAAGTGTGACATACAGCCAAGGTAATAACGCTACGCAATAGCGAGCATTGTTAGGACTGCGTTTCAGCTTTCATTCCATGTCCAACAGCATGCAGTCATGAGCTGACTGTAGTAAACAACGGCGGTATTAGGGTGTTTTCCAGGCAGCAGCTCCAAAAACACATCCCGCATATCCCACCAAACAGAGAGCAGGACCTTACGTGGGTGTACGTCGGCTTTGGTGGGTACCCAAACTCCCGTCTTGTGCACCTTTCCAAGTTGACGCAGGTGCGTGGTAATGCTCGTGTGGATAGTCCCCAGCTGTTCGACCAACTCCCGCGTGACCGCACACGGGTCGGTCTTCAACATGTCCGTATCCAGTGTTGCGGGTCTTCCGGCTTTGGGACGGCCTTTCGGGTGAAAAGTTGGTTAAGAAGCAATGGTTGGACAAAAGCTGAATACCCCAGAAGACCATGTGGGTGGATGACGTTCGAAAACATTCAGGAGCAGAGACATTGATCTAGCCAGTGATGTAGAAGGGGCTTAGCTGCGCTAAGGCACTATTTTTCTGGGCTTAGCGCCGCTAAGGCGGTTTTGAGGTTTCTGTGGTGCCAGGAACACAAGAACTGGACAGATCAGCAACGGGGTCGAGTTCTCTTTACGGATGAGAGCTGATTTAGTCTGACGAGCGATTTTGCACGTATACACAACTGGAGAGAGCAGGGAACACGTAATCACACCTCCAGCGTGATCGAAAGGGACCGGTTTGGAGGTGGCGGAGTTCTCGTTTAGGGCGGTATCATGTTGGTACCCGTACTGACCTCCACATCTTCAAAGGAGGTTCAGTCACTGGTGTCCGCTATTGTATCGAGGTTCTCCTGCCTCACGTGCTTCTGTTTAGAGGTGCTGTGGGTCCTGAGTTCCTCTTCAGGGATGACAACGCTACACCTCATCGTACAATGGCTGTTGGAGAGTGAAGATATTCAACGCATGGATTGGCCCGCAAGGTCCCCCGGACCTAAAATTCAATCGAACACGTGTGGGACCTTTTCGGGAGACGCTTGGCAGCACGTCACCAGCCGCCAGCAACGATTCCGCAGCTGCGATTGGCGCTACAAGAGGAATGGGCCGCGATGCCTCAACAGCTCCTTGACAACCTCGTCCTCAGCGTGGACAGACATTGTAAATCCTGCAATGCAGTCAGGGGTGATCATATCTCCTAGTAAAGACTGGATTTTTCTTGGCAGCCGCCTGTCACATGGACGTTTCTGTCTTTTGTCCAGTTGTGCTCGAAGCTACCTTTTCAGTAAAGTGCCTTTGTATCCTTTGGATTCCCTGTTTGGACGATTTTGCTCACTTATCCTATATTCTTGCATCTTGGGGATCTTATGGTATGATTTGAGTCGATGTGGAGCACTTCCGCACGACGTTACATTCGAAAAACCGTCTCGTCCTTAATTTTTGCACGCCAGTGTATAACTCTTACGTGACATTCTTTCTTTCATTTAAAATTGCTCAAATTAAGCAATTTTAATCAATTGATAAAAGTAATCAGTAATAAAAATCTAATGAAAAATACTAAATAAAAAAATCTGATTTCACAGGGCTTTTGAAGGAATTCTTCCTGGTTGTTTTTCTCAATCCATTTACCGCTAAGGCACTTTTTTTTATTTAGAACTACATTCCTGGATCCAGCAGTGGATTGATAATATTCTTACTCAGAGTATGATCCGGGAACTTTTTGTCAAGAACTTGAAGAAAATTTAATGGTCGATTGAGAAAATGCACATGGAGAGTATTTGAGAGAAGAGCAACTGATCACACATTATACACCCTTAACATAAGTTAAATACAAGAGGGTTATTCAAAAAAACTTTGGAGATTTTCATCTAGCGGTAGATAAACTATTGCTTCCTCAGAATTCTACGGTATTATTCAACAGCATTCTGACAAGAGTCAGAGCTGGATTAAGTAGGGATCTAACCAAGTCCATGGTCTAACGGGGCTATAGCCTAGGGGACTACCATTACCAAGGGCCCAGGGGTATGGGCTCTGACGTGGGGGACAAGCGGCTAGATCCAGCACCTTGGCACACATCCAAGATTCTCCCGTGCAGGAAGCCACGCCTCTCAGCCGTCAATCATTTAGGACTTTCAACATGGACGGTAGACCTATGCAGATTTTTGAAGCCGATCTGTTGTGATATCCCTCGGCGTGTTTTGCTACGTACAGAGCGTTGGTTACCCTCTTGGTCGTGTCTGCCATACGAAAGCATTGAAAATTTAAGTAATTTTTAGAAGTTCATATCTTTTGTTTAACAGGTTTGTCAGTGTAAATTTTTTTCTGTGTTTGACAGCATACTTCAGCTTGTTGATATTCTTCCGTTCTTCGGGATTTAATCGTTCATTGAAATTTACTGTGAATGGCTACGTCATATTTTCCTTGATATTTGTGCTTTTTATCTTATGTAGTGTTCTGAATTTTCAGCAAAATTAACGAAATCGCAAGACGTAGGTTGTACAGAGCTGTTTACGAAAGTTTTAGCAAATTTTTCTGAAATCATCATCATCATCATTGTCAACCATTATCAATCCACTGCTGGACGAAGGTCTCCCCAAGTTTCCTCCACAACGATCTGTCTTGTGCCAGTCTCCTCCATGTCACCCCTGCATACTTTCGAATTTCATCCACCCATCTCCCATGTGGTCTTCTTCTGGGTCTTTTCCTGTCCCTTGGAATCCAATCTAAAATTTCGGCTGTCCATCGATGATCTGTCCTTCTGGCAGTATGTCCAGCCCATTGCCATTTCAGGGATTTAATTCTGATCATGATGTCTTCCACTCTTGTCATTTTTCGGATTCACGAGTTCCTCTTCTTATCTCTCCTGGTTACACCAAGTATGCACCTCTCCATGCTTCTTTGAGTTGTCTGCAGCCTTTGTATGTCTCTTTTAGTTAAGGTCCACGTCTCTGCACCATACGTAAGCACTGGAAGGATGCATTGATCAAACATTTTTCTTTTAAGACATAATGGCATATTGCTCTTGAAAATTATGCTGTTTCTTCCAAAAGCTCTCCAGGCAAGTTTTGTACGCCGATTAATTTCTTCATCAATGTGACCCTCACTTGATATCTGCTGTCCAAGATAAACGTACGTGTCTGTTATCTCCAGCTTTTCTCCATCAATCGATAAATCTTCATTTCTTGTAAAAGCATTGAACATCACTTTTGTCTTCTGAAAGTTCATTTTTAATCCCACTTCTTTACTCTTGTCAGCAAGTTCCTGGATCATACTCTGCAGCTCTGATGGGCTAGTTGCAAAAATGACTACGTCATCAGCAAAACGAAGGTGGGTTAGATAATCTCCATTAATCTTTATCCCCTTGTTTTCCCAGCTCAGAGACTGAAAAACACCCTCCAATGTGGCATTAAAGAGCTTCGGAGATATGGTGTCACCTTGTCTCACTCCCTTTCCAATTTAGTGTAAGTTATGTAATCGGAGGGGAATTCATAACTGAACCACGCTGAAAAGGATGTTCAATATAATTGTATTATTAAGATAATCGTCTTTGAATTATTAATAACCCACCTAGAATCATGACAGTGTTCATTTCCAAACACCTCGCACCATAAACAAAAATGATACGGATTTGGAATCAGCTACAATTTACCAAAAGTTAATATTTTTTTCCTGTTTTAGGGCTTCACCAGTATACTAAATTGCAGATTTGATCATAGCTAATAAATAATGCGCCACCCCAGTGGCGCAGTAGTCTAAGCGATGGCCTCTGATCATTCGTCCGAAATGGTTCCGGGTTCGAATCCCGGTAAGGCATGGATGTTATGTTTGTCGTACGGCACTGGCTCTCTCCCTTACTTGGAACCAGTGGTCCTAAATTAGGGACGGGCGACTGCTTATAGCCCATTGAGTTGCTCACAGTGGTCGTTAAACCTCCAATAAAAAAAAGAAAACCCCTCCCCTTTTTTTTTTCTAGGCACCATGCCAGAGTATATACATATGCTGTATGTAAGAGTATATACATGTACTGCATGTACATATTTTGGACTACAATCAGAGAATTTATAACATTAGCAGTGAGAGAATGACAAACTCACTTGTTGTTCAGGCATGTTTCTGATAGATATATTGTAACTTATTAATTGGAACAACTTCATTTAGCAAACATATGCTGAAATAATGTATACCCCATAACTCTTACACTGCAGTGCTGAACAGCATAAACAGTTATTCAGGTATCACAGTGTGGAAGAAACATTCCTCTCACGACACGTGGCTAACACGTCCTGACGATCAACACAGCAATCATACATTGCCAAATTGACTGCAACCACTGTTTCATATGTGAAATCAATCACTTCAGAAAACCTGAAAATTTCATCACATAACAGAAAGCATACAACAGTAATTGGGAGATGTAGGTTCGTTTCCTGTTTCAGGGCAATGAAATGTTCAGGTTTTCTGAAGTGATTGATTTCACGTGTGAAACGATGGTTGCAATAATTCAGCAATGCCTGATTGCTGTGTTGATTGTCATTATTCAGGTATCAGTTGTACATATGTTCAAAGACTAAATGGCTCCATCCATTTCAAGTAGCCAGTGTTGGACCACTTGATATGGATTGACCAAAATGTTTGCCGCCCCGCTGACGCAGGCCTCTGATCATTCGTCCGTAAGGGGTCGGGGTTCGATTCCCGGTCGGGCATGGATGTTGTGTTTGTCTTACGGCGCTGACTCTCTCCCTTCCCTGGAACCAGTGACCCTAAATTAGGGACGGACGACTGCTTATAGCCCATTGAGTTGCTCACGGTGGTCGTTAAACCTCCAATAAAAAAATGTTAAAATTTTTGTGTATATATGTTCTTTGGTTCTTATAAGCATGTACAAAAAAGAATCAAAAGTGGGGCAGACAATTATTTCAAGAGTTATCAATGTTTAAATTTCAGCAGACTCCCATACTTTTAACTTGAGGAAAAATAAAAGCTGTTATATTATTTGTG
Source organism: Macrothele yani (assembly GCA_039090855.1). NCBI lineage: Eukaryota > Metazoa > Arthropoda > Arachnida > Araneae > Macrothelidae > Macrothele > Macrothele yani. The sequence goes on along the minus strand of CM077004.1, from coordinate 100,735,311 downwards.
AGCTGTGAAAAAATAAAAAAGTGCAGAAAATTAAAGTTAGATGTGTCTCTGGGATTGTTACTAATTTGATGTTTTGGTGAATTTCAGAGTATTTACATTATGCAGTTTTAAAGCTGGTTATATACCTTCTTAGGAATAAATAAAGCATAAAATTTTATAAAACGAAAATTATCTAGTACTAACCATTAATAATTACTTTTTTTGATTTTCTTTTCACTTCGGGTATGGTTATTTGTAAAAATGTGGAAGAAATGTTTTGAAATTGTTTTTGCCTTTCCGTTTATGAGACAAATGATTGCCAATGGCTGAAATCTGGCATTTTTGCCAAGCGGATCACCCAGCATGGGGATCCAGCTAGTTTGGGCAGTGGCATTCCAATGGCATGAGCTCACCTTTGACAGCTCTGTTATGTCTGTTTTTGACTTTCCACATATGCTTAATATTTTTTCTTCCATTTGAAGTGTGTCTGTTGTATTTATATGTATTGTTGTGTGAATTTATATGTCTTAGTGCATGGATGTTTCTTTTAGCTTTGACATTTCCCTGCCATCACTTTTTTGCTGACTTTTTGTTGTGAAATGCTTGGCCTCAGTGCTCTTTGGCCACACATGGCCCTTGCACCATTAAAGCTGATAATTATTGCCTTAAGGATGCTTATTTTTGCTGCAAATGGAGTGCTAATTTCCACCCCGATCTCACAAAATATTCTTAACTCCTTTCATTTTCACAAAATATTTTTCATTCCTTCCATTTTTAATAACTTATTCTTTGTGGAAAAGAAATATAATATTCCCACTTTTTTCTGCAATTTTGGTTCACTATACCACCTACATAAGTGAAGCACCCCCATGTTCATGCTGTGTTGAGCGAGCCCTAGTGAGTTAGGTCCATGTAGCTAATTGAATATAGCATCTTCTTTTGCTGTTGCATGTCCTTTCTTGCGTCTCCATTTGCTCTTCCTATAAGATCGGGCTTAATTTTAAACTTTTGTAACTTGTAAAATAATTGTCTGCCCCAGATGCATTTTCTTTTTGTTTATTCATTTTTCAGTGTACTGAAGCTATCAGCAGGCTTGATAGAGGAACTCTCCAAGTTTGTATGTGCCATGAGTGCTTAGTTTTGTTGGAGGTCACGAAGGTGCAGGTTAGTACATCATATTGTATGAAGTTTGTTAAATTTAGTGAAAATGGTGACACTAGCAAAAGAGCAGGCATTTTGTATGTTTTATTTATTTATTTATTTATTATGAGGGTGTGTTAAAGACCAGATCTTTGTACTTCTTCTGCTATGGGACTTGTCTCAGTTGAAAAGATGAATCATTGCTGTCATCGCACAAATCAATACTGACATGCTACATAGGATGTGTGCAGAAATGAATAATTGTGCACCTGATATGTCAGTAGAAGTGGACACAGAACATTTATGAGGTATGTATAATAAATTTGGGAGTTTGTCTTTCTATTGGCATATCATGCTACCATGATTTGCACTATTTAAGTGGAGCTATCTTTTCTAAAGTATCAGAGAATTATGTGTAACCCTATAGTGGATAATAAGTTGTTCAAATACTGAATTAGTGTATATTTATTTGTTGTAAACTTTTTCAGACCTGTTAAAATTTCAGTAAACATGGACACTGGTTGCCAAGCTATTATGCCAACAAAAGTGTATTGATTTCTATCTGAAGTAGATCATTGAGGTGTAAGGAAGTAAATATGTTACACCCAATTATCTCCTTCTGATGGACTGGATTAAATCGTTAGAGAAAACTGACATCAAGAAAAAGCTTCAAAAGAAAGGTGGGTGATTTTTGTTTTTGAAAGTACCAAACTTTTTTTTTTAAATAAAAATGTAATAAGTGAGCACTTTGGTGTGATGAATAATTATACTTCCATGCAACAGTATGTAGTAAATTGATGATATGTTTAGGTAAATGATGTGGCTCCAGTGCATTTTTCTTTTTAATCCTAAAACTCTGTACCACAACTGGGGGCAATTATATCAGAGTACCACTTTCCTTTCAACAAAATGGGAAACCACCAGGCAGATGAAGGCCAAGCTCCAAGAACTCAACACCATTGAACTTTTGCTGCATACAGCCCAGACCTTGCATCATGTGATTTTCATCTTTTTCGGATTATAGCACAATTCTTACATGGGCACAACTTCCAAACTTTGGACAATGTCAAAATGGGGTGTCACAAATTTTTTGCCTCCAAGGATAAGGCATGGTACCACTGTGGAATCGAACAACTTGCCGAAAGATGGATTCAAACTATTGATTCCAATGGTCTTTACTTTGAATAATAATATTAATTTTTTGTTGTTATATTTTTGTTTGAATTTTCAATAAAAAAAATGCATGAATTTGTGGACCACATTTTGTATTTCTTTGAATAAAGCTCATGTTGAGAATTGGCTACCTAGTTTCTTAATTCAATCACTAATCAAAAACTGCTATTATGGGAATTCTTACTAGGAATTTTTTTATGGGAATAGGTGACAACAAAAGACAGCCTGTAGAAGGAGAAGAGTTTTCTCCGAAAATCTGCAATTAAAATAAAAAAATTCCTAGTAAGATTTGCCTTGATAGTTTTTGATTAGTACGCAATTACATTTTCTATATTAAGCAATGCACCTCATATGATCTTAAAAGTTTGATTTTATTTAAAAAGGTACCACCCATAAACTTATACGTAAAAAAAAAAAATTGCGGTTGGTGTATGCATGTTTAATGATCTGAGAGTGTTACACAAATAATTCATTTTTCAGTAATTCAGTATTATTCAATTAAGCATTTTAAGTCAGTATTTTAAGCTGTAAATTATTTATTTCTTCCAGAGCCCCCGATATTTTTTTGAATACTGTCAATGCAGTGTAGAGGAGAGAAAGTTCTCCTACCCACCTCTTTGAATGTACAGGTATAAATACTGTACATTATACTTTCCGACTAAACCAACAAACTCCAAAATTAATTTCTATAGCTATAAATTTTTCAATGGTTTGAATATCCAGCAGGATTTAGGACAAATAAGTATATACTACTTATATGCTCTTCTGTATTATTTCTAAACATGTCCCCTCTCAAACACATTAAGTTTTTTCCTATTGGGAATAAAATGTTATCAAATTCCACTAGAAATCACGGAAATATCAATTTATGTTTTGCATTGTTGAAAACTGTTTTACTATTTTTTCAACTAAAGTTTTTATAAAAGTAATTCTATACTTTTTCTTCAATTAATCAAGCTTCCCTCAAAATGAAACACTACAAGAGACTTCAAAAGGTAATTTTGGAAGATTCAAAACAGTAGAGACCTATTGTAGGCTGGTCAATTACAAGTGACGTGATCCTTTGATGTCAATCATTTCTTATTTCTAGGTTATGGCACCAATTCGAAACAGATGTTCCAGTCAAATGTTGCAGTCCAAATCACTTTTGTCGAAGAGCTTCTGTAATATGATCACTTTTGTGCTTAAATGTTATGAAGAGTGTAGTTGCATCATGTAAAATAGTAATACCCATCCATGAAGATGTCTTTCTGAGAGTTTGTTTATGTGTTAGAAACATGCAGCACATTTCAAGCACTCCAGATTTCTCATCACAATGTAATTTCATTCCCTGTGTAAACTGTACGAGATTAGGCTTACTCGGTGAAAAAATTGACACACACAATGTAAATAAATAAAAGCACGAATATTCACTCCAATTTTTTTTATCATGTTCAGCCCGAAGACTTCTATTACTCTGTAAAGCAATTTCAGCAGAATTGTAATTCTCTGTAAAAGCAGGCACTTCACACTACCATTTAATGAATACATGCAAAAGTTTATCATACAAGTGACATCTAGCAACTTGTGTGTTCCATACAATATGCAAACCATAATGATAGTCCAAATTTATGTACAGGATGGAGAACCAAATGCTTACCAAGTCTTATCCACAAAAAACAAGTAAGACCATAGTTACAACTGAAAGCTTTTGCAATAATGGTGTTATAGTACATATTATCTATTAACCTTAGATGTTTAATTTTTGTAATCATACACATTCACTCTTTAAACTACTAAGAATTAACTTTAATTAAAAATCAAATACAATGCTCCAATTATTTTTATAACAAAATGGAAATAACGTAATCACATACACTCAAGAAATTTACTGAAAAACAATATAATGTAGGATAGCTAACAGAACTTACCTCATCCTCCTGTAGGATCCCACAGAACTTACCTCATCCTCCTGATGTTTTCACCACATAGGAATTTAGTTAACATTTTGCAGGAGATGAACTAAGTTTATATGTTACACTGTACATGTATTAAATATTAAAGTGAGTTTTCATGAAACTACATGAAAAAGCATGCATGTTTCATAGAATACCATATGTGTGGTGTATATAATTAGGCTTAACTGCTAGGAAATGTTTTATTGAGTTCTGATTTTTAGCAGCTCACCAAGACAAAAATAGTAGCTGTATTTCTATGAAAAGAAACTTGGCCGCCCCGGTGGCGCAGTGGTCTAAGCGATGGCCTCTGATCATTCGTCCGAAAGGGGTCCGGGTTCGAATCCCGGTGAGGCATGGATGTTGTGTTTGTCTTAAGGCACTGGCTCTCTCCCTTCCCTGGAACCAGTGACCCTAAATTAGGGACGGGCGACTGCTTATAGCCCATTGAGTTGCTCACGGTGGTCGTTAAACCTCCAATAAAGAAAAGAAAAAAAGAAACTTGCATAAACAACACATGGTATTTTAAATTTTCCAGCAAATCAGTGTCCCAAAATATGTACATACTTGTGTCCAGAGGAACTCATAAAAAATTCACTGTGCTAAGTGACCTAAATTATTTAGCAAAATATATGGCTAAAACAAAAATATACATATTTAAAGTACGTGATTTGATGTAAAATGGCTAAAATTTTTTTAGCTTTACAAAGCATTTCAAAGGATTTTACTATCAAACTTGCCTGCAAGCCCGAAAAAGGAAACAAAATCCATGGTGAGTGTCGCATAATCCTGTAGTACCCAAACAAAGGTTATTGGGTCTCACAGCAGCTCTACAAAGGGCAATCTCCCCATGAACACTACCTGTGCAGGGAGACCTGATGGCCCTTGTCCCCAGCGGAGCTGATGACGGCAATGGCATGGCTACAGAATGATCGCTGCAGTGTTTACATCCTCGTGCTTGCAGGTAGGTTTCATGGTAAAAATAATTAAAATGCAGTATAGAGCTGAAATTTTTAGCCATTTTATGTCATATTACACTGGTGTTCAAAATTACAGTTTAAAAGGCAATAGTGGGCAAATAATCCAAAGTGCTCAATGACATTTTGTTTTTCACAGGGCATATATGCAACTGGACAAAGAGAAACAAATGCCTGCAGTGAATGCAGCATAACTGTTATGCATAACTGTGTTCTAGCACTGGTGCATCACCTGTATTTTCACCACGCCAGTTTTTCTTTACAGAGTTCTGTTCTGAAAATGTAGGCTTTTGAAGACAGGTTTTTGGCTTTACATTTTTTTTTTCGTGTGGAAAAAAAGGACCTTTGAGATACAATATTTTTATTTGCTGGAACATTTATATCTTTTTTATGTAGAACTTTTTCACCAGATACCAATACATCTTCCATTTCTTTCAGTGAATGACTGAACATGTCCAAAACCCTTTCCTTTTTTTCTCATCATTACAAGCAGAATATAGTGTGTGAAGTTTTTTAACCCCATCAGTTACTGTATTTTCCCATGTCATGTTTGGAACATTGGACGGCACAGAACCAATATCAAGCATAACTTCTGAAACTTCTGACGAAATGTCACTACTGCTAACATGTGGACTGATATCTGCTCCTATTTTACAAATATTTGCTGCCTTAAGAAATGCTGTTGCAGTTAAATGGATATGTTTGCATATAGAATTTTTGTTTAGGAAATCAGAACAGTTACAACTACAAGTATGAACACATATCAGGCAGTAGCTGCATATCAGTCTGCATGCTACTGGGCATAGCTCAAAGTTGAGCTGTACAGTATATGTCACATCATCTTTGTCTTCTGAACACACCAAATATGTGTCTTCTCCAATTCTGGTCACAAGACTTGGGTTCATGTTCAAGCTATTCCTGTGACGCTTCTCTATTTTAGCAATGCGACTACTGATCTTGCCTTTCTCTAACTTCACTATTCTCTCAATGCCCTTATCGCGAATGATGTTCATTAAAATATTTATACACACATCCAGTCTCTTGTTGACTTTCCCACCCATGTACACATATTTCAACAATCGATGGAAACTTTCAACGTACATATTTGTGTTAACAAATGAATGTTGCCTGTAAAACAATGCCCACTGTTCAACTCTTCTACCATATACAGTTCTAAAATACTTTCCAAATTCCTTAGTTTCTTCATTCATATCAAAATCCTCCTGAAGCTCTTGCAACATTTCATTTAGTATTGCTTCATCCCTTTCTTCTCTGACAACAATAAGCTTGCGATAAGCTTCACACTGTATGTTCTTACTTTTTATTATCTTCAGTTTCCTTTGCCATGCTCTATCTACATGTCATGTGCATAGCAATTTTTTGGAATGCCTACCAAAAATTGATGTCCAAGCTGTGTAAAACTGCTCTGTGTCATCACTCATAAACCATTCAGTATTTAAATTGCCAGCTTTTTCCTTCAAAATTCTGAAAAAGTGAGTCAACACAACCTCACTTTCTTTGTTTGAGATTAAGAAAGCACATGGAAATCCTTCACCAAATTCATCAACAACCATAACTGTTGTTAAAAGGAAATCATAACTAGTAGTCCCATGGGTGGAATCAATCATAACCACTTTAGATGCAAACTTCTGCAGCATAGATATTTGTAGTGGATGAATGATGGCAATAAAAATATCTTCTTCTTCCAATCCTTGAAAGGTCCCTGGAGCTGGCTGCTCACCTTGCAATTTGAAATGTGTAATTGGATTTTTGTAGCCCAATTTACTGAATTCTTGTAGTATTAGTTTCACGCTTATACTATCTATTGAATGTCTTTTTGCATGATCTAAGTTAAAACTAACTTTAATGTTATTAATGTCCTTGCGTGTAATTAAACATGCCCTTCCGTAGTCCTCTTCAAATGTACTTCTGATGGAATCAAGAATAGCCTCAACAGAAACACCAGCTGCCAGTTGTTCTGCTACAGTTTTACGAAAATTGTTGGGCAATCTTATGTATTTTAACTGAAATGCGTGTCCATAGTGCTGGGGTACATAATTGACAACCACATTATTATTATTTTTGTCAATTCTGACGTTCATGCAAGCAGTACAGGGAAATCCTTGTTTGCAAGTCTCAATTTTCGCTCTTTTCCCGGAACTGTAACTAACATAATCCTGATCTATTACAGTTATAATAAAATTTGATGCTCTGTGCTGTTTCTTTCTTACCTCTGACTTTGGCAAAAAAAACTTTATCTTTTGCTTCAATACTCTCTTTCCATGTTTCAAATTCCGCCAGCGATTCGAATGTTAGCACACGATCTTCTAAATCATATCCATGAGTGGAGCATAAATGTTGCTTTAAATCTTCAGAATACAATGCAATATTACAGTTTTCTACTGCACATGGAAATTTCAAAGGTAAATCACCGGATTTCTGTGATTTGTGAATCACTTTAATGTGCTTATTTCGATTTCCAACACTACTGAATTTCTTTTCGCAATAAACACATCGCACAGAAGTGTTTTCCATTTTTAAGATAGAAGGACGGAGCTCAAATGACGGCTGAGAGGCGTGGCTTCCTGCACGGGAGAATCTTGGATGTGTGCCAAGGTGCTGGATCTAGCCGCTTGTGTCCGAGACACGGCTCACAGGGTTTGTTCCCGCTTGTGTGGCATTGTTTTACAGGCAACATTCATTTGTTAACACAAATATGTACGTTGAAAGTTTCCATCGATTGTTGAAATATGTGTACATGGGTGGGAAAGTCAACAAGAGACTGGATGTGTGTATAAATATTTTAATGAACATCATTCGCGATAAGGGCATTGAGAGAATAGTGAAGTTAGAGAAAGGCAAGATCAGTAGTCGCATTGCTAAAATAGAGAAGCGTCACAGGAATAGCTTGAACATGAACCCAAGTCTTGTGACCAGAATTGGAGAAGACACATATTTGGTGTGTTCAGAAGACAAAGATGATGTGACATATACTGTACAGCTCAACTTTGAGCTATGCCCAGTAGCATGCAGACTGATATGCAGCTACTGCCTGATATGTGTTCATACTTGCAGTTGTAACTGTTCTGATTTCCTAAACAAAAATTCTATATGCAAACATATCCATTTAACTGCAACAGCATTTCCTAAGGCAGCAAATATTTGTAAAATAGGAGCAGATATCAGTCCACATGTTAGCAGTAGTGACATTTCGTCAGAAGTTTCAGAAGTTATGCTTGATATTGGTTCTGTGCCGTCCAGTGTTCCAAACATGACATGGGAAAATACAGTAACTGATGGGGTTAAAAAACTTCACACACTATATTCTGCTTGTAATGATGAGAGAAAAAAGGAAAGGGTTTTGGACATGTTCAGTCATTCACTGAAAGAAATGGAAGATGTATTGGTATCTGGTGAAAAAGTTCTACATAAAAAAGATATAAATGTTCCAGCAAATAAAAATATTGTATCTCAAAGGTCCTTTTTTTCCACACGAAAAAAAAAATGTAAAGCCAAAAACCTGTCTTCAAAAGCCTACATTTTCAGAACAGAACTCTGTAAAGAAAAACTGGCGTGGTGAAAATACAGGTGATGCACCAGTGCTAGAACACAGTTATGCATAACAGTTATGCTGCATTCACTGCAGGCATTTGTTTCTCTTTGTCCAGTTGCATATATGCCCTGTGAAAAACAAAATGTCATTGAGCACTTTGGATTATTTGCCCACTATTGCCTTTTAAACTGTAATTTTGAACACCAGTGTAATATGACATAAAATGGCTAAAAATTTCAGCTCTATACTGCATTTTAATTATTTTTACCATGAAACCTACCTGCAAGCACGAGGATGTAAACACTGCAGCGATCATTCTGTAGCCATGCCATTGCCGTCATCAGCTCCGCTGGGGACAAGGGCCATCAGGTCTCCCTGCACAGGTAGTGTTCATGGGGAGATTGCCCTTTGTAGAGCTGCTGTGAGACCCAATAACCTTTGTTTGGGTGCTACAGGATTATGCGACACTCACCATGGATTTTATTTCCTTTTTCGGGCTTGCAGGCAAGTTTGATAGTAAAATCCTTTGAAATGCTTTGTAAAGCTAAAAAAATTTTAGCCATTTTACATCAAATCACGTACTTTAAATATGTATATTTTTGTTTTAGCCATATATTTTGCTAAATAATTTAGGTCACTTAGCACAGTGAATTTTTTATGAGTTCCTCTGGACACAAGTATGTACATATTTTGGGACACTGATTTGCTGGAAAATTTAAAATACCATGTGTTGTTTATGCAAGTTTCTTTTTTTTCTTTTCTTTATTGGAGGTTTAACGACCACCGTGAGCAACTCAATGGGCTATAAGCAGTCGCCCGTCCCTAATTTAGGGTCACTGGTTCCAGGGAAGGGAGAGAGCCAGTGCCTTAAGACAAACACAACATCCATGCCTCACCGGGATTCGAACCCGGACCCCTTTCGGACGAATGATCAGAGGCCATCGCTTAGACCACTGCGCCACCGGGGCGGCCAAGTTTCTTTTCATAGAAATACAGCTACTATTTTTGTCTTGGTGAGCTGCTAAAAATCAGAACTCAATAAATAAAACATTTCCTAGCAGTTAAGCCTAATTATATACACCACACATATGGTATTCTATGAAACATGCATGCTTTTTCATGTAGTTTCATGAAAACTCACTTTAATATTTAATACATGTACAGTGTAACATATAAACTTAGTTCATCTCCTGCAAAATGTTAACTAAATTCCTATGTGGTGAAAACATCAGGAGGATGAGGTAAGTTCTGTGGGATCCTACAGGAGGATGAGGTAAGTTCTGTTAGCTATCCTACATTATATTGTTTTTCAGTAAATTTCTTGAGTGTATGTGTTTACGTTATTTCCATTTTGTTATAAAAATAATTGGAGCATTGTATTTGATTTTTAATTAAAGTTAATTCTTAGTAGTTTAAAGAGTGAATGTGTATGATTACAAAAATTAAACATCTAAGGTTAATAGATAATATGTACTATAACACCATTATTGCAAAAGCTTTCAGTTGTAACTATGGTCTTACTTGTTTTTTGTGGATAAGACTTGGTAAGCATTTGGTTCTCCATCCTGTACATAAACTTGGACTATCATTATGGTTTGCATATTGTATGGAACACACAAGTTGCTAGATGTCACTTGTATGATAAACTTTTGCATGTATTCATTAAATGGTAGTGTGAAGTGCCTGCTTTTACAGAGAATTACAATTCTGCTGAAATTGCTTTACAGAGTAATAGAAGTCTTCGGGCTGAACATGATAAAAAAAATTGGAGTGAATATTCGTGCTTTTATTTATTTACATTGTGTGTGTCAATTATTTCACCGAGTAAGCCTAATCTCGTACAGTTTACACAGGGAATGAAATTACATTGTGATGAGAAATCTGGAGTGCTTGAAATGTGCTGCATGTTTCTAACACATAAACAAACTCTCAGAAAGACATCTTCATGGATGGGTATTACTATTTTACATGATGCAACTACACTCTTCATAACATTTAAGCACAAAAGTGATCATATTACAGAAGCTCTTCGACAAAAGTGATTTGGACTGCAACATTTGACTGGAACATCTGTTTCGAATTGGTGCCATAACCTAGAAATAAGAAATGATTGACATCAAAGGATCACGTCACTTGTAATTGACCAGCCTACAATAGGTCTCTACTGTTTTGAATCTTCCAAAATTACCTTTTGAAGTCTCTTGTAGTGTTTCATTTTGAGGAAGCTTGATTAATTGAAGAAAAAGTATAGAATTACTTTTATAAAAACTTTAGTTGAAAAAATAGTAAAACAGTTTTCAACAATGCAAAACATAAATTGATATTTCCGTGATTTCTAGTGGAATTTGATAACATTTTATTCCCAATAGGAAAAAACTTAATGTGTTTGAGAGGGGACATGTTTAGAAATAATACAGAAGAGCATATAAGTAGTATATACTTATTTGTCCTAAATCCTGCTGGATATTCAAACCATTGAAAAATTTATAGCTATAGAAATTAATTTTGGAGTTTGTTGGTTTAGTCGGAAAGTATAATGTACAGTATTTATACCTGTACATTCAAAGAGGTGGGTAGGAGAACTTTCTCTCCTCTACACTGCATTGACAGTATTCAAAAAAATATCGGGGGCTCTGGAAGAAATAAATAATTTACAGCTTAAAATACTGACTTAAAATGCTTAATTGAATAATACTGAATTACTGAAAAATGAATTATTTGTGTAACACTCTCAGATCATTAAACATGCATACACCAACCGCAATTTTTTTACGTATAAGTTTATGCGTGGTACCTTTTTAAAATCAAACTTTTAAGATCATATGAGGTGCATTGCTTAATATAGAAACTGTAATTGCGTACTAATCAAAAACTATCATGGCAAATCTTACTAGGAATTTTTTTATTTTAATTGCAGATTTTCGGAGAAAACTCTTCTCCTTCTACAGGCTGTCTTTTGTTGTCACCTATTCCCATAAAAAAATTCCTAGTAAGAATTCCCATAATAGCAGTTTTTGATTAGTGATTGAATTAAGAAACTAGGTAGCCAATTCTCAACATGAGCTTTATTCAAAGAAATACAAAATGTGGTCTACAAATTCATGCATTTTTTTTATTGAAATTTCAAACAAAAATATAACAACAAAAAATTAATATTATTATTCAAAGTAAAGACCATTGGAATCAATAGTTTGAATCCATCTTTCGGCAAGTTGTTCGATTCCACAGTGGTACCATGCCTTATCCTTGGAGGCAAAAAATTTGTGACACCCCATTTTGACATTGTCCAAAGTTTGGAAGTTGTGCCCATGTAAGAATTGTGCTATAATCCGAAAAAGATGAAAATCACATGATGCAAGGTCTGGGCTGTATGCAGCAAAAGTTCAATGGTGTTGAGTTCTTGGAGCTTGGCCTTCATCTGCCTGGTGGTTTCCCATTTTGTTGAAAGGAAAGTGGTACTCTGATATAATTGCCCCCAGTTGTGGTACAGAGTTTTAGGATTAAAAAGAAAAATGCACTGGAGCCACATCATTTACCTAAACATATCATCAATTTACTACATACTGTTGCATGGAAGTATAATTATTCATCACACCAAAGTGCTCACTTATTACATTTTTATTTAAAAAAAAAGTTTGGTACTTTCAAAAACAAAAATCACCCACCTTTCTTTTGAAGCTTTTTCTTGATGTCAGTTTTCTCTAACGATTTAATCCAGTCCATCAGAAGGAGATAATTGGGTGTAACATATTTACTTCCTTACACCTCAATGATCTACTTCAGATAGAAATCAATACACTTTTGTTGGCATAATAGCTTGGCAACCAGTGTCCATGTTTACTGAAATTTTAACAGGTCTGAAAAAGTTTACAACAAATAAATATACACTAATTCAGTATTTGAACAACTTATTATCCACTATAGGGTTACACATAATTCTCTGATACTTTAGAAAAGATAGCTCCACTTAAATAGTGCAAATCATGGTAGCATGATATGCCAATAGAAAGACAAACTCCCAAATTTATTATACATACCTCATAAATGTTCTGTGTCCACTTCTACTGACATATCAGGTGCACAATTATCCATTTCTGCACACATCCTATGTAGCATGTCAGTATTGATTTGTGCGATGACAGCAATGATTCATCTTTTCAACTGAGACAAGTCCCATAGCAGAAGAAGTACAAAGATCTGGTCTTTAACACACCCTCATAATAAATAAATAAATAAATAAAATATACAAAATGCCTGCTCTTTTGCTAGTGTCACCATTTTCACTAAATTTAACAAACTTCATACAATATGATGTACTAACCTGCACCTTCGTGACCTCCAACAAAACTAAGCACTCATGGCACATACAAACTTGGAGAGTTCCTCTATCAAGCCTGCTGATAGCTTCAGTACACTGAAAAATGAATAAACAAAAAGAAAATGCATCTGGGGCAGACAATTATTTTACAAGTTACAAAAGTTTAAAATTAAGCCCGATCTTATAGGAAGAGCAAATGGAGACGCAAGAAAGGACATGCAACAGCAAAAGAAGATGCTATATTCAATTAGCTACATGGACCTAACTCACTAGGGCTCGCTCAACACAGCATGAACATGGGGGTGCTTCACTTATGTAGGTGGTATAGTGAACCAAAATTGCAGAAAAAAGTGGGAATATTATATTTCTTTTCCACAAAGAATAAGTTATTAAAAATGGAAGGAATGAAAAATATTTTGTGAAAATGAAAGGAGTTAAGAATATTTTGTGAGATCGGGGGTGGAAATTAGCACTCCATTTGCAGCAAAAATAAGCATCCTTAAGGCAATAATTATCAGCTTTAATGGTGCAAGGGCCATGTGTGGCCAAAGAGCACTGAGGCCAAGCATTTCACAACAAAAAGTCAGCAAAAAAGTGATGGCAGGGAAATGTCAAAGCTAAAAGAAACATCCATGCACTAAGACATATAAATTCACACAACAATACATATAAATACAACAGACACACTTCAAATGGAAGAAAAAATATTAAGCATATGTGGAAAGTCAAAAACAGACATAACAGAGCTGTCAAAGGTGAGCTCATGCCATTGGAATGCCACTGCCCAAACTAGCTGGATCCCCATGCTGGGTGATCCGCTTGGCAAAAATGCCAGATTTCAGCCATTGGCAATCATTTGTCTCATAAACGGAAAGGCAAAAACACAATTTCAAAACATTTCTTCCACATTTTTACAAATAACCATACCCGAAGTGAAAAGAAAATCAAAAAAAGTAATTATTAATGGTTAGTACTAGATAATTTTCGTTTTATAAAATTTTATGCTTTATTTATTCCTAAGAAGGTATATAACCAGCTTTAAAACTGCATAATGTAAATACTCTGAAATTCACCAAAACATCAAATTAGTAACAATCCCAGAGATACATCTAACTTTAATTTTCTGCACTTTTTTATTTTTTCACAGCTCACAAATAATATAACAGCTTTTATTTTTTCCTCAAGTTAAAAGTATGGGAGTCTGCTGAAATTTAAACATTGATAACTCTTGAAATAATTGTCTGCCCCACTTTTGATTCTTTTTTTGTACATGCTTATAAGAACCAAAGAACATATATACACAAAAATTTTAACATTTTTTTTTATTGGAGGTTTAACGACCACCGTGAGCAACTCAATGGGCTATAAGCAGTCGTCCGTCCCTAATTTAGGGTCACTGGTTCCAGGGAAGGGAGAGAGTCAGCGCCGTAAGACAAACACAACATCCATGCCCGACCGGGAATCGAACCCCGACCCCTTACGGACGAATGATCAGAGGCCTGCGTCAGCGGGGCGGCAAACATTTTGGTCAATCCATATCAAGTGGTCCAACACTGGCTACTTGAAATGGATGGAGCCATTTAGTCTTTGAACATATGTACAACTGATACCTGAATAATGACAATCAACACAGCAATCAGGCATTGCTGAATTATTGCAACCATCGTTTCACACGTGAAATCAATCACTTCAGAAAACCTGAAAATTTCATTGCCCTGAAACAGGAAACGAACCTACATCTTCCAATTACTGTTGTATGCTTTCTGTTATGTGATGAAATTTTCAGGTTTTCTGAAGTGATTGATTTCACATATGAAACAGTGGTTGCAGTCAATTTGGCAATGTGTGATTGCTGTGTTGATCGTCAGGACGTGTTAGCCACGTGTCGTGAGAGGAATGTTTCTTCCACACTGTGATACCTGAATAACTGTTTATGCTGTTCAGCACTGCAGTGTAAGAGTTATGGGGTATACATTATTTCAGCATATGTTTGCTAAATGAAGTTGTTCCAATTAATAAGTTACAATATATCTATCGGAAACATGCCTGAACAACAAGTGAGTTTGTCATTCTCTCACTGCTAATGTTATAAATTCTCTGAATGTAGTCCAAAATATGTACATGCAGTACATGTATATACTCTTACATACAGCATATGTATATACTCTGGCATGTTGCCTAGAAAAAAAAAGGGAGGGGGTTTTCTTTTTTTTTTATTGGAGGTTTAACGACCACTGTGAGCAACTCAATGGGCTATAAGCAGTCGCCCGTCCCTAATTTAGGACCACTGGTTCCAAGTAAGGGAGAGAGCCAGTGCCGTACGACAAACATAACATCCATGCCTTACCGGGATTCGAACCCGGAACCATTTCGGACGAATGATCAGAGGCCATCGCTTAGACTACTGCGCCACTGGGGTGGCGCATTATTTATTAGCTATGATCAAATCTGCAATTTAGTATACTGGTGAAGCCCTAAAACAGGAAAAAAAAATATTAACTTTTGGTAAATTGTAGCTGATTCCAAATCCGTATCATTTTTGTTTATGGTGCGAAGTGTTTGGAAATGAACACTGTCATGATTCTAGGTGGGTTATTAATAATTCAAAGACGATTATCTTAATAATACAATTATATTGAACATCCTTTTCAGCGTGGTTCAGTTATGAATTCCCCTCCGATTACATAACTTACACTATTTCAGAAAAATTTGCTAAAACTTTCGTAAACAGCTCTGTACAACCTACGTCTTGCGATTTCGCTAATTTTGCTAAAAATTCAGAACACTACATAAGATAAAAAGCACAAATATCAAGGAAAATATGACGTAGCCATTCACAGTAAATTTCAATGAACGATTAAATCCCAAAGAACGGAAGAATATCAACAAGCTGAAGTATGCTGTCAAACACAGTAAAAAAAATTTACACTGACAAACCTGTTTAACAAAAGATATGAACTTCTAAAAATTACTTAAATTTTCAATGCTTTCGTATGGCAGACACGACCAAGAGGGTAACCAACGCTCTGTACGTAGTAAAACACGCCGAGGGATATCACAACAGATCGGCTTCAAAAATCTGCATAGGTCTACCGTCCATGTTGAAAGTCCTAAATGATTGACGGCTGAGAGGCGTGGCTTCCTGCACGGGAGAATCTTGGATGTGTGCCAAGGTGCTGGATCTTGCCGCTTGTCAAATGCCTAACACTTTAACCCAAAAATATTTATTGATTCCAGGGATGGAATAAACTACCTAGTCAATAAACACATATTAATAATTATAATTATTTTCGAAAGCAACAAAAAAAATATTTGCTGACAAATTAAGGTATAACATTCTATGGTAAAATTTATTAATCAGACCAGATATGAGTACATTTTATATGTGCAGGACGGTTCACTTGACTACGTACTTTAGGGGAAGTGTGATTCACTCAGGCTATATATACTCTATATAGACTTTTACTCAATTTCCTGTTCTGTGGTTACCCTGTACATAAGTATGCACATTATATATGTTGTTTTTCTTAATACTATATGTTATAAAATTAATTTTGAAATGTAACATAGTCAAATGTTACCCCGTAACGAAATAAATGAAATGAAATGCAAGCTGATTTTTGTTAGTTCAAAGCTCCTAAAATATAAACTTACTTAATTCAAAAATTGTGGTCTTAGAACGAAAAAAATATTAGAGAATACAATTAGAAACGTTTTGGAGAAATAAGATATATCTTCTACAATGTGATTACAGAATTGTAGAAAACATAAAACTTAAATTCTATGATCAGCCCTTTAGAATGGCATAAATTTGCCCTAGATATATATGTATTTAATATGTGACACACAGAAAACAAGGCACAAGAGGAAAACAAGTATTATCATTTGTACAACTGCATTTTGATTTTTGTTACCGGCAAAACACAGTGTTCGGAAAATTTTTCCAATGCTGTGTTTTATAAATAATCAACTGTTAATTAATCGCTGAGCCTTTTGCGTAATACACAATGATGTGTTTATATGCCCAATACTGTAATGTTAAAAACATATGTTTAAAGTTTAAATAATGATTTTTTTAACTACAGTGATGATAGTTTAGTTCATTTTCATTCCCTTTAGTGTAGTGCTTTACAATTATGTAGCTTTTCCTTGACTTTTAAACTGATTATTTCGGATTTCCCGTGGAGCAGTGGCTTCTGAGAACCCCACTACCAACCCGCTGCTGCAGCATGACTACGTCATCATCTCCAGCTCGCGTCTTCAGGGGAGCCGGCTCTAAGGACCAGCCCTTCTCTTCTATCATACACACCATAAAACCCTTGGTGCATTGTATATTGTAGCGAAAAAAAAATCTGCTGATTTTTAAACTAATCTACTGATTTTTTGCGATGAAATCTTCTGATTTTTAAGAATTTCAGCTGGCAACACTGGATTTGCCTATTCTCCTATTCCTAAAGTTCAAGAAAAGCACGCGAAGCGTTTATATTCTTTGTAGGGATGGGCGATATTTGCAAAAGTATCGATACCGATATCTTTTGATATTTCTGAGACCGATATATTGAATCGAAAATATCGGTATTGCAAGATCAATATATCTGATCGAATTGTCGATATTTTTCAATACTTCTGATCTCAATACGACTGATATTCCGGTTTATACTTCTTCAGGGTTATCACTGAATCCGATCCGATCTGATGTTGTGCTAAGTATTGGCTGTTGGGAACTTGGAACTAATTGGCTGTTGGCCAAAGCGAGCTCTTGGCTTGGTCGCACAAATCTCAGCCAGCAGTAATTAAATAAAGCTTCTGTGCGGCGCCATTTGCAAATCTGTATTGATTTATTGAATGCAGTTTCAAAGTGTGTATAAATAAATACACATAAACTATTCCTTACAGAGTTATCCGAAAATGATAGAATTGTATAACTGATGGCATAAGGAATTTTCAGAGCAATTTTTTCCTTCTAAAACACGAAATTTATACTCTAGTTCCAGGGTTCTTAAAACGAGAGCTGCTTCCTCCTGCTAAAAGGGAGCAATTTTATTTGTCATTTATTATTACATTTGATAGCCTTAAAACTATCTTTATGCAAGATTGAAGCTCTCAAGCTGTATTTTTAGTGGTATGAAAAACACGCAAAATATTGTTTTTCAGATCCTAAAATAAAAAATATATATACCAGAAAGTTTTGATGCAAAAATAAATAAATAAATCATGCAACAGAAGTGTGCTTGTAATCTGCAGAAATGCTGAATATACTTTCCGAAACCCAAAAGTGATTTTCTTGTTTCATGTGTGGGCATTGCTCGACGAGCATGGATATGGTTTCTGCCAAGAAGTTTCCAAAAATCCCAGTTGCAAAGGAATGTTGCCGCCCCGGTGGCGCAGTGGTCTAAGCGATGGCCTCTGATCATTCGTCCGAACGGGGTCCGGGTTCGAATCCCGGTGAGGCATGGATGTTGTGTTTGTCTTACGGAACTGGCTCTCTCCCTTCCCTGGAACCAGTGACCCTAAATTAGGGACGGGCGACTGCTTATAGCCCATTGAGTTGCTCACGGTGGTCGTTAAACCTCCAATCAAAAAAAAAAAAAAAAAGGAATGTTTTCATGAGTTTTTCATAAATGTGAGATTATGAGAAATATGTATTTCCAACATTTCGAGGAAAGGTAAGTTGAAGCTTCAGTATGGCATAAATGACAAAACAAACGTACTTATTAATCCCAGCAGACTGGAAGCTTAACCATCAATTAACATGGGAATAACTGAATTATAGAAAGAATAACTTTTTTATTGGCATGCAAATGTCAAAGTTAACATTATATCAGCTTGCAAGGAAATGCTATGGAAAAAATTCTTTAAAAAAACTTTGCTATTGTAATTTTTAGAGCATTTTGTTTACATTTATATTTTTCAAAAGGTGTGAACAATGGTTTGCTACTTTTTTATCGTTTAAGACAGAACACAATGTTAATGGAGTATACAGATATAATTACTTTTTTTTTTTTTTTTTGATTGGAGGTTTAACGACCACCGTGAGCAACTCAATGGGCTATAAGCAGTCGCCCGTCCCTAATTTAGGGTCACTGGTTCCAGGGAAGGGAGAGAGCCAGTGCCGTAAGACAAACACAACATCCATGCCTGACCGGGATTCGAACCCGGACCCCTTACGGACGAATGATCAGAGGCCAGCGCCTTAGACCACTGCGCCACCGGGGCGGCTATAATTACTTCCATGGTGTAAGCTAAAATAGTTCCCATGGCATAAGCAAAAAAATTTAAAGTGCTTATAATATGTTCACAAGTGACATTTTTATTAAAACAGTAATTAGAGTACGAATAATTTGTGATGGCCTTTTCATAGAAAGCAATTATTTTTCCAGAAAGATATTTAAAAAAATGCTAACGATTATTAGTCCTCTGTTAAAAATCGATCATAAAAATAAAATCATAAAAAATATCATAATCCAAATTGATCAAGTCTATATTTACTAACAAATGTATGAAAGTCTGTCTCTCCTAGATAACATAAAAACGAATGGACAGTCAGAGGAAATAACATGCTATAAGTGTGGGAAAATCAGCAGATCAAGACAAAAGTTAGTTATGCTTATATTTTTACCAGATTATTTAATTACTTCAGGAAGTTTCACTATGTATTAACAAGATAATTATCAAATGATGATAAAAAAATTACGTCTGATATATACATAGCCTGTATTACAACAAACTTTATACTACATAACTTGTAAGACATCAAGAAAACTCTCGAAAAGCTGTTTTGCATTTCCTTAGCCAGCTGTTAAGATCTACGTACTTTATCAAAAAAAAAAAATGCTTATCTTCAACTTCAAATTGTGTGTCATTGGTATGTATTTAATTTTGGTCAAAGTGCCAGTTTACTTAACTTCAAACATAATACTTCATAGGCAAAAGAACAATCTACTATCGACCGTTCTTTAAATTTCTTTTCGCCGCCCCGGTGGCGCAGTGGCCTAAGGCGTTGGCCTCTGATCATTCGTCCGTACGGGGTCCGGGTCCGAATCCCGGTCAGGCATGGATGTTACGTTTATCTTACGGCACTGGCTCTCTCCCTTCCCTGGAACCAGTGACCCTAAATTAGGGACGGGCGACTGCTTATAGCCCATTTGAGTTGCTCACGGTGGTCGTTAAACCTCCAATCAAAAAAAAAAAAAAATTATTTTCTAGGTGCCTACCGTCAACTAATAGTTAAAATTTTCAACCATGGAGGTTTTCAAGACAGCAGGCATTTTTCCTTGTAGAGTTCAAGAAATCGGAAGGTGACATAATATCATGTGAATCTCGATAATGAGATCGCAGTTTGATAGTCCTCAAGCAACATAATTTTCGTGACATGCCAGAGGAAAGAACACAGATTTCATTCCACAAGTGAAATCACATGGGCCATACGCTGATATATTGAATATTAAACACCAATACCAATATTACAGTGCCTAGAAGAATTAGTGTGACGTGCTCCATAAGATGTCCCTCACGGTTTTGTGACCAATCGTCATGAAATGACAGAGGGCGCTGGCATCGGAAGTTACGTTACGATGCTTCATCGGCTTCATGCTATTCAATGGTGGGAAGTTTGTTTGCCAAGGATTTGCTGCCTTACGAAACTTCAAATTTTCACAAAACAAAGGTTAGTGGAGGGAAATTTTTTTGTAAGTATCTTTGCTAATTCGTTGTAGCTCGATCATAACAGTAATACACTAGGTAATTCAACAGTTGATCACTAAAACGCAATAGGCTTTTCGGATGTTAGTGTGCTAGTTTTATTCAACTGTGGATTGTTTATAACGAAATTTATTTCTGAAATTAGTAACTTTTTATTCGTGAAGATGTAGAAGTTGATCAAGTATTGGCTGTCACGCATTAAACCTACTGTGTGGTTAAACTTAAGTGCAGTACTGAAATCGACTGCAACAGTTATAAGATCATAGGAAAATAATGTCAGCTATGAAAGGACGGAAATTCTGCATTAGCAAATAATAAAAGAAACATAGAAAACGGAAAAGGCAAAGCAGCTGTTTTGTGCCAGGATGTAATACTGGCTATAAATCCTGCAAAAATAAAGTATCGCTCTTTGCTGTCCCCAAAATTCCTGATATGTTGAGCAAATGGGATAAGGCAATTCCCAGAGCTGATAAGAAACTTGATGAAAGTTGTGTTGTATGTGCCTTGCACTTTGAATCTAAATTCATGGAGATGCATTATCGTTCCACTATTCATGGTAAGGAAGTTCTAACATGCCGAGACAACCCATTACTCAAGACTGACGCCATACCTACTATTTTCCCAAATTTAAAAGACATTTAAAAAGCGAACGACTAATTAGTTTCTCCAATTTTTAAGTGAGGGGGGACATGCCCCTACTGTGCCTTCCCCACGTTACGCCTGTGTGTATGCTACATTAATAATTTCCTTTTTTTAAGGGTAAAAATAGTTTACAGGAACTGCATAGAATTATCCCATTTAGACAGACTCCATGAACACCCACTTCTTAATTTTTACCTTATTAAACTTTTTACTAAAGGTGCAAAAGAATTTTCCTCTCTTCACTGCAAACCCATTTGAATAGCAAATTTAATCACATAATTATTATAAGGTGAAGAAAAGTAAAGAAAAATGTTATAATTATTTTTATTTAAAATAATGTCATCATATACATTCAGTTTTTGTATATTTACTTCTGTCCAGTATGATTCATTTGTTTATCGTATCACAGGCAAAGTTTTTTTAGGAATAATTTTTATAAATGGATTACAGTTAGTATATTATTAGAAAATAGACCAATTTTAAAAGTAGTAATCGCATTTTTTGTATTCTATTTTCAACTCATTAAAAAGCTTCTTTTTAAAGCCAACTAAATGGAAAGTTTCAATATTTATTTTGATCCCATGTTCTTACCAAGAAATTTAGTCACTCATTGCTGAAAAATGAAGTACATTATTAAATAAGTTATAAAGTTTTTAGGTTACTGAATTTTAAGACATTATTGGAATGCAAATTATAAAGCCGATGTCTCATTGAGAAAATATTTCCCCCCTTTTTTTCCGGTAAGGTTTTGAGGGGCAAAACATTTTCTTTTTTTTTAATTTTTACTTTATTCTGTAAGTTGATGTTTCAGTGATTAACTGCATATTGGTCTCCAGTGTTTTTGCATAATGTAACCCATGTATGACTCTAAAACTTCCGAAATATCTAACATCAATGTTGACGTTAGCACAATGCAAAGCTTAACTTAAACTACGATACCCTTATTAATGAATGTTGAGCACCCCGTTCGTTCTTTTTTTTAGGGGGGGTGAAAGAGGTGTGTCGATTATTTCGTATATACTTAAGTTATCTGCTTATAAAATATCGTTCAAGGAGTACCCATAATACTGACGAGCTGGGTGTGTGTCATAGAAAGATGTGCGTTTTCGGCGTCCTTCCTCCCTGAAAAGCGACGTGACATCCGATGGCAGCGCCATCTACCGCTTTCATGATTGCGGGCAGCAAGTTTTTCTGTGAGCACGACACACTAATTCTTCTAGGCACTGTAACCAATATATTGAATATCGCACCGATATATCAAAAACCGATATATTGATTTTCTGATATATCGAAACTTTGATATCAATACTATAAAACGAAATATCGCACGAAAATATCGATATTTCGATATATTGATAAATATTGCCCATCCCTTATTCTTTGGTTCAAGTTGTTTCTGTAATCTCCGGCTTTCCCTGTTGCTGTTTTTGCCTCTGTATTTTCGAAGTTTGAATTTTGTTGTTTGTGTGGGTAGAGTGCTGTGAAGCCGTTATATGTAAAAGGCACGACACCACGATTTACGTATAATAGTGTCAGGTAGTTGTATTGAAGATGTTCTTTATAATAGGGGAGGGATCTGTTTTCAAGTGTTGATTTATATTTCCTATAAAGGAAATCGCTGACGCTTCCCCACCTTCCCCACCGAAAGAAGCAATGATTATGTTCTGTTCTCCATGGCTTGTTCCAATATAAATTTTTTTCGCGGTTATTTCAGAGTTTAACGACCACCAATTAGCATTAAGTGCTATAGACAGTCTCCCATCCCCAATTTTGGTTTCCAGGTTTCATGGAAGTGAGAGACCCTGTTCCGTAAGACACAAAACCTATGCTTTATCCTTGATTCGAACCCCGGCCCTTTTCGACGAATGGTTAGAAGCCTGCGTCTTATACACAGGGTTGGCATATACTCAACTGGAAACCATTGCCCACTGATACAGTTTTCATAGGATTGAGGAAGAGGAGTTATATTTATCATTTGTAGACCTCAAATGGGCATTGTGCACAGGTGCTGATAAACAAATTAAGCTGTGGCCTCCGTGAGATTTTACTGAATTAAATTTTAATATATTTTATGTTGTGCTATTTATATTACACTTGTTGCACTGAATATAATTTTCAGGTTTCTTGTAGGATATAAACAGATTACCTGTAAGATTTATTTCAATGTGCAATCACCAGAACTTCATTTTTGTAATATATATAGAAGTTATACATTTTTATTGCTTACTCTTGTAAATTTTCTGGATCCACCCTTGATTTTGTACTTTATATATATATATTTCAGATGTGCCAACTCTCCGTATTTAGGCGGGAGATTCCGGATTTTTGCCCTGCCCTCCGGATGAATGTCAAATTCTCCTGTTTTTCACCAAGAATTAGCCGTTAGGATGGTCAAAATTCCATCAACCACCATGATTTTGAACCACCGCCTGTGAAATCTTTTTCTTTCTCTATTGATGCAATGTGGTATTACAGACATCAGTTCTGTACTTTTCTTCTCATATCTGCAAAAAAGAAAGCTGTCCCGGTGGCATAGTAGTCTGTAGCGCTGGCTTCTGACCTATCGTCTGAGATGGGTCGGAAAAATTTTTCTTAAAATTTTTTCTCCCAGTCTGATTGTCATACGACGCTTTCAGCAAAGAGCTCGCCTCTTTGCTGAAAGCATTGTATGACACTAGAATGGCGAGGTTAGTCAGTAATTGATTGATAGATGGGAGCTGCCCTGCTTTATCGTTGCAGTTCAGTTTTCAATCCTTCACCTCAACAGAACCGCAAGCATTTCAAGTGATAATAAACAGCTGAGTTGCGGCGAATTCACTTAATGACAAAAAGGAGTAGTTACAGTCTGCCTCGCTTTGTAACGAAAGACGATATTAGTGCAATGCATTTTGTTGTCGTCACCTCGCACAACCTAAAGAAGAAATGAAAAACGCGTGGCTGCTATTTTATTCATAAAAAACAACAACATGCAGGCCATTTTATGTTTTCATTATCTATCGGAATTGACGTAGCTGAAAACGAATTTCAGTAAGGGAAGGGGTGTTGATTTTTGCACTATTTTTTTCTCCAGAATTTTTAGTGGACCAATAATACTACTGGAAAAATGTTCTTACGTTCAGAGAATGTCGATAAAAAATAGCGTGATTTTATGAGCTGTAAAAATCTCCCGATTTTCAGATTTTGAAGGTTGGCACATCTGACATTGCCTGTTTTTTTCTGAGCAAAATAATCTTGACATCCTGCTTTTTTTGTGAGCATCTATATGAAATGTGTTTTCTGAGGCAGAAACTTGCAAATCAAGCTATATAAACATTTATAATTGAAGTCTACTGGTCCTGAAAATCGTGGAAGTCACGAATTCAGACAAAGGTTATGAAAGTCAAGAAAAGGTCACAAATTTTGCTTTGGGGCCATGAATTTATTTTTAGTAATAATTCATTTGCTGGCAAAAATCTTGTTTTTCATACACTGACCACATAAGCAGTGTAGATGTTTCCATTTAAGTGTCAGAAGAAAGGGGCATTTGTTCTCTCCTCCACAAAGAAAACTGAGTGCAAAAACATCTTAGCATAGAAATATATGTCATCATCATCATCATTGTCAACCATTATCAATCCACTGCTGGACGAAGGTCTCCCCAAGTTTCCTCCACAACGGTCTGTCTTGTGCCAGTCTCCTCCATGTCACCCCTGCATACTTTCGAATTTCATCCACCCATCTCCCATGTGGTCTTCTTCTGGGTCTTTTCCTGTCCCTTGGAATCCAATCTAAAATTTCAGCTGTCCATCGATGATCTGTCCTTCTGGCAGTATGTCCAGCCCATTGCCATTTCAGGGATTTAACTCTGATCATGATGTCTTCCACTCTTGTCATTTTTCGGATCCACGAGTTCCTCTTCTTATCTCTCCTGGTTACACCAAGCATGCACCTCTCCATGCTTCTTTGAGTTGTCTGCAGCCTTTGTATGTCTCTTTTAGTTAAGGTCCACGTCTCCGCACCATACGTAAGCACTGGAAGGATGCATTGATCAAACACTTTTCTTTTAAGACATAATGGCATATTGCTCTTGAAAATTATGCTGTTTCTTCCAAAAGCTCTCCAGGCAAGTTTTGTACGCCGATTAATTTCTTCATCAATGTGACCCTCACTTGATATCTGCTGTCCAAGATAAACGTACGTGTCTGTTATCTCCAGCTTTTCTCCATCAATCGATAAATCTTCATTTCTTGTAAAAGCATTGAACATCACTTTTGTCTTCTGAAAGTTCATTTTTAATCCCACTTCTTTACTCTTGTCAGCAAGTTCCTGGATCATACTCTGCAGCTCTGATGGGGTAGTTGCAAAAATGACTACGTCATCAGCAAAACGAAGGTGGGTTAGATAATCTCCATTAATCTTTATCCCCTTGTTTTCCCAGCTCAGTGACTGAAAAACACCCTCCAATGTGGCATTAAAGAGCTTCGGAGATATGGTGTCACCTTGTCTCACTCCCTTTCCAATTTTTACGTGTGTTGTATTTTCAAACAGCCTAATCTTTGCACTTGCATTTTCATAGATGTTATTAATAATATTAATGTATGCATCTTCAATACCGCAGGTTTTCAGAGCCATTGTAACTGCTGATGGTTTCACCGAATCAAAGGCTTTTTCATAATCGATAAAAGCCATGCACAATGGAAGTTCATATTCCCTCGCTCTTTCAATTAGTTCTCTCAGCACGTGGATATGATCTATTGTGCTGTAGCCACTCCTGAATCCAGCTTGTTCTCTCGGTTGAGCCATGTCCAGTGTTACCTTCAAGCGGTGTGAAAGAACTTTAGTGAAGATTTTATAAACTACTGATAGGAGGCTGATAGGTCTGTAGTTTCCGAGATCCTCAATGTCACCTTTCTTATGTAGCAGGATCATTGTATTTACAAAATTTTGTGATCAGTTTAGCAATTTACGTTATGCTACTTACGTGTCAGGACATTTTTCAGGTATAAATGTTAAAGAAGGGCACATGTAATGAAATCTTGTAGTAAAAGGGTGAGTATTTCAACTTTTAAGTGCAGTCAAAGTATGAGTAGATTTTTGTTACTAGCAGAACAGCAGGGGCCACGTTTTCTATTGTGGACGGTCAATCCATCTCAAGTGGTCCAAAAAAATTAATTAGTTGCTTCACCATTTTTAAAAAAAAATATTTTTTTGTTGGTGAAGACATATTAGAGTAGTCCAAAAAAATTTTGTTTTTTAAATGTGCAAATCTTAACCTGTAATTCTTGTACATAGTACCCAAAACAGCGTTTGCATTCAAAATTTCAATAAATGTGTACTTTAGCATCCTAAATTATTTCGTTTGAAAAATTTAACTGTGTGAGTAAAGTGTGACGCACAATTTTTTAAGCATGCAAAATAATGGAGAAAGGTGAAAAAATATAGTAAAGGCAAATTTTTTTCTGAAGTATTAACCTGCGAGTATGATGTTTTGGAAGACTACATGCTGTAGGCATAGGACGACGGAGTGGCGACGGCGTCAAGGTGCAGTCTGGTGAATGGAAGCTTCGTTGAGAAGGGCAAGTAACGGGCGGAAGAATACAGAAGGAAGCGGTTGAGCAGTATGTAGTCATGGAAGCGTCTTGTAGGAATACGCGGGAGGAAAGAGGTCGGTTGTACGTAGCATTATAAGTTTTTTTTTTTTTTAAGGGTAATTTTGAGAGAGCGTAAGTACAAAATCGTCAGTCTCTACACTTCAACAAGAAGCTGTAGGCCTTCCTGCCATAGTACGATATGTGAATTGAAGAAAATTGTTTGTTTTGAAAAATATCCATTTCACAAAGACAAAATGTGAGCTACGATGTACGAAATAACAGCAGAACTACAAATGAAGTGCTTGAAGAATTCGCCTACCCCTGCACATCTTCCAAACCATAACCAAAACTTTGGGTTCAACCGGAACCAAGATTTCTTCCTGAAAATTTCTGGTGTACATAAATTCATTTACATTTTTTATTTTCTTTCCATTCGGAGACATTGTGAAACTAATAGTAACGACATTCTGCACATATCTTTATCAAAAAATAAAACAGGTTTGAACTACTTCTACTTGCGTACGATTACACGACGCATCACACTCTTCCGAAAAATACACCCACTCCTGTTGTATTCCGTGCATTCGCTACCAACTCGTACTCCGTTCCGATGCACGGAACCTTCATGTGGTGGCTTTAGCATCGCTTCAGCCTTCCGCACTAACTGCTGCAAACCATCATACTCGCAGGTTAATACTTCGGAAAAATTATTTTCTTTTATCTACAAATACTGTATTTTTGCACCTCTTCCCATTATTTTGTATGCTTAAAAAATTGTGCTTCACACTATTCCAACACAGTTACATTTTTCCGGCAAAATAGTTTAGGACGCTAAAGTACACATTTACCAAAATTTCATGTAATTTGGAGGTAGCTCAAAGACATTGGAGTTTTCCCATTGAAATCCTATAAAGATAATTTCTATGTTATCATGTAGTCATTCATTTTGCTGTTTAATTTATTTCTGATTTGACTTTCAATAATTTTGTTTTAACTTGTTTTAAAGTTAACAATTTCTTTTTCATTTTAACAATGCCTAATTACTTATTGAAGTCAACACCACATTTGTTTGTTTACATTTGATAGGTGTTGAGTTTTTATTTAAAATTGTACAACATGATTGTTCTCATTCCAGAATACTTTGGTAAACAGTTAACATTTAAAAATAAGTGGGCAGTCAACAATTTTTGACAAAAAAAAACAACAACAACAAAAAAACACACAACCGAAGACTCAGAAATTTGACTTTTGGACTTCCCCATAAGTAAAATCAAAGGTTGCAAGTTACCATCCATTAGGCTAGTGCTGCAACACTTCTTCCACCATGAAACAAAAACAATACATGAAAGTTCAAGACACAGTTGATAGTGTGTTGACTTTTTGAAACGAGGCTAGACTTTCAACAAATGAAAAGCATAATGCAGTTAAACGGTTAGAAAAGTTAGTGGGCGGTACCAGAAATTGAAAAAGAATAAAAAACGACATACAAATACTCAAGAAATCAATGAACAGACATTTCTGGATGAATGCAAAAAGTTGTGGGATATCTCTCGTGAAAATGCTCTTCAGATTATTAAAATTGCAGAAGACAAGCAATTTCTACTCCAACAAAGAGGACTCCAAGGTTGTATGCTGTCAATTGATAGAATTTTTGAGAGTAAGGAAAAATGCTCACATAAAAAGTGAACATGTAACATAGCAGAGTTTTATTATTAAATCTTCGCCAAAGACATCAGAGGGTTGCAAAAAGTTAAAATTTCGTTCACCTAATTTGATGGCTGCATTGGACAGAGCAAAAATATCAGATCAAAATGCTACATTTTCAATTGCAGCTACAGCCCAAACACTTGGATTAGATGTTAATGATATTACGTTTTCAAGAAGCACATTTCGCAGACAGAGAGCAGATTTCCAATGCTAGTTATCAACAGAATTGAAACAGCTTCAAACCTGATGGCCCTCTTTACAGTCTATTGGGATGGGAAATGGTTAGCCGATAGTTCTGGAGGAAAGAATGAAGTTGACCGCCTTCCTATTCTTGTCACTGGCAATGATGTAGAGAAATGTACTTGCCATACCAAAACTTCCAGTTGGTGCAGGTTATTCAACGGCAAAAACAATGTATATATATATATATATACTTAACGATTAGGAGATTACAGATAAACTTCAAGGAATCTGCTTCAACACTACATCAAGTAACGCTGGAGATCACAAGGATGCATGTAAAATTTTAGAACAGGACAGTTCATAAGTTTGGCTTGCAGGTGCCACATTTATGAGATTATTATTGGTGATGATTTCAGTGTAATATTTGGGCAATCTAGTGGACCTTGTGTGCTCATGTTCAAGAGATTTCAAAGCCATTGGAACTTTATAGATAAATGTTCTTTCAAACGTCATAAAACTTTCAGAAGATTGGGAAACATTAAAAGAAAATGCTATTACATTTGTAACACATTATCTTATCTTGGAAAAAGAAAAACTTCCAAGGGATTATTACAGGGGGTTCTTGGAACTGACTTTGATTTATCTGGGAGAAGTGCTACTGTGTGGAGTAAATTTTGCAGCCCCAGGAGCATATCATCATGCAAGGTGGATGGCTTAAGTTATTAACTGTTTAAAGATGTTGTACAATACTCTAGAGGACAATGCTTACCTTGGCATTCCTTGCTAGCGATGCGGCACATTTCACACACGTGTTTTCCGGTCTTTGTTGATGTTATTGTCCTAAAGTCCGTTGTATGCGATCAATATCTTTACTTCACACACTTTTCGCTGGGTATACTCATTGGATCTTTGCTTTAGGATTCAAACACATCAATTTTACCTTTCTTTATTCTCAAAATTTTCGCCCATTCTCTGGGCATCCTCAGGAGCGTGGCGACTTTTCCACCGATGTTCGTGGTTGACTTCGCACTAATGGAGTCCGATACTCCCTGTTACCATTCGTCGGATATACTTTCTTGGATATATTTTGTTATCAAGCCCTGCTAGCGCCATCTATGTTTCATTAAAATAACATTTAAAAAAAAAAAATTTTTAATTTCTTTTCCTATCCCGGTTTTCTTGTCTTTTTTGTCGGTTTTTCTTTTGTTGTTCTTTTTCTTGTCTTATTAGTTCTTTCCACATACTAGATAATGTGCTAGGGTTGTTCTGGTTACATACCCTTGCTTTATTTTTATAGATTAAGATAGCTTCTTCCCTCCTCATTTGCCTTTCAGATTTTTAATTCTTTTTTAGCATTTTAATTTCATCAAATTTTGGGAAAGTCTGGTTTTCAATACAGAATTGCACTAAAGCCGTTTTGGCTTCTTTTTTTTGCCAGTTGGATATGTGTTGTTTAAGTCTTTTTTTTAATCTGTTTTTCCTACTTCCTATGTATGATATTGGGGGTATGTGTGCAATTGGAATTTCGTAGGATCCTGACTCTTCTAGTATTTTTTCTTCTGTTTTTTTGTTAAGTCATATTTTTCAATGTGTGTTCGCTGAGCTTCTTAGTTGTAGGTCATATTTAGCACATTGCCTATTGATTTCTTTACTAACTCCTGCCAAGTATGGGAAAGCACCAATGTATTTCAATTTTTTATTTCTCATCTTCCTTTGTCTCGAAAATAGCACAAGAGCATAGTTACCCAAGTAAGCTAATTAAAAAATGGATACATAAGAATAAAAAGCATATGACACAGAGAAAAGGACAAGAAATGCACTGCCAAAGAAAGATGAGAAATAAAAAATTGAAATACATTGGTGCTTTCCCATACTTGGCAGGAGTTAGTAAAGAAATCAATAGGCAATGTGCTAAATATGACTTACAACTAGGAAGCTCAGTGAACACATTGAAAAATATGACTGTTAACAAAAAAACAGAAGAAACAGTACTAGAAGAGTCAGGATCCTACGAAATTCCAATTGCACACATACCCCCAATATCATACATAGGAAGTACGAAAAACAGATAAAAAAAAGGCTTAAACAACACATATCCAACTGGCAAAAAAAAAGAAGCCAAAACGGCTTTAGTGCAATTCTGCATTGAAAACCAGACTTTCCCAAAATTCGATGAAATTAAAATGCTAAAAAAGAATAAAAAATCTGAAAGGCAAATGGGGAGGGAAGAAGCTATCTTAATCTATTAAAATAAAGCAAGGGTATGTAACCAGAACGGCCCTAGCACATTATCTAACCTGTGGAAAGAACTAATAAGACAAGAAAAAGAACAACAAAAGAAAAACCGACAAAAAAGACAAGAAAACCGGGATAGGAAAATAAATTAAAAAATAAAAGAAAAAATGTAAAAAATAAATAAATTTTATTTTAATGAAACATAGATGGCGCTAGCAGGGCAGGGCTTGATAACGAAATATATCCAAGAAAGTATATCCAACGAATGGCAACAAGGAGTATCGGACTCTATTAGTGTGAAGTCAACCACGAACATCGGTGGAAAAGTCTCCACGTTCCTGAGGATGCCCAGAGTATGGGCGAAAATTTTGAGAATAAAGAACGGTAAAATTTATGTGTTTGAATCCTAAAGCGAAGATCCAATGAGTATACCCAGCGAAAAGTGTGTGAAGTAAAGATATTGATCGCATACAACGGACTTTAGGACAATAACATCAACAAAGGCCGGAAAACACGTGTGTGAAATGTGCCGCATCGCTAGCAAGGAATGCCAAGGTAAGCATTGTCCTCTAGAGTATTGTACCAGTTTTTTTTTAATATTGCACGTAAAAGAGAATAGTAGTAGAATGATTAGAGCTATCTAATAGTCAGAATTTGAACTACTAATAGGAATTGTTTAAAGATGTATGCATTTTGTGATCAATTCAAATTCGTAATAAAAAAAGTTGTTGAAACAATTTAAAGATTTCAGCAGTCTGTTATATCTAAAAGCTTGGTTTTCCTGCCCAAATGCAACTGATGACCATTCATGGACTTGGAATTTCTAGAACAATTAGATTTAGTAAAAAAAATGAATTCAAAGAAATTGCAGAAGCTGCAAGTAAAGCAATGAAAAGGCACCTGTGGTACTTAAACGGCGATTTACTAATGTTCAGCATTTTCAGTTTAAATGTAAGCATTGAAGATAAGGTTTTAATGGTTGATGAGTTGTTTAAAGTGGAAAAGGATAAAACAGTAGATGCAGCCAACACTTCCAAAATATTATGTGAAAAGGACATTAGTAAAGTTCATGAAAAGTCACTACATAATTTCATTAACAAACACTCTTTGCAAATATTCAGAGCCCTGAACATAGAAGTTTTTTTACATTCATCCCTGTTAGAATAGAAAGACTTTGAATCATATTGTGATTGAGAAAAAAAGGTAAAACGTTAAACGGCAATAAATAAATGATTTGCAGAAAGAGGTGTGGCTTTTATCTCAGAGTACAACCAACTTATTACTAAAGATGAAGAACAAAAACAATTTTTATTACAGGTTGTAGAAGCGCACAGGAAAAAATTTAGACACTAAAAAAATACACTTGATCAAAATATGCGATTTTAAAAAATTATTTGCGTATGGTTATTGTGTGTTATACTACTACAGCTCAGTTTTCTTGTTTTTTAGGTGTAAATAAAAACTAGAAACATATTGTAATATATTTTAGAGGTATTAAAACATAATAAATATACTACAGTTTTTGTTATTTACTATAGTATGAAATATAAAATCATCTTGAGCTACCTTTAAATATTAATTACTTAATTTGGCTGATTTTTTGCAAGGAGGCTTCTTTTAACATGTGTACAAGCATTTTAGGTTAAGACTAAAAAATTAAAAGAAAAAAAGCTTTTTTGGACCACCTAACCCTCCCTATATATGTTGGTAGTTTAAAACCAAGATTATTTTAATTTTATATTAACTCGTTTAAAAATGGCGGCCATTTTTGTTTCATGCTGTGCATCTTTTTTTGCATTTCTAGAGGTTTGCGGAAAACTACATATTTTAGTTATGGTTTGTCACAGAGCTCTGAAACAAAAACTACTATTGGCACATTCTGGAGTACGTTTTTGTTAAGTACATCATTTGGCTATTTTGTTTCCTTATGCCTCAAATTTCATGCTGAACTTGACACTTGCAGTTATAAAAGATTCGAATTTCGGAAGATCAATTTTACAAATGTCATAACTGGGCCATAAGGTTACCCTGCAAATTTCACTACAATCAAATAAAAACTTTTTGAATTGCGCATAAATTTTTTTTATCATGATGCACTGCCAGCAAATCTGAACGTGATTAAAAAATTTGGTGGCTAATTTTCACAATTTTTATCCGCTTTACATGAAATTTGATGGAATTGTTCCTTTTAGCAATTAATTAAGCATATTAAATTTTCAACCAGTTTTGTCGAAATTCCGCAAAGATAAAGAATCACAATTTTTATCCCAGTAGTGTACGGGAGATGTTTATCAGTCAATGGGTTGCTGGCCTGTGCACCCGCTTAGGCAAGGAAGTTTCTGCAACTCAGGTCCTTCTCCCACTCTCTCCCTCCAGTTCACAGCTGGAGAAGAGCTAAGACTTCTGATGCAACACTGGCTGCGAATTTCTCAGGTGACTTTGTTAACCATATCATGATCGACTTTCTGTGTTGTATAGGTGCCTGTACTGAAGAACAGTGCCATACAAGTGTTTATGGTGTTCTGGCCAAGGAAATAAAGGCTGTTAGTGGTTATAGAGAAGAGGATGAAAGACTATTTTCTTTAAGAGTGTGTTCGGAGGTTTCGACTGTCTTGTAGATACCATGAAGCAAAACATTTGAATAGATATAATCATCTTTTTGGTCAAACATGCAGTGACCCTTTCCAAAGACACACAAAACCCATTTCAAAAGGGTTAAGAGAAATCAAGCTAGGGCAACTTTTCAAGGAGAAACACCTACTTGTTAAACTTGTACCAAGTAAAATCGTTATGTCTGTTATTCTAAAATATTTGTGTTGGGAAGTAAAAATAGTGAAAACTTTAAGAATGATATTACACTTCTCACTCATGTCCTGGTGGAAAAGATTGTGCTGAAAACTTAGGCTAAGTAGATGCTGCTTGTAGCGTGTTAAGTTTATTGCCTGAGCACTTCAAAGTAAAAAAACTTAGTTATGACAAAAGACAAAATGCTTTAAGAGCCAAAATAGGCACAGTGTGTGCAACACTAAGGAAAAATCTAGAAAAATCTTTTGATGTGATTATAGAAGACGTAAATAAAAATCCCCAGACTTCCTCTAATGAGTACAATGAACTAATAGACAAGCTGAAACAAAAATGTTATGTGGCTCTCAAAGAAAAAGTAAAAATTATCAGCTTACTTCCCAGTTCATGATCTTGCAAAAAGATAATATCAGAATTCAATGTTCCTAATTGTCTTGTTATACTAACAAGATAACTTGTCAAAGAGCAAGGTATTCTTCCAGAGTTAGGAAAAAGGGAGACCATGGAATTTCAGAGTAGACTGGTTTAAAAGATTGTGTATCAGTTGAGATAGGTCTTTCAAAAGTTTAGGAGCATTTAATGCTGCTTAATTTAAATGAGCTGTATGTTGCATTCAAAGAGAAATATCCCAGTTGTAAAATAGGGAGATCAAAATTTTGTGATTTAAAGCCCAAATGATGTATCTCAGCAGGAGCGGAGCTGCTGCGACTCACACTGTTTGTGTTTGTCTATAGAATCAAAATTATAAAGCTTATGATCACATGGGCTAAACTAAATGCAGGTTACAAGGACCTCATTGACAAATGTGTTTGTGATTCAAGTAACTACTACTGCATAAACAAGTGTGCTAATTGCTCAGGGAAAGAAGCCATATTAGACATGTTGAGGACTTTTAGGAATATGAGTTATTGCCAGACAACATAACATTCAAACAATAGATTACAATAGATAGAGCTGAGATAATTACATTGATAAAACCCAGGGATGAGTATTTTGAATCCCTGGTTGAGAAGCTGGAATTACTGAAAGTGCATCATTGTATTTCAAAAGCCCATACTCAATTTTTGAAAGAAAGGAAAGCAAGTCTCAGCAATTCCAAATCTATTGTCTTGGCAGACTTTGCCAAGAACTTTTCATTCATCATACATAATAAAATCCAAGGCTATCATTGCTTGGTAAACTAGCTGGCTACAATACAGGGTCGCCCTGGCCCACCAGGATACCGAGATATATCCCTGTGCACCCTCCTCAGAAGCTTCCCTCAGTGCCCTCAGTCAAGAAAAAGCACCAGATGAAGGAACAGTAGCCAAGATTGCCATCACCCAAGTGATGGTGAACGATGAGTCATGCCGCATGCGTCTCGAAAAGACGTGTTCTTTCCTGTAACTTCTAAGATAAGGTTTCCAGCGTGTAGTGCGGTTTTAATGTACGTTACATGTACCAAAGTGGAATAGCAGAAGTAAAAAAGTTGGCTCCCTTCCATAATCGGTATGCTCTGAGATTTAGAGAAAGTTTGGAAGTTTTATTTTCCAAAAATTGCAACTCTGAGCTCCCCACGCCACCTTGAGTTACCATTACAAAACTTACCTTTCCAATCTGGCAACGAAACCAATCGTAGTTGTACTAATGAAGGCCGTAGTAATGGCTGAAATATATTTGCCTTAAAACTTCTATATGTAGCTTAGCGTGTTCTACACTACCATCTTCTTAATTTGTTTGTTAGTTACGTGCATTGCCTACCACTCTTTTATGATCATGGAAAGGCATATCCTTCTCATAGGGCTGAACAGGATAGTAAGCCAAATACACAAGCAATTCATCCTGGCCAGGTTTTTTAAAATAGTCCTTTGACTCTGCATTTGGATTGATTGAGCCTTATCTAGCTTCATTTATTACTGCACTTTCTAGTACGAGAGGTCGATCAACAGATGTTGATTCAGAGTTTTCTTGGCTAGTGGATTGTGTTTCAATGTCAAAGTAGTCCACTGAATCTGATACTGGAAGTGAAACTTCATGTGAGGTTAAATTCTCTACTTGACCGGTATGACTTGTAGATTTTGGTTTGGGGTAAAATTGGGTAATTTTTTTAGCACACTTTTGCAGACTCTTATAGTTGTTTGCTTTTTTTCTCTTTCCTGTACTCATGGCTGCATGTCTTTCTGTTTTTATCATCCATTGTTCACATGAAGACATTCTGAAAGAAACCATTAAATAACTTGAAAATATTTGAATTTTAAATAACAGTAACAATGAAATTCAAATTTCACAAGTTGCAACTGATACACAAATTGTAAAAAATACCCCGCATGCCCAGGGAGCGAAAAGAAAATTACTCAAAATCAAAATAATATTTCTTTTAAATTAAACCACAATAATACATTAATACTTTACAATTGATGCAAAATATTAATGACTAACTTTTTCATAAAACCATATTGCTAGGTACATATAACATAAATTAAGGCGTCGGAAACCTTATCTTAGAAGTTACTGGAAAGAACATGTCTTTTTGAGATGTATGCGGCATGACTCATCGTTCACCATCACTTGGGTGATGGCAATCTTGGCAACTGTTCCCTCATCTGGTGCTTTTTCTTGCCGGAGGGCGCTGAGGGAAGCTTCTAGGGAGGGCGCACAGGGATATATCCTGGTGGGCCAGGGCAACCCTGTATTGTAGCCAGCTAGTTTACCAAGCAATGATAGCCTTGGATTTTATTATGTATGATGAATGAAAAGTTCTTGACAAAGTCTGCCAAGACAATAGATTCAGAATTGCTGAGACTTGCTTTCCTTTCTTTCAAAAACTGACTACGGGCTTTTGAAATACAATGATGCACTTTCAGTAATTCCAGCTTCTCTACCAGGGATTCAAAATACTCATCCCTGGGTTTTATCAATGTAATTATCTCAGCTCTGTCTATTGTAATCTATTGTTTGAATGTTATGTTGTCTGGCAATAACTCATATTCCTAAGAGTCCTCAACATGTCTAATATGGCTTCTTTCCCTGAGCATTCAGCACACTTGTTTATTATGCAGATGTAGATACTTGAATTACATACACATTTGTCAATGAGGTCCTTGTAATCTGCATTTAGTTTTTAGCCCATGTGATGATAAGCTTTATATTTTGATTATATCATCATCATCATCATTGTCAACCATTATCAATCCACTGCTGGACGAAGGTCTCCCCAAGTTTCCTCCACAACGGTCTATCTTGTGCCAGTCTCCTCCATGTCACTCCCGCATATTTACGAATTTCATCCACCCATCTCCCATGTGGTCTTTTTCTGGGTCTTTTCCTGTCCCTTGGAATCCAATCTAAAATTTCGGCTGTCCATCGATGGTCTGTTCTTCTGGCAGTATGTCCAGCCCATTGCCATTTCAGTGATTTAACTCTGATCATGATGTCTTCCACTCTCGTCATTTTTCGGATCCACGAGTTCCTCTTCTTATCTCTCCTGGTTATACCAAGCATGCACCTCTCCATGCTGCTTTGAGTTGTCTGCAGCCTTTGTATGTCTCTTTTAGTTAAGGTCCACGTCTCTGCACCATACGTAAGCACTGGAAGGATGCATTGATCAAACACTTTTCTTTTAAGACATAATGGCATATTGCTCTTGAAAATTATGCTGTTTCTTCCAAAAGCTCTCCAGGCAAGTTTAGTACGCCGATTAATTTCTTCATCAATGTGACCCTCACTTGATATCTGCTGTCCAAGATAAACATACCTATCTGTTATCTCCAGTTTTTCTCCATCAATCGATAAATCTTCATTTCTTGTAAAAGCATTGAACATCACTTTTGTCTTCTGAAAGTTCATTTTTAATCCCACTTCTTTACTGTTGTCAGCAAGTTCCTGGATCATACTCTGCAGCTCTGATGGGGTAGTTGCAAAAATGACTACGTCAT
Source organism: Macrothele yani (assembly GCA_039090855.1). Classification (NCBI taxonomy): domain Eukaryota; kingdom Metazoa; phylum Arthropoda; class Arachnida; order Araneae; family Macrothelidae; genus Macrothele; species Macrothele yani. The sequence goes on along the minus strand of CM077004.1, from coordinate 100,697,483 downwards.
CAGCAAAACGAAGGTGGGTTAGATAATCTCCATTAATCTTTATCCCTTTGTTTTCCCAGTTCAGTGATTGAAAGACATTTTCCAATGTGGCATTAAAGAGCTTCGGAGATATGGTGTCACCTTGTCTCACTCCCTTTCCAATTTTTATGTGTGTTGTATTTTCAAACAGCCGAATCTTTGCACTTGCATTTTCATAGATGTTATTAATAATATTAATGTATGCATCTTCAATACTGCAGGATTTCAGAGCCATTGTAACTGCTGATGGTTTCACCGAATCAAAGGCTTTTTCATAATCGATAAAAGCCATGCACAATGGAAGTTCATATTCCCTCGCTCTTTCAATTAGTTCTCTCAGTACGTGGATATGATCTATTGTGCTGTAGCCACTCCTGAATCCAGCTTGTTCTCTCGGTTGAGCCATGTCCAGTGTTACCTTCAAGCGGTGTGAAAGAACTTTAGTGAAGATTTTATAAACCACTGATAGGAGGCTGATAGGTCTGTAGTTCGTGAGATCCTCAATGTCACCTTTTTTATGTAGCAGGATCATTGTAGCATTGTTCCAATCCTCAGGAATCTTCCCTTCATTAAGGCATCGAGTGAAAATTTGGGCGAGTGCTGTTTCAATTTCTCCACTTGCTTCTTGTATGATGTCTATAGTAATTCCATCTTCTCCTGGAGCTTTCCCCCGCTTCATGTTCTTGATTGCATGAGCAACTTCTGCTGGGAGGACTGGTTGGTTGGTTGGTTGGTTATTAGATTTTATTGGCGCAAGGGCCATGGTTGGCCAAAGAGCGCCAGACACAAGACAAACAGACAAAATTAAAAAACGGAGCATAAATCGCAAAAACTGGCTGACCAAGTAAAACCGAACCATGAGTACGAAGGAAAGGCCAAAAAAGACAAAGAAACAAACAGGATGAAAAACATGGTACAATTGTGAGAAACAAGCTGATTAAGTAAAACTGAGGTTGGTTGGTTGGTTGGTTGATTTTAGTGGCGCAAGGGCAGGTTTGGCCAAAGAGCGCCAGACAAAGAACTATCAGCTACAGATTTTTAAAAGCGTGGAAAATGATTAAGAGCAGACAGGCTTGGTAAAAGTTGGAAAAAAGGATGATGAAAGCCGTGAAGACAAGTTAGTTAATTGGGTTTATATAAAAATTTATTAACTTACTATTGTAATTATTATAATTTGTTTGTCATTTAACACAACTACACAAAGGATGAGTCACAGGAGGGGGACGAACCGTCACTCTTCTCCCCCCACACTCCTCTGCAATGCTGGCCGAGGGCGGGGACGAACTGTCACTCTTCTCCCCCCATGTTCCTCTGCAATGTTGGTTGAGGCTGGGGACGAACTGTCACTCTCCTCCCCCCTATGTTCCTCTATAATGTTGGTTGAGGGTGGGGACCTCGCTGAGTCCGAGACAGTTGCAATGTTGGTCAGGCGGACCGCGACAGTTGGATGGACACTGCACACCTTTGCGGATTGAGGGCCGGGTCTTCCGCACGTGCAGGCTTTCTGCTGGGAACTGAAAGAGTCGGTCGTCTTCAAAAGAGAAGGCGCAGACTCAGCTATCTGGAGCTCGGGGAAATCCACCTGTGTCGCTTGTTCAGCTGTAGATCGCTTGGCAAGTGCGGCGAGAGCTACAGGGCGCGGAACAAAGGGCTGCACGGGTTGTGGCAGAGACTGAACTACTGCGGCAAAAGTACGCTGTCGATTGGTGGGTATACCCAACTTGGCCTTTGCAGCAGGGTACGAGAGGCCTTCCAGGGTTTTGAGGCGCTGGATCGCCATCTCGTCCTTCCATTTCATACAGTTGCGGGAGTAAGCTGCATGGGCCTCACCACAGTTAACACAGCAGGCCGCAGAAGTGCAACCTTCCCCGTCATGTTCACTGGAGCCACAATTAGCGCAATGAGCGGAACTCTTACAGAAACGTTGTGAATGCCCGTACCTCTGGCACCTGAAACAGCGCAGAGGACTGGGAATGTACGGGCGAACTTCACAGACCAAGTAGCCAGCCTTGATTTCGGTTGGAACTTTCGGGGAGTTAAAAGTCAAGATCACATTTTTAGACTTAATCAAAGAACCATCGCGCCGAAACATCATACGACGTGCAGCAATAACACCTTGATCTGCAAGTTCAGTCACCAATTCTTCTTCACTGCATGGCAAGAGATCAAACTCCGAAATAACACCCCGAGAGGTGTTAAGAAACGGGTGAGGTGTCACTTTGACAGGAATGCCTTGAAGACTAGTGAGGTGCAGAAAAGTGTTACTCTGAGAAACACTGCAAGTTTGGACGAGCAGGTCCCCAGAGCGAAGCTTCTTCACAGACCTCAAGGGGCCAACCGCAGCGTCCAAAGCTTTACAAATGAAAAAGGGAGATTTGGTAGACAGTCTCTCATGCGGATCGATGGATTCCACAACTAAGTGTGTAGCATGCGTAGTCACAGCAAACGAGGGGAGACGACGCTTTGGAGCGACTGGAACAGCTGCCGAAGAAGAGGTTCCACATTCTTGGTCCAGGTCAAGGTCTAAAGATCGTTTAAGGTTATGAGACTTGGTAGGGTGAGAAGACGAAGGAGAGTCATTGTCAATAATCATTTTCTCAGGCGACTTAAATTTGGAGTTTTTCTTTTTGTTTTTACCCATGGAAAAAAGGAAGAGGATTCGTCTGCAAACTACTCCACCCACCACCGAGCCCTACGAGGGAGAACTGGAGGTCTGCAAGTCAAGAAAATGACGCTGGACACAGTTTTGGAGCTTATACGTTGCAGATATAGTCCGTTGGCTGTGATCACACGCACTCGGCGGACACTTCGGCCTCCGGGTACCGTCATGCCAACACCTTTGGCATGATCCCACAGCCCCCGGGCTCACCCTGCCGTGCCATACGACAAAAAAGCCGCTAAAGCCCTGTACACAACTTGGTACAAGACTTCTGACTAGAGGTGGGTTAGTCTCTAGCCTCCCGTTTACAGCGAAGCCGGGGTCGAAGAGGAGTGTTGGTACACAGGAGGCACTGAACCGGTCTCCTGAGACCTCAGCCGCCAGACATCCCATTTCCGCCTCACGGGTCTCAGCACGCGGCAAACATGCAGGTAGGTCTAGCACCCAAACCAGCTAAAAGGAAAAAAAGAAATCCAAAGAAGACAAATCCTGGCAGGGAACCTAAACGGAATCTCAGCAACCTACGAACTGAGCGGTTAATATAAATCAGTTAGTGGTGGAGGGTAACAAAACCACAAGACCGGGGTGTTAGTACATAACGTGGTAGCGATTAGGTAGAGAATACAACACGGGCAACTAGCCAGTGGAGAAAATAAATAAAAACGAAAAGCGAGACACAAGACCAGCTCGGGAACGTGGGGACGCGACTCCCCAACAGCTGGATGAACAGCCGTCCCTGCAAACACCAAAAGCACCGAAACAAAAAACAAGCGGTGGCATGACATCAGATGTTGACCAGGCACAAGGTCAGCTCGGGCCGTGGGGGCGCCGCTCCCCAAATAACTGGAAAACCAGTTATCCCCTTGCGGGGCAAAATTGGGCTTTTTTTTTTTTTTTTTTTTGATTGGAGGTTTAACGACCACCGTGAGCAACTCAATGGGCTATAAGCAGTCGCCCGTCCCTAATTTAGGGTCACTGGTTCCAGGGAAGGGAGAGAACCAGTGCCGTAAGACAAACACAACATCCATGCCTCACCGGGATTCGAACCAGGACCCCGTTCGGACGAATGATCAGAGGCCATCGCTTAGACCACTGCGCCACCGGGGAGGCTGGGAGGACTGGAAGAACTCTGGTACCTTTCATGATGTCTGGAGTACATGTATCATCCCTTTCATATAATTTGGAGTAGAAATCTTTCACTCTTGTCAAAATTTCGCCTCTATTTCTTGTTATAGAACCATCTTCTTTTCTCAGAGCCATAATCTGTTTTCTTCCCTTACTGAGATGTCCCTTTGCTATCTTAAGGCTTTGGTTGTTTTCAATTGCTTTCCTCACTAGCTCACAGTTGAATTTCCTTACGTCTTGATACTTTTTCGTGCTGTCTTGCATAGCTCTATATATTCCACTTTGGAAGTCACATCTTCTTTAGTTGTCCTCATCTCTCTTCTTTTTGCATCAACTTTTCGGTTTTTCCTGATAATTTGTTCACATGCAACTTGTTCTTAGACCCAGCTAATTTTGTTGCTGTTTCCATAAGAGCTTTGGTTACTTTTCTGTTAACTTCCGAAATATCCACTTCTTCCGATGTTAGGCCTTCTAAAGCAGAGAATCTGTTCTTCAGTTCCAACTTGAAAGTATTATGGTGTTTTTTAAGGTTGGTTATGTCAATACATTTTGTTTGTCTTATGAGCTTGCCACGTTCCAGTTTAGTGTTGAGGTGCATCTTACATCTCACCAATCTATGGTCACTACCTGTGTTGAACTTGTTCAGCACACTGCAGTCTTCGATGAGAATTTTTTGTTACACATAATAAAATCAATTTCACTTGTCGTCCCAATGGGATGTCTCCATGTCCATTTCCTGTGTGGCTTTTTCTTGAAAAAGGAGTTCAAGATGAAAAATCCTTCTGCCTCTGCAAACTCAATGAGAGTATTTCCACGCTGGTTTCTGTTGCCATGACCGAATTTACCTACTGAAGTTTCATTCTGTTGCCGGTGCCCTATTTTTGCATTGAAATCTCCCATAATTATCTTCAAGTGCTGCTTACCTTTATTATTTAGATGACGAATTTCCTCATAAAATTCTTCAATTTCTTCTTCAGGATGACTTGTGGTGGGTGCATAAGTTTGAATAATCTGAGCCTGGTATCTTCTCGAGAGTTGGATAATGAGTCGTGCAGCTCTGTCAGAGGAACTTTCAACTTCTACCACTTTATCCTTCAGTTTCTTGTTTATTATAAATCCAACACCACTAGTTCTGCCAGTATCTGTCCCACGATAATAGAAGAGATGTCCACTTTTCAGTTCAATGAGATCTTCTCCTTTTCTAATTACCTCACTTAGCCCGACGATGTCCCACTTGATCCTTTGTAGTTCCTCTTCCAATTCAAGGAGCCTTGAATCAGAAGATAAGGAGCGTCCGTTATATGTAGCCAAGGTCAGCATCAAATGGCAGCCTAGTCCGTTTTGATTATATAGACAAACACAAATAGTGTGAGTCACAGCAGCTCCGATCCTGCTGAGATACATCATTTGGGCTTTAAATCACAAAATTTTGATCTCCCTATTTTACAAATTAATCAACATTAAATGCTCCTAAACTTTTGAAAGACCTATTTCAACTGATACACAATCTTTTCCACCAGTACATATTCTACTATATACTCATCATCTTCATAAAAGTCAACCACTTTTTTCCCAGTCTAATCTGAAATTCCTTGGTCTCTCTTTTTTCCTAACTCTGGGAGAATTCCTTGCTCTTTGACAAGTTATCTTGTTAGTTTAACAAGACGATTAGGAACATTGAATTCTGATATCTTTTTGCAAGATCATGAACTGGGAAGTAAGCTGAAAATTTTAACTTTATCGTCTTTGAGGGCCACAGAACATTTTTGTTTCAGCTTGTCTATTAGTTCATTGTACTCATTAAAGTCTGAGGATTTTTATTTACGTCTTCTATAATCACATCAAAAAATGTTTCTAGATTTTTCCTTAGTGTTTCACACACTGCGCCTATTTTGGCTCTGAAAGCATTTTGTCTTTTGTCATAACTAATTTTTTTACTTTGAAGTGCTTAGGCAATAAACTTAACACGCTACAAGCAGCATCTACTTTGCGTAAGTTTTCAGCACATGAGTGAGAAGTGTAATATCATCCTTAGTAAAGTTTTCACTATTTTTACTTCCTCCTAACACAAATATTTTAGAATAACAGACGTAACAATTTACTTGGTACAAGACTAACAAGTAGGTGTTTCTCCTTGAAAAGTTGCCCTAGCTTAATTTCTCTTAACCCTTTTGAAATGTGTTTTGTGTGTATTTAGAAAGAAGGGTCACTGCATGGTTGACCAAAAAGATTATATCTATTCAAATGTTTTGCTTCATGGTACCTACAGACAGTCGAAACCTCCGAACACACTCTTAAAGAAAGCAGTCTTTCATCCTCTTCTCCATAATCACTAATAGCCTTTATTACCTTGGCCAGAACACCATAAACACTTGTATGGCACTGTTCTTCAGTATAGGCACCTATACAACACAGAAAGTCGATCATGATATGGTTAACAATGTCACCTGAGAAATTCGCAGCCAGTGTTGCATCAGAAGTGTTAGCTCTTCTCCAGCTGTGAACTGGAGGGAGAGAGTGGGAGAAGGACCCGGGTTGCAAATACTTCCTCGCCTAAGCAAGTGCACAGGCTAGCGACCCATTAACTGATAAGCATCTCCTGTACGCTACTGGGATAAAAATTGTGATTCTTTATCTTTGCGGAATTTCGACAAAACTGGCTGAAAATTTAATACGCATAATTAATTGCTAAAAGGAACAAACCCGTCAAATTTCATTTAAAGTGGATACAAATTGTGAAAATTAGCCTCTAAAATTTTTAATCACGTTTGCATTTGCTGGCAGTACGTCATGATAAAAAAATTTTATGCGCAATTAAAAAAGTTTTCATTTGATTGTAGTGAAATTTGCAGGGTAACCTTATGACTCAGTTATGACATTTGTAAAAAATTCAGATCTTATCATGGAAAATTCAGAAAATTAATTTTTCCACACTTTTTTGCTTGCCTTTTTAAAAAAAGATTGTGCTGGTGTTATCTGTCCATTTGTCTGTGGACACCATATCTCTGCAACTCATAGTCCGATTTGAAAAATTATTTTTGCAATGGATTCGCTTGAAATGCATGAATGATGATCCTTCATTTCATTTTTTTTTTCAGGATGCACAATTTTGCCTCTAGAGGGTGCAAATGCAAATGATGCTGAATTTAAAATACATTTTATTCCATATATTTGCTTCTAAATGTCTGATTGAAAAAATTATATTACCTTTTGATTCCATTTATATCGAAGACTATTTTAGGTATAGTCAGTTTTTCAAGTTACGCATAGATTTCCGCTAGAGGCGTAAAATTAAAACTGCATTTTCCACAATATCTCTGCTTCTAAAACTCCGATTTGAAGCATTCTTTTTTCAGCAGATACAGCTTCTGATGGGAAATCCTTTGCATATAATTTCTAACTTTTGTTAAGAAATGGTTTGTCCACTAAGGGAACGTAAGTGTTAAATTTCGGCATCTGTTGTATTTGCAGCAAAATCTACATACATACATACATACAGCTGTTCTCTGATGTTCAGAGGTTAGCTCCTCAAGAAAAGACCATCTGACAAATAAACATTTAACTGATAATCAGGCGCGGCTCCTGTGTAGGCACTGCAAAACTGCAGCACCCCCTATTTTAACTCGATATTATCGATAACATTCAATATAATGAGTCTTTTTTTTTTCTTTAATTATTTCTTTATACTTGTACATTATATAATCCTTAAGCTTAATGTCAGTAGTAGCCATCCCCTAGTTCATGAAAAAATTATAAACATCCTAGTATTGAACTGTGCATTTCACAGTTCCAGCGACGCAGTGTTTGACTGTTGTGCGCACGCACATATGTCCGAGATAGGAGGCAGCACGCTAGGTAGAGAGAGCAATGTCGATCACGCAGTGCCGACCCTGTTGGGCAAGTGTAAGGTAGTGTTTCTCTTGGCTCTGCGTGTGTTGCTCTTAAAAACCGTCGATAAAGTGTAGAATTAGATGGTTGTGAATTTGTGATACTTCCAGCTATTCTATTTAATTCATAGTTTTTTTTTTCGGTTCTTCTATTTTACAGAAAATTTAAATAATTTAACCATGGCCTCCTTGCACCCCCAAGAAATAAGTTCTGTGGCAGTAAGTGAACTTCAACAACTTAAGTTTTCACAGTTATCTCTCCATGAGAAAGTTACAGTGAAGAAAAGAGGCTGTTCAACACCTGATATTCAAATATCTCAGCCAGGAATAAGTAACAACAAGAAGTATATTCGTAGCTTTAATTCTGAATGGTGCCATCGGAAAAGGTGGCTGTGAAGTAAAAAAATGAATTGTTTTGCTTCCTGTGTTTGTTGTTTGGAAGTGATGCACTGTGGACGGTTTTAGAAATATAAACAAAATGAAAGAAAAAACAAACCGTAAAAACATGAGAAGTCAAAGAAGCACGTTGAAAATGTGGTTTCACTGTCACTTTTAGGGAACATAAATATTAAGGAGAAACTTAGTGAGGCATACAAACTTTCAATCAATGAGCATAACATAAAGGTTAAAAAGAACTGTGAAATTTTATCCAAAATAATAGACTCTATTTTCTTTTCTGGATACTTTGAAACTCCCTTAGACATGATGAAAAAGACGATTCAGTAAATCCAGAGGTATTTAGAGGATGAATAAATTTTGCATCTAAATTAGATCCAGATTTGAAGAATCACTTAGAAACCAGTATGGTCTTCAAAGGTGTTTCTAAGATCATTCAGAATGAGATACTTGACTGCCTGCTACAAATATACCATGAGGAGATAAGGACAAAAATTAGAGAAGCTTCCTTTGTAGCTATCATGGCTGATGACACTACAGATGTATCGGAACACACTCAAATGGTCCTTGTTCTATGCTACGTGTTGAATGGAGAAATATTTGAGCATTTTTGGGGATTCTTTATTCCAGAAAATCGAACTGCAGATGGTATATCGAAACCTATTATAGAACAATTAGACATAACCCTTCAAGGAAATGAACAAACACTGATAGCTCAGGCATTTGATGGTGCAAATGTCATGAAAGGCAAAAAAGCAGGAGTCCAAGCAAAAATAAAAGCAGTTTATAGTAATGCACATTTCATTCACTGCTATGCGCATCAACTTAATTTAATAATGAGGAATGCAGCAAGTATTACACGGAACACAAGAATATTTTTCTCTAACATTTTGGCTATTCCAACATTCTTCTCAAGATCACCGCAAGGTGTATGCATTCTCAAGAAGCATATGGACGTCAACATTCCATGTCCATCCTCTACAAGGTGGAACTTTAACATACGGACCGTAAACAGAGTTCATGAAAATTTGCAACCTTTAAAAAGCTGCCTTACTGAAATTCAGTCAACATCAAATGCAGATGGAACCATTGCAGAAGCAACAGGAATTTAAAAATATCTGAATGATGATAATTTCATGTTTTGGTTAGAGTTTTTTCATCAGATTATGCCTCATGTTGAAGTAATTTACAACCAAATGCAATCTCGAGAAATTAGTGTGTTTAAAGTCAATGAATATATAACAGATTTCAAAACTGCTATTTTAGAAATAAGAAACTTGAAGTACTGTGAGAATCCTTCAAAGACACTTATGGCAGAAGCTAGGAAGTGTATGACTGTATATGTGTTGATATCATGGACAGATATTCTTCCACTAAACACTTAGTAGCTGCTAAATTGTTCAACAAGAAAAGCTTCACTAGTTTTAAGAATGAACTGCTTACAGAAGGGATAGTACTGACCACTGAAGCATATCCCATGATTGACAAAGAAAAACTTGAAACTGAACTAAAAGTATTCTATTGTAGAACCGATATGCATGAATATTGCAAATTAATTGACCTGGAATTTATCTTGGAAAATAATCTAGATGATGTTCTTAATGAAATTACAAAACTGATAAAAATCCTCTTGACAATTCCCATGACAACAGCAGAACCAGAACACTGCTTTTCAACACTGAAAAGAATAAAAGCTTTTTCTAAGGAGCACTATGAATCCTGAAAGACTAAATGCACTTGCAGTGCTTTCAATGGAGAAAAATTACCTCAACAGTCATCCAGAGATGTAGAAAATTATTAATCTTTTCTCGCAAATTAAAACAAGAAGAATGGATTTCGTTTTTAAATGAATGGATCATGCGTGAACTGTAACAATTTAGGCTATTAGTAAGTAAAAAATATTTTTTTATATATAAATTTTCTTTTATAGTGAGACAAGGTGAGACTATATCTCCCAAACTCTTTAATGCCACATTGGAAAATGTCTTTCAGTCACTAAACTGGGAAAACAAAGGGATACAGATTAATGGAGATTATCTAACTCACCTTCGTTTTGCTGATGACGTAGTCATTTTTGCAACTACCCCATCAGAGCTACAGAGTACGATCCAGGAACTTGCTGACAAGAGTAAAGAAGTGGAATTAAAAATGAACTTTCAGAAGACAAAAGTGATGTACAATGCTTTTACAAAAAATGGAGATTTATCAATTGATGGGGAAAAGCTGAAAATAACCAATACCTACATTTATCTTGGACAGCAGATATCAAGTGAGGGTCACATTGATGAAGAAATTAATCGGTGTATAAAACTTGCCTGGAGATCTTTTGGAAGAAAGATTATAATTTTCAAGAGCAATATGCCATTATGTCTTAAAAGAAAAGTGTTTGATCAATGCATCCTTCCAGTGCTTACATATGGTGCAGAGACGTGGACCTTAACTAAAAGAGACATACAAAGACTGCAGACAACTCAAAGCAGCATGGAGAGGTGCATGCTTGGTGTAACCAGGAGAGATAAGAAGAGGAACTCGTGGATCAGAAAAATGACAAGAGTGGAAGACATCGTGATCAGAGTAAAACCCCTGAAATGGCAATGGGCTGGACATATTGCCAGAAGGACAGACCATCCATGGACAGCTGAAATTTTAGACTGGATTCTAAATGACAGGAAAAAACCCAGAAGACCACATGTGAGATGGGTGGATGAAATTCGAAAGTATGCGGGAGTAACATGAAGGAGACTGGCACAAGACAGACCGTTGTGGAAGAAACTTGGGGAGACCTTCGTCCAACAGTGGATTGATAATGGTTGACAATGATGATGATATATAGAGTGAATTGTTAAACATTAAAATTTTGGAATTAACTTTTTTACGGGTCTTCAAAAAGTTGGTGGTCAAATTTTCGAACTAAAGCCTAGTTCGTCATCAGGACTACGTCACTGGGTAGTTGCTGCCACTCAGTTGGAAGAGTCCAACCGCATTTATCGTTAATTGTGGTACTTCTTGCTATCCTTTCGTCTAGTTTCCTCTTTACTAAGTTTGACTGGTGGGCGATTATTCTTACTGTGTCCCAATTTATGGAGTGTCCACTTGCTTGTATATGTCTGTCTAGCCCTGTTTTGTTACTAATGTTCCTAATAGCTGCTTGGTGTTCTTTCATTCGGACTTTATTACTTCTCCCTTTTTCTCCTATATAGCTGAGTCCGCAGTTACAGTCGATGCAATATATTACTCCTTTTTGCAATTGGATGTCCAGTTCTTCCTGCTTTAAAGCTGGCAGGAATTTCTTTAATTTGTTATTTAGATCTGCAGCAAGCCTAATCTAAATAACAAATTAAATATCAGACTTGCTCCAGATCTAAATAACAAATTAAAAAAATTCCTGCCAGCTTTAAAGCAGAAAGAAGTGGACATCCAATTGCAAGAAGGAGTAATATATTGCATCGACTAACTGCGGGCTCAGCTATATAGGAGAAACAGGGAGAAGTATTAAAGTCCGAATGAAAGAACACCAAGCAGCTATTAGGAACATTAGGTAACAAAACAAGGCTAGACAGACATATACAAGCTAGTGGACACTCCATAAATTGGGACTCAGTAAGAATAATTGCCCACCAGTCAAACTTAGTAAAGAGGAAACTAGAAGAAGTGATCGAAATAGCAAGAAGAAGTACCACAATTAACAATAATTGCGGTTGGACTCTTCCAACAGAGTGGCAGCAACTACTTAGTGACGTAGTTCTGATGACAAACTAGGCTTTAGTTCAAAAATTTGACCACCAACTTTTTGAATAATAACCTCTATAAGACCCATAAAAAAGTTAATTCCACAGTACAATATGAATAGAGGTGCCATAAATTCATTTACAACTAAGATATCTTTTTTAATTCCGCAGCAATGACTCTCTGAAGTTATGAAAAATAACTGTTTTCTAGAGAGTTTGTTTGACGGTGCAAGATATGAAACCCTCTACTCAAAGGGGAAAATTTTTTTTGCCTAAAGAAAAAATATGGGTCTGCTTATTTTAGTCAAGGAACCCCCCTTAATTTTTTTTAGAGAAATCTGAGACCATGATGGTACGACCCTGCCTGAGTTGAAATGGAACCCATCATTACTTAAACGTCTTTCAATAATTTCAATAGCTTTTTCTACAGGTGTATTAAGGAAAAGTGAGGTAACATCCATACTTACCATAGTGATCTCTTTATCTTGAACATCCAGTTGTTTTATTTTTTCAATGAACTCCAGACTGTTAGTAACATTTCTTTTTGTTTTCATATACAGGGAAACAAGAAATTTAAATAAGTTTCGTTCAAGATGAACCAAAGGGAATGTACTCTTAGGTACTATGAGTCGAAAGGGTTCGTTAGTTTTATGGGTCTTAAGTTTCCCATATATTTTCGGTATGCTTGCCTCCCACGAATACTTTCTGGTAGACAGCTATGATTCCGTATTTCCGCCAGCTTACGAACTAGTTTCTCGGTTGGATCTTTCAAACAGATTTCGGTGGATAGTTCAGAAATAGCATGCTTCATTTTTTCGGAATATTGATATCGATCGATGATTACCAGTTGTTTGGTCTTGTCTGCTTCAATGATGTTGATATTTGGATTATTTTTTAAGTCTATTAGTTCTTGTTTTTCATATTTAAAGATTCGATTCATGTTGTAATCTGTTTTGGATTGTAGTTTTTTGATAGATCGGTAGAGTTTGAAACACACAGGATTCTGTCTTTGTGGGTTGAATCTACCCACTATATTTTCTAGCATAGGGATATAATTCTTGATCTTTTTCAATTAAGATGGTGGTGCGAACTTAATTCCTCGCTGTAAGGCCGACATCTGCATTTGGGTGAGTTCGACTGACAATCTGTTGAGGTAATCGATTTGAACATTGTTGAGGATGGGTGGAGCTTGGGGCTTAATATTTCTAATAAGCCAGTTCAACTTTTGGTGGAAATGTTTAGTCATATTTTCTTGATTTATGGCGATTATTTGGAAGGTCTTTTTTAACTCGTCTTGAATTCTTGTATTGGATTGTAATCTTTCGTCGTGGCTCCTTCCTTGAGTTAGTCTTGTGTAATTATCGTAACAAGTTCTATTTAAATGAAAGACATAGCTCTGTTTTTCCTTTATTTGTGAGCTTAACCTTTTTAGTTCGCAAGTTCTAATAATATCTTGTTCTTTCTTATTAAAAGCAATATTGGAGATCCTAAGTGAGCGAGAGATCATGTTGAAATCTTGACAGTCAATAAGAAATTGTAATTTAAGTTCTTCGTGACATAACTTAATCCTTTGTTTCCTAAAGTTTCGCAGAATATTCATATTATAGGTCAAAATGGAAGCCGTTCTAGAAGCACATCAGCAGCAGTCGTGGACAAAGGTGTGTGCATAAACAACACCTTAGGTTTGAAGAGTTACCATAAACATATCAGAAAGTCATGTCGTGAACATGCAACATGTTCAGATCTGACTAGTTATAAACATGTGTAGAAATAATTGTATTAAGCTAATTTCATGACTATTTTTTAAACTCTGTACACGTTTGGTTAGAGTTGTTTCAGAAATTTCCATGTTAATGTCGTGCTGTACTTATATCTGCCGTAGTAACCACAGTATTTGCAAAGGAAAAGAATGCATTGAAGTTGGAACGCACCACGTGTCCAAATTACTTTAAGTCGGAAATTAATGAGACATTGAAATAGTCTTTTATTAAAAGTTACATGTACAAATATTTTTTTTACAGTTGATACTAAAAAATGTAATAACGATAGAATCCAAGTGCTCAAGCTAGATATGTTGGTGTGTAATCGAATAGAAAGTGTGTCAACACTTCAGTCGCTTCAGCAGTGAATAAGTCTCATTAGTTGACAATTCTGAGGTATAGGGGCCTGGCCTGGTCTCTCTGAAGACTTCCTGCTTGAATCTACCTGAATACGTGAACTCTTGAACACAAAAGTCGCTTGAAGCAAATTAATTCTTTAAAAACTGACACATGTATGTAAAATAAAAGGTAAACTATATATATACAAGTTAAAAATAAGTGTGAGTACATCATTTGCTCTGGGAGGAGGGCAGAAAATAGCAATTCATTTTACCTGCTGGCGCTCCGTAGAATGCAGTACAGCATATTGTCGTTGAGCTGTATGCTTGCTTACGAAAGTTGTAGCATATCTCCGAAGAACAAATGGATAACAATGTCAGAGAAACGTTGTGAATAGACTTTTGTGAGGATCCGATTGAAATGGGGACTGGTGTGCCAGTAGAACGACGAAATAAGGGAATTATAATGTAGCCACACAGCACGACGATCTCCACTGGACTACGTTGGCTGAACTCGGCCCAAACCTCTGGAGGGCCAGACTTAGTAACTGGGCTGCAACGCATTTTGGTATATGTGTATCACCATCATCAGGCAGAATGGCATTTCAGTCGTGGTTTGCAGACTGTATATATATTGAAGTGTGTTGTGCAGATAAGGCCTCAGTTGTCTACACACTCTCCATTCACGTATCATTGCTTGTCGACGCACCTCCGGAAGGGTTATGTTACATATGTCATCATTTTGCATATGTTTTCTTTTCTTATTTTTACTTGCCAATTCAAACTGCAACAAGAATTACAACATTGATCTCCCGTTACCATGAAAACTACTCGTCGAGAATGAACGAAAAATCGCAAGTAATAATAAGAAAAGAGAACATATGCAAAATGATAACACACGTAACAATAATCCTTCCGGAGGTGCGTCAACATGCAATGATACGTGAATGGAGAGTGCATAGACAACTGAGACATCTTATCTGCACAACACACTTCAATATGTCTACCTGCGAACCATGACGGAAATGCCCCTCTGTCTGATGATGGTGATATACATACACTGAAATGCATTGCAGCCCAGTTACTAAGTCTGGCCCTCCAGAGGTTCTCGACGAGTTGAGCCAACGTAGACTAGTGCAGAGCGATGTGCTGTGTGCCTACATTATAATTCCCTTATTCCGTCGTTCTGTCGACACACCATATCTACCAGTGCCCATTTCAATCGGACCCTCACCTAAGTATTCACAACGATTACCTGACATTGTTATCCATTTGTTCTTCGGAGATATGCTACAACTTTCGTAATCAAGGATACAGCTGAACGACAATGTGCTGTACTGCATTCTACGGAGCGCCAGCAGGTAAAATGAATTTGTACTTTCTGCCCTCCTCCCGCAGCAAATAATGTACTCGCACTTATTTTAACTTGTATATATAGTTCAGCTTTTATTTTACATACATGTGTCAGTTTTTAAAGGATTCCTTTGCTTCACGTGACTTTTGTGTTCAAAGTTCATGTATTCAGGTAGATTCAAGCAAGGAAGTCTTCAGAGAGACCAGCTCCCTCCCCTTATATCTCAGAATTGTCAACTAATCACTGCTGAAGCGACTGAAGTGTCGACACACTTTCTATTCGACTACACACCAACATATCTAGCTTAAACACTTGGATTTTATTGTTAATACCACATTTTTTAGTATCAACTGTAAAAAAATATATGTATATTTGTACATGTAGCTTTTAATAAAAGACTATTTCAATGTCTCATTAATTTCCAACTTAAAGTAATTTGGACACCGTGTGTCCCAACTGCAATGCATTCTTTTCCTCTGCAAATACTGTGGTCACTACGGTAGATATAAGTACAGCATGATACCAACACGGAAATTTCTGAAACAACTCTAATCAAACGTGTACAGGAGTTTAAAAAATAATCATGAAATGAGTTTAATACAGCTATGGTGACATTACACAACCTTGCCTGACTCCTGCACTAATGGAAAACCATTTTGATATGACACCATTCACTCATACACAAGTTCTACTGCCATCATACATGGCTTTCACACTATTAAGTAGATTCCCAGTAACACTATATTCATTCAACACCTTTCACAGAAGTATCCTATTTACTTGTTCATATGCTTTCTCTAAATCTATGAAGGTAGTAAAAACTTTCTTACCAACAGCCAGATTCTTTTCAGTCATCATGCGTAATGCAAAAATTTGGCTTGGCCTAAAACTTTACCAGGTATAAAACCACTCTGAACATCCCACACTTTCTCTGATATAAGACTTTGTACCTTTTCAGTAATGACCTTACCAAACACTTTCCCTGGCACACTCAGTAAGCTAATACCACGATAGTTCTTGCAGTCAGTCTGATCACCTTTTCCCTTATACAAGGGAACAATGATAGTATCCCTCCAATCCTGAGGTGTCATTCCTAACTCCCAGCACAACTGGCACATTTCAGTTAACCAGTCAATTACAGTCACCACCATATTTCAACATCTCGGCAGCTATGCCATTCTGAAGAGATTTTAGAGCTTTACACACCTCTTCTCCCGAGATCCCTCCTGTGCATCCATTCCTCACTATGACATCATTTGCTTCTGCCTCAGAATCACCTTTGTTTTCTTGACTTAATAACTCAGAGAAGTATTCACTCCATCTTTCACTTAACTCATGGGCTCCCATATCATTGCCCCGATCCTATTCTTCACACAACTTTCAACTTTGTTTCCCTTATTTCTCCTGTGTCCCATATACTTCCAGAAAGTTTTTCTATCTTTCCAAAAAGCCAATTCATGCCTTTCCACCTTTTCCTTCCTATTTTTTGCCTTACTCTGGTAAACCAGTTTCGCTGCCTCACGCTTCTTACAGTGACATTCATCCTCAGAAACTATCTTGCAACATCCCCAAATATGCTTCCTTGTTTTAATCTGAGCTTCTTAAATCACGATTGAAAAAATTCGTTCATGGACCAATACCACTCGTGTTGATAAACCTCTTCCGAATATTTTCTTCTTAAAATAATGCATTGTTTCTCCACCAGGGGGTGTAGATGTATATCTTATTTTTGTTGATATCTCTGCTTCTAGAAGATCGATTTGAAAAACTCTTTTCTTTGTTGGATAGAGTTTCCATTGCAAAATGTTTTCTATATAATTTCAAAATTTTCAAGTAATTCACAGATTTTTCGCTAGGGGCGTAAAGGTAAATTGCATTTCCCCAATATCTCTGCTTCTAAAACTTCGATTTGAAAATTTTTTTCTGCACCGGATACAGCTTCTGATGGAAAATGCTTTGTATTTAATTTTTAATATTTGGTAAATAATGGTTTGGCCACCAGGGGGTGTACATGTTTATTTCTGCTTTAGATGTATTTGCAGCAAAATCTGAGCTTCTGAAAACTCGATTGGAATAATTATTTCGTGGACCCATACCACTCACATCGAAAAACCTTTTGAGAATCCTTTCTTCTTAAAATAATGCATGGCTTTTCCGATCAATATATCTGCTTCTTGGAGTCTGATTTGAAAATTTCTTTCTTTGTTAGAGAATGTTTCCACTGCAAAATGTTTCTGATGTAATTTAAAATTTTTCTTAATGCACAAGAGTGCCACCAGGGGGTGTAAGTTCACGTTTCCGTTTACAGCAATATCTGCGAGACTAAAAACCGGATTGAAAAACTTCTTTCTTCGGTCAGATGCTACTAACTATGCAAACTGTGTGTGCGTATTTTCTTCCCAAAATAATGCACAATTTTGCCGCTAGGTGTGCAAATTTTTAATCTGTTTTTCTCAATATCTCTGCTTCTACATGTTCGGTTAAAAAAATTCTTTCAACACTGGATGCCATTTATCGTTTAGAACACTTTAGGCTAGTATATGAAGAATTTTGTAGTTCACTTCACAGTTCTGTCAGTATGTGGTGTTTGTGTACTTCAGTTTGCAGCTGTATCACCGCTTCTAAAAACACTATTGAGAAATTTCTCCTTTGCTGTATGCCATTTGCTATGCTAGAGATGTGGTGTATTATGCACAGATTTGCCACTAGGCGCGTAAAGTTCAAAACCTTTTTCTCGCTATTTCTGCTTTCGGGAGATGTATTTGAAAAGTTCTTTTTCCTTGGCATAGCTTTTTCCATGCAAAATATTTTTTGCCTATTTTCAACTTTTCCATTATGCAAAATTCTTCTGCTAGAAGTCATAGAGTTATATAATGTTTCCTTCTCTCATATATTTCTTCTTTTAACTGTTTGATTTAAAAATCGTTTTGTCTTTGATACCTTCATTGTACTATGAGAAATTTTTGTGCTCCATTTGTTAATTTTAGCCGCTGGTGGAACTAAGCAGATATTTCTATTTCAGGATGCTTTATTGATTGTTGAAACCTGTTGATTGTTTTCCTAACAGGTTTCATTGACTTTGAATAGCTTTGATAAATTTAATTTGCATCAGAACTGATTGAAAAGATGTGTTCATTACATCCAAAAATTTGGTGTCATTTTTCGTGATTTTTTTTTTTAGTTCCTGTTTCTCCAAAGGGTTGGCATTCAAGCTTTTTAGGGTTCTTGTTTCTAGTTTCTTGAATTCCAGGGTATGAAATATCCTGCCTTTTAGGTTTGTATCAAAGTGGATAAAAAAAAAAAAAAAAAAAAAAAAAAAAACCAACTAAATCCTGTGAAGCTTGGTGATGCACAGTGTCATTATTGAGGTTTACATGATTCATGCTGTGTGAATGCTCTGGGGTTTTCCACTTTAGCTCATTGCCTGCACTTTGATATGTTGGCACTGTAAAAAGAATATGGGTTACAGGGAAGGAAATTATCAGTATCATGCATGTATTTTATTTTGTTTGTTTCAGAAATGCAAGGAAGCATGTTTTTAATGAATCAGAATGTCCCATCTCTACTAATGTGTATTGTATATATCTTTTCTTCTTTCAGTCGATGTATTCTAAATGTGTAGAACTGCCCCAGTGGCCAGACGGGCTGATCTTCTGGCTGCCCCAGTGGCGCAGTGGTCTAAGTGATGGCCTCTGATTATTCGTTCAAAAAGGGTCCGGGTTCAAATCCTGGTGAGGCATGGATGTTGTGTTTGTCTTACGGCACTGGCTCTCTCCCTTCCCTGAAACCAGTGACCCTAAATTAGGGATGGGCGACTGCTTATTGCTCATTGAGTTTCTCGAACAGTGATTGTTAAACCTCCAATAGAAACAAAAAAAATAAAAAAAAATAAAAATTCCTCTGACCATTCAATTTGCCCGAGGTGGGTCTGGTTTTGAGTCCCATATGAGGTTGTATGGGTGGTGTATTTGTCTGATGGCACTGGCTCTGTACCCTCTCTGCAACAAGTGGCCCCTACATTAGAGATGCGCAACTGCTTGCAGCACCCAGAGTTGCACATGGTGGTCAATAAACCCTGAAACACACACAAAAAAAAAAAAAAAAAAAAAAAAAAAAATGCAGAAGTGTGACCGTGTCTGTGATGCCGTTTGAAGGTCCCAAAGAGTGGTGGAACTTACACTGATCCGTAAGGTCACGTGGTACAAGGGTATGAGAAACAATGACACGGATAGAGCTGTAAGATGAAAATTTTTTAAACTTAGTCTTGATAAAATTCTAAAAATAGTGTAATGGATCAGGGCTGCCACTGATGCGCTGTAGCACGTAATTACCCAAAAACAAAAAGAAGGGCCCATAATTAAAAATTCTACGCGTCCTTTAGGATCCATATTTTATATCGGATTTTTTTAACATGCCATTTGGCAAAAGTCGAATTCGTGACGATTATGAAAAGAACAAAAACAGTCAGTGCCATCCCTCAAGATAAAAACAGTGCTCTGCCTCTAAAGATTATGCAAATATACATTATTATACAATATAAGATTATGTAAATATACAAATGTCCTGATTAATTTATTAAACATTTTCGCTCTAACTGCTGAGATGTTGAAATATGGTGATGACTGGTTAACTGAAATTTGCCAGTTGTGCTGTTAATCAGGAATGGTCCCTCAGGATTGGAAGGATGCTATCATTGGTCCCTTGTATAAGGGAAAAGGTGATCAGACTGAATCCAAGAACTATTGTGGTATTAACCTACTGAGTGCGCCAGGGAAAGTGTTTGGTAAAGTCATTATTGAAAAAGTACGGGGTCTTACATCAGAGAAAGTGTGGGATGTTCAGAGTGGTTTTATGCCAGTCGTAAACTTCACTGCAGTTTTCAATATAGGCAACAAAGCGCTGTGATTCTAGCAAAAGTTTGGGCTCCTGGAATTTTTTTTTATAGACTTCTGGAAACTCTTGGAATTTATTTTCTATAAAAGTGTACGAACCATGTGATGAACAAGAGTAGTAGTAGTGAAGGTGAAATAAGTAAGGAAACATCTGAAAGTACAATGCAAAATTTTGAATGCATCTTTATAGTTAATTGGCTAAACTCCTGTAAAAAAAATAAAAAAAGACGTCATGAATAAAAACATCCTTATGCAAATTTGGAAAAAAATACATGCTTTTTGCAGAAGAAAGTTATGTTAATCTTTTCCTGATGCTGAACTCCCAGCATCTGACCTGAAAGCAGAAATTACTACTCAGCTTAAAGAAATGTTAAAGGATACAGACTAAAGAGCTTGAAAGTTGCAAGTTCTTACTGTACTACCAAAATGTTGGAGTTTTCAAAACTTGCAGGGTAAATTCAGTACAGTCATCATCATCATTGTCAACCATTATCAATCCACTGCTGGACGAAGGTCTCCCCAAGTTTCCTCCACAACGGTCTGTCTTGTGCCAGTCTCCTCCATGTCACTCCCGCATACTTTCGAATTTCATCCACCCATCTTCCATGTGGTCTTCTTCTGGGTCTTTTCCTGTCCCTTGGAATCCAATCTAAAATTTCGGCTGTCCATCGATGGTCTGTTCTTCTGGCAGTATGTCCAGCCCATTGCCATTTCAGGGATTTAACTCTGATCATGATGTCTTCCACTCTTGTCATTTTTCGGATCCACGTGTTCCTCTTCTTATCTCTCCTGGTTACACCAAGCATGCACCTCTCCATGCTGCTTTGAGTTGTCTGCAGCCTTTGTATGTCTCTTTTAGCTAAGGTCCACGTCTCTGCACCATACGTAAGCACTGGAAGGATGCATTGATCAAACACTTTTCTTTTAAGACATAATGGCATATTGCTCTTGAAAATTATGCTGTTTCTTCCAAAAGCTCTCCAGGCAAGTTTTGTACGCCAATTAATTTCTTCACCAATGTGACCCTCACTTGATATCTGCTGTCCAAGATAAACGTACGTGTCTGTTATCTCCAGCTTTTCTCCATCAATCGATAAATCTTCATTTCTTGTAAAAGCATTGTACATCACTTTTGTCTTCTGAAAGTTCATTTTTAATCCCACTTCTTTACTCTTGTCAGCACGTTCCTGGATCATACTCTGCAGCTCTGATGGGGTAGTTGCAAAAATGACTATGTCATCAGCAAAACGAAGGTGGGTTAGATAATCTCCATTAATCTTTATCCCTTTGTTTTCCCAGTTCAGTGATTGAAAGACATTTTCCAATGTGGCATTAAAGAGCTTCGGAGATATGGTGTCACCTTGTCTCACTCCTTTTCCAATTTTTATGTGTGTTGTATTTTCAAACAGCCGAATCTTTGCACTTGCATTTTCATAGATGTTATTAATAATATTAATGTATGCATCTTCAATACCGCAGGATTTCAGAGCCATTGCAACTGCTGATGGTTTCACCGAATCAAAGGCTTTTTCATAATCGATAAAAGCCATGCACAATGGAAGCTCATATTCCCTCGCTCTTTCAATTAGTTCTCTCAGTACGTGGATATGATCTATTGTGCTGTAGCCACTCCTGAATCCAGCTTGTTCTCTCGGTTGAGCCATGTCCAGTGTCACCTTCAAGCGGTGTGAAAGAACTTTAGTGAAAATTTTATAAACCACTGATAGGAGGCTGATAGGTCTGTAGTTCCTGAGATCCTCAATGTCACCTTTTTTATGTAGCAAGATCATTGTAGCGTTGTTCCAATCCTCAGGAATTTTCCCTTCATTAAGGCATCGAGTGAAAATTTGGGCGAGTACTGTTTCGATTTCTCCACTTGCTTCTTGTATGATGTCTACAGTAATTCCATCTTCTCCTGGAGCTTTTCCCCGCTTCATGTTCTTGATTGCATGTGCAACTTCTGCTGGAAGGACTGGAAGAACTCTGGTACTGGTACCTTTCATGATGTCTGGAGTACATGTATCATCCCTTTCATATAATTTGGAGTAAAAATCTTTCACTCTTGTCAAAATTTCGCCTCTATTTCTTGTTACAGAACCATCTTCTTTTCTCAGTGCCATAATCTGTTTTTCCCCCCTTACTGAGATGTCCCTTTGCTATCTTTAGGCTTTGGTTGTTTTCAATTGCTTTCCTTACTAGTTCACAGTTGAATTTCCTTACGTCTTCAGTGATACTTTTTCGTACTGTCTTGCATAGCTCTATATATTCCACTTTGGAAGTCACATCTTCTTTAGTTGTCCTCATCACTCTTCTTTTTTGCATCAACATTTTGGTTTTTCCTGATAATTTGTTCACATGCAATTTGTTCTTAGACCCAGCTAATTTTGTTGCTGTTTCCATAAGAGCTTTGGTTACTTTTCTGTTAACTTCAGAAATATCCACTTCTTCTGATGTTAGGCCTTCTAAAGCAGAGAATCTGTTCTTGAGTTCCAACTTGAAAGTATTATGGTGTTTTTTAAGGTTGGTTATGTCAATACATTTTGTTTGTCTTATGAGCTTGCTACGTTCGAGTTTAGTGTTGAGGTGCATCTTACATCTCACCAATCTATGGTCACTGCCTGTGTTGAACTTGTTTAGCACACTGCAGTCTTCTATGACGAATTTTTTGTTACACATAATAAAATCAATTTCACTTGTCGTCCCATTTGGATGTCTCCATGTCCATTTCCTGTGTGGCTTTTTCTTGAAAAAGGAGTTCAAGATGAAAAACCCTTCTGCCTCTGCAAACTCTACGAGAGTATTTCCACGCTGGTTTCTGTTGCCGTGACCGAATTTACCTACTGAAGTTTCATTCTGTTGCCGTTGTCCTATTTTTGCATTGAAATCTCCCATAATTATCTTCAAGTGCTGCTTACCTTTATTATTTAGATCACGAATTCCCTCATAAAATTCTTCAATTTCTTCTTCAGGATGACTTGTGGTGGGTGCATAAGTTTGAATAATCTGAACCTGGTATCTTCTCGAGAGTTGGATAACGAGTCGTGCAGCTCTGTCAGAGGAACTTTCAACTTCTACAACTTTATCCTTCAGTTTCTTGTTTATTATAAATCCAACACCACTAGTTCTGCCAGTATCTGTCCCACGATAGTAGAAGAGATGTCCACTTTTCAGTTCAATGAGATCTTCTCCCTTTCTCCTTACCTCACTTAGCCCGACGATGTCCCACTTGATCCTTTGTGGTTCCTCTTCCAATTCAAGAAGCCTTGAATCAGAAGATAGGGAGCGTCCGTTGTACGTAGCCAAGGTCAGCATCAGATGGCAGCCTAGTCCGGTCCTCCGGGGATTCTTAGCACCCTCTGCCTGCATGTCGCACTGGCCGCTGCCTTGGCCAGGTACATTCCAGCTGCCGGAGACTGAGGGCCAAGATTTAAGTTGTGGAGTCATTTTACATCGATATAAAATTCACATCTGGTTTTTGAGATGCATCGATACATCACCCAGCCTTAGTGGTTGCTCTGGCCTCTTTCAAATTTTTGCCTAACCATTTGCCAAATAATTTTTTTCAACAGTTTTATAATAAATAGTACGAAAAGGAAATCACCGATATTTTCGCCAAAACTGGTTTTTTTTATTGCCAAAGCGATTTTTTTCCGCAGAAAATATTTGGAAGAATGCAATCGACAGCGCGACCACTGCATATTTATAAGGCGTAAATGCGCAATTTTTCTTTTAAAGTGACCTGTTACGTGTAAGTACGTTCCTTACGTGATGCCCATAAAGCAGTTTTGGGATAACTTCAGAAATCTGGAATTTTCATAAATCCAGCAATCGTCCGGTCCGGTCGACGCCGGATTTTCGCGGTTTTACTGTGTTTCAAATTACATGGCAAGAAAGGTAAAACCACTTCCAAAGAGTGAGAGTTGAGAGGAAATGGGAATTTTATCAACTCCTTAAAGCTAGGAAAGATATTAAAGCAGGAGATAGCTGATTTGGTGCAGGATTTTTATTGCCATGATTGCATTGGCAGGCCAATGCCTGGGGAAAAGGATTGTTGCAGTAACAACAGTACTAGCTGAAAAAACAGATTTGCAAAAAAGGGGAGGAATTTCTTGTTAGACAATCTGAAGATATTAACAAACAGTTTAAGATTGCATACACAGAGATAAAAATTGGCTTTTCAAAGTTTGCAGAACTGCATTAAAAAAAATTGTATCATTGTTGGAGCAAGTAGTACATACACATGTGTGCATCACAAATCATCAAAACTTTAAAGTCATGTTTTTAGGGTGTTGTGTGGCATAATTAACTGCTGAAGATAAACTCCCCATTAACAGCTATAAAGAATGCAGTGCAAGAGTGATGTGCTCAATCCTTTACTTCCTGCATGCTACTTCAGTAAATGCCAATTTTGACCAAGGATCAGATTTACTGAAAAGTTTCATTATTGATCTTGTGGAAAAGAATAACATTGATTCTGTACATTTAAGCAGTGGGTATCTATTAACCAAATGAGTCATTCCATGCCAAATCAACAAGTAAAAAAATATTTTTGGACCTTGATGTCTCAGATTTCAATGATTTTTGGTTTATAATTTGTACCTATGGAGTATATGAAAAATCTAAATTTTCAGATATTTTGGGTCTGGTTTATTTCTGTTTTTTTGTTTTTTTAAATGGCAAAAAATGCCACATGTTGCAAAATGCCATTCACACAAAAAATAATAAGTCTGCAGATAGTGATGCTAGAGGGCTCCTCTATAACTCTTTTTAAAGTTCTTTTTATGGGCTTTAATTTGATATGCAACACCCCACTTTGAAGCTTGAAATTTTTTTGAGAAATTTTCAAAATTTTTGATTTTAAAAATCTCAAAAACACTCCTTTTGATTTAAAAAAACAACAAGCACATGTTAATCTT
Organism: Macrothele yani; assembly: GCA_039090855.1. Classification (NCBI taxonomy): domain Eukaryota; kingdom Metazoa; phylum Arthropoda; class Arachnida; order Araneae; family Macrothelidae; genus Macrothele; species Macrothele yani. Next base: position 100,672,410 of record CM077004.1, on the reverse strand, counting down.
AGACACATTGGCTACAGGTATGCAAAGTTTGAAGATGGAGAAATGATGGGTTTTTGAGAAACAGATTTTTGAATTTAAGAAGGTTACATGTAGTTATGATAAAGAGCAGTGAAAGTTCTGACATGCAGTAACTTGCAAGAACAACATCCAACAGAAAGGGACAGGTAATAAATATGAAGTAATGCTGATATTATTCAATACACAACATGCAGAATAACCCATACCTGCTTCCTATTTACACTTGTTATATCACTTCCTGTTTGATAATGACTCCTCGGCAGCTTTATAATTTAGAGATAAATGAAGAGTACATAAGATGAGAAAAGGCTGTCTTCACGTTTTGGTGAGTCACAGATAGTATACGAAACACAGAAAATTCATGCAGTCATCCCACTGCCTGACTCACAAATTGTGACAAAACCATATTCTTTCAGTACTCGAATCCATACTTCAGAAAGCACAACTGAGTTTCAAGAAGATGAATCTGGATTCATCACAGTTGTTTATGATGGTTCTTGGTGGTTGCTTGTATTCTTGCAAAAAATCATGAATCAAATGATTACGAAGTTAGCTTTCTTCACCCTAAAGCAGAGATGCCAACTTTTACGAATTTTCACTCCATCTAATGGTTTTATGGAAGTCGCCCCCCCCCCCCAAAAAAAAAAACTATGGAAAAGCCAACACAAGATCTCTGCACAGCCAATTTTCTATTTTTTACCGTCTTTTGGTTGAAAAATGCATTTTACAGATGGTCCCTATACGGCTTCGATGTTCCGACTTCCTCCACCAACAGAGACGGAGCTTCTCCTCATATGCTGTTTGTCACGTGATTTCCTGTACAGCGATTTGCGAGTGCAGTGCACAAAAGTCAATAGGAAACTCAGCTCAGTGCCTTTTGCAAACTCTACATTTATTACATGTGGCTTTGTGCTTGTAAAAGTTTTGGTGCAAACGTTTGAATTTAGATTAAAATGAAATTAAATGTAGCAGTGAAACAGCTGTGACAAAAAGAATGCAGTCAGATAAAACTTATTGCCCAGTGTATTGGGATATACAGGGTGTCCGAGAATTATTGGACACATTATAAAATTATGTACAAAAAAACTATGAGCATTGTCTGTTTTTCTATGTCACATATTAATAACACGGTTTCTATATTTTTGTTAATTGCAGAATTGTTATTCCCAGAATCCGATAGATAGCGCTAGGTGTGGCCTGATGAGGAATGTATAAGAAATGCGCAATCAGTAGTCATGTCATCCGTACAGCAGAAAGCGATGTGTGCGTTATGGCTTGCGGAATTAAAGTCTGTCATTAAAGTTAAAAGACAGTACCGTTTATTTAGAGTATGGTTGTAATCCTCCTTCAATGAATTCAATTAAGCAGTGTATGAAACAGTTTAAAGAAACTGGCAATGTGGAACATCGTGGAGGAGCCGGTAGCCGGTAGACCTAGCGTTAGCGGTGAGACGGTTGACCAAGTTAATGAAAGTTCCCGACGAAGCCCCAGGAAATCTGTTCGTAAAGCAAGCGGAGAACTATGCATTCCGAAATCAACAGTTCACGATATCTTGCACAAGAAATTAAAGTTTCATGCTTATGAAATTCAAATAGTGCAAGAGATGCATGTAAATGATCACAATCTACGATGCGATTTCGCTGTGGATATGCTGAATTGAGGGGAAAACGACGAAAACGTTCTCAGTACTGTAATTTTTAGTGATGAATCCACATTTCATGTATCGGGTATTGTGAATCGTCACAACTGTAGGATATGGGGCAGTAATTCTCCTCGTGCTGCTATTGAACTGGAACGAGATTCTCCAAAAGTTAATGTGTGGTGCACCCTGTCAAAAAGAGAAGTGATTGGCCCTTTCTTCTTCTTCTGTGAAAAAAACATAAATGGTGACATTTATTTGGATATGCTAGAAAATTTTGCTGTACCCCAGATCAAAAGATATGACAAGGTTGTTTTCCAACAAGACGGCACACCTCCGCATTGGTCAACATGTGTACGTAAGTGCCTAAATGAGCATTTCCCCAACAGATGGATTGAGTGTGGTGGTCCCATTCCGTGGCCTCCTCGCTCTCCAGATCTAACCCCATGGATTATTTCATGTGGGGTTATGTAAAGGATCATGTCTATCAGACGCCTTGTACTGATTTGCAGGAACTGAAGCAGTGTATCACAGCTCCTATTAATTCCATAACTCCTCAGATGCTTGCCAATACATGGCATAAAATCGAGTATCACTTGGACGTACTGCGAGCAACCAAGGGATCTCGCATCAAAATTTATTAACTTGTGTAGTTACATTGTAAGTTAGTACAGTCAGTTTCTTTCTATCTGTTTAATGTTTTGTTTTATATAATTTTGTAATGTGTCCAATAATTCTTGGACATAATTCATAGTAAAGAATGGCTTTTTTATGAAGCATCTAAAGTTTCACCAAATCACATGTTTTGTAAGATGTGGCTGCGATTTTAGAGTAGTGCATGGCAGCCGCGATGATTGTAGGCATGCGCAGAGCAAGAAGCATAAAGATTATATGAAGCTGAAATCCCAGTCTTTGGAGAAAATTTTTTCTGTGAAAACTAATGATTCTACTGAAATAGAGCTCTTATTTACGTTGTTCATCATTGAACACAACTTGCCTATTGCAGCGGCTGGCCATGCCAAAGATCTGTTTCATAGGATGTTTCCAGATTCAAAAATTGCAAAAAATTATGTGTGTGCTAGAACAAAAACATCAGCACTCATCCATTGTTCAGCTGATTCAGCCAAAGAAAAAAGACCGGGTTCATCATTCCAAGCTTGTCCCACATATGTTCAATAGGATTTAATGAGGAACTGTAGGACAGTCTATCCAACAACTAGATGTCCTGTCCCTGGTCCACAAACTGCTCCAACACCTGTCCCTGCTTCACAAAACCAGCCTGGACAGGTGTTGCAGAGTGGAAAGGTACCCGGATTAGCTAAAACAGACTAGGACTTGTACTGAAGTAATGCCACAGCAGAAGGAAGTGCAGCACTGATCAGGATATCTCAATAACTGGTGAGCATTAGGTTGAACATCACCACAATCAAAGGTTTCAGTTCTTGCTGGCAGAAAGATCCCCACACCATCGCAGAGCTCCCTCCAAACTTGAGTGTCGGGCCAATGCAGTTCATCTGACAGTGTTCCATGGACAAACACCACACCCAAATACTATCCAAACAAATGAGTGAGTAGTGTGAGTCATTTACCTACATGACCTTTCACTTTTCTATTGTTCATGAATGGTGAGCGAAGCACCACTTCAGTTATAGTCTGGCATTGCCTGGATTGATGTAGGTCTTGTGTGTAGCTGACCTAGCAGGGTAACTTTTGTCGTACAGTCGTGATGATTTGTTCTGGTGCAAATAGATGTTCCATGTGGCTTATCCAACATCGCTGGGTAAGCCTGTGGTTGAGGATGTGCATGCCTTCACATTCTACAGTAAGTTCTGTATGGCATGATCACTCAGTTTGTGCAGACTGTGTAAGAGTATGGCTTCTGTGTAGTGGCACCATCTGCTTTCCATTGAAGAACATCAGCGACAGTGGATTTGGGGAATCCCACTGGAGAGAAAATGCTACGCAATGGTTTTTTACTCAGAAGGCAACCAACCTCCCTGTCTGTTTCCAAGTCCATCAGTTCAACTCTGCGCAGCATAGTTGCATATATGGAGGTGTCCAAATACTTTTGTTTACATAATGTACTTGAAGTAATGAATTTCATTTACGTAGGTGAGTCAAAAAGTTAGTTGCACTGCTTGATAAAGCAACACAGGATCGAAATTACAGAAAAATGTTATAAGTACCAGAAAGTTCTACAAGAGTTACTTCTTGACGTAATCACCTAGTTTATTGAAACATTTGTCGAGGCGTGACAAGTTTTTCTATGCCTTGCAGCTTTCACCTCATCATAATTGTAAGCACACTTCCATGTGAAATATCCAGTTCTTTTGCGATTTCGTCTTCTGTTACTCATCTGTTTGCAAGAATGAGTTCATTCACGCGTGCAACGTTCTCAGCCGTTGCTGAAGTTGACCGTCTTCCCTTGCGGTAATCATCCTCAATATCAGAACGTCCGTTCTCGAACAAGATGCACCACTTTGCGATAGCTTGACGCGATATTGCGTTCTCACCGTACACTTCGTTCAACTGCCGAAAAATTTCGGTGCAGTTACACTTTTTTGCCCAAAAGAAATGGATCACTGCATGCAGTTCCAATTTGGACGCCACCAGCAGCTGCTGAGGCATGTTCACGATTCGTTAGCGAGCGAACTAAAACTACTGCATAGAAGCAACTGCGGCACGTGCTGCAGATAAATGCCAGCAGTGTTGCCACAAAGTGTCAACAAAATATCCTTTTACCGAAATGTTTTATGTAGGAGTCAACTAACTTTTTGACTGCCCCTCGTATTTTGTTCTTTACTATACCATAGTTAAGTGCCTATGGTTAGCTGGGACACAATGTTGATTTAGTCTTTTTTTTTGCACTCAAAATATTTGTTCCTGGTATTTTTCTGTTAAAATAATAAAGTATTTTTGTGAAGCGGGAACAAGATAGTGGGTGTGATATGTTTGAGAAGCATGTGGAGTGGAGCTTATGGGTGTAGGGCGAGTTGACAGGCATTCTTTTCAGCGGAGATTCAGTGACGTTTTTTCTTCTTCTGAAGTTCAAATGTGAAGGTGCATTTTTTTATGGGGTTCACAATTCAAGATCCTGCTTGCCACCAAGGACATGTTCAGCGCATTAATGAACCAGTTCCACTATCACTTTCTGCTGCATAGTTTACGATAGCTACCAAGAAGGCAATAGAGATCAACACTTTCCATATCTTCATTATTTCTCTGAATAAGGTAATGTTATAGGATGTCAATCTTGGCTTTTTTGGCCTTTGAAAATAGTTTGACTATTAATAGGTTCAATAATTTGAAGTAACTGTAACAAAGGCATTGCCAATCTAGTGCTTGCATAATCATCCTGCCCATCATCACATTCACAGATTTTATGGAGTTACCCAATACTAAGTGTCAAAGTTCAGTCAGAAGGGCTTTGGGAGAAAAGCTAAAAGGAACTGTGTGTCAATCACACACACTTCCAAACATAACCATGCCATTGTGTGTAGCTGCTGAAAGATTTACAAAGTAATTTTAACTTCTTGATGAAAAATGCTTCACACCACCTGCCAATGGGAACATTGAAAAAAAAAGTCATTTGGGAACATTGAAAAAAAAAAAAGACTGGTTCTCACTAATGAATTAGGAAATATAAAAATTTGTGTGCTCACAACATGACCCTTCTGCATATCTCCAGTGAATATAAAAGAATTTCAGTGTTTTTAATGGATTAAAATCATAGTGTTCATAACAGGTACAAAAATAAGAAAAACAGGAGTTTTTGGAAATTTTCAGTTTTTATTTTTTGAGTGGAGAGCAAAATAAAAATATTAGCTACAAATATAAAGGATATTCAGCAATTAAAAAAAAATTCATTACTGAATGCTTTCTTCCAATTTTTTTTAATTTTAATTCAAAAGTTCATGTTCCCAAGTGGGGACATTGGCAGGTAAAAGGTTAAATGATATGAAAATACACTAATTTCAGCCTTCTAGCCCAATTAGGTAATGAGACACAATCACTCAAAGATGTTCCGAAGGTCACAATTTTATAATTTTCAAGGTCATGTAATTTGAAACCCTGTGGGTGGACAGGGCTAAAATTTAGGATTTATGCATCAGTCTACATGCCTAACAATCACACGAAATTTCAAGGAAATCAAAAGCGGTCAGGTTGTGAGCCTTGTTGATTTGACATGGAATGACCCACTTAAAAGATATTTGTAGAATAACAAAATATCATTATGTAATTTTTCAAATAAAAGTGGGGGTCTTCATGCCCTCAAATGTTATTGCATTTAACCTGAGATGAAATGGGAATCTTTGGGATTTCTTCTCCTAATTCACTAAAGTTCTGTATATTATATCTTTTGGCATTTTAACAAACTCGGTAAAATGGTCTGTAATTAACCCTTTTAAAGGCAATTTTTTAAACAGAAAGAAAAGCATGATTTTGAATATCAGTGGATATTGCGATATATTGTGATGTTAAAATCCTAACACCATTGATCCTTACTATCGGTAACCATGTTTAGTATTAAAAACAAAACAAAACATGCCTATGTTTTATCAACATGTTCTTCCATTGATCTGTCTTTGAATATGGGTAGTTATTCGGTAAAAATGGGTCTTTTATTGGGAAAATGCTGATCACAGCAACCCCCACACCAAAAAAAGTTTTATCAGAAAATGCCAATCACAGAAAAAACAAAATAAACATGCATGCTAAAAGTGAAAGTGAATCGTAATTCGGGATAATGAATCTAATGGTGTAACATTGCATAGGTAACAGCTGTTTTTCTGCACAGATTGTTGTGGTGTAGAAATGAAGTATATGGAGGAAATGGTAAGAGTGCGTAAAAATTCCACTTCCACTGTCAAAACAGAAAGAAAATTAAAATGGCAAATCATTTCTGCGATTAAGCTGTTTACCATTTTCTATCAAATCCTTTGATGAGCTCAATGGGTGCTACCTCATGGAACTGAGAAATAGAAACAATGATTACAAATGCGTTACAAATTGCAATTCTGTGTCCCAATATTGTAAGAAAACAGTGAATCTGGTCAAGCTTAAGTTATTTGAAAAAATAAACTAATGAATTACATCAATGAGCTTCTGTAATGATAGTGATTACTTACTTTTTTTCTGACAGAAAAACCTCAGAAACAAAGAAAAATGTAAATGACTGTATTGCAACTTTTTTTTTCCAGAATAAAATTATTATTGCAGCTGTTTGTCAATGAATAATTTCTTCCTTCTGCAGAAATACAAAAGGGCAATTTCCCATAATTTCTTCATGTTTGTAAAGCCATTGAAAAACATCCATACTTATTAGTATTTGTACTTATTAGTATTTGTCCAATAAACATATTGACACTATTATATGTGGCTTTTGTAAACGAACGTGCGTAGACAAAGTAAGTCCATCCTTATTGTCATCTCTGCTAATCCCTTATTTTCATTGTTAAGTGGTTCATCAATATCTCTCCATTTTATTCCTCAAAATGTGGATAGTCTCTCTCTCTCTCTCTCTCTCTCTCTCTCTCTCTCTCTCTCTCTCTCTCTCTCACACACACACACACACACACACTCTCTCTCTCTCTCTCTCTCTCTCTCTCTCTCTCTCTCTCTCTCTCTCTCTGACAGAGTGAACAATGTGACACCAATGTTCGCATCTGCAGGCGTGCTGTGCAATCAGTGAACACCTAGGTATGTAAAGCAGCTGTAAAAGAAAGCTCTGTAGATGGCTTTGCAGGTCACGTTTTTATTTTCTCATGGTTTGTTTCAACTCACGGCTAAAAACTTCTCAGGGTGTGCGCGCCTAAAAAAGCACCACTGGCCACTTTTGTTTCCATTCGGAATCGCGTAGAGTCATCATACAGTCCAACGTTCTGCTGCGAGTTGTTTTTCTGTCTTTTCGTCGCAGTGTGAATCGATGTGTTGATGAGCACAGATTTAAAAATAGAATTTGAATTTTTGTTATCCATATAGGATGAGGAACAATCTCGACGATGTACTAAGTGTCCCATTTTCGGCCAGAGCTTTTCCAGATTGTGTAAATATAGTTAAGAAAGGTAAACCTCGTCCTCCTCCTCTTCCAAACTTATTGTGCAAGCATAAAGATAAAAGAACCGAGTACACTGTTTCACAATACGATACAGTAGAATGGTTAACTGGATGTGAAGTGCGGTCAAGCCTTTTTTGTTGGCTTTGCTTACTGTTCTCCAAAGAGAAAAGTGTTTGGAATAAGAACGGTTATTCCGATCTTAATCAATTAGCCGCAGCAATGCAAAACCATGAGCTCTCCCAGTCACACATGCAGTCTTTTCTAAATCTCAAGGTATTTGGAAAACAAAGAATTGACACTCTTATTGACAAGCAGAGAAATTGAAATAACCTGTCATAATGAAGAAGTGTAAGAAAAATAGACATCTTGAAAAGAATAATTTATGCTGTCTGGCTAAGCAAGAACTTCCTTTCAGAGGTCATGACGAGTCTTAAAATTCATGCAGTCAGGGCAATTATATTAAATTTTTAAATGTTCTCCGTGAGTATGACCTTCTTTTAGACAGTCATTTAAAATCATCGACTGTATTTCGAGGAACTTCTTCCACTGTACAAAATGACATCATTAACGCTATATCCAATGTGGTTAAAGATGCTATAAAGAAAGAAATTACTTCAACCACATTTGTGGCCATTCTCCTGGATGAAACTTCCGATGTCATGACAAAATCCCAGCTATCAACTATTTTATGTTTTGTTCATAATGGGCAAATACACGAAAAGTTCATTAGTTTTACCGACATAAGTGATGACAGAACAGCAAGTGGTCTTTTTAAACATGTTGTAAATACAGTTGAAGAATTTGATATTAAGGACAAGTTGGTCGGCCAAACTTATGATGGTGCCTGTGTAATGAGTGCACATATTAATGGGTTGCAGAGAAAAGTTATTGAGGCCTACTCTTCAGCATTGCTACGCCCATGTTTTGAATTTAGTTCTGATGCAAAGCCTCTCGAATATCAAGGAATCTCGGGCAGTTTTTCAAACTATGAGTGGATTAGTAAAATACTTTCCTAAATCATGAAAAAGAATATATACTTTGCAAGATTTTGCTGCTAAAAAAATTCCGTCCGTCGTACCAACCAGGTGGAACTTTATTCCCGTTTAACAAACACTGTAAAGTGTCACAGAAGTCAACTTATTGAATTTTTTGAACATGTTGTGGAGAATTCTGGTGAATGGGACGTGGATGCTGCAATCAAAGCACGAGGGTTTTTGTCTTTCTTGCAAAATTTAGGACCATTTTGTTTCTAGAAATATTTTCTAAACTGTTCGCCTATACAGATTTCTTGAATAATATATTACGAAATTCGTCGTATGACATATTGTACTGTAGTAAGAAAGTGCAGGATACTGTGAAACAGCTTAAGAATGATCAGGTACATGGATTTGATGACATTTGGGTTTCTGTTGCAAAAGAAAATTGTACGATTGATGAATCAAAGACGGAAAATATCTGAAGAGGAGAAAAACGCATGTTTTTGATTATGCCAGGAAATAGTTGACAGCATATGGCTGGAGATGGAAGAAAGATACTCTTCACTTTGGAAACTTGAATTTTTTTAAACTACTTTGTAGCAAAAAATATGATCAGTATGCAAAAACTTTTCCTGATGGAATTCTAGAAAAATTTAAAGATTTCCACGGGTCACTTTTTGACTACGTTTGCTTAAAAAATGAACTAAAAGTCCTCTTTTTCTTCTCATGAATTTGCGAGAAAACCAGTGCACCAGCTTGTAAAATTCATACAAGAAAATTAACTTTGGTGTGCATTCAAAGAACCTTACAAATTACCAGAATTGGTCATGACGATTCCGAGTTCCACCGCTACAGTTGAACGCTCTTTTTCTGTGATGAATCCAATACACACCTGTTGTATAGGAACGTTAACACAGGAAAGGTTATGCAGCTTAAGTTTACTCGCGTTCGAAAAAGCATTGCTGGTAGAACTGAAGAAAAGTCGCTCGTTTTACGATGATGCGATCACGCAGTTCCTGCGGCAAAACAGGAGATTTAGAACTAGAATATAAATAAGTGAGGTCAATAAGTTTTTAAAGCATCCTTGTTAGAAATATAATATCTGGAAATATAATATTTTACCAAGTGATTACATTTACAGTTTTCCTTACGAATTATGTGACTGTATTACCTGGCCAAGGCAGCGGCCAGTGCGACATGAAGGCAGAGGGTGCTAAGAATCCCCGGAGGACCGGACTAGGCTGCCATCTGATGCTGACCTTGGCTACGTACAACGGACGCTCCCTATCTTCTGATTCAAGGCTTCTTGAATTGGAAGAGGAACTACAAAAGATCAAGTGGGACATCGTGGGGCTAAGTGAGGTAAGGAGAAAAGGAGAAGATCTCATCGAACTGAAAAGTGGACATCTCTTCTACTATCGTGAGACAGATACTGGCAGAACTAGTGGTGTTGGATTTATAATAAACAAGAAACTGAAGGATAAAGTTGTAGAAGTTGAAAGTTTCTCTGAAAGAGCTGCACGACTCGTTATCCAACTCTCGAGAAGATACCAGGCTCAGATTATTCAAACTTATGCACCCATCACAAGTCATCCTGAAGAAGAAATTGAAGAATTTTATGAGGGAATTTGTCATTTAAATAATAAAGGTAAGCAGCACTTGAAGATAATTATGGGAGATTTCAATGCAAAAATAGGGCAACAGCAACAGAATGAAACTTCAGTAGGTAAATTCGGTCACGGCAACAGAAACCAGCGTGGAAATACTCTCGTTGAGTTTGCAGAGGCAGAAGGGTTTTTCATCTTGAACTCCTTCTTCAAGAAAAAGCCACACAGGAAATGGACATGGAGACATCCAAATGGGACGACAAGTGAAATTGATTTTATTATGTGTAACAAAAAATTTTTCATAGAAGACTGCAGTGTGCTAAACAAGTTCAACACAGGTAGTGACCATAGATTGGTGAGATGTAAGATGCACCTCAACACCAAACTTGAACGTGGCAAGCTCATAAGACAAACAAAATCTATTGACATAACCAACCTTAAAAAACACCATATTACCTTCAAGTTGGAACTGAAGAACAGGTTCTCTGCTTTAGAAGGCCTAACATCGGAAGAAGTGGACATCTCTGAAGTTAACAGAAAAGTAACCAAAGCTCTTATGGAAACAGCAACAAAATTAGCTGGGTCTAAGAACAAGTTGCATGTAAGCAAATTATCAGGAAAAACGAAAATGTTGATGCAAAAAAGAAGAGAGATGAGGACAACTAAAGAAGATGTGACTTCCAAAGTGGAATATATAGAGCTATGCAAGACAGTAAGAAAAAGTATCACTGAAGACGTAAGAAAATTCAACTGTGAACTAGTGAGGAAAGCAATTGAAAACAACCAAAGCCTAAAGATAGCAAAGGGACATCTCAGTAAGGGAAGAAAACTGATTATGGCACTGATAAAAGAAGATGGTTCTGTAACAAGAAATAGAGGCGAAATTTTGACAAGAGTGAAAGATTTCTACTCCAAATTATATGAAAGGGATGATACATGCACTCCAGACATCATGAAAGATACCAGTACCAGAGTTCCTCCAGTCCTTCCAGCAGAAGTTGCACATGCAATCAAGAACATGAAGCGGGGAAAAGCTCCAGGAGAAAATGGAATTACTGTAGACATCATACAAGAAGCAAGTGGAGAAATTGAAACAGTACTCGCCCAAATTTTCACTCGATGCCTTAATGAAGGAAAGATTCCTGAGGATTGGAACACCGCTACAATGATCCTGCTACATAAGAAAGGTGACATTGAGGATCTCGGAAACTACAGACCTATCAGCCTCCTATCAGTAGTTTATAAAATCTTCACTAAAGTTCTTTCACACCGCTTGAAGGTAACACTGGACATGGCTCAACCGAGAGAACAAGCTGGATTCAGGAGTGGCTACAGCACAATAGATCATATCCACGTGCTGAGAGAACTAATTGAAAGAGCGAGGGAATATGAACTTCCATTGTGCATGGCTTTTATCGATTATGAAAAAGCCTTTGATTCGGTGAAACCATCAGCAGTTACAATGGCTCTGAAAACCTGCGGTATTGAAGATGCATACATTAATATTATTAATAACATCTATGAAAATGCAAGTGCAAAGATTCGGCTGTTTGAAAATACAACACACATAAAAATTGGAAAGGGAGTGAGACAAGGTGACACCATATCTCCGAAGCTCTTTAATGCCACATTGGAGGGTGTTTTTCAGTCGCTGAGCTGGGAAAACAAAGGGATAAAGATTAATGGAGATTATCTAACCCACCTTCGTTTTGCTGATGACGTAGTCATTTTTGCAACTACCCCATCAGAGCTGCAGAGTATGATCCAGGAACTTGCTGACAAGAGTAAAGAAGTGGGATTAAAAATGAACTTTCAGAAGACAAAAGTGATGTTCAATGCTTTTACAAGAAATGAAGATTTATTGATTGATGGAGAAAAGCTGGAGATAACAGACACGTACGTTTATCTTGGACAGCAGATATCAAGTGAGGGTCACATTGATGAAGAAATTAATCGGCATACAAAACTTGCCTGGAGAGCTTTTTGAAGAAACAGCATAATTTTCAAGAGCAATATGCCATTATGTCTTAAAAGAAAAGTGTTTGATCAATGCATCCTTCCAGTGCTTACGTATGGTGCAGAGATGTGGACCTTAACTAAAAGAGATATACAAAGACTGCAGACAACTCAAAGAAGCATGGAGAGGTGCATGCTTGGTGTAACCAGGTGAGATAAGAAGAGGAACTCGTGGATCCGAAAAATGGCAAGAGTGGAAGACATCATGATCAGAGTTAAATCCCTGAAATGGCAATGGGCTGGACATACTGCCAGAAGGACAGATCATCGATGGACAGCCGAAATTTTAGATTGGATTCCAAGGGACAGGAAAAGACCCAGAAGAAGACCACATGGGAGATGGGTGGATGAAATTCGAAAGTATGCAGGGGTGACATGGAGGAGACTGGCACAAGACAGACCGTTGTGGAGGAAACTTGGGGAGACCTTCGTCCAGCAGTGGATTGATAATGGTTGACAATGATGATGATGATGATTTAGAAATCATTAAAAAAAATATCGAAAGTTTGTTCCCCACTCTAGTACAGCAGGAAATTCAGATTTTCTTACAATGGAATGTATGTAAAGATCTTTACCATGAGTAATTAAACGACCATTAAATAAAAAAGTGCTTTCCTATGTTCAAATTTAATGAGTAAATTTTTCAGCTCGGATTACGTGATAAAATTCTTGCGTGCTTTTATTTTCCCATAACAGCGCACACCCAAGGCAAATGGCCGTGCGACGCCACTAATATATATTGGGTATATAAATAAGTTTTGAGGGATTTCTGTTCAGTGTCTTACTTATTACTGCTCTCATGTATTTTAAGGTGGCAAAACTGCGATATCGCAGTATGAGACGCCTGCTGTAAGAGTCAGTATACGACGTTCGATTAAGGTGCAAAGATGTATTTGTTTTACTCGATGGAAAATGGCAACTTTCGTCCTGACAAAACAGCATTTGCGGGAAGTGTTAGTGCATTACTTTATTGTCAAGAAAAGTACTGCCGACAGCTATCGCTTAATGTCAGAAATCTGTGGTGAACATTCCCAATCCATAAAAACATGTGAGTATTGGTTTAGACGATTCAAAAGGAACGATTTCGATGTCAGTGATAAAGAACGTTCTGTACCACCCAAAAATATTGCTGATGCCAAATTGGAAGCTTTACTCGACGAGGATCCGTGCCAGACCCAAAAAGAACTAACAGCAGCATTAAATGTTAGTCAACCATGCATTTCACAACATTTAGCTGCCATGGGAATGGTGCAAAAAGAAGGGAATTAGGTTCCACATGCTTTGCGGGAAAGAGACCTTGAACGTCGAAAAACCATTTGCGAATTGCTGCTTCAAAGGCAAAAAAGAAAGGTATTTTTGCATCGTATTATTACTGCTGACGAGAAATGGATATGGTATGATAACCCTAAATGGCAGAAAGCATGGGTGAAGCCAGGTGAACCAGGTCCTTCAACGCCAAAATGCAATATCCATGGTTCAAAGGTAATGCTGTGTATCTGGTGGAACCAGAAAAGTGTGATCTACTATGAACTGCTGAAACCGTCAGAAACTATTACTGGTGATCGGTATCGAACCCAATTAATGCGTTTAAAACGAGTTCTCACGGAAAAATGGCCGGAATGGGAGAATAGACACAACACAGTCATCTTACAGCATGACAATGCAAGACCACATGTTTCTCGACCTGTGAAAAAGTACTTAGAAGGATCCAACTGGGAAGTTCTACCCCACCCGCCACATTCGCCAGATATTGTGCCATCGGATTACCATTTGTTCTGGTCGATGCAGTCAGCACTTTCTGGAGAACGATTTAGTTCTTATGAAGACATCAAAAATTGGCTGGTCAACTGAATCTCTTCCAAGGAACCGGAATTCTCTCTTCAGGGCATACATTCACTGCCCGAAAGATGGGGTAAAGTTGTAGCTTCAGAGGGAGCATACTTCGATTAATATTAAAATATTGTTTCTGTTCTCCAACAACGTGTTTTGTTCACCTCAAATCCCTCAAAACTTATTTATATACCCAACACACACACCGATGAGCCATTAGATTATGACCACCTACCTAATAAGCTGTAGGACCCCCTTCAGCCAGCAAAACAGCGGCCACTTGGCAAGGCATCAATTCAATGAGGTGGCGATAGGTATCCTGGGATATCTGGTACCATAATGTCAACAGCAGGCCCTCCAGTTCCCGAACATTTTGGGAAGGGGAGGGGGTAGTGCGAACCCGCTTTTCAAAGTCGAACCACAAACGCACAGGCTCATTCCACAGTCATGTATGTGACAAACATACTTCTACATACAGGTACACAAGTATGTAATTGGGCTCACAAGTATAGAAATTGAGGTAGAACCATATTTTATTATCTAAATTAGAAGATTATTAAAGTAAATATTAACACAGAATACATATTATACTTAGTTTCTGATAACGTTAAATGGTTTTTTTGAATGTGGCAAAAAATAGAAGTAACAGCTGGCATACATTTCCTATTCTTCAAATTTCTGTGAATCGTATATTAGAAACATGAAATTTTTTTTACATTAGTAAAGGATTAACAAACAAATATCACTAAACAAAATTAACTAATTATTTATTATAATTGTTTAATACAATAAAATTATGCCAGTCCTGTTTGTGACAGGTGATCACGTTTGCGACATTGTATGGACTTAAATAGCTGAGTGTGGAAATACTATAATTCCACAATTATTAATTATGGGTGTTGGTAGTGTCTGAATTATATCATCCAGTTGTATAGTAGCTACATCATCTTGATATACAAAGTAACGTTCAGACTGTTTCTTAAGGAAAACTACGCTGATATCACAGTTGTCCACAGAAGATACTTGTGCAACATATGGCTTCCACATTTTCTTACCAAATATTTTTACAAGTAAAAATGTGCCAGGTTAAATATTAGAACTCTGTTCTGTATGAGATGATGATGGCAGTGTATTGCCTGCATCATGTGCACTGCCTTCACAATCACAGCATGACTCTATTCTCGCAGTAACATGTGTTGTATCCAATGACTGCTGACTGCTAAATAGATATACATGATTATTGGAACATCTGATAACATGTGCCTTCTTAATACCTGGAACTTCTTTAGCCAAATTCCACTCAATCTGGACTTTATCTATATATCTCCCTGCACCATCGAAATTACAGTCACATTAGGAACCACTTTTGCAGCTACTGCAGCAAAGTCAACTGCAATTTGCAAAATGGCTCTTCTTGCCATAACTTCTGCATAAACTAGAGACTTTGCGCCACCACCCACACCATCCACAACTCCCTTCCCATGGGATGTTGCTGAATACTTCCATTCAATACCTGAAAATCGTTGTGATCTGGATACTATGTTGAGTAAATAGCAGATGAACTTGTTTTTAAATTCACTTGATGGACCATCACTCCAGATTATCAATTTTGGTTTAGTGGCTTGAAACTCAATATCTTCAATGAGTTTCAAAATGAAGGCAGATACAGACAGCTTTGATTTATCCTTTGTATCACTCACAATAGGATAACGTTTTGTCTTTTGTTTGTCTTCAAAAACAGCAGCTGTGAATAAAGTTACACTCTGTCTACTCCAAAGTGCTGATTGTGTTTCAGCTTGCCATTCACATGAGTAATTCATAGCAAAATCGACTTGTAAAACAACAGTATCACTTTGTTGTATGTATGATTGAAATGCTGCTGCTGGGATTTGTTTAATCTGTACATGTTGCAGGAAACTTTTAAAGTCTGACAGAACCTTGTCAATAAATTCTCCTACGCACCCTTCGTGAGGTTCTTTACAGTGTCGTTTGCTCTCCGTCATCACCCATTCATGCCACTGTGCATCCGCTGCATTACTTAATCCTTTTTCTGCAATAAATTTTTCAAGCAACTGTCCACTATTGCATGTAATACATTTCGTTTTCCAACAGTCTGATTTTAAGTCAGAATTGCACAATACCTTATTCCAGAAACCATTGTTGTATGCAATTCCTAATCCCTTCAACAACAATATGCAATGTTCCTGGGATTTACATTTGCATTGCTTACTAGGAGTATCTTTAATCAGAAGAACATTTTGTGTAAGACTGCAAAACTTTGAATATCCAATGTTCACATTAGGATTCTCTGCTTTGAACAAAGCATGTGCTTCTTCATATGTACTGTAAGATAATATTTGCGAACACGTTGTCTAACGCCGTTTTCCCATATAGTCATCTCATCGTGCATACCTGGAGCAGTATGTACAATGTCCGATCGACACAAGAATGCTACCACTAATTCCCTATGTTGATTATTGTCAGAACCATTATTTTCTTTTTGTAGTTTTAAACCCATCTTCTTCACCACACTATTCACAACTACTAATCACTTACGTGATGATACTGGCATAGCTTTCAAAGTTTTCTTCACTGCTTTACCAAGTGTTTGTGGACTCCTGTAAGGTAAAGCTTGAGGGCAGGAGTGGAAGGACCTGGCAACTCAATTGAACTAATGTTATTCTTCCTGGGAACTACATTTGCTTTGTCGTTCTCTAGCTGCCTCAGTTTGTTTCTTTTCTTTCTTTGTCATAGTTGATGCTTTTGTCTGCCGTATCATTTTCTGTCTTTGTTTTTCTTTTTCCTTAAAACTTGCATCACTTTTCTTTTTCTGGTAATACCTTCTCTGATTGGTAGCCTTCCTTGCTCTCTGATCATTGTCCATATTTGATGTTTGAAACTTCCCGGTTAAACATAGATGTTTGTAGATTACAGTTGAACTCCACTACCTAGCTTCTATGGACACCTTGTGCTGTGAACAGGAAGTTACTACTGTTGCCACCTAGTGAGAGTATTAGAAACTAATAAAACAGTAGTGCCCTGTAGTAAAACAATCTGCAGTTAATTACAATGCCACATACATGACTCCTCAGTCACAAACCTGACCAGTCACATACATGACCATCACAAATTGTAATATAAAATCAAGTTTTGATTTATTTTTTTGTGGGTTTTGATAAGGTAACATGATTTGTTTTTGCACACATTATTTGGAAATTTTCATTTAAACCCTATGGTATGGGGAGAAAAAAATTCTATGCATGGTCATGTTTGTGACTCCTAAAAACATGCTTAGTGTTCTCTCATTTACTGAACACCCAGAATACACCTACCTATTCTAGTATGGTATAGTATCATTGAGAATATATTAAATAAAATAAATACACCAATGGACAGTTCAAGTGAACAATAGATGGAATAGAGTAACACTAACTGAATCATATTTATGAATCAGATTTCTCAACATCTGCAAACATTTGAAATGTGCAATTTATGCCAACTTTTAACTCTTGAGGCAAAAATAAAATTCACCACAAGAAAGATCACATATTTTTCAGTAAAAATCAAGTGTTTCCCACGACAATTAATAAACAAATTTTTTGGACCTTGGTTTCAAAATCTGTGGAATGAGCCTTCATCACAAGATACTGGCATAATCTGGTGGTTTTCCTTTCCGACCATGTACTCAAATCAGGAGCAAGCAGATATGCACGGTTTGGTGGATGGCAATGCTCTGGAGGCTAGTCGTTTGTACCACGAAAGGTTCCCATGGATGAAGATGTCCAGGCAGGAAAACGTTTGAAAGTATTCATCGCCGCCTTTGTGAACATGGGCCTTTTACATCTCGTGCTGCCGACAAAGGACGACCAAAATCTACGACTCCTGAAGTAGAGGTGGATATTTTGGATGTTGTACATGCGATTCCTGGGATCAGCACATGCAGATTAGCAATGCAATGGCATGTTCATCGTTCGACTAATTTGGAGAGTGTTGCGAGAACAACACCTGTATCCGTACCATCTGCAATGGGTACAGGCCTTATCACCAGCAGATTACCCTGCACGAGGGATGTTCTTTTGAATTTTTGTTGTTGGTGGTTCTGGCAGCAGTGTGGTATGTACAACTCCTAACTTTCCTGCCTTAGTGATATTCGCCGATGAAGCACAGTTCACACGCGACAGAATCCTAAACTTTCATAATCAGCATGTATGGGCCAAGGAAAACCCACATGCAATTCTTCCATCACGTCTCCAACAGTGGTTCAGCCTAAACATCTGGGCGGGTGTTTTTTGGTGATAAGTTATTTGGGACCCATGTGCTTCCCAAACTCACAGGGCGGGCATACCACACCTTTCTGGAAAACAACATGCTCGATTTCTTGGACGACACGCCACTGATCATTCACGAACAAGCACACTTTATGCACGATGGCGCTCCCACGCATTTTAGCCACATAGCTCGCAATTACTTGAATCAAAAGTTTTCTAATCGGTGGATAGGTAAAGGTGGACCAACTGCCTGGCCTCCACGCTCACCAGATTTAAATATTCTAGATTTCTTCTTGTGAGGCCATTTAAAATCGTTGATGTATTCGATTCCAGTAGTAGATGTGGTAACTCTCCGTAATCGAATTGTGGCAGGTTGTGAAACAATAAGACACATGCCAGAAATTTGGCAGCATGTTTGCGGGCCCATGGGACATTGATGTGAGGCCTGTATTGAGGCAGAAGGTGGGCATTTTGAACAATTACTATAAGGTAATGTGAACAGTTCAGTGTCATAGACAGACCTTCATAACTCGAAAACCAGGCATTTCCGGACCTATGTTAATATAAACTTTTTTTCTTATCTACATAGGAAGAACTCATTCCTGCAGTTTTGCCGTGTATTTTTGAGACACCCTGTACAAAATAAAAGGGTCATGTCATGTGAAGCCTGAGTTTTAAACCCTGTTACAAGTCAACACAACTTTCAGGCAATCAGTTATCAACCGGAATCAGGACTGGGCATGCTTCCATAATCGCCGTTTACACGTGGTAAAACTCCTTTGTCAACTATCGTTTCTGTTGAACTGCAAGATTTCAATGGTCTTCCCTTAAGTTTTTCAAGTATGTAAACCTATTTTTTCTGGACGCTGTTCTTAAATCCTCCAAGAAACTAAAGGAAAATTGCTCCGAGCCACAATCTGCGACCTCCGTGGAAACGCCTCTAAAAACGAACTCCTTTGCTATTCCGAATACCAAGCACTAAGTTTCCAAACCCATCATCTCTCCTAGATATCTTTATGATACGCATCTCCGAAATCATTGCTACAGTGACTGAAAATGGAACCTCAAAACACTGTAAGAGATTTCAGTTTCTACTCAACAAGCAGTGTCCCACCAAACCTATCACAACTACAAGTCCTTCGTGAATCTCTCAGATACTTCACTTCCTCCAAAACTGGAAGCTTTCCTTTTACTTGAACCAAAATTCACCCCTGAAACTAATCTAAATCTAAAAGCCATGATCTCTATGCTAGAAGCAGCAGTTCACCGTACTAAACCAGAAGCTCAACCAATCCTCTGTGATAAGGCAGCATAATAATGAATGAAAATAATCTTGCAATCTGTAAAGCTGATAAAACTGGCTGCCCTGTCATCTCCAAAACTGTTCTCAATGAAAAAGCTGAATCATTCCTCTCAACTTCAAATTGCAAGGTTCTAAAATCTGATACCACCCCCAAACTTAAAACTGCAGTTGAAAGACTCAACAAGAAACCCACTCTAAAAACCTTTCTTAGAGATTTTACATCACCATCATATTTCCGAACTCCGCGCTAATTCTTCCAGATTAAACTCCATAAAACTGGTTTCTCTCTTCGACCACTCGTAGAATATACTTTCTCTCCCACCTGTAACCTTGAAAGGATGATTGTGGAAAAATGTAAACATCTCACCTCCAGCCATCACTTGTCAATTTCTTCCACTAAAGAGTTCATTTGAAAACTCTCCTAGCATTGAACCCTCTGACAAAATGTTCACTCTGGATGTAGTCTCTCTCTTCCCTTCAGTCCCTCTTTTCCACTTCATATGCTGCTAGTACAATTGCTCAAAGAAAACAAATCACTCTGGCCCACTAACAAAAGTCCTGTATGACTGCCTTCGAACTCTGAGAGATCTTAATTGTTTCAAGTTCAACAACAAATACTACTGTCAGCAAGGACTTCCTATAGATTCACCTCTCTCTCCACTTCAGGCTGAAGTTTTCATGCAACATATCGAAAAATAGTCATGGAACACAATCTACAACCTTCCATTTGGCTCCGATAAGTTGATGATATTTTTGTAATTTGGCCACACAATAGAACTGACCTTGAATCTCTTCTTCACAAGATTTCCCTAAAGTTCCCATCAATAAAATTCACCATCAATGAAGAATCACAGCAAGGCATTGATTTTTTGGATGTCGATCTGACAAGGCAAGAGAATGATTTCAACAGATCTGTCTACAGAAAACTCTCTGCAATAGCAAACATAATCCCATTTTCATCCCACTCGCCAACTGCTCACAAATTTGCCGCCATAAAAACTTATGTTAATCATGCCAGGATTGTCTGCAACACTGAATCTTCCTTCAAAGAAGAAATTGACACCATAAAGAAAATTTCTGAAGCCCATCAGTTCCCACCTTCTGCAACTGAAAAATTCCTCTGAAATTCCCATTTGAAAAATCTGTCTGCTCTCTCTCACCAATACTAATGGAAAAACCACCATTCATTGGTTCCATCCCTTTCCATGGATCCTTCTCTTATAAGATGTGTAAACTTTTCAAAACTATGGGCTACACTCTCACAGTGCCGCCCCGGTGGCGCAGTGGTCTAAGCGATGGCCTCTGATCATTCGTCCGAATGGGGTCTGGGTTCGAATCCCGGTGAGGCATGGATGTTGTGTTTGTCTTACGGCACTGGCTCTCTCCCTTCCCTGGAGCCAGTGACCCTAAATTAGGGACGGGCGACTGCTTATAGCCCATTGAGTTGCTCACGGTGGTCGTTAAACCTCCAATCAAAAAAAAAAAAAACACTCTCACAATGAAACCAAACTCTTCTGCAATAATGTTCCTGTTTAAAGACAGGGATTCTGTCTCACCTCTGGAGTTTATGCTATTCCCACTTCAACTCCCTCTGGTCTCTCAGTGTATATTATTGGAAGCACATACCGAAGCATCAATACAAGACTTGGTGAACACAAAAAAGGTGTTTCCAGTGGTCTTCCAAAGACAACTTTATCTGCATTAACCCTTGAAGACATTTCTGCAGTTCCCATTTGGAAAGAAACTAAAAAAGTTGCCCCATTCATCAACAAAGCATCTCTGCGTTTCTAAGAAAGCATAGAAATGTTTTTCACCAAAAACTGCAATTCAGAGACCCTTCACCAAATCATATTTATTTGGATCTCTCTTCTAAAATCTGGCAACATTTCCAACACCCCAACTTCAAATTGTAGTTCTGGCAACAGCCCATCCAGTCGATAGCGGATGATCAAGGTCGTAGGACAACCAAAAGCTACCGCTAAACGAACCTTTTACCATACGTGACTGTGTGTTTCGCTCGTTTTCTATGTTTACTTTAGTGTGTTATAATTTATTCCCTTGGCCAGTTTTGATAGGAGTTACTCTATAATATTTTGTGTTGTCAAAAATGCAAAAAAGGAAAAAAGTGATTTAATTTTTTTTTTTTTATATACATTGCACTGCTGGACTACTAAATGGAATTTTCAGCTAATATTTGATTCATTTTTACTTCTCATGTAATTCGCCAATGTTTGCAAAAATCTCAATGTCAAATTTTTGTTGTTGGTTGGATGGTTGGATGTGAAATGATGTGTTGTGGAAAAACAACAAATTCTCTTTAGATGGACCTCTATATATGAACACAAATGAAGTTAGCAGAAGGATGAACTTCATTCAGTTTTGGAAGTAAAAGTTGAAATCCTTATATTTTTATATATTTATTGAAATTTGATATTTCAGTAGTTTTATTTCCATGATGAATCTTCCTGTGTTTTATTTAATACACAGGGTAAATAGTAAATTTCTTGACTTTTAATGTACTTTGTTCTTGCAGAAAATGCCTACCTTTACTATCAACACCAACCTGTCTAAAGAAAAAATACCTGAGGATTTCTTACAGACTACTGCTCAAATTGTGGCTAAGACTCTAGGAAAACCTTTGTCTGTAAGTAGTATACATGCATATGTGTCTGTTAGGAATGTTCTTGGGTGCCTTATGCCTAACTATCTGGCTGTTTTACTTCCTAGGTAATTTTCGCATGTTTCTCAAAAAATAAAAAAAATGCTTTTTTTTATAGGTGGTGTGTAAGAAATAACCAGTGCTGTCTTGTGAGAACTGTGAGCAGAACCTATCCATTTTGATATGTTAGTGTACCTTTAAAATCACAATAATTTGCTTGTGGTCACACTGTGGACTAATTCTTCAGTTTAACTCTGACCAATAGTTTTAGTATGTAGAAAAGCACTTAGCAGCTCTTTTTGGAATTGTCATCCATAAAAAGTCTCTTTGGTAAAGAAATGTATAAGGGGTTTATCCAAGTTTTTCTGTTTCTTACCCATTTACTGAATTAAGGTAATAGTAGTGTAAAAAAAAAGCAAGTGAATTTGTAAAAATGAGAACAGGGGAAGGTAGTTATTAAATTTTGTAAAAAAATATAAAATGAAAATAAAGGACAATAGTTCTAATTAAATTGACCAAAGAGAGTAGGTGTTGCTCTTCATGTGAACCAGTCCTTCTGTTTGTTAATTGTGGTTCCTCTTTTAGTTTGTACACCTTCTTACAATATCCTTTTCTAAATGCTGTTGATGTGATAAAATATCATGGAGCACTAGTTAATTGAATGTCCAGTGTTTTGAATGTATCTGTCAAGGCCTGTTTAGCTAGTAACATTCTTATAGAAGCTTTACATAAAACTGCTATATTCTTAGAGCTGCTTTATACATGGAAATAATAGTAAAGACAATGAAATACAAGAACATGTTGACAAAAGATATTCTTTTCCTGTCACGAGGAATTACACAGATGATCGTGGATTTTTGCAAAGCATGAGACCTTTTTCTTTTCAGTGTGAAGGTCTGATGATCTTGGTAGCTGAGATGCATATTCAGTTTCAGCATGAAACTGAATTTGCATCTCAGCTATCTTTGTAGCTGCAAAATCTTGTAAAAGAATGAGCATAACAGATTTTAAAATGTCTGGTGAATAAGAATAAATGGCTGCATATAATCCAAAAAGTCGGTTTTTTTTTTTTTTTTTTTTTTTACATGGCATTTTTTATATGTCAAGCAGGGCCAGATTAAGGGGGAATCTAGCAGGCATATAGCCTAGGAGCCCACCATTACCAAGGGCCCAAGAGGCATGCTGCTACATCGCAAATAAGACACAGTTTATATACAGGGGTGGGACAGAATAATGTGAACACCACGCTCAGGGACGTGACTTTTAATGCTGCTACATATGTACATTGCAATATTCAAAGGTATCCACCACTTTTTGGTTGTAATAGCTTTGTTTAGAACCTCAAGATCCTGTTTAAGTGTATTTAAAGTGTCTCGTTGCAAAATTTCTTTCAGGTGACGACAAAATGAGCGACCTAACAGACTTCGAAAGAAGACTAATTGTTGGTGGCTGGCTAGTTGGTGCCTCCGTGACATCGGTCGCCAGGGCAGTGGGGGTATCAAGAGCTACTGTGTATAGCGGCATGACAGCATACAGTGTTTGTGACAAAACCACTTCTGCGAAACACAAGAGCGGCAGGAAGACAACTCTGACTGATAGAGACAGGAGAGCATTAAAGAGGATTGTTACCCGTAATAAGAAGACTGTGGCACCAAAAATTAGCGCAGAGCTCAATTTGCATCTCCAGACCCCAGTACAAATGAAAATAGTAAAAAAATAGTGTGCAGGGAATTGCATGAACAAGATATTCATGGCAGAGCTGCTGTTGCAAAACCTCTGGTGACCCGGGTGAATGCACAACAGCAACTGCAGTGGTGCAATGAGCATACAACGTGGACTGCAGATGCATGGAAGTATGTAATGTGGTCAAATGAATCCACATTTACACTGTTCCCCACCGCAGGACATGTTTACTTTGCAGAATACCGCCAGAAATGCACAACCCAGGTTGTCTGCTCCCAACAGTGCAGCATGGTGGTTGTTCTGTCATGCTCTCGGTGGTCATATCGTGGCTTTCAGCAGGTCCCCTGATCACCTTGAAAGGACGGATGACTTGCAAGGCATATGAAACCTTTTTGGCTGATCAAGTCCATCCAATTGCTCAGGCATTGTTTCCTGTAGGGGATGCCATGTATCAAGATGATAACGCCCCAGTTCACAGAGCTCGCAATGTCCAATCATGGTTTGAAAAACATGAGGACGAACCTTTACACCTTCCTTGGCCTCCCCAATCACAAGAAACATCATTGAGCCACTGTGGTCTGTGTTGGAAAACATAGTGAGATCCTGTTATCCTCCTCCTGCATCTCTCAAGGATGTGGAGCAGTTTCTACATGAAAAATGGTGTAACATCCCACTAACAACCATCCAGCATTTGTACTCGTCCATTCCAAGGAGGATTCAGACTGTTCTGAGTGCCAAAGGTGGCCCCACACCCTATTAGGTACGTAAAACCTTCTTTTCCTAGGTGTTTACATTATTCTGTCCAACACCTGTATGTATATATAGAGAGAAGTAAAATAGTTTGTTTTGTCTTGTATGATTTCCACTCTATCACAAACAGTGGGTAGAAGACAAACATATTTCAAGGCAATGACTCACTAAGGGTAAACATTTCGTGTTGCTGTGTACAGCGTGTTTGGCGAGACAGTTTCAGCTTTTTCACTACCATCCACCCACACCTCCCTGTTTTCACTTGGAACCATTAACTGGAGGAAATCTACTGTGACTTCACGTTGCATAACAGAAAAGATGCACCAAGAAAAGTTAACAATGCTAAACTAGTACAAGCAGCCAACAGTAACCGATAACTCGGGTGCATTTGACATTTTGAGTGAAGCTATTTCAAAATCTGAGCTCATTAAGGCGTCTATTATAACAAATTCTAAAAAACAAATGCGTAAAATTTATGACTTTCAGAACAAAAATACAAAACATTCTAAAAAGAAGTGCCTAAAATTTATCATGAACTACTTTCCTTCATGCTGGTGATAGCATGTAAACAAAGTGGAAAGACACACTCTGATCGGGAACCACGTTTTTCATTTTGTATCGCGAAAGACAGACACATACAGAAACTTTCTTTTATTATTTTAGATTAAGCAAGTGTTGACTAACAGACGGAGTCTTTCCATTTCTTTGTTTTTCAATTCAAACGATTTTTTTAAATTAATGTTAGTGAACCGACTTTCGTGAAACGATTCAAGTAAAAGGCCAACTAGTTTTGATTGAAATTCCTCAATGACACGGAATTTCGGGAATTGGAAGGCGTCAAAACCTGACCATTAAAAATTAAAATTAGCGGTCGCCACTTGCCATGTGGCAACTGGATAAAATAAAATGTCCAGTTGAAAAAGGTACTTCAGTTGCTATGCTTGAAAATTTGCCTGTCTGCATAAACTGGTGACCAGCCAGATTTTTTTCTTTGCTAAAGAATTTATGTGCATTTTTTAAAACACTCCTGTTATAGGAAATGCATGTTCAAATCATCCAACTCAACGAGCGGTGAAAAACAGCCCTTTCCTCCTCAAATAAGTGGGTACGATCTATTTATAGATTTCACTCTTCAAGAACGGGGAAGCGCAATTTTTGTTTTCCCACTTAAGTTGGGGTACAAAGTAACCATATTGGGAATGGACACCTGTTGCTTTTGATGGAACTGTGTGTGACATCACAATCCGTCTTCAGCTGCTCATTATTTGAAGTTTAGTTCCTCTGAAAATGCATGATTTTTCATTGCTTAGCAGTTCTTGCTTATTTATTAGCAAAGAAAATTGGGCAAGCATTTTCCCATTTGTTTACAAAAAGAAATCAAAAGTTGAAAATCGCGACCCGTCATTCCACGCAGAGTCGCGTTTTGTTTTCACATGTGAATTTTGCTTTAAACAAAATAAAAAAAAATACTTGCTCTGCCCCTTAATACAGTAAAATGTTACTAAGGAATGGGTAAGCACAAGTGTTTCAGCAAAATTAAATATAAAAAATCAGTACTGCGTTGCACACTGCCGTGATAGTAATTTTACGAGTCACGGAAAAGGCCGATTCCATCATGAGCAGAATAAGTACCAATTTTCAAATTTCATTTAGCTTTAAAAAAGTGGAAAAAGAAAAATACTTTCCGTATTGATTGGTTTTGAAGAAAAGGCTGTTAGAAATAACAAAAACTGTGCTTCACTAGAAAAAGCTTAAAATTTGAAGTTGTTCTTTTTTGCTATTACTGAAGATATAAAAAACAAGAAACATAATAAGAAAAAATATAACAAATAAGAATATAACCAGAAAGTGAAAAAAATAATGCATTTTGAAGTAAGAAAAATTCAAAATTTAGAAAACTACGGAACATTTTCATCCGTGCTAAAACAATCATTTTCAGGCGTGGACGGCATGAAGACGCCCAAATTATATCCAATAAACAGTCCCAAAAATGTTTACTGAATGTTATAATTTTGGAAACATGAAAATAAACTTTGAACAAATGTTGAATAACATTATTTCATAGATTTTTTATTTCCGTTGTATACTCGATGTTTCCCGTACTCCGTAGCGATCGGCGGTTTTTGTAGTGACTATGGAGAATTAGTAGCATTTGAAAGATCTGAGGTGGGCAAACAGGGGAAAATGACAAATCATTAAAATTCTACTAAAACTGAACGTTTTCTGAAAAAAAAAAAAAAAACAGCAACCAGACATCCAGATTTTTGTTTCCGTAGTATATTTGATGTTTCCTGTCCTCCGTAGCGATCAACGATTTCCGTAGGGACTCTGGAGAATTCGTAGCATTTGGAAGGTCTGTGGTGGGCAAACAAGAAAAAATGACAAATTATTAAAATTCTACAAAAACTGAACGTTTTCTGAAAAAAAAAAAATAATAAAAATAACCTGACATTGGGTTCAAAAACCGGACAGAATCCGATGGAATTGGGATACTCTGCATGTGTTCTTATTTCGCCATGACTATTTTTTCAACACCTGTGAAGATTTATCAATGTTTTTAATGTAATATTTATTAGAACAACCCAGGAATTACTGAAATTTTATTTTCTGTTAGTGGTTAGGAATCATTGAGAGTCTGTAAAATGAAATGACCAGGTTGGCATCCCATTTCTCCCAATCTCTTCAGCTTTTTTAGATGTATATGATTCAGTACTGGCAACCACACAGTCCACAAAATGATTCTGCTATAAGGTATGAAATTCATTTTTGAAAGCTATACAGCCAGTTTTCATTTTGACACCAGGAAAGAACCTAACCAAAAATAAAAGGAATGAAAAGAAAAATTTAGCAGAATGGAAGCAGCTTCGAAACATAATGTCTGAACATTTTTGACCATCAATAACTTGCCAAAAAACTTCCAGAGAAACTAAAAACAAACAATTTTTAGTACATGAAGGTCATAGCATAAATTGTTGAAATACTGCTGGCCGTTATGCCTAACAAGGTGGAAGTTAAGAGAACAAAAGCATTGGGGGGCAATGTTCTTAATGACAAGACAATGCTCATGCAAAAAATGACTTCAAAAAATAGACAGCAAATAAAGTAGCCGAAGTATTGTTTGAAAATTTTGGCCCATCCACTGCTATCAATTTGTGGTGGAGAAATTTTATTTGTGAACATAGCAAGAGACCAAATAAAAATTATTAAATTATCTTGCCAATAAAAATTGTCTAGAAAATTTGGTTGATGTGGTTGAAGAAAAATATAGCTTTTAAGATTATATTTATTCATTTAATTGCACTGGACAGTAGACAGTGGGCCCTTGTAACTACTAAGCTTAAATTTAACTATGTCTAAATAAATGAAAGGTATACAGTGCTGTGATGAAATGTGTATACAACACAAAATAGCTGTAAGTAAAGTGGCCACTACATTTTGTCCACCCACTGCCCAATGGCTACTTGAAAGAATGACCAATTTTAATCTTTACTGACCATGTACAATGTCCAATCGCATGCCAAAAACCATAGTGATCGGGTGTATTATATGGTAGCTATGCCCGAATAACTAATTCGCCTGAGTCTTGTATAGAGAGCGTATTTTTTCAATTACTAAAATTGGTCAGTCTTTTAATGGTCATTATTTTTATACGACACGACCAATAACCATGATATCAACTCCATGTCACTCACCATGTCCTTCCCTTTCTCTGTGGCAAGTGTCACCACGATCGGCTGAAGATCTTTGGAGGAGATAGGTAACAAACGACCTCTTCTCAAACCCCTGAAAAAAACCTAAAAATGCAAGTTTTTTGACTATTATTCCTCAACGACACGGAATTTCAGGAATCGGAAGGCATGAAAACCTGACCATGGACAATGTCCAATCGCATGAAAAAAATCACTGTAATCGGATGTGTCATCTCGTACCTATGTGCGAACAACTAATTGTCTCGAGTCTCTTAAAGCGAGCTCCGCTTGACCTTCGGCCTTGCTTCGCTCAATTATTAAAAATTCCAAGAAAAATGTAGGAATCTGAAGCTTTTAACTCATGTTCATATGAGGACAGTGGAAAATACAGGGACTTGTTATGAAAACTCTGTAGGTAATGTATTTGTTTGAAGAATACACTACACATATTAATTATCACAAGCATAATTAAATTAAATATTGCTAGAGGTTCGTGTTTTAATGGGCTTCAATAATGTTTGTCCGTCAGAAGTTGTTTAGGGTCCCACTCTGATGTCTTGGCATTGCTAGTCTACTCAGATGCCTTGTTCTTGGGGCCCACTAAGGCCTTAATCTGGCCCTGGTGTCAAGGTGTGTATAAAAGGTTAATTAATGCTACAATAATGTATAGCATATGTATGACAACATTATAAAAATGTAAATGCATTTTCTTTTCTTTCACATTGGTTACTTTTATTAGCAAATTGGTTTTACGTAGTTCTTCATGCTGTAACCTACAAATTATGCAAAACTCCCTTTTAAGAACACCTCTCTTTTATGGACAAAAATAAGTCCTGAGAGTGTCCTCAACTTAAAAGGTTTTACTACAATATATTTTGTAGTTTTTATGTGGTTCAACATTGATTAATACAGTTTGTACCTGCAGTGATTATTTTGATGATGTCATAAACTGTGAGGGTTCTTTATTTTAGAAGATTTGTTGGAAAGAGCACAAATGAAAACATTAGGGAGAACTGATGCTTCACAAATTCTGATCTTTCAGAACATTTCCCTGAAGTTTTGAAATCATTACTGCACAAGATCTTTACAGAAAAGCTTCAGTATTGCAAAATGTGCGCATGACAGGTGCCAAAGATTTTGATGAAAGAACACAAAATGAAGTGCATGGGATCTGCTTTGAAATTTTTAGGGCAGTACGCTGAGGAAGGTGATGAGTTTTTAAGCCATATAGTGACAGGAGATGAGACTTGAATCTCGTATCACACCTGAATCGAAACATAAGTCCCTGCAATGGAAACGCATGGGCTTGCCTACGGCAAAAAAATTCAAACAGACAATGTCGACTAGGAAGGTCATGTGCACTGTCGTTTTGGGACAGGAAAGGAATTTTGTTGGTGGAATTCCTGCCTAAAGGCACAACAGTAAACATGCCTGTTTATTGCAAGACACTGGGAAAGTTGTGTCATGTAATTCAAAACAAATTGTGTTGCATGCTGAGCAAGGGAATTGTTCTTATCCGTGACAACACAAGTCCTCATGCCATAAATGTGACATAAAACCTAGTCACCAAATTTGGTTGGGAGCAGCTGGTCCACTCTCACTACAGCCCAGACTTGGCATCCAGTGAATATCATTTGTTTATCCACTTAAATCAATTTCTTGCTGGTCAGCAGTTCAATGACGACAGTTAGTTGAGTGGTGGCTCAAAACCCGGGCTGCAGACTTCCAAGAGGTAGGGCTATCCAGAAACTTGTGCCACGATATGACATGCCATAATATCCACAGGGAATGTGTCAAAAAGTAGATTAAGGTATGTAAATTTCATTGTATATTAAAAATTGGTTAGCAATATATATTTTTAGCACGTCTTTTGTAAAATGAGATCGTGCTTATGTTACCGGTTTGTCCGTCCGTACCCATGATACCTCTGCAACTGTTAGTCCAATTTGAAAAATTCTTTTTCCATTGTGAAGCTTGAAATATGCGAATGATGATCCTTTATTTCGTTTTTTTTTACGATGTACAATTTCATCGCTAGAGGGCGTAAACGCAGATGTCAAATTCAAAAATACGTTTTATTCCACATATTTGCTTCTAAACATCAGATTGAAAAAAAATTTATATCTTTCGATTCCATTTATGACGAAGAGTATTTTAGATATAGTTACTTTTTCAAATTACGCATAGATTTTCCGCTAGGGGCGTAAAAGTAAATTACATTTTCCCCGATAATTCTTCTGCTAAAACTCCGATTTGAAATTTTTTTTTCTTCAGCGGATACACCTCCTGATGGAAAATCATTTGCATATAATTTCAAATTTTTGGTAAAGAATACTTTGGCCACCAGGGAACGTAAGTGTTAATTTTTGCTTCTGATGTATTTGCCATAAAATCAGAGTTTCTAAAATATCGATTGAAAAAATTCTTTCGTGGACTGATGCCACTCACATCGATAAACATTTTCGGAATATTTTCTTCTTAAAATATTCCACAGTTTCTCCGCCAGGGGGCATAGATATATGTATTATTTTTGTCAATATCTCTACTTCTAGGAGTCCGATTTGAAAAATTCCTTCTTTGTTGGATAGTGTTTTCTGTGTGACATGTTTTTCATATAATTTCAAAATTTTCAAGTAATTCATAGACTTTCCGCTAGGGGGCGTAGAGGTAAATTGCATTTCCTCCTATATCTCTGCTTCTAGACCTCCGATTTGAAAAATTCTTTCTGCACCAGATACAGCTCCTGATGGGAAATCGCTTGCACATAATTTCTAATTTTGGTAAAAAAAATGGTTTGGCCACCAGAGGGCATACATTTTAATTTCCGTTTCTGATGTATTTGCAGCAAAATATGAGCTTCTAAATTCTCGATTGAAAAAAACGTCGTTTGTAGACCGATAGTACTCATGTCGACAAACCTTTTAGGAACATTTTCTTCTTGAAATAATGCATGGTTTCTACGCACGGGGGTGTAGATGTATATCTTATTTTTGTCAATATCTCTACTTCTAGGAGTCCGATTTGAAAAATTCCTTCTTTGTTGGATAGTGTTTTCCGTGTGACATGTTTTTCATATAATTTCAAAGTTTTCAAGTAATTCATAGACTTTCTGCTAGGGGGTGTAAAGGTAAATTGCTTTCCCCCTATATCTCTGCTTCTAAATCTCCGATTTGAAAAATTGTTTCTGCACCGGATACAGCTCCTAATGGGGAAATCCTTTGCACATAATTTCTAATTTTTGTAAAAAATTGTTTGGCCACCAGGTGGCGTAAGTCTTAATTTCCACTTCTGATGTATTTGCAGCAAAATATGAGCTTCTAAAATGTCGATTGGAAAAAAAAATTAGTTTGTTGACCAATACTACTCATGTCGACAAACCTTTTAGGAACATTTTCTTCTTGAAATAATGCATGGTTTCTACGCCTGGGGGCATAGATATGCATATCTTATTTTTGTCAATATCTCTTCTAGGAGTCCGATTTGAAAAAAAAAATCTGTTTTGGAGAGCGTTTCTGGTGTGAAATGTTTCTCATATAAATTCATGTTTTTCTTAATGCACAAGTCTGCAACCAGAGGGCGTAAGCTCACAATTCCATTTACAGCAATATCCGAGGGATTAAAAACCCGATCGAAAAACTTCTTTCTTCCGTCAGATACTATTGTTTTCGGTACCGGTTCCATTGACTTTGAATATCTTTGATACATTTAATTTGCGTCAGAACGGATTTAAAAGACATGCTTATTATACCCAAAAATTTGGTGTCGTCTTTCTTGTTTGTTTTATCAAACTGTACTTACTTTCTGGATGGCAGTAGTATTTTTATCACTAAGCATTCCAATTTTTAAAAATTATTCTCAATATATATGTTTTGTTCTATGATATGAATAATGATGATGATTTTTATTTGTTTATTCCCTATTCATAGTATGTTGTTGTCCATGTGAATCCAGAACAACTAATGTGTTGGGGTGGAACTTCAGATTTGTGCGCTACAGCTCGACTTGAAAGCATTGGTCAGTTAGGTAGAGAAGCCAACAAGAAGCATGCTAAAGTTTTATATGATCACGTTGAGAAGAATTTAGGAATCAAATCAGACAGGTGATTTTGACTTACATGTTCTATTTGTTGATTATATGTAGTGAATTTGATGTGCTCCCAGTTGTTAGCAGTAAAAATAGCCATAGCTTTTGGTGTAAGTGAAGAACTTGCTAATCAGGGCTGCATCCTGTTAACAATGTTTTGTCATCCAGTAAAATATGCTATGACAGAAAACACTATTATTTCCAGTGTAGTGTTATGTAAGATTTGTGGCATGTGCAGTCAGGGTTTAAAAAACTTGAGCTTTTTTGAAAAAAACCAGTCCTTGGTTTTTTTTTTTTTTTTCGGATTTTATTGGTGGGTCATTCCACGTAAGTTCAACCAGGCCACCACATCTATGTTCCCAGATTTTGATTAAACTTGGTATACACTCAAACCCTCCATGGTGGTAAGTAACAACCTTTTTTTTTTTTTTTTTTCATGTACCTCTTCATGTTTCAATTTTACAGCCCTTCAGACTTTCTGTGAATTATTGTTTTTCACTGTTTCCGAGGTCTTCTGTGCAAGCTGCACTTGCTTACAAAAAGAATTCATCTCACTCACAAATCATTCAATCTCTTTGAAATTTTACAGCCTAGTCAATGAAAACCTGAGGATTTCAGAAAAAAAGTATGTGAACAAACACTCTGTCTCTTTTAGTCCAGTAAAAATTAATTAAATATTCTTAGCCTTAATTTTTTCAGCAGAAAACATGGTTTACTAAAAACTGAATTATCAGTTTGAGGGAAAAGTATAACCCTAACATTTCAATTTACTTCCGATATTGGAGGTTATATTATTTAACGTGCATTAATGCATTTGCATTTTTGAACTTCACTTTTAGTTGGTAAAGTTCGATGAACACTTACCGCACGTGGGGCTTGGCTTTCAATTCATATTTCTGTTATGTGGATGCGGCACGGGGTTTTTCATTTGGCCACGGGTCCGCTTCTTTTTTTTTTTTTTCCGTTGGAATTTATTTTGCCTCATCACCAAATGAGTTTTTTTTTTCCTTTGCTGCATCCTCATTTACTTCAATATTTATTCATAACCCTAGTACTTTCGGTAATACTCCTTTACCGTCTTCGAGGGGACGTTTTGCTCCGACTAGCACGGACCGTGTCAGCTGGGCATTTCGGTGGTTCTCTCGGGCTGCTTCTGTCATCGGCTATCGCTTCTTCTTGGGCGTTGTGGCGCCATCTCTTGTTGGTCAGTGATCTCATTTTTCGAACTTTTTCATTTTTTTGCTCAATTTTAATTAAATTTCTCCAGCTGTTTCTCAAATTATTAGGGTCATTATGGTTGCAAACTTTTGTCCTATTTTTTCAGTCATTACCGACTCTGCTATTCTGAGGTGTTTTTCGGATTTACAGCTTTTAATGATTTTTATATTTTCGAATTTAGGATATTTTTGGTTATCCAGACAGTATTGAATAAGTGCTGTTTTTCTTCTTTTTTCTGCCAGTTTTTTACGTGTTGTTTTAATCTGTGTTTAAGCTTATTTTTGGTACTTCCTATATAAGCCATTGGAGGATTTTCAGTAATAGGAATTGAGTAAATACCTGCTTTTTCTAACATTTTTATTTTTTCATTATTTTTTATTACTATATTTTTGATGGTATTTACTTTTCCTCCAATTTGAATGTTATGCTTTTTACAAATATTATTAATTTCATTGGTAGTACCTTTAATGTAAGGAAAACCATTTAAATATTTGACTTCTTTTTTATTTACTACAGCATTATTTTTTATTTTCTTTATTACTTCTGTGTCCCATTTTTTTATTAAATGGTTAGGATAACCAAAGCTGCCTGCAATTTTTTTTATGAATTTGATTTCTTCATTGCTGAACTGACTATTTTCAGAATGCGTGTATGCTCTTTTAATTAAGGTTTTTATACTATTGCATTTTTGAGGATAAGGATGTGCTGAATTGTACGGGATTAGGACCGGAACAAATGAACTTTTCCGATAAACCCTGTATAGTAACTTATCTGTGGATTTGATAACATGTACATCCAAAAAGGCTAATGCATTATTTTTTTCTATTTCAACAGTGAGTTCTATAGTTGGATATAAAGCGCTGTAACATTTTGTTAATTTTTTTAATTCTTCTTCGTTCAGTTTTGATAGAATGAAAATATCATCCACGTATCGACAGTACACTTCTGGTTTTTCTTCCATACGATGCAGGACATTTTCTTCAATTTCGTTCATCACAACCTCAGCATATAGAGTTGATAATGTTGAGACCATTGGGCCTCCTGAATTTTGCTTGAATATTTTGTTCTTGTATGTAAAAATATTATTTTCATATAAATAGACTAAAACTTTTTTGAATTCACGAATTTGTGTGTTATTTAAAATTTTAAGATTTTGCAACTTCTTAATGATAATTTCAATAGCTTCTGGAACAGGAGTGCTTGGATATAATGCTTTAACGTCCATGCTTGCCATATTTAAGTCCTTTAGGCCAGTTTTTACATTTTTAATTTTCTCTATAAATTCATATGTGTTCTTTAATAACATTAGATTGATAACATTAGAGAAAAACATTTACAAATTCCTAGCACCCTTTAATAATAATAATTCCTAGCACCCTTCAATAACATTAGATTGATAACATTAGAGAAAAACATTTACAAATTCCTAGCACCCTTTTTCATGAACAACAAGTTCACCATCAAGAACACATATGAATTTATAGAGAAAATTAAAAATGTAAAAACTGGCCTAAAGGACTTAAATATGGTAAGCATGGACGTTAAAGCATTATATCCAAGCACTCCTGTTCCAGAAGCTATTGAAATTATCATTAAGAAGTTGCAAAATCTTAAAATTTTAAATAACACACAAATTCATGAATTCAAAAAAGTTTTAGTCTATTTATATGAAAATAATATTTTTACATACAAGAACAAAATATTCAAGCAAAATTCAGGAGGCCCAATGGGCTCACCATTATCAACTCTATATGCTGAGGTTGTGATGAACGAAATTGAAGAAAATGTCCTGCATCGTATGGAAGAAAAACCAGAAGTGTACTGTCGATACGTGGATGATATGTTCATTCTATCAAAACTGAACGAAGAAGAATTAAAAAAATTAACAAAATGTTACAGCACTTTATATCCAACTATAGAACTCACTGTTGAAATAGAAAAAAATAATGCATTAGCCTTTTTGGATGTACATGTTATCAAATCCACAGATAAGTTACTATACAGGGTTTATCGGAAAAGTTCATTTGTTCCGGTCCTAATCCCGTACAATTCAGCACATCCTTATCCTCAAAAATGCAATAGTATAAAAACCTTAATTAAAAGAGCATATACGCATTCTGAAAATAGTCAGTTCAGCAATGAAGAAATCAAATTCATAAAAAAAATTGCAGGCAGCTTTGGTTATCCTAACCATTTAATAAAAAATGGGACACAGAAGTAATAAAGAAAATAAAAAATAATGCTGTAGTAAATAAAAGAAGTCAAATATTTAAATGGTTTTCCTTACATTAAAGGTACTACCAATGAAATTAATAATATTTGTAAAAAGCATAACATTCAAATTGGAGGAAAAGTAAATACCATCAAAAATATAGTAATAAAAAATAATGAAAAAATAAAAATGTTAGAAAAAGCAGGTATTTACTCAATTCCTATTACTGAAAATTCTCCAATGGCTTATATAGGAAGTACCAAAAATAAGCTTAAACACAGATTAAAACAACACGTAAAAAACTGGCAGAAAAAGAAGAAAAACAGCACTTATTCAATACTGTCTGGATAACCAAAAATATCCTAAATTCGAAAATATAAAAATCATTAAAAGCTGTAAATCCGAAAAACACCTCAGAATAGCAGAGTCGGTAATGATTGAAAAAAATAGGACAAAAGTTTGCAACCATAATGACCCTAATAATTTGAGAAACAGCTGGAGAAATTTAATTAAAATTGAGCAAAAAAATGAAAAAGTTCGAAAAATGAGATCACTGACCAACAAGAGATGGCGCCACAACGCCCAAGAAGAAGCGATAGCCGATGACAGAAGCAGCCCGCGAGAACCACCGAAATGCCCAGCTGACACGGTCCGTGCTAGTCGGAGCAAAACGTCCCCTCGAAGACGGTAAAGGAGTATTACCGAAAGTACTAGGGTTATGAATAAATATTGAAGTAAATGAGGATGCAGCAAAGGAAAAAAACTCATTTGGTGATGAGGCAAAATAAATTCCAACGGAAAAAAAAAAAAAAAAAAAAAGCGGACCCGTGGCCAAATGAAAAACCCCCGTGCCGCATCCACATAACGGAAATATGAATTGAAAGCCAAGCCCCACGTGCGGTAAGTGTTCATCGAACTTTACCAACTAAAAGTGAAGTTCAAAAATGCAAATAACCCTAACATGTATGTATTTTTTTAAATGAGCCTAGAGATATGTTCTATCATACCCATTAATAAAATTGATGGCTTTTTCATTCCTTCTGCATAGATGCCAACTAGTACGGATTTTCCATAATTTTACGGATTTTTGGTTGCTGTTACGGAAGTACGCAAACATCGCTGAAATTACGGAAAATCGCCATTTGATTTAATTTTCTGAGATAGAAAGCAAATTTTCATCAACTTAAAAATTTTTGTTTGTTTAGAAACAACAGATCAGGACAGTGTGAAAGATATTTTTAGAGCACATTGTTTAGTAACAACAGATTTAGAAGTGCGTGAAGGATATTTTCAAACCCATTTTTTTTTAGTTGTGGCTTATTTTGATCTTTGCTGAAATTTGCTGATTAATGCTTCATGTAAAAATTCACCTTGAAATTAGATTGCTTTCTAACATCAGAATCTTAAATCTAGTTGTTTCTTAGTATTTTCTGAGCTAACTAATCACCTTCCATGTTCTATAATTAGTTTTCTAATCATGCCCAGTTAAACTACCTAATGGAAAAATTTATCACTGATGTAAGCAGCTGTGCCCTTTGGATTTAAGGTTTTCCTGTTATTATCTTGGGAATTTTTATTTCATTTGTTTTTCCTGTTATTATCTTATTTCATTTTGGGAATTTTTGTGCACACTTCATTTGCTGGTGATTACAAATATAAAACATAGCTAGAGCATCAATATTAGAAGCATATATTATGTTGAAAATTCCTTCCCTGAATAAAATGTAACACAAATCCTTGCTCCCATGAATATCTGTTTAAGAAATAAGTCCTTTTGTTCCTTTGAAAAAGTTTCAAATATTTTACCTTTTCTTATCCTTAATTAAATTTCCAATGTAAGCTTTATTTCAGAATATTTGAATATAAATACTATTTAGTTTATGTGTTGATTGTGTGGTATATGAAAGCGTTTTGAGAGTAATGAAGCATTTGATGTTCTAACTATAAATTTTTTACCTATATTTTAAAGTTTTATGATTTTTTATTCTACAATTGGCTTCAATAATTGAACTAAAGCCAAAGTAGCAATAAAATTTTCTCAACATCAGCGTAGCATAATGTACATAAAAGATTTATAGAAATTAAATCTACATACATTTTCAGTGACAGTTTTGGTATTTTTAGTATTTATTTGTGATTCTAAGTTTCTTGTTAGCTGCAACAGACATTTTCAACATTCTGCATTCCATATTAAGTTTGCTCAAGTCTGTAGGGAGTTGTTAGTTGTAGGTTACAGGTTGAAAAGACCTATGGTTTCACTATATTATAAATAGGAACATTTGTATCATGTGTCCTGGAAAAGTCCTGGAATTCTGTGGTGGAAAAAGTGTATGAACCATGCTTATAGCATTAAGCCAGTTCAACCTTTTCAGGGACTCTCTTATCATGTTGATAAAATCTTTAGTTATATTTAACACATTTCTGCAAGTTGTAATGTGCATCACGCTGTCTTACGCCACTAAATTTAATGAGTGCATAAAACAGTACAAATGTGTTGCTTTTTCATTGACTTGTAAAATCCTTGCCTGTACACCCTTGTATTTCCCGCTTAAATTCGAAACCTCGTCATAGCACTGTCCGTGACAATTCTGGATATTTAGTCCTAGTCTTAATAAAACGTCACTCACAATATTGAAGAGACTGATTGCATCTGTTGCTGGTGTTTTGTAGAACCCGATGAAGTGTTCTTGCGTCTCAAGTTCTTTAGGAACGACACGCTAACATATTGACACTTGTTCTTTCTTTGCCACATCAGTAGTTTCATCCACAAGAAGGCCAAAATAACCAGCTTCTTGGATTTAATTAGCAAACAAACGAACCAGTTTCATTGCCATGATTTCAGGCATTTTATTTTCTACGTCGTGTGACACTCACTTATTGGATTCTCTTTCAATATATCGCTTAAGTTGTGGAGAATATTCACATCGGAGTTTCAGAAGCTGGTGAAAATTACTTGTTTTGTCCTTATGTCCCCGGGTTTCCAGTCCCTGCTTTGATAAGTATGACAATGATGAAAATAATTTATATAAAGCGATACAGGAATTTTGAAGGTCTTGCAACTTTGAAAAATTCAAACTAGATGCGACATTCACTCCTCTCTGCTCTGCCGCAACTTTGGAACACGATTCTTTGTGACACTGGGTTTCATTCATGAGGACAGAATTTTCTTAAAGCATGTTTCCAATTGGAAAAGCCAGAAGAAATGAAGCAAGGATCTGGTTTGGTGGAAAAATTTAATAGATTTTTACCATGAGCTTCCTTGCATACTTTACACAATACCAACTTTTCGTTTTCATCGTAAAAAATCCACAGATGTTCGCCCTGCCATGGGTTTTGAAAAGTTCTACCAGTGTTCTTGCATTCACTTGATATTACAGAATAACAAACTCCGGAATTATTTGAAAACAAACTTTATAAACCAGTAATAGCCGGTTTCCGAACCAAAATTAAATCTATAGTATTGGAACTCTGGGCTGTATTGTCCAACCAAGGCCGCTTGATTACAAATTTATCCATGATCAATCTTATGTCTTATAATCTTAACATGATTGACAATCACATTAAGAAAACCACCCTACACTAATGCAATATTAATACAAATTAATTTCAACTGATTCTTTCCGTGTGAAAATACAATTCATTACGAGCCACGAACTGCCTGCACCTGCACTCACCAGAACTCAGTGTTTCCAAATGACCCTTCTCTCTCTTCAATTCCCATGTGTGAATCCTGGCATTGGGACTGGAATTTTCTAACCCCAGGTACCACCCCATTCACTGCCTATATAGATATGCCTGGCTGCTATCTTGCCCAGGAGAACAATTAGAAGACTGCAAGAGGATACACAAAAAGAAGCCCCACGTATGAAAATAAGAGATTTTTTTTTTAGACTTTGTTTGAGAAAGAGAAAGAGGTTGGGTTTCGAACGAGAAGAACCGATGATGGTTCATGTTGTTTCAAATCGCCTAAGTGTTGTAAATTATATGTAAATAATTATATTTGAACTCAAAAAGATAAAATAGATATTTAAAACTTGTTAAGCCTTGTTACTTGAAACATACATTCTATACTTTAGTTTTCCATAACACAAGATTAAATATTTTCATAAAGTAATTTCTCTAAAAAATTCTGGTATAGTCGTAAAACACAGAAAATTATTGGGTGGGCTCAAGCACCACGGGCCCATATAAGTTGGTGCCCGTGCATGCATGTGTGTGTGTGAATGAATCGTGCATAATTAACACACTGTTGACTCGTGCATGAGTCAACTCCAATTCACTCACGGGACACAACATGCAGTAGTTTGGCAGCTCCTCAGTCAGCCTGCTTCAGTTCTTCCTAGGTGGAACACTGTATTGTGTTGTCCACACTCAAATCCTTCTCAGTGTACAATCTAGTAATTTACAGTGATGTTATAAGTGTGCAAAGCTAAAGCACAATACTATGCTAATATTAATGTATTTGTTTGTTACAAAGAAAATGGAAGATACTAAAGTCAATTATCTTTGACACTGTCACAAATGTACCTGTGTCTTAAAGAAAGGTGTTGAAAACAAAGCTGGTCTCACTCTAGAGATAATATAATTCTTTTGAATTTTAGAACAGAAGCTACAGAAGACCTGCAGACCATTTGGCTGCTCCATAAAAGTGTATTTTTGAAAAGGTTTGAATTTCTTAAAAAATATGTTATCCCCTCAGAAAACACGAGATATGTGAGAAAGTCGCTTCATCAGGGGTTAAAATTCAGGGCGGGATGGCGGGTTCCCCGCCGAAATAAAGCTGTTAGGTGGGAGTCTCTTGTCTTACAAAATTTTAAGAAAAATATATATAAATATAAAATCTTGGGTCCGTTTTTGGACCGCTCACAAAATTTGCGTGTTAAAAACATACTTTCGTAAAAATATGTGCTTTAGAAACGGACGGTTCAGAGTTTCGAAAATTGCAATCGAATGCATTGTTCGTGTCAGGAACATAATCAGTTTATGGACCCATGAATCGGCTTCCATGCGTAGCCACATGAACAGTTCATTTTGCATATTGAGGCCTGTTACAAATCAAGCATGAGATTCTTCTTTAGATTCGCGGAATTCCGTTTCTTTTCGCCACATTTTGGTTATACTTGAGATCGATGAAAAAAAACCTGAAGATAATGTTATATTTTAGGAGGATTAGTAGGAAGGGGTCTTGTTTTTCATCTGGAGAACAGTATTCCGTTTTTCACAACTTCTGAAAACGTAAGTTAAACGGAGTGAAAAAAATTTCCCGCAATCACAATTTCTTTTTCTCTCGAAGTTTCCTCTGTTCAGTATTGTTATTAAATATCAATTTATTGCATAGATGTTTGTTTTTCAGCTTGAAAGTGTAGACAACAATTTCTGATGACGGAAGTTCGACGTAGCAAATATTTCCTTGTAAACTTTAGGCATGAGTTTCTTCTGCAGATTCGAAAAACTCTGACTTTGTTGTCATCATTTGCATCGTTCTGCAGAATGATGCAAAACTTTCCCAAATCGATGAAAAACTGAAGATAATTATTTGGGGGGGGGGGGGGTGCATTTTCTGGCTGGGGATAGAATTTCGTCTTTCAAAACTTTCGAAAACAGAAGTTAGATGAACTGCAGATTTAATATGTAATCATAATTTTTTTCTCGCGATATTCCCTGTGCTCAGTGTTATTGTAAAATATAATTTTGTTTGACAACTGAGATTGTGTTTCAGCTTGAAAATGGAGGAAAAATTTCTGAAAACAGAAGTCGGATGAAGCGAAGATTTTTTTCGTAATTATAATTTTTTTTCGCGATGTTTCCACTGTCCTGAATTATTGTTAAATGTCATTTTCCCTTTATAAATTGTTGCAAAGGGAAAAACTGGACATTCCACATATCAGAAGAATGGTTGAATCAACCAAGTCCCAA
This sequence comes from Macrothele yani, assembly GCA_039090855.1. Classification (NCBI taxonomy): domain Eukaryota; kingdom Metazoa; phylum Arthropoda; class Arachnida; order Araneae; family Macrothelidae; genus Macrothele; species Macrothele yani. The sequence goes on along the minus strand of CM077004.1, from coordinate 100,630,484 downwards.
TTATGTGAACTGTAAACTTCTCATACATGGTATTCAAGAAGATATTTTTTTTCAGCGCTGAAGGAAACGGCTTGTTCAGTCATGCATTGTTCATCTTGTCATAGTACATTGTAGGAACTCTGATGCAGAAAAGACTGCTTTATTGCATTATGTCATATCCAATGACCTTAATTAAGCCTGATGTGAACATGGTTTACAAAACCCTTGAAACAGTTGTGAATTGTCATCCACTTTACTGACAAACACACATTAGATGCAACCCCTTCTGCACTTGCAAACTGGTTCAAAGACATACAGATACTTCCTGGTACTAGAACTTTCCACAACTTCAAGCCTCTAGATTCTGCATGCATTGTTTATTGTAGCTAGAAAGATCAGTGCTGACGAGGAACACTCACATTCAACCTGAAAAGCTGTCCCCCATCATTTGTAACAGCAGATGATTTGTACCCTGGGTGTTACACTGCATGCAAATATGACCACTTAAGGAATTTTGGAATGGTGTCTACAAATGATAAAGCTGAGGGAGAAGTAAAGTTTCTTCATCCTAATGGACCTTCACCATCATTCTACAGGTTAAGGCATGATGATTCCTGTGCAGTACCAGTCCCTTGTGTGCTTCTTGTTTGTATTCTACAGATAACATCTGGAAGAACTTACCACTGTTAAAGGACTGCATGAGGTCAGTGGAGGGGAAAAAGAGCACATCTGGAGGTTATATATAATATGTAAAAGAAATTCAGCTTTATGAACTAGGAGATCAAAAATTATACCTAACTTGTGTAAGTAAACAACTTATATATGGTACCAATATGTATTCATTTTATTCTTTTTATTAAAAATTTACATAGGACTCAGTGATGGAAAGTTTGTGCCAATTGTGCCGAACTGCGCAAATTTCATTATCTTTCGCCAAACTGCTACAAATTATGAAAAAATGTAATATTTGTGCCCAACTACGCCGAAACGGCAATTCACAGCAAAAACTGCTGAGCGAAAAAAATGTTTTCACTGCTTTAAACGGCGAATTGAATGACGTTTTTTTAGGTCTACGCGTAATTTGGTTAAATGTATAACGTCGCTTAATTAACACGTACCACCAATCTTAATTCGTTGTTTTTTTGGCATAAGTGACGAATAGGTATTGCGATGTAAGTGGAGCTTGTTGAGGAGGAGTTTTGTTGTAATCACGTGGTATGTAGGAGAAACAATGCTGTACGTTAGGAAATCCTGATGATGATTGCTTACAGATGGTTTGGTGGTCTTTCAGAGTGTTGTGCAATTGGGATTGTTTATATGTTATTCCCTGCTCTTTGGGATGGCGCAGTTATTTCGTTACAGGCAAGGTGTGCGATTACGTAAATACAGTGTAAGGTCAGTCGTTAGCTATTTTGTTGATGCGTAGGACGACTGAAAATGGCTCTCCTGTGGCAGGATACGATGGTTCTGTTTCTAAAGGATTCATAGGTATTCAGAGATGCCAACTTTTACGTATTTTCCGTAGTTTGTACAGATTTTCACCCCATCTTACGGTTTTACGGAAGTCACCCCAAAAAAACTTCGGAAAAGCTCCTGCAAGATCCCTGCACACAATTTTCAGTTTTTTCACTGTCTTTTGGTCGAAAAAACCCACTTTACAGATAGTCCCTATATGTCTTTGATGACTTCCCCGCCAACGGAGGTGGAGTTCACGTGACAAAACTCCACCTATGTTGACTTCCCCGCCAACAGAGGTGGAGTTTTGTCACGTGATTCCCCGTACAGCTATTTGAGAGTGCCGTGTGCAAAAGCCAAGAGGAAGGAGCTCAGTGCCTTTTGCGAACTCTTTATATTGACTACACATGTGGCTTTGTGTTTGTGAAAATTTCGATGTAAACGTTTTAACACTTTCCACTCGACTGTCGGGTGACACCCGACATTACGAAATCGCCGAACAGAGAGTGCGGCACGCCGATGACGCCCTCTATAGCTCGCATGTCGGGCGCTCGCGATACATTTCTTTTCGTCGAATAGGTCAGGTGCCACTCGCCACGTCGATGACGCCTCTATAGCTTGCAAGACATTTCTTTTTCACCGAATAGAAAAAAAGAAACGTAATCGGCGTGTCGATTGTCACCCGCCGCGACAATGATGCCTCTATAGCTTGCATGTCGGCGCTCGTGAGACATTTCTTTCTCGCCGAATATCTCGCGTGCCGAATGTCGCCCTCCATGCTGATGACGCCTCTATAGCTCGCATGTCGGTGCTCGCAAGACATTTCTTTTTCGCTGAATAGGTCGAGTGTCATCCGCCAAGCCCATGATGCTTCTTTAGCTCATGTGTTGGGGCTTGTAAGACATTTCTTTTTCGTGGAATATCGCGCATGTCGGGTGTCACCCTACACGCCGATAATGCCTCTATACCTTGTATGTCAGGGCTGGATAGCCAAAGCTGAGCTTTCACTGCTAAGTTGTGACCTCTACTGCAGAAAAAAAAAAAAAAAATGAGTGCTGGGTGAGTATGGGTAAAAAGTTATTCGAGTGGAAAGGGTTAATTTAGATTAAAACGAAATGAAACGTATAACAGTGAAACAGCTATGACAACAAAAAGAACAAAGTCAGATAATACTTATTGTCAGTGTATCGCAATATGTATAGTAAAATATGGCCTTTTTATGAAGCATCTTAAAAGCATCTAAAGTTTTGCCGAATCACATTTTGTAAGCCGTGTAGCTGCGATTTTAGCCTAGCGCATGGCGGCCATGATTATTGTAGGCATCATGCGGAGAGCAAGAAACATAAATATTATGTCAAGAGACGAAATGGAGATTTGAGTAAAATTAAGGTAACCAAAAAACTTCTGACAGCTTATTATATAAAGAATCCTGGAAAAAATATCAAGAGCGGATTAGTGCTGCAAAAATGCAGCAAAATAAGCGAAAAGGAGAAGAAGAAATTGAATTTTCACAATGTGATTTGAAACTGGAAGAAGCTGAACTTTTGCAGCAGTTGGATTCCTCTCTTAAAATGTTAAACAATGCTGAGATGAACGTTGAATGTGGCATAAAAAAAGAGACATGAGTGCAATAGAAAGTGGACAGGTACTATTAAAAGAAGCAAAACAAAACATTACTAATTATCTTAAAAAATTAGAAAAAAAAATAGAAGTGAGCAATTAAATATTGAGAAAAGCAGCAAAAAATTTAAAAAATGAAACATTTTCTGTAAAATAATTATTAATAATAGAATCCTGCTGTGGTTACAGATTTTTTGATCTATTTGAAAACTAAAATCTTTGCATATGTGTATGTGTATTTCAATGCAAGATGTTTTAAATTTGCGTAGGGTGCATCTAGTTCCAAAACATTTTTTGCTTAAGAGTTTGTTCTATCTACTAATATTTTACCTGCTCCGAAAAAATGTTTTCTTACACCAAAAATGTATTTTATCTTCTCCAAAAATGCATTTTGTTGCTCCAAAATTGTATTTCACCTGCTCCAAAAACACATTTTGCTGTTCCAAAAATGTATTTTACCTACTCCAAAAATGTATTTCACCTGCTCCAAAAACGCATTTTGCTGCTCCAAAAATGTATTTTACCTGCTCCAAAAATGCATTTTGCTTCTCCAAAAATGATTTTGCAACGTTCCATCACTGTTGTACTAAACTAGACTTATTTTTAAAGCTTGTCTGTTCTGCCTTTTAAAGACAAATTACTGAAGAGTGGTGTTCCCTATCCAAAAATCACTAAGAATCAATATGTAAAATTTTAAGCTGTACAAATTTGCTCCAGTAGTTATTTTTCATAGGAATCCTAGGTTTTAGGGGTAAGTTGAAAAAATAGTCGTCCGACAGCCATTTTCTCAAAACGGCAGAAAACAGTGTATAATATTTGCAGAAAGAATGAAAAAGCCATCAATTTTATTCCTGGGTATGATAGAACATATCTCTAGGCTCATTTTAAAAATATATACCTTAAGATTATACCTTTCCCTCTCACTGATAATTCAGTTTTTAGTAACCCATGTTTTCTGCAGAAAAAAATTTAAGGCTAAGAAAATTTTATTAATTTTTTAGTGGACTAAAAGATACATTTAGTGTTCACATATTTTTTTCTGAAATCCTAAGGCTTTCATTGACAAGATTGTAAAATTTCAAAGAGATTAAATGATCTGTGAGTGAGGTGGAATTTTTTTTTGTAAGCAAGTGCAGCTTGCACAGAAGGACTCGGAAACAGTGAAAAACGAGAATTCACTGAAAGTCTGAAGGGCTGTAAAACTGAAACCAGAAGAGCTACATGGAAATAATTATATATGGTTACTTACAACCATGGAGGGATTGAGTATATACCAAGTTTAATCAAAGTCTGAGAACATGGGTGTCAAAACAATTTTTTTTTGTTTTTTTTATTTCTAATTTGCATAGCTGGAATTTATTTGAAACAGTATTAGAAATTCCAATTTATCATTAATTTATCATATTTTATTAGTTCATATTTTTTATATATAAAGGTATAATATCGTGATATATAAAAATATTTAAGTTGCAGTGAGTGTGTATGAAAATTTTTATGAATATATTTGTGTACAATAGTTTTAAAAAGTATAACCAGTTTGTCTGCACCCTCGTATAAGAAAAAGAAATTACCAATTTGTCCGCAACATTGTATAGCTTGCACCCAACAATTTTGTGCCGAATAAAAAGACACAGTTCGTGATGTGTGTCTTTTCTGTTTTAAAAAAAGGATTTAAAAATTTTCTGTTTAATCACGGGAAGTCCACTGTCATCTTTTTTCTTTTTACTGTGTTAAATGTATCACTAGTTCGCTTCTCTTTTCGCTTCAGCAAATTCACTTGAGTGTTTCTTCGACATTTTTCATTTGCCGTAGATTCATTAAATCACAACAAATCCTCTGTAGGGGGGGGGGAGGGGCATAAAAAGGTGCAATTAAAAATTAAAGTGACAATATATAGTGGAAGAGAGGAAATTTAAAAACCCAGTGCAAGGTTGACAATAAAGAATAAAATGGTGGATGGAAAAGTAAAATCCAAATCCTACTGATGAAACAAACAACAATAACAATCATTGCTTTTAAGAAAGTGGTAAAAACTGGAAATTTGGGAATTATTTATTAGTTTAATGCTATTAAAAACACTGTTTACAGTAGCTGAAAATTTGCAAATAAAAATCATATATCACTAAGCTGTTCTCTGGGATTCAGAGGTTAGCTCCACAAAGAAATACAAACTACCTGATAATTTTTACTTACTGTTGCCGTATCAGACTTCTCCATTTACAGACATCTTGACATACAACTCGGGCTTCATTCATATCCATCAGACGCCGTACACAAGATCTTCTATACTTCATACTCACTCGTAATCTTTTTCTCATGTAGACACTCCTGAATCTGATCTTCCCATGGATTCCTTGGCCTTCCTCTGCGTTTCCTTCCTGCCATTTGGGCTAAAAAATTTTTCTTAGTAAGCATCTCGTCACTCATTCTTTCAACATGGCCAAACCACCGAAGCATATTAGTCTCCACCTTGCTAACAACATTCTGTTTGCTTCACATTACACAACTGCAACAGTGTCCAACAGGAGCTGATAGTTGGTCCTCGTATCAACGATCAAAGGCAACTAACAAGCCATATAAACATGAAAAAGGACGAGGACTGCCTCTCAATATCATGCACTTAGTCAAACCTATATAGGAGAGACTAACCACTACGAAACGGCTTGTTCAGCAAGTGTCTCCATGGTAAAACTCAGAACAGCAATGAGAGTTTCCATTCCCTGATTTGGAGACGTTGTCCGAGGGAGACATTTGTGGGAACGGACACTTTCAGACTCCCTATTTATGATGCTGTATGCCACTTCAATGTTGGGGCAAAAGTAGAATTAGAAATTATTAAAAGATTGGGATTAAATCCAGGGAAATATATGATAAAAGAGGTGACGAATAGAGATGTACAACAGCGAGTCAATGACAAAGTACGGACTGCGTAAAGTAGAAGCGAAAGAGGCAGAGAGTGCTGCAAAAAAATAAAGACTGTGCAAACATGAATAAAGAAACCCCAGCTATTGCTACTGGGGCTTTCTAGTGCTGGTTCCTATTTTAGTTCAAGACTGATGGACTAAAAATTAATTTTATTTACCTTTCAATTTTTACATCTGTGTTTGAGACACTTCATTTTTCCTGTATGAGAAAGGACAGCAAACATAACTTTGATTACGATTGCCCAAATTTCAAAATGTGAAATGATTTAGAATGGTAAGGAATGTTTTAAGGGAATGTGTGTGTGTGTGTGTGTGTGTGTGTGTGTGTGTGTGTGTGTGTGTGTGAAGTAAAATCTGCCAGATTAAATAATAATAAGGTATTGTACGGCTCATCAAAGTTAACAATGGTAGCGAAAAAACAATGTTTTGCTATACGTGCGCATTGATTTTACTGTAAACAATCAACTATACATATGAACCCTATGATTCTAGTACAATACATACATACATACATATCACCAAGCTGTTCTCTGAGATTCAGAGGTTAGCTCCAAAAAGAAATACAAGCCACCAGATATTTTTACTTACTGTTGTCATATCAAACTTCTCCATTTACAGCGATTTTGACTACAACTCGGGCTTCACTGATATCCATTACACGCCGTACACAAGATCTTTTATACTTCATACTCATAATCTTTTTCTCATGCAGACACTTCTGAATCTGATCCACCCATGTCTTCCTTGGCCTTCCTCTGCCTTTCCTTCCTGACACTTGGGCTAAAAAGATTTTCTTAGTAAACATATCATCATTAATTCTTTCAACATGGCCAAACCACCAAAGCATATTAATCTCCACCTTGCTAATGACATTTTGCTTCACATCACACAACTGCAACACATCTTCATTCCTCACACAATCAGACCGTGTCTTGTCAAAAAACCCTGTAAATAACGCATTTCTCCAGCCCACAAATGACTTCTGTGTTTCTTCTGTAGTATCAAGTTTTCACTACCACACATCAGAGTAGGAACAATTACACTTTCATACACAGCCATGCGGGACTCTCTAGAGAACCCATCATTCCTGTGAAAACTTCCCAAAGCAGCTATGACTTTCAATAAAGAATTCACTTGCCTACTAATTTCACCACCCAATTTGTTGTCTCTGTCATACATGCTTCCTAAATACACAAACTCACTTGCCTGGTCAATCACTTTGCCATTTGTACTTACATTACATTCAGTGCTACCAGTTCATCTCTCAAAGACCATAACTTTGGTTTTCCCCATATTTATACTCAGTTTGAACTTCATGCAAACTTCGTACATCCGGGACAACATACTCCGTAACTCACTTTTGCTCTCTGCCAACAGGACAGTGTCATCAGCATACAGCAATCTGCACACATGGATATCACCAAGACATAAACCACTATTATCTATTTTAGCATCATGCATGCACGCATCCATAAATATATTAAACAGCCATGGTGACATTACACAACCTTGTCTGACTCCTGCACCAATAGAAAACCATTTTGATAAAACAACATTCACTCGTACATAAGCTGTACTACCATCATACATGGCTTTTACACTATTAAGTAGATTCCCAGTAACACCATATTCATTCAATACCTTCCACAAAAGTGTCCTATTTACTCAGTCGTAAGCTTTCTCTAAATCTATGAAGGCAGCAAAAACTTTCTTACCAACAGCCAGATACCTTTCAATCATCATGCGTAATGCAAAAATTTGATTAGTGCAGCCTTTACCAGGCATAAAACCACTCTGAACATCCCACACTTTCAATGATGTAAGACCCCGTACTTTTTCAATAACAACCTTACCAAACACTTTCTCTGGCACACTCAGTAGGCTAATACCACGATAGTTCTTGCATTCAGTCTGATCACCCTTTCCCTTATACAAGGGAACAATAATAGCATCCTTCCAATCCCGAGGGACCATTCCTAACTCCCAGCACAACTGGCAAATTTCAGTTAACCAGTCAATTATAGAGTCACCACCATACTTCAACATCTCTGCAGTTATGCCATCAACTCCTGGAGCCATATCATTCTGAAGAGATTTTAGAGCTTTACACACTTCTTCTCTTGAGATCCCTCCTGTGCTTTCATCCCTCATTGTGACATCATCTGCATCTGTCTCAGAATCATTTTTGCTCTCCTGATCTAATAACTCACAGAAGTATTCACCCCATCTGTCACTTAACTCATTGGGCTCCCATATCATTTCCCCAATCTCATTCTTCACACAACTTACAACTTTGTTTCCCCTATTTTTCCTGAGTCTCATATACTTCCAGAAGGACTTTCTATCTTTCCAAAAAGCCAGTTCATGCCTTTCCACTTTCACCTTCCTATGTATTGCCTTACTGTGGCAAACCAGCTTAGCAGCTTCACGTTTCTTACAGCGATATTCATCCACAGAGACTACCTTGCAACATCCCCAAATAGGCTTCCTTCTTTTTCTTTACTGCCTCATCAATCTCACTATTCCACCAAGCATCACCTCTATTGTTACCCACTATTGTGGTGCCACAGACCTCTTTAGCAGCAGTGACAACACAGTTCTTAAAACATTCCCACTTCTTTTCTGCATCTCTCTCACAAGATTTCAGATCCTTAAGTCGTTCTCTGAGTAAGTCAGAATACCGCTGATGATCTTCAAGGAGCCTATCAACCTTTATTCTTTCTATCCTGGGTCTCTTCCTATTCTTTTTCCTCCAACCAACATTAAGTTTCACTCGTGACACTACCAAGTAATGATCAGAACCAACATCCGCACCTATCATCACACGGGTGTCAACAAGTAATTGTTTCAAACGCTGATCGTAAACAACAAAATCTATCACACTCTTTTGACCAAGAGTACGATTTTCCCAAGTATATGTGTGTATATACTTGTGGTTGAAAAATGTATTAGATACACACAAACCATTCTCAATGCAGAGTTCAATTAATCTTTCACCATTATCATTCACACAAGGATCATTAAACTTACCCAGAACATTGTCAGAAATTGCATTCTGTACACCTACTCTAGCATTGAAATTCCCTGCTATTATAACTTTTTCTTTAGCACCAAACTGGCTCAAAACAGCTTTTAGCTCATTCCAGAAATCTTCCTTCTTATCAGAAGGTTCTGAGTCACAAGGAGCATACACTACAACAATTACAATTCTCTGAAGTTTCACTTTCAAACGAATCCAGAGAATTCTCTCACTTATGCAACTATAGTGAATCAAGTTGTTCTTCATCTTTTCACTTAAAATCACACCTACAGCAGCCTGTCCTCTCATATTATCCAATACTCCAGACCACACACTCACCTTGCCATTCACTTCTTCTACCCCAATTTCCTTCTTTTTGGTTTCACATACACACAGCACATCCAGTCTATACTTATTCATCTCCTCAATCACCTCACTCATCTTGCCATTTATACCTCTAGTATTCCATACACCAATCTTACATTCACTCAGCCGAGATCTCTTTCTCATACGCCGTTTAGAAAGTCGAGGTCGATTCCGTGGTGGACCGTCCTTCTCAAGTGTGGTAGGTCCACCATATCCCACACTTGAGTCATTCTTAATATTTCTTTTTGTCTTTTTAATCAGGTAAGTACATCAGTGTGGGGGATTAGCCCACAGCTGAAGGTTCCAGTTGGTCATTCAACCTAAGGATTCTGGAACAAAACCCAGTGAGTTGGGGTCTTTTCGCCAATGTCACACAGAACTAGCTTGCACCTCTCCAAGATTCACAGAGGCCTAGTTGCTGTTGTGTGTGCCATTGTTACCACGGAGCGCCCCGAGGAGGCAAACCCATCGCTCACTACGACCGCCCGCTTAATCAGCACCCAATATAATATTTTCTTTTACAATTGATAACAATAGGAATGATTACTAAGTTTTCTGACCTTCTCAAAGGTGATGGTTTACGGATTGCATTAATTAGCAACACTAAACAAACCTTTCATATCAGCTGACACAGCAACTGATCTGAAATAAGAAAATTAAACAATAATCCTGAAAATAATAAATGTCTGTATGTAAATAGCTTTCCACCTGTAAAGAATAACTACAGAATAGACCAACATTATTCATACTATAGAAAAAAATAATAATAGAGAAACAAAATATAACATACTTAGCTTCTGATTAATATTGTGACGATCCCCCCTCCCTCACATAATTAATTGGCGAGAGGCGTGGTTAATTAACGGTAACTGAAACTTGATTGGGGATTTTAATTAACAGAGAGTTATAATTTTAAACACTTGCGAGGGCGGTATGAAGAAAAGATCTTCTAGCACTTTGAATTCAAGTGGCGAGTTGCAGGTGTTTGCCACAAGAACAAAGAGCCCATAAACGGAAATGGGACGGGTCAGAGTTTAAAAGCTATTTCCCATGACTCAAAAGTGTTTGGACGGCAAAAGCATTTGAAGCTTTTGTCTGTGCCGCGCGTTAAACAATGGGAAAGCTCTTAGACTTGAAGAGTGGTTTATAATAAAAATGTCGCGGTTTCAAGTGTTGGAATTCACCGTTTACCAATTTCTTGGAGAGGGAGATTGTTGTTGAAGACAGATCCCGTTTGATATCCGAGAGAACTGGGCCTCGATTTTTCCTTGTGCTAGAAAATGCTTGCCGTCCGTCTGCATGCTCTTACAATTTTGAGCATAAGAAGGGAATCCAGCTGAAAGCATAAGCTGATGAATAATAAGCACCAGATCTGCCTGGAAACTTTCATCATCTCGCCGAAGCATCGACACCTGTCGTAAGGAGCGATTTCAGGTGGAAAGCCGACAGAGACATAATAATTAGGGAATATCCTCGCTCAACCAGAGAGAGAGAGAGCAAAGAGGTGAAACGCCTGACACCAGGAACCACGGAGGAGCCGAACCTCCCTGCAGAGCCTCTTCGCAAAGAAAGCGGGGAGAGAACTTTTTGTGTGTGTGACTGATTACGTATCTCCAGTGACCGGGGAACGACATCGCTTTATCCACAGCTAAGCAGGAGCGGTGATGGAAGTTAAGATCAATCTACCCGTAGTGCCAACATATTAGTGAAGCGAGTGAGTGTTTGTGTTGTTTGTGTCATCATACTGTGGATACTCAAGGACCTATGTAAGTACTTTTTACCAGTATTCTTTGCGGCTCATTGTGATCGAACAGACTTTTCGTTAGGACATATTTTCTGAAACACCGATGAGGGCCAAAGCTGGCCGGAAATTATAGCTTTGTAATTAGATGAAGAATCCGGTGTAATTTATGCATGTATCCATTAAATCCCTGTTTTAATTGTTATACTGTGCCTCCATTGGTTTATTGGTGTACTGTGTCGGCTAATTGGCTAACGAGGTATTGGCGGATCCAGTGATTCGAATCGCAGTCCGGAAGCGATTGGGCATCCTGACAACTAAGGCCCAAAGGACGCGACAAAAGTGGTGATCAGCAGTGGGATCCGTATTGCATACCTCAGAAACACAGTACAACCGGAGCACAGTATTTATGCCAACTTTTGCAACTTGCATAATAAGTTGAGCTCAAAGTTTCAAAAAATGGAAGGGATTACAAAAATATTAGATGAACTGAGAAATGGACTGAAAACTGCCAAAGAAAGTTTTGAGCAGCTGCTCAAACAGTAACAAGAAAGTTTTGAGCAAAGCTTTACAACAGCAGAAAGAAAGTCTTGAGCAGCAGACGGGCAGCATAAATCAGCTGATAGCTAGAATTGGGAGGTATGAGGGAAAATTTGATAAAAGAATAGAAGATACTAACTTGCATATCGATCAGTTGGAAATTGGGCAGGCAAAGTGCGTAGACCAAATAGAACAATGTACCCAAAATTTAGAGAGCGTTCGTAACTTGTGCGAGACTCAATGTAGAAATGTAAAGGAAAAACTTTCTGGGGAATTTAATGGTACTAAGTTAGAACAAACTAAATTTTATAGGGATATTGAGAAAAGGGTACAACATTGTGAGGCAATAATAAGTTTGTCGGAATTTAAGTCACCGGGAGTGATGAGCGAAGCTTTGAGTAGGCCGACCCGAATTAAACCAGGCGCGTTTGACGGAAAGACTAGCTGGGGAGTATACAGGACCCAGTTCGAAATGGTTTCGAGTGTGAATGGCTGGAGCGAAAGGGAGAAAGCATGCGCGCTTGCGGCATCATTGAGGGATGCAGCTGCTGATATCCTACAAACTTTGTCAGAAGAGAGCCGTTTAAAATATTCCTGTCTCGTCGCTGCCCTGGAACTCAGATTTGGGGAGGAACATTTAAAGCAACTCAGTGTTCTTCATTTGAAAAATCGCAGGCAGGAGGTCAACGAGTCACTTCAAGAGCTCACGACCGACATCGATCGGATGACAAGACTTGCGTATGGGCAATGTACGTCGGATGTACAGGACACGATGGCGCAGCAACATTTTGTGGAAGTGATTTCTGATCCAGACATTCAGCATTCAGTGCAAATGGCGGATTGTGACTCACTTAAGTCAGCCGTCTTGCATGCAATGAAATTTGACTCTTCGCGTCATTCTAGGAGTTCTAGAAAAACAGTTCGTATGGCGACTGTAGCAGAAAGTCCGATCAATGCATCAGTCGAAACTAAACTCGAAGAGCTTTGGGATCTCCTTCGCAGAGATGTTAAACATCATTCTGTTACATCTCCTGGCCGGGGAAGAAGTGATACGCCGTCTAGAAAAATTTAGTGCTGGTATTGTAGATTGAGAGGGCATCGCAGTTTTGAATGTAGAAAACGGTTGAGAGAGGAAAAAAGTCGAAGGAACAGGCTTCGGAAACCCTCAGAAGTCAGTTTTGAGGGGCGAGAACTGACACAGCAAAAGCAGCCCCGCACGGTGAACAGGTCACAGGTCTTTCTGGGGATTACAGTGGTTTAAGAGTTGAGGGGATGATAAATAAAACTAAATGCCAATTTGTGCTGGATACTGGGACGGATGTTACATTACTCCGTCCGGATTTTTTCGAGCAAATTAAGGAACCTGCAGATTGTTTGAAGAGTGAGCAACGGGTTGAGATTCAAACTGTGAATGGTGATGGTTTAGTTGCTCTTGGAACCGCATGCGTCGATATACGAATTGGAAATGAATGCTGCAGACACACGGCAGTGATTGCTGATATCGTTGAAGAATGCATCCTGGGTCTCGATTTTCTTAGTGAGAACGGATGTGTTTTGGACCTTAAGAATGGAACCCTGAAGACGGAACATGAGGAAATGGTTCTCATGAGGAGTCAACATGGGCACCTGAGGTCGCAAAGGGTCACAGTTCTCGCAAAAGAAAAGTGTGTTTTACCAGCAAAAAGTGAAACAATTCTGGCAGGATGTTTGCCTGAGCTTTCACTAGAATTTCCGATGGCAGTATGCGAAATGTCCGAAATTTGCCTGTTACCGAAAAATGTACTTGTAATGAGAGCGTTGGTAAAAACAGCACATTGCATCCCCGTAAGAATAGTTAACCTGGGTGACGTCGATGTGAAGATAAAGGAAGGGTTAGAACTTTGCTCCTTGAATCCTGTAATTTCGGCGCATAGCAGCAGAGTGAGGATCCCACCTGACTCGCGCGTGGGAGGGAGCAAGCGAGCGAGCGGCGAGGTGCCGGAGCATTTGCGTGACCTCGCAAGGGAGGCAACAGCGAGCCTGAGTACGTATCAGTTTGGAGAGTGGACCGAGATGATATGCGAATTTGCCTATGTTTTTTTCGCAGGTGAGGATGATTATGGACGAACTAATGTCGTTTTCCATAAAATAGATACGGAAAATAGTGCTCCAATTAAGCAACCGCCTAGATGTTTACCTTTAGCTAAACGAGCAGAAGTGGAAGAGATGTTAAGAAATATGGAGAAGCAAGAAGTTATAGAACCTTCATTTAGCCCGTGGGCATCTCCTGTTGTTTTAGTCTCTAAGCCTGACGGTACGACTAGATTTTGTTTAGACTACAGGAAGCTCAATGAAGTAACTCGTAAGGATTCCTATCCACTACCTAGGATAGATGACACTTTGGATCATTTGGCTGGATCTGAGTGGTTCTCAACGCTCGATCTAAAAAGTGGCTATTGGCAGGTGGGTATGCATCCAGATGATAAGGAGAAAACTGCCTTCACGACAGGTAACGGTTTGTGGCAATTTCGGGTAATGCCCTTTGGATTTTGTAATGCGCCCGCCACATTTGAACGTTTAATGGAAACTGTTCTTCGAGGTTTACCGTTTGACATCTGCATGGTTTATCTGGATGACATAATTATGTGTGGTACTACTTTTGCTAAGCATTTGGATAATTTGAGAGTCGCTTTCACTAGGATCCGTGAAGCTGGATTAAAATTGAATCCGAAAAATTGTAGATTTTTGCAAAAGGAAGTGAAGTACCTCGGACATGTAATTTCTGCAGATGGCATAGGGACAGATCCTGAAAAGATTGTGGCAGTTAAAGAATGGCCACCGCCGATGAATGTTCGGGAGGTGAGAAGTTTCCTTGGGTTATGTTCCTATTACCGGAATTTTATCGGAGGTTTTCCGCAGATAGCCCGACCATTGCATCGGTTAACTGAGGCGAAAGTTCCCTTTGAGTGGAATGAAGAGTGTCAACGAGCCTTCGTGACACTAAAGGAAGCTCTGATATCAGCGCCGGTATTGGCTTATCCCAAAGCGGAATTATCATTCTTCCTGGATGTCGATGCTAGTGAAACTGGAGTAGGTGGAGTTTTATCTCAGGTTCAGAATGAACAGGAAAAAGTCATAGCGTACTTTAGTAAATCTCTTTCTAAGCCGGAACGGAACTACTGTGTTACTAGAAAATAATTATTGGCTATGGTAAAAGGTATAGAACATTTCCATCATTATTTGTTCGGTAGAAAATTCTTGTTGCGAACCAATCCTGGCACTTTGTGTTGGTTGTTTAATTTTAGAAATCCGGAGGGACAGGTAGCCAGGTGGATAGAACATTTACAAACTTATGATTTCCAGGTACAACATCGGAAGGGGAATGCACATAAGAATGCGGATGCTTTGTCGAGAAGACCCTGTCCGCTGCAATGCAAATCCTGCCTACGCGCAGAGAGCAATGATGTGCAGCCGGGTACCCAAGCGGTGCGCCAGGCGATAATTCCTCCGACCCCGACTGTACGAGATCCGCTGAGTCCAGATGAGATGCAAAAAGCGCAGGAAGCGGACGAAGATGTTGGACGTCTGGTACGATGGAAGCAAGAGTCTTCCGACCGTCCTGCGCGGGCGATTGTTGCAGTGTACGGACAGATTTTGAAAAGTTATTGGGCGCAATGGGATTCTCTTGTGGTTAGAGATGGAATTTTGTACAGAGAATTGGAAAATTCTAGGAATGATTCGCGACAAATTCAATTGGTGGTTCCAAGATCTTTGGTGAAAGATGTTTTGAAACAAATGCATGATAGCCCGACTGGTGGACATTTTGGTGTCAGAAAAACTCTCGCGAAAGTCCGGGAACGATTTTACTGGGTAAATTGTAGGACGGATGTAGAGGATTGGTGCAGACAGTGTCACTTATGCGCGTCCAAGAAGGGCCCAATGACACAATGTCGTGGCCGAATGCAAGTGTATAATGTGGGAGCACCGCTCGAAAGGGTAGCCATTGATGTAATGGGACCATTTCCCAAGTCAGAGGATGGCAACAGATATTTGTTGGGGGTTATGGATGATTTCACCAAATGGTCGGAGGTCTTTCCTATGGAAAATCAGGAAGCAGTTGCTGTTGCCAAAATTCTTGTCAGTAGATTGGTGAGCTCTCATGGGGTTCCTCTTGAATTGCATTCCGACCAGGGGCGGAACTTTGAGTCTAAAGTGTTCCAAGAAATGTGTAATTTACTCATCATTAAAAAGACTCGAACTACGCCACTTCATCCTCAGAGTGACGGCATGTGTGAAAGGTTCATACGCACCTTGGGACAGCAGCTTTCATTATTTGTTAGTGATAACCAGAAAGATTGGGACAGGTTTGTTCTGCTATTTTTGTTGGCGTACCGAGCTGCGGTGCATGAAACCACAGGGAATACCCCGAGTATGATGTTGTATGGGCGAGAATTACGTCTCCCCTGTGATTTGGTGTTTGGAAGGCCGGAACCAATTGCCCAGGATTCTAGCACGTATGTCACAGAGCTTACCAGAAGATTGGAGAAGGTACATAGTTTTGCTAGGAGGAATATTCGGATAGCTACTGAACGAATGAAGACTAGATGACGTGCAGGCTGCGGAGAAAGTGTTTAAGGAGGAAGACTTAGTCTGGCTCTATAACCCACGTAGGCGAAAGGGTCTATAACCCACGTAGGCGAAAGGGAAAGTCATCCAAATTGCAGCGCCCGTGGGAAGGTCCTTATGTAGTAAAGAAAAGAATAAAAGATGTTCTTTACAAGGTTCAGTACAATAATAGACCAGTTAGAGTTATACACCTCAATAGGCTTAGACCGTATAGGGCAGGAAATACAGGATCATAAACATTTGAAGGGTGAGTGTCTCAGGTGATTGGTTACTTTCCCATTTGTTGACTTAGTGATGTGAAAGGGTGAGAAGCGGAGAGCCTGAGAACATGGAATGAGTTTGTTGGTTGTAATAATTTTGTATAGTGTACTCGGTGTTGTGTTCTATTGGTGGAAATATTTTAATATTGCAATATGTCGTGTGCCGTGGTAGTGGAACTGTATAATGTAAATTAATTATGTAGTGTCGTATTTGTGTACTGCCCTGGGGCGTGGCAGTGTAAATAATTATACAGGTATGCATGGAATGTGGGCGTTCCCTAAGATTCGTTAGAAAAGGGGATGTGCCCGGGGGAACTCCAAAGACCAATTCAAGGTGTTTGTTTTGAGAAGGGTAGAGACTATGATAGGCACCAAGGAAGACGGGTACTGATGAGTTCTTATCTAGGGTAGGCAGTTCCGGGTGGTGGAATTGCTGCGAATCACAGGTAGCTTATATGCACTCGGGACGAGTTGTATTTCAAGAAGGGGGCGATGTGACGACCCCCCTCGCATAATTAATTGGCGAGAGGCGTGGTTAATTAATGGTAATTGAAACTTGATTGGGGCTTTTAATTAACAGAGAGTTATAATTTTAAACGCTTGCGAGGGGCGGTATATTAAGAAAAGATCTTCTAGCACTTTGAATTCAAGTGGCGAGTTGCAGGTGTTTGCCACAAGAACAAAGAGCCCATAAACGGAAATGGGACGGGTCAGAGTTTAAAAGCTATTTCCCATGACTCAAAAGTGTTTGGACGGCAAAAGCGTTTGAAGCTTTTGTCTGTGCCGCGCGTTAAACAATGGGAAAGCTCTTAGACTTGAAGAGTGGTTTATAATAAAAATGTCGCGGTTTCAAGTGTTGGAATTCACCGTTTACCAATTTCTTGGAGAGGGGAGATAGTTGTTGAAGACAGATCCCGTTTGATATCCGAGAGAACTGGGCCTCGATTTTTCCTCGTGCTGGAAAATGCTTGCCGTCCGTCTGCCTGCTCTTACAATTTTGAGCATAAGAAGGGAATCCAGCTGAAAGCATAAGCTGATGAATAATAAGCACCAGATCTGCCTGGAAACTTTCATCATCTCGCCGAAGCATCGACACCTGTCGTAAGGAGCGATTTCAGGTGGAAAGCCGACAGAGACATAATAATTAGGGAATATCCTCGCTCAACCAGAGAGAGAGAGCAAAGAGGTGAAACGCCTGACACCAGGAACCACGGAGGAGCCGAACCTCCCTGCAGAGCCTCTTCGCAAAGAAAGCGGGGAGAGAACTTTTTGTGTGTGTGACTGATTACGTATCTCCAGTGACCGGGGAACGACATCGCTTTATCCACAGCTAAGCAGGAGCGGTGATGGAAGTTAAGATCAAACTACCCATAGTGCCAACATATTAGTGAAGCGAGTGAGTGTTTGTGTTGTTTGTGTTGTTTGTGTCATCATACTGTGGATACTCAAGGACCTATGTAAGTACTTTTTACCAGTATTCTTTGCGGCTCATTGTGATCGAACAGACTTTTCGTTAGGACATATTTTCTGAAACACCGATGAGGGCCAAAGCTGGCCGGAAATTATAGCTTTGTAATTAGATGAAGAATCCGGTGTAATTTATGCATGTATCCATTAAATCCCTGTTTTAATTGTTATACTGTGCCTCCATTGGTTTATTGGTGTACTGTGTCAGCTAATTGGCTAACGAGGTATTGGCGGATCCAGTGATTCGAATCGCAGTCCGGAAGTGATTGTGCATCCTGACAACTAAGGCCCAAAGGACGCAACAATATATTATCTTAAAATAAAATTTGCCTAAGATATTTGTGTGCAGCATGTAAATTGCAATGGTTTTTGACTGTTTATAAAGATTGCCTAAAATTAAACAATGGTGCAGATAATAAAGTATTTTTGCTTTGTTTTTTTACTAGAACCTCAAAAACAGGTTGAAATTTTCATAGTTTTCAAATATCTTCAATTTCTGAGTTTTTCTGCAAAATAGCCACATTTAAAATAATGTAATCTCAGGGGTTTTAGCCAGAAACAAAACTACAAATCTACATGAAATTTTGATCCATGTTGTGATCTTAAAAATGTGTAAACTTGAAACAAGTTTTGTGGCTTTCTCTACCCCAAGCCTGTTTCGTAACTTATTCCAAAGTAGTTGAAACATGGAGAAAATTCTTTAAATGGAGGCAGATGAAACTGGTGCTGAATGTAGGCATACAAAAAAGTTACAAAATCCTAGAGGTCATTTTGAATTTTAACCATTTTCAGGCTTTTTTGTCATGATTTGCCTCCATTTTATTGAAGAAAACTGACTGATGACACTTTCTTTTATCACTGATGTTGAATAATAGTCTGTGTCATTAATTTTGAAAGCCTACACCAGGCAAATAATCAGGGTGAAATTTTGATATCCACTCTTCTGCAAAACTCTCCTGTTCTTGGTTAAGTTTCTGACCACTGTATTTTGGATCCATGAATTTTGCTAGGAAATGTGGTGCAAGAATTGTTTGTTCAAACCTTTTTTGAAAATCTAGATGGTAGGGCTGCAGGATTTCTTCTTGTAATAAATCCAGCCATATTTCAACAGCAACTGAAACAGATATTGTGTCTCTCTGAAGTGTGTGCAGTGCGCTGGCAACCATGGACAATTGCTTTTTCAGATTCATAGCTTCACGGTAAATGCCCATGTTATCCAAGATTTTTGAAATAGATTATCAAATTCCTCAATATGAACTAACAATATTTCTTTGCATTTGTGATAATTGGCCACAAATGTTTTAACACAGTCAGGGTGAGAGTTCCATCTTGTTTTGTTAGGTAGTTGTGGTATTAAGCCTTGCTTTTCTTTTAACCATCCATGTGGTTGATGTACGCTTTATGAAAATATTTTTAGTGTTGTCCCAAGATTTTTTTTACAACTGGATGGCAAGAAATTTTAGCTTGATGGTACTTTAACGACACCTTTCAGTTTCTCAATCAAGAAAGAAAAAAGATGTTGTTTGGCTTAACAAAATTATATTTATTAAACATCTTTAGCAGTGTAGCCGGCATTTAATGTAACATAACATGATAAACAACATTACAAAATTGTACATAAATGATAAACAAATGAGTGCTTACTGATAAATCATATTCAACTCAGATTTCAGCCAGTTTTCATCAATATTTATGGTGTATGTGGGAATAAGTTTTCCACTCTTACTACCATGTGTGTTGTGAAAATGTTCATTAAAGGAAATTTAGCTTGGCGGCAGAGAAAATTAGCTGGGTGGGCTGCCCAGTAAAAAGGCTCTAGAGAAAATACTCTATTTTTGCACCTTCACAACTGCTTTAAAATGGTCTTAGGGGAAAAAATTTTTCAACCAAATTTAACAGATGTGCTGAGCATCCATTTGTTATGAGAGTTGGATATTTTTTATTTAAAAATTTTCACATTTTTATCATGTTTTTGTTTTGTCAGTTACAACAGCAAAAACAGGTTTTCCAAATTTTTTTCATATTCCTTTATGGCTTCCTCTAATTTAGAAGCACAATATTTTGCTGTTTTCTTTTCTGATCCAGTATCATCAGCATACAGCAAAAATCTTTCTGTTCCGGTATGGACACTAATAGCTTGGGCTGGCTCATTCTTCACACTGGACCAGCCGTCTATAGTTAGAGTCAGACTGCCTAATTTTATTTTTTCTGAAAGCTGAGATTCAATTTCTTTTGCTGCAGTACCTAACAGTTTTCCACGAGTGGCTTTCGCTGAGGGTGGTTGATAATCAGGTCTCAGTGTTTTGATCATAATTTAAAACTGATCCAATTCTGCAGCATTGAATGGTATGCTAACAGCATAAAAAAAATCAGCCACTGTTTTATGAAGAGATTCATTTTGCCCTTTTGTGGTTTTAAGGCAGAATTTACTCATTAATTGTTGCTTCTTTGTTTTTCCAACAGTCCTAGAAAACACCCAATACCCCCCAACCCAAGTGGACAGGTTTTTTTTTCAAAAGCCTGGGTTTTTAAAACCCTGGCACCAGCTTCATCTGCCTCCATTGAGAAAATTTTCTCTACATTTCAACTATTTTGGAATAAGTTACGAAATAAGGTTGGGGTAGACAAAGCCACAAAACTTTGAAGTTCATACATTTTTAAGATCACAGCATGGATCAAAATTTCCTGTAGATTTGTAGTTTTCTTTCTGGCTAAAACTCCTGAGATTACATTATTTTAAATGTGGCTGTTTTGCAGAAAAATTCGGAGGTTTGAAAATATTTGAAAATTGTGTGGATCACAAAAATATGATAATTAATTTCAGCCTGCGTTTTGATGTTCTAGTAAAAAACAAAGCAAAAATACTTTATCATCTGTACCATTGTTTAATTTTTAGGCAATCTTTGTAAATAGTCAAAAACCATTGCAGTTTACATGCCCCACACAAATATCTCAGGCAAATTTTATAATATATATAAACACAGATCAGTCTGTCTCTCTGAAACGCTTGATATCACAGCAACATCTGCATTGTTGCACCATCACTTATCGAACAATTCGTGTGTGCTCTCGCGATGTCAAAATGATTGCCTGCTATTATATAATAGCACGCAATTACTTTTAGATGTCAAGGTGATCGCGTGCTAATTTAAAAACATTGGATTATCAATGACTCATTCTATTTATCCAATCTACAAAATTCGAATTAAAATCTTAATATCGCGGTGAGTTGCGTTTATATATTAATTTAATTTAGCACAATTCGAATATTAATTTGTGTGCTTTAATTATTTTTTACTTTTTTAATTTAATTAAGTTCCCGAGTTTAGTGCTGATTATATTATACATTTTGCAAAATATCGATCTATCTAAATGCTGTAACCTACAATAAAAACTGAAATCTTGAGATGTCAAAGTGAACAAGATTGCATCTAAAGCAGATCCCAATAGCACATTGTCAAGAATTTAGATAGTTCCGATTTGTAATACCAGATGTGTGTGTGTCGCATTGTTTTATAGAAAAAGCTTCAGTATGAAGTTTCAAACTAACCGTCGAATAGGAAAGTTTAAAACAAGCCGTGGAGGGAATAAGAAGTGTGCCGGAGAAAAAGTCATTTAACGCAAAAGATCAAAGAAAAAGTTAAGGTAAGTTTACACGAAAGCAACTTTCTGAGTTTAGTGCTGGTTATATTACACACTTTGCAAAATATCAATCTATCTAAACGCTCTAATCTACAATTGTTAAACAACAAATATTTTACACAATGTTATTACCGCGAGGTTTTTTTAAAAAATGAAAATAAGTAGCATATAATTTTTAGTTCTGACATGAATGAGTTCTTACTATATAAGATTTTATTACGTTTCCTTACAGAAATCGGGCATCTATTTGATTTGTTTTCAATCTGCTTCAATTAAAATGTTCACTCCATCACAGGACGGGCAACATCCCCTGTATATTAATATTTATTTAAAGCTTAAAAACAACTGTCCTAGGACGAGCTATACGCTAGTTTAAAGATAATATTTTAGTTAGAAGCCAAGTATGTTACATTCTATTTTTTTCCCCTATAGTATGAATAAATAATGTTGGTCTATAGATAATTCTATAGTTATTCTTTATAGGTGGAAAGCTATTTATATGCAGCCATTTATAATTTTCAGGATTATTGGTTTAATTTCCTTATTTCAGATCAGTTGCTTTGTCAGCTGATCTGAAAGGTTTGTTTTGTGTTCTAAATAATAAAATTGGTAAACTATCACCTTTGAAAAGAAGGTAAGAAAGAGAACCTAGTCATCATTCCTATTGTTATTAATTGTAAAAGAAAATATTATATTGGGTGCTGATTTAATTTAGAATATTCTATTGTAGAAGCAAAAATGAAATCCAATTTTGAAAAAACCCAGGCGGGTTTTTTGTGTGGGTTTTTTCAACTGGGCCCAGCCAGAAAAACCTGCTGGGTTTTTTCGAGTTACCTGGCAGAGTCCCTTTCAAAGTATGGTAGAACTTGGATAATTTGAATTAGAAGGGGAAGAACATAAAATTCAAATTAACCAAAACTTAGAATTATTCCATCTCAATTCAGGCAGGGTGTGTGATTTGATCATCTCCAATTTTTTTGAAAAAATTATGGTAGCTATTCCTAATGGAGATATAAACTACTGCAACAGGATTTTCATGATTTTTTTTTTTTGCCTGAAAATAGTCAAAAAGTACAGCTGGCGAAAATCACATGAAACACCAAATTTGTAAATGTACACTGCTCCTTAACTATAACAGGTAGAAACTTGCTTTTTTTTTTTATTTTGAAGCTATTGAGTTGGCCTTTTTTTGAGTTCACAGCAATTGATCATAGGAATGTTGCCAGATGGCAAAAAAATCTATATTTAGTACAATAAATTTGAATTTTCCTCTGATTTGGGATTTTTTTTTAAAAAAAGAAAGACTTGTTTATTGGGTGAGTAAGTGTGGTAGGTAACCTGTACCCCTACTGCGGTTGTCTTAGCAGTAATTTTATTTTTAGCCTGTGATGCATGTAACTCATGATATTAATTTTTAAATTAAACAAAATTTTAAAAAATCAACATTTTTAAATTGCAATTTCTCAAAAACCCCATTTTTAAAACATCTTAAATTTTGCCCAATTAATGCCCCAATGGTAGGTTATTAACTGGGGGAATCAGATTACTGGATTTTTCCTTGGAATTTTCCTACAAATTTATGAAAATGCGCTTCTCTCCTGCCTGCACCTCGCATTATTATTTAAAAAAAAAAACAAAAAAAAAACAGAAATTGAAAGATATTTCTGATAAGTTCACCTGAGTATATATTCCAAATTGAAGCGTCAATCTAGATTTTAAAGTCATTTTTATGTTTTTTAATAATAAATATCACTTATGTACATGTTTAATTTTTTATTTAATCCATAATCTACACTCATACAACACATTATCTTGGCTGCAGTTAAGATTCAATTTCTATTTACCTAAGAAAAAGGGTCAAAAAACAAAATTACGAGTTTTACCATTGTAACTATAAATTATTCAAGCTGAGAAAAGCTGCTGGATTTTATTGATTTCCTTCTCATCAAAGGTATGAAGTCATTCAGAATGTCTGACAGGAGTTGTAGCATTCACCTTTAGAAGTGCATTTTTAAAGGGCACTGGACACTTGTCTCTCTTCTTGCCACATTCCTCTTCCACTGAAAACCTCTGGCTGGTCCATGAGGGTGCATGAAGGATACTGTTATGTCCTCAAGTTCTTTAGATGTTTGTAATCTGTCCCATCCACCAGTTATTTTCATAAATGCATCCTATAAATTCTACTTGAAAATCATTCACAGAAAATGGGCTCTTTTTTGTTCTTTTTGGCTTGAAAATTGCCCTGTTTGATGTGGATGCAGGACTGTTCTGGCCATTGATGGTTTATTTCCTTGTACAAGCCAGGAATGTCATGACTGTATCCCAACAACAGATTTTACTGTATCCCACTTTTCTGTTTTGCTGGTTCTGTAGGATTGAACTTCATCAGTTGTGAAGAGCACAGGTTTAGTCTTTGGGATCAAGGTAGACAGTTTCAACAAATGAAGGTGCTTCTTTTATAACTTGTGAAGCTTCTTTCTCCAAGTTGAATTTAGTTGCAAAATGTTTGCACAGGACATCCTCACCATCACATGCACTCCTGCCATGGCCTGTGGCTGAGAAGACAAACTTCCTCGTTACTTTTGGGTCCTCCTTCGTAAGTTCATGGAACCGATATTTGTTTTTGAAGTGGTTCGCTGCTTCATCTGAAATGCAAACAATTGTTTTAAATTCTTCCTAAGGATAAGTCTTAGCAATTTAACTTTTTATGAGCTGAAGAGCACACACAGCATATGCTGTGTCATGGCTTATATCATTGCATGCTAGTGTAATGTTGATAATGCTGTCTCATTAATATATTGTTATGCGCGTCGAATACATGAAGCAGCACTGTGAGGACTCCCCAACTTCAGCTCTTTGTTCATTGATGGAATATGTTGTTCTAGTTTAAAGAAAGACAACTGCATTAAACATGCAAAATCTGACATACACAGCTATGCCATTAATGAAAAGAACAAATCTAGATCAATCAAGATTTTTTTCATGAAAACCCCAATTGGTAGATTAATGACTTTGGTAAGTGATGATATAAAAAAGTGCGTCGGAAAATTAGTTGTCATCGCATTTGTCTTAGTAAAAGAAGAGATGGCTTTTAATAAATTTCCAAAATTAATAGAGTTAGGAGAACATAATGGAGTAGATCCAGAACCTACAATACAGTCATGAAATGTGAATTATTTACAGAGTAGAGTGCATAGAAGACATTTAAAACAATCTGAAAAATTATTTAAAAAATATTACTTATTACACTATTTGTTGTGATGGTTCCACTTGACAGCACTACTGAAAAAAAAACTTTTTTTGACCTACGTGGACCAGCACTACTGAAAAAAAAAAATTTTTTTTTTTATCTACGTGGACCACAGTTGTAATGGGATGTGTAAATTTAAAAAAATAACAGATTTAAAAAGTGGAAAAGCTAGTGGCATTCTCGATGCAATAAAAGAAATTCCGGACTGTTTTGTCATTGGTGATGTTGAAGAGAAACTTGTGGATTTTCTAACTGATCGGTGCATCAATAAATTTAGGTCCCAAAAAGGGGGTTGCCACTGAATTACAGAAGACTTGCCCATAGTTGCTCACAGTTACACTGCCTCAGTGATCGTTTAGAACTAAGTATTAAAGATTATGCTCATCCATACAACTGCTCATCCATTCATGTGTACCTTGCAGATATATTTGTATTACTAAGTGATGTCCCTGAATTCTACAGCAAAAGTCCAAATTGACTAAATCAGTTTAGAGAACTTGCCTCTGTATTTTAAAAATGAAGATAATGTAACATCAATGCCATCTTCTCGAGTACAGGGTATGAGATGGGTGTCACATAAGAAAAGGTCGCTGGAACTCTTCATCCGAAACTATAGTGTTATAGTTCAGCAGCTAGAGACATGGGCTGCAGAAAAGTCTCAGCAGTCTGCTAAGTTAACTGGTTTGGTGAAAAAACTGAAGACTGCAAAATTCATTGCATGGGTTTTATTTTTCAATGAGATCTTGAATCATTTTCCCAAGTTGTCACTTGTCACTCCAAGGTGAGGTGGATATGTTGTACGCATTGACCATTCTACAGAGATTATACTTCACACTTGAAAATATGAAAAATGGTAATTTTCCTGATACTTTCAGTAGGCTTATGAATTATGAAACCAGATGAATTTGGAGAAGGGGTAAGCCAAACTTACAAAGGAATTACTTTCAACTGCTCATCCATACATGTGTTTAAAAACAGTTATAACGATGTTCTAACTCATTTACATGATGTGGTCTTTAGAAGATTTGCTGATTTACATCAACCAAAAGTTATAAATGTGGCAACGATGATTCTCCTAGTTAAAGTGTATCCATCTGACCAAAACAGACTTGCCTCATTTGGAGCGGAAGAAATTCAGTAGGCCTACTTCTTTAGGCATTACAAAGAATTGTTAGAACAACAGGGAATAACAGAAGAAAATATCTGTGACGATGACAGATTTTAAAACATTCTGGCACTCCAATTTGAGGCATCTTTAAAGAAATGAGCTTTGGAAGTGTGTGTGCAAAAATTACAGTGAAAACTTCAAAAAATTGTGCCATATTTTGAATATACTAAGGGTATTCCCAGTGTCTAATGACAAATTGCAAAGAACATTTCCCACAATGAAAAGGATTAAATCTGATTTTCAAAATCGTATGAAAACAACAACACTTAACACACTACTGTGAAAATCACTAGAAGGTTCAGAGATGGGTTCCATATCAACTCAGGCAGGGTCGTACCATCATGGTCTCAGATTTCTCTAAAAAAATTAAGGCGTGTTCCTTGACTAAAATAAGGAGACCCATATTTTTCTTTCGGCAAGAAAAAATTTTCCCTTCGAGATAGAGGGTTTCAAATCTTGCACCGTCAAACAAGCTCTCTAGAAAACGGTTATTTTTCCTAACTTCAGCGAGTCATTGCAGCAGAGTTAAAAAAGATATCGTGTTCTTGTATTTTTTACATTGTGTATATAACATATAATAATATATGGTGCTAATATTTGCTACACATCGTAT
Organism: Macrothele yani; assembly: GCA_039090855.1. Classification (NCBI taxonomy): domain Eukaryota; kingdom Metazoa; phylum Arthropoda; class Arachnida; order Araneae; family Macrothelidae; genus Macrothele; species Macrothele yani. The sequence continues at coordinate 100,603,835 of CM077004.1, read as the reverse complement.
GATTAAAATTTTAAAAAATCGTAAACTTTGTGATTTTTAAAAAAAATTGAATTTTTAAGTTTTTTTAAACAGGTTTGGATGGAGTTTTTTCTATATTCGTTTTTTTCGTTAAAGACATGCAAATGTGCACTTTCTTTGTAATTTTTTGTGTGTCTGTGAAACTGCTAGTTTCCGCGTTTCGGCAGCGTTAAAAACAGCCGATTTTGAAAAATCTCTAACTTTGCCAACGATTTTCTCAAAAAGGCCATTTTTTAAAATTCTGAAAATTAAATCCCTGTTTCATTATCAACAGGAGAATATCTGTGTAAATTTTCACGGACCTAAAAACGCCCGTTTCCGAGTTAGACGCGTTTGAATTCGGTTTGAAAGCCTACGATTTCCCGTGTTCTAATGGCGCCATTTTGGAAAAATCTCAGGCGCAAAGTACGTACGTTATCTCTTACCCGAATCAAAGCGGTAGATATTCTTTGCCCGAATGATGGAATGAGAGCATTGGGTCAGCTGGCCCTGGTTGGATACATCCACCTCACCCTTCCCCGAGTGATGACATGCCTATAAAACTGTCAAGGGGGGGGGGGGACCAATACATAAAGAAAATTCTTGCTGCTCCACTAACAAAGTTGAGTTGCGAAAGACAGCAGCAGTTGTTTGTTTGTTTACGTTATATACTTAAACATCGCATAAGAAAAGACTATGAAAGAGTAGAAAACTGTTGTGAAATAATTTTAAGAAAAAGTGTGCAGGCACGTGTACCGTAAGTTAATTTTCGATGGCTAAACAACCTCGAGTTTTTCTAGGAGTTGCTAATTGTAGGCTACTGTCAGAAGAGCAGTTGCTGTTTTGTTATAGTTGCTAAAGTTAACCTCAGTTTTTCCTAATAGTAAAATATTCGCTCAAGAGAATTTTGTCCTCTGCGAACGGGGGAGAAGGTGCAATGCTCTTGACCTCGCTGCTGGGCTGCTTGCCTCCTCTCCAAAACGTAATGGCAATTGTCTAATCTACTAAATAAATAACAATTAACACATGCGCGTGCATGCTTATTCATAAAATGTAAGTTGAGTATATTTCCTGTTCAATCAACTGATTTTACAAGTAGAATACATATACAACTTATGCACTTATAATGGTGTAAATATTTTTATCTATTTAAAACATATTCATAGATTTCAATTTTTTTAAAGAGGGGGGGGTGATTGTGTTCTTAGTGATTTCCACCTGGGCCACGATAAACCATGCACTGCCCATGGCTTCTGTTCCCTTAGAAGATAATCCTGGATCGATGGGAGACCAGCGGAGTTTTGACACACACACACCCCCACCCCACCCACCCCTCATGTGTTGGTGAGGTGTCTCAAAGCTAGGTAGCTTTCAAAAATGTTTGAACTTAGTTGGCTGGTAACAAGAGAGGGATTCCATTTCAACTCTGGCAGGGTCGTACCGTCACGGTCTCAGATTTCTCTAAAAAAATTAAGGGGTGTTTCTTGATTAAAATAAGGAGACCTATATCTTTTCTTTCGGCAAGAAAAAATTTTCCCTTTGAGACAGAGGTTTTCAAATCTTCCACCGTCAAACAAGCTCTCTAAAAAACGGTTATTTTTCCTAACTTCAGCGAGTCATTGCAGCAGAATTAAAGATATTTTGTTTTGGTATTTTTTATTACATTGTGTGTATAACGTATAATAATATGTGATGCTAATATTTTTTACACATCGTATGATTAAAATTTTAAAAAATCGTAAACTTCGATTTAAAAAAAAATTGAAATTTTTAAGATTTTTTTAACTGGTTCAAATGGAGTTTTTTTCTATACTCGTTTTTTTGTTAAAGACATACAAATGTGCACTTTATTTGCAATTTTTTATGTGTCTGTGAAACGCTAGTTTCCGCAGCGTTAAAAACAGCCGATTTTGAAAAATCTCCAACTTTGCCAACGATTTTCTCAAAAAAGCCCTTTTTTTAAATTCTGAAAATAAAATCCCTATTTTATTATCAACAGGAGAATATCTGTGTAAATTTTCACAGACCTAAAAACGCCCGTTTCCGAGTTAGACGCGTTTGAATTTGGTTTGAAAACCTACGATTTCTCCGTGTTCTAAAGGCGCCATTTTGGAAAAATCTAAGGCGCAAAGTACGTTTTCTCTTACTCGAATGAGAGTGTTGGATCCGTCCACCTCACCCTACCCTGAGCGATAACGTGCCTAAGAAACGGTCTTGGGAAAAAAAAATAACAAATCTATATATAGAGAGAATTGAATGTATGTCAATTTAGAACCATCAAACTTGGTATGCTATCTCACGGTACCCTAACTTAGACCGTAGATGGTTTTTCGAAGGGGAGCCCGGGTCAAAGGGCCCCACGCAAAATTTCCGTAAAATCTAGTTTTCAATTTAGAACCATCAAATTTGGTATACTTTTTCTTGGCACCCTAACTTTGACTAGACGGTTTTGGGAAGGGGTCGGAACCCGGGGTCAAGCCCCCCACCCCTACAAAATTTTCGTAAAATAGTTTACAAAGTTAGGGTGCCAAGAAAAAGTATACCAAATTTGATGGTTCTAAATTGAAAACTAGATTTTACGGAAATTTTGCGTGGGGCCCTTTGACCACGGGCTCCCACCCACCCAGGGCTCTACCCCCTTCGAAAAACCATCTACGGTCTCAGTTAGGGCACTATAGTTTACAAGTATATTTTACGGAAATTTTGTGTGGGGGCCCTTTGACCAAGGGCTCCGACCCCTTCCAAAAACAGTCTGCGGTCTAAGTTAGGGTACCATGAGATAGTATACCAAGTTTGGTGGTTTTAAATTGAAAACTGTAAATTTGTTTAGCAGACATACATTCAAATCTATATAAATAGATTTGTTATTTTTTTTCCAAGACCGTTTTTTAGGCGTGTTATCGCCCAGGGTAGGGTCAGGTGGACGGATCCAACGCTCTGATTCGGCTAAGAGAATACATACTTTGCGCCTGAGATTTTTCCAAAATTGCGCCTTTAGAACACAGAGAAATCGTAGGTTTTCAAATCAAATTCAAACGTGTCTAACTCGGAAACGGACGTTTTTAGGTCCGTGAAAATTTACACAGATATTCTCCTGTTGATAATGAAACAGGGATTTAATTTTCAGAATTTTAAAAAAGGGCCTTTTTGAGAAAATCGTTGGCAAAGTTGGAGATTTTTCAAAATCGGCTGTTTTTAACGCTGCAGAAACTAGCAGTTTCACAGACACATAAAAAATTGCAAATAAAGTGCACATTTGTATGTCTTTAACAAAAAAATGAGTATAGAAACAAAAAACTCCATTTGAACCAGTTAAAAAAAAATCTTAAAAATTTCAATTTTTTTTAAATCAAAGTTTACGATTTTTTTTTTTTAATCATACGATGTGTAAAAAATATTAGCATCAAATATTATTATACGTTATACACACAATGTAATAAAAAATACCAGAACAAAAGATCTTTTTAATTCTGCTGCAATGACTCACTGAAGTTAGGAAAAATAACCAGTTTTTTAGTGAGCTTGTTTGACGGTGGAAGATTTGAAACCCTCTGTCTCGAAGGGAAAAATTTTTTCTTGCCAAAAGAAAAGATATGGGTACCCTTATTTTAATCAAGGAACACCCTCTTAATTTTTTTAGAGAAATCTGAGACCGTGATGGTACGACCCTGCCAGAGTTGAAATGGAATCCCTCTCTTATTACCAGCCAACTAAGTTGAAACATGATTGAAAGCTACCTAGCTTTGAGACACCTCACCAACACGTGAGGGGGGGTGTGTGTGGTTGTGTCAAAACTCCGCTGGTCTCCCATCGATCCAGGATTATCTTCTAAGGGAACAGAAGCCATGGGCAGTGCATGGTTTATCGTGGCCCAGGTGGAGATCACTACGAACACAATCCCCCCCCCCCTTTAAAAAAATTGAAATCTTTGAATATGTTTTAAATAGATAAAAATCTTTACACCATTATAAACGCATAAGTTGTATATGAATTTTACTTGTAAAATCAGCTGATTGAACAGGAAATATACTGAACTTACATTTTATGAATAAGCATGCACGCGTATGTGTTAATTGTTATTTATTTAGTAGATTAGACAATTGCCATTACGTTTTGGAGAGGAGGTAAGCAGAGTTTCGGTAGCGACCAGCGCTATCAACCCAGCAGCGAGGTCAAGAGCATTGCACCTTCTCTCCCCGTTCGCAGAGGACAAAACTCTCCTGAGCGAATATTTTACTATTACGAAAAACTGAGAAGTTAATTTTAGCAACTATAACAAAACAGCAACTGCTCTTCTGACAGTAGCCTACAATTAGCAACTCCCAGAAAAACTCGAGGGTGTTTAGCCATCAAAAATTAACTTACAGTACACGTGCCTGCACTCTTTTTCTTAAAATTGTTTCACAACAGTTTTCTACTCTTTCATAGTCTTTTCTTATGTGATTTTTAAGTATATACGTAAACAAACAAACAACTGCTGCTGCTGTCTTTCGCAACTCAACTTTGTTAGCAGCAAGAATTTTCTTTATGTATTGGTCCCCCCCATGACAGTTTTATAGGCATGTCATCACTCGAGGAAGGCTGAGGTGGATGTATCCAACCAGGGCCAGCTGACCCAATGCTCTCATTCCATCATTCGGGCAAAGAATATCTACCGCTTTGATTCGGGTAAGAGATAACGTACGTACTTTGCGCCTGAGATTTTTCCAAAATGGCGCCATTAGAACACGGGAAATCGTAGGCTTTCAAACCGAATTCAAACGCGTCTAACTCGGAAACGGGCGTTTTTAGGTCCGTGAAATTTTACACAGATATTCTCCTGTTGATAATGAAACAGGGATTTAATTTTCAGAATTTTAAAAAATGGCCTTTTTGAGAAAATCGTTGGCAAAGTTAGAGATTTTTCAAAATCGGCTGTTTTTAACGCTGCCGAAACGCGGAAACTAGCAGTTTCACAGACACACAAAAAATTACAAAGAAAGTGCACATTTGCATGTCTTTAACGAAAAAAACGAATATAGAAAAAACTCCATCCAAACCTGTTTAAAAAAAACTTAAAAAATTCAATTTTTTTAAAAATCACAAAGTTTGCGATTTTTTTAAATTTTAATCATACGATGTGTAGCAAATATTAGCACCATATATTATTATATGTTATACACACAATGTAAAAAATACAAGAACACGATATCTTTTTTAACTCTGCTGCAATGACTTGCTGAAGTTAGGAAAAATAACCGTTTTCTAGAGAGCTTGTTTGACGGTGCAACATTTGAAACCGTCTATCTCGAAGGGAAAATTTTTCTTGCCGAAAGAAAAAATATGGGTCTCCTTATTTTAGTCAAGGAACACCCCTTAATTTTTTTAGAGAAATCTGAGACCATGATGGTACGACCCTGCCTGAGTTGAAATGGAACCCATCCAGACTTAAACAGCGGCTCACCAGTAAATGCTACTGAAATATTCTTTTCCAAAAAGTCCCACCATCTGGAAATTTTACCATATGGTTCATGCCCATTAAAGAAACACAAAACTACTAAAACTGTGCATGCTGAGCCACTTTGTGATTTTTTGTGACTGTTTTAAATATTTCAAATGTATTTGCATTGTAACTTGATTATTATCATTATTCACTGATTGAAACTGAATATATTTATTTATTTAAAGGTTTTGTAAATTAAAAAAAATACATATATTTTAGATCTAATTCTACAGCTGAAAGTTGTGAGACTAGTTGTAAAACTGTGATTTTTAAAGTTAGCTTGTATATTAACTCATGGAAACTTATTTCTTAGAAAGTGCTATAAAAAATGGTAAACTGCTATGCAAGTAAAAATTTTCATGGTAAATTGCTATGCCAGTGGCAAAATGAAAAAGATAAAAGAAAAATGCTGGTATGTATACATACCCACATGTACTTACAGTACTATGTGCACAATTTTCCAACAGCAGAAAAGACTGAGGGAGTCTCTGAGTGCAGTGATCTCCCACCAGGGAAAAGCTGGGGGTTGGGGGGGGGTTGCCTTTTGAGTGCAGTTAGCCCATGAACCAGGAGTGGCTATGCGTGCAACCAACCCTTTTCGGTGTTTACTGAGTACAACTGACAACTCTCCCTTCTATTTTCCATCTTTCTGTGACTTTTTTTTTCTTTGCCAAATAACAAACTTATTGCATCAAAATTTTTTCTTACACCTCAGTAAGGCACCCACAACTGAGTAAACTTTTAACAGAAATGTTTCTCCAATTTGTGTTCAACAAAGCAATTTATTTTCTTTACTTCACAAAATTTTGTTTAGGAGAAATCTTCGTGATTTAGGATCAAATTGCTAAAAATCGCATGATATAAATCCTATATTTTGATCTAAACATTTAATTTTTGTAACCCATGCCAGACAAGTCACTGAAAAACCTACAGGCTCTCACATAGATCAGTCCAAAGCCTAAAGGCACTTAACTCCAACTGTGTGTGTGAGAGAGAGAGAGAGAGAGAGAGAGAGAGAAAGAGACAGAGAGAGAGATTTACCTTGGGAAAAATGCAGCTGTGCTTCAGTGGAGTGCCTATTTTGTAATTGTGTAATGCTTCTGATGTGATGTGCCTCATTGATAAGCATTTTGAAATGGAACTGTTGCAGAAGTTAAATGGACTGGTGTGCTTCAGTGGAGTGCCTATTTTGTAATTGTGTAACGCTTCTGATGTGTTCATGTGCCTCATCGATAAGCATTTTGAAATGGAACTGTTGCAGAAGTTAAATGGACTGGTATATTGTAGTATATCTTCGCATTTTGTTCATTTTTGTGTGCATACATCACGTCAATGGGCAAGTTCTGCACATCATATAAAGCTCCACTGGCATGTCTTAATGACAATAATCTGAACTGCAGTTATTAAGACTGCAGAATATGAGCATTGGAATTTTTGTTATACTAATTTGGACTGGGAAAGGGATGCATAACTACACACTGAAGGAACATTATAATGGTTTGTCTTTATTTAAGTGAAAATGTAAATCTTTAATTTCACATATTTTAATAACATTTTATGTATACAATTATATTATCCAAATACATTTAATCACACTGTGATATCTCTTTTTATTTATTATGACCAGCATCTGGAAACTCTGATTCGCAAATGCGTTCACATGTGTTTATTTAGAAAGTAGTTGCAGTGAAACTACTTTTCAGGAAAAAGTACTGAAAAGTAGTTTCACTACAGAAAGTATTAGGTGTGTGCAATCTATCCGTTTTTCATGCTGCAGATTCCAAGTAAAAAATTTAAGTAACAATTCAACAACAGACGGCACATGTGATGGCCAAAATGCTTCGAGTAGTAGTCTATAAAATGGCACCAAGTGTGCAGGTGCATCTCGTTCGTAAACAAGTCACACAAGGGTTAACATGTCAAGCAACAAGAATCAAATTAGGCATTATTTGCTTCATAAGTTCGATAAAGGTAACAATGCAGCTGAAGCCTGCCACAATATTTGTGAGGTATATGTTGACGGAAGCAAATTCCTTGGAAGAGACAAAAGCTGCAGAGATCAACCACATTCTGGAAGTCCATCAGAGGTTCCTGATGAGGGTCTCAACCAAGCTGTATCAAGTGACCAACATCTAACTGTTGAAGAATTATCAGAAAGGTTTTCTATACACAGAACAACAGTAGAAAGAAGGTTTTAGGTTTATCACAAAGTTTGACCAGTGGGTAACACATGACCTATCAGCAAGAAATCGATTAGACAGATTGACCACCTCACCTGTCTTTCTTTGTTTGAGCATCACAGAAATGAACCTTTCTTGGAATGAATAGTTATGGGTGGTGAAAAGTGTGTCCTTTGGACAGGGTTCCCGATAGTGTGCGCAGACGCGCGTTTCGCGCAAAGAAATTTGAATTCGTGCAAGAAAAATAAAGTGACGGCGAAATGGGCGCGCGCAGAAAGATTTCAATCGTGAGCTATTAGCATGGAAAATCTACGAAGCCGATGCCGTTTCAGATCACGTGTGCCGATTTCACGACATCACGGTACAATCATATGTGCCGATTTCATGAGGTCACGATACAATCCCAGTATTCTCCTTCCGGTCGTGTTTATAAACAGATTACGGGATAATCCGCGTAGAGTGCAACGAGACGAAAGCCCACACGCTGCTAAGGGTGCTAACCATTACGGTTTCGGCCACATGATTACCGAATTACGGACAGGTTGGAAGAATTGAGGATTTCGATGTATTTCGTAAAAGTTCTGAATTGTGTGTCCTTTTTTGTTAAAATCATGGTTTAAACTGCGATCACATTTTGCGAATATATTTATAGTTTTTCGCACAAATGCGAAAACTATTAATTGGTCCCGTTTCTAAGTGAGCGCCTTTGAAATTCTGATATCGGCAGAGCCAATATCGGATGGATATGGGGTGAAGAATGGCCAAAAGGATATTGGATGCATTGGCAAAGCCGATATCGGGTGAAGAACGGCAAAGTGATATTACATAATATGTTGGAAAAGCCGATATCGGTGCAATGACGTCCGCATACCTGCCAAGTATTCTGGATTTCCCGAAAGTTTTACGGAGATTTGGGTAGTTTTACAGTCGGAAGATAGTTTCTTCCAGATTTTCGCTAAAATGGCTCATGAATTTGTTTTTTTACTGATGGAAATTGGTATTGTTGTTATTGTCGCTTAGTATAAACTCCTGCTTTTGTTTTGTTGTGATCTCATAGCGATTGAACCTTATGTTATGTCATGTTTCTGGCTGAGAGCGATCGCACACACCCCCTCCTGCCAATTCTTCCAAACTTGCCTCTCCCTCAGTGTTGCAATAGCGGCGCTAATTGCGCCAAAGTGCAAATTTTTTTTTAATTCTGCGCCATGCAGAGTTCGCCAAAATGCGTAATTACGTATCTAGTATGCATCAAAAAGTGTGTTTACGCATCAAAATTTTACCAACGTGTAAAAATACGTATTGGGACGGTATTTCGTCTTTCAAAAAGAAAGTAAACGAAATAAAGATTTCCATAATCGTAATTTCTTTTTCCTGCAATGTTGCCTCTGTCCAATATTGTTGTTATACATCACTTTATTCCAAAAATATTTGTATTTCAGTTGGAAAATGGAGGGAAAATTTCCGAAAATGGAAATTCGACGGCGCAAAAATTTTCCTGTAATCTTCAGGCATGAGCGTGCAACAGCTTCGAGAAATTTCTCCTTTTCCGTCATAATTGGAGTTTTCCTCGAGATCGATGCATAACTGAACAGAAATTTCGAGGCAATTGGTAGCAAAGGAGCATGTTTTTTGCTGGAAACTTTCGAAAACGGAAGTTTCGTCTTTCAGAACTTTCGAAAACGGAAGTTAGACGCAGTGAAGATTTCTCTCATAATCGTAATTTTATTTTTCACGCGATGTTTCCTCTGCCTAGTATTGTTGTTAAATATCATTTTATTTTATAAATATTTGTATTTCAACTTGAAAATGGAGGGAAACTGTCCGAAAACAAAAATTGGGCGTAGCAAAGATTTCTTCCCGTAATTGTATTTTTCCCCCCCCCCAACGATGTTCTGAACATGTATATCCTATATTCTTAAATATTCCTCCACCCCCAAAATAAGGTTTGCATTTCAGCTTGACAAAGAGAGGGGGAGGGGGTATAAAAATGTTTCCCGTAATCGTAATTCTTTTTCCTGAAAACGAAAGTGAAGAAGCTGAAAAATTGTAAGAATTGATGCATGATGTTCAAAAGTATTCATATTCTCAAAGTTACACTATTCATCCTTTATCTAAAATAGCGCTGTCGTACATTCGTGATGGATAAAATTGTCATCCAAGGGCATTAAAAAAAGTCACTGTCTTGTCGTTGCTTAAATGAAATCAAATTATTTCTAAAATTGCATCATTCAATTTAAAAAAAAATCAAAACCTTGAAAATCATCACAATTTCTGAACTTCATCTATGAGTGACTGATACAGAAAAATAATTGAATACAAGTATCATCAAACATACTGCTAGTGCATCCCATACATTACTGCTCTCTCCTAATAATAGATAATCATAAATTAACAGTTCTAGTACTGTCTCAAATCTTGATTTTATAGTAAATCTTGATTTTTGCAAACAATCTTCTTGATTTAGGAATTTCGGTGGGGGGCAATTGTGGTAACAGACTTTGATAATCATTGCAAGCGAGTGAGATGATTGCTGCTCTCTTTGTTATGCCTAGAAACCAGTTCAACAGGTGAAAATATTGCCAAACTTGTGTCTGAAGAATTTCAGTATCTTGGTATTCCATGGATGAACTGTCTTGTTATATGTGATAAGACTCCTGTTACGGTGGGAAGAAAAATTGATGACTCTGGAAAAAAACAGTCTCTCTCTCTCTCTCTCTCTCTCTCTCTCTCTCTCTCTCTCTCTCTCTCTCTCTCTCTCTCTCTCTCTCTCTCTCTCTCTCTCTCTCTCTCTCTCTCTCTCTCTCTCTCTCTCTCTCTCTCTCTCTCTCTCTCTCTCTCTCTCTCTCTCTCTCTCTCTCTCTCTCTCTCTCTCTCTCTCTCTCTCTCTCTCTCTCTCTCTCTCTCTCTCTCTCTCTCTCTCTCTCTCTCTCTCTCTCTCTCTCTCTCTCTCTCTCTCTCTCTCTCTCTCTCTCTCTCTCTCTCTCTCTCTCTCACTCACACTAATTTTTTTGGAAATATTTCTTTATTTGTATTATATAATTTTATTACTTATAAAGTGTAAATATGCGCCGCTAAATGAGCGATGTCCCCGGTTTTTGATTTTGAAAAGTTGGCAGCTCTGATATTTGTTCTTACTATAACACAATGGAAAAGTTCCTCATTACAAAGGGAAAGCATTCTACTTACGATTATGCAAGTTCGGCATCGAATGCTATGATTTTAAACAGTGAAATATTGCCTGAGAAATGTAGTGAGGCTGTTCCTGCTGTACCTCCAATTATATGAAAAAAATCTTAACTTTCAAGAGAAATGGTGCAAAATGTGCGACTGGCTTAAAGTCGAAACCGACGAAAATAAAACAATTTTGATGGTTTGTTCATGTTATTTGCAAAGGTAAGTTAATACCATTGATGGTTTGTACCAGTGTTATTTGCAAAAGGTAAGTTAATACCATTCATTATTTTATCAATATATAAATGGTCTGTTTTTTCTCATCTGAAGAACTCTTTTCTAAAATTTGGCTCATGCTTGTATTGACACTGAGAATTTTTTTTTATCCTGTCTTAATTTTTGGGCTAAAAGCAATGGCTCATACAGTGATTTTTTGTTTTCGACGTTGTAAAGGTCTCTATGTTTATTTTATTATTTATTGTTGTGAAAGGAGCCAATTCACTCAAACGCTTTTGGGATGGGAAGTAAATATCCTCATCGGTGTCATGCAAATTTGTTTTGAAATTGTTAGACCACTTTAAAGATTTGAAATGCCTGTTGAGTGAATATCCATATATATATTTATTCTGCTAAAAAATAGCTATGCTAGTTTTAAATTTGCAGATGTTGCAGAACTTTTCATCTGCAGGTATAAAGATGTGTATCCAAGCACAGTGTTGTTGTATGAAATTGCTTTGGTTGTGCCAATAAGTTCTGCATCAGTAGAGCGTTCTTTTAGCACACGAAATCAAATAAAAGATAAATTTCGCAACGGACTGAAAAAATAAACTTTAAAAAATTTGATTCGAATATCAGCAGCAAATGTAACACTAGAAAGCTTTCCATTTCACAAAGCTGCTGAAATATTTAATAACAAAATTTGAAGATATGTATAAAATATTTATATTATTTTTGTGTTTGTTCTCCCCCCCCCCCATAAATGTAGTATTTTTCTCTACGTTTACGATTGTTTAAAATTCACCCCTGATTTTTCAAAATCGCCCCCAGAAAAAAAACCTGGTGGACATTTTCACCCCTGATTCTGGAACCCTGGCGAGAACCCTGTTTGGAGAAACGTAAAGCGTCAAAGGACTGTATGCCGAGTTAGAAATCCTGCTCCATCGACTTCAAGGGGAGGACTGCATCTCAGAAAGGTCTTGTTACGTGCATAGTGGGACGCCAAGGGGGTAATCCGCTGGAAGCTACTTGCACCTAACCAAAGGATAAATGCTGACCTGTACTGCCAACAGTTGAAAAAGCTGAAAAGAAAAATTGAAATCTAAGCATCATCCGGCCCTGGTTAATCGCAAAGGTGTCATCTTGCAACATGACAATGCAAAACCCCATACAGCTTTAGCCACTTTGAGAAAATTACTGGACATTTGATGGGAAGTGTTACCTCACCCACCTTATTCCCCAGACCTTGCATCTATGCACTACCTATTTTTTTTTATATCTTTAGAACAACTTCACTGGAAAAACCTTCAATGAAGTTGAAGATGTCAAAACTGCATTGCAAACGTTTTTGACTCCAAACTGGAGTTCTGCTGAAGGGAAATTCAATTACTACCAGAAAGAAGACAAGAGGTCATAGATAAAAATGACAATTATGCAACAGAATAAAGATATTATTTATTAAAAATAATTGTTTTTCTTCTCTACTACATAAACAGGTAGAACTTTTGCACACACCTAGTACTTTTCTGGAAAAGTAGTTTTATTATAGTGAACTATTTTTTGAAATTGTAGTTGTAGCTAACTACTTTTCAAAAGCAGTTTCCCCAGCGCTGGGGCAGAGTGTGTTTGGAGCTGACTTTGCAGAGAGCTATCCTCACATTCGGGGCACCACTGCTAGGGCATCTGTGGAAAACTTATAGACTGGGGTTTGAATTTGAATTCCCACCCCATAAATATCTGCCTCCCACACTGCACACAGAACAGGTTAGCCAACCGTGCTATGCTGGTGATAAGTGTCTTAGAAAGAAGGGTACACACTATCTTGTAGTGTTTGGTAGAAATTTCACCCCAAATATGTTTCATATTTGGGGTGAAACTCAACAGGAGTTAGTGGCCTTAACTAAATTATGTATGCTTTTATGGATTTCAGCTTATCTATTTTTTATTTATTTATTTTTTTTAAACTATGAGGTTGGTTATAAATGAGTTTTAGTTTGCAACTCAGTAAGAAATAATAAACTTTTAACGATTTAAAAAAATAATCTGTACATACACTCTCTCTTAAATGCATATACTGTTGATCAGCATAGGCAATCATACCATTGAATCACTAATAACAAAAATTTGTGCAATAAAAAACCATTTTGTGAATATCAAGGAATTCAAGTGAATATAATGATAATGTACTGTATAACAAGTCAAAATTTCTTAGTATAGTAAGCCAACATGAAGTCACAACAGGTGACGTAGTATATTGTCGTACATGACGTCACAACAGGGGACGTAGTATATTGTTGTACATGACGTCACAACAGGTGACATAGTATATTGTCGTACATGACGTCACAACAGGTGACGTTGTCAAAGCCGCTGCAACATCAAAAATGAGTTAGATAAGAAACTGCTTTCACGAAGTGACGCAGTATGTTAGGTTGAGTTAAAAATAATAATTTTTAATCTTTGAAATATTTCTTACGCCCCCTTGAGCACCTGTCGCATCCACGCCACAGTTTGAGAACCATGGCTTTACAGGGATCGTTATTTAACAAGTTATTATACTGTAATTAAGTAATTTATATTCTTACTTATGGGAAATAATGCTATTATTGAAAATTTTTTACCTTGCCTTAAAGCCATGTGGTTGGGTTATAATGTTTGTCTTCACCTCCAAGTTTAACCGCATTACCAATGCACAGACGTTCATGTGCTGTGCATGTCTGTTAAACGCTGGCGAGTTTAACAGGAATATTAATGGTCAGACATACATATCGCTCCAAATTTAACAGCACATATTATATCACCACCTCCTAGATTAGTGGCGATATTGATGTGTAGACGTGCGTGCGCTGCACATTGATATTGCTCTTAAACTTGGAGGTGAGGCCGTCAACGAGATTCTTCTACGGGGAGGAGAAAAAAAAATTACGATTACGGAAGAAATTCTCACGCCTAACTTCTGTTTTCGGAAATTTTGCAAGGGGGAAAACTTCATGTGTCTATGACAAGGAGTCTGCAAGATGGTTTAATGTGGTTCTGGGGATGTCGTTATTGTCTGCAGCACCAAAATAAATCTGCGACATACGTCACCTGTTGCCGCATTTCTGCTACAAGGCTTCTGTTTGAAAATAAAAAAAAATGGGGGAAAACATGACTATTTAAAAAAAATGGTATTTTTGGCTGCAAAATCATATAAACGTACTGCAGCATGATTTATCGTACTAAATACGATAAAATCGTAACAGTTGGCAGGTCTGAGGTAGATATTTAGCACGTTGTTGTCAACTCAAGTTAAGAATGTTGTGCACCTCAAATTTCTTTTTATTACATAATTATTACTTAGAGGGATTGTTATTGAACAAGTTATTAAACTATAATTAATTACTTAAATGCTCATGGAAAATAATGCCTAAATAATTTTTTCAATAATAATTGAAAAATTTGCACCTTACCTTAAAACCACATGGTTGGGTTATAAGTACACCATTCTCTTGTTATTCAGTTGCCTAATAATTTAACACTTAAATTTTTTTTTAATTACATGCTTATATGCTATACTAATTATAACCACAAAGAAAAGGTACTGAAGTTCCATCGCAAATATGACTTCCAACACATAGAAATCAGGTTTTTGAACACGTACAACAATGTTGAAAATGATGCCACGTGGCGCATCAAACACATACAGCAATGTTGAAAATGTTGCCACGTGGCACATCAAAAACCTGATTCTATGTGTTGGAAGTCTTATATTTGCGATGGAACTTCAGTACCTTTTCTTTGTGGTTATAATTAGTATAGCATATAAGCATGTAATTAAAAAAAAATTTAAGTGTTAAATTATTAGGCAACTGAATAACAAGAGAATGGTGTACTTATAACCCAACCATGTGGTTTTAAGGTAAGGTGCAAATTTTTTCAATTATTATTGAAAAAATTATTTAGGCATTATTTTCCATGAGCATTTAAGTAATTAATTATAGTTTAATAACTTGTTCAATAACAATCCCTCTAAGTAATAATTATGTAATAAAAAGAAATTTGAGGTGCACAACATTCTTAACTTGAGTTGACAACAACGTGCTAAATATCTACCTCAGACCTGCCAACTGTTACGATTTTATCGTATTTAGTACGATAAATCATGCTGCAGTACGTTTATATGATTTTGCAGCCAAAAATACCATTTTTTTTAAATAGTCATGTTTTCCCCCATTTTTTTTATTTTCAAACAGAAGCCTTGTAGCAGAAATGCGGCAACAGGTGACGTATGTCGCAGATTTATTTTGGTGCTGCAGACAATAACGACATCCCCAGAACCACATTAAACCATCTTGCAGACTCCTTGTCATAGACACATGAAGTTTTCCCCCTTGCAAAATTTCCGAAAACAGAAGTTAGGCGTGAGAATTTCTTCCGTAATCGTAATTTTTTTTTTCTCTCGAAGGACAATGTACGTCACAGAATTATTTTGTACTCCTCCCCGTAGAAGAATCTCGTTGACGGCCAACGTACTTCGCAGATTTATTTTATACTCATCCCCATAGAAGAATCGCATTGACAGCCGACGTACATCGCAGCTTTATTTTGTACTCCTCGCTGTAGAAGAATCGCGGCAACGTACATCGCAGATTTTTTTGTACTCATCCCTGTAGAAGAATCGCATTGACGACTGACGTACATCACTGCTTTATTTTGTACTTCTCGCTGTAGAAGAATCGCGGCAACGTACATCGCAGGCTTATTTTGTACTCCTTCCCGTAGAAGAATCACGGCAACGGCCGACGTACATATCAGATTTATTTTGTACTCATCCCCGTAGAAGAATCGCGGCAACGTACATCGCAGGTTTATTTTGTACTCATCCCCGTAGAAGAATCGCGGCGATGGCCGACTTACATCGCAGATTTATTTTGTACACACACACACACACACACACACACACCCCGTAGAAGAATCGCGGCAACGGCTGACGTACATCGCATATTCATTTTCTACTAATCCTTGTAGCAGAATCACGGCGACGGCCGATGCGCATCACTGATTTATTTTGGTCTTGCAGACAAAAACGACATCCCCAGAACCCGATTAAACCATCTTGCAGACCTTCTAAGATGCAAGTTTTCCGCCTCACAAAATTTCCGAAAACAGAAGTTAGGCGGAGTGGGGATTTCTCCCGTAATCGTAATTTTTTTTTCTGGTAATTAACATCAAAGTGTTTGCTGATTAGATTTAATTAGTTTCTCAAAAAAAATTTGATGTAGGGAAAAATCCCTACATTCTCATCATCAAGAATTTATACGAGTGTAGCTGAAATAGGCTTAAAAAATTATCAGTATATGTTGTGTTACGATTTTTCTATCTGAGTGTTACGTTTTTTGGTTCTGAGAGGTTGGCAGGTCTGCTACCTACACAGCAAGTTGGCTAAGTGTGTGTTTATCAAATAATCTTAAGCTTTAAAATATTATTAAATCCTTTAAACATGTTAAATTTACCTTTAAAAAAACATTTTTTATGTGTTTTTGACTTTGTGTCATTGAGTCAAAAATAATTGTTACAAACTTTAAAGGGCTACACTTTTTATATCATTTTTTGGACAGGATAGTCACATCTATTGTTTGAAATAAATCTTAGAAACAAAGTATAACTCAGCTTCTCATAGAAGAACAGTTGATTCCTGTTGTGATTTACTTATTCTTGGACAAATGGTGAAAATTGGTGTACTTTAGATTTGTCGCATGCACAAGATGATGTGAGAGATTCCATCATGCTCTTTTAAAAGCAAATTTGTACAGACAGTAAAGACTTTAATTGTTTTGAAAATGTGACATAAGTTGAAATCTTTGTGTTCCAAAGAACTGTTTTTCTTTTAAAGAAATGCATATTAATGTATTTAATTCAGCTATTTGTAATTCACGATTAGCTCTATAAAGTTTCTCTAACTCATTTTTGTTCAAATATTTTTCAGAATGTATATCAACTTTGTTGACCTGCATAAAGCAGATGTTGGATATGTTGGTAAAACATTTGATGACCTCTTATAGTTAATCAGTTCTAGCTGAATTGTATGCATCCAGATATATTGTGTAATTACTTTCCAAATCATGAAGGGCATTCCAAGTTTTATTTTCTTAATAAATGTTCCACTGATGTTCATTTCAAGTAAAAACGTGATCAATTGTAAAAAAATGCATTAAATAATTTTTCATTAAGTTACTGTATGTCGTGATTCATTTTGATATTTTTAATAGAAACACAAATCCTATTAGGTTAGCCAATCAATATTTGTAACTCTTCCTGCCAACAAGATGATGCCAATTACACTCTGTTCCTTAAAATCCCTATTCTGAAACTTTCAACTCTTTCCTGCAGTTTCTCTATGAAATGTACACTGAAGTAGTAAATTATTAGGAACACCAAATAGCAATCAAACACATGCCATTCTCACTTACATACACAACTATGACATTGAGATAGCTTTATAAACAGCTTATTGCTAAGGGTTCAGATGTGTAAATAGTAGCTATATGACAAAGGCTTGTGATTTAAGCAATGCTGAAAGAGACACGATAGAGGGCACTAGGCAGACAAATGCAAGCATCTCAGAAACTGCAAACCTCAGCTTTGCAAAAACAACTGTATGGAGGGTGTACGATGAGGGGGTACAAACAACAAAACAAGCCGTCTTCCTGTAAGCAGAAACAACTGGTCAATGTTTGAGTGCAGTGGCGGCTGGAGAGGGATTGTACAAAGTAACAGAGGAACTCCATTGTATCAAGAAACTGCATAGTACAACAGCAGTATAAGAGGAAAATTTCTTCATACACAGCCCACTGCATGTTGGTACGAATGGGCTATAACAACAGATGTCCCCTTCACATACCTTAAAGTCTGTGTTAAAAATCCACGAATTCATATGCATTAGCCACGGGGGTACCAGAGTTGGATCCTTGATGATTTGCGTGGTCCCATGAATAATTTTTTCAGTAAATACACACTGATGGACGGAACACAATATGGCATCAACAACACAAATTGATGCATCCCAGCTGCCTTGTTAATTGCACAAGCTGGAGGAGGCAGTCTAATGGTCTGGGGTATGTTTTGATGGTGGGCAGTGTATTCCTTAATATCTGTGGAATAGTGTTTGGATGCTAAAGGTATTTTCACATCATTGTGCACCAGGCACACTCATTGCTGTTGTTTCCTGATGGAGAGGGCTACTTCCAGCATAATAATGTGCCATGCCACAAGGCTCAGAACGTTGCAGTGTTTCAAGAGCACGGCAGTGACTTCAGAATGCTAAAATAGGCCTTATACTCACCAGTTCTTAATCTGGTCAAACACTTGTGGGATGAAATTAAGAGAGCCATTTATAACAGAGGTCCTCCTCTAGCGAATTTTCAGCAGTTTGCTGATGTCATCACATCTGCTTGGCTAAACAAGTCTGTAGAATACATACATAAGATTCTTCCGCAGAATGCATTTTTTTTTTTGTCATCATTTGGACCAATCTCGAGATCGATGCAAAACTGGAGGGTTTTTTTAGGTTAGGGGGGGGGTCATTTTCTGTCTGGGGACGGTGTTTTGTGTCTCAAAACTTTCAAAAATGGAAGTTAAACAGAGTGAAACAGTTCCCCGTAATCATAAGTTTTTTTCTTGCGATGTTGCCTTTGTCTAATATTGTTGTTAAACATCATCTTATTTGCATAAATGTTTCTATTTCAGCTTGAAACTTAGGCAACAATTTGTGAGATCGGAGGTTTGACGGCTCGAAAATTTCCCTGCGATCTTCCGGCATGAGATTCTTCCTTGAATTCAAGGAATTCTGCCGTTTCCCTTATCATTTGAGTTATTCTCAAGATCAATGGACAACTAAAGAGAAATTTGTGGGGGTGGTAGAGGCTTTTTTCGTCGGAGGATAGAATTCCATCTTTACGAAACTTTCATAAATGGAAGATCGGAGTGAGGATTTTTTTCTGTAAAAATAAATTTGTTTTTCTCTTGATGTTCCTTATGCCCAGTATTGTTGGTAAATATAATTTTATTCCATAAGTATTTGTATTTCTACTTGAAATGGGGTTTCAAAAACGGAAGTAGGGCGGACTGAAGATTTCTCCCGTAACTGCAATTTTTTTTTCCTCCCATAAGCATTTGAGATTGATAAGGGAGGGAAAAATTTCCCAAATCAGAATTTACGAAGTTGGAAAATTTGTAGGAATTGGTGCATTGTGTTCAATTAAAAGTATATTTACATTCTCAAAGGTACACTATTTATCTAAAATAGATAACTTTAATATCGTGCACTCATGGGCCTCAGGCTGAAAATTCTTTCAGCATGACAGTTAAAATTATTTTCATCAGATGGCATAAAAAAAGAAGAGAGACAATAAAGAAATGGAGAGAGAAAGATATCAACAGAAAGAAAAGTTAAGTGCTGGATGCTGTGCAGCTGCAGAGTCAACAAAAGACAAACAGAAAGTAGTCCTCATTCTTGTTGCACATTTTAATATTTCACCAAGTTAAAATGTTCAGCTTTTTTTCTTTGTCGGTCTCGTGTATTGAGAATGATATCAGTACCTTATTGAATCCATACTGCATTAAATAAAGGCTGTTTTGAAGACCAAGGGTTACCCAATACGTTATTTGGCAGATGTCCCTAATAATGTGCTGTTTCAGTGTATTATGGATGCACTCTATCTGGTATGAAAGTTCTAAAAATATATGATTGTATTTGACAATGTTTTGATGTAAGTGCATAGATGATTGCCATAGTCACTTAACTGCCAATGAGGACCTTTTTTTTTCACTGGTTTAATGTTAAAATTCTCCAGAAATAAACTTCACATTTCTGGTTACTTTAGGGTTTTTAACTCGTTTTTTTTTTTAACTGTAAAAGGAAACCTGAATGTTGCAAGTTCCTTTTTACTGGAAAAAAAGAAGACTTTAAAAAGTAAATCTTGAGGTAGCCAGAATTGTAAACTTTATTTTTGAAGAATTTTTACATTAAACCAGTGAAAAAAGGCCCCTGTTAGCATATTAAGTGCAAGTACACATAAATCAAAACAGTGTAAAACAGAATCATGAACTTTGTTTTTGATGAATGTTTATTGTTAGTACTTCTGTACCAGAAATAGTGCATCCATAAACACTGACGGGGGGGGGGGGGAAATCCCAACACCACGAAAAAATAGTTGTAGAGGAATGAAATGGCAATACATTTGTATAGGTAACATATTTAATCGATTAAGGTTTCAAGATCACAGCTTAATGTAAGCGCGAGAAGAGCCATTTTAAATGTGAAATGCTGGTACATTAATAACCAGTGTAACCGCCAGAATGTTGAATGCAAGCACGGAAACGTTCATGCATTGTGTCGTCAGGTGCTGGATGTCAGTTTGTGGGATGGAGTTCCATGCCTGTTGCACTTGGTCGGTCAATACAGGGACGGTTAATGCTGGTTGGGGGTGATGCTGGACTTGTCGTCCAATGATGTCCCATACCTGCTCGATTGGTGAAAGATCTGGTGATCTAGCAGGCCACGGCAACATGTCGACACTCTGTAGAGCATGTTGGGTTACAACAGCGGTATGCGGGCGAGCGTTATCCTGTTGGAAAACACCCCCTGGAATACTGTTCATGAATGGCAGCACAACAAGTTAAATCACCAGACCGACGTACAACTGTGCCGTCAGGGTGCGTGGGATAACCACGAGAGTGCTCCTGCTGTCATAGGAAATTACTCCCCAGACCATAACTCCAGGTGTATTTCCAGTGTGTCTCGGCCGCACACAGGTTGGTTGCAGGCGCTCACATGGCCATCACTGGCACCCAGGCAGAACCGGCTTTCATCAGAAAATACAACAGATATCCACTCCGTCCTCCAATGAGCTCTAGCTTGACACCACTGACGTCGCAAATGGCAGTAGTTTGGAGTAAGTGGAATGCACGCTACAGGGCATCTGGCTCGGAGCTGTCCTTCAAGTAACCGATTTGTAACAGTTCGTTGTGTCACTGTGGTGGCAACTGCAGCTCGAATTGCTGCCGCAGACGCAATACGATGCGCCACGGCCATACGCCGTACATGGTGGTCTTCCCTCTCGGTAGTGCCACATGGCCGGCAGGAACCCGGTCTTCTTGAGGCAGTACCTTCCCTTGACCACCGATGCCAACAATCATGCACAGTGGCTACATTCCTGCCAAGTCGTTCTGCAATATTGCTGAACGAAAATCCACCTCGTAGCCCTATTACACGACCTCGTTCAAACTCCGTGAGCTGTTGATAATAGCTTCTTCGTCTTCTTAAAGGCATTCTTGACTGACATCAACACACTACGTTGAATCTCAACGATAACTAATGCTCACGAACGTTGCAGCCCGTATTTACAGCAAACCTGCTTTGCATGTTCCGAGGGGCGCTACTAGTGCCACACGTATGTGCCGAGCGCGAAATTTGCATAAACGTCATCTTACAGATGTACTCTCACCACCTACCAACTGTCGTTTATCTAACACAACCCCTTCTTGGTGTTGGGATTTTTTTCCGTCAGTGTATATTGTAGAGAAAGTGCCAGAAAAATATATTGCATTCGTTCTTAGTGACATTCTTGAAACCCCTATTCTGTAATAGGGGTTTCAAGAATTTTTGTGCAATGAACAGAGTACACTTGGCACAAAAAGATAAGCACCTTGATTGGCTAATCTAATAAATTTGAACCACACATTAAAATTTAATCTTAGTGTAAGGATCTCCATGGACGAGAGGGCTTTATAAATATTCAATTGATGCATTACTCAAATTTTCCTTGCAGTGATGAATATGATTTTTTTTTGTGTGTGTGTATGTGTTCAAGTAACAGCAATGTAAGATATATTGTATGAGAATGGACAACTTATTCTTAATGATGGATATTTTGTGAAACTTCTCCTAAAAGATGCCATGTTTGTTCGGACTGTTTGAGACATCCTTGTTAAATACAAGAGTGATATTATGTAGGCCTTCTTACATGCTTGGAGGTGGAACCAAAGTGACATTCGTTACGAGCTGTCGAGAATGCAAACCCCAAATGGTGGAGGGTTTTGCGAGCCGAGGGAGGAGGACATTCGAAGTTGCTATGAGGAAGAGAAAGAGCCTTTTTGAAAGTTCTGCGGATAGTCACCTGCATAAACGTCAAATATAAATATTGTGTAAATGGAATTGTTTCCCAAAATTCAATAAATGTTTACAATCTCACATAGTATTTTCCACAAGTGCCTGCTTAATTCATTTAGAAGGATAACGAACCAAAAATATTGTGCCTGCCAGGAGGAATGCTTGGAACACAGCACCCACAGCATCACACTTAGTGTATTTTGATTTGAAATAATTGAGTTGATAATGTAACACGAATCCTATTGTAAGCAATTTAGTTATTGCTAAAAATTATTTCAGAACATCATTTGTCAGCAATAGATTTTAAAATGTGATGTTCCTTATAATATTCCAGTGAATTGAATGGCAGGGTGGGAAGAGGTATGTTATTTAGCTCTGATTTTTATTTTTAGAGTTGACATATCATTTTTTGAAATCCCATGAAATCATGGCCAATGACTAAATGCTTACAACCCATTAAACTTCGTCCATTAAACTTCGATCAAGTACTTAATGCTTACAACCCATTAAACTTCGTCTCACAGCATATTGGAGTCTGTTTTACAAGCCTACTTCACTATGGACTGTGGTGAAGCATCAAATAGTGAAGTAATTAGAACAAGGAAGATTTTTTTTCAGGCCTGTATTTAGCAAATAGGTAAAGAAGTGTTGCTAGTGAAAATAAATCATTTTTGCAATCTGCAGTGATAGAAGACAAAAAATACTACTTTATGTGGAAACGTCGGGATTGGAAAAAAGATCTCTTTGTTGTAGGTCCATGATTCTCCTGAATTGTAGTTCCTGCTAGGCTAGTTGAACACCCCATAGCAGAAAGTTCCTGGTCAGTGTGCGACAGATGTCATTGTGCCACAAAATAATCTGCGGGTGGTCACTGTTCAAGATAACTACTAAATGCGAAAAACAATAAAATTTGCACAGACATTTTTCTACCTAAAAAAATGTCTGACCTTTTGTACTACAGCAATTGCAATGTTAATTAGGATCAAGAACATTCTGGCCCTCTGTATCTGGAATTTTGCCAATATTTTTAAGCTGAAACACAAAGATTTATGGAATAAAAATTTAACAACAATAAAGCGCTGAGGCATCACTAGGAGAAAAATGTCATAAGAGAAGAAATCTTCGCTCCGTTCAACTTCATATTTTGGAACATTTTTCTCCATTTCCTGTCTCAAGCGCAAACATTTATGTAATTAAATAACGATTAAGCAATAATACAGAAGCACAGCGGGTGGAGTGTTATTCGGAGAGAAATTTTTTGCCCCCAACAACTTTTGGTTTCCAGAAAATTTTCCTCCATTTTCAATCTTAAATACAAACATTTATCTAATGAAATGATATTTAATGACCATAGAGGGCTTAGGGAATATCACAAGAAAAATAATTCAAGATTACTGGGTTCCATCTAACTTTCGTTTTTGGAAATTGTTGCCTCCATTTTCAAACCAAAACACAAATATTTATGCAGTAAAATGATATTTAACAACAATATCGGAAAATCTTCTCTTCAAGCATCGAGGGAACGTCTGGAGAAAAAAATTACGATTACGGGAGAAATCCTTACTCAGCCTAACTTCCGTTTTCGGAAAGTTTTGAAAGGTGGAAAACTTGCATCTACGATAGGGAGTCTGCTAGATGGTTTAATAGAATTCTGAGGATATCATTTCTGTCTGAAGGACCAAATTAAATCTACGATGTACGTCGCCGTGATTCTTCTACGGGGATGAGTACAAAATAATTCTGCGACGTACATCGTCCTTCACCAGAGAAAAAAAAAAAAAAAAACGATTACGGGAGAAATCCTCACTACGATTAACTTCGGTTTTCGGAAATTAGCATCTATGATAGGGAGTCTGCAAGATGGTTTACAGGGTTCTGGGGATGTCATTGTTGTTTGCTGCCCCGGTGGCGCAGTGGTCTAAGCGATGGCCTCTGATCATTCGTCCGAAAGGGGTCCGGGTTCGAATCCCGGTGAGGCATGGATGTTGTGTTTGTCTTACGGCACTGGCTCTCTCCCTTCCCTGGAACCAGTGGCCCTAAATTAGGGACGAAGAATTGGAGGTTTAACGACCACCGTGAAAAATAAATTAGGGACGGGCGACTGCTTATAGCCCATTGAGTTGCTCACGGTGGTCGTTAAACCTCCAATAAAAAAAGTCACTGTTGTCTGCAGGACCAAAACAAATCTGCGACCTGCGACGTACGTCGCCCGCGCAGTGACTCTGCTACGGGCGTTGAACAATTTCCTCAAATAAGTTGAAAAACAAAAAGGATAAAATTCAGTTCTCAAGTGTAATGAGTAAATCTTTCGTTGGCCGCCCCGGTGGCGCAGTGGTCTAAGGCGTTGGCCTCTGATCATTCGTCCGTGAGGGGTCCGGGTTCGAATCCCGGTCAGGCATGGATGTTGTGTTTGTCTTACGGCACTGGCTCTCTCCCTTCCCTGGAACCAGTGACCCTAAATTAGGGACGGGCGACTGCTTATAGCCCATTGGAGTTGCTCACGGTGGTCGTTAAACCTCCAATCAAAAAAAAAAAAAAAAAAAAAATCTTTCGTTGAAAGTCTTGATTCTTCTTAATTATTACTTTAAATACAGTAATCAATATATTTCTAGCAGAAAATTGAATCTTATTTCACTTAGTGAGAGCATTACGGAATCGCACTTTCTTATAAAGAATAGTTTACTTCGAGATAGTGCATCCAGAATAACAGAAGACAAATATAATCTTGATTGCAATTGCAGCTTGTTAAGTCTAGCTGAATTTATCCAACCTGGTCTAAGAAGGGTATTGGTCAAATAACATGGTTAGTCTTAGCTAACCATTTGGTTTACGTGGCTATAATGTACTTTAATAGTTGTATGACTATTATTCTTACTGTTTCACACATTATGAAAGTTTTCGAGTCGAGTGCTCATTTGCCACGTAATTTCTGCTGTCATTTAGTATGAAATAGAAGTCCATAAAATTATTCTTCAAAAAGAAAACCCACTATGGCAATATAGGAAGAATTATTGCTGATTCCTTTATTCAGTGATATCCTTTTGGTCGTTTTAGAGTAACTGTCGAGCTGACGTTCGCAGAATTTAAAAATTTCGTCGGTTTATATGGACGTTTGGAACCTGAGTAGAGTTTCAAATGAAAATGGAGTTTAAAAGAGTCCGCCGCCCCGGTGGCGCAGTGGTCTAAGCGATGGCCTCTGATCATTCGTCCGGAAGGGGTCCGGGTTCGAATCCCGGTGAGGCATGGATGTTGTGTTTGTCTTACGGCACTGGCTCTCTCCCTTCCCTGGAACCAGTGACCCTAAATTAGGGACGGGCGACTGCTTATAGCCCATTGAGTTGCTCACGGTGGTCGTTAAACCTCCAATAAAAAAAAAAAAAGAGTCCCTGAATTTAAAAGACTATATGCAGAATAATTAAAATCTATATCGTTATTCGTGGTCGTCAACATATGAAATCGATCTACAATCAGGCAACGGTTGTCATAATATAAGACCATTGGGTTAGCATAGATTTTGGACCAAGAGCAGATAATTATTAGCAAAGGGCACTCATAACACAAAAAACAACCAGACTAGTTTCGATCCGTATTCTTCACGGTCATCTTCAGCGGTACTACAATCGTTGTTTGATGTTGAGTTATGTAACAATCGGGCCGACTTCCATGTCTCACCAATAACTTGGGAGTTCCACGTCGACATATCACGTTTGTTTTCACGTATATGTGTGCCCCCGCGACTATTTAGCGATGCGCCATCTATTGAGTTGGTTGTACATTATCAAGAAAAGAAGTAAAAACTTCACTTATACAGCACTGCATAGATAATGAACTAGTAATTGATTGGGAAAATATCAAAATTCTAACAACTCATCAAAAACATAATCAAATTCTATGGTCTGAGGCCATCGCAATTGAAAAGACCCAGGGTGAGAACTGTAATTCTTCTACACCTAGAAATCCCATACCCTTAGAAATACCTTATTGAATAAGAGAAAAAGAAGAAAAAAATAAAAAATCAACCAAGAAATTCGAACATAAGAAGTTAAAGTAACAATAATAATGTACAACCAACTCAATAGATGGTGCATCGCTACATAGTCGCGGGGGCACACACATATACGTGAACACAAACGTGATACGTCAACGTGGAACACCTAAGTCATTAGTGAGACGTGGAAGTCGGCCCGATTGTTCCAACATAACTCAACAACGATTGTAGTACCGCTGAAGATGACCGTAAAGAATACAGATCGAAACTAGTCTGGTTGTTTTTTGTGTTATGAGTGCCCTTTGCTAATAATTATCTGCTCTTGGTCCAAAATCTATGCAAACCCAATGGTCTTATATTATGACAACTGTTGCTCGATTGTAGATCGATTTTATATGTTGACGACAGCGAATAACGATAAAGATTTTAATTATTATAGTCTTTTAAATTCAGGGACTCGTTTTAAACTCTTTTCATTTTTATTCGAAACTCGACTCGGGTTCCAAACGTCCATATAAACCGACGAAATTTTTAAATTCTGCGAACGTCAGCTTGACAGTCACTCTAAAACGACCAAAAGGATATCACTGAATAAAGGAACCATAAATAATTCTTTCTATATTTCCATAGTGGGTCTTCTTTTTGAAGAATAATTTTATGGACTTCTATTTCATATTAAATGACAGCAGAAATTGCGTGGCAAATGAGCACTCGACTCGAAAACTTTCATAACATGCAGTACAACTATTAAGGCATAGGGTATTGGTGAATGAAAAATCGCAATGTACTACCATGTGAAACATTTTTGCATCAGAATAGTGGAAAGGAGGGCTTAAAAACTGATCACATGACTACTGCAGTCAGTGTTTAAGCTGGAATTTTTCTCTTGTAGCAATTTGGCTATTTTGTCAGCAAAAGTTGTAGCAAAATGTTTTGCAGATTAGCCAAATTTATGGTTCTATTTTTTGTTATATTTACGTATGAAAATACAAGCACAATGCATTGTCTAAATAAAATTTTGTACTTTAAATATAAATCAAGAATAAAAACAAATAGGATTTTACACTTCTAATTTTAATAAAAATACATTTGCTGATACATGCAGTTTATGAAAATATATGCAAATACTAGGACTGAGCAAAGCCACAACCAACAACATACCGACAGACCTGAACCAAACCTGCGGGTACTGCTCCCACAGTTGCTGCAAGCCACCAAAGAAACAAATAAAATACTAGTTTCCTTATCCATTGCAGCAAAGCCCTTGTGAAAGGTGCTCGCAAGGCTCACTAGTGTTTTTCTTCAATAGGAGAAAAGACAACTGGGATGGAAAAACTAGAACAGAGCAAAGCAGTGTGCCACAACAAAGACGGGAAAAGATACCAGGTCGGCGAGGCAAAGCAGTGGTGTCGGAACAAAAAATGACAGGAATGAAAAAAACAACAACGTAAGGGTGAAGTGAAGCAGGGGTGGGCATGATAACAGAAAAAGGTATGACAGGGATGAAAAGCACAACTCAAGGCAAAGCAGGGGTGGGCGGGATAGTGGAAAAAAATGGCGTGGAAGGAAACCAGGTTGGCGGGGCAAAACCGATGAAAAACAACACATGGGCAAAGCATGAGTGAGTTATGTGATAAAGGAAAAAACTGACAGAAAACATTTGCTTTTTTGCGATTCAGTGGGGACTTTTTGTCGCAAAATTACCATCTTTATCGCGATCTGGCAAAAATGCAAGTGACAGCTTAAACACTGACTGCAATTGAGTGCAAAACGAATTTTCAAAAGCATAACTATAGCTCCAACTGGGGAGTAATACACTGGGGAAATTAAACAGTACTAGATTCACAAAAACCATTTCTGGATTTACTGGTTCTGTGTTTCATTAATATGACATTGTGATAGAACCTGCTGAAGAATTGGCCAGTTGTGTTGATTTTTTTATTGATAGTGTCATTGTAGTTGCATATGCACCATGTGTTAAAATTTTGAGTCCAGTTCTGTTGTGAGCAGTACAGCATTCAGGGTTGTGTACAGCGCAATTCTATAATTATTTCCAGGATTTCATAAATCTTCATCTCTTTTTCCTCTGACACTTGGACTCCTACTATTCACACTTGCAGGAGTGTGGAACACTGATTTATAAATAAATTACCGTGGTGTGAGTTAATAAATACACTGCTCAACAAAATTAGGGGAGCACCCTTTTTAAACGATTTTATTCAAAGCAGTTCAGTAAAATGGTATTGAGCTGTCAAAAGATTCCCTCCAAATAATAAAAAAACAGCTGTAGAAAGCAGTTCAACATGCAAATTAGCAACAATGACTTCAAAAGTGACATTGATGCGACAATCACATAAAACGGGTGGCTCTTTCGATACTGTATTCTTGTACCGCTGGTCGCGGGAGAAGCAGTTTGTTCCGTTATCTCTTGTTAGCATGCCGAATCAACACGATTTGCCACAAAGCACCGCGTGGCGAACCATAGGAAGGTTGGAAGCCGGGTAAATTCAGCGGATAGTAGCGTCCGCCTTTGGAGTGAGCCGAAGTGTGATTATTGCACGCTTGTGGAATCGGTTCCAAGAGACTGGAAGTATTCGAAGAGGTCAAGGTCGTCCACGAGTTACTACCTCGAATGATGACCGTTATTTGTCATTAACAGTCCTTCGGAACAGGGGGTCACGATACCACCCAGCTGCAAAGACAACTTTTAATGGCAACCGGAAGAAGCGTATCGACACAAACAATTTGTAGACGCCTTCACGCACGTGGATTGTATACACGGTGGCGAGTTGTTTGTGTCCCACTGACCTCCGGACATCATATGGCTCGAAGAAACTGGGCTGAAGAACACCGTGATTGAGGACCTGCCGAGTGGAGCCAAGTTCTCCTCTCCGACAAGTCCAGATTCAGCCTAGAGCCAGATAATCGACGACTTCTGATCTGGAGAGAACGTGGCACCCTATGCAATTCAGCGCATGTCCAAGAAAGATCGCGTTTTGGTGGAGGTGGTGTGCTTGCTTGGGCAGGGATAAGCTTAGGTGGGCGTACTGACCTGTACGTCATTCGGAATGGGTTCATGACTGCTCAAAGGTACAGAGACGAAATTCTTAGACCCTTGGTTGTGCCTTATATTGCTACCATCAGCGATTTAGCCCTTTTTATTGATGACAATGCCCGACCTCATCGAGCGTGCCTTGTGAATCAGATGCTTGAAGAGAAAACAATAGAGCGTATGGAGTGGCCGGCATGCTCCCCGGATTTGAATCCGATCGAACATGCTTGGGACACATTAGGCAGACGCGTTGTTGCTAGACCACAACCTCCGTTGACTCGCCTAAAGTTGACAAATGCCCTTCTTGAAGAGTGGGGAAGAATCCCCCAAAACCTCGACCACCTGATCAATTCAATGCCCCACAGGTATGAAGCCGTCTTGCACGTTTGAGGTGACCACACACCTTATTAGACAAGTAACAAAGTTCGTCAATGCTTATTTTTTCTTCTCCAAAATATATGGGCAATAATGATTTTTTTTATGGCACCAGGTGTGTTTCCTGTAAAAATTATCTTTGTTTCAGTAAAACATGATTTTTCACCTGTTCAATCCTTTATTTTCTTGTCCCTTTCACAAATATATTTTTATACTGTGCTGCATATTTACCAGCAGTTGTCTGTTCTCGCTAAATCACCTGCTCCCCTAATTTTGTTGAGCAGTGTAAATAGCATTTCTGTTTCCTTCCTTTAATTTTAACAGAATGGCAGAATAAGAGCAAAAATTTTCATGTGATCAGTTGCTGCAGTAAATGAAACTCTTGAACATTTTGTGAAGAATGAAATGTAATGGTTTTACTTAATGTTATATTTTGTTGTAAATGTGCTTCTTCCACTCAGCTGGGATCCTATACATCGCAAACAAATAAGTAAACATGATGGTTCATTAATTAATAAAGCAAAACTTAAAAACCCTAAAAGGATGTAAGTTTTGCAGAAGTGGAATGTACACTGAAGTGCCAGAAAAACTGGTACAGACGAGCGTATGTAAAATACATAGCAAAGTCACCTATGCACGTACTCGGTTGCGTCCGCCAGTGCGTATATAAAGAGATAGACATCCTTGCCAGCTGTCAGAGTGGTTTTCGGCATGAAACTGACAAGTAATAACGATTCAAGCGATTTTCAACGTGGTGTCATAGTTGGCGCTCGTGAGATGGGCCATAGTATTTCGGAGGTATAAACGAACTTCGGATTTTCACGGACGATCATTGCAAGGGTGTACCGTGATTACAAGAATTCCGGCGAAACCTCTCACCTACGATACCAGTGTGGCCGTAAAAAGACATTGGGTGAACGTGACCATCTTCGGCTGCCAAGAATCGTTTCACGCGATATGAGTGCAACACTCTCTCAGGTACAATCGGAATTCAATGCCGGAGCCTCAACAAGCATCGGCGTCCGGCCCGTGCAACGTACCCTGCACGATATGGGCTTTGAGAGCCGACGCCCAACCCGAGTCACCTTGATGGGTGCACGACACAGAGCCATGCGCCTCGCTTGGGTACGGCAACACCGCCACTGGACACTTGATGACTGGAAACAAGTAGCCTGGTCTGGGCGTTTCCAACTGTATCGGGAAGATGGAAGGATTCGTGTGTGGCGCAAACCTCATGAAGCCATGGATCCCGCCTGTCAACAAGGAACTGTACCGGCTGGTGGGGGACCAGTAATGGTATGGGATGTGTTTATCTGGACTTCACTGGAACCCCTGGTACGTCTACAAACGTCTGTGACCTGCCAACTCTATGTGCGCATCCTTTCTGACGAGGTACACCCGTTCATGTCCTGCATTCATGCTGATGGGTTGGGCCTGTTCCAACAAGACAATGCACCTCCACACAAGTGTCGGGAAGCCACATTATGGTTAGAGGAGCATTCATCTGAGTTTGGGGTGTTGCCATTCCCACCCAAGTCCCCAGATCTGAACGTGATAGAACACATTCGGGATGCCATGCAACTTGTTATCGAACACAGGAATCCAAGACCTCGGAATATACCCGAATTGTGGAACGCTCTTCAGGAAGTATGGTGTGCATTGCCTACAGCATATTTCCAGAAGCTAGTGGAGTCCATGCCCCGTCGTATTTCTGCAGTCCTGAGCTCTCGTGGGGGACCTACCAATTATTAGACTGGTGTACCAGTTTTTCTGGCACTTCAGTGTATATTGAACTCTTCCAACAATGATTATGATAACATAATAATAATAGTTAAAAGAAACTTATTTGTGGGGAGCTCAGACTCCAGAAAATTAAATGCTGTCATGGTAACAAGAGCG
Organism: Macrothele yani; assembly: GCA_039090855.1. Lineage (NCBI taxonomy): Eukaryota > Metazoa > Arthropoda > Arachnida > Araneae > Macrothelidae > Macrothele > Macrothele yani. Next base: position 100,572,326 of record CM077004.1, on the reverse strand, counting down.
AAAATGACTGGAAATAACGCCAGCAATACATGATTAAAATTATTTCAAAATTCCATAGCTAATTAATGCAAATGATGTTTTAATGATATACTTACGGCTTAGTTTACAGTACATCTCACTGTCTGAGCCATGTATCACTGCTTGAGATGCACACACTTGTTCCTAAAGGTCAGTAATTATGAGCATTTTACATATTTCTGTTTCAAACTACAATTCTTGACATGTCTTAAGTTGCACTAAGCAATGCATTGTGTCAGATATGGTACCATCAGATTATACAAAGCCAGATTTCACAGAAGCAAGGTAAAGCACATTGAACTATGAACCATTAACATATGTAAAACTTTACTAAGTTGCAAGAAATTTTATTCAAATTTATTTATTTAGTCATTTTATTTTGTTATAGGTACTGTGCTTTCCCATTAAGGCCAGACACAAAATTAGGTATTACAAAACAAGATGAAAACTAGTTTGGAAATCCCAGAAAAGTTTTTGCACCCCCTAAAGCGGAGAGCGACATAAATACATCAACATAGGTACTTAACTATCGTAAGGACAGTGCAAACTTTCCTTCTTTACAGGCCTCTGGTTTACAGTGTGTGATTTGCATCTAGAAAATTGGATTGCATGCGGTTCTTCAAAGAGACTATCGTTTTCAATTTTGAGAGAGTTTGCATTCTGGATAATTTTGACTGGTATCTAAACTAGTATTTTATTAATTAACAGAACAGTTTTGTTTTGGCAAGATCGGTATTGAGTTGAAAACACATAAAAATTACGATGGCCTGCAGAATTTAAGCTTTTCAGTGGAAGGCATTGAGTACAAGTTGTGCTAAATTTCTCTTTTAAGTTGAAACCCATTGTTGGTAATTCCCCAGTCACAAGAAAAGTTACTTGTACTGCTTTCAAAATGAAAAAGAAGCCATGAGTGAAGTTGTGCAAGTGAATAACGTTCAGGATTCGTTCACTGAAAGAAATAAATTTTCTCACTATTATTCATTATTAACTGGGATATTTCAAAGTTTCTGTAAAACACCATAAAGTTTTGAAAATAACATGACTCATTAAAAATAATGTCTTATACTTAACAAATGTAACTGTATGAATATTGCTTTGTCTGACAGCCTTCTGGAATTGTTTGCACCATTTCTTAACTTCAGGGTTTAGATTCATTTCTCAGGTGAGGAAGCATAAGTGTGTTTATTCTTGGATTCTAGCTCCTGCCTTTCTATGCAAATAGTCATCATTAATTAGAGATGGGTAACTTTTCTCGCTAGATGTGTGTAAGAATTAGTAAATTATATACAGGGGTGTGCATAAATCAAGGAAGTGAGACATAAATTGAAATATTGCATTCAATGAAACGTACTTAGAATTTAATAAGACTTTGTGTGAGCATAATTTTGGCATAACTCATCAAAATTGTGCAAAATAATTGGCATTTCGATCATGATAAATTAGCAAGCATAAAAATGTCCGATTTTAGACAGCAGTTCTGCTTAGCATCAGTAAGTGTATGGTCACCTCTAACTACTATACATGCCTCACAATGGTACCTCATGTTTCCAGCAAGGTGGTTCAGCACCTTAGTAGGGCGATGTTCCCAATCCTCTATCACAGCTGTTTTCATCCCATTAATGTTGTTCTTGGGGATGTTTGGTGACTTGCAACTTGCTATCCTAAAGCATTCCTTGTACAATGAGTGGGGTTAAGAGCTGCAGACCTGGCTGTCAAATCCATTCTGGGTGTATAAATTCTGTAGAAGAAATATTCTTCTCTTAATACGTGGAAGTATGTTAAAATTACTGACTCGGCAAGCAGACATCCCTGAATCGCCTGTATTCACCATTCATCACGTAACATCAATCACATCAGAAAACTTAAAATTTACATTTTCCTGGAGCAGGAACTGAACCCGAATGGTGATCGGTGTTATGTGATGCACAGTAAATAAGGGCAATGATTCAGCGATGTCCGATTACTGAGTTAATAATTCCATTCTTTGTATAGCTTCACTTTCCAAGTATTCATCCACAAACTAGCCCTATGAGGATGAGCATTATCTTCCATGAAAACAAATTATCGAACAACATCTCAAAATATGTACACGTGGTTTTAGAATCCGTTCTCAATACCTGTGGCCAGTCAGAGTTCCTCTGTTGAAGACATGTAGAGCAGAGACTCAAGTACTGCAGATTGTCTAAAGTCACCATGGAAATCGTCGGTCCACTACATATTACAGAAAACATTGAATATGTGATGGAAATCAGAATTCTCTGTGAAATAATGTTATTGAACATGTGTAAAGTTTATTTTCGTGTTTTCAAGGTGATAATATTCATTAAACATTTTAGGGAATGTTTCTCGAATGTTTTCAGTATCATTACATTTTTTCTGTGTTTTTTGGATATCATTAATATATGGTCATACGTTCAAAACTGCTTTTGGAATCTTGAAAAAGACCTGAAATTTCATTTCCCCTTTTTTCCTGACCTTGAAAGATCTTTTAAGTTTTTCTTATTTTTGCAAGATGTCCTGGAGTAGTACTGGAATTCTCTCCTGCAATGAAAAATTTTAAGAAAAATTTGGAGAAAGTTGCCAGTGATTGGAAAAACTGGGAAGTCTGTGAATCTCGCAAGCTTTCAGAATCACTGGAAATGACTTCTCTAGCTGCGAAGAAAATGTTCCACCTTTTCCTGGTTTTGCACTTTGAAGTTTTCTGAGCCAAGTTTCTTTTTTTTATCGTTTTTTGTTATTCCTCTTTCTCAGTATATTCGTACATGATATACATTTGTTATTATGTTCCTTGTTTTTAATACATGGTTCGTACGCGTCCTGAAAATCCTGGAAAAGTCCTGAAATTCCATTTTGTCCTAGAAAAGTCCTAAAATTCTGTTACATGTCCTGGAATTTTATCCATTCCAGCCTTTGTGATGTTTTTTAGTTGAAGATTTTCTACTGACATAACTTATGTCTGACAAATTTTCCTCCCCACCTCCTGCATTTTGTAGGGGGGGGGGGGCTGTTGGTTTTCTTGACTGTTAGGAGGACTGAAGCTGCGTTATTAGCATCTTTTGGCGGCGTGCTTATGTTATTACTTTGTCTGTCCGACCGGGAAGACCATATCTCTGCAATTATTAGTTAGATTTGTAAAATTCTTTTAGTATTGGGAAGCTTAAAATGTGAGAATGACGATCCATTTGTTCTGTTTTTTTTCTCGATGCACAACTTCGCCGCTAGAGGGCTCAAATGAAGATCGTATCGAATTTAAAATGCATTTTATTTCATACATTTGCTTCTATTAGGTGTGCAAGTTAGTTCTCGGCCACAGGCACGAGACGTTGACAGCAAATGATAGCAAATCGAATACGTACCTAATCAGGGAAATAATCCCCGTCGTGTTAGATACATTTGAACCATCGGTCAGGGAGCTGCCGAATGCCACTGTGGAAAAAAGAGGGCTGTTTCGAGTTGATAAAGTCATCAATACTTGTGTGGACCTCCTCGACAGAAGTGAAGTGCGCATCACTCAGGCGATGTTGCAGGGAGCGAAAGAGGTGATAATTCGACGAGGTGAAGTCTGGAGAATACGCCGGGTGGGACGAAATCTCCCATCCCAGGTCCGTGATCGTGTTTAAAGTCATTTTCGCGGTGTGAGGACGCACATTATCCTGAAACAACAGGACCGACCTTCTGCCCTTGCCGTTGTATTGCCTTTTCGCTTCCATTGCGTTACTCACACGAATGAGTTGTGACAATAACGCTCAGCGTTGACCATTTCACCAGGTTTGAGCAACTCATAGTGTATAACACCGCACTGATTCCACCATATGCACAGCAACAACTTCCTGGCATGGATATTCCGTTTGGCGGTACTGGTGGTAGGCTGACCTGAATAAACCCACGATTTGCGCCGGTTAGAATTATTGTAGAGGATTCACTTCTCATCACAGGTCAAAATCTTGTTTAGGAAATCCTTCTTGAACCTGGAGAGCAAGGACACAGCAACATCGTAGCGCCTAGACTTGTTCACAGCTGTTAGTTGGTGGGGCACCCAACGGCGCTCCTTATGAATCCGTCTAAGCTTATGCAGGCGCTTTGCAATGGCTTGCCGTGTTACTCCGAGTTCCTGGGCAAGCTCTGACTGTGTGCGACAGAGATCCGCGTCCAACAGTTGTTCCAGTTCATCGTCGTCAACTTTCTGTGGCTGTCCCGGACGTTCTGCATCACGGAGATCGAAATTTCCCTGCTTAAACCGATGGAACCACTTCTTATACGTACTGTAGGACACAGCAGCCTCACCCAAAGCAGCACAGATCATTTGCTGGGCTTCTGCAGCACTTTTTTCAGCTGAAACGCGAACAGGAGGCAGTGCCTCAAATGTTGCTTCTCAAACGACATTGCTTTCACCATCAACTTTCGTCCCTCCTGTCACTACAGCTGTGAGCGGTTACGGTTGCCTTGAAAACTGTTGGTGGCGCTGCAATCCGCCATTATCGCACACAGCTATTTGCATTTGCCGACATTCTATGATCGCTTGCGGTTAGGGGCCGAGAATTAAGTTGCGCACCTAATAAATATCCAATTGAAAAAAATATTTTTCCTTTCGATGACATTTATATCGAAGACTATTTTAGTCACAGTCCCTTTTTCAAATAATGCATACATTTACCGCTAGGAGGTGTAATGGTAAATCGCGATTTTCCCAATATCTCCTCTTCTAACAGTCCAATTTGAAAAATTCTTCCTGCGTTCGATACAGCTCTTAAGGGGAAATGTTTTGTATATAATTTCTCATTTTTGAAAAAAAAATGGTTTGGTCACCAGGGGGCGTAAGAGTTTATTTTTGCTTCTGATGTATTTGCAATAAAATCTGAGCTCAAAACTCGATTGAAAAAATTCCTCCGTGGACCGATACTGCTCACCTCCAAAAACTTTTTAAGAATACCTCCTGTTTAAATAGTGCATAATTTTTCCACCAGGGTCGTATACGTATTTCTTATTTTTGTTCATATCTCTGTTTCTAGTAGTACGATTTGAAAAATTCTTTCTTTGTTGGAGAGCATTTTTGGCACGAAATGTTTCTCATATAATTTCAAATATTTCTTAACGCACAAGTGCGCCACTAGAGGGCGTAAGTTTACGTTTCCGTTTACAGCAATATCTACGGGACTAATAACCCAAGTGAAAAATATTCTCTTTCGACCAGATACTACTAACTATGAAAACCCCTTGTATGAATTTTCTTCCCAAAATAATGCACAATTTCGCCGCTAGGGGCACAAATATTTAATCTATTTTTTTCAATATCTGTGCTTCGTCCAATTTAAAAAAATCTTTTAACAACAGATACCATTTACCTTATGGAACACTTTAGGTTTGTATTTGAGGAGGTTTGTGGTTCCCAATTCTGCCGCTAGGTGGTGTTTATGAACTTCCGTTTGCAGCCTATCTCTGACTCTAAAAATCCTATTGAGAAATTTCGTTTTTTACTGTATGCCATTTGCTATAATAAAGATGGAGAGTGAATAAGATTTTTGCTACAATAAGAAGATCCTCTTCAAATAATGTGTACAACTTTTCCCTAGGTGTTGTTAAGGTCAAAACGTTTTTCTTGCTATCTCTGCTTCTGGGAGATGTATTTGAAAAGTTCTTTTTCCTTAGCATAGCTTTTGCTATGAGGAATACTTTAAACCTGTTTCAACTTTTCCGTTGTGCAAAATTCTTCATCTAAAACGCATACAGTTATATCATGTTTCCTTCTCTATCTCTTCTTTTAACTGTTTGATTTGAAATTTTTTGTCTCTAAGACCTTGCATCTGCTATGTGAAATGTTTTTTGTGCCATTTGTTAATTTTTGTAACATACGTTTTAGCCACTGGTAGAAGTAAGTAGCTGATTTGTGTGTGTGTGTGTGTGTGTGTGTGTGTGTGTGTGTGTGTGTGTGTGTGTGTGTGTGTGTGTGTGTGTGTGTGTGTGTGTGTGTGTGAGGGGGGTATTTTGACCTTTACCGAAATTTGCTAATGAATGCTTTATATAAACATTTGCAATAAAAGTAGATTGCTTTCTAATATCAGAAACTTAAATCTAGTTGTTTCTTAGTATTTTCTGAGCAAACTAATCACTTTACATCTTCTGTAATTACACTGCTGGCCACCCAAAATGCAACACCAAAAAGGAAGCATCCGATTGGCCTGAAATTCGCAGCATGCGTCGCCCGCGAGAGGACATGCAAACGGTTAACATTGCAGGGCATATGCAAATCATGTGCGCCCGGCACGTCACCGAGAAGAACTATAAGAAGAGTACACAGAAGGCGGGGTGTAAGTAGTGGAAGTGTGTTGTGATACCGGACCTGTGCGTGGGAAGCTTCCTGATGCCTCGTCGCAGAATACGGCAGTCGTTCCAGCACGCTTCGGAGTTCGACAGAGGACGAATAGTGGCTTATCGCGACAGCGGTTTATTGTACCGAGACATCGGCGCCCGTGTGGGACGACATCAAGCCACAGTGAGGCGAGTATGAATTCGGTGGGTGTAGGAGGGACGGACGGACCGACGTAAGTGATTGCCGCAGCCGCAGCACACTACCGAACGAGAGGACCGGCATTTTATGCGGCGGGCATTGACGGCTCGCACCGGCTCATCACGAACGTTAGCGCTGGAATTAGAGTGTGTTGCGCAACAACCTGTGTCAGCACGTACCGTTTCGACGTCGTCTGCAGGAGCGGGGGCTTGTCGCACGGCGCCCATTGCTCCGATTACCATTGACGTTACACCACCGGCGAGTTCGGCGGCAGTGAGCCGTTGAACGCCGCATCTGGACTACGGAATGGCACGACATTGTCTTCTCCGGCGAATTCCGCTTCTGCCTGCAACACCACGATGGTTAGATCCGCGTGTGGCGGTACCGCGGTGAGAGATTGTATGACGCCTACATTATGCATCGCCACACCGGTCTGTCGCCCGGCGTCATGGTTTGGAGCGCAGTTGGATATGACACCCGCACCCCTCTGGTACGCATCGCCGGTACAGTCAACAGCCACCGCTACATCTCCGACATTTTGGAGCCTGTAGTCCTCCCTTACCTGCAGGACCTGCCTGCGGCCACGTTTCAACAGGACAATGTGCGCCCGCACGCGGCACGCATCGTGCAACAATTCTTCACGGCCCACCAGGTGTCACTGCTGCCGTGGCCCGCCAGTTCTCCCGATATGTCGCCCATCGAACACGTCTGATCGCTGATCGGCAACCGAGTGGCCCTACAAGCACCACCTGCGGCTACGCCTGATGAACTGTGGCAACGTGTGGAAGCAGCCTGGACCGACATACCCCAAGCCCACATCCAAAGCCTCTTTCGTTCGATGCCGCGGCGTGTAGCGGCCGTTATTGCCAGCCATGGGGGCCACGTGAACTATTGATGTCTGCGTGTTCCGCAAGTCGCACGGGCGTGTAAGCTCAAGCGTTTTATCTTTGTATCTGTTGTTATGTGTCCAGTAAATCTGGCGTTGCTATCTCGTGTCCTTCTTGGTGTTGCATTTTGGGTGGCCAGCAGTGTTGTTTTCTGATCATGCCCAGTTAAATTGCCGTGATAACTTATGAATGCAGTTGTACACAGCCCTTGGATTTAAGGTTTTCTCGTTATTCTCTTTCATTTCATGTTATTAATTTTTGTACATTCTTTGTATGTTGGCGAGTGCAAATTTAAAACATAGCTATAGCATCAATATTATGTTGAAAATTCCTTCCCTAAATAAAATGTAACACAAATACTTGTTCCCATGATTATGTGTTTAAGAAATAACAATCCCTTTGGTCCTTTGAAAAAGTTCCAAATATTTCATCTTTCGTTACCCTTAAATTTTCAACGTAAGCATTATTTCAAAATGATTAGATATAAATTGTATTTTATGTATTGATTGTGTGGTATATGAAAGCATTTTAAGAGTAATGCCACATACCTATGTATTTTTGAGTTTTATGGGTTTTTTTTATTCTGTAATTTGCTTTAATAAAAATATAATTGAACTTTATATAGCCAAAGTAGAAAACTAAAAGTTTCTCAAAATCAGTATAGTATAGTATGCAAAAGTTTAGTAGATATTAAACCTGGTCACATTTTCAGTTACAGTTTTGGTATTTCAGTATTTATCCGTGATTCTAAGTTTCTTATTAGCTGCAGCGGACAACATTTTTAAAATTCTGCATTCTGTATTAAGGTTGCCCAAGCATGTAAGAAGTTGTTTGCTGTAGGTTACAGGTTGAACAAACCTATGGTTTCATTATATTTTAAGTAAGATTATTTGGATCGTATATTCTGGAAAAAAATCCAAAAGTTCTGGAAATGTCCTAAAAAAGTCCTGGGATTTTGTGATTGAAAAAGCTTATGAACCATGTTAATATAATCAGTAATAGTGAAATAAAAGAGAAAGTCTTTTTTTTTTTTTTTCCCTGGTGAAATCCCTGTTTTCCTGTTTCTAAAACTATCTTCTTCAAAAGCAATCAGTAGAGAGCATGTATTTTTGCCCCCCCCCATCTCCTTCTTTAAGTGGAATTAAATTTCAAAACTGGCACATAATCTGTCTGTGGTGGAATCTGTATCATTTCTTTGGCCCGTAAAAGTTTTTCACAGCAGTGAGCAAAACAGTATCAATTTTTTACATTTAATTTCGCTTAAAATGCGTGTTTTTTCCATTTCTTAGTTACTTCTTGCTACATCAAAAAGAAAAATAAATCAAAAATGCTACTACTATATATACTGTGAATTTAACTCGTGCCGATAACTACATACATGAAAACCTACCGAAATGACACGATAACTATTTTAACTCCAATGTTAAAATATTTAATATATACATTTAAAAGATGATATAATAAAATATGTACATACATGAGATCTTTCGGCGCCCAAAGTGGGTACCATCTTTTGGCTTGAGTCGGAGTTTTGGCTTGAGTGGGAGTTCTGATTTTGAACTTTTGTTTTTTAAACAAAAGAAAAAAATTCTCGCTCTTTGTCTCTTGATATAGCAAAAAGTGATGGAATACCGTGCATTTAAAAAAATATATAAAGTTTAAAAAGTGATATTGCTGCTCCCCTCACTCTGCAGTGAAAACAACTGTATGGACCATTTCCAGCTAATGTTAAAAATCAACAAAGTTATCATACGAGTAAGGATTTTTAATTTGAATTTTGCATTAATAAAAGGCAAAAATGCTTATTCCATTGATGGACTTAGAAAGAAAATGCTGTAAGAAACAAGAAAAGGGACAGTTCATTAGGAAACTTTTCTAGAACATATGAAGTCACTTTTGTGCACTATTGCTCTTTTTTTTTTTTTTTTTTTTTTTGATGTTCTGCACTTTTTTTCTGTAATTCATTTTGTTGTTTTGGAGTTTAAAGAGTAATGAGAGAAGTAACTTCCAACCTATGCAGGCACTTACTATATTTATAGAAATTAACAGGTGGGTAGTTACACCAGATGATAACAATTCGTGTGAAAATCCGTTTATTTGGCGTAATAAATAGTAAACAGGCGTGCGAACTATCATCACCTACAGGTGGCTTGTTCATAACATCTAAAGAATATATACAAGATTTAAATGCAATATAACATTAATATAAACACAAAACTAAGTACAATGCTAGAAGGTGAAGTATGCCTCATGCAGGCGGGTGAAGGACATGGGGTAGGTGCGTGCTGTGCGTAGAAACATGCGCCATGCAAAAGGTAAGTCAAATGAAAGTTCATCATTGCACGTGATCGGGTTGGTTAAGATCTGAATGGATTCCCTTATACCAGTGGCCTTGTGATTTGTGTAGGTGGCGACTTTCTTCATGTTGTCCCATTGCGGAGTGGCTGAGTGGGTTGCGACTTCTTTCACTAATGCTGTATTTATTCTTCCCGCTCCAACGTCTCTTTTGTGCTCAGCTACCTTAAGGGTGACCGGTCGGAAGCGTTACCGAACCGGGCAGCGAGATTTGTGATTTTGACTGATATTTTAGTTGCGTTGCGACAGCGAAAAGTGAGCACCGCTCACCCCGCGAGAGAGGATCCCAATCCCCTCTCGCTCAAAAATTTCCTTTTGGTTTCTTATCGAAAAAGTGTTTCGGTGCAGTCGAAAACACTAGCTCTGGACTTAGAATAAAAACGCCCTTGTCACGGCGAAGTCCTAAGCTGACCACAAACTCGTTTGTAACGCTTTTGCGAGTACGTTGACGTCGTGCCGGTTCGACCCGTGACAGGACTCCTTGATCCGTCACTGGACCAAAGCTCGCGCGCCTGGCTTTCTGAGTTTTGGCTTGAGTGGGAGAACCCCAGGGTGCCCACTCAGCACTTAGAAAAAACTTTGTTGCGTCTCTCTCACAGAGATGCTGACCTCCCAAAAGGTAGTTGTGTCAAAGGGGATCACCCCTAAAACCACCGTGCAAACACGGAAAAACACAATTTTTTACACCAGGGTGAAACCCTCGGAGGTCCAGGCAATGGAAATTCCATCTCCTAAACCTGGAACCTCCCGGTCACCAAAGGCCTCACCGGCTGTGACCTCGGAGCCCTCTCCGGAAGTAAAGCAGCGGGTTGAGACTACCCTAGTAGCAACCACTGGGGAGTTTATTGCCCTGGTTGATAGCTGTGTGGTAGAAGTTGGTCCGATTTTGGGCTCACTACCCAAATCGATAAATAAAGATGCGGCGAGCAGGATCACGGAGGCCCTGCGCAAAATTCAACTCACTTGCTATCAGCAAGGGCTCCTGACCTCAAAGTTAGAGGGCAAGCTTGAGGAGAGGGAGGAGCGTCAAAGCTCCTCTGCAAGACCAAAGTCCTATGCCGCCGCAGCCAAAACGGGTGCCACGAAGGCGCAAGGGTCTGTGCCGGCACCCAAGGTAAAAAAGGTGGTGCCAGACAGGAGACACGTGCTCCTGGTCTATCCCTCCGATGAGGGCAAGCTGTCTGATGACGTTAAACTGACTCTCCTATCTGCAGTGCAGCCAGCAAAGCTGCAGATAGGAGTTAAAGGCGTATGTGAAGTACGAAATGGTGGTGTAGCGATTGAGTGCTCTAAGCACGATGACATCGCTAAGTTGGAAGAGGTGTAACGTACCAGGAGATGTGACGTACCTGCCAGAAGGACGCACACGACATAAAGGCAGATAGGAATCAGAATAAAAAAAAACGTCCGAGTAGCTCAATTGGTAGAGTGACTTATTCCGGAATGAGGGGATCCGGGTTCGAGCCCCGGCGCGCATAAAAATGACGGAGAAATTTACTTCGTTATAATGGCACCCGAACTATCCGGATGACCCGACCGTTCAAAATCTCGCAATGGTGTGATGTTTTTTCCACACCGCGAGATAGATAAAATAAGAGAATCCCTTCTCCAGCAATTCGAAAAAAAAAATAAGGGGGAGATGATGTAACGTACCAGGAGATGTGACGTACCTGCCAGAAGGACGCGCACGACATAAAAGGCAGATAGGAATCAGAATAAAACGTCCGCGTAGCTCACTTTGGTAGAGTGACTTATTCCGGAATGAGGGGATCCGGGTTCGAATCCTGGTGTGGACAGAAATGACGGAGATATTTACTTCGTTATAATGGCGCCCGAACTATCCGGATGACCCGACCGTTCAAAATCTCGCATAGGTGTGATGTTCTTTCCACACCGCGAGATAGGAAAAATAAGAGAATCCCTTCTCCAGCACTTCGAAAAAAAAAATAAATAACGGGGAGATGATGTAACGTACCAGGAGATGTGACGTACCTGCCAGAAGGACGCACACGACATAAAGGCAGATAGGAATCAGAATAAAACGTCCGCTCAATTGGTAGAGCAATTTATTCCGGAATGAGGGGACCCGGGTTCGAATCCTGGCGCGGATAAAAATGACGGAGAAATTTACTTCGTTATTGAGGAGCTGCGGAGCAATCCCCTGACCAAAGATAGCACCCACTCCAAATCCCCTCAAATGCGACTCCCGCGTCTAATTGTTTACGGCGTCGACGGGAAGAGTTCGCGTGAGGATTTCGAAGCCGGGGTGAAAGAAAACCCCGACATCCAAGGGGACATCTCGGCGAAATTCGCCATCAAGGCCAAAGGGGTAAGGCCCACTGGGTGGTGGAGGCCGTACCGCTGGCCTACAAATTGCGTATCAAGTGAGGAAGACTGAACTTGGGTTGGTCAATCCTGCGTTTGAAGGAGTTGTAAGGAAGTCCGATGCTTTCAGTGCAACGGCTTCGGCCATTTCAGGAGTGGTTGCAAGGAAGCAGAGGACAAGTGTGGGCAGTGCGTTGAGACAGGTCACCGGCACAAAGATTGCACTGCTGCTCCTAAGTGAAATAACTGCACTTCCGCGAACAAGTGGTTCAAACTGAAGCTGGAAACAGTCCATTCTAGCTTCAGCAAGACTTGTCCCTCTCTACTCAGAGAGTTGGAGCAGCAGAGAAGCCGAAATAATTATGGTTGATCGGCAAAGGACAAGCACTGGTTTAAGAGTACTCCAACTCAAAGCCCACCATGCGAGAGCCGCAACAGGGCAGATCCTCAGGACTGCCAGTGAAGTCGCTGGGAAAATCCTGCTCTTGCAGGAACCGTATCACTCCCATGGTAGGGCAGCGGGGTTTCCCAACTCACGGAGCGAAAAACCAATGGTAGCCACAGTCGTTTTTGACCCAGATCTGGGAGCTCTGGAGCTTGAATGCACATCCAATGTGGTGGCATTGGGCATTGAGAGCAGTAATAGAAAAATCTTGCTTGTTAACGCATACTGTTCACCTTCAGGTGTTCTCTCAGACGTGCTAAACACCATATCTCGGTTGCTGGATTCCCACCCGCAACACGAGACTATCATTGCAGGCGATTTTAACGCGAAAAGCCCCCTCTGGGGAGATGAAGATGGGCGAGGTAGTGAATTCCTGGACTTCGTTATTTCGTCAGATCTGACGATCCGGAATGACCCAGACAGTGACCCCACGTTTCAAGCTGCCACTGGGACGTCGTGGGCCGACCTCACCCTCACGAGGACATCGGTCCTCAACCTCCTCCATAACTGGCAGGTACTGGACGATGTGAGTTGCAGCGACCACCTTGCAATAACCTTCACGATAGGGGTTTGAGAAAATTGGGAAAAAGCCCAAGTCTAGGTTCGACGCCCGGAACCTCAGATGGTCGGACCTCCAGGGCCGACTATCAGATCTGCTAAGAGACAGAAGTGCAACAGATCTTGATGAGGTAGAAGACCTAAACGAATATCTCGGTCAACTAACCAACGAGATAGTAGCGACTTGTGAAGGTTGCAGGAAAGCTGGGGGTAGGGCAAGACCAAGACCCCTGCTTCCCTGGTGGTCGGAAAATCTGAGCCTTCTTCGAGGGAAGGCCAGATGCAGCAGACGAAGAATGCAACGTGAGAGATTTGACCCGAACAGGAGGGAACGCCTGAAAAGGGAATATAATCTCTCCAACGCTACATACCGCAAAACAATGATAGCATCGAAGAGAGAATACTGGAGACAGTTGTGTGAGACCACCCCTGTCGGTAATCCCTTCGGGATACCGTACAAGGTGGCAAACGGCTCGCTCACCGGCCTACTGTTACTGGCATCTGTCAGAACAGAGAGTGGCACCAACACCGCCACTCTGCAAGATACAGTGGAAGTTCTTTTAAACCACCACTTCCCGGCCGATGAGGAGACGGGGGATTCCCCTGATCAAATATCGATCAGAGAGTGCTGCAGAGATCCACCAGACACGGTTGACGACCCGCCGTTCACAGAGGCGGAAGTAGGGGCTGCAATCAACAGCCTGAACAAAGGCAAAGCACCAGGCATAGATGGGTTGGATCTCTCGGTCATCAGAGAGGTGTTTCTAACCAACCCAGGGTACTTCGTTGCTCTGTTGAATAAACGCCTGGAACGAGGATGTTTCCCATCAATGTGGAAGACTGCGCTGCTCGTCCTCTTCAGCAAAGAAAATAAGAGCCGGGCAGATCCCGCAGCCTATAGGCCGATTTGCCTGTTAACAGCTTGGAGTAAGGTGCTGGAAAAGGTCCTTGTGATCCGAGCAACCCATTACCTAGTCGGCCTAGCTAAGCTCTCCAGCCGCCAATTCGGTTTCACGCCGGAGAGGTGTACCGGCCAAGCGCTGGTCAGCCTTACTAAGCAGGTAAAGCAAAATCGAGCACAGGGAAAGCACACCTGCCTCGTCTCGTTGGAAGTGCGGGACGCCTTCAACAACGTCTGGTGGCCACTGGTTTTAGACCGTCTGAAAAGACTTGGCATCCCCAGGAATCTGTTCCTGCTAATAAGCTATTTTCTCTCGCATAGAAGGGTAGAGTTTGAAGTCGGACATAAGACCTACAGCAGGGAGTATACAACAGGGTGCCCGCAGGGCTCTTGCTCGGGCCCTTTGTGGTGGAATGTGGTTGCAGATACGGCACTTGCGCTTCCACTGGAAGACGGGGTGCAGCTGCAGGCCTATGCAGATGACCTCATACTTATCGTATCTGCATCTGGTAGGCACGTGATTGAGCGGAAGGTACACACTGCTCTCTCACAGCTCGATAGTTGGAGCAAGGAGTGTAAGCTCTGCTTCGCTCCCGAAAGGACGACACTCATGCTAGTAGCTAAGAAGGGGGAACTGGTCACTCCACCGAAGTGTCGCTTCAACGGGCATACTATTAAAGCAGTGAGAGAGATGCGGTACCTAGGAGTCATCCTAAACACCAGATTGTCGGGGCTGCCTCATCTTGATGGATAGATGTACCAGCATCCTGAATAAGATCAACGGAATGCGACTGACTGGGCCAGCTAAAAAGGTGCTCTATAAGCGAGGGGTACAGTGCATGTTAACATATGCGTGTCCCGCCTGGTGGTTAGACACCGTGAGAATGAGAAATGGTGTAAACCAAATTTAGCGCAGAGCGCTACTGGGGACCACGTGGTGTTTCCGCACGACCTCCACAGCGGCGCTACAAGTGCTGGCTGGGTGTGAATCCAATTGCGATGCAGCCTATTTCATGTAAGGGGGGCATACCTACCTTTGGTTTCCTGGCATAGTCCTCTTTCACAAAGCTCCGTGGATATAGTCCACCTATATACTGATCTTCCTGTTGCAAAGAAAGCTCCAAGGAGAGTTGACAAGCTATGTTATGCATCTATTGTGCTTTGCAATCAAAGCTGTGTGCTGGTTTTCCTCAGCTGTTTTAGACCATGATTGACTTGGGATACCTGTTTAGTGCACATTCTTTATCTTGGAACTGTCGCCATAGCCTTGCTATGATACTTTTCTGTGCATTTATAAATCTGACAACGTCTGCATGATTGCTCAGCTTCCATTCCTCCAATCGCTGTCCTCCTCTGATTATTATTTGAAGGGTGTTGTGAATACATTTGGAGCAAAAGTTGTAAGCAACACCAATCATGGTGTCACTAAATCACAGATGTGAAAAACTTTCATTTTTTAAAAACTACTAAAACCTGGAACTTCTTTAATTTATGCACACCAGTGTATGTACATGTCATCAGACATTTTTTTGTTTGTGGTTTCAAGTAGAATGGTTCTGCTGTTTGCAGATTTAAATAGGCAACCTGCACGTTACAGCCTGAAATTTGAATTTTGGGTTGTATTTAAACATCAATTGAAACTTGCAAAGCAGGGTCAGCAACTAGTAATTATGTGGATATAACCTTTCATTCAAGACAGCTTTGCTAGGGAATGCAGCTTGAGAGGGATCAAAAATTGAGTTTGGGAATAATAAATAAACTGTTTGTTCACTTGAACATTTGCCAAATGTTCAAGTGAACAGTTTATTGTGATCAAATGAGCAAGATAATTTAGCTTACATATGCAGGTCTTAAAATTCAAATTTGAAATGGGAGGCAGTCTCCCCACCTGTGTTTGTAAATGGAGGGGATTGAAAATTTTGGGTGGGGAGTTTTGAATATGTGACTATGAATGCTTTTAAAAGACTCTGGGAAAACAGTAGCAATTTTTCAAACAATGTTAGCTATACTTGGTTTTTAAAAGAAACAGGTGAATTGGATAAAAAATTCAATCTAATAGAAATTACCATGATTCATTTTACAAAAACAGTTTGTTTTGCAGTACATATGTTTTTCATTCCTTGTCACAGTTAGCATGCTTTGATCAGCTGGTTTTCTTTTCTGAGGGTTTATCTGGCCCAACTGCAGAAATATGCATTAAGATTTTTGTTTTTTGTTGCTCAATGAATCTCTAAATTTTGGCTTAATTCTGTTTTGTGTGCTAAAGCCATGTTTACATGGTACATTTGTTAAACACACACAAGACACACTTGCAGAAGAACCTTTGACACTAATGGAAATGTGTGCAGATGGTTGCTTATAAAACTCTTAAAAAAATTGGAAAACGGCACATATGCTCTTTATCCTTTACAGCTATGTTTAAATAATGAATATTCCATAACTGCATCTTCATTAATTTTTGAAAAAACAAAACAAAAAAAACTGGTCTGCAAAGCCTTTTAAAAACTACCGAAACGTGTGTGTGTGTGTGTGTTTATTGATTACTTTATAGATTCAGGTTCTACACACTCAAACTTCAAACAGAGTTCCATTGTGGAGGAAGAAAATCTGCAGTCCATCTCAGTCACAAAAGATTAAATAAACATTCACTTGACATTGTGATATGCAAGTTTTAGCATTACAAGGGTCAACTAGTTTATTATTTTTGAACATGTTTCTCTGAAAAAAATATGTTTTTGAACACTACGAGATGTTTGCAGTTCACATAATCGAGACTTGGTTAATACAACCATTCTTCTGATATGAGTAATGTCCAATTTTTCACTTTGCAACTATTTATGGGGAAAAAATAACATTTGAAAAAATAACATTTAAAAATAACATCGTGCGGAAAAAATTATGATTGCGGAAAAATCTTCGCTTCATCCACCTTCCATTTTCGGAAATTTTTCATCCATTTTCAAGCTGAAACACAATCAGTTATTTTCCAAAATTATATTTTACAATAATACTGAGCAGATGAAATATCGCGAGAAAAAAATTATGTTTACAGATTAAATCTGCAGTTCATCTAACTTCTGTTTTTGAAAGGTCTGAAAGACCTATAACGAAGTAAATTTCTCCGTCATTTTTATCCGCGCCAGGATTCGAACCCGGGTCCCCTCATTCCGGAATAAGTTGCTCTACCAATTGAGCTACGCGGACGTTTATTCTGATTGCGATCTGGCTTTATGTCGTGTGCGTCCTTCTGGCAGGTACGTCAAATCTCCTGGTACGTTACATCATCTCCCCCTTATTTTTTTTTTTTTTTTTTTTGTGGAGAAAGGATTCTCTTATTTTTCCTATCTCGCGGTGTGGAAATAACATCACACCAATGCGAGATTTTGAACGGTCGGGTCATCCGGATAGTTCGGGCGCCATTATAACGAAGTAAATTTCTCCGTCATTTTTATCCGCGCCAGGATTCGAACCCGAGTCTCCTCATTCCGGAATAAGTTGCTCTACCAATTGAGCTACGCGGACGTTTATTCTGATTGCTATCTGGCTTTATGTCGTGTGCGTCCTGCTGGCAGGTACGTCACATCTCCTGGTACGTTACAGACCAAATTCCGCCCACAGCCCCGGAAAACGTCCACCACCACCACACACACACACACACCAATCAACCCCCCCGCCAAATAAGACTTCAGTTTTGCATCATTCTCGAGAATGATGCAAATGATGACAACAAAGGCAGTGTTCCTCAAATCTGCAGAAGAAACTAGTGCCTAAAGTTGACAAGGAAATTTTTGCTCCGTCAAACTTCTGTTATCAGAAATTGTTGTTTCCACTTTCAAGCTGAAACACAACCATTTTGCAATAAATTTTTGTTTAGTAACAATACTGGACAGAGGTAACTTTACAATTTTATTTCGGCAGGAATCCTGCCATCCCGCCCTGAATTTTAAGCCGTGATGTGATGTAATAAAATTAGATGCGCTCTCAGGCAGGTGAGAGACAGGCTGGTATGATGCTAGCTTGTCATGTCCAGTGCCTCTGTTCAGTAGGTGCACATTGTGTATGTTTTTTTTTTTTTATTTACTTCCATCAGTGATGCTAATAATCTTACTTGTGATACATGATGATCATTCCTGCTAGTCTTGTATGCTTGTGGGAGTAATTAAAATAAAAGAAATGGGTTCCAATTTAGCATCTGGAACACCATGCATGCATTGATATATAAAATTTAATTGCACTTAAAGATGGTGCTGTGCATTGTCTTTTTTCCATTGCGGCCCAACTTACTTTTGTTTCGTGAAACATATGAAGAAAATAGGAAGAAATATTTGCATAAATGCTTTAATGCTTGAAATTACATACAATAGAAGGAAGAGTTTCTGTACAAATTAAAATACAAATATGTATACTGATAGTGATTTGTTATTGAATAGAAGCAATCATAATATACAGATCTTGCCCTGATGAATGATATATATTATTTCCAGGAGTATGTTGAATTCACCTAGGGCTATACTCATGTGTGCTCTGTCTTGATCTTGCTGGATACAAAGGACCATAACTTTGTGTGTTTGAGTATCCATTGTAAGGTATTGTAGGCCTTGCATAAGGGTTAGTCCGAGACTTCATTTGGTAGAGGTAATTATCATAAGTCGGGGCATAATTGCATACATCAGCTGCATATGGTTGAGACATTGTACATGGAGGCTGAGCTGTTATATGCAAATTGTTTCCCAGCACTCTTGGAAACAGAGAAGACCCTCCTAGTTGATCAGCTTCATCATCTGGAAAATAAACAAATGATAATTTACAGTTTCTGCTCACATTGTGTAGAAAGAGAACTGAAACACAAAAGTATTCTGAGTTTTATATATATTTCACTCAGTGACCCATATTAAATTTGGCACACTAAATATTGTAGATGGATTTTCATGTAAATCAGTGTGCGAGCAATGCAATGAAGTTACACATGCAACCCATCACATTTGCAGAATACATATATATGTGGTGAATGAGGTATTGCTGAACTGTAACAGGGGTGGTTCTCATGCTTGCTATCACCACCCTTGCTACAGAGCAATCAAGCCAAAGACTTCAGGTCCTATTTCATTTTTCACGTTTCCGCATTTTGGCACTTGGACTTCCTCCACAATAGATTCATCTGTTTCATTATTGTAAACATACTTTTATTTATTACACATGTACTTTTATTTATTATAATTTAAAAGAAAGTTCTTAATAAAAAATTTTTTATCCTCTTTTATTTCTTATGCCTTTTTATACATGGCAAAAACAAAAAATATTTAATTTAGGCCTAATGGCTTTAGATATGTGTCAAACTGAAGGAAGTTATGAAAGATAAGATTTAATATGAAAGATAAGATTTTGTACACAGCTCCATTTATCGAGTAAAAACAGTATTTTTCTAACAAGATTTCTGAAAATGCAAGTACTGTGTCAAACATTGAAAAATTCATATTTATGCCATTAGAGAGAAAACTCTTACATCACAGAAATTACTCATAAGAATAAATATGGCAATGGGGTGTACTGAGTGATTTATTTTTATGAAATGCATCAGCTGGGCCATTCTGTTATATGTCCTATGGTCTTTCTGAAGAATCACTGCACATTTAGGCCACATGATTCATTAATTATTTTGGCATAACTGAACCAGGGCACTGCAATCACTGATTAAAGTTGTCATGCACCATTTTAACAATAGATCAAAAACACACGTGTAACGTACCAGGAGATGTGACGTACCTGCCAGAAGGACGCACACGACATAAAGGCAGATAGGAATCAGAATAAAACGTCCGCGTAGCTCAATTGGTAGAGTGACTTATTCCGGAATGAGGGGACCCGGGTTCGAATCCTGGCGTGGACAGAAATGACGGAGAAATTTACTTCGTTATAAACGCGCCCCAACTATCCGGATGACCCGACCGTTCAAAATCTCGCATAGGTGTGATGTTCTTTCCACACCGCGAGATAGGAAAAATAAGAGAATCCCTTCTCCAGCACTTCGAAAAAAAAATAAAAAAAAAATAAGGGGGAGATGATGTAACGTACCAGGAGATGTGACGTACTTGCCAGAAGGACGCACACGACATAAAGGTAGATAGGAATCAGAATAAAACGTCCGCGTAGCTCAATTGGTAGAGTGACTTATTCCGGAATGAGGGGACCCGGGTTCGAATCCTGGCGTGGACAGAAATGACGGAGAAATTTACTTCGTTATACACGCATTATGCATATGGGTTGCTCTAGATGAGTGTTTCACAAATGGTGTTCTTTTGAATACTGTGTTTCCATGAAGCGAAAAAATGGTTCCATGATGAAAATACAATTATAATACTGACATGTTTTTGGATTTTATTCAAAACATTTTTATTTGTGTTTGGGGCAAGATATCAAGGGTGTGAGTGTGTATGACACTTTAGGAACATATCTTAGAGCAGAAGAACTCGAGTTTTGGTGTAGCTGGTGTAGAAACAGCTTTAGTAATGACATTTAAGAACTTTATGTTTGTTTGTTTTCCTTTACTTCAAATGCCTCTATTTGCGTGACATTTCAGACTGGCACTGAAAAACAAGAAACCTTTTCACTGAGAACAGGAGAACAGGCTGAAGTGATATAAAACTGTGTTTCATAATGCAGAATTTTTGGACAAATATTTCCGTATTTATGGGAAAATCTTGCTCTTAATCTCTTCAGTTCTCACACTAAACCAATAAAAAAAGAAATCACCGAAACTGCCAACATGCAATCCCGAGCTGTCAACATGCAATGGCAATGCATGCTGACAACTTAAACTTAGGACATGAATATCAGGAACAAGTTGACAAGTTTAATGACTAGTCAGCTTGTTCCGGGTACATGTGCTTCTGTGGTGGACCACAAGACCAAAATTCCCGGCCTGGTTTCGTCGACCCAATCCGCCCCTGGTTGTTACCAAAGTCGTCGTTGATCGTACTGTTTATGAAAGCTCAGCTTTTCTTCAATTTTACGATAGCATCTTTACTGATTTCGAGTTCGGATAAAGAACGGTTGCCGTTTTATGCAAATCGCTAATATTTTCTTCTGTCTTTTGTCTTTTTCTTTCGGTATTACTAGAATATTTGAATCTGTTGGAAAAGCAGCGCAGTGCTTCAGGAGCGGTGATACCAGCGGAGTATCTCATATGCAGGGGCGTCGCTAGACCATTTCAGGGGCAGCTGAAGCCCATTTAATTGCATCTGAAGTCCCCCCTTTCCCTAATACTCTAGAAATCTCGAAATAAGTTTTTCATTTAAGTTAAAAAAATAAATTTCTAAAACTTTACTAAGTTTGGATTATTATTATTTATTTAAAAATAGTGATCAATCATCAAGAAATAAATAAAAAAAGATGTAAAAGTTAATGATAAATTTTACAAATTTATAACGAGGAACAGTACACCAATTAAGTAGTAAATAGTAACACTGTACTAGTGATCCGATTTATTGGAGTAGGAAATAAACACATAAGCATTTCCAAGCTTTCACACATCAACCAGATGGCTTTTTCAAGGAAGTTAGACAGAAACTGCAAACTGAAAAATAGAACGCTTAACAATTTGAGCGCGGGAACTTGACAATAAATAGATGCGACGTTACATTCATTTAAAGATACGAGGCATCACGTTGGTTGCACGCGAGATCCTGGTAGAGAAAAGGCGTTACTTGAAGAATTGGTTCCGAATTCGTGGCAACTCGAGCGAGACACAATCATTGCAAGTATCGCTGTTGGTAATGATCTCCAAGATTTCCCGAATGGCTGTACATTTAGGGGTAGAGTAGCTAGCTAATTTCTTTATATCATCCCACATAGGAGTAGCTGACTTAAATTTGACCTCTCTGGATAGTGCCGTGGCTACTTTACCGTGTTTTGTGTCCCTTTTATGTTCGTTGACTCTGATTCCAAACGAACGCTTGGTCATTCCAATGTAGTAACGTTTAGAGCCGTTCGGATACTGTAGGGGGATCGCATAAACGCCTGCTTTGCAGGAGAGAGGTGGTTTTTCACTATTTCTCTTTAGTATAGTATGTAAAGATGCAGGGGACCTTACACCGACGCCGTAGTTCATCTTCTTGAGGGCGTTTTTAACTGCAAACTGAAAAAAAACTGCCGTGGCTACTTTACCGTGTTTTGTGTCCCTTTTATGTTCGTTGACTCTGATTCCAAACGAACGCTTGGTCATTCCAATGTAGTAACGTTTAGAGCCGTTCGGATACTGTAGGGGGATCGCATAAACGCCTGCTTCGCAGGAGAGAGGTGGTTTTTCACTATTTCTCTTTAGTATAGTATGTAAAGATGCAGGGGACCTTACACCGACGCCGTAGTTCATCTTCTTGAGGGCGTTTTTGAGTTTGTAAGACACACTTGGTATGTAGGGAATTGAGCCTAAATAACGTAGCTGCGGCACAGGAAGACTGGAATGTTTGGCTCTGGCTTTTTTGGATAAAGCTACGTATCTGATTCAATAAATATCCTGCATCAGTGGCTAACTTGATGACGCTTTCAATTTCGTGTTGTCTATAATGGGTATCAGAAGAAACGGCGAAGGCTCTTTGAATTCGAAAACGAAAGATAGCTGCTTTGTATTCTGCGGGACAGAAAGAGCTGCGGAGCATCAGGTTGGAGACGGACGTGTGTTTATAGTACTTTTGTGTACCGAAGCGGTTGTCAGACGATTTCCTCAATAAAACATCCAGATATGGTAAAGCGTTGTTGCTTTCAAGCTCCATCGTGAAACTGATCGTAGGATATATATAACATTGATTTTATCAAGGAAAATTGGAAGAGTCTCTTTTCCATGGGGGCCATACAAAAAATACGTCGTCTGCATAACGCAGCCAAGGGGTAGGCCGTGAGGTTAATGCTTGAGAATATATTCCGCTCAATTGGGCGAAGTATTGCTTCTGCACGGACGGGTGAAAGTGAGGATCCCATCGGAGCGCCATTATTCGGTTTATATACTTGTCCTTGGAAACTGTAGAAGCTAATACCGTATTAGTGACCGAGTCTATTTATTTGAAGATGCTGAGGCATGACTCCTGCGTATAAAATGTTGAATTAGATATGGCCTCCTTTAATGTTCTGATGGCTTCTGGAACGGGAATTGAGGGGTAAACCAGGTCGAAGCTGCCGATAATGTCGCTTGGCAGGACAGTGAGTTTCTTGGCTTTCGTTATAAAATCCAGAGTGGAATTTATTACTAAGTCTGATTCAGGAAGAAAAATACGTAGGAATTTGGATAGTGCTTTCTCTAAAAGGTACGTTGGTGCAGACTTCCTTGATACGATGGGCTTCAATGGGTTTCCGGGCTTATGGTGCTTAAGTCTTCCGAAGAGCTTTGGGATCTGAGGTCCTGGTGGTAATCTGGCGGCTTTCCTAATCTCGTCTGGAATAGCGGGTAACCGGGTTGCTCTTTGTACCTGCGCAATACAAGAATTTATAGGGTTCCTTTGAAGGGATATAGAACCAGAGTCAGTGATAAAATCTTTAATTTTCGTATTGTAGTCTTCTGCGTCCATAATCGCTATCTGGCCAGATTTTTCCGTTAGAGTCAATATTATGGACGGATCATTTCTAAGCATCGAAACTGGCCTCGGAATTATAAATTTATTTGGTATTTTAGTAGGATCATAACAAGATCGTAATTTAGAAGAACAGAGCTGGCGTAGTTCATCTTTTGAGTCGTTTGGAACTCGAGATATTACGCTTTCGAATTCGGGAACGACGCTTTTTGGGTTCGATCTGGTTCAGAAGCAGAATTTTGGTCCAAGCTCCAAAACTTTTCTTTCATCTTCGGAAAGCGTCCGGTTGGAAATATTGAGGAACGTAATTGTGAAATCTTTAGCCTTTGGAGTCTGGGAAGATCTCAAGTAATCCAGTTTTTTGTTATGCTTGGAGGATACGGAACGTTGCATTTTATCAACTAACATATCTACACGGAGGATCAAGATGTTGAAGGTGATCGGGTCGCACAATCCGTGCAATTTCATGTAGAGGGTGTAACACTTGGTCTCCAATGACATAACGTCCTTTCTTTTCAGGTTCACTAAACGTGACAGGGTCTGACGAAAAAATTTGCCCTTTTTATTTTCAAACCAGGATCCTTTAACCGTTTTTTTTTAAGTTGAGAAACTTTGGGATTAGGCCCAAAGTTTTGCAGGCGGATAAAAATTCGAGGTGGGAGCGTTCCTTCTCCAGTTTAAGTCGAAGGCGTCTAAAACGTTTGAAGGTGTTCCACATTGCTCGGAGAATGGCAAAACAAATTTATAACGGGGAACAGTACACCAATTAAGTATAGTAAATAGTAACACTGTACTAGTGATCCGATTTATTGGCGTAGGAAATAAACACATAAGCGTTTCCAAGCTTTCGCACATCAATCAGATGGCTTTTTCAAGGAAGTTAGACAGAAACTACAAACTGAAAAATAGGACGCTTAACAATTTGAACCTTTTTTAAAATGCAAGGGCTATAAAACTAAAAGTTCGGCTTCCGTACTGTTTGCATACAGGACCTGTTGCTCGTCCTAACAAAGGCACAAATAAAAATTTTCTTAAACAGAAGAAAGGCGATCTCACTGAAGCATCGTTGCTCAATGCTTCTCACCACAGCAAAGCTACTGGGGATATCAAAATATTCTGAAAAAATTACCAATGTTGGGGAGAAAATGAACATTTAAATAATATTTATACTATGCTAAAATTATTGTACTGAAACTGAAAATATTGGGGTTGCATTGGTTGTAAGTGAAATTAAATTAATTTAATTATTTAACAATTGATTGAACGGCTGTTAGTGAAATTAAATTATTTAATTAATTTTAACAACATCATATGATCGTACCTGCACATGCCCACTAACGGGCTACTTTCACTGCACATTTCGCCTAAAACTTAGGATATACATAAAAATGCGCAATTGCGTATTAACCGCTTCATGTCATGTGATGTTAGCATGAAACTTAAAAGAACAAGCATGCGAAGGCAACATCCGTAAAAGACGAAAATTCTCGATATTACAAGCAGGATGTTTAATTTATTTGCATATGTATGTATGTGTTCTGTGCAATTTAATTTGAATGCTGGTTAAAATTAAAATTCTTAATAAACATTTTTTCCCCATATATTAGTGTAAGCATTTTATATTTATGAACAAAAGATTATGTTTTTATGTTTTTAAAGGATTTATTTCATTCCTGCGAAACCTGAAAAGCACACTTTTACGGGAGTGGTTCACTTCGTCGACAACTCATTTCGTCGACGCCACTTCGTCGACAATCATTTCGTCGACAGGTACATTTCGTCGACACTCACTTCGTCGACACTATACAGTATATGCTTTCGTAAAATCTACAGTTTTCAATTTAGAACCACCAAATTTGGTATACTATCTCATTGTACTCTTACACCAACTTAGACCACAGACGGAAGAAGTCGGGGCCCGGGATCAAGGGGGCCCCGGCCCCATACAACATTTTCGTAAAATCTACAGTTTTCAATTTAGAACCACCAAATTTGGTATACTATCTCATTGTACTCTTACACCAACTTAGACCACAGGCGAAAGAGGTCGGAGCCCGGGGTCAAGGGGGCCCGGCCCCATACAACATTTTCGTAAAATCTACAGTTTTCAATTTAGAACCACTAAATTTGGTATACTATCTCATTGTACTCTTACACCAACTTAGACCACAGGCGGAAGAGGTCGGAGCCCGGGGTCAAGGGGTACCTCATACAACATTTTCGTAAAACCTATAGTTTTCAATTTAGAACCACCAAATTTGGTATACTATCTCATTGTACTCTTACACCAACTTAGACCACAGACGGAAGGACTCGGGGCCCGGGGTGAAGGAGGTCCCATACAACATTTTCGTAAAATCTACAGTTTTCAATTTAGAACCACCAAATTTGGTATACTATCTCATGGTACTCTAACTTAGCTCGCAGATAGGGTATTGGATTGCAGAATTGTGTTGCAGTTCTTAAGTAAAAAATAGAAATTTTTGAGAAAATTTTGTATGAGACTCCCTTTACCCCGGGCCTCGACCCCTTCCAAAAACCGTGTACGGTCTAAGTACAATGAGATAGTATACCAAATTTGGTGGTTCTAAATTGAAAACTATAGATTTTACGAAACTGTTGTATGGGGCCCCCTTCACCCCGGGCCCCGACCCCTTCCGTCTGTGGTCTAAGTTGGTGTAAGAGTACAATGAGATAGTAAACCAAATTTGGTGGTTCTAAATTTAAAACTGTAGATTTTACGAAAATGTTGTTTGGGACCGGGCTCCCTTGACCCCGGGCCCCAACCCCTTCCGTCTGTGGTCTAAGTTGATGTAAGAATACAATGAGATAGCATACCAAATTTTGTGGTTCTAAATTGAAAACTGTAGATTTTACGAAAGCATATACTGTATAGTGTCGACAAAGTGAGTGTCGACGAAGTGAACCAGACCGCACTTTTACTATATGGAGAGATTTCGCGCTAAAGGTTTCCATTCCACGAATGTCAACAGTTCGAAGTGCAGTGCCTTAAATTAACCTTCGAATGTTCCTCAGCTTTGATATTGTTTACCACTAAATAGAACAATACTGAATGTCTGAATAAACAAAGCTGGCAATGCAGGTTTTTAATGTAAATCCGTGGAAATTAAATCTCTCACAGATTTGAAGACTAATGCAAGTTGCATTTCTGAGGTTGTGTGGACTTTTGGAAGTGCATTTTTGCCTGCAGTTTTGATTTGACTAAGCAGAACTGGCATGTTTGGCATCATTATGACACAAAAGGAATATATAACTAGCTAGGAAGTTTGACCCAGGAATCAAAATAAGTCCTGATGGGTATGTAACTTATTACCGCAAAATCGAAGGTTAGGAGGTATCGAGTAATAAAAAAATAACGGAAAAAAAAAAAAAAGATGCGTTAAAAATGATTGACTCCGAAAGTGACAGCAAATGGAATAAAAAAGTGAATAACTGTTGATGACCCATGGAAGGTGTCAAATGGTGTAGCAACATTTGGTCTCCTTCCAGACGGTTTTCGGAAACTCGTCGTACATCATCGTCTCGAGGCTTAGTCAAGGCAAGTCGTCCTCTTTTAATGGATCGTGGAAGGTGAGCTGCTATTAGCGGGGCTCACGGAATGTCTCAAGCATGCGCCATAATGAGCTGTTCCAAGGTGTTACGTTGCCGTAATTTATATCCTGTCACAGGGTGTCATTAGTTAAAGAGTTGCTGCACTTATTTAGTTGCCAACGGAAGAGAGAAAGAAACAGTGACGATTCCTGATCACCACCGTTACTAGCCCCAAGTGTCTTTGTTCTTGAAGATGCATTTTCCGGTTCAGTGCTTCATACCTGGACAGTTTCTTCTGTTTATTGTTTTGTTATTTGTTCTAGTAAGTGATACCTTTTGCAGCTAGCACAGCATTTTAAAGTGTTTTATAAATGTTGTTACACCGTATCTTGAACAAAAGGAAGTAGTGCCGAATAAAAACGTGGAGCCACTGCTTTTGATCTAAGCGTTGTTCCACCGTTTTAGCGAAGGAAGTTGCGTTTACGAGGAGTACTGTTTCAACTCTAAATATAACGTTCTTGCACTTTCTCCTCCTCGATGTGTATTTGTGTGCGTGCACCTGTATTTCTGTTATGTGTCGGAAGCGAAGATGACGAAAGCTGTCACTTTTGTCTTCATCCATGTTTTCCAACCACCACGCATTATCCGATATCACAAACATTGAATATATTTTTTTAAATGGAGAACTAATCCTGAAAGGCAAAATCCACATACATGCAAAGTGCATAGCTCCGAGGCTAATTTTGTTTTTCGATTTTAAAACGTGGAATTGTTCAAAAGTGGCTGTTCGTGTGGCTTGATTTTAATTAATCACCGAATATTATGATTTCTCGGAAGATGAAACCGATGAAGAATTCCAGCTTTTGGAAGTGGAAGGAATAAGGGAGTTCGCATAACGATTAGTGCAGCACTTGACACACTTTTGTGTCAAGTGCCGCACTACAATGAGAACATAGGGGATGTTAAACGAATATCTCGCTTTTGTCATTGGAAACTGTATTTATATTTCCTTTGCTTTAAATTTAGTTTGTATGCTTTCCCAGTTCCCACCCATAAAATGAGGAGAAAAGTGTGTTTGTAGATTGAAAGCGAAAGAGAAAGAGAGAGAGAGAGTTTTCGAACCCGAAGTAAGCTGCAAAGAATGGCCGGCCCTAATTTAGAGAAACTTGAACAAGGAAAGCCAACTACAAAGGATAAGCGCGATGTCCATATTTCACCCGTGATTAGAATTTCGGCCTTTCGACGCAAAAGGCTTTCAGACCGTTTAGCTATTAACAAATGGAATTAACGCAATCCGGCAGAGTTTTATTGTCCAAAGAACAAATAACAATTTTTTTGTTAACTGTTAGTTAATAGGAACATTACAACGCTGATGTTCGTGATAATTACATACAAGAATAACCCACCCTGCATGTTAGAAAATAATGATTTATTGCCCCTGGATATCTCCAGAACGCACGAGGTGATATTATGGAAAATCAAACACGGATTCTCGTTTAAGATACGTATGACTGTTTTACTTATACATGTATAATGCTTCTACACACGGCAATTTTAAGTAATGGATTATTGGGGAAGGGTGTGTTCTGAACATGTCTTCAATACTGCTGTGTGCAACATACACATTAAAGTTCGCATGTTTATCATCAGGCGGTTGCCAAAGGTGAAATTCGTTGACTGGACTCAAAATTTCGAATCGTAATATGAGGTATAACGAAGTAAATTTCTCCGTCATTTTTGGTCTACGCCGGGATTCGAACCCGAGGCCGCTTATTCCGGAACAAGTCGCTCTACCAACTGAGCTACGCAGACGTTTTATTCTGATTCCTATCTGCCTTTATGTCGTGTGCGTCCTTCGGGCAGGTACGTCACAGAGGTAATGCAACGCAATAACGACATCACTACTTTTCTGCTACGTCTTGTATCCCCTGTCTGGGTAGTGGAGGGGGGGGGCGTTTTATCACTACCCTTTTTCCCAAACGGCCCTGTTCCTATCTTTACTTTCGAAAGTGTAGGCGTGGCCGTGTTACGACATCACACAGCTTTGCACTTCACTTTCAAAATCAGGACACACACACACAATAAAAAATAAAGAAAAAAACAAAACAAAAAAACAAAACAAAAAAAACGACTGCGTATAAAATGCACATCATAACAACCCCCATGCACAAATTTAGAAAAAAAAAAAGGAAAACGAAAAAAGTGCTCAAAAGTATTGGCCTAACTCTGTCCGTGTAGTTCTGCCGCCTGTGCTAGTCACTTATTTCTACTTCTACGTCCAACTGAAGTTTCCCCCAAACGCTAGGTAGCTATATGTAGACCACTGGTTTTATAGAATCAGCTTTGTTGCTTTTTTCTGATGCAAATTTTCTTCCAGGTGACATCACTTAACCTTTCTATTTTGTACGATATCTGAACTCCTACAATCCTGACTCGAAAAATTCTTTTCACAACGGGCAGCCGTAACAGGATTGGCACGATCTATATACTTTTCAATTTTCTGAGTGCACGCTTTTACGTTATGTGGTGTATCAAAATTTTTGCATTTGACAGCATATACTTGTTACTAAAAGTTTTATTGAAAAATGCCTTATTTAATTGGAAAGCTGATACCGCAGCCAAAGTGACCCTCATTGTCGTAAGTTTTATTGAGAAATGCCTTATTTCATTGGAAAGCTGATACCGGAGCCAAAGCGACCCCCACTGTCGTAAGTTTCCTTGAAGCAAAATTTTTCCGTTAGTTGTTGCGAATGTTTTGTATTTCACGTGATGCGTAAGAATTTTGCGGGCCGATTTCATAAAAGAGTTTTTACGATTGGACTGTTCACATCCGACATTTTCCATGTACTTTCCAGCCTACTCTTTTTCTTAGAGGCCTTTTCCCGCATGGTGGAGGAAGTGTATATCTGCTTTTCGCAGGATATCTCTGACAGAGTAATTCGCACTGAAAGCATTTTTTTTTTCATTTTGCGCTGAACAGCTATGAACGCGAGCAAGATTATTCATACATAGCCAAGTTTCCCAGTCCCAGTTTTTCCGCTAGATGGCATAAACGCATATATGTATTTTGTCACGATATTTGCACTCACAAAGTTGTACTAAAATAATTCTTAAATGCAGCTTCAATCATAATCAATATTATCCACAATTTCCTGATTTCCCTTGTGTATTTATTTCCAGAGTTCAACGATCTCAGTTAGCATCTTAGCCAAAGAATCGCCCTTCCCTAATTCGTGGCCACCTGTTCAAGGAAAGGGACCCTACAAACATGACCCTATCCGTAGAAAAGTTTTGTCGTCATATTTGTTACTGTACAAGTGTATCGGACATCTCTGACCACGAAATGTAAAAACGTGTAGGACCCATCTTTATATCAGTACTGATTACAAAAACGTTAAAATACATTAGTCACAAAAAGTTAGGGATATTGCGGTTTCGAAGGGAAACGTGATGATATGCAAATTTAGCGATTACTGGAGATCGGTTATCAGCGTGGGTAGCTACGTCATATGTAAATTAGCATCATGACAACATAACACATGTCGTGCGAGCTTCGATAAAAGTACCCAGCAAGAAGTGGAAAACGGGTCGTTTCACCACTTGGTCTAGAAGTTTGCTCAATGTATTGCCTTCAATGTGGTATAAACCTGAAATAATGTCCAGATGACGTTTAAGCATTGACAACAGAAATAGGGCTGTTGGCGTGCTACAGGCAGGTGTACGGCAGATCGATGTAACTGCTGCTTTAAGAGTTTAGCAAAGTGTAGTAAATCGGCTAAACAAGATTTCTACGCCATGGAAATGTTGCAGATCGACCTAGGAGTAGTCGCCCGAAGATAACTGCCAGGTGGCAAGATCGCTACCTGAGAGTAAGTGCTCGGAGAAAGGCTGGTATCGCCAGTAACCAACTTCGGGAATCATTTCGAGCTGCTTCTAGTGTTAGAGTATGTATGCAAACAGTACAAAACCGTCTTCATGAGTACGGCCTCAGAGAAAGGAAGCTGCTGAGATGTGCAGCATTGACATCACCTCACCGTCGTCAAACATGTACCTGAGTCCAACAGTACATGTCATGAAATACAGAGTGGCACAATGTACTTTTCACAGAAGAATCCCGTTTCGCTCTTTATCCTGAAACTCGACGAGGGCAAGTGTGGAGGTGATCCGAAACACGAATGCAACCAGCAGACTATGTGCAGTCCATCCACCCTTACCAGCGGCAGTCAGTTCTCGTCTGAGCAGGATTATGTTTTAACGGCCGTACTTCGTTTCGTTATATGTTTATCAAGGCAACATGAGTGCCTCAATGCACCGAAACGAGATCATTGTGTCACTTTTTCACGTGCTGTTGGACATGTATTCCGTTTTCTCGATGACAATGCAGCCAGTCACCGTGCCTGGAGCGTGCTTTAGGAGCTGGAAGATCGTGGGACTGAATCGTTACAGCTGCCTCTGAGGTCTCCTGACCTTAATCCTATTAAGAACATTTGGGACGCTGTACAGCGACTTCTGGATAACCACATTCCATACCCCAGTACACTGGCAGACCTTAGTAACTTGTTGCCTGTCATATGGGACGAGCTGCCCGAGGCACTCTTCAATAATGTCATTGCAAGTATTCCTCGTAGGTGTCAAGACTTTCTTCGACACAGAGGTGGTGTTACCGGGTTCTGAAATACAGAGGTAAGGACGTTCTCCGAATTTACCATTTTGTCTATATTGCAGTGTTATTTTGTTGTGTGCGGAAATTTCACAGTAAATTGTTTTTGTAAACACACTCTTTACCGTTCGTGTTACGTAGCCTCACTGATGTTTTTTAAATGCGTGTTACTTGATCAGATACCACATTCCATACATCATCCTTCATTTCATGCAAAATCCCTGACTTTTTATGACCAGTGTACCTTTATGGGACTAGCTTCCATTTATCAAAATTCATGCTCAAAACAGACGAGAATTTGTTAATATCAGACTTGGAAATCAGAAATAGCTGGGATCTTGGAAATTGAGATTTACAACTTTTCTTTTTGCCTTACAGTAATCCCGGGATCATATGAAAGCTTTGTTAAACCGAAATCTGAAGTTTTAGTTCTATTTCAGAGCTAGATACAGGACAGATGATGCCAAACCGTATCTCTTCAGTCACTGATTTAATTCTGTTAGAGTTCGACCGAAATTTAAATAATTTAATGCAGTAGAACCCGAGTATAACGAACCCGCTTTTAGCAAGGTCTCGGATTTAACGAGCAAAACAGGAACTTGTGTTTAGTATAATATTAATTCAAAGCACATTTGCTCGTTTTTAACGAACTAAATTTAATGAAGTCCTCGCATTTAATGAGGGAGAGAAAAGCTATGAAATTCAATTTAATGAAATTCCATATTTAGCAAGTCAGAAAAATCTGCTGCACACTGTCCTGGAATGGAAAAATTCAAATGGAGGGATACAGCACAAAAATTGAAAGAGTGCAGGGGAATCCTTGTGTGCTAGTGAAAGAATATTGATAGAAAAGCAATGGGGAGGAGTACATGAAATGGCCAACAAGCGATTGTGCAAGAGACTCTCTTGGGTGTATAACATCAGCAGAGTTGAAAACAGGCCAATTCTTCCTAGGCAAGGCAAAAAGAATATGCTCGCGCACATGTAAGTTTATTTCTGGGAGACAATTGCAGAGTTGAACACGAAAGTAATGGAATGGTGGTGTCGCCTGAGAAGAAACAGGTAATAACAATTCCTGGAATTGTGTCCATTTCCCCCTTCACTCTCCAAATGAGCGCTGCATTGTAAGGATCAGTGCTATTTTTGCTTGTTGCGCAGTTAAACAGTATGCTCGCGCACATGTAAGTTTATTTCTGGGAGACAATTGCAGAGTTGAACACGAAAGTAATGGAATGGTGGTGTCGCCTGAGAAGAAACAGGTAATAACAATTCCTGGAATTGTGTCCATTTCCCCCTTCACTCTCCAAATGAGCGTTGCATTGTAAGGATCAGTGCTATTTTTGCTTGTTGCGCAGTTAAACAGTATGCTCGCGCACATGTAAGTTTATTTCTGGGAGACAATTGCAGAGTTGAACACGAAAGTAATGGAATGGTGGTGTCGCCTGAGAAGAAACAGGTAATAACAATTCCTGGAATTGTGTCCATTTCCCCCTTCACTCTCCAAATGAGCGTTGCATTGTAAGGATCAGTGCTATTTTTGCTTGTTGCGCAGTTAAACAGCGGTCAATCTCGCGTGGATGCAAAGTTGAATTTTTTTATTGGGGTTTAACGACCACCGTGTGCAACGCAGCGGGCTATAAGCAATCGTGTCCCTAATTTAGGGCCACTGGTTCCAGGGAAGGGAGATAACCAGATCCGTAAGACAAACACAACATCCATGCCTCAAAGGGATTCAAACTCGAACCCATGTTGGACGACTGGCCAGAAGCCACAAAGTTGAATTTACTTGAAAGATTTGATTAATTAACTGTATTACTAATGTAGTTAATTAATTTAATCTTTCAAGTATATCCAGTTGTTATCGATATACGTATGTATAATACAGTATTAATATGGGATGAAAGGTCAGGTGATGCGCAAGATACCACAGCCTCTCCTTGACAAATGTCAACCGCGCCTTCTCATGGAGCATCCTGTTCCCACTAAAGGGGCTCTGATGACCGCCACTAGCGGTATAACTGTACCATCGGGATTAGAGGAAATACTATCTCCCACTCACCAACCCGCTTGGCCAGCATGGTGAGTTATGGCCAAATTCCTTTAATCTTGGCCTTCAGTCTCCGGCAGCTGGAATGTACCTGGCCAAGGTGACATGAAAGCAGAAGGTACTAAGAATCACCGGAGGACCGGACTAAGCTGCCATTTGATGCTGACCTTGGCTACTTACAATGGACGATCCCTATCTTCTGATTCAAGGCTTCTTCAATTGGAAAAGGAACTACAAAAGATCAAGTGGGACATCGTTGGGCTAAGTGAGGTAAGGAGAAAAGGAGATCTCATTGAACTGAAAAGCGGACATCTCTTCTACTATCGTGGGACAGACACTGGCAGAACTAGTGGCGTTGGATTTATAATAAACAAGAAACTGAAGGATAAAGTTGTAGAAATTGAAAATTCCTCTGACAGAGCCGCACGACTCGTTTTGCAACTCTCGAGAAGATACCAGGCCCATATTATTCAAGCTTGTGCACCCGCCACAAGTCACCCTGAAGAAGAAATTGAAGAACTTTAAGAGGAAATTCAGAATCTGAATAACAAAGGCAAGCAGCACTTGAACATCATTATGGGAGATTTCAATGCGAAAATAGGGCACCGGCAACATAATGAAACTTCAGTAGGTAAATTCGGTCATGGCAACAGAATGAAACTTCAGTAGGTAAATTCGGTCATGGCAACAGAATGAAACTTCAGTAGGTAAATTCGGTCATGGCAACAGAATGAAACTTCAGTAGGTAAATTCGGTCATGGCAACAGAATGAAACTTCAGTAGGTAAATTCGGTCATGGCAACAGAATGAAACTTTAGTAGGTAAATTCGGTCATGGCAACAGAAACAAGCGTGGAAATACTCTCGTAGAGTTTGCAGAGGCAGAAGGGTTTTTCTTCATGAACTCCTTTTTCAAGAAAAAGTCGCAAAGGAAATAGACATGGAGGCATCCCAATGGATTGACAGGTGAAATTGATTTTATTATGTGCAACAAGAAATTTGTCATGCAAGACTCCCGTGTGCTGAACAAGTTCAACGCAGGTAGTGGCCATGGAATGGTAAGATGTAAGATGCACCTCAATGCTAAACTCGAGCGTGGCAAGCTCATAAAACAAAGAAAGTGTATTGACATGACCAACCTTAAAAAACATCATAATACCTTCAAATTGGAACTCAGGAACAGATTCTCTACTCTAGAAGGTCTAATGTCGGAAGAAGTGGACATCTCTGAAGTTAACAGAAAGGTAACCAAAGCTGTTATGGAAACAGAAACAAAATTAGCTGGGTCTAAGAACAAGTTGCATGTGAACAAATAAATAGGAAAAACCAAAAGATTGATGCAAAAAAAAAAAAAAAAAAGAAGAGATGAGGACAACTAAAGAAAATGTGACTTCCAAATGGGAATACATAGAGTTATGGGCAAGACAGTACGAAAAAGTATCACTGAAGACGTAAGGAAATTCAACTGTGAACTAGTGAGGAAAGCAATTGAAAACAACGAAAGCCTAAATAGAGCAAAAGGACATCTCAGTAAGGGAAGAAAACAGATTATGGCACTGAGAAAAGAAGATGGTTATGTAACAAAGAAATAGAGGCGAAATTTTGACAAGAGTGAAAGATTTCTACTCCAAATTATATGAAAGGGATGATACGTGTACTCCATACATCATGAAAGGTACGTGAGTTCTTCCAGTCCTCCCAGCAGAAGTTCCACATGCAATCAAGAACATGAAGTGGGGAAAAGCTCCAGGAGAAAATGTAATTACTGTAGACATCATACAAGAAGCAAGTGGAGAAATTGAAACAGTACTCGCCCAAGTTTTCACTTGATGTCTTAGTAAAGAGAAGATTCCTGAAAATTGGAACAATACTACAATGATCCTGCTACATAAAAAAGGTGACATTGAGGATCTCAGGGACTACAGACCTATCAGCCTCCTATCAGTGGTTTATAAAATCTTCACTAAAGTTCTTTCACACCGCTTGAAGGTGACACTGGACATGGCTCAACCGAGAGAACAAGCTGGATTCAGGAGTGGCTACAGCACTATAGATCATATCCATGTACTGAGAGAACTAATTGAAAGAGCGAGGGAATATGAACTTCCATTGTGCATGGCTTTTATCGATTATGAAAAGGCTTTTGATTCAGTGAAACCATCAGCAGTTACAATGGCTTTGAAATCCTGCGGTATTAAAGATGCATACATTAATATTATTAATACCATCTATGGAAATGCGAGTGCAAAGATTCGGCTGTTTGCGAATACAGCATACATAAAAATTGGAAAGGGAGTGAGACAAGGTGACACCATATCTCCCAAGCTCTTTAATGCCACATTGAAAAATGTCTTTCAATCACTGGTGGGAAAACAAAGGGATACAAATTAATGGAGATTATCTAACTCACCTTCGTTTTGCTGATGACGTAGTCATTTTTGCAACTACCCTATCAGAGCTGCAGAGTGTGATCTAGGAACTTGCTGACAGGAGTAAAGAAGTGGAATTGAAAATGAGCTTTCAGGAGACAAAAGTGATGTACAATGGTTTTACAAGAAACGAAGATTTATCGATTGATGGCGAAAAGCTGGAGATAACAGATACCTACGTTTATCTTGGACAGCAGGTATCAAGTGAGGGTTATGCCGCCCCGGTGGCGCAGTGGTCTAAGGCGCTGGCCTCTGATCATTCGTCCGAACGGGGTCCGGGTTCGAATCCCGGTGAGGCATGTATGTTGTGTTTGTCTTACGGCACTGGATCTCTCCCTTTCCTGGAACCAGTGACCCTAAATTAGGGACGGGCGACTGCTTATAGCCCATTGAGTTGCTCACGGTGGTCGTTAAACCTCCAATAAAAAAAAAAGTGAGGGTTACATTGATGAAGAAATTAATCGGCGTATAAAACTTGTCTGGAGAACTTTTGGAAGAAACAGCATAATTTTCAAGAGCGATATGCCATTATGTCTTAAAAGAAAAGTGTTTGATCTATTCATCCTTCCAGTGCTTACGTATGGTGCAGAGACGTGGTCCTTAACTAAAAGAGACATACAAAGGCTGCAGGCAATTTAAAGATGCATGGAGAGGTGCATGCTTGGGATAACCAGGAAAGATAAGAAGAGGAACTCGTGGATCAGAAAAATGACAAGAGGGAAGACATCATGATCAGAGTAAAATCCCTGAAATGGCAATGGGCTGGGCATACTGCCAGAAGGACAGACCATCGATGGACAGCCGAAATTTCAGATTTGATTCCAAGGGACAGGTAAAGACCCAGAAGTAGACAACATGGGGTGGATGAAATTCGAAAGTATGCGGGAGT
Organism: Macrothele yani; assembly: GCA_039090855.1. NCBI lineage: Eukaryota > Metazoa > Arthropoda > Arachnida > Araneae > Macrothelidae > Macrothele > Macrothele yani. The sequence continues at coordinate 100,535,196 of CM077004.1, read as the reverse complement.
AACCCGTAGGAAACTGGCACAAGACAGACCGTTGTGGAGAGGCTTGGAGAGACCTTCGTCCAGCAGTGGATTGATAATGGTTGACAATGATGATGATGATGAATATTAATATAAACGTATATGCATATTGTCACCTATAAGCATGATTTTACATGGTGGAAATTTTCACCCCAAAACGGATTTAGCGAGCGTCCGGATTTAACGAGGATTTCCATCGGTCCCGAGCTCCTTGTTATAAATGGGTTAACTAGAGTACCACTTATAACGAGCTCCTCGTTATAAGTGGTACTCTAATTAAATCAAAAGCGAAATATCAGTATACTTACTCACCGTTATTTCTTCATTCTGCAGTTATTCAGAGTGTCTGAAATTTTTCACAACACAACAGCAAAAATACATTAACAGGACGCAGGTTATCTTTGTGTCTCACCACACCAGCTTTTAGTGAAAAAGAGTGAGTGAGGCCACTTTTCTTTTCGGCGACAGGATTTTTTTTTTTTTTTTCATACACATATTTGGCCACACGTTTGTCTTCGTGAACTGAATGATAATACCTCTGTGTGTTTTTGGTTTTGCATTTGCTTTTGCATAATCCCTTTCGTTGCAGGGACAAAGCTTTACAGTGAGGGGTGCTAGATTGTAAACATCTCTTTGTCCTCCTTGCCGTGCGATTCCCCTCGCAACACTTGTGCTCATCATCTCCGACAAGATTCACTGAATTTATATTTAAATTCCTTAATTTTTAGACCGCAAGTCTAATAAGCTTTCAGTACACTTTCGGCTGTTTTAAACTGAGATATAAGTTTTCAATAGCTTTAGTTGTAAAAAGTTGCGAAAACGTTAATTATTTTAAGTCTTCACAGTATCATGCTAACATCACAGCTGCATCATAAGCTAACGTTAGGAGAGCTTAAAAGAGTACTGAAGAATGGATTGCTGCTGACTTGCTGGTTCGAGATTTTGCGTGGGGGGGGGGGGGGGGGGCAAGTGTCGTTTTAGGCGTTTGCCGGCGGCCAAAGTCATCACGTCTTAACTGCTTGAATATCCACCTCCATTAAACATCACAAAGGTGTTGATTTTCCGATGACTTTTGCACTGAAAAGAAAATCACTTAATGATATCTGAGCAGTTATGCATTTTCTATTTCTGAAAAATGCATATCTGTGCCACCTAGCAAATGAACCACGCTGTTCGAAGATGTAGCACGGTTCAAAACTCTCAAAACATATCCATTTCAATAAACGCTACCACTTTTCTCCAGTAATAATCTAGGCAATTATTTAACACTAGTAATAATTTAGGTAGTTAGATAGCCAATATGCAGCGCTATGAGCTCTGGCTCTAGTCCTGGGTACATGCTAACGTTCTGTTTCCTCTCTTTCTGTTTCTTGGAGCAAGTAAACTGAACTAGCAATAACCCATCTCAATTTTGTCTTAGCTCTCTTAAGGTTATGCCACAAAAGGCTAACGTACAGATAGCGTCTTTTGAAAAAAAAAAAAAAAAAAGCAAATAGACTCAAATGTGCAAAATATTGCATAGTATAACTCAATCAAATGAAAACTTGACAACGATGATACCGTGTATACAGAGGGGAAAATATTGTACACCACTTCACCAGTAGTATATATGTTAATTTCGCCAATAAAGAAAATTCTGTCCTTCAGAGCTCCCTCCCCCTAATCGTTATTACTCCACAAGGAAAAAAGATATCGTAATGCATTTAGACATTTACAGAACATAAAATTGTGTTCCGGACAAAATGGTTTATTTTGGACGCTTTTGCTATTAATATATCGTTGAGCCATTCTATTATGACGACCACGAACCTAGAGAAATGAGCGCGCCTGGAGACCGAATGGTGGCGCAGGTGAAGTTCACAGAGCGGTATATATATACAACCCGAGGACCGACTTTCGGTTAGTAGAGTGTTTAGAGTCAGAATGGGAAAAGCTGCCGAATCATCGGAGTTTGATAAAGGACAAGTGTGATGGCACGATTGTCCTTTATCAAACTTCGATGATTTAGGGCAACAGTGCGACAAATCACTCGCAGCTACAACAGTTGTGATCAGGGCAATGTGTCACAATACACAGTTCATCGCTGCCTTCTACGCATGGGCCTGCTTAGCCGAAGCCCCATCCGGGTCTTCATGATCAGTGCACGTCATCGCCAACAATGCATGAAACGGGCCCAAGATAATCGAGATTGGACCGTGGATGATTGGAAGGAAGTGGCAGGGTCTGACGAATCAAGATTCCTGGTGCATCACGTAGACGGCCGAGTGCGGATACGCCGATTACCAGCGGAGTCTATGGCATCTGGATGCACTGTTGGGCGGAAACAGGCCGGTGATGGCGGTGTTATGCTGTAAGCTATGTTTTCTTGGGACACTTTAGGCCCCATTTTCCCAATAGCACAATCCCCGACAGCTGTCAGGTATCTGAATGTTATTGCAGGCCAAGTTTACACATTCATGGCAACTGTGTTCCCCGCTGGTGATGGCCGTTACCAACAGGATAATGCGACATGCCACACTTCCAGAATCGTCAAGGAGTGATTCAAGAAACATGCAGGTGACTTTCTGTTAATGCACTGGCCTCCAAATTCACCTGACATGAACTCAATCGAATATTTGTGGTTCGACTTGGAAAAGCGGGTTCGTGGTAAATCACCACAACCCCGAAATGTACGGGAACTGGAGGACCTACTGTTGACATTATGATACCAGATACCCCAAGTTATTTATCGCCACCTCATCGAATTGATGCCTCGCCTAGTGGCCACTGTTTTGCTGGCTGAAGGGGCTCCTGCAGCTTATTAGGTAGGTGGTCACAATCTAATGGATCATCGGTGTAGATCCAAGAATACCTTTTGAACAGAAATATAGAGTTGCCGCGACATGTACAAATGCACGTTCGCGATGGCTAGCATAAAAAACTTGCTACAGAAAAGCTAGAAATTTGTTTTCAATACTTGAATCATGTTTTTATCAAGTTATGAAAAAATCAATCTAACTTTTAGCCCGTAATTGGCGTTGGGTGTTCCCACGGGCCGCATGAGTTATTAATGTATGTTTTATTGATATATGCAATAAACCTAAGAACTTGTGTCTTTTAATACTTATTAATTAAGCAATCTGCACGTATGCTTTGTTGGGATCAGTAAGGACGCTACTGAACGCGAAACGTTGCGTGAAAAGAAATGTGGCTTTCTTGCAAGTTTTAGTGTTTGAGTTTGGGAGAAACCATGTGACTTTTAAGATCACTTGTTACATTACTATGAGAACTGTTATTTGCCGTGCCATCATGTTTCACGTTGCTTTCGTGGAAACTGCATCATTGTGATTGGATTTTATTGCGTTTGGAATACATTTCACTGGTTTTCAGAATGTCATATAGTCAGTAATTGAGCATCATGACTAGCCCGGGTATCGGTCTGTCAATTGTGATTTCATTTTATTGCGTTTGGAATACATTTCACTGGTTTTCAGAATGTCATATAGTCAGTAATTGAGCATCATGACTAGCCCGGGTATCGGTCTGTCAATTGTGATTTCATTTTATTGCGTTTGGAATACATTTCACTGGTTTTCAGAATGTCATATAGTCAGTAATTGAGCATCATGACTAACCCGGGTATCGGTCTATCAATTGTGATTTCATTTTATTGCGTTTGGAATACATTTCACTGGTTTTCAGAATGTCATATAGTCAGTAATTGAGCATCATGACTAGCCCGGGTATCGGTCTGTCAATTGTGATTTCATTTTATTGCGTTTGGAATACATTTCACTGGTTTTCAGAATGTCATATAGTCAGTAATTGAGCATTATGAGTAACCGGGGTATCGGTCTGTCAATTGTGATTTCATTTTATCACGTTTGGAATACATTTCACTGGTTTTCAGAATGTCATATAGTCAGTAATTGAGCATCATGACTAGCCCGGGTATCGGTCTGTCAATTGTGATTTCATTTTATTGCGTTTGGAATACATTTCACTGGTTTTCAGAATGTCATATAGTCAGTAATTGAGCATTATGAGTAACCGGGGTATCGGTCTGTCAATTGTGATTTCATTTTATCACGTTTGGAATACATTTCATAAGTTTTCAGAATGTCATATAGTCGGTAATTGAGCATCATGACTAGCCCGGGTATTGGTCTGTCATGACTATTACTTTACGAATGATGATTTTATACGAACTGAAACGTGATTTTCGAATTTGGCAAACATGGATAATTCTGAGGAAGAAGTTGAGGAAATCGTCGAGAGTATTCATAGTATCATTTCATAACAACCAGAAGACGAAACACATAAAAAGCAAACTTCTACGGAAAAAATAGATACAAATAGATTCAAGAAGACCTTCTTTTACATAGAATGTATACAAACCGGAAATAACGAGTTTTTATAATTGCACAAAAGGAGGTGTGGATGCTTTAGATCAGATCAGATGTAGAGGATTTTAGGAAGGGAGTGTCTGACCCCAGGTCTTACCCTTAGAAGTCGGAAGCTTGGGCTAGAGTGCCCGATAGGAAAGTCACACGGAAGCGAGGTAGAGAGGGGGAGTAATACGCCCTCATTTATTACTGAGGGGCCAGTACCCTGGGTCCGACGGCTTAACGTGCCCATCCGACGCACGGCGGATATTTAGTGGTTCGAACGTTCGTACCCGCCTGGGATCGAAACCGAGGTCTTCTCCAAGGCAGCCAAGAACTCTAACAACTAGGCCATCCGCGGCCCGGTGTGGATGCTTTAGGTGAAAAATGCAGTATTTATAGCTCTTGGCGCGGACCAGACATATGCCGATGGCTGTATTGTTTCGAATATTAGATATGAGCACAGTGACTGCAATATATTCTGTATCAGTCTCACAATAATGAGGATCATCTATCACGGTTGGATTTTATGAAATCACTAGCTAAGCATTTTACACATTCATATCTAAAAGAGAGCTTGAAATAACACGAAACTGTCAAGAAAATTACGTTTCTCCATGAAACGCATCCCAAGAAAAAAAGAAAGAGGAGCAGATTTGGAAGGAAAAAAACTATATGATTTGTCCGACGAGAATCATTTGTCGTTAGCAAGAGAAAATAGAAAAACATGCTTTCTATGTCCAGCGACAAAAACTGCCTATTTGTGTTCTTCCTGCAACATACCAACATGCGTTGAGTGTTGCCAAAAATATGCTTCGAATGTGCGAAAGCTGAACGTGATGTCACGAACGCTTGCAGTTTTCTACATATTCTCGCTGGAGGGGCATAATACTTACTTTTCACGAAGAATATTTAATCAACAGCAGATATACAGTCTCAGAAGTGTAGGTTTTTTATTATTTTCTAAAATAATTTAAAACGTTATATATGACTCAGATTAAAGCTTCTGTGTTCCAACTAAAGCGTGTCATTAAAACATAAAACAGTATTTAATATTGTTCTTTCTGTAACAGGCCTTCATCTAGGGGGCAGTATATACGGCGGTCCCTTGGACCGCACAGCACTCTTTACGTACTTATTATGTTACGACGCCACTTAGGGCAAGAAGCAGATGTAGTAAAAAATGCAAATTTCTTTGTGCCCGCTAGTGAGAAAAACTGCTCACGGTGGAAAGAGAGAAACAAGAAAACATCTGTGCCCACCTCTACTTAATTAAAAAAAGAAAGAAAGAAAAAAGTCAATCAGTATTCTTGACTGGGTGATATCGGCACAAGCACAACTACACCTTATTGCTACATAATGGGAAAACTGTAATTATATATAAGAAAATTATGTTACGATTAGTGGAACATAATCAGGTAAAGCTGGAAAACATAAGACAATTTAAGTTGGATTACTTTATTTTATCCAAACGAATTTTCTGATCCTCTTTGAGGAACAGAGATATCATCACAAAGATAAACATTCATTTACACCCCTAGCTGAAAAAACAAAACAACTGTGCATCGGGGAAAATCCAAAAATGTATGGTAAATATGAGAAATCAGATTTCAGGAAAAGGGATACGATGTTCGTAGACGGGCAGACGGACAAAATAAACGTGATTTTTTGGTTCACATTTGCTTTTCAAAAGTCGTGGTAGAACTTTCTCATTGCGTATATTTATAAAATTGAATATTTTGATTCACACAAATTAAATCTATTCCATTTTCTATGATTCCCATTTTCTGGGTTTCGTTGATCAACATCCATCGTACTACTACTACAACTTCCTGGATCGTACAGACGGTTGTAAGCGCTCGTGACATTGAAAGATGCTTGATCAAGTGAGAAACAGTAATATAAAATAGATTCAGCCGTGCTTTCTTGCGGCTGGGAGGGAGTCTGACACTTGGCAACTCCTCAGCGTTACGACCAGATGGATGAGCAGCGTACTGTGGAATGTGATATATCTTCTCGTGGCGTGACACCTTCCTACGCGAACATATGTCTCCAGAACAGTTCCGTCTCTTTCAAACCTTGAAAAAAAAAAAAAAACAGCACACACATGTTCTTCACTGGATCACGAGTGCGTTCTAACGCATTGGAAACAAACTGATTATCACTGCTTGCGAGAACTGTATAGAATCAATATCACAGAAATTCGGAGGTTTGTGCTTCTGTTTTGAAACTTTCACATTGACAGCCTTTATGGGAAATAATTTAGCAAAAGAAGTTCAAATAATTGTAAAACATGAGCGCACGCACACATATGCACACGCAGCTTAACTTGACAGATGGTATTTGTTAAGTCCTTTTGTTATTTGGTTATTATTTTTACTGTTTTGCGAGTTTGTTGAAAATCAGTGATTTTGTATTTACTTCACACTGCTTGATTATCCAGGCTTTGAATTCGGTTTACAGTTCAAGTGCCTGAAGCAAAGCTCGAAAAATCGTCTGCAATTTTTTATTCAAATTATTTTTAAGATAGTTGACAAAGCTAATTTTAAAGTCCCTCAAAGTTTTGGTAATTAATATTTTCTGAACAAAGTCATTAATATTGTATACAACCAGGGCGCAGCTGTGGCTCTAAAAAAAAGGTCGGCTAATATGTAAATACCGCTCCTTTTTTCGTACACTGAAGTGTCGAAATGCCGCCCCAAAAATTAAAAATATTTAAAAGCGTTAGGCGGTTGCCTCGGTGCCTCATGCCGCCGCTGGGTACTGTGTACAACGGAAGCATTTTAAATAATTTAAAGCATTTTTTTTTTATTTTTTCGGATGTATGCCCTTTGGCATGCATGCTAGAAAATGACGCTTTTTCTCTGCCCATCTTTGGTGATTGCAGCACAAAAAAGTTGAAATGAGCTAAGCAGTGAATGAATGTAACAAATACACACAGTAGATAAACATTAGAGATAATATACGTTGATCACTTCGAGTTTATGAGAGTCGCATCTTCCAAAATAAAACTACATGCGTTAAATTAGGTATATGATCAGGTCTCTGTAATATATTGTGTTTATCATTTCCTATAAAATGATTATACAAATGATGCCTACCATTTTTATTTGTCACCAAATCACTTAGCAGTACATGCAATATATATTCTGCTTGTTCTTTTTGTTGTTTCCTCTTATTTTACCTGTTTTTGTTTTTTTGTTTTCAATGTATCAGTTAGAGTTATTCGAGACTAGTGAAAATTCACATATAAACGATCATCAATGATTATAGCTTCAGCGATGTCGCTCTTCACCTAGAGGCATTACATAGACTTCCACAGCACAAAAGTGGAGGAGCTGGATTCCTCAAAAGCATCAGTTTTGCACCAATCTTCACAAAAAGTAATCCAAAAAAAAAAAAAAAAAAAAAAAAAAGGTGGGGTGGGGGGGGGGGCGATCAAACAAGTCCGGGAATTTTGTTTCTGTGGTCCACTGCAAAAACACGTGTACTTACAGGGAAACACTCAATAAATTACCTCATCAAAAAGCTTCTGTTAGATCCTGGATAAATGAGAACTGTTGAAATATGCATTACGAAACGAGTCCGGTCGTGAGCAAATCGCAACAACAATTTAACGGTGAAAGGATTTTCAAAATCTGCTCTCGATTGAATGCAGCATTAAAACACGCTCAAAATGAGGTGTTGTACTAGATAACTATTTCCCTTTGAAAAATCTAGTTTTTGACAAAATCACGAGTCTCTTAAAGACTCAATTCCCAACTAAATCACCCTGAAAATCATTCTGAAAGTTGACATCTGCAAATGCCACATGCCAAGTTTCCTAAGCAATTAATTTTTACGGTTATTAAGCCACAATACTATTGCGCAACGCAATAGTATTTATTACCTATTGCCCAATGGTATTGACAATTCTTCCTTGAGTAGCCGTCTTTTTTAAGTCTACCCTTTTCCTTTCTTTTTTTTTTTTTTTTTTTTTTTTTCACATGAGCCAGTACTGGTAAATTGTTGCGTGGGACACGGATTGCGGAATATCTCTGCCAGAGAATCACTTTGTGCTCCGTGCAATAAGGGGGTGGGGATGACGGAACATCACAATGGGCACGAGCGTGTCGTGAACGTTAAGTGTGCTCATAAAAACAACAACAAAACAAAAACCACGTCATTTGTAGCGGAATTACATATTCTTCCATAAGTGTACTCATAAAAACTACAACAAAACAAAAACCACGTCATTTGTAGCGGAATTACATATTCTTCCATAAGTGTACTCATAAAAACAACAACAAAACAAAAACCACGTCATTTGTAGCGGAATTACATATTCTTCCATAAGTGTGCTCATCAAAACTACAACAAAACAAAAACCACGTCATTTGTAGCGGAATTACATATTCTTCCATAAGTGTACTCATAAAAACTACAACAAAACAAAAACCACGTCATTTGTAGCGGAATTACATATTCTTCCATTAAAAAAAAATATAGGCTTCGACATCAAAATCTTCAGCAGAACTTTTTCAGTTGTTATCAAAATTTTTAGATAATACTGTATGTCTCGTCTTTGCGTATATTGCGTGAATAGTTTTTTATTCACACAATTTAATGGCACAACGTATTAGTTCTCTCAAGCGTTTATCCAAACAAAGTTCGTACGAAGCTTTGAACAATTCGCAGAATGCTTAATAAACGGGAAAGAGTATAAAAAACACTTAATTAACTTTTTAACCTAACGAAATCCGAACGAGTGGGATATGTTTCTTTGAGTGAATTCAGGTTCTCTTCTAGAAACCTGATGCTTTTTGTATCACAATTCTTTGAGCCCATAAGCTTTCCATATAGGATAGTTATAGGGGATGATTATGATTGGAAACCACCAGGCGGAAAGATTATACCCTCGGGGGGATGGGGGGGGGGGGGCTACGTCTACCTTTCTTGAAAAAGCGATCTGGTTGATGTGCGAAAGCTTGGAACCTTTGAATTTTGTTTTACACCAATAAATTCGGATTACTAGAGTATGGGTTTCATGACGCGAAGTTAGGTTCGCATTCGCGCTTTCAATTCAGGTTAAAATTCACAGAAATATGTGAATTTGGTTTTAAATAAAACTCTTGTAAAAACAGGCACGTAGTTTGAATTTCCCCGTAACAAACTGCAGCACAAAGCTTTTCTTCGTATAATTTTAATCTTTCTTTTTTTCAGAGAGCAAATGTCTACACGCAATTAGGGCATGCACGCTACTAGTACTACTTACTGCCTCCTTCTAGATTAAAAAAGGAGAGTACGGACCACCAAAGATCTTGGGGTCCAAGTCCAATGGCAGTGGTGTCGGAATCTCGGAGATGAAGGGGACATTGGTGCGTAGGGACGCATTTGCCCCCTCACATCGCATTTGCCCCCTCACTTTTCTTTCTTTTAAATTACGACCGTAATCGGAAATCGGATAAATATTTAGAATTTTTTTATTTTCTGCCATTTTAGATCCCTTCTGATAAAATTAAGTATTTTGTTTTGATTATTATCCATCTAGAACTGTGAATAAATACCATTCCTGAGACACAGATTGAATTCTCTCCTAGCTGTGTCCTGTAAGAAAGAAAAGAAACAACCTTTGACGAAATATGAGCCTTTTATTTATCAATATGCGAAGAAAAAAACGGTTTCACGAAATATCAGCCAGTTATCCGTATGATAAAAAAAATGACGAAGTAGTAGCCTCATTAAAAAGTACATTAAAGCAGGAACGTTTTCTATTTCATGTTTGTTTAATAAAATCAGTCATCAGTCTTTCTTTAAAGGAAAAAAAAAAGAAATTAGATGAAGGGGGGAGGGGGTTAAGGAATGGCATGTATCTTTATGCATAAATGTTTACTGCGTCGCGTCAAGACTACGGTTTTTGTGAAGCTCATACTAATGTGGAAATGTCCAAATCAGTACAGTTTAACATGGTTTATAATATCGGTAAAATATTTTATACCAATAAATCCTAATACAGACATAAAACACATGATTTATATTACCTTAGATTTTACCAATATAATCGTTTATTTGTAGCATTTTCTAATGGCGTCATTACGTCCTGTTTTACAGCAGTACAGTAAGTTTATGCTATGACCAAAAAATTCTTGTCCTGATCCCTTGCGTTCGTTTAACAAAAATTGTTCCGGCGCTCCTCTCCAGCTGCACTTTTCTCCCATTAGTACAGAGAATTTTGCTATGTTATTTCACAGCAAACACCCAACATGTAGTAGACGGAAACGCTTGTAGTTTAAGGAAACAATTTTTTACACAGACATCATCCAGACAGAAAGAATGCGAGAAAGCCGGCAATTCATCGAGAGGCCCACCGGGAAATGTCCCGTTGTCCCGGTGGGCTAATCCTCCCATTGGAAAGGGGGAGGAATTTATATTTGGCACATAGACTGTCAACCCATAAGTATGAACCTCATGTAGCAGTAGAAACAAAAAGAAGTTCTTTGTTAGCGATATTACATAATCATTGGTGAGTTCCAGCACAGCCTTTTTTGACAAAAGATTGTCCAAGGAAACTAGTGTCAGACAAATCATCCATGATAAACATTCTTCAGTAGTAAATGCAACAGCATCTGGTTAAACAAATAATTCGTTCATATTGCAAAGAAAACATTGGTTTTAGAAAGTGAGATATACTATATAGTGCCCTTTCTCAAGTACACATCTCCAGGATCCTCTTAGCACACGACCTGAGAATGAAGTCCACTGGTTTCTAAGGAACGACAGCGCGCGCGCATACAAACGCACCACTGGTAGATTTCATTGATATTTATATACCACGCGACAACAGTAAGTACTTTATAGTGCATTACATTAGTATATATTTTATGCTAATTTATAAATTTATACATCGTGCGTGCAACAATCGCATTTAGATATCTAAATATAACAGCACATTTGCTATAGAACAATGAGATGTATACTTCATGGTGATGTACTGCTATTATATGTAATTAGATAAAGCACCTACATTTTTTAAATCACTTGAATATCAAGTTTTTTACAATATAGAACACAAAACATGCCAGAGATGATTGCCTCCAGGAGAATGATTCTTCTCAGATTCCGAATGAAAACCATACTCGCTATGAAGTTATGCTTCAGCACTGAGTAAGAACATATCAAACCATGATCTCCAGTTTTCACATAATTTCGGAACAAAATCTTCAAAGTGGGGAACCGATCATTAAACCTTTAAGTTTCTACATTTTGCCAGTTTCATGAATGACTTCTGATAAATTCGGTCCGTCCAGGTAGATTTAACGGAACTCAACTTTTCTTTATGCTGTATTTTCCTGGAAGCTATTTTTTTTTAATTATATTTGTTGGTCGCCAATTTTTCCTTAGGTAACGAGCGCGGTCAATCCTAATCAGGTGAAAATCAGTGTATATGCTGGTTTTCTCTTTCTTTTTGCATCTGCCAATGGGGGGGGGGGGGTCCATTTCGTCTTCTTTCTTCATTGGCTAATCCCAGCTACCCATCCATTTTATTAGGACTGACTTTCAAGACACTGCAAAAGCTGAGTTCTTTGCAGCAATTCGTAGTGAAACGATATTATTTTTCTTTCTGTTTTTTTTTCAGCACACGAATTTTCATGAAACTAAATCCGTTCACGAAAAATCGTCTCACGAAAATTCGAAAACAAGTTCATGAAGACTAAACACGGTGTCTGTAGATTTCTGTAGAACAATACATAGCAAACGAAGCTTCATGAATCTCAATCTGTTTCTTTTTAGAGCTACTCCCAGGAAAAGAAATTTCCTGAAACTAAACAAGGCACATGCAATTTCCACAGGATCCATACAATGAGTAAAGGAATTTTCATGAATCCACATTCGGTGATTTTCTTTTAGAGCCGCTCTTAGAGAAAGAAATTTTACAGAAGTAAACACTGCACACGTAAACTCTTTTGGAGCCATGCCAAGAAAACGAATTTCCATGAAACTAAATTCGCTTATTTTTTAGCGCCACTTCCAGAGAAAATTTTCATTAAATTTAATACATAGATATCGTTCCAATATATGTTGTAAAGAAACTGAATAAACAGTTTCCTTTGGAGGGGCACAATTGAAGGTACTTTTATGAAACGGAATATGTAGATTTCTGTGGATCTCAAGAGAAAGAGAAATATGTTTATGAAATTAAGTACTTAAATTTCTGACGGTCTAGTTCTCCTTTAAAGCAACAACATATGAAACAATTTGATGTTTCCCTGTTGCTAAAGTTCGAGTTTCACATTCCCAGATTTTTTTTTTTTTTTTTTTTTTTGAACAAAAGATGTTATTTAAAGGTCAGGCATCACTGCCGTTAAATAAATAAATAAATAAATAAATAAACAAATAAATAAATAAGTCCTGACCTTTCTCAACTTTCCCATAGGGCGTTGCTTGTCCGATTCCCAGCAACTGTAAGGAGCTCGGCCTGTGCTGGTTTCTGGGTCTCTGCGACGGAGGAACGTGTGAAAGCATTTCCATAACACTAGAAGGAAGTGACCTGCAAGGAAAGCAGATACAATCTCAAGATATTTAACAATACTTATTGACATTTTTCATAAGTAGCAGAGCATGCCATTACCTTAAGTGATACACAGACTTGAGTGCGCAAAAAGTACGGTGTTTTAAAAAAGCTCAGCTTTCGAGTATTTGAAAGTCCTCTTTTCATCCACACACAAAGTATTATAACCAGTGCAACGTTCAGCTTTACACAAAAGAATTAGTGAGAGGTTTGCTGTCAGAAACAGAAGTTTCCACGTTCATTTAATTTGGATGAATGAGATCATGACTTTCCAGGGAAAGTCATTTATTCTATCTCACCAGTTGGTCCAAATCAAGTTCCACTTGATTTGGAACATATTTAGTTCCAAATCAAGTGTGGATGATATTTCGCCCACACTTGATTTGGAACTAAATGTTATAAATCAGATATTCCTCATTCTCTGAGATAAATTTGCATTTTAACTGCAACTTTCAAAGCTATCAGGCAAGAAAATTCTTCAAGTTTTCTATACTTTCAGACTACAAGTTTTGAAATTTCCTGCATGCAGATTCCTTTGAAATGAATTTATAAAAAGAAATTTTTGGAATGATTTTGCAACCTGTAATATTAAAAAAAAAACTATAATCTGTTTTATGTTAAGAATTATCTTTTCATAGTGGTTTAATACCTGAATGATTTTGAAAGGCTTTTACTGGACAGTTTCAGAATGAAAGTCATTTAAGGTAATTTGATTTAGAAGACATTTATTTTTAATTCGCAGTTTCCTGATTTTCACTTCACTTCGTGGAAAACGTGTGAATCAGTTAGGATATTGTTTTGTGTAGTAAATTTCACAGTTTTGTAGTTTTGCGCCACATAACAACTGTTTATCTTCCTTGTTTATCTTTTGTTATAACTGTTTATCTTTCCTTCGCTTTTAGTATTTGAGTGAAAAACAGATATATACAGATGTGAATCGAGTTATGACTGCTTAAGTACTCGGAAGTTATAAGATCGCAATTTCACATTTTTTGATTAATTAGATATCGATTTGCGATTTTATGCCTGCGTTCATCTAGTTTAAGTTTCGATCTCATGGCTACTGAGATCAGAAACCGAACTGTTTCAATGTGAAGAAACCTATTAATATTATGAAAACTTCTTTAAAACTATCATAAGAGGTTATCATAACATTTCTTTTGTTCTACAAAAATGGCAAAATAATAATTGAAAATGCTAGATTTGTGAGCTGAGAAAATAAGATGTGTTGTAGTACTACATAAATTATTTCGCTTTGAAAAAACTTTCGTTCCCATTCCTGTACGTAAAGTATTTCAGTTTTTAGTCTTTAAACATTTTTGATTATAAGGAACCGAATATTGTCTAAATGAAGACGAAAATTTGATATTAAAGCGCTTTCATGAAATTGCTATTGATAACGCTCAACTACACGGTGCTTTCCGTGTGCTTGAGCACTATCAATAGCATACAGTTGTGAATATTGTCTGTATGAAGATGAACATTTGATATTAAAGCGCTTTCACGAAACTCCTATAATTGATAACGCTCAACCACACGGTGCTTTCCTTGGGCTTGAGCGTTATCAATAGCATAGAGTTGTGAGGAGGAGGGTTCATCCAACTTTTAGAGCAATAAATGAGGCGAATGCGCACCAAAACATTTCTACTTTTCGCTGATTTTTTTGGCGTATTTCAACTTTTGCTGATTTTTGACCACTTAACTCCTGCTTCATTACGCAATTTAGCGGTGGTGTTTGTCTCTCATTAATAGAAAGAAAAGTAAAACTCTTAGGTACAAGATTCGGTTTAACATCAGCATAACCGACCGAAATGCGTTTCTTTGTTATGTACGAATTGCTCAGCTTTTGGCGTTTCCAAACTCAATGTTGGCGCCTCCGGTGTTGCCGTCGTCTGCGCGGTTGATTGATGACGGACGACGACGTCATTGGTACAAACACCGACATCCCCCGAGTCTCAGCTCCTCTGGGTCACGCGATAGTGCGACAAAGGTCATTCAGTCGTCCCACAGAACATTTCCACAGGTCTTAAAAATGCGATCTGTTTCCATCACCTCCCGTCCGTCCATCCGCCACACCCTCCCTACTCTTCGTCATGAAACATAAACACGCGCTCTCACTCTCACTTCTTCTGAGGAGCCGACAGTGATGCGCTCGTCGGGGAGGATGGATGCCAAACGTCAAGACAACATTCACTTAGTATTTAGTTGTTACGGAATGGCGTTGTTTTGCTCTTCTTCCCCTCCCTCTTCGAAAGTGCAGAAAGGGATGAGATAGTAAACTCTTCCCTTACTTTGAAGCGTCCATCAACGTTAAGTGAGGTCGCCGATGATGAGCAGCTTGACATCTTCTCTTTATCATCAAACGATCTCTGGAGAAGTGTGCCAGCTATTTCTCTTGGGGGTCGTCCACCCCAAGAAACATTTTCTGAAGCACAAGCACGCGTACATAGTAAGCCGGATGAGAATAGGAAGACGAGATGGCAGAATCTATAATCAATAAATGAATTATTTGTTTGGAGGTTTAACGACTACCGCGGACCAGTGGCGTAACCAGGGCTGTTAGAATACAAGGGCTGGGTCATAGGCTTCGGACACGCGGATCCCTACGAACCCCAGCGTGTGACGTCAGTATGTTGGAACGGAGCTGGATGGATTTTCGTTATGCACACACAATACGTTTAAATTTTCAGGTCATAAGTTTTCTTGTCAGCATCTCGCACCATCCAGCAGATGTGTGCATTAAAATATATTTGATCTGCGAGATTACGCAAATAGATCACCTGAAGTGAAAAAAAAAATTTTTTTAAACGTATCCTTCTCTGTTTAATTTCTTAAATTTCGAACAGCAATAATAATATCGCATTTTTTTTCGTTTGCTTTTCTTTTCGTTTTTCCTTAAACTTTATTTGCGGTGTTTTTGTAGTGAGTGTTCGACATGTTTCAGAATCAGTATTTTTTATTTTATTTTCACGTAAAGCTACTAATGTACTACATTCAAATTACGAACTTTTAATGCGCGGAATTTAAAAAAAAACAGAAAGGTAATACAATGTCCTTTGTATACCATGGTTAAAAATCTAAGAATTAATGAATATATATTTTTGTATATTGGCCCCCACGTTGGTTGAACATCATATGCCTTTGCATTCTGAATTACTGCTATATATGCACTTATATATTAAATGGTTAGTACACTTTTAATACGCACTTCCATTTTAAAGTTTTTTATTTTTTAAATCAATAATTTTCAGCCTTATTTTCAGAATTCTATTTTCCTACAATAGTCGTTGCGTAGTCGTTTTTTTCCCCCTACAGTAGTCGATGTCGTCTTCCGCGAGCATTCATTTTTAACGCTTTGGTTCTCTCGAATTTTAAAATTTCAATTTATTTTTTAAGGGATGCAACATTTTCAAGTAGCAATCTATATTCCTCAATTATTTTGTTTTTGATACAGGAAGAACAACTGATATCCCATGATGTTTAATCAACTTCATAACAGAGATCCTGCGTCTCTTGCACACAAATCTTTTTCAGACTTAAAATATCCATCCGATCGAAAGCACTTTTTAAAATATCTCGTTTGTGCTTTCTGTTACTTCGTGGAGTGACACAGTGTCTGTTTTGTTGACAGTTCGGCAAATTCAGAACAGGCACCGCGTTTTGTTTCAGTATTTTTTTTCTTCGGGAGTCGAAGTAGGCGATTTTTTAAATTATGTTCGTAATCGGAAGAATGAAAATGTTCACTGCAAATTCTAGCATTCGCTACATTCATAGAGTCTGACCTCTAACACTTGTTCAGCCATTCCTTCACCAAATCTGCATTTTTCAAAGGAAATGCATAGTACACAATATACTGACCTTTCGTTTTTTCGTAATGGTTCTTACAAGTAGCCACAGCACAACTCGACATTGTTATCAGTATTTCAAGGTAAACTAACAGAAAGATTTCTCAAAATGCAAGTTCTAAGAGCTGAATACTTATCCACAAAAAAAAAAAAAAAAAAAAAGGAAAGAATGTAGCGAAAGTAGAGACCCTTCACAGCAGCTTCATGCGTCCATCGTTCCGGAGTTCCAACACAGTGACGTCAGAAACAGGTCATCTGTCACCGCTGAGGGGATCCGTGGCGGCAAAGTTTTTTCAAATTAATGGCCCAGCCCTAGTATTCTAACAGCACTGGGCGTAACTAGTACAACATACGCCCCCCCCTCCCGCACGATTTACTTCAGCACCCCTAAGCCCAGTAATTTCCCCAGGATTTCAAACACGAGGGAGGATGCTTCTTTCGCGGTGTGAGTGGTGGCTGGGGATGGAGGTTAGGAAGTCAGGGAGAGTGTCTGCAAAAGTAATGGTGGTACCTAGAGCCCTGTAGTTTTAACCTTGTAAGTAATAGATTTGACAATACGTGTACTTGCTTTGTCCAAAACTAAAATAAATCACTCGAAAAAATGACCCTCTTACATATGACAGATCTGCGGCTGCTGTGAATAAATATTGACGCCTGTCGTGCACGTATTCCTAGGTAACTGACTGTTTTCCCACATCCTCCACGAGAAATCCCACTGTGGCCTCACGCTTTTCCTCAGCAGCACAGAGAGAGGGCGATTGGAGATTGATCGTATTGCAACCCGAAGTGAAAGAGCCGAACACTTTCTATCTGTAGGGCATTCAGTGTTTTAAAAGTGAAACGGGGTTCGGACATTTGGGCACCCGGACATTTGGGCACATTCCCTTTTAAAGCAATGAAATAGCGCTGCGTTAAAAATTATAGTGTTCCTATATTTCTCCCTACTTGAGCAAGTGGTGTGCACAAAAATTTTTTCACTTATATCTCATAATCATTAAGAAATTGAGACATATTTACGATTTTCTGTCTGAAAGACTGGGCGGACATTTGGGCACCGGACATTTGGGCACCCGGACATTTGGTCACAAATATTTAAGGGGTCGTATAACAATTGCCGTTTCTTGGCCCAATAGTAAGAGATTGACCGAAAAAATGTTCGCCGTAAGTTACTTAGGCACTAAATATTTACGGGCACGTGCCTACTCAGCAAACCTGTCGGGGGTGGGGGTGGGGTGGGGGTATTTCAAAAGTGTAAAATATGAAGGATTTCTCGTCCGATCGGGAGATTTTCAGCATTTACAAACTACAACTGGAGACATTATTTCTCAGGACATGAACCTACTGAACAAACCTGTGTGTGTGTGTGGTCGGGGGCTCTCCCCATGGGCGCCCTTGGTGCTGTGTGATCATGAATATGATGTAATCCATATTCATGATTATGAGCTATGTAATCCCGATCCAGGATGACAAAATTATCCCGTCCGGGGAGGGGAGGTAATTTCAAAAGTGTAAAATATGAAGAATTTCTCGTCCGATAGGCAGATTTTTGGCATTTACAACTCGACACATTTTCTGAGCGTATGTGCCTACTCTGGAAATCTGTCGGGGGGAGGGGGGGGGTTAATACCAAAACTGTAAAATATGAAGAATTTCTCGTCCGATCCGAAGATTTTCAGCATTTGCAAGCTACAACCACAATCCCCCCCACGACAGGTTTCCTGAGTAGGCACATGCCCTCAAATAATGTGTCCAGTTGTAAATACCAAAATTCTGCAGATCGGAGGAGAAATTCTTCATATTTTACACTTTTGAAATTACCCCCCTCCCCCGACGGGTTTGCTGCGTAGGCACATGCGCTCAGAACAGAAAATTTGTCGAGCTACAGCTGGTAAATACTGAAAATCTCTCGATCGGACGAGAAAGTCTTCAAATTTTACACTTTTGGTACCCCCCCCCTCACATACACATGATTGCTGAGTAGGCACATGCCTTCAAATAATGTGTCGAGTTGTAGCTTGTAAATGCCAAAAATCTCCCGATCGGACGAGGAATTTTTCATATTTTACACTTTTGGTATTAACCCCCCCCCCCATCGCCAACAGGTTTCCAGAGAGTGCACATGCGCTGAGAAAATTTGTTTTGTCGAGTTGCAGCTTGTAAATGCTGAAGATCTCCCGATCGGAAGAGTAATGAGAAATCTTGATATTTCACGCTTTTGGTATCCCCCCCCCCACTAGTTTCCTGAGGCAGCAGATGCTCTCAGACAATTCGATGACTTGTAGCTTGTAATGGCTGAAAATCTCCCGATCGGACCAGGAACTTTTAATTTTTCATATTTTAGGTTTTAAGACACCCCCCCTCCACACACACACACATTCGACAAGAGTCCTGGATTTGCTCATACTCGCAGAGAATTTGTTTAGTTATAGTTTATTAGTGTTTTAAATTTATCAAAATTTTGGCTATATTAACGGCTGGGGGCTTTCCCCCCATGGACACCTAATTGTCGTTTGTCTTACTGGAAACGTTTTCTCCATTGAATTCCCCTCACAGCGAAAAAAAAACGGCAATTTTTGTACGGCCCCTCAAGATTTGTGCCCAAATGTCCGGGTGCCCAAATGTCCGGTGCCCAAAAGTCCGGTGCCCAAATTTCCTAAACTCAAGTGAAACTAGGCATTGATTTAGGCAAAGCTAAATATATCTTAAAGCAAAATATGAATCTTTAGGTTAATTACTGCGCGTGTTCGAATTTTTTCATAAAAATATAACGGGCAGCTGCAGTACGCCCCTTCGTCACCTGCGCCCCCCCCCGCAGCTGCGGGGGTAGTAGTTACGCCACTGCCGCGGACAACTAACTCAGTGGTCTATAAGCAGTCGCCCGTCCCTAATTTGGGGTCACTAGTCACAGGGAAGGGAGAGAGAACCAGTACCGTAAGACAAACACACGTTTCATGTCTTACTCGGTATTCGAACCGACTAGGGCGAACGCTTTGTACAAATGGGCCACCGGGGAGGCCTATAAGTGATGTAGAAAATAGATTTGATGCTTGCCCAGCATATATATTTAGTACACAGTTCACAAAGATCTGTTGCTGCGATTTTGATGTCCACATCAGGCATTAGAAACTTTCATGTTCAGGAGATTTTTTTCTTGATTTTTCCTTTACGTTTTCGCCCACTGTTGTTTTCAGAACGAAACACTTCTCTTCTAATTATGAGCACAAAACAGGGAAGTGGTCTTCTGTTGATGAATAAAACAAAGCTCTGACTTTCGTCAGTGCTCACTCATTTGCTTTCCCATTCGGGGAAAAGAAAGCATGTGTAGCCCTTGCATTTCAAATGTTTCGACTTTGTACCTTTCCGTTTTCTTTTTAGGTTCCACACTTCTCACGCTTGCATAGCTGACGGAAAAATAATTGAATCTATGATTCTCTGTTTTGTGCTGATGGAGATATCTATCTTTCATTAACACAGTCATACCCGTAAAAAGAGTTGGAATTGTCTCTGCATCACTTGAACAGTCATCTCTAGAAAGTTAGTGATTCTTGATCCTCAAGTTCATCAATTTCTTGCCCTTTTATCTTGATTTCGATAAGAATGTATAGTCTTACCTACAATAAGAACAACTTACGCTGCTTTTGCTTACATTTGAAAATTACATCTCTTCTGTTTGTTTCGCGAATTTTTATTTCAGTTCCCCTATTGTCTCCTCCTTCGGAACTGAAGATTAAGTTACGCCATATGAATATCTACGAGTTCTGATCTTCTTTCTACATTTTATTTTACACTACGGCTGATTGGAGATCCGTACGAGTCTTTGTAAAGTAAGCTCAGTCAAGCCTAAAATAGAACGGCAAAGTTTCAGAACGTGTCAAACTTGCGAATCTATTATAGTTCGCAGTCCAGTCTCAGATTTATGTACGAGTGAGGCGAGTCAAATTTCTGTTACACTCACGGTGAAAAACATCAAAAACATAAACAAAAACTGAAGCTTTCAAGATACTCCAATTAATGGAGCTCGCAGTATCACCTACCCCCATGCAATTCATGCACTTTGAAGAACTCATCTAGAGAAAAAAGTGTCCCACTGAAGTGGTGGAAGATCCACCAGCTGCCAAATTCCATTGTGTAGTGTGTTGTACAGTGCAGAGATGGAAAGGTGTCAGCGGGTCAAACGGGTCTGGTCAAGGTATTCCTGATCCGATTTGAACCCGGTTTTATTTCCGTTTTAATTTTGAAAAGAAAGAAAAAATATTTCAAACAAAAATGCATACTGCGTGCCACCTCTTGCGCTAGACGCGTGTCACATTGTAGGACTGAGAGTTACTTTTCACATCACATCTTTTGCACTGAGCATTTCAGAAGTTTTCGCTTGACATGCTCACATCTCGTTCCCATTGTATGTAGTGCCGAAATTAATGCCTTATTTATTAATATGGATGAATTTAATATTAGGAAGATTGAAAAAGACGCCGAAGCCAACAAATACGTGTTTGATGAAAACAAAAAGAGAAAGAGTGAATGCTGGAAGTTGTTTCGTCTAATTAAGGAACCAGAATTGGTTTCACAGTATCACCAATTTTCACACGCTTATGTTGAGTTGAAAGTTTCCAAAATGTGAATGTTGATTTCATGAGTGTCCCTTCCTTCTCAGAGACAATAATGAAATCAACATCCACATTTTGGTAACTTTCAACTCATCAGAAGATTGTGAAAATCGGTGTTGCTGTGAAACATATTCTGAAGCTTGTTATGTTATCAAGAAAACAGCAAAAACCGCAATTAAACATACAACAAGTTACTTAATTCAAAAATTTGGACTGCCACGCCATCAAAATTAAGTGAAACAGACATAACATTATCGCGGAGGAACTTCAGAAAACATGTGTAAAACTGGTTATGTTTTGCAAACGAAGGACGACAGTTTCAACACTTTCTCTAAGTAAGTGAGCAAATTATATGTTCCCGGTTATACACATGTTTGATTTTTATAAAACCTACCGTACCCACTGCGGAGAGACTCTTTGAACGCCGCGCGCGCGTGTGTGTGTGTGTGTGTGTGTGTGTGTTTTATTTTTTCTGTGTCTGTGTTTATTTCCCAAGTAGCACATGACGTTTAAAAGACGTCGCATTTCGGTTGCAGAAGTTGATATTTGGTCTTCCGTACAAAGACTACGTTTGATAAACGTTTGTTAAATGTTACATCCGTTACCGTTGCGATTTTGTCACATTCATTACGTTTGCTAAACGTTGCATTTTCGTCATGTTAGCAAGGTCACAGCTAATCTTTGGCGTGACATTACATTCAGGCAATTGCCGCCCCGGTGGCGCTGGCCTCTGATCATTCGTCAGTAAGGGGTCCGGGTTCGAATCCCGGTGAGGCATGGATGTTGTGTTTGTCTTACGGCACTGGCTCTCTCCCTTCCCTGGAACCAGTGACCCTAAATTAGGGACGGGCGACTGCTTATAGCCCATTGAGTTGCTCACGGCGGTCGTTAAACCTCCAATCAAAAAAAACAAAAACAAAAACATTCAGGCAAAAAAGAACAAAATTTTACTGTTGATAAAACAGTAAGCTTGTGTATAATTGATAAAGATTATTGAATTCCTCCTTTTTTTTTTTTTTTTTTTTTTTGCTTATACGACTAGAAGATTTTATTCCATTGGTTTTAAAGCAGCTTCTGGTCTGCGGCTGCGTCGTTCTCTAACCTGCTGTTACGTCACTTGTACTACGGACGGTGAGTTATGGCAAGGCTGAACTCGATTGTCCAGAGCTGCATGCCTAATTGATGGATTTTATCGTTCTTTTCCTGTTTCAATTCATAGGCTTCGATTTCGAACACAATTCATGTATTCGCTTCGTAACTCGTGGAGATTCCCGTAACACGTGAAGACATTCATGTATTCGTTTCGTAACACGTGTAGGTAGGCTTAACACGTGAACACATTCATGTATATTCTTAACAGGTATATATATATCATCGACTGCATTTTAAACTAGGAGTAGTAAAGAATTTGTTAGATTTTCGGATCTAAACACAGCTGCTTCGTTTTTAATTTTGTATTTTCGTGAAAGAGTACCAAAAATATATTTGAAGGAAACGAAATTTTAGACCTTTTCATTTTTATGAGCACTGAATATTTGGTTAGATTTTTAAATAACAAATGCAGCTAGTTGTAAAAGAAATTCTAATTCTTCAAATGTTTAGAGAGTATTGAATTTATACTTAATTACTCAAATGTGCTTCCATGTGCCTCTGTGTAGCAAACATTGTTACAAACGCAGCTTATTGGTATGTTAGTTATAAAGGATACTCTATATTACTGTTGAAGATAATTATGGGAGATTTCAATGCAAAAATAGGGCACCGGCAACAGAATGAAACTTCAGTAGGTAAATTCGGTCACGGCAACAGAAACCAGCGTGGAAATACTCTCGTTGAGTTTGCAGAGGCAGAAGGATTTTTCATCTTGAATTCCTTTTTCAAGAAAAAGCCACACAGGAAATGGACATGGAGACATCCAATTGGGACGACAAGTGAAATTGATTTTATTATGTGTAACAAAAAATTCGTCATCGAAGACTGCAGTGTGCTGAACAAGTTCAACACAGGTAGTGACCATAGATTGGTGAGATGTAAGATGCACCTCAACACTAAACTGGAACGTGGCAAGCTCATAAGACAAACAAAATGTATTGACATAACCAACCTTAAAAAACACCATAATACTTTCAAGTTGGAACTGAAGAACAGATTCTCTGCTTTAGAAGGCCTAACATCGGAAGAAGTGGATATTTCGGAAGTTAACAGAAAAGTAACCAAAGCTCTTATGGAAACAGCAACAAAATTAGCTGGGTCTAAGAACAAGTTGCATGTAAACAAATTATCAGGAAAAACGAAAATGTTGATGCAAAAAAGAAGAGAGATGAGGACAACTAAAGAAGATGTGACTTCCAAAGTGGAATATATAGAGCTATGCAAGACAGCACGAAAAAGTATCACTGAAGACGTAAGGAAATTCAACTGTGAGCTAGTGAGGAAAGCAATTGAAAACAACCAAAGCCTAAAGATAGCAAAGGGACATCTCAGTAAGGGAAGAAAACAGATTATGGCTCTGAGAAAAGAAGATGGTTCTATAACAAGAAATAGAGGCGAAATTTTGACAAGAGTGAAAGATTTCTACTCCAAATTATATGAAAGGGATGATACATGTACTCCAGACATCATGAAAGGTACCAGAGTTCTTCCAGTCCTCCCAGCAGAAGTTGCTCATGCAATCAAGAACATGAAGCGGGGGAAAGCTCCAGGAGAAGATGGAATTACTGTAGACATCATACAAGAAGCAAGTGGAGAAATTGAAACAGTACTCGCCCAAATTTTCACTCGATGCCTTAATGAAGGGAAGATTCCTGAGGATTGGAACAATGCTACAGTGATCCTGCTACATAAAAAAGGTGACATTGAGGATCTCAGGAACTACAGACCTATCAGCCTCCTATCAGTGGTTTATAAAATCTTCACTAAAGTTCTTTCACACCGCTTGAAGGTAACACTGGACATGGCTCAACCGAGAGAACAAGCTGGATTCAGGAGTGGCTACAGCACAATAGATTATATCCACGTACTGAGAGAAGTAATTGAAAGAGCGAGGGAATATGAACTTCCATTGTGCATGGCTTTTATCGATTATGAAAAAGCCTTTGATTCGGTGAAACCATCAGCAGTTACCACGGCTCTGAAATCCTGCGGTATTGAAGATGCATACATTAATATTATTAATAACATCTATGAAAATGCAAGTGCAAAGATTCGGCTGTTTGAAAATACAACACACATAAAAATTGGAAAGGGAGTGAGACAAGGTGACACCATATCTCCGAAACTCTTTAATGCCACATTGGAAAATGTCTTTCAATCACTGAACTGGGAAAACAAAGGGATAAAGATTAATGGAGATTATCTAACCCACCTTCGTTTTGCTGATGACGTAGTCATTTTTGCAACTACCCCATCAGAGCTGCAGAGTATGATCCAGGAACTTGCTGACAAGAGTAAAGAAGTGGGATTAAAAATGAACTTTCAGAAGACAAAAGTGATGTTCAATGCTTTTACAAGAAATGAAGATTTATCGATTGATGGAGAAAAACTGGAGATAACAGATACGTATGTTTATCTTGGACAGCAGATATCAAGTGAGGGTCACATTGATGAAGAAATTAATCGGCGTACAAAACTTGCCTGGAGAGCTTTTGGAAGAAACAGCATAATTTTCAAGAGCAATATGCCATTATGTCTTAAAAGAAAAGTGTTTGATCAATGCATCCTTCCAGTGCTTACGTATGGTGCAGAGACGTGGACCTTAACTAAAAGAGACATACAAAGGCTGCAGACAACTCAAAAAAGCATGGAGAGGTGCATGCTTGGTATAACCAGGAGAGATAAGAAGAGGAACTCGTGGATCCGAAAAATGACGAGAGTGGAAGACATCATGATCAGAGTTAAATCCCTGAAATGGCAATGGGCTGGACATACTGCCAGAAGGACAGACCATAGATGGACAGCCGAAATTTTAGATTGGATTCCAAGGGACAGGAAAAGACCCAGAAAAAGACCACATGGGAGATGGGTGGATGAAATTCGTAAATATGCGGGAGTGACATGGAGGAGACTGGCACAAGACAGACCGTTGTGGAGGAAACTTGGGGAGACCTTCGTCCAGCAGTGGATTGATAATGGTTGACAATGATGATGATGATATTACTGTTATCATATATTAGATCAGCATTTCTTAGGGCTCATTCAGCCAGTTTTTTTGCAAGAAACATATTGTGTGTAGAGTAACAAACGGAATAAGCTGTTGGAGGGATACTTATTAAATCCAGAAAGCTTCAAGGTTGAAAAAAATTCAAAACCCACCCTGTATAGAGTCCTGTGGCCAAGAAGTAAATTGTCAGTCACAATTCAAAGTCTACGTAAGGCACGCAAAAATTTAACTTTTTTTTTTTTTTTGAAAATGCACATTTTATACGAGATGTGAATTAAGCTTACTGAAATCATAATGTATCTGTATCCAAATGGAATATATACAAATATCCAATGCAACATTTTGTTAGACTGTGGGAGTACACACTTACATCCAAATGCGCCCATCTCTCCCTTCCACATATCAGAGTTGTGCCTATCAAATAATGAAGCAGAGGAATGCTATTGAACCTGTCACAGGCAAGGTGGCCAGTTGCTTTGCTTTTCCAGTTACAGTTTACTAAATTTTTGTTCAAATTTTAGGAATGCAGGGGTGGGAGAAGTTGGAAGCAGAGTTGTATAAAAATAAAATGTATCTGTGAACACAACCATTGAAACAAAACTTGCTGCAAACCCGCATATCACGATGACAATATAAGATAATTTAAAGAAACAATAAAAAATAATTATTAGGACATTACAAATTCCGATGACGGCAAAATACAATTGAATATGTGTGTGAAATTGACCTTTATGGCAAAATATTGGATTATGAACCTCATAAAAACAAGAGAACATTTTATACCCAGAAAACAGTTCCATTAATGAACCTTTAAAAATTATAAATAGTATTTTCAACAGCTTAGTTCAAAAATTACTGTGCCGCCCCCGGTGGCGCAGTGGTCTAAGCGATGGACTCTGATCATTCGTCCGAACGGGGTCCGGGTTCGAATCCCGGTGAGGCATGGATGTTGTGTTTGTCTTACAGCACTGGCTCCCTCCCTTCCCTGGAACCAGTGACCCTAAATTAGGGACGGGCGACTGCTTATAGCCCATTGAGTTGCTCACGGTGGTCGTTAAACCTCCAATAAAAAAAAAATTTACTGTCGACTTACAAATTACTTAAGGAAAAGATTTTAATTTAATTTAGTTGCTGCAGGAGGAACCTGGCAATAAAATTTAAATTCCTTCTGTGTAAAGGAAACTTTTGATACAGTTCCTATGTATTGAGAAACAGACCTAGATAAAATCTAGAGGCCACAAACGTCCAAATGTGCTCATATTGGCAAAATCTGCTAATAATTTGAAAACTATCGGCGTGCGCACATACTTTTACATTCTACTACTTTGGTTGGAAGTATAGTTTTATGAGGATTTCTTTTCTAATTTGAATTAATTTTCTCTCAACAATATTATTTTTGAACACATATCATTGCTCCTTTGTTTCTGTAATGCTTCAAAACCATCTTGATAGCTGTTTACTTTTGGTGTTACTGGTTTTGAATTTAATGTTCACTTTGAATTTTGTAGCTGTTTGTTCCCAAATGGCAAGAGTAATAGACCAAGTTTTGTATTTGCTAGTTGAGTCTGTATCTTCAGATTTCTCTGAATGAATAATCTTTTCTAAGCAATTAAATTAGAGAGCCACAAACCAATATTTCTATTCATTGTCGGATTAATACTTTTCCGGTTAGGCCAGTGCTTCCTAATTAGCCTTTCTCTGAATTATGAATCTTTTTTATTATCAGATTGTTAAGGGCAACAGATTGAAGGCTGGATCACATAGCTACGCTGTGTAGAAAAGCCGTACAAACTGTCACAGTTTGATTGTACACATTTTTTTTCAGCAATGTATGTATGTATATATATATACTGGTCACAAAAAGTTAGGGATATTGCTTGAAGTGAAGCCACGTAACATAAACGCCAGAGTGTGTTTACAAAAACAATTCAATGGGCAATTTCTGCTCACAACAAGTAGTACCACAATATAGACAAAAGTGTATATTCAGAGAATGTCCAAACCTCTGGATTTCAGTATCCAGTAACACTACCTATGTGTCGAAGAACGTCTTGACACCTACGAAGCATACTTGCAGTGACATTATTGATTAGTGTTTGGTGCAGTTAGTCCCATATTAGTCAACACATTACAGAGGTCTGCCAGTATACTGGGGTATGGAATGCGGTTATCTAAACGTTGCTGTATAGATTCCCAAATTTTCTTAGTAGTATTAAGGTCAGACCTGAGGTAGCTGTAAAGATTCGATCTTGTGGTTTTCCAGCCAGGGCCGGTCCAAGGGGTAGGCCAGGTGGTAAATGTGTAGATTAGCGTCCTAAATTATTTCGTTGAAAAACTTTTAGTACCTGGAGAAAGTGCGATGTACAGATTTTAGTGTATGGAAATTAATGTCAAATGGTGCAAAAATTGCATATTTTAAATGTGTTTTAAAGATTTTTTTTTTTTTTGTAATATTGACCTGTGAGTCTGACGCTGTGAAGAGAAGCTGCGGTAGGCCTAATGTATTGCTCCGGCAAAGAATGTGAAGCTTTGGTCCTTTAAAAGGAAGGTTTGTTGCTGTGCCAAAATGATGGGCGGAAGAGTACAAGAGAAAGACGTTATGTTGTTGGCAGGAGAGCAATAAATGTAGTGATACGCTACAGAAAATAGGTCCACAGCATCCACCCTTTATTTTGTTGTATCCTGTATGTTGTTGGCAGGAAAAACCGGGAAAAAAACTCTTCGATTTGCAAAAGATATATATGAGTAAGATAGAAACTGACCTGCGAACAAGCTATTAACACTGGAGAACCAAAAGTGCAGTGACACAGCAAATCAGCTATGAATGGAAGCTGTTCAAACCAGAACCGAAAGTTATAGTTCCCCAGTTTCCTGTGCAACATGGAAAAGCATGTTAGTACTTTCTATTTGGAATCAAGGAATCGTATGTGTTCAGAACGAAAAATTTCTCACATCGCTTTAAAAACAATGACAAAACATGAACGAACTATATTATGTAGCGTATGAGTATAACACGGCTCGCTCTCATGGTAACAAAATACGTGCTTGGACTTTTAGTCGTCCGCGCGTGAATTAAACGCTGCAGCGAATCTTCCTTTCAATGAAGCAAAGCTTCACATCGTCGCCGTAGCGATGCGCAGAGTCACACAATATAGACGTACACACGTACGCCATACGTGGATAGTTTGCAAATTATTAGCAGATTTTGCAGATAATTTTTGCTTGTAGATTAAAAAAATAAAAATGTTATTACAGCAATTAAAACACTTACGGTTTTACTAAGATTATTATATTTAATTCTATCTTAACATGAGAATGTTCAACTATTTTTCACATCTTCCGATAGTTATTTTGTTTTTGCAGAAGTTTCTGGCCTCTTGATTTTATCAAGGCCTGTTCTCAATATATAGGAACTGTAACAAAAGCTTCATTTACACAGAAAGATTTTTTTTATTTTATTGCTAGGTTACTCTTGCAGTTGCCAGTTATTAAAATAAAATATTTTCCTTATATATTTTATAAGTACTATTTTTGAATTAAGTTGTTAAAGATGCTATATATAATTTTTGTAGGTTCATTAACAGAACTGCTTTTCTTGATATAAAAGTTAGTCTCTTGTTTTTATGAGGTTCATAGTCCAAAAATTTTTAAGTTTTGGCCTTAAGGTCCATTTTACACACATTTTTGCGGATTCAGTCGTAATGTCCTTTTGCCCTCTCTGGAATCTGTAATGTTCTAATAATTATTTACTGTTATATTAATTTTTCTTTAAATTATCTCGTTCCATTGTTATCGTGATTTGCGGGTTTGCAGCAAGTTTTCTGTTTCAATGGTTGTGTATGCAGTCACATTTTATTTGTATGCACCTCTGGCGATGCATTAGGCCTACCGCAGCGTCTCTTCACAGCATCACACTCACAGTTCAATATTACGATAGAAAATCTTTAAAACACATTTAAAATATGAAATTTCTGCACCATTTGCCATTAATTTCCGTACTCTAAAATCTTTACGTCACACTTTTTCTAGGTACTGACATTTTTCCGACGAAATAATTTAGAACGCTAATACACATATTTACCGGCCAGGTAGGCAGCCACCAAATGGAAGGAATGCCCATGGATTTATAAAGTTTCTTACATAGTAAAATTATCCGCTAACTTTTTTTTTTTTTTCTTTTATGAGCTAGTCTGTATTTGCCACAAAAATGAAAGCCGAATACTCCTTTGTTGTTTCTCTGGCACATGCAGAGTTCCTATATATATACCACCAACAACAAGAAGCATTTTCAATTCTTGTGCGTTTTTTTTTCTGAGAATTCTTCTCTGCTGCTTTTACGCATTTGGGTTTTCAGGGGAAAAAAATTAATCTTTTTTTTTTTTTTTCGTTCCTGATGTTTGTTGACATTTTTATATACACTGAATGGTCACTTTATTATGACTACCTGACAGTTTTAAGCAAATGAGCTATGGCTGCACGCTGTTGCCGCCAGAGGGTGAGGCTAGTATAAAAAGGGAAAGCTTAGTGCTTGCGACAGTAGTAGAAGTGATTTTTGGGTGACGAGATGGGTAAAAAATGCAATTTGACGGACTTTCAACGTGGGATGATTGTAAGAGCTCGGAGCCATGGACCGAGTATCACTGAAACCGCCGCATTCATGAAATGTTCCAGAGCCACTGTTGTTAAAGTGTTTAAAGACTGGACTGTCAGCCATAAAACCGGGTCTCTACGTGCAACGTGTGGTCGTCATCGACTAGTGACTGCTCGGGCGGAACGGAGAGTGTCCAGACTGGTAATAGGCAACAGTGCAACAATTACAGACCATCTTAATCAAGGATCCCTGAAATGATCTGTGCACGCACTGTTCGCCGTACACTGCACGGATGGGATATGGCAGAAGAAGGCCTGTTCGAACACCTTTGCTGTCTGCAGTTAACAAGAGAAAATGTCTCCACTTCGCACAGGAGCATAAGGATTGGACAGTCGATAATTGGAAAAAAATTATTTGGTCCGATGAATCACGTTTTCAGTTGCACCATGCCTATGGCCGAGTGAGAATTTGGCGGAAACAGCACGAAAGCATGGACCCCAAATGCATTGCTACAACCCTTCAAGCTGGTGGAAGCAACGTTATGGTTTGGGGAATGTTTTTCTGGCATGATTTGGGCCCTTTAATTAATGTTGATCAACGTCTGACTGGCACATCATATCTAAACATCGTTGCAGACCAAGTACATCCTGTCATGTGGATGATTTATCCCAATGGCGATGGCTATTTTCAACGAGATAATGCGTCTTGCCATAGTGCTCGTATTGTACAGGATTGGTTTCAGGAAAATGCCGGTTAGTTTACTTTGCTTAGCTGGCCCCCACAATCTCCAGATCTCAACCCCATTGAGAATTTGTGGGATGAAGTTGAACAAGCCATCAAACAGCTGGATACACAACCCTGCAATTTCACACTCCTGGAAAGTGCTATTCATCAAGCATGGTCTTAGATTCCAAAACCACCTATCAACATCTCGTGGAGTCCATGCCACGAAGAATCTACATCGACGCAGTATTAAAGGCAAAAGGTGGCCCAACGAAGTACTGAGGGGTGGTCATAATAAAGTGGCAACTCAGTGTATAACAAGGCTTGAGTGACAAGCCTTATTGTTATGTACATCTTGGAAATAAATCCCAAATTCCCACAGCCTAGGGTAAAGCGGAAAAAAACACTTTTTACTATGAAAACTGCAACAAAGCTCCTACAGATTGCGAACCATATATAAATCAATGGTTTTCTATCCACTCATTGATAGCGCATTGTTTGCCATTCAGGAAAGATTTACTCAGTTGCAAAACCTTTCCAACGCTTCGGGTTTCCTTTATAATTTGAAGAAATTGCCTGACAGGGGATTGTTTAAAAGAAAAGTGTATTCAGTTAGAAAAATTCCTTAAGGATGCTGACAGTGAAGAAAAAGATATCGATGGGGAGCAACTGTTTGAAGAGCTGAGGCATTTGCAAGCACTTATGAGCAAATGCAGCTCAGCTACTACAATAGAAGCTCTAAACTTCATATTCCAGTATGATATGGTTCATTGTTATCCCAACAGTAGGATTTGCTTTCGAATATTGCAATTCCTGTCTGTAGAAAGCGGGAAAAGAAGTTTTAATAAATTAAAGCTGATAAAGACTTATTTGAGATCTACAACGATGCAGGAACAGCTATCAGCTTTATCCATCATTTCTATTGAAAACGATATTGCACAAAAAAAATTTCTGAAGCAAAGAAGAGTTTTTTGCAAAGTAAAGCCAGACGTGAAAGTTTCATGTAAATAACACAAACAACTATGTATGATTCAGTCATTTTGTGAGTAAAATTATCATTATTATATTGGACTATTTATTTGTAGCATAGCATATAATAGTGAGTTAGTGACATATCTACTGAGCATGCGAAGTTGAGATTAAAGCTATTTGCTGTGTTTGGGTCCATACTGAAAAAAAAAAAAAAAAAAGATCAAAGGGAGGGGGGGGGGGGGGTCAAAGGAGTCTTTCTGGCTGTCGGAAAAAAAAACCCAGAAAAAGTTGAATGCCATGATGACAGCACTTTTAATAGGTTTCATCAGTGGTTTAGCTTTTTTTCTCTTCCTTTTTTTTTTAAATTTTCATTCCAGTTAATTGTAACTGCAGCTTGTGCTCACTTTGGCTTTTCACTTTACTAGTAACTTGTTTTTCAGTGTTTACTTCCCTTTTTGTTTCTTCTTGCTTGATTCTTAATATATATAAAGATAAATTAAAATTTGGGGGTATATCATAATATAATTTTATGAGCATAATTTAAAAAGTTTCCAGCACTAATTAGGGCAAACTTTTGAGTGTGATTTACATTAAGAAATAATAGGGCATTCAAAGCAGTTGAATTATATAAAGAAATTGCATAAGTGATTTTTTTTTCTTTTTAAATTTTACTCAGGTTTGGTTATTCATGGATCTAGTTAGGAAAGTTAGGGATGTTATGCAAAACACAGGTGAGCGTAAATTAAGTACAACCTCCTGTAGCTTTAAAACTTGAGCTTATATCCCTCAGATCAGTATTTCCCCTCCTACCAGTAGATCTCTCTGTAGAGTACAACTGAATCACTCTGTGAAAGTAAACCAAGTTGGTGACTTCACCAAGTTGGTAAATATAATATTAGTGGAATTAAAGGATTAAACCATGTGTGAAATTATAGAATAAATAAGCAACATTTATTCACAATTAAATAATTTATTTTAAGATCTATAGTTTTGTTGACCCTTTAGCTCGGCTTCATCAGGACAAAAGGAGCATAAACATTCATATGTGACATCATCAGGTAGTTGATGATCATGGATTTTGGTGAATTGTCTCCATGCAATTGAAAGAAATCGAGTAGGTGTCATGTTGTTGACAAGTCATAAAGAAAAGTCATGGAAACAAATTGTTGTTTTCTACCCAAGTATATCGTGCAGTACAACAACTTGCCAAAACAGAAGATTCCTTGCAGAAAAAGCTAGATTTTTGCCGCCGCAGTGGTCTAAGCACTGGCTTATGACTGTTCGGTTCTTCCAAGTGGGTTGGGTTCGAATCCCGGTGAGGCATGGATGTTGTGTTTGCCTTACGGCACTGGGTCTCTTCCTTCCCTGGAACCAGTGACCCTAAATTAGGGACAGGCGATTGCTTATAGCCCATTGAGTTGCTCACCATGGTCAGTAAACACAGAAACAAAAAAATAAAAAGTTTGATTTTTTTTTAAAGAAATTGTGGCACATACAGGATATAGATTGTCCTTTTGTTGTAGACAAAGCTGTCCAGAAATTTAGGAACTTTCAAATGTTTAAATTTCAAAGTTATTTTGAAATCTATAAACAAGGCAAATTTTTATGGATCAAAAGACTACGTTGAAGACATAACTGGGGAATTTATCAGATCGCTTGTGAATGTGGACTTTCATGTATAGGACAGATCCGTAGGGCTTTTAAGTTTTCATGTGAAAGAACACATGACTTACGTATGGAACTGAAGAAGTCGTCTATAGCCCAACATTGTCATGAAAATAACCAGATTTTTTTTTTAAATGCTGCGCTTATTGATAAACCTGATTTGACTATCAAGCTTAATATATTAGAAGCTTTCCACATATAGTGTAACTGCTAATGGCTTGTCAACGACATGACATCTACTAGATTTCTTTCAAACACGTGGAAACAACTTGCCAAAAGCAGTGACTGTCAGAATGCTGATGATGTCACGATGATTTGAACGTTTGCACTCCATTTGTCCTAATGAAGCCAAGCCAAATGCTCAGTGAAACTACAGTAGATTTAAAATCTTAAAATAAAATATTTAATTGTGAATAAACATTGCTTATTTAAAATATTCTATCTCTACAGCCCAAGTATTGAAGTCATAAAATATATTTGGGATTTACTTGGAGCAAAAACATAACGTACAAGAGCATTAACCAAAAACGAAATCATGTGTTTCTTTGGAAAAAAAAATTAACCGTTTGCAGTGGGTGTTATTTTGTTTTTTTTTAAGTACCCCCCCCCCCACACACACACCTGTTTATTGAGGGGGGGGAGGTAAAAATCCTGCTTGATCTGCAGCATTTCCATTCGGTAGAAATTTTGTGTGTAGCTGGCTTGCAAAACTCCTAAAGCAGCAACTGCATCAATCTGCCGTACACCTGCATGTAACATGTCAACAGCCCTATTTCTGATGTCAATACTTAAACGTCGTCTGGACATCTTTTCAAGTTAATCCTACTCTGAAGGAAATGCATTCAGCAAACTTGTAGTCCAAGCAGTGAGACGACCTGTTTTCTACTTCTCGGAAACTACTTTTATCGGAGCTTGCACACACACACACACACACACACACACCCCCCCACATGATGTGTCATCATGATGCTAATTTATGCTGATAACCTATCGCCTGTAGCCACTAAATATGCATATCACCATGTTTCCCTTTTGAAACCATAATATCCCAAACTTTTTGTGAGTACTGTATATATATATCATCATCATTGTCAACCATTATCAATCCACTGCTGGACGAAGGTCTCCTCAAGTTTCCTCCACAACGGTCTGTCTTGTGCCAGTCTCCACCATGTCACCCCTGCATACTTTCGAATTTCATCCACCCATCTCCCACGTGGTCTTCTTCT
Organism: Macrothele yani; assembly: GCA_039090855.1. Classification (NCBI taxonomy): domain Eukaryota; kingdom Metazoa; phylum Arthropoda; class Arachnida; order Araneae; family Macrothelidae; genus Macrothele; species Macrothele yani. Next base: position 100,500,475 of record CM077004.1, on the reverse strand, counting down.
GGGTCTTTTCCTGTCCCTTGGAATCCAATCTAAAATTTCGGCTGTCCATCAATAATCTGTCCTTCTGGCAGTATGTCCAGCCCATTGCCATTTCAGGGATTTAACTCTGATCATGATGTCTTCCACTCTTGTCATTTTTCGGATCCACGAGTTCCTCTTCTTATCTCTCCTGGTTACACCAAGTATGCACCTCTCCATGCTTCTTTGAGTTGTCTGCAGCCTTTGTATGTCTCTTTTAGTTAAGGTCCACGTCTCTGCACCATACGTAAGCACTGGAAGGATGCATTGATCAAACACTTTTCTTTTAAGACATAATGGCATATTGCTCTTGAAAATTATGCTGTTTCTTCCAAAAGCTCTCCAGGCAAGTTTTGTACGCCGATTAATTTCTTCATCAATGTGACCCTCACTTGATATCTGCTGTCCAAGATAAACGTACGTGTCTGTTATCTCCAGCTTTTCTCCATCAATCGATAAATCTTCATTTCTTGTAAAAGCATTGAACATCACTTTTGTCTTCTGAAAGTTCATTTTTAATCCCACTTCTTTACTCATGTCAGCAAGTTCTTGGATCATACTCTGCAGCTCTGATGGGGTAGTTGCAAAAATGACTACGTCATCAGCAAAACGTGGGTGGGTTAGATAATCTCCATTAATCTTTATCCCCTTGTTTTCCCAGCTCAGCGACTGAAAAACACCCTCCAATGTGGCATTAAAAAGCTTCGGAGATATGGTGTCACCTTGTCTCACTCCCTTTCCAATTTTTACGTGTGTTGTATTTTCAAACAGCCTAATCTTTGTACTTGCATTTTCATAGATGTTATTAATAATATTAATGTATGCATCTTCAATACCGCAGGTTTTCAGAGCCATTGTAACTGCTGATGGTTTCACCGAATCAAAGGCTTTTTCATAATCGATAAAAGCCATGCACAATGGAAGTTCATATTCCCTCGCTCTTTCAATTAGTTCTCTCAGCACGTGGATATGATCTATTGTGCTGTAGCCACTCCTGAATCCAGCTTGTTCTCTCGGTTGAGCCATGTCCAGTGTTACCTTCAAGCGGTGTGAAAGAACTTTAGTGAAGATTTTATAAACTACTGATAGGAGGCTGATAGGTCTGTAGTTTCCGAGATCCTCAATGTCACCTTCCTTATGTAGCAGGATCATTGTGGCGGTGTTCCAATCCTCAGGAATCTTTCCTTCATTAAGGCATCGAGTGAAAATTTGGGCGAGTACTGTTTCAATTTCTCCACTTGCTTCTTGTATGATGTCTACAGTAATTCCATCTTCTCCTGGAGCTTTTCCCCGCTTCATGTTCTTGATCGCATGTTCAACTTCTGCTGGAAGGACTGGAGGAACTCTGGTACTGGTATCTTTCATGATGTCTGGAGTGCATGTATCATCCCTTTCATATAATTTGGAGTAGAAATCTTTCACTCTTGTCAAAATTTCGCCTCTATTTCTTGTTACAGAACCATCTTCTTTTCTCAGTGCCATAATCTGTTTTCTTCCCTTACTGAGATGTCCCTTTGCTATCTTTAGGCTTTGGTTGTTTTCAATTGCTTTCCTCACTAGTTCACAGTTGAATTTTCTTACGTCTTCAGTGATACTTTTTCTTACTGTCTTGCATAGCTCTATATATTCCACTTTGGAAGTCACATCTTCTTTAGTTGTCCTCATCTCTCTTCTTTTTTGCATCAACATTTTGGTTTTTCCTGATAATTTATTTACATGCAACTTGTTCTTAGACCCAGCTAATTTTGTTGCTGTTTCCATAAGAGCTTTGGTTACTTTTCTGTTAACTTCCGAGATGTCCACTTCTTCCGATGTTAGGCCTTCTAAAGCAGAGAACCTGTTCTTCAGTTCCAACTTGACGGTATTATGGTGTTTTTTAAGGTTGGTTATGTCAATAGATTTTGTTTGTCTTATGAGCTTGCCACGTTCAAGTTTAGTGTTGAGGTGCATCTTACATCTCACCAATCTATGGTCACTACCTGTGTTGAACTTGTTTAGCACACTGCAGTCTTCTATGACGAATTTTTTGTTACACATAATAAAATCAATTTCACTTGTCGTCCCATTTGGATGTCTCCATGTCCATTTCCTGTGTGGCTTTTTCTTGAAGAAGGAGTTCAAGATGAAAAACCCTTCTGCCTCTGCAAACTCAACGAGAGTATTTCCACGCTGGTTTCTGTTGCCGTGACCGAATTTACCTACTGAAGTTTCATTCTGTTGCCGTTGCCCTATTTTTGCATTGAAATCTCCCATAATTATTTTCAAGTGCTGCTTACCTTTATTATTTAGATGACAAATTTCCTCATAAAATTCTTCAATTTCTTCTTCAGGATGACTTGTGGTGGGTGCATAAGTTTGAATAATCTGAGCCTGGTATCTTTTCGAGAGTTGGATAACAAGTCGTGCAGCTCTGTCAGAGGAACTTTCAACTTCTACAACTTTATCCTTCAGTTTCTTGTTTATTATCGATGAGATCTTCTCCTTTTCTCCTTACCTCACTTAGCCCCACGATGTCCCACTTGATCCTTTGTAGTTCCTCTTCCAATTCAAGAAGCCTTGAATCAGAAGATAGGGAGCGTCCGTTGTACGTAGCCAAGGTCAGCATCAGATGGCAGCCTAGTCCGGTCCTCCGGGGATTCTTAGCACCCTCTGCCTTCATGTCGCACTGGCCGCTGCCTTGGCCAGGTACATTCCAGCTGCCGGAGACTGAGGGCCAAGATTTAAGTTGTGGAATCATTTTGGAGGGGTTTGGCCATAACTCACCACGCTGGCCAAGCGGGTTGGTGAGTGTGGGATAGAATTTCCTCTAATCCCGATGGTATAGTTATACCGCTAATATCCCATATATATATATCATCATCATCATTGTCAACCATTATCAATCCACTGCTGGACGAAGGTCTCCCCAAGTTTCCTCCACAACGGTCTGTCTTGTGCCAGTCTCCTCCATGTCACCCCTGCATACTTTCGAATTTCATCCACCCATCTCCCATGTGGTCTTCTTGTGGGTCTTTTCCTGTCCCTTGGAATCCAATCTAAAATTTCGGCTGTCCATCGATGATCTGTCCTTCTGGCAGTATGTCCAGCCCATTGCCATTTCAGGGATTTAACTCTGATCATGATGTCTTCCACTCTTGTCATTTTTCGGATCCACGAGTTCCTCTTCTTATCTCTCCTGGTTACACCAAGTATGCACCTCTCCATGCTTCTTTGAGTTGTCTGCAGCCTTTGTATGTCTCTTTTAGTTAAGGTCCACGTCTCTGCACCATACGTAAGCACTGGAAGGATGCATTGATCAAACACTTTTCTTTTAAGACATAATGGCATATTGCTCTTGAAAATTATGCTGTTTCTTCCAAAAGCTCTCCAGGCAAGTTTTATACGCCGATTAATTTCTTCATCAATGTGACCCTCACTTGATATCTGGTGTCCAAGATAAACGTACGTGTCTGTTATCTCCAGCTTTTCTCGATCAATCAATAAATCTTCATTTCTTGTAAAAGCATTGAACATCACTTTTGTCTTCTGAAAGTTCATTTTTAATCCCACTTCTTTACTCTTGTCAGCAAGTTCCTGGATCATACTCTGCAGCTCTGATGGGGTAGTTGCAAAAATGACTACTTCATCAGCAAAACGAAGGTGGGTTAGATAATCTCCATTAATCTTTATCCCTTTGTTTTCCCAGCTCAGCGACTGAAAAACACCCTCCAATGTGGCATTAGAGAGCTTCGGAGATATGGTGTCACCTTGTCTCACTCCCTTTCCAATTTTTACGTGTGTTGTATTTTCAAACAGCCGAATCTTTGCACTTGCATTTTCATAGATGTTATTAATAATATTAATGTATGCATCTTCAATACCGCAGGTTTTCAGAGCCATTGTAACTGCTGATGGTTTCACCGAATCAAAGGCTTTTTCATAATCGATAAAAGCCATGCAGAATGGAAGTTCATATTCCCTCGCTCTTTCAATTAGTTCTCTCAGTACGTGGATATGATCTATTGTGCTGTAGCCACTCCTGAATCCAGCTTGTTCTCTCGGTTGAGCCATGTCCAGTGTTACCTTCAAGCGGTGTGAAAGAACTTTAGTGAAGATTTTATAAACTACTGATAGGAGGCTGATAGGTCTGTAGTTTCCGAGATCCTCAATGTCACCTTTCTTATGTAGCAGGATCATTGTAGCGGTGTTCCAATCCTCAGGAATCTTTCCTTCATTAAGGCATCGAGTGAAAATTTGGGCGAGTACTGTTTCAATTTCTCCACTTGCTTCTTGTATGATGTCTACAGTAATTCCATCTTCTCCTGGAGCTTTTCCCAGCTTCATGTTCTTGATTGCATGTGCAACTTCTGCTGGAAGGACTGGAGGAACTCTGGTACTGGTATCTTTCATGATGTCTGGAGTGCATGTATCATCCCTTTCATATAATTTGGAGTAGAAATCTTTCACTCTTGTCAAAATTTCGCCTCTATTTCTTGTTACAGAACCATCTTCTTTTCTCAGTGTCATAATCTGTTTTCTTCCCTTACTGAGATGTCCCTTTGCTATCTTTAGGCTTTGGTTGTTTTCAATTGCTTTCCTTACTAGTTCACAGTTGAATTTTCTTACGTCTTCAGTGATACTTTTTCTTACTGTCTTGCATAGCTCTATATATTCCACTTTGGAAGTCACATCTTCTTTAGTTGTCCTCATCTCTCTTCTTTTTTGCATCAACATTTTCGTTTTTCCTGATAATTTGTTTACATGCAACTTGTTCTTAGACCCAGCTAATTTTGTTGCTGTTTCCATAAGAGCTTTGGTTACTTTTCTGTTAACTTCAGAGATGTCCACTTCTTCCGATGTTAGGCCTTCTAAAGCAGAGAACCTGTTCTTCAGTTCCAACTTGAAGGTATTATGGTGTTTTTTAAGGTTGGTTATGTCAATAGATTTTGTTTGTCTTATGAGCTTGCCACGTTCAAGTTTGGTGTTGAGGTGCATCTTACTTCTTACCAATCTATGGTCACTACCTGTGTTGAACTTGTTTAGCACACTGCAGTCTTCTATGACTAATTTTTTGTTACACATAATAAAATCAATTTCACTTGTCGTCCCATTTGGATGTCTCCATGTCTATTTCCTGTTTGGCTTTTTCTTGAAGAAGGAGTTCAAGATGAAAAACCCTTCTGCCTCTGCAAACTCAACGAGAGTATTTCCACGCTGGTTTCTGTTGCCGTGACCGAATTTACCTACTGAAGTTTCATTCTGTTGCCGTTGCCCTATTTTTGCATTGAAATCTCCCATAATTATTTTCAAGTGCTGCTTACCTTTATTATTTAGATGACAAATTTCCTCATAAAATTCTTCAATTTCTTCTTCAGGATGACTTGTGGTGGGTGCATAAGTTTGAATAATCTGAGCCTGGTATCTTTTCGAGAGTTGGATAACAAGTCGTGCAGCTCTGTCAGAGGAACTTTCAACTTCTACAACTTTATCCTTCAGTTTCTTGTTTATTATAAATCCAACACCACTAGTTCTGCCAGTATCTGTCCCACGATAGTAGAAGAGATGTCCACTTTTCAGTTCGATGAGATCTTCTCTTTTTCTCCTTACCTCACTTAGCCCCACGATGTCCCACTTGATCCTTTGTAGTTCCTCTTCCAATTCAAGAAGCCTTGAATCAGAAGATAGGGAGCGTCCGTTGTACGTAGCCAAGGTCAGCATCAGATGGCAGCCTAGTCCGGTCCTCCGGGGATTCTTAGCACCCTCTGCCTTCATGTCGCACTGGCCGCTGCCTTGGCCAGGTACATTCCAGCTGCCGGAGACTGAGGGCCAAGATTTAAGTTGTGGAATCATTTTGGAGGGGGTTTGGCCATAACTCACCACGCTGGCCAAGCGGGTTGGTGAGTGTGGGATAGAATTTCCTCTAATCCCGATGGTATAGTTATACCGCTATTGGCGGTCGTCAGAGCCCCTTTAGTGGGAACAGGATGTACCACGAGAAGGCGGGGTTGACATTTGTCAAGGAGAGGCTGTGATGTTACGCATCACCTGACCTTACATCCCATATATATATATATATATATATATATATTCTCTTAAGATTCAGAATACATGAATTGTGTTTGAAGCCTATGAAAATAATGAAATGAATGCATGAATTGTTCATTTGTTTCATTATAACTTTTTGTGTCCACCTATGAATTGAAACAGAAAAATAACTTATACATTTTAGGAACTTGAAGGTAATGTTATGTGCAGAATTAGAGAGAAGAGCACAGCACAATGTCAGAGTACAACAACAAATGGCATTAATGAACAACCAATAGAAGAAAATATTTTTTTCTGGTTGGCCAAACAATGCAAAGGGTTACTCTTGAAATGAGTATATATGTATGAGTAGCAACAGAATTTAACCCAAGACAAGAACAAACTAGATTGGGTGGCTGTTTTCATATCTTATTTGCATACAAATTCTTGGAAAAGGTGTTTCAACATGCATAATCAATTGATTCTTACAATTATTTATATGCTACGTACTGTTTGTTACACAATAGGACCCTCAAGCGGAAACTAAAAATTGCAATTTCTAAGCACAAGATATAAACTAGGGACATTACACTAAACAAACTTCCTCAAATACTAAGACAATTATAACCAAAAATTAAGTCTAAATTCGCAAACTAGTGAAAAAAGATTAAGAACCAAATACACATATGTTGAAAAAATACAAAGCAACTAACATACCAAAATAAAAGGCTCCTCTGTAAAAATACAGAAAAAATGATAAAGAAACGTAAACTGAGATATAAATACACAGATCTGCAGCAGAAACACAGATAGCCTTTAGCTACACTTAAAAGAAAAATTAAAAACAAAGCTGTGAAAGTACTACTTGATTTATCTCCCAGCATTATTTCACCTCACATTTCTAATAATCTATCAGCTAAATTTCAGATGTGTCCGAAAAACTCGTAAATGAACAACACAACTGACTCAGTTTTATGTTGCAATAACTTAGATGTTAGTGGTATTAAAATGTCTACTTTATGTTCAGTTAAATATGAGCAACTGAATTTTCAAGAAAATTGCAACAGCCACAACGAAGCCAGTGAAATGGACTTGAGTCAAAACATAGTTTGTGAAGTCGTATACCTTGTGAACAATAAATATACAGGGTGTCCGAGAATTATTGGACACAGTAAAAAATTATGTAAAACAAAACATTAAACAGATAGAAAGAAACTGACTGTACTAACTTACAATGTAACTACACAAGTTAATAAATTTCGATGTGAGATCCCTTGGTTGCTCGTAGTACGTCCAGGTGATACTCGATTTCATGCCATGTATTGGCAAGCATCTGAGGAGTTATGGAATTAATAGCAGCTGTGAAACGCTGCTTCAGTTCCTGCAAATCAGTACAAGGCGTCTGATAGGCACGATCCTTCACATAACCCCACATGAAATAATCCAATGGAGTTAGATCTGGGGAGCTAGGAGCTACAGAATGGGACCACCACGCCCAATCCATCTGTTGGGGAAATGCTCATTTAGGCACTTACGTAAACACATTGACCAATGCGAAGGCATGCAGTCTTGTTGGAAAACGACGTCATATCTTTTGATCTGGGGTATAGGGAAATTTTCTAACATATCCAAGTAAATGTCACCATTTATGGTTTTTTCACAGAAGAAAGGGCCAATCACTTCTCTTTTTTATAGGGCGCACCACACATTAACTTTTGGAGAATCACGTTCCAGTTCAATAGCAGCATGAGGCGGTTCACTGCCCCATATCCAAACAAAACATAGTTTACGAAGTGAAACAATACCTCATACATGAAATGTGAATTAATCACTAAAAATTACAGTACTGAGAAAGTTTTTATCGTTTTCCACTTGATTCAGCATATCCACAGTAAAATCGTATTGCAAAGTGTGATTATTTGCATGCATCTTTTGCACTATTTGAATTTTATAAGCATGAAACTAATTTCTTGTGCAAGATATCGTGAACTGTCTATTTTGGAATGCACAGTTCTCTGCTTGCTTTATGAACGGATTTCCTGGGGCTTCGTCGGAAACTTTCATAGCTTGGTCAACCATCTCACCTCTGACGCTAGGCCTACCGGTTCCTCCACGATGTTCCACATTGCCAGTTTCTTTAAACTGTTTCATTCACCGCTTAGTTGAATTTGTTGACGGAGGATTACAACCATACTCTAAACGGTACCGTCTTTTAACTTTAATGACAGACTTTAATTCCGCAAACCATAACACACACATCGCCTTCTGCTGTATGGATGACATGACTACTGATTACGCATTTCTCATAAATTCCTCATCAGGCCACACCTAGCGCCATCTATCGGATTCTGGGAGTAACAATTGTGCAATACAAAAATATAGGAACCGTGTTAGTAATATGTGACATAGAAAAACAGACAATGCTCATAGTTTTTTTTTTTGTACATAATTTTGTAATGTGTTTAATAATTCTTGGACACTCTGTATAATGGTGAGAGATTGTGTTGCACTAGTAACTGTGATAGAAATGCTTTCTTTTTTATAACATTACTTTCCCAACAAAGTCATCCCTTATAAAGCTTCAACAAAAATAAGTGATAGTAAAATAACTATTAGGAACAAGAAAAGTTTTGTGAAGGGGCCTTCATATGATGAAAATGATATTTTATTATATGATGAAAATCATTTTTTAATTTAGCTAAGAACTTCATTTATTTACCCCCAAATTTTTGTAGACTAGGTAACAAGACTGTATACAACAGATTATCATGGCAGCTTTAAGATAAGCATTACCGTGCGTCCCTCTTACGAAGCACAAACGTTGCTAAAGCGGTTTTGCTACGTTATGGAAACGTTTGTTTTCAATGTAATATGCAAAGTAAAAGATTTGAAGAGTGATTCCGTATCAACTCAACATAATTTGAAGGCATTTTTTATCTCACCATCACCGATTTTAATGAAATTTGGTACATAGGTGGCCTCTATATAGATTAAGAAAAATATCAAATTTCATCGTCATATAGCCACCGGTTTTGAAAATACAGCTATATAAAATGTCCAAAAACACCCCAAAATCAGAAGATGGATATGTTTTTAAATTATGATTGCAGCTCCCCTAATTAAGATAGAGAGATGGGAAAGGTATCTTTTTGTAGTATTTTTTATGTTCTTTTATTTGATGTACAACAAACACCATAGGGGTTAAGATTTTTAAAAAATTTAAATTTTGAAATTAAAATTTTGAATATTTCAAAATGTGACACTCCAAAAAATTTGAATTTTTTTAAAAACAATCTATATCTTTGGTATTTGATTACGTGAGTTGTAACTTGGGATGATAATGGGTTTACTTAAAAAGCTATATTCAAATTTAGCCTAACACAAGAGTTTAATGAAAAAAAAAATGAAAAAAACATGTAAACTGAAAATAAATTTGGGCTGAATCTCAAAAAGTTTCATTAATAACAATAGATATAGTATTTTTGTTATTTAAAACTATTTATTTAAACAGTGTTTTATTTTTAATTGATTTGTTTAAAATCTGAGACTACATGGGTTTAAAAATTTTATTAATTTCATTATTCAGAATTTGTAATAATTCACAATTCATTACAAAAAAAAATAAACAGACTTTAAAAAGTACTTTCAATTACTGCTCAAGAAACACATCAAAATAATAATAACATATGGCATTGAATTGTTTACATTTATGCAAATTATATTCCTAATCTTAAACTTAGATCGTCACTTAAAGCAGAATCTCCTAAAATAAAAAAAAGTTGCATCATTGTTTTGAAGTGAAAACACACGTGTAGATCCTTGATATAGTCTTTAAAAGCTTCCGTAGTTTGGTGTATTTCTGTTTCAGAGAGATTGTAGAGTCTTCCTGTCGGAGTCAAAGGATTTACTTTAACACAAGACGTAACTTACAGGAAGCTATAATACATCTTGTGGGCTAGGGTAGGAACAGGATGTAGATGGACCAGCTGGATGTAAAACTGAGACCTTAACTTCATTCTCACTCTCTTCTTTTGGTAGAACATACGCTACCCACCAGTTGTTTTCATAGATTATGGTTATGTAACCACTAATTTCTGTTATTTGCAATCTGTCTTGTAATGCTGATACTTTTTCAGTAGCTGACTCGTTTGACTCTGAGAACATCTTCACTTTTATTTTTGAATTACTCAATGGGATAGGAATAAAAGCATGAAGTTTCTGGGTACCTTGTATTGTTAGAAACTTGCTTAGGCGATTTTCCAAAAATTGGTCTGTTTCTATGTTTTCTTCTTGACTTACATATGTAAAGTTTGCCACAAAAATGTTCTGAATTGCCCATTCGTACAACTGAAATGGTGTTTGAATTTGATTCTCGTAAGGGCGTTGTAAGCTGGCTCGGGCAGCTAACCTTTTCACCGTTCCACCAACGCCATCACATGGCCCCTTCCCGTGTGCTGTTGCTGAAAAATGCCATTCAGCATCAATGTTGAAGTCATCTTGATGGAAACATAAAAGTTTGTGAAAAAATTTCCGATTTTTGCACTGGGCTGCAGATCCGTCAGAGAAATAGTACATTTTTTTGACGCTGTTGTCACCAAACTTACTTTTCAAGAAGTTAATAAGGGTTTTTTTGGAAGCAGTACAGTGTAATTGTGTTGTGCTCTAAACATTCAGAAATTACTACAAAACTTGCATGTTCAGTCTTTTCTGTTTTGTAATAGATGACAAATGGGTGGACTGTGGCTTACCCACTGGTCCAGTGATAGCTCTGGGCTTCATCTTGAAGAAGAAAACTATAATTTTCAGCAAAATCACAAATGATGAGAAATTCTGAGTCCTTGAGGTTTTTCTTAGTACTACTATTCATAAAAGAGCTTTGCTGCTTAGCAATGAAGTCATGTCTGACCAAAGCAGACAGTTTTTCGCAAAACAAATCAATAAAATTTGAAGTTGATTTTTCTAATGTCTCCAAGTTGCATCTATCAACTGTAATCCATTGACGAAAAGTTAGTTTTTCAACCAAGTTCTCAAAACCGTGTTCCCAGAACAGGTGGGACACTTCCCCAAATGACAATCTATGGAAGTAGGGTTGCATAATACTCTTGCAAGACAATGTTTGTAGGAAGATAATTGTCCATTCGTTAGTGAACCAATTCTTGCATTTTCCATCATCAGTTTTACATTTTGGTGTGTGGTGCAAACACATACCATATGAGTACCACTAGACCCTACCAGGACACGGGTTTTTGGTCTGAGCTCTGCGAATTTGGAAAAACTGACTTTCGTGCTTGCAAATTGTCAAATTACATAAAATCATCCTGTTTGACAATTAAACTTTATCTCCGTTTTCAGTCCTAACAGAAACACAATCTTTCATTCCAGGTAAAACCCGACTAATTTCATCACTTTGGTAAAAGGATCGTACTACAACTACTTCAGAAGAGAGAGACTTACCTGGTTTTCTATTAAGGCTTTCCAAAATTCCTTTCTCCTTAAGAATTTTTTTATTGTCTTACCATATAATTAGGAGCATTGAATTCTTGCATGATTTTCCTAACACTCCATGACTCTGGTAAGCAAGTCAAAATCATCAACTGTTTATCTCTAGTGCAGTTAGAAAAATTACCTTTAAGATTGTCCATAAGAGAGTCGTGTGAAGTATTTCATCCTTGTCATCAGATGATTCTTGAATATTTGTAAAAAGCTTCCGTTTCATAGCAGAACTGATTTTTTGAATTTTGGTTGAAGCATAACATTTAGATTTTAGCTTTTTCTTATTGACAGCTGATTCACCCAATTCATGGAGCGAAGTATTCAGTGTTTCAATTACTTCTGACATAGATGCAAAATTTTCGTCCATTTTCTCATCAGCACAGGTTTCATTTGCTTCTTGACTAATTATTAAAGTTTTCAGCTGCTTTCTGCAAGAATCACAAATTTTAGTCTCCTTTGATAAGTTATCAAAATTTTCCAACATCCAGTCTGTCACATTTCTATATGGATTGAAACATTGTATTAATGCATATCTTGTACTTTCCATTGTTGATTATTTGTGCATAAAATGTAAAATTCAAATAGTAAAATAATTGCCTCCCATTACCTGTTCTTTTTATTTTTCCTAAAAAAATCCTGCACAGCTTCAATTTATAAAAGTCTAGTTTCAAAACTGAAAAGGATGTACTTTATTCAATTTAAAGTTTTCAACCACAAAAGTTTTCAAACACATATCACTTTCACTGCAAGAAACACATATGATCACCATCAAAACCTAAAGCAGACTGAGAAACACATCTGATCACCATCAAAACCTAAAGCAGACTGAGGTCTACAAGGTAGGAATGCAAGTTGCTGCTTGTTGGGTCTTGTTACCAATGATCTAAACAACAGAATCAGTTTTTTAAGTCGGAACATGCAGAGTTTTGTCCAAAACAAAATGTAGCCTACAGTATAACTGCACAGTCTTTATTTTTTTATATTGTATTGGGAATTATTACAAATTCTGAATAATGAAATTAATAAAATTTTTAAGACCATGTAGTCTCAGATTTTAAACAAATTAATTATAAATAAAACATTGTTTAAATAAATGGTTTTAAATAACAAAAATACTATATCTATTGTTATTAATGAAACTTTTTAAAGATTTAGCCCAAATTTATTTTCAGTTTACATGTTTTTTTATTATTTTTTTTTCATTAAACTCTTGTGTTAGGCTAAATTTGAATATAGCTTTTTAAGTAAACCCATTATCATCCCAAGTTACAACTCATGTAATCAAATGCCAAACATATAAAGATTGTTTTAAAAGAATTTCGAATTTTTTGGAATGTCACATTTTGAAAAATTCAAAATTTGAATTTGAATTTTAAAATTTGAATTTTTTTAAAATATTAACCCCTATGGTGTTGTACATCAAATAAAATAGCATAAACAATACTACAAAAAGATACCTTTCCCATCTCTCTATCTTAATTAGGGGAGCTGCAATCACAATTTAAAAACCCATCAATCTTCCGATTTTGGGGTGTTTTTAATAATTTTTATGGCTGTATTTTCAAAACCGGTGGATATATGAAGATGAAATTTGGTATTTTTTTTAATCTATATAGAGGCCACCTATGTACCAAATTTCATTAAAATCTGAGATGGTCAAGTCAAGTCGTTGTGTTGAGTCGATACGGAATGACCCAAGAACGAAATAGAAACGTTGTTCTAACGTTTTGCAACGGCACACGTAAAGCCAAAAAAAAAAAAAAGAAAGTCTTGAAACTGGAATATAACCTTCGATAAAACGTTGTGGTAACGTTTTTTGCGAAGTTTGACGTAATACACAAAGGACAGCAACGTTTAATAGAGGAAATTTAGACGTTGATTAACCGTTTCTGTTACATTTACTAAACGTAATACAGAAACAAAAAATACGTTGTAAAATCGAAAATAAAACGTCGGTAAACGGTTGTTAAAACCGTTTCTCAACGTAATAAAGAGGGAATATGACGTTTAAATAACGTCATTCAAACGTTGCTAAACGGTTAAAACCGTTTCTCAACGTAATAAGGGAAGGAGTATGACGTTTAAATAACGTCATTAAAACGTTGCTAAACGGTTGTTAAAACCGTTTCTAAACGTAATAAGGGAAGGAATATGACGGTTTAATAACGTCATTTAAACGTCTTAAAAACAGTGCTACAACGTTATAACAACGATTGAAAAACCATTGAATCAACGAGACGTATTAGCGTTTTATAAACGTAATATTGTGACGTTTTTTCAACGTCTCGCCTAACTGGTTTTAAAACGTTTTACAAAGGTTTTTGTGCTACTTGGGTTATTTATATATGATTTTATATAATTATAAATTGAGTTTCGAATTTATCGTTGCCGCCCCGGTAGCGCAGTGGTCTAAGCGATGGCCTCTGATCATTCATCCGAACGGGGTCCGGGTTCGAATCCCGGTGAGGCATGGATGTTTTGTTTGTCTTACGGCACTGGCTCTCTCGCTTCCCTGGAACCAGTGACCCTAAATTAGGGACGGGCGACTGCTTATAGCCCATTGAGTTGCTCACGGTGGTCGTTAAACTTCCAATTAAAAAAAAAAAAAAAAAAAAAACCTCAAATAAAAAAAAAAAAGCAGATTTGTCGGGGTCAGGTCCGGGTCGGGTCCAATTATGTGACGTCTGGGTCCAAAACTTTTGACCCGTTTCAATGTGGTACGGTGTATACGCCATTTTCTTATTTTTAGCCTGAAGATAATTCTGGGCTGTTGTCACGAGGACAGATTATAGGATTCTTAGCTGTTAATGACGAGTTTAGGACATTTGGGCACCCGGACATTTGGGCACAAATCTTGAGGGGCCGTACAAAAATTGCCGTTTTTTTTTTCGCTGTGAGGGAAATTGAATGGAGAAAACGTTTCCAGTAAGACAAACGACAATTATAATTGAATTTAAAAAAAATATTACAATGCACAAATTTTGAAGATGACAATACGTTTTTTTTGGGTGTAAATATGACAAGCATAATATCCGAAAATTTGACAATTTCGTCGTTCTGGATCGGGATTACATAGCTCATAATCATGAATATGGATTACATCATATTAATGATTGCATAGCACCAAGGGTGTCCATGGGGGCAGAGCCCCCCGTTAATATAGCCAAATTTTTGATAAATTTAAAACACTGAAATAGATGAAACCTTTTTTAAATGTTTGACAGCCTTGATGGAGGTAAGGATTTTTCTTAGCCACCCCCCCCCCCAAGCACACATAAAATGTCCGTAATTTGGTATTTTCTCATTTAGGATATTTTTCTATAAACTATAACTAAACAAATTCTCTGCGAGTATGAGCAAACCCAGGACTCTTGTCGAGTGTGTGTGTGGAGGGGGGGGAGGGCTTAAAACCTAAAATATGAAATATAAAAAGTTCCTGGTCCGATCGGGAGATTTCAGCCATTACAAGCTACAAGTCATCGAGTTGTCTGATGGCGTCTGCTGCCTCCGGAAACTAGTGGGGGGTGGGGGTGGATACCAAAAGCGTAAAATATCAAGATTTTCTCATTTCTCTTCCGATCGGGAGATCTTCAGCATTTACAAGCTGCAACTCGACAAATTTTCTCAGCGCATGCGCACTCTCTGGAAATCTGTCGGAGATGGGGGGGTAATAACAAAAGTGTAAAATATGAAAAATTCCTCGTCCGATCGGGAGATTTTTGGCATTTACAAGCTACAACTCGACACATTATTTGAAGGCATGTGGCTACTCAGCAATCCTGTGTATATGAGGGGGAGGGGGGATACCAAAAGTGTAAAATATGAAGACTTTCTCGTCCGATCGGGAGACTTTAAGTATTTACAAGCTGCAGCTCGACAAATTTTCTGTTCTGAGCGCATGTGCCTGCCTACGCAGCAAACCCGTCCGGGGAGAGGGTGGGGGTAATTTCAAAAGTGTAAAATATGAAGAATTTCTTGTCCGCTCGGCAGATTTTTGGCATTTAGAACTGGACATTATTTGAGGGTATGTGCCTACTCAGCAAACCTGTGTGTGTGGGGAGGGGCATACCAAAAATGTAAAATATGATGAATTTCTCTTCCGATCGGGAGATTTTCAGCATTTAGCAGCTGCAACTCGACACATTATCTGAAGGCATGTGAATGATGAAAATCTCCGGGTAGGAAGAGAAATTCTTCATATTTTACACTTTTGGCAATCCCCCTCCCCCTTGACAGGTTTGCTGAGTAAGCACATGCCTTCAAATAATGTGTCGAGTTGTAGTGCTGAAAATCTCCCGATTGAACGAGAAAATTTTCCTATTTTACACTTTTGGTATTGAACCCCCCCCCCCATTGGGTTTACTGAGTTAATGTCTCGAGTTGTAGCTTGTAAATGTTGAAAATCTGATTGGACGATACATTTTTTCAAATTTTACAGTTTTGGTATTCACCCCCCCCACACACACATGTTTTCAGAGTAGGCACGTGCGCTCAGATAATGTGTCGAGTGTAGCTCGTAAATGCTGAAAATCTCCCGATCGGACGAGAAATTTTTCATATTTTACACTTTTAGTATCCCCCCCCCCCCGACAGGTTTGCTGAGTAGGCACGTGCCCGTAAATATTTAGGCGAACATTTTCTCGGTCAAACTTTTTAGTATTGGGCCAAGAAACGGCAATTGTTATACGGGCCCTTAAACATTTGTGCCCAAATGTCCGCCCCGTCTTTCAGACAGAAAATCGTAAATATGTCTCAATTTCTTAATGATTATGAGATATAAGTGAAAAATTTTATGTGCACACCACTTGCTCAAGTAGGGAGAAATACAGGAACACTATAATTTTTAACGCAGCGCAATTTCATTGCTTTAAAAGGGAATGTGCCCAAATGTCCGGGTGCCCAAATGTCCGGTGCCCAAAAGTCCGGTGCCCAAATGTCCGAACCCCGTTAATGACATGTCGTTCCACTCACTACAGCTAATGAGCTCCGTTTAGTTTGGGAAAGAAGGATGCGTCGTGATTTTTATTGTAAAAAAATGTCAAGCTGTTTGCTGTAGTGATTATATTAGGAGCCAAAATGGGAAGACCAACTATTTTAACATCTGAGCGTTTTATGCTTCCGATTACAATTTTCCAGATACAGCGCAGTTAAGTTCAAGTATTTGTGAAGCACACACACCGTCATTTAGCATGCTTTGCTGCTCGCCTGCAATTCCTAAAGAAAATATAAAACAGGAAAGCCGAGCTCCTTCCCGATTCCGTTAAAGAAACAAAAATCCGAGACGGGCTCGTTCTTTTACTGTAAGTTGTTAGAAATAGCTCAGATCGGTACGAGACTGAATAGGCTTCTGCTACACAGCTTCGTCCTAGGCTGAGAGATCTGTCTTTCCATATTTGAGGTATGGTAAATGCCTCAGTGTCTAACTGAAATCCTGTTTTACATTTGAAAAGCTCTATTCCTCTCAAGTTTGTCGTTACAGCACTTTTTGCAAAGATTGGTACAGCTACTTGATCAATTCAGTCTTGTGTACTGAAGACTTGACACTGTGTCTCAAAGCTTTGATACGCTGTATGTCTCTCAGTTCGTAATAATTACTAAAACACGAAACAAGAGGCATTTTAAACTTCGTACAGTTTTTGGTTTTGGCAACGAAATGAAATTTCAATAAATGATCCATGAGGTGGATTTTAACATGCCCTCTTCTGCTTATTCTGACATTCTGTTTGAAAGCATATTAAGAAAAATTTTGCTCGCATTAAAAATTAAAATTTATAATAAAAAACTATTGAAATTGTCCATATCTTTTTTACTAGATTTTTCTGTGCCTCGATAATCCAAAGGGCGACAATCTACCCAGATTGGTATCAATATCAACAAGTGCATGCAGAGGCGCAAGACATGCAAATCTTTCGATTTCCAAGTCAACCACGCGTGACATGAATATTTGGGAGACTAAAAAAAAAAAAAAAAAAAACTGGGGGTAAGGGTCATACGTTTCAGGAACTGTTAAAACAGTGCGACGTCCGATATACAGTATCTTCAGGAATGTAGAAGATGCTTTAGCACAGTGCCGGTGCTGTAATCTTTGACGCAGGGCGTGCCGTTCGAATTTTTTTTCTAATAAAGTTTTACATTTATTCTTTCGTTGGAACTCTGATTTCGAAACGGCTTCTGTGACAGATTCTTTTACAGATTTTAACATGTATTTATTAAATTTTTATGTGGGAACGGTTTTTTCGCATCTAGTTATTGTTGTAATTCCTGAGCCGAAACTGTGTTTATGACAATTTACTTATCAAGACATTGATTTGGCCATTATTCAGGCATTCAACCAATCTCAGTTCACGTGTATTTGAAAAATTATGACTCAAACAGCACAGTGTAAGAAATTTTTGAGACACAGTAATAAATATTCACGAATATCATGTCAGTTACAAAACGATTTGGAACGAAAGAAGCCTTTTATTTGCTTTAACTATAAACGTATTAACACAGCGCAAAGCAGTATTATCAACAAAAAAAGTTGGGAATAATACAGAAAAAAGATATCTGCAGTTCGAAAAACAACCGTGGGCATTTAGTTATGCACAACTTAGGATGCAGAACAAAAACATAGGTCAAATGGTCAAACAAAAGGTGTAGCGGGTACTTTTTGTGTTCAATAGCGAGAACACTTCACTGACTCAGAAGGAACGTGCAAGAGCACATGAGGCTTACCTTGGTCAATCATTGCGTCCTTGATCGTTCACAGTATGCTTCTCCGTGGGATACTGCAAATAAGACGGATTAACTGGCTTTAGGGCAATGCTGCCCGTAGATGAGGCAAAAGTTTACTGAGTTCAGAAAATGTCGTAGGCGCCGTGTGATGCCTGACCAATCTACACTGTAGTGTATCTTATTGCTTACAGTGCATCTCAGTGCATCCTGTTTGATCTTTACTACAGTGTTCAATGGGATTAAGGTCAGGAGCCTTGAAGGTAGAGATAAAAGAGGAATGCCTGGATCTGTGAGCTCGCGTACCACGACGTGAGCTTGATAATGTCGTGCATTATCACCCACAAAGAGGAAACTATGGCCTTTCGCACGTAGAAAAGTATCACGGTACTCCTGATGTTATCTCGATACACGATAGCGTTAATGTGCCTTCGATAAACACGTAGATCTTTCTGGAAATAGTAGGATACCCTTTTAAACACCATGACGGAAACGCCGCGGAATGGATGCACAAGTTGGTGCAAATGCTGACTGCCGCGTGTTCCTGAGCTTCTCCAAACACGATGCCGCCGACTACCTTAACAATGGCCGAATATGGACTCATAGCAGAATAGACGCTTTTTCACTCTTCTTGAAACAGTAGGTGTTGTTGCGCTCATTTATATTGTTCTTGCTGGGTTGCTGCTGAAACAGTGGTATTCGACAAAATGGATCTTCCTGATGCAGTCAATTAAAAATACGTCACAGGCAATTCTTGCCGCATCTCGGATATGGCGGAGCAGGATTGTGGGATTCCTGCGAGTGTTTATTGTTAGATACCCCTCTTGCCGGAGCGTAGTTGTCCTCGGACGACCACTTCTTGGCTGTTCTGTGACATCACCTTTCTTACGACAACGCGGATGGAGTCGACTCATCGCACTTTGGTATCATAGGCGTAGAAACGAGTGGTAGTTACTCCACTGAAGCCATTCTATAGGGGCGTGGAAAAGTTTGGAATGACGTTGCTGCTAAAATTGGAAATGTGCTAAGGCAAAAAATTTTATAAAACGGGAACACACTTTTCACATGTAGAAAATTTCCTTGCAACTAAATACCCCTCCTTTTTTTTTCTTGTTTCGGAATTTAGTGATCACCCTGAGTAAATCTAAAACTCGATAATAACAAATAGGCTGTCCCTAACTTGATAATAACAAATAGCATGTCTCTAATTTAGTGCCTCTCGTTCGGGGAAAAGAAAGAGTCAGCTCCATCAGACAAATACGCCTCAAATTCCTCACTCGGGAGTCGAAATCGGGCCCATCTGGGACGAATGGTCAGAAGCCAGCGCCCCTGACTGCTCAGCCACCGGAGTGGCGATACATTTTCTATTTTTTTTTTAATTTGCTATTTTGTTAGGAGTTATGCATTTTATGTGCTCCTTGATTCGGCCCGGCACTCATTCATAACATATACTCATCTTTCAATGCCTCGTTTAGGTTAAAGTTAATGTTTTCAAGTGTATTATGATATGCAATTGAATTTGCTTTTAATGAACTCTCAGAATATATTCAATACAGAAGCAGAACAAAATTTTCTTGGGTAGGTGCTTCTGATACTCTGGTCACTTCCCGAAACTACGTCCTCAATCGTCTATGTAGTTATTTTCCAAGGGGCGCAAATTATATGTATATCTTGCCCCAGGCACCATTGACCTTCGTTACGCTACTGTTTGGGATATGCGAAAAGATGCTGTAACATCTGTCTCTGCCGGGATTGCAGCATTGCAATGGCTGCATTGCGTTCTCCAACTGTCCAATGCCACCTCCATTATTCATAGTCTGATAGCAGTGTTTACTGAAGCACACCGTTAAGACACACCTGGGCACACTATTTACTTCGCTGTCCAGTTACTCTCCGTACGCCTTTGTTGCGCGTGTGGTATACGTGACAGCAGTGCGGAACCCAACATTTGCGTACTGTTGCTTTCCATATTCTTCCAGCTACCATTCTGGCATGACACGCGCCGGGGATTCTAAATCGCGATATCTCTAACTTTTGTTTTGCACACTGTTGCGTTTCATATCTTTATACCTACCATTCTGACCTGACACGCGCCTGGGGTTCTAAATCGCGATACCTCTAACTTTTGTTTTGCATACTGTTGCTTTTCATATCCTTCCAGCTACCATTCTGACCTAGACGCGCCTGGGGCTCTAAATCGCGATACCTCTAACTTTTGTTTTGCATACTGTTGCTTTTCATATCCTTCCAGCTACCATTCTGACCTGGCACGCGCCTGGGGTTCTAAATCGCGATACCTCTAACTTTTGTTTTGCATACTGTTGCTTTCCATATCCTTCCAGCTACCATTCTGACCTGGCACGCGCCTGGGGTTCTAAATCGCGATACCTCTAACTTTTGTTTTGCATACTGTTGCTTTTCATATCCTTCCAGCTACCATTCTGACCTGACACGCGCCTGGGGTTCTAAATCGCGATACCTCTAACTTTTGTTTTGCATACTGTTGCTTTTCATATCCTTCCAGCTACCATTCTGACCTGACACGCGCCTGGGGTTCTAAATTGCGATACCTCTAACTTTTGTTTTGCATACTGTTGCTTTTCATATCCTTCCAGCTACCATTCTGACCTGACACGTGCCTTTGGATCTAAATCGCGATACCTCTAACTTTTGTTTTGCACACTGTTGCGTTTCATATCTTACCAGCTACCATTCTGACCTGACACGCGCCTGGGGTTCTAAATCGCGATACCTCTAACTTTTGTTTTGCATAATGTTTCTTTTCATATCCTTCCAGCTATCATTCTGACCTGACACGCGCCTGGGGTTCTAAATCGCGATACCTCTAACTTTTGTTTTGCACACTCTTGCGTTTCATATCCTTCCAGCTACCATTCTGACCTGACACGCGTGTGGGGTTCTAAATCGCGATAGTTCTAACTTTTTCCCCCGAGCATTCTATATTGGCTCAAAGCAGAGCAAAAATATTGTTATGTACTGCGAACGAGCTATTTTATTCACGAACACCACATAACTTTCTCAAATACGTTAACAAACGCAATGATGTTTTATAAGCTTTCCCGTTGAGAAAATAATCGAAAGCCAAAAGATCTCATTCTCTTAAATGGCAGGTAGAGGTGCTAGGACATGCAGCAGAATTTCTGGTATTCAGACAGACGTGGTCGGAGCGCATGCGCGTACCAATCACTACTTGTACAAGCTAAGCCGTGTTTTGTTTTGGTCTGGTCTCTACAGAAGAGGAGCAGGAGTACGCGGTCGGTGCGCATGCGCCAGGCGGAAGTAGTGTACCTATCAGACAAAACTAAAAATGACCACAAGTGATGTGAAAACAAGGAATAGCCGGTCGCGCTCCATACGAAGCAACAAATTGCTCTTAAAGAAGCAAAATTATGATAAGAACTACTGTAATTTTGAGATTAGAAAGAATGTAGTGCAAAATAATTATGTTACGCAAAGTATAGACAAATTTCTAAAACAGTATGATACTGATTTCTAAACTAAACTGGGTGTGCAATTCTTAAGCTGTATGGTCGCAGCTCATGCCACTGCCTTGATCGTCAACCGTGTCGGCAATTGCTTGCGTCCGAGACTGGCCGGGTTATAGATTTGTGTGAGGACGATTAGTCTATCTGCTGTACCGCGCGCATGTAGACTGGTAAGCAAGAACTGTGAGACGTTGACAGCAGTGGTCGCATGGGGAGCTTCGGACCAAGCGGTAACCGTGACGATCATTCGACGAACTGTAACTGCTACCATAGACGTCCTCATCACGATCGGAATCGTCGGCAGGTGACAGTTAGATACAGGACAGCTGTGCCAAATTTCGTTGCAACGGTTGTTTTTGACCGCAAGCCAGCTTTGGGCTGCGAGAAATAGTTTCTCAGTCGAGTTACCTGGAAAGAGGGTTTGTTCAGTGTTCAGTAGCAAGTACTGACTGTACCTTGGTGTTGCCGGTCTTCGCATTCGCGTCAAGATACGATGTAATCAGAACACGAATGCAGCATCCATCTGCTAACAGCATAGAGCTACCTTAGATTTTCTCATTTGGTGTGCTATCAGTTACGACAATAGGCCGACAAACAGAGACTGTGCCAACGACGTCCTACGGCCTTGCGAACACTTACATTGCCCTTTGTAGTCGTTATACCTGATATTGCCTTCCAGCAGGAAAACAAGCGCATATTATTGCTACCATCACCTAGGCAGATAGTTTAGGAGTTTTAGAGGCATTTGCTTTCATTGCCTCTAAAACTCCTAAACTATCTCTTCCATCGGGCATGCATGAAGCACTGTCGGACTTCGCTTGCAAGCTGCCACTTAACCTGTCCGAAATTCATCTGCCCTAAGATCCGTTAGGATAGTATCAGACACCCAGGACGCAGCGGCGGTATGAGGAGGCAAGCCGACAGCTTAACGTTTTTAATTTTTTTTTTAATTTTGGGGCGGCATTTCAACACTTTAGTGTACGAAGAAAGGGCGTCATTTACGCAATTCGCCAACCTTTCATTTTAGAGCCACCGCTGGGCCCTGCAGACACCTACATTAATGTATACAGTTATGTGCTCGTTTGCAAACTGCCTCTTAACCTGCCCAGCTGCTCTAAGATCGTTAGGATAGTATGCAATTATGTATTCGCTTGCAAGCTGTTCCTCAACATGTCCGGAATTCAGCTGCGCTAAGATCCGTTAGGACAATATCAGGCACCTACATTGCTGGATACAATTATGTACATCAGCGATTTCATTACAAATCAAGTCGTATTGATAGATACAGCTGTGAGTTTTTCTCTATTATGTTCGATTAAATTGTTAGCTTGAACAGAAAACTGAATCATTGTCTCCTGATTGCTTGTGTCTACACTGATTCCATACACTACTTCTATGTGGAGCAATTTCAGTGTCGAGCTCAGGTTTTATAATTTTAAAATTTTTGCTCTCACGCATAGGAAAGATGTTTCTGAATTTATTTTTCCTATAAGTGAGAAAAATGTAAAAGATCAAAAAACAGTCTTCGAAACATGGAAATACTGTATACCTGTAATGGATTAATGAAAATCTTAAAACTTCGGAAAACAACCGGGAGTTCAAATATAACACAACATGCATGTGATGAAAAAATAAACTTGGCTTCGAATTAAGTTAATTTCATTAAACTAAAGAAAAAGATACACCACAACTTCATGTAACTGAAAAAAAGGGCTTGTTCTCAAAAAACGCAATGCAGATGCGTTGAAAAGTAAATTCGTTAAAATTCTATATGAACATTAATTCGAAAATTAAATTTTGGTGAGCCATATATTAAAATACAATGATATGTTCGAACCATGAAAATCTCCATCCCATGCGTTTGCAAAATTACTTTTATTTCATCATAAAAGAACAACTAAAGAAATAAATAATTTACTTTGAAATCATTTTCGTTATCATTCATTAAAATGAGAAGGACAACTGAAAACTTCGGAAGAACAAATAACTGCGCATTAAAATAGTCAGGGAAGCTAAAACCTGTGTATGTTGGACACATAGTTAGAAAGAAAGACTCGTTGGCACATACGTATTTCATAATATCATTAGCAAGGCAAGTAATAATGTGCACTCAGTAGCCCATTGGAATGTTCCGCCTGTGTGATAACAATACACTTTCACTTCATCTTAAATACTTTTATATTGAATAGTATTAAATACACTCTACCAATATTTTGACCTACCAATCTGTAATAGCTTTACAACTGTTAGCACTGAAAATAGCAATTAGTATTCAATTGAAGGTATGCCACACCTTCAGTTACTTCGTGCAGAACCGGTGAAGCATACTAGAGGGGAGCTTATTGTCTGCCTTAACGACTTGCGTCTAAAAAGCTCCTCGTCTAATACAAATAAATTTCAAAAGCGAGGGCTACTAAACTAATGTTCGAATTATCTTTAGTTCCATTCTTCCACTGAAAATGGTGACTTGTAATCAAAGTGAAAGGGGACCTTACACGGTGACCTTTGGGGAGGATGTGTTGAACGGGCCAGACCAGTTAATTAATGTTCTACCTCTACCTTTACGGCGTGCTGGCTGTGAGTTTTCTGTTAAATGCAGGGGCACCAAAAGAAACGGTCTAATTGTTTCATTTCCTAAGTGACGTGGACTTTTCAGATCTAGTGCAGTACCACCTCACCAAAATACGAAAATCCAGAAGTCGGATATCCGTATTAGACTTACCTGACGAAATCCCGAGTTTCAGCTGTTAAACTTGCGATCTTTGGAGACTTCTTCTTTTGCTCGTATCATTGTGCATCACGATTCGACATTCAGACCACCAGGTAGTCAGTATCCCGAATCTGATGGTAGTGATTCAGGAGGCTGCCACATCAGTTGGTATATTCATTAATGTCCCTATCTATACCCTACCAAGTCTTGCTTGCGGGGGATCGGTTGCGAGGGGTAGGAGTGAAGCCGAAGTCTCTCTCGGTCATGATGAAGAAAATGTTCGCTAACTGACTGAGTAAGGTCACAGTTCTACAACTGTGCACATTTCATCAGATCAAAGATTTTATGCCATAATCAATTTAGAAGATATTAGCAGATAATGAACGGTGGTTCACAGTAATGCCAACCTATATTAATAAACACCATATTCCAGTGGCGTAACTAGCACAAAGTGCGTCCCCCCCGCAAGATTTACTTCAGCACCCCTAAGCACAGTAATTTTTACATGTATTTCGAACAACGTATAACGAAGTAAATTTCTCCGTCATTTTTATCCGCGCCGGGGTTCGAACCCGGGTCCCCTCATTCCGGAATAAGTCACTCTACCAATTGAGCTACGCGGACGTTTTATTCTGATTCTTATCTGCCTTTATGTCGTGTGCGTCCTTCTGGCAGGTACGTCACATCTCCTAGTACGTTACATCATCTCCCCTTCATTTTTTTTTCTTTTTCGAAGTGCTGCTCTTATATCTCGCGGTGTGGAAGAAACATTACACCATTGCGAGATTTTGAACGGTTGGGTCATCCGGATAGTTCGGGCGCCATTATAACGAAGTAAATTTCTCCGTCATTTTTGGTCTACGCCGGGATTCGAACCAGAGGCCGCTTATTCCGGAACAAGTCGCTCTACCAACTGAGCTACGCAGACGTTTATTCTGATTCCTATCTGCCTTTATGTCGTGTGCGTCCTGCTGGCAGGTAGTCACATCTCCCCCACCCCCGAAAGAGGGCCGGGGGCATGGCCCACGGGTCAGCCGTGACCATGAATCGTTGCAGGCAGCCATCCACTGTAGAACGTGCACTTGAGAACTCCCAGTCAATCTGCTGTGTGGAATGCAACATCACACATTTTTATTTTTCGAAGCGCTGGAGAAGGAATTCTCTGATTTTTCCTGTCTCGCGGTGTGGAAATAACATCACACCAATGCGAGATTTTGAACGGCCGGGTCATCCGGATAGTTCGGGCGCCATTATAACGAAGTAAATTTCTCCGTCATTTTTATCCGCGCCGGGGTTCGAACCCGGGTCCCCTCATTCCGGAATAAGTCACTCTACCAATTGAGCTACGCGGACGTTTTATTCTGATTCTTATCTGCCTTTATGTCGTGTGCGTCCTTCTGGCAGGTACGTCACATCTCCTAGTACGTTACAAACGAGAGAGGATGTTTTTCGCGGTGTGTGTATGTGTGTGGTGGAGGTGGGAGAGGAGGTTAGGAAGGCAGGGAGAGTGTCTGGAAAAGTAAGGGAGGCACCTAGAGTTTTAACTTTTTAGGTAGATTTTGGAACAGAAATACATAATAAAAGGCTATTAATGAGCCAGTCATAATTAAAACGGCGCGCGGACCGATTCATAACATGAATACACATTTTATGGCAAGGAACGAATTCGGCAAAATATATATTTAAGTGGTTAAGGGTAATAATTACAAGACTTCATAATCACCCATTTTAGTTTCACTTGTTTATGAAGTGCCTGGTTTTTGTAAAATGACTGCTTCTGAACTTTGAACAGTTGATGTGCTAAACAAATTCTCATTCTTTTCACCAGAAATGGCACTTGAGCGCAAAAATAACTGGTCGAGTTTTGGAAGTTTCTTCGCGCTTTCTAATGCATTTTCCTTTCGCCGATACTGTGCTCCACTTGGATGCTTTTGTGACATTTTGGAAATGGATGTTGTTCGCTTGTATATTAAAGTTTCCACACAGTGAATGAGATAGACATACTACGGAAGAACTAAAAGCAATAGTAACATTTAACAGTTTTCTCCAAAACTGAAATAAATCACTTGAAGAAATCACCCTTTTATACATTGCAAATCTGCGGCTGCTGTGAATAAATAATGGCGCCTGTCATGTACGCAATCCTAGGTGCCTGATTGTTTTCGTACATCCTCAACGGGGAATTCCCACGTGGCCTCGCACGTTTCCTCAGCAGCGCAGAGAGAGGTACATTGGACAGCGTTCGTATAATTTACAACCCATTTCAGCGCTATAGTTTAGAACGATGAGCCATTACATTATGAGCACTCTCAGCCTAGAGAAATCAGCGTGACTAGAGGCCGAAAGGTGGCGCAGGTGAGGTTCACAGAGCAATATGTATACAACCCGAGGACCGGCTTTCGGTTAGTAGAGTGTTCGGAGTCAGAATATGAAAAGTTGCCGATTTATCGGAGTTTGATGAAGGACGAATTGTGATGGCATCGCGCCTCGGAACTACGATCTTGGGAACGACGTGGCTTGGGGGCTGTTCACGTGCCGCTGTAGTGAGTGCGTTTCAAAAGTGATGCACAGATGGCCAAACGACGAACCGTCGTCCGGCCGTGTATCGTCCACAGATCATTGATTCCAGAGGGGGCACAGACTGTCGCGCATTGTTCACAGCAACTGCAGGGCCACAGTGCGACAAATCACTCGCAGCTACAACAGAGGAGATCAGGGCAATGTGTCACAGCACACAGTTCATCGTAGCCTTCTGCGCATGGGCCTACGTCAGCCGGGATCTCATGTTCAATGCACGTCATCGCCAACAACGCATGAAAAGGGTCCAAGATCATCAAGATTGGACCATGGATGATTGGAAGAAAGTGACAGGGTCTGGTGAAATTCCTGGTGCACCACGTAAACGGTCGAGCGTGGATACAACGATTACCAACAGAGGCTATGGCACCTGGATGCACTGTTGGGAGGAAACAGGCCGGCGGCAGGGGTGTTATGCTGTGGGTGATGATTTCTTGGGATACCTTAGGCCCCATTTTCCCAATAGTACAATCTCTGAGAGTTGTCAGGTATCTGAACATCGTTGCGGACCAAGTTAACCCATTCATGGCAACTGTGTTCCCAGCTGGTGATGGCCATTTCCAACAGGATAATGTGCCATGCCACCCTGCCAGAATCGTCAAGGAGGGGTTCGAAGAACATGCTGGTGACTTTCCGGTAATGCCTGGCCTCCAAATTCACCTGACATGAACCCAATCGAAGATTTGTGGTTCGACTTGGAAAAGCGGGTTCGCGGTAAATCACCGCCACCCCGAACTGTACGGGAACTGAAAGACCTGCTGTTGACATTATGATACCAGATACCCTAGGACACTTATTGCCACCTCATCGAATCGATGCCTCGCCGATAGGCCGCTATTTTGCGGGCTAAAGAGGGTCCTACAGATTATTAGGTAGGTGGTCATAATGTAATGGCTCGTCGGTGTACAACCCATTGCAGAGCGATCGTATTAGAACCCGGAGCCAAAGGATCGAATAGCTTCAATCTGTAGGACATCCAGTATTTTAAAAGTGAAACTTGACATTTATTAAGACAAAGCTAAATATATCTTAAAGGAAATATGAATCTTTGGGTTAATTTTTTGTTTGTTTGTTTTCGTGCGTGTTCGGAATTTTTCATAAAACTATAACTGTCAGCTGCAGTACAGGCTGGTGACTCTTCTCCATGACCGTCACCTAGAAGCTGCCATGTAAAGCATGCCTGCATTTCGTTTTATTCGTGCGTGGCCCAACAATTGGTCACCTCTATGATTTATCAGAGAATGGCAACTTAATCGCTGCCAAACATTGCGGCAGGACATCCGTGTACCGTTTCCCGACATGAATGAAGGATCTCAACCGAGGTGCCAAGGAAAGGAACCCTGCTAAGGACGATGAAGTCCCCACCAGTTATGACGGACCGGGACATCCATCGCAGTACCCTTGGTGTAGGAACAGCGATAGTAGTGTTTTATGGACGATAAGTGATGACAAGAGAACTGGACTTTTATGTGGTTCCATTTCTTCCGTGTGATATGAGAGTAACAGCGCGACATCTAGTAAGATTGGGAATTTAAGGTAGGAAATCAATCCTATTCTTTGTTTTGGTGTACCCTCATAATATGTTTATCGGATCAGTGCATACGAAAGTCTTCCGTTAGAATTAATGTTTTTATAAGCGAGTAGTTAATGAGTACAAGTTCCTGTCAGAGAGTCGGAATCATTTTTGCTAGTATCGTGAGTGTATCTTTATTATTATGCCAAAACATAACTAATAAATGGTTTTCTTTGTTAATTTGTCTACGTTCTATCATGAGTGTTTCGTTAGTTACAAATTGTGTGCTCAACCCTGGATTTTTGGAGAATGGGTATATTTTACGGCAGGGACTTAGAAAATCCGTTCACTTATGTTTTTTTTAATTCTAGACGTTCACGAAAACATTGCAGCACGCAACGGACCCTTTGACTCCGAAAGGTAAATCTGCTGTGTGAATCATGCGTCAGCCCTAAATCAGGGAATCGCAGAATCATAATCCACTCGACACTCCCTTGGTTTCCAATATTACGCCGGGTGAACCCAATTCGGAACCCGCTCGATAATATCCCAAGCTAGGATATGAATTTCTGTGCTGTCCACCAAAACTTGGCAGAAATACGGATACCCGCAATGACAGTGTGTACGTGCGTGCGTGTGTATCCGTTCATTACGTTTGATGTTCTATGTCACTTACTCATTTAGTGGGAACCTGGGTCTTTCGACATAACATCGTTCGAAGCTTCGGTACACACAGCAGAAAATTCATGTGATGCACCTATTGTTCTCAGTGATGCCGACCACAGCTATCTGTTTGAATGTCCCTTAGAAAATGTTGAAGCTATCTATTGTGACTCTCCATCAGCAGAATTATTTGTTCTTGTTGATTTCAACGTACACAACATAGATTGGCTTACTCATCAGCTCATACAAGTCCGGAATATACAAGTTCATACAGGTCCTCGTATAAATCAAAATGCTTTGGCATAATTTGCAGTTTGGTTCAGTTTGTTTGCACTGTAATGAGAATTTCTGACTCATAATCTTTGTGTTCTTGACTCTTTTCTCACCAAGAAGCGTTTTAGCATTGAACTTTCTTTGTTTTATCCTTGGGGTTTCGAACGATTTCTGCTGATATTTCTATGTAGTGGTTTCTTTCATGCCGTGGAATGAACCATGTTTTGTTGACCAGCGTTGGATATGGAATCACAAACGTTCCCCCAGGGTTTGACATTTGCTTCTTCATAACCCGTCCCTTATGCCTATAGGATGTTGCCGAATGTAAGTGTTACCTCTTGGAAGAAATGGGGCATTTTGTTCTATTTTCTGACATTTTTAACACTGTGGAGAGTTAATCGGGTTCAACAAAACTACTCTGCGAGTGGTTCAGAAGTACAAATACTTTCACAATTAGAAAAACTACTTAACCCTCTGAAGTAATTTCATTCTTTGCTGAAGCCCACAATAAATGGAAGCAGGTAACTGATTGAATTAAAGCAAACCTCAATAACAGGAAATATTAGGCGTGAGCAAAAGTTCTACTTGTTCTTCATGATGCAAATTCCAAGTAAAAAAATTAAGTAACAAATGCAATAACAGATGGCGCATGTGATAGCCAAAATGCTTTGGGGAGGAGGCTATAAAATGACACCGAGTATGCAGGTGCATCTCATTCATAAACAAGCCCACAAGGGTCAACATGTTAAGCAGTAAGGATCACATTAGGCATTGTTTGCTATATGAATTCGACAAAGGCAAAAATACAGCTAAAGACTGCTGCAACATTTGTGAGGTTTATGGCGCAGATGCTGTAGACGAAAACACATGTCATCGTTGGTTTCGGAAATTCCGTGAAGGAAACAAAAGCTGCAAATATCAACCACGTTCTGGACGTTCATCAGAGGTTTCGGGAGAGGATCTCAACCAAGCCATTTCAAATGGCTGACACATAACCATTGGAGAATTATCAGAAAGGTTTTCTGTACACAAAACAACAGTAGAAAGAAGGATGCATGCGCTTTGGTTCATCATAAAGTTCGACCAGTGGGTACCACATGACCTATCCGTAAGAAATCGATCGGACAGAATGATCACTTGTGTTTTCTTTGTTTGCGCGTCACAGAAATGAACTTTTCTTGGAAAGATTAGTTACGGGTGATGAAAAGTGGGTCCTTTACAGAAATGTAAAGCGTCAAAGGACTGTATGACGAGTTGGAGAGCATGCTTTTTCGACCTCAAGAAGAGGACTGCACCCGAGAAAGGTCTTGTTAAGTGGATGGTGGAATGTCACGGTGGTAATCCATTGGGAGATGCTTGCACCTAACCAAATGATAAATGCTGACCTGTACACCAACAGTGGGAAAGGCTGAAAGAGAAATTAAAATCTAAGCTTCCGAGCACTGGTTGCAAAGGCTTCATCTTGCAACATGACAACGCAAGATCCCATACAGCTTTAGCCACTTGGAGAAAATTACTGGGCATTGGATGGGAAGTGTTACCTCACCCCCGTATTCCCTAGATCTTGCACCTACAGACTATCGCCTCTTTCGATCTCTTCAGAACAACTTCCCTGGAGAAACCATCGATGAAGTTGAAGACGAGGAGTTCTACAGAAGGGGAATTCAGTTACTACCAGAAAGTTGGCAAGAGGTCATAGACAATAATGAAACTTAGGTAAAAGACTAAAGATGTTATTTATTTAAAAAAATGTTTTTCTTCTCTACTAAAAATTCAGATAGGACTTTTGCACGCAGCTAAATATGTAGTGCGTATATCTTTCAAACGTCGCTCATTGTGGCTTCTAGCAAAGACTGTTAGACGAAATTTTGCGATACCTCCACTCTTCCTCGCATATACCCCAGTGATCCTATTACGTACTATCTCTGCCTAAAGGACTGCTAATTCTCTCAGATTCCTCTTATAATCGTCAAGGAGACACTAGTATATTGTGATGGGCGATGATCCCCACCCCCTTTTCCTCGGACTGACACAGAGCACAAAGCGATTCTTCCACATGGATATTCCGAAATCCGTTTCTCATCACATGTATCCTAAAAGAAACAACGATTCACCAATACTGGTTCATACGTCAAAATAATGGGTAGCCAAAAATGCTTCTACTCAAGGCGGAGATACAAATGCCATTGCTCAGATGGCGATCAGTGACCAAATAAAAAAAATAAATAAAAGGCGTATTGCTATGTGTTACGCGCACATTTTAAGTTTCAGAATGATCCTTACGGTGCTTTAGTTGGAAATGGAGTCTTCAAGAGACTCGTGATTCTGTACTTTTCAAAACCGAATTATTCAAAAGAAATTAATTAACTAGTACAACATTAAAACCAAGGTGAAGCTGCCTGATACACGATTTAACCTTTCCCTAAAAGCTTGCAAAGTAAAATGATGTTTATTTACAACTTAAAAACATGCATAAAGAGCAAGAACTTTCGGAGCTACCATAGCCCCATCAACAGGTCGAGTGCACGAAGGGAACATTCAGCAGTTAATATACACAGTCACCGTAAACTGCAAACTCTCTTTTGGAGTTCGCGCAGCTAACATTTTTAGTTTGGTGCGCAACGACCGAGACCCTGTCGATCACCTAAAAAGACATGGCGTGTACAGCATACCACTTGTTGCAACATCTTCAAATGCCACTAATACAGTCTACATAGGTTCAACTATCCGCACTTTGAAAGTACGTGTTTCTGAACATAAATATGTAATACGGACAGTTTTGACTTCTACTGCCTTAGCACGTACTATTGCTCACGGTGGACATACCCCGGATTGGAGCCATGTTTCGATTATGGCTACTGCACCAGACAAACAATCTCTTCTTTTATGTGTACTTCTGGGTATTTTCAAGACATCCACGTGTTGTTGTAATGATCACTTTCCTATGAATATTCCTCGCCCTGGATTCTGTTACTTAAAGTCTTATTCCCAACCTCTGACAATATTTCTGACACGTAAGTTCTTCTACTTTTCATTATTTGTGACTATGTATTCCTTCGGTGGCAACATTGCTTTGCTCCAATTGTAATGTTTGTAGTTTACTATGAGTGTGTATATTAACTGCTGACTGTTCCCTTCGTGCACTCCTCCTGATGGTGGAGATACGGTAGCTCCGAAAGTTCTTGCCCTTCATGTATATTTTTAACTTGTAAATAAACATCGTTTTACTTTGCAAGTTTTTAGGGAAAAGTTAAATCGTGTTTTAGACACCTTCACCTTGGTTTTAATGTATCTCATTTAGCACGAAGCTTTTTTAAATCTTAACTAATACAACACCTGTTTTGAACATGGTTTGATGCTACATTTAATCACTAGCGGATTTTAAAAATCCTTTAACCGTTAAATTGTTGTTAAAAATTTATACACGACTGAATTCGTTTTGCAATGCATATTCAGCAATTTTCTTTTACTCAGGATCTAACAGAATTTTTTTTCATGAAGGAATTTATGAGGGATTACTCTGTAGACACGTGTGTTTCCTATAGAGGACCGGAGGACCAAAATTACCGGCTCGGTTTGGTTGTCCCAATCCTCATTTGGAATCAAAACAGTAAAAAAGAAAAAGAGAACGCGCGCGCACACGCGCGCACACACACGCGCGCACACACACACTCACACACACTTGTGTTGGTGACAAAACCCAAACCCTAGGCTCACATGTTCAGCTCCGTATTCCCTTTTGCCTGATCACAAAGTGGTAACCAAAGGACGCCACTTTTCATCTAATGAGGAAAGAGCAGAATTTCACATTCCATCCACGCAGATTTCCCTTGGCGGCGAATTTTGCTGAAGAACCGAAGCAGATGGCCGTTGAATTGAATTTTGAGAAATACTTAAATTTGTCGTCATCATGCAGTCATTCACTGTGAGAAGATTAGCTGTAAAAATTATAAATGTTACTCAACTCGCAGCGATCTTCAGAAATGAGCCCAGAACTCAGAGCACGAAGATCCAAAATAGGATTTTCCAATGTTGATTTATTTTTCCCACACAAATTGATATCCACAAACGGGAAATAGTTCCTTTCATGCGAAGTCCCAAAAGAGAAAATATGACCGAGACCCCTGCTTCCCACTTGTGACTGGATTAACGTTACGTGTTTGTCCATCTCAGTAACTGATTATTAAGGATTCAAGCACTTGGAAAAAAAAAAAAAAAAAAAAAAAAAGGAATGTTTTTAACTTTAAGTTAAGGAAACTTTACTTCGTTCGTCCATTAACGTGATAACTTTGCTTCTATTTCGCTTAGACACCGGAAAACTTTATTTTTAGGGCAACGATCCATAATGATTTTTAAATAAATCGAAATTTAAAATGGCATTCGTTAGACCATCTTTGTACATTTTTAACTCTCGGTGAAATTAGGTATTCCAGTTTAATACTCTGTACGAAAGAGTATGACTTTGAAAGGCTGTCAGTCTACAGGGCTCTTTACCCTGTCGAACTGAAATTTCCGATTTAAGAATTACACCCAAAAAACGATAACATTTTTTTCTTTAGTACTATACATATTCACCATCCAACTAAAAGAAACTGATTACACGAAGAGACAAAGAATGAAAATAAATTGTTTTAACTGTCATGAATCACATCGACTAGAATACGTTTTATTGCTTGGTAATTAATTGCAGAGGGAAACCGCTAGGCAAAAACGTTGACAGCCTCGACACCTAAATTCGGTCTTCGCGCCCTTTCGTTTCAGTATACGCATACGCACTTAATTCGAATTTAGTTTTTGAGATCTGTACGCATGTTTCGATGATTTTCCTTCGGAACTTATGTTAGACATTACAACTAAACAATTATTGCACGTGACGTTCAGGGAGGAGGGGAGTGTTGGCGGCAAAGGTGAAAAATGTTAGTTGTTCTGAACGAACTTCAAACCTCATGTCCTGTTTCCCCTGTTTCTTTTTCTAGTGATTGTTTTCCCCAGACCCGATGACGTCAGACCAGCAGAAGACGATCTCGCACCGGAGGTGGAGGAGGAGACCTCGCTAGAAACAACACGAGCCGAGACGACCTTTTAAGATTTCACCATCTGGTAAAGCCCAAATGTATTGACTCCAGATGCTAAACAAAAAGGACTCGTCGTTATTTAGCGCTCACGATACAATGTTCAATGCCAGTTGTAGAATGAAAATGGAAAGGAAAATATGTTGCTTCCAGAAGAGAAAGTGGCAAACAGTTTTGTGTGCATTCTGCGGAAATGAAAATACTCTGGGTCAGTATTTTCAGGAGAAAGATGAAAAAAAAAATAAGAAACTCAAATGAAAAGTAAAAACATTCACAGCTTGGAAATAACATACCTGCGAACAAATATTAACAAAAATCCACAAAACTATAAAGATTCAGGAGATATTTCAAAAATCAAGAAAATATGGAGAAAAACAAACTCAATTTATAAGTGCATTCTAACACTAAATGTCAGTAGAGTGTTCTCATTCTATACCATTTATACTGGTATTGCATTCAGTACTAATAGTTCCTCGCTCAAAACCCATGACTTTGTTTTTTCCTGTACTTAGATATTTACTTTGTTCATCCAAACTTGAAACTTATCTTTGCGCTCATATACAACAGGACTGTGCCATCAGAAATTCATAGAAATTGCACACATAGACATTCCCTCAAGATATAAACCAGTGCTGCTTATTTTGGCATCACGCACAAAAATAGACAAGAGACATTATTATCACGAATCTATTAAGAGCCATAGAGACATTGGACAACACTGTCGGATTCCTGCACGAATGTAAAACACGTTCGATACAAAAGGAGAAACACGTACGTACACACACTTACTGCAAGCGTGCATAGCTTCCACACACTTGAGTAAAGGGTGGACCACAGAGATTAAAGCAGACTCACAGGAATCATGCAAGCGAACAGATGGACCACAACCCGGCAAATCACTGCAGAACTTTGTTGTGACGAATGCACCATCAGACCCTGTCGTGAATGGGTTACAACAACCAACGACCATGTCGCTGGTCTTTTTGGATTTCTCCAGCTGTTTCCGTCCACAAGATCACCGATTGTTGTAAGATTTTTGCGTCTCACCATTCACGGCAAATCCTTGCGGTGGCTGTGCATGAAAAGCCCAAGAGATGCTCGAACTGGCATCCAACATCGTTTCATGTTCAGATTACTCGTTTTTCCAATTCCGACCTTCAGTCGAACTCTGACTGATTCTTGACAGCTGGTTTGCCTTCTTTATACCGCACCCCACCCTCCTCTCACATGCCGTCTTATGTATTGAAGTGAACCATTTATGTGAAGAGGGAGACTATGCACCTGATAAACTGGCCATCTCGTACACATGTGGTTATACATTTTCTTTTAGAAATGCCGCCTGCGTCGAAAGAATGCGTGAATTTCTTAACGTTTGTTCTAGTTTTCCAAGTTCTGAAAACTTTAAAAATATGTCCTTTTTATGTCAAAAAACTTTAAGTTACTACAGGTTTATACGTATATTCATCATTACGTTGTAATATTAATTCTTCCTGTAGACAAATTTCATGTTGCCTGTACATAAATCATAATTCTTTCAGTGCCCATATATATATGGGATGTAAGGTCAGGTGATGCGCTACATACTACAGCCTCTCCTTGACAAATGTCAACCCCGCTTTCTCGTGGTACATCCTGTTTCCACTAAAGGGGCTCTGACGACCGCCAATAAACGGCATAACTATACCATCAAGATTAGAGGAAATGCTACGCCACACTCACCAACCCTCTTGGCCAGCGTGGTGAGTTATGGCCTAACCCCTCCAAAATGACTCCACAACTCAAATCTTGGCCCTCAGTCTCCAGCAGCTGGAATGTACCTGGCCAAGGCAGCGGCCAGTGCGACATAAAGGCAGATGGTGCTAAGAATCACCGGAGGATCGGACTAGGCTGCCACTTGATGCTGACCTTGGCTACTTACAATGGACTATCCCTATCTTCTTATTCAATGCTTCTTCAATTGGAAGAGGAACTACAAAGGATCAAGTGGGACATCGTCGGGCTAAGTGAGGTAACGAGAAAAGGAGATCTCATTGAACTGAAAAGTGGACATCTCTTCTACTATCGTGGGACAAATACTGGCAGAAATAGTAGCGTTGGATTTATAATAAACAAGAAACGGAAGGATAATGTTGTAGAAGTTGAAAGTTCCTCTGACAGAGCTGCACGACTTGTTATCCAACTCTCCAGAAGATACCAGTCTCAGATTATTCAAGCTTATGCACCCACCACAAGTCATCCTGAAGAAGTGATTGAAGAGTTTTATGAGGAAATTCGTCATCTAAATAATAAAGGCAAGCAGCAATTGAACATCATTATGGGAGATTTCAATGCGAAAATAGGGCAACGGCAACAGAACGAAACTTTAGTAGTTAAATTCGGTCACGGTAACAGAAACCAGCGTGGAAATACTTTCGTAGAGTTTGCAGAGGCAGAAGGGCTTTTCATCATGAACTCCTTTTTCAAGAAAAACCCGCAAAGGAAATGAACATGGAGGCATCAAAATGGATTGACAAGTGAAATTGATTTTACTATGTGTAGCAAGAAATTTGTCATGGAAGACTATGGTCACTACCTGTGTTGAACAAGTTCAACATAGGTAGTGACCATAGAATGGTGCACCTCAATGCTAAACTTGAGCGTGGCAAGCTCATAAAACAAACAAAGTGTATTGACCATACTAACCTTAAAAAAAAACATCATAATACCTCCAAATTGGAGCTGAGGAACATATTCTCTGCTCTAGAAGGTCTAACGTCAGAAGAAGTGGATATTTCTGAAGTTAACAGAAAACTAACCAAGGCTCTTATGGAAACAGCAACAAAAATAGCTGGTACTAAGAACAAGATGCATATGAAAAAATTATCAGGATAAACCAAAATTATGGTGCAAAAAAGAAGAGAGATGAGAACAACTAAAGAAGACGTGGCTTCCAAAGTGGAATATATAGAGCTATGCAAGACAGTACGAAAAAGTATCACTGAAGACATAAGAAAATTCAACTGTGAACTAGTGAGAAAAGCAATTGAAAACAACCAAAGCCTGAAGAGAGCAAAAGGATATCTGAGTAAGGAAAGAAAACAGATTATGGCTGAGAAAAGAAGATGGTTCTGTAACAAGAAATAGAGGCGAAATTTTGACGACAGTGAAAGAATTCTACTCAAAACTATATAAAAGGGATGATACATGTACTTCAGCCATTACGAAAGGTACGAGTGCCAGAGTTCTTCCAGTCCTCCCTGCAGAAGTTGCACATGCAATCAAGAACATGAAGCAGGGAAAAGCTCCAGGAAAAGATGGAAATACTGTAGACATCATACAAGAAGCAAGTGGAGAAATTAAAGCAGTACGCCCCCAAGTTTTCACTAGGTGCCTTAATGAAGGAAAGATACCTGAGGATTGGAACAGTGCTACAATGATCATGCTGCATAAAAAAGGTGATATTGAGGATCTCAGGAACTACAGACTTATCAGCCTCCTATCAGTGGTTTATAAAATCTTCACTAAAGTGCTTTCACACCGCTTGAAGGTGACACTGGACATATCTCAACAGAGAGGACAAGCTGGATTCAGGAGTGGCTACAACACTATAGATCATATCCACGTACTGAGAGAAGTAATTGAAAGAACAAGAGAATATGAACTTCCATTGTGCATGGCTTTTATCGATTATGAAAAGGCATTTGATTCGGTGAAACCATCAGCAGTTACAATGGCTTTGAAATCCTGCGGTATTGAAGATGCATACATTAGCATTATTAATAAAATCTATGAAAATGCAAGTGCAAAGATTTGGCTATTTGAGAATACAGC
The DNA here is from genome assembly GCA_039090855.1 of Macrothele yani. Classification (NCBI taxonomy): domain Eukaryota; kingdom Metazoa; phylum Arthropoda; class Arachnida; order Araneae; family Macrothelidae; genus Macrothele; species Macrothele yani. Next base: position 100,462,123 of record CM077004.1, on the reverse strand, counting down.
ACCCATAAAAATTGGAAAGGAAGTGAGACAAGGTGACACTATATCTCCCAAACTCTTTATTGCTATTTTAGAAAATATCTTTCAATCACTGAACTGGGAAAACAGAGAAATAAAGATTAATGGAGATTATCTAACTCACCTTCGTTTTGCTGATGACTTAGTCATTTTTGCTACTACCCCATCAGAGCTGCAGAATATAATCCAGGAACGTGCTGACAAGAGTAAAGAAGTGGGATTAAAAATGAACTTTCAGAAGACAAAAGTGATGTACAATGCTTTTACAAGAAATGAAGATTTATCCATTGATGGGGAAAATCTGGAGATAACCGATACCCACATTTATCTTGGACAGCAGATATCAAGTGAATGTCACATTGGTGAAGGAATTAATCGGCGTATAAAACTTGCCTGGAGAGCTTTTGGAAGAAACCGCATAATTTTCGAGAGCAATTTGCCATTATGTCTTAAAAGAAAAGTGTTTGATCAATGCATCCTTCCAGTTCTTACGTATGGTGCAGAGATGTGGACCTTAACTAAAAGAAACATAAAAAGGCTGACGACAACTCAAAGCAGCATGGAGAGGTGCATGCTTGGTGTAACCAGGAGAGATAAGAAGAGGAACTCATGGATCAGAAAAATGACAAGAGTGGAAGACATCATGATCAGAGTAAAATCCCTGAAATGGCAATGGGTTGGACATATTGTCAGAAGGACAGACCATCGATGGACAGCTGAGATTTTAGACTGGATTCCAAGGGACAAGAAAAGACCCAGAAGAAGACCACATGGGAGATGGGTGGTTTAAATTCGAAAGTATGCGGGAGTATCATGGAGGAGACTGGCACAAGACAGACCGTTGTGGAAGAAACTTGGGGAGACCTTCGTCCAGCAGTGGATTGATAATGGTTGACAATGATGATGAGATGATACATACATTGTAAATATATATTGTTTTTGTTTTTTTAGAGTTAAACGACCACCATGATGAGGAAATTTAAGAGCTATAAGCAGTTCCCTGTCCCGTCTTGGGGCAAATGGGAGAAGGCAGCGTTGGGGCAGAAGTACTGCCTATGCCTCATCTGAGACTGCAGCCCGGGCACAGCTTAGACGACTGGCGAGAAGCCCACGACTCTGACTACTCATTCACCAAGGCAGTCTATGAAGTTACAGTTCTGAAACACAAATACCTATAAGTGTTGGTATAAGTTTAAAAATCCTTGATTTTGAGTTTGTGGCGCGTACAGGAAGGATTATATCAAATAGTACTGTCTCGTGGACTATGTGAGACAGGTCTACAGACAGGGGCGGTGGATGGAGATGGGATGCAGAGGGTGCAATGCACCAGGCCCTCGCTGCTAAAGGGGCCTCAAAATTCTTCTAAACCAGCGGTAGTCAGACTTAGAGGAACTAAGATCATCTACCTTAAGCAATCATTCCCTACTGTGATGTACCATGGTTTATCGCAATCATATAGGTATATTTAAATAGGAATAAGCCTATATCACGAGTGTTTTGTTAGTGTGTGTGGTTTTGTAAGTTTGGAAACAAATACAGAAAAATAATATTTAAATCATTTTTTTTTTATGAAATGCTATTTTTCAAACAAGTTATATAATTTTACTTTTAGAGTTTTTATTTACAACATTTAATTCTTAGACGTTGATGCATAAAGTTCAAAATGGGCTGAAAGTTTTTCAAGTCTGTGCATCGTCTGCCAAATTCCGTTATCAGAACTTCTATGTCAGTGATGTAATCTTAAAAATTGCAATCAGTTTGACATGTTGTGTGTTTTTCCAGATTAGAAAAGTTTTTCAAACTTCCTTTCCGAAGTTGAGACTTTAGCTGGCGTAGTTTTGATTCGAAAGCATTCAGAAAGCTCACTAAATCTATAACACTCTTCATTTTCCATCGCAGCTAAAGGTTGAATGTGTTGTAGTGGCCTATGAGATCAGTTACAAAAGCTAAATTTTGTAGCCAAGTAGCGCCTTGTAGTCCAGCATAATTTTTTCCCATTGCTTCTAGGAATTCGATAATTTCTGGCAAGAGATTAAAAAATCTTTCAAGACACTTTCCCTTACTAAACCACCTAACATTTGTGAGAAATTGAAGGTCTTCGTATTCAGCTTCATTTTCTTCTAGTTGGCTTCGAAAAAGCCTCCTACGTAAACTTCGTGCCCAAATAGAATGTACTATTTTTGGCAGTTATGTCGATAATGTTTTTCACATTTAAAAATTTGATGCATAGTGCATTTTGGTGGAGAATGCAGAGAAAAGAGGTAAAGTCTGCAAAATCATAATTTCCCCTACAAAGGGCAATGAACTTCTTGGTTTGGTCTACCATCGAAGGTGCTCCGTCTGTTGTGATACAAACAAGTTTCTACAATGGCAGATTTATTTTTTGGGCGAATTCCGTAAATATATTAAAAATATCTTGACCCCGAATTGTTCATTTGATAGTAAGGATGGTGAGAAATTCTTATTTTGACGTCATGTCCGGGAATACCATTCGTATTTCAATTAGTTGAGCTGTGTCAACAACATCTGTTGATTCGTTAAATTGTAAAGAGAAGAAAGAACAGATCTGCAAGTCTGTCCAGTTGTTGATTCACATTCTCTTTCATTCTTTCAAAGCGCCACGTGATGGTTTGACGTGAAAGCGGAAGCTCCTTAATTGAACTTATTATATCACTTTTATTTTTAAATTTGTCAAATAAAACTGCACTAGCCTCTAGAAAAGCTTCTTTTACAATTTCCCCGTCCTGGAAAAGTTTTTTTATGTTTGATCAGAACACGAGTAATTAGAAAAGAAGCCTCAACCGCTGCTTTCAATTGTTGCATAGGCGTAGTAAAAAGTAACTGTTGTGCTCCTAATTGAGCCTTCAATTCTTTAAGTTTAATTTTTCTCAGTTCACTGTTAGCAGGATAATCACTTTGGTACGACTTATGCACACTGGAAAAATGCCTTTCTAGATTTCCTATTTTAGAAATGGCAATTGAAGTCCAACATGGTAAACACAAACATTTGTCACGAAATATTGTGAAGACATAAGCTTCCTCCCATTCAGTGTGGAAATGATACGTTTTCGGTTTCTCAGCTCCACTCATTTTTAATATGTAAACAAAGCCTAATAATTTAACTTATATCTGCACTTAATAAGTAAACTAATTTTTATTCACAAATAAGAATGTTGACAGATCGGATTTCCTGTAAGTGGAGGCGTTGTGACTGACGACTAGCAGAGCGGGAGATAACAACATGCCTCATGCGAAAGACCTCAGATGCGCGATGACCAAGCGCAGTGGTTAATTTTGGGGAAGGGAGTCTTAACTGATTCATTCTATCATTTGGTCTCAGGCAGTTCGCAAGTTCCGAAAGATCAGTTTAGCAAGCAAAAAATGATGTAAACATATTTAATATCAACCATGACCCAAGATCCTTTGTTATCTTTAGCGATATTAAGCAAAGAAAATAAAGAATAGAAGTGTGATTTTCATTCATTAATAAAGAAATGGATCCAGAATAAAAAAAGAGAATAATTATTGATGTAGATATACTGAAAAACAAATGTTTGTACAAAAATCGAACGTCAGAATTTCTTCCATATTTTGCTGCAACAATGATAGTTATATTTATCTATATCTGTTTTTAAAGAAGTATGTATCTTCGTTCGATTTTTAGTGCAAAACAACTGCAATTTGATTACTGTGGAATTTCAGTGAAATCAAAATATTCATAACCCATGAATGACTAACGGGCAACGCATTCACAATCATTATTATTTCTCGGTCGTTTGAATGACTTCGAAAATTTTCTGTGATGGCTGATGAGCAACCAATGGGTACTTGGGTAAGTCAGTGTTGTATTAACTTTTGGCCCATGATAACAATTATGTAACTCACTAAGCAAAACAAAAATTTGGCATTCATAAAATACTAGTTGATTATATTGTCTATTCAATTTGCTGATAAGCACAAAAAATATACAACTTACGATTGTAGGTATAAAGATACTTATCTGTATGAAAAATGTTCAAAGATCTCAATATATAATATTTTTTCGTTACTGTTTTTTTGGCGTAGGAACGGGTGCCTCATTAATGGTTTTGCACCAGGCCCATGATAAAAAACGCACCACTACTGTCAATAAACACTAAAGTATTCACCTGATTTTCTAATAAGAATGAATCATTTCAATTGCTGTCGAAGCTGTGACTTGGCACAAAACAGACTGTAGCCAATTTTCTTAAGACAACGAAGAGCCAAAGCAGTAACTCTAGATTAGGGATGAGCGACTCAGAGTTGCTAGTTGTAGTCGTCGCCCCCCCCCCTGCTCCGCAAAAAAAAAAAAAAATACGATTATGAAGATGGGCCCTTTGAATCATAACAGTATCAACTGACGAAGACTTCCATGTGCTTGCCGAGTTAAATGGAACGAAACTGTCTCCGTCCTTGTGTGCACGTTTACAATGAGGTATTATTATGCCTCGAGTTTCTTCGTAATGAGCGATAAGTCTCCTTTCGTGCAGTTGACGTAATGTAATAATATCTCGCCATAAATTCTTTAGACATCATTCATATCAATAATGCCTTGGCAAGCAGTAGAAAGTCGTACTATCAGTACCGAATTCTCGGTCGGAAGTCCACCAACAAGCTTCCCCTCACTTTCCACGGGAAAAAAATGGGGTAGAGAAGGAGTTCAACATTTCCCGTATTTTTTTAATTTTTAGTTCCGGCTACCGGAACTATAAACGTTGAACCCCAGGAATTTCTCGGTACTCAGCTATCGAGAAAATTTCTGCAGTACAGGAAAATATTGCAGATACTGTATTTAAAAGAAGCAAATAATTACCAAATTCACGCGAAAAGTGTTTTTATAAATATTAGAATCAATTGGAGTACTTAAAACAACAGAATAAAGGAAATACATATATGCAATAAATTAAAGGCAATCTAGTTCACATTCTGCTAATAATAAAGACGTTCTGTATAATTGAGAGATTAATGACATAAATGCCGAATGTTTCTGTGATAAGGATAAAATCCCCGATTTTCTAATTTATGAAAGAATATAAGAGTGGCTCATTGGCGCCGATTAGGGGGGTGAAGGGGGGGGGTGCAAGGTGATTCTTGTTTAAGTAACCCAGCTAATTTCTCATTTTTTGTTATAAACGTTTGGAAATAAAACCTCTCCGGATGTTTTTATAAAATCACAGGCTGATTTTTATTTTTAAAAATATTAATATTCTGCAAAAAATATTTCTCTTTCCTTGTTTATTTGTTGAAGAGCAATTACAGTTGGTTTCAAAATGTACGTCAAATCTCGTAGTTTATTTTTTTACCCCTTTTATCTTTTAATTTTCCTTCTAACAATGGAAGAAACATGCCCCTCCCACCTCTGATCTCTTCACTCCCACCCCCTTAATAATTTGGTGAAGTCGGCGTCCCTGGAGTGGTTTCAATTTCCATTGACTTTAGTTACCAAGCACTGACCCGCATGGTACAGCAATCTGTGATTTTCCGATTATTTTATTGAAAAGCAGATTTCAATAATTTGGACTCATGTTGCACATTCTTGCTTAAGTTCTGTTCTATATTGTATGTGACAGCTCAGAAGCAGTGAGGTGAATATTTTTGAAATTGGCTGCGAGAGTCCAGACATGCACCACAAGCTATTTCGTGAAATGATAAAAATATAAATAAAAAAACGCTTATCAATAAAGTGGGAGTATCTATTCCGTTTTTGAAAATTATTAGCATGTTTTGTAAGTCACATAATTAACATTTCAGCTAGAAATAAACATTTTAATTGCATCTTAAAATAAATTTATTTTACGATGAAATCTCATGAGATACATCTGCACAAGTAGATAAACACAATACCAGTTGAGCAATTCACTGTTGTTGTTTCATGACATAGTTATTTTAAATGCTGTGCATTCAGTGAAGAGTAGTAATGCATAAAAAGACGAAAAATTTATAACATTTTGTTTAGCAGCTAACAGCAAATACTGAAAAAAATTAAGAGGCTTCTGCATAAAAAATAAATAAATTATAAAGTGCATATGTTATCTCGAACATACGTTAAGTACTTATAACATCAACTGAAACATATTTATTTCTGATCTTTGCAAAACAAATAAATTTTTATCACATCGATAAATTTCTTTCTCTCAGTAGTTCACTAGTTTTTAAACAAAAGATATGTAGATATGGATTGTGCGTGTACAGATGCAGAATTGCCATATTTTAGTCTTCCGCCCTTCGAAAATACTTTTTTCTACGTTGCAATTACCAATAGGCAAAATATATTTCTCTTCAATTCTACTACGGTGTTTGGGGAAACGAATTCTTTAGTTTAAATTGTTTGTTCTGATGACTTTGGTGCATTCTAGGGGGATTTCTTCTTTTTTTTTTAATTTCGCTTTTCTTCAGTTGCGGTTAATATAACTGAATTACACTGATGAGTCATTACATTATGACCATCTCCAACCTAGAGAAATGAGCGCGCCTGGAGACCGAACGGTGGCGCAGGTGAAGTTAACAGAGCAGAATATATACAACCCGAGGACCGGCTTTCCTTCAGTAGAGTGTTCGGAGTCAGAATGGGAAAAGCTGCCGATTTATCGGAGTTTGATTCAGGACAAATTGTGATGGCACGTCGCCTCGGAACTACGATCTCGGAGATGGCGCGGCTTGTTCACGTGCCACTGTTGTGAGTACGTATCAAAAGTGGTGCACAGGTGGCCAAACGACTAACCGTCGTTCAGCCCTGTGTCGTCCGCAGCTCAATGATGCCAGAGGGGAGCAGAGACTGTCGCGCATTGTTCACAGCGACCGCAGGGCCACAGTGCGACAAATCACCCTCAGCGACAACAATAGGGGTCATCATGATCACTGCACATTATCGCCAACACCGCGTGAAATAGGTCCAAGATAATCGAGATTGGACCGTGGATGATTGGAAGGAAGTGGCAGGGTCTGACGAATCAAGATTCCTGGTGCATCATGTAGACGGCCGAGTGCGGATACGCCGATTGCCAACGGAGGCTATGGCACCTGGATGCACTGTTGGACGGAAACAGGCCGACGCTAGGGGTGTTATGCTGTGGACGATATTTTCTTAGGACACTTTAGGCCCCATTTTTCCAATAGCACAATCTCCGACAGCTGTTAGGTATCTGAATATCGTTGTAGGTCAAGTTCCCCCATTCATGACAACTGTGCTCCCTGCTGGTAATGTCCATTACCAACAGAATAATTCGCCATGTCACACTGCCAGAATCGTGAAGGAGTGGTTCGAGGAACTTTCTGTTAACGCCCTGGCCTCCAAATTCATTTGACATGTATCTAATCTAACATTTATGGTTCGACTTGGAAAAGCGGGTTCGCGGTAAATCACCACAACCCCGAAATGTGAGGGAACTGGAGGACCTGCTGTTGACATTATGGTACCAGATACCCCAGGATACCTATCGCCACCTCATCGAATCGATGCCTCGCCGAGTGACCGCTGTTTTGTGGGCTAAAGGTATGCTACAGCTTATTAGGTAAGTGGCCGCATAATGTAATGGATCATCGGTGTTGGTTATTGAGTCATCTCACGGACCAAGATATCTGTGATTATGTCTGAGTGTTCTTTTCACCGAGACGGACTCACACCAGACTATATACAATCGTGGTGTAATTACTTGCTTAACAATATATGCAAGTTAATGATTAAACTGTTAGAGTTCTGGGAAAATGAAAAAAAAAAAAGAATTACATAACTGCATATCTCAGAATACTAATAATTGTCTATGTATACAAAAATGGAAAATATAACTTCACCAGTTTTCTGGGATGAACATATCTATGATGCTATATTATTTATGGCAGTGCAAAAAAGTTTTAAACTTAAGTTTGCTTGGCTCCTGCAGACCACTGTAGACTAGGATGGAGTGAAATTCCACATTTACAAATTTTTCATTGGGTGGATGGCCAAAAGTTGCGTAACTGTGTACAATTATACTGTGTTAACTTGTTTTGCTGTAACTTTATATTTTCATGCGCCCCAAGGTACTTGAAATTATCCTATATAGTGTATTGTGTAAATGTGCACATAGTACAGTGTTATATGGCAGTCATTTTGTTTCAGGTAGTAATCTTAATTATAATCATGTGGACAGGGAAAAATACGTAAACATGAGTTGCAATAAGCCAAAAACAAGGTCAAACACATCCTGCTCTGTTTTCGGAACTGCCTTCGAATGTGCTTCCAACAGATGCTGCTGCTGTTTTGAAATGCTTTTTGCATACAAGACATAATATGAAGCTACATATTTAATCTAGGGAACCGCAGCTCATTGATGTTGCAAGAGCCGTGGCAGAAAATGTTGTAGCAATGTGCCAAAAGGCTTCTATTCCACATGCAATCCTCAAACGTGTGACTGAAAGAGTCATTGCTTTGCACGAAAAATACAGGAATTTGTTGAAACCATTCAAGAGAAAACAATATGATGCAAAGTATCAAGAAAAATTGAAAGAATTTTCAAACAAGGCACAGTCTCAGCTGTTTGATGTGTCATCTTGTAAGCGTACTGATTTCTCGATGTTGTGAAAACATAGGTTTGCCAGCGCCCCCTCACTCCGGAGTAAGTTGCTCTCCCAACTAAGCTATAAGGACGGAATGCATTGCTGCAGATTTATCGTCCTGACACGTGCTTTACCTCTGTAGTACGTCATAATGTGTAAATGTAGTAAGGAAGAGAAAGTTCCACAAGAGGAAAAATAATTTTTAATTGACCAAAAAACTTGCAGGAGAATGGAGATTGGAAATATTGATGCTGTACTGACAAAGAAAAGATTGAAACGAGAAGAAAGAAAACAGCAAGTGAAAGAAAGAGAGCTTGTCTTTCTTTCTGTGAAAGATAGAGATCTTTCCTATTCTTCGGCTAATAGTGAATCCGACCCTAAAGAATAAGATTATGATACAGCTGGAAATACAAAAAGAAAGAAGAAAATGTTTGTTGAAAAGCATCAAAGGAGGTTAAAACTGCCAAATTTTGCAAGAGAATGTGATCGCCGTGGTTTTTCAGATCGTGGTGCAGCTTCAATAGCGCCTACTGTTTTGCAGGATGTTGGTATGATGCATGAAGGCGAAACAGAAAAGGTAATTTATCACCGTAAGGTTCGAAGAGAAATGGAAAAATTTAGATCTCAATGACAGAAACTGAAGTACAAAAGAAGGAGGTAATAACTTGGCTCTATTTCGATTGCAGAAAAGACAACACCATTGTGCAAGCGAACTTTTCTCTTAAAAAGGAAATAACTTCCAACGAAGCAGTACTACAGAGGAGCATTATACTTTGGTGCAAGAACAACAATCAAAATATATTGGCCATAATGCGCCTCCATCTGGTGAATCAAGAATTACTAAATGTAAAATTATTGAATTTTTTGAAAACAGAAATATATCTCTTGAGAACATGATCGCAGTGGGACGTGATGGAACAAATGTAAATGCTGGCCCAATTGGTGGTGTGCGTCTTCTGAAAACAGACTTTGGCCGACCTTTACAGTAGTTTATTTGTCTTCTCTATACTAATGAGTTGCCTTTCAGACATTTTTTTAAAAAACTTGGTGGAGGAACACAAGGACCAAAGGTATTCTCAAGGCCTATTGGCAAATCCATAAAAACTTCCAAAGAATTACCTGTTGTTGAATTTGAATCAATTCTACTTGAAAATTTACCAATTATCAACTTATCTGAACTTAGCACTGATCAGAAATATTTACATGATATTGCCCTAGCTATATCCCAAGGCACTTGCTCTGAGGACTTAGCTCTTCTAATACCTGTACCTGTCTCTCATTCACTACAGCTAGTACACTGTTAAAATTTTTGTGGTAGGTTGCACAAAAAAGTGGTGCTGTACCAGCTGCACCACATTTTGGTACAAAATCCTTCTTCTAGTTTGAAGATACTTGCTACATTTATTATAAGAGTATATATTCCAGTGTGGTTCAGCATCAACATGAAACCATACTGCACTGAAGGTCCGCGTCACTTTTGGAAAATTGTGTCATTGTCAAGATATCTTCCTCAAGATTTAAAAGCAATAGTGGACCCATCATTCAGAGGAATACTTCCTTTGCTCACCCTGAAATTTTATTGCTTGCCATGTTAACATGAAAAAACCCATATTTCAGCAGTTAGAATACCGCATAATGATTGCTGCTAGGGTAGTTAAAGAACAGAATCTGAGGCAATTTTGAGTACCAAAACTGAATTTCGATGCACAAGACTACACAAAACTGATAAATTGGCGATAAAATAGATTTGATCATCCTTTATTGAGAAGTATACTTGATGATCAGATACTAACAATGCTAAATGCAGACGAAATTGAAGATATTGAGTTGTCAAAATTTCCTTGTCACTCACAAGCAACAGAGAGATTTGTTAGGCTTGTCACGGAAGCCTCTGAAAGCGTGTGTGGTGAAGAAGCTCGTCATGGATTTATTTTAACAATGCTAAAATCACGATCTATAATGAAATCATTTAATACAAAATCAGAATTTGTTGTTTCCTCGTAAATTTGTTTCAATTTGATATAAATAGTTATTGTTCAAAGAATTGTATCCCTGTATCACATGTATGTTGTTCTCAAATTTCATATATACTTGGGACATTAGCTTATAAACATAAATGAGCTTAAAATTTACCTTATGCTTTGTTATAAAAAATACTCCGAAAACAATTTATTACCGAAAAATGCACTTCAATCAAATAGCCTCTGTGATTTCTCATCAGAATATCAATAGTAGTTGAGGGCACAAATTAAACAGCCTTCAGGTGCATGGAAATGTAGACTTAGAATGATAAAAATTTGAGGAATTGTTACTAGCATGTATACGCATATTTTACATACCCAGCCAATTTCGATTTCTGGAATTATTTTTTGATTTTATTCTTTGGGCTCTTTTTCACTAAACCTTTGGGCTCTTTTTCACTCCACCATATGTTCAAGGTTGTCCCAATATTCCTTGATCATAATCTTTTACTCCATAGAATCTTGATAATATTCTTAGAGATTCTAAGGTATTTTTAACTCTACAGGCGTCCCCATCCGTAGTTTTAGCTTCTACTTCATCATCGGCACTTTTGATAGTAAGATTTTCGTCACAATTTTAAATTTTTTCGACAATTTTAAACTTCTTTTGTGCCTCTGCATTTAACATATTTATGATGCTGAATGCGTTATTACTTATGGCGGGCATAGAAATTTTTTGCGCCCTGGTGGCCGAGTGGTTAGAGGGGTGGGCCTCTGGCTAATCGCCCGAGTTGGTCATGGGTTTCTTCTGTGGAGACAGTGTCGTGGTACAACATAGATTGCCCGCATTCCGAACAGGCATGAGTTGTGAGTTTGTCCTAGGACGCTGTTTCTATTCTTTCTTTGGAACCAAGATCCCTAAGTTAAGGTTGAGTGACTGCCAATAGCATTAAATACACTGAGGATCGTTGATCATTCCTTTTGCGAGGTAAAACGTTTTCAACTTTCATTTGCTTCCCTTCAAAAGCCCAACATACGCATTTCTAGGATGTGTTCAATACTAGTGTTTTTTGCAATATTCCTTGATCATTTTCTCATCTCCGTAGAATCTCGATAGTACCTTTTGCACGCGGAACACCCTTTCCCATATTTCGAGCTACCTCATCATCTTCGCTGACAACGTTTGCGTCAAAAGTTGTAAACCCTTAGACGATCTCGAACTCCATTTGCCACACTTCAGATAACAAATTTTCATCAGCACCGAGGAATTCGTCTGAATGCCGAATAACAGAATTTTGAGTCACTCTTTTGGCTAATCGCTGAGTGGTAGGTCGTCTTCATCCTCAGTTACACACGTTGCTTTTCTGCTCCAGGTAAACAAGCCCCGATCGATGGAAACCGTTACAAACAAACGTCTGTCATTTGACTTTCTACTCTGCTTAAAAATCATATAGGCCACTATCTATTTATTTGATAAATTCTACAATTTTTACAAAAAACTAGCTTGTGATATTCGAAACTTCAGATCACCCATTGAGTCAGGATCTATAATTTGCTGGTAAGTTGTGTAGGAAGAAACACTAGTTTGATATCATGTAAATTATCATTTTTTAAGAGTGGGATGGACAGTTGTTTAGAAGGAAGTTTACTTTTTCGTTCTGTTTTTGTTGTTCACTGTGTTATCGTCGTATCGCCGTTTGAAGCAAATATGCCGAGTCTCAAGGCTTTTTGTTAGCATGGTATCGAATAGGCAGACTTCATGTACGGTCCTTGCTTTTTCCTATCGCATTCAAGGTTCGTGTCGCTGTGCAGTACGTATTCGCACAAAGAACTGAGATGCCATGCGAAGAAAATTTTCCTCCAATTTATTTCTCTTATTTAAATTTTATTCTAGAGCTCATCGGTGAAAGAGACAGGCCTTTTTCATCGGCATTAAAAATTCCTTTATCCACATAGGTTTTACGAATTTCAGCCTAACTGTCAGCGGCTATTCACCTGGGGTTTCCATGTTCACGCTTATGAACTCTTCATTGCTTTGGACAAAACCAATGTTGCTTGTGACGAAATTTAAAACAGCCAATTCATCAGATGGAGTACGCAAATTTTTCATTCTTTAAAAGCTTAGATAATTAGTTATTTCTGGTTCTTCCATTAAAAAAGGGCCGTTTAATAGGACATGGAACATTAATACTCCACTGTGATTTGAACCATTTCGGGGGTAAAGTTTCACTCGAATAATCTCGCACAGGCTTCCGTATCAGTTTCATTTTGAAGTTATTTTCTTAAAATAAGGCTGATAATGTTTGCTTGACGCTTTCATATCGAACGCACGGGCGAATGAAATAAATTGAAATCACAACCAACATCGGCTTTCTACTTAGCGTTTCTCTTACGCGTTTAAAGAAATTTTCATTTTATCCTCCAAAGTTAAAATTTTCTCTCACAGATAGACATTAGTATAAGAAAATACCTAGATTTTTTCCAGATTAAACGGTGTGAACTCATGCCCAGGATATAATATTTAAAAGTCAACATTATACAGTTAGCTGTCTACCTTCCTTGAAAAAGCCATCTGGTTGATGTGCGATAGCTTGGAAAGTTTTATTTCTATTCTACGCCAAGAAATTCAGATCACTAGTATAGTTACATTGTTTTGAGTGATTATACACTAATTGCCTCGTTTCCCACATAACCTACATGCACAAGCAAAATACTCAGCGCCCCTTTCATGACTGCTAGGAACTAAACACGAAGTATTCATCGCTCAGCAAAAGCTAAACTGTTAGTTCACTTCTTACAGTGTTTGAGAGCTCCTTCTGGTAATTTGGATACCAACAACTCAGTTATGACGTCATTTTAAGTGCACAAAAATTTTATTTCCCATGTTTGAAATCAGAGCGTCAGGTACATCATCAACATAAAGAACACTGGATGTTCCTATATAAGCGTTCCTTGTATGTAGTATTCTGTGTTGTAAAATTGATTCACTTGATAAGAATATAACCTACTGGGTGAGTGGCATAACTCAGTTACAAGGAAGTTCAGCTGTGTCATTAATCCAGTCATGTTTTTACAGCTAATCCAACCAGTTTTGAGTGACGGAATACTGTAAACCATGAATACCTGCAAACAACTGTTGTACTATCTGGTCAGACTATACATGAAGCTATGCATTCTCGATGATATACATATACGCGAAGTAAACATTGTCTATTTCCGAAGACGTCAGAACCTCGTTTTTAGGCTGTACAGTGATACACTAATTTGCAGTAGATAAGAAAAAATCCTTGTTTTAAGAGTTACAAAATGTCCCAGGATTTCCTTCAAAACTAATCAAAAGCGAAAGGAAAACTAGTGATAAACTATGTTAAATTCGAAACTGTCATTTTAAAGAATTATATTATAATCGAAGTCATTAAGTATTATCTCTAACAGTATTTCTCGAGACAGATCTACTGACTTTTTCGATGTTACGGCCAAGGTGTCGTCTAATGCGGGATCGCTATAGCCAGCTCTACTGTAGTTTCACAATCATAAACATTAACCTTTGAAAGGAAACCGAATAGTACTTCTTTCCATTTATACGAGGGTCAATCAGAAAAAAGGTTATCCGTTCGAATAGGCGAAAGGAAAACTCACCAACCAAAAAGTGTGTGCGATTTAACAAAGAATATGAAGCACTATTTCTTGACAAAATCACCGTAACCATTCAGACATTTGTCGGACCGCACGACCAGCTTGTCCATCCCGGACTGAAAAAATTTATTTCCCTGCTGATGAAGCCAGTTTGTTGCAGCTGTTTTCACGTCATCGTCACACATAAAGTGAGTGCTAGACAGGTGCTGTTTCAAGACAGCAAAGAGGTGAAAGTCACTAGGATCCAAGTTCGGGCTGTAGGCCCGGTTCTTCCGCACCTCCCACCGAAAGTTCTGGAGCAAGTGCTGCGTGGTGTTGGCAGTGTGCGGCCTTGAATTATCGTGAAGAAGAATGACACCATCTCTCAGCATAACTAGTCGTTTTCTTTGGATGCTCTCGTGCAATTTTTTCAGCTAGGCACAGTACCGATCAGGGTTGATGGTGCGCCCATGTTCTAAGAAGTCCACCAAAAACACACCCGAGGAGTCCCAGAAAACGGATACCAGGATTTTCCCAGCAGACTGTGTGACTTTAAACTTCTTCCGAAGAGGTGAAGCAGCGTGTTTCCATTGTATGGATGTTCTCTTGATGGAGGGAGCAAAATGGTGGAGCTACGTCTTGTTCCCAGTCGCAGTACGGTTAAGTTGCTAGGTCAAAATGTGTTGAAAAAACACAAGAAGTCAGACCGTTAATTTAGTTCCTTGCGTTCCTAGTTGCTTGGTCAAAATGTGTTGAAAAAACACAAGAAGTCAGACCGTTAATTTAGTTCCTTGTGTTCCTAGTTGCTTGGTCAAAATGTGTTGAAAAAACACAAGAAGTCAGTCCGTTAATTTAGTTCCTTGTGTTCCTAGTTGCTTGGTCAAAATATGTTAAAAAACAACATAAGAAGTCAGTCCATTGCCTTGGTTCCTTGTGTTCCTAGTTTCTGTGTCAAAATGGATCGAATTTCACCCAAACTGTAGTGCTGCTAAAGAATTTTCGTTATGGAAATTATAGATTTCTTCATACGTCCCCTGACGCACACAAGAATTTCCAAATTCTGATTGTTTGTTTTAGTATTTCCCTAGAAAAATGTTTTTCATTTTCTCACTGGGTCCTCAGTAGACATCTCTCGCACATTGTGTAACCCTACACCCACGTGGCTAAACGCAAAATCCTTTTGAAAAAATTGCCTTCTCATCATTAAACAGAATACAAAAAAAATCAGGAAGATAAACTTTAGTTTGGAGAACGT
Source organism: Macrothele yani (assembly GCA_039090855.1). Taxonomy (NCBI): domain Eukaryota; kingdom Metazoa; phylum Arthropoda; class Arachnida; order Araneae; family Macrothelidae; genus Macrothele; species Macrothele yani. Next base: position 100,446,721 of record CM077004.1, on the reverse strand, counting down.
ACAGATCAACTAGTTTGTCTTATGGCTTTGATCGTTCTTCAACTCCAGAATAACGTAATTCATTGAACAAATCTCAGAACATTAGAATGTAGTTTACAGATGTTTTTTACGATGCGAAACCTTGGTTACCAAGGTTTTGATCTGGTATTTCAGTTTTTTTAATAATTCACAAAATCTCTTATTAGGACACTGCTTGTAAAGACCCATCCGACGAAAGTTCCGTTTCCTCTTGACGCTCATTAAAACTGCTTGTATTTTCTGACTTGTTTATCCTCTACTTGTTTACGTGAATCGTTTAGAAGCAACTTCTTATTTGCACTAGGTTCTTCTGCGGTAGTAACAGAGTGCGTCGTCATAACAATATTTTCACATTGTTTAACACTGTCAATTTCATCCTAGAAGTGTTCCTGAAGTAAGAAGAAACTAAGTAACTTCTGACTTCTTTCTAAGGTAATATTTTTCTTTCTTTTAATTTAAGGAAACCTTTTCGTATCTCTTGCCTATATACTGTATAATACTGAAAAAGGTAATCCATTATTTCCAAATCACTAGCGGGGAAACAATGGAACATTTATCAATGAGCGTTCCACACCTAGTTACATAAAAGACTTGGAGCTGTATCTAGGATGCAATGGGCCCGTCAAGCTGTCGTTATTTTCCTCTTTTACCTAACGCTTCTAATTTTGCTTCCAGTAGACCAGAGTGGGATGGACCGTCTTACAAAGAATTGCTGTTTTACGTAGGTCTACAGAACACACAGGAGAAAAGGTCTCAAACCTGGCGTTCTGAAGTACAATCTACCAGTGCTTTTCAAGAAATAATATGTGAGGTCATCGGCAGTTGCCTGCTGTTCCTTTTCTAGGCGTAAATTGTTAAACTGTTTTTTTATTAATTTTGTGCTTACGGATGATAATTGACTTGGTGGGATCTCAATACAAGCAGTTTTCTTTGTTGTTGCATCAGGGTGACAAAGAATCCCGATGTAAGCAAGGTCAGGTTACGGCCTACGGAAAAGTTCTCCTTTCATCCTTGGATCTACGAGAAGCGTATTACCAGACTGACAAACTGTTTGATTTTCGGATTTTTAACATTTATCTGAAACTGCTTCGCTTTAATGCGCAGTTTGAACTCTAATTCGTGAACATGTGTATTTTCACCTCAAACAGCGATGGCGTGGAGCTTTTAATCACATGGGGTCCTAGTGCAACCACGTCACTGTGCTTTAGTAAATCAAATCTTCATTAAGGCGATATGATTACCTTGTGTGCAGAATGAAAGCTGCGCTCGGTTTGAGATTTGTTGGTCAACAAATCTTAACTTAAATACATGTGTCCTTTTAATCTTCACAGTCAGCTGTACTGACTGAGAAAATATACAGCACATGTATACTGGTTTTAACTGTACTTTACAAAATCCTACTTTAAATACAATTAAAATCGGATAGTATATTAGCGGAAACGATAATAACTCACTGAAACTGGGTGGAAATGGTTGGGTCAATAGCATGGCGCAGTCCACAGTTAAAATATTAAAGCCAAAACGAAACTGTTCTGCAGAGCAACGCTTCTTAATTGATACTGTTATTCACCGTTTCTGTTCAAAATTTAAATTATGATAAACCTATTTTACATACACCGTCGTATCAGAATAATATGAACACCTACCTAATAATCGGAGTAACCACCCTTCTCCCAGATGACAGCGGCGAGACGGCGTGGCATGGACTCAATGAGACCCTGGAAGGTTGCCCGAGGCACACGTGCCCATTCGGACTGCAGCAGAGCATGGAGGTCCCAGAGACGACGTGGTTGTGGGTCGGCACGTCAAGTCTTTCAATCCCAATAGTCCCACAAGTGCTCTATGGGATTGAGGTCGGGCGATTTCGCGGGACAAGGGAGAACGGAGACATCGCTGTGGTGCTCCTGGAAGCTGTCATGCACCCCCTTAGCGACATGACAAGGCACATTGTCCTGTTGGTAGACACCATCACCACCAGGGTAAACGTCCAATATGAAGGGATGTACGTGATCAGCGAGGAGGGAGAGGTAGCCATTGGTGTTCAGAGAGCTATCCAGTGGTCCCAGGTAATACCAGGAAAACATCCCCAGACATGCACACTGCCACCGCCGGCATGTACATGACCGAAACGTGTGTCCAGATGTTGGTTCTCGTGTGTCTGACTCCGTATCCACCACCGCCTGTCACTTCTGTGGAATAGGAACCTTGATTCGTCGGAGAAGGCAACCTTTTCCCCCTCTTCCACTGTCCAATGACGGTAGTCCCATGCGAACTGCAGGCGTCGTTGCCGATGGACCTGGGTTAACGTGGGCGTCTTGACGCAGCGTCTACTCGAGAGACACACGCTCAACAGGGTTCGCTCTACTGTTATCCGGGACACGTACTTCGGTGCCCCAGCGTTCATTTGCGTGATCAATTGCTGCACTGTTGCCGGTTGATTGTTTTTTACCAGTCGATGGAAGCGACATTCTCCTCTGGGGTCAATGGCCTTTGGGGCTCCACAGTTATGACGTCGGGAGGTACTCGGTGTGCTAGAGGTACATTCTTGGTACACCCTTACTACAGCACCTCGCCAACAGCCCACAAAGTCTGCTGTTACTGAGATGCTTCCACCCTTGGCTCGGTAGCCGATGATCATTCCTTTTCGAATGCCCGTCAAATCACTACCGCTGCTCATGTAACATACTATAGCTCATATGTCCTGCCGGCCGTTTATATCTCCTTGTGGTCAACCTCGTTGCGTGTACTCTGTGACGCGTCTGGATGGGTACACTGTGATTCCGGGGGTGGTCATATTATTCTGATACGACTGTGTATACTACCAAGAAAAGGCAAAGGCAGTCTAGCGGAATGTTGTTACTGTTGACAACGAATTCTGAAAATCTGTGCTCAACAGCTTAAATCGATAACGAATATAAATAAAAACAAAAACAATTTTCTAAAATCCAATTACATTTTGAAGCTGGAACTGCTGACATTAGTTAGGATGGTATCATAAAAAATACTTTGTAATTTTGATGCTTTCGGTTATGTACCGAGATTCGAGATGAATATGAATTTCTAGTTTTATCTTTCAGTGAAGGTTACCATGAAATACAAACCTTTGTAAGTAATGCCAACAAGGTTCCTGGAACAACTACATTAGTACAGAGCCCCAGCTTCGTCGCAAGTACAGATTATATGTCTAAAACTGGGATCAGTGAGTGTTCTAGTGTTGGAGAATCAATGAGAAAAATGAATAGTCGGCTGAAAAGAATAAAATTCATCCTAAATGTGGTTGAAAAGAACATGTCTAGAAAATAAAAATTCATCCTGAATGTGGAACAAAATGAGCATGTCCAGAAAATGCGATTTCGATGTTTAATTTCTCCCGATTTATTGGTATTGAGGGAGAAAGACAAAGGGATTCAGAGAAGGACAAATACAGAGGGAGAAAGAGAGAGAGAGAGAGAGAGAGAGAGAGAGAGAGTGAAAGTGATATCTTAATTACAGCGACAAAGAGGGAGGGAGGGAACGGTGGAGAAAACTGCGTAACAGAACCATTCAATATACGAAGACAGAGGGAGAGAGAGAGAGAACACCATGCGAAGAAAATCATGAAATAAAATAAGAGAGAGCTGTTAAGTCACGAATAGATGGAAAATAAAAATATGCTTTATATAAAACCATGTACTTACCATTCATCTGGGTCACAGTCTCGAAAACCTTTTGCGAAGGGGTTACTGGCTATCTTTAGTTGCGTTATCTGTGTGGAAAGAACAGAAAACAGAAAGAGATAAGGATCGTTACGTAAATGCATACAGTGATGTAGAACGAGCCACATGCATTCACTAAACGTTACCTAATCATATTTTTGCAATTTTTAAAATCATTTTTAGAAGCTTCTTCTTTTAAACCAGTCACATAAGCTGCAGCGGAAAAATTTTCCCCTTCTGTTAACTGATCACTTCGTCGCCGAAAGCATTAAACTATTCCTTATTAACTCACAACTGTTTTCCTCTGAGGTGAATTTCAAATTTTTACTCACAGAAAAGAAGTCACAAGAAGCAGTGGCGTAGCCAGAAATTTCTTAAGGGAAGGGGGGGGGGTTCCATGGGTTTGGTTCATTGGTGAAATTTTCATATATACATATATTGCTTTACATTCGTGCTAAATCTCCCCTCAAGGGGTGGGGGTTAGGACCAGAGGACCACCCCCTTGGCTCCGCCTATGACAAGGAATAAAGTTAGGTGAAGAAGCCATACTGGCAAGCAATGGAATATTACTATTGGGTAAAGAGTTCCGAAAGGTTTCTCAGAATTGGTGTGCGTATTAAAAAAGTTATTTTCGAATTTCATTCACCATTAAAAAGACCTCATCAGCTTTCAGTACGTTTGGCATTTTTTTTTATTGATTGAAGGTTTAACAACCACCGTGAGCAACTCAATAGGCTATAAGCAGTCGCCCGTCCCTAATTCAGGGCCGCTGGTTCCAGGGAATGGAGATAGCCAGAGCCGTAAGACAAATGCAACATCCATGCCTCACCGGGATTCGAACCCGGATCCTTCTCAGACGAATGGTCAGTAAGGTGGGTCGAAAAAACGCTAAATACTCTGATCGAAACACCCTAGTGCGGAAAAGTTGTGAGTGAGGACCACCAAGAATTGTGTGAAATACTTTTCGAAACGGTTAATATCTTTGACTCTGACCAGAGGCTCAAAATTTTGAAATTTCACTAAAAACATGAAATTTTCGAGTGTCCGTCAAAAATACCAGAATTACTAGGATTGAAACGTCCTGGTGCGGAAAAGGTTTTAATAACCATCAACAACAAATGTATAAAGTATAATTCCAATCAGTTAATTTATTCGGCTTTGACCAAAGGCTCGAAGTTTCGAAATTTTACATAAAAAACGCGAAATGTAATAATACCCTCTTGTTCATGTTCCCTCTCAGCCAATCCAGCCATTCTGCTTTGGTCTACCCTTGTCAGAATGAACTTGGCCACCGTTTCTCTTGCCAACGTGGGGTGGGATGGGTGGGGGAAGGGATTCGAGGCCACCGCCGGCTCGCGTCATTTCCGCTAGTTTGACTGTGATGACACGCTGCAGTATAACTTCGCTGGTGCAATGGCAATCTTCAAGTTCAAAGCCTCCTGTAAGACAAACGTTTGTTTGTTACGTTTTTGGAATCCCGAAAGATCTGTGTGACAGCCAGATTCCGATTGTTTTGGAGCCGCAGTAAATACCGGGTACAAATCTGGTATAATTCGTCGTCTGGAGCTAAAAATTGGCAGTCCCTTGCAATAGGTAATTCGCCTCCTCCATTTGAATGAGCTACCTCGCAGACACCTGTTCAAATATATAGATGACCTAACAAGTGGTCTCAAGTCCTACGGTGGTAATTACAGCTTCATACTTGAGTACCATGGAGGAGACTAGCACAAGACAGACCGTTGTGGAGGAAACTTGGGGAGACCTTCGTCCAGCAGTGGATTGATAACGGTTGACAATGATGATGATGATGATGACTTGAGTACTACTACTTGACCAAAGATATTTGCTGGAAATATCCCATGCAGTTCAATCAGGCACCTGCTCATCTGACCTCAGTAAACGTAATCCGAGGCCGCTCTCACACTCCCGTTGGTTGAGGACTGCAAACAGATTATTGAGGCTATGCATCATTATTGCGAAACTATCTCAGACAGATTGTAGAATACGTCATGAAAGTTTACACACCTTTATGGTTTACTGTCAAAACTAAACACTCATCGACGATGGTGCAAATCACTTATGGAAACTCGTTAACAGATCTAGATTCGTGCCAAAGAACCTTCTAGAGGTTATTGATCCAGTCATCGCTAGAAATGCGTTCTTCGCTTCCCCTGAAAATCTGCTGTTGGCTATGCTTACAGATGATAGAGCCGAAATTAGACAGCTCACAGTCCGGAGAATAATCAAGGCGTGGGAGACCGTTAGTGAATGAGCTTAACTTTGAAGCCAAGGATTACATAGACATTATCGACTGGTTTCACTGTGAAGTTACACCACCGCCAGTCTTGAGCCGAGTGAGCTCAGAGGAACTGATGAGTTTCAACGAAAAGGCCAACGGGCTGGGATTTCTCCAAATTTCTGTGTCACACGCAAGCTGTTGAGCGCATAGTAGTGAAAATAGTGACTGAGGCATCCGCTCGCGTGTGTGGGCACGACAATAGGGATGGATGCATACGATCCACCCCACCGTCTAGGAAGACAATGCCACAGTTTGATCACAAATCCGACTTCAACAAATTAACTTGAAGACGTCGTAAAGTTGAATAATTATGAGACTATGGATGAGACGTCGGAGACGAGTTTTAATCTATAAACAATCCTATTTTTATGTAAAATTTCGAAACTTCGAGCCTTTGATCAGAGCCGAATAAATTAACTGATTGGAATTATACTTTATACATTTGTTGTTTATGGATAGTAAAACCTTTTCCGCACTAGGGCATTTCGATCAGAGTAATTCTGGCATTTTCGACGGACACTCAAAAATTTCATGTTTTTTGTGAAATTTCAAATCTTTGAGCCTCTGGTCAGAGCCAAAGATATTAACCGATTCGAAAAGTATTTCACATAATTCTTATTGGTCCTCACTCAAAACTTTTCCGCAACAGGACGTTTTGATCAGAGAAATTCGGGGTTTTTTCGACCCATCCTAATGGTCATATGCCAGCGTTTAGACTACTGCTCCACCGGGATGGACGTTTGGCATTAGTAGATTTAGCAGGTCTTTTAATAAAACTACGTGATTATAGAATCATTCTGTCCGTCTGTCCTGCTGTAGACATGATGTCACCGCATCTTTCTGCTAGATTTGGAGAATTACTTCTGATTCTGGGATTTTTAATTATTTTCCGATGTCCTCCCTTCCCAGTAGGTGTTGCCGATACATTTAATGCACAGTATCTGTACAATATCCCGATTTTTCCAAAAAGGATCGGGAAAATTCTTTGGCATTCTATAACTGGAACTATAAGGGAAAGTTCCCATGTGTTTCCTGACTTTCATGTTCCAGAGATTTTTCAATCAACGGCTTTAATGTGAATTTCTACAAAGTGGCGTAAAGGTAGATATAAATATCGCACGATATCTACGCTTCTAAATGCTCAATTTTAAAAATTCTGTTTTTTGTAATATAGCTGTACATGTAACCAAAATTTCTCCCATGTATTTCTAGCTTTTCTGGATTCACAGTTTTTACAGTGTCTCATCTTTCACAGATCGAATTGAAAAAAATATTCTAACATCAACTTGTTGTAACCATGATCAACATTCTTTACAAATCACGGAAATCTCTGATTTTGCGGGTGCAGTATCTTCCGGATGGCATAACAGTATATTTGTATTTGGCACTGTATCTGCGTTTCTGAAATTCCGGTGTAAATGTTTTTTTTTTTTTTTTTTGTTGTTGCTAAAATCAGTTTGTTCCACTGCCAAAATCTTTTTCATAGTTCCAGGTATTTTTTCATGTAAATATTTATCACCTGGTAGCGTAAATACATGCTTGATATAATTGGAAAATTTATCTTGTAGCAGATGCTCTGGGCAGTTTTTAATTTTTATTTTTCAGTTAACAGAATACAACCATGACAAAGATATTTCATATATTTTCGAGATTTTTATGATGCGACAGTTTGCTCTTGGTTGGGTTCATGTACTCTGATATTTTTTTGCATTAGCGTGATTGATTATCTTTTTTTTTCGGACTGGATAGACACATGCTTTCTGATGCTATGTATCTTTTCAGACAGAACTGAGAATTATATGCTATTTCTTTCCGTTTTTCAAAAGACCTCGCGATAAATAAACATTCTGTGTGAAATATTTGTTGTTTAACAATTTTCCTTGTAGTCCAGTTGTTTTCGTGTCAACGTACCTAAAGAACTTTTGCTTTGATTTTTCGCGTTAAATGACTTTTTCTCCGGCACACATGTTATTCCGTTCATGACCTGTTTTAGACTGCCCTATTCGACGGTTAGTTTGAAACTTCATACCGAAGCCTTTTCTACAAAATAATGTGACATCTGGCATTACAATTTGGAACTATCTAAATTATCGACAATGTGCTGTTGGGGACATCCGTTTTTAGATGCAATTTTGCTCACTTCGACATCGCAAGATTTCAGTTTTTACTGTAGGTTAGATCGTTTAGATAGATCGATATTTTGCAAAATGTATAATATAATCAGCACTAAACTCGGAAAGTTAGTTAATTTAAAAAGTAAAAAACAATTAAAGCATACTAATTAATGTTCAAATTGTGCTAAATTAAATTAATATACAAACGCAACTTGCCGTGATATTAAGATTTTAAATCTAATTTTGTATATCGGATAAATAGAAATCGAGTCATTGATAATCCAATGTTTTCAAATTAGCACGTGATCACCTCGGCATCTAAAAGTGATCGCGTGCTATTATATAGCAGGCAATCATTTTTAAATCGCGAGAGCACACACGAATTGATCAATAAGTGATGGCGCAACAATGCAAACGTTGCTGTGTCGTCAAACGTTCCAGAGAGACAGATAGATCTGGGTGTTTATGTTATATACACCAAGCTGTCGACGAACATTATTTCATCACGTTTTACATAAACATAACAGTGTCTTATTGTAATCTGCGTAAATTACGAGAACCTAAGAAATGAAAATGCGTTTTGATGCTGTAGTCGGAAAGCCACCTAAGTTGATTTTCTCGAAAACGGGGCGTCGTAACGTAACGAAATTTGGCTGTCTCTCGACAGTCCCAAAGTGGAAGTTACCTGCTATTCACGAAAGCTTTAAAATGATTTATAACACGGGGGGTGTGGGGGGGGGTGTAACCTGTAGATATCCTAGACCAAATATTCGTCTAAATACGAATAATACATAATAATAAAAATAAATTCTACTTTTCTCTCAACCAATCGTTTTTGAAAAACTAAACAGTCCAAACACTCACTATTGCAGTCCCCCCATAGTTTAGTATATACAGTCGGACCTGCATATATCGAAGTCGATGGTTCCATAAAAAAAGTTCGTTATGTAGAAACGATCTTATTTGTACCGGTGTATTGTGTAGCATATTGTATTTAGAAACACATCTCCTAATCAGTGCACTCCTTCTTATAAATAACAAGTAAATATGAATCATTTTATGTACAAGTTATGTTCATATACAGTAGATAATTAAAAACAGGATTTAACAAGAACAAATGTGTTGAGCATACCTGAAAAAACATAGATATTTATGTAGTATTCATATGCATTTACATTTGTGTAAAAAAACTTTCCAAAGTTTTGCTGCACAACAAATTTCCGTGATAATTCATCATAAAAGTGTTCACACGAAGGGTTTCTGCGTCATTCGCTTCCACCTCTTCGATGTGAGTCTGAAGTGAGCTTACTATGTCGTTGTCTGTCCGGTATTCTGAAACAATTAGGTCTTCGTCATGTAAAGGAACTCATCAAGGGAAATCCCTTCTCTGATAAGACCTTTGGTCTGCAAGTCCTTCCAACATTGCTCAAATTGTGGCAACACCTTTTCTGCTTCGATATAAGGTGATTCCAAGATGCCAGCTTTTGCAAAGCAAGTTTCTACTGTCGATCCTAAAACATCGTTTTGCCCCATCTAACTAGTTCAGCTATACAAAATCAGATCAATCATCTTATCTGTAGATTTCTCATTTTCTAAGACTCAGACAAGTCTTCTGAGAATGCATTTCCGACTTTCAGATCGTTTACAACTCTCTGGTCCTTTGGCTGCAATTTTGAAGTTGTGTTTGGGGGAAGGAAAATCAAATTCACATTTGATAGTTTTGATGCTACATTAGAATGGGCCGGGCAGTTGTCTGCAAAGAAAACAATTTTCCTTTTCTGCCCAATCATTTTTTATTGAAATTTAAAATCCATTCCTCAAAAATTTCACTTGTCATTCATACCTTTCTATTATAGCGGTAGTGAATTTCTAAAGACTTTGAAGCATCTAGGTTGCTTACTTTTTCCTATCACCAATAATCTCAGTTTTTCTAATCCCAGTTCACGTCAGCTCCCAACAAAACTGTTATCCTCTCTTTGCTGCTTTTACTTTCATGACAATCGTCGTCTTTAGAGCCTTATCTGGCAGACATTTAAATAAAAGCCGTGTTTCGCCAACATTAAAAATGTTTTCTCTCAGCAGTGTACTCTTCTATAATCTTCTTAAAAACCGTGTTTTTTTTTCAATTTGTCGCAGTCGGCGTCACACACGCTTCCACTTTCCTCCGAAACACTTTTCTTTTCTGCCATAGCGCTTCTTAAATTTATCCAATCAACTGGAACTAGCTAGGAAATTTTTCTTGTCCCAAAGAATTGGCAAACTGTAATGCCTTTTCTTTTATAAGAGGACCTGAGATTGGCAAGTTTTTGTCACGAACAATTTTAACCCAGTTTAAAACAGCTTTGTCCTTTTTTTCAAAATGCCACGTTCTAGAACGTTTCCTCTCAGGTCCGACGTCTTCAAAGGTTTTCATAACGAACTGCCAGTTTTTTTATAATTGTCCACACTGTTCTTTGGGGGAACACCGAATTTAACCACAATATCTACAGGGAAGGAAGGCTAATTGAGGCGGAGAGTGAGGGGAGTGTGGATCCCGCGATAGGCAACCCGACGGCATCGCAATGACCTTAACCACCCTTTCCTTCTTCCTCCCGCGACATCTCCGTTCTATTTTTTCTCACTTGTTTTTCTTATAACATCATCATTACGGGGAGAAAATCCCGATTTGTCTTGAAAAAATTTTGATATACAGAAATTTTTTCGATATATAGAAACAGTTTTTCTTTGTAATGATCACGGGGATTCACAAAACTTCGATATATAGAGAATTTTGATATACGGAAGTTCGATATATGGAGGTCATACTGTATTTACTTTTATGACTCACATTTCTTTCATTGGTTTTACGACAACAACATTCATTAATTCATCTACCTGAGTACAGCTCAATGTCAGAAATTAGTAAACCTTATTGTTTGTTGCTACGATTTAATTTCACTTAGTACGTATCGGACTGTGGCTCCGTGTGGTCGTGAGTGACGCGAATGAATCAGAGAGCATTGCGAAATTCATCCACATTTCTTGGGATCTTTAAATTTTAGATAGCTTCTGATTACACACCTCAAACTAATTTAAAATATTTTTCACGCGTGATCTACCAATTCTCTCTCTCATTTGAGCACTTTTGTTCCACCATTCGATCCAGTACGTTTTGTTATTTTGTTCAGCATTTTTCATGTGGTTGTTTTTCGTTTCTGTTTTTCTTGTAACCAGTTAGCTATTCCTTTTGTTCAATATTAAGTCCATTCATTGCCACTTCATTGTCCTTGTCACACATAAAGATCAACTTATTTCTACAGTTCCTTTCCCACCTTTTCTGGCGACTACAATTATGTATTTTCCCATGCTTCTTTAAGTTATTTCTTTGTGCTTCTCGAAGCTCTCTATACAGCTATATAAGTGAGACTTTGTAGAAATCACTGATTAAATACTTTGTTTCTAATATGAAATAGCGATTTGCTTTTACAAAATACACCATTTTTGTTCAGATAGACTTGAGCTATTATTAATTACTTCTTTGAATTTACTCTGATTTGAAATCTTCAGTTTAAGTCCACCAAGTTCTGTAAGGAGCACGTATTTTGACCAAAGCTTCAAACCTAGTGCCAAAGGTATTACAAGGTGTATAGCCAGTAGCATTATAAAATTTGAAGAATTCCTATTAGCAGCATATGGATAAACATGGCCGTATGTGATATATACCGGCGGAAGCTAAAAATTATTTTCAGTCCGACTCACAACAGCCGAAATATCGTGGTAAACGCAAATAAATATACGTGCTGCTAGGTATCTGGTATAAAATTTTGATTTAAAAGCAGTTGAAAAATGCATGGGAACCGTTGGTAGTGTTTATCGATGTCAGATAAAAAAAACTTTCTGAGCGGATTTACGCCTACCACAAATACATATTTTTCACCAAGTGCAGCTGGAAAAGATGTAGTAAGTTTGGCCAGTCCTGTTAGCTATCCGTTTCATAAGCCATTTTACAATCCGACTCAAATAGAAATAATAAAGCTAAAAACAAATAAATAAACTATTTCGATGTCTAAAGAAAATGACGCGCTTAAAAAAGCTGGAAAATCATGGAAAAATCAGCTATCAGGTGAAAAAGATTTTTTGAATCTGATTTTTACAGGTACAGATATCATGTGGAGATAAGTACATGTCGACAAAAGTAAAGTAGAAGAGTTTTTCTATCAGTGTTTCTCATTTAATGACGCTCCCAACGGCAAAATGACACAGGCATTCTAACATTAATATAAACACTATAACGAAGTAAATTTCTCCGTCATTTTTATCCGCGCCGGGGCTCGAACCCAGATCCCCTCATTTCGGAATAAGTCACTCTACCAATTGAGCTACGCGGACGTTTGTTCTGAATCCTATCTGCCTTTATGTCGTGTGCGTCCTGCTGGCAGGTACGTCACATCTCCCCCCCCCCCAAAGAGGGCCGGGGGCATGGCCCAGGGATCAGCCGTGACCACGAATCGTTGCAGACAGCCATCCACTGTAGAACGTGCACTTGAAAACTCCCATTCAATCTGGTGTGTGGAATGCAACATCGCACATTTTTTTTTTTTTTTCGAAGCGCTGGAGAAGGGATTCTCTGATTTTTCCTATCTCGCGGTGTGGAAAGAACATCACACCAATGCGAGATTTTGAACGGTCGGGTCATCCGGATAGTTCGGGCGCCATTATAACGAAGTAAATTTCTCCGTCATTTTTATCCGCGCCGGGGCTCGAACCCGGATCCCCTCATTCCAGAATAAGTCACTCTACCAATTGAGCTACGCGGACGTTTGTTCTGAATCCTATCTGCCTTTATGTCGTGTGCGTCCTGCTGGCAGGTACGTCACAACACTGAAGAGCAATTGAATTAGAGACAGCTGCGTTATGCAAATATGGCGCTGTGGGCGGCCCTGTAGACGGAAACGACATGGCGTATGCAGCCATCCGGCAATAAAAGGGGTGATGCGACGGGAATCAGTAAGAGTCGGACGCAGTATGGGTAAGATGAAGGATCTAAGCGCATTTGATCATGGACAAATTGTCGGGGCCCGACGAATGGGTCACTCCATCTCGGAAGTCGTGCAGGCACTGGGATTTTCACGAGCCACGGTGTCACGAGTGCACGATGAGTACATCGAATTCGGTAAAACCATCCCTACAAGGGCCAACAGCCGTGGACAACAGCGTGTAGATGAGCGAGGTCATCATCGACTAGCTCGCATTGTAACAGCGGATAGACGGGCCACAGTGCAAGAAATCACTCGGCAATTTAACACTGGTGCACAAAAACGTGTAAGCAGCTACAGCATCCAGAACCATCTCCTCGCTATGGGGTACAGAAGCCATCGTCCTACGAGGGTACCACTGCTGACCGCACATCACAATGTGCAAAGATTAGCATGAGCGCGGGAACATTGCCACTGGACCCTAGACATGAGTAAAAATGTTGCCTGGACTGATGAGTCGAGATTCACGTTGGTACATGCGGATGGCAGGATACGAGTACGGCGCAAGCCACATGAAGCGATGGATCCTTCTTGCCAGCAGGGTACTCTTCAAGCTGGTGGGGGTGGCATTCTCGTCTGGGGACTGTTTACGTGGACTGAAATGGTACCCCTGGTACGTGTGACATCGTCCCTCACAGGTCAACGTCACCGGGATATCCTGGACGACCATTTGTCCGTTTGTGTGTCTTCAACATCCCACTGGGGACCTCATCCTGCAACAAGACAATGCACCGTGCCATCGCTCCCGAAATGTATCCGAATGGTTAGATGAACACTCCACCGACGTGACCTCGCTTCCTTGGCCAGCTAGGTCACCTGACCTCAATCCTGTTCGAGGCTCTGAACCCCCTCCATTAAATCTTCGTGAACTGTGGGAGTTTGTTCAGGGGTCGTGGATCCGTATGGCTTCCCAACGCTTCCGGTGTCTTGTCGAGTCCACGCCGAGACGAATCGCCGCCGTCATCAGGGCGAAAGGTGGTGCTACGCGTTACTAGACAGGTATCTCTAATTCAGTTGCTCTTCAGTGTACATTTGGTTTATCCCGCCAGTTTTACGATTTCATAAGCTCGTGCAACATGCGAAGTACCCTTTCGAATAACTCAAGTTTGTACCACAGTTCTTTTGTTTGCTCAGAAGATGGCGCCTTTTCAATCCTGAAAAGCAAAGCCGTAACTAGGGCAGATCAGGGCGTAGCTCAAGGGTAGATGCAAAAAATCACTGCTTATAATCTCATTAAAACTGGAATTTAAACTTTTTGCACTTTTTTTGGTATTTTTTCCCCGCCATTCTCTGCCATTTACTGTATTTGTCCATTTACAGAATTTGATTCTGCAGTTTCGGTAACCTTGGCAAATTAAAATTCGCATTTCATCCTTAAAACGTTCAGACGATACTAGTGGCTCACATTCAAAAATGAATGCGTGGTTATACATACGTCGCAAAAGAATGCTCACACTGCTAAATATTCTCTGTGGGCTATGTGGTCATTACTGCGACTGCGTGTCACGAACTTCAGCTGCATTCCGTCCGTTTCATGTGTTGCCAAAAGACTGAAGCTCGAAGCAGTTGAAAGAAGCCGTATAGTGAGTCAGTCTGATTGTGCCTTCCTCATAGAGTGTAAAATTAATTTTGCCGAGTCATTTAGAAGCGCCAATACAGAGCCAAATGCAAATGAACTTTTGCTGTAGATAGTCATGAAATACACTCACGTTCATAAAAACCAGAACACTTCAAAGGAGTCGAGCTATGACTTTGATTTTTACAGGATATTTTCATTAGGCAATACAGAACAAATGATTAGCATCTCGGTGTCATACGTACCAGGTGCGTCGATGTAGATAATAATCAGTGTGGCTACCTCTGGCTTGTATCACCATCTGTACGTACCAAGTGCATCGATGTAGATAATAATCGGTGTGGCCACCTCTGGGTT
Organism: Macrothele yani; assembly: GCA_039090855.1. Lineage (NCBI taxonomy): Eukaryota > Metazoa > Arthropoda > Arachnida > Araneae > Macrothelidae > Macrothele > Macrothele yani. The sequence continues at coordinate 100,431,647 of CM077004.1, read as the reverse complement.
GTATCGCCATCTGTACGTACCAAGTGCATCTATGTATGATAATAATCGGTGTGGCCACCTCTGGCTTGTATCGCCATCTGTACGTACCAAGTGCATCGATGTAAATAATAATCGGTGTGGCCACCTCTGGGTTGTATCGCCATGTGTACGTACCAAGTCATCGATGTAGATAATAATCGGTGTGGCCACCTCTGGGTTGTATCACCATCTGTACGTACCAAGTGCATCGATGCAGATAATAATTGGTGTGGCCACCTCTGGCTTGTATCGCCATCTGTACGTACCAAGTGCATCGATGTAGATAATAATCGGTGTGGCCACCTCTGGCTTGTATCGCCACCTGTACGTACCAAGTGCATCGATGTAGATAATAATCGGTGTGGCCACTTGTATCATTATTTATTCGATGCGCTGAGGCATCGAATCAAATAATGTGTGAATGGTGTCCTGTGGAATAGTCATCGTGGCTGTATTGGTCAGCGTCCAAAGTTCATCAAGAGCTGCTGGCGGACGGTCGTATCGTTGAGGCATCGAATCAAATAATGTGTGAGTGGTGTCCTCTCGAATAGTCATCGAGGCTGTATTGGCCCGCATCCAAAGCTCATCAAGAGTTCCTGGCGGACGGTCGTATCGTTGAGGCATCGAATCAAATAATGTGTGAATGGCGTCCTATGGAATAGTCATCGAGGCTGTATTGGCCCACGTCCAAAGTTCATCAAGAGCTGCTAGCGGACGGTCGTATCGTAGAGGCATCGAATCAAATAATGTGTGAGTGGTGTCCTCTAGAATAGTCATCGAGGCTGTATTGGCCCGCATTCAAAGCTCATCAAGAGTTCCTGGCGGACGGTCGTATCGTTGAGGCATCGAATCAAATAATGTGTGAATGGCGTCCTATGGAATAGTCATCGAGGCTGTATTGGCCCGCGTCCAAAGTTCATCAAGAGTTGCTGGCGGACGGTCGTATCGTTGAGGCATCGAATCAAATAATGTGTGAATGGTGTCCTGGGGAATAGCCATCCAGGCTGTATTGACCTGCGTCCAAAGTTCATCAAGAGCTGCTGGCGGACGGTTGTTGCCGCTGCACCTGTCGTTTGAGCATGTCCCAGAGATTTTCTATGGTTCATAAATCCAGCGATCTATGCTGCCGCAGCAGAAGTGGAATGTTGTTATCCCTGAAAAAGGCGCGAGTTGTCCTGTGGCATTGTCCTGCTCAAATATGGCTCCGGTGACGTTCTGCAGGTACGGAAGGGCGACAGACTGTAGAATGACGTAACGGGCACTCATAAATGGTGTTAGGGACCCTCACGAGAGGTGATCTGCTTACGTACCTATAACGAAGTAAATTTCTCCGTCATTTTTGTCCACGCCGGGGCTCGAACCCGGATCCCATCATTCCGGAATAAGTCACTCTACCAATTGAGCTACGTGGACATTCGTTCTGCCTGCTATCTTCCTTTATGTCGGGTGCGTCGTGCTAGCAGGCACGTCACATCTCCCCCCCCCGAAAGAGGGCCGGAGACATGGCCCACGGGTCAGCCGTTAACATGAATCGTTGCAGGCAGCCATCCGCTGTAGAACGTGCACTTGAGAACTCCCAGTCAATTTTTTCTATTTTTCGAAGCGCTGGAGAAGGGATTCTCTGATTTTTCCTCTCTCGCGGTGTGGAAATAACATCACACCATTGCGAGATTTTGAACGGTCGGGTCATCCGGAAAGTTCGGGCGCCATTATAACGAAGTAAATTTCTCCGTCATTTTTGTCCACGCCGGGGCTCGAACCTGGGTCCCCTCATTCCGGAATAAGTCGCTCTACCAACTGAGCTACGCGGACGTTCGTTCTGCTTGCTATCTGCCTTTATGTCCTGTGCGTCCTGCTGGCAGGCACGTCACATACCCGATAGCACCCTAAGCCATAATGTCTCGTGTTGGTGCGGTATGCCTGGTGCGAACACACGCTCTCCGACGCCTCTTCCTTGTCGTCGGCGGACACAAATGTTGCCATCCTTTTCGCCTAAACAGAGGCGCGTTTCGTCCGAGAAGACGATATTGTGCCATTCATCAAGTGACTTCCTTTGTTCGATGTACCATTGCAGCCTGGCAGTCTGTTGCTGCGGTGTCAAAGGTAGCCTGAGAATTAAACAGGAAAAATAAACAGTACGAAAAGGTAATTGTCAGCAGCTGAGGATGAGAGAATTCAAATACAGAGACGGAAGGTCTAAGTAAGCGTAAGGCAAGTGCGAAAATATATGGAAAAAGTTAATGCAGATGACTGAAAGAAGAAAGCGAAAAGCATAACGTAAAGGGGAGACAGAGGGAGTAGAGAAAGCGGAAATTGTAGAGACAGAAACAGTGTAAAAGATAATATGGGTGCTAACGTGGCTAAGAAAAGGAAGTGAACAAAAAGGGATGAACCAAACGAGCTAGAAATCTAGATACGAATGTTTGACATGATGAAGCAATGAATGATTTATTATTTTCTCGATATTATTCTAATCGGCATAGTTTAGTGATTTCTTCCATGTCGGTCAAAAGCCGGCAAATCAATGTGACTTTGAATTTTAGCACGGCATATAAAATCTCTTACATAAAAAAAAGGATTCCTGTTATAAATAAAGTTAAACGGCACAATTTTAACACCCTTAGTCTTTCGAATGCAATGCATAATAAAAGTCACGCCGAAACACCACTGCGTGCCAATCCATTTGTTCTGTGCTGAGTGACAGAAAGATGGTCTTTTACAGTCGCATATCAGGAAATCTGAACTATCCAGAGACTCGTTTATTATCAAGAAAGCTGCTGCGTCTCTGGAACACTATTTCATCCTTCTTCCAACATCCATCCCACCCACCCTTAAAACGCCTGGGTTGTTTGTCGCAGTGAATGCATGCGATGCAGAGAGACCACCAATGGAGCCTACGATGCTTTGCCACGACTGATCCACAAAACCCGGAGAATGTTACATGAGTAGCTTGACCCTGCACTTCCCCCACCCGTTTCTTCGCTTCCCCTTCTACTCTTTCAGAGGAGAAAAGAGGAGTAGGGGCCACGAAATCAGAATCCACTGGTATTTACAAACATTGGAACCGTGTATCTCCCTAGGCGGATATATCTTAATCCTCCCTTTAGGAGCCAAGAAGATTTGTCAGGGAATTTGGACATATATTTTGCGGTACAGATACGATACTTATCAATACGGCTTTCTTTTATCTAGATTCCGATCATTTTTAAGACGAACACAATCACTTAATTCTCTAAGAATATCGTAAATCAAGGATATGATGAAATGTTGTTTCGTCAGTTCATGATAAACTCTAATTGGAAATTCGATATTCATTTTCAGCATTCCCCCGCATGGAGATATTTCCGTAGTATGAGAGCAGCAAAGTCACAGTTAAATTGCCCCGTGCACGTTATATTCTTCAGTGCATTACAAATAAAAAGGGGCATATAAATGCTACACGTCTGAATTTTTGTAATGTAATTTATGAGATATCAACTGTCGTTTTCATAAATAATTGAGAGGTAACGACAGTTACTAATAGTTTTTAAATCTCCCTTACTCTTACTTTCTACAGTCATTTCTCTCCTACGTCATTGTATCTATGCATGCATCATAACAAGTGCATATTCCTACTATTCAGAAACAGCTGAGTACTTATTCAGGCAACACTTTTTTCTTTTGAAAGTTAGCGCAGAAAAACAAAGTTTTTTGTCATTTAGCTCAAAGGGTAAGTAACTGCTGAAAATGTATAGGACTGATAACTTCCGTGACAATTCGTTGTACATATATATATCAAGGCTGCTTGAATTGTAGGAGGAACTAGAGTCAAGTGGGACATCGTCGGTCTAAGTGAGGTAAGAAGAAAAGGAGAGCATTGCATTGAACTGTAAAGTAGACATCTGTTCAACTATCGCGAGAGAGCTACTGGCAAAACTAGTGGTGTTCAAGTCTTCTCTTGATGAAGTTGTCATATTCTGGAGCCATAATTTCTTAAGCTCCCCATTCTTGGCTTGCAGCAATAAGGCAAAATGTTGAATTATGTGCCTAATTTCATCCTGACCAAAATCTTTTAAGAGAATCACGATCTTTTAGCCATAATGCCACATCTAAAACCTTCAGACACTTCACTGTATCACTTGTCACGTCTGGAAATCTATGACTGATTCTCTCCTTCGGGTCTTTGAGGTTCAACTAATATATCCTTAAATAACTTATGTCCTCCGAAACACTTTAAAAAGAAGAGGACATCACCTTTGGGATAAAAATGTAATATTGACATAAGGGCCACAGCAACCACCATAAAAGTTCGCACAGTTTACTGAAGGTCAACGTAACGGGAGTTCAAAATTAAATGTATCGCAATGTATGCGAAGCAAAGTCATATCTGCGAAGCGATTCAGATCGATTTGATTCGCAGTTTGCGATGCGATATCGCTTAAACTGAGCCTTGCTTACAACCCATCTCACAGCATTCAGATCCTTTAATTTATAAACTTTTATTCCAACGTAGAAGCAACAAAATTTAACTCCCTCAACCTTTTTTAAGTGAGTTGTCAAATATTTAGAAATTGCTCTATTTTTTTTCGTTCTGGCTAACAAAGGACACCTTTGAACAGCATCAAGAACTGCTAGTTGGAATCTATGCGCTACAAAGTGCACTTGTATTACTAGAGGACAAATTTCGGTAAACTTGGCACCCAGCCCTCCTCTCTCACCTATCATACTAGCAGCACCATCGGTATCAAGGCCTGCCAACCAACGAGGTTTCTTGTACGGGATTTCTAATCTTTGTAGTGTATTCGTGACTGCTTCAAAATATCCTTGTGCTGTTTCACTTAATACAGGTTTCAAACAAAGAAACGATTCATACAACCGCCTTACTATTTTTTTATGTATTTGATGTAACAACACAAGGCTGATTGGATGTGTCAGTTGACCCATCTAATAATATTACTCCACAAGTTGAATTTGAAATATCGTGCACTAGTTCATTTTGTATGCAAGATGATATACAGTTGATGAATAAAGTACCTCAGTTCTGTTTTCATAACAATTGGACACATTGGCACCTACTTTTAGGATCAATTTTATGTGTTTCTCAAAATTTCGAAGTGGTTTTGAATGATAAGCTATGAAATATGAAGTATTAAAAATATACGCATTTGAAAAATTTGTTCTTGCAGAGCTTTACGGATGCAATTTCATGGAGGGGCGTAAACTGGATCCTGTTTAACCAATTCTGCTTCAACACAACATTTATGAGTTTACTTGCATCATGAATCTTTAGGCTGTGCAGTTTAAAAGGTGCTGCATAGCCAATTACAAGTTTAGAATTTTGTTCATTAATGTGTTTGAATTTTTTACAAAGGGAAGAATATAGTAAGGTGTTTCTTGTGCCAAGTTCAAGCCATGCAAATTTTTCAAACCAATAACTTTGGATCGCTCGTTTACCAATTTTCTTGCTTTCAAGTTCCTTTCTTTCTGACTGCTTGTTCCTACTGGAACTAGGGAATGCATGACTGAAATTTTCACCACTGCCGGCATGACTAATTTCTCACTCATCCTGTTTATGTTCAGAATGTAAAACGATAGTCTCAGTTGTGTCAGATGGATCAAGTGGAACAAAGTTTGAACTGCCTGAATTTTGCACTTCACTCACGACAAATCGTCAATCACAGAATTGTTTTTCTTTGAAAAAACAAACAAACAAACGCGAACAAGTTTCTTTTTGAGACATATTGATAGTCGAACGAGTTTAGGACATTTGGGCACAGGGCAACTGGGCACCGGACATTTGGGCACAAAACAACTGGGCACCGGACATTTGGGCACATCCGCTTTTAGAGCCACGAAATTGCGCTGCGTAAAAAAATTATAGTGTTCCTATATTTCTACCTACATGAGTAAGTGGTGTGCACAAAATTTTTTCCCCCATGTCTCATTACCATTTGGAAATTAAGAAATATTTACGATTTTCTGTTTGAAAGAATGGGGGGTGGCATTTGAGCACCGGACATCTGAGCATCCGGACATTTGGGCACAAATATGTTCAAGGGGCCGTATAATAATTGATAATTGACGTTTCTTAACACTCTGGTGGGAATTTGATCGAGGAAATGTTCGCAGTAAGACAAACGACAGTTTAATTGAATTTGGGAAAACAAAAGTACATTCGTGAACTAAAAAAAAAAAAAAAAATTACATGTCACATTTCTTAAACCTACGTGTTTCAACGAAACAAAGCAATTACAGCAGAACTCCTACTATGTTCGGAAAAGGGCGACAAGGTGGGATTTTTTAATAACGCTGCACTTTTACTTACGCACAAAATATTGATATTTACATAACATGTCAAGTTATTAACATTTCTCTTTTACTTACTTAAGCACTAAATATTAATTACTATGTTCATCCGTACGCCATTTTGACAGTTTTTACTCAGTTGAGGTCCTCGTTTACCAATCAACTTAAGTTAATAATATTCCGCTTTTACTTAAGTACCAAATATTATTTCACAGACCCTAGGCCTAGGCCTTTTTAATAGTTTTTACTCAACCAATGTCATGTTCAAAACGATTACGCATCAATTCAAGTTAATAATATTTCGCTTTTACTTAAGCACTAAATATTATTTCATACGACCTAGGCCTAGGCCTTCTTAACATTTTTTTATCCTGCCGATGCCATATTCATAGCGATTACGTATCAACTCAAGATAGTAATATTCCGCTTTTACTTAAGCACTAAATATTCATTCACAGGCCCTAAGCCTAGGCCTTTTTAACAGTTTTTATTCTACCGATGTCATGTTCATAACCTTCAAGTTAAAAGCGCAATGCTATTAACTTGAGTTGATACGTAAAGGTTATGAATTCGACATCGGTAGAATAAAACTGTTAAAAAGGCTTAGGTCTACGGCCTATTGAATTAATATTTAGTGCCAAAGTAAAGCGGAATGCTGATTTCATACGCAAACAATGTGAATGTGACATTGGTGGGTAAAAGCTATTAAAAAGGCCTAGGCCCAGGGTCTGTGAAATAATATTTAGTGCTTAAGTAAAAGCGGAATATTATTAACTTGAGTTGATACGTAATCGTTATGAATGTGACATCGCAGAATAAAACACGGTTAAAAAGTCTAGGTCTAGGTCCTATGAAATAATTTTTAGTGCTTAAGTAAAAGCGCAATATTATTACCTTGACTTTATAGGTAAACATTATGAATATGATATGTTTATAATAAAAACTACTGAAAAGGCCTTGGCCTAGGGATTATGAATTGATATTTCGTGCTTCTCGTCAGAGTACCAAGAAACGGCAATGTTTATACGGTCCCTGAACTTTTGTGCCCAAATGTCCGAGTGCCTAAATATCCGGGTACCCAAAATTCCGGGTGCCCAGATGTCCGGTGCCCAAATGTCCGAACCTTTAGTCGGACAAGGCGTTTTTCACGGCCACTGGAGTATTAAAAAAACTTTTGTGCCAACTGAGGTTCTCTCTTCTGTGAATGGGCGGCGGCAGGAGGCTCATGAGTCAATCAGCTCCATCTGTTCACCTCTACTATTGGTGACGTCATGCCTCACGATCTTCGCCAACAGCCACAGGTGGAAGTTTACATGTTGATCGCTTAGACTTCTTTTTTTTTTTTAATTGGAGGTTTAAATGATTTATTGGACCTGGTGGTACAGACATGACAAACAGGCAGACATGAACAGGATACAGATATTTCACAGCAACAAGTAAAAATCATACATGGTTTACAGAATGCCAAATGATCAATTTACACAGACATAGTCAGTGTTGATAATGTAACACATTGTGAACAAGTACACAGATAACCAGTGTTGGATAAGCAACACATTGAGAGACAGTGCCGAAAGACAAACATAGACATCCATGCCTCAACGGGATTCGAACCCGGACCCATCTCTGACGAATGATCAGAAGCCATCGCTTAAACCACTGGGTCACCGAGACATTTTGGTGTCTCAGCTCTGACGCTAAAGATGTACAGTGTCCGCGGGACGACCGCCGTGAATTGGTATTCAATCTCCCCAGTTAAATCGATTTCCCTTCGACCTAATATTAAAGTGTAGATAAGCGTGTTCTACGAAAATAATTCAGAAAAAGAAATAAAAGTGACGGAACTTTTTCATTAGCCTACTTCAAGAAAGAGAAAAAGTGGTTGCCAGCTGGAAAAACTTCGTCGCCATTGGCGATCAGGTGACCGCTTTTTTGTATCCATGCTTTTTTTATCCATACGCTCTTTGCACACACACTCCAAAAAAGAACAAAAGTAAAAAAAAAAAAAACGAAGCACCCCGAGAAAGTCGTTTAATTCTGATGAAACTCCGCAGGCAAGTACCGCTGGAACGAATATGCAAATGATTAAACAACAACGTCCAATGACTAAATAGTGTCCCGCCACAACGCATGGGAACCGCGCATCAAGAATGGTACATCAAGAACAATGCTCTCGTTGTGACAGCGAATTGCGGTTGCGTTAACCACCACGGAATATGAGGTTGCCTCGACGTCGAATCCACGCACACTACGAGCAGCTGAGCGAGTTTGAGACAGGACGTATAATTGGGTTGAGAGAGGCCTGTTGGTCAAGTCGCCGAATTGCCAGACATTTGGTTCAGCAATTCGACGATGTTGGCGCCAATGGGTCGGGAAGAGCACAACCCAGCGACACTCGGGCAGTGGACGGCCGAGAGCACCGACAAAACGCAAGGATCGAGCAATTGTAGGAGCCGCACGAACAAACCCGAATTCGTCGCTCTCAACCATCCGTCGCCATGTTGCGTCGTCTATAGGTATTCGTCGCTCTCAACCATCCGTCGCCATGTTGCGTCGTCTATAGGTATTCGTCGCTCTCAACCATCCGTCGCCATGTTGCGTCGTCTATAGGTATTCGTCGCTCTCAACCATCCGTGGCCATGTTGCGTCGTCTATAGGTATTCGTCGCTCTCAACCATCCGTCGCCATGTTGCGTCGTCTGTAGGTATTCGTCGCTCTCAACCATCCGTCGCCATGTTGCGTCGTCTATAGGTATTCGTCGCTCTCTATACCTCAGGACTGTATCCGTGAACTCAGTGATGTAGTGGTGCCAGAACGCACCGGAACGGCGTTTCGGTACTTTTTTTTCTAGCTAAATAGCAAGCGTTCCGGTAAATCCTGTACAGTAAAATTTGTTTTGTTTTTTCCATTTTTTAATGCGAATGTCCTATAATTATTTTCAAATATAAAGAAATGCAGCAGAAAAAGTGCACAATTAGTGGAATTAATGTCTCATGTTTGTTTAAGATAGAGTTAATCTTAAATCCATTCTCACTTGACAGTCCCTTAAAACTATTTTTCCTACTGTTGTTAAGAGTGTGGAGGGAAGTTGCAGTGGAAAAATTATTGTAATTGGGAATTTAATTAATCTAGTTATTATTAAGGTCTTGTTGTGAAAATCAGTGAATTTAGCCCAGTTACAAATGTCTCTTAAATACGCTGGACTAATTTTAAGACAGCCAACATCCCCCAATGCACAATCACGTGACTATGCTATTTTATCAGTATTTCCCAAAATATCTTCAGAACTGAGATTTGAAGCAATGCAAGATTTTCAGCGTTGCTATCTCCACGAAATGTTGTTCAAAACGACATCTTACTCGATAATTTTTACTCAAATTTGTTTTGCGCTGTACCCAAACTGCCCCTATCGAAATTTCTTTAGAACTAAGACTCCCAGTGATAAATGACTTTAACCATTGCACTCTAAATTAGTTTCCGCTTCCAACGAAATCTTTCTCAATAACATGTGGCTGATATTAGCTTTTGCACCCCAAAATGGCCCAATTTGGGCTCCAACATTTCAGTGTTTTCTTACCAAAATGGTGAAATCTTGTTCCTTGAATGCTAAAACGTGTAAATCCGGAAGTCTGATAACGATCGACCACTATACCATCTTATACAGTAAATATTAGAAAGTAAAAAGAGGAGAGGGGAAAGCTGGAGGAGGGATATTGAAAACGTAAAGGCACAGAGCGTTCCTGTACTTTTTTCAGTTAGCACTACACCACTGCGTGAACTGAATGTGCTTATGCTACGCCGGGTAACCGCTTCTATCCGAGCCAGATGAGGCGATACGACGTACTGACTGGTTCCACTAGTGCAGCTGTTTTTTCCGGATAAATGGCCCAACTGTTCTGGAATTGCAATAATTTCGTTTCCTATACATGTACATTGCATATACCAATTTTCATTTCAATTGGATGATTCCTTTTGGGTGCTTAGTATTTTTCGGCAAAGAGTTTGTGTATGTATACACTGGTGTTCAAAATTAAGAGAATTTGCACATTTTGTCGATTTTCACAAAAAGTACGTACCAAAGGTACAAATTATGCCGCCGAATAAAAATGCAAATTTTCAGTGTCGAATACGCAAGCGTACACGTGCGTGTGGGTGGAGCTGTGACGGCGGAGGGCATGAAAAGCACACGTGGTTTTTTCCGCGATTAGTTCGCTCGTTTTCCTCTGCGATATTCGTTGTGTTTCTTGCAGGAGTTGGTTCAATTTCATAAGCAATCAGGTAAAATGAGTTGCAACGAACGTATTGATGACGGAATGAGGTGGAGAATCGTCGGCAGATTGGAGGCAGGGCAACCGCAAGTGCAGGTTGCTACAGAGCTCAATATAACGCCCAGTGTCGTCTTCAATTTGTGGAAACAGTTTAAGGACACCGGATCCATATCGATAAGGCCTGGGCAAGGTCGTCCAAGAGCCACGACGGCCAATGAAGATCGTTATTTGGCACTTTCAGCAAGGCACCACAGGACTGCTACAGCTGCACAGCTACCTCGTGAGCTGCATGCCGCCACTTGAACCGAGTTTCAAGGGTTACTGTTTCCCGAAGGCTTCATGAGAGAGGACTTTTTGCCAGAAGGCCAGATGTTTGCGTCCCGCTCATTTCAGCACACAAGAGAGCACGTTTAGCATGGTGCAGACATCAGCCTTGGACCAGACTTCAGTGGGGTAACGTTTTCTTCACAGACGAGTCGCGATTCAGCCTGGACACTGATTCTCGACGTACCTTCATCTGGAGAGAACCTGGGACCCGATAGCTTTCCTCCAACATCCGAGAAAAGGACCGCTATGGCAGCGGAGGTGCCATGTTCTGGGCAGGCATCACGTTGGACGACCGCACACCTCCCAATACGTTTGACACAGGATCCCTGACTGCTAAGAGGTATAGGAATGAGATCTTACAGCCCTATGTTCGACTTTTCAGGGGTGCAGTTGGCCCTCGGTTCCTTTTTATGAACGACAACGCTCGTTCACATAGGGCTCACCAGGTCCACGATTATCTTGAAAGTGAGGATATTCGCCTGATGGATTGGCCAGACAGATCGCCAGACCTAAATCCTATCGAACATGTCTGGGACGCTCTTGGGAGGGCAATTGCAGCTCGCCATCCACCTCCGATAACCATCCCGGAGCTGAAAACTGCGTTGCTGCAGGAGTGGTACCGACTGCCACAGGGACTCATCAACTGCCTCGTTTCCAGTATGACGTCGCGCTGTGAGAGCTGTATGTCTGTGAGAGGGAACCAAACCCCATATTAGAGTCATTTTATGTCCGATCTTGCAACGTGGATTTTGGACATTCCTGCGCTGATGAGCCTTACTGACGATCATGAGTGCGTACCATTAATGTTGTATGGTATAATTTTTTTTCTTACATAACTGTGTATCTATACCAAATTTCATTAAAATGTGTCCATTAGTTTTTTCAGAAATTCGACAAAATGTGCAAATTCTCTTAATTTTGAACATCAGTGTATATATACAGGTTATTATAAATGAAATAGACAGTTTCAACATTTTATAAAACCAAAACTATTTAAGATATTGACATTCACTCTGCACTGTTTTGTAGAGAAACTTTTGAAGTTTGTTACAGCAACTTATAGATGTTCAATGTGTACACACTTAGTCACACGGCATACGTATATCAACGCGGGAATCCAATTCTTGCGAAATACGCGTTAACATATATACGTTGTTTCAGACCAGCTAAATTAACAGGAAGGGGAGGGACCTTGTCTTTGACATAGCCCCATGAAAAAAGTCACAGGGTGTTACATCTGGACTTCGTAGTGGCCAACATGTGAGTAACATGTCGCATGTTGCGCGGCCAATCCAGCGCTGTGAAATATTTTCATCGAGGTAATTTCTAACTTCCCGATGCTAGTGGGGTGGTGCTTCATCCTGTTGGAAAATGAAGCTGTCCCTGTCTTCGTGCAGTTGAGGCATCAGCCAAATAATTAGTATATCGAGATAAGAACTTCCCGTTACAATGTTTTCTTGGGAAAAGAAGGGTCATACACTTTTTTTACGGGATATAGCATAGGACACATTAACCTTTGGGAAATGCCGCACACACTGCATTGCTATTTTAAAATTTTCAGTACCCCATATGCGAATGTTATGTTTGTTAACTTTCCCACTTACAGTAAATGGAATGTCGTTTCGTCGCTGAAAATTAGACGCTCCCTAAAACTATCTTCTTCAAAACGCTCTTGCGTTACCGTACAGAAATTGAAATGTGCAGGTCGGTCATTGTCACCTAAGACTTTGCAATAACTGCAGTTTGTCGGGAATCATATTCAGCCTCAGCCGCTTCCTCAAAAATTTCTAAACAGTCGGTCCTGGAATTTGTAACTCCCGACCCGCCATCGTTGTGGATTTCTGTGAGTTGCGTTGAAAAATGGTACGAACACGTTCAACTTATTCATCAGATGCACGTGGTCATCTTGGACTTTTACCTTTGCACAAACATCCTGTTGTTACAAATTTCTTGTGCCAGTCGTAGGTGGATTGATTGTTTGTTCGGCAGTGGTTTCTTGAAACGTGTTCTAAAACTCCGTTGCACAACAGTAACAGAAGTCGTTTTGCCTTTTCGACAGCATTTGCGGCCATCTTTCCTGACTGGCCACGTGACGGTGAAAACTTACAATATTTTAGTGACGCCATCTATATAATAAAATCATTACTATTGATGATGAACTGTGCATCGAGAGTGTCAATATCTTACATAGTTTTGGTTTTATAAAACGTTGAAACTGTCTGTTTTATTTGTTTACATTGTAAGACATTTCCTGTCCTTTTCTTTCTTTTTCATTATCTAATCTGCTTTAAAAAATGCCAAGATATCAAATCAAAAGAAAGTTTAGTGCTTAAACATCAATATAAAGTTCACATCTAAGATCAACATAAGATTTACTTTTAGTGTGTTGCCACATTCTTTACTTTTGCGTAAACTTTAAACTCTTGACTGGTTTTTCGAGAAACATACTTTCGGTTCTTTTTTGACATATAACGGACGATTTTTTCACTTTGCTTTTAATGTTTGACAGATATGAGAAAGTTTGTTCACGAAACAAAAAAGCGAACGACCGTAAGGCGCAGCACACACCACGCGTGAAATCACTGGCGAAGATAAATCAGTTTGAGTATCGCTATTGCTGAGATCCAGTACGGGACCCAGAGCAGTGCCGAACGTGTGACGCACGATTCTGTGGAGCCCACTTGTTCAGTGATTTAAGAAAATCCCTGACACACTTTCTCCTTTCTGGAATGAAAAATAATCCTATGGTTATATTGCAAATATTGCATGCTAAAGGTTTAAAGGATATTTAACGGAATTTCTACATTGCTTTAAGAACTGCATTGACTCTTCCGGAAACAGTTTCTTTGTCCGAGCGAAGCTTTCCAAATTTCAATTGCTAAAAAACTATCTTCCATCTACGGTGAGCCAAGAGAGACTTTAGGGGTTAGCTGTTTCGTCCATCGAATATGAAATTGCCAATTCTTTGGGTATTGAAATTTCTGAAGACTTTTCAAGGAAAAAAAATTGAAGGCAAGTGCGTTGCTGAATCTTGTCGATTTTCCAGTTAACTATAAAACCTCGGTAAGATTTCTGCCATTTTTACGTTTTCGAGATTTCATTGAATAAATATTCTTAGTAAGACTTAATTTTGATATGTCCACAGCTGAAGCCGTAAAGCGCTCTCTGAAACCATCATCAAAGTAGCATAAAATAAAGAGTAATTAAGAATAAAGTCAACAATAAAGAGTAATTCTTAATTCATAAAATGAATCAGATCGCCTCGGTGAACACACGTTCAGGCATCAGTTGACTGAATGCTAAACGGCATTTTACCTAGGCGAAATAAAGAAGGAGGTAGGTGGAAGGAAAAGGGCTGAAATAAACAAGGAGGCAGGTGTAGGGAGAAGGGCTGAAATATACAAAGAGGTAGGTGGAGGAAGAAGGGCAGAAATATACAAGGAGGTAGGTGAAGGGAGAAGGGCTGAAATATACAAAGAGGTAGGTGGAGGAAGAAGGGCAGAAATATACAAGGAGGTAGGTGAAGGGAGAAGGGCTGAAATATACAAGGAGGTAGGTAAAGCGAGAAGGGCTGAAATATACAAGGAGGTATGTGGAGGAAGAAGGGCTGAAAACATTGCTCACAGACTCTCAAGCAGCTCTGAATTCAGTACTACTGAGATCCATGAAACAGCACTGCCTAGTGCCTACTCATGACTGATTTTTCTGACCGATAAAGAAAATGAAACTTCACAACCAATAGTCCGGCAGGAGAGAGATCGAGAAAAGATAGATTAGGAACTCGGAGAAAGAGAGATTTCTGGGTAGTAATCGGCTGCAAATGAAGAATGTTTGCCGCACAGCTCCTTTTCTCTTGGCGGCACAGAATTCGCTTTTGTGTTACCACCGATACGACGATCTGTACTAATACGAAACGACCACGGACGGACGCAACCAACTAAATATAACCTTAAACATGAACTGAGCAAAACGGAGCAACGAGACAGTCAGTAGCACACGGAGAGAACTGCAATACTGCCAGCTGTCGGAAGAAAAAAATACCTTGATATTTTGTGAGATTTTTTGAATTTTGAGGGGTATTTCAAAATTTTTATTTGTGTATCAGACGATTTATTTATGAACCACGGTTGGGAAGCATTTCTCTACGGTTTGGTGCCAGAGCCACACTGAGACGTCATTCATCTTCTATTATAGCAGTGCAAATTTCGTTTCGTATCTCGGAAAACAAGTATTCGATTTCAGTTAATAACACATTAGTAAAAGAGCTTGAGCTAAAAAACGGGATTTTGTGATAAAAGCTTGAAACTTTGCATGTTGAAGAGCATGCATAGCCATAAGTTTTTAGATATAAAGGCATTCTGAAATCACTTCAGAATTCAAAATGGCGTCTAAAGTCAATTTTGAACTCTCTTTGTGAAAATTAAACGTCCTTTTGCTAATTTTCAGGTTTAAAAAGGAAAAAAAAACAGATTTTTTTTTTTAAAAATAAATAAGAAACCATTTTTTCAAAAAGTACCAGGGAAACCGCTGCTTTCACACTTCTTTCAATTGTCATTTTTAGTTATTTTCACACTTTTAGCACTCAAAAAAACATAAATCGACTATTGACACTACTGAGATATGATGTATGGATGATGGACATTTTTATAAAAATGACTGCAGAACCAGATTTTATTGTGGATATCATAAAGCACAGCAGTAGCTTCTCAATCCTGGTCAGGGTGTCGTAATTGCTATAGACCTGCCGTTGTATGCACTTGCTAAGACCGTTCGCTGTACGTGGCACAACAAGTACGATGAAGATAAAATTTTCACAATGTTTGAGTCATTATATGTACATTGAAATAGACATTCTATAAAGAAGATACCTAAGCAAAAAAATACAGATATAATTTTGACTCACACCTAGTACAACATAGAAAAGGTTATGTATCTACCTGTGTGAGTAAAAGGAGAAAAGATAAAAAAATAAAATAAAACTACTGAATGTAGAAGGTGTCGAGAATACTGAGCCTTGGCTTTATCAAGGACCAGCAAAAACTCTGCATTTTCTCACTTCCACAAAGACCTAGTTGGAAATGGGTTTCTGCAAGGCCATAGATGCAAGTAACATTCCCACCTAAAATAGTTTAAAATATATATATATGTCATGTCCTCCGTAGAGTTGCATGACCTAGCACTAGTTAACAATTTCGCTTGCATCCATTAACCTTACTGGCCTGACCCATGCTCTTCATCTGTTACTATTAAACAGAGAGAAGAAGATTAAAGAGAACTCAAGCTGTGAGAGTGACATAATAATTAGAAATGATTTTCAGCCATAACGAAACGCCAAGTTCGTTTGAGAGAGAATTTAAACCTGAAAATCAATGCAAAAGAAATCCAAATTTTTACATTGCAATTAAAAAAGGAAATATTAATTTTTAACGAACAGATTTTTGAAAGAAAACTTGAGTCTAAAACCCCCTACTCTACAACTTATGACAGCACGAAAACGAGAATAAGTTAAAGATAATAATTAACTAAAGAAAACTTTGTGAAAGTTATATACCTTAAACAGTTAGTTGCAATAAGTACAAAGTATTTCAGCAGTGCTTTAAGTGCATAATTAATTAGTTATTAAGAACTTAACTACTTTGAAAAAACAGCGCATAGAAAAGGAACAAGCTTAGCCATCTTCTGTTCCTAGGTACCCCAAAAGACGCTCAAAGTTACAAAGAAAAGAAAGAGTTAAAACCCGCAAAAATGTTAACAGACAAACCAATGCCTAAAAGCTGAAAAGCTAAAAAACAACAGAGAAAAAGTACATGAAGTACAAACATTGAACTTATAAAACCTAGAACCCAAAAACAAGGAAGAGAGCTTACCTCTTGTGTGACAAAAACTTTTCTCCTCACAAGAGAAGAACATGGCTGACCTCTTCCGCCACTCCCTAGTTGCTGGGGGGCAGTGAGGGTGGGGCTGATGGCCTCCTCATACAGCAAGAAACCAACGCGCGGATATTTTAACCAGAGAAAAAAATATATATAAACTTAAGACTGTGGACATCCTTATATTTCTTGGATGATGCTTAGATGGAAGTGGGAGGACTCAAATGTTGACTAGTGCTACAGTTGCACAGCATGGGACAGCGGAATAATTCATAAAGATGTCAAACATTGCCAAAACAATATTGGCACATCAAATAACTGCAGTTTCACTTTATCAAATCACAGTATATGATCAAAAGCATCCGGACACCGCTTTTGAGCAGCGGATTTGGATATACTTCACAGCCATTGCCTATACAGGTAAAAAAAGAAAAAACCCTCTCGTGGCTTGACAAAACATCTTCTTTCTTTCTTTCTTTGATTAGAGGTTTAACGACCACTGTGAGCAACTCAATGGGCTATAAGCAGTCGCCCGTCCCTAATTTAGGGTAACTGATTCCAGGGAAGGGAGAGAGCCAGTGCCGTAAGACAAACACAACATCCATGCCTGACCGGGATTCGAACCCGGACCCCTTACGGACGAATGATCAGAGGTCAGCGCCTTAGACCACTGCGCCACCGGGGCGGCCGACAAAACATCATAGACAAGTATGAACAGCAGAATGGGTTGTACGGCAGATCTGTGTGGCTTCCAACTTGGCATGGTGATGGGGTGCCATCATAGCAAGAAGCCAGTTCGACAAATTTCAGCCCTGCTGCAGCTGCCTCAATTGGGGCCTGGTAGGCCAAATAAAATGACCGAGCGGAACCGCAAAATTTTGCAGTTGGCAGTGCTAAAAATCCCGAATCCTCGGTTGAAACACTCGCCACAGAGTTCCAAACTACCTCTGGAAGCAACGCCAGCACCATAACAGTTCGTCGAGAGCTGAGGAGAATGGGATTCCATGGCAGGGCAGCACATAAACCTACATCAGCAAGATCAACGCCAAGGGTCGGTTATAGTGGTGTAAAGTTTGACGCCACTGGACTCTGGAGCAGTGGACACGCGTTCTCTGGAATGATGAATCACGTTTCACCATCTGGCAATCCGGCGGACGAGTCTGGACTGGGTATGGAGGATTCTGCCCGACTGTCTTCTACCAACTGTGAAGTTTGGTGGAGCATTGGGGTCGTCATGCATTGGGGTTGTTTTTCATGGTTTGGACTGGGACTTCTAGTCGCAGTGCCCGAGAATCTTAACGTTGTGGATGGACGCCTTCTCATATGCTGCTTTCCTGCTGCAATATGTATGGCCTTCATGGGACAAGTGAGAGGTGTATACAAGAAGGATCATTAGCCTCATGGTAGCAATTATGCTGTATGGACTTGTGATGCTGTGAACTACTGACATATCACCCTATTTACTAGAGCCTTCTTTCCTCTTAGCGATTATTATGTATCCCAAACGTCCTGCAAGGAATTTTACTGCTCATTGAGCGGTAAATAAATTAAAAAAAGTCGTTTCTAACTCTCTAAATTTAGAAGCAAAGTTAAATGTTAGGCCGTACTGATCCTGGTGAAGGACTATTTGACCTTGGAAGTGCATTTAAACTGGGTGAGTCAACAATACGAAATCTAAGAAAGAATGCCGACAAAATTCATACTGCTGTTGTTCATTCTACGCCGCTGTCTGCGAAGATAACAACGAAGATTAGAAACCCACTAATGGAGTAGACAGAAAAAGTGTTATCGCTTTAAAATGAACACGAAACGAAGGTCAAGTTTCAGTAACCTAGCGGTTAGGTTCAAATCTCTAAAAAATTATAAGCATTTCTCACAAGGAGAAAGTGTTTCTGTACCTAAGCCATTTCTAGAAAGTAAAGGAGGGTGCCGGAGAAACTACAAGTGCTGATCACGAAGCTGTTGCCAAGTTTCCTGCAAAAATAAAAGAAGTAATCGAAAGAAATAGCTATCACACCAAGCAAGTGTTGAGTGCGAATGAAACTGGCTTACTTTGGAAGTGGATTGGACACATAGAACTTATATCAGCTACAAAGAGGAAGTCGGTGCTGGATATAAAGCAGCTAAAGATAGGTTGATGCAGCGGCTATGCTCCACTGCAACAAATGACTTTAAAATGAAGCATTTACTAAATATATATATATATATATATATATATATATATATATATATGGATAGACAGTGAGACAAGGTGACACAATATCTCCCAAATTCTTCAATGCCACGTTGCAAAGTGTCTTTCAATCATTGAACTATGAAAACGAGAGGATAAAGATTAATGGAGATTATTTATTACTTAACTCACCTTCTTTTTACTGATAAAATAATCATTTTTGAAACAAACCCTTCAGAACTGCAAAGTATGATCCAGGAACTTTCGGACAAGAGTAAAGAATTGGAATTAAAAATGAACTTTCAGAAGATAAAACTGATGTACAATGCTTTTTCAACAAATGAAGATTTTGCGATTGATAGGGAAAAACTTGAAGTAACCGATACCTAAATTTACCTTGGACAGCAGATATCAAGCAAGGGTCACACTGAAATAGGAAATATTTTCGCATGGAATGGTATATGTACAAAATATGCTGTCTATACATGCGATAAAAGCAAACCACGTCTTCAATAAGCAAATTAAAATCAATTTATTTATAAATTAAAAGCGGTTAAAAGCAGACTAGCGCTTTCGGGGATCTCCCGTCCCCATCTACTGGTCAATGCGCCACGGGATCCAACAGAGTCAACCCTTATATACTTGATAACACGACCCATCACGCACCACGTCACCAACAGACCATGATGTCACAGTATAAGCACAAATTGTAAAATTTCAATTCCAAAATCAATATAACATAAATATAAGACAACAAAATATTTACAAAAATGTACTATTCCGATGTTTTAAAATTCCTCATGTGTCAAAGTTTCATTTGGAGCAACCATTTTTCTCCAAGGTCTTGGTACAAATGTGGGGAGATCCAAATTACAACAGTTGTCTCTGCATGCAATAATAAAAACCTTGGAGAAAAATGGTTGCTCCACAAGAAACTTTGACACATGAGGAATTTTAAAACATCGGAATAGTACATTTTTGTAAATATTTTGTAGTCTTATATTTAGCCACCCCGGTGGCGCAGTGGTCTAAGCGATGGCCTCTGATCATTCGTCCGTAAGGGGTCCGGGTTCGAATCCCGGTGAGGCATGGATGTTGTGTTTGTCTTACGGCACTGGCTCTCTCCCTTCCCTGGAACCAGTGACCCTAAATTAGGGACGGGCGACTGCTTATAGCCCATTGAGTTGCTCACGGTGGTCGTTAAACCTCCAATCAAAAAAAAAAAAAGTCTTATATTTATGTTATATTGATTTTGGAATTGAAATTTTACAATGTGTGCTTATACTGTGACATCATGGTCTGTTGGTGACGTGGTGCATGATGGGTCGTGTTATCAAGTATATAAGGGTTGACTCTGTTGAATCCCGTGGCGCATTGACCAGTAGATGGGGACGGGAGATCCCCGAAAGCGCTAGTCTGCTTTTAACCGCTTTTAATTTATAAATAAATTGATTTTAATTTGCTTATTGAAGACGTGGTTTGCTTTTATCGCATGTATAGACAGCATATTTTGTACATATAAGGGTCACACTGATGACGAACTTAATCAGCGTGTAAAACTTGGCTGGAAAGCTTTTGGAAAAAACAGTACAATTTTCAAGAGGAATAGGCCATTATGTCTTAAAAGAAAAGAGTTTAACCAATGCATCCCTCCAGTTCTTACATATCGAGCAGAGACATGGACCTTAATTAAAAAAGACGTACAAAGGCTGAAGACAACTGAAAGAAGCATAGAGAGATGCGTCCTCAGTGTAACCAGAAAAGATAAGAAGACGAACTCGTGGATAAGGAAAGTGATAAGAACGGAAGACATCATGATCAGAGTAAAATCCCTGATATGGCAGTGGGCTAGACATGTTGCCAGAAGAACGGACCACCGATGGGCAACCAAAATTTTTGATTGGATTCCAAGAGACAGAAAAAAGACCCAGAACAAGACCCCATGGGAGGTGAATGGATGAAATTCGAAAGCATGACAGAGTAACATGGAGGGGAAAGGCTCAAGATAGACAGTTGTGGGAGAAACTTGGGAAGACCTTCATCCATCAGTGGATTGATAATGGCTGACAATGATTATACATATATGTATAAACAAAAATGCTGATGTTAAAAAGAAGGAAGATGAGGATAAATAAAGTAGATGTAACTTCCAAAGTGGAATATATACAGCCATGCAAGACAGTACAGAAAAGTATCACTAAAGACATAAGGAAATTCAATTGTGAACTAATGAGAAAAGCAATTGAAAACAACCAAAGCCTGAAGAGAGCAAAGGGCATCTCAGTAAGTGAGGAAAACAGATTATGGCATTCAGAAAAGAAGATGGTACTGTAACAAGAAATACAGACAAAATTTCGACAAGGGTGAAAGATTTATACTCAAAATATATGGAAGGAGCGATAATCTACTCTAGGCATCACGAAAGTTAACAGTGCCAAAGCCCCTCTAGTCTTCCCGGCAGATGTTACACATGCAATTAAAAACATGAAACGGGGAAGAGATCCAGGATAAGATGGAATTAGTGTGGACATTATACAAGAAGCAAAAGGAGAAATTGAAGCTAGATTCGCCCACGTTTTCACTAGATGTCTCAATGAAGAGAAGATTCCTGAGGATTGAAACAATGCTACAATGATCCTGCTACATAAAAAGAGGTGACATTGAGGATCTCAGGAATGGCCTATCAGCCTCCTATCAGTGGTTTATAAAATCTTCACTAAAGTTCTTTCACATCGCTTGAAGATAACGCTGGACATGGCTCAACCGAGAGAACAATCTGGGTTCAGGAGTGGCTACAGCACTGTAGATCATGTCCATGTACTGAGAGAATTAATTGAAAGCACAAGGTAATATGAACTCCCATTATGCATGGCTTTTATTGATTATGAAAAGGCTTTCGATTCCGTACCATCAGCAGTTATATTGCAGGCTTTGAAATCCTGCAATATTGAAGACGCATACATTAGCATTATTAATAACATCTGTAAAAATGCAAGTGCTAAGGTTCGGCTATTCCAGGATTTAGCAACAATTAAAATTGGAAAGGGAATGAGACAAGGTGACACCATGTCTCCCAAGCTCTTTAATGCCACATTGTAAAACGTCTTTCAGCCAATGAACTGGGATAACAAAGGGATAAAGATTAATGGAGATTACTTAACTCACTTTGGTTTTGTGCCTGACGAACTGTCAAAACTGTGGAGAGTGATAAAGATTAATAGAAATTACTTAACACACCTATGTTTTGTGGATAAAGATTAATGGAGATTGCCTAACTCACTTTCGTTTTGAGGATGACGAACCCATCATAACTGCAGAGTATGATCTATGAACTTGCTGACAAGAGTAAAGAAGTGGAATTAAAAATGAACTATAAGAAGACAAAACTGATATACAATGCTTTTACAAGAAATTTAGATTTCTGATTGATGGGGAAAAGCTGCAGATAACCGATACTTACATTTACCTTGGACAGCAGATATCAAGCGATTGTCAGATTGATGAAGAAATTAATCGGTATATAAAACTTGGATGGAGAGCTTTTGGAAGTAACAGTCAATCTTTAAGAGCAATCTGCCATTATGTCTTAAAAGAAAAGTGTTTAATCAATGCATCCTTCCAGATTTTACGTATGGAGCAGAAACGTGGACCTTAATGCCCTCTCCCATATGGTCTTTTCCTGTCCCTTGGAATCTAGTTTAAAACCAAGCATACATCTCTCCGTGCTTCTTCTTTTTTTTTTTTTTTTTTGCTTTTGATTGTAGGTTTAACGACCACCGTGAGCAACTCAATGGGCTACAAGCAGTCACCCGTCCCTAATATCGGGCCACTGGCTCCAGGGAAGGGAGAGACCCAGTGCCATAAGACAAACACAACATCCATGCCTCACGGGATTCGAACCCGGACCTCTTTCGGACGAATGAACAGAAGCCATCGCTTAGACCACGGATCTCCGTGCTTCTTTCACTTGTCTGCAGCTTTTGTATGAATTTTTTAGTTGTGGGTCCATGTCTGTGCTCCATATGTGAGAACTGAAAAAACTGATTAAACCCTTTCCTTTGATAACGAGGAACAGTACACCAATTAAGTAGTAAATAGTAACACTATACTAGTGATCCGATTTATTGACGCAGGAAATAGACATAAGCGTTCCCAAGCTTCCGCACGTCAATCAGATGGCTTTTTCAAGGAAGTTAGACAGAAACTGCAAACTGAAAAATAGAACGCATTAACAATTTGAACGCGGGAACTTGACTTGACAATAAATAGATACGACGTTATATTCATTTAACGATACGAGGCATCACGTTGGTTGCACGCGCGGTATCCTGGAAGGGAGAAGGCATTACTTGAAGAATTGGTTCCAAATTCGTGGTAACTCGAGTGAGACGCAATCATTGCAAGTATCGCTGTTGGTAATGATCTCCAAGGTTTCCCGAATGGTTGTACATTTAGGGGTAGAGTAGGTAGCTAATTTCTTTATATCATCCCACATAGGAGTAGCGTTCTTGAATTTGACTTCTCTGGATAGCGCCGTGTCTACTTTACCGTATTTTGTGTTCCTTTTATGTTCGTTGACTCTGATTCCAAACGAACGCTTGGTCATTTCAATGTAGTAACGTTTAGAACCGTCCGGATACTGTAGGGGAATCGCATAAACACCTGCTTCTCAGGAGATGGTGGTTTTTCACTATTTTTCTTTAGCATTGTATATAAAGATAGGAAAATAGGTGGTTTTTCACTATTTCTCTTTAGCATTGTATATAAAGATGCAGGAGACCTTATGCCGACGCCGTAGTTCATCATCTTTGGGCGTTTTTGAGTTTTGTAAGACACATTTGGTATGTAGGGAATTGAGCCTAAATAACGTAGCTGCGGCACATGAAGATTAGAATGTTTGACCCTGGCTTTTTGGATAAAGTTACGTATCTGATTCAATGAATATCCTGCATCAGTAGCTAACTTGATGACACTTTCAATTCCGTGTTGTCCAGAATGGGTATCGGAGGAAACGGTGAAGGCTCTTCGAATTCGAGAACGGAACATAGCTGTTTTGTATCCTGAGTGACAGAAAGAGCTGCGGAGCATCAGATTGGGGACGGACGTGGGTGTATAGTTGACATGTGTACGGAGGCGGTTGTCAGGCGATTTTCTCAATAATACTTCCAGATAAGGTAAAGCGTTGTTGTGTTCTAGCTCCATCGTGAAATTGATCGTAGGATGCATATCATTGATTTTATCAAGGAAAATTGGAGGAGTCTTTTCGTGAGGCCATACAAAAAATACATCGTCTGCATAACGCAGCCAAGTGGTAGGCCGTGGGGTTATGCTGGAGAATATATTCTGCTCAATTGGGCGAAGTATTGCTTCTGCAAGGACTGGTGAAAGTGAGGATCCCATCGGAACGCCATTATTCTGTTTATATACTTGTCCTTGGCAACTGTAGAAGCTAGTATTAGTGACCAAGTCTATTAATTTGAAGATGCTGATGCATGACTCCTGCGTATAAAATGCAGAATTTGATATGGCCTTCTTTAATGTTCTGATGGCTTCCGGAACAGGGATTGAAGGGTAAAAAATTATCGTTATCGGCAACCTCGTCGAAGTTGCCGATAACTTCGTCTGGTAGGACAGTGAGTTGCTTGGCTTTTGTTATAAAATCCAGAGTGGAATTTATTACAAAATCCTATTCAGAAAGAAAACTACGCAGGAATTTGGATAGTGCTTTCTCTAAATGGTACGTTGGCGCAGACTTTCTGGATACGATGGGTATTAGTAGGTTTCCGGGCTTATGGTGTTAAATCTTCCGAAGAGCTTTGGGATCTGAGGTCCTGGTGGTAGTCTGCCGGCTTTCCTGAGATCGTCTGGAATAGCGGGTAACCGGGCCGCTCTTTGCACCTGCGCAGTACAAGAATTTAGAGGGCTCATTTGAAAGGCCATAGAACCAGAATTAGTGATAAAATCTTAAAGTTTCTTATTGTAGTCTACTGCGTCCATAATCGCTATATAGCCAGATTTGTCCCTTAGAGTTAACATTATGGACAGGGCATTTCTAATGATCGAAACTGGCCTAGGAATTATAAATTTATTAGGCATTTTAGTAGGATCGTACCAAGATCGTAATTTAGAAGAACAGAGTAGGCTTATTTCACCTTTTGATTTGTTTGGAACTCGAGATATTACGCTTTCGAATTCGGAAACGACGCTTTTCGGGTTCGATCTGGTTTAGAAGCAGAATTTTGGTCCAAGCTCCAAAACTTTTCTTTCATCTTGGGAAAGCGTCCGGCTGGAAATATTGACAAGTGGAAGGGCGAAATCTTTAGCTTTTGGAGTCTGGGAAGACCTCAAGTAATCCAGTCTTTTGTTGTATGTGGAGGATAAGGAAGATGGGATTTTTTCAACGAACATATCTACACGGAGGGTCAAAATGTTGAAAGTGATCGGGTCGCTCAGTCCGTGCAATTTCATATACAGGGTGTAGCACTTGTTCTCCAATGACATGACGTCCTTTCTTTTCAGGTTCACTATAAGTGACAGGGTCTGACGAAGAAATTGCTTTTTTTATTGTCAAACGAGGATCCTTTAACTGTTGATTTAAAGTTGAGGAACTTTGGTATTAGGCCCGATGTTTTGCAGGCGGTTAAAAAGTCGAGGTAGGAGCGTTCCTTCTCCAGTTTAAGTTGAAGAAGTCTAAAAAGTTTTAAGGTGTTCCACATTGCTCGGAGAATGGCAAATAGAAATTGATAATGAGGAACACCAATTAAGTAGTAAATAGTAACACTATACTAGTGATCAGATTTATTGGCATAAGAAATAGACACATAAGCGTTTCCAAGCTTTCGCACATCAACCGGAGGCCTTTTTCAGGGAAGTTAGACAGAAACTTGCAAACTGAAAAATAGAACGCATTAACAATTTGAACGCGGGAACTTGACTTGACAATAAATAAATACGACATTATATTCATTTAAAGATACAAGACATCACGTAGGTTGCACGCGCGGTATCCTGGTAGGGAGAAGGCGTTACTTGAAGAATTGGTTCCAAATTCGCATCAAGTTAGCCACTCATGCAGGATATTAATTGAATCAGATACGTAACTTTATCCAAAAAGCCAATGTCAAACATTCCAATCTTCATGTGCCGCAGCTACGTTATTTAGGCTCAATTCCTTACATACCAAATTGTGTCTTACAAACTCAAAAACGCCCTCTAGAAGATGAACTACGGCGTCGGCATAAGGTCTTCTGCATATATATATATACAATGCTAAAGAGAAATAGTGAAAAACCACCTATCTCCTGAGGAGCAGGTGTTTATGCGATTCCCCTACAGTAGTCGTACGGATCTGAACGACACTAGATTGGAATGACCAAGCGTTCGTTTGGAATCAGAGTCAACGAACATAAAAAAAAACGCAAAATACGGTAAAGTAGCCACGGCACTAACCAGATAAGTCAAATTCAAGTACACTACTCCTTTGTGGGATGATATAAAGAAAGTAGCTACCTACTCTACCCCTAAATGTACAGCCATTCGGGAAACTTTGGAGATCATTACCAACAGCGATACTTCCAATGATTGCGTCTCACTCGAGTTATCAGGAATTTGGAACCAATTCTTCAAGTAATGCCTTCTCCCTTCCAGGATACCGCGCGTGCGACCAACGTGATGCCTCGTATCTTTAAATGAATATAACGTCGTGTCTATTTATTGTCCAAGTCAAGTTCCCGCGTTCAAATTGTTAATGCGTGCTATTTTTCAGTTTGCAGTCTCTGTCTAAGTTCCTTGAAAAAGCCATCTTGTTGATGTGCGAAAGCTTGGAAACACTTATGTGTCTATTTCCTACGCCAATAAATCGGATCACTAGTAGAGTGTTACTATTTACTAAACACTTTTCTTTTAAGACGCAATGGCATATTGCTGTAAAAAATTGTACTGTTTCTCTCAAAAGCTCTCCAACCAAGTTTTGTGGTATCGGTTACCTCAAGCTTTTCCCAACCAAATATAGGTATCGGTTACCTCAAGCTTTTCACTATCAATCGCAAAATCTTCATTTCTTGAAAAAGCATTGCACATCAGTTTTGTCTTCTGAAAGCTCATTTTTTACCCAACTTGTTTACACTTGTCAGCAAGTTCCTGGATCATACTCTGCATCTCTAAAGGAGAAGTTACAAAAATGACGACTTCATCAGCAAAACGGTGGTAAGTTAAGTAATCTTAACTCACCTTCGGATGCAAATACTTTATATATCATCATCATCATCATCATTGTCAACCATTATCAATCCACTGCTGGACGAAGGTCTCCCCAAGTTTCCTCCACAACGGTCTGTCTTGTGCCAGTCTCCTCCATGTCACTCCCACATACTTTCGAATTTCATCCACCCATCTCCCATGTGGTTTTCTTCTGGGTCTTTTCCTGTCCCTTGGAATCCAATCTAAAATTTCGGCTGTCCATCGATGGTCTGTACTTCTGGCAGTATGCCCAGCCCATTGCCATTTCAATGATTTAACTCTGATCATGATGTCTTCCACTCTTGTCATTTTTCGGATCCACGAGTTCCTCTTCTTATCTCTCCTGGTTACACCAAGCATGCACCTCTCCATGCTGCTTTGAGTTGTCTGCAGCCTTTGTATGTCTCTTTTAGTTAAGGTCCACGTCTCTGCACCATACGTAAGCACTGGAAGGATGCATTGATCAAACACTTTTCTATTAAGACATAATGGCATATTGCTCTTGAAAATTATGCTGTTTCTTCCAAAAGCTCTCCAGGCAAGTTTTGTACGGCGATTAATTTGTTCATCAATGTGACCCTCGCTTGATATCTGCTGTCCAAGATAAACGTACGTGTCTGTTATCTCCAGCTTTTCTCCATCAATCGATAAATCTTTGTTTCTTGTAAAAGCATTGAACATCACTTTTGTCTTCTGAAAGTTGATTTTTAATCCCACATCTTTACTTTTGTCACCAAGTTCCTGGATCATACTCTGTAGGTCTGATGGGATAGTTGCAAAATTGACTATGTCATCAGCAAAACGAAGGTGGGTTGGATAATCTCCATTAATCTTTATCCCTTTCTTTTTCCAGTTCAGTGATGGAAAGACATTTTCCAATGTGGCGTTAAAGAGCTTCGGAGATATGGTGTCACCTTGTCTCACTCCCTTTCCAATTTTTTTGTGTGTTGTATTTTCAAACAGCCGAATCTTTGCATTTGCATTTTCATAGATGTTATTAACAATATTAATGTATGCATCTTCAATACCACAGGATTTCAGAGCCATTGTAACTTTCAAGCTGTTATCATAAAATATCGTTTTTGTCCATTTTTTTGCTGCAGCTCCTCTAATATATGGTACCGAAAAGGAAAGTACAACACCTGAATCACAATGTAATAATAATAATAATAATAATAATACCCCACCGAGGGTGCCACCCTGTCGTGGTGGTGGGGCTTGTGTGTCCCGATGAGGTTGAGAGCTATGCTGGCGGTAGCATTGCTACCAGCAGGGCCACTCAAGCCAGACAGATCTTGACTGAGGAGCCAGACTAAGAGTACCCAACAACCATCAATCATGATGAGGCGAAAAAAAGAATTCCATACCGGATCGGTCGCCGCCCGGGTCAACAAGGACCGCGTCAGGTGCTTTGGTTCCTGGACACCTGTCGACAAATGGGCTTCAGGGCTCAGCAGATCCTGTTGAGGAACCAGGACAGGCTGCTGCAATGCTACTGGAACAAAAGAAACGGAAAACTTGGACAGTTGCTGAAAATCGAGAAATCATGAAATGCTTTTACCAGGCAAATCCATCAGCCCGCGGTTTTCAAAAAGAATGATGCAAATTTGGAAAGAAAAACATTCAGACAGTGGAATAACAGAACAAAGAATAATGAATCAAAGAAGGTTTATCATCAGGAACAAGGTATTTACAGAACTGGAATTGCAAAAGATGGAGAAATTGGCAAAAGCAGGACCAACACAAAATAAGGACCACGTCGTGGAAAACTTTGTTCTGGTAAATTCTGAAGATCAAGTAGCAAAAAATATTTTACCTGAAGAACAATCTGTGAAACAACGTGACAACCATGAATTGACACAACAGCAAAATCTGCTGAAAGAGAAAATTTTAATCCATTTGATGCAAGGTGATTAACGACAAAGACTTCCTGTAATTCGCCAAATACGAAGCAAACAAGTGAAACATTTGTTAAAAACTGCAAATGATGTCGTGGACAAAATTCCAACTCATACTTTAAAGGAAACAAACCAGCTCATGTACAGGTCAGCTGCCATAGTAACGATGTAATTTGGTTACAAGATGCCAAAGAAGAAAATGCTTGGCACTCCTAAGTACAAAATTCGGCTGGAAAAGAAAAGAAATAAACTCCGTAGTGACATTAGTAACCTAAAATGCCTGAAAGATGGGAAGCTTAAAAGTAGAAAAATAAAAGATGGACTCTGCAAAAAATACGACTTGGAAAGAAAAAGAATTGTTGAAATTATGGAAGAATTAAAACAATACGAGTAACAGCTACTGCAAAGAAAATTGAAAGATATGACGGACGCATAAAACAGTACAAAGAAAATGCGCAATTTCGGAATCAGTAACAAGTATTTTATAAATCATTGAGACAAAAGGCAATCCAAATAAACATTAGCCCATGCAAGAAAGATACCTTGAAATTTTGGAAAAATTTGGGAAAGCCCAGTTGAACATAATAAAAATACCTTGTGGATCAACGATGTTTGTAAAGATTTGAAAGGAATACACATGGATAATCTGATGACAACAACTGATATGATTACACAGTAAAAAATGTGAAAGCCTGGAGAGCATCTGGGCCAGATGAATTGCACGGATTTTGGTTGAAGTATATTACAAGTCTTCATCAACGAATAGCTATGCAATTCAATATAATGCTACAGAATTCTGCCACAGAAGATTGGATGACAACAGGTCACACTTTCTTTATAATGAAAGAGTAAGAAAAAGGCAATGAACCTACTAACTATCGTCCAATTACATGCCTCCCAACAACATTCAAACTTTTCACAAGACTACTAGCAAGATCAATATATGACTACTTATGGGGAAACAATCTGTACCCAATAGAACAGAAGGGGAACTTCAAAAGGTCAAGAGGCACAAAAGACCAGCTGCTAATTGACAAAATGGTACTAAAAAACTCCAAAAGAAGAAAAACGAATTTGAATATGGCATGGATAGATTATAAAAAGGCCTTTGACTCATTGCCCCACAGCTGTATTAACACTTGTTTGGAACTATTTGGAGTTAGTAAGAACATCTGCCGATTCCTCAAAGAAAATATGAAAAACTGGAAAACAGTGTTACATGCATATGGTGAAGAACTCGGAGAAGTTAATATCAAGAGAGGCATATTTCAAGGGGATTCTTTGTCGCCTTTATTGTTTAATATCTCTTTAATTCCATTGTCAATGATTTTGAACAAAACAAAAATGGGCTACCACATTTCGGACCAACATGGAAAAATAAACCATCTGCTGTACATGGATGACCTTAAATTGTATGCAAAAAGTTCCGCCGAACTTGAAACATTGCTGCATACAGTGCAAATATTTAGTTATGCAATACGGAAGGAATTTGGACTGGAAAAATGTGCAGTACTATCCACGCGCCGGGGAAAAGTCCAGAATATAGATGGAATAGAACTAGAAAATGGTAATATAATGAAATCATTGTCAGATAATGAAAATTATAAATACCTTGGAATTCTTGAATCAGATAACATCTTACATACAAAAGTCAAAGGTCTGACTCAGAGTGAGTATATCAAGAGAGTAAGAAAAATATTGAAATCAAAACTAAATGGTGGAAATACAATCAACGCCATAAATACATGGGCCATTCTAGTAATTAGATACCTAACTGGAATAATTGATTGGACCCAAAGTGAATTAGAAATACTGGATCGGAAAACTCGAAAGTTACTGAACATGCATCATGCACTCTATCCAAAAAGTGATGTTGACAGATTGTATTTACCTCGGAAGATTGGAGGCAGAGGGTTACTACAAGTACAATAGGTAGTAGAGGAAGAAAAAAGAAGCCTGAATGATTACGTCAACAGAAGCAGAGAAAAGCTACTTCAGGCAGTGAATAATGAAAATATCTTAAAAACAACAGAAAACAAGGTTGAATACAAGAGGAAACAGTTTGAAAGCAGATTAGACGGCTGGAAGAACAAGCCACTGCATGGACAATTTCTAAAGAATATTGATGGAAAAAGTGACAACAATTTGACTTGGGCATGGCTGAAATCGGGTTCCATCAAGAAAGAAACAGAAGGTCTGATTTTTGCTGCACAAGAACAGGCATTGCAAACAAATGTTATGAAGGCTAAAATCCAGAGAGTCAGTGATAATCCAAAGTGTCTACTTTGTCAAGCAAAAGGTGAAACTATGTCGCATCTAATATGTGAATGTAGCAAAATTGCACAGACAGAGTACATAGTTAGACATGACAGGGTTGCAAAATTGATTCACTGCAGAAAGCACAATCTGCTAGCATCGAAAAACTCATGGGAATACAAGGCTGAGAAAGTCATAGAAAATAATGAAGTCAAGATCTTGTGGGATTTCAGAATTCAAACCGATCGTTACATAGAACATAATACATCAGACATAACAGTCATAGAAAATCGGAAAGTCTGGCTAATTGATATAGCGATCCCTGGAGATGCTACAGCCAATGGAAAAAGAATTGGAAAAAATTACTAAATATAGAGACCTGGCCATAGAAGTTACCCGGTTATGGACTAAATACCCAACGGTAGTCCCCATTGTCATCGGGTCACTTGCAAAAATGTCAAAACATTTTATAAATCATTTTGAAAAATTGCAGCTTTCTGATATGCCACCTACAGAACTTCCGAAGAGAGCTTTACTTGGGACATCATATATTTTACGCCGATTCTTGACTGATACCTAGGTCTCCGGTGGAAACTCGTATCAGTTCAACAATACCAGTCAATGATAATTTGCTGTTTATTTTGTTTGTCATAGGCTGTGATTCGTATATTTCGAATAAAGAAAATAACATTAATCATAATAATATGTTAATTATAATAATAATTCGATTGCTGGGACTCATCCACATGAAATGATGCATGTGCCGTAAAATAGCCTCAGCGTGTTGCATTTGATTCCAGATTAAAAAACAGTGTAAAAGAAAAGAGTTTTGATAGTGGGTGAGGACAAGCCAGTATTCGACTTTCGCAAATAAAAGGAACAAGATATTCCATGTTTATAGCGAAAGTGTTCCGGTGTGTGCTGCTAATATCACATGTACAAAAATTTCTTAAGAAGGTAGACAGCGCATACATAATGAAAAAGCCTCAGACAAGGGCAATAGAAGCATTTAAGACTGAGAGTAACATTTTTCTTTCACGGGAGGAGGAAATTTTTCCAATCGCAACCCGTATCGAGGACTAAGAAAAGTAATTCATATTTAATTAAGAGATAATAAATTAATGATAGGTGACATACCTGGAATTAGAACTCAAGCCTTCAGCGGTAGATGATAGCATCGTAACCTCCGAGGCACCTAATAATTCTGCATTTATACATGAATTTTTTATTTATACTTAGGATGAAAGAGATCAGATTCAGTGCACATGTGGAGTTTTGAAAGTTACGTTTTTGGACCTCCTGACAATTTTTAGGTTTTTCAAAAATCTCTGAAATTCAGGAAGTTGGAGGAATAGCAATGGGATTAGGGTTTTAGCAAAGAGTTTCCGGTTAGGCCTTTTCATTTCTTATCCTTTGTTGAGAGTGCAGTCCACCTCGGATCCGATGAAGAAAGATGAAGCGTTCGTGTTGGTATTTTGGGGTTTAACAACTCCCGTGGGCCTCTAAGTCTAGGAATATGGCTAATTCTTCCAGAGGAGGGTGAGAGCCATCTTCACGGGACAAGCACATCATTCATGATTCATATGGGCACAGCTCGGAAGATTTGCCTCTGACCACTCGACTACTAAAGCGGCTTCGTGAGTGTTAAAACGAATAACTGAACTGTGCCACATCGAATGACTGTCGGACTAGCTTTTCTCTGTATTTGTTTAAGCGAAACAAACATTCAAAAAGTTTAAAAAAGAAAAGAAAAAAGAGCTAAAGGCAGACACTGAGTGTTGGTGGAAAAAAAACAACATTTTGTTACACTGGTTCCATAGAAAGACAGAGTGGGTGTTCGAGCTCCCGACACGAAGGCCAAGCAGGAATACTGTTTACAAAAATCTTTACAAAAGTGATATTTTGCACTTGGCTTATTTGGACCGTGCTTCAGACTGTGGTAACATAGCTGAGGGCTTACATGCCAATATTTTAGTTTTATAGCTTTAAATTCAATAGATTCCAGTTAACTGGAACATATCAGGGCTAGAACGCTTCGGCGCAGTTAAGCGAAGCTGTATCCCAAAGAGCTAATTTGGCATATTCTTCAAGGACTGTCCCAAATAAATGGCTGCCCCGATTAACCGATGGCCCAAATAACCAGAATCTACTGTACGTTCTCATATCGTAATAGATACTCTTCTGAGCACCAACACTTGATGCTTATCCTTCCAGACAAAGACAAGAGATGGTTCGTTTTATGGGCTTTGGGAGCCGACGCCCAGTCCTAAAATAATCGGTTATTTGATACTTTTAGGTCTGTGATGTAGTTTTACTGAAATATCCAAAAGGCTTCACTGAATATCGCTTAGAGGGAAAAGTTGTGCCCTATTTTCCTGAAGAACTAAGTTACAAGCACTTTCGGTTAGATTGCTTGGCAGAATTTGTCAGCATGGATAAGAGATCGCATCTTACTTTTAGTTGCGTATCACGTCGTCACAGTATCTTTCGTAATGTCTAAGATACTGTGACGACGTGATACTCAACTGATTGCATTTTCAGACGAATGAGGCTTAAAGATTCGGCGTTTTGACCAAAGACACCTCGTCGTCTCACTCGATGGCCATGTGGCCAGCAAAACCCCTAGTGGCCCAATAGGAATAAGTTTTTCGGAAAAGCAACGGGTGTAGAATAAGAACTGTATGTCAGTCACATTACTAACTGCCATTATGTGAGTTTATAACTAGCTTTCGTTGTGTGAATTTGTAACTAGCTTTCGTTGTGTGAATTTGTAACTAGCTTTCTTTGTGTGAATTTGTAACTAGCTTTCTTTGTGTGAATTTGTAACTAGCTTTCTTTGTGTGAATTTGTAACTAGCTTTCTTTGTGTGAATTTGTAACTAGCTTTCGCAAATCATCAGACGCAACGAGATGGAGTGGTCAAGTTGGCATGTAGAAGAACTTGTTGGCCGTAGCCACGCAAAAGTTATTCGATACTGACAACAGTATTTACCAGAATTTGTTAGGAAGATATAGAGTGAGCCAAAGGACACGTAGAGAGAGCTGGCGGATTAAATGAGAGATGTGCATATACCAACTGCAAAGCTAGCCACCATTAGCAAAACCTTGTGCTTCTCATAATACAACAAATAATATCTTAACTATTTAAATGAGGAAGGGATAAAGGAACACCGTGCACAGTGCGTTGCCCTCCATTGACTTCCAAGACATTGCCAACAGCGCCAACAGTGGTGCCAACAGGAAACAACTTGGGATGCGGAACAGCGTCTTATCATTTGACCAATGAATCCATTTTTGTCTAGGAGCCGATGATCGCTGTATACTCATGCGGAGAAGATGCAGTCAACGCTCAGTTCTGGCTGCCAGCATTGAAAGATATATGTCGGCGTCTTTTTTTTTTTTTCAGCATCGTTTCACTGACAGTGCACAACTCTTCACGAGAACACAGTTGGAAAAAGGAAGGGGCACATGATGCCACGTACGTCCTTTCCGCAGTGATATAGCCGATCAGACATTACCATGGAGACTGACAAAAAAAAAAATTCTATGCCGCTATCTTTGTGTGAGTTAAAAGAAATCGGAATTAAAAATGCTGAGTGACTCTTGTGTGCTTATAGGTTTGCTTTTTCTCATAGGAAAACGTCTTAGCAGGGAACAAAACCACTTTGTGAGGGATCAATGGAACAATAATTTCAGATTTGTTTCAGCTCTGAGCTATTTTAAGTGCATTTTTAAGTGTGAATCATGGAAATTGTAATGACTGTACGAAAGACTTAAAAATCAATTTGCATTATCTATGCCAACAAAAAGCATTTTATTTTTATTACTATTTTTCATTTTCTGATTCTTATTTCCGATATGAAAGTATAATAAAGATATATATATGAATCTCCACAGAGTTCTTTCTCAAATAAAGCTGCAGGTATCATGCACCAGGATCAGTGGCGTCCGAGACCTGGGCTATCTAACCCCCCCCCCCTCACAGTACTGTTTTTTTTTAAATTGTGGAGTTTATTTTTTAATTGTTAAGTGATAGAAGTAACATTTCTTTTTTAAATTTTAAGTACATGTTATTGCTAACATGATACCAAATAATTGTGAGGATAAGGATTTGAACACTTATTTGTACATGAACTCCATTCTTCTTTCCCTTTGTGGGAACTTGAGTGTTACGTTTTCACAAAAATGTTTCTTCCGAGTACTTTTTCATATTTAAAAATAATGTTTTTCTCTATTAACAGACCAGCGAAGTTGCTCGAATGTGCATGTCCTTGTGTGGCTCTAAGATATATCTTGATTCTTTTTAATATGGAAAAGTTCTTTCGGCAGTTGCAGTTCGTTGATGAACAGTTTAATATTAGCTCAATAAACACTATGTCCAATTATTCAACTTTATGTAACAAGTAATGTCTCTTACTGATTTGTTTTGCATTCAACACGGAAATTAAACACTTTCAGTTCATTTTTTAATCGAGCTGTATCAAAATTTGAAGCATAGAGTTCTTTAAGCCCTGATTGTAGATGTTCAAGGAAGCTTTCACCAAATTTATCAAGACAGTTCGAATCCAACAAAGCCACGAATTTAAGATATAATATCACTGATTTTAACTCATTGACACTTCACACAAACTGAAACAACGCTCGCGAAATACGCGCTGGAAGCATGGAGGGACTGAGGCAGTCCGAAGTCTTCTTTTTCGGAGCGAACCCTTCCGTAAAGAAATGGCCCACTCACCTCCGTAGCCCTTTCATGTTGTCATGGAAACGCTAGCAGGAGATAGTATTGAAGCTCTTCGCATCAGAACAGCGAAGGCTCTCAAAGACCTACTTGCGTCATGCCGTTGATGCCGTTGATTATCGCTCGCCAAACTGATTCTCATAATCGAAAGAAGCGAATCCGCTCGTGTTTTTTTCGCACCGAAAGCATCGACATATCTGAATACAGTTGATAATTGACTGTTATTTGTGTATATTTAATTGACTGATATTTGTGCATTCTCTGGACTTCGCAGCTAGCCTAGCTAGCCTCGAATATACGCTATTGACCAGGATGTAATAAGTTACCATTATCGGTCATTTTTGTCGTATGTTTGAAATAGTTTGATCGCAAGAGACTTCATAAATGTCTTTCGGTTACCATAAGACTTCTCTTAAATCCAGTGTGCGATTTCAACCGGGTAATCTCAGGATACATTGTACCGCTAACATCACCCGGTAAAGCGTACAACCGGTCAACACCTTTGCGTGGTTAGTGCTTAACTAATCAACTGAATTTTCAATAGCAGATCTATCATCTAGCAAGGCTACACCTAATTTTAATGGGATATATCAACACAAAGATGAGCAGTTTAGTATTGTGTGCCAACTGATCCTGCTAGAAAAAGCTTCCATTTCAGCAACTCTAGAATTTTCCTTTAGATGAACGATAAATTAGGTACCCAGATTTATCGTTCATTTGAATGTTTGAAACTTCATAGAGCTTCACCTGGAGATTCATCCACAAATAACCGGTGTATATTGTAGCAACCCCGAGGGACCATAGTAGACATAGTAGGTCACACTGTTTCATGCAAGAAGGATGACGTACTTCATCATAATGCTCAGTGCTTGTGCGATTCTATGCCGTGGAGTGCGTATGTGTCTTGTGGAAGATTTACTTCTTTTATTGGCTATCGCCATGTTACGGTGCGTGCGTGTGTGTGTGTGTGATATAAATTTAAGCCTTTGCTCTGTAATGGAGATTGCGTGTTACAGTGGAATTGCGCTATGTGGCTGCAGGATCCTCAACCCAAAATCAGATTTGATTTTCTCATTTTGTGTTGAAGTGCCTTGAACTCCCAATTGACGTGGATTAGGAACATCAAACAGAAGTCATCGCTCTTTCCATGTTTATAAGTGAGCCACGGAAAAATTATTATCGGCCGCTACCGGGAATAGAACCCAGTCTTCGCTACGCGCCGGACATGCTACCACTGCAACACAGAGGCCTCGAACTCTTCAGAGCCGCCCCGGTGGCGCAGTGGTCTAAGCGATGGCCTCTGATCGTTCGTCTGTAAGGGGTCCGGGTTCGACTCCCGGTGAGGCATGGATGTTGTGTTTGTCTTACGGCACTGACTCTCTCCCTTCCATGGAACCAGCGACCCTAAATTAGGGACGGGCGACTGCTTATAGCCCATTGAGTTGCTCACGGTGGTCGTTAAACCTCCAATCAAAAAAAAAAAAAAAAACTCTTCAGACTCACGTACGACTAACTGCCAAACCACATGACAGCGGCTTTGGAGCAAACTGCTCCAAGACCGCTGTGGTGCAGTGGTAGTATGCCCGGCGCGTAGCTGGAAGACCTGGGCTCGATTCCCGGTGGCGGCCGATGATAATTTTTCCGTGACTCACTTATAAACGTGGAAAGAGCGATGATTTCTGTTTGATGGCCTTAAACTCCGGTTGCTGTTTTTTTTTTTTTTTTGTAAAACGTGCACTTGTTGAAGCTACGGTATAATTTCGATATTGGCATTGAAACGACATCTGCCGAAAGTTGCTAAAGTTGTAACCCTAAGTCAGAGCCGACTATGTGAGAATCCTATCATCCAGAATTGGGATTCCCACAAGAGTTGGTTCCAGAGTTTGATTTCCCCAGCAAAATGCCACGGATAGCCGGATTATCTCAGCATTTGTAGTCTTCTGACGTCTTGTCTGAGCCTCATGTTTCCTACCGACCTAACATTCCGTTACTTCGTCTATTTCACTGGTAAAACCAATGAGCTCTCTATAGACATGGGGAAGGGGTGGCTTTTGATCCTTCCTTGAGCAAAGGAAATACACCCAATTCACGGGTAAAATTTTGTCTTTTCGTCACAACAGTTACAAGAATTACTGAATACAATTTTTTTTATAGGGATTCCACATGACGATGTGCATTAGAATAGGTGAGGACAGAGAAGTTTGGAGGGGCGACTGATGATTGATGTCGGACAAAGATATAAATGAGCTAGGGCAAAAGATCTGCAGTGTGAGTCGCTGGGACGAGCAAAAGGAACGCAGG
Organism: Macrothele yani; assembly: GCA_039090855.1. Taxonomy (NCBI): domain Eukaryota; kingdom Metazoa; phylum Arthropoda; class Arachnida; order Araneae; family Macrothelidae; genus Macrothele; species Macrothele yani. Next base: position 100,393,276 of record CM077004.1, on the reverse strand, counting down.
TAGGAGGCCGCGTGGCCTAGCTCTTCCCTGGCTACAGCCCTGAAATAGGTTCAGAAATTTCTGCCGCGATGCTAAATCATCGATGGATGAGAGCCGGGAAAACAAAACAAAACTAGTTGCGTGTCTTTCCTATTAATACGGAAAGACTGCCAAATAAGCATGTTACATTCAACTTGAATAGCTTTTGCAGGTAACTGCAACAAAGTGTAGAGTTACGGCTTTGAAACCAAAACTGAATGTATCTTCGATTGGAAAAAAAGACGAAAATTCAACTCTGTTGATAAAAAAAAAAAGTGGGGGGGGGGGGGCATTATCTGTGAAACAAACTTCAATCTTAGTACTTTCCCATAAATGATCTTTTACTATGGGGATTTGATTTCTTTCAACACCATAACATCGGAGAGCTTGACAATAAAATTTACTGTGCAATAGTATTCCCCCTGTTGGCGCACTACTTCAGTCAGAAATAAAGTCCTTAAAGCACTAATACAGAAGTGCAGCAACTTGACTTTATGAGTGATATCTACAAAACTCGAAAACAAGCTCCACTGCATCTCAGGTAGCCGTGAGTCACGACTAGTTGTTTGTCTACCAACTTGTTTTATCTGTGACCTTAATCCGATTTCAACCACTTTTCTAGGGAGATGCTCTTTCAAAATCACGGGCCGTATGTACGTATGCAAGCATAATGAAAGTTTCTCTTTCGTAGCAGTAGTTGTACATATTAGGGGTTAGGGATCATAAGCTACTTTTCACATACATTTCATGTGAAGTTTGCACCATCAGTGTCCGTGACCACAACTGCTTAACAAGCACAGCATACATTAAATGGCAATAAATAAATATGAGTAAATAAATAAAAGTAGTTAGAATTCCAAATACTATGTCAGTTCAGTTTTAAAATTTTTATCTTGTGGAACTGTATTTTAATTAGTTGGACTGTAGAGGAAACTTGAATATAATTTGCCAGCGTATGAGTGTAGTAACACCAACAGATGATTACTAAATGACATCTTACTCTTTTTTATGATCATCCACCACAGTTGCAGGCATTAAAGTTATCTTAACAAGGGCAGAGACTGTTATGTCTTTGTGTGTGGTTCTAGTTTCTTTTTCACATTTAAGGAAGAATCCACTTTGGCTTTTTTATCTATTTTCTTTTTGATCCTTTGTACTTGTTTCTAGAAATTCAAAAAGTCACTGAGAAACCTTGCTGTTTTTTTGAACGAACAGCAAGATCTCTCATCCATCGATGATTTTTCTATAACAATGGCGACATGTATCAGAGCTGTCGCTTCCTGAGGTTGGCAGTGATCTCTTGGTCCATGGAGACATCGCTTACCTTAAAGCTTATTAAAGCATATGTCAAGAAAGACGAGATTTCACAACATTTCGTATCTGCGTATTTCTGCTTTGGTGCACACAAGCAAAGGCTTTAACTGCTTACCTCCATTAGCGTCACCAAACACCAGTACATTACAACTTTTGAAATAGTTTTTTTATTTTTTTTCATTTTCAATTATAGGTTTAACAACCAACGTGAGCAAATCAATCGGCTATAAGCGGTCCCTGAGACACGTTTACACGGGTAACTTGCTTTCATTTCTTGAAATGTGTTCCTGTTTTATTGATTTTATGGGTCATAACCAACTTCTCTTATTTTCGTAAATTCTATAGCAGCTGTTCCCAAACATTTTTCACCCTCGAACCCCTTTTGGAATACTTTCGCGAACCACCAAACGGGAGCCGTTGCTCTAGAGGCAGGGTTGTAACTGGCACCCTCTCCATGAATCAGTGCCTAGGTTGTAACTGGCATCCTCTCCATGAATCAGTGCCTAGGTTGTAACTGGCATCCTCCCCATGAATCAGTGCCTAGGTTGTAACTGGCATCCTCTCCATGAATCATTGCCTAGGTTGTAACTGGCATCCTCTCCACGAATCAGTGCCTAAGTTGTATCTGGCATCCTCTGCATGAATCGTTCCATTTTGGATGCTACGCATCTTTCACGGCAGTAGAAAAGTAAATCCTAATTAAAAAATTTCGATGTAACGAAAATGGGTAACGGGAGTGGTCAAAACCATTGTTGAAATCTGGTTTTTGAATGCTGTCCCATCATGTGACGCAACAATAATTAATTTCATTGTTACTCATCAATATACAGTATTTTAATAAGCTATCGCTGAACATTATTTCATCCGGATTTACATGAACGTAACAATATTTCATTGCAATCTGTGTAAATTACGAAAACCTGATGCTAAATGTGATAAAAGTCATTATAAAATGCATTTTTGATGCCATGAAAACTGTGCGTCGCAGCAAAAATTTGGCTTCCTCGCGACCACTCTAGGGGGGGGGTGTCTGCTATCGACGAGGGCAACACGGTGGAGATATCCTAGACCAAAAATTACCAGTCCTCCCCATCATATCACACTTGCGATTCAGATTTCCTTCCTATCTTGAGATCAGATTTTAGCTTGCGCATGCGCAGATAGACTTTCGTAGCTACATTACATTTCATCGGTGTCAGGGTCCTTTCTTACGTTTATATAAATCTCAATAGTATATAATAGTAATAATAAATATTGTTTTCGAAAAACTAATCTGCTGAAATACTTAGTATTAAATATTACTTTTATGATATTTCTACTTACGGTAAATGTTACTTTCAGAAATATTTACATAAAAATATTGCTATATATTACTATTATCTGTAAATATTACAATATAACACTTACTATTAATATTACTTTTACCATACTTCAATAAATATTTACTTTATGATTCATATGTCTTCTGTCATTGGTTTTATGACAGTAACATTCATTAATCCACTTGCCTAAGTACTGCTCAGTGTCAAGAATTAGTAATCCTTATTTTTGATAGGGTACTTGGCAAACATTATTCTTGACGGGTACTTGGAATTTGCGAATTGCAAAAAGGAATGGAAATTCCAGTTCAAATGAATAGGAGTTGGGAATTTTCAGCTTCTTGTGATAACTTTAAAGTTGCTGATAAGAGGCCTGTGATCACTGTTAATTAATTCATACGTTAGGCTATTGCTTAATTCTTTACTAGTAACTTCCTGATAATATTCCTTGCAAATAATGGCAAAATTATTATTTGCTATATTAGCGGAGATAAAAATTCACTGCTTTTCCATTTTGTAAGGGAGGTTTTTCCTGAAAGGGTGATAACATAAACTTTATCTGTGTTTGGCAGGTCTTTCAAGTATTTCAAGTTGTTTTGAAATTCCTGTTGAACATTAAATTTCCATTCTTCAAAAGCTATTAAGGGAATTCCATAAATTATACTGGTTTTAAGTATGTACCTATTTAAATCTTCTCAAAAAAAGTTCGAATATTTAAGCTTGTTAAAATTTCCGGTGAGCCTGATTACTGAGGGAGGGATCCTGAATAAAATGCATGCTGCAAGTGACAAGTGTGCATGAAGTGGATTGAAAAAGGCTGTTTCTTTGTGAGATTCAAAATTATAACAGGAATGAAATGAACTGGTGGAAAAAGCATAATTTTTATAGTTTTTAACCAAGATCCCTAGGGTTTTGACATATCTAAATCTAACTATGGTTTCGTGATTGGGAATAGGGAAAAATGAAACATTTCTGTTAAAAGAAATCTGATGTTATGGTCATCATAGTGCTTATTAAAATAATGTATGGTAATGTAGGTTTTTGATTTGTTACATTGAAAGTACTTGTCCTGAAGAATGTGCTTAATAATTCTTGATCTCAAAGACACTTCAGAAGTGGACATCTCTGAAGTTAACAGAAAAGTAACCAAAGCTCTTATGGAAACAGCAACAAAATTAGCTGGGTCTAAGAACAAGTTGCATGTAAATAAATTATCAGGAAAAACGAAAATGTTGATGCAAAAAAGAAGAGAGATGAGGACAACTATAGAAGATGTGACTTCCAAAGTGGAATATATAGAGCTATGCAAGACAGTACGAAAAAGTATCACTGAAGACTTAAGAAAATTCAACTGTGAACTAGTGAGGAAAGCAATTGAAAACAACCAAAGCCTAAAGATAGCAAAGGGACATCTCAGTAAGGGGAAAAAACAGATTATGGCACTGAGAAAAGAAGATGGTTCTGTAACAAGAAATAGAGGCGAAATTTTGACAAGAGTGAAAGATTTCTACTCCAAATTATATGAAAGGGATGATACATGCACTCCAGACATCATGAAAGATACCAGTACCAGAGTTCCTCCAGTCCTTCCAGCAGAAGTTGCACATGCAATCAAGAACATGAAGCTGGGAAAAGCTCCTGGAGAAGATGGAATTACTGTAGACATCATACAAGAAGCAAGTGGAGAAATCGAAACAGTACTCGCCCAAATTTTCACTCGATGCCTTAATGAAGGAAAGATTCCTGAGGATTAGAACACCGCTACAATGATCCTGCTACATAAGAAAGGTGACATTGAGGATCTCGGAAACTACAGACCTATCAGCCTCCTATCAGTAGTTTATAAAATCTTCACTAAAGTTCTTTCACACCGCTTGAAGGTAACACTGGACATGGCTCAACCGAGAGAACAAGCTGGATTCAGGAGTGGCTACAGCACAATAGATCATATCCACGTACTGAGAGAACTAATTGAAAGAGCGAGGGAATATGAACTTCCATTGTACATGGCTTTTATCGATAATGAAAAAGCCTTTGATTCGGTGAAACCATCAGCAGTTACAATGGCTCTGAAAACCTGCGGTATTGAAGATGCATACATTGATATTATTAATAACATCTATGAAAATGCAAGTGCAAAGATTAGGCTGTTTGAAAATACAACACACATAAAAATTGGAAAGGGAGTGAGACAAGGTGACACCATATCTCCGAAGCTCTTTAATGCCACATTGGAGGGTGTTTTTCAGTCACTGAGCTGGGAAAACAAGGGGATAAAGATTAATGGAGATTATCTAACCCACCTTCGTTTTGCTGATGACGTAGTCATTTTTGCAACTAGCCCATCACAGCTGCAGAGTATGATCCAGGAACTTGCTGACAAGAGTAAAGAAGTGGGATTAAAAATGAACTTTCAGAAGACAAAAGTGATGTTCAATGCTTTTACAAGAAATAAAGATTTATCAATTGATGGAGAAAAGCTGGAGATAACAGACACGTACGTTTATCTTGGACAGCAGATATCAAGTGAGGGTCACATTGATGAAGAAATTAATCGGCGTACAAAACTTGCCTGGAGAGCTTTTGGAAGAAACAGCATAATTTTCAAGAGCAATATGCCATTCTGTCTTAAAAGAAAAGTGTTTGATCAATGCATCCTTCCAGTGCTTACGTATGGTGCAGAGACGCGGACCTTAACTAAAAGAGACATACAAAGGCTGCAGACAACTCAAAGATGCATGGAGAGGTGCATACTTGGTGTAACCAGGAGAGATAAGAAGAGGAACACGTGGATCCGAAAAATGACAAGAGTGGAAGACATCATGATCAGAGTTAAATCCCTGAAATGGCAATGGGCTGGACATACTGCCAGAAGGACAGATCATCGATGGACAGCCGAAATTTTAGATTGGATTCCAAGGGACAGGAAAAGACCCAGAAGAAGACCACATGGGAGATGGGTGGATGAAATTCGAAAGTATGCAGGGGTGACATGGAGGAGACTGGCACAAGACAGACCATTGTGGAGGAAACTTGGGGAGACCTTCCTCCAGCAGTGGATTGATAATGGTTGACAATGATGATGATGATGATATATATATATATATATATATATATATTCTATAAAGAAGATACCTAAGCAAAAAAATACATATATAATTTTGACTCACACCTAATACAACATAGAAAAGGTTATGTATCTACCTGTGTGAGTAAAAGGAGAAAAGATAAAAAAATAAAATAAAACAACTGAATGTAGAAGGTGTCGAGAATACTGAGCCTTGGCTTTATCAAGGACCAGCAAAAACTCTGCATTTTCTCACTTCCACAAAGACCTAGTTGGAAATGGGTTTCTGCAAGGCCATAGATGCAAGTAACATTCCCACCTAAAATAGTTTAAAAAATATATATATATAAGTCATGTCCTCCGTAGAGTAGCATGACCTAGCACTAGTTAACAATTTCGCTTGCATCCATTAACCTTCATGGCCCGACCCATGCTCTTCATCTGTTACTATTAAACAGAGAGAAGAAGATTAAAGAGAACTCAAGCTGTGAGAGTGACATAATAAATAGAAATGATTTTCAGCTATAACGAAATTCCAAGTTCGTTTGAGAGAGATTTAAACCTGAAAAACAATGCAAAAGAAATCCAAATTTTACATTGCAATTAAAAAGGAAATGTTAATTTATAACGAACAGATTTTTGAAAGAAAACTTGAGTCTAAAACCCCTACTCTACAACTTATGACAGCACGAAAACGAGAATAAGTTAAAGATAAATATTAACTAAAGAAAACTTTGTGAAAGTTATATACCTTAAACAGTTAGTTGCAATATGTACAAAGTATTTCAGCAGTGCTTTAAGTGCATAATTAATTAGTTATTAAGAACTTAACTACTTTGAAGAAACAGCGCATAGACAGCGCAAAAGAAAAGGAACAGGCTTAGCCTTCTTCTGTTCCTAGGTACCCCCAAAAGACGCTCAAAGTTACAAAGAAAAGTAAGAGTTAAAACCCGCAAAAATGTTAACAGACAAACCAATGCTTAAAAGCTGAAAAGCTAAAAACGACAGAGAAAAGGTACATAAAGTACAAACATTGAACTTATAAAACCTAGAACCCAAAAACAAGGAAGAGAGCTTACCTCTTGTGTGACAAAAACTTTTCTCCACACAAGAGGAGAACATGGCTGACCCCTTCCGCCACTCCCTAGACGCTGGGGGGCAGTGAGGGTGGGGCTGATTGCCTCCTCATACATCAAGAAACCAACGCGCGGAGAATTTAACCAGAGAAAAAAAATATATATAAACTTAAGACTGTGGATCTGTATGATCAGAATGAGCAGAATTAACTCTCCAGAATACATGAGAAATATTATAAAATACACGAGCAGTTTATTTAATAATCTTTGCATGTATTAAATCACCTTAGTGAGCTTCTATAGATTAATCAGAATCTTATTAATTTTAATGTTGGTTAACTTATGTAAAACCAACCACAGTAATCAGGAACTTGAGTTCCTAGACTTAAGCATTAAGCTCAACAGAGGTAACCCATCTATTAGCCTCTTTGATAAAAGAGTTAATTTTCCTTTCAAAGTAATTAAATATCTACACTGGAATAATAACATTTCAACCAAAGTAATTGAGAATGTACTAATTTCTCAGGTCCTAAGAATTTCAAGAATTTGCAGCAACAATTTGGATTTCAATTACCACATTAATATACTATTAGAAAGTTTTCTAGAGAACGAAATTCCTTCTTCTTTCATCAAAAGAACTTTAAGAAAAATTATTCTGAATAATAGAGTAAGGTTGGCAGATCTGCTTTAATTTTCTACACAGTTAATAATATGATTCTGACCAATCAAAGCCGTAAGGAAGTTGGCTAGAGGATGCCTATTAACTACCTAAAGGAACCTTAGTGCTATGGATATGACGGTCCTATTAAAACAAAAAATTAAATAATATAAACAAAATCACAAAAAAGCTTTAAAAATCTGTTTATAAAAGAAAATAAAAACAAATAAAAAAGAAAACTAGTTATTCATCACTAGGATAGCTATACTAAAAATAGTAAAACCAACATTAAAATTAATAAGATTCTGATTAATCTATAGAAGCTCACTAAGGTGATTTAATACATGCAAAGATTATTAAATAAACTGCTCGTGTATTTTATAATATTTCTCATGTATTCTGGAGAGTTAATTCTGCTCATTCTGATCATACAGATCCACAGTCTTAAGTTTATATATATTTTTTTTCTCTGGTTAAATTCTCCGCGCGTTGGTTTCTTGATGTATGAGGAGGCAATCAGCCCCACCCTCACTGCCCCCCAGCGTCTAGGGAGTGGCGGAAGGGGTCAGCCATGTTCTCCTCTTGTGTGGAGAAAAGTTTTTGTCACACAAGAGGTAAGCTCTCTTCCTTGTTTTTGGGTTCTAGGTTTTATAAGTTCAATGTTTGTACTTTATGTACCTTTTCTCTGTCGTTTTTTAGCTTTTCAGCTTTTAAGCATTGGTTTGTCTGTTAACATTTTTGCGGGTTTTAACTCTTACTTTTCTTTGTAACTTTGAGCGTCTTTTGGGGTACCTAGGAACAGAAGAAGGCTAAGCCTGTTCCTTTTCTTTGCGCTGTCTATGCGCTGTTTCTTCAAAGTAGTTAAGTTCTTAATAACTAATTAATTATGCACTTAAAGCACTGCTGAAATACTTTGTACTTATTGCAACTAACTGTTTAAGGTATATAACTTTCACAAAGTTTTCTTTAGTTAATTATTATCTTTAACTTATTCTCGTTTTCGTGCTGTCATAAGTTGTAGAGTAGGGGGTTTTAGACTCAAGTTTTCTTTCAAAAATCTGTTCGTTATAAATTAACATTTCCTTTTTTAATTGCAATGTAAAATTTGGATTTCTTTTGCATTGTTTTTCAGGTTTAAATTCTCTCTCAAACGAACTTGGAATTTCGTTATAGCTGAAAATCATTTCTATTTATTATGTCACTCTCACAGCTTGAGTTCTCTTTAATCTTCTTCTCTCTGTTTAATAGTAACAGATGAAGAGCATGGGTCGGGCCATGAAGGTTAATGGATGCAAGCGAAATTGTTAACTAGTGCTAGGTCATGCTACTCTACGGAGGACATGACTTATATATATATATTTTTTAAACTATTTTAGGTGGGAATGTTACTTGCATCTATGGCCTTGCAGAAACCCATTTCCAACTAGGTCTTTGTGGAAGTGAGAAAATGCAGAGTTTTTGCTGGTCCTTGATAAAGCCAAGGCTCAGTATTCTCGACACCTTCTACATTCAGTTGTTTTATTTTATTTTTTTATCTTTTCTCCTTTTACTCACACAGGTAGATACATAACCTTTTCTATGTTGTATTAGGTGTGAGTCAAAATTATATATGTATTTTTTTGCTTAGGTATCTTCTTTATAGAATGTGTATTCTGAATTTTCAAAACTGCTGCGTTGCGCGTTTTGATTTTCAGGTTATTTTGCACCCTTCGTTTTAAATTCTAAAATTTTTTCCTTAGTCTTCAGTTTTGCTCTTAAGTATATATATATATATATAATGCCTTGTGACACTTATCATCATCATCATCATCATCATCATCATCATTTTCAACCATTATCAATCCACTGCTGGAAGAAGGACTCCCCAAGTTTCCTCCACAACGGTCTGTCTTGTGCAAGTCTCCTCCATGTCACTTCCGCATACTTTCGAATTTCATCCACCTATCTCCCATGTGGTCTTCTTCTGGGTCTTTTCCTGTCCCTTGGAATCCAATCTAAAATTTCGGCTGTCCATCGATGGTCTGTCCTTCTGGCAGTATGTCCAGCCCATTTCCATTTCAGGGATTTAACTCTCACCACGATGTCTTCTACTCTTGTCATTTTTCTGATCCACGAGTTCCTCTTCTTATCTCTCCTGGTTGCACCAAGCATGCACCTCTCCACGCTGTTTTGAGTTGTCTGCAGCCTTTGTATGTCTCTTTTAGTTAAGGTCCACGTCTCTGCCCCATACGTAAGCACTGGAAGGAAGCATTGGTCAAACACTTTTCTTTTAAGACATAATGGCATATTGCTCTTGAAAATTATGCTGTTTCCTCCAAAAGCTCTCCAGGCAAGTTTTGTACGCCGATTAATTTCTTCATCAATGTGACCTTCACTTGATATCTGCTGTCCAAGATAAACGTACGTGTCTGTTACCTCCAGCTTTTCTCCATCAATCGATAAATCTTCATTTCTTGTAAAAGCATTGAACATCACTTTTGTCTTCTGAAAGTTCATTTTTAATCCCACATCTTTACTCTTGTCAGCAAGTTCCTGGATCATACTCTGCAGCTCTAATGGGGTAATTGCAAAAATGACTATGTCATCAGCAAAACGAAGGTGGGTTAGATAATCTCCATTAAACTTTATCCCTTTGTTTTCCCAGTTCAGTGATTGAAAGACATTTTCCAATGTGGCATTAAAGAGCTTCGGAGATATGGTGTCACCTTGTACCACTCCCTTTCCAATTTTTTTGTGTGTTGTATTTTCAAACAGCAGAATCTTTGCACTTGCATTTTCATAGATGTTATTAGTAATATTAATGTATGCATCTTCAATACCGCACGACTTCAGAGCCATTGTAACTGCTGATGGTTTCACCGAATCAAAGGCTTTTTCATAATCGATAAGAGCCATGCACAATGGAAGTTCATATTCCCTCGCTCTTTCAATTAGTTCTCTCAGTACGTGGATATGATCTATTGTGCTGTAGCCACTCCTGAATCCAGCTTGTTCTCTCGGTTGAGCCATGTCCAGTGTTACCTTCAAGCGGTGTGAAAGAACTTTAGTGAAGATTTTATAAACCACTGATAGGAGGCTGATAGGTCTGTAGTTCCTGAGATCCTCAATGTCACCTTTTTTATGCAGCAAGACCATTATAGCGTTGTTCCAATCCTCAGGAATTTTCCCGTCATTAAGGCATCGAGTGAAAATTTGGGCGAGTACTGTTTCGATTTCTCCACTTGCTTTTTGTATGATGTCTACAGTAATTCCATCTTCTCCTGGAGCTTTTCCCCGCTTCATGTTCTTGATTGCATGTGCAACTTCTGCTGGAAGGACTGGAAGAACTCTGGTACCTTTCATGATGCCTGGAGTACATGTATCATCCCTTTCATATAATTTGGAGTAGAAATCTTTCACTCTTGTCAAAATTTCGCCTCTATTTCTTGTTACAGAACCATCTTCTTTTCTCAGTGCCATAATCTGTTTTTTTCCCTTACTGAGATGTCCCTTTGCTATCTTTAGGCTTTGGTTGTTTTCAATTGCTTTCCTTACTAGTTCACAGTTGAATTTCCTTACGTCTTCAGTGATACTTTTTCGTACTGTCTTGCATAGCTCTATATATTCCACTTTGGAAGTCACATCTTCTTTAGTTGTCCTCATCTCTCTTCTTTTTGCATCAACATTTTGGTTTTTCCTGATAATTTGTTCACATGCAATTTGTTCTTAGACCCAGCTAATTTTGTTGCTGTTTCCATAAGAGCTTTGGTTACTTTTCTGTTAACTTCAGAAATATCCACTTCTTCCGATGTTAGGCCTTCTAAAGCAGATAATCTGTTCTTCAGTTCCAATTTGAAGGCATTATGGTGTTTTTTAAGGTTGGTTATGTCAATACATTTTGTATGTCTTATGAGCTTGCTACGTTCGAGTTTAGTGTTGAGGTGCATCTTACATCTCACCAATCTATGGTCACTACCTGTGTTGAACTTGTTTAGCACACTGCAGTCTTCTATGACGAATTTTTTGTTACACATAATAAAATCAATTTCACTTGTCGTCCCATTTGGATGTCTCCATGTCCATTTTCTGTGTGGCTTTTTCTTGAAAAAGGAGTTCAAGATGAAAAACCCTTCTGCCTCTGCAAACTCTACGAGAGTATTTCCACACTGGTTTCTGTTGCCGTTACCGAATTTACCTACTGAAGTTTCATTCTGTTGCCTTTGCCCTATTTTTGCATTGAAATCTCCCATAATTATCTTCAAGTGCTGCTTACCTTTATTATTTAGATCACGAATTTCCTCATAAAATTCTTCAATTTCTTCTTCAGCATGACTTGTGGTGGGTGCATAAGTTTGAATAATCTGAACCTGGTATCTTCTCGAGAGTTGAATAACGAGTCGTGCAGCTCTGTCAGAGGAACTTTCAACTTCTACAACTTTATCCTTCAGTTTCTTGTTTATTATAAATCCAACACCACTAGTTCTGCCAGTATCTGTCCCACGATAGTAGAAGAGATGTCCACTTTTCAGTTCAATGAGATCTTCTCCTTTTCTCCTTACCTCACTTAGCCCGACGATGTCCCACTTGATCCTTTGTAGTTCCTCTTCCAATTCAAGAAGCCTTGAATCAGAAGATAGGGAGCGTCCGTTATACGTAGCCAAGGTCAGCATCAGATGGCAGCCTAGTCCGGTCCTCCGGGGATTCTTAGCACCCTCTGCCTTCATGTCGCACTGGCCGCTGCCTTGGCCAGGTACATTCCAGCTGCCGGAGACTGAGGGCCAAGATTTAAGTTGTGGAGTCATTTTGGAGGGGTTTGGCCATAACTCACCACGCTGGCCAAGCGGGTTAGTGAGTGTGAGAGTGGGATAGCATTTCCTCTAATCCCGATGGTATAGTTATACCGCTATTGGCGGTCGTCAGAGCCCCTGTAGTGGGAACAGGATGTACCACGAGAAGGCGGGGTTGACATTTGTCAAGGAGAGGCTGTGATGTTACGCATCACCTGTATATATATATATATATATATTAAGATAATACAACGTCGTTTGTCACAATTATTTATTTTTTCAAGCTGACCATGGTTTTGCTAGGTATTGATCTAGCTTCATAAGGACGAATGCCACGTAAATATTGAAATTGTATTTTAGCCATGGTTTGCAAAGGTCATTTTTGATCTAGCTTCATAATGACGAATGGCACGTAAATATTCGTGACATATTTTAGCCATGTTTTGGCAAAGGTCATTTATTGATAAAAAGAACAAAGATCAGTCAATGATATAATGCCCGTTTTGTTCGATAACCTTTTGCCATCTTTCAGTGAGCTGCAGAATGCTGCTCAGTTTTGTGGCAAAAACTGTACAAGGTGCTGATTTACAGCCTCGTCTGAATTGAACGTTATACGACGCAGAAACTGTTGAAGAGAGCGAAACAAGTGGAAGTCTGACGGTGCAAGGTCAGGCGAGTATGCTGGGTCTGGCAACATATCCCACCGAAGCTCCAATAATTTTTGGCGAGTGATGAAACTTGTGCGTGGTCTCGCGTTGTCGTGGTGGAACACAACACCTTTACGATGAACGAGCTCGGGACGTTTCTGGATGATGGATTCGTTCAAACTGTCCAATTGCCGACAGTACACATTTGAATTGATTGTTTGGTTTCGTGATACGAGCTCGAAAAATGCGACACCTTTAAAATCCCACCACACTGAGACCAGAACCTTCCGTTGATGAATGTTTGCTTTGGATGTCGTTTGAGGCGAAGCAGCACGTCGGGACCAAGACCGTTTGCGCAGCACATTGTTTTTAACAATCCACTTTTCGTCACCAGTTATCAGTCGTTTCAAAAAAGGATCGTTTTCCTCACGTTTAATGAGCATATCGCAGATGTTTATACGCGCCGTCAATTGAGCTTCTTTGAGTTCATGAGGAACCCACACATCGAGCTTGCTTACGTATCCCAGCTTCTTCAGGTGGTCGTGAACGCTTGAATGATGGATGTGCAATGTGTCTGCAATCTTTCGTGTCGTGTAACGTGGGTTTGACTCGATCAATGCCTTGATTTGGTCGTCATCACCCTCGGTGGGCCTCCCGGACGGAGGAGCATCGTTGAGGTGCTGGCACTGATGTTCTTGTAGAGCATTATCACCGTACACTTTACGCAACTTTTCACAAGCTTGACGCGCGTTCTTCCCTTTACGGAAGTAAAACAGTAAAATATGGCGAAAATGCACAGTTTGGTCTTCCATCTTCAACTTGATGTCAAATCTCCGCAAATCAACCAAATCGCTCACTATTCCTTGTAGACTGCAGCTAGAACTGTCACCTGTCGAATGCCATAGCGATAACAGAGCTGCGCATGTCTCTAGTACTTCCAAAATCGCCCAACCGACATCGGGTGCCAAAATACGTCATGGCTTTTCCGACAACCCAATAAATGGTGTTTTACAGTCACGTATTTTTGTTAGATGCCTTCATGCGCTTGATAAAAATGGAGTATATGCCATGTCATTAACAAGTTGCGAAGACCTGATATGTATGGAAAGCTTCCAGAATATCTAGTTTGGTGTTTGAATCTGGCTTGCCAATTAGTTTGACACGCCAGATTTGTTTGACAAGCCAGAATCAGTTTTTTTCTCCACATTCACATGGAATTAGCTGAATTCCCCACGAGTTTTTGTCTTCAACATAGTCCTTCGATTAATAATGTCTTAAGTTAAATCAAAAACAGCAGGGGGAATGTTTTCTTTGCAATCGGTTCAGAAGGAAAAAATAACTTTTTAAGTACAGAATGCTAAAGGATCTGAAAAGACTAAGAGTAGTCTTCAGAAATTTTGAACTGTTTTCTAGGTTAAGGAGTTCACTGTTCAGTTCAGTGAAGTTTAAAATAGACCAGGTAATTTTTAGTTCCTCTCACACCTGGTACCTCTATTGTATGCAGGTTTTTGAAACAGAAGAAAAGTTCTCTGATTGCAAATTCTGATTTGATCTGTTTGTTCCGGGAGAGTGTTGAGTTGAGCTCATAGGGGTAAAGGGTTTGATTTTTGAGAATTTCTAGGGATTCTGTTCCTAATCTCTGGGATAGGGATCGAATGATATGAAGAATTTAAATTAAAACATTCTCAAAGCCATGTTGCTGAAAATCTTCTAACTCATGAGTAGGATAGCTGTTAATATTTTCATTAGTATATTTTCTTGTCTTAGGCCTGAAGATGTAAGTCATGCATCTGTGCCCATTAATTCTGAGGTGTGAGGGTTTTTTACTTTGACCTATGTATTCTAGATTACAGGTATTACAAGTAGGTTTGTATACAGTATTGTAGGCTTTTCAAAATTTATTGGGGATTGGAGTGTTGAAAATAAAGCATAGATCGGGACTAGGTTCTTTACAGGTAAGGCAGCGTTTGTTGTGACATAATCTTAATTCTTTTTTGCTAGCATTTAGTACACTTTTGGTTAAGGAGCTAGCCTAACTAAGTAGGTTGTTAATTTGATCTGGATTCCACCCCTTTTCATTGTCAAAGGTACACTACAGGGACAAGATAAAAAAGCGGTTTATGGAAAATTTAATCATATGTTTAGTAGTAGTAGTAGTAGTAGTAGTAGCAGCAGGTCCCCCCCCTCTATAATTTGTATTGTCCATAAAATACCGTGTGGCCCTCAAAACCTCAGAATCTTCAGTGTTGGCACTGGAGGACAAAGCAGTTAGTGAACCACAGGACAAAGCAGTTTAGTAAACTATCCCTTAAGTGAACTTCTGTAAAGTGGCTACAAATGTTCATAATATGGCTGCTTTAAGACCGTTAACGCGCATTAATTATTGTTGCATTAACAGTTATTAGACGTATGATGTGGCTCTATCTTTAATATTGTTAAAAGCTTCCTTGAGCGGTGGGGGAGGGGGGTGTATGGATAGAAATAGTGTGTTGGCTTTAAGCAAAATTTCATGGAATGCATGCAATGAAAAGAAATCACAAATAAATTTTGTCTTGACTTACCCTATGATTCTGATAGGCCGTCACAGCAGTGAACTTGGTTTCATGGAAAATAAAAGTTTTGAAATTCGTCGTCTGATCGGCATCTTCACCTTTAGGGTTCACATATACTACATGGAACCTCGGCTGATACCTGTGCATGGAATTTAGGATGATCTGGAACGAGAGGTGAATATAAACTTTAACTTTTGCTTATGCTAAAGGAGATTTGAAATAATGGAACCACTTCACACTTAGTATGCAATGCTAGGAATTTGTTAAACACGTACTTCCAAAAACATCATTTTTTTTTATTTCCAAATCATACTCGTCTTTGCCGTGGTTCGCACACCTTTGGCATACGAACGTATTTCAAACAGAAAGAATTCCGTCACATTCGAGGCTGTCATGAAAATCAAAATTTGCCGTGTTTTTCTATACAAAGAAACGTCTTCAAGCCAGGTCTTTAGTCATAATCATAATCATCATCATCATTGTCAACCATTATCAATCCACTGCTGGACGAAGGTCTCCCCAAGTTTCCTCCACAACGGTCTGTCTTGTGCCAGTCTCCTCCATGTCACTCCTGCATACTTTCGAATTTCATCCACCCATCTCCCATGTGGTCTTCTTCTGGGTCTTTTCCTGTCCCTTGGAATCTAATCTAAAATTTCGGCTGTCCATCGATGGTCTGTCCTTCTGGCAGTATGCCCAGCCCATTGCCATTTCAGGGATTTAACTCTGATCAGGATGTCTTCCACTCTTGTCATTTTTCGGATCCACGAGTTCCTCTTCTTATCTCTCCTGGTTACAACAAGCATGCACCTCTCCATGCTGCTTTGAGTTGTCTGCAGCCTTTGTATGTCTCTTTTAGTTAAGGTCCACGTCTCTGCACCGTACGTAAGCACTGGAAGGATGCATTGATCAAACACTTTTCTTTTAAGACATAATGGCATATTGCTCTTGAAAATTATGCTGTTTCTTCCAAAAGCTCTCCAGGCAAGTTTTGTACGGCGATTAATGTCTTCATCAATGTGACCCTCACTTGATATCTGATGTCCAAGATAAACGTACGTGTCTGTTATCTCCAGCTTTTCTCCATCAATCGATAAATCTTCATTTCTTGAAAAAGCATTGAACATCACTTTTGTCTTCTGAAAGTTCATTTTTAATCCCACATCTTTACTTTTGTCAGGAAGTTCCTGGATCATACTCTGCAGCTGTAATGGGGTAGTTGCAAAAATGACTACGTCACCAGCAAAACGAAGGTGAGTTAGATAATCTCCATTAATCTTTATCCCCTTGTTTTCCCAGCTCAGCGACTGAAAGACACCCTCCAATGTAGCATTAAAGAGCTTCGGAGATATGGTGTCGCCTTGTATCACTTCCTTTCCAACTTTTATGTGTGCTGTATTCTCAAACAGCCGAATCTTTGCACTTGCATTTTCATAGATGTTATTAATAATATTAATGTATGCATCTTCAATACCGCAGGATTTCAGAGCCATTGTAACTGCTGATGGTTTCACCGAATCAAAGGTTTTTTCATAATCGATAAAGGCCATGCACAATGGAAGTTCATATTCAATCGCTCTTTCCTTTAGTTCTCTCAGTACGTGGATATGATCTATTGTGCTGTAGCCACTCCTGAATCCAGCTTGTTCTCTCGGTTGAGCCATGTCCAGTGTTACCTTCAAGCGGTGTGAGAGAACTTTAGTGAAGATTTTATAAACCACTGATAGGAGGCTGATAGGTCTGTAGTTCCCGAGATCCTCAATGTCACCTTTTTTATGTAGCAGGATCATTGTAGCGGTGTTCTAATCCTCAGGAATCTTCCCTTCATTAAGGCATCGAGTGAAAATTTGGGCGAGTACTGCTTCGATTCCTCCACTTGCTTCTTGTATGATGTCTACAGTAATTCCATCTTCTAATGGAGCTTTCCCCCGCTTCATGTTCTTGATTGCATGTGCAACTTCTGCTGGAAGGACTGGAGGAACTCTGGTACTGGTACCTTTCATGATCTCTGAAATGCATATATCATCCCTTTCATATAATTTGGAGTAGAAATCTGTCACTCTTGTAAAATTTTCGCCTCTATTTCTTGTTACAGAACCATCTTCTTTTCTCAGTGCCATAATCTGTTTTCTTCCCTTACTGAGATGTCCCTTTGCTATCTTTAGGCTTTGGTTGTTTTCAATTGCTTTCCTTACTAGTTCACAGTTGAATTTTCTTAAGTCTTCAGTGATACTTTTTCTTACTGTCTTGCATAGCTCTATGTATTCCACTTTGGAAGTCACATCATTTTTAGTTGTCCTCATGTCTCTTCTTTTTTGCATCAACATTTTGGTTTTTCCTGATAATTTGTTCACATGCAACTTGTTCTTAGACCCAGCTAATTTTGTTGCTGTTTCCATAAAAGCTTTGGTTACTTTTCTGTTAACTTCAGAAATATCCACTTCTTCCGATGTTAGGCCGTCTAAAGCAGAGAATCTGTTCTTCAGTTCCAACTTGAAGGTTTTATGGTGTTTTTTAAGGTTGGTTATGTCAATACATTTTGTTTGTCTTATGAGCTTACCACGTTCAAGTTTAGTGTTGAGGTGCATCTTACATCTCACCAATCTATGGTCACTACCTGTGTTGAAGTTGTTTAGCACACTGCAGTCTTTTATGACGAATTTTTTGTTACACATAATAAAATCAATTTCACTTGTCGTCCCATTTGGATGTCTCCATGTCCATTTCCTGTGTAGCCTTTTCTTGAAGAAGGAGTTCAAGATGAAAAACCCTTCTGCCTCTGCAAACTCAATGAGAGTATTTCCACGCTGGTTTCTGTTGCCGTGACTGAATTTACCTACTGAAGTTTCATTCTGTTGCCGTTGCCCTATTTTTGCATTGGAATCTCCCATAATGATCTTCAAGTGCTGCTTACCTTTATTATTTAGATGACGAATTTCCTCCTAAAATTCTTCAATTTCTTCTTCAGGATGACTTGTGGTGGGTGCATAAGTTTTAATAATCTGAGCATGGTATCTTTTCGAGAGTTGGATAACGAGTCGTGCAGCTCTGTCAGAGGAACCTTCAACTTCTACAACTGAATCCTTCCGTTTCTTGTTTATTATAAATCCAACACCACTAGTTCTGCCAGTATCTGTCCCACGATAGTAGAAGAGATGTCCACTTTTCAGTTCAATGAGATCTTCTCCTTTTCTCCTTACCTCACTTAACCCGACAATGTCCCACTTGATCCTTTGTAGTTCCTCTTCCAATTCAAGAAGCCTTGAATCAGAAGATAGGGAGCGTCCATTATACGTAGCCAAGGGTCAGCATCAGATGGCAGCCTAGTCCGGTCCTCCGGGGATTCTTAGCACCCTCTGCCTTCATGTCGCACTGGCCGCTGCCTTGGCCAGGTACATTCCAGCTGCCGGAGACTGAGGGCCAAGATTTAAGTTGTGGAATCATTTTGGAATGGTATGGCCATAACTCACCACGCTGGCCAAGCAGGTTGGTGAGTGTGGGATAGAATTTCCTCTAATCCCGATGGTATAGTTATACCGCTATTGGCGGTCGTCAGAGCCCCTTTAGTGGGAACAGGATACACCTCGAGAAGGCGGGGTTGACATTTGTCAAGGAGAGGCTGTGATGTTATGCATCACCTGACCTTACATCCCAGGTCTTTAGTATACATGTATATATTAGTTCCGCTGATGTTCAATTATTTAATCGGGTGAAGAAACATTTAACCGCCCAGGTGTCGCAGTGGTCTAAGCGATGGCCTCTGATCATTCGTTCGAAAGGGGTCCGGGTTCGAATCCCGGTGAGGCATGGATGTTGTGTTTGTCTTACGGCACTGGCTCTCTCCCTTCCCTTGAGCCAGTGACCCTAATTTAGGGACAGGCAGTTGCCTGCTTATAGCCCATTGAGTTGCTCACGGTGGTCGTTAAATCTCGAATAAAAAAGAAATATTTAAGATAAAAGTCAGCCCATAGGAACTCTTTTCATCTACTCATTTACACCAGCTTTTAGTACTCCTTTTTCATCTTATTAAGACGTTTTTCGTTCATCTCCGGAAAACTTTATTTTTCAAAACACACAAATGCACGATCTTGAGAAAATAAAATTATGTTTTTTCAGTCGAGTTACGTGGAAAAAAACTACTGATTGAGGACTTTTACTTTTGTTTTGCGAAGGACAAAGATGAAGAAATATATTTTTTACATGCCTGTAAACTTGACACAACATTTCCTTTTTTACATGATGCTAGTGTTGCTGAGATCTCTTCTTGATTGTACAGCGTGAGATGTCACGTTGAAGAGCAATCAACAGTCGTCCGGTCAAATTGAATAGGTCGCCCCGGTGTCGCATTGGTATAAGTAATAGCTTATGACCATTCGTCCGAAAGGGGTCCGGGTTCGAATCCCAGCGAAGTATGGATGTTGTGTTTGTCTTACGGCACTGGGTCTCTTCCTTCTCTGGAACCAGTGTCCCTAACTTAGGGACGGGCGACTGCTTATAGCTTACTAAGTTGCTCACGGTGGTCGTTAAACATCAAATCAAAAAAAGAAAAAAAAAAGAAAAGTTGAATAGATACTTTGCGGTAACAATCAGCCACAGATCTTGCACCGAGTTCACTGCTACTAATTGTGTGAATGGTCTTAAACCCGAAAAACTAAATGATCATCAATATTAGGAGCTTTTTTCAGCCCCTTAAAAGTTTTGTTGCTGACTGGCCGATCATAAAATGTTCTCAATTTTGCACCCTTGTATTATTCGTTCATAAGTTTCCCGTCCGGACATAAAAAATCGTTGGAGTTCTAAACCCCTGAGAAAAAGAGACGAACAACTGACAGATCAAGGTATTCCTGTTTAAAGTACAAGCGAGACATATGATAATAATCCAATACTCTGTTTTGAACATTTTGAAAACACGTATTTTCTAACCTCCTCGTCCATGTGATGTTTCAGGCAGAATATTGATTCCTATTTGCATTTGTATTAGACATGGTGTAACACACACAAACACAAAAAAGCAGAATTGAAAAGCGATGGATTTTTCCACAATATACACTGCTGGCCACCTAAAATGCAACACCAAGAATGAAGCATCCGATTGGCCTGAAATTCGCAGCATGCGTCGCCCGCGAGAAGACATGCAAACGATTAGCATTGCAGGGCATATGCAAATCATGTGCTCTCGGCACGCCACCGAGAAGCACTATAACAAGGGTGCACAGAAGGCGGGGTGTAAGTAGTGGAAGTGTGTTGTGCTACCGGACCTGTGCGTGGGAAGCTTCCTGGTGCCTCGTCGCAGAATACGGCAGTCATTCCAGCACGTTTCGGAGTTTGACAGAGCGGTTTATCGTACCGAGACATCGGCGCCCGTGTGGGATTACATCCAGCCACAGTGAGGCGAGTATTGATTCGGTGGGTGAAGGAGGGACGGACGGACCGACGTGTGCGATTGCCGCAGCCGCGGCACACCACCGAACGAGAGGGCCGGCATGTTGTGCGGCGGGCATTGACGGCTCGCACCGCCACATCACGAACGTTAGCGCAGGAATTAGGGTGTGTTGCGCAACAACCTGTATCAGCACGTACCGTTCGACGTCGTCTGCAGGAGCGGGGACTTGTCGCATGGCGCCCATTACTCCGATTATCATTGACGTTACACCACCGGCGAGTGCGGCGGCAGTGGGCCGTTGAACGCCGTACCTGGACTACGGAATGACACGACTGTTTTCTCCGACGAATTTCGCTTCTGCCTGTAACACCACGATGGTCGGATCCGCGTGTGGCGTCACCACGGCGTGAGATTGTATGACGCTTGCATTATGCATCGCCATACCAGTCCGTCGCCTGGCGTTATGGTTTGGGTGGCAATTGGATATGACACCCGCACCCCTCTAGTAAGCATCGCCGGTACACCCAACAGCCACTGCTACATCTACAACGTTTTGGAGCCTGTAGTCCTCCCTTACCTGCAGGACCTGCCAGCGGCCACGTTTCAACAGGACAATGCGTGCCCGCACGTGGCACGCATCGTGCAACAATTATTCACGGCCCACCAGGTGTCACTGCTGCCGTGGCTCGCCGTTTCTCCCGATATGTCGCCCATCGAACACGTCTGGTCGCTGATCGGCAACCGAGTGGCCCGGCAAGCACCACCCGTGGCTACGCCTGATGAACTGTAGCAACGTGTGGAAGCAGCCTGGACCGACATACCCCAAGCGCACATCCAAAGCCTCTTTCGTTCGATGCCACGGCGTGTAGCTATGGGAGCCACACGAACTATTGATACCTGCGTGTTCCGCAAGTCGCACGGGCCTGTAAGCTCAATCGCTTCATCTTTGTATCTGTTGTTATGTGTCCAGTAAATCTGGCTTTGCTATCTCTGCCCTTCTTGGTGTTGCATTTTTGGGTGGCCAGCAGTGCATATATACATAAGTTTGAGTCAAAAGCAAAGATGGTTCCAGCGTTTTCGTTCTGAGAACTATAGCTTTAAAGATGAGTCAAGGCCAGGATGTCCTCAGAAGTCGGATGATGATCCGTTACGAACGACCGTTGAGCATAATTGTAGTGTAAAGGTGGAAGAATTAGCCGAGCTGCTCCAGTCAGCCCATTTCACTGTCCATAGGCATGTGCAAAAGATTGGCTAAGTTTCTAAGCTGAGTCAATGGGTTTCTCACGAATTATTATCGGAGCGCCATCTGAAACAACGAATGGAGGTCTGCACGTCTCACCTCTGTCATCGGAAATGGAACCTTTTTCGAAACGAATTGATACTGGTGATGAGAAATGGATTGTGTATAACAATATTAAGCGTCGAAGACAATCAGTGCACCCCAACGAGGTACGAGCTCCACAGCCGAAATGAGGACTCCATCCGAGGAAGATTATGCTGTCAGTTTGGTGGGATGTGAATGCGGTTATCCATCACAAACTGCTACCAGCCAACCAAACGACCACGAAAGAACTGTATTGTCAACAACTGGATTGGGTAAAGCAACATGAAGCAGAAAAGCCAGCACTAGCCAACAGAAGAGGTGTCATTTTTCATCATGATAACGCCAAACCTCATACAGCGAAAGACACGCTCCCAAAACTGAGGCAGTTTGAATGGAAGAATGGGAAGTTATGACACAGTCGCCGTATTCTTCTGACTATCCGATTACTATCTTTTCTGCAGTCTCCAACACAGTGTTAGTGGGAAACGATTTCATACAAAGAATGATGTCTGAAGGGAGCTTGATGCATTTTTCAGCTCAAAACCGAAAGTCTTTTATCGCTAGAGAAATGAAAATTTAAGATTACGATGTGAAGACGTTGTAAATAATGATGGTAAATGTAATTTGAATTCAAAGTAACTTGTCACATTGTTTGTTGCTTTTCAAAATTACCTCTGAAAAACCGCATTACTTATGGGGTAACCAAATACGAACATTTATGTAATAAAATAATATTTTACGAAAATACTGGACAGGAAGAACATCACGATAAAAAAGTACCATTATGGAAAAATCTTCACTACGTCTAACTTCTGTTTTCAGAAGTTTTGAAAGACAGAGTTACTTTTCCAGATGGCAAACGACTCACTCTAAACTAATTCCCACAAAATTTCGCTTTAGTTTTTCATCGATCTCGAGAATGACCCAAATGAAGATGAAAATAGCTGAATTTCACAAATCCGTGGTAGAATCTCATGCCTGCTTATAGCTCCTTCTAATCAGTTTCGTTCAACCTGAAAATGAAGTCTTAAACTTTATTTTCAGATGAGCTTGGCCCGCTTCTCTAGCTCCTTTAACTTTAGCTTGAAATCTTGGGAGTGCGTATTTAAGTGGCTATACACCAGTGTGCGAAGTTGGGTTACTTCTTAGAGGGCGTCAGAACGATCTGATAATCATAGGCATCAGTCCTTGCACCTCTTTATGCTGAATATCTCTTTCGCTCACAGCCTGAGTTCAGCTCATAGGTGAGGCAAAGGTGTTCAACCCTCAGTATTTCGCTGCTCCGTGGAACCTGAGTGACTTCTCCAAAAAAGGAACCTCACGAGTCTTTTTAGCAGCCATAATCATGAAGCCGCTAAAAGGACTCGTGAGGCTCCACAGTCACACGTTTACTTCAGACAGAAACATGTTTCCTGCAACTACCTCAGAAATTTTAAACGGGACAAACTGTTCAGATTTTTGGTGACCGTCTTTGCAAACAAAATAATTTGTGCAAATTTCTTTGTTTGTCCTGTCGATACCACGATTTATAAATTTAAATTTTTTCAAGTATAGGGTACCAAAATATTGGAAAGGCCGGATGTGAAAAGCATTAGTCATATGATAATTACTACATGCAATAAGAGCATATATACAGTCGTACCGAATAACATGACCACCTACCTAATAATGGGAATAACCACCCTTCGCCCGGATGACAGCGGTGAGACGGCGTGGCATGGACGCAATGAGGCACACGTGCCCATTTGGACTGCAGCAAAGCACGGAGGTCCCGGAGATGACGTGGTTGTGGGTCACCATGTCGAACCTGTCGATCCAAGTAGTTCCCACAAGTGCTCTATGGAATTGAGATCAGGTGATATCGCCGGCCAAGGGAGAACGGAGAAATCGCTGTCGTGTTCCTGGAAACAATCACGCACCCCCTTAGCGACGTAGAACGGTGAATTGTCCTGTTGGTAGACACCATTACCACCAGGGTAATGGTGTCTACCTGCCCAACATGAAGGGATGCATGTGGTCAGCGAAGATGGACAGGTAGCCATCGGCGTTCAGGGGCCTATCAAGTGGTACCAGCGGTCCCAGGTCATAACAGGAAAACATCCCCCAGACATGTATATTGCCACCGCAGGCCTGTACTTCACCGACAAGCGTGTCCTGGTGTTGGTTTTCGTGTGTCTGACGCCGTATCCGCCATCGCCCGACCCTTCTGTGGAGTAGCAACCTCGATTCGTCGGAGAAGACAACCTTTTTTCACTTCTCCAGTGTACAGTGACAATAGTCCCATGCGAACTGCAAGAGTCTTTGCCGATGGACCTGGGTTAACATGGACGCCTTGACGCAGCGTCGTCACCGAAGACCCATGCGTAACATGATTCGCTCTACTGTTATCGGGAACACGTACCTGGGTGTCCCAGCGTTCATTTGCGCTGTTAGTTGCTGTACTGTTGCGCTTCGATTGCCCTTTACCAGTCGACGGAGGGGACGTTCTTCTCTTTGGGACGATAGCCTTTGCGGCTCCACAGTTATGATGTCAGTGTGCCAGTGGTCCATTCTTGGTACACCCTTACTACAGCATCTCGCGAATAACCTACGAAATCTGCTGTTTCTGAGATGCTTCCACCATTCGCGCGGTAGTCGATGATCATTCCTGCTTGAACATCCTCAAATCACTACCTCTGTCCAATGTGCTCACGTAACGAACTATGGTTCATCTGTCCTGACCGGCCTCTTATATCTCCTTGTGGTCAACCTTGTCACGTGCACTCTGTGACCCGCCTGTGCAGGTACACTGTGATTCTGGGGATGGTCATATTATTCTGATACGACCGTGTATTTTGTAATAACAGTAGCAATTTAAACAGCAATCCTCTGAAAGAACAACAGGAAAGTTTCCTTCTTCATACGGATTTTGTCAGTGAGTTTCAGGTAGGTGCGGCATTCTAATACGCTCAAAAAAGCTTTATCATGTGTACACGTTTTTGATTTGGCAGATACATTTTTGCCATATACACTGACGGAAAAAAATCCCAACACCAAGAAGGGGTTGTGTTAGATAAACGACAGTTGGTAGGCGGTGAGAGTACATCTGTAAGATGACGTCTATGCAAATTTCACGCTCGGCGCATACGTGTGGCGCTAGTAGCGCCCCTCGGAACATGCAAAGCAGGTTTGCTGTAAATACGCGCTGTAACGTTCGTGAGCGTTAGTTATCGTTGAGATTCGACGTAGTGTGTTGATGTTAGTCAAGAATGCCTTTAAGAACACGAAGAAGCCATTATCAACAGCTCACGGACTTTTGAACGAGGTCGTGTAATAGGGCTACGAGAAGGTGGATTTTCTTTTCGCAATATTGCAAAACGACGTGGCAGGAATGTAGCCACTTTGCATGATTGTTGGCAGCTGTGGTCAAGGGAAGGTACTGCCTCAAGAAGACCTGGTTCCGGCCGGCCACGTGGCACTACTGAGAGGGAAGACCGCCGTGTACGGCGTATGGCCGTGGCGCATCGTACCGCGTCTGCGGCAGCCATTCGAGCTGCAGTTGCCACCACAGTGACACAACGAACTGTTACAAATCGATTACTTGAAGGACAGCTCCGAACCAGACGCCCTGTAGCGTGCATTCCACTTACTCCAAACCACTGCCGTTTGTGACGTCAGTGGTGTCAAGCTAGAGCTCATTGGAGGACGGAGTGGAGATCTGTTGTGTTTTCTGATGAAAGCCGGTTCTGCCTGGGTGCCAGTGATGGCCGTGTGTTGGTTAGAAGGAGGCCAGGTGAGCGCCTGCAACCAACCTGTCTGCGGCTGAGACACACTAGGCCTACACCTGGAGTTATGGTCTGGGGAGCAATTTCCTATGACAGCAGGAGCACTCTCGTGGTTATCGTCGGGCTGGTGATTCAACCTGTTGTGCTGCCATTCATGAACAGCATTCCAGGGGGTGTTTTCCAACAGGATAACGCTCGCCTGCATACCGTTGTTGTAACCCAACATGCTGTAGAGAGTGTCGACATGTTACCGTGGCCTGCTAGATCACCAGATCTTTCACCAATCGAGCACGTATGGGACATCAGTGGACGGCAACTCCAGCGTCACCCCCAACCAGCATTAACCGTCCCTGTATTGACCGACCAAGTGCAACAGGCATGGAACTCCATCCCACAAACTGACATCCAGCACCGGTACGACACAATGCATGAACGTTTGCGTGCTTGCATTCAACATTCTAGCGGTTACACCGGTTATTAATGTACCAGCATTTCACATTTAAAATGGCTCTTCTCTCGCTTACATTAAGCTGTGATCTTGAAACCTTAATCGATTAAATATGTTACCTATACCAATGTATTGCCGCCATTTCATTCCTCTACAACTATTTTTTCGTGGTGTTGGGATTTTCTTTTCCGACAGTGTATATATATGTATATATATGGCAAAAAGCTTCTTTATATATATATGTACACAGTCGAGTCACATTGTTGTGACCACCTTCTACTTTTGACGTCAACAGCGCGTAGCCAATGGAAGAAGCCGCGTGTCGTGAGCTGGCTTGGAGGGTATATAAAGTGTGCTGTAGGCATTCTGAAAGCATATCACTCGTTGCTGTCATGGATAAAAGAAGCGATTTATCAGATTTGCAAAAAGGAATGATTATTGGCTTTCGGGCCAAGGGTGGCAGTATTTCTGAAACAGCGCAGTTTGTGAACCGTTCGTGTGCTGCTGTGGTTAAAGTGTTTCGTGATTGGAGAAATGGCACCATTGGGAACAAGCGACGTGGAAACTGCGGAGCAGCACGTGTCATTGATTTGAGAGGTGAATGTCGGCTGCGAAGGTGCATGAGGGCCGATCGACATGCTACAGTGGAACAACTCACTGGCCGAAAAAACCAGGGGGCTACCGGAAGTGTGTCTAAAACGACAGTTCAGCAAATCCTGCTGCGTATGGTGTTCCGATGCCGACGGATCGTCACCGCACCTATGCTAACGAAGGTGTATCGGAAGAAAAGGTTTACATTTGCACGGCAGTATCGATATTGGACCTCCGCAGATTGGTAAGGGATTGCCTGCTCCGATGAGTCATGTTTTCAGCTTCATCGAACGGATGGATGTTGACGTATAAGGCGAGAAACATCGGAGAACAACTTCAACCATTGCTCGAACAACACAAGCTGGTGAGGGCAGCGTTATGGTCTGGGGAATGTTTTCGTGGTATTCCCTGGGTCCACTCATACTTGTGGAATGTATTATGGACGAAATTCGTTATAAATCCATCCTTGCAGATCACGTACATCCATACATGCTGATTGTCTTCCCTGGGGCGAATGGAATCTTCCAGCACGACAATGCGACTTGTCACAAGTTCGAAATGTCCAAGAGTGGTTGGAAAAGCACGATGAAAACTTGAAAGTACTTCCCTGGCCCCCTAATTCTCCAGATGTACACACAATTGAGCATCTGTGGGACCACCTCGATCGGGCTGTTCGCTCTATGGATCCTCCAACATGCACCCTCCAGCAGCTGTCAGATGCACTGCAGTCAGCATGGCTTCACATACCTGTGAACACCTTCCAGCACCTTACTGAGTCACTCCCAGCCCGGCTAGCTGCTGTCCGCCCTGCACACGGCAGTTACTCTGGATATTAGCTGGTGGTCACGATAATGCGACTCGACCATGTAGTATCTAAACCATAAATCTCACGCGGTTTCGACACTGCTGCTGTGACGTTGTTGCCCTGTTGATTCTCCCAAAGCAAAACATGCCGTATATGAAATTTCGACATTTCCATGATGAGGAGTAAACAAATGTATAAAATGGAAATTTACACCGGTTAAAGTTTATCCAGATATTATGCCAGCATCACAATGTCCAGTAGTATATATATATATGTGTATATACTCTCACAGATCTGCCTCGATTGCCCATTCTGATGGTATTCATTCCGACCACATAGAAAATACCGCATTATGGGGTGATCCAATATTTCAGCTTGAAAATGGAGACAACAAGCTCCGTAAACGGAAGTTCCAAGCAGCATAAATTTCCCTGTGATGGTGAATTTTGTTTCGGCGCGATGCCCTGCATTGTTGTTAAATATCATGTTATTCCGTAACTATTTGTATTTCAGCTTCGAACTGGAGGAAAAATTTTCCGAAAATGGAATTGGACGGAGCAAAGATTTCTCTCGTAATCGTACTTTTTTTCGCCTGATTTTATCGTAATTTTTATTGCCCTATATTGTTGTTGAATGTTATCCCCCCCCCCAAATGTTTGCAGGAAGGCAGAAATTTAAGAAAATAAAAGTGATAAAGTTGGAAAATTTGTAAGAATTGCTGCATAGGGTTCAAAAGTATTAATCCCTTCAAAGTTGCTCCATTTATTTAAAATAGTGAAAGCTTTGATATCATGCATTCATGGTGCATCAGAATAAGAGTTCTTTCGCCATGATGGATAAAATTATAGTCATAAATTCAGAAAGAATGAACATCGAAACCTGTTCGGCTATACAAACTGTGAACTACAAAATTAAAACACAGGATATGTCTGCAGTTGGGTTCTTCAGCAAAATGGATTATTTGGGAGAATCAGTTGATTCCACTTTTTCAAAATCTGAATATAAAAAAGCGACAATGAAGAAACGGGAGTGGAAAGAAAGAAAACATCAACAATGAATGCTGTGCAGCTTCAGAGTCAAAGAAGACAAATATGGCCGTCCAGGATTTCTAGGATTTCTTCACCCAAGATATCTCCATGGGGGTGGCACAAAATATTGAAGATGAAAATAAAAATTCCCAGGTGAAAATATCTCCTAAAATATTGGGATGCGATAAAAAATATCTCTGCCATATTAAAGTGTGTTTCCAATTATTCATAAAATATAAGTTTAACAACATGCAAATATATTTAAAAATAAATAGCCAATAACAAGGAACGAAGGACCAAGTGATACCTCATGGGGATGGCCTAGGCCCCTGGGCTATCTCCAGTGGCGCTCATATGAGTAATTTTAGGGGGGTAAGAAAAATCCTTACCTCCTTCAAGGTTGTCAAACATTTTTGTAAATGTACAAGATACTAAAATACAACAAAAATAATTGATACAATCATTAATATTTTATTAATTTTAAAAATGCTTTAAAGAAATATTTCGTTTACTTTAGCGTTTTAAATTTATCAAGAATTTGGCTATACCAACGGGGGGGGCTCAAGCCCCCTGCTCCCCCTCATGGGCGCCCTTGGCCATCCCCTACTGGATGCGAAAAACTGACTGTATAACTGGCTGAGAAAAGAGTAAAGCTTACTTACAAGAGGAAAGAAACTTCAACTGATGTGCAAGCAAGTACAACAACAAAACAAAACAAAAACTCTGTTTAAAGCAATGCCATTTAAAACCGTCTTTTGTTTTGAATTCAACAATTTTATATTGTGAATAAAGTGATATGTTACAGTTTAGTATTTATATAAATAATTACAGGGAGCAACTCCCTCTTGCTCATGTTGTGTTATATCCAGAACGCGTTCCGATTTTTCACCCAGTTCAAAATTTCAAACTTTTGTTATCTTCGTCAGCCTCAGAAGTCTCCTATCCCTGATTTAGAGATAATTTAGAAAAAGGTGGGAACCTGCGCCTGGAGCGCAAGCACAGACAGACAGATCCATGTCTTACTCAGAAGCCCCCGCCCTTGACCACTGCACCACTGGATGACTTTCTCACAATGAAAACCCAGCTGTCCATCAGTAAACGACAGAAGGACTGATAGGTGTTTCATCCAAGTTCAGAGTTACACATGAAACCCATACTTCATGTGTATTTCTGAATTTGGTGACTCATGCTTAACCCTTTGAGGAGCATGAACGTACCGGTACGTTCGTACTCCTCAAAGGGTTAAAATAAAACACTCCTCAAAGGGTTAAGTGTCTACTAGCAACTTTACGTTCAGACAAATTTCATGGTTCGTCATCAAGTAATGCATTTATTCTACAAATGCTAGTAAAAATACGCATTTCAATTTCCTTGGAGCAACACGACAGGTTAAAATTAAATAAGGAAAAGAAAGAAAGAAAGAAGGAAAGAAAAGTTGCTGCGTTTATTTTCGTGCATTGGTAGAAGAAAATTCTGTAACTTTTGCAACTTGAAACAAAGGGCTGGGTTTTGCAATCATTCTCATTCCAGCAACAGAAAACCTCAATGTCTCAATATTGCGGTTCAAGTAGCAACTCTGTAGTGAAATTTTCGCTGCACCACATGAAAGACTTAGAACGTGGGATGAACTCAGAATTCTCTTGTCGCAAAACCTGCGAGTGGAATAGTTGCAATATAAAGCAGGTTGTTGATATGCAGGGTATAAAAAAATAAAAAACAGGTGACGACACTCATTCTCGAGGCACACCAGCATTTGAGAGAAAACGTTTTAGAACACGTACTTCCGGCAATTACTCATATGTACTGCCTAAAAGGAAGCTAGTGAGGCAATGACACAACACAGGATTGAGGTCATATGGGGAGTTGACTTAAGCGGTTTCAATGCCAGACTTTATATTAAAGTCTTATATACTTTATATAGTCTTATATATACTTTATATTAAAGTCTGGCAGAGGCTTTCTCTGTTGTATCAAATTCGACAATTAAAATTTTCCCACGCTTCTCCGCAATAATACAGCAAATATGTTCCAGACAGATTGAAATATCACCTGTCGACTGATCTGGATGGAAGTCATAGACGATTACTAATGTGCACGAAAGACTCTAGGTAAAACAAAAGCTGCGTGTTCACTAATTGTCTTCTCCAGAATTTTGATCAAAAGAAAAGTCAGAGCTGTAAGGCATTAGTTTCAAGGCTAAACGAATTGCATTTTTTTTAACAGATTGAACATAATTGAAGTTTTCAATCTGCTGGAAATATTTCTGCTGAAAATGAGAACTGCAGCAAACGATATTAGAGATATGTCAGTTCAGGTGTACAACATTTCAGAATACGGGTAAACTACAGTGGTGGATCACAATTAGAAGCATAACAGAAGCATGTGGAAATACAGAGTTTGACGCTTCACTGTCACCTCAACTTATACGCCCCCTTCTCCGATACTCTTCCTGTTGTTCAACAATGAGTACTGACACACATCTGGCATTTCGTTATCTCTATGGTTTCATTTAATTGGTATTTTTCTTTGAGTGCTTAACGACCACCGTGAGTAACTCGATGGGCTATAAGCTGTCATCCGTCTTGAATATACATGTAGTGTCACTGGTTCCAGGAGAGGGAGGGAGCCAGTGCCGTAAGACAAACACAACATCCGTGCTTCACCGGGATTCGAACACGGACCCATCTCTGACGAATGGTCAGTCGCTTAGACCACTGCGTCACCGAGTGGCAATAATTCACCCTAAAACACCTTTATAGTATTAAGATAGAACGTATACAAAAGAGATAGCAATAATGTGACCAGCTATTGAAGAGAATCAGTCATGATTTTCTGCATCTGTAAACCCTTTGCCGTACTGATCGATTAGTTCCCATAGGGTCAGTGCATATCATAATATGATTTTTTTATTGTAGTCTGTCTCCTTCAGGAACGCAGCTGTCGCATCCCAGCAAAACTAAATGCACCGTCAGTTTTGATTCTCACGGCCAACAGAAGCAGACTAGTCTAAGTTGCTCAGCTGTGTAGGAATCCCTTTTGAAAGATGCAGACGTGCTTGTGTCTTTTTTGTCTTCAATTTAAATCCGTGCGATGCTAAGCAAGATGGCGAAACTATCACTTGAACCTGCTTGGAGATGAACCTGTTTCCATCCGTGGTGTAATACATTGCATAGCGCAAATTATCAGCAGATGTACCCCGCCGAGGCTTAATTTTATCATCAAATGTATCCAGGGGCGGATTGGCCCACCGGGACACCGGGACATTTCCCGGTGGGCCCCTTCCGTATATTATGTCTGTTTCTGTCTTAGTTAAAAATATTTTCAGTTCAGTTGTTTTAAACACACAACTGAACCACAACACTTTTTTTATAAATGAAATACACATGTAATTATAACAAGCGGGGGGGGGGGTGTTCTATTTTGAATTAGGGAAAAAAACTCACCAGGCAACTGCTAGAATCCCAAGTACAATAGATGGGCCATGTGTCTTTGCGAACTTCTGGGTTCACTTCGTAGCTGAGAAACGAGGATGTATATGTCGTACGTTGCGGGCGGGCGGGCGGAGGTGTGTACAAAATGTTCTACATATTCCCCAAGGAATGGGGGGAGGGAGGTAGTTGATTTTACTCCCATTGGTTGTAGGAGGCATTAGTGATGTGCTCATAAGAGCTGAGTTCGGGCTCAATTTTAAGAGCCTGAGCCCGAATTTTATATTGCAAAATAGAGCCCAGGCCCAAATGAGCTCGAAAACTATGATTCACCTGTTTAGTCATTAAAAAAAATCCTCTTTCAAACTTCCACTCCTTTCTTCCCGTGATTAACCGATGTCTTTCTCAACTGTGGAGTGGAAAAAGGGTGTCTATCTATTTCTATAGTTTCTTGGACCATTCATTTCATGCTGAAATGTTTCGAGGGGCCCGGCATCAGGAAAATTCGGGAGACACAACAATCTAAGTATGTTAACAGCATTGGGGTGGGGGCTGAACAGGGCTAAATTTTTTCCACTACTTTACTTAAAGTAGTGAAAATACCCATGTTTGATAAAGTTACAGAACAATGCTAGATAATGGTCATTAGGTGATGTACTATCCACTATATGACAACACAGAATTCAAAGTGAAAGCTAATAATATCAAGAACGTATTTTGAAATAACTCTAACATTATTTGCGCTGGTGTTCATACACGATCCCTTTCGCCCGAAATGTTCTACATACGTAGCCTACGCTCCTTGTGATAACTGACAAATGCTGCAGATGAAGGCATTTACGGAGACATCATTTCGAC
The DNA here is from genome assembly GCA_039090855.1 of Macrothele yani. Taxonomy (NCBI): domain Eukaryota; kingdom Metazoa; phylum Arthropoda; class Arachnida; order Araneae; family Macrothelidae; genus Macrothele; species Macrothele yani. The sequence continues at coordinate 100,360,230 of CM077004.1, read as the reverse complement.
ATGAAGTTGCAAAATGTTTTGTTTACGTTATTTAGTAAGGTGTCTTTACATAACCGTAGCATAAAAGCACGTTTTGTAATAGAAACACATACGAATATATGATCACTAAATGAAGAATCTGTTCGCCACGATATTTAAAAATCTTGAAATTTCTAACTGTGATTGTCCCCAATAGAAAAATTACAAAAATTGCAGTACAAATAGAAAATTTTACAGTGTAAAAGTTCTGTATTTTTTTTCATTTCTTTAAATTTAAAAATCATGTCTTATGCGAAAGGATTTTTGATACAACTCCAATATCATTTTGGTCGTAGCAGTTCTCTCTCAAATATTTCCTGGAATTTCAGCCCGCTTCGTTGAAAATTTAAGAACTGGAAGCTCAAAGGTATGAAAATCAAGATTATTTTACGATCTACCAAACATGAAATGGCTATCTATATAAGCAATTTAAAAAGAAATGAGTGTTCTTACTTCAGTGTTCATAAGAGAAAATTTTAAACAAATGTAAATATTGAGTTTGTCCAAAATTAGAAAATTCTCCAGTGCAATTATATACATAACTAACTAAACTAGTGATTTGAATCTTGTTATTCGCTTTTTTCACGTCGATTTAGTGAGTTTGCCACGATATTTAAATATCTTGAAATTTCTAACTGTGATTGTGATTGCCCATAACAGAAAAATTGCAGCACAATTTTTCTGCAGTAAAATCTTGGCATGGGCCGATGAAAATGTTTCCGCAACACCCACTTCAATTTAAGGATGACGGATGTACTTTTTTACTCCCCCGCCCCTCCCAGTACTATGCTTGCCACTGCTTCCACAGCAACTGTATTTTTTGTTTTGTTTCTTAAATAAAAAAAGTGATTTTCAGTTGTGATACAATAGTACCGTAGTACCGCAGAATTACAACTAAACGGGCCCATTTGCAAAAATTTTCCCGGGCCCTTTTGCGACCCCAATCCGCCCCTGAATGCATCATAGTGAGGTGCAGCTCATGACGAACCAATTATGGCGACCGCGAATGTGTTTTAAGAGTTACATGCATATGCGTACCGTTTTTGTAAGAACAAACGAGTATTGACAAGTTTTGTGAAGGGTACATCACGACCCTTTCGGAAGTAACAGATTACAAAATTGCCCATAGACGGAGAATTTTGCACTTCACGAAAGCATCTGTGTTAATCAAACAGCACACAGATGCTCTGCCTAAGTTAATATTTCTCGAAGCGGTTGCAGGCGCGTCGAAAGAGCATAGAGCGCTCAAGTACACAGTAGATGCTATCAGAAAAGTCAGCATTGTGGTCCGTGGACTACAGCATTGTGGTATTTACAGCATTGTGGTCCCTGCGACCTAGAGAATAGTTGTTAAGACACGAACGGAGGTATTCCACTTGATTGTCCGCAGCAGCATGCGAGACAATCATCGACTGCAAAGCATGTAATGCAAAGCATGTAATCAAGTTGCTTCCTTGCCACGTAACAGACTGTCACAAACTGCACTGTAAAAAATAAGCTATGTGAATTCACTGAAAATAATGTGCAGCAAAGTTGCCGGTAGGTGTCAGTCTAAACAACATTTTTGTTTTTTAAAAGTTCATGTTTCTACTAACTTCAGTATTTTGACTAATTTTTCGTTGTCAGTAATTCCGTTTATTTCAGAAAAGTCAGCTTCGGGTTTTTCGGTATTTATACAGAAATTTTGCAAAAACTTCGATTTTGACTTTTTCAGCCCTTTTACCAGAGACTCTTCTTGAGTCCTTTCCCTTTGTAAGGTAGAAATGAGAATGGGTTCGAATAGCGCGATGATGCGGGCGATTAAGTCATTTTATTTTCCGTTGGAGCTTATTATTTTACTGAATAGGTTTGTAATAATTTTATTTTTTTCTGTAGGAGGACTTATTACAAATTACATATTTTTTTCATCGTGATTTTTCGAAGAACAAAAATGCTTTGGAATTTGAAATCTTTTTAAACTGACACTGACTTTCTATTACGTTTAAGAAAAGGTGAAACGAACTGCTCCATAATATTATTTCACAAAACCCTTTAATATGAAATTTACGCTTCGTAGCTATAATAGCTTTTGTCCAGAGACTGATACATAGACATAATTTTATTTAGGTTGGGAGTTTCCCACAAGGAGAAGTTCCCAACCTAAATAGAATTTCTGACTTTCAAAAGCATTCAACGTTCATATGCTTTGGTATAAAAGAAGTTTCCATCGTAATGAAAGTGCTTAAACAAGCAATCTAAAAATTCGCTGCGAGCCGGATATTTGAGAAGTAAATAGAAAATAAAAACGTGCAGAAGTTTTCAGTTTTGCTTGGCCTACCAAAGGATTTTTTTACTCTAACGGACAACTTCAAAATTCTGTCAGTCGAAAGCCCTAGCGGGGAAATTTTAAACTATATTAAAATGTAAAGCATCAATTTTTTACGTATTAAAATTATGATTTCTAATGTCCTGTCAAAAACAATTTTTGAAAATTTCATCAATAAATAAATACTGATATGTACGCATAGACAAAGCGATTACCTTAGTACGTATTTACAAGATGTGCCAAAAGAGTCATCAATTCAACAGCGGCACAAAACAAAATATTTAAGTATTTTGTGAGGCAACGAATTTGAAAAATGAAATGGAAACATTAAATAAATGAGTGACGGCATCTCAATCAGTTCCTAGGGCCGCAAAATGTGCATGTAAAGACTCCATAAAGTCATCTTCATTTCAGCACTCGAAATGAAAAGTTCGAACACTGTCGGGAAGTTCTATACTATTCCTGATGCGAAAGAAATGGAACCGCTGATAATAAATGAGATCATGTTATTGGACCTGATTATCATGAAATTCAAAAATTTTCTGCCTTCTTTTAACTTCAAGAGTTGTGGCGAAACCAGCAGAGCATACCAACGGACAATGAATACACAAAATAAAATGAAATTGTGGGCACTACTGAAATGTGGCATCGTTCATTAATAGAAGTGCTGGAGATATACTTACGTGTCCATTATCATCCAACTGATTATTGGTTAGTTTTAGTTTGTCAAAGGATATAACTTGTTTCATCCACTGTGCCCCTTTTGCCGGGGAATCCGGATGTACATGCATACGGGGAGGCATATTGGGATCCGCTTTTCCAGCTACAACCCAACTCGAACTGAAATGGGAAACAAATTATTACGGGTCACTTTCAAAAAACGCAACAGAGAAAAGTGCTGAGCTCAAAACTGGTATCCCAGCCTTGGTAACTAAATTTGCATGTTTATTTGAGACATATGTTTATTTGTTTTGAGATGATTCCTCATCTAGAAGATTTATCCTGAAATAAATGAAAGTGTATTTAAAGAAGAAATTGATGAAATTGTAACGGATATCTAGTTCAATGGATCTGTTTTCATACACATAACAGTTGACTTGTTCAGCTGTGCTTAAATAAGTTTTGAAATGTTTCTTTTAGTTAGTCAGAATTAGTAGTTGTCATACAGAGAAGGAGGAGTACCCGTTTGCATGTCAAGTTCAGTACAAAGCTAGGGATAAGTGCCACAGAGAAAGAGAAAAAGAGTTCAGTGTTCTAACACATTGCAAGAAGCTTATGATAGTGCAGCTTTATCACGGTCGCGTAAGTTTAATTTGGCTCAGAAGTTTTTGCCATGGAAAACATCGAAGAACCAATACACATGGATAATTCCTTTGGGGGTCCAAAAGAACAATCAATATGAACTTTTCGGCTCGACTCTAGGGAGAAAAGAGACTTACTTTACGCTTTGTCGTTTCGTGCGCGCATCAGTGGCATCACGTTTCTTCTATACAAATAATTTAGGAAAGCTTTGCAGCTTCCAGAAGATCAGCACAAAGCATATACCCAATCTCCCTTTGCTCTGTTGTGAGACTGGCGGGAAAGTTCTAGGGCAATATTTCTCAAAGTGTGGTCCACGGATCACTGTTGGTCCGCGGCTGCCTATAAAGTGGTCCGCAATAAATTTCAGAAAAAAAATTAATGAAAAATGTGAGAATCCTTCCTCTTAAATTTTGAGTGCATGCTCGACCCGAATATCCAGAAACAGAGCCATTAATCATTTTCCTTACAACTCTGAGTTCGGAATTAAGAGCAAGAAAAGAAATGATTAGATGTGGAAGCTACTCAACTGTACTCAAACTTTTTTTTTTTTTTATATGTAGAGGATTTTGGGAAGGGAGTGTCTGACCCCAGGTCTTAAACAACCCTTAGAAATAGGAAGCTGGGAGATTTGGGCTAGAGTGCCCGATAGAAAAGTGACACGAAAGTGAAGTAGAAATGGGAGGAAAATGCCCTTATTTATTACCGGGGGCCAGTACCCGGGGTCCGACGGCTTAACGTGCCCATCCGAAGCACGGCGGATATTTTGTGGATCGAGGGTTCGTACCTGCCTGGGATCGAACCTGAGGCCCTTTCCGTGGCAGTCACTATCGTTGCCCACTAGGCCACCCGCGGCCCCTATACTCAAACTATCGGTCATCAAAATGGATATAGATAGCTTGGTAAAAGTTCGCTAACAGCAGCATCCTTGTCATAGATGCTATGATTATTATTGTAGTTGTTCGTAAGAACTCTGCTTCACAACCAACTGTGCCTTATCACTGAAACAAAACTGCGTGTACTGATGCATCATGGGACCGGAACTGACTGTCAAAACCTTGCTGCGTTGAATAAACACACCGGGTGCATTTGTGTATGATGTAGACATCTATTGAACTGGATATCTCCATAAGGAAATATAAATGCAGTCATTTGCATTTCAGATAAACGTTTTAATAAAAGTCGTCCCAATAGTCCTGTGAGATTTTATTTTATTATTACTTTCTGAATACTCATCCAACTTGGTGGAAATGCTCAAACTACAGAAAAAGTGGGCCTAAAGAAATTAAACTATAATAAAAGCGAATATTTACATGTCTGTGGTTACCATATTTCCTCCAAATATTTTATATGCACGCGAGTTAAATTACGGAAAATTTTATCATTCAAATGCTCATTCTCACAGTATTGGCAGATTCTTCGCTAAGTGATGATGCATACAGTATTCCTCATAACTCCGATTAAAAGTATCCCACACAGCGGCGGAAATCCAGGCATCGCCGAAGAGGCTGCAGGATATGTGCGCAGATCATTCGAAAGAATCCACCGGAAGTCAATCGGACAAGCAGTGAGAGAACGTGGAACGAAGCGGTCGACGATTCATCAGTTCTTCCACATTGATTACGCTTGGACGTCTATAAGGCACAGATTTAACAGAAAATCAAACCTGACGACCGGCCAAAGCGAGAATCGTTTGCAATCGCTATGCTGGATAACATTGCTGATCACAAAAACTTTTTATCGGAGACAATATTTTCTGACGAGGCAACCTTGCACATTTCGGGGAAATTGAATCGACACAATGTGAGAATTGGGGGCTTGGAAAATCCGCGTGTAGTCACGTGCGGAATAGTCCGAAAGTTAATGTGTGGTGTGGCCTTTTGCACAATCGGGTTGTTGCACAGTTTTTCTTCGCTGAAAACACCGTCATTGGCATGGCATACCTAAATATGCTTTAGACCTTTGCCGTACCACAGATAGCAGATACCAACCAAAATTTTCCAGCAGGATGGTGCGCCACCCGTCGGACCTGTGAAATCCGAGATTTCCTGCATATCACATGATGGTCCAACTGCCTGGTCTCCGCGAGACCCCCCACCCCTCCCGGGCCGACATTACCCCAATAGATTTCTTCTTTTGGGGCTACGTCAAAGACAAAGTGTACTCTACGAAAGTTACCAGCATAAAATTTGAAACGGCGCATAGCAGATGCCATACGCTCTGTCACTAAAAACATGTTGCAGAACATATGACGTGAGATTGAGTACAGACTAAACATTCTTCGTGCCAACAAAGGCGTCCATCATGTGGAGGTGCACTGAACTCAACTGAACTGAAAACTTTGTATCACTATCATTTTCATGTTTAGTAATGGTTGTGTACATACTTTTCTTCAACCTGTATAAGATTAAAAGATTAAAATTTTGGAGTCTTATGGCAGACACCCTATATATGGGGCCGGAACGCAGCGGAACCCCGTTCCTGGAGCGAAACCCCACGTTCCGGGAGCAATACGACACCAAAAGAAAGGGAGCATTTAATTTGAAAAAATATTCCGTAATGCATTACACATTTCAATTAATGACGCCATCTTGTATTAATTGTTCGTCCTTTCAAAAATAAAATATTTCCTTCTGCTCTAATAAAGCTCAAATAAGATGTTTGGTGAGAGCAAAGTTCACGACAAGAGATGATCGCCGACAGTCTGGTGGACCTTATCCACGTATTTTCCCGCCATGGTGACTGCCATACCGTTAATCCCGTGATGAGTGCGAGGTGTTTGGTGAGAGCGAAAGTCACGACAGGAACTGATCGCCGACTTTGTACACCCTTTTCCGCGCTCTGCATAAAATGACTGGAACTGGTAACGGGACTTAACTACACATGCTGTCCAGTGTCCTTTTCACTTCAGCACTAGCTACCGTCGTGATAGGACGTGACGACGTGCTATTTTAGCCTCATATTGCAGTCGTTGTTTTCAGTTCGAGTTTGTTCTTGCGTGAGAAGACTGACAGAAAATAATGAAAAGAACACTAACAGATTTCTTTGGAAAAAAAAGATCAGAGAAGGGAAAAAAACAACAGCTCAGAAAATTGGGATATATATACAATATGTATATATATAAAATGTATATAGCGTGTCTGTGATGTTACAATATATGTATATATATATATTGTAACATCACAGACACGCCAGGTAAACAACTACAGTAATTTTATTTACATTTAGTTCTTACAAACACTATCACAAAACATTTTAAAACATATACGCATAACAACCACAGTTACTACTTGTCGCTTCCTCTCCACTCCCGCGCGAGCAGGCACACCACAACCCAAGAAGCGATTCAAAGTCACCACTTCCTCGGCGTTCCAAAAAGTCAACGGTTTAATGTACAGTCCGCGCTGTGGCGCATTAAAATCCCGGATGCTACAATATATCTATTTATATATCTCTATCTATCTATCTATCTATCTATCTATCTATCTATCTATCTATCTATCTATCTATCATAAACCATTATCAATTTACTACTGAATGAAGGTCTCCCCAAGTTTCTTCGATAATTGTCTGTCTTGATCCTGTCTCCTCCATGCCACTCCAGCATACTTTCGAATTGCATCCATCTATTTCCCACGGGGTCTTCTTCGGGGTCTTTTCCTGTCTCTCGGAATCCAGTCTAAAATTTCTGTTGTCCATCGGTGGTCCGTTCTTCTGGCAACATGTTCATTCCATTTCTCATTCTTAACAGACGTTGAGCTGGCAGCTCTTACATTTTTCTGCATTATAGTGTCTTAAAACTTTTCTTGTGCTTACCGAATGCCGTACCCCGTCTGTTTAAAGGTACTGTGTATGTTTTGCGCTACTTTTTTTGGGCGATATCGTTCTTATATTTGTTCATATTCCTCCGTTTTCTTATCGTTAGCTGGTTTGTTTACGTTTGGAAGCTGCCAATATGGTGGCTTCCGGTCAATCCTTATCATCTCTGGGTGTATCGGATGCACGTCACGTCGCACTTCCCACTTCCATGGAAGTTGACTTACTCTCGTCCTCAGATGTGTCTTCTCAAGTGCCTTCCCAGCTACATGGTGATCCTGCTCCGGTGTCCTCACCGGACTTAGATGCGCAACCTGTTTCGGCTTCTGCCTCTGCCGCGGTGCCCTCCCTGAGTACAACTGCGACAACTGCCTTGCCTTCTGCCTGTGCTCCTCTTCCCTCACTGAATTCTGTGCCAGCCGGTTCAGCTCATATTTATCTTCCGAGGATGTCCTTTGCCTCCACAGTGCAGCGAGGCGCTGCTTCCACTTCAGCTTCTTCTCAACCTCATGGGCTCTTGCAATCCTCACCGTTTATTCAAGTATCCAACCACCGGGTGAAGGTCACGATTGATGAAAATTCGCAAATTGGCCGTGAGTTCCACAATCTCCTAGATCGAGGTATGCTCTTTCATGCCTTACCGAATACTCCTTTGCCACGCTACACGGAGGCCCTCTCAGGGCACGTGTCATCTGCATCTATTGTCGGAATTTCTCGTACCCGTCGGGGTATCTCAGTGCAGTTCCAGCCCAAAGAGGATGCTTACTTTTTTCTTGCACACGGACTTTCGATTGGGACAAATCATCTCATCCCTTCGCTTATTTCCTAGCGACCGGTGAACATCACGTTCTATCCTGTCGCACAGGAAGTGCCCGATACTGCGCTTCCTACCCTTCCCAATCATGTTTGTAAAATTGTTGGCAAGATTCGTCGCCTTTCTGAAGCTCCCCGCAGAACTCGATTTGCACATGCTACAGGATTTCGCCGTCAGTTGTTGGTCGTCTTTCCCACCGAGAAAGCCTTGGCGGATTGCCCTACAGAAGCTACTGTTGAAATTGGCTCACGAACGTACAGTTTCAAGGTCTTCACCACTCACTATTATACTCACTGTTTTACACAGGATCACACCACTGCCTCACGTGAGCGCTTCCGACGTGGGCTTTCCTCTAGTTCGCATCCCAATGCTGACCACATCGGTCCTTCTACCATCCCCACTACCGGTGGTTTGCCTAACGCGACCACTCCCTTTTTTCGTCAGACGCACATTCCAGTCACGGGCAATGATACATTTCCTCCTCTCCCGACCCGTACGGTTGTGCATCCACCTGTCGAAAAATTATGGAACGCAGGTATTTGGGAAATTGTTTAAAAAAATTATGTAATAAGTTTAGGATATAAAATAACTATTACAATGATAAGATTTGAAAAAATAAACAAAAAAACAAACAAACAGTGGCCATACCTGTTCTAATAACAAATAAGGCTTAGGGTTTGTGATCTATCGTTCTGTATAAGTGCTTGAAATAAACTTAAACCATCACATTTTAAAACATACACGGATCACTTAAAAAATAACAAATAGTTTAACAAGAAAACTTACCCTTACACTGTTAAAAATTTTACCGTTAGATTATAGGCAATGGCCGGCAACTGGGGGCCGGCCATTACCCGTAAAATTACAGCTTTGGCCGTTTTTGTGAAAGCCCGTAAATTTAAGATCTCAACCATAAATACTAAGCCCGTAATTTGAAGAACAACGTCTGTAAAAATATAGTCTGACCGTACTCAGTTAAGCCGTAATTTGAGGAGCAACGCCCGTAAAAATAACGTTTGGTCATTTTCAGCCGGCCCGTAATTTGAAGAGCAATACCCATAAAAAAGTTTTACCACTTTCAATTAACCCGTAATTTAAAGAGCAATGCCCGTAAAAATGTAGTTTGACCGTATTCAGTTAAGACTGAATTTCACAGGCTTAACTGAATGCAGTTTCCAGTTAAGCCGTAATTTGAAATAAAAATTAGTCTGACCGTATTCATTTGAATTTCAGAGCAATCCCCATAAAAATACAGTTTGACCATATTCAGTTAAGCCCCATGGGGAGTAGTCGCCCAATTTTTATGGTTATAACGAAGTAAATTTCTCCGTCATTTTTGTCCACGCCGGTGCTCGAACCCGGGTCTCCTCATTCCGGAATAAGTCGCTCTACCAATTGAGCTACGTGGACGTTCGTTATCGCTACTATATGCCTTTATGTCGTGTGCGTCCTGCTGGGTAGGCACGTCACATGGTAAATGCACGTGTTTTGTGGAAGAGTGTGCAAGTAAATACATGTTTTTTTTGTGGAAAAGTTTGTAAATGAATTTTTTTGTGGAAGAGTGTGTAAGTGTTGAATACTTGAATTATTACCAGTCGATTCAGTTTTAAATGCGAGTAATGATATTTTTCATACCTTAAAATTAGGTTTATTACAATATGATAAACGATGACATCAGTTACACATATTTATTTGGCATTAGGCTTTACGAACTCTTTACACACAGTTGGTTGAACAATACTTTGTTTCTTTTAGACATTTTTATTTGCACATGTACTTATGTAGTATTTTCATGAATGAATACAAAGGGCAGTTATGCAGCCAAGATACAGTACGTACAGGCTTATTCTCGTATTTACATGTTATATTAATGGCAAACAGTTGTAGATAGGAATTGGCATCCGAGTACATCGCGTCTATGGGAGATTCATTCCATATCCAGTTGGTTTTTCATGTAAGTATTGGCTAGTACTACATTTGACATGTGGTTGAGTCATGCTTTCCTGTTCTCACATTGACTAACTTATACTGATTGTGTGCTGGTTCGTTGTACATTCTACTGAGCACCGTGTTGACAGTGTTCCCACAACTTTCATATCCTTGCTTCCTAATTCTAACTTCTGGATATTTTCCTAGTTTTCACATTTTTAGTAAAATTATGTCAAAAACTGGAAATGCTGCTTTTGAAAGATCATACATACTGCTTCACTGATCATGGGAGACCATCTTTGCTTAGACCCCGATTCTGACTGAGTCATTCTACAATATTAACGAATATCATCAATATTTCTAAAATATTAAATTTTCCTTGTTTGGGATGTTTTAGAAATTATTTTAGTGATAAAAATGGTTCTTTTCTTGGTATGTTGCCACAAGAAAAACATTTTGGAATGCAAAAATTTTTAGAATGCTATTAAATAGTTGTATTTATAATATCGTGGGAATACCTGAAGATAATGAAACAATTGTTCATTGATTTTAAAATCAGGTGTTTAGTGACAAAGGGCAAAAACGTCAACGAAAGGAACACGACAGAATCCCAAAATTTCTCAAAAAACAATTTCATCATATCGTTTTGTACCAATTTCAGCACTACCATCTTAAAACATGAGATATATGTTTTTGCGCTTTGAACATTTTGAATGGACCCCTAAAAACAGAAATGCAAAACATCTAAAAAAAATTAATATTTTTTAACTTGGAAAAAAAAAAGTGGCTTCTGATTTATCTTAAAATATAAAATTTCCTGGGCATCCAGTTTTTACTACCTGTGTAGGTAAATAATTTCTGTACATACCCAGTTGGGCATGTAACATTTCTGATATTTTTCAAGCCCTGCTTAAAGTGACACAGGTAAAGATTTCAATCACAGAAATTTAGAATGCAATCGATTTTTTTTCGTTTAACATTAATTACATTTACAAAACAAAGAAACTGTACATGATATATTTTTACTGTCATTTTCATGGCCAGCGCTTACGAGATTCAAGGGGGACAGGAAAAAATTGATTACAACATATTTCTTAAAAACGTTCTTACGAAATTTGCGTTATGTGATACAGAAATTTTCATTACGCATAAAATTGCAACGCTGTAATTACAAAAATAGTGCCCATAGAGACGAGCAAAGGTAATTTATTTGTAATGGGAAGTTTTTGCTAAAGCAGTAATGAAATATGTAAGCTTTAATTAATCTATATATATATATGAAATTATGTATTGTGTATAATTTTCCTTATATGAGTCAGGGCTTGAAAATACCATGCCCGAGATGCCCGGGGCATGTGAATCAGTGGCCTGGGTTGATAAATAAAAAATCTAGTTGCCAAGGTGGGCAACTAGATTTACGAATAAAGTTTGGAATAGAAATTTCTATTACAAGAAAAAAGACACTCATCGCACGTCATACTGCTTTTCACTGCTACTCACTGGAAATTGTGTTATTGTTATGAAATGCCAAGGATAGTAGAATATAACTTATTTAATTATATGCTCTAAGTCCAGAAATCGGAAGCCTATGCAGCTTTGCTCCAAATGCTGTTGAAAGCCAGCTACTTTGATGGAACTAGTCTCGAGTGTTTATTGAAAAAAGGTGAAAACTTCAGCAAAAAGGAACATGGCATAATCACTAAATTTCTCAAATACTAATTTCAGCATCATCAACTTAAAACTTGAGATACACGCATTTGTGCACTGAACATTTTGAGCACAGACCCTTAAAACGAAAATGCATATCTTAAAAGATAAATTTCCCTAGACACACACAACTAGCTTTACTTAATAATTTACATGCCCAAAGGCATGGTAATTTTCAAGTCCTGATTATTAACAATTCCTAAGTGGTTTCTCCAGTGCTTAGACTTAGGCCCACAGATATAAATAGCTACGACTTTGAGAACCTACATACTAATCTTTCCCTTTCGGATATAATCTCTACTCTTAAAGAACTATGTTAAGAATTTTAAATAAAAGCTATTTAAGAATTTCCTGGCCACATAAGTATTTTCTTAAAAATCTCTCAGTAATTGCAAGAGCCCGATGACACTGTGCGTCGTCCTGTTGAAAAATGACACTAATGTCCGTGTAAACCTGCAGATATGGATGGAGATGGTTCACCACATTTCCCCATTTTAGATATTCATTTGATTACATACAGAGGATAGGTATGCAAAATTTATAGTAGCAGCATGTGACAATATTACGTGGTACAGCATTATCGCCCAGAATATGTAAAACAAGGGCTTCCTAATGCAAAGCTAACAGTGTATGTGTGTGTGTGTGTGTGTGTGTGAGTTGAGGCAATATGGTGCTGTCACCCCTCTTGCTAGTAAACGAACCACTGTTTGGTAGGTACATAGGTAAGACCAGTGCACTCATATTGACGGTAATTTGATATCACTATGGATAAACGTCAGGGAAAAGAGGATTTATAGTGGGTTGCCCAATGCATGGGTCATCATCACCGAGATCGTACAAAAATTGCAATATTCCCATTTGATAGTATACAAATTTTTCGGAATATCTCATTTCCAGAATAACATCGCATCATAGACAGCGCGATACGTGGACAAACGCAATGGATGAATGCGGCCATTGAAATTTTTTTTTTTTTTTTTGATTGGAGGTTTAACGACCACTGTGAGCAACTCAACGGCATATAAGCAGTCTCCCGTCCCTAATTTAGGGTCACTTGTTCTAGGGAAGGGAGAGAGCCAGTGCCGTAAGGCAAACACAACATTCATGCCTCACCGGGATTCGAACCCGGACCCCGTTCGGAAGAATGATGAGAAGCCATCGCTCAGACCACTGCGCCAACTAATGTGATGTGATCATTGACACTTGTCTCGTATAATTACAATGACCCAGAGATCAATAATGGCAAAAATCACCACCAACTACAACGAGGGAAATGCCAGAAAAGTCTCTACCAAGCCCACCAGGCGATCATTAGGTGCAACAGGTTATGGGAGCAGCTGACCCACTAGTCCCATTGCTAAAACCACATCTTTGGACTGCATGCCTAAACAGGGAAAGAACATCAGCACTTGACCTTTGATGGCTGGAGGTCTCCTGGTTCAATAAGTCCTATTTCCAGTTATTTCACACAGATAGGAGGGTGCGGTGGATCTGGTGGAAACCTCGTGAAACAATGGATCTGGCATATCAAAAAGGAACTGTTCAAGTTGGTCCCCATGAAAACGCACATTTTAGAACTTCATCTAGAACGAGTCTTAAATTACCCTTTGTATATTAAGTACAACACAAATTAGCAAATTATATTCAAATCAACTTTCCCCCATGCCGAAACAAGTGCTGAATTTTATGGGTGACTGTGCTGGATAAAATGAAACTTGCAAATCTTTTTAAATTTACATCATTTTAGTTACTTTTTGATATATGCTTCCACGTATTTCTTTGCAAACAGAAAGACCTAGTTGGAAAATAGCATTTGAGGAGCTGTAAAACACCTGGTAAGAAAATGTGGAGTGCAATGCCGTTTTGCTGATAAAACAAAGCCAGGAAATGTATAACTTTTGTTGAGAAAACATTGAAAATGCTTTCATATAACTGACAATGTTGCAAATGTTAGAGCAAGAAACTCATCCTGGTACATTTTCAACTTGATAGCCTTCAACATTACTAAGGTTGCTGTGAAATATACCAGCCATAATGAGTTTATTTTTGATAAAAGCTTGCAGCATTGATCTCAGCTGTAATTCTATAAAACATTTTACATAGAAGTGCATCTTTTATCACCAATAACTATCTTCTATGTGTGTATTGTCTGCACGACTTTTTCCTTTTAAATGTAGACAAACAAATTACTCATTCTTCAATATTTCTGTTTCTCGCGTTATAAATGCAGCATCAGCGAGGTGGGTCTCGCAAGCCTCGATGCTCTACGAAATGCCTAATCAAATTCACAAGATTATCTTACATTCTGACGTCATTCGCAGTCTACCTGTATGTAAGGTCGATGGTTTTACCCGAACGATAACCAAATTTTATCGCACAAACCAATTTCCCTTCTTAACTCTGAATCACTCACCTCCATGGCTGTACGGCAAAATGCAGATGTACCTTAAACAACTGCGCAATAACAAAACCAGAATTGTATGCCACGGCTAATAACTGTTGCCAACTAAAAAAAAAAAACTTAGTTCTTATGGAACGGCCTTATGCGTATATACACTGCTGGCCACCCAAAATGCAACACCAAGAAGGACGCGAGATAGCAAAGCCAGATTTACTGGACACATAACAACAGATACGAAGATGAAACGATTGAGCTCACAGACCCGTGCGACTTGCGGAACACGCAGACATCAATAGTTCGTGTGGCCCCCATGGCTGGCAATAACGGCCGCTACACGCCGCGGCATCGAGCGAAAGAGGCTTTGGATGTGGGCTTGGGGTATGTCGGTCCAGGCTGCTTCCACACGTTGCCACAGTTCATCAGGCGTAGCCGCGGGTGGTGCTTGCCGGGCCACTCGGTTGCCGATCAGCAACCTGACGTGTTCGATGGGCGACATTTCGGGAGAATAGGAGGGCCACGGCAGCAGTGACACCTCGTGGGCCGTGAAGAATTGTTGCACGATGCTTGCCATGTGCGGGCGCGCATTGTCCTGTTGAAACGTGGCCGCTGGCAGGTCCTGCAGGTAAGGGAGGACTATAGGCTCCAAAACATGGGAGATGGTGCGGTGGCTGTTGAGTGTACCGGCGATGCGTACCAGAGGGGTGCGGGTGTCATATCCCCCCAAACCATAACGCCAGGCGACGGACCGGCATGGCAATGCATAATGCAGGCGTCATACAGTCCCTTGCCGCGCTGCCGCCACACACGGATTCGACCATCGTGGTGTTGCAGGCAGAAGCGGGATTCGTCGGAGAAGACAATGTCGTGCCATTTCGTAGTCCAGATGCGGCGTTCAACGGCCCATTGCCGCCGCACTCGCCGGTGGTGTAACGTCAATTGTAATCGGAGCAATGGGCGCCGACGTCGAACGGTACGTGCTCACACAGGTTGTTGCGCAACACACCCTAATTCTTGCGCTAACGTTCGTGATGTGGCGGTGTTCGTGATGTCGTCCGGACTGTGCAACGTACCCTGCACGATATAGGTTTTGGGAGCCGACGTCCAACTCGAGTGCCCTTGATGGGTGCACGACACAAAGCTATGAGCCTAGCTTGGGCACGGCAACACCGCAACTGGACACTTGATGACTGGAAACAAGTAGCCTGGTCTGACGAGTCGCGTTTCCAACAGTATCGGGCAGATGGAAGGATTCGTGTGTGGCGCAAACCCTATGAAGCCATGGTTCCCGCCTGTCAACAGGGAACTGTATCGGCTGGTGAGGGGTCCGTAATGGTATGGGGTGTGTTTAGCTGGACTTCGCCGGGACCCCTGGTACGTCTACAAACGTTTGTGACCGGCCAACGCTATGTGCGCATCCTTTTTGACGAGGTACAGCCTTTCATGTCCTGCATTCATGCTGATGGGTTGGGCCTGTTCCAACAGGACAATGCACCTCCACACAGAAGTGTCGGGACGCCACATTATGGTTACAGGAGCATTCATCTGAGTTTAGGGTGTTGCCATTCCCACCGAAGTCCCCAGATCTGAACGTGATAAAACACATTCGGGATGCCATGCAACGCGTATCGAACACAGGAATCCGAGAACTTGGAATACACCCGACATGTGGAACGCTCTGCAGGAAGTATGGTGTGCATTGCCTACAGCATATTTCCGGAAGCTGCCCTGTCGTTTTTCTGCAGTCCTGTGTTCTCGTGGGGGACCTAACAAGTATTAGACTGGCGTACCAGTTTTTCTGGAACTTCAGTGTATATATATACGTGTGTGTGTGTGTGATAATGAGATGATATATATATTATCCATCCATTTTACATCGATTTTGGCTCTTCTGGTTTCTAATTAAATTTATGTGTTGAGAGTGTGATAAAAACAAGAAGGCACAGTGGAAATTTGCATATGGGGTTTACCAGTGGCTTATATTGGAGGCTAGCTAAGCTCTAGCTGCGTAGCCCGGAGAATGCACAAATAAAAGTCAATTCGATATACACAAGTAAGGCAATTATCAACGGTATTAAACTATTTTGATGTTTTGCTGCGAAAAAAAAACATTTGCTGATTCACTTCTTTTGACTAAGAGAATGAGTCTGGCGATCAAAGACCAACGGGCCTCTTAGTGGAGGGATGACATCATCGTGACCAAACCAGTCGCTCTACCAGTCTTCGCTGTGTGATTCGGAGACCATGGATACGTTCGCCGGCTAGGGTTTCTATGACAACATGGAGGAGCAGATGAAGTGTGAATGGGCCGTTGCTTTAGTTCGCTCAGAAAAGAGAAGACTTTGACTACCTCCGTCACTTGCATGCTCTCGCTTGTAAATGCCCCTGTTTCGCGAGAGTTGTTTCAGCTGTGTGAAGTTTCAGTGAATTAAAATTAGTGATATTATATCTTAAATTCGTGGCTTTTGTTGGATTAGAAGTGTTTTGAAAAATTTTTGGCCGCCCCGGTGGCGCAGTGGTCTAAGCGATGGCCTCTGATCATTCGTCCGAAAGGGGTCCGGGTTCGAATCCCGGTGAGGCATGGATGTTGTGTTTGTCTTACGGCACTGGCTCTCTCCCTTCCCTGGAACCAGTGACCCTAAATTAGGGACGGGCGACTGCTTATAGCCCATTGAGTTGCTCACGGTGATCGTTAAACCTTCAATCAAAAAAAAAAAAAAAAAAAAAAAAAAAAAAAAATTTTTGTGAAATCTTTCCTGATCATCTACTGTCAGAACGTAAAGAACCCTATGCTTTAAATTTTGCCACAGTTAGACTCAAAAATGAACTGCATGTGTGTGTGTGTGTGAAGGTGTTTATTATTCCCTTGATGAATACAAAAAGAAATTAGTAAGAGACATTACTAGTTACATGAAATTAAATAAATTGGACATTGTGTTTATTGATGTGAATTTTTTTTTTTTTTTTTGGAGGTTTAACGACCACCGTGAGCAACTCAATGGGCTATAAGCAGTCGCCCGTCCCTAATTTAGGGTCACTGGTTCCAGGGAAGGGAGAGAACCAGTGCCGCAAGACAAATACAACATCCATGCCTGACCGGGATTCGAACCCGGACCCCTTACGGGCGAATGATCAGAGGCCAGCGCCTTAGACCACTGCGCCACCGGGGCGGCAGGTGAAAAAATTAGCAGACCTAATATTAAATTTCCATCAACAACTGCAACTGCCTAAAGAAGGTTTTCTGCATTAAAAAGAATCAAGTCTGCCACCAGAGGGCGGAAGATCACGTTTCCGTTTACAGCAATATCTGCAGGACTAAAAACCCAATAGAAAAACTTATATCGATCATATTTAGGACAAATGTAGCTTCGGACCGTGGAAAGAAGGGATACAACGTTAAAAATGTAACAGAATATTACATGAAAGACATACTATACTTTAGGGAAACACAAGGGCATGTACACTTGAGAAAACTGGCTGTTTTGTCAATAGAGAAAAACATTCTTTTTAAAGTGATAAAGTACTCGGAAGAAACGTTTTATGGAAAAGTAACACTCAACTTCACCAAAAGGAAAGAAAAATGGATTTCATGTACAAAAAAGTGTTAAAATCCTAATCCTCATAATAATTTGGTATTATGATAGTAATAACATGTACAAAAATTAAGAAAAAGGTTACTTCTATTAGTTAACAACTGAAAAATAAACTTCGCAATTGAAAAAAAAAAAAAAAAAAAAACAGTACTGGGGGCATGTGAGATAGCCCAGGTCTTGAACCCAAGATACGTTACTGGGGTTTATATATATATGCAAATTTTCATTGTTTGCCCCCACTTGAAAACCAAGCTATGGGCACCTACGATTTCCCTGAATATGCTATAGTCACAAAATGGGCGATAAGTATACCAAAGAATGTGTGTGAAATGGTTAGTCAAGGAGAATCACAACTGCGTTTCCTGAAAGTGTGACATTTTTTCACACGAAACTTTCAAGCCAACAAAACTAGAATGCACGATTTCGTACTAGAGTCCACTGCCGCCCTCCCCAGGGGTTTTAATAACTACTGTGGGGCAACTCTGAGGGCAATAAGTATTTGTGCCCCCCCCTGTAATATAATGTGTGAAGCAAGAATTTGTAGTAAAAATGGGGACTGACTTAAATAAAATAGTGTCTGTGACTACTGATGGTGCCCATACCTTAGAAGAACCAATCATAAATGCCTTGGCTAGTAGCATTCAGCAACAAGTTTCACACTAATGTGACTACATATGATTTTTAAATTATATTCTTACAAATTAAATCAGGTTCAAATTGAAATTACCGTAGTCTTAAAACTCACCTATTCTGCTAATTCATTTTTATGGTATTTGTAAAAAAAAAATTCATGACGAAATGTCAATTTTAAAAGAAAAACTCGAACAAGAGGTGGCACACTACACACTTGAAAGCAGCAAAGCAAACTTTAAGTGGCACACTAGTCGAAAAGGTTCACCATTCATGCTCTAGACCAATGGTTCTCAAAGTGGGTCACACGATACTAATACGGCGGTATGCAATTTAGTTAGCAACCATACTGAGTAGCACAGTGAACTCATTTTCATAACAAAATTAACAATCCGAATTTACGGCTAGTACTGGTAGGATGCGTGATGAAGTTCAGCAAATTTAGCGATGAAACTTTTGAAAAATGAAAAAGTAGAATTTATCATTACAGGGTGAAAGCATTAATCTGTTCTATGTTGAAAACAAAACACAAGCAATGACCAAAAAAACTTTCTCTGTGAGAAAACCACATTACAGGGAACAGCTCTGACCGATTTCCACAACTGAATTCATTATAGTCAGAAAATGAGCAAACTGGAAATTTTTGTCGTTAAACAGCAAACAATCGTCTGTCCATCTCAGCACTGCTGGTAAGTTTTGCAAAAAAACAAATGCTATTTGACTTAATGAGTAAAAGAGCGCAAAGGAATGGCGACTAAAAACACTACCTACCTGTGGAATGCGTACCGGTACCTTTTGTCGTCTACGGGAACAAAGTCCATCATTAATATATAATCTGCTAGCGGATCCATGCCATATATTTTGACCTGAAATGTGGGGAACATTCTCCTGAAAAAAATAATAAAAAATACAACAGAACAAAAACAGTCTTAGAAAAAATATGCACATTGCAGACGGGTATTTAAAGTGTTCAACAACAATAATTAAAATATTAACTTCTCTTTCCTGCAATAAAAGCAAACGGGAATATACACTATCTACCAACAAGTAATTGGACACCCCTGCAATAGACGATATCTGCGGTCTTGATACACGTCACTGCCGCCGCCGTTAAATATCGTGTGGGAAACAACAACGCAACCATTCGCATGAAAGATGCCACGCACTTCGGAACTCTCTGATTTCGAGAAAGGTGTAATCGTCGGGTATCGCAGAAATGGCCGATCAATACGTGACATATCCAGAGAGTTGAAGTACCCAAAATCGACAGTGGCCTACGTGATTGGCAAGTGGAAGATGAGAGGTGACTGTCGGAATGTGCTCCGACCCGGCAGACTCACAAAACTGGGAGATAGAGACCGACGAGTGCTGGCCAGAGAAATTCGGAAGAACCGCACCAAATCGATGGGCCACATCCGCGAGGAGTTTCAACAGGCGCCCGAGAGTGTTCTTTCGATGAATACCATCCGTAAGGAAGTCCATCTGCTCAGTTATCATGGACGTGTTGCCGCCCACAAGCCTTTGATCACCATGTCCAATAGCGCTGCTCGGCTAACGTGGTGCAAAGAACGTCGACAGTGGACCGTTGAACAGTGGAAACAGGCTCTCTGGAGCGACGAATCAAGGTTCACCCTCTACCGTTCGGATGGCAGGGTCTGGGTGTGGCGTCTGCCTGGAGAACGCCCCCTGCCGGAATGTATCGTGCCAACTGTGAAGTTCGGCGGCGGTGGAATTATGCTATGGGGGTGTTCCTCCTGGTATGGCATGGGACCCTTAGTCGCAATTCCTGGTAGACTCAACGCCGAGACCTACTGCACCATTTTGGATGACCATGCGCTTCCTACGTTGTGGCAGTTTTACGGGGTGGACCCATGTTACTTTCAGGATGACAATGCCACCTGTCATGTTGCGAGGTCCACCATGGCTTGGTATGGTGACAATGGGGTTAATCGAATGGACTGGCCTGCGCAGAGCCCGGGCCTTTACCCTATCGAGCACCTCTGGGACGAGTTGGAGCGTTGACTTAAGGCGTGCCCCCACCGTCCGAAATCAGTGAAGGAACTGACCTGTCTTCTCCAAGCCGAGTGGAAGAAAATACCGCTAGCCGTCGTACAATGCCTGGTTGAGAGTATGCTCCGGAGGGTCGCAGCTGTAATCGCCGCTCGTGGAGGCTCCACCAACTATTGAAGGTGAACAAACTTCGTTTTCCTTTGCTATCACAGGTGTCCAATTACTTATTGGTAGATAGTGTATTTCGATATATGGCAAGGATAAGTTGGTGTCGATAATCTACCATTCACGGAATGAAACGAAACTAAGACACAGATCTCGCACAACAGAATTCAAATCTTCGTTCTATTTCAAGGGTACAATATAATCTATGTACTATTTGTTGACTCTGAAAGAAGCATTGAACCACCTAACATTTGTGTACCATTCGGATTGAGATTCACAAGTAGACGCAAAAGGTGAGTTAGTTTCAACTATGTCGTGCCAGATATGGTCAGTTTTCTTCAACAACTTGCAACCAGGAGGTCAACTGGAAATCCTCATCGTTAATTCTCCCAGAGGTAGGTAAAGATACCAAACTGTAAACGAACAATGTAGACGACAATAGTGTGTCATCTGGATTAAAATGCAGACTTGTGACTCTTGACGCATATTTTTTTGTTGTTTACTCTTCTTCTGTTGTTCCTAATTCAGGAATAATAAATACTTCAATCCATGAGAAATGACAAAAAGTTATAGATCAAGCGTAAAATATAAATATGCCTCACTCTGGACTTAACCCAAATCCTCAATGCGAGGTGTTAATTTTCTTACTGGTTGGTCACTTAGCCATGGATATGTATTAGAGACACTGACTGCGGTAATCGAAAATAAATGTCACAAACAGAATATTCTCATGTCACTCATACTCAATCTGAGGCTCTCATCGCAAAAGTCTTACCGTGTGAAACCGCTAATCCATTTAGCAGTAGTATACACTGAAAAGACAAATTATTACGTACACCCCGGTGAAAATACGCAAAGCAGCAGGACAGCAGCAAATCACGGTGTGCAGGAAAACCTGTTGGGACTATAAATAGAGTGGATAGGTGCGCACAGGAATACATTCCGTCATGGGTCGAGGACGAGACTTTAGTGAGTTTGATCGAGGTCAAGTCGTGTGAGCCAGGAAGGCCGGATATTCAATCAGCGCAACGGCGAAACTGTTAGGAATTCCGTGACAAATAGTAGCAAGTGTGTACCAGGAGTATGTGAAATCCGGCAAAACCGCTAACAGTCGAATGAAATGTGATCGTAAAAGTGCATTGGAGGATCGAGGGCGCCGACGAATGGCCCGCATTGTACAGACGAATCGGAAGGCTTGTTTGCAGCAAATCACGTCACAATTTAATGAAAGAGCATCCACAAGCCTATGCTCAAAGACAATCCATCGACACATGGTACAACGCGGCTGGGGCAGTCGACGACCACATTGTGTCCCGATGTTAACGGCACAGCATCGCATGATTCGGCTGCAGTTTGCGAAGGCCCATCGATACTGGAGCACGGATGATTGGAAACGCCTCATATGGCCTGAAGAACCCTGTTTCACACTGTATAGGGCCGATGTAAGGCAGCGTGTGTGGCGTAAACCGCACGAAGCTATGGAACCCCGCATGCCAAGTTGGGGTACTACAGGCAGGTGGAAACAATGTAACTCTTAGGGCAGCTTCCACGTGGTCCGGCCAGGGTCCCGTGGTACCTCTTGAGTCTGCCGTCACTGGTTCCAGCTATATGCAGCTCCTGGTCGACCATCTCTACCCTTTCATTACGTGCTTCTGTCCGAAGCAAGTTCCGATCTTTCAACAGGATAATGCTCTACTCCATCAATCTTGGCTAGCGACCGACTGGCTCCAGGAGCATAGCAGTGAGCTTACCACACTCGCATGGCTCCCCTTGCTCACTGAACATCAACTCTATAGAGAATTTATGAGACATATTGGAACGAGCTATTCATGATCAACCATCCCCACCTATATCTCTGTCTGCTCTGCTCCAAGTACTCTTAGATTGTTGGTCAGCAATACCTGAGACTGTGTTTCGGAACCTCATTGCGTCCGTACCACGACGTTTGGATGCTGTCCTGCGTGCAAAAAGTGGTTGTGCACGCTATTAGGTAGGTGTACGTAATAATTTGCCCTTTCAGTGTATGTTCCGTTGGCAGTATGTGTGCCACAAGGAGAGACGTCTCTAAGAGGTTCGTGACTGTGCACCTCCAAGAGGGCGGAGGTAAGCTTCCCGTATAGTGGAACAGGTTGGCTACGGTAATACGGAAGTTCCTCGATGGTGAGGACGGTTTTTACGAGAAGGCACTCGCACTCGTCGGATTGATATTGGCGCACTCAGGATAATGTAGCACTGAGCTCCTGATCCCGCAACTACAGTCACTATAACTTTTTCTTCGTTCGTTTGTTTGTTTCGGGATTAAACAACCACCACGAGCACTTATGAATGCTATAAGAAGTCATCCGTCCCAAAATTAGGGCCTTTCGTCTCTTGGAAGGGCCAGAATCAGAGTCATTGGACAAGCACACCAATGACTCATTCAGGACTCGAATCCAGTCTCATCGCATTAATGGCCAGAAGCCACCGGCTCAGACCACTCGCGCATCAGGGCGGCTTCTATAGCTTCTGTTATCAAAGGGGTGACACAGGCCAGGACTCATTCCAACACAGGAGTGAATCCTGGCGACAACACTCACGGACAATGAAATTTGCGCACCCAGAAGGAAGCATCGGATTGAACTGAAATTTTATGGACGTAATGTTACAGATGAATGATACATATGATGGCAAAAATAGAGCTGCAGGACAATTACATAGGGATCAGTGATACGCAGTCCTGTCATCTTCAATAGCGCGTCGCACCGCCTCGTGCCGTGATGCATGCTGCAATACAG
The DNA here is from genome assembly GCA_039090855.1 of Macrothele yani. NCBI lineage: Eukaryota > Metazoa > Arthropoda > Arachnida > Araneae > Macrothelidae > Macrothele > Macrothele yani. The sequence goes on along the minus strand of CM077004.1, from coordinate 100,336,772 downwards.
TCCAGTATGGAGGCGAACAGACGCCTGATGCTGTCCTGCGGCAGACTGGCCCACACGTGTTGGACGGTGTGCTCCAAATCCTGGATAGTACGGCACGGCAGCAACTGGCGTTTCAACTGGTCCTACACATGTTCGATAGGGGACATACCCGGGACGCGGGCAGGCCATGGAAGTGTCTGGACATGACGTGTGCAGTCCTGGGCAACCCGAGACATGTGCGGGCGGGCATTATCCTGCTGGTATAGCGCACCTGGAATCTCGGCCAGGAATGGGAGCACATGGGGCCGTAGGATCTCATTCACATACGCTGGCCCGTCAATGATCCACGTACCACTACTAGAGCTGATTGGCTATCATAGGCAATGGCTCCCCAGACCATAATGCCTGCAGTGCGGGAGGTGTGGCACTCGATAGCGAGGTTGGGATTGTGCCGTTGACCCAAGGACCTCCACACCCGGACACGACGATCATCTGTCCCCAATACGAAGCGGCACTCATCGTTAAACACCACACGTAGCCAGTCTGTGGCGTTCACGTTGCTCTGGCCTGACACGACTGCACACGGAGTCCGCGATGTTCCGGTGTTAATAGCAACACACGGAAGGGGCGCTGGGATTGCAGATTCACTTCCGTGAGGCTTCGGGAAATGGTTCGTCGGCACATAGGAGCCGCTACATCTGCCTGTATAGTGCACCGGGTCTCTGTGGGATCCGTTATTGTCTGTCGCGCGATCCGTTGATCCTCTCTACCGGTCGTCTTTCTGGTCTGTCCGGAGCCGCTCCGCCGTGTGGCAGTGCCGTCACGTGCCTACTGCTCCCAACACAGTCTGACGGTTTGGTCCGAACTATCCACGTGACGGTCTATACTGCGCGCCGACCAACCTGCGGTTTTCAATCCGATGATCAGACCTCTCCCAATGTCCGTAAATTGCGTAAATCTATGTCTCTGGCGTCTACCCGGCATTCTTGTCACTCTGTACTTTTGCATGCGTCGGCCGGTGCTTTTCGCTTTCATGGGGGTCGACTACACGCCGGTTTATAAGACCGCCGGTTCGTGCTTGCAGCGCCACCACAGGGTGTGCGGTCATGTGCAATCGCACGAAATGTGGATCATTTGCATACCAGCGCGCACTCTAGCTATTTGCAAAATTTCACGGTTGTAGCATGTTTTCTTCTAGGTGCGCAAATTTCATTGTCCGTGAGTATATATCGATAGATTCCGCTTGACTAGAAATACACGTGTGAAGACGACAGATTCAACGCACAAATTTAGGAGTCTTCTAAGAGCGTATAAGTCCTGGTCTAACGGAGGGGGGGGATCAGCAATGAGAACCGAACATCTCGGCTGTATCTCACAGGCTATGTAACTCAGCTGTCACATAGCCTGTAGGCAGATCCTCCATAATATCATACCTACATCCGCCGTAACAGAGATGCCGGACACAGTGTTTCAGCAAGACAATGCTCGTCCGCATACTGAGTACGTCTATCGATACCGTGCATGTGCGGTATGCAAATGCTGAAGCGTCCAGACAAATTTTCAGATTCGTAGAAATGGAATATATGTGAAACATGGTTTGATACCATGTTTCACATATATTCCATTGACTAAAGAACTAACGAAAGCAACAGCTCCCTCCAAGACTAGGTATAAAAAGGTAATGTCACTGGCGGCTGTCCTACGCCGCTAAGACACTACTGAACGAAGCGTGGCTAATGTATCATCACAAGAGGATATTTTATGTTGTGCTTATATGTTTTCCATATACCTCTGTGTTTGTCCTCATCTCGACGATTCGTCCAAAGCAGACAACTGATCCAGTCGCGATTGGTATAAATTTCATTGGTCCAGTGGTTCGATTAATCTAATCATACATTTCGTCCAATACTTACTCATGCATTAGCATGATCTGTACAATGGCCATGTAATTCATGGTACCCATAGTATGGTAAAATTTTGCGATACCTACAGACCTACTTATGGTGAAATTAAAACTGTTTAATTTTAGATAATGAATTAAGTGGTAATTTGATCTCCTTTTGATAATGGTTAGGGAAATGATTTTGATCCCAGTGTTAGTTTCAATCGAGTTTTATTTTACAAAATTAGTCAAGCCAGGCTTTTAATTCTAATATCTTGTAACTTAATTAATAGCGTAGTTAAACCGTTCGGATTATCAAATGATGCAAATTATTTATAAAACATTTTTCTCATACACATTTCTTTTATTTCAAATAAATGCTCCAGTGTCTTCTATAATATTCAAATTTTATTACGAGCAGAAATTATTTTCAGTGCTTTTAATTTGAACTTTTTCTCTGATGGTCATTAACCTTCCCAATTTTTTCATGTCTTATAGTTTCCATTCATTTTTCTCAGTAATCTGTTTCTTTACTACTAGACCTCAGGCATCAGAGATGAGATGGATTTAATTCCTTTTGCCAGGAATATTTTAGCGGCTTGTTTATAATTTAAAATTTTCTAACAATATTGGATAGTAAGTAAACTCTCTACCTCGCACATAATGGTCAGCTTAGCAGTAAGCTGAATAAAGCCCATTTATTTTGTGATAAGTGTCATAATGGTGCTGACTTTGTTGATTAAGGTCATAGCCAATGAAACCGACGCGTGGCTAAACGAATTTTTTGCGCCAATGAGGTTAAACCAAGAAGATCATTGAAATCCACTATTCTGCTGAAAGAAGGCACTGCCAGAGGAAAATACCGCTGATATGCAACCATGTACTTGGTCTGCGATGATGTTTAGGTAGGCGGTAGACGTCATAGTTTCGTGCACATGAATGATTCGACCCAGGGTTTCCAGCAAAACATTGCCCAAAACATTGCGCTTCCTCCACTGGCTTCTTTTAGTCCCACGGTGAATCCCAGTGCCAACACTTCCACAGGTAAACGACGAACACGTAGCCTGTCGTACACATAGTGCAACAGGAAACAAGATTCATCGGTCCAGATGACCTTCATCCAATCATTCAAGATCCAATTATAATGTTCGCGTGCCCATTCTGGCGCCGACGACGGCGAACCGAGGTTAGCGGGCCACTCGGAGCCATTGATGGCGCTGCCACCAACAGCTTCCAATTGATGGCTCTGCCACCAACGGACCGCTACCGGGCCGTGAGCGGCTGATTTAAACCAGCAGTGACCCATCACTGCAAGCTGTTTGCCAGCAGTTTCCCAACACTTGTGTTTTTTCTGGGTCAAGCCAGCACTGGCAACCAGCAGTGCCAGCAGCAGCCCAGCACTATGTTGCCGCTGCCCAAACGTCAATAAAATGCCCCGGTGGTCACCACATGGGCCTGCAGCTGGTCAACAGTTGGCACCCACATCAGTTGTCATGCCAGAACAGGGGCGTCAGTTATCCATCACAAGCAGTGAGTGCCACAAGCGGCCCTTAAGTGGTCCTGCAAGCACGTGCCCTAAATGATGGCTAGCCTAATGTGGTCCGCCAGTTTCCCGGCAGTGGCAGCCGACAATCACGTAACGTAACTGATGGTTTGCCGAATCTTGTCCGCCAATTTCCCAGTAGTACAGAGAGGGAAACGGGTCACGGGTCACCGGGTAGACAATTTCTTGCGGGTCAAACAGGTCGGGTCAAGAAGTTCCTGACCCGATTTCGGCCCGGTTTTATTTTTGAAAAGAGAACAAATATTTTAAAGAACCCTGACGAAGTCTTTGAAATAATATTTCAGAGTTGCAGGGTATGATCGAAGAACTTGTTGAGGAGAGTAAAGAAATGGTATCAAAAATGAACTTTCAGAAGACAAAACTGAAGAACAATGCTTTCACAAGGAAATGAAGGTTTATCAGTTGATAGGGGGAAACAATAGATAACCAATTCCTACATTTACTTTGGGCAGCAGATGTCAAGCGAGGGTCACATCGATGAAGAAATTAATCGACGTATAAAACTTGGTTGGATAACTTTTGGAAGAAACCGAACAATTTTTAAGAGCAATATGCTATTATGTCTTAAAAAAGTGTTTAATCAATGCATCCGTTTAGTGCTTACGTACGGAGCAGAGACGTGATCCTTAAATAAAGACATACAAAGACTGCAAACAACTGAAGGAAGCATGGAGAGATGCAAGGTTAGGTGTAACCAAGAAAAATAAAAAGAGTTCTTGATGTTCCTGGTCCACGTCAAATGTCTGAATTAATTATTCATTCGCCTTCTAATATTTTGCTCAGTTGCTGCTTACTATCTTTGGTGAATCCCCAGCATTGTGCCGGGCTCCAAGAAGCAACCTGCCAAATTGACTTGGCAGTTAGTGTATGTGAGTCTGGAGTCTGAATTACGCGCCGGATATGCTTCCACTGTGTTGCAGTGGAAGCATATCCGGCGCGTAACTGGAAGACCCTAGGTTCGATTCCAGTTGGCGGCTAATGAGATATTTTTCCGTGACTCACTTATAAACGTGGAAAGAGCGATGACTTCTGTTTGATGTTCCTGGTCCACGTCAAATGTCTGTATTAATGATAAAAAGAGGAACTGGTTTATAAGGAAAATGACAAGAGTAGAAGACATCGTGATCAGAATAAAATCCCTGAAATGGCAATGGTCTGGACGTATTGCCAGGAGAACGAACCACGGATGGGCAACCGAAATTTTACACTGGATTCCAAGAAACAGGAAAAGACCCAGAAGTAGACCACGTGGAAGATAGGTAGATGAAGCAGGTCGGGCCAAGTCAGTCCGTTGTTGAAGAAACTTGGGGGACTTTCATCTACCAGTGGATTGATAATGATTGACGATGATGGTGATGATGATATTCGAATTTATATTATAATAGTTCAAAGCAGATTTGTCCGGGTCAGGTGCGGATCGGGTCCAATTATGCGATGGCCGGGTCCGGTTCCGAAATTTTTGACCCGTTTCCTACTCGGTGTAGTTATTACTGCGGCAAGCCCCGTTGGGGAACTTGAGGGCATAAATTTTGTTAATGATTTTCGATCGACTAGATGGCAACAATGGCATTGGATTTCCTAGTATGGGCGACTCAGTCTCATCGTTGGGACTTGAAAGCGTTGTGTTTCATAGGAGCTCGTACGGTGTGGTCGCAAGAACTCATATGCCGCAAAGAAATTAAATTCAAAAGCTAACATTTCGGTCTCATGCTTGAATCGGGACATCTTCGAAGAAAGAAAACTATTACTTTAAATTAAACCAGAACACCGACACTCATACTCATTTGCAGAGCAGCAAGAAGGAAAACACGTTGTTTAAAGAAACAAATATAAAATTTATTTTGTGTATATTTCTTAATTTATGTACAATTTAATGGTGGGACCAGATTAAGTTATACTAAGACATCTCTACAAAAAGAAGTTATGATTTAGCCTGAGAATTATAGAACTACAAACGTCCCTATCGATCCAACTAGTACAAGGTGAGCAAATATATTTCATTTCTAAACTTTCAATGAATACTCAGCATGCAAGGGATTGAAATATTTGGATGATGTCTTACCCTAAAAAACTTCTGCTGTGCTGCACGGTTACGGCGGTTGAGGAAGGCACGGTTCTTCTTGCGGCCGTGGTCTTTGGCTGGTATCCTCCGGGGATAAAACGCAGCCGGTAGCTCTCTTCAGATGCTTCTGTATTTTTCAGGGGTACTAACCTCCTGCCTCAGTGGAGTCCGGCTTCTTGACCCACGTACAGCTAGGCATTTCTTGCCAACCGACGACGTTGAACTCCAATCCTCCTACCGAGGACAACAACTCAACTGCAACCACAACACGGCGACCAACCTCGATTTCTCCAAGTTTTTCATTTTATTTTTAATTTCGCTTTCGCTTACAGCTATGCTGCGATTCGTGTTCCTACCTCGCGAAGACGTCCCTTGCCCCTTCATTGGTTTCTGGTCCCTCTCCCCCCTCGTTCGCAAGTGGACTGCCGTCCAGTTGCTGCCGGCCAGTGGCTACTTCGAGCAGATGTTCGCTGGGCCAGCTGACCATCTGCTGAGCTAAGCCCATTAAAAATTTATTTGGACCTAACTGTCAACCCGTTTTGGAGTTTTATTACACTGGTCAACAAATACCAAAAAAAAAAAAAAAAAAAATTTAGGCCTGGACTTTTGCAGCTGTTTTAGACTAATTCCAGGGTGCTGATTTCAAATCTGATATCAGATTTGCTCTATCACATCTCATTTTTATGCTATCGGCATACCCCATTTTCATTGATTTTACCCGAAATTAACTCTTTGTCACTTATGATTGCAAGTTGTTGCGAGTCAGTGACTGCTTTAGTGTTAAAATATGGTGGTGTATTTTTCGAATAGTGTGTTTATAATATTTTATGTAGATATCCACATTTATTTAATATTTTGCTTCTGCAGGTCGTGATCTAACAATGGCTAAAACATCCAAATGAAGGAAATGCAGTAATGACCCAGATATCTTCTGCTACATCTGTGGCAGCTTCACTTTGCAGGATCAAAGGCGCAATATCAATTACCTTTGTCAAGAAGGTTTATCTTGCCTACTTTAAAGTACGACTTGGAGACCAAGACAAAAATTGGGCTCCTCACAAAGTGTGTAAAACCTGTGTTGAAACTTTGCGATCATGGTCTAAAGGAAATAATGCTAAGCTGAAGTTTGGTGTGCCAATGGTTTGGAGAGAACCTACAAAATATTTGGATAACTGCTACTTCTGCCTTGTCAATGTAAAAGGTTTCAATAAGAAAATCAAACAACACTTACAATATCCAGATATCCCATCTGCCAGACGACCAGTTCAGCACTGTGAGGAAATACCTGTGCCTGTATTTACTGAGCTACCAGAGATTGATGTTGAATCCCTCAGTTTACCTGCTTCTACAGATGATGATGATGATGATGCTCAGATCGAATATACGACATCTGATGCAGATTGTGATAAAATTTCTCTGTTTAGTCAGCCTGAATTGAATGATCTTGTAAGAGATTTGTATTTGCCGAAGCAGTCTGCTGAATTGTTGGCTTCGAGGCTGCAAGAGAAAGACTACTCAGACCTGGCACTAGTGTCTCCTTTTATCGTAACAGAGAAGCAGCACTGCAAAAGTACTTCCATTCAGATGGCCAACTTGTTTAATGTAATCATGTTGAAGGGCTTCTTCTCAATATGGGACTTCCCTCATATAATTCAAGTGAATGGAGACTTTTTATTGACAGTAGTAAAAGGAGTTTGAAATGTGTGTTACTTCACAACAGAAATACATATGGTTCAATCCCAAAAGGACACTGTAAAACTGAAAGAAGAGTATGCCAACATCAAGATTGTTCTGGATAGATTGGAATACCATGTTCATGGATGGGTAATTTGTGTTGATTTGAAAATGGTTAATTTTCTGCTGGGTCAGCAAGGAGGTCACACCAAATACCCTTGTTTCCTGTGTTACTGGGACAGTAGGGATACATTAGAACACTGGGTTAAAAAGAACTGGCCACCAAGAATCAGTTTGACGCCTGGTGACAAGAACATCAAGAATGAGCCTCTGATTGATAGGAATAAAATTGTATTTCCCCCACTGCACATAAAACTTGGGTTAATGAAGCAATTCGTCAAAGCTCTTGATCGCACTGGAGACTGCTTCAGCTATATATGTTCTACCTTTTCAAGTCTCAGTGCCGAGAAGAAAAAGGCAGGAATATTTGATGGCACTCAAATAAGAACACTCATCAGAGATCCACACTTTGTTACAACAATGACTGCGGCAGAGGATAGAGCTTGGAATGCACTCTCTGATGTGGTGCGGAATTTCCTTGGAAACAGGAAAGCAGACAACTCTCGAGAGATTGTGTAGGAGCTGCTCTTGAGTTTCCAAGCACTTGGATGTAGAATGAGCATCAAGGTTCACTACTTACATAGTCACTTGGCCCAGTTTCCAGAGTACATGGTTCACGTGAGTGAAGAGCAAGGTGAACACTTTCATCAAGACATTAAAGTTATGGAAGAACGTTACCAAGGCCGATGGGACTCAAACATGATGGCAGATTACTGCTGGTCCTTGATGAGAGACATTCCACAAGCTGTACATCGGAGATCGTTAAAGAAGAGGTCGTTTTTGCAGATGTAACATCACTATTGTTAATAACCTTTTTGTACATATTTTTCTTATCTTCACAATTCAATTCTTACATGGTAATATGCATTCACTCACATTGATATGCAGTCACTCTCACAACTTTGTGCTACGGCTCATTAAATGTTTGTTTCATTATTATTGTATATTGTATCTTATCTTATTCTTGTATGTATGTCTGTTTAGCTATTCGTATATGAGCATAAATTTTTTTTTTATTGAAAATGCAATATTTGATATCTCAAAAACCTGATGTGATAGACAAAAACTGATGCCAGATTTGGAAATCAGCACCCCAAAATTACCTTAAAACCGTTGGAATACCTTATGCCAGAAAAAGTGTGTTGACACTTTTCTGGCATAGGATTTTCTGAAAAGTGTGTTGACACTATCTCCCAGAAAAGTGTGTTGACACTTTTCTGGCATAGGATTTTCTCGGCTGGTCCGATAGTTATCGGACCATCCGAGAAAACCCTTTTAAAACTTTAAGCATGCTCGGAGGCACATATGCCCGACTGAAATATGTTTTCCGACACCGAGCCTGGGTGACATTTATTGCCTAGCTTTACCTTCTTACCAGATTTAAGATTCTTTCTTAGGCTTCCGCCGCATAATCACCACTGCGCCATTGTTGGTTAGGGTTGCATTATGTAATCCGCAGTGCTGTTGCTTCGCAAATGCCGGAACATAAAAAAAATACTTTTTGCTTTGTTTGCGGAATTTTGCACCTGGCCTAGCGTTTGTGTTTCGATCTCCATCCCACGCGAAGGGAAAGCAGAGAAAAAAAGAAAAGAAACCAGCGAATCCCTATGCTGCCTGGGTCGGGATAATATTTTATGCACCCAATTACGAATTACTCCAATTAAGAAATTAATCAATTAATTTTGTTAATTAATTAACATAATTAAAACAACTAATTGGGTATTTGAATCCAGAATTTGGGTATTTCTTTAGCAAAAGCAATGTGCCAGAAATTAGAAGAATTTTCGCGGCAACATAGTAGTAATATATATATATATGTTACCGCTAAATTGCAGAAATCAGTTATTCTACAGATTATCTAGGTAATGTGCAGATTAACTAGGGTGATCCGTTAAAGTGCCGAAAATTGTTTCATTTCTCAAATTACCTAGGTAATCTGCAAATTACCTAGATAATCTGCACATTACCTACTAGGCACTCGTTAAAGTGAAAATAAGATCTTTTGCTGGAACAACAGCAACGTTTCTGTACGCTTAAATTAGCATAATGTTATTTATTTGTTTTTCGATATATAAAGAATCAAGTTAATACAATCAAACAATCAACAAATTAGTTGATAGAATCAATCATCAATCAATTAAAAAACTATTATAGAAAGAATCAAACGGTTTAAAATATTTTTATAATTAAGGAAATGAATTTGCAAAACATATGATAAAATTATGCTTACTTATTAGTGCAATCAAAAGATTGGTGACACTTTGAATTACATAGCAATTGGTTTTTGCGACAAGCACACCTATTTGTGGTACATTTAGATTTGCAGTCACATTTTCTGAAACCCTGCCCAGTACAAAGGAATTGTTTTATTGCTGTTTGACGTAAAGATATTTCTACAGCAGGGACATCTTCTTTCGTTAAGAATCTCTCTTTGCAAACACTGAATTCAAATTTTGCATACAATTGTTTTAAAATACCCGTTTTAGTACCAAGTTTATAAAAGCCATCCTCTGTTTTACTAAGAACCACAACTAAAATCGAGCGGGCATCAGTTTTTGCTCTGTCTACTTCGGGTACTTTAATTCTCACAGTGACACCTTCATCGACATTTGGGTGCTTTGCATTAGAAACTGCTAACATTTTCTTTGCTTGCTTTTCTAAACCTTTCTTGGCTTCATCACGCTGTATTTTCTGATCTATATTCTTTTTACAGATGTTGCACAATACATTCTTACCATACCCTTTCTCTTTAGAATCTATTTCACCACAAATTACGCGAACAAGCATATCGCACGATTTACACTTGTGAGCACCTGATGTTGCTTTTGAGCAAACAATACAGACTATGTCTTGTACAGTCCTCTTTACAGGCTCTGTACGAAACTGTGATGGCGATTCTGCTGAAGTTGAGGGTAACTCAGCGATGACTTCTTCAACATGCAGAGGTGATTCCTTGGAGGTGCAGGGTAACTGAATATTCTTCATAACTGTATCCTCAATCAACGGTGTAGAAGGCAGTTTAAGATTACTATCGATAAATTCTTGTATTTCGATAGGTGATTCTGTAGAAGCAGGGGATAACGAAATGTCCTCTTGAGTAAGATTTGACTGTGATCCCATAATCACAGTCTCTTGTGAATCTTCTAATTTTTCAAGGTCTTTTTTTTTTTTTCTGATTGGGGGTTTAACGACCACCGTGAGCAACTCAATGGGCTATAAGCAGTCGCCCGTCCCTAATTTAGGGTCACTGGTTCCAGGGAAGGGAGAGAGCCAGTGCCGTAAGACAAACACAACATCCATGCCTGACCGGGATTCGAACCCGGACCCCTTACGGACGAATGATCAGAGGCCAGCGCCTAAGACCACTGCGCCACCGGGGCGGCAAGGTCTTCTTCAGTATTTATCGAATGTAATACACTTTGTGGTATAATAGAAGAAGATAATCCCACTTTTGCGGGACAACCGAACATGGCTTCGTATGGACTTCCTTTAATTGCAGAATGATAGGCAAGATTCTTCATGAATTGTACAAATCGTACGCCCTCACTCCACTTGTTAGTTTGGTTATCAGCCATCCAAGTAGTGAGCATGTTTTCAATGTCTTGATTCGCTTGTTCTACACTTCCTTGACTTTGGCTGTGCCTAGGTTTGCCATTAACCATTTTGATTTCTGGCCACAACTGTGTTACACTTTCTAAGATTTTATTACAAAATTCGCGTCCGTTATCAGAATGCAAAATACTTGGAGCGCCAAAAAGGAGAAAAATATCAAGTAAGTTATAAGCTACTTCATCCGCCCGTTTTGATGTGAGCGGCTTCAATACAACAAATTTTGTTAAGTGGTCTTGGTATACGAGAAGAAATTTAAACTTTCTATCTGGTTGAGATTGGTAATCGATGAGATCCACCTGACATCTGCTGTTGAAATGCGATGAAATAATCGGCTTTACCAACAATCCCTTTTTTCGTACTTTTTTTTTTTTTTTTTGTTGACAAGGTTCGCATAAATCCAAAAACATTTTTATTTGGGATTGGGTTATGTTTTTATAAAGTGTATTTAATTGCTTGATCATTCTGTCTCTTCCACCGTGGCCAATTGACAAATGAGTAGAATACAATATGTCAAACAATTCTTCGGCATGGACAAACTTTTTCACACTTTCTCGCGCATATGACAACGGCTAAATGAGTTTTTCACAGCCTTGTACAGTCAACACATCATACCTTTGAATTATTCGATATTCTCGAGATAATTCTTTCTTCTTCGAAACTTTTATTCGCTTTACATCTTCAATTATGCAATCATACTTTCGTTTTGTCATTAAAACACTGTTATATTTTGAATCTTCGTTAAAAAGGTTTTCGAAGAATCTTTTCTTCATTTTACTCACCAATTCGGTGCTTGCTTGCATACTAGGAGTTAAATTTATCTGCTTTAAAAAAAAATCACTGTACAAATTTACGCGCTAACAGGCAGAAACGGATTTGAAAACAGAATTAGCTATGCTACGCACTGGCAGCCGACGCCAATTATGAGAAATAAAAACAACCGGCGACGACTAGACACTGGTTTGCCATTAACCATTTTGATCTCTGGCCACAACTGTGTTACACTTTCTAAGATTTTATTACAAAATTCGCGTCCGTTATACTCTGTATTACCTAGGTAAAATGCGGAAAACTCTTGATTCCGCACGTTAACGGAGCAAATCAGTTAATCTGCAGATTAGCTAGGTATTGTGCACATTAACGGCTTTCGAGCTTTAGCGATAACATATATCATCATCATCATTATTGTCAACCATTATCAATCCACTGCTGGACGAAGGTCTCCCCAAGTTTCCTCCACAACGGTCTGTCTTGTGCCAGTCTCCTCCATGTCACTCCCGCATACTTTCGAATTTCATCCACCCATCTTCCATGTGGTCTTCTTCTGGGTCTTTTCCTGTCCCTTGGAATCCAATCTAAAATTTCGGCTGTCCATCGATGGTCTGTTCTTCTGGCAGTATGTCCAGCCCATTGCCATTTCAGGGATTTAACTCTGATCATGATGTCTTCCACTCTTGTCATTTTTCGGATCCACGAGTTCCTCTTCTTATCTCTCCTGGTTACACCAAGCATGCACCTCTCCATGCTACTTTGAGTTGTCTGCAGCCTTTGTATGTCTCTTTTAGCTAAGGTCCACGTCTCTGCACCATACGTAAGCACTGGAAGGATGCATTGATCAAACACTTTTCTTTTAAGACATAATGGCATATTGCTCTTGAAAATTATGCTGTTTCTTCCAAAAGCTCTCCAGGCAAGTTTTGTACGCCGATTAATTTCTTCATCAATGTGACCCTCACTTGATATCTGCTGTCCAAGATAAACGTACGTGTCTGTTATCTCCAGCTTTTCTCCATCAATCGATAAATCTTCATTTCTTGTAAAAGCATTGTACATCACTTTTGTCTTCTGAAAGTTCATTTTTAATCCCACTTCTTTACTCTTGTCAGCAAGTTCCTGGATCATACTCTGTAGCTCTGATGGGGTAGTTGCAAAAATGACTATGTCATCAGCAAAACGAAGGTGGGTTAGATAATCTCCATTAATCTTTATCCCTTTGTTTTCCCAATTCAGTGATTGAAAGACATTTTCCAATGTAGCATTAAAGAGCTTCGGAGATATGGTGTCACCTTGTCTCACTCCTTTTCCAATTTTTATGTGTGCTGTATTTTCAAACAGCCGAATCTTTGCACTTGCATTTTCATAGATGTTATTAATAATATTAATGTATGCATCTTTAATACCGCAGGATTTCAGAGCCATTGCAACTGCTGATTGTTTCACCGAATCAAAGGCTTTTTCATAATCGATAAAAGCCATGCACAATGGAAGTTCATATTCCCTCGCTCTTTCAATTAGTTCTCTCAGTACGTGGATATGATCTATTGTGCTGTAGCCACTCCTGAATCCAGCTTGTTCTCTCGGTTGAGCCATGTCCAGTGTCACCTTCAAGCGGTGTGAAAGAACTTTAGTGAAGATTTTATAAACCACTGATAGGAGGCTGATAGGTCTGTAGTTCCTGAGATCCTCAATGTCACCTTTTTTATGTAGTAAGATCATTGTAGCGTTGTTCCAATCCTCAGGAATTTTCCCTTCATTAAGGCATCGAGTGAAAATTTGGGCGAGTACTGTTTCGATTTCTCCACTTGCTTCTTGTATGATGTCTACAGTAATTCCATCTTCTCCTGGAGCTTTTCCCCGCTTCATGTTCTTGATTGCTTGTGCAACTTCTGCTGGAAGGACTGGAAGAACTCTGGTACTGGTACCTTTCATGATGTCTGGAGTACATGTATCATCCCTTTGATATAGTTTTGAGTAGAAATCTTTCACTCTTGTCAACATTTCGCCTCTATTTCTTGTTACAGAACCATCTTCTTTTCTCAGTGCCATAATCTGTTTTTTTCCCTTACTGAGATGTCCCTTTGCTATCTTTAGGCTTTGGTTGTTTTCAATTGCTTTCCTTACTAGTTCACAGTTGAATTTCCTTACGTCTTCAGTGATACTTTTTCGTACTGTCTTGCATAGCTCTATATATTTCACTTTGGAAGTCACATCTTCTTTAGTTGTCCTCATCACTCTTCTTTTTTGCATCAACATTTTGGTTTTTCCTGATAATTTGTTCACATGCAATTTGTTCTTAGACCCAGCTAATTTTGTTGCTGTTTCCATAAGAGCTTTGGTTACTTTTCTGTTAACTTTAGAAATATCCACTTCTTCCGATGTTAGGCCTTCTAAAGCAGAGAATCTGTTCTTCAGTTCCAATTTGAAGGTATTATGGTGTTTTTTAAGGTTGGTTATGTCAATACATTTTGTTTGTCTTATGAGCTTGCTACGTTCGAGTTTAGTGTTGAGGTGCATCTTACATCTCACCAATCTATGGTCACTGCCTGTGTTGAACTTGTTTAGCACACTGCAGTCTTCTATGACGAATTTTTTGTTACACATAATAAAATCAATTTCACTTGTCGTCCCATTTGGATGTCTCCATGTCCATTTCCTGTGTGGCTTTTTCTTGAAAAAGGAGTTCAAGATGAAAAACCCTTCTGCCTCTGCAAACTCTACGAGAGTATTTCCACGCTGGTTTCTGTTGCTGTGACCGAATTTACCTACTGAAGTTTCATTCTGTTGCCGTTGCCCTATTTTTGCATTGAAATCTCCCATAATTATCTTCAAGTGCTGCTTACCTTTATTATTTAGATCACGAATTTCCTCATAAAATTCTTCAATTTCTTCTTCAGCATGACTTGTGGTGGGTGCATAAGTTTGAATAATCTGAGCCTTGTATCTTCTCGAGAGTTGGATAACGAGTCGTGCAGCTCTGTCAGAGGAACTTTCAACTTCTACAACTTTATCCTTCAGTTTCTTGTTTATTATAAATCCAACACCACTAGTTCTGCCAGTATCTGTCCCACGATAGTAGAAGAGATGTCCACTTTTCAGTTCGATGAGATCTTCTCCCTTTCTCCTTACCTCACTTAGCCCCACGATGTCCCACTTGATCCTTTGTAGTTCCTCTTCCAATTCAAGAAGCCTTGAATCAGAAGATAGGGAGCGTCCGTTATACGTAGCCAAGGTCAGCATCAGATGGCAGCCTAGTCCGGTCCTCCGGGGATTCTTAGCACCCTCTGCCTTCATGTCGCACTGGCCGCTGCCTTGGCCAGGTACATTCCAGCTGCCGGAGACTGAGGGCCAAGATTTAAGTTGTGGAGTCATTTTGGAGGGGTTTGTCCATAACTCACCACGCTGGCCAAGCGGGTTGGTATATATATATATATATATATAATCACAGTTCCCCAAAGGCACAACTCCTCTTTCACAGCGAAACTTATCTGCATGCCCAACCGGAGTTGGGGAAATTCAGATTAACGACGTCTTGTTTGCGAAGCGGACGCTTTAGCCTATACACTAGTTTGCCATGTGCGTACGCTTGCTTGAAGGTGAGCTTCTTTCCTGCGAGATCTGAAACTAAGGGTTCTATATAACCAGAAAAACAATTTCGCACGATAAGTGATATATGCAAGAATTCAGCTGTCTACCTGTGCGATAAAACACCATACTATAAGTTGCAAATTAAAATCACTCTATTTAGAATTTAAAAGTAGGTTAAAAAACAGACTAACGCTTTCGGGGATCACGATGTCCCCATCTACGGGTCCAAAGCACCACCGTGACACGATAGAGGCAGTCATTATATACAGATTGCGTTAGTTTGTTTTTTAACCCACTTTTAAATTGTAAATGAAGTGATTTTAATTTGCAACTTATAGTATGGTGTTTTATCGCACAGGTAGACAGCTGAATTCTTGCATACACTAAGGGTTCTCTTTTTAATTTTACAGTATTGCGAGTTAGTTTTCATAAATGTCCGTTTCATATAATTCCTAATTTTTTTTTCTTTCAACGTGACGATTTTTTTAATTACCTTAAGGGAACTTCACTCTCTTTCAACGAGTGTACAAACTTAAAGGCGTTTTACGAAGTTTTGTGCTTTCCTTGTCGTCTTGAAAGGTGATTGTTTAATTACTATATTTACCCGTTCATGTCATATTCTGTTACATTTTTAACGTTGTATCTTTTTTTCCTACGGTCCGAGGCTGCATTTGTTCTAAATAGGTAAGATATTTTATTTTACTTCCGGTTATTTTTAGCAGCGAATTCCTCCAATCTGGTATATTCAACCTATGGATTAGTACATTATATTCGCATAGCGTTGCTTTTCTTTTTTCAAATACTTGATCATTTTGCAATGAAAATACCCATTTTATGCCGAGTATAATTCTTATGTTTTTTTTAACGTAACGAATTTTTAATGTCTTCCCGGGACTTCTGTTTGAAGTCTGGAATTTCTTGTTATTCATGGGAATGAAGTGGGTGTGTTTCATGGCTTTTCATATTCTCGATTCTTCGTGTGTTCATTAACTTAATTATGTGTGTTTCATGGCTGTTTATATTCTTGATTCTTCGTGTGTTTATTAACTTACGTGCAGGAATTTTGCTACGAAAACAGTTTTTGTAAATACATGAGAGTAATTGACTATTTCTTACAGTTCATTAACTACACTGGCGGAAAGTGAAAAAACACCAAGGAGACGTCTGGTACCAACGAAATGAATACAGCATAATAACGGAATACAGAGGATAACGTGATCAAAACATTATGGCAAAATACAGCTGTATTTGCTGGTAAACTGAAAAATAACATTTCCATGTAACATGGTTAGTACGAGGTTGAACCGCCATGAACTGCGTCACACTGTGCAATTCTGGCATGGAGTCTGTCGTACAGATGTTGGATGTAAGTTTGGGGTATTAAGTTCCAAGCATCCTCAACCTGGACGCGTAAATCGGGGATGGTTGTGGCTGGCAGTGGAGACCGGATAAGTCGTTGTCCCATAAAATCCCACACGTGCTCAATGGGGGACAAACCCGGTGAACGTGCAGGCCATTGAAGTTGTCTCACACCCTGAAGTGCATGTTGCGTTGCACGTGCCGTGTGTGGGCGTGCGTTATCTTGCCGGAAAACACCACGATCGACCGACCTTACAAATGGCACAACAACGGGCTGAATGATGTTGTTGATGCAGGAGGTGCTGTTTAACG
Source organism: Macrothele yani (assembly GCA_039090855.1). Lineage (NCBI taxonomy): Eukaryota > Metazoa > Arthropoda > Arachnida > Araneae > Macrothelidae > Macrothele > Macrothele yani. The sequence continues at coordinate 100,319,846 of CM077004.1, read as the reverse complement.
TAACCGGTACAAACACTAGATGTGTACGAGAGTGATAGCTGATCGCTTCCCATACCAGGAGACCAGGTGTAGGCCCTGTGTGTCGCTGGCGGATGCAAGAAGGGTGGAGACGCTCCCCTGTGCGTCTGCGAACACGCATACGGCCATCGGAGGCTTCCAAGCAGAATCTGCTTTCATCGCATAACACGACAGATCGCCATTGCGTTCTCCAGTGCAGACGTTGGCGACACCAATGCAGCCGTTCCTGACGGTGGGCTGGAGTCAGAGGTACACATGCTAGAGGCACACATGCACGTAGTCCTGCATCCAGTAGACGGTTGCGGATTGTTCGCACAGTCACCTCAAGTGCAACGGCAGCTCGGATTTGCGTCGCAGTGGATATTCTGCTTGACAACGCCTCTCTTCTTATGCGTCGATCGGTCCGCTCATCAGTCCGTCTGTGACTCCCGGTTCCACGTCTTCTCGTATGGGAATGTTCCTCGGACCATCTACGCCACCATCGTACCACCACCGATACTTCCCGTCCAATTCGCTCCGCAATACGATGATACGACCACCCGGCCTCGCGGAGTCCGACTAGACGACCTCGCTCAAAGTCCGATAACTGCTGAAATCGTACACGTCTTCCATGTCCAGGCATTGCAGCTTCTTCAGGGTCTTCGCACGTGTCCGTACGCCGACGACTGATTACATTCACTTCACCGTACTCCTTAAATACCACCGACAATAATTTGCATATTATGCCGTACTGTGGCGTAAGCGCTCACCGGTTGGTCCCGAAATTAACATCACACCTACGTAAACTCGACCCCATTAACATATGTGAATTTCATGATCGTCCACCGTTGGCCTAAGTCACGTTTTTCTGAGCTCCGTGTTGTGTGCCTATTTAGTGTGTTTTATCGTGTGGTTCGTCATTTTCCTTTCGTGTTCCTTCAAGCTGAAGGTTCGTGCTTTGTTTTGATACATCTCCCAAGTTGGTGAGTAGTTTATTTTTTCTGTTATCATCATTTGAATTGTCGACCTATCTGGTCGATTTCTCAGGCAGCCCTCGTCATTAACAATGGCGGCGGCTGCTGCTGATAAGAGCGATGTCCACGCCCATATCAGCGAGGCATTTCCTGCCGCCTCCTCCTCCTCCTCCTCCTCCTCGACACGAGACCAATCTCCTCCAATGCTTGTAGGTGACGTCACCCAACCACTAGAAGTGGAAAGTGACTCCTCAACTACAGCTCAAGCTTCTTGCCCTGCTTCGACCAGTGACGTCAGTGCAGCGCAACTCTCTGTTGCTTTAAGTGAAGACATGGATGTGTCTGACAGCGCTGCTAATTTACCCTCTACTTCAACTCAGTTCAAACAGCCGGTTGCGTTGCAGCCCTCCCGCTCGAGTCCTGCTTCTAGGACATACTCTGCCGCTCTTACTGGAACAAAAGCTCCTTCCAAGTTTGTTGCAGAAGTCTTACCAGACTCGTACGTCATTGTTGATGGCCTTACTGCCACCATAGAAATTCCCGAAGATTCCCCAGCGGGAAAACAATTCTATTCTAGAATGGACTTCGGAGTGTGTTTTGATGAGCTCCCAGACACAAAGTTGAAAGAATATAGTATGGCTCTCAAGCAGATACTTCCAGCTGGAGCCAGTATTACTCACATGGCTCGAAAACCTCGAGCTGTGTTGGTGTACTTTGCTCTTAAAGAGCATGCGGATCTTGTCTTGACAGAAGGTTTGTCCCTCAAAGACGTCCATCTTCTACCAGAACCTGTCTCTCAGCGTCCAATCCAGGTTACATTTTATCCGGTTCCACCTGAGGTGTCAGACGTTGCGCTGTGCACTGTACTCAGTAAGTTCGGCCGAGTTGTTGGGCCAGTTACTACTCTTTCAGCCGCGCCGAGAGATCCAGACGATAAATCCATAGGAGGATTTCGCCGAAGTGCAAGAGTGATCTTTCCATCTGATGAACATTTGCTCGCCTGCCCAAAGGTGCTCAACGTTCGTTGTGGACAGCAACGTAGGAGAATTGAAGTGACTACCTTCCTCCACTGCACTTTTTGCCACGGAGAGAATCATTTACGTGTGCATTGCCCACATCTAGCATCACAGGCTCCTAATAATTCTCCTACAACTTCTGGCCCTCTTCTGAACCGAGCAACACCTTCTTCCACTGCACAGAAAGCTTCAGAATCGAAACTTTCACAAAAGTCGACTGCAGGAGTTGGTCAACGCGTGTCTACGGACCCTTTATCCTTCGACCAGCAACTGGATTTTCCCTCACTTAATTGTTCGCTTCCCATGAGTCGTCATTCTGTAGCGGAGTCCCCTTCAGGGGGTTTCTCCACTGCCCTTATCATTGATACTTCTAAATCTGCTGATGACGGATTTTCTGGCCACGAATCTCGAGTTAATGAGAGCTCAACTGAGCCTTCGCTGAAACGTCGTGGTTCTTCTCGAAGACGCCCACCGAAGAAGCCGACTGCCGCATCACCCCGCACCTCTCCCCGTACTGTTAGTACCTCTCGAAAGAATTCACCATCAAAGGCTGCTACCTCTTCTGTCCAGGCCGACGAAGAGCCTCCTCTTAAATTTGAGGATCTTGTCGAATACCTTAAGGATGGCTCGGTTCCTACTGGGCCGATTTCATTTGAAGATTTACATCAATACCTGTCACATAAGACAGACCACTCCACAACGCATGCTTTACTCTCAAAGTATGCATCGTTTCTCCCTCTAGTGCATGATCAGATCCAAGTCCTTAATCAATGCATCTCCCACCTTCGCAAGGAACATCCGTGGGCTAAAACCTATTTTAATCGACTCAAATCATTTCCTCCTGTTGTGAAGGCTCTTCAGCAAGCATTAATGGAAAAAAGTCTTCAAGATTGTATCTCTTAATTGCAGGGGATTTGCATCCCCATTTTCTAATGCCTTGGTACATGAAGACCTCACTCCGTTAGAGCTGATCTTCTCTTACTACAAGAGACGAATTGCCAATCCACTACGATATTCTCACGATGGCGCCAGTGGAACTACACATTTCACCACGCCTACCAACTATCATCCCATAGTGGTCTAGCTATAGGTATCCGCCATACTTTCAACTCCATAATCACCTCTTTTTCGGTTCGAAACTTATGTCGAGACCTATTACAGTGTGCATCATTCACCATAGCTTCCACATCTTATCATATATTTAATATTTATATTCCAAGCTCTTCAACCCACTTGACAATACTTTTTACTCGCCTTCGTCGTGCCTTGTCTTGCATTCCTCCCATAGATCATGTTTTAATTGGAGGGGATTTCAATTGCACTCTGAATCCTACCCTGGACCGATCTCCTTCCACCAGAGAACGCCGTGTTAACTTGGTGAATCTTCTTCAGTCAGTGGTCTCCGACAACTCATTCATTGATGTTCACCGTCACTTCCATCCTTCATCGACTGTACATACTTGGCGCTCGCAACATAATCAAAATCCGTACACAGCTCGCCTTGACAGATACTACGCCTCATCTACTCTGCTTACAGCTGTGACAGAATCTATTATCACTCCTACAGCTTCTTCTGACCATTGTGCCATCGTTCTTATTATTCAAGCAGTTCCAGCACAACCCCGTACAATTCGTCCATGGACTCTTGACGACACTCTTCTTACAGATCCAGACTTCTGTACTTCAGTACGCTCCTTCCTTGAGGACAAACGACCTCAACTTCAATCAGCTCCTTGTGGTCTGACTTTTTGGTTGGACATTAAACAGCAACTCGTTCTCCACGTTCGCAATCTTTCTTTTAAAGCAAAAACGCTTCAAAACATGCATCTCAACCATGTCCGTTCCATGCTCTCCATCCTAAGCCTAAGTGATCCTCTCTTCTGCCACTATCAAGAAGAACTGCGATCAATCCTCCTTCCTCTGGCTCAACAAGCTCTACGACGTCTCCGGCTACAACATCTATCGCCAGACGCATCCAATTACGATTTCCTTACATCCATGGAAAAAACACGAACAGCATCGAATTCACTTCGGCACCTTCGCCTCGCATCTGGAGAGGTGTCTGATGATCCACTCACTCTATGTTCCCAGGTCCGAAAGTTCTATACAGAGAAGTTCTGTGAATCTCCTCCGCCATCCTCTTCAGCTTTGGCATCACTTCTTTCTAACCTACCACAAGTTCCTCCCCATCTTGCCTCTTCTCTCCTCCTTCCTCCCACGTTCTCTGAACTATCCTCTACGTTTTCTTCTTTAAACTCTAGGGCCGCACCGGGTCCGGACGGCCTCACTTTCCTCTTCTATAAAACCTTTCTACCTCTCCTTCTACCATTTCTCTTTTCTGCACTTTCTGCTGCTTTCAATCACTCCCCTCTACCGAGGCGATTCACAGTTGCATATGTTGTACTATTCCCTAAGAAAGGTGATCTCCTTGACCTGGGGAATTGGCGCCCTATCTCCCTCTTAAATCTAGATTATAAACTTTATACTAAACTTCTTTCCCAACGCCTTAACCCCATTCTCACTCACATTCTCTCCCGAAATCAAACTTACACAGTTCCCGGCCGTTCACTTTCTCATAACATCCATCTACTAAATGATCTAATCCATCTTGCCCGATCTCGCTCTGAACCCCTCGCCCTTTTCTCTCTTGACCAACAATCCGCTTTTGATAATATCTCACATTCCTATCTATCGGCTACACTCCTTCACTTCGGTTTTCCTCCTTCCTTCGTCTCTCTTCTTTTCTCACTCTATCAAGACGCCGTTCTCCAGGTCAAGCTGCCCACCTTTCTCACAGCGCCTATTCCCTTCCGCCGGGGAGTGCGGCAGGGTTGCCCACTCTCCGGACAACTCTTTGCAATCGCAATTGAACCCTTCCTCCGCTCTGTACACCAATCTTTTAAAGCAGTTCTGCCACCACTCTCTGCCTGCACAAGACATCATGCCACTACCTCTGTTGCATACGCAGATGATGTCACCATCTGCATCCGTCATGACTCACAGTTTCCGTGTCTCCAACGTCTATTCGCAGCTTATGCCTCATGCTCCGGTGCAGCGCTCAACTCATCTAAAAGCACTGGTTTATGGTGCGGCTCATGGGCACATCGTGTAGACACCCCTTGGGGAGCAAGCTGGTCGTCCATCTCACAGCGCTTCCTTGGAGTTCATCTTGGTTCCTTGCAAGCTGCCCCCTCTACACGTGGAATGCTATTCACCCACGCTTGCTCAGGTCAACTGCCTCCTGGAGGAGAGCCCAGTTCTGCTCATCATTCTTCCAGAGAGCTCGCCTCTCTCGAACTTACCTGATTTCCTTGTGCACACACTCTTGGCTTGGTGTCAAGTCTCTACAACTCCGCCTTCATGAAATTACCCGATGTCTTACTTCTCTGATTTGGACCTGCCACCACTGGGTCAGTGTCACAAAGCTTTGCCTCCCTCCGGATCACGGCGGCATCGGACTCCTTGATACACAGGAGTACTACAAGGCCGTCAGAATCACTACTTTTCTCCGTCTCTTCACGTCGCCAGTACCAGATGCCGTTTTAGCTAGGGACGTCATCGCCTCCCCGAGCAACCCTAACTTTTCTTTTCTCTCCTTACTACTCATGGACCACCGACCCCTCACCCTCATTCGACTTCCCCCTGTTTACCGTGAAGCTCTAACTTTCCTTCGTTCCCTCCCTCTCTCTCGTTCTCCACCTGATTCCACAACTGAGCTCCTTGCTGAACCCCTCTTTTATTCTTCGATTATTCACCCCTCTCATCTTCCGTACTTTGCCTATCCTACCTGGCTCCGAGCAGGTGTGGTAACAGTTAAAGATCTCACTAACCCTGACCTTTCTTGGCGACCCTTCGCCAGCCTCCCTCCCTCTCTTCTCCTCTCCTCCTCCTCTCGTGACATCTACGACTCTATTCTTTCATCTATCATTTCTCAATTTCCTCATCTTGCTTCCCACTCAGGTATTTCCTTTGTTCCTTCTGCTTCTCTCCCATTTCCTCTTTTCTTGCTTACTTCTGGCTCAGCTCATCCCATTTCTTCTCTCTCGGTGTCAGCTCTTTATCGGTTCCTCGCTATGTCCCATTCTTCTCCTCCTCTCCCCATTCCTGATGTTCCCCCTGCTGCCACTGCTACGGTGTGGTCAGCCGCCCTGTCTCCTCTTTCTGCTCCTCTAGAAATTAATACCCATTGGCTTTTCCTCCATCGCCGCCTTCCTGTTCCCTCCGTTCTTTTCCGAATGTCTCTTCTCGATTCCCCTCTTTGCCCTTTCTGTGCTCGGGAGGCTGATGTCTCCCATGTCTATCAACACTGTGTTATATTACTCCCAATGCTGAACTTGGCATTTACTATCGCCCAATGTTCCATTACAGCAGATCTTACATTTGATGCATATCGGACTCTTCTGCTACAGAACTATCCCCCAGTCACGCTCCCATCAGTCTGTGCCTATATTTTTATTTTAGCGAAGCATGTAATCTACGTGTTTCATCAACGCTGCAGATATTTGACTACTCCTCTGACTGTGCATGAAGCTTCCACGGCATTATTATGCCATTTCCGCGACCGTCTGACATCTCGACTTCGGCTAGAGTATTCTGTTGCAGTTACTCAGCGTCGGGAGAGCCAGTTCCTTGCCACCTGGTCACCGGCTGCCTCATGGTTTACCAGCTCGCCAGCGTCATTGTACCTGACGGTCGGCAGATTTGGTATTTGACCTTTTTGAATCAGAAATGCATATGTAAATATCAACAATCTGTTTTCAAGATCTTTGCACAGCTTGGAAATTTACCGCATGGGTTTTTTGATAAAGGGCTGTACGTGTTTACACAGCAAATTGTTTTTTGTGACACTCATCTTGTATTTTTTTTTCCTACATTGACGTTCAAGTTAGTTCGTCTTTAGTTTACATTTTGAGAATAAATATTGCAGTTAGTCATTAGCATAGTGCTGTATAAACATAGATATTGTTTCTGCAGTGTAGTTTTTTGTAATTTTGTTCTATTTTGTTTCCCGAACATGTTTGCACTGTGCTGTATAATTGTACATAGTTTTCAAAATATTGCGGAACAAGTAATCCATCTTATTTGCATCAGAATGTCCAAGTTTAGTTATTTCCTGTTATTAAACATTCCAATGATTTGTCTGATAATCAGTTTTTTAAATTGCATAGTACTGTACATCCTTGTAAATATGTTGTGTTAAAACTCACTGTCATATCGTACCTTCTTTCAAGAGACATGTTGACTAATGATTCTTACTGTATTTATTTTTGCACAAGTTAGTCAATTGCATGGTGTTGTACTCATGAGTAATATATTTTGAAAAACATTTTACCTATTTTGTTCCTTTGTGTGAGGTGATGCTTGGTACTATCATTCTTCTATCACTACATATGGATAGTGAGAATATGTTAAAGCTTTATTCATCGTGTGTTTTCTTATTATACTTACATTTTCTATCTGGTCAACAGAATAGTGTTACATTTCTGTATATGGTCCGATTTTGATTTGTAACATGTTGACACTGCGCTGTATATTTGTACATTGTTTTTGAATATTGCCGAACAGGTAATATATTATATTTACACCAGGAAGTCCAAGTTTGTTCTTCTCCTGATATTCATCATTTCATTGATTTGTCTTATGATCAGTTTGTCAATTGCTTTGTACTGTACATTCTTGTAACTATGATGTGTTACACCTTACTGTCTTATTGTATTTTTTTTTTTTTTTTTGCAAGAGAAATGTTGTCTCCTGAAGCTCTCAATTTTCTTGAACAAGTTTGTTAATCGCACAGCAATGCACTTATGAGCAATAAGGTTTTTTTGTTAAAATCCTTCCTCAATGCCCAGACATGCTTGTCGCTGTTCATTTATCACGAGCTGTAATTTTGTTCCATTTTTCAACTTGTGCACTATGCTGTATATTTTTATATAGGTTTTAGTAGTTTAACGATCTTTGATCGTATTTTATTTGTATTTAGACGTCCTTATTAGTTCGTCTCCTGATTTCTACCTTGAATAAAGATATTTTGAAACCACCCATTCCTTCTTGGTGTTCTTTTTTCACTTTCCGCCAGTGTATTTATATAACTTTCCTCCAACGGTAATCTTTGCCGACGTGGCATTTCATTTGGAAATTAATTAGTTTCTTTACACATGGCTTCTTTTTTTGCTGAACATCCACTAAAATAACACGATGGCGTCGTCTTCAGCCAACTGGTACCACGAGAGATTGGGCACGTGTTGCTTCTTCGCATGCGTCCTGCTCTTTCTACCTCGTGTTGGGGTTGCTTCGGTTGCCAGCTACGGGCCACTCTTGGCGCTTCCTTGGAAGCCCGTAATTCACGGCGAAGCTGCAGGGCCATCAATGGCCACCACCAACGGATCGTAATTGGCAGATTTCAGCCAGCAGTGACCCATCACTGCCAGTTGGTGGCCAGCAGTTTCCCAACACTTGTGTTTTTGCTGGGTTACAATTTGGCCTCGGACAAATTCGCATAAGTCTGCTGCTTTTCCCACCTGAACAACATGAATAACTCTGATTAACAGAGCTCAGTATCAGTTGTTATTTACACCGTTTCACGACCTTGACACGCGTCATCGTTTACCTTCGATCTGCATAAAGACGAGCTGGTCATAATGTTTTGGCTCTTCGGTGTATGTAACAAAACAAACTGGATTGAGTGGTGCGGATTTGATCTTTGCTCGCGACATCGTTCGTGTCTTATGAGTGTGAACATGGATTCCTGGTTTTCTTACTGTGAGAGGAGCAGGTTCAAGTTTTAATTAGGAGAGCGACATTTTCCGTGAAAAACGTGGAGACATTTCCTGAAATAAAAAAAAATAATAATGCTCTATATATGCTTCTCTGTCTCCCACTCTGATAAGATATTGCCAAAATAATCAATTCATTTGCTTTCTTTCTGGGCTCAACAAAACACTTGAAATCTTATAAGATTTTGGTGTAAACACAGATATCGGCGATTTGTGCATAAGACGGCGGCGTGTCGTAGAAACAAAGTGTCATCTTCTTTGTTTCCACATTTTCCAAGCTTCGTTCGACGTTACAGTTAAATAGTAAAATGAGTACCTGTAACCCATCTCATTTAGAGGACAAACGAGAGTTTGATAAGATGTCGCAAGGGTTTAAATTGCTACTGGAGATAAGCCCCCACCCTCTCCTCCCAACATTTCTATCAAGGCTTGTTCTCGATGGTCGCGCAGACTGTTCATTCTTCATAACCGCTGCATTGGCAAGATCGTCTCTGCGGTAATTAAGGTTGTGGGAATGCTTACATTTGACGACCCTGGCTGCGCACTTTGACTTCTGAAGGTCCTTGACTTGACCTGCAGGAGGCGATCGGTCCGTTGTATATACACATGCGTAGCATGATTTAGGCAGGCACTAGTTAATTAATCACTGGTTGGAACTGTAGTGTTTACGGTGAACGGGGCGCCTGCGCAGAGATGGTCTGCTTCAGCACGCTTGGATGTTTACTGCAGCGCGGTAGCAAGGTCACAAGATCAAACCACACCATTCATGCACCGCGGATCAATTTCCTTAGTATGAAAACTATGCAACACAGAACTCCAAGAGTGGATTTAAGCATCACTGAAATGCATAGCTCAGATCGTCTGTGATATGAAACATTAGCTGGGACAGTTGTACAGGGCCACTCAAGTTTTTCCTTGGGCCGTGCAGGAGAAATCCGATTAACGTGGTGGACACGTTCCAATAAATACAGAGCGTGAAATGTTAATAAAAACAGAGCGTGGAATGTTATCTATCTAATTTAAAGCATAATGTAAATAAGAGATGGCAGACCCGGTGGCGCGGTGGTCGCAGTGGGCTTCTTACATTCGTCCGAGATGGGTTTAGGTCCGAATCTCGGGTGAAGCATATACGGTGTGTTTGTCTTACGGCACTGCTTCTCTCCCTTTCTTGGAACCATTCTCCCCAAATTAGGGAGGAGCGTCTGCTTATAGTCTATTGAGTTGCTCACTGTGGTAGTTAAACCCCCAATTAAAAAAAAAACGAAACAAGAGATGCTTCCTACTACGCCGTATGTTGCTCATACGACGTGATCGGGGCTTAATTTTAAACGAACACTGATCGATGTACACTGTCAGCACACAACAGTTATTCTCAATGTGAAAAAATTCTGCACAGTGATTGGACCCCCCAGATCATGTATACAATAATATATACATACGGTATAAATAGTTTGGGAACCCACCCCCTGCATACACACACACACAGGAGCAAAGCAGTTGCTGAGACGCGATCTAACGGGCACGGCATAGGCGCCTCTGTTGGCGAATTGTGGAACTTAGCGAACACAACTGTAAAACTATGATAGATAAGGCAGGAATGTAAATTACAAAGTTGCAGAGCTGACTTTGCTTATTATGAATCGATATCGCTGTTTTATTAAGTACATATTATACACGTGTTTGCATTCTATGAAAAATCACAATCATATATAATTAAATTTAGCCGGTTCACATTATAAAAAAGTGTGCATTATATCATTATATTCCCGAAAAATTGAGGGGGGTGGGTGTCCTTTACATTGGGGATCCTCGACTCTGAAAATCTGGAGGGATCCTGAGCCCTGCACTCCAGTGTTTACGCCTATGGATGTATGCACCTTCGTAGATGATAATGTCTTTCTTCCGAATTACGGATGCCCTCATCAGAATTTTCACCCAGGCACGTGCTCGGGATTCTCTAAATTTTGTGTTCATTGGGAGTTTTTTGTTATGTTACCTGGGTAGCAGAAAGAGATGCCCGGCTGATCTGAATGTATGTGATGCCTTCCGCGTTCTTCGCAATCGTCAGCACTTTCGTCGTCGGAAGCACAGGATTTGGGTGATAACACCTGTTCACTCAGCACTTTTTTTTTCTTCATACAGCATTTACAGATCGCCAGCATCACTTGCCGCTAAATGGAGCCGCAATCGCATTAGGATTCCCAGCCATGAATACACTATTGGGCGGGCAGCCCAATATTGGGGGACTCTACAAATCACAGGGGAAACCGCCGGAAACGGTTCAGAAGTCCAGGGGCGGTTTTCGGGGACCCATCCCTACATTAGCGTTACATTCGGGGAGAACCCTGGAAAAATCTGAAGAACAGCAATGGAGGAGCCAGCTCTCTACTGTCGCCCCCACGAAGACACAAGGCTGGCGATTAGCCAATTGCCCCACGCCAGTGGCCGCTCAGCACTTTAGTGGACGTTATTACAGACACCTTAATTCCAGCGACATTTAGATTTACCATTGCCCTTTGCACTTACGCTACGACTGCAACATCTGCTGGAGCGACTTGTTGCCGCGGAACTACTTCGTAGTTCGGGTCACATTGTTTACGGCCTAATTAAAATTTAAAGACCAGCAGTAATTTACCTAAATTATTTTTTTTTTTTACTTAATTTAAATTATTTTTCTTTTGCTCCCTTCCTGTCTCATAAACCCCCTTTTCCCCACGGAAGCAGAAAACCCAGGTGGTCAAATCGGTTTGACGGACACCCGTGAAGAATGACCAAAGGAATTCACCTTCTTTTCACTCTTGTGAGGAAAAGCATGGCATTCGCAAAATTTAAGAAATGTCCCCAGTGCTAGCGTTGCTGGTGGGATAATACATCCCGGTATTTCAGAGGGCACAGGCAAGAATCCGGAACGCGGTCAGATGAATAGGCGAGTTGCGGTTTACGACCATCTCCTTGATGAGAGAGGCACCAGCGAAAGTCGTAAAGTACATCGCGGTGTCACAGAAAATTCGTAACTCTGGCAGCGGAAAGCCCCTTTAAATTCCTCGCTATTCATCTGAGCGTAAAATAGGCCTTATGGAATTCACAAAAGGTACCACCTGCACGACAGGCCAGCTGCCGCGAAAAGGTAGCCAACTGGACCAGAGGTCCAACCAATAGCCACTAAGCCCGAGCACTGGTCAGATCAGCTGACCAATCCGGACCCCAGGCGAAGAGTATGTAGAAGGTTGTAGGCACGCCCCTTTCACGTGGAAAATTAAAGGGACGGAAATATATACACAGACACGAGAGAAGATGGGGTGATCATATGGAAAAATTCGTATCGTTATCAGAGAGAGAAAAAGGCGTAGCAGATTCGTCGAAATTCGAGATGGTTATCTAGAGATGGTAGTCGAAGTACAATTTTCAGAGATAGTCGAGGATAAGACGGATGAGGCTTAGTTAGGAAACGGACATAGTACGCGGTCCCAGCGAGGCAGACAAGATATACAGCGAACCAACCACGCGGCCAACATCCACGCAAGTTTTCATCTACCAGCGTGGGGCTTCAACGAGCGACCACACCAACGACAGGAAGGTAGGATGACGTTATTTTCCCCAACTCCAGTTCCCATGTTAACTAGTTATATACATATTCATGGTCGCTATGCCTCCTCGGAATAGATTGAGGGAGTTAATTTAAAGTTAAGCTCAAGGGTGTGACAGGCGTACGCAGCAGTTGATCAGTAAACATGGCTAATTTCAATATCTTTTAATTTAACGTAACTTTTATTTTGGCCTCCACCTAAAGGATGTAATTGCTTATATATACTTTTTTCTATTAATAAACATTGTTAATTACTTAACCTGGTGTAGCTAACTTTATAGGCTGTGTATATTCCTCTAAATTCACAATTTCGGCATATGGGTTTTTTACGAATACCTCGTAACGAGCCCATATGAAACACAACGCAACGTCCGTAAACTTTGAGATTGGGTTCTTTACATTCATGGGAACGCAACCTCACTGTTTATCCAATTAGACGAGTAATAAGTTTTCCGCGACCACCGTACTACCGGGGTCATGGTAATAGACTGTAGAGAATGTAAAACCACAGTAAGATACTCCGTCACGAGGACCGGAAGATAACATCACAAGATCTGAGAAACGAAGAAACTGATGAGTAGAGAGTGCACCGCTGTGTGTTAGTCGATCCATCGACTTAATTTCTGGTCAGTGAGAGTTGCATCTAAGGTAGGAAACCCGGATTCTAAGGAGAAACACAATATCCGTGTCCTACAGGGAGGACTCGGACCCAGAATTAGTTCTGCTAGAAACCTGAAGCCGGTGTTCTTAACTACCGGCGGGTCATTTCGACGTTACTCAACTACCGACGGGTCATTTCGATAATGTTTCTGCATTTACCGACAACTTAAAGCGGCGTTAAGCGGGTTTTCCTTTACTAGTCACATGGTCAGCAGTGCTTGTCCAGAGATTCAGAGTCTCAGGGAAAGTACCGAAATACGGGGCCCTTGTTTCTCTTGACCACAATTGTCCGGAATTTCGGAAAGTTATTCTTCTCTCAAAAAAACACAGAGCGCATTTCACTCCAGACACCCATCTCCCCCCAAACAAAGAAAAGCTAATCAGTTATCACTAAATTAGGAAGACTGTTCCGTGGCCTTTTCTGAATTGTTCTTTATATATGTCTTCCAATAGCGATACAAAGATAGTTCTGCAGTACTTAAAAATTTTAGTTGCATCGTGAGCACTATTTAGGAGTACAAATTTCAAACGAATACATTGCATGACGATGTTACCTACAAACGAGCCTTCCTTCAGCAACGACCATTCAACAACAGAAAAAAAAATCTATTTGGGTTCATGTCTTCTTGTAATTGTCCTTCTGTTTCTTCATATTTCTTTTCTCACTGCCAGAAAAGTAAGACCTTTTCGTTTAGTTTTTGACGTTTTCCGTAGAGATGAATTAATACTCAGCGTAACAAAAAGACTACATGCAAATACCAACAAAAAAGTTCATTAGTTATTTGATTAAAAACGAAACATTACGTCCTCACATCCGAAAGTTAGGATGATAAACCTCAGTATTATGACACGTAAGGTCCCTGTTGTGTGCGTTAAGGTACAGGATGTAACAATTAGAATTGCAAGAGCCTCCAGGCATCTAAAACAAAGAGTATGGAAAGTCTCCATACTCTTTGATTTAGATGCCTGGAGGCTCTTGCAATTCTGTAATAAACAAGATAAAATGAAATAAAACAGAGAAAGAAAGAAAGATATAACATTAAGTACACACACAAAAAAATCCGAAAGTTCAAAACATATGAATTACCATCCCAGTTCTCCGCGAGTCCGCATACACAAACATCACAGTGATGTCATACATACGCTCCTCCTCTCGATTTCAAAGTGCAGCGCGCTAAGATAAGTGCTTCTGTATCCCTGAGAGACCCTGAGTTTGGTGGGCGGGGTCACATGATTGTTACCTTGATAAGTCCAATACACGCCGCAGCACCGACAGCAATATATTTTCTTCTCGCCGCTGAAAACTCTGTGATTGACGGGTGTGAGTGGACATCACGTCGTGGCATTCTTTTAGTTTTACCGCCTATCTTGAGATCCATCCACTTTTTGTGGATTTTCCCAAGCAGTTTTTCCAAAGCAAAAACTGTTGTGTGTGTGTGTGTGTGTGTGTGTGTGTGTGTGTGTGTGTGTGTGTGTGTGTGTGTGTGTGTGTGCGTGTGTGTGTGTGTGTGTGTGTCAAGTCAACTGGCCGCTGTGTTTTGCGATCTATTAACTTTTTTCGGTTGCTCACTCGTGCTTGTTTTAACGTTTTAACAAGGTTCACTTCTCTAATTCGAATGTAACTAATTAACTTTTTAAGAACAGAGTTTGTGTTAAGTGAGTTGAGTTGATGTGCCTAGAGAACGGGATAACTTCCGTAAATTCGAGTCAGGTTATCAAAAAGCAAAGAAAAGGGAAAGAAGAGAAATGTTTTTACGAAGTCAGGAAGGTGCCTTCGATAAATTTTTACTACCTTCAGCTTCAGTTCCTGTGGCCAGCAGTTCATCGTTTGCTTCAAATCGCATCGAAGATAAAGAATCCAGTGATAATAATGTGGATGTGGTTCAAGTCAGAGCAAGTGATAACAATGTTACGAGTGTCTCTGACCAGCTTACACGAATATCTGATGTGAAGGAATATGATTCATCATTTTAAACAAGTGAAGAATTTGTTCTACTGTTAGATCCAGGTGAGTGGCCGCCTGTTTTAAACAACACACAGTTTGATGTAATCTTGCAAAAGGGCCCGATTTATGTGGTAAATTATGATCACCCAAGTGATAACGAGAAGCGGCACTTTTCGCCAGAACACTATAAGTGTATTTTACACAACGGAGGAACAATAAACAGGAGGTGGTTGATTTACTCAAAAAAAAAAAGATAATTTTTTTTGTTTTTGCTGTAAATTATTCGGAGACGCAAATGGGGGCATGTTAGTACGGGTTTTGCGACTGGAGACATTTAAGTCATACTATAAAATCACGTAGAATGTATCAAAAGGTGGACTGAGTGCGAGCTTAGACTTGCGAAAACCCTCACCATTTACAACAAACAAAGGTCACTCAGTTTAAAACAAAAACAGCATTGGCGCGAAGTCTTGAAACGCATTTTACATGTTATTCAGTATTTGGCTGAACATAACCTTACATTTAGGGGTGATAAAAACACTCTGTTCTCGTCCAACAATGACATTTTTTTTGGGTTGATACAAATGATTGCAAAATTTAACCCTGTTTTACAAGTGCATTTAAGACGCATCAAAAATAGCGAAATTCACGACCATTATTTGGCTAGCCAAATTCAAAATGAACTCATTAATCTAATGGCATCTAAAGTAACAAAATCAAATGTAGACTATGTTCAGAAATCAAAGAACTTTTCAGTTATACTAGATTGCACTACCGATTTAAGTCATCAGGAGCAAATATCATTGGTCGTTAGATTTCAGAGGAAAATTTTAAAGTTGAGGTACACTTCATTAAATTTATAGAAACTGTGTCATCTACTGGAAAACACCTCTCTGGCCGTCTCTTGGTAGCCTTGGATGAGTTTGGTTTGAACTTAAATGACTGCAGGGGCCAGTGGTATGTATGATAACGGCGCTAATATGAAGGGTGTAAGTAATGGTGTCCAAGCTTGAATTCTTCAGTTAAATCTTACAGCATTTTTCATGCCATGTGCATGCCACAATTTAAATTTACTCTTAGGAGACATATCTAAATGTTCCGCAAAGGCGATTGCTTTTTTGGTGTAATTGGTAGAATCTATTCTATATTTGCAGCATCTCCTAATCGATGGAACATTATGCTCAAATATGTTCCTTTTATTACTGTCAAGAAGTCCTGTGACACTAGATGGAAAAGCCGTGTAGAAAGTGTTAAACCCATGTGATACCAAGTAGAAGTAAAGAACGCACTTCTTGAAGTTGCTGACACAGTAAATGATCCTAAAATCAAATGTGAAGCTCGCTCATTGGCAGTACATGAACGTCAGAGTTATGAATTCTTTTGGGGTATTGTTACAGTATATGGTATGAAATACTCTTTTCTGTAAACAGTATGAGCAAACTACTTGAATCAGAGAACATGCAGCTTGACATGGCAGAAAATATGCTTCAGGGGGTTATTAAATTTTTGAACCAATTTCGAAATGAAGGATTCAATTCAGCAATTCTAGCCGCTCGTGAAATTTGTGAACAGTTAGGTGTTGAACCAAACTTTTTTGAGCATTTTGGAGTGACTAAAAAAAGAAGAATCTTTGATTACGAAGTAGACGATTAGCCCTTGAGAAATACAAAATCTTTAGAGGAAGACTTCAAAATAGAGTATTTTTATCCTATTATAGACACTGCTTTTACAGTCTCTGAAATCTCGTTTTGAACAATATAAGGAGTTCAATGACAAGTTTGGATTTTTGTATTCTCTACTGAAAATGAAACAAATGAAGGACGAAGATCTAATGAAATATTGCAAAACCCTTGATTTGACCCTTCGTTCAGGAAATTCCCGCGATATGTGCTGAGAGGAGCTATTCACAGGACTGAAAATAGTCAGAGAACTAGTTTCGGAGGACGTCAATACTGCCATCCAAGTATTGCAATTTTTAAACGGAATGCAAAATCCCTTCCCTAAGTAGCTATCGCGTATAGAATTTCAACTGTGCCGATAACAGTCGCTAGTGCGGAAAGAAATTTCTCTCGCTTGAAATTAATCAAATCGTATCTGAGGACAAGAATGTCTCAAGAAAGTTTAACTGCACTCGCTGCATTGTCAATAGAACGCGATGTGGCATCAAAACTAAATTGCGATGATATTATTGAAGACTTTTTCTGGACAAAAGGAGAGAAAGGTCTCCTTTGCGTGACAGGAAAAACGTGAAGTTTTCCTTTTACATACCAGTGTATTCATGAAATACGACGACTGTTTCTCTGACTTTTAAAGGACATTTTTTTTATGTGTTACAATTCATTGGAAAATTGATGTACCTATTTAAAACAATTTTTCTTTTTGTTCCGCATAGGTTTCATTTTTTTTAAATACAGCTATAGTAAAACAGATTTTAAAAAATCATACTGCACAGTGCATAGTATTACTCACATTTACCTTCTTTTTTTTATTTTGCAAAGGAGAACGATGGTTGAGCTTAATAATAATAGCAGTTACAATTACAAGTGTAAGAAAAATATCAGCTCCTTCTATAACAAATAAAAGAGTGAAAAGCTTATCATCATCAGAAAATAAAAATATTCTATTGCGTACGTGCGCGAGATACCGTTAGCCAGGTTGATTTAGCAAAAATTATTAGTTAGACAGAGGTCCTCGCAGGGAGAGTTCGCACAGGGCCTCGCGTAAGCTTGCGGCGGCACTGCGCCAGATGCTTTGAAAAGTGAACTGAACGATGGGACCGTTGCATATCATCCGAGGGAAGGTACTTTGAGAAAGAATAACACATATTTTGCTCCACATATATTTCTTCATTTTGTGTGATTTTACTCTCAGTTTTTATGGAACGGCCGTTGTACATTAAAAACATTATTCAGTGCACGAAGTTCTTTGTGGGAAATCAATTGCAAAATGCTCTGTTATCATCTGAAAAGTTCTGTTCATCTTTGAAATGAACTTCAACCTCTCTATCACATTGCAAAACACGGGGGAGAATGTTTTGACTTTTGCTTCAATGGCCAAATGAAGCTAAAGAAAAAAGTTTGCGAGTAAGCCATAACCGAAAGCGAAAGATGAGTTCTGTGATTATTATGTAGGGTTTGGTAAAATGTGTTCATGAGGCCTAGAGGTGCGTGACACAAAAAGAGTTGTCTGTGTCTCGATGAGTTTGTTACGATTGACGTGGTAGTAGAAACGCGCACCTAAATTGTGTCATTTTATCTCTTCTATTGTAAAGAATATTAAGAGCTAATTTTGTCATTTTACCTCTTCTTTTGCTGTTTTAAACCACAAATTTCGTATCAAGGAAAAAAGAAAAAGCAATTGTTTCTGTGCTTTCAATCGGCAGAAAAACATCGTTTTCATCAAGTACGAAGATGCTCTAAACTCTCTTCGTTGCGTGAGCACACACTACAGTATTTTGTTCGGCGCATGTGATCTAAGTGCTGGCTTTTGACCATTCGTACCGGATGGGTCTGGGGTAAAGTCCCGGGTGAGACATGGATGGTGCGTTTCTCTTACGCCACTGGCTCTCTTTCTCTCTCTACCCTGCAAACAATGGTCTTAAATTAGGGACAAGTTTTAGGGACAAGCGACTGCTTATAGCCTATTGAATTGCTCACGGCAGTCGTTAAACTCTCAAAATAAAAACACAAAGCAAAAAGTATTTGATTCTCCAAAAACTAAATTTTGACTGTGTAGCGATTCCTTTACATTTTTCAGGGCAAGCTCTCCCAGTGGGAAAGCATTTCTGCTTTCAGGAGCTGACACTTTTGACAGGAATCAACTCACAGTCTCCGACTTTCACAATATAGTGAGCTACGATGTTCGCATTAGTTTGTTTCTTATGCACGAAAGGATACACCCCGCCCATGGTTTCTTGGTTTCGTGACTGATTGTAGGTATCTCTCAGGCTCAATAAGTGTGTGCTGAGAGTTACTATAGGAAGATTTTTTCTTGGCTTGAATTTCGACAGCGAAACGGAGCTCAAGCAGTGCATGGCCTGAAAGTGGGAAATGAGATACTAGACAAGAAAGTGACGTTGAATTTCTAAGCACAGAACTTCTCCATTTGAAATGTTATTTCCAACCACTGATTCAAATTATCCTCTTAACCATTCGCATGATCATACCATAGTTTTTCTCTTGCTAACTAATTTTCTGAGTTGATTCGGTAAATAGCCTACCGCAAGTCTCTGAGGAAACCAAGTCCAGAATAAAAGCGATGAGACTCACCTCTGACATCACTCTGAGTTGGACTATAGATACAGTGGTACCCTGACTAGGTTTGTTTAAAAGAAATACATAATAATAAATTGCTTTTCACTGATGCCTCATTTTCAGCAATGCCTCAGTTTAGCACGTCTTTGAAAAAATAGATAAATAAAGGACCTGATTAGAGTATAACTATGAACGTCTGTGGGCACTATACATCTGCGCCTGTGTGTTGTAAGTGATGTACCTTATAACTCTGGGATGCAGAGTTACACATGATGTGTATATAGCACGTGTTTTCCTTTTGGGGTTGTTAAGCAGATCCCCATAGCAAGCTCTGTGAAAATCTTAGGTTGGAGGTGCTAAACATTAAGCTGGAGAAGTGTTAAGAACTAGAGATGAGTTCGGGCTCGATTTTAGAAGCCCGGGCCCTCTGGGGCCTGGATTCTTGGAAAAATTTGCTTATCAAGGCTTACATTTATGAATTATACACTGGCCAAAGATATGGCCCAAGCAAGGATTAGTTTTAAAAGTTTTGTTCAGTTAATCCACTTCACAATATTATTATGTCTTTAGAAATACTACGCATAAAGCCAAAAGTTCTAAAATGTGGATTTGAAAATAAATAAATAATCAACGTGCCCTTCGACCGTATCAGGGGAATCAGTAATTTTGGTAAAAGCTGAAGAAGAGAAAATCGTTTAGAAACAAAAAATTCCATTCGTTATTTCTTTTTGATTTCTAAATTTACTTTTATTTTGAATAAATTGCATTATAAAACGTACAACGCCGTACGGACAGTTGCAAGTGTTTGAAATTTTGACTCTAGAAAACTAATATTTGCAATATAATTTACATATATGCTAATTGGTAAAGGTAGTTTAGAATGATGTAGTAGAATATAAAAAAAAGCATGTAGGGAAATTTCCAAAATAATAAAAAAAAAGAACGTAAAAGCATTCCAGACCAGATTATTCTGCATTTTGTAACATTAACAAAGCTTTGCGCTTAATAGTATAATAATCACAATATTATCATATGTGTGTGCAGTTTCCAGATCAAGTTCATCACGAAAAAAGAGAGAGAGAATTGCATCTAATGCCTCACCGCCTTAACTTGATCTTTTTTTCTCTAAAACTCGACGTGCTGCACTGAAAACCAACGTCACCCCAAAAATCGCGGGAGTGAGGACATTTTAAAGGACCCCCCCCCCCAAAAAAAAAAACAATACTTCTAACTGCACAATTTTGGAAATTAATACATCATTTCAAAGACAAGATTCTTGATTTTTAATAAAATACAAAAAATGGGAATGTGATTTTTTCCCAGTTTTTCGATACCAGACCTCCTTAAACTAATCCTTGCTTGGGCCATAGCTTTGGACAATGCATAATGCAAGTCTTGCTAAGCAAAATTTTTCTTGCAATGGCAGCTAGCTTACGAAATTGAAAATCCTTCCACCATGGTAACAAATCCACAATGAAATTCAACACGTGTAATTCAACCGGGCTCGGAATTACACGTGTTGAATTAATTACAGTAATGAAATTCAAGACATGTAATTCCGGGCCCGGACCCGGGTTTTTCGGAACACTGTAAAAAAAATATTTCTGAAATTCACGGACAACTGTCCGTCATTTCTTTCGTGAATTAACGAAGCATGTTTCTGATACTACCTTTCCGTGAAATGACGGAAAAAACCTGAATTTAACGGACTTTTCGTGCCACGGGAAAATTCTGAATTTTCAGAAACTTTCCGCAGTTTCTTTCTTATATTAACGGTAAATTACCGTTTTAGAGATCTGTTAACGGAAAATTCTGAATTTTCAGAAACCTTTCCGGAATTCCTTTCGTATATTAACGGAAAATCTCCGTTCTCACTTTTTCCGTATCCGTATGACGAGAAATTTCCTCTAATAGTAGCGATTCGTTGAAATACTTGAGGTTTGATTAACTTTCAAATTTCAATCGTCTGTCGAATTTTGAAGTTCCGTAGCGAGATCGGATATTGTGGATAGCATATAACATAGATTTTGTTTGTTTTTTGTGGCCCAGGATATTTCTCCTTTCCCCTATTTGGTGCACCAGCTACTTATTTTATATTGTGTTACTGTAAGAAACTGGGTACTGATACACAGACATCGTATAATCATTGTACAGATGATTATACGATGTCTGTGTATCAGTCTTTGGACAACTTAAGACAAAAGCTATTATACACAGTGCGTCAAAGAATTTTTAAGACTGTGTCTGTAAAATGAAATAGAAACAAAAAATTATAATTTGTTTTGATTTGTTATTCAAAATAAGTCCCTCCGGCTTCAATACACTTGTTACAGCGATTTAATAATGATTCGAATGACTGTTCCAGTTCCCTTTTCGGAATTGCCTCCAAAGCACGCGTAGAAGCTGTTTGTATGGTCGAAATATCATCAAAATAACACTCTTTTAACATCATTTTAAGTTTTGGGAACAAAGGAAAGTCGCAGGGTGCTAAATCAGGCGAATACGGTGAATGATTCAACACACAGATGTTATTTTTCGCCAAAAATCTACGAACAAGAAGTGAGGTGTGACTGGGTGCATTATCGTGCAACAAACACCAACTGTTTTCATCTCGATATTCTGGACGAATGAGACGAATTCTGTCCATCAAACGCCTCAAAACATTTAAATAAAACTCACCAGTAATTGTTTGTCCACTTGGAACAAATTCTTTGGGGATAATACCCTTACTATCGAAGAATGTAATGAGCATTGTTTTGATTTTCGATGGAACTTTTCTAGTTTTTTTGGCTTGTGGCGAGTTTTTTGACTTCCATTCCGCACTTTGTCGCTTTGTTTTAGGACCACATTGAAAACACCAGGTTTCATCACCAGTAACAATTGATTTTCAGAAGTTTGGATCATTTTCAGCTGCTGAAATTATATCTCTGCAATGTGCAATTCTCCTTGATTTTTGTTCATTGGTTAACGTGTGTGAAACAAATTTAGCATACACTTTTGTTTTGCCCAAATCTTCATGCAGGATGGTTCGAATCGTTTCTTTGTTGATGCTTAAAGACTCTTCCATCATTCTTAGTGACGCACATCGATTGTTTGCCACGAAATCACGCACTTTTTCAGTAATCTCAGGTGTCCTAGATGAACTTGGTCTTCCGGTATGCTTATCATCTTCTAGCGTCTCTCTTCCGTCCAAAAAACGTTTGTGCCACAGGAAAACATTTGATCTACTTAAACAGAACTCACCGTAAACTTGTTTCATCATTTGGTACGCTTCCGAGGCACTTTTACCAAGCTTTGCGTTAAATTTAATAACAGCCCTTTGTTCCATCTTAATAATTCAACATGAAAAAAATGTTACTTCTCTAATGAACGCCCGTTTCGTTTGAGTTACTGTAACAACTGCGCAGTACTTTTGGCCGAAAACAAGCAGATGGTCACGGTTTATAACGCATTCGCGATTACAGTGGTGGTGCCACCGTAGGCTGAAATCTAGCACCAGTCTTGAAAATTCTTTGACGCACTGTGTAGCTATCGAGAGTAAATTTCATATTTAGTTTTTTTGTGTGCGTGAAATAATACTATAAACCGTACATTTAACCTTTTTTAAAAATAAATTAGTGATTGTCAGTTTAAAAAAATCATGTTGCAAAGCAATTTTTTGCTTCGAAAAACCACGATGAAAAATGCTTAATATTTGAAAAGTCCTCCTATAGGAAAAAAAATAAATTACAAACCTATTCAGAAAAATAATAAGCTCCAACAGAAAATAAAATGACTAAATCGCTCACATTAATGACAAAAAACAAACTTTCTTTGTTGTGCGATTCATTTTATGACATACGTGAGTCCGTTCGCCGAGCGTTTTGGCTCAGTTGATAAAGGCACAAGTTGCCTGTCCGGCAAACTATAGCGTTGGGTGTTCGATCCTGACCACTGCGGGTAAAGTGGTGTGCAGGCTTGTTAATTTTGCGGAATTTCAATTGAAGTACGGAAAAACCAGAAATAGATTTTTCGAAATAAACGGAATTTCTGTCTACGGAAATATCTGTGAAAATACGGGTTAAAATAAACGGGAACTTTTACAAACGGAAATTTCTGAAAAATGCGGATACCTACCGGCAATTTTTCTGCACGTTATTTTTCAGAAATTTTTCGTGAATTCACACCACTTATTTTTTACAGTGTATTTAATGAATTCTGAGCCCGTCCGAGCCCGGGCCCGAGCTCATCTCTATTAAGAACCCCAGAAAGGTTTGGGAAAATTCGTGACCACTAAAATCTTTTGACAATCGCGATACATGAGACCGTATTGGGACTGATGGCCATAAAAATCCGCTATTAGGAACGCTGTTACGTAGATGCTTATAGAGTGGAACAAGTGTGCCAATCTCAGGTTGTGCACACTCATGATAGGGGGACTTTATTTGAATTACTGTGACCATCTATCTAACAGCGTGTTGCATCACCTTCCGCAGAAGTAACGGCTTGTATCCGGTATGGCATCGACTGTACGAGCGTCACACAGTGGTCTAAGCGCTGACTTCTGACCGTTCGTCCGAGTGGGCCCAGGCTTGAATCCCGGTTGAGGGATGGGTGGTGTGCTTTGTTTGTCTTACGACACTGGCTCTCTCGCTTCCCTGGAACCAATGGCCCTAAATTAGGGACTGGCGGCTGTATATAGCCCGAAACAAATAAAAAATCGACTTCTCTAAACGGCAGAAGGTACCCTCAGTTATTCTGTACTGGAATGGCGTTCCGAGGTTCAGCGGCGGAGCAAAGCAGGGGTGTTAGCCGGCAAATACTGCGTCCCTCCCTCAAATGTTCTATAGGATTCCAGTTCTGACGGCCAGGTGAGCACGGGAAATGCTTGGATAATGATCTTCGAGCCGCGGTGCAGCCCTTGTGACACAGGCAGGAAAGTGACATCCCGATACACGTTCACCATGTTGGGCAACACTTGACCCGAAACAATGTCCTAGTAGGATCTGGCAGTGAGGATGTATTCAACGTGAATGAGGTGACCCAGTGATGTCAATGAAGACAATTCTGATATCAAGACACCGCTGCCGACGACGAGTTTCTGTGCAAGGGCTCGATCTAGTTCACCCGCGCGGAGTTGAAAATGGGATCGCCCATCAGTATGCCGGAGTTGGAACATGGACTCTTTGAACGAGGAGACTCTTTCCCAGTAGTACAATGCGCAGTCACGTTGCTCCCGTGCCCACTGTGAATGCAGGTATCAAGGATGCTCCAACAATATGGGCCACATGAACGGCCAACGACTTCCTTGGCCCCATCCTCAAAAGTTTCCGCTGGATTGGGTGCTTAGAAACGCTTCTCTGTTCGCCTCGTTGTAGTCTATCGTAAACTGAAGAATCGTGAGCCGTGTGTTGTCCCAGGTTGCACGTGCCAACCGGAGTTCAACTTGATTATCAACCAGCTGTGGTCTCCCCTATCCGGCACGTTTGGTGGATATTTGTCCCTCTTGGAGTCAAACCTTCACTACAACTACAGCGGCTCTCAAACAGCCACAATACTCTGTCTGTTGTTGCAGAGATGCTGGCCTCCTCTTTCCACCCACCGATACTTTATCCATTAAATTTCCAAGAAGCCCTACCTTTCTCTCATGACATGGGCTGTATACCGGCAGACCGACAAGCCCCGCCCGTTCCGGTAGGTGCCGCCAGTGCTACGTGCTGTGGGAAGGGTCCACTCGAGAAAACAAAGGTGGTAAAAAATATCTGATCCATCAAATCAGGTGCCCGGGTCGTCGTATTTCTTTGACAATCCTGATTGCCTTATTTCTTTGTATAACTTCGTAACAGCTGATGCGGCCTGATAAAGAAGCGTCTACTGATTCAATGTGTTTATTCTTATCTGCTCTGATGTGAAAACCATACAAAAGTTCAGACCAACTCAAATTATGCTACAGTGTGTAAATACAGATCCACATAAGAACTGGGTTGTATTTTTTTAGATAAAGGTCCATTTTGGTACTTTCTACTGTTTACTAGGATTTTAATCATTATTTCGTGAACGTCAGAATCAAATGGTGTAATGTGTTCTCAAACAAAAGTGCAATTCCAATGCTCTAGTTCTCAAACTTTTTGAGATCGTAGAACATCGCTTCATAAAAATATTTGATGGCAAATCTTTATAAGAAACTAACTTTCTTCGCTTCTTGATCATCTGACTTTAAAGAAAGAAGAATATCTTCACGCAATAAACACACACACGAAGTAAAAGAACAACAGATAATAACTGAATACTACAGAACGCTCATAAGGTTAAGTCGCAACGTGTGATCAAATGGCTGTACGGATGACATCGCTGACGAACGCACGACGTCATAATTTTACTCTTGGTCAGCTAGGCTAAGTATTTTTGGATTCTCCCAGTAAGAAGAGATGGGTGACGGCTAGGCTGCTTTTACGCATCACGCTTGATTTCATAATAATAAATCTGTTAATCATATGTTTTCAAATATTGTGCTATTTTACTGTCAGTTCCGTCAAATTTTCAACCAAATGTTTTCCTGCCATAAACATACACTCGTGCTCAAAAATTAAGGATAATTGTGAATCACAGGAAAGCGTTGCATTACACAAGGTGATTCGTCATGCAAACTAGTCCACACCTCTTCCGCCGGAATACCAAAAGTCCATCTGTTGCTCCAGCAGACTGATGGCGGCGCTAGGAGAACGACATACGTTACATAGTATGTTATAAAAAGAGAAGTCACAGCATCAGCAGAACAGAGCAGGTGTTGTGCGTTTCGGAGGTGCGACAGTGCTGTATTCAAAATCAATATGGCTCAGAGAACCCATATTGATGATGTTATGCTGGGCAGAATCAGCGGTTGGCTCGAGGCTGGCGAAAACCCAGATGGCGGTGTCCCAGAAGCTGCATGTCCCACAAAGTGTCATTACTAGACACTGGCGGCTGTTTCAACAGGATGAAAATGTATCTCGACGGCTTAGCACAGGACGTCCGTGGGTTACAACACCGCAACAAGATTTTCTTTTGTCACTAACTGCCAGACGGTATAGGCAGAGTCCAGTAGGGGACTTTACCAGAGACCTTTCAGCTGCCACAGGGACCACGGTTTCTAAGCATACAGTGTACAGATGATTCCAAGAGTATGGCCTGTATGCCAGCAGACCTGCCAGATGCATACCGTTAACTGCAGCTCATCAAAGAGCCCGTGTTGCATGGTGCAGAGAACATCGTGCTTGGACAGTTGAACAATGGGCCTGTGTTTTCTTTACTGACGAATCCAGGTTTAGTCGACACAATGATTCACGACGTGTCTTCATCTGCAGAGCACCTGGGATTCAGTACGACACTTCCAACATCCTTGAATATCATGGTTTTGGCGGCTGTGGGATTCTAGGGTGCTGCGGAATAACGTTGTGTTCACGTACACCCCTCCATGTGTTCGAAAGAGGAACCGTAAGAGGCCAGACGTGAGGTGATGTCAATCTGCAACAATATATCCGGCTATTCAGAGTGCAATGGGACTTGAGTTCGTGTTTATGGATGACAACGCACGTCCTCATCGAGTCGCCATAGTGGTGGAAGACATAGAAAGTGAGGATACTACCTGCTTACAGTGGCCAAGCCAGCTCTCTCTATTTAAACCCCATTGAGCATGCATGGGACATACTCGAGAGACGTATTGCAGGCCGTCATCCACCTCCTCGAACTCTTCTGGAAATTTATACAGCAATAGTGCAAGAGTGGGACTCCGTACCTCAAGCACAGTTTGATAATCTGGTGCTGAGTATGCCCAGACGTTGTACTGTATGTGTAGTATGCCCAGACGTTGTACTGTATATGTAAATTAGCTCCAGGCAGCTGTTTTTCTTTATTTTGACCACTATAGCGGATCCTCTAGTGCTTTTTGTTTGTTTGTTTGTTTGCTTTGAAGTTTCCTGTATTTTTTCAATTTACTCCATATTTAGAACATTTTAGTTGCAATTGTAAGGGTGGAAGAGTCAAAACTGCATTATCCTTAATTTTTGAGCATGAGTGTATAATACTGCATTTTGTTGCAAGAATTGGATTTGTTAGTCCTGTACCACATGATATAAAAATACTTGAAGGTAATTAAAATTTCTGTCATCACACATTTTTTCGTGGAATCTTGAAATCATCTCTGCACATAGTTTAACAATCACTTTTCTAGAAAGTTTACTGAAACAGAAAGACACGTTTCCTTTTTTTTTTTTTTTTTACAAGGAAAACAATAATTGTTTTCCTTGTAAATCAATTTTTTGTTGAAGAATGTTTTAAAAACAATGAACCCAAGAAAATTACTATTAAAGCGATTTTCCTCTTTTGACAATAAAACAAAATTACATTGTTCTAAAATTGAAGAACAATACAATATTTTTATTGCTGCTGTGTTACAAAGTAGCTAAAACAAAGTAACAGATTTTTTAGAACTTTGTAGCATATTCTCTAATTTAAATGTCCTCTTTCCCCCTGCTATGTAAATTTTGATTTATTTCTCCTTGTGCATTTTCCAAACTTAATGCATCCTTTTATCTCTCACTGAATGTTTCGTGGTAACCTGAATTGAGGTCAGGAATAGAATGACGTATGAGTTCAACATATACAAGAAGGATATTTACGATGTATGTGGAGACTGTCTTTCATTAGATGTACTGGCTAACTCACGGTAGCTGAATTCCCACTCTTTTTAGATATTCCGCTAGATTTTGCAATTGCTTTGAAAAGAGATTTGTTATACGATAGTCAAAGTTATATGCTTCGAGTCTGATGTTATTCGAGCTTGACTGAAGCTCCTTCATTGAATCCTATGTTCATTATTATTGAAGTCAAATTATTATCAATATAACTTGGATATTATTGTGTGCTATGAGCATCTGATTATTATTCATCTATTCAAGCAACCATTGAAATATATTATAGTGATGTCTGTGCTGACTTGATTATCAGCCAAGAAACAGTAAAAGTTGATTGACCAGTAAGTACAACTTTGTAGAATTTGTGAAATCTCTACACATTTTCTTGAAGTTAGATTTCTGTGCTTAGTTAAGGACATTTCCAGTTATCAAGTTAATTAAGCTATCCGGAGCATCATGTAAACGCTTCAATCACAGCAGTGTTCCAGATTCAAGTAATATCATACTCTTGGAAAACTATCTTTTCACTCATAGTTGCACATCTTCTATCGCAAAATCAAATATTTTAAATATTCGCATTTTCTCCCATTATTACTACGCATTGTACCATCACAGAAAAAAAGAAAAGATTCATTGCTGTCTGCACAACTGAAGAACAACAACTAAAAAAAAGAACCAGTTTCCCACGCACCCCTCCCTACTTGTGGAGAGAAAAATGGGTTTAACTAAGCTGAGAGAGGTAGCCCGTCGTTAAAAATTTTTTAATCAGAAAGAAGAGAAAGTTCGCAAAGTATGGGGACCAGTAATAATGGCATGTGAACTGAATTTACTCCTGACCGTATACAAAACCTCAAGCCCCCCATCCCTATCCCCACCCATATAAAAAAAAACACCAAGGAATAAAAAAGCAACATATGCTGGTAATGTGGATAATTTTTAAGTCAGTTTTACTACGCAATCGTTTCAGAATGGAAATATTCACTTCTGCTTGTCACACATACAAACAGGTGTTTGTGTAAGAGAGAGAGAGAGAGAGAGAGAGAAAGTTCTCTTATTACGATTTTTCCTTTGAAGGTTAAATCGGTTCTCAATCAGTTTTCCATGGAATTTTAGCCCCTAATGTGAATGACGCCCCTCCAGGGCCGGATGATACTTTTGCGTAGTCCGAGGCAAAATTTCATTAAGGCGCCTCGAAAAGAATCTCATATATTATAAAGCCTTACGTGAAAAAATATCTTCTGTAAAGGGCTCATCTACACACACACACATACACAAACGCTCGCGAGAACTATTGTAAAGAAAAAAATATTATCTCAAAGTAATATCTCCTTTAAACTTAAGGAAAAAGAACAAAATATAGATTGAGAAGTCGGAGATCGCAAAAACTATTGAAATCCGCGATTTCGTTTCGGAAGACAGCAGGTCGTATTGTCATTCTTATAAAAATTTCTTTGCAAAATTATACATAGATAATTTGAACTAATCTGCGTAGCGAATAATACGTTTTGGAAGGGCGCCGGGCCTCCTCAAAGGTAAATTAGTATAAAGCGTGTTTCCCCTGTTATGTGCTTCGGTGATTAATTTTTATGAAAAAAAAAAAAAAACAGAAAAAAACAAACTGATTTCAGTTACTGAAGCGCCCTACTAATATAGCAAAAATATAACTTTGATATTGCTTTTTTGATTCGTTTTAAATTTAAGCATCTGGTTTGCACACAAATTTTTGTACATATATAAAAGTAGAGAGCCACAAAACAATTTGAGAACTTCATGAAATAGCAAATTCAAAAAAATGTATTTGTTATTTCATGAAAACGGAAAAGATTTAAATTGTTTAAAATAATTATCTACAAAAATTCCATGCCGTGAAAACACCCTGCCGCCCCAGTGGCTCAGTGGCCTAAGCTAGCTTCATACCATTCTTCCGAGATGGGTCCGGGTTCTGATCTCGGTGAGGCACGAATGTTGTATTTGTCTTACGGCACTAGCTCTTTCCCTTCCTTGGAACCAGTAGCCCTAAAATTAGGGGTGGGCAACTGCTTATAGCCCATCGAATTGCTCACAGTGGTTGTTAATTAAACCTACATAAAAAAAAAAAAAAAAAAAAAAAAAAGGAAAACTCCCTTCCCTGAAGTAAAATCTTGACTATTGATATATAATATGTTTGTGACTTTTTGTTTTGCCAGTGACTTTAACCAAGAAATTATTACTGTTCTGAGATTATGCCGAGAATGTTGAGCAAGTACAGAAAAGTTAAGTGAAACGAATTGAGAAAGAAATAATGCGGTTTCCTTAGTTGGGAAAAGTAAATCTTTTACACTGAAGAATCAAACACCCAGAATGTTATTTTTTCTGCTCCCACCATTATGGCTTTCTGTTCCTCAGAAATGTGTAACTCTGGGCTCAGAGGTGTTTTAGCAAGAGTGTAAATTTAGTAACCACTTGAAACTTACGGAGTTCAATTTTATGGCTTTATTGCTGTGCAAGGGAGTGAGTGGACTCCTAGGGAGAGTGTCAAGCACTGTAGCTATTCTGTCTTCAGGTTTCAATGGAGGAAATTTTAATGGTGGGTCGAAAAACTGTCGATATGCCAGGGGTCTGCAACAGAAATTTCGCAGCGAAATAACTTGTTGATGAAGGGGTGATAATGAGTGACCCAGGTGCTGGACAAGGAGTCGCAGATAGATGTCGCGCAAGGTGGTCCGAGAGAGCTGGAACGAAGCACAGGGACTTTTGATCGGGCTGTTGAAGACAGAATCTAGAAAATTTCTCTGTCCTGAGATGGCGGCAGAGAGAGTGTCTGGTATCGAGAAGGCAGATTGAAAGAGTAAAGTCGGAAACGCAAACTTAACAGGGAGACAACTGAGAAAGAAGCCCAATAAAATAATAAGTAGAAACATAATGATGTGTTAATGAAATATAGATATCTAAAGAAATCACCACAAATCTCGAAGGATATTTCGCCAAATACTTCACTGAATAAATTTACTGTTAACTACAAAGGCGTCTTGCCGCCCCGGTTGTGCAGTCGTCTAAGCGATGGCTTCTGATCATTCGTCCGAAAGGGGTCCGAGTTCGAATCCCGGTGAGGCATGGATGTTGTGTTTGTCTTACGGCACTGGCGCTCTCCCTTCCCTGAAACCAGTGGCCCTAAATTAGGGATGGGAGACTGCTTATAGCCCTGTGACGTGCCTGCCCAGCAGGACTCACACGACATAAAGGCAGATAGCAGCGACAAGAACGTCCGCGTATCTCAATTGGTAGAGCGACCTATTCCGGAATGAGGAGACCGGGTTCGATACCCGGCGTGGACCAAAAATGACGGAGAAATTAACTTCATTATAATGGCCCCCGGATGACCCGGCCGTTAAAGATCTCGCAATGGTGTGATGTTCTTTCCACACCGCGAGATAGGAAAAATAAAAGAATCCCTTCTTCAGCGCTTCGAAAAATAAATGTGTGTGACGTTGCATTCCACACACTAGATTGACTGGGAGTTCTCAAGTGCACGTTATACAGCGGATGGTTGCCTGCAACGATTCATGGTCACGGCTGACCCGTGGGCCATGTCTCCGGCCCTCTTTCTGGGGGGGGGGGATGTGACATGCCTGCCCAGCAGGACTCACACGACATAAACGTAGATAGCAGCGACAACGAACGTCCGCGTAGCTCAATAGGTAGAGCGACTTATTCCGAAATGAGTGGACCCGGGTTCGAGCCCCGGCGTGGAGCAAAAATGACGGAGAAATTTACTTTGTTATAGCCCATTTAGTTGCTCGCGGTGGTCGCTAAAGCTCCAACCAAAAAAAAAAAAAAAAAAAAGACGTCTTTACTTTAGCTAGTACTTTATTTGTTTCATCATCTGGGAAAAATACAGTCAAAACCCCGAAACTTTTAGATTCCTTATAAGCATAGGTCTAACGATTCCTTGAGATAAGGCACTGTGAGAAACATAATGAACAGCCTTGTAACAACTGGATTAGGGTATATCGTAGGCCTACTATATGATTTGTTATCGTGTGTTTAACAGGTGGCGCAGTTTTAAGAAATTTAGGATGCTTGAGAGGTTGTTAAAGGGCACTGAGCAAATCTCAGTACCTGTACGACGAAGGGCAATAACCTATTTGAAAGTGGGGTGATTGGATGCTAAGGAACAAAACCGTTACAAAAAATTTGTATTTAAGGGGCCTCGCTCCCAAAAAGTTAAAAAAAAAAAAAGATAAAATAACTTTCAATAGGATTTTTTATATTATTTCTATTTCCTAAACTGGCTAACGCAGCCCGGGACGATTGCTCGGTTGCCCTGTTAGTCCAGCCGGCCCTGCGTCCCTCCGCCTCCGTAATAAAAATGTGCAATGTGTGTTTTCTAGCATACATTATTGCGTTGTTTTTCATTTCTTTACATCATACTTGCCGTTACTGCTACGAGGATAAACATGTAGGTAATGTACTTGGGGGTTTACATGTTGTTGGGAAGAGAAGGGATCTGGACCTTCTTCTTCCTGCGTCCCTGTCATTTCTTTCTGTAGAGGGTAATGCAAAGCCGGGGGGGGTGCGCGCAGCATCCGGGTGTGTGTTGAGTTAAATTGCTCACTAAGGGCGAACGATATTTGTCTTTTAAAATACTGTATTAACGTTCATTCTCATTCTCACCGGTTTCACGGCGACCATGTAATTGGCCATTTCAAATGCATTCCAAAATTTTGGAATATTCTCTCTCTCTCTCTCTAGAAAACGCAAGTCCCTTCTTTAATATTCCTTTACTTTTTCAACAGTCCTTAATTCTTATCTTTGATTGCTACTAGAAAAAAAGATACCTTCGAAGTGTTGTGTGGAAATATTTAAAATATAATTAAATAATAACTTCGGTTATTCTGTCTGCGAACGGCAGCTAGAGAAATTCACCCTCAGTTAAAAAGGCGCTTAGCACAGATCCCTATTGGGAAAGTCATTCTTTCGCTGACCGTGGGACTTCCCACGAAAAAAGGACGCCCCCTCCTGTATCCCCCGGTCGTTGTAGGACATTCTCCCTCAGAGAGAGCCCGCAAGGGACAATTCCAGTTTAGTAATTAACAACAGTCAACTTCTTACGTCAGGAGCATCTTCCTCGGGGACAGAAAGAGCGAAAGGGAATTAGACGGGGCAGTCAAAAAGGAAAGGTCTTGTTGGAGATTTTGAGGGGAGAACGACGAAGGATCTTGCACGGGCATGCAGGCACGTAGGGATAAGAACAGATTTGGAGCGATAAACGTGGAGAAAGACGTCCGTAATATATATTTCCCGCTGGAAGTATATACCATTTATTCTGACTAGCCCATATTTCCCCTTTTCCCCCAATCCGAAGAATAAAGACTTGCGCGAGCGAAATCATCTGTTGTTACGTTCTACTTGCTTAACTATCTATTTATTTGCTTCCCTGCTCCAATGACAGGGACCTGCAAACGATGACCTGATTAGTAGGCGACCACTTCAACACTTAAAATTTACCTCACCTACAAAAGGCTGTGTGTAAGTTATGCCGGTCCGTGGGCAGGTAATCACACTCTAAAACTGGTCTAACTACAGAAACAGTGAAACACCACATGAACCTTCCATTCCATTGCGATTTCATTTTAAAACTTAGAAAGCAGCGTATGATTTTTCTGTATCATATCTTTACACACGGTCGAGTCACATTATTGTGACCACCAACTAATATCCAGAGTAACCGCCATGTGCAGTGCAGACAGCAGCTAGACGGGCTGGGAGTGACTCAATAAGGCGCTGGAAGGTGTTCGCAGCTATGTGGAGCCATGCTGACTGCACTGCATCTGACAGCTGCTGGAGGGTACGTGGTGGAGGATCCATAGAGCGAACAACACGATCGAGGTAGTTCCACAGATGCCCAATTGGATTTAAGTCTGAGGAATAAGGGGGCCAGGGAAGTACTTTAAAGTCTTCATCGTGCTCTTCCAACCACTCTGACATTTCGAACTTGTGACACGTCGCATTGTCGTGCTGGAAGATCCCATCCGCCCCAGGGAAGACAATTAGCATGTATGGGTGGACGTGGTCTGCAAGGATGGATTCATAATGAATTCGGTCCATAGTGCCTTCCACAGGTATAAGTGGGCCCAGGGAATTCCACGAAAGCATTCCCCTGACAATAACGCTGACCCCACCAGCTTGTTTTCTTCCAGGAATGGTTGAAGAGTATTTGTTCTCCGATGTTTCTTGCCTTATACGCCAACGTCCATCTGTTCGGTGAAGCAGAAAACGTGATTCATCGGAAAGGCAATCTTTTGCCAATTAGCGGAGGTCCAATTCCGATACTGCCATGCAAATGTAAGCCTTTTCTGCCGATGCTCCTTCGTTAGCATAGGTGCAGTGACCATCCGTTTGCATCGGATCCCCATACGCAGCAGGGTCCGCTGAACTGTCGTTTTAGACACACTTCCGGTAGCCCGCTGATTCATTCGGCCAGTGAGTTGCTCCACTGTAGCGTGTCGATCAACCCTCATGCAACTTCGCAGCCGACGTTCACATCTCACATCAATGGCACGTGGTGCTCCGCAGTTTCCACGTCACTTATTCGCAATGGTGCCATTTCTCCAATCACGGTACACTTTAACCACAGCAGCACGCAAACAGTTCACAAACTGCTCTGTTTCAGAAATATTATCACCCTTGGCCCGAAAGTCGATAATCATCCCTTTTTGCAAATCTGATAAATCGCTTATTTTTTACATGACAGCAACGAGTGATATGTTTTCAGAATGCTTACAGAACACTTTATATACTCTCTAAGAGAGCTCACGACACGGGCCTTCGTTCATTGGCTATGCGCTGTTGACGTCAAAAGTAGGAGGTGGTTACAATAAGGTGACTCGACTGTGTATCAGAATGTATATTTACACCGTTCATATCACAGTTCGAATTAATACGAAAAGAAAGAAAGCATTGGGAAGACGGCCCATTTTCAAATGCCGAGGAGTCTGTTAGGCGCAAGTTGTTCAACATCAACGGGGTGTTTCCAGTAATCCTCTCGAAAGTACGCGGGGGTTAAATGTGACCTTGAATTCTCTCTTCCGGAACTGGGAAGGCTACATACAGGGTGATTCCGAAAGTCCTAAGTCACCTCAATAACTTGGGAACAAAGACAGCTAGAGCTATGAAAGTAAAGTACGGTATTGTAAAACAACCATGTGCTATCGGATGAGAGTGACAGCAGCGCCCCTAGTGGCAAAATGTGGAAGTAAACACTCCTATCTCGGAAACCATGAGAGATATGGGAAAGAAAGCAATTAAAAACTTGTAGAGCATCAACGAATTAATAGGAAATGACATATGGTAGAAACGGCTGGGGTACGTAGAAGGCTGGAAACGTGAGGGAAACACAAAGTTTATTATACTCAGGCATGAATACAAATGGAGTACATTGGTCTTATTTAATGCAACAGCGGTACCTACATAACGTTGCATTTAACATAAATAGGGCTCAATATGGCCACCATCTGCCACAATACACATTTGAATGCGAGACATAACTTCCCGTTGTACGTTCGCCAGCATAACAGGTGTCACGCTCTCACACGCAGCGACGATATGCAGTCGGAAATCGTGGAGCCTCGTCGGTTCCACCTTGTACACGGGATCCTTTAGGTAACCCCAGAGGAAGATATCCATGGGAGTTAGATCCGGGGATCATGGAGGCCACGCAACGGGACCACCATTACCGATGATCTGTTGTTCGAAAGTGTCGGACAGGAAGTGCTGTACCGCTGTTGGTTGACGTGCCGGAGCACCGTCATGCTGAATCCATAATGAACGTACATCTTGCAGAAACAGGTCATCTAACAACTCAGGTAATGTGCTTTGTAACAGCTGCAGGTATCTTCGTCCATTTAATGCGCCCTCATAGAACACATGCCCAACAAGTCGGTCCTTCCAGATGCCACACCAGACATTGACCGACCAGCGCACCTGATGCCCCATTTACCGTGTAAAAAATGGATTCTGAACTCCCCGGTAATGGGTGTTTTGTTTGTTCAGCACCCCGGCGCGTGTGAACTGCGCCTCGTCAGTCCAAAGGATGTTTGATAGAAAGGCCGAATTGTCTTCTACGGTGTTCATTACAAAATTGCACCAATCTAGACGTTGTTGGTTATCCTCTGGCATCAGCACGTGCAGAGGTACTGTACGGTACGGGTGGGCACCATGCTGATACAAAATGTTCCATACACGGGATTGTGATAAGCCACATACCATACTGACTTCTCTCGTACTGGTGTGTGGGTTGGCCAAAACGTATGCCAGAACATCGACTGGTTGCACATCTCTACCCATTCCGGTGGGTCGGCCCGAACGGGGACGCGCTGCAATACTTGCCTGTCTCTCGTAGCCGTCGAACCGCGCGACTGATGGTTCACGCTGTAGACGATGGATGAGTCGGAAATCGTAAGCCATACTGGCGTGACGCTTCCCTCACGCTGCGTCCGAATTCTCCATATAGCAGTACCATCTCGCAACACTGTTCATTCGAATAGCCTGCCATGCTCGTTCTTTACCCGATACTCACGTTACGAATGACATAGCTCCTGACCGACGATCCTTTATACATTGCCACGCCGCGCCTGATACGGCAGGTGAGGCGTTATGTCACACCAGAATTTACATATGACACTCACAGGCGTGCGGTCGCATACGTCATACATTTCTCTATTCTAGACTGTTACTGCGACAACGACACGAACCGGCTTCGCACAAGTTAGCGTTTCCAGCCTTCTACTTACACCAGCCGTTTCTACCATATGTCGTTTCCTACTAATTCGTTGATGCTCTACACGTTTTTATTTGATTTATTTCCCGTATCTCTCATGGTTTTCAAGATAGGAGGGCTAACTTCCACATTTAGCCACTAGGGGCGCTGCAGTCACTCTCATCCGATAGCGCATGGTTGGTTTACTATACCATACCTTACTTTCATAGCAGCTCTAGCTGCCTTTGTTCCCAAGTTATTGAGGTGATTTAGGACTTTAGGAATCACCCTGTATATATAAATGCCAAAGACGAGAAAAAAGGGCATTTTTTGTGCCGCGTGTGGCTTAGTGGTTAGAACAACCATGTTCCGCTCAGCTGGTAGCGTGCTCGATCCCAAACAGGCTGTGTTGTTCTGAATCCCTAAATATCCGCTGTGCACCTGACTGGCACGTCCAGCAGTTCGCCACCCCGGAGCATTGAACATCTCCGTTAGAAATAAGGTCATCCATTTCTCCCTCTATCTCTCCACCTAGCGCACTTCCTAAGTTCCCGCATTTCGGTATTTGCCACAACGTCGACTAGCACTAATCCATGTGGCACTTCCACTTCCCTGACCTGTCCACCCTTTGTCCAATCTGAGCCTCTATGTAATGCCACTTCAATTTCTACAAGTAGCACAAAAGTCCTTTTGGGGTACAGGTCATACCGCCCCAATTCGAGGCATTATGGCCTGGGGTGCTATAGGGTACTACAGCAGAGCACCTCTCGTAAGAGTCTGTATCACCATATTAAGTGCCCGTTACGCCAATGGTATTCTGCGCCAGGTCATACTTTCGTACCCGGAAGACGTCAGCGGGGCCATATTTCACAAGGACAATGCCGCACCGCATGTTCAAGCGACAACACGTGCCTTCTTCAGGGATACAAATGTTCCATTCGATAACAATGGCTTGATAGATCACCGGATTATTCAAACGTAGAAAATCTCTGGGACATGCTCAAACGACAGGTTCATTGGTACGACCGTCCGCCATCAACTGTTGATGACCTTTAGACGCGGGTTAATACTTCCTGGATTGTAATTCCACAGGTCACCATGCACACATTATTTGATTGGATGCCTCAACGATATCACCGTCCGCAAGCAACTCTTGATGAAATTTGGACGCGGGTCAATACAGCCTTGATGGCTGTTCCACAGGACATCATGCACACATTATTTGATTCGATGCCTCAACGATACGACCGTCCGCAAGCAACTCTTGATGAACATTGGACGCGGTTCAATACAGCCTGGATGTCTATTCCACAGGACACCATGCACACATTATTTGATTGGATGCCGCAACGATACGACCGTCCGCAAGCAACTCTTGATGAAATTTGGACGCGGGTCAATACAGTCTTGATGGCTGTTCCACAGGACACCATGCACACATTATTTGATTCGATGCCTCAACGATACGACCGTCCGCAAGCAACTCTTAATAAACTTTGGACGCGGGTCAATACAGCCTGGATGTCTATTCCACAGGACACCATGCACACATTATTTGATTCGATGCCTCAAATATACGACCGTCCGCAAGCAACTCTTGATGAACTTTGGACGCGGATCAATACAGCCTGGATGGCTATTCCACAGGACACCATTCACACATTATTTGTTCGATGCCTCAGTGCGTACAGCAGGTGATAAGAGCCAGAGGTGGTCACACCGATTATTATTAGTTACATCAATGCACCTGGTGAGATGCTAATCATTTGTTTTTTATTTCCTAATAATCATATCCTGTAAAAATCAAAGTCGCAGCTGGACTCCTTTCAGGTGGTATGTTTTGTTTTGTTTTTTGAACATGAATGAACTTAGAACTTATTTGCCACCCCTTGAGTATTGGTGGTCACCTGGTAAAAAAGTTCTGCTCCGGAAAAATAAAAAATAAATGGAAATCTTGAACAAAATTTCAAATAAAAAAAAAGACATGTGAAGAACCTGCACACATTTTTTAGGAACTAGTTATGTTGTCAAGTAAAATAAGCGTTTACTTTTTGACAAAAAATTCAATTGGTAAAAGCGAAAATTTCATCAGAAATATTTGTCAGGCTATACCAAAATAATTTTTACAGTGTCTTCTAGGAGTGTCAGTTTATTTGATATAGAAGGAGAATTTTCCCATTATGACATTCCATATCAAATCAACCAATAAAATGGAGCATTTCTGACCTGAACCCTTTTGATTTTTCTAAAATTTTGTGCACGTATTGAACTTCACGAAAGAAGTATTCGTGCCAAATTTCAAAGTTTTTTTACATTTTTTTCAGGAATTAGCAGCATGTAAAGTTCGAAAAAACGTGTAAATTTTCACACATGGACCGACATAATTTAGAACACATCTTCATTTTCATTTGAGATACAGAGAAGCTCATAGTATGCTCGTTTTAAAGCTCATTAAAGGGGCTTTAAAATAACGTATAGCTATGGGAAATAAAAAAAATCTCAAGGTCAACGATAAAATGTTTGACATTGAATTTCTCAAAATAGGTGGTCTGTTTAAAAATTTAAAAAAATCTGTATCTTACTTAAACTATTGACTACAAGTGCGCCAAGTTCCTTTCTGGGATCATAGTAAAAGAAATAAAAGTTTAATCCAATTTAGTAACAATTGATAAAATGGATACCGTATTTACTCGTGTATAGGTCAACACCCTGATTTTTACCTGAATATTTGCAGTTTTTGTGTATCCCGTGTATAAGTCGACCCCCCGATTTTTATGTGAATATCTGCAGTTTTTGTATACCAACCTATCTTGTGTATAAATAAAAAATGCTTTTTTTTCTTTTCCGAGGATGCGCCCGTATGCGGAAATGTGAACCTACTATTTATTGTTGTAGCTGGCTCTTGCAATGTTGCTTGCGGCAGTTTCCCGCAAAATGTGATTGGAATTGAGGCACAATTCTGGGAAGATGATAGGGCTCACCACCCTAGTTAGAGAGTTTTCAGGGGAAGGTTACAGACTTTAACAATATATGAACCAACTTTTGCACATTGTCCGTCCACCCTTCTCCCACTTTTTGCGAGCGAGTTTTCTGCAGTTATTTCACTCATGGAGAGTACAACATTTGCTCCCACAGCAAATGAATCGTGATGCATTTACTTAAAGTTCATAAGGCACATCGTTATTTAAAAAGGAAAAAAAAAACAGTTCCAGAAACATATTTGGAAAAGGTAAATAGGTCTTGATGTCAACCTGATAGTTTTTTTATCCCATAAAGAATACGCATGCCGTAAAAAATAAAAGTGTAACTTTTTAAGTTTTCAATGGATCTCTTCAAAATGTAAAATGAATCTTTATTTGGATGTATTGTGGACACTGGAAAATTTGCACGCAACTATTTAAAAAATTGAAGAAAATTTTCTCCCACTACCCTGTGCAGCGTAGCAGCTGTCGATCAACTGCTGAGCTGAAGGAGTGTGTGATTGACAGAGGTCGTTTGTCTACTCCCGAGTTTCATCCCCCTCTCCACCGTGTTTGTGACAAACGATCGGCTTTAGTGACAAAACCAAACATCGCCCCATTCAGTAAAGATGCAATCCTTTTGGATCGCTCTTAGTCTTCGGAAAAGGTTACTGTTTGTTTGATTTTAGAGCCGGGGCACACTCAATTTAATAACAAACGTAAGTAGGTTCTTAAACTAATGCACTTTTTTTCTATCAGTGGCAATGCTATTATGAGCAATCGACCATGTTTAAACACTTTCGTTTTTGGGATGCATTGATCAATTTACCGCTGTTCTGTAGTTGTCACGTCTCTCTTCTCCGCCGTCGCTAAGCAGGGGCAGCGGTCTCCTTTTTCAATAATCTGTTCTTTTCCCTCTTCATCCCGTCGAGAATTGAGCACGGTCACGGCACTGTGCAACTTAAACTACCGGCTAACGCGTTCATCTCTTTCCTCTGGGTGATTTACCAGCAGGGCAGTCAAGGCCATATCGACAGTTCTAAAACGGACTTTCTGACATCCTTGAGAAATGAGTTTTTCTATTAGTGAATAAAAAAAACTCGTACATTAAAATCAAGAAAATTCTTAGCAATAACTTTCTTCTGTACCAGTAACACCCGGAAAATGACTAAATATACAACTGCAAATGAACTGATGGCACAAAGGTATGCGCATTTCCATAAGGCATCAAAATTTTGGTTTTCAACCTATCAGAAATATTTTCCGTGTATAGTTCGACCCCCTAATTTCGACCTAAATATTTCATTAAAAAAAGTCGACCTATACACGAGTATATACGGTATGTTTTTTGTTTAAATCCTTTAAATTTCACAACATTTTATACATTTATTGTGATTTATGAAATAAATATTTGTGGCTAATTAGAGAATTTGTCATCATTTTTCCAGTTTTCATAAACTTACCTTCATTTCTACGCACACAAAAATACGTATCTTGATGTTAGAGCCTCAGTTCCTCTTTTTTTCCACTTCCCCATCCGCTCTAGTCAACTAGGCATGCCATTTGGCAATTCCTAGTGCATCTGGATGCTTTAGTAAGAATGCCTCATGTCTTGAGTGCAAAACGAATCAAACAGTTTAAAATTTTTTTTAATTTCCTATGAAAAATTTTATAAGTTTTTAAGTAGTTGGTGCGCACAAAATTTCATTAAAAATTTTCAACGCTAATTGTAGAAGTTTTTGACCAATACGCTTGAAATTTTGGAGATCAGCTTCTGTTAACTAAGTGAGGTGTATTTAAAAATTTCAACCAGCTTCATGAAGAATTCGCGAAAATAAATTTTGTAATTTTATTCCCAGTTCTGCAGCTAAATAAAGGCAGGGAAATATCTTGGCAGCCAGCCAAAATCACAATGTGCTGACTTTCCCATTTGAACTGTCTGAAACATACATTCCGAGACATCAGTGCTTAAAACTCTAAGCTTTCACAATTATTGTAGTTGCTGGTAAGTACATGGTGATTCAAAAGTACCCGAACTTTGAATTTAAATATTTTTACCACGAATATAGTGATGTATAACTAACTATTTTTACATACTGTTATATTGACACTCATACTTACAGGTAATGAAAACCACTTTGCAATAGATGCTTGAATTGTTCACCATTCTGTTGAAGACACAAATTCTCCCGACGACACATGTCGGTGGACACTCTTTCCAGTGTGTTGGCTGGTATGTCCCTCACGGATGTAATGATGTTGTTCCGCAGGTCCTGTACCGTCTTAGGGTTTTTGTGGTAAAATGTGTCTTTCAAATAGCCCTACAAATATTAGGTGTGCAACTTAATTCTCGGCCACAGACACAACACGTTGACAGTAAATTATAGCAAACCGAATACGCACCTAATCAGGGAAACAATCCCCGTCGTGTTGGATACATTTGAGCCATCGCTCAGGGAGCTGCCGAATGCCACTGCGGAAAAAAGAGGGCTGTTTCGAGTTGATAAAGTCATCAATACTCGTGTGAACTTCCTCGACAGAAGTGAAGTGCGTATCACTCAGGTGATGTTGCAGGGAGCGAAAGAGGTGATAATCCGACGGGGCGAAGTCAGGAGAATACGCCGAGTGGGACGAAATCTCCTATCCCAGGTCGGTGATCGTGTTTAAAGTCGTTTTCGCGGTGTGAGGACGCGAGTTATCCTGAGCAACAGGACCGACCTTCTGCCCTTGCCGTAGTATGGCCTATTCGCCTCCATTGCGTCACTCACACGAATGATTTGCTGACAATAACGCTCAGCATTGATCGTTTCACCTGGTTTGAGCAACTCATAGTGTACGACATCGCGCTGATCCCACCATATGCACAGCATCAACTTCCTGGCATGGATATTCGGGTTGGCGGTACTGGTGGTAGGTTGACCTGGTACTGGTGGTAGGCTGACCGGTACTGGTGTTAGGCTGACCCACGATTTTCGCCGCTTAGGGTTATCGTAGAGAATCCACTTCTCATCACAGGCCAAAACCTTGTGGAGGAAATAATTCTTCTTGTATCTGTAGAGCAAGGACACAGCAACATCGTAGTGCCTAGAGTTGTTCGCAGCTGTGAGTTGGTGGGGCACCCAGCGGCCCTCCTTGTGAATCCGTTCAAGCTTGTGCAGGCGCTTTGCAATGGCTTGCCGTGTTACTCCGAGTTCCTGGGCGAGTGCGACAGATATCCGCGTCCAACAGTTGTTCCAGTTCCTCATCGTCAACTTTCTGTGGCTGTCCCAGACGTTCTACATCACGGAGATCGAAATTTCCCTGCTTAAACCGCTGGAGCCACTTCTTACACGTACTGTAGAGCACAGCAGCCTCACCCAAAGCAGCGCAGATCATTTACAGGCTTCCGCGGCACTTTTTTCAGCTGAAACGCGGACAGGAGGCAGTGCCTCATATGTTGCTTCTCGAACAACTTTGCTTTCGTCCCTTCTGTCACTACAGCTGTGAGCGGTTACGGTTGCCTGGAAAGCTATTGGATGGCGCTGCAATCAGCCCTTATGCACACAGCTATTTGCATTTGCCGACGTTCTATGATCTCTTGCGGTTAGGGGCCGAGAATTGAGTTGCACACCTAATAAAAGTCTGGGGGACTCAAGTGTGGTCAGCGAGGCGGCCAAAGTTGTTTCGAGATTAATCGATCGTGGAAGAACTCACGGAGCATCGCCATTGTGTCATTTGATGTGTGGCACGTAGCTCTATTTTGTTGAAACTAACAGTAACGTTCGCGTTCTTCCAGTATCGCTACAAATTGATGGATGATGTCTGCATACACAGCGGAATTTACGGCTGCGTCGAAAAAAATGGCTCTACAATTCGCCGTCTAGACATGGCGCACTACACTCCAACTTTCTGAGAGTGAAGTCCAACCTCATGCAACTCGTGTGGATTCTTGGCAGCCAGTATGCGAGTGTTTTGGCTATTGACATATCCATTCAGATGAAACCATACCTCGTCACTGAAAAAAGTGTTGTTAAACTGGTTAGTCACATTGTTGCGTGTGAAACTCTTAAACCATTGGCAGTAGGCAATACGCTTTCCCGAATCCAAAGGACGTAGCTCTTGCACTACTCGAATTCTGTACGGCTGTAGCTTTATACGTTTAGTAGTCCTCTGGCAGGCTGAATATGATGCCCCTAACTCTTGAGACAGCCGGCGAAGGGACTTCCAGGGAGAGCGCTGCAAAGAAACCTGAATTTTCTCCAGAAATGTGGTCGACACCACGGACGCCCGGCCGCTTTTAGGCTTATCCTGCACACTGCCTGTCTCGCGAAACCGGTTCACAAGGTCATACACAGTTGTTTTCCCTGGTATAGGAGCATCAGGAAACTTCTTTTGCAAGAACTGGATGCAACGTTGGTAAGATTTTTTCGCAAAATAAACTTCTAACAAAGCAACTCTATGTTCTTGCGTGAGACTCATGACTGACTGGACGTTACTACTTACCAGCGCCCACGTAAGCGTAGTGTCACGCGGTTCTATCACGTGGCGCATCTCGTTCCCCAAGGTCACACACAACAGCCACAAGCAGCAATACTCGGATATCTTTTATGGTTTTACAGCAAATACGTTTTAAAATATAGAGTTCGGGGACTTTTGAATCACCTTGCACTAAAAACAGTGGTTCTAGGTTTTTTGAGATCTTGACCAGAGATTAGAAAGAGCCTCAGATAAAATAAATTTATTTTGTTTCCTTGTATTCATCAGTGAGGAATATTAAAATATAGTCGAACCTCCAAAATATAGTCGAACCTCCATATAGGAATCTCCCTTGATGAGTTCTTTCACATCGACTAAGAAGATTGTTTCAGAATACCGAACAGACAACGACATAGTAAGCTCACTTCAGACTGACATCGAAGAGGTTGAAGAGAATGACTCAGAACAATCTAAGTGTGAACCACTTTTAGGATGAATTATCATCGAAATTTGTTATGCAGCAGGACATTAGAAAGATTTTTACACAAATGTAAATGCATATGAATACTACATAAATACCTATGTTTTTTCTAGTATGTTCAACACATTTTTCTTGTTAATTCCTGTATTTAATTATCTATATTAACATAACTTGTACAGAATGTGATTCATATTCACTTTAGTTATTTATAAGAAAGAGCGTATAGATTAGGAAATATGTTTTTAAATGCAATATACTACACAATACATATGTATAGATTTCAGGTCAGGTGATGCGTAACATCACAGCCTCTCCTTGACAAATGTCAACCCCGCCTTCTCGTGGTGCATCCTGTACCCACTAAAGGGGCTCTGACGACCG
Organism: Macrothele yani; assembly: GCA_039090855.1. Lineage (NCBI taxonomy): Eukaryota > Metazoa > Arthropoda > Arachnida > Araneae > Macrothelidae > Macrothele > Macrothele yani. The sequence goes on along the minus strand of CM077004.1, from coordinate 100,274,977 downwards.
CCAACAGCGGTATAATTATACCATCGGGATTAGAGGAAATGCTATCCCATACTCACCAACCCAGTTATGGCCAAACCCCTCCAGAATGACTCCACAACTTAAATCTTGGCCCTCAGTCTCCGGCAGCTGGAATGTACCTGGCCAAGGCAGCGGCCAGTGCGACATGAAGGCAGAGGGTGCTGAGAATCCCCGGAGGACCGGACTAGGCTGCCATCTGATGCTGACCTTGGCTACGTATAATGGACGCTCCCTATCTTCTGATTCAAGGCTTCTTGAATCGGAAGAGGAACTACAAAGGATCAAGTGGAACATCGTCGGGCTAAGTGAGGTAAGGAGAAAAGGAGAAGATCTCATTGAACTAAAAAGTGGACACCTCTTCTACTATCGTGGGACAAATACTGGCAGAACTAGTGGTGTTGAATTTATAATAAACAAGAAACTGGAGGATAAAGTTGTAGAAGTTGAAAGTTCCTCTGACAGAGCTGCACGACTCGTTTTCCAACTCTCGAGAAGATACAAGGCTCAGATTATTCAAACTTATGCACCCACCACAAGTGATCCTGAAGAAGAAATTGAAGAATTTTATGAGGAAATTCGTTATCTAAATAATAAAGGTAAGCAGCACTTGAAGATAATTATGGGATATATTTATGCAAAAATAGGGCAACGGCAACAGAATGAAACTTCAGTAGGTAAATTCGGGCACTGCAACAGAAACCAGCGTGGAAATACTCTCGTTGAGTTTGCAGAGGTAGAAGGGTCTTTCATCTTGAACTCCTTTTTCAAGAAAAAGCCGCACAGGAAATGGACATGGAGACATCCAAATGGGACGACAAGTGAAATTGATTTTATTATGTGTAACAAAAAATTCGTCATAGAAGACTGCAGTGTGCTAAACGAGTTCAACACAGGAGTGACCATAGATTGGTGAGATGTAAGATGCACCTCAACACTAAACTCGAACGTGGCAAGCTAATAAGATAAACATAATGTATTGACATAACCAACCTTAAAAAACACCATAATACCTTCAGGTTTTCTATTTAATACCACATTGGAAAATGTCTTTCAATCACTGAACTGGGAAAACAAAGGGATAAAGATTAATGGACATTATCTAACTCACCTTCGTTTTGCTGATGATGTAGTCATTTTTGCAACTACGCCGTCAGAGCTGCAGAGTATGATCCAGGAGCTTGCTGACAAGAGTAAAGAAGTTGGACTAAAAATGAAAACAAGAGTGATGTACAAAGCTTTTACAAGAAATGAAGATTTATCGATTGATGGAGAAAAGCTGGAGACAACCAATACCAACATTTAACTTGGACAGCTCATATCAAACGAAGGTCACATTGATGAAGAAATTAATCGGCGTATAACACTTGCCTGGAGAGCTTTTGGAAGAAACAGTCTGATTTTCAAGAGCAATATGCCATTATGTCTTAAAAGAAAAGTGTTTGATCAATGCACCCTTCCAGTGCTTACGTATGGTGCAGAGACGTGGACCTTAACTGTGCAGAGACGTGGACCTAACTGTGCAGAGACGTGGACCTCAACTAAAAGAGACATACAAAGGCTGCAGCAACTCAAAGAAGCATGGAGAAGTGCATGCTTGGTGTAACCAGGAGAGATAAGAAGAGGAACTCGTGGATCCGAAAAATGACAAGAGTGGAAGGCATCATGATTAGAGTAAAATCCCTGAAATGGCAGTGGGCTGGACATATTGCCAGAAGGACAGACCATCGATGGACAGCTGAAATTTTAGATTGGATTCCAAGGGACGGGAAAAGACCCAGAAGAAGACCACATGGGAGATGGGTGGATGAAATTTGAAAGTATGCGGGAGTAACGTGGAGGAGAATGGCACAAGACAGACCGTTGTGGAAGAGGCTTGGGGAGACCTTCGTCCAGCAGTGGATTGATAATGGTTGACAATGATGATGATGATGATGATATATATAATAGAAACAAAAACATACGACTACAAACCACAATTAGAAAAAAACAAAAATCCTAATGCAAAGAAAGAATAATTATTAATACAAAGAGACTGAAAGGCATAAACACACACACACGCACGCACGCAAACACACACACACACACACACACACACACACACACATATAGAGAGAGAGAGAGAAAGAGAGAGGGTGTCTCATGAAATTGCAAATAGAAAAAGTCGATAAGTAAAATGCAGATACTGTATGTCGGGTATCTGTCAATATGACTGGACAGTAGCGGTAAAATTGTAATAATACATACCAGGTATATCCCTATTTCTACTTAAAGATAATACAGTCTTCTATCGGATTCATCATTTTCCTGCTGTGACAGCTTATGACTTCTTCCAGTTACAAAGACGGGATCAAGCTTTCATAAAATGTCCTTTGCTGATACCGTTATTTTATCTTGAAATTCAGGATATTTGAAAAATGGGGAAGGTCCATGTGGATGCAAGGCATGCAGTTAACTTTTTCTGTAATTTCATCTATTGATAAAATACAACTAACCCACCAGAAGCCATTATGCGTGACAAATCCTTGAATCTGTTCAAAAAGCAGTTTTTTTATTTTATCACAGATTCTTCTTTAATTTCAGAGCAAAAAGAGTACACCTTAAATGATAATTAATAACGAAGAACTGTACCCCAATTATGCAGAAAATAGTAAAATTATACTAGTAATCCGATTTATTGGCGTAGGGATATATATAAATAAGCATTTCCAAGCTTTCGCAGATCAACCAGATGGCTTTTTCAAGCAAGTTAGACAGAAACTGCAATCTGAATAATAGAACGCGGTGACTTGACTTGACAATAAATAGTTAAGACGTCATATTCGTTTAAAGATACGAGGTATCACGTTGATTGTGCGCGCGGCATCCTGGTAAGGAGAAAACGTTACATGAAGAACGGACTCCAAATTCCTGGCTACTCGAGTGAGACGCTATCATTGAAAGTATCAGTGTTGGTAATGATCTCCGGGTGTCACGACAATTCGTCGCGTGCGTCAATTCGTCGACTACGTCAATTCGTCGCCTGCGTCAATTCGTCGCGCGTCAATTCGTCGACTACGACAATTCGTCGCATGCGTCAATTCGTCGCGCGTCAATTCGTCGCGGACAAATTCGTCGACTACTCAATTCGTCGACTACGTCAATTCGTCGCGTTTACAGATTTTGGTTACATACAAAACGAATACAGGAAAACGTACGATTTCGAACGTCTCGCTCCCTGATCAAATTTATAAAGTTTGGACACGCAGACAGGATAGGAATATTACGTTTTTCTTTGGCACCAAAAATATTAGACGGTAAACGGTTTTTGGAACGGGGCAGGGCCCGGTTGGTCAGAGCCCCCCATATACAAAATTTTCGTAAAATCTACAGTTTTCAATTCAGAACCACCAAATCTGGTATACTATCTCGTGGTATTCTAACTTAGACTGTAGACGGTTTGGGGAAGCGGTTGGAGAGGGGGGTAGAGCCCCCCCCCCCACAGAATTGCCGTAAAATATAGTTTTCAATTTAGAACTACCAAATTTGGTATATTATCTCATGGTACTCTAACTTAGACGGTAGACGGTTTTTGGAACGGGTCAGGGGCCCGGTTGGTAAGAGCCCCCATACACAAAATATTCGTAAGAGCTACAGTTACAGTTTTCAATTCAGAACCACCAAATCAGGTATCCTATCTCATAGTACTCTAACTTAGACGGTTGTCAGTTTTTGGAACGGGTCAAGGCCCGGGGAGTCAGAGCCCCCCCCCCTCGTACATACAAAATTTTGGTAAAATCTAGTTTTCATTTTAGAACCATCAAATTTGGTATCATGAAACTCTAACTTAGACGCTAGACGGCTTTTGGAAGGGGTTGGAGCCCGCGGGGTCCCCCCCCTCATAAAAAATTTCGTAAAATCTACAGTTTTTATCTTAGAGCCACCAAATTTGGTATACTATCTTATGGTACTCTAACTTAGTCGGCAGACCGTTTTTGGAACGGGTCAAGGCCCGGAGTGGGTCGGAGCCCCCCACATGCAAAATTTTCTTAAAAACTACAGTTTTCAATTCAGAACCACCTAATCTGGTATACTATCTCATGGTACTCTAACTTAGACGCTAGACGGTTTTTGGAAGGGGTTGGAGCCCGGGGGTCAGACCCCCCGAATAAAAACTTTTTCTTAAAATCTACAGTTTTCAATTTAGAACCACCAAATTTGGTATACTATCTCATGGTCCTCTAACTTAGACGCTAGACGGTTTTTGGAAAGGGTTGGAGCCCGGTTGGTAAGAGCCCCCATACACAAAATATTCGTAAGAGCTACAGTTACAGTTTTCAATTCAGAACCACCAAATCAGGTATCCTATCTCATAGTACTCTAACTTAGACGGTTGTCAGTTTTTGGAACGGGTCAAGGCCCGGGGAGTCAGAGCCCCCCCCCCCCTCGTACATACAAAATTTTGGTAAAATCTAGTTTTCATTTTAGAACCATCAAATTTGGTATCATGAAACTCTAACTTAGACGCTAGACGGCTTTTGGAAGGGGTTGGAGCCCGCGGGGTCCCCCCCCTCATAAAAATTTCGTAAAATCTACAGTTTTTATCTTAGAACCACCAAATTTGGTATACTATCTTATGGTACTCTAACTTAGTCGGCAGACCGTTTTTGGAACGGGTCAAAGCCCGGGGGTCAGAGCCCCCCACATAAAAAATTTTCTTAAAAACTACAGTTTTCAATTCAGAACCACCTAATCTGGTATACTATCTCATGGTACTCTAACTCAGACGCTAGACGGTTTTTGGAAGGGGTTGGAGCCCGGGGGTCAGACCCCCCGAATAAAAACTTTTTCGTAAATACTACAGTTTTCAATTTAGAACCACCAAATTTGGTATACTATCTCATGGTGTTCACAAAGTATTTATTCAAGGAATGTACATGAGACGAGCAAGAGAAAAACGTCTCAAAAAAAACAGTGACACATGAATGCACTATTTACAGATGACAGTAGATACCTATTTACAATATATACATGACATTTAGATGTAAACAAATCTTGAGGAGATCGTACACACTAGGTTGAGCAGAAATGGCAAGAGTTCAGGTAGAGCAGCACAGAGTAAAATGTTATAATATAGTCTTATGAGCACTAACTGTACTGTGCATACTCTATCTTAGACGCTAGAAGGTTTTTTGAAGGGGTTGCAGCCCGGGGAGTCGGCCCCCCCTCATAAAAATTTCGTAAAATCTACAGTTTTCGTATTAGAACCACCAAATTTGGTATACTATCTTATGGTACTCTAACTTAGACGGCAGACCGTTTTTGGAACGGGTCAAGGCCCGGGGGTCAGAGCCCCCACATATAAAATTTTCTTAAAAACTACAGTTTTCAATTCAGAACCACCTAATCTGGTATACTATCTCATGGTACTCTAACTTAGACGCTAGACGGTTTTTAGAAGGGGTTAGAGCCCGGGGGTCGGTTGGTTGGTTGGTTGGTTGTTGGATTTTATTGGCGCAAGGGCCAGGTTTGGCCAAAGAGCGCCAGACAAAGAACGATCAGCCACAGATTTTTAAAAACGTGGAAAATGATGAAGATCAGACAGGCTTGGTAAAAGTTGAAAAAGAGTATGAAGAAAGCAGTGAAGAAAAGGTAGTTAATGAAGTTTATTAAAAGTAACATATTTACTAATGGAAAAGGACGAACCGTCACTCTCCTCCCCCACACTCCTCTGCAATGCTGGCAGAGGGCGGGGACGAACTGTCACTCTCCTCCCCCCCATGTTCCTCTGCAATGCTGGTAGAGGCTGGGGACGAACTGTCACTCTCCTCCCCCCGTGTTCTTCTATAATGTTGGGTGAGGGTGGGGACCTCGCTGAGGCCGAGACAGTTTGATGGACACCGCACACCTTTGCGGATTGAGGGCCGGGTCTTCCGCACGTGCAGGCTGTCTGCTGGGAACCGGAAGAGGCGGGCGTCTTCAAAAGAGAAGGCGAAGACGCAGCTGGTCGAATAAGCTGGAGCTCGGTGAAATCCACCTGTGTCGCTTGTTCAGCTGTAGATCGCTTGGCAAGTGCGGCGAGAGCTACAGGGCGCGGAACAAAAGGCTGCACGGGTTGTGGCTGAGACTTAACAACTGCGGCAAAAGTACGCTGTCGGGTGGTGGGTATACCCAACTTGGCCTTGGCAGCAGGGTACGAGAGGCCCTCCAGGGTCTTGAGGCGCTGGATAGCCATCTCGTCCTTCCATTTCATACAGTTGCGGGAGTAAGCTGCATGGGCCTCACCACAGTTAACACAGCAGGCCGCAGAAGTGCAACCTTCCCCGTCATGTTCACTGGAGCCACAATTAGCGCAACGAGCGGAACTCTTACAGAAACGTTGTGAATGCCCGTACCTCTGGCATCTGAAACAGCGCAGAGGACTGGGAATGTACGGGCGAACTCCACAGACCAAGTAGCCAGCCTTGATTTCGGTTGGAACTTTCGGGGAGTTAAAAGTCAAGATCACATTTTTAGACTTAATCAAAGAACCATCGCGCCGAAACATCATACGGCGTGCAGCAATAACACCCTGATCTGCAAGTTCAGTCACCAATTCTTCTTCACTGCATGGCAAGAGATCAAACTCCGAAATAACACCCCGAGAGGTGTTAAGAAACGGGTGAGGTGTCACTTTGACAGGAATGCCTTGAAGACTAGTGAGGTGCAGAAAAGTGTTACTCTGAGAAACACTGCAAGTTTGGACAAGCAGGTCCCCAGAGCGAAGCTTCCTCACAGACTTCAAAGGGCCAACTGCAGCGTCCAAAGCTTTAGAAATGAAGAATGGAGATCTGGTGGACAGTCTCTCATTCGGATCGATGGATTCTACAACTAAGTAGGTAGCATGCGTATTCACAACAATCGAGGGGAGACGACGCTTCGGAGCGACTAGTACAGCTGCCGAAGAAGAGGTTCCACATTCTTGGTCCAGATCATGATCTAAAGATCTTTTAAGGGTATGAGACTTGGTAGGTTGAGAAGACGAAGGAGAGTCGTTGTCAACGATCATTTGCTCAGGTGACTTGAATTTGGAGCGTTTGTTTTTGGGTTTACCCATGAAAAAAGGAGAAGAATTCGTCTGCAGACTACTCCACCCACCACCGAGCCCTACAAGGGAGAACTGGAGGTCTGCAAGCCAAGAAAATGACGCTGGACACAGTTCTGGAGCTTATACGTTGCAGATATAGTCCGTTGGCTGTGATCACACGCACTCGGCGGACACTTCGGCCTCCGGGTACCGTCATGCCAACGCCTTTGGCATGATCCCACAGCCCCCGGGCTCACCCTGCCGTGCTATACGACAAAAAAGCCGCTAAAGCCCTGCACACAACTTGGTACAAGACTTCTGACTAGAGGTGGGTTAGTCTCTAGCCTCCCGTTTACAGCGAAGCCGGGGTCGAAGAGGAGTGTTGGTACACAGGAGGCACTTATCCGGTCTCCTGCGACCTCAGCCGCCAGACATCCCATTTCCGCCTCACGGGTCTCCGCATCGCGGCAAACATGCAGGTAGGTCTAGCACCCAAACCAGCTAAAAGGAAAAAAAGAAATCTAAAGAAGACAAATCCTGGAAGGGAACCTAAACGGAATCTCAGCAACCTACGAACTGAGCGGTTAATATAAAACAGTTAGTGGTGGAGGGTAACAAAACCACAAGACCGGGGTGTTAGTACATAACGTGGTAGCGATTAGGTACAGAATACAACACGGGCAACTAGCCAGTGGAGAAAATAAGGAAAAACGAAAAAGCGAGACACAAGACCAGCTCGGGATCGTGGGGCCGCGACTCCCCAACAGCTGGATGAACAGCCGTCCCTGCAAACACCAAAATAAAAAACAAGCGGTGGCATGACATAAGATGTTGACCAGTCACAAGGTCAGCTCGGGCCGTGGGGGCGCCGCTCCCCAAATAACTGGAAAACCAGTTATCCCCGTGCGGGCCCGGGGGTCAGACCCCTTCATAAAAATTTCGTAAAATCTACAGTTTTCATCTTAGAACCACCAAATTTGGTATACTATCTTATGGTACTCTAACTTAGACGGCAGACCGTTTTTGGAACGGGTCAAGGCCCGGGGGTCAGAGCCCCCACATACAAAATTTTCTTAAAAACTACAGTTTTCAATTCAGAACCAACTAATCTGGTATACTATCTCATGGTACTCTAACTTAGACGCCAGACGGGGTTTGGAATGCGTTGGAGCCCGGGGGTCAGACCACCCCTCCGAATAAAAACTTTTTCGTAAAATCTAGTTTTCAATTTAAAACCACCAAATTTGGTATACTATTTCATGGTACTCTAACTTAGACAGTAGACCGTTTTTGGAAGGAGTTGGAGCCCGGGGGTACAGCCCCCCCCCCATAAAAATGCCGCGTAAAATCTACAGTTTTCAATTTAGAACCACCAAATTTGGCATACTCTCTCATGGTACTCTAACTTATACGGTAGATGGTTTTTGGAACGGGTCGGGCACGGGGTCCGAGTCCCTCCGCCCATAAATATTTTTCGTAAAAACTAAAGTTTTCAATTTAGAGCTACCAAATTTGGTATACTATATAATGGTGTTCTAAATTAAACGGTAGACGGTTTTCAGAACGGGTCGGGGCAAGGGCGGTTACCCTCCCCCCTACACACAAACTTTCGTAAAATCTATAGTTTTCAATTTAGAACCACCAAATTTTGTATATTATCTCATGGTACTCTAACTTAGACGGTAGAAGGTTTTTGGAACGGATCAAGGCCCGGGGATAAGACCCCCCACATACAAAATTTTCTTAAAATTTTTATTTTTCAATTCAGAACCACCAAATTTTGTGTCATGAAACTCTAACTTAGCGGGAGACGGTAAGTGAAAGCGCAACATTATTAACTTGATTTGTTATGCAAACCTTATAAATACGACCACAGCGATTAAAAGTTACTAAACAGTCCTTGTAAGTAATATTTTTTGACCGAGTGCAAGTACAATTTACGAAATGTCAACAGGTCAAAATATCTAAAGTAACAATGAAATTTGGAATATTTCTTTTTTCTTTCTTTTTATTTCAGTTTTGACACTTGTATTAAGTTTTAAAAACATATATTTCTCCTATCGTATACCTTCATTGTGCTTTCAACAGAATTTCTTACCATGTTTTGGGTATTTTGTTTCGTGTGGTTGCAGTTTTTTTAATGTTTTGGGCATTTCATTTTGTGTGGTTACTTCTTTTTATGTTTTGGGCATTTTACTTTGTATGGGTGTTTTTGTTATGTTTTTGTTATTTTCTTTTCTGTGGTAGTTGTAATGTCGACAGGATGAAAAGGGGAAACTGGGGACAGTCACGATGCCTACTTGCTTCTAATTTTTTTTCAAATACAGCACATGATTTTGTATTGAGTTATACCACTTACTCATTAAGCGACTACAGGTTTCTTTAAATATGAACGTTTTCTTAGAGCCTTTTGTTTCCTCTACCTAGCTTTTTCTGTTCCGCAATTTCTTTTTTTGGTTTTAGAATATTTTCCTTATTATTAATCTATTTTCTCGTGCAAACTCTTTATGTAAGGTATGTTTATTCTATCGAAGTATTTTGCAATTATACGTGAAGCCCTGTTGCTGAAGTAAAAAAATATTTCCAACTGAAACAACGCAGTTCAGATATTTTCCCGCTGTTAACTCAAAGAATGAAAACAAAAACAACAAATCTGTGCAATGGTTGAGGCATGAGACAGTACTTACTGGTAACCAGGCAAAGTTTTTAGGAAGAATGAGCTTAAGAATTTCTAACTGCAACAAAAAAGAGCATCCGCACTGTATCCCTCCCCATCCCCTAGTGCCGGCCTTTGGACGTCTTGAAAGAGAAGTCTTAAGGACACATCTGTATCGTAATTGCCTGAGCATTCGCGACAATCTTCTGGTGTCGTAGTAGAAAAACACACTTCCTACTTCGCCTAAATTGCTTGGATGTAATGCCAACGAACAAAGTTTTGCTCTCGCATTGGATTTCTGTTGCTTTTGATGGAATACTTTTCCCCTGGGGTTCACCGATTTCACTATAGTCTTCAGGACAGGCGGCAATACACCCCAACGTAAAACACCAATTTCACGGCAATTAACTGCAATTAGCGAAAGAGAGGGGCGGTACAGGAAATAAGTCGAACGAGACAGATCTGAACTTAGAAAGTCGGGAGAAGGTGTTGCATGAAAAACTGTGTTTGGCTTGCAGATCATTTGGCACATAGGGACGTAGGTTTCGTTTAATATGTTACGGGGTAAACAAATTGTCTTTTCAGTATAACAATTTTCTTTCATACGCATGGTGCAACACAAAAGAATTGAATTTATTTTTGAGAATTAGCATGACGCCTACCGGCCCAGAGTACAGCTGCCCAGTCCACGCCTGCTGCCGCCACCGGAACCTGGCTCCCGGGTTCTTCGCATCTGTTGATCCCCGCCTGGAGCGTCCCAGCTGTAAAATACATGTACCTCTGCGTTTTGGAAAAACAAAAGATAAGATGCCGATCCTTAAAATTAACCACTTCTTGTGACCGCAGGTACGAAAATCTTGAACTTCGCTTAAACCCTAACTGGAGGAACAAGCTTCACGTGATTGTCTGTATTCTGAGTGTTTTATTGAATGGTTGCTCATTAGTTCGTAGTTGACTGGAGAACAGAGAACGTGCTTGTTGAAACCTTTGTTGTGCGTTGTCAAGTGATAATAGTGGAAATATATCATTCTAAATATTTTGGAAAGAGAAAGTGCATTGTTTTCCGAAGGCACTATGCAGATGAAGAATGCAACATAAATAGTTAACTCACAAAAAGAAAATGATTTGCTGAAATGGAAAGGGTATTTATTTTGCCATAACAGAGTGCGAGGTGATTTACGGTATTGTCACTGTATTGAAAGAAATTATGGAAATTGTACTGGCTTTGCTAGTACTATTCTTATTGGAGATGAACACAGGATGCGCAATGAGAAACCACATAATCATGCTCCAAGACCGGAGAAAAGTGATGTTGCTGTTGCAAGAGCGCAAATAAAAGAACGAGCGAGAAATACGGACGAAGCCCCCTGCACAAATTATTCAAACTGTGACAACGTCAATGGCTGCAGTAAATGCAGCTTACATGCCTAATATGGATGCACTAAGGCAAGTTGTAAAAAAGAGAAGACATGCCAAGACATGCCTGCGGAGCCTACGACTTCAGAACGGATCGATGCCCCAATAAATTTACAGGAGAAGATGGTGCAAAATTTCTTGGCAGAGATAGCGCATTTGGACATCAAAGAATTATTTTATTTTTAACAGAGAATAATTTACGAAAGCTTAAAGAAGCACCCCTCTGGATTATGGATGGGACATTTGAAACTTGTCCAACCCTTTTTAGGCAATTATGTTCCATTCATGCTATGGTTGAAACGAATCCAGTTATGCACAGACTTGTCCCACTAGTTTATGGGTTACTTTCCAGCAAGTATAAATAATATAATACTATTATAAAGTATTTTTGTAGGATTTACAAGACTATGCATCAGACTATGATATTCAGCTTGCACCACAATATACGCATAATAATAGATTTTGAAATAGCTACCGTTAATAATGCTGCTAAAAAGGAATTTGGAAGCAGCACACACAAATGTTGTGGGTTTCATCTCGGAAAAAAATGTGCTGAGGAATATCCATCCTCTGGCATAGCCTTGGAATATAAGGAAAACAGTGAGTTTGCTCTCAAAGTCAGACATTTGCAAGCACTCGCATTTTTTTCATCTGATGAAATTCCAGCTGCTTTTGAAGAAGTGAAATCAATTTTACTAGAATATGCAGATTCTGTAGTTCAGTGGTTTGAGGAAAATTATGTTCTTGGAAAATTTCGTGGAAGCAGAAGAAACAATCCAAGCAGAAGCCCTCCGCTGTTCCCGCCAACAATTTGGTCAGTTAGTGAAAACAATTTATTTGGCTTTCCCAGAACACAAAACGAACTTGAAAGATTAGACAGACGCTGGAATACAATTCTGGGAGAGAAAAACTGTGACTGTACGAAATAATCAGTGAAATTGCGAAAGAGCAGAGAACAACTATGGCTAAAATCGAAAGAGTGATAGCACAGATTCCAACAAATCCACCCAGAAAAGAAACGCTGGCAAGATAAAAAGGAATTCGAACTTCTTTGGTGCACAGAGACAATGTTAACATGCTGGACATTTTAAGAGGAATTTCATATAATTCTACCCTTTACTAAAATGTGCTGGTATTTCTCACTAATTGAATTATACCTTTTACTAACTTGTATTTGAATTTTTCAAGAATGTAATTCCGCCGAAGATGCAAGAATGTAAAACACAACGCAAAATTAAAAGTCAAAATTTTCAAAATAGCATGTCAAAAACATAAAATGTCAAAAAGTAATCCAAAATGTGAAACATATAAAAATTCAAAATGTGAAACAAATAAAAATTCAAAATGCAATCACAAGTCACAAGCATTACAAAAATGCGAAACGCTATGTAACAAGTACAACACAAAATAAAACAAATGCCAAAAAATGCATACGCTTTGTAAAATGTACAAAATAAAATAAATGCCATATTCACAAGGATTTCATGACGAGTCAAGTTAAAAATGAGCTTTTACTTAGACTTCAAATAATAATTACTAGCCTCTACACCTTTTTAAGTCTTTAATAAGTGCAACATCATTAACCTGACTTGTCATCAAACATTATCAATATGACCATAGCATACAATCACTTAAAAGACTTGTTAATGGATGAATTGAGGAATCACCAAGTTCAGCGGGTGAAAGTTAATGGCTGTTTATAGTTTTGTACGCGCAACACAGTAAACTTGACTTTCTCTGAAAATTTTATGTATATGAGCACGGTTGATTGAAAACTGATAAAAAGGCTTAAGGCCTGTTTATTAATTTTTGTGCCTCAGTCAAAACGCAGTACTATAACCTTGGCATGTTATCGAAACCTTATGAATACGTCGGACTAAAAATTCCTAAAAAAAGTTTACGCCTAAGGTCTTGTAACTAAAGTTTTGTGACAGGGTAAAACTGCAACATTAATAACTTGACATGTTATGTTAACGTTGTGAATATGAGCACGGCGGATTAAAGATTTCAACAAATAGCCTTTGGGATTAATGTGTTATAGCTGAGTAAAAATGTAACATTATCTTGATTTTCTATATAAACCAAACTACGTGCTGAAGTCAGGTGATGCGTAACATCACAGCCTCTCCTTGACAAATGTCAACCCCGCCTTCTCGTGGTGCATCCTGTTCCCACTAAAGGGGCTCTGACGACCGCCCATAGCGGTATAACTATACCATCGGGATCAGAGGAAATTCTATCCCACACTCACCAACCCGCTTGGCCAGCGTGGTGAGTTATGGCCAAACCCCTCCAAAATGATTCCACAACTTAAATCTTGGCCCTCAGTCTCCGGCAGCTGGAAGGTACCTGGCCAAGGCAGCGGCCAGTGCGACATGAAGGCAGAGGGTGCTAAGAATCCCCGGAGGACCGGACTAGGCTGCCATCTGATGCTGACCTTGGCTACTTACAATGGACGCTCCCTATCTTCTGATTCAAGGCTTCTTGAATTGGAAGAGGAACTACAAAGGATCAAGTGGGACATCGTGGGGCTAAGTGAGGTAAGGAGAAAAGGAGAAGATCTCATCGAACTGAAAAGTGGACATCTCTTCTACTATCGTGGGACAGATACTGGCAGAACTAGTGGTGTTGGATTTATAATAAACAAGAAACTGAAGGATAAAGTTGTAGAAGTTGAAAGTTCCTCTGACAGAGCTGCACGACTTGTTATCCAACTCTCGAAAAGATACCAGGCTCAGATTATTCAAACTTATGCACCCACCACAAGTCATCCTGAAGAAGAAATTGAAGAATTTTATGAGGAAATTTGTCATCTAAATAATAAAGGTAAGCAGCACTTGAAAATAATTATGGGAGATTTCAATGCAAAAATAGGGCAACGGCAACAGAATGAAACTTCAGTAGGTAAATTCGGTCATGGCAACAGAAACCACCGTGGAAATACTCTCGTTGAGTTTGCAGAGGCAGAAGGGTTTTTCATCTTGAACTCCTTCTTCAAGAAAAAGCCACACAGGAAATGGACATGGAGACATCCAAATGGGACGACAAGTGAAATTGATTTTATTATGTGTAACAAAAAATTCGTCATAGAAGACTGCAGTGTGCTAAACAAGTTCAACACAGGTAGTGACCATAGATTGGTGAGATGTAAGATGCACCTCAACACTAAACTTGAACGTGGCAAGCTCATAAGACAAACAAAATCTATTGACATAACCAACCTTAAAAAACACCATAATACCTTCAAGTTAGAACTGAAGAACAGGTTCTCTGCTTTAGAAGGCCTAACATCGGAAGAAGTGGACATCTCTGAAGTTAACAGAAAAGTAACCAAAGCTCTTATGGAAACAGCAACAAAATTAGCTGGGTCTAAGAACAAGTTGCATGTGAACAAATTATCAGGAAAAACCAAAATGTTGATGCAAAAAAGAAGAGAGATGAGGACAACTAAAGAAGATGTGACTTCCAAAGTGGAATATATAGAGCTATGCAAGACAGTAAGAAAAAGTATCACTGAAGACGTAAGAAAATTCAACTGTGAACTAGTGAGGAAAGCAATTGAAAACAACCAAAGCCTAAAGATAGCAAAGGGACATCTCAGTAAGGGAAGAAAACAGATTATGGCACTGAGAAAAGAAGATGGTTCTGTAACAAGAAATAGAGGCGAAATTTTGACAAGAGTGAAAGATTTCTACTCCAAATTATATGAAAGGGATGATATATGCACTCCAGACATCATGAAAGATACCAGTACCAGAGTTCCTCCAGTCCTTCCAGCAGAAGTTGCACATGCAATCAAGAACATGAAGCGAGGAAAAGCTCCAGGAGAAGATGGAATTACTGTAGACATCATACAAGAAGCAAGTGGAGAAATCGAAACAGTACTCGCCCAAATTTTCACTCGATGCCTTAATGAAGGAAAGATTCCTGAGGATTGGAACACCGCTACAATGATCCTGCTACATAAGAAAGGTGACATTGAGGATCTCGGAAACTACAGACCTATCAGCCTCCTATCAGTAGTTTATAAAATCTTCACTAAAGTTCTTTCACACCGCTTGAAGGTAGCACTAGACATGGCTCAACCGAGAGAACAAGCTGGATTCAGGAGTGGCTACAGCACAATAGATCATATCCACGTGCTGAGAGAACTAATTGAAAGAGCAAGGGAATATGAACTTCCATTGTGCATGGCTTTTATCGATTATGAAAAAGCCTTTGATTCGGTGAAACCATCAGCAGTTACAATGGCTCTGAAAACCTGCGGTATTGAAGATGCATACATTAATATTATTAATAACATCTATGAAAATGCAAATGCAAAGATTAGGCTGTTTGAAAATACAACACACGTAAAAATTGGAAAGGGAGTGAGACAAGGTGACACCATATCTCCGAAGCTCTTTAATGCCACATTGGAGGGTGTTTTTCAGTCGCTGAGCTGGGAAAACAAGGGGATAAAGATTAATGGAGATTATCTAACCCACCTTCGTTTTGCTGATGACGTAGTCATTTTTGCAACTACCCCATCAGAGCTGCAGAGTATGATCCAGGAACTTGCTGACAAGAGTAAAGAAGTGGGATTAAAAATGAACTTTCAGAAGACAAAAGTGATGTTCAATGCTTTTACAAGAAATGAAGATTTATCGATTGATGGAGAAAAGCTGGAGATGACAGACACGTACGTTTATCTTGGACAGCAGATATCAAGTGAGGGTCACATTGATGAAGAAATTAATCGGCGTACAAAACTTGCCTGGAGAGCTTTTGGAAGAAACAGCATAATTTTCAAGAGCAATATGCCATTATGTCTTAAAAGAAAAGTGTTTGATCAATGCATCCTTCCAGTGCTTACGTATGGTGCAGAGACGTGGACCTTAACTAAAAGAGACATACAAAGGTTGCAGACAACTCAAAGAAGCATGGAGAGGTGCATGCTTGGTGTAACCAGGAGAGATAAGAAGAGGAACTCATGGATCCGAAAAATGACAAGAGTGGAAGACATCATGATCAGAGTTAAATCCCTGAAATGGCAATGGGCTGGACATACTGCCAGAAGGACAGATCATCGATGGACAGCCGAAATTTTAGATTGGATTCCAAGGGACAGGAAAAGACCCAGAAGAAGACCACATAGGAGATGGGTGGATGAAATTCGAAAGTATGCAGGGGTGACATGGAGGAGACTGGCACAAGACAGACCGTTGTGGAGGAAACTTGGGGAGACCTTCGTCCAGCAGTGGATTGATAATGGTTGACAATGATGATGATGATGATGACGTGCTGAAATGGCCCAACTATATGTACGTATACTTCAACCATATACCGAAGCGCTGACAAGGTGAAAACAAAAGTGCAATTTTGTACGGTCCCCTAACATTTTATGGCCAGCCTACATGGAAGTGGACACTTTGATATCAAAAACATACTTTTTGTACGGTCCACAACAAATAGCAATGGACACGTCGCAATCTTAGGGAGGGGGGGTTAACGACCACCGTGATCAATTCAGTGGGCTATAAGCAGTCTGACATTCCCAATTTTGGGCCACTGGTTCCTGGGAAGGGGGACAGCCAGTGCCAGAAGTCAAGCACAACGTCCATGATTCACCGAGATTTGAACCAGGATCCTTCTCGACAAGTGGTCAGAAGCCAGCGCCTAGATCACTCCGCCGCCGTAGCGGCACACGTTGAAATGTATTTTTCATACGGCCCCAAACGCTCTTATGGACATACTAGATTGAACTGGACGCAAATAAATCATTAATATAATTTGTACTAGCAGGGATACCAGTTATTTGCCAGGTACATATTACTATTTGTGGAATCACCAAGTTCAGCGGGTGAAAGTTAATGAATGAAAAAGATATTCCTGCAATTTTCCAGTAAACTTATTTTAAATTTTTTGATTTAGTTAATTTAATTTTGCGAAACAAAAAAGAAAGAAAAAGGAATGGGAATACTTACCTTCTAGGAGACATCTATAGAACTGCCGTACATCTGGCGTGTGCTTCTGTGAATCCCGCGACACAGAAATGCAATGTACCTATGTGATGTCGCATGCATACGACTTCACATTGGCATTGATCATCTTTTTCTTACCGTTTTGAATTTTGAATATCTGGAACTCTCTGTTTACATTACATTATATTTCTTTCTGATAAGCCGTTCGTTGGTAGTGAAAGCTAAACTATATAGATTTGTGTTTTTAATACACCATTAAACGCATATTTTTGCACTTTATTGCTATCTACAGTCCCTAACTTAGACCGTAGGTTGGTTAGTTGGTTGGTTAGTTAGTTGGTTGGTTGGTTGATGGTTTATGGTGCAAGGCCCTCAAAGGGCCAAAGAGCGCCTTAGAACGTAAATAGGGTATTCTTAAGAGTAAAAAACGGAACTTTTTACGAAAATTTTGCATGGGGCTACCTTGACCCGGGCCCCGACCCCTTCCAAAAACCGTCTACCGTCTAAGTTAGATAACCATAAGTAGTATACCAAATCTGGTTGTACTAAATTGAAAACTGTAGATTTTACGAAATTTTTATGAGGAGGGGAGGGGCTCTCACCCCGGGGTTCCAGCCCCTTCCAAAAACCGTCTAGCGTCTAAGTTAGAGTTTCATGATACCAAATTTGGTGGTTCTGAATTGAAAACTGTAGTTTTTAAGAAAATGTTGTATGTCTGTGCGTGTGTGCGGGGGGGCTCCGACCCCCAGTGCCTTGACCCGTCGCAAAAACCGTCGACCGTTTAAGTTAAAGTACCATGAGATAGTATACCAAATTTGGTGGTTCTAAATTGAAAACTGTAGATTTTACACGGCATTTTAATGGGGGGGGGCTCTTACCCCCGGGCTCCAACCCCTTCCAAAAACCGTCTAGCGTCTAAGTTAGAGTACCATGAGATAGTATACCAAATTTGGTGGTTCTAAATTGAAAACTGTAGATTTTGCGAATTTTTATATGAGGGGGCCCTTACCCCCCGGGATGCAACCCCTTCAAAAAATCGTCGAGCGTCTAAGTTAGAGTACCAATCGATAGTATACCAGATTTGGTGGTTCTGAATTGAAAACTGCAGTTTTTAAGAAAATTTTGTTATGTGGGGGCTCTGACCCCCGGGCCTTGATCCGTTCCAAAAACGGTCTACTGTCTAAGTTAGAGTACCATGAGATAGTATACCAAAGTTGGTGGTTCTAAATTGAAAACTGTAGATTTTACAAAAAAAAAAAAAATTCGGGGTTTGTCTGACCCCCGGGCTCCAACCCCTTCCAAAAACCGTCTAGCGTCTAAGTTAGAGTACCATGAGATAGTATACCAAATTTGGTGGTTCTAAATTGAAAACTGTAGATTTTGCGAATTTTTATATGAGGGGGGCCCTTACCCCCCGGGCTGCAACCCCTTCAAAAAATCGTCGAGCGTCTAAGTTAGAGTACCATGACATAGTATACCAGATTAGGTGGTTCTGAATTGAAAACTGCAGTTTTTAAGAAAATTTTGTATGTGGGGGGCTCTGACCCCCGGGCCTTGACCCGTTCCAAAAACGGTCTGCCGTCTAAGTTAGAGTACCATAAGATAGTATACCAAATTTGGTGGTTCTAAGATGAAAACTGTAGATTTTACGAAATTTTTTATGATGGGGGAGCTCCGACCCCGCGGGCTCCAACCCCTTCCAAAAACCGTCTAGCGTCTAAGTTAGAGTACCATGAGATAGTATACCAAAATTGGTGGTTCTAAATTGCAAACTGTAGATTTTACGAAAAAGTGTCTATTCGGGGGGGTCTGACCCCCCGGGTTCCAACCCCCTTCCAAAAACCGTCTAGCGTCTAAGTTAGAGTACCATGAGATAGTATACCAGATTAGGTGGTTCTGAATTGAAAACTGTAGTTTTTAAGAAAATTTTGTATGTGGGGGGCTCTGACCCCCCGTGCCTTGACATGTTCCAAAAACGGTCTGCCGTCTAAGTTAGAGTACCATAAGATAGTATACCAAATTTGGTGGTTCTAAGATGAAAACTTCCAAAAACCGTCTAGCGTCTAAGTTAGAGTACCATGAGATAGTATACCAGATTAGGTGGTTCTGAATTGAAAACTGTAGTTTTTAAGAAAATTTTGTATGTGGGGGTTCTCACCCCCGGGCCTTGACCCGTTCCAAAAACGGTCTGCCGTCTAAGTTGGAGTACCATAAGATAGTATACCAAATTTAGTGGTTCTAAGATAAAAACTGTCGATTTTACGAAATTTTTTATAAGGGGGGGGGCCTCCGACCCCGCGGGCTCCAACCCCTTCCAAAAACCGTTTAGCGTCTAAGTTAGAGTTTCATGATACCAAATTTAATGGTTCTGAAATGAAAACTAGATTTTACGAAAATTTTGTATGTAGGGGGGGGGGGGGGAGCTCTGACTCCCTGGGCCTTGACCCGTTCCAAAAACCGACAACCGTCTAAGTTAGAGTACTATGGACATAGGATACCTGATTTGGTGGTTCTGAATTGAAAACTGTCTCTCCGTCAGCGATACGTCATATGTCGCGCAGAGGGCCGAGTGTCATTGTTTATTTTTTTCATGCGGCAGATGCTACCTCTGTCTTACAGACTGGGCTGGTTGTTGGTGATCACCAATTATTTCCTGAGCCTGTCGCCCAGAGACCAGTAACGGTCTCGATGTACCCAGTACATCCTGAAGTCACAGATGCTATGCTTTGTGCTTTTCTTATGCAATCCGGTCGTGTTGTGGGTAACATTACCACACACTCCGCTGCTCCAAAGGACGAGGATGATCGTTCGATTGAAAGTGCCCGACGAGTTGCGCGAGTAGTATTCTCTTCGGATGAACATATCAAGTCTTTTCCTACTCTCTTCACTGTAAAATGTGGAGATCAAATCCGACGCATCGACGTTTTAACCTCCTTTCATTGTCAGACTTGTAAGGCGTATGGCCATCAACGTAGTGAGTGCTTCCGCCGCCCTGCTGTACCTCAGTCTTCGGGACCAAACGTCACTCGTGACAGCCCTGTGTCGTCCACCCCTACCGTTTCTAAGGAGGTGTCTTCAGAACTTCAACCTGCTCTGCCATCGGGCCTTCCTCCACGGGGTCCTGCCCCACAATTGTTGACAGAGGACTTTCCTCATCTGGTACCGACAGCTCCGCCCACGTACCTTGCAGCTCCAGCTAACCTGACTGCTGACCTTCATCTTCCTTCGGATGAAGACACTCCAAGTACAGTTACTGACATGAACTGCCCTACTGCTAGTGACACTTCTGGCAATCACTCTGACCCTACAACTACCAGCAAGCCTGCTCGACGGGAGTCCTGGAGTGCTCCGCAGACTCCGCTCCCTCCTCGCATCGGTGCTGCAAGAGGTCGTTCTGTTGACTCATCTTCCCGCTCCTCCTCTCAACGTCGTACTTCGCCACGAACAAGTCGACACCCTGCTGTGATTCCAGGTTCTAAGACTCCACCCCCAGTGCTTTCCCTAGATTCTTTTCTCCGATACCTAGCTGAAGCGAAGGCGGATATACCGGTAGGTCCGCTTTCTCTTCATAAAATATATGAAGTATTATGCTCTCATAAACATCCTAGATTCTTTAATCAGTTTGTTGCACGTCATTTGCTTGATCTTCCTACTGTTCTAACCCAAGTTTCTAGTGTGATATCTGTGTATCGAAATCTTGTGCTTTCCTATCCCGATCTCAAATTTAGTGTTGACAGAATGAAGAAGCAAGCGAAGAAAATAACAGATTCCAGCGCACGTGCGTGTCGACCTGGGAAGGACCTACCGATTCAAGGTGGTCACACTTAACTGCAGAGGGTTCTCTGCTTCTCCTAGAAATGCTCTAGTGTATGAGGACTTGGCGCCTCTACACGCAGATCTTCTCTTGCTCCAAGAGACCAATTGCTCTGCTACCACTTTGTTCTCTCGTTGGCGGGCTTGGCCCTACGATTTTCACCATGCTTATCGAGTTGGACGGAATGGTGGCCTTGCACTTGGGATCCATCACCGCCTACTCCCTCTGATTTCGACGCCAGTGATTCGTGCCTTACATGTGGACAACCTCCAGGTCGCTGTCTTTTGCATTGAAAACGTGACCTATCATGTTTTTAACATATATGTCCCCTGTGATGAACGTCTGTTACCTGATCTTCTCTCCACACTCCGTACAGAGCTGTCATGCATCCCACCGTCTGAATACATTCTCATCGGCGGAGATTTCAATTGTACGTTGTTGCCGGCCCTTGACCGCAATTCAACCGTTGGAGAATACCGCAGACAACGTGTATTACAGATTTCCCAGCTAGTTGATGATTTTCAATTGGTTGATGCGTTCCGGCATCTACACCCGTCGGAAATCTCTTTTACCTGGCGCTCTTCCATCCATGGCAGCACTACGGCAGCACGGTTGGATAAATTTTATGTTTCGACTGCTCTTCTCCCGTCGATCGCAGCTGCTGCCCATCATCCTTCCGCCGCTTCAGACCACAGTATTGTCAGTCTGTCGGTGTGTGTTTCGCCTTCACCTTCAAGGACTCAACGAGTATGGACTTTTCCGGACTCGCTCCTGGATGATCAACAATTTTGTGTTGCTGTGCGTGAGTTCCTCCGAAGTCGTCAGCCCCTTCTTGATACTACGTCCGACGCGATGCAACTGTGGCTCAGTGTCAAACATGACTTGGTCCTTTTTGTACGGCGCTACTCCCATGCCTCTCGGAATGAGAGCGATATGAAAATTGCGAATCTACGTGCTCTATTGTCGATGCTCTCTCTTGATGATCCGCAATACCCCGGCTATCTGGCAGATCTCCATGCTTTGCTTCTTCCTCGCGCATCCGATGCAGCCTGCAGGATGCATTTCTTGCATCTCTCCCCTACAGCTGATTCTCACGATTACTTAACCGCCTTGGAATCTCAACATCGTTCTGCTACATCTTTGCGTCATCTTCGCCTCCAGGATGGTTCCATCACTTCGAACCCATCGAAGCTATGCACTTTCACCAGACAGTATTTCATCGCCAAGTACAGTGCGGTAACGCAGTCTTCATCCTCATTAGCTTCTCCTCTTCTCTCCTCTCTTCCTCAGGTCCCCTCTACTTTATCTACTTCTTTACTCTCTCCTTTCTCTCTTCGCGAACTCCGCGAGGCGTTCGCTACTCTCAATCCTCATGCCGCTCCTGGACCTGACGGCCTTCCTCTGTCCTTTTATCGTGCTTTTCTACCGTGCCTTCTGCCTTTTCTGTCTACGTGTTTCTCGTCTGCTTTTTCCTCTCCTGCGTTACCGCCCGACTTTACTTTAGCACACACCATCCTCCTTCCTAAGAAGGGTGACCTCTTGGATCTTGGAAACTGGCGCCCTATCTCCATCCTAAACACTGACTATAAGTTCTATACAAAACTCTTATCCCGTCGCCTTAATTCTGTTCTCTCTTTCGTTATTTCTCCTGACCAGACATACACTGTGCCTGGTCGGACTATTTCCACTAACGTTTCTCTTCTCCTTCATCTTCACTTCCTCGCTCGCTCTTTTTGTGAACCTCTTGCCTTCCTCAATCTGGATCAAAAGTCCGCTTTTGATAACGTTTCTCATTTTTATCTCTCTGTTGTCCTTTCACAATTTGGCTTTCCTCCTACCTTTTCTTCCGCACTCTTGGCCCTTTATCAGGGAGCTAGTTTCCATGTTCGAGCGGCCACATTTCTAACCGCTCCAATTCCGTTTAAGCGAGGCATCCGGCAAGGATGTCCGCTCTCCGGCCAGCTATTCGCTCTCGCTTTTGAGCCTTTCCTGTTAGCAGCCCGAAGATCACTCCTGGATGTCCTACCGCCGACAGTGGCTAGTACTCGTCATCATCGAATAATTTTCACCGCCTATGCTGATGATGTGACCTTTTGCGTCCGGGATGAATCTCAATTTGATCGCCTGTATTCTGTATATCAACAGTATGTTGCATTATCTGGAGCAGCGCTGAATGCCACTAAAAGTACTGGCTTATGGTGCGGGGCATGGGCTGCCCGCACTGATGCTCCTTGGGGTGCACAGTGGACAGCCACTACACAGAAGATCCTCGGTGCGTATGTCGGATTGCCCTTGGCTTCTGCATCTGCCACCTGGACTGCTCTTCTTCCCCGGATACAACGGACTGCTGCCTACTGGAGTAAGGCCCGCCCTTTCACATCGTTCCGTCAACGAGCAGCCGTTGTTCGTCGACAACTTATCTCTCTATGCGAATACTCTTGGATGTCGACGGTTGTGCCCGTGTCACAAATGATGACCATCACTCGCCTCTCAACTTCCGTCATCTGGTCTTCACATCACTGGGTTAAACCTGCCACGCTTCATCTGCCAGCCTCTTTGGGTGGCATCCAGCTTCCTGATCCAGCTTTCCTTTATAAAACTCATCGCATTATTCATTTCATTCGCCTTGCCACTTCAACTGTTCCGTCCCTTACCACTACCTTGAATGTTCTAGCTTCTTTCCGTGACCCATCTTTCACCTTCCTACTGTTTCTGAAGATGGATACATACTCTCTTCTCCCGTCCCACCTCCCTCCTGTCCTGCGAGAGGGCCTTTCTCTCTTTCGTTCGCTTCCTCTTCTCCGTTCATTTCCTTCTTCAACTCTTGATCTCCTAGATGAACCTCTCTTCTTCTCTTCTCTTATTCACCCTCCTAACCTCCCTTACTTTTACTTTCCTCATTGGATCCGCTCTGGTGTGATAACTGTCCGTTCTCTCGTAACTTCTGATCTAACCTGGAGACCTCTTTCTTCCCTGTTTCTATCTCCAACCATTACTCTTGCTAACGAATATCTTCTTCTTCGCACAGCGCTTTGGAGCCTCTTTCCACTCCTCGCTTCACCTGATGGTCTCTTCTCGGTCCCCTCTGCTCCTCTTTCCCTACCGTTCTTTCTCCTCATTCGTAGCTCCCCGGTTCTAGTTACTTCTCTCTCCTCCTCTTCTCTTTATTGGCTTCTTCTTTCCCCTCCCGCACTTCCACTTTCTGTTCATTCTGCTCCTCCTTCTCTTCTCCCCGCCATCTGGACAGCATCTACCTCCCCCTTTCCTCCCCTCTTGAACTCAATGTCCATTGGCAATTTCTTCACCTTCGTCTCCCCGCCCCATCAGTACTGTTTCGCATGACCCTTCTCACCTCTCCGCAGTGCTCCTTTTGCCCTGAAGTCAGCGACGTCCAACATCAATACCTATTCTGCCCCGTTCTCCTGCCAGTCCTAAACACAGCATTTCGTCTTGCTGATCGAATTTGTGCTCGATCGTTACCATTTCTTGCATATGCTTGGCTACTCCAAACAAAGCATCCACCTACTCACTTGCCTCCTGTGTGCCGTTATATTTTTCTTCTTGTGAAGTTCACTGTCTATGCTTTCCATCTTCAACAACGCTTCCCGCTCTTATTCCACCTCCTCAGGAGGCAAGTGCTATCATTCGGAGACGCTTCCTAGCACGGTTAACCACTCGCCTCCAAATGGAGCACTCTCGTGCTGCCTCAACAAACACCGATAGCGTTTTTCAATCCACTTGGGCCCAATCGACTGGGTGGTTCCATATCCACAATTTGCAGTTACATCTCAACCTATAAGTGGGATTTTTATTGTCGCCCACGTTCACTGTAACAAATCATGTTTTTACGTATTAATTTTGGTGCTTCGCTATTTGTGATTTTTCTGTTTTAATGTGCCATTGAAGATAGCTCAATATGTTTCCCATGTTCTCTTCGATAATGTTGGGTTTTATGTTGTTGTATATAATTCTTCCTTCTGCACAGTTTACTGCCCACGCAATGTCCCCTTCATTATGTTGAATATTTTTTTAAAATATTAGTCACTGTGTGTATAATTTAATGCAACAAGATGCCCTTCTGAGTACATTTAGCGTTATTTCCCCTTGTCACTGAATACTTCTGTACATATGTTGTAAATTTTGAATGTAGCATCACTGTTGCATTTCTGTGAATTAGTACCTAATGTTTAATCTTTAGTATGGTAGTAATGCTTAATTGGAATTTGTGCATAGTATAGAATCATGTCTTGCCCTGTCTACAATACTGTAGGTAAACATTTTCGTTTGTATCGCTCGTGCTTTATTGTCTGCCTCTCCTTCGCCCTACGTGGCGAAATATTTTTTATGATTTTAACAATATTTTGTTTTACGTTTCACTGGAACTTTCCAGCTGATGTATATACCGCTGTATTTATTGGCAGAATTCCATTGTCATGTACATAGAAATGTTATTTTACTGAAGAATAAAGGCAATTTTGAAATGTAGATCTTACGAATATTTTGTGTGTGGGGGCTCTGACCAACCGGGCCCCTGACCCGTTCCAAAAACCGTCTAAGTTAGAGTACCATGAGATAATATACCAAATTTGGTAGTTCTAAATTGAAAACTATATCTTACGGCAATTCTGTAGGGGGAGGGCTCTAACCCCCGCCTCTCTCTGCAACCGCTTCCCAAAACCGTCTACAGTCTAAGTTAGAATACCACGAGATAGTATACCAGATTTGGTGGTTCTGAATTGAAAACAGCATCATGTCTTTTCTTGTCTACAATACTGTAGTATACATTTTCATTTGCATCGCTCGTGCTTTATTGTCTGCCTCTCCATCGCCCTTCGGGGCGAAATAATTTTATGATTTTAACAATATTTTGTTTTACGTTTCACTGGAACTTTCCAGTTGTTGTATATACCACTGTATTTATTGGCAGAATTCTACTGTCATGTACATAGAAATGCTATTTTTATTTGAAGAATAAAGACAATTTTGAAATGTAGATTTTACGAAAATTTTGTATATGGGGGCTCTGACCAACCGGGCCCTGCCCCGTTCCAAAAACCGTTTACCGTCTAATATTTTTAGTGCCAAAAAAAAACGTAATATTCCTATCCTGTCTGCGTGTCCAAACTTTATAAATTTGATCAGGGAGCGAGACGTTCGAAATCGTACGTTTTCCTGCATTCGTTTTGTATGTAACCAAAATCTGTAAACGCGACGAATTGACGTAGTCGACGAATTGACGTAGTCGACGAATTTGTCCGCGACGAATTGACGCAGTCGACGAATTGACGCGCGACGAATTAACGCGCGACGAATTGACGCAGTCGACGAATTGACGCGCGACGAATTGACGCGCGGCGAATCGTCGCAGTCGACGAATTGACGCGGTCGACGAATTGACGCACGCGACGAATTGACGTAGAACCTGATCTCCGAGGTTTCCCGAAAGGCTGTACATTTAGGGGTAGAGTAGGTGATTTCTTTATATCATACCACATAAGAGTAGCGGACTTGAATTTGAGTTCTCTGGATATGATCGTGGTTACTTTACCGTATTTTGTGTCCCTTTTATGCTCGTTGACTCTGATTCTAAGCGAACGCTTGGTCATCCCAATGTAATATCTTTTAAAGCCGTCCGGATAATGTAGGGGAATCGCATAAGCACCTGCTTTGCTGGTACAGGTTGTTTTCAGTATTTCTCTTTAGCATAGTATATAAAGATGCAGAAAACCTTATGCCGACACCGTAGTTCACCTTCTTGAGTTTCTAAAACACATTTGGTATGTAGGGAATTGATTCCAATAAGGAAGCTGCGAAACAGGAAGATTAGAATGTTTGACCCTGGCTTTTAGGATAAAGTTATGTATCTGATTCAGTGAATATCCTGCATCAGTGGCCAATTAGATGACGCTTTCAATTTCGTGTTCTCTAGAATGTGTATCGGAGGAGACGGCGAAGGTTCTTCTAATTCGAGAACGGAAGATAGCTGTTTTGTATTCTGATTGAACAGAAAGAGCTGCGGAGTATCAGGCTGGAGACAGACGTGGGTTTACAGTAAACTTGTGTACAGCGGCGGTTATCAGGCGATTTTCTCAATAAAACATCCAGATAAGGTAAATCATTATAGTGTTCAAACTTCATCGTGAAATTTATAATAGCATGTATATCATTGATTTTATTGAGGACAATTGGAAGAGTCTCTTCCGTGAGGCCACACGAAAAATACGTCGGCATAACGCAGCCAAGTAGTAGGCCGTCTGGTGATGCTGGAGAATATATTCTGCTCAATTGGGTGTAAAATTTCTTCTGCAAGGACGGCTGAAAGTGAGGATCTCATTGATAGATCATAGATCACATGTAGAGGATTTTAGGAAGGGAGTGTCTGACCCCAGGTCTTAAACAACCCTTAGAAATAGGAAGCTAGGAAATTTGGGCTATAGTGCCCGATAGGAAAGTCACACGGAAGCGAAGTAGAAAGGGGGAGGAAGACGCCCTTATTTATTACCGGGGGCCAGTACCCGGGGTTCTACGGCTTAACGTGCCCATCCGACGCACGGCGGATATTTAGTGGATCGAGCGTTCGTACCTGCCTGGGATCTAACCTGAGGTCTTTTCCGTGGCAGTCACGAACCTTGCCCACTAGGCTACCCGCGGCCCGAGGATCTCACTGGAGCGCCATTATTCTATTTATAAAAGTAAACTTGTCCTTGGAAACTGTAGAAGCTAGTATTTGAGGCCAAATCTATTAACTTGAAGATGCTGAGGCATGATTACTCGGTATATAATGGGGAATTTTATATGGCCTCCTTTAATGTTCTGATAGCTTCCCGTACGGGGATTGAAGGGTAAAGGGAAACTACGTCGAAGCTGCCGATAATGTCTCCTGGTAGGAAACTGAGTTGCTTGGCTTTCGTTATAAAATCCAGAGTGGAATTTATTACAATGTCCGATTCAGGAAGGAAACTACGCAGGAATTTAGATAGCGCTTTCTCTAAATGTTACATTGGTACACATTTCCTGGATACGACGGGTCTCAATGGGGTGCTTGAGTCTCCGAAGAGTTTTCGGATCTGAGGTCCTTGTAGGAGTTTCGCGGGAAGGGGGGGGGGCTTTCTTGAGATCGTCTGGAATAGCGGGTAACCGGGCAGCTCCACTCATGTTTCTCCATGTTATATTAAAGTACAGTCGGGCCTACATATATCGAAGTCAATGGTTCCATAAAAAAAATTCGATACATAGAAACGATCCTTTTCATACATATGTCATCATCATTGTCAACCATTATCAATCCACTGCTGGACGAAGGTCTCCCTAAGTTTCCTCCACAACGGTCTGTCTTGTGCCAGCCTCCTCCATGTCACTCCCGGATACTTTCAAATTTCCTCCACCCATCTTCCATGTGGTCTTCTTCTGGGTCTTTTCCTGTCTCTTGGAATCCAATCTAAAATTTCGGCTGTCCATCGATGGTCTGTCCTTCTGGCAGTATGCCCAGCCCATTGCCATTTCAGGGATTTAACTCTGATCATGATGTCTTCCACTCTTGTCATTTTTCGGATCCACGAGTTCCTCTTCTTATCTCTCCTGGTTACACCAAGCATGCACCTCTCCATGCTGCTTTGAGTTGTCTGCAGCCTTTGTATGTCTCTTTTAGTTAAGGTCCACGTCTCTGCACCATACGTAAGCACTGGAAGGATGCATTGATCAAACACTTTTCTTTTAAGACATAATGGCATATTGCTCTTGAAAATTATGCTGTTTTTTTCCAAAA
This sequence comes from Macrothele yani, assembly GCA_039090855.1. Taxonomy (NCBI): domain Eukaryota; kingdom Metazoa; phylum Arthropoda; class Arachnida; order Araneae; family Macrothelidae; genus Macrothele; species Macrothele yani. The sequence goes on along the minus strand of CM077004.1, from coordinate 100,246,303 downwards.
GCTCTCCAGGCAAGTTTTGTACGCCGATTAATTTTTTCATCAATGTGACCCTCACTTGATATCTGCTGTCCAAGATAAACGTACGTGTCTGTTATCTACAGCTTTTCTCCATCAATCGATAAATCTTCATTTCTTGTAAAAGCATTGAACATCACTTTTGTCTTCCGAAAGTTCATTTTTAATTCCACTTCTTTACTCTTGTCAGCAAGTTCCTGGATCATACTCTGCAGCTCTGATGGGTAGTTGCAGAAATGACTACGTCATCAGCAAAACGAAGGTGGGTTAGATAATCTCCATTAATCTTTATGCCTTTGTTTTCCCAGTTCAGTGATTGGAAGATATTTTCCAATGTTGCTTTAAAGAGCTTCGGAGATATGGTGTCCCCTTGTCTCACTCCCTTTCCAATTTTTATGGGTGTTGTATTTTCAAACAGCCGAATCTTTGCACTTGCATTTTCATAGATGTTATTAATAATATTAATGTATGCATCGTCGATACCGCAGGATTTCAGAGCCATTGTAACTGCTGATGGTTTCACCAAATCGAAGGCTTTTTCATAAACGATAAAAGCCATGCATAATGGCAGTTCATATTCCCTCGCTCTTTCAATTAGTTCTCTCAGTACGTGGATATGATCTATTGTGCTGTAGCCACTCCTGAATCCAGCTTGTTCTCTCGGTTGAGCCATGTCCGGTGTCACCTTCTAGCGGTGTGAAAGAACTTTAGTGAAGATTTTATAAACCACTGATAGGAGGCTGATAGACCTGTCTTTCCTGAGATCCTCGATGGCACCTTTTTTATGCAGCAGGATCATTGTAACATTGTTCCAATCTTCAGGAATCTTCCCTTCATTAAGGCATCGAGTGAAAACTTGGGCGAGTACTGTTTCAATTTCTCCACTTGCTTCTTGTATGATGTCTACTGTAATTCCATCTTCTCCTGGAGCTTTCCCCCGTTTCATGTTCTTGATTGCATGTGCAACTTCTGCTGGGAGGACTGGATGAACTCTGGTACTGGTACCTTTTGTAATGTCTGGAGTACATGTATCATCCCTTTGATATAGTTTTGAGTAGAAATCTTTCACTCTTGTCAAAATTTCACCTCTATTTCTTGTTACAGAACCATCTTCTTTTCTCAGAGCCATAATCCGTTGTTTTCCCTTACTCAGATGACGCTTTGCTCTCTTCAGGCTTTGGTTGTTTTCAATTGCTTTCTTCACTAGTTCACAGTTGAATTTCCTTACATCTTCAGTGATACTTTTTCGTACCGTCTTGCAAAGCTCTATATATTCCACTTTGGAAGTCACATCTTTTTTAGTTGTCTTCATCTCTCTTCTTTTTTTGCATCACAATTTTGTTTTTTTTCTGATAACTTGTTCGAATGCAACTGGTTCTTAGTACCAGCTATTTTTGTTGCTGTTTCCATAAGATAAGAGCCTTGGTCAGTTTTCTGTTAACTTCAGAGATGTCCACTTCTTCCGACGTTAGACCTTCTAGAGCAGAGAATCTGTTCCTCAGTTCCAATTTGAAAGTATTATGATGTTTCTTAAGGTTGGTCATGTCAATACACTTTGTTTGTTTTATGAGCTTGCCACGCTCGAGTTTAGCGTTGAGGTGCATCTTACATCGTACCATCCTATGGTCACTATATATACCTGTGTTGAACTTGTTTAGCACACTGCAGTCTTCCATGACAAATTTCTTGTTACACATAATAAAATCAATTTCACTTGTCAATCCATTGGGATGCCTCCATGTCCATTTCCTTTGCGGCTTTTTCTTGAAAAAGGAGTTCATGATGAAAAACCCATCTGCTTCTGCAAACTCTACGAGAGTATTTCCCGCTGGTTTCTGTTGCAGTGACCGAATTTACCTATTGAAGTTTTGTTCTGTTGTCGTTGCCCTATTTTTGCATTGAAATCTCCCATAATGATCTTAGTGCTGCGTGCTTTTATTATTTAGATGACGAATTTCCTCATAAAATTCTTCAATCTCTTCTTCAGGATGACTTGCGGTGGGTGCATAAGCTTGAATAATCTGAGCCTGGTATCTTCTCGACAGTTGGATAACAAGTCGTGCAGCTCTGTCAGAGGAACTTTCAACTTCTACAACTTTATCCTTCAGTTTCTTGTTTATTATAAATCCAACACCACTAGTTCTGCCAGTATCTCTCCCACGATAATAGAAGAGATGTACACTTTTCAGTTCAATGAGATCTTCTCCTTTTCTCCTTACCTCACTTAACCCGACGATGTCCTACTTGATACTTTGTAGTTCCTCTTCCAATTCAAAGAGCCTTGAATCAGAAGACAGAGAGCGTCCATTATACGTAGCCAAGGTCAGCATCAGATGCCAGCCTAGTCCGGTCCTCCGGTGTTTCTTAGCACCCTCTGCCTTCATGTCGCAGTGGCCGCTGCCTTGGCCAGGTACATTCCAGCTGCCGGAGTCTGAGGGCCAAGATTTAAGTTGTAGAGTCATTTTGGAGGGGTTTGGCCGTAACTCACCACGCTGGCGAAGCGGGTTTGTGAGTATGGGAGAGCATTTCCTCTAATCCCCATGGTATAGTTATACCAAGGTGGTCTCAATAATGTGACTCGACAATATATATATATATATATATATATATATATACACACACAGGGATGTAAGGTCAGGTGATGCGTAACATCACAGCCTCTCCTTGACAAATGTCAACCCCGCCTTCCCGTGGTGCATCCTGTTCCCACTAAAGGGGCTCTGACGACCGCCCATAGCGGTATAACTATACCATCGGGTATATATACCGTGTATATATACCGTGTATATATACAGTATAAGATTAATGTTTTTAAAGAGACCTATTTTGAGAAATTCGAAGTCAAATATTTTCATCGTTGACCTTGAAATATTTTATTTTTATTTTACATAGTTGAGTTATATATATCACTTTAAACCCTTTTAAGGAGCTATGAAACTAGTTTTCTTTTAGCTCTGTATGTTAAGTGGAAGTGGAGATATTTACATTGGTCTATGTGCGAAAATTTGCCTGTTTTACCGAACTGCAGATGTTGCTAACTCCTGAAAAAAAAAAAAAAAACTTTGAAAATTGGTGTAAATATTTCTTTCACGAAGTACAATAAGTGCACCAAATTTTAAAAAAATCAAAGAAGGTGAGGTATTTTTTGTTCGGGTGGCTTGTGGAATGACCTGCTATTCATGTAGAAAAACAGACAAACCGTGGTCATTTAGCTTTTGATATACATCATACTTATATGCAAGTAAGAAGCCGAGGTCTAAAAAAAGCCTGAGCTTTTCAGTGAAATCTTTTTCATCCCCCGAACGGTTCTTCCCAACTCTCCTCCTTTCCTCTGTGATTCTGTCACACATACCTATTCATTGCATGTGTTTCGCTATCTCACTGCCGTTCACTACGAAACATTTTATGCATATTTCCTGCACAAAATAATGTATCCCGCTAAGTGGCGCAAAAGTACATTCTGTGAGCAGTTTTCGATATGGTGCTTCGTTTCTTATCACATCCCAGACTGTCCATACAATGTCAGCTGTGCATACGAATAAAGAACTGTCAGCTATTTTATAAGGGTTTCCGTGGCTTTCTTGAAGTTTTCACTTTCAGATAGATATCGTTCATTTCGAGCACTCTGTTACAGGGCTATTACCGTGCTTCTTTCCTTCACTTGTAAGGAAATTCAGATGTTCCGGGGTTTTAACTAAATTTTTCTTTGATGGTGAAAAATTCAATTACCAGCAAAGTGAATGCTCGCTCTTCTCTGAAGGTGTTCATTATTCGGCACTGTACATGGGGAAAGTCCCTTTCTACTCTGTCCTGATTTCTTTATGTTTCTTAATATTGTTTACACATTGATTTTATCTTCATTCTGTCAGGCCTTTTCCACAGTTACATCCGCTGCTAAGTTTTCTTTCCAAACTCAATATTTTCCACATCAATCTGTCATCCTGGTGTTGGGCTTTCTCCCCATCTGCACGTTTTCCTTGGATGGCGAAATCTTCGATACTCCCTCCTCAAGAGTTACATCAAGACTCCTCTGTGTTTTGCTCCTCCTCTCAGAACGCGCGTCCTACTTTTATTGCCTCCCAGTCTACTTGACGATCATTCGGTCAGCTCCATGTCAACATCGCTCCCTCACACCTCTCATTAACGGTACTTTGATCTAGCGCGAGAAAGCCCTCATTAAAACCTAAAGTTTGAAAAAAGACAACTATTTGAATGCTCTTTCTACGGGAATTGTAACTCTATGAAGCGATAAGATCATCAACCATTGACTCACAGAATAATAAAGTGATATAAAATGAAACACCGGGAATTTCTCGGACATCAACAGTGTTCTCAGAACAAACTCCGGAGACTTAGAGGATGTGTCCTCCTTCCCGCATTAACACGGCTGACAGAAAACTATTAAAAAGGATCCGTCTCAACATCTCCCCAAGTGCTGATGAAAAAGGTTTTAATTTATAAGATATTAAAAAAAATATTGATATTAACTTCAACTGAAGTTAATGAGCCTAGGGTTTCAACGCGCCCGCTTTTTATCGAGGATCTTAAGCATATGATATTTTTTTTAACAATATGCTAACTGACCAATTATTTAGTGTCAATAATACATCCTCCAAACAATTTTCGGATGTATAATGCGAAAATTGTTTGTATGATGACAAAGGCAATGCGTACTACGTAAGTATTTCTTTTCTTTTCTATTTCTTAAATCTACAATATATAGCTGACTCACTTCCCCATTTTTTGTCGTTTTTTGTCTCCCTCGGTATGTTGATATACAATAGTAAGTATGAATGAACTGGCAAATCGAAATGTGAGACACTTATTCAACTGCACGCGACGTTAATGCTAGGCTATTGTTTCTGCTGAGCAACGCAAAATGGAAGTACTGAACAAACGGTGAAATATTATTGAAGCAATGTCAATGTGAATAACCTGATGCACACGGTTACCTGAAAAAACAAGAAAGATGACACCGGATTTTCGGATGTAATAAGCACGTCTTTTGAATCCGTTCTGACGCAAATTAAATTTATCAAAGCTATTTCAAAGTCAATGGAACCGGTATGGAAAACAATAGATCTGACGAAAGAAAGAAGATTTTCAATCGGGTTTTTAATCCCTCAGATATTGCTGTAAACGGAATCGTGAGCTTACGAACTCTTAGAAACAGAGATATCGACAAAAATAAGATGTGACTTTACGTCCCCTGGTGGGAAAACCATGCATTATTTTAGGAAGAAAGTATTCTCAAAAGGTGTATCCATATGAGTGGTATCGGTCGAAGAAAAAGAAGTTAGTCGAGTTTTCAGGAGCCCAGATTTTGCAACAAAAACTTCAGAAGCAGAAATTAACACTTATGACCTCTGGTGGCTAAACCATTCTTTACCAAACATCAGAAATTATGTGAAAAATATTTTCCATCAGGTCTTGTATGCGATACAGGCAGAATTTTTCAAATCAGATCTTTAGGAGCAGAAATAACGCAGAAAACGCAATTTACCTTTGTGCCCCCTAGCGGAAAGTCTATGATTTACTTGGAAATTTTGAATTTATAGGAAAAACATTTCGCATTGGAAACACTATCCAACAAAGAAGGAATTTTTCAAATCGTACTCTTAGAAGTAGAGATATTGACAAAAATAAGATATACATCTACGCCCCTGGCGTAGAAACCATGCATTTTTTCAAGAAAAAAATTTTCCTAAGAGGTTTGTCGACATGAGGAGTAGTATCGGTAAACAAACGACTTTGTTTTCAATCGAGATTTTAGAAGCTCATATTTTGCTGCAGATACAACAGAAGCGGAAATTAAGACTTACGCCACCTGGTGGCGAAACCATTTCTTACAAAACTTAAAAAGTATGTGCAAACGATTTCCCATCAGGAGCTGTATGCGGTGCAGAAAGAATTTTTCAAATAGGAGATTTAGAAGCAGAGATATATTGGGAAACGCAATTTACATTTACGCCCCCTAGCGGAAAGTCTATGAATTACTTGAAAATTTTGAAATTATATGAACCACATGTCACACTAAAAACACTATCCAACAAAGAAGGAATTTTTCAAATCGGACTCCTAGAAGTAGAGATATTGACAAAAATACGATATACATCTACACCCCCTGGCGGAGAAACTGTGCAATATTTTAAGAAGAAAATATTCCGAAAAAGTTCATCGATGTGAGTGGCATCAGTCCACGAAAGAATTTTTCAATCGATATTTTAGAAGCTCAGATTTTATGGCAAATACATCAGAAGCAAAAATTAACTCTTACGCCCCCTGGTGGCCAAAGCATTCTTTACCAAAAATTTTAAATTATATGCAAAAGATTTTTCATCAGGAGATGTATCCGCTGAAGAAAAAAATTTCAAGTCGGAGTTTTAGAAGAAGAGTTATCGAGGAAAAGGTAATTTACTTTTACGCCAACTAGCGGAAAATCTATGCGTAATTTGAAAAAGTAACTATATCTAAAATACTCTTCGATATAAATGGAATCGAAAGATAAAAATTTTTTTCAATCCGATGATTAGAAGCAAATATGTGGAATAAAACGTATTTTTGAATTCGACGTCGTCTGCATTTACGCCCTCTACCGGCGAAATTGTACATCGTAAAAAAAAAACCGAAATGATGGATCATCATTTGCATATTTCAAGCTTCCCAATGCAAAAAGAATTTTTCAAATCGGACTAATAGTTGCAGAGATATCGTGGGTACAGACAAACGGACAAACCGATAACAGAAGCACGATCTTTTCTTACAAAAGACGTGCTAAAAATCCAAGGAAAAAAGATCCACGGAAAAAAAGCCAGAAAAAAAAATCCAACGAAAAAATAATCCAGGAAAAAAAAAAAAAGCCAAAGGAAAATAAAGCCAAGGAAAAAAAGTCCATGGAAATAAAATCGAACGGCTACTTTCATGTAGGCTAACCAGTAAGAAACTTAGGAGGTCATATAAAAATTTACATAAAAAAAAAAGTGCTCACTTCTGAAAGATTACAAGGACACCATAATTTGTTTCCATGGAGGTTCGAGCAACTGGGGGACGTATAAAATTGCATTTTTTTTCTTGTGGCCACTTCCATGTTGGTTGACCTTGTAAGAAATGTAGGGGGTCGTATAAAAATTACATTTCTGATTTCTTTGTGTCACTTCCGTGTAGGAAACTTAAGGGGTCGTATAAAAATTTCTTTTCTGATTTCTTTGCGTCCCTTCTATGTAGGGAGCTTAGAGGGTTGTATAAAAATTTTCCATTGGATTTTTTCCCTGGCTCTGTTTTTTTCCTGTGGATCTTTTCCCTAGATTGACGCTACAGGGGCAGCAGAGTTTGATTAATTAATAATCTACGAATTATTAATAATAAATATTTATAATCTTACAATTGGCAAAACTGATTGCGATTTCAAAGTTTGGTAGCAATTAATAGAAGAGTAACACAGGGTTTTGTGAATATTGAAAATGCTCCTTTTATGAATGCCTTGCAGTTCACAATATTAATAATAATGAAAATAATTCCAATAATGATTAGGTCATTTCTAAAAAAAAATAAAAAATAAAAAGGAGGCCCGGGCCCGGCTGTTGCCGGAAAACCGCCACACAGGAAAACTGCCACACACTTTTCATTAAGGGGCCCGGCACAAATTGCTGTTTCTCCGAAGAACACTTTGAATGTGTGACAATTTTTCCAGAGGGGCAGTTTTCCAAATTTCCGAATTATGTGTGGCAGTTTTCTCCAAGGTGCCTAACGAGGGGAAGGAACTATTTTGTTTGTCTGAATTTTCATGCCGGTTCATTCGAGTTTAGGGCAACTGCCCACAAAAGTTCAAGGGGGAGGGGGCTATAAAGATTGCCGTTTCTGGGGCTATATTGAGAACTGAATTGGGAACTCCAAACGAATTTCTAGAAAAAGTTCCATGTAAGCCAAGCGAGAATTGTACTTTAATTTGAAGAAATAAATTGCGGAGGATCGGAGGTACACTTGGTGGTGGTGGGGGTCTACCCCCGAACTTCCGTAATATTATATTCTGGGCCGCTGGAGTCTGTCAGTGTATCTGGGATGTTCCGCTTGAAGCGTCTGTGAGCTGGGGGGGGCATTTCTCCAAAATGTTAAAATGGATGTAGAGCTGTAAACATTAGTACCATGCTTTATATCATGATTCTGTACACGACCACGAATTTTCAGGAGGGTGGGGGAATTTACCCTCCCCCAAGTTTCTAAGAGCGCAGGCAAGTGTTCAAGATAAGGAATTTTCTCGCAATTTCTGTGTTTCATGTTGTGTTTAGTGGTAGACTTTGTATGCCCTCCCCCCCCCCCCCCCAGAAATTTGGTGGTCTGTAAAAGGGATACGAGGTGCTTGGTTGGAGGGTTCTATCCCCACCTTCCGTAATTTTATATTCTGGACCTCTAGAGTCGGTCAGTGTATCCTCGATGTTACCCATGAAGAGCTCTTGGAAACATGGGGGATGGTGAATTCACCCCACCCTCCTGAAAATTCGTAGTTGTGTACAGAATCATTATATGTATAAAGCATGGTACTAATGTTTAAAGCTATACGTCCATTTTAACATTTTGGGGGAAAGCTCATGCCCCCAAAGCTCTCGGACCTCGCGAACGCTTCAAGGGGAACATCCTGGATACACTGACAGACTCCAGCTTCCCAGAAATTAATATTACGGAAGTTGGAGGTAGAGCCCCCCCCAAACCAAGCTTACCTCAGATCCTCGGCAATTTATTTTTTCAAATTAAAGTACAATTCTTGCTTGTCTTACATGGAACGTTTTCTCGAAACTCGTTTGGAGTTCCCAATTCAGTTCCCAATATAGGGCCAGAAACGGTAATCTTTATAGCCCCCCCCCCTTGAACTTTTGTGGCCAGTTGCCCTAAACTCGGATGAACTGGCATGAAAATTCAGACAAACAAAATAGTTCCTTCCCCTCGTTAGGCCACTTGGAAAACTGCCACACATAATTCGGAAATTTGGAAAACTGCCCCACTGGAAAAATTGTCACACATTCAAAGTGTTCTTCGGAGGAACAACAATTTGTACCCGGCCCCTTAATGACAAACGTGTGGCAATTTTCCAAGTTGCTGAAAGATGTGGGGTAGAGTTGCCGGTAAATTGCCACACCGGAACACAGTGAACCGTTTGTTCTAGGGGTATTTCCTCCGGGAGTATTTTTCCCACTTTTCAGTTTTCAGGGGTATTTTCTCCGGTGGTATTTTTACCGTTTACTCCCCTATAGATTCCTCATCCTTAATCTGGCCCTGTGTCGATCATGTTATTGGATAAGTGTTTTGTTGGTGTTGGATTTTATTTCCCTGGATGTTTTTTCCGTGAATTTTTTTTCCATGGCTTCTTTTTCCGGTGGCTTTTCTTTCCTGGATTTTTTTTCCTAGATTCATGCACACAGCTGCTTTTGTGCACCTGCACGGAAAAAATGCAGTGTGTTAATCACCATATACTTATTAATCAGACTGTACTACTGCGGTAAGTCGAGAACATCGCACCTGCCCACATAAGAACAATATTCTAGGGATTGTAGCACTAGAAATATATTTGTCATGGGCTGAAGATATTCTGAAAAAAATCGCTAGCATCAAAGAAGAAATAAATATCTATAGAAGCAAAGCAGAAATGCCAGGAGTAAAGCAGGGGGAAATATCCATTTTTAGTACAGATGACTACTTGTCAGAGGGTTATTTGATACAGTAGCATGAAAGGAGTAAAACCGGCTTTAGGGCAGGATATCAGCAGAATTCAACAATACCTTTTACATAGACTGTGAGCTAATTATTAATGATATGGTTCAGGGAAAGTTGATTTGGAAAGAAAAGTTTGTACTTCCTCATGAAAACATCAAAAAAAAAAAAAAAAATCCGAACACTGTTTCGAGATTGTCTAAATATTTCTTAAAGTAGGCCGATCCTCAGAGATTAGACTCTTTTAAAAATGACAAATCCAATTTGGGGCAAGCAAGAAACGTCTTGTCGGTTCAGTGTCATCAACAAGCCCTCACTCTAGCTGGAAGGCTCGCTGCCTGTCACAGGAGTACAAACGGCTACTGACACACTCCAGATCCCGCGCTGAAGTAACAGAACCCCACAAATCACGCATCTCAGTCAGGGGATCGTGTGGTTCAGAGAAGCCCTGACTAAACCCCTTCAAGTGGTACCGGATACTTACCAACATGATAAAATCACATCTCCCTGCTCACGGAAAACGTGTGAAGCCGTTTGAAATTTGAGAGATATGCGTAACGTATCAAGTTATACCCAAAACTTTTACTGTAGTAATAATTATTATTGCGTTTCATCGTCGGGCCTTGCAACAAAACTTCCAAAGGAAATTTTTTCCCTAGAAATTCAAGTTATTTTGTATTGGAAGAAAAATATTAGAAAAAAATATTCTTCCATTTTTTTTTGTTCCTTCCCTTATGTGTATCGTATGAGTGGTCTTTACATTGTTATAGCGGACAAATCAGTTAATTAAGTCATAGATTATGAAACACTATTTAAATATTACAATATCAGGAATGAGGTTAAAAGTAAAGAACGAGAAAGTTATAATTCTCCGGTTTCCCTCTTTTTCCGAGCTAAATGCGAGCTTTTTTTGTTTGTTCGTTTATTGAGTTTATAGCACAAGAACCATATCAGGCTAAAGGTCACCATGTCATTAAACAGTGTGACGGCCGAGAACGTGGGGACGCCAACCTCCAGTTGACGGGAAGACCAGCTGACTTCGCATAATCACGAGCTCTTTACAAGTGGGATGTTAATCTGAATACACTTATAGGTACAGATTTGGTACTGTTTTCTTTCATTTCTTTGATAAGTATCGACTGGTAAACGACTCCATGCAATAAATCATGTATTTTTTAAACTTAGCTAACCTGAGTTATTTTCCGTACATTTTGGATATTAGAGTTCAAATTAATTTCAGTGATACAACTTTTATTCCAGTTAATATGAAGACAAAATATCTTCATTTTCCTTCCACTGCCCATCTATATCCTTTCTGTTGGTTTCTTTTTGTCTCTACGTCTCTCTTCGTCTCTCTTTCTTATTGTGTATCTGTCGCACTATCGGTATTTACTGTTGTCTCTCTCTCCCTCAGAGTCTTTACGTCTCCCTCCAGTGGCACACCGAACACTTCTTTACGATGGTGCTCCAAAAAATAATAAAATATCTCGGCCATATTAAAGTGCTTTTCCAATGATTCGTAAAATATACATTTAAAAACATATGCAGATATATTTAAAACTAAGCAGCCAATTATAAAGATCAAAGGACCAAGTGATACTTCACGAAGAGGGCCCCTGGGTATGACCTCTGAATATGCCACTGTCTCACTCTCATTTGTTTTTCTGAATCATTCTTTCTCTCCCTCATATCCCCCGTATCTTTGCTCACTCTCCTCTCTTCTGTGATTCTGTCACACATATACATTGCATGTGTTTCACTATCTTGCTACCATTCATTACGAAACATTTTATGCATATTTCCTGCCCAAAATGATGTATCCCGCTAGATGGCGCAAAAGAACATTCTATTTTTCTCTTCTCCTCAAAGTCCGATTTGAAAATTCTTTTAACATCGGATGCCATTCACACCGTGGCACTTTTTTTCTTTCTTTGATTTTTCATAATGCACAGTTCACACGATAGCTGGCGTTAGTGTGCACTTCTGTTTGCAACAGTTTCTCCAGTTAAGAAAAATGTACTTAAAAATCGTTTTTGTACTGTGTGCAATTTTCAATATGGTTGAGTTTGCGAACGTTATCACTTAAAACAATGCTGAGTTTTCCGTTACGGGTCATATACAGGGTCTTTATAATTAAAGTTCCACTTTGAAATGGCAATAAAAGGAAAACTACTGGACAAAATGTTACCAAACTTGGTAATAGTTAACAGGAGTTCATGGGATTTTATTTTCCGCAAAACATAAAAAATAGTTCCAAAACTCACCACCAGCGTGGAATGGCGCTGTATACAATATTGGGAAACGAAAGAAGACATGACGACATCAGTTGCAAATGTGTGTAATCGTGTCGAACACGTGTTACAACTCATGTTCAATGTGGCGGCCACCATTTTCAGAAAGCAAGTGAAATCGCAGTACTGCGTTCTCAACAGTAGCTCGTAGCATATCAGGAGGAATGTTACGGACATGTCGGTGTATGGCAGTTTTCAATTCCGCCAAATTCTGGATGTTATCACCATAAACAGTGGCTTTGAGGTAACCCCATAGCCAGAAGTCACAGGGGTTGAGATCTGGTGACCGGGGTGGCCAAGCCATGGGGAAGTGGCGGCTGATAATCCGGTCATCCGTGAAATGTTGCTGAAGTAACTGTTTCACACATGTACCAATGTGCGGTGGAGCCTCGTCCTGCATAAAAATCGTGGTGTCTAAAATGCCACGTTCCTGAAGTTCCGGTTACACGAAACGTCGTAACATCGACTCTAAGCGAACAGCAGTCACAGTGGTAGTCACGGGCCCAGCTGGCGATTGCTCTTCAAAGAAGAACGGTCCAATTAGGACACGAGGTGTCATACCACACCAAACGGTGACTTTCGGATAATGCAATGGAACTGGGTGGATAGCATGAGGGATTTGTTTGGCCCAAATCCTGCAATTATGGGTGTTCACATCCCTATTGAGGTAAAAATGGGCCTCATCCGTCCACAAAATGTTCCATGGCCACTGTGCATCCACCGCCATCCGTGCAAGGAATTCCAACGCGAAAGATTCTCTTACTGGAGGATCGTTCTGTTCCAGTTGTTGAACACGTTTGATTTTGTATGAGTAGTACAGCAGTACTTTACGAACGATTTTGTACACCGTTCTCAATGGTAAGTCCATGCGACGTGCAACAGCACTTACGCTGCAAGTCCCGTGTGTGCTTTCCATAGTTGCTTTCCTCTACTGCTAATGCAACAGCCTCCTCGGTTTCCACAGCAACAGTCTTTCGTCCCCGCCCAGGTGCAACAGATAACAAACCTGCGGCTTCAAACTTTGCCATCAGTTTCCTCAAACCCTGCGGTGTCATTGGGCCTCGGCGTAGTCGTCTGACGGTACGATACTTCTGCAAAGCACGCCGCGCATTGCTATCGCATTCATAATAACACTTCACGAGAAAAGCACGATCTTGCATGGTTACCGACATCGTCGACTCGTAACAATGACAGCTCCGACGGGGAGGCTCCTTTTTAGGGTGGAAAATCCAATGACGTGTACAGCGCATTTGCGTACTTCTAATCTGCATTCCTCCTGCCGTCAGCCGTTGACGAGGCTTTGCGTATTTGCATAACACCGCACACTGTTTCGTGTTCGACACGATTACACACATTTGCAACTGATGTCGTCATGTCTTCTTTCGTTTCCCAATATTGCATACAGCGCCATTCCCCGCTGGTGGTGAGTTTTGGAACTAATTTTTTTGTTTTGCGGAAAATAAAATCCCATGACCTCCTGTTAACTATTACCAAGTTTGGTAACATTTTGTCCAGTAGTTTTCCTTTTATGGCCATTTCAAAGTGGAACTTTAATTATAAAGACCCTGTATGTGTGAACGTTCTCTCTTTACTTTTGTTACCTCTAGCTTTAAGAGTCGTATTTGAAAATATTTTTTTTCCACTGCATAACTTTTCATATAAAGAATTTGTACAGACATGTTCCACTTTCCCATAATTCAAAGTTCGGCCGCTAGGGGAATTCCCAGGAAAAAATGTTTTTGGTAAGATACCTATTGCTGTATATAACATTTTGCGTTCATTTCTTTTTTCAAATAACAAGCAGCTTTCTAGTTACGGGACGCAAAGTTATTCCACATTTTCCTCCGTATCTCACTTTCTAATTGTTCGATTTGAAAAATTTCCTTTTTGTCTGATATCTTCCGTAATAGGGAAGATTTTGCTTACCATTTTTGATTTTTCTTAACACAGATTTCTGCCGGCTAGGCATAAGTCTATTTCTGAATGTTTTACCGATTCTAGAAATCCGTTTTGTAATTATTTCCATTGACAACGAGGAGCGCTGCTCACAGGAACGTTGCCATGGGGATGCGAGAGTGGGCTTGAGGACGTTGCCATGGGGATTTGCCATGGCAACAGCTTGCCCACGCTGAAATTTGTCTTGCCCACCCAGTTCAAAATGTGCCATTTTTCAATATATTTAAATTTGAAATGTAATCTGGACTTTTCCAAGTATTAAGTCTTGTGTTTTATATCATGATATCATGTAGCCCTTCGTATTTCACCCTAGGATGTGCGTTGCTTACGCCTCCATAGAAAGGTTATCAAAATAGCATCCGAAGAGCCATGAAAATTCATTGTTCTCCACTCTTCCGGTTCCTTAGTTTCAGCCTCTTTTCCATGTTTTCTGACCAGACGGCTAATGAGGAGGGTGGATAGGAATGCACTGAGGGAGACACTACTAATTGCTCTGATGTTTGTTTTCTTTACAAAATAGAGGATTCTAACACCGAAAGTGAAGTCTAGAGCTACACCAGCGCTCTTAAGACTGCCCCGGAACAGTGAAAGTGCAGGAAGTGGTCGAAGACTGCTTTGTAGGAGAGAGTGAAAAGCAAAGTCGCTGGCTTGAAAGGAAGGGAGTTAAGGAGAGAGAGGTACTGTGTGTGGCATGACTTTTGCACGAATTCCTTTGTAGCGGGTATAATGAAAAGCATTCAAAATCAGTTCTTTGAGTGTTTCGTAAAAAACAATTGGAATCAAGCTTGCCCCACCAAAATTAATGCTCGACCACCCGTCCCCCATCCTGATTTCGAGGCCTAATGACGTCCCTGGCTGCGCACATTGTGAATTTAAAATAATGCACAGTTTTTCCAGTTGGTGGTGTAAATGCATTATTCTCTTTTGCTCTGATTTTAATTTTCTAAAAATTATAAAACATTTTCTGCGTCGGAAAGGATCCGAAAGACGTGCTCATTACACCCGGTAACTTTATGTAATCTCTAAGCTTTCATTCATTTCAACCACGTGTCAGTGTGCGTTTCTCACTCCATTTCCACAGGTTGAAGCTATCTCTATTTAAGTTTTTCTTTTTCCCTCAGGCAATATTTCCCAAGGTTCTAAGTTTGAGAATCCCTAACTCTCTCTCTCTCTCTCTTACTCCTTGGGTTTTAATATTTCTTACTCAGTCTGCCTCATGTTCTCTTTCTGCCTCTGTGAGTACATATACACTCTCCGTCCCAACTTTTCCCGACTCGCTTGTTTCTCGCTTGTACTTCTCTCTGTCTGTCTACCACTTTTTTTCAACCATTTTATTATGTGGACTGTACCGAGTTGCTCGACAGGCGGTTAGAGAAATGCAGTGGTACTTAAATGAATGTCCTTCCATCTCCAAAAAGCGAAACGAAGTTTCTTACTGTGTAAAATATGTACATATTCATCACGTGTTCTCAACAATGCAATATTTTCTGCATCATCGCTTGATACTAAAACTTCCGTAATTCTCTAGGTCAGTGGTTCTCAAACTTTTTATCCTATGGAACCCTTTTTTCTACAATGTCTAGCAACGGGACCCCTCTATAAATACCATTAAACATTAATGTACTTATATGCCAATTATGTATCACGGATTTGAAATAAAAATGAAACGAAAAACATAAGCAATTAGTCAATAAAAAAGATAATACTTACAAAAAGCTAATGTAGAGCCAAAAAAAATTATTATGCCAATGATGCCAGTAATAATTTATGAAAAATATTAATGTGATGAATGGCTTTGATTTTTATTGCCACATACACTGGCGGAAAGTGAAAAAAGAACACCAAGAAGGAATTGGCGGACGATCATGAAATTCACATATGTTAATGGGGTCGAGTTTACGTAGGTATGATGTTAATTTCGGGACCAACCGGTGAGCGCTTACGCCACAGCATGGCATAATATGCAAATTATTGTCGGTGGTATTTAAGGAGTACGGTGAAGTGAATGTAATCAGTCGTCGGCGTACGGACACGTGCAAAGACCCTGAAGAAGCTGCAATGCCTGGACATGGAAGACGTCTACGATTTCAGCAGTTATTGGACTTTGAGCGAGGTCGTCTAGTCGGACTCCGCGAGGCCGGGTGGTCGTATCTGTTGTATATTCCTTCGTAACGAGGACCAGCGCAGAACTTCTAAATAGAACGCAAACAAGAAGATTCGAAAGAATTACTCACCTTATACTCTTATTTCAAAAACTGGAGCATTTATTGAATAGTCATATAACCTGATATGTAGACTTTGATCCAATTGAAACATAACTTCAATTACTAAAACATTCCGTAGTTACGGCGTACAAGCAATCATAGATTAAAGACTATATGGGTCCATTCAACTCACAATAACAACAACAAAAGTTCTGCTGTCTTCTCTGCGCTCAGCCGTCTGACATCACAACCTCGCGTGCGTAGAACATGGCACGTTGCTTGGCGCCTGTCGCTAACCGCGTTCGGTCACGGTTTATTGCTAACAGTATCGTCGTATTGCGGATCGAATTGGACTGGAAGTATCGGTGGTGGTACGATGGTGGCGTAGATGGTCCGAGGAACATTTCCACACGAGAAGACGTGGAACCGGGAGTCACAGACGGACTGATGAGCGGACCGATCGACGCATAAGAAGAGCGGCATTGTCAAGCAGAACATCCACTGCGACGCAAATCCAAGCTGCCGTTGCACCTGAGGTGACTGTGCGAACAATCCGCAGCCGTCTACTTGATGCAGGACTACGTGCACGTGTGCCTCTGGCATGTGTACCTCTGACTCCAGCCCACCGTCAGGAACGGCTGCAGTGGTGTCGCCAACGTCTGCACTGGAGAACGCAATGGCGATCTGTCGTGTTCAGCGATGAAAGCATTCAGCCCGTTGTTGTGCCATTTGTAAGGTCGGTCCATCGTGGTGTTTTACAGCAAGATAACGCACGCCCACACACAGCATGTGCAACGCAACATGCGCTTCAGGGTGTCAGACAACTTTCATGGCCTGCACGTTCACCGGATTTGTCCCCCATTGAGCACGTGTGGGATTTTATGGGACAACGACTTATCCGGTCTCCACGTCCAGCCACGGCCATCCCCGATTTACGCGTCCAGGTTGAGGATTCTTGGAACTCAATACCCCAAACTTACATCCAACATCTGTACGACAGACTCCATGCCAGAATTGCACAGTGTGATGCAGTTCATATCGGTTCAACCTCGTACTAACCATGTTACATGGAAATGTTATTTTTCAGTTTACCAGCAAATACAGCTGCATTTTGCCATAATGTTTTGATCACGTTATCCTCTGTATTCCGTTATTATGCTGTATAAATTTCGTTGGTATCAGACGTCTCCTTCTTGGTGTTCTTTTTTCACTTTCCGCCAGTGTAGTTCTTTAAAATTTGGTTCTATCGAAGAAAGTTGTAATCTCATACCGGGCTTTGCATCCAGCTTATTGTGGTGCTTATAGCCCGTTTCACAAAGACAGGTTTTCGTAAATGGTAAGAACACTAACACAGCTTTTTACGATAA
This sequence comes from Macrothele yani, assembly GCA_039090855.1. NCBI lineage: Eukaryota > Metazoa > Arthropoda > Arachnida > Araneae > Macrothelidae > Macrothele > Macrothele yani. The sequence continues at coordinate 100,228,768 of CM077004.1, read as the reverse complement.
TAATGGATATTCCTCTTTTAAACTGCACCAAAAGTGTGCCACTGGCACTGTTTTATAAAGGGATGTCACTGAGAAATCCGAAATCAGATCAACACATTTTTCATATCCATCAGATGAAAAGCATGGAGCTTTTTCATTAATAACAAATGGATTTTTAATCCATAATTGACTTTTTAATTTTTCGTGCTGCTCATCAGGAAAATAGTGCCTCATTGAATCACAGAAAGCTTCCAGATTCTGGGTGATTTCATCACATTGTTTGTTTTATATTTATCACAGGGATGTGAACCCGGACCCTTCTTTGAAAAATGATCAGAAGTCATCCCTTTGACCACTGCGCCTCCGGGACTGTGCTATTTCCTTCATTCGGAGAGACACTGTATCGCTTGATAACGGAATTTTCGCTATTTCTTTGGCCGATTTTTCACCAAGCATGCATTTAACCATGTCAATAGTACATGGCTTGATAACATTCTCAGCTATTGTATAAGGTTCACCTGCTTGTGCTATTTAATAACTTACTGAAAAGGAAACCTCAGTAGCTTTTTCATCCAATGTATTATGACGTAGCAGTCTTTTCGCACTTCTACGTTATTTTAAAAACATAACCATGAGATGAAATAGTTTCTAAATTAAACCTTAACGGCCAGACGAAACATGTAAACAACAGAAGTCAAACTTACGGAAAAGATGCTTTATTCAGGATGTAGCACTTCCATAACAAATCATAACATCACATAGTAGTCCACACACCACACAGCTCTTAACACAACGCTCTACAACACAACGCTCAACTTGCAACACCTCCAAGCAACGCTCGCTTACAACAGTTTAGTCGTCGTTTTTATCTCTCGTTCTTAACTTATATCAGGCATACGTCACGTTCATTCAACCTCAATTATGTTGCCCACAGTATTGGTTTAAGAGAAAAGATATTACGTTAAGAGTGAAGTATAACTGAGAATAAACTCAAGATTTACATAGGGAAAGAAACTAAAAAGGAAAGTTAATTTAGAATATACGTCACAGTATGTGCTACATGAAAAAAAACTTTTTCACTTTTAAAAGTTCATAATGCTTGCGTACAAAAAAAATCAACATTTTTATCTTTGAGACTCTAAATGTGTACTCCCTAAATGGCGCCAAAGTTTAGCAGGGGCCATTGAGCTATTATGAAAAACTTTGATGCATGTGATACACTGCGGATTATCAACAGCGTTCATAAATCCGAAACTAATATAGCTCTGATCGTACTTTCTTCTTTTCGCAAATTTGACAGTTTTATCTTGATCACACCTTCCAGAACGTGCATTATTTTTTTTAATTGTTTTTTATTGGCTGTGGGAAATTGGTTAGTTAACGCTGTCATCGGGAAAAACATGGAATTCACAGATTTTCTGGAAAATTTGGGAGCTGTTTTACGAATTGCTTGTGGAACCCCTGGAGAACCGTCGCGGACCCTCGGGGTTCTACGGAACACACTTTGAGAAACACTGCCCTAGGTTTACCTTCCTGAAGCTCTCAGGCAATACACGGGATAAAAAACAGAAAAAGAGGTGGAATGTAAAGAAGAAAGAAATAATGGACTAAACAAAAAGGAGAAAACAAACGGAAAGAAATGCCAGAGGTAGAAGAAGAAGAAATCTATTTCATAGTTTGGAATCAAAAAGTAGAAGTCTTATAGCTTCGCCTTATTTTCACAGCTGTATATTCTTAAGGAAAAATTTGGAAGTATCAGAGCGTCCCAAAAATTCATAATGCAAAGTTTTCGTTTTAAAACTTCAAAAAAAAAAAAAAAAAGCAAAAGAAGGACATGTTACGAAGGAAGAGGAAATTAATTTCGAGCAAACTTTCAGGTTTTTAAATTTTAGTTTTCATGAGAGCTTGCTTATTTTATTATAAAAAGTCTTCGAATATTTATATTTAATTCCCAGTTTCACCGGCAGCTCGATAGAGCAACTTGATTTACATTAATATAAGTATTTTTTTTATTTCACAGAATAGCGTTAAAATGAGAAACCACAAAATCTACAATTCTGATTTGGATACTTCAGGGACCGGACAGAGATTGAGCAAGGCATTACATTACTACTGTCTCAACAGGGATTCGAACCAGAACCCAGCTGAGACGATTAGGTGGAAGCCAGCGCCTCTGAACGCTCGGGCACCGGCGCGGCATGACAAACGGATTTTGCTTTTGCCGTGTTGTGCAATGTATTGTATATTCATGCAAAATCTTTAATATTAATAAAATTACCGTGTCTGTCTGTCTGTCTGCATGTCAGTCGCCTACAGAAGAAAGAAGAAACTACTGAACGTAGAGACTCGAAATTCGGAATACAGAAAGAGAGCCAAATACAGCAGGAGCTTTTCTTTTTTTGAATTCCAATTTAATGATTTTTCATTAATTATTTAGTTGTTAAAGCATTCAACCATTGTTGAAATCTGATCCTGTGACTTTTTGCACTACAGGATCACTCAACAATAGTTTATTTCATTGTTATGCAAACATGCAATATCTTTACAGTCTTGCAGAACAACACTTTATGACACCGAATAAACACAACAATGTTTCATAGCTCTATTGTGTTTGAGGTACGAGAACTTTTCAGGAATTTAAAATTGATTGGATAAGGATGACGTCACAATCGTGAAGCTCTTTCAGCAGACGGAGCTGAGTTTATTGTCATGCCCAGTGAGACGTTACGAGTGCTTTTTCACCATTGTAGTGTATTCCTTGGATAGTGGGTATCAACTTACCCTGAAGTGCCAGAAAAACTGGTACACCAGTCTAATACTTGGTAGGTCCCCCACGGGAGCGTAGGAGTGCAGAAATACGATGGGGCATGGACCCCACTAGCTTTTGGAAATATTCTGTAGGCAATGCACACCATACTTCCTGCAGAGCGTTCAACAATTCTTGTGTATTCCGAGTTCTCGGATTCCTGTGTTCGATAGCGCGTTGCATGGCATCCCAAATGTGTTCTATCACGTTCAGATCTGGGGATTTGGGTGGGAATGGCAACAACCCAAACTCAGATGAATGCTCCTCTAACCATAATGTGGCGTCCCGACACTTTTGTGGAGGTGCATTGTGCTGTTGGAACAGGCCCGACCCATCAGCATGAATGCAGGACATGAACGGGTGTCCCTCGTCAGAAAGGATGCGCACATAGCGTTGGCCGGTCGCAGACGTTTGTAGACGTACCAGGGGTCCCAGTGAAGTCCAGCCAAACATACCCTATAGCATTACGGATCCCCCACCAGCCGGTACAGTTCTCTGTTGACAGACAGGATCCATGGCTTCATGGGGTTTGCGACACACACGAATACTTCCATCTTCCCGATACAGTTGGAAACGCGACTCGTCAGACCAGGCTACTTGTTTCCAGTCATCAAGTGTCCAGTGGCGGTGTTGCCGTGCCCAAGCGAGGCGCATAGCTTTGTGTCCTGCACCCATCAAGGGGACTCGAGTTGGGCGTCGGCTCCCAAAGCTCATATCGTGCAGGGTTCGTTGCACAGTGTGGACGCTGATGCTTGTTGAGGCTCCAGCATTTAATTCCGATGATTCCTGCGAGAGTGTTGCACGCCTATTGCGTGAAACGATTCTTGAGAGCCGACGATGGTCACGTTCACCCAATGTCGTTTTACGGCCACGCTGGTATCGTAAGTTGAAGGTTTTACCGGAATTCTTGTAGTCACGGTTCACCCTTGCAATGGTCGTCCGTGAAAATCCGAACTTCGTTTCTACCTCCGAAATACTATGGTCCATCTCACGAGCGCTAACTATGACACCGCGTTGAAAATCGCTTAAATCGTTATTACTTGTCATTCTCATGCCGAAAACCGCTCTGACAGCTGGCAAGGATGTCTATCGCTTTATATACGTACTGGCGGACGGAACCGAGTACGCGCATAGGAGACGTTGCTATGTATTTTGCATGAGCTCGTCTGTACCAGTTTTTCTGGCACTTCAGTGTATATCAAATAGCATTTGGAGGTGTCACTTTATCAACTAAAGTCCCTGCTGGTGTAATTTTTTATCGGTAATTTTACGTGAAATTAATATTCCTTGTAAAATCACATTTTTCTATAAATTTTGTGTTTAAGAAGCCACTGGAATGTCGTTAGGAAACTGTTGGTTCTGAGACTTACCAAAATTTTAGCACACGGGAATACCCTCGAAAAAGTATTTAGAATAATGTATTAATTTAGGAATAATCTATATAAATTTCAAAATTGTGTTATTTTTGTACCTAAACATACTGATGTATGAGAGTCTTGATATGTGCTTTCGGTGGCGAAGAGAGTGCATCCCTGCAAAATGGCTGATTTTTTTCTGCGGATCTTTCTCAGGCATGTGTGCATATAATATAGGAAACACATGTTATAAAGGGATAAATTAGTAGTCGTATGGTTAGCGCTCTTTATGTTGATCAGTTCCAGTAACAGTTTAAACGAAGTTTTCATTATAAAAATTACGAAATGTCAAAAATTTCAATTGACTACGACATTTTTCATATTAAGCGTTGCAGATCTCGTGTTCTGAAGAGTTCGATTTCGCAAAGGTACAACCCGTGAACTGATACGTAGAGAGAAATATTCAAGGTAAATTAACGCAACATCAAGTACCAATGAACGTGCCTGATGTTCAAAGTCATAGATAAACATGCATCATTGCGAACCTTAAACGTCTGTATGTATGTTACCTAATAATCGCTGCTTTTTTATTGGTTCACATGTTGAAATCTACTGATATAGAGAAACAAATTGGGTAAACGGTAGTCCCATCCTCAACACAATAATGTTCTAATCTCAGTCGTCTCAATAATATGGTGGCACCGGTTGTGACGTCACGATCGTGACGTTTCGCTGGCTTCATTTTGATTACACGAGATAAATTGGGGGAGCCTTACTCTATCTTTTCTAACTTCCTTGCTCACTCCAAACGTGATAGAAGTTATTACAAAACTCCCTTTTTTATTGGCGTAGCAACTTATATGTACCAATCTTTCATACAAATACGGGTGGTTTTATCGTGGCAGACTGATGAGATTATACAAACCTATGAGGCAAAACACCCACAGTAAAATACACAGGTCGCAAAAAGTTAGCGATATTGCATGGAATGAAGGATCTTATGTATCTGACTCAAGTAACACGCATTGAAATAACATCAATGAGGCTACGTAACACAAGCAATAAAAAGGGTGTTTGTTTACAAAGACAATTTATTTCTACACACAACGAAGTAGCACTGCAATATAGACAAAATGTAAGGACAATTGTCCTTATCTCTAGATTTCAGTGCTCGGTAATTCCACCTCTGTGTCGAAGAACGTCTTGACACTTACGAGGCATATTTGCAATGACATTGAAGAGTGCCAGGGGCAGCTCGTTCCACACTATAGGCAACTCGTTACGGAGGTCTACCAGTGTACTGTGGTATGGAGCGTGGTTATCCAGACATCGCTGTATAGCGTACCAAATGTTCTCAATTGTCAGGAGACCTCGGAGGCAGCTGTAACCATTCAATCCCATAATTTCTCAGCTCCTGAAGCACGCTCAAAGCACGGTGACTGGTTGCATAGTCATCGAGAAAACGGAATGCATGTCCAATAGCAGTGTAAAACAGAGTCACAATGGGCACAATGATCTCGTTTAATGCGGCTTTCATGTTACCTTGACAAACATACAACGAAGTACAGCCATTAAAACCCAATTCTGTCCAGACAAGAACTGACTGCCGCTGGTAAGGGTGGACGGACTGCACATAGTGTGGTTGCATTCATCTGCCGAATCTCCTCCACACGTGCCCTCGTCGAGTATCAGGATAAAGAGCGAAACGGGATTCATCTGTGAAAAGTATATGGTACCACACTATATTCCATGACAGGTACTGTTGGACCCGCGTACATCTTTAAGCACGGTGAGCTGATGTCAGTGTTATACAACTCAGAGACCTCCTTGCTCTGAATCCATGCTCGTGAAGGCGGTTTCGTACTGTTTGCATGTATAATGTGGTACTAAAAGCAGCTCGAAATGATTCCCGGAGTTGGCTATTGGCGATACTAGTCCTTCTACGAGCACTTAATGTCAGGTAACGATCTTGCCTTCTGGTGGTTATCTTCGGGCGACTACTCCTAGGACGATCTGCAACATTTCGATGCAGTAGAAATCTTGTGTGTAGCCGATTTACTACACTTTGCTAAACTCTTAAAGCAGCAGCTATACATCGATCTGCCGTACACCTGCCTGTAACACGCCAACAGCCCTATTCCTGTTGTCAATGCTTAAACGTCATCTAGACATTATTTCAAGTTTATCCCACATTGAAGGCGATACATTGAGCAAACTTCTAGACCAAGCGGTGAAACGACCCGTTTTCCACTTCTCGCAAGGAACTTTTATCGGAGCGCGCACGTCATGCGCTGTGTTGTCATGATGCTAATTTATATATGACGTAGCTACTCACACTGATAACGGTTCTCCAGTAGTCGCTAAATTTGCATATCACCACGTTTTTTCTTCGAAACTGCAATGTTTCTTACTTTTTGTAGCCAGTGAAGAAGCTACAATATTAATATGTTGTACCAAAACTATTGGGACGCACTTTTGAAGTGCTATATGTATCCTTTCGTTGCAGTTGCTGGCAGGTTTCGTTTAGGCCGCGGCTCTCCATGTGTTGCCATGACATACGCTGAGTGCGAATTAACGGGGAAGGGAGGGGGGGGAATCCAAGGCTCGTAAAATTGTGTCCCTGGCTGATGACAGCAATCTTTTTCCCTGCCGGGGAAAACTGTTTTCTCCCTCTGTTGCCTCTACGCACTAAAATGACATTTTGATATTGTCATGCCTGTTTCTCACGATCAAATTTTCTATCAAATTTATTGAACAACTAATCTGTTGATTTCTATGCGAAGCATGTCGTCTGCTTGCTAGCATCAAGTGAAACTGTAGTCATTAAGCATACCTAGCGCACCAAGCGTCATGCGCGGGAACTACGTGCTGTATTTCAAATATGTTTCTTTAATATGAGTGTTGGCAACATTGTAGCATTCAATAAACGCATGGATAATAACGGTTATGAAGCAACGTGTTCGTCGTTACATTCCACATAGTTATTAGTTTCATTTGTTGATATTGAAGTTAGTAGGCCTATACCAGCAACTATACTTACAAAATGAAACGTCAAATGGTTTTATCTGAATTGTTTATAAAACAGAAAAAGACTAAAGCATCAGTCAGTGATGGTTTGTCTGCCGGACCTTCATCAACAGCAACAGTCCAACAGAATTCCGGTACGCCTAATTCGTGTTCACCTTCATTCGAGAAATGAAGTACTAGTGGTGATTTGAAAGAATCTGTGCTTATCTGTTCAGAAGAAACTGATTCACTGCATGGTGATGTAAATAGATATTGTGGAAGCGTATAGTTCTTCTACGAACTAAATTGGTGGCTGTATCATGTTGCAGCAACTTGAAAAGTGGAAACGTAGCAGGCCTTGGCTCCCCTACAAAGCCTCTGGAGAGATAATTTGTTCCTTCTGCAGTGATGTGCAAAAACATGGTGCCTTAAAAGACAGCAAATTACATATTAAAACAGCATTCATCAAAGGGATGAAAGCTAAGAACAATAAAAAAACTAAACGACAAAATCAGTGACCATGGGAAAAGCAAGTTTCATCTAAAATGGGTTGAAATATTGGAAAAAAGAAAAAATGAAAGACTGCCAGCTGCATTGACAACAGAATTTCGATTGTGGAAAGAAAAAAATGAAGAGAACATTTGAGGTAACCGCACGTAATTTCCTTACAGCAGCGCAAGAGGTGCGATCGGGCTTTCACACAAGGCGCGCCTGAGCTATCAAGTCCGTAGAATTTCGGACACAAAAAGCTCTTTTCAGTGCTAGTAGAGCTCCCAAGCTTATACGACCCCGCACCGTCGTCGTCGCGCCGGTCCCGCCGTTCATCATGAGCGGGCCGAGTGCGGGGTCAACTAGCAAGCAAATTTCACCTTGCTCGGATCGCTCGGGCACAGCAATAGGTTCTAGTGATAAAGAAATTGGTGAGAGTACCGATGCTGATAGTACTGGCCTTAGAAAAAAATATTGGTGAGAGTACTGGCCTTAGAAAAAATTCCACATGCAATAATACCTACTGACCCTACAGCAGCTACAATAGCAACATTAAGTAGGTTGAAAAGTCAACATACTCTTCCACCTACCATCTCAAAGAACATGCATCTGCCTCCGGGTCCTAGAGTACCTGAAATCTTTGGGAAATTAAAACTGCATAAAGAAGGACATCCTGTCAGACCACTAGTGTCTAGGTATGCCAGCCCAACTAGGACATTAGAAGATGCTCTAGCTAAGTTACTCTCTCCATCAACAAAATGTTCTAAATTATCAGTTTTCAGTTCATGTCAGTAACTGGCTAAAATCAAAGAATTTTCATCTAAAGGAGCTAATTTCATGATGGCTTCATTGGATGTCATATCTCTTTTTCCGAATGTTCCAATAAACACGGTCAACTGGAAGACGCACCAATGGGCTACCCACTCTCGCCTATCTTAGAGAAATTCTCTTACAGGAATTGGAGAATTATGTACTTGAATCGTTTCCAACTCCCCCTGGACTTTATTTACGCTACGTGGATAACGTTCTCGTTTTTTGGCATTCCACTAAAGAAGAATTGAACCAATTCACGGACTGCTTATCATCTCAATATCCATCTATTAAGTTCTCTATGGAATTTGAAAAGAATTATACCTTACCATTTTTGGATGTTTATTTAAAACGAGACCCTCATAGACAAACTGTTCAATATTCAGTATATCAAAAACCCACATCTTCTACCGTTATGATTCCATCTCAGTCATCTCATCCATTAAACTAAAAACTCACATCCATCCAATTCCAAGTACGACAAGCATTTAGCCACTCATCGACAGTAACATTACGAAATCAAGAAATAGCCAAAATTAAAATATCTGCATCTCATCATGGCTACTCAGATGACATCGTTAATTCTATCGTAAAGAAAATAAATCGCACATTAGATACCACATTAATAAAAGATCGTAGACCAGTTAAATATGTGGGATCACTACCATACATTCCCAGCATCATCAATATACCCAAAAACGTTTGTCATCGTCACAATATTGGCTTCAGTGTACGAACACACAATGTACTATCAGGAATAAAAAATGATAGAGACGTTGTTCCTTTGGACAACCGATATGGAGTATATGTCATCCCACTGAAGACAATAGACATTCAAGATGAAGATCGTATATATGTTGGATCCACACTTCGCACATTAAAAACTCGTTTAAAAGAGCACCAATATAACATAAAGACAAACTCATCAAGGACTTCCCTATCAAGGCTATCATACAAAGGCTCTCGTTACCCATGTTGGAGCGAAGCCAACATCCTCGCCACGCCCTACTCAAAAGCATCAATCCTCCTAATGGAAAGTCTATTTATTCACAAATATGATGAAGTATGTTGCAATGATGATACTCCTTGCCACATCCCTTTACCTTGGAAAACGGTGCTTAATGAGTTATAACATATAGAGACTTACACCAATTATTTCCTTCATACATAGTTTTTAATACGGTGCTTGACACGTAATACATTTATTAATGTTAACAAACCAGTCACGAGATATGATGTCCATCACGAGCAGGTGACAATATCCAAAAAACCACATAACATTAATGTATTCAAATCACACTCAGTTCCATTCTGCTAATTACATCTGAAATGGGTCCGTTGCGGGCCTGAAAATTATAATGTTTACTATATGAATTTAATAATTAACTTCATCACATTAAATCATCTAAACAGTCAAATGTGTTATTTGAATCTGTTATTTGAATAATGATCGTGTAAAGACGGCGGAAATCAACATAGAAATTCAACGTAAACACGATATGAACATTTACTTAGTTACTTAGCAACACTAAGGTGTCCCCATAGTGCCAGAGGCCTGCTTCGACCAATCATCAATCGAATTCATCAGGCCTTCTTCGCACAGCAGCTGGGATTGAGCTACTTGAAGGGTAAAATAGAAGAACGGAAACATAGTAAGTCAATGCTGCCGCTAGGACAGCAGACCTATGCCCAGGCTGTCCGAAAGAAGCCCGAGGTAGCGGAACAGACTAAGTTCAAAAGAAGAGTGTTGGTGTTCCCAAAGATCCAGGGAAATCCTCCAGTGACATCAAGGAGGATTTCACCAGTCAAGTGAGCCCCGGTTTGCTGGGAATTGGTGTGAAAGCCGTTAAAAAAGTGAGGAACAGGGGCATTGCTATTGAGTGTACCAAAGCAGACGATGTGGAAAAGTTGATCGAAGAAGAAGGAACTCCCCTTCGATGACAGAAGACTTCGAACTGAGGAAACCAGTTCGTAAGCTTCCAAGGGTGATCGTGTACGTCCTAGACGCTTATGATGAGAAGCATTAGAATTTCCACTGCAAAACCATCTGAAAGAACCGGATCGCTGCAAAGTTTTCTTTCCAATGAAACGAAGAGAGGGTAAAGTCCACTGTGTGATTGAAATAGCCCCAGTGGACTTCAAATCCACAGTGGACAAATGCAGAGTTGAGCATGCCTGGAGGATTCACAGCGTGCGTGATTTCATTAGAGAAACCCGTTGCTTCAAATGCAACGGGTTTGAGCACTATCGCGCTAAGTGCCCCGCTATCTTTGAGACTTGTGCCCGGTGTGGGCAGACAGGGCACAAACATTGGGAATGCGGGAACTAGGCAAAATGCTCCAATTGCAACAAGGAAAATGACCGCTTTAAACTAAGGCTGCACATCGACCACTCAATTCTCGATCCGGGCTGTCCGAGTCTAAAGAGAGAAAAGAGATCCAGCGAAACGGAGTGGACTATATCTGAAGAAATGCTGGTGAGACTGCGTTCCCTGCGAAGACAAAAGGGAATGTGTTCCCAAAGAACCATAATGGCTGAATGAAAACCTTTGTATCTGTCTCTTACCAGAATTGTGCGTATGATTTCAATGTGATTTGTGACTGTTTGTGTTTGTGAATTTGTGACTGTTTGTGTTTGTGAATTTGTGACTGTTTGTGTTTGTGAATTTGTGACTGTTTGTGTTTGTGAATTTGTGACTGTTTGTGTTTGTGTTATCAAAAAATATAGGAATTGTAATTCATGTTCTGACAAATCTTATTGTTAAAACATTAAAATTAATATATTTTACTTTAGTTCATACACACCTTAACTACTGTATATTAACATGGGGTCAAACAACTCAATCTAATATTAAAAAATTACAAATACTTCAAAACAAGTATATTAGATTATTAGACTTAAAATATAGTTGTAATAATGTTATTTCTTCTCAATCATGTATACATAAATATACAAGAGTTGACCCTAACAAATATAACATAATGACTATCAAACAACTATATAATTTTTATTTGGGTAAAATAATGTACAAAAGAATAAAAAGTAACATAGAGCAGGAATTAATTAAAATATCTACATATCATCATCATCATCATCATCATCATTGTCAACCATTATCAATCCACTGCTGGACGAAGGTCTCCCCAAGTTTCCTACACAACGGTCTGTCTTGTGCCAGTCTCCTCCATGTCACCCCTGCATACTTTCGAATTTCATCCACCCATCTCCCATGTGGTCTTCTTCTGGGTCTTTTAATGTCCCTTGGAATCCAATCTAAAATTTCGGCTGTCCATCGATGATCTGTCCTTCTGGCAGTATGTCCAGCCCATTGCCATTTCAGGGATTTAACTCTGATCATGATGTCTTCCACTCTTGTCATTTTTCGGATCCACGAGTTCCTCTTCTTATCTCTCCTGGTTACACCAAGTATGCACCTCTCCATGCTGCTTTGAGTTGTCTGCAGCCTTTGTATGTCTCTTTTAGTTAAGGTCCATGTCTCTGCACCATACGTAAGCACTGGAAGGATGCATTGATCAAACACTTTTCTTTTAAGACATAATGGCATATTGCTCTTGAAAATTATGCTGTTTCTTCCAAAAGCTCTCCAGGCAAGTTTTGTACGCCGATTAATTTCTTCATCAATGTGACCCTCACTTGATATCTGCTGTCCAAGATAAAGGTACGTGTCTGTTATCTCCAGCTTTTCTCCATCAATCGATAAATCTTCATTTCTTGTAAAAGCATTGAACATCACTTTTGTCTTCTGAAAGTTCATTTTTAATCCCACTTCTTTACTCTTGTCAGCAAGTTCCTGGATCATACTCTGCAGCTCTGATGGGGTAGTTGCAAAAATGACTACGTCATCAGCAAAACGAAGGTGGGTTAGAGAATCTCCATTAATCTTTATCCCCTTGTTTTCCCAGCTCAGCGACTGAAAGACACCCTCCAATGTGGCATTAAAGAGCTTTGGAGATCCCCTTTCCAATTTTTATGTGTGTTGTATTTTCAAACAGCCTAATCTTTGCACTTGCATTTTCATAGATGTTATTAATAATATTAATGTATGCATCTTCAACACCGCAGGTTTTCAGAGCCATTGTAACTGCTGATGGTTTCACCGAATCAAAGGCTTTTTCATAATCGATAAAAGCCATGCACAATGGAAGTTCATATTCCCTCGCTCTTTCAATTAGTTCTCTCAGCACATGGATATGATCTATTGTGCTGTAGCCACTCCTGAATCCAGCTTGTTCTCTCGGTTGAGCCATGTCCAGTGTTACCTTCAAGCGGTAAGAAGATTTTATAAAGATTTTATAAACTACTGATAGGAGGCTGATAGGAGGCTGATAGGTCTGTAGTTTCCGCGATCCTCAATGTCACCTTTCTTATGTAGCAGGATCATTGTAGCGGTGTTCCAATCCTCAGGAATGTTTCCTTCATTAAGGCATCGAGTGAAAATTTGGGCGAATACTGTTTCGATTTCTCCACTTGCTTCTTGTATGATGTCTACAGTAATTCCATCTTCTCCTGGAGCTTTTCCCCGCTTCATGTTCTTGATTGCATGTGCAACTTCTGCTGGAAGGACTGGAGGAACTCTGGTACTGGTATCTTTCATGATGTCTGGAGTGCATGTATCATCCCTTTCATATAATTTGGAGTAGAAATCTTTCACTCTTGTCAAAATTTCGCCTCTATTTCTTGTTACAGAACCATCTTCTTTTCTCAGTGCCATAATCTGTTTTCTTCCCTTACTGAGATGTCCCTTTGCTATCTTTAGGCTTTGGTTGTTTTTAATTGCTTTCCTCACTAGTTCACAGTTGAATTTTCTTACGTCTTCAGTGATACTTTTTCGTACTGTCTTGCATAGCTCTATATATTCCACTTTGGAAGTCACATCTTCTTTAGTTGTCCTCATCTCTCTTCTTTTTTGCATCAACATTTTCGTTTTTCCTGATAATTTGTTTACATGCAACTTGTTCTTAGACCCAGCTAATTTTGTTGCTGTTTCCATAAGAGCTTTGGTTACTTTTCTGTTAACTTCAGAGATGTCCACTTCTTCCGATGTTAGGCCTTCTAAAGCAGAGAACCTGTTCTTCAGTTCTAACTTGAAGGTATTATGGTGTTTTTTAAGGTTGGTTATGTCAATAGATTTTGTTTGTCTTATGAGCTTGCCACGTTCAAGTTTAGTGTTGAGTTGCATCTTACATCTCACCAATCTATGGTCACTACCTGTGTTGAACTTGTTTAGCACACTGCAGTCTTCTATGACGAATTTTTTGTTACACATAATAAAATCAATTTCACTTGTCGTCCCATTTGGATGTCTCCATGTCCATTTCCTGTGTGGCTTTTTCTTGAAAAAGGAGTTCAAGATGAAAAACCCTTCTGCCTCTGCAAACTCAACGAGAGTATTTCCTCGCTGGTTTCTGTTGCCGTGACCGAATTTACCTACTGAAGTTTCATTCTGTTGCCGTTGCCCTATTTTTGCATTGAAATCTCCCATAATTATCTTCAAGTGCTGCTTACCTTTATTATTTAGATGACAAATTTCCTCATAAAATTCTTCAATTTCTTCTTCAGGATGACTTGTAGTGGGTGCATAAGTTTGAATAATCTGAGCCTGGTATCTTTTCGAGAGTTGGATAACAAGCCGTGCAGCTCTGTCAGAGGAACTTTCAACTTCTACAACTTTATCCTTCAGTTTCTTATTAATTTATTAAATCCAAACACCACTAGTTCTGCCAGTATCTGTCCCACGATAGTAGAAGAGATGTCCACTTTTCAGTTCGATGAGATCTTCTCCTTTTCTCCTTACCTCACTTAGCCCCACGATGTCCCACTTGATCCTTTGTAGTTCCTCTTCCAATTCAAGAAGCCTTGAATCAGAAGATAGGGAGCGTCCATTGTACGTTGCCAAGGTCAGCATCAGATGGCAGCCTAGTCCGGTCCTCCGGGGATTCTTAGCACCCTCTGCCTTCATGTCGCACTGGCCGCTGCCTTGGCCAGGTACATTCCAGCTGCCGGAGACTGAGGGCCAAGATTTAAGTTGTGGAGTCATTTTGGAGGGGTTTGTCCATAAGTCACCACGCTGGCCAAGCGGGTTGGTGAGTGTGGGATAGAATTTCCTCTAATCCCGATGGTATAGTTATACCGCTATTGGCGGTCGTCAGAGCCCCTTTAGTAGGAACAGGATGCACCACGAGAAGGCGGGGTTGACATTTGTCAAGGAGAATCTGTGATGTTACGCATCACCTGACCTTACATCCCATCTACATATACGCATCAATATAATACAAGAAATCAACAGGCACTTATACCAGTGCTCCCTAAAACTTTAACTATGAAACAAAGTTTAAATTATTGTGGGTCGGCGTTTTGGAATTCATTGCCCGGAGAACTGACATTGATTAATAACTTTAACCTCTATAAGAAAAAATTAAAAGCATACCTATTAAGCTAGCTATTTAAGGGAATAACAGGAGGGGGGGAGAGTTATACTAATGGCTGGTGGTGTACATTGTTGTACTTGACTTGTAAATTTCCTTCAGGGAGCTCCGGGATTAGACAGGACTCAATGAGGCCTTTTCCTGGAGCTTCCTTGCTGTTATTTTATAACTGTCAGTAATTGTTATCATTATTCAATAACCTGTAGCAGCAGAAATAATAAAATGAAATGAATGAATGAATGAATTTTCTTGACTGTGTCTATTTGGACTAAAGTCTTGTACTTTGTCTATTTGGATTAAAGGCCATGTGCCCAAATAAAATAAAATAAAATAAAATTGTTCGTGGCGAACCAGTCTCCTAAAGGTTCTTAATTGCACGGTCCGTCGAGTACGGCCCCCAGTTCGCGCCATCCGTTCTCGGGTCCGAAACTGCGGTTTCTTACGACCGGGGGGATGTATCTTAGCGTTTTTCCAAATAAAACACGCTAAGAGCGCTATTGCTTTCCCTGAGGAGTCTGCGTTTAGACGAGACAGGATCAATATACTCACCAGTTTACCTAATTAATAAAAGAGCTGAGCCATTCAAACTTTACAAAGATTTATGTATTCGTATGTTGCAGTTTCTAAATAACTCTAATGTTGGAAAAATGCTTCATTCTGACCACAGTTGTGCCAACATTATTAATTTTATAAGCAATAAAATGTCAAAGTCATTAACACAACATTTAATTGAATCAGGTTGTGTATTTTTTGATACTTATTGATGAGATAACTACTATTTCAAATAAATCGAGTTTGAATTTGAACGTTCGATGTATGTTTGCGGTGAGCCAGGCAATTATTATTTTTTTTTTTTTTTCGTATTATAGAATTAACTTCTCTGACTGGCGAGGCAATTGCGGACGGCATTTCCTTTTGTTTTAATAAACATGAAATTACAGATGAAATATTATGCAAACAGCTAATTGGATTTGCATTAAATGGTGCAGCCAATTTACAAGAGGCTTATAGAGAAGTTGTTACATTCGTGAAGAGTAGGTATAACCCAGACCTGATTGTTATTCACTGCCTAAACCACAAGCTTGAACTTGCTGTAAATGATGTTATTATTTCAATATCGGCCCCTCTTAATTTTAAATCATTTGTAGACTATTTACATGGAATTTTCTCGGTCGGTCCAAAAAATCAGGCAGCCCGGTGACGCAGTGGTCTAAGCGCTGGCTTATAACCATTCGTCCGAGAAGGGTCCGGGTTCGAATCCCGGTGAGGAATGGATGTTGTGTGTGTCTTACGGCACTAGCTCTCTCTCTTCCTTGGAACCAGTGACCCCAAATTTGGGACGGGCGACTGCTTATAGCCCATTGAGTTTCTCACCGTGGTCGCTAAACCTTCAATAAAAAAAAATAAAATAAAAAAAAATCAAAGAGAGATAAAAATTGCTACTACTTTGGGATGTGAATTCAGAATAATAAGGAAAATGTTTGACATTCGGTGGTGGCATCATTTTGCTGCACAGTAAAAGCTGGAATGACAAGCTATTTGTCATCAGTCCAATTTTTGTAAAATAAGAAATGTGATGACTCCTTAAATTCAAGAAATAGGCTAAAGCAAAATATCAAGATTGTTAGAAAAGTTGACAACATAGACTTTTGTGGTAGAGTTAGCAATGTTTAGAGACACTATAGAAGTTCTAAAACAACTATCACTGTATTTTCAGTCGCTGAATTCAGATGCAATCTCTGTTTCATCTGAGATAAGTCTGTGTATTAACTCATTAAATACAATGATGGAAGCTGAAGGGATTCATCTCAAAGGAGCAAATGCTGAATATTCACGAACTGGGAAGTATCAGGGTCAAGATATAAAAGAACCATCCAATAAAAACAAAGAGACTTTCGGCAACTTTAGAAACAGTTCTTACAAGGCCTAATTGATAATTTGAATGCAAGATTCTGAAATGCTAATAACTTTCTTAAAGACTGTGAAGTATTAAACCAAACATATTAGACTAAAAGCTGCAGTGAACTTGTTCTGTTTGGTGATGAGAGAATTCAATCACTTTGCAATTCAGTAAAAATCCATGATAAAAATCATGAAGATTCTATTGTTTCAAAAACCATTAAGGAATTCCGTATGTTTAAGGAAGTAAAAAAACCAGAAATATTTAGGTAATTCATTGAAGGAGCTATTTAACAGAATTAAAGTAGCGCCAGTGTCTTCGGCAGAGTGTGAAAGAGGGTTCAGTATAATGAACAATAACCATGACCAAGCTAAGGAACAAAATGAACATTCAAACAATATCAATCTCTAATGTTCATATCAATAAATGGATCTGCTTTAGATTTTCCAGCAAAACGGTTTGAAGCTGATTGGATAAAAGAGGGCCATCACTCTGTTACAGACATACCTTATCAACAGGAAATGTCAAGGACATCATCTCATTCGAGCAAACTATTTGTTTAAGGTAAATGTATTTTTCTTTGTTTGTTATTTTTTCTCTTTGATGTATTTTCCATAATTACATAAATATGTTTCTTTTAAAAAAGCTAAAGTATTCGTCTAATCTGCAATATTTTGTGCGGCATTTCATTCGCATAACTTGGGGAAATGTTAGCACGCGAAAGATGTTGGTACAGGAAACATTGGCTAAACGCACCCCCCCCCCACCCCGACCAGAAGCTTGATTCGCAGTCTGGACATACAAATAGTTCGAAGTTATTTCTACGGGAAGATTTTGATCAGGTTTCCTCAACCATTGTTCCGAATTTGACATAACGCACGCGATTTACAATTTGAAATTTGATTTTGCTGTTTACTGTGTTAGACTTCCGATGCGTATATCCTCCCCGTGCAGTTACCAGCGGGTTTCTTACGTGTCAGACCGCGGCTCTACGTGTGTTGTTACTATGCTCTACAAATAACTGAAGTATTAAAAATATAGTAAGGCGATTCTTTTAGAAAGGAAATATATTTCATTGGAAATGCAAATAGAATACAAGAAATGCAAAGTGAGAGAAATGTGAATTTTCTTGTTTCATTTCTACAAAGCTATTCCTCCATTTCTACATAGCTGTACCTCGATTCGAGCATTCTCCCACCTCATCTTGACCCCCTTTTTTAAATCTTGAAGTAACCTGGATCCATGAACAGTCTGCAATGGAACACAATTGATTGTCAAGAAACGTATGCAAAATGTCATCGAAGACTCGCATGCTGCAGCGGACCATGATTTTATTCCACGCATGCCAGTTGTCCTATCTGACCTCCATTTCAGTTTCCTGTTCATCTCAGTTTCGCTATGAGTATCAACAAGCACAAGGTCAATTGTTAGAAGTTGTCGGACTCAACCCGCAAACCCATGTTTTTTCTTATATTCAGCTGTATATTTGTTGCCTTAAATTTGACAAAAATTAAAACCTCTTCATCTTGGCTCCAAATGGACGAACACTCAATGTCGTTGACGCCGAAGCTTTTAAAGGATGAACTTATTTGCGCGTTGGAAGAACTACATATGATACTGATCACAATACAACAGAAAAATGTAGATGTTTAAAATATTTCAAATTTGAAAAAAACAGAGACTGCAGATTTCATACAGCTGGTGCCAAGTATAGATTTTATTCTCTTTTTTTAAATTCCTTTGTTTCCATTATTGGAACATATTTTGATTAAATGTTTCCGTGCATCATATCCTGATGATAATTTCAGGAAAACTCGGAAAATGCTGGTCCAGAAGCTGATTGATGTATTTTTTGCTAAACCCGGGCGACACCAGGTGCCTCTACTATATACTGTAGTACGAAGATCAAAGCTGAGTCATTTTTAGGCAGCGGCTCGCCTCAGTCAACGACAGTCTGTCTGTCTGTACACATGAACAGGTAATCACATTACACAGAGCTGAGGGCAGCAAAATGCCTATGCATATGGAACATGCACATTGCACAATGATATTTTCCCCCGCTGTGCTGCTCCTGTCTCTCTGGCGCAGAACGTAGAATTACGCAGGAAGTTAAAAGAAGGAGAAAGGGAATGAATGTATCCAGCAATTGCGATCGCGCAAGAAACATTGGAGATGCTGCTACGGATCGAACTCTGACCCACAGCTGTCAAGCATGCAGAGCGGAAATTTATTGCTCTCCACGGCTGAGGCAATCGCTGACGACCGCTGTCACAGGGAACTCTTAAGCCACCCGTGTGTGGTCCATCCTGCCATTTGACCCCGAGTCCCGACCAGTCGCTCAGCTCAGCTCACTGCTCTTTTCGTGTGCTGCTGTCGAACGTACTGGGACAAGAAGCGCTTAACCATTCAGTCGCAGCTCAAACCTCAAAGATCACTCACGGCTGGGATCGCTGAATGTTACTATCAGCACTCGAAAGTAATCAGCAGCAACTCAACAACATCGTACGGTTGGAATTACATAGCTAAGGACTTAGATACCCTTTCGCTGACGTCTGATGCATAGAAAAAGCTGGTGGTAGTATAGTTCAGCGTGATAATTCGGTTAGAACTCCAACGCTCAAAATAAGGCTTACATACGTGCATTATAAAATACCAACTTCAATGTTTAAGAAAAAATTAAATGCAAATAAAACAACAATACAAATGATTACTGACGAGTTGCTTGATCACAAAATTGCGTTAAAATCATAAAATGTCTTTAGTGACAAAGTAACTAAAAAAAAAAAAAAAAAGAAACGTCAGTCAGTCGTCATTTGGGATAAAGTTCCTCGTGCTGTTCGGCTGGGCTTGAGCCTCGAGTGATGCGAAGATGTTATATTTGTCTTTCCTCTAAAAGGCGGCTTGTCTGAAGAAGCACGTGTGCCCATCAGCTGTTCATTCTATACACAGCAGCATATTTTTAGACTAATGGAAAAAATATATTTAATAAAAGATTCTACGAACATTGAAACATATTGAATAAATATTTTCTGTTGTGTAAATAAAAATATAATTTTGCTCGAAAAAGGAAAAACACTTTGCACTGTGTTGTCGTTATCAACTTCAGAAGGTGGCCCAGTGGTACCAGGCTTTTGATCATTCGCCCGAGATGGTCTAGGTTCGAATCCTGGGTGAGACATGGATGGCGTGTATGTGACGTATCAGTAAGGCGACGCATGAGTCAAAACGGCGTGTTGCACCGATAAGCTTATCCGGCGTAGTTCAGTTGGTAGAGTATCCCGCTGCAGTGAAGGAAGACGTGGTTCGAATGCCACCGCAAGGTCGTTCGCTATATATGGCATTGGCTCTCTCCTTTCCCTGGAACCAGTGGCTCTAAATTCGATACGGTTGGAGAGCAAATCATCCCTAATTTATGGCAACTAATTCCACGGCACAGTGGTCGTTAACCCCTCACCCCTCTAAAAAAAATTAGTTCAAAGTCGTCCAATGTCCCTAAATCACTGCAACCTCTCCGCCATGCGCAGGGAGTTTTTTTGGTTCTTATTAATTAATGTATTTGAGCATAGGCAGTAAAACCACTTCCTTGAAGGTTGACAGCGATCCAGCTGTGGCTCGTTCGGTAGATACCATGGCTATCGTAGGATATCATTGTAAAAAGGTTTGAACTGGCTCTTTGGTTCCAAGCGAGACATTATATGACATTCATCTGATATACTCTTCTTACGCCTGTAAGATCGGGAAGACTAAAGACACTGCGACTATGGAGATGGGAGGCGACAGCACCTTTTATAAAGAAACAAACTGAGTCAAGTTACGAGAATAAGAGTGTAAGAGCGAGGAACTGTGGCTTTTTTGTTGTTGCTGTTGATAGTCATATTGGTGTAGTTCCAGTCAAAACCTAACAAGAAAGATGACACTGAATTTTCGGGTGTAATAAGCACGTCTATTGAATCCGTTCTGACGCAAATTAAATTTATAAAAGCTATTCAAAGTCAATGGAACCGGTAAGGAAAACAATAGTATCTGACGGAAGAAAGAACGTTTTTCAGTCGGGTTTTTAATCCCTCAGATATTGTTGTTAACGGAATCATAAGCTTACGAACTCTTAGAAACAGAGATATCGACAACAATACGATGTGACTTTACATCCCCTGGTGGGAAAACCATGCATTATTTTAGGAAGAAAGTATTCTCGAACAAAAGGTTTATCAACATGAGCGGTATCGGTCCAAGAAAAAAAAATTTAGTCAAGTTTTCAGGAGCCCAGATTTTGCTACAAATACATGAGAAGCAGAAATTAACACTTATGACCCCTAATGGCCAAACCATTCTTTACCAAACATTAGAAATTATGTGAAAAATATTTTCCTTCAGGTCTTGTATCCGATACAGGAAGAATTTTTCAAATCCGAGTTTTAGGAGCAGAAATAACGCAGAAAACGCAATTTACCTTTGTGCCCTCTAGCGGAAAGTCTATGATTTACTTTAAAACTGTGAATTTATAGGAAAAACATTTCGCATCGGTAACACTATCCAACAAAGAAGGATTTTTTTCAAATCGAACTATTAGAAGCAGAGATATTGACAAAAATAAGATATATATCTAACCCCCCCCCCGGCGTAGAAACCATGCACTATTTTAAGAAGAAAATGTTTCTAAAATGTTTGTCGACATGAGTAGTATCGGTCTACAGACGACGTTTTTTTCAATCGAGAATTTAGAAGCTCATATTTTGCTGCAGATACACCAGAAGCGGAAATTAAGATTTACGCCCCCTGGTGGCCAAACCATTTTTTTACAAAAATTGGAAATAATGTGCAAACGATTTTCCATCAGGTGCTGTTTCCAGTGCAGAAATTGTTTTTCAAATCGGAGATTTAGAAGCAGAGATATAGGGGGAAACGCAATTTACCACTACGCCCCCTAGCGGAAAGTCTATGAATTACTTGAAAATTTTGAAATTATATGAAAAATATGTCACACGGAAAACACTATCCAAAAAAGAAGGAATTTTTCAAATCGGACTCCTAGAAGTAGAGATATTGACAAAAATACGATATACATCTACACCTCCTGGCGGAGAAACTGTGGAATATTTTAGGAAGAAAATATTCCGAAAAGATTTATTGATGTGAGTGGCATTAGTCCACGAAAGAATTTTTTCAATCGATATTTTAGAAGCTCAGATTTTATGGCAAATACATCAGAAGCAAAAATTAACACTTACGCCCCTGGTGGCCATATTATTCTTTACCAAAATTTTTAAATTATATGCAAAAGATTTTCCATCAGGAGGTACATCCGCTGAAAAAAAAAATCAAATCGGAGTTTTAGAAGAAGAGTTATCGGGAAAAATGTAATTTACTTTTACGCCCGCTAGCGGAAAATCTACGCGTAATTTGAAAAAGTAACTATATCTAAAATACTCTTTGACATAAATGAAATCTAAAGATAAAAGAATTTTTTCAATCGGATATTTAGAAGCAAATATGTGGAATAAAACGTATTTTTGAATTCGACGTCATCTGCATTTACGCCGTCTAGCAGCGAAATTGTACATCGTAAAAACAAAACAAAATAAAGGATCATCATTCGCATATTTCAAACTTCCCAATGCGAAAATAATTTTTTAAATCGGACTAATAGTTGTAGCGATGTCGTGGGTACAGACGGACGGACGGACAAACCGATAACATAAGCACGATCTTTTTTTACAAAAGACGTACTAAACATGTGAATTCATTCTATAGTGAACGGTAAGCTAAGTCGTATAACAACTTTAAATCGATTATATATATAAAACTGTTGTACTACGATATGAACAACCTAATATCGAGTAATGGGTTAGTCGTTCTGGCATATTCTGGAACAAGTTACTATCACCGTCAATCTTTGGAAAATATCTGTAAAATAGCATGTTAAATGTATTCTTTAATATCAAATTAAATATTAATAAGGTATCGAATCAGCCAGGAGAATTTATTCCAGATATTGGTTTCACCCCCCCCCAAATTTTTTTTGTTAGGGACCTCCTAAATATCGAACACTGGCGCACTGGCCACTGCCATTACATAACTCGAAGAAAACTTCCTCATTAGCTGAAATAGACTTGCTGTATTTAATATCAAATGCGAAAATTAAGTATTCCTTCTGCTCTCACGAAAACAATCACGCCATATTTAAAATACAGTAAAAGTGTAAAGATAAGAAATGATTAATTTAACCCCCAAGATTAAATGAATCATTTCTTATTAATTTCGAGGTGCAGAACACGAATATGGCAATGAAAATTCATACGTACTTTACCACATGTACCGGTAAATGTCCGCTTCTACGTCCGACGTCGCTTTGCCTGTTGCTTGTATAGCTGCTCAGGATCATCTCTAGCAAATGTCCAACAGAAGTCAGCCAATATACAGTAAAATTGGACAACTTTCCCTAGTATGTTTTCTCCATCGTTGCCATTTCTAGAAGGAAACGTTCACCGTGCTCATCACTAACCATGCCGCAGTTGTCGCGGAAAAAATCCAAATGGGAATGGAGCAAGTTTATCCTTAAGGAGCCAAGTTTGTGATACAGAGACAACATGCCCTCAACCAGTTCCTTATAATATTCTGCCCTGACATTTTCGAGGAAGTTAGCAGACACCAGGCGAAAAGTGTTCCAAGCTTTCTTTCATCAGCTCCAGATCGCGAACAAGATCGTTTAGTTCTTCTGTGTGAGAATGCGTACCGTAAATGACGCACCGTGCACGACATATGGATCATCATTAGACGCCGAAGGCTCAGGAGAACCCAAAATCAGTTCGCTTTCGTCCGCATCGTCCTATGAATTGATGGAAAATTCTGTCGGAAGTTCGCGAAAGGGAAATCCTTCGCCATGCAGAACTGGTCAGATAACAGATGATATATTCGGGTACGCTATTGTCCACTTCTTTTTCCTCGTGATGCCTCTCGAAACAGGTGGTATCATGCAGAAGTAGCAGTCATTTACATGATTGCTTGGCTCCTCCAAACCATAGGGACAGCAAACGTCATTGACAGTTTACCGCCTTTCAGCCACTTCGGAAGATATCTAGCACACGTAAAGTTTCATATGTGTGGGGCCCATGCCTTATCCTGGTTCTCTATCTTGCATCCGAAAAAAAACTGATACGCCTTTTTCACTAACGATGTGATGGCTTTTTCTTGGCTTGCAAACGTCCCATCTCAGCAAATATAACAAAAGCTATTTGGACTATTAGCACAATAGTGATTACGCTATTTTCATTTCAGAGGCAAATCGTGTGTTGTCCAGTGTTATCAACAAGTTCTGCTTTGAGATTTTCACTAAGAATGAATGGATAACGACAGTTACAATGTATTTTCATCCCAAAGGTCACTGTTAACAGTTGAAATCTAGTGCCAAGGACATGGGAGCCCATATAGGGGGGGGGGTCTCCTCTAGAAATCTTTCTGTTCCTGGAAGGTACTACAACACCGTCCACTGAATTAGAAACATTTATGCAGATGTACGTATACATCACTTACGCAGCGTATATGCAAAATATATTTCACATGCGCCACCAGGACAATCTAGGCAACTATTTAAGACTGCCGCTCGTCAGTAATGTTGATCGCAATTAGAACAAGAAAGATGACACCGAATTTTCGGGTGTAATAAGCACGTCTTTTGAATCCGTTCTGACGCAAATTAAATTTAGCAAAGCTATTCAAAGTCAATGGAACTGGTATGGAAAACAATAGTATCTGACGGAAGAAAGAAGTTTTTCAATCGGGTTTTTAATCCCTCAGATATTGTTGTAAACGGAATCATGAGCTTACGCCTTCTGGTTGCAGACTTGTGCGTTAAGAAAAACATGAATTTACATGAGAAAAATTTCGCACCGGAAACGCTCTCGAACACGGAAATAATTTTTCAAATCGGACTCTGAGAAACAGAGATATCGACAAAAATACGATGTGCCTTTACGTCTCCTGGTGGGAAAACCATGCATTATTTTAGGAAGAAAGTATTATTCAAAGGTTTTTCCATATGAGCGGTATCGGTCCAAGAAAAAAAAATTTAGTCGTGTTTGCAGGAGCTCAGATTTTGCTACAAATACATCAGAAGCAGAAATTAATACCTATGCCCCCAGGTGGCCAAACCATTCTTTACAGAACATTAGAAATTATGTGCAAAATATTTTCCATCAGGTCTTGTATGCGATACAGGAAGAATTTTCAAAATAGGAGTTTTAGAAGCAGAAATAACGCAGAAAACGCAATTTACCTTTGTGCCCCCTAGCGGAAAGTCTATGATTTACTTTAAAATCTTGAATTTATAAGAAAAACATTTTGCATCCGAAACACTATTTAACAAAGATGGAATTTTTCAAAGCGGACTCCTAGAAGTAGATATATTGACAAAAATAAGGTACCCATCTACGCCCCCTGTCGTAGAAACCATGCATTATTTTAAGAAGAAAATGTTTCTAAAAGGTTTGTCGACATGAGTAGTATCGGTCTACAAACGACGTTTTTTTTCAATCGTGAATTTAGAAGCTCATATTTAGCTGCAAATACATCAGAAGCGGAAATTAAGATTTACGCCACCTAGTGGCCAAACCATTTTTTTTTACAAAAATTAGAAATTATGTGCAAATGATTTTCCATCAGGTGCTGTATCTGGTGCAGAAAGAATTTTTCAAATCGGAGATTTAGAAGCAGAGATATAGGGGAAAACGCAATTTACCTCTACGCCCCCTAGCGGAAAATCTATGAACTACTTGAAAATTTTGAAATTATGTGAAAAACATGTAACTCGGAAAACACTATCCAACAAAGAAGGAATTTTTCAAATTGGACTCCTAGAAGTAGAGATATTGACGAAAATAAGATATACATGTACGCCCCCTGGCGCTTGAGAGTTTCTCTTCTTGATGACCGATTGAGGGTTCGCTGGGCTTTCGTGCCGCACAGAACAGAAATTACCAAAAAAGCGCAAGGTAACAACAAATAAATTTTCTTATTGTTCAAATAAGTTGTCAAATTTAATTTATCCACCACTTTTATGGAGTTCTTGATTGTTCTGATTTCAGCTAATTTACACACCGATGAGCCACTGCATCATGACCACTTATCTAATAAGCTGTAGGACCCCCTTTAGCCCGCAAAACAGCGGCCACTCCGCGAGGCATCGATTCAATGAGGTGGCAATAAGTATCCTGGGGTATCTGTACCATAATGTCAACAGCAAGTCCTCCAGTTCCCGCACATTTCGGGGAGGGGGTGGGGGGTGTATTTAGCGCCAACCCGCATTTCCAAGTCGAACCAGAAATGTTCGTTTGGGTTCAAGTCAGGTAAATTTGGAGGCCAGGGCATTAGTAGAAAGTCACCAGCATGTTCCGCGATCCACTCCTTGACAATTCTGGCAGTGTGGCATGGCGCATTAAGCTGTTGGTAATGACCATCACCAGCAGGGAGCACAGTTGCCATGAATGGGTAAACTTGGTTCATAACGATATTCAGATACCTCACAGCTGTCAGGATTGTGCTATTGGGATAATGGGGCCTAAAGTGTCCCAAGAAAACATCGCCCACAGTATAACACCGCAGCCGCTGTCCTGTTTCCGCCCAACAGTGCATCCAGGTGCCATAGGCTCCGTTCGTAATCGCCATATTCGCGCTCGGCCATCTACGTGATGCACCAGGAATCTTGATTCGTCAGACCAGGCCACTTTTTTCCAATCATCCACGGTCCAATCTCGATTATCTTGGGCCCATTTCATGCGCTGTTGGCGATGACGTGCAGTGAGCCTGGAGAGCCGGCTGGGTCTTCGGCTACGCAGGCCATTGCGCAGAAAGCTGCGATGAACTGTGTGCTGTGACACATTGCCCTGATCACCACTGTTGTAGTTGCGGATGATTGGTCGCACTGTGGCCCTAAAGTCGCTGTGAACAATGCATGACAATCTTCACTTCCCTCTGGCATTATTGAGCTGCGGACGACACACTGCTGAATGACGGTTCGTCGTTTGGCCATCTGTGCACCATTTTTGATACGTACTCACTACAGCGGTACGTGAACAATCCACAAGCCGCGCCGTTTCTGAGATCGTAGTTCCGAGGCACGATGCCACCACAATTTGGCCTTTATTAAACTCCGATAAATCGGCTGCTTTTTCCATTCCGACGCCGAACACTCTACTAAACGAAAAGCGGTCTTCGGGTTGTATATATACTGCTCTGTGAACTTCACGTACGCCATCGTTTGGTCTCCAGGCGCGCTAATTTCTCTAGGCTGGGGGTGGTCATAATGCAATGGTTCATCAGTGTATGTGCTGCACCCGTGGTAAAAACATTTAGATCACAAAGCACAATAAAAAATTTGCCCATGGTGCTTGTCTATGTTATAGGCACAATTTCTGTTTGCTCCCTCCTGAAAACTTAGCTATGGACACCTATGGCCAAGGATTTGGGCCGTGTAGCCGAACCGATTCAACAGCATGACATGTTTTCCACACACAAGAATAATATTCTGAGTTTTGATGTACTTGAGACAGGAGATACAGGCAAGAGAGAGAACGAACAACCATTGCACAAATCCAACAGCATGTAAGCCGCTGCAGCCCAGGGTAGGGGGGGGGTCCACCGTTCCGGTGACGGCACCAGTGGGACGGGGTGGGGCTGCTGTATTGCGGGCGCTTTAAAAGAAGCTTAATTCGTGTATGAGTCAATATAAACAACACTTGCCGTTTCTACACGATATGATAAAAGACGATGACGGTGACATTAAAAAACTGTAATTAAAAGGTTGGAAGTTTAAATACATTAGCACTTTCGGATCATCAGATTTGAAATAATCGAACTCAGAGATTACTTACTGTTATATATCATGAACAATGCCAGATTACAACTTAAAATTTGAAAAACAAAGATACGTATGTGTCGTAGTCAATCACAAAACCTGTGCACGAGAGTCAGCGCCTTGTGGGAGGGGGCACTGTTTGTCCAAAATAAGGTTCTTCCAAACTCCAGGAATGTAATTAGGGAGATCATCATTGCAACAAGAGTCAAAGTTCTTAAGTATAAATAAACTTTCTGTGAATAACAAAGTTGGTTTACATGACGGAGATGCCAGTATTGTCATATTGTCCCAATCTGGAAGAAACTTACCACTGTTAACTGCTCTTGCCAAGGCAGTCGTTTGTGACCCATTCCGAACATTGTATTTGTGTTCTATAAGTCTGGTATGAAACTTCCGAGAAGTTGAGCCGTTATATACAGAATCGTGAGTTCCTGGATCGTATGATTTCAACGGTATACTGTAAACACCCCATTTGTCGAGGCTTGGCACAAGATCACGGTCGCTACGGATCGATGACAAGATATTCACAGTTTTGACTCCAAAGGCGACTTGATGTCTGTGGCAGGCATTCTTTAGGGCATGAACAATATTTTATATTTAAACTTTCAACCTTTAAATTAAAGTTTTTTAATGTCACCATCATCGTCTTTTATCATATCGTCTAGAAACGGCAAGTGTTGTTTATATTGCGGGCACGTTCAGTGGGGTTTTCCCCGGACGGAGCTGGCCGTCTGTGTCGTGGGTGTGGCTGTTGGGGTCGGTGGGGTGGCACGGAGTTGGGAATTGGAGATCACATGGAATTGTTTGAGGGATGGGTGACGTCTGTGTTGCGGGTGTGCTGTTGGCGGCTGCTGTGGGGGCTGAGGATCGTTCCTGGTGGAATGAGCGATTCGGATCGCTTTGTTTGTGGCCGGGGCTCGGCTTGCCCATCCGCGCGGCGGGCGTCTGGAGCAAAACATCGTACTGCGATCGATCCCGCGACGGTCGGTGGACGGTAGCTTTACCACTAGGTCACTCGCCGCCCGCTGGACGGTATGAGATCCCAAATACATTCAATTTATAAATTCAATTTATAGGTTTCTGTTGTAATTTCGACAGCACAACCGCAAATCAATAGCAGTACACATGTACTGTCACTACGTAAAAATTTCATTAGTTTTCATAGGAGATTTAAACTTTCTCTAAAAGAACTGCTGAGTCGGACTCAGAACTTCCAAGCCTGAAAATTCTTCGTCAACTGGGTGATGTTAGTACAGGTTGAACGAAGCCTTGGCAGTTCGCTGTTTTTTGTAATGGAAATTCCAAAGTAATCCAAAATCAAAAGTTGTTCTGTAGGTATGTTGGAAATCTGTCACGAGGAGGTGCTCGCAGTAATAAAGTGCTCTGACTTCGTGGTCCTCTTTACTGATAAGACAATGGAGACTTCCACTATTTTAAAAATACATTTTTACTGATACATTGTTAATAACAAAGCATTTGAAAGGTTTTGGTCTTACATTGACTCTTTTAAGCATAATGCGGCATCACTGTCTTTTGTGCACTTACAAAAAAAACAAGAAAGATGACACTGAATTTTCGCGTGTAATAAGCACGTCTTTTGAATCCGTTCTGACGCAAATTAAATTTATCAAAATTATTCAGTCAATGGAACCGGTATGGAAAACAATAGTATCTGACGGAAGAAAGAAGTTTTTCAATCGGGTTTTTAATCCCTCAGATATTGCTGTAAACGGAATCGTGAGCTTATGAACTCGTAGAAACAGAGTTATCGACAAAAATAAGATGTGACTTTACTTCCCCTGGTGGGAAAACCATGCATTATTTTAGGAAGAAAGTATTCTCAAAAGGCTTATCCATATGAGCGGTATCGGTCCAAGAAAAAAAAAATTAGTCGAGTTTTCAGGAGCCCAGATTTTGCTACAAATACATCAGAAGCAGAAATTAACACTTATGACCCCTGGTGACCAAAGCATTCTTTACCAAACATTAGAAATTATGTGAAAAATATTTTCCATCAGGTCTTGTATGCGATACAAGAAGAATTTTTCGAAGAAAACCCAATTTACCTCTGTGTACCCTAGCGGAAACGATTTCCTATCGGGAGCTGTATCCGGTGCAAAAAGATTTTTTCAAATCGGAGATTTAGAAGCAGAGATATAGGGGGAAACGCAGTTTACCTCTACGCCCCCTAGCGGAAAGTCTATGAATTACTTGAAAATTTTGAATTTATAGGAAAAACATTTAGCATCGGAAACACTATCCAACAAAGAAGGAATTTTTCAAATCGAACGTTTAGAAGTAGAGATATTGACAAAAATAAGATATACATCTACGCCCCCTGGCGTAGAAACCATGCATTATTTCAAGAAGAAAATGTTCCTAAAAAGTTTGTCGACATGAGTAGTATTGGTCAACAGACGACTTTTTTTTCAATCGAGATTTTAGAAGCTCCTATTTTGCTGCAAATGCATCAGAAGCGGAAATAAAGATTTAAGCCACCTGGTGGCCAGACCACTTTTTAGAAAAATTAGAAATTATGTGCAAACGATTTCCCATCGGGAGATGTATCCGGTGCAAAAAATTTTTTTTTCAAATCGGAGATTTAGAAGCAGAGATATAGGGGGAAACGCAGTTTACCTCTACGCCCCATAGTGGAAAGTCTATGAATTACTTGAAAATTTTGAATTTATAGGAAAAACACGTCACACTAGAAACACTATTCAACAAAGAAGGAAATTTTTAAATCGGACTCCTAGAAGTAGAGATATTGACAAAAATAAGATATATATCTACACCCCCTGGCGTAGAAACCATGCACTATTTTAAGAAGAAAATGTTTCTAAAATGTTGGTCGGCATGAGTAATATCGGTCTACAAACGACATTTTTTTCAATCGAGAATTTAGAAATTCATATTTTGCTGCAAATACATCAGAAGCGGAAATTAAGATTTATGCCCCCTGGTGGCCAAACCATTTTTTTACAAAAATTAGAAACTATGTGCAAACGATTTCCCACCAGGAGCTGTATCCGGTGCAGAAAGAATTTTTCAAATCGGAGATTTAGAAGCAGAGATATAATAGGGAGAAACGCAATTTACCTTTACGCCCCCTAGCGGAAAGTCTATGAATTACTTGAAAATTTTGAAATTATATGAAAAATATGTCACACGGAAAGCACTATCCAACAAAGAAGAAATTTTTCAAATCGGACTCCTAGAAGTAGAGATATTGACAAAAATACGATATACATCTACACCCCCTGGCGGAGAAACTGTGGAATATTTTAGGAAGAAAATATTCCGGAAAGGTTTATCGATGTGAGTGGCATCAGTCTACGAAAGAATTTTTTCGATCGATACTTTTGAAGCTGAGATTTTATGGCAAATACATCAGAAGCAAAAATTAACTCTTACGCCCCCTGGTGCCCAAAGTATTCTTTACTAAAAATTCGAAATTATATGCAAAACAATTTCCAACAGGAGATGTATCCGCTGAAGAAAAAATTTTCAAATCGGAGTTTCAGAAGAAGAGTTATCGGAAAAAATGTAATGTACTTTGTGACGTACCTGCCAGCAGGACGCACACGACATAAAGGCACATAGCAATCAGAACGAACGTCTGCGTAGCTCAGTTGGTAGAGCGACTTGTTCCGGAATAAGCGGACTCGGGTTCGATTCCCGGCGTAGACCAAAAATGACGGAGAAATTTACTTCGTTATAACTTTTAAGCCTCCTAGCGGAAAATCTATGCGTAATTTGAAAAAGAAACTAGATCTAAAATACTCTTCGACATAAATGTAATAGAAAGATAAAATAATTTTTTCAATCGGATGTTTAGAAGCAAATATGTGGAATAAAACGTATTTTTGAATTCGACATCATCTGCATTTACGCCCCTAGCGGCGAAATTGTACATCGTAAAAAAAAAAACGAAATAAAGGATCATCATTCGCATATTTCAAGCTTCCGAATGCAAAAAGAATTTTTCAAATCGGACTAATAGTTGCAGAGATACTGTGGGTACAGGCGGACGGACGGACAAACCGATAACATAAGCACGATCTTTTTTTACAAAAGACGTGCTGAAAATGACGAACACCCCAAAGCCATAGCAAGCATGGGACTAGAAAGAACCCGGAAAATCAAGTAAGCCCTCCAGGTAAACGAATGTTGTAAATTTTCTGAACTTTTACATTCGGTGCTTTATGAAAATTACTTTGTTTATTTCATCATTAGCATAAATACTATATTTACACTGGTGTCTGAAACTTAAGGGCAAGCCAGGTTTTGACCTGTAGCATCGCACAGGAGCGGCTTGGATATGTGAAATTTAAACCATAGTTACTCCATTGCTTACCGAAATGATGACGGAGAAAACATCAACACAACTGAAGATATTAAAGGATATAGTGGAACTTCATTCAGAATTGGGTACATGGCACTAGGTGCTACGATACAGATGCATCACTGCCAAAGACGGTAAGAAAGGAAGAGCAGGTCTTTAGTAGGGGATATGGTCACCCCTAACGTAGATGCATGATTTGCATCGTCTGTCTGTCCATACTTCGAACTACACTGGTGTGCAGAAGTTAAGCATAATTGGTAAAACGTACGAAGTAAAGGGTTAAAACCAGCAGAACAGCCGACAGATTGGTCACATACCTAAACCAATCGCAGTGCACGGTCAAATAACGTCCGTTAATAGTTTCATATGCAGACATCTCGCTGTTCCATAAAAACAGCTTACCTTACCCTGTGTGCCTTATTCCATTTTTCTTGCAATCCCCGTGAGAAGAGTTCTTGTCGTTGGTGAAGATAAGGAACGTAATATGCAACAAAGACGCCTTGTTGACCATTCTTTACAAGGTGGAATAATCTGAAATCTCGAATCAGGACAGTCACAGAGCACTGAATGTGCCGCAATATGTCATCTCCAGGCTTTGGAGAAGGTTCCAAGGCACAGGAGAAGTTAGACATCAACCAGTACAAAGTCGTCCAAGAGTCACAACCTGTCAGCAGAACCGCTATCTTGCATTAAAGGCACGACGTCATAGGATGATGTCTGCCAGGGAACTCTCTGCAGAGCTTGCGGCCGCCACAGAATCGAGAGTTTTAAGAAAAATTGCTTACAGGAAGCTCAGGGCAACTGGTCACTATGCCAGACCTCTAGTAGTTTGTGTCCCGCATGTTGGCGGACCCGCGCGTATCGACGGTGCAGGTACATCAAAGATCGCAAATAACTTATAAGAAAAAAAAGACTTTCTCACGTTTTCTCCCTCGGAGAAAGAACTGCGCACGTATAATCCAAGAAAGACACCTGTGACCCACTTATGACTCAGATTTTTCTCAGCTTTGCGCTTCTTCAAAAGAAAGACGTATGTGTGCAACCAAAATGTGAACGAAAGCATCGCAACAAGCCGAGTGAAGTTGCTGCTTTACAACTGTTTCTCGATAAAAATGTATTAAGTGTAGTGTCGCCATTCTGCAGCTCGGCAAATTAATGCTCGAATTTACATGCACTGACCTACGCGTCATTAGTGATTATTGCTATGTGTTGTATTATACACAGTCGAGTCACATTATTGTGACCACCTCCTACTTTTGACGTCAACAGCTCGGGGCAAATGAATGAAGGCACCCGTCGTGAGCTGGCTTGGAGGGTATATAAGGTGCGGTGTAGGCATTCTGAAAGCATATCACTCGTTGCTGTCATGATAAAGGGAGCGATTTATCAGATTTGCAAAAATTAATGACTATCGGCTTTCGGGCCAAGGATGGCAGTATATCTGAAACAGCACAGTTTGTCAACTGTGCACTGTGGTTAAAGTGTATCGTGATTGGGGAAATAGCACCATTGTGAATAAGCGACGTAGAAACTGCGGAGCACCAGGTGCCATGGATGTGAGAGGTGAACGTTGGCTTCGAAGGTACGTGAGGGCCGATTGACACGATACATGGAGCAACTCATTGGTCGAATGAACCAGGGGGCTACCGGAAGTGTGTCTAAAACGATAGTTCAGCAAACCCTGCTGCGTATGGGGCTCCGATGCAAACGGATGGTCACTGCACCTATGCTAACGAATGTGCATCGTCAAAAAAGGCTTACATTTGCACGGCAGTATCGGAATTTGACCTCCGCTGATTGGCAAAGGATTGCCTGGACCGATGAGTCACGTTTTCTGCTTCGCCGGACGGATGGACTTTGGCGTGTAAGGCTAGAAACATCGGAGAACAAACACTTTTCAACCATTGCTGGAAGAAAACAAGTTGGTGGGGACAGCGGTATTGTCAGGGAAATGTTTCCGTGGAATTCCCTGGGTCCACTCATAGCTGTGGAAGGCACTATGGACCATATTTGTAATGAATCCATCTTTTTTGCATCCCACGTACACCTACACATGCTGATTGTCTTCCCTGGGACGGATGAGATCTGGAAGATCTCATGCGACGTGACAACGACAATGTAACGTGTCCCTGTGTTACACAGAACAACAATGCGACGTGTCACACAGCTAGAAATGTCCGAGAGTGGTTGGAAGGCACGATGAAGACTTCAAAGTTCTTCCCTGGCTCCCTAATTTCCGAGACTTAAACCCAATTTAGCATCTGTGGGTTCATCTTGATCGTGTTGTTCGCTTTATGGATCCTCCACCACGCACCCTCCAGCAACTGTCAGATGCACTGCTCTCAGCATGGCTCCACATACTTGTGAACATCTTCCAGCACCTTATTGAGTCACTCCCAGCTTCGTCTAGCTGCTTCCTGCGCTGCACACGGCGATCACTCTGGATATTAGCTGGTGGTCACAGTAATGTGACTCGACCGTATATTCTCTTTCTTGCTACTATTAATAACTTGTCATCTATGTGTGCCAAGTTTATGGGATTATATGTCTATGATCAGATGAGTTGTGATTTATACATTTGTATTTTCTGAATCATTCCCTTAAAAATAAACAATGTTTATGCATCTATCTAAGACTATTATCACTGTTGCCTATTGCACTATCAAGCGAGTGGGAAATTGCACGATCGTGTTGAGTCTCGTTTTCACCGCTCACCCCTGTGAAGAGGAGGTCCCGTTTAAACTGGAGTCGGGAAAATTGAAATTGGACACTGAATCAGTGGAGTGATGGGTTCTTCACTGATGAGTCCATATTCAGTTTACGGACTGATTCTCGTCGAAGCATTCTGTGGAGAGAGTGGGAAATTCGTTACAATCCCAATAACATCAAGGAAAGGTACCAATTTGGTGGCGGTGGAGTCATGGCATGGGCAGGCACCCGCAGAACTCAGCTGGTGGATGACTTTCTCCAAAGTGAAGATATCCAGCACATGGAATGACTAGCAAGATCTCCGGATATGAATCCGATACAGAATGCATCGATGCACTAGGGAGGCGAATTGCATCCCGTCAGCCTCCACAAGGATCATTCCGGAGCTCAGAACTGCTCTCTTCGTCAGGTGTGGGACTTGTTGCCCACAGAGCCCTTGGATAGTCTCATAAGCAGCATGAGAAGTCGATGCGAGACTTGCGTGGCTGCAAGGGGTCACCCCATTCCTTGTTGATCATGGTGTACTAGCCTTTTCTCAATTTTATGTACTCAACACGAAAAACATTCTGTTTTTCTTTTTTTGTAAATTTGCATAAGTAATGCAATTAACTTTGTTTCATAACTTGTTTTCGCTGCTGTTATAACTTGTTTTTTTTTCTCTCCTGTTTATTACACAAGCATACCTAGTTTCGTGCCTATCCGGCCATTGGTTCTTGATATAATTACAAGTACATTGATTATGCTTAATTTCTGGACATGAGTGTAGGCTGTTGATGAGTTCTTGCGATAATATCGTCCATTCTTTCTTCAGCTATTGGACAGTTTCCGGTGTGTGTTGAAGTGCCGCAACACGTCTCCTCAGAGTGACCCACATGTATTCTAAGGAATTTAGGCCGAAGGCCAATCATCCACTGAATGCTTTCGCTTTCAACAGCTCATCAACAGTCACCGGTAGCGTTATCGTCCATTAACACGAAATGTGGGCCAGTGGCACCTCGGGACAGACGAACATGGGGAAGGATTTCCTCATTACAGTAATGCGTAACGGTTACAGTACCTCCTTCTAGTATCTGGAGCTCCGTACGTCAATCGAACAGAATATCTCCATATGCAAAAACACCGCAGTCGTCACATCTATCCCTTTCACTGATGTGTTCGGTGCGATACCGAATGTCTAACCTCACGCCAGATCAGCTGACGTCCAGAATCGCTAGAGAGACTAAATCTACAATCATCAGTAAAGAATACCGTATCACACTGTTCTGTTGTCCAGTCCTTATGTTTTCTGGACCACTGTAAACGGTGTCTCCAGCGAGAAGTTGTTAATGGAACACAGCTTACTGGTCGTCGGGCTAGCCTACCTTTGCGTAGTCGCTTAACCACTGGAAACCGTAATATTGTGCGTCCTGTGCTCATGTTCAGTTGTTTTGCAAGTTTACTTGCTGTCTGGTATCGATCAATTTGGGCTTATAGGAGCAGATAGCGGTCCTCACTGGATGTGGTTTCTAGTGGACGGCCACCAACGGTCTTTTGTACAGCTGGTGGTGTAATCCTGAAGACCGACCACGCACACGATATAATGCTATGGGCGATACCGAACTCTTGGGCCACACTTATCACAGTTCGTCCCTCCTTGAGCTTCCCAAATACTCGACCGCGAATAAAATCATCAAGATGTCCTCGACGGGCCATTTCGTCGTCTCTAGCACACAACAACACACAGTCGAACGTCTGTAACACTTATGCACACTGTCCGGTGACTCCCGTTCAACTACCGCTATTGGACAGCGTGAGTCCATTTAGTTCTCACGTCATGAAAACCACGCGTCATGTTCCATTATTTCGCATGTGCTGTTGCTCCTGTTCCTAGACACGGTCCTGAGTTAATTTGTGTTTGGGTGCTGCTGCTATTTACGGCGTTATTTACTTTTTCCTCTTCTTCCTTAAGTTTTTATTCGTATTTTGCGCTTTTAAAAAAAAGCAAAACTGAAATGATACCGCACAAACAATGAATAGTCAGGAGATCTGACTTTTCTAGGTGATTCTTTGCCACATGGGTACAGGGCTTGCTGGTGTTGAGGTTTAGGGAGAGGGAAATGCCTTTTTTCTTGAGGAAAAACGTAAATATGGAAGAACATGACTATAAAAAAAAAAAAAAAAAAGAAAGAAAGAAAAGAGAAGCGAAGGTGGAGGTGTAGTAGCACAAAAGACTAAAACACTGCTTGTCACTTGGTAAGTGACTATGCGATGTTAAGCTGCTGTTAAAGAACTTCGAGGTAATCAATTGCCTACAAAGAAGTGCTGTGCTGGGGACGTTTTAGCGAAATGTATCCCTGTACGATTTGGAAAATAGTGCTAAGAGAAATCCTTGTGCGAGAGAGGTTTTGACATTTTCCCTTTCATTGTTTTGCTGTCAGTAGGAGCAGTTTTACGATGCGTGTGTGGAAGAAAGGGATTTGTTGGCGGGAATCTGAGAGTTCTCGGTTTTTGAGTGCGGAAGGGAAAGGGGTTTCGCATTGACCACGGTAAGAGAGGCTACCTCTAAGAAACGACGAAAGTATATGTACGATTAAAAATGGAGAAAAAACTGGAATCGAAGAAGAGGAGTCAAAATACGACATCTGTAACTTCTCGATGACATTACGTAGATCAACGGAGACTGACCACAATATTGAACTTTAAAAATAAATAGATTTTCCTGCGATAAGGAATTTGCAACTCAACCAAAATTAAGTTCATTCAGAGAATATGATTTATTTTTATATTTCAAGAGAGTCCGGTATTTTCATATCTTTTATTATATATATATATATATATATTTTACTTTCTGGCAAGGATAATTTATTCATTGGGGAAGTAAATTAACGGATGGAGTGGAAACCGTCAAAACGTTTTTGCTTTGCTTTTCGGGTGGTAGGGGGACCTCCGAGAGCAACTCTATGGCCTAGAAGCAGTCCCTCGTCCTTAATTTGGGGCCATTGGCTCTAGGGAGGGGATAGCGCCAGTGGCGGAAGACAGAAGTAACATGTATGATTCACCCTTCCGTTAAGTCAAAGTGTTATCTACACAGCCAAAATGCACTACAGAAATTTCTGCTTTTAGCAGTAACTTTTAGCAGAAATGAATACTGCAGAAAACGCTTCTGAAATAGTTAGAATCATAACTGCATTGGCCCTCGTAAAATGGATAAGTAAAGCAAGTTAAAAAGTTTCGCGGGGAAATTATTACGAAGTGTTTCGTTAAAGTTCATTTTCTGTCATAAGAAAGCATCGAAAATGAAATGGCAAATTTTACAGATGCCTTATTTGATACTTTAAAAAATGATGCGAGCTCTATTGTTGGCTGTAATAAAATCGGGGTACAAAACTATTTGGAGGCAGAAAACAAACTTAGTACAAATGCTAATCCTGTTCCTTTCCCTGATAAATTGTTCGAACATAGAATCTACGGAAAATTAAGAAAGTTCAAGTGATGAAGAAAGAGCGAGAGATGAGGAAAATCAAAATACCATTACCTCTCTTCGTAAGCGCAAGCTCTAGACACAATACAAAGCTTGCAAAAGCGTTTTATTAAAAAAAAAAAAAAAGAAAAAAAAGCTGACAAATTTGTTTCTATAGCAAATGACCTTCAGAGTTCAACTGCAAAAGTTATTTTTTCTCACAAAAGCAGTGTAAGCAGACGCCCAATCTGGATTACTACAAACAAACCACTCTAAAATTAATTATCGTACATAATTTTCTTTGTAATTCCCTACGTAAATGTTGTGTTTGTTGCCATAGCTACAAAAACCGGTTTTGAACAGTTGCTGTTGTGACATCATCTCATTCAAAACATTGAGTCATGACGTCAGAGTTGATCAAAGTAGTTTCAACAACTCCTTGGAAACAGGAAAAGTCATGAATATTTATTCTATTGAGTTGTAACAAAAGTTCGCAACGTAGGTTAGGTGAAATTGAAAGACAGTGTTGACATACCTGTACATAGATTTATTGAACCACATATAGACCATTTTGTCTCACAACCTGTCACCATCTGTGCGGCAGCTGCAGAATTCCATCCTCCCAGAACTTGGCATCTTGCTGGACGAAGACATGTTACAGGTGGTTTTCACAGGCTTCCAAGTAATTGAAATTGTTCCCATTAAGGGAATTCTGTAGGGACCGGAATAGGTAGTAATGTGAAGGTGCGATATCCGGGAAATACGGCGGGTGAGGTATCCCAGCCAATATTCACGAAAAGTATATAGTTTATTAAATCCGTTTATTTTTGTAGTGTAGTAAGCACAAAGATTCGCCAAGCTTTCGCATTCCACTGGGAGGCTTTTCTAAGATCACGAAACGAAACGCACTTTGTTTACATCTCCTTACATAAGAAGGTGCAGGAGTTTACAGGCGTGGGAGTTTTCTGTTCTTTGCATTTTCCTCAGCAGCATGAGAAAGTGTGGGAGTTTTTCGATGTAGGAGTTTTCTACACAGAAAACTCCTACACCGAAAAAATTTTTCCGGAGTTTTTCGCCACCCGGAGTTTTAAAAGAATTTTCCGAGTTTTCCGCCAGCCGGGTTCCTTAGCACTGCAGGAAATAGAAGGAAGAGGTCATAAAGAAAAATCCTTGTGTCATTAAATAGTGAAAGAAAAGAAGTGAACAGCACTAATCCTACCAATCATAGAGCACGTATCTGTGAAATTTTTAAAAAGGCAACTCTATAGGAAGTGTTCATCGACAAAAATCGAATAGACCCATTTTTCATCGCACGTTAACAATTCTCTTGATGAAACGTACATAGCGCCGGCTTTCTGGGAGTTTCGTGCATACTTCCACTCGGCGGTTTGCTCCAGCTGGCGTCAGTTCGCGGGGAACAATGCGACAGCTCCTGTAGACCTTGCCGAGGTCTTGAAGGTGACGAACCACGGTGGTTTGTGATATGCCCAGCTCGCCCGATAATCTCCGAGTGCTGGGTGTCGGATTTGCCTCTACGGCCTCCGAATTCACGGTTCACGGACTGGCGCCTGACCTTGGCTGATTGTCAAGGTTTCTGTCACTTTCCGAACCCACGGTTCACGGACTACCTGACCTTGGCTGATCGTCAAGGTTTCTGTCACTTTCCGAACCCACGGTTCACGGACTACCTGACCTTGGCTGATCGTCAAGGTTTCTGTCACTTTACGAACTCACGGTTCACGGACTGCCTGACCTTGGCTGATCGTCAAGGTTTCTGTCACTTTCCGAACCCACGGTTCACGGACTGCCTGACCTTGGCTGATCGTCAAGGTTTCTGTCACTTTCCGAACCCACGGTTCACGGACTACCTGACCTTGGCTGATCGTCAAGGTTTCTGTCACTTTCCGAACCCACTGTTCACGGACTGCCTGACCTTGGCTGATCGTCAAGGTTTCTGTCACTTTCCGAACCCACGGTTCACGGACTACCTGACCTTGGCTGATCGTCAAGGTTTCTGTCACTTTCCGAACCCACGGTTCTTGGACTACCTGACCTTGGCTGATCTTCAAGGTTTCTGTCCCTTTCCGAGCCCACGGTTCACGGACTGCCTGACCTTGGCTGATCGACAAGGTTTCTGTCACTTTCCGAACCCACGGTTCACGGACTTCCTGACCTTGGCTGATCGTCAAGGTTTCTGTCACTTTCCGAACACACGGTTCACGGACTACCTGACCTTGGCTGATCGTCAAGGTTTCTGTCACTTTCCGAACCCACGGTTCACGGACTACCTGACCTTGGCTGATCGTCAAGGTTTCTGTCACTTTCCGAACCCACGGTTCACGGACTACCTGACCTTGGCTGATCGTCAAGGTTTCTGTCACCTGAGCGAAATTTCTTGAACCATCTGGCTGCGGTGCTGTGGTCCACGGAACCTTCTTCTTTCGCATGACGAATGTTTCGTGTTGCTTGAGCAGCGTTATGGCTGAGTTCAAACTCGTAATGCAAAAGTTCTCTAATTAGCCGGTTGTGGCTGTTCATCTTTTAGGCGTCCCAACCACAGACAGAACGACGACATGCCATGTTGTTCACAGCAACGACTACCACATTATATCCCTTTCGACTGACTTCAGTGCGCAACTTAAACTAGGTTAAACACATGACATACCCGCCACAGCACATGCATTTATGTAAATATTGCAATTTTCATCTTTCCTTGTTTACTTTCTAAAGCTGTACATTCCTCTTTTCAATAAAGGTGTAGCAACTTTGTGATTGTTCGATAGTCACGTCAGTGTGCAGTGAACTTGATTATGGTCTTACGGTGCAAGGAATGGGCGGAGCTTAGCCTCTTGTTCTTGTCAACTTCGGTCCCGGTGTTGCCAGAATGTAGAAAATTTCTTGCCCCTCAATCTTCAGATTATGACTGATTATCAAACAAATTAACCGTGATCTCAGGCTAAAGTGAAAAAACAAAACAAAAAGCTGATTAAAACCCCTCCAATTACAGTGTGCAGACTTCTCCGGAAATGTTACTATAATACATTTCTGCATCTTATAAGCAGCAATAAAACTCTTTTTAATATTCACATAGTAGTAGTACATTATGCAACCCCCCCTCCCCGATGCACTTTTAGGCTTAAATTTACCGTATATCGTGAAGACACAACAAGCCAGATTTACAGAACTGGCTGTTAGATATTTGGATGACACCAGTGAATATGTGGACTGCAATAAAACGGCTGTAAAGAAATGGTTGAGAGAAACATTTGGAAGTTTCTATCATGCGTGAATATGTATTCTAATTTATTCAAAGTACCTTTCAAAAGATAACGAGTATGAAGAAAACATAAAACAAAACTTCATGTGCTCAAGTTTGTGCGAAACTGTGTAATGGATATCAGAAGAAAATTTTCATTTTGAGAAATTAGGGACATAATTTTGGTAGGAATTTCCGTTGTTCAATATATCTATAAATTCCTAGATTTTTACAGAAGCTTTGCATAAGATATTCCATACGGTGAGCGGGTAACAAAAAGAATGAAAAGGTGCAAGAAAATAAAAAAAGAAAGAAAAGAATGAAAAGAAAAAAACTTGGTAGTAAATAATTTCATAACGCAAGGAATGATTTATAATAGAATGGAATGAAAGAAACGCAATCCGTCGCTCATTAATACTTGAGGACAAAGTTAGAGAATTTCGGGCATAGATCTTTGTCTTCCTCGTTTAAGCTGACATCGTCCAGATGAGGGCGATGGGGAGGCGACAACGGCAAACAGATCTGCTGTTGTTGCTCGTAAGGCGACACTGACACAACTGTCCGGAGCTGGTGCCGTGCAGATACAATCACGTGATGTATTGGTGCATTTCACGGAGCTGCACGCATTAATTGTCTTAGAGATAACCTCGGCTTTAAGGGTAACCCTCTTCCCTAACTCACCCTGTTTTGCCTAGTTCCTTGCAATAAAATGTCTGGAACTCGGTCGTAAATTTGATCGCGCGAGGGTGAGGATTAGACGAAGGTTGTTTGCTTCCCCAGTGGGAGACTCAACACGATTTTTAACACCAACCGAATGAACGGATGCACTGTCACGGCGACAACTGTTCTCCACTGCTTTTTCGACCTAACAGAATTGTCACTTGTTCTTAACGCTTCTGTGGAAATGCTCCAATCAGGCATTTCTTTAATAACTACAATAACTCTATCATTAGAATAAAAGCCTGTGGCCACAGTTGTCTTCCCACAAAATTTTCTTTAAGATATGGAAATCTTTTTGACAGCCAAGTTCATCTTTTTTCTCAGTCTCATTTTTGCATCCAACAGAACGGATGATGGGCCGAAACTGAAAAATAAGTCGTTTTTATTACGTAATAAAAATTAAATGATTTTCATTTTTATCGGTTTTTGTTTTTGTTTTTAACTAATGGTGAATACCGACATTAGAACTACCACTTTACAGGTATTTTTCACCTGCAAAGCGTTCCTTCAGTTCCAGAAGTAAAATAACTGGACTCGGGAAAGATGGAGATTCAGAACAGAAGTAGCACAACATCCACATCTTACTTTGGATTCAAACTCTGTCTCTGCACGAGATGCCAGCACGCTAACTACTCAAATAACACTAACATTTACACTAACTATTCGCCCACCGGTCGGTAAACAATTAATTTGCCCATCAGCTCAAGCTGGCATCCTAAAACTGTAACACCCTATTGGAAACACCAGCAAGATTTTCAATTGTTGGAAATTATGACGATGCACCATAAATTTTCCTATGTTTCGCAAAGCTGCTTTTTTGGCTTTCAGAAAACAAGTTGAGGAATATTTCACGAACTTTCATGACCCATGTGCCAAATGTGGCCACGCACATCGTTCTTTCGGGAAAAGAAAAAAATACTTTTATGTATAGAAAGTAAGTAAGTTTTTTTCTCCGTAGGGGGCCGTCCATAAAGTACGTCCGAGATTACAGGGGGAGGGGTGGGGGAGTTTAGTAATTCGGATGCCTAGCGGAAAGAAATATAATGGATGGTATGCCTTCGTTTTGTTTTCTCTTCTTTTCTTCTTTTAATAGTTAAAAAAGGTATGAAATATTTCAGATTTCTGATGATATTTAGCTAAATCAGAATATTAGTATTAAGTTCTTCTATTTGTACTACCAAACCTATCGTGTTTTGTAGGTGGTAGGATCGGGAGTGTTGCAGCCTTGAATGCATGCGTTCATTTGTAGATCTTTATTTAAGAATGATGAAGTTAGGGTAGCATTTGGGAATAAATTAATGCCTAAATAATAA
The DNA here is from genome assembly GCA_039090855.1 of Macrothele yani. NCBI lineage: Eukaryota > Metazoa > Arthropoda > Arachnida > Araneae > Macrothelidae > Macrothele > Macrothele yani. Next base: position 100,185,346 of record CM077004.1, on the reverse strand, counting down.
ATATTTTCTGAAGAAAAAGTGTAAATATATGAAAGATTCCTTTATATATAATTACATGGTTTCTTTCTGTTTCTCAACGGACTTCTAAAAGCAGTTGTCAGCAATAAAGGAGGTTGCTGCAATTAGGACGTACTTTTTAAGGGGGCAGGTGCCAACAATCGGACAAAATGCGACATGGGGGAGTAAAAAATCAAGGACGTACTTTATGGACGGCCCCTAAGGATATACACTATCTACCAACAAGTAATTGGACACCCCTGCAATCGACGATATCTGCGGTCCTGATACACGTCACGGCCGCCGCCGTTAAATATCGTGTGGGAAACAACAACGCAACTAGTCGCATGCAAGATGCCACGCAGTTCGGAGCTCTCTGATTTCGAGAAAGGTGTAATCGTCGGGTATCACAGAAATGGCCGATCCATACGTGACATATCCAGCAAGTTGAAGTACCCAAAATCGACAGTGGCCTACGTGATTGGCAAGTGGAAGATGAGAGGTGACTGTCGGAATGTGCCCCGACCCGGCAGACCCACAAAACTGGGAGTTAGAGACCGACGGGTGCTGGCCAGAGAAATTCGGAAGAACCGCACCAATTTCAACAGGCAACCGGGAGTGTTCTTTCGATGAATTCCATCCGTACGGAAGCCCATCTGCTCGGTTTTCATGGACATGCTGCCGCCCACAAGCCTTTGATCACCAAGTCCAATAGCGCTGCTCGGCTAACGTGGTGCAAAGAATGTGAACAGTGGAAACAGGTTCTCTGGAGCGACGAATCAAGGTTCACCCTCTACCGTTCGGATGGCAGTGTCTGGGTTTGGCATCTGCCTGGAGAACGCCTCCCGCCGGAATGTATTGTGCCAACTGTAAAGTTCGGCGGCGGTGGAATTATGCTATGGGGGTGTTTCGCCTTGTATGGCACGGGACCCTTGGTCGCAATGCCTGGTAGACTCAACGCCGAGACCTACTGCACCATTTTGGATGACCATGCGCTTCCTACGTTGTGACAGTTTTACGGGGTGGACCCATGTTACTTTCAGGATGACAATGCCATCTGTCATGCTGCGAGGTCCACCATGGCTTGGTATGGTGACAATGGGGTTAATCGAATGGACTGGCCTGCGCAGAGCCCGGACCTTAACCCTATCAAGGCACCTCTGGGACGAGTTGGAGCGTCGACTTAAGGGGTGCCCCCACCGTCCGAAATCGGTGAAGGAACTGACCTGTCTTCTCCAAGCCGAGTGGAAGAAAATACCGCTAGCCGTCGTACAACACCTGGTTGACAGTATGCCCCGTAGGGTCGCAGCTCTAATCGCCGCTCATGGAGGCTCCACCAACTATTGAAGGTGAATAAACTTCGTTTTCCTTTGCTATCACAGGTGTCCAATTACTTGTTGGTAGATAGTGTATTAAAGTTATGGCAAGCAGAAGTAAACAATTAGATAAAATTATTGTCGGCAGTCAGCTGGTTCTTTAGGTACAAGTATGTCGCCAGTTTTTAATCCTTTGTTTACTTAAATTTTAAACCACGGATAATGTGTGCAGTCTGTATAAGGCCACTAAAACACATTTAGAAACCGTACTTATGATGGATGAACCGCTGATTAAAAAATGTCCCTTTCTTAGACTAATGAAATCAGAGAAGAACCTATCTGCTTATGTAATGTTTGTTGTGATTACGGGTACGCAAGAATTTGTTGTGATTACGGGTACTCTTAAGAACATACGGGTTTAAGATGCAAGAAATTGTTTTCTTCAGTGGAGGGTTGGCATTGTCTTCCAAATCATTTAGCCGTTTCCTGAAACTCACGGCTCACCAATTCTTCCACAGAATTTTCAAAACGGTTAAACAAACGTTGAAGTCAGCCCTATGTACTCTTCAATATCTAGCTCCTATGTTTTGTTTTCCTCGTTTTCAATCAAAATTGCGCTTGTCTAACCTGGATTTCCGCAACTAGTACTTTTTTTTGTTTTGTTTCGGGGTACCGCGACCACTATGAGCAACTCTGAGGGCTTGTAAGTAGTCTCCGGCAGCCCCGGTGGCGCAGTGGTCTAAGCGATGGCCTCTGATCATTCGTCCGAACGGGGTACGGGTTCGAATTCCGGTGAGGCATGGATGTTGTGTTTGTCTTACGGTACTGGCTCTCTCCCTTCCCTGGAACCAGTGACCCTAAATTAGGGACAAGCGACTGCTTATAGCCCATTGAGTTGCTCACGGTGGTTGTTAAACCTCCAACCAAAAAAAAAAAAAAAAAAAGTAGTCACCCGTCTCCAATTTCGAGCCACTTGCTCCAAGAAGAGGAGACAGTCAGCCAGTGGCGTAGCCAGAAATTTCTTAAGGGAGGGGGTGTCCATGGGTTTGGTTCATTGATGAAAGCCTCGTATACACATATATATATCGCTTTTAATTCGTGCTCAATCTCCCTCAACGGGAGGGGGTGTGTGTTCACACCCCGAATCCCTCTCCCTCTGGCTACGCCACTGCAGTCAGCGCTGTAAGACAGGAAGGGGAGAGATTCATGCCTCATTCAGGACTTGAAACTCCGGCATGGCTTGGACGAGTAGACAGAAATCTGCGCTTCTGACAACTCGGCCATCGGGAAGGCACCATTAGTATCCTTCCTTGATAGCCAAAGGCTGTCAAGGAAAGTTTCGGGATACAAGACGCACGTTTTTTTTCAAAAAAATTGGGGTCGAAATCTCTCTGCGTCTTATATACATTTATTCTTGCTGTGAACATATTACGTATTCATTCTCGCCTTGAATACACAGTCGCATCAGAATAGAAAGACCACCTATCTAATAATGGGAATAAATAGGCCGCAGGTGGCCGAGTGGGCAACGTTCGTGACTGCCACGGAAAGGACCTCAGGTTCGATCTCAGGCAGGTATGAACGCTCGATCCACTAAATATCCGCCGTGCGTCGGATGGGCACGTTAAGCCGTCGGACCCCGGGTACTGGCCCCCGATAATAAATAAGGACGTCTTTCTCCCCTTTCTACTTCGCTTCCGTGTCACTTTCGTATCGGGCACTCTAGCCCAAATCTCGTAGCTTCTTATTTCTAAGGGTTGTTTAAGAACTGGGGTCAGACACTACCTTCCTAAAATTTTCTTCATATGATCATGATCATAATGGGAATAACCCCCTTGGCCCAGATGACATCGGCGAGACGGCGTCGTATGGAGGCGTTGATGCCGAGGAAGATTGCCCGAGGCACACGTGTCCATTCGGATTGCACCATAGCACTGAAGTCCCGGAGATGACGTGGATGTGGGTCATCACGTCGAACCTGTGGATCCAAATAGCTCCACAAGTGCTCTATGGGTCGAAGTCGGGCGATTTTGCCAGCCGAGGGAGAACGGAGACATCGCTGTCGTATTCCTGGAACCAGTCACGCACCCTCTTAGCTACGTGACACGGCGCATTGTCCTGTTGGTAGACACCATCACCACCAGGATAAACGTCCAACATGAAAAGATGCATGTGGTCAACGAGAAAACCATCCAGTAGTACAAGCGGTTCCAGGTCATGCCAGGAAAACATTCCCCAGACATGCAAACTGCCACCGCCGACCTGTATTTGACTGACAAGCGTGTCCGGGTGTTGACTCTCGTGCGTCTGACGCCGTATCTGCCACCGCCCGTCACTTCTGTGGAGTAGAAACCTCGATTCGTCGGAGAAGGCAACCGTTTACCACTCTTCCATTGTCCAATGACGGTAGTCCCATGCGAACTGGAGGCGTTGTTGACATGGGCACCTTGCCGCAGCGTCGACTCCGGAGACCCATGCGTAACAGAGTTCGCTCTACTGTTATCGAGGACACGTACATGGGTGCCCCAGCGTTCATTTGCGTGATCAATTGCTGCACTGTAGCGCGTCGATTGCCCTTTACCAGTCGACATTATCCTCTGAGGTCGATGGCCTTTGGGGCTCCACAGTTATGACGATGAGTGGTAATTGGTGTACCAGCGGTACATTCTTGGTACACCCTTACCACAGCACCTCGCGAACAGCCCACGAAGTCTGCTGTTTCTGAGATGTTTCTACTGTTGGCGCGGTAGCCGATGATCATTCCTTTTCGAACGTCCGTTAAATCACTACCTCCGTCCATTGTGCTCACGTAACGCACTATGGCTCATCTGTCATAGGTGGTCACTTATATCTCCGTGTGGTCGACCTTGTCACGTGCACTCTGTGACTGTGATTCCGAGGGTGGTCATATTATTCTGATACGACAGTGTATATTACGTATGTATGGTGCTATAAAGATTGCTAAATTAGTTCAAAATGTGTTGTTTTATCTTAGGTACAGTAATTAATATTCTTTTGTCCTTTCTCTGCATTGTCATTGCATAGTGAATGCTTGTATATACTCGTACTGTACTTTTATATTTGTTCATTGTTAACTAGGCGCGTGTGTTTTTATTATCCAGGCCTTGCTAGACGTGTATTTGTGCTCGTGTGCACACCTGACCGTTTGTGAGTTAATGAAGTAAAATAAACTTTAAGCATATATACTGTACCTCATGTGCTGTACATAAGAATTTGAAACAGAACTGCAAGGACTAACATAATTTCTTTAAAAAGCAAAGTGACAGAAAACGAAGAGAAAGAACCGCATTTCAACACAAAACATAAAACATCACAACAAACGTTTAACCGGCAAACTTGGGGTGCAAACGCATTATTGCCGGCTGCATCATTTCTGCTGCAAATTCTTTGGTTTACGCTGAACTTCAGTAGCAAAAACGCAAAAATCTTATTCATTCACAGAAAAATCCTTTTCACGAAGGAAAAATCCATTCGTGAAACGTGAAAAATTTTCTTGACATTAACTGGTGGAAACGTATTTCTGTTTGCAATTTATGACGGAAGATGCCACCGCATCTGACGGACCGTGTCGCGTCACTTTACGATTTCTCGCCATGGTCGTCTCCCGTTTCCTTGCTGTTCTCCAACAAGATGCAGAGGTTAGCCCGTTCGCTTCTTTGATGATATTTTTATTTCGAAAGGTTCTTGGCAAAGCCTTAGATTAAAAAAAACAAAAACAATTCCCGTTTCCAAAAATTGTTTGTTTGCCAGAAAATGCCAACAGACTTCGAACAAGGCTGTTTCAATCACATCAGCCATGTGACCAGGATGACCATCCGAATCACTAACGGAGGCCATTGGCTGTTTGAAGTTGTGATATCGCGTGCAAATCCTGCAGCGTATGTTTACCACTGGCTGATGGATTGAGTGGCATTTCTCTCCGTTGTTTTCACCAGCGGTATCGTGCATTGCTAATTTCACAAATAGCAAAGATTTCATGATTGATAAGCCGCATCAAGTTTAATTTGTTTTTCATAGTAAAAATCTTCAAAATGCTATTTTATTTTTTTCTTAAATTTTTCTCAAAAAATAAGGAGCCGTTTTATATACCGGTGCATCTTGTATTCCGAAAGATACGGTACTTCATAAACGTTTCACTCAGGTTTTGTACCAATTTTGTTGAAAACCTGTTTTTTAATTTTATATCAAGTAAATAATAGAACGCTGAAAATTAAAAAAAAAAAAAAAAGAAAGAAAAGAAAAGTAAACGGAAAGATACGTGACGCGAAAGAGATTGTTTTAATATAAAGAAATAATTCTCAATTTTGATCCTTTTTCAGCTAAGTTATTACGTAACTTAACTGATGCCCGGAAAAAGATTTCGAGAAGCAGTAAAATGTTTGGAATCGTTGATTGGAAGCAGGTTTTGCTCACGTATATCTCTTTCAGTACCTTAAGTTGATCAACAGTAGGATTCTGAAAATTTCAGGTTTAAACAAAATGTTAGCTTGAAATGCAGCGAAACGTAAGAATCTAGATTAAGCGAAATAAAGATGTCAGACAAAATAACGGGCGGGCAAAAGGACTGTCATGAACTGCCAGTGATATATCGGCCTGTTTTCTCATGAATTTGCAATTTGTTGCGTGTACAGAAGGACAGTCTCTATGTAAACATACTCTGCCCAACCGAAGAATATGCCGTCAATGAATTCCCTTTTGAATTGTCAGATAGTTTACTGACTAAGGAACGCGGCATTTTAATTCAAGGTCATTCCATTTCTAAGAGATCATTGATTTGGTTAGAAGAACAAAAAGCGGACTGCTAATGCCTTGCCTATCATAAAAGCTTAAGGTAGCAATTTTAAAAGCACGATAATTAAAACACTACGCAGGCTTCCGATGAAGTGAAGAACTTATTTAATGTATAAGTTAAAAGATCAAAAATAAAGCCATAAAAACTTTCGGTCCTCCTAAAGACCATCATCAGATGGAAGTACTGAAGGAGCATTTTTGGGTGGGGAGACATATAAGTCCCCTATAAGCGTGACGTACAGAACAGGTGATCATGTCGTCAATCCAAATATGATGATATTAAATCGATATATGAATACATACAATCAAATGGTCAAATTATCAAACGATTAACATACAATACAAGTAAGACGGAGAAAAAGAATAAATGAATGAAGTAAGGCAAATACAGACAATAAGGATGCAAACTTACACAACTTACCTACAATAACCGGATACTATGCATACTTAAGTCTAATAACAGTGATTTTTTATATGCACTGCTGGCCACCCAAAATGCAACACCAAGAAGGAAGCATCCGATTAGCCTGAAATTCGCAGCATGCGTCGCCCGCGAGAGGACATGAAAACGATTAGCGTTGCAGGGCATATGCAAATCATGTGCGCCCGGCGCGTCACCGAGAGGCACTATAAGAAGGGTGCACAGAAGGCGGGGTGTAAGTAGTGGAAGTGTGTTGTGCTGCTGGACCTGTGCGTGGGTAGCTTCCTGATGCCTCGTCACAGAATACGGCAGTCATTCCAGCACATTTCGGAGTTCGACAGAGGACGAATAGTGGCTTATCACGACAGCGGTTTATCGTACCGAGACATCGGCGCCCGTGTGAAACGATATCCAGCCACAGTGAGGCCAGTATGGATTCGGTGGGTGCAGGAGGGACGGACGGACGTGAGCGATTCCCGCAGACGCGGCACACCACCGAACGAGAGGACCGGCATGTTGTGCGGCGGGGATTGACGGCTCGCACCGCCACATCACGAACGTTAGCGCAAGAATTAGGGTGTGTTGAGCAACAAACTATGTCACCACGTACCGTTAGACGTCGTCTGCGGGACCGGGGCTTTGTCGCACGGCGCCCATTGCTCCGATTACCATTGACGTTACACCACCGGTGAGTTCGGTGGCAGTGGGCCGTTGAACGCCGCACCTGGACTACGGAATGGCACTACATTGTCTTCTCCGACGAATCCCGCTTCTGCCTGCAACACCACGACGGTCGGATCCGCGTGTGGCGACACCGCGGCGAGACTCTATGACGCCCGTATTATGCATCGCCATACCAAGCCCGTCGCCAGGCGTTATGGTTTGGAGCGCAATTGGATATGACACGCGCACCACTCTGGTACGCATCGCCGGTACACTCAACAGGCACCGCTACATCTCCGACGTTTAGGAGCCTGTAGTCCTCCCTTACCTGCAGGACCTGCCAGCAGCCACGTTTCAACAGGACAATGCGCGCCCTCACGTTGCACGCATCGTGCAGCAACAATTCTTCATGGCCCACCAGGTGTCACTGCTGCCGTGACCCGCCTGTTCTCCCGATATGTCGCCCATCGAACACGTCTGGTCGCTGATCGGCAACCGAGTGGCCCTGCAAGCACCACCCGCGGATACGCCTGATGAACTGTGGCAACTTATGGAAGCAGCCTGGACCGACATACCCCAAGCCCACATCCAAAGCCTATTTCGTTCGATGCCGCGGCGTGTAGCGGCCGTTATTACCAGCCATGGGGGCCACACGAACTATTGACGTCTGCGTGTTCCGCAAGTCGCACGGGATTGTAAGCTCAATTGTTTCATCTTTGTATGTGTTGTTATGTGTCCTGTAAATCTGGCTTTGCTATCTCGTGTCCTTCTTGGTGTTGCATTTTGGGTGGCCAGCAGTGTATATATACATATATTAAATATTTTCATTCTCCACAACTGCATGGAGGGGAAAGTTTTAATAGTTGTGTCCAAGGTTTTGGTAATTATACTGGAGTATTGTCAATACAACATGAAGTTCCATGTTTAGCAATTATCAAACTTTTGTTGAATAATAAGGAGGAGATAGTTCGCGGTGTTGTAATGATTTTTGTTTCTTTCCAATTAGGATAATGTTGTACTTCGTTCACTAGTCTTGGAAGGGTAGTATTTGATAGGCCATTCATAACAGCATATTTATGTTCGTTGAGCCTAATTCCTAATGGCCTTTTGGTTGATCCGATGTATTGGCTGCAAGGCGGAATTTGATTCAAACTATCAAGTGGGATAATGTGTACACCAAATTTGTTAACCTCTGGAACCAGGTCACGATCTTTCTTGATCAAAGTAAAAATATTGGTGGTACGTGTCTCAAAGTCCAGATTGAATGGTTTACAAATATTTTTAAGGGTTGAGGAGACAGTTGGGAAATAATACATTGAGCCCACATATTTGCGACAGGGGTGTTCGGCCTGAAGGGTAGTTAAACGTTGACGACAGATTTTCCTGAGTTCAGCTTTAACCATGGGCACAAGCAATGTCAAAAACCTTATTAGTTTCGCAACGCCGCCTGAAGCCATCAGAGGAATGAGTGAACGCTCTTCATAGCACGAAGTTAATTGATGAAAGTTTATAATTATTCAGGTGCGCAGAAGATGCAGATATCATAGTGGGTGCGGAGGTAGGTTTCCTGTGGTTATACGTCAATTCGTCGCCAGCGTCAATTTGTCGACTACGACAATTCGTCACGCGTCAATTCGTCACGCGTCAATTCGTCACGGACAAATTCGTCGGATACGTCAATTCGTCACGGACAAATTCGTCGGATACGTCAATTCGCCGCGAACAAATTCCTCGCGTTCACAAATTTTGGTTACATACAAAATGAATGCAGGAAAACGTACGATTTCGAACGTCTTTCGCCCTGATCAAATTATAAGGTTTGGACACTCAGACAGGAAAAGAATATTACATTTTTTCTTTGGCACTAAAAATATTAGACGATTTTTGGAACGGGTCGCGGCACGGTTGGTCAGAGCCCCCCCCCCCCCACACACACACAACATTTTCGTAAAATTTACAGGTTTCAATTCAGAACCACTAAATTTGGTATATTATCTTATGGTACTGTAACTTAGACGGTAGATGGTTTTTGGAACAGGTCGGGGCGCAGGGTCAAGGACCCCCCCCCAATAAAACTTTTTCATAAAACCAACAGTTTTCATTTTATAACCACTAAATTTGGCATAATATCTCACGAAACTCTAACTTAGACTGTAGACAGTTTTTGGAAGCGGTTGAAGGCAGGGGGTCAGAGCCCCCCTACAAAGTTTTCGTAAAATCTACAGTTTTCAATTTAGAACCACTAAATTTGGTATACTATCTCATGATACTCTAATTTAGACGGTAGACGGTTTTTGGAACGGGTCAAAGCCCGGCGGGTCAGAGCCCCCTCATAAAAAAATTCGTAAAATCTACAGTTTTCAATTTAGAACCACCAAATTTGGTATATTATCTCACGAAACTCTAACTTAGACTGTAGACGGTTTTTGGAAGCGGTTAGAGCCAGGGGGGTCAGAGCCTCCCATACAAAGTTTTCGTAAAATCTACAGTTTTCAATTTAGAACCACCAAATTTGGAATACTATATCATGATACTCTAACTTAGACGGTAGACGATTTATAGAACGAGTCGGGCCCGGGGGTCAGAGCCCCCATACAAAAGTTTCCTAAAATCAAAAGTTTTCAATTTAGAACCACCAAATTTGATATACTAGTACTATCTCTTGGTAATCTAACGTAGACTGTAGACGTTTTTGGAACGGGGTGGATCGCGGTTGGTCAGATCCCCCCATACAAAATTGTCGTAAAATCTACAGTTTTCAATTTAGAACCACCAAATTTGGAATACTATATCATGGTACTCTAGTTTACGCGGTAGACGGTTTTTCGAACTGGTCGGGGCACGGGGTCAGACCCCCACCACATAAAATATTTGGTAAAATCTACAGTTTTCAATTTAGAACCACTAAATTTGGCACACTATCTCACGAAACTCTAACTGAGACTGTAGACGGTTTTTGGAAGCGGTTGCAGCCAGGGTGGTCAGAGTTCCCCTCCCCATACAAAATTTTCGCAAAATCTACAGTTTTCAATTTAGAACCACCAAATTTGGATACTCTCTCATGAAACTCTAACTTAGACTATAGACGGATTTTGGAAGCGGTTGGAGCCAGGGGCTCAGAGCCCCCACCTCCATACGAAGTTTTCGTAAAATCTAGAATTTTCAATTTAGATCCACCAAATTTGGTATACTATATCATGGTACTCCAACTTAGACGGTAGACGGTTTTTGGAACGGGTCGGGCCCGGGGGTCAGAGACCCCATACAAAATTTTCCTAAAATAAACAGTTTTCAATTTAAAAAAAAATTAATTGAAAACTGAAATCAACAGTTTTCAATTTACAGTTTTCAATTTACTAAAATCAAAAGTTTTCAATTAAGGCACGTGCTCCTGGCCCGATAGTCCCCTTCGTTACGGACCTTTGGTTAGTTATAAAATTTTTGCAGAAATAAGACAGTTAGGTTATATATATTCCAGTTCCACATTTATTCATTCGCACAATCAAACGTTTGAAATTTACTATTAATTAAAAGGTTTTAGTAGAAAGAGTTATACTCACTAAAATATTTTATTTTATAGTAAATTTCAAACGTTTGATTATGCGAATGAATGAATGTGGAACTGAAAATATATAACCTAACTGTTTTATTTCTGCAAATTTTTTATAACTAACCAAAGGTCCGTTACGAAGGGACCTCTCGGGCCAGGAGCACGTGCCTCACAGAGCAAACAACGTGCGAAATACTTTGACAATATCAGGTAAAATACCTCAGATATTATGTATATTTTAACCAAAAGCACGTTTATAACATAAGACAACCAATAAGGTTGCCTCATGAATTACAATTTTCGTAGTTTTCAATTTAGAACCACCAAATTTGGTATACTATCTCTTGGTACTCTAACTTAGACGGTACACAGTTTTCGGAACGGGTCGGGGCTCGGGGGTCAGAGCCCCTCATACAAAATTTTCGTAAAATCTACAGTTTTCAATTCAGAACCACCAAATTTGGTATATTATCTCATGGTACTCTAACTTAGACGGTAGGCGGTTTTTGGGAAGGGTCGGGGCACTGGGGTTCCCCCATATAAAATTGAAAAATCTACATTTCAAAATTGTCTTTTTTCTTCAGTAAAAATAGCATTTCTAGTACATGATTGTAGAATTCTGCCAATAAACACAGTGGTATATACATCAACTGGAAAGTTCCAGTGAAACGTAAAACAAAATATTGTTAAAATCATAAAAATAATTCGCCACGTAGGGCGAAAAAGAGGCAGACAATAAAGCACGAGCGATGCAAATGAAAATGTATACTACAGTATTGTAGACAAGAAAAGACATGATTCTATACTATTCACAAATACCAATTAAGCATTACTATCATACTCAAGATTAAATATGCACAAGGTACTAATTCACATAAAAGACCATGGGTGAGAAGGAACTAACAGGTGCAACAGTATTTAGAAGTATCACAGTAATGGTAGAAACAATTAAGCACAAATACTTATCATATGTACAGAATTATGCATTGACAAGAGAGAAATACGCTAAACAGACCGATAAGGGCAACTTTACAAAAAAACAACAACAGAAATCGAACAGTAATGCAATGCATAAGTATTATATCCTATGTACAGAACAATACAGTGACAAGGAAGAAAGTCGCTAAACATACCCAGAAGGGCAGCTTCTCATGAAACAGAAATGTAACAGTGATGCTACATTCACAATTTACATCATATGTACAGAGGTATTCAGTGACAAGGGGGAGAATCGCCAAATGTACTCAGAACGGCATCTTCTTACATTAAATTATGCACACAGGGACAAAAAAATCACAAAATATATTCAACATAATGAAGCGGACATTGCGTGTGCAGTAAACTGTGCAGAAGAAAGAATTATATACAACATAATAAAATACAACATTATCGAAGAGAACATGGGAAACATGGTGAGCTATCTCCAATAGCACATTAAACAGAATAATCACAAATAGCGAACCATGTGGGTGAAAAGGAGACTCCACCTAGGAACCACATACCACCAAAATTAATACGTAAAATCATGAGTTGTGACAGTGAACGTTGGCGACAACAACAATTCCACCTGTAAGTTGAGATGTAGCTGCAAATTGTGGATATGGAACCACCCAGCCGATTGGGCCCAGGTGGATTGAAAAACGTTATCGGTGTTTGTTGAGGCAGCACGAGAGTGCTCCATTCGGAGACGAGTGGTTAACCGTGGTAGGAAGCGTCTCCAAATCATAGCACTTGCCTATTGACGATGTGGAGTAAGAGCAGGGAGGCGTTGTTCAAGATGGAAAGCATATACAGTGAACTTCACAAGAAGAAAAATGTAACGGCACACAGGAGGCAAGTGAGTAGGTGGATGCTTAGTTGGGAGTTGCCAAGCATATGCAAGAAATGGTAACGATCGAGCACAAATTCGATCAGCAAGACGAAATGCTGTGTTTAGGACTGGCAGGAGTACGGGGCAGAATAGGTATTGATGTTGGACGTCACTGACTTCAGGGCAAAAGGAGCACTGTGGAGAAGTGAGAAGGGTCATGCGAAATAGTACTGATGGGGCGGGAACACAAAGGTGAAGAAATTGCCAATGGACATTGAGTTCAAGATAGGAGGAAAGGGGAGAGGTAGAGGCTGTCCAGATGGCGGGGAGAAGAGGAGAAGGAGAAGCAGAATGAATAGGAAGTGGAAGTGCGGGAGGAGAAAGAAGAAGCCAATGAAGAGAAAAGGAGGAAATAGCAGTAACTAGAACTGGAATGCTACGAATGAGGAGAAAGAACGGTAGAGAAAGAGGGGCGGAGGGGACCTAGAAGAGACCATCAGGGGAAGCGAGGAGTGGAAAAGAGGCTCCAAAGCACTGTGCGAAGGAGAATATATTCGTTAGCAAGAGTAATGGTTCGAGATAGAAACAGGTAAGAAAGAGGTCTCCAGGTTAGATCAGAAGTTACGAGAGAACGGACAGTTATCACACCAGAGCGGATCCAATGAGGAAAGTAAAAGTAATGGAGGTGGGGAGGGTGAATAAGAGAAGAAAAGAAGAGAAGTTTATCTAAGAGATCAAGAGTTGAAGAAAGAAATGAACGGAGAAGAGGAAGCGAACGAAAGAGATAAAGGCCCTCTCGGAGGACAGGAGGGAGGTGGGACGGGAGAAGAGAGTTTGTACCCATCTTCAGAAACAGTAAGAAGGTGAAAGATGGGTCACGGGAAGAAGTTAGAACATTCAAGGTAGTGGTAAGGGACGGAACAGTTGAATTGGCAAGGCGAACGAAATGAATAATGCGATGTGTTTTATAAAGGACAGCTGGATTAGGAAGCTGGATGCCACCTAATGAGGCTGGCAAATGAAGTGTGGCAGGTTTAACCCAGTGCTGTGAAGACCAGATGACGGAAGTAGAGAGGCGAGTGATGGTCATCATTTGTGACACGGGCACAACCGTCGACATCCAAGAGTATTCGCATAGGGAGATAAATTATCGACGAACAACGGCTGCTCGTTGACGGAACGATGTGAAAGGGCGGGCCTTACTCCAGTAGACAGCAGTCTGTTTTATCCCGGGAAGAAGAGCAGTCCAGGTGGCGGATGCAGAAGCCAAGGGCAATCCGACATATGCACCGAGCATCTTCTGTGTAGTGGCTGTCCACTGCGCACCCCAAGGAGCATCGGTGCGGGCAGCCCATGCCCCACACCATAAGCCAGTACTTTTAGTGGTGTTCAGCGCAGCTCCAGATATTGCAACATACTGTTGATATACAGAATACAGGCGATCAAATTGAGATTCATCCCGGACGCAAAAGGTCACATCATCAGCATAGGCGGTGAAAATTATCCGATGAGGACGAGTACCAGCCACTGTCGGTGGTAGGACATCCAGGAGTGATCTTCGGGCTGCTAACAGGAAAGGCTCGAAAAGCGAAAGCGAAGAGCTGCCCGGAGAGCGGACATCCTTGCCGGATGCCTCGCTTAAACGGAATTGGAGCGGTTAGAAATGTAGCCGCTCGAACATGGAAACTGGAGCCCTGATAAAGGGCCAAGAGAGCGGAAGAAAAGGCAGGAGGAAAGCCAAATTGTGAAAGGACAGCAGAGAGATAAAAGTGAGAAACGTTATCAAAAGCGGACTTTTGATCCAGATCGAGAAAGGCAAGAGGTTCATCAAAAGAGCGAGCGAGGAAGTTAAGATGAAGGAGAAGAGAAACGTTAGTGGAAATAGTCCGACCAGGCACAGTCTATGTCTGGTCGGGAGAAATAACGAAAGAGAGAACAGAATTAAGGCGACGGGATAAGAGTTTTGTATAGAACTTATAGTCAGTGTTTAGGATAGAGATAGGGCGCCAGTTTCCAAGATCCAAGAGGTCACCCTTCTTAGGAAGGAGGATGATGTGCCACAGTAAAGTCGGGCGGTAACGCAGGAGAGGAAAAAGCAGACGAGAAACACGCAGACAGAAAAGGCAGAAGGCACTGTAGAAAAGCACGATAAAAGGACCGAGGAAGGCCGTCAGGTCCAGGAGCGGCATGAGGATTAAGAGTAACGAACGCCTCACGGAGTTCGCGAAGAGAGAAAGGGGAGAGTAAAGAAGTAGATACAGTAGAGGGGACCTGAGCAAGAGAGCAGAGAAGAGGAGAAGCTAATGAGGATGAAGACTGCGTTACTGCACTGTACTTGGCGGTGAAATACTGTCTGGTGAAAGTGCATAGCTTCGATGGGTTCGAAGTGATGGAACCATCCTGGAGGCGAAGATGACGCAAAGATGTAGCAGAACGATGTTGAGATTCCAAGGCAGTTAAGTAATCGTGAGAATCAGCTGTAGGGGAGAGATGCAAGAAAAGCATCCTGCAGGCTGCATCGGATGCGCGAGGAAGAAGCAAAGCATGGAGATCTGCCAGATAGTTGGGGTATTGCGGATAATCAAGAGAGAGCATCGACAATAGAGCACGTAGATTCGCAATTATCATATCGCTCTCATTCCGAGAGGCATGGGAGTAGCGCCGTACAAAAAGGACCAAGTCGTGTTTGACACTGAGCCACAGTTGCATCGCGTCTGACGTAGTATCAAGAAGGGGCTGACGACTACGGAGGAGCTCACGCACAGCAACACAAAATTGTTGATCATCCAGAAGCGAGTCCGGAAAAGTCCATACTCGTTGAGTCCTTGAAGGTGAAGGAGAAACACACACCGACAGACTGACAATACTGTGGTCTCAAGCGGCGGAAGGATGATGGGCAGCAGCTGCGATCGACGGGAGAAGAGCAGTCGAAACATAAAATTTATACAGGGGTGCTGCCGTAGTGCTGCCATGGATGGAAGAGCGCCAGGTAAAAGAGATTTCCGACCGGTGTAGATGCCGGAACGCATCAACCAATTGAAAATAATCAACTAGCTGAGAAATCTGTAATACACGGTGCCTGCGGTATTCGCCAACGGTTGAATTGCAGTCAAGGGCCGGCAACAACGTTCAGTTGAAATCTCCGCCGATGAGAATATATTCAGACGGTGGGATGCATGACAGCTCTGTACGAAATGTGGAGAGAAGATCAGGTAACAGACGCTCATCACAGGGAACATATATGTTAAAAACATGATAGGTCACGTTTTCAATGCAAAAGATGACGACCTGGAGGTTGTCCACATATAATGCACGAATCACTGGCGTCGAAATCAGAGGGAGTATGCGGTGATGGATCCCAAGTGCAAGGCCACCATTCCGTCCAACTCGATAAGCATGGTGAAAATCGTAGGGCCAAGCCCGCCAACGAGAGAACAAAGTGGTAGCAGAGCAATTGGTCTCTTGGAGCAAGAGAAGATCTGCGTGTAGAGGCGCCAAGTCCTCACACACTAGGGCATTTCTAGCAGAAGCAGAGAACCCTCTGCAGTTAAGTGTGACCACCTCGAATTGGTAGGTCCTTTGCAGGTCGACACGCACGTGCGCTGGAATCTGTTATTTCCTTCGCTTGCTTCTTCATTCTGTCAACACTAAATTTGAGATCGGGATAGGAAAGCACAAGATTTCGAAACACAGATGTCACACTAGTAACTTGGGTTAGAACAGTATGAAGATCAAGCATATGACGTGCAACAAACTGATTAAAGAATCTAGGATGTTTATGAGAGCATAATACTTCATATATTTTATGAAGAGAAAGCGGACCTACCGGTGTATCCGCCTTTGCTTCCGCTAGGTATCGGAGAAAAGAATCTAGGGAAAGCACTGGGGGTGGAGTCTTAGAACCTGGAATCACAGCAGGATGTCGACTTATTCATGGCGAAGTACGTCCTTCAGAGGAGGAGCGGGAAGATGAATCAATAGAACGACCTCTTGCAGCACCGGTGCGAGGAGGGAGCGGAGTCTGCGGAGCCCTCCAGGACTCCCGTCGAGCAGGCTTGCTGGTAGTTGTAGGGACAGAGTCATTGCCAGAAGAGTCACTAGCAGTAAGGCAGTCCATGTCAGTAACTGTACTTGGAGTGCCTTCATCCAACGGAGGATGAAGGTCAGCAGTCAGGTCAGCTGGAGCTGCAAGGAACGTGGGCGGAGCAGTCGGCACCAGATGAGGAAAGTCCACTCTCAACAATTGTGGGACAGGACCCCGTGCAGAAGGGCCCGATGTTAGAGCGGGTTGATGAAGAACACAGGGCTGACACGAGTGACTTTTGGTCACGAAGACTGAGGTACAGCAGGGCGGCGGAAGCACTCACTTCGTTGATGGCCATACGCCTTACAAGTCTGACAATGAAAGGAGGTTAAAACGTCGATGCGTCGGATCTGGTCTCCGCATTTTATAGTGAAGAGAGTAGGAAAAGTCTTGATATGTTAATCCGAAGAGAATACTACTCGTGCAACTCGTCGGGCACTTTCAATCGAACGATCATCCTCGTCCTTTGGAGCAGCGGAGTGTGTGGTAATGTTACCCACAACACGACCGGATTGCATAAGAAAAGCACAAAGCATAGCATCTGTGACTACAGGATGTACTGGGTACATCGAGACCGTTACTGGTCTTTGGGCGACAGGCTCAGGAAATAATTCGTGATCACCAACAACCAGCCCAGTCTGTAAGACAGAGGTAGCATCTGCCGCATGAAAGAAATAAACTATGACACTCGGCCCTCTGCGCGACATATGACGTATCGCTGTCGGAGAGAACTTTTGTTTCAGAGCAGTAGAGTACATTTTGAGTGATGTGTCCGGCAGCGCCTCAAAGCACACACCCAACTCAGTAGCCGTAGTGAAAGAAGTACCTGCTGGAGAGTCCACTGGAATTTCGAGCATAACCTCATTACCAGAGCGACGGACATGAGGTTTTAAAGCTGCGGCTTCCGCTCGCATGGAATTAGACTTGGGCTGAAGTCTTTGGGAAGTTACCGCTGAATAATAGGAGCGAGGAGCAGCAGAAGTAGTGGTTGAAGGCAGAGGAGCACCGCCATCCATTGAAGGCAGAGGAGCACCGCCATCCATTGAAGGCAGAGGAGCACCGTCGTCCATAGTGTCCAGACGTCATCTGTGACTATATGAGAAGCAGCTGGGGCAAGAGCTATAATAATGACGTCAGGGGAGGAAAACGATATGCCGCCAACGGTAGACGTCGACCCGGAGGGCAACGTGACAACGCTACCGCTGGGCAAAGTGCCGTGATCACCGGAAGTGATGCAGGGTTGATAACACCACAGTATGACGCCATTTTAATGGCGCCGAGATAACTAGGCTTCTACCAGCTCGGTAGGAATTGTAAACACGGCGATAAGAAACGAAAAAAGGCACTCACCACTTCGGGAGATGTCCGAAACGAATCACCAAACCTTTATAGTGGAGGTAAGCACAAACTCAGTAATCCTAGTAGCCAAAATACTTGTTATTCAAACAAAACTCACGGAGCACAATTTCCGTAAAATCTACAGTTTTCAATTCAGAACAACCAAATTTGGTATCATGAAACTCTAACTTAGACGGTACACGGTTTTTGGAAGGGGTTGGCGCTCGGGGGTTCAGAGTCCCTCATAAAAATTTTTCGTAAAATCTGCAGTTTTCAATTTAGAACCGCCAAATTTGGTATACTATCTCATGGGTACTCTTACTTAGACTGTTGATGGGTTTTAGAAGGGGTTGGAGTCCGGGGGATCAGAGCCTCCGCATACAAAATTTTCTTAAAATCTACACTTTTCAATTTAGAAGCACAAAATTTGGAATGCTATCTCATGAAACTCTAACTTAGACTGTAGATGGCTTTTGGAAGGGGTCGGGGCCCGGGGTCAAGGGGTCCCCATACAAAATTTTCGTAAAAGGTTCCAGTATTTACTTTTAAGATTTGCGACACAATTCAGCATTCCAATACCCTATCTACGTTCTAAGGTGCTCTTTGTACCTTTGAGGCCCTTGCGCCATAAACCACCAACTAACCAGCCAACGGTCTAAGTTAGAAACGGTAGATAACAATAAAGTGCAAAAATATGCGGTTAATGGTGTATTAAAAACACGAATCAATGTTGTTTAGCTTTCACTACCAACGGGTGGCTTATCAGGCAGAAATATAATGTAATGTAAATAGAGAGTTCCAGATATTCAAAATTCAAAACGGTAAGAAAAAGATGATCAATGCCAATGTCAAGTCGTACGCATGTGACATCACATAGGTACATTGCATTTCTGTGTCGCGGGACTCTCAGAAGCACACGCGAGATGTACGGCAGTTCTATAGATGTCTTCTCGAAGGTAAGTATTCCCATTCCTTTTTCTTTCGTTTTTGTTTCGTAAAATTAAATTAACTAAATAAAAAAATTAAAATAAGTTTACCTGAAAATTGCAGGAATATCTTTTTCATTCATTAACTTTCACCCGCTGAACTTGGCGATTCCACGAATAGTAAGATGTATCTGGAAAATACCTGGTATCCCTGCTAGTACAAATTATATTAATGATTTTTTTGCGTCCAGTTCAATCTGGTATGTCCATAAGAGCGTTTGGGGCCGTATGAAAAATACATTTCAACGTGTGCTGCTACGGTGGCGGAGTGATCTAAGCGCTGGCTTCTGACCACTCGTCGAGAAGCATCCTGTTTCAAATCCCGGTGAGTCATAGACGTTGTGATTGACTTCTGGCACTGGCTGTCCCCCTTCCTATAAACCAGTGGCCCAAAATTAGGAACGTCGCGACTGCTTATAGCCCACTAAATTGATCACGGTGGTCGTTAAACCCCAACTAAAGAAAAAAAAAGATTGCGACGTATCGATTGCTATTTGTTATGGAGCTGTGTGAAAAGTACTTTTTGATATCAACGTGTCCACTTCCATGTAGGTTAGCCTAAAAATGTTAGGGGACCGCACAAAATTGCACTTTCGTTTTCACCTTGTCAGCGCTTCGGTATATGGTTGAAGTATGAGTATATATAGTTGAGCCATTTCAGCACGTAGTTTGGTTTATATAGAAAATAAAGATAATGCTACATTTTTACTCAGTTACAACACATTAATCCCAAAGGCTATTTCTTGAAATCTTTAATTCGCCGTGTTCGTATTCACAACGTTAACATAACATGTCAAGTTATTAATGTTGCAGTTTTACTCTGTCACAAAACTTTAATTGCAAGATTTTAGGCGTAAGCTTTTTTAGGAATTTTTAGTCCGACATATACATAAGGTTTCGATAACATGCCAAGGTTATGATACTGAGTTTTGACTGAGGCACAAAAATTGAATAAATAGGCCTTAAGCCTTTTTATCAGTTTTCAATCAGCCGTGCTCATATACATAAAATTTTCAGAGAAAGTCAAGTTTATTGTGTTGCGCTTTTACTCGAGTACAAAACTATCAAACAGCCATTAACTTTCACCCGCTGAACTTGGTGATTCCTCAATTCATCCATTAACAAGTCTTTTAAGTAATTGTATGCCATAGACTACTGATAATGTTTGATGACAAGTCAGGCTAATGATGTTAAGCTTATTAAAGATTTTTAAAAAGGTATAGTGGGTAATAAATACTGTTTGAAGCCTTAGTAAAAGCTCATTTTTAACTTGACTTGTCATGCAATCCTTATGAATATGGCATTTATTTCATTTTGTACATTTTACATAGCGCGTGCATTCTTTTTTATGTTTTGGCATTTGTTTTACTTTGTGTTGTACTTGTTACATAGCGTTTCATATTTTTGTTATGCTTGTGACTTGTGATTGCATTTTGAATTTTTATTTGTTTCACATTTTGGATTACTTTTTGACATTTTATGTTTTTGACGTGCTATTTTGAAAATTTTGTCTTTTTTAATTTTGCGTTCTGTTTTACATTCTAGAAAAATTCAAATGCAAGTTAGTAAAAGGTATAATTCAATTAGTGAAAAATACCAGCACATTTTAGTAAAGGGTAGAATTATAAGAAATTCCTGTTAAAAAGTCTAGCACGTTAACATTGTCTCTGTGCGCCAAAGAAGTTCGAATTCCTTTTTATCTTGCCAGCGTTTCTCTTCTGGGTGGATTTCTTGGAATCTGTGCTATCTCTCTTTCGATTTTAGCCATAGTTGTTCTCTGCTCTTTCGCAATTTCACTGATTATTTTGTACAGTTACAGTTTTTTCTCTCCCAGAATTGTATTCCAGCGTCTGTCCCATCCTTCAAGTTTGTTTTGTGTTCTGGGAAAGCAAAGTAAATTGTTTTCACTTACTGACCAAATTGTTGGGGTGAAAAGCGGAGAGTTTCTTCTCGGATTGTTTCTTCTGCTTCCACGAAATTTTCCAAGAACATAATTTTCCCCAAACCACTGACTACAGAATCTGCAAATTCTAGTAAAATTGATTTCACTTCTTCAAAAGCAGCTGGAATTTCATCAGATGAAAGAAATGCAAATGTCTGACTTTGAAAGCAAACTCACTGTTTTCCCCATATTCCGAGGCTATGCCAGAGGATGGATATTCCTCCGCACATTTTTTCCAAAATGAAACCAACAACATTTGTGTGTGGTGCTTCCAAATTCTTCTTAGCAGCATTATTATAATGGTATCTCTTTCAAAATCTATCATTATACGTATATTGTGGTGCAAGCTGAATATCATAGTCTGATGCATAGTCTTGTAAATAATGCAAAATCTTGTATATTAGTATAATATCCTTCATTCTTGCTGGAAAGTAACCCATAAACTAGTGGGACAAGTCTTTGCATCTCTGGATTCGTTTCAACCATAGCATGAATGGTATATAATTGCCTAAAAAGGGTTGGACAAGTTTCAAATGTCCCATCCATAATAAAGAGGGGTGCTTCTTTAAGCTTTCGTAAATTATTTTCTGTTAAAAATAAAATAATTCTTTGATTTCCAAATGCGCTATCTCTGCCAAGAAATTTTGCACCATCTCTTTCCTGTAAATCTATTGGGGCATCGATTCCTTCTGAAGTCGTAGGCTCCGCAGGCATGTCTTCTCTTCGTATTCGTTTTACAACTTGCCTTAGTGCATCCATATTAGGCATGTAAGCTGCATTTACTGTAGCCATTGACGTTGTCACGGTTTGAATAATATGTGCAGGGGCTTCATCCGTATTTCTCGCTCGTTCTTTTACTTGCGCTCTTGCAACAGCAGCATCACTTTTCTCCGGTCTTGGAGCATGATTATGTGGTTTCTCATTGCGCATCCTGTGTTCATCTCCAATAAGAATAGTACTAGCAAAGCCAGTACAATTTCAATAATTTCTTTCAATACAGAGCCAATAAATCACAAAATAAATATCCTTTCCATTTCAGCAAATCATTTCCTTTTTGTGAGTTAAATATGTTGCATGCTTCATCTGCATAGGAAAACAATGCACTTTCTCTTTCCAAAATACTTAAAATGATATATTTCCACTATTAACACTTGACAACGCACAACAAAGGCTTCAGCAAGCAAGTTCCCTGTTCGCCATTCAACTAGAACTGATGAGCAACCATTCAATAAAACACTCAGAATACAGATGATCACGTGAAGCCTGCTCCTCCAGTTAGAGTTTGGCCGCCCCGGTGGCGCAGTGGTCTAAGCGATGGCCTCTGATCATTCGTCCGAAAGGGGTCCGGGTTCGAATCCCGGTGAGGCATGGATGTTGTGTTTGTTTTACGGCACTGGCTCTGTCCCTTCCCTGGAACCAGTGACCCTAAATTAGGGACGGGCGACTGCTTATAGCCCATTGAGTTGCTGACGGTGGTCGTTAAACCTCCAATCAAATCAAATCAAAACCAGTTAGGGTTTAGGCGAAGTTCAAGATTTTCGTACCTGCGGTCACAAGAAGGGGTTGAGTTTAGGGATCGGGATCTTATCTTTTGTTTCACCAAAACGTAGAGGTACATGTATTTTACAGCAAGGACGCTCCAAGCGGAGGATCAACGGACGCGAAGCACCCGGGAGCCAGGTTCCGGGGGCGGCAGCTGGCGCGTACTGGACCGCTGTACTCTGGGCCGGTAGGCGTCAAGCTAATTCTCAAAAATAAATTCATAATTTTCTTCTGTGCTGCACCAAGCGTATGAAAGAAAATTGTTACACTGAAAAGACAATTTGTTTACCCCGCAACGTATTTAAAAAAAAGACCTACGTCCCTACGTGCCAAATGGTCTATAAGTCAAACACAGTTTTGCATGCAACACCTTCCCCCGACTTTCTAAGTTCGGATCCGTCTCGTTCGACTTATTTCCTGTACCGCACCTCTCTTTCGCTAATTGCAGTTAACTGCCGTGAAAAGGGTGTTTTACGTTGGGGCGTATTCCCGTGTGCCCTGAAGATTATACTGAAAACGGTTTGCTCTGGCATTGCATTTCTGTTGCTTTTGATGGAAAAGTATTCCATCAAAAGCAAAAGAAATCCAATGCCAGAGCAAAACTTTGTTCGTTAGCATTACATCCAAGCAATTTAGGCAAAGTAGGAAGTGTGTTTTTCTACTGCGATACCAGAAGATTGTCACGGATTCTCAGGCAATTACGATACAGATGTGTCCTTAGGACTTCTCTTTCAAGACGTCCAAAGGCCGGCACTAGGGGATGGGGGGGGATACAGTGCGGTTATTCTTTTTTGTTGGAGTTAGAAATTCCTAAGCTCATTCTTCCTCAAAACTTTCTCTGGTTACTAGTAAGTACTGTCTCATGCCTCAACCATTGCCCAATTTTTTTTTGTTTTCATTCTTTGAGTTAACAGCGGGAAAATATCTGAACTGCGTTCTTTCAGTTGGAAATATTTTTTTCTTCAGCAACAGAGCTTCACGAATAATTGCAAAATCCTTCGATAGAATAGACATACCTTACATAAAGAATTTACATGAGAAAATAGAGTAATAATAAGGAAAATATTCTAAAACCAAGAAAAGAAATTGCAGAGCCGAATAAGCTACGTAGAGGAAACAGCAGGCTCTGAGAAAAAGTTCATATTTAAAGAAACCTGTAGTCGCTTAATGTGTAAGTGATATAAATCAATACAAAATCATGTGCAGTATTTGAAAACAAAATTATAAGTAAGTAGGCATCGTGACTGTCCACAGTTTCCCCTTTTCATCCTGTCGACATTACAACCACCACAGCAAATAGAATAACCAAAACATAACAAAATTACCCATACAAAGTAAAATGCCTAAAACATAAAAACAAGTAACCACGCAAAATGAAATGACCAAAACATTAAAAAACTGTAACCACACAAAATAAAATGCCCAAAACATGGTAAGAAATTCTGTTAAAAGCACAATGAAGATAAACAATAGGAGTAATATATGTTTTTAAAACTTAATACAAGTGTCAAAACTGAAATAAAAAGAAAGAAAAAAGAAATATTTCAAATTTCATTGTTACTTTAGATATTTTGACCTGTTGACATTTCGTAAATTGCACTTGCACTCGGTCAAAAATATTACTTACAAGGTTACTTTAGTAACTTTTAATCGCTGTGCTCATATTTATAAGGTTTGCATAACAAATCAAGTTAATAATGTTGTGCTTTCCCTTAGGCACCAAATATTAATAATTGGCAGCTAGGCGTAGGCCTTTTAAAGAACTTTTAATAAACGTAACACTCATAAATTGATTTGTTATGCAAACCTCATATGATCACAACATTATAAAAATTACTAAAAATGCATATGCCTAGGCCTCGGGCGTATCTACTGTATTAATGCTTTGTGCTCGAGTAACATTTCAACAGAATTAATTTGATTTTCTATGAAAACTATATAAATATCAGCTTGAAGGACTGAAAACTATCAAAAAGCCCTAGGCCTAGGGTCTGCTTAATAGTTCCAACTTCAGTAAAGCGCATTGCTAAAATATTGGGGACTTCTATGCAAAACCTTATGGAAATTAGCACGGCGGACTGAAAATTGCTAAAAAGGCCCAAGCCTAGGGCTTTATCATTATAGTTTTGTACCTGACTAAAAGTGTAACATTATCTTTAGTTCCTACTAGCAGGGGTACCCGGTATTTCCCAGGTAAATATTACTATTTGTAAAATCCCCAAGTTCAGCGGGTGAAAGTTAATGAATGAAAAAAGTATTTCCGTAAATTTCCAGTAAACTTATTTTAAATTTTTTGATTTAGGTAATGTAATTATACGAAACAAAAAAGAATTTACATTTTTACATCACATTGTATTTCTGCCTGAAAAGGCACCCGTTGGTGGTGAAAGTTAACGTTTATTAATTTGTGTTTTAATACACAATTAACCGGATATTTTTGCATTTTATTGTTATCTACAGCCTCTAACTTAGACCGTAGGTGGGGTATTGGGGTGCTGTATTGGGATGCAGTTCTTAAGAGTAAAAAATGTAATTTTTACGAAAATTTTGAATCGGGCCCCTTCACACCGGGCAGCGACCCTTTCCGTCTGTGGTCTAAGTTAGAATACAATGGCGTAGTATACCAAATTTGGTCGTTCTAAATTGAAAACTGTAGATTTTACGAAAATTTTGTATGGGGGGGGGGCTCTGACCCCGTGCACCGACCCGTTCCAATAACCGTTTACCATCAAAGTTAGAGTGTGACGTACCTGCCAGAAGGACGCACACGACATAAAGGCAGATAGGAATCAGAATAAAATGTCCGCGTAGCTCAAATGGTAGAGCAACTTATTCCGGAATGAGTGGACCCGGGTTCGAATCCTGGCGCGGATAAAAATGACGGAGGAATTTACTTCGTTATAATGGCGCCCGAACTATCCGGATGACCCGACCGTTCACAATCTCGCAATGGTGTGATGTTATTTCCACACCGCGAGATAGGAAAAATAAGAGCAGCACTTCGAAAAAAAAAAAAAAAGAATAAGGGAGAGATGATGTGACGTACCTGCCAGAAGGACGCACACGACATAAAGGCAGATAGGAATCAGAATAAAATGTCCGCGTAGCTCAAATGCAACTTATTCCGGAATGAGTGGACCCCGGTTCGAATCCTGGCGCGGATAAAAATGACGGAGGAATTTACTTCGTTATAAGAGTGCCATGACATAGTACACCAAATTTGGTGGTTCTAAATTGAAAACTAGATTTTACGAAAATTTTGTATGGGGCTCTCACCCCCGGACTCCAACCCCTTCCAAAACCATCTACAGTCTAAATTAGTGTTTAGTGAGATAGTATACCAAATTTGGTGGTTCTAAATTGAAAACTGTAGATTTTACGAAATTTTTTATGAGGGGCGGCTCTGACCCCCGGGCTCCAACCCCTTCCCAAAACTGTCTAAGTTAGATTTTCATTATACCAAATTTGGTGCTTCTAAATTGAAAACTAGATTTTACTAAAATTTTGTATGGGGGACTCTCTTACACACCGGCCGCCGAACCGTTCCGAAAACGGTCTACCGTCTAAGTTAGAGTACCATGAGATAGTATACCAAATTTGGTGGTTCTAAATTGAAAACTGTAGATTTTACGAAAAACTTTTATGGGTGGGGGGTGGGGAAGCTCTGACACCCCAGGCTTCAACCCCTTCCAAAAACCGTTTACCGTCAAAGTTAGAGTTTCATAATACCAAATTTGGTGGTTTTGAATTGAAAACTGAAGATTTTACGAAAATTTTGTATGTGGGGGGCTCTGACCGCCCTGGCTCCAACCGCTTCCAAAAACCGTCTAGAGTCTAAGTTAGGTTTCGTAAGATAGTATACCAAATTTGGCATGGGAGGGGATCTGACCCCAGGGCCCCGACCCGTTCCAAAAACCGTCTACCGTCTAAATTAGAGTACCATGAGATAATATACAAAATTTGGTGGTTCTAAATTGAAAACTGTAGATTTTACAAAAATTTTGTATGGGGGGCTCTGACACCCCGGGCGCTGACCCGTTCCGAAAACGGTCTACCGTCTAAGTTAGAGTAGCATGAGATAGTATACCAAATTTGGTGGTTCTAAATTGAAAACTAGATTTTACGAAATTTTTGTATGAGGGGGCTCCGATTCCCCGGGCTCCAACCCATTCCAAAAACCGTTTAATTTAAAGTTTCATGGTACCAAATTTGGAGGTTCTGAATTGAAAACTGAAGATTTTACGAAAATTTTGTATAGGGAAGGAGGCGGCTCTCACCCCTCGGGCCCCGACCCGTTCCGAAAACCGTCTAGTCTGAATTAGAATTCCATGAGATAGTATTCCATGTTTGGTGGTTCTAAATTCAAAACTGTAAGGTTACGGAAATTATGCTCTGTGAGTTTTGTTTGAATAACAAGCATTTCGGCTACTAGGATAACTGAGTTTGTGCTTACTCCACTATAAAGGTTTGGTGATTCGTTTCGGACATCCCCAGAAGTGGTGAGTGCCTTTTTTCGTTTCTTATTGTCGTGTTACAATTCCTACTGAGCTGGTAGAAGCCTAGTTAGCCGCCCCGGTGGCGCAGTGGTCTAAGCGATGGCCTCTGATAATTCGTTCGAAAGGGGTCCGGGTTCGAATCCCGGTGAGGCATGGATGTTATGTTTGTCTTACGGCACTGGTTCTTTCCCTTCCCTGGAACCAGTGACCCTAAATTAGGGACGGGCGACTGCTTATAGCCCATTGAGTTGCTCACGGTGGTCGTTAAACCTCCAATCACACACACACACACACACACACAAAAAGCCCAGTTATCTCGGCACCATTAAACACCGGTGGTGTTGTCAGCCCTGACATCCCTTCCGGTGATCATGGCACTTTGCCCAGCGGTGCCGTTGTTACGTTGCCCTCCGGGTCGACGTCAACCGTTGGCGGCGAATCGTTTTCCTCCCCTGAGGTCACTATTACAGCTCTTGCCCCAGCTGCTTCTTATATAGTCACAGATGACGTCATGGGCACTATAGATGACGGTGCTCCTCTGCATTCAGTGGGTGGCGGTGCTCCTCTGCCTTCAACCTCCAGTTCTACTGCTCCTCGCTCCTATTCTTCAGCGGTAACTTCCCAACGGCTTCAGCCCAAGTCTAATTCCATGCGAGCGGAAGCCGCAGCTTTAAAACCTCATGTCCGTCGCTCTGGTAATGGGGTTGTGCTCGAAATTCCAGTGGATTCTCCAGCAGGTACTTCTTTCACAACGGCTACTGAGTTGGGTGTGTGTTTTGAGGCGCTGCCAGACACACCACTCAAAATGTACTCTACTGCCCTGAAACAAAAGTTCTCTCCGTCAGCGATACGTCATATGTCGCGCAGAGGGCCGAGTGTCACTGTTTACTTTTTTCATGCGGCAGATGCTACCTCTGTCTTACAGACTGGGCTGGTTGTTGGTGATCGCCAATTATTTCCTGAGCCTGTCGCCCAAAGACCAGTAACGGTCTTGATGTGCCCAGTACATCCAGAAGTCGCAAATGCTATGCTTTGTGCTTTCCTAATGCAATCCGGTCGTGTTGTGGGTAACATTACCACACACTCCGCTGCTCCAAAGGACGAAGATGATCGTTCGATAGAAAGTGCCCGACGAGTTGCACGAGTAGTATTCTTTTCAGATGAACATATCAAGACTTTTCCTACTCTGTTCACTGTAAAATGCGGAGTACAGACCCGACGCATCGACGTTTTAACCTCCTTTCATTGTCAGACTTGTAAGGCGTATGGCCATCAACGAAGTGAGTGCTTCCGCCGCCCTGCTGTACCTCAGTCTTCGTGACCAAAAGTCACTCGTGTCAGCCCTGTGTTGTCCACCCCTACCGTTTCTAAGGAGGTGTCTTCAGAACTTCATCAACCCTTTCTGCCATCGGGCCCTCCTCCACGGTGTCATGTCCCACAATTGTTGACAGTGGACTTACCTCATCTGGTGCCGACTGCTCCGCCCACGTTCCTTGCAGCTCCAGCTCCCCCGACTGCTGACCATCGTCCTCCGTCGGATGAAGACACTCCAAGTACAGTTACTGACATGGAATACCCTATTGCTAGTGACACTTCTGGCAGTGACTCTGACCCTACCACTACCAGCAAGCCTGCTCGACGGGAGTCCTGGAGTGCTCCGCAGACTCCACTCCCTCCTTCCATCGGTGCTTCAAGAGGTCGTTCTGTTGACTCATCTTCCCGTTCCTCCCCTCAACGACGTACTTCGCCACGAACAAGTCGACATCTTGCTGTGATTCCAGGTTCTAAGGCTAAACCGCCAGTGCTTTCCCTAGATTCTTTTCTCCGATACCTAGCGGAAGCGAAGGCGGATATACCGGTAGGTCCGCTTTCTCTTCATAAAATATATGAAGTATTATGCTCTCATAGACATCCTAGATTCTTTAATCAGTTTGTTGCACGTCATATGCCTGATCTTCCTACTGTTCTAACCCAAGTTTCTAGTGTGACATCTGTGTTTCGAAATCTTGTGCTTTCCTATCCCGATCTCAAATTTAGTATTGACAGAATGAAGAAGCAAGCGAAGAAAATAACAGATTCCAGCGCACGTGCGTGTCGACCTGGGAAGGACCTACCGATTCGAGGTGGTCACACTTAACTGCAGAGAGTTCTCTGCTTCTCCTAGAAATGCCCTAGTGTATGAGGACTTGGCGCCTCTACACGTAGATCTTCTCTTGCTCCAAGAGACCAATTGCTCTGCTACCACTTTGTTCTCTCGTTCGCGGGCTTGGCCCTACGATTTTCACCATGCTTATCGAGTTGGACGGAATGGTGGCCTTGCACTTGGGATCCATCACCGCCTACTCCCTCTGCTTTCTACGCCAGTGGTTCGTGCATTACATATGGACAACCTCCAGGTCGTCGTCTTTTGCATTGAAAACGTGACCTATCATGTTTTTAACATTTATGTCCCCTGTGATGAGCGTCTGTTACCTGGTCTTCTCTCCACACTTCGTACAGAGCTGTCATGCATCCCACCGTCTGAATATATTCTCATCGGCGGAGATTTCAATTGTACGTTGTTGCCGGCCCTTGACCGCAATTAAAACGTTGGCGAATACCGCAGGCACTGTGTATTACAGATTTCTCAGCTAGCAGAAGATTTTCAATTGGTTGATGCGTTACGGCATCTACACCGGTCGGAAATCTCTTTTACCTGGCGCTCTTCCATCCATGGCAGCACGACGGCAGCACCGCTGGATAAATTTTATGTTTCGACTGCTCTTCCCCCGTCGATCGCAGCTGCTGCCCATCATCCTTCCGCCGCTTCAGACCACAGTATTGTCAGCCTGTCGGTGTGTGTTTCTTCTTCACCTTCAAGGACTCAACGAGTATGGACTTTTCCGGAGTCGCTCCTGGATGATCAACAATTTTGTGTTGCTGTACGTGAGTTCCTCCGAAATCGTCAGCCCTTCTTGATACTACGTCAGACGTGGTGGAACTGTGGCTCAGTGTCAAACACGACTTGGTCCTTTTTGTACGGCGCTACTTCCATGCCTCTCGGAATGAGAGCAGCGATATGGGAATTGCGAATCTACGTGCTCTATTGTCGATGCTCTCTCTTGATTATCCGCAATACCCCGACTATCTGGCAAATCTCCAAGCTTTGCTTCTTCCCCGTGCATCCAATGCAGACTGCAGGATACATTTCTTGCATCTCTTCCCTACAGCTGATTCTCACGATTACTTAACCGCCTTGGAATCTCAACATCGTTCTGCTACATCTTTGCGTCATCTTCGCCTCCAGGATGGTTCCATCACTTCGAACCCATCGAAGCTATGGACTTTCACCAGATAGTATTTCACCGCCAAGTACAGTGCGGTAATGCAGTCTTCATCCTTATTAGTTTCTCCTCTTCTCTTCTCTCTTCCTCAGGTCCCCGCTGCTTTATCTACTTCTTTACTCTCCCCTTTCTCTCTTCGCGAACTCCGCGAGGCGTTAGCTACTCTCAATCCTCATGCCGCTCCTGGACCTGACGGCCTTCCTTTGTCCTTTTATCGTGCTTTTCTACCGTGCCTTCTGCCTTTTCTGTCTGCGTGTTTCTTGTCTGCTTTTTCCTCTCCTGCGTTACCGTCTGACTTTACTTTGGCACACATCATCCTCCTTCCTAAGAAGGGTGACCTCTTGGATCTTGGAAACTGGCGCCCTATCTCTATCCTAAACATTGACTATAAGTTCTATACAAAACTCTTATCCCGTCTCCTTAATTCTGTTCTCTCTTTCGTTATTTCTCCCGACCAGACATAGACTGTGCCTGGTCGGACTATTTCCACTAACGTTTCTCTTCTCCTTCATCTTCACTTCCTCGCTCGCTCTTTTTCTGAACCTCTTGTCTTTCTCAATCTGGATCAAAAGTCCGCTGTTGATAACGTCTCTCACTTTTATCTCTCTGCTGTCCTTTCACAATTTGGCTTTCCTCCTGCCTTTTCTTCCGCTCTCTTGGCCCTTTATCAGGGCGCCAGTTTCCATGTTCGAGCGGCCACTTTTCTAACCGCTCCAATCCGTTTAAGCGAGGCATTCGGCAGGGATGTCCGCTCTCCGGCCAGCTCTTCGCTTTCGCTTTCGAGCCATTTCTGTTAGCAGCCCGAAGATCACTCCTGGATGTCCTACCGCCGACAGTGGCTAGTACTCGTCATCATCGGATAATTTTCACCGCCTAAGCTGATGATGCGACCTTTTGCGTCCGGGATGAATCTCAATTTGATCGCCTGTATTCTTTATATCAACAGTATGTTGCACTATCTGGAGCTGCGCTGAATGCCACTAAAAGTACTGGCTTATGGTGTGGGGCATGGGCTGCCCGCACCGATGCTTCTTGGGGTGAGCAGTGGACAGCCACTACACAGAAGATCCTCGGTGCGCATGTCGGATTGCCCTTGGCTTCTGCATCCGCCACCTGGACTGCTCTTCTTCCCCGAATAAAAACGGGCTGCTGCCTACTGCAGTAAGGCCCGCCCTTTCACATCGTTCCGTCAACGAGCAGCCGTTGTTCGTCGATAACTTATCTCCCTATGCGAATACTCTTGGATGTCGACGGTTGTGCCCGTGTCACAAATGATGACCATCACTCGCCTCTCAACTTCCGTCATCTGGTCTTCACATCACTGGGTGCCACGTTTCATCTACCAGCCTCATTAGGTGGCATCCAACTTCCTAATCCAGCTGTCTTTTATAAAACACATCGCATTATTCCTTTCGTTCGCCTTGCCACTTATAGTGTTCCGTCCCTTACTACTACCTTGAATGTTCTAGCTTCTTCCCGTGACCCATCTTTCACCTTCCTACTGTTTCTGAAGATGGGTACAAACTCTCTTCTCCCGTCCCAACTCCCTCCTGTCCTGCAAGAGGGCCTTTCTCTCTTTCGTTCGCTTCCTCTTCTCCGTCCATTTCCTTCTTCAACTCTTGATCTCTTAGATAAACTTCTCTTCTTCTTTTCTCTTATTCACCCTCCTAACCTCCCTTACTTTTACTTTCCTATTTGGATCCGCTCTGGTGTGATAACTGTCCGTTCTCTCGTAACTTCTGATCTAACCTGGAGACCTCTTTCTTCCCTGTTTCTATATCCAACCATTACTCTTGCTAACGAATATCTTCTCCTTCGCACAGCGCTATGGAGCCTCTTTCCACTCCTAGCTTTTCGTGATGGTCTCTTCTAGGTCCCCTACGCTCCTCTTTCTCTACCGTTCTTTCCCCTCATTCGTAGTTCCCCGGTTCTAGTTACTTCTATGTCCACCTCCTCTCTTTATTTGCTTCTTCTTTCCTCTCCCGCACTTCCCCTTTCTGTTCATTCTGCTTCTCCTTCTCTTCTCCCCGCCATCTAGACAGCTCCTACCTCTCCCCTTTCCTCCCCTCTTGAACTCAATGTCCATTGGAAATTTCTTCACCTTCGTCTCCCAGCCCCATCAATACTATTTCGCATGACCCTTCTTACCTCTCCACAGTGCTCCTTTTGCCCTGAAGTCAGTGACGTCCAACATCAATACCTATTCTGCCCCGTACTCCTGCCAGTCCTAAACACAGCATTTCGTCTTGCTGATCGAATTTGTGCTCGGATCGTTACCATTTCTTGCATATGCTTGGCAACTCCCAACTAAGCATCCACCTACTCACTTGCCTCCTGTGTGCCGTTACATTTTTCTTCTTGTGAAGTTCACTGTATATGCTTGCCATCTTGAACAACGCCTCCCTGCTCGTACTCCACCTCTTTAGGAGGCAAGTGCTATCATTCGGAGACGCTTCCTAGCACGGTTAACCACTCGTCTCCGAATGGAGCACTCTCGTGCTGCCTCAACAAACACCGATAACGTTTTTCAATCCACCTGGGCCCAATCGGCTGGGTGGTTCCATATCCACAATTTGCAGCTACATCTCAACTTACAGGTGGAATTGTTGTTGTCGCCAACGTTCACTGTCACAACTCATGATTTTACGTATTAATTTTGGTGGTATGTGGTTCCTAGGTGGAGTCTCCTTTTCACCCACATGGTTCGCTATTTGTGATTATTCTGTTTAATGTGCTATTGGAGATAGCTCACCATGTTTCCCATGTTCTCTTCGATAATGTTGTATTTTATTAT
This sequence comes from Macrothele yani, assembly GCA_039090855.1. Classification (NCBI taxonomy): domain Eukaryota; kingdom Metazoa; phylum Arthropoda; class Arachnida; order Araneae; family Macrothelidae; genus Macrothele; species Macrothele yani. Next base: position 100,152,272 of record CM077004.1, on the reverse strand, counting down.
GTTGTATATAATTCTTTCTTCTGCACAGTTTACTGCACACGCAATGTCCGCTTCATTATGTTGAATATATTTTGGGATTTTTTTGTCCCTGTGTGCATAATTTAATGTAAGAAGATGCCGTTCTGAGTACATTTGGCGATTCTCCCCTTGTCACTGAATACCTCTGTACATATGATGTAAATTGTGAATGTAGCATCACTGTTACATTTCTGTTTCATGAGAAGCTGCCCTTCTGGGTATGTTTAGCGGCTTTCTTCATTGTCACTGTATTGTTCTGTATATATGATATGACACTAATGCATTGCATTACTGTTCGATTTCTGTTTTTTTTTCTTTTTTGGAAAGTTGCCCCCCTGGGTCCGTTTAACGTATTTCTCTCTTGTCACTGCATAATTCTGTACATATGATAAGTATTTGTGCTTAATTGTCTGTACCAATACTGTCATATTTCTAAATACTGTTGCACCTGTTAGTTCCTTCTCACCCATGGTCTTTTATGTGAATTAGTACCTTGTGCATATTTAATCTTGGGTATAGTAGTAATGTTTAATTGGAATTTGTGAATAGTATAGAATCATGTCTTTTCTTGTCTACAATACTGTAGTATACATTTTCATTTGCATCGCTAGTGCTTTATTGTGTGTCTCTCCTTCGCCCTACGTGGCGAAATAATTTTAATATTTTAACAATATTTTGTTTTACCTTTCACTGGAACTTTCCAGTTGATGTATATACCACTGTAATTATTGGCAGAATTCTACTGTCATGTACATAGAAATGTTATTTTTACTGAAGAATAAAGACAATTTTGAAATATAGATTTTACGAAAAAAAAAATGGGGGGGGGGGGGGGGGGTTGTCTCGGTCTCCGACGCGTTCGAAAACCCGTCTACCGTCTAATATTTCTAGTGCCAAAGAAAAAGCGTAATATTCCAATCCTGTCTGAGTGTCCAAACCTTATACATTTGATCAGGGCGGAAGACGTTCGGAATCGTACGATAAACGCGACTAATTTGTCCGCGACGAATTGACGCTCGACGAATCATCGAGGTCGACGAATTGACGCTCCACGAATTGACGCAGGCGACGAATTGACGTAGTCGACGAATTGACGTAGTCGACGAATTGACGTGATACCGTTTCCTGTACACCGAATAGTGTAAATAGCAGGAGTCTGAGTTACGTTCTAAGAGAAAATCTAGGAACGGTAAAATACCATTATTTTCAAATTCGACGGTAAATTTTATTGAAGGATATATAGAAGACATATGTTGCGAGAAAACCTGTAGCTCATACAGACCATGGTCCCAGAATATTAACACATCGTCAACATAACGTAGGTAGAGGCGTGGACGGTGACGAGATTCCTGTATTACTTTATTTTCAAGATCTTGGAGTGTTTGGCGATAGAAGATGTTGTTGAACCGGAAGAATGAACGTTGTTGCACTAGCTTTAAAGCAGCAAGAAGGGGCAGAACAGTTTCTTGGGAATGGCCAAGTTCAACAAGGGAAGACTTAATAATGTCGTGTACTTAAGAAATAGGTACATTCGGGAATAATGCTACCACGTCTAATGATGCTAGAATGAACGATGGGCGTGTCGTATCAAAGTTCTTGATCTTAGTGAGAGCTTGAGTGGTCCCATCAATAGAGTAGGTAGAGGAATTGGTAAGTGGTTTAAGAAAAGTAGCAAGTGCTTTCTCGAGTGGTCTAGTGGGAGATACAACACCTGAAACCAGAGGACGCATAGGGTGTACAACTTTGTGAACCTTAAGTTCACCGAAGAGTTCTGGTACACGAGCTCCAGGAACCTGTTTCAAACCTAGAAGAATGGAGTCGGGAAGACTGAACTGTTTTTTAAGTTTGCTTATCGCAGTCAGAGTAGCATTCGTTGGGTCAGAATGTATGGTGACATGTTGAATGTCCTGAATAGCGTCAAGCATTTTGTCATTATAATCAGATTTCTTCAGAAGGACGATTTGTGAAGTCTTGTCAGCCGCCAAAATAGATAAGTCTTTATTTTTACTCAGCTCTAGGAGCTGTTTCCTCTCTTCCATTAGGAATGCACCTTTAGAGGTTAAATCTGTTAATGGCATTAACTATCCGGTATCGAGTTAAATCTCGTGCTCTAAAAGTAAGTGGGAGATTATTGACTCAATTTGAAGAATAAGAGTAATGCTTCTGAACCTAGAGTTCGGGAAAGCAAATTTTGGGCCCTTAGATAAGGCTGACAGTTGTAATTGATTAAGTTTAATGTCACTGAAGTTAATAATCCCATAGAGGTAAGCTGTTGTCGAGTTGCGGATCTCCTCCGGCGTGTAGAACTTCGGTTTTTGTTAGTTAAATCTTCAGCAACAAGGTTACGCAGTTTATGGATATGTCTTTCGTATGTGTAGTTAACTTCTGAATCAATTGTAGCCATGACGACAATAAGATAATGGTTGAATACAATATCATGGACCTCACTCGCTAGTTCACTGTAAGCTGTATAAGCTTTTTTATGTAGGTGGTCAAGTAGGCTTCGTGTAACACGAATTTCTACACGAAGTCTTCTTTCTTCAGTATTACTTAGGGCTTGATAGTCTCTCCATGATCTAGGTTTAATTCTCAGGGTTAGGAACTTTAGAATGATATGTAGGTCCCGACAATACAGTAAAATAGTCAGATGTGACTCTTCCAAGAAAAGTCGCAGACGTGCAGTTTTAAAAGTCTTAAATGCCTCACCCATAGTTAAGTAGATCAAATAATTCGAATAGGTAAGTATAAAAACACATACCAAGCTGTTGCTATAGTAGCCAAGATATCCGGTTCTCGTGCGGAATGAGTCAATCATAAAAGCTTAAGGTAACAATCTTAAAAGCACGATAATTAAAACACTACGCAGGCTTCTGATGAAGTTAAGAACTTATTTAATGTATAAGTTAAAAGATTAAAAATAAAGCCATAGAAACTTTCGGTCTTCCTAAAGACCATCATTAGACAGAAGTACTGAAGCCCTTCAGTACTTTGTTTTAATTATGGTGCTTTTAAGATTGCTTTTATGACAAAAAGCACACATTCTTGCTCATGACTGTGACGTAACGTGAATATTGTCCAGTGTTGCAGGTTGTTTAAATTGTTTATAATACTCCTTGTCACCACAGTGAAACGCCAGTAATGAGTTACCTGAAAAGAATTATAGAGTAACGTCGTGCTACTATCCTGAAGAAGCCCTCAATGGTTACAGTATACTTTATATCGAAAGAACAGTTGCCAACAGAATAAATTTGGATTCTACGATCGAAATATTCACTGAACCGAAAGCAAGACGAGTATTTACCACCATTAAAGTAAATGTCAAAATGTGTAATGTGCATTTTCGACAATTTTCATTTGATATTGATTTGTAACGGTTTTGATTGTAATGTAAATACCTATGGAAATACAAGTAATGATAATATGAAAACGTTGGTTATGAATATCATCATCATCATCATCATTGTCAACCATTATCAATCCACTGCTGGACGAAGGTCTCCCCAAGTTTCCTCCACATCGGTCTGTCTTGTGCCAGTCTCCTCCATGTCTCTCCCGCATACTTTCAAATTTCATCCACCCATCTTCCATGTGGTCTTCTTCTGGGTTTTTTCCTGTCCCTTGAAATCCAATCTAAAATTTCGACTGTCCATCGATGGTCTGTCCTTCTGGCAGTATGTCCAGCCCATTGCCATTTCAGGGATTTAACTCTGATCATGATGTCTTCCACTCTTGTCATTTTTCGGATCCACGAGTTCCTCTTTTTATCTCTCCTGGTTACACCAAGCATGCACCTCTCCATGCTTCTTTGAGTTGTCTGCAGCCTATGTATGTCTCTTTTAGTTAAGGTCCACGTCTCTGCCCCATACGTAAGCACTGGAAGGAAGCATTGGTCAAACACTTTTCTTTTAAGACATAATGGCATATTGCTCTTAAAAATTATGCTGTTTCTTCCAAAAGCTCTCCAGGCAAAGTTTTATACGCCGATTAATTTCTTCATCAATGTGACCCTCACTTGCTATGTGCTGTCCAAGATAAACGTACGTGTCTGTTATCTCCAGCTTTTCTCCATCAATCGATAAATCTTCATTTCTTGTAAAAGCATTGAACATCACTTTTGTCTTCTGAAAGTTCATTTTTAATCCCACTTCTTTACTCTTGTCAGCAAGTTCCTGGATCATACTCTGCAGCTCTGATGGGGTAGTTGCAAAAATGACTATGTCATCAGCAAAACGAAGGTGGGTTAGATAATCTCCATTAATCTTTATCCCTTTGTTTTCCCAGTTCAGTGATTGAAAGACATTTTTCAATGTGGCATTAAAGAGCTTCGGAGATATGGTGTCACCTTGTCTCACTCATTTTCCAATTTTTATGTGTGTTGTATTTTCAAACCGCCGAATCTTTGCACTTGCATTTTCATAGATGTTATTAATAACATTAATGTACGCATCTTCAATACCGCAGGATTTCAGAGCCATTGTAACTGCTGATGGTTTCACCGAATCAAAGGCTTTTTCATAATCGATAAAAGCCATGCACAATGGAAGTTCATATTCCCTCGCTCTTTCAATTAGTTCTCTCTGTACGTGGATATGATCTATTGTGCTGTAGCCACTCCTGAATTCAGCTTGTTCTCTCGGTTGAACCATGTCCAGTGTCACCTTCAAGCGGTGTGAAAGAACTTTAGTGAAGATTTTATAAACCACTGATAGGAGGCTGATAGGTCTGCAGTTCCTGAGATCCTCAATGGCACCTTTTTTATGTAGCAAGATCATTGTAGCGTTGTTCCAATCCTCAGGAATCTTCCCTTCATTAAGGCATCGAGTGAAAATTTGGGCGAGTACTGTTTCGATTTCTCCACTTGCTTCTTGTATGATATCTACAGTAATTCCATCTTCTCCTGGAGCTTTTCCCCGCTTCATGTTCTTGATTGCATGTGCAACTTCTGCTGGGAGGACTGGAAGAACTCTGGTACTGGTACCTTTCATGATGTCTGGAGTACATGTATCATCGCTTTCATATAATTTGGAGTAGAAATGTTTCACTCTTGTCAAAAGTTCGCCTCTATTTCTTGTTACAGAACCATCTTTTCTCAGCGCCATAATCTGTTTTCTTCCCTTACTGAGATGTCCCTTTGCTATCTTTAGGCTTTGGTTGTTTTCAATTGCTTTCCTTACTAGTTCACAGTTGAATTTCCTTACGTCTTCAGTGATACTTTTTCGTACTGTCTTGCATAGCTCTATATATTCCACTTTGGAAGTCACATCTTCTTTAGTTGTCCTCATCTCTCTTGTTTTTTGCATCAACATTTTGGTTTTTCCTGATAATTTGTTCACATGCAACTTTTTCTTAGACCCAGCTAATTTTGTTGCTGTTTCCATAAGAACTTTGGTTACTTTTCTGTTAACTTCAGAAATATCCACTTCTTCCGATGTTAGGCCTTCTAAAGCAGAGAATCTGTTCTTCAGTTCCAACTTGAAGGCATTATGGTGTTTTTTAAGGTTGGATATGTCAATACATTTTGTTTGTCTTACGAGATTACCACGTTCGAGTTTAGTGTTGAGGTGCATCTTACATCTCACCAATCTATGGTCACTACCTGTGTTGAAGTTGTTTAGCGCACTGCAGTCTTCTATGACGAATTTTTTGTTACACATAATAAAATCAATTTCACTTGTCGTCCCATTTGGATGTCTCCATGTCCATTTCCTGTGTGGCTTTTTCTTGAAAAAGAAGTTTAAGGTGAAAAACCCTTCTGCCTCTGCAAACTCTACGAGAGTATTTCCACGCTGGTTTCTGTTGCCGTGACCGAATTTACCTACTGAAGTTTCATTCTGTTGCCGTTACCCTATTTTTGCATTGAAATCTCCCATAATTATCTTTAAGTGCTGCTTACCTTTATTATTTAGATGACGAATTTCCTCATAAAATTCTTCAATTTCTTCTTCAGGATGACTTGTGGTGGGTGCGTAAGTTTGAATAATCTGAGCCTGGTATCTACTCGAGAGTTGGATAACGAGTCGTGCAGCACTGTCAGAGGAACTTTCAACTTCTACAACTTTATCCTTCAGTTTCTTGTTTATTATAAATCCAACACCACTAGTTCTGCCAGTATCTGTCCCACGATAGTAGAAGAGATGTCCACTTTTCAGTTCAATGAGATCTTCTCCTTTTCTCCTTACCTCACTTATCCCGACGATGTCCCACTTGATCCTATGTAGTTCCTCTTCCAATTCAAGAAGCCTTGAATTAGAAGATAGGGAGCGTCCATTATACGTAGCCAAGGTCAGCATCAGATGGCAGCCTAGTCCGGTCCTCCGGGGATTCTTAGCACCCTCTGCCTTCATGTCGCACTGGCCGCTGCCTTGGCCAGGTACATTCCAGCTGCCGGAGACTGAGGGCCAAGATTTAAGTTGTGGAGTCATTTTGAGGGGTATGGCCATAACTCACCACGCTGGCCAAGCGGGTTGGTGAGTGTGGGATAGCATTTCCTCTGATCCCGATGGTATAGTTATACCGCTATTGGCGGTCGTCAGAGCCCCTTTAGTGGGAACAGGATGTACCACGAGAAGGCGGGGTTGACATTTGTCAAGGAGAGGCTGTGATGTTACGCATCACCTGACCTTGCATCCCGTTATGAATATACTACACTATATATAGCATACGTTTTATATTCAAGCTCAACAGAGCAAATCAGAAATTAACTAAACCTGCTTAAGATTTCAGAAAATAAAACATCACTCTATTACGAAAGAGGAAAAAATATGTGTTCCCTCGTATAATTCAATAAAAAAATATTGTAAAAATTGAGTGTGAAATGTCTCGCCCCTTGGGACGTTTGCCGCCTGGGTCGTTTGCTGCCTGGACCTTTGTCCTTAAATCAGCCACTGTTTCTTGGGCGTTCTTATCTCACAACATCTCTCATTTCAATACAGGTGTTTCGCAGGGAAGAAATTTTGGTCAGAAAGGATGGCGTGGCAAACATGATTAAAAACAGTGAAAAGGCATATGCAGTATATGCAGTTTCGAAGCAGCGCCCTCTGAACAGTCTGGCGAAACCCGAAAAGTTGTGCCAAAGTTAATATGTCTTTCACATTAAATAACCCTCGTTTCCCCTCATGGACAGTTTGGAGACCGTAAAAAAGTCTCGCTTTCGTTGGTTCAAAGAACTGGCACAAATCCTTGGACAAGTCCTGAACAAAACTCCTGGTTAGCTGGACGGGCTATATACACTACACTTTGTGAAAATTGCAACACTATGAAGGAATGCAGGTATCAGTTTGAAACTTACAAAATGAGTACAACATATTGGAGCATGCACATGATTAAAACGTCAGTGAAAAGGCATATGCAATTTCGAAGCCGCTCCGGTCTTGGGTATAAAGAGCTGGCTCAAAAGAGATGCTGCAGTCACTGAAGAGCCGATATTAAGTCAAAAGGGTGTTTCTTGTGTGTCACTATTCCCCGTCACCGAAGCATTATGAACACCTGACGGATTTTGAGCAAGGAAGGATTGTTGGGATGACAGAAACTATATTTACGTACCGCGAAATTGCCACTTGTAAGACAAGAAATGCCAGTACTGTAATGCGAACGTGGAGTCATTGCACAGATGAGGCACAGACGCACAGAAATCCGGGAAATGCACAGCTAATTCGTTCGATGCACGGGATGACAGACACCTCTGCCACATGGCAGAGACCGATCGCACAGCGACATCCACGGTGTTAGCGAAGCAGTGGCTCACTGTCATAGGTCAGGCTTTGTTCTCCAGCACATTCGGCAGTCGTCTGCTTAACAGAGCACTGGTGCTAGCAGCCCATTGCTGTGCATTTCTTTGACCCTCAATCACAGACGTCTCAGGCTACATGGGGTCTCCAACACAGACGTTGGCGTGCTGATTGGCAATAGGTCGTGTTTTCTGACGAGTCACGATTCAACATGATGTACCATGATGGTCGCATACGTATTCGAAGATACTGTGGTCAACGAAACCTTGCAGCTGCATTTTGCAGTATCATACCGGCCCAAAGCCAAACGTCATGGTTTGGGACGCTATTGGGTTCAATTCGCGATCTCGACTGATCCGAATTAAGGGAACGCTTAACAGCCAGCAATACATTAAGGATGGTTTAGAGGTCGAGCTGACAAGCCTTCCTTCAGAGTTGTCTCGGCGTTATATTCCAAAAGGACAATGCTCGGCGACATGCATGTGGCTCGGAATGTTCAAGACCTCTGCCATGCACGGCAGATACCGCTTCTTCCCTGGCCTGCACGTTCGACGGATATGTTCACGAACGAACATGTCTGGGACATCGTAGCTAAGCGCCTCCGCCAGTCACAACAAATGAACTCTGGTCTCACATGGAAACAGCCTGGCAGGCTATTCCCCAGGACAATATCAAAAAATTTCAATGCCACGCCGTGTAGATCCTGTTATTGTCGCTCGAGGTGGCTTCACACGATACTGAGTTTTGAAGTAAAAAATCTTGTGTAATTCTACATATGTAGTTGTCGCCCGTAACATGAGGAATTTGTGTTATAAATGTTATTTGAAAAGAGCTTCTCTTTGGGTGTGTGTTGCAATTTTCCCAAGCAGTAGTGAGTTAAATTTCTTATAACTCGTATAACTATCCTAATTTTCATTGGCAACAAAAGAAAAAAAAAAGACAAATTTACATAGCGTGAAAATTGTAAGCTATTTTCATAGAAAACTGCGTCGTACAAATGCTGAACTTAATGAGATATATCAATAGCATCTACATTTTCGACTTTATTTTATTTGTGAAATTAAGCAAACATCCCCGTTTAAACCTATGAGATTATTTTCCCAAGTGTTTTTTTTTCTCAGGCAGAGAGGTTTCTCATCATGCTAAAAAGAATAATTATTTCGAATTTAATTTTTGCAGATCAAACAAACGTTATTTTAAAGAAGCAGTTCTACTACATGAAATGTGACTATTTCTTCTAGTTACACCATAGCCAAATCAGTGTCTAAGAGATTAACACTTCTCTTTAAGTCATGGCAACCTTTTTCTTCCAAGCAGCATTTGACAATCATGTATGCAACCTCCCGATTTCTTCCAGACGTGAAATATTTTGCACACATTTCAATCAAATAGTGACCTAAAATCAACTCATAAACGTTCGTTGGAAAAAAAAAGGGTATTAATTTGTTTAACAAACCTGGGATTGCTGTTTCCTTCCATAGGGCATTGCCTCGGGCACAGATTTGGACAGCGGTGAGCACGTGCTCTATTTCTTTAGTGATCTACATCACTGAAAGAAGCATATTTACTTAACACCCATACAAGTTATGTGCAACTTAATAAGTATGGCACAATCATACTACCAACTTAATCGTTTATGCATTTCCTCATTGCACGGTCTTTCTGGAACACTCATCATCAAATACCCTGAAAGAGCTCCACATTAAAAAAAATGTATAAGGGTTCAGCATATCAGAAAATACCGAAAGTAGTCAACCCACACCGTTGAGACCACACGTAGGAGATAGTGCTCAGAGATCCCTGGTCACGATATCAAGTAAAGAACATTCACAGTACACATCTGGTTTTGCTATAGTGCCTCACTCAATGCTTCTGATGTTGTTTATACTTTTTTCTTTGGCGCCTCAATAAAGATCCCATATTTACATTGCTCAAAACAACGCTTTTACTGCAGTTATCTCGTCGATTCTGATTCTTAAAGAGCAACCCTAAAATGTTGGACGAGAGCATGGAAGCAAGCGCATAAACCGGGATATCCATAAACATCCTCTTTTTAGTCATAAAAGTCCACAGAAAGGAAGCTTCCGCTGACGAGTTGCTCTCTCTCTCTCTCTCGTAAAGTTACGATCGGATTTATCATAGGGCTGGCAAGGTACAAGTTGTCTTCGCTGGGGGTGGGCTTAAGTCAATGCAAGCTTCCTTCCTCTTCGACTAACATCAATTAGCCACAAGGCGGTGATTTGTTGTGTTGGTTGTTAGAGAAAAAGAAGGAGAAAAGGAGGCTTCTTCATTTTCCTTCTTTCTTTGGCAGAGTGTTAGGCCATAGTTTGATGGCTGAGTTAGTAGTCGTTCATCTCTCGTGTAAAGAATCTTCTCCTCCTTCTCCGTCTGGTGATCGGGGCCAGGGCAGACAGGCGCTGATGACAGACGAAGTACACCGCGAAGCGAGCGAGCACTGAGAGGGCTGCATCGCGTCATCCTGGGTTTATAGCTCTTGAAGAAGCAACAACCTCCAAGAATGCGATGCTTTCGCTACCTAAAATTGTCAGCAGGAAAGGCTCGTTCACTTTGCCACTCTTTCTTTTTTTATTTTCCGTTCTTTACTTCCATTCCTCTCTTTTTTCCTCTTTTCCTAACAACTACAGCTTCAGATGATAGTTCCAAATTGGAAGTCGAAAGTCCTTGCTAATTCCTGTTTCGTCGAAAAGCTCGCTGCTTCTCTGACAAACTAATGACTCTGAGATGCTAATATTCACAGTACGTAATTTAGGTGATTTCGAACAAAAATTGCTAAAAAAAACGTTTGTGTTTCACATGTTCAGAAAGTTGCCATGCTTATAGAAACGAATGGGAAGCGAATCCCTGGAAGAAATTATTCTTAGCAAAATTTAAAAGGCATATAAGTATAATTATCAGCATAAATATACTGTATATTTTTACTGTTTTCCATGTAGCCATCCTTCGGAAAACTTGAAAATTATGCTTATATCCTTTCACATATTTGCGAAGAATTATTTCTTTCGGGGATTCGCTTCCCGTTTGTTTCTAGAATGAAATGCTGGAGATACATCGTCGATGCTATGATCAAGAGATAATTGCTTCGACTAGAGAATATGTGAAGAGTTCGGAATCCTAAGCTACATTTGCTAAGTTTTAGTTGCTTTGAACTTCGTTGATATAGTTGGTGCAATGGGAATTGCTGGTTCGATTCCTGTACCAGGGCGATGTAAATTTTCTGAAGGATGGCTACAAGGGAAACGACCAAAACGAACGACATCTATAGTTGACAATTATACACTGTGCATAAGTATTTTGACTGTTTCCCCTCTTTTTCAGTACTTGTGTCCCATGAATGAATAAAAAGAGTTACGAATGTTAGGAAAAGTTCAGGAATCTGCTGGAGATTTAATTTTTTGAGTATTTGAAATGAACTCAAAACATCGTACTTTAGTTCCCATTCTTCATTTGTTGTACACATTTTGTCACTTTTTTTACTGTTCTTTTTTGTTAACAATTTAAGGTTTCTTTCAGTTCATCTTCATCCGAATTCAAAACATCTTTATCTGACTTCTTGTGTTTTTCTTTCGTGTTTATGTCATGTATGTTCTTATGTCCCTTACTGAATTATGAAATCAAAATATTGATACGTGTTTTCTAAGTTATTTATGAGGTTTCCACTTTGGGATGTAAAGAGACTTTGTAAATCTCTTCCGAACGATTAAAGTGAACAAGGTAAAGAATTGTCCATCAGCAATGAATGTAAAGAGATCTCTCAAGATAAACATTTGCAACTTGATAATCCCAAATCCTGCCACTCTGAAACCGATTTTAATGCCTCACAAATTAGATTAATTTTGCTTCATTACTTTAAAATACGCATATATTCAACAGGTTGGGCAATATTTTGGAATATGCAATAATAAATTGTTGAATGCTCCCCCTAAACCGATTTGGTCATTTTTTTAAATTTCACTAAACTGCAAAACATGTTCGTTATTATGAAATCCTAAATCTTTTAAGGAATAATTCTGGAATTTAGTATTACCAAAATTCCTCCCAAACGAGATAACGCGTACTTTTCCCATGAAAGCAATTTTCATGCATTATGAGATTAATGCAGTAAGTTTATTATTAAAGAACCTATTGTGCATTTTTGGAGGAATTCCATAATTCCCAATTTTCCATTGTTTTGGTCACGTTTTCCATGAATTTTCACTATCTTAAAACATTTTTCAGTATTGTAAAAACACAAATTCATTAAGAAGTTGTGACGTATATCTCTACTTCAACCTTCCTTTTTAGTATCTTTTCTTTTCTAAATCATTTTATCTCTTAGTCATATTTTCATTCTGAACGCTACATACGAATTTCTAAGTTTCTCCGTACGTTTTCGACAACAACGGGCAGGTAGTTGGAAAATAAATAAAAAGGGGCACTCTCGGTGGAGAGAAGGATCGACGATATAATCTGTAAAAATGAGTGTGCAGATTATTATACGACGAGCTGTTATATCCTACAGTTATAAGGGTACGCCTGAGATTAGTGCAGTTAATAATAAGTTCAAATTGCTTCCCACTAACATATTTCAAGTTGTGTTTCATAAGCGGACTTTTAAGCTTCAAGGAAGGACAAAATAAAAGTACAAGTAATTAACTCAGACTTTTGAGGGTCCTGGACTTTTGTGATTCTTCTAAGTATCAGTATGAAGAGTTCAGTGACTGTTTAACAACAACCTAATAACAGCAAAACAACTTTAAAATATTATAAAATGCATTTTCAACTTAAATATGCAGGAATTCCTTCAAAAGAAAAAAAGAACATTAATTTTAACGCAGATATAAGCTTCAAATAGACATGAACTGAGTTTTTTTTTTTTTCGGGGGGGGGGGGTTAACGATCACTGTGAGCAGCTCTAAGAGATATAGGCAGTCCTCTAATTTGGGACCACTGGTTCAGTAAAGGGGGAGGGGGCAGCTAGTGTCGTGAGGAAACCGCGCGGCCCACTCCCCATCCGCTACTCGGGTCTGAACAGCCCATCAGGTACTCGGGCCACTTGGACGAAAGGTTAGAAGCCAGAACTTAGACCATTGCGTCGGTCTGAGTTCTGGGTTCTAACCTTTTTGCCAGAACTTAGACCAGTGGTCGAATTGAAAAACTTTAATTAGCAAATTTCGTATTCCCCCCTCCCCTATTTTTCTTATTAGGAGGATGGCACTTCCCCAGAATGTTTTCGGCACTCTGAAGACAGAGCGTGACATGCGAATTCATGTTTTCTGTAAATACGTGGGATTTGAGAAGATTTAGCGTGCAGCAGTCACCATGTGACTTTTGGGTAGGAATGATTCATTTTCACTGTATTCCTTCAGACAATGTGCTGTTTTCAGAAAACCACTTCAAGTTTATTTCGCTTCATGAGTTTAAAAAAAAGAACAATGCAAAATAGGTAAGAAAAAAATTCCGATGTGTTTCGAAGAAAAGCTATCAACGCGACAGTGTGACTTCATCGGTTTCAGATTTACAGCTAAAGGAATAATGCAGGTTGGATCAGACTGTTGAATTCAAGAGGCATTCGCACCCAACACAAAAGAATTTGCTGTGGAACTCAATTCTACGTTCGTTATTCCATCGTTCGTCATCAGTTGAGACGACAGGCATTTACTCTTCGCTTTTTCGCGTTAACTTCAAGCGCCGCTTTAGTTGAATAGTTATCCTAAACGTGAAATGGGTGCAGGACTATACCACTGAACTGCTTCGACAAGAACATGGTCTCAAGTCCCAACAATGCCTCTACTTCACATCCTAGAAAAGAAGGTCTGCAACTCGTGAAGACTTTATTGTGCTTCTGGTGAGATACGCAGTATGTAGTCTGTTTTGAAGTGACAAATTCAAATAAAACGATCAAGGATGATATTTATTACTCACACGATCAATGTTATGAGTGCCGTATTTCGACGAAAACACCCTGCTATGGTCTGTCGAGAGAATGTATTGACCCAGCTTCCGATTGACCAAGTGCGGCAAATGAATAATACTTCCTGGAGTAGAGAAAGGTACGCCAGTGCCAGGGTTTCGTTAGAACAAGGCGCGGGTTACGACTGCCAAAATTCAAAACTCGGTTGGAGGAAAACGATCACACCCACGGTGTTTGTCACACTATACCGTCAGAATACATTTATATCGAAGTTAAAAACATCATTTGGTTTGAAAAGGTAAAAAATTCCAAGTCTGGATGAAGACTAAAAAAAAAAATGATTCGAAACCAAAAGAATTTTAAACGTGGCATCAAACTCCTCGTGAAAAGGCCGAAAAAAGTTATGAAGGTTGGGAGAACACATGTGTATTTGATAAAAAAAATAAAATTAACGGGATGAATTTGCATGCCCAATCCAAAACAAGGTGTAAAAAAGTGTACAGAGACAATGTACTGTTGTAAAAAGTGTACAGACTTTACGTGTGACGCATGTATAATTTTCCCGCTTATTAGAAATGTGATGTACTTACTGAATTTTGTCGTTCTTAATTTTTCCAAAGCTCTTCTCTTTTTACTTAATGTAAATTTAAAAGGAAGTGATTAACACCGATTGAATATCCTCTGTATCTTTTCTTTATGTTCAAAGTCCGCTTGTGCCGTCTTTAAACATGTAGAACCGGAAAAGGAACGACACAGTTGGAAGTTCCTCCTCATAACGATATAACATTGCAATGGGTAATCAACAAGTCGTAATTAATGACATCAATATAACCACAACCGTACGAAGTGCAGTGATAGTAGCATGAGGCCTTTGCGAAAAATGATCTCACCCTAGTCTTAAATTCACTGTACTATCTCTCAAAAGCTGACAAAGCCTGGTGATCACACACATCGAAGAAAACTAGAATACAAGCCCTTTTTAAACACTAACAAAGAAAAACAGTTTATTCCCCTAAAACGATGTGGCGTGGGACTTCTCAAGGGCTTATTAATGGAATGCTTGAGGAAATGCGTTCCCGCCCGTGCTTTCGATACTAGGCCCGAACTTCGTGTCTGCCGTCAACCGTTGCTGCTACGACGCGATCGAATCTCTATCGCTCTCCGGAAAAACTTTCCCGACGTACAATTCAAGACCCAACGTCTGTCTCGCTTCCACAACCAAAGTCATGTGACAGTTTTATCTTAAAACTTCCGAAAAACTTCCCTTATAAGATTTCTAATTTAATCTCCCGTGGGGCTAACTGCCACACCCTTCGACTTGTGTTGCACTTCTTAACGTGCCCTTGAGAAAATTCCCACGCCACGCAACACAGGTACAATCACTTCAAATACTTATTATGCACTAAGCTTATATTGTAATTATTGTGATTCAGCTGATCCAGTGTATTGGACAGCAACGGCAGCAAACATGTCCGCTCTGCTCGAAAATGACACGGACAAAGAAATTCCACGTAGGAAATGTACATAGGCATACATATTTACAATTTTTGTTTGATCTGAGGGCTAACGAATACTACATCCATGTTTTGTTTTTTTTTTTTCTTAGCTGCAGTGCCAGGAATGCATTGTCGTAAAACACTAGTGACGATGAACAGGAGAGAGTGAGTGAGGCAAAGGCTCCTCGCGTTGTCTGTGTATGTCTACGTTAAAAAAGAAAAAAAAAAGAAAGAAAGAAAGGAAAAAGTTCGTGCATAGGCTAATATTTGAGGTACCGAGAAAATATATGTAGCAACACACAGGGGTCAGTACAGCCGCTTAACTATATGCCTGCCTACACCAGAACACTACCACCAACATAGGTTTCCCTTTCCTGGATATTAGAGGGAAGATAGCGAGTACCGGCCTTTCTCCAGATGTAAACTCGGCGAGAATAACTCTGTAAAGAGTATCGCGACTCATCAGTGAACAGAACGGACCTCCACTGATTTTGAGTCCAGCTCACATGCATTCGTGCACAATTGAAACGTTCCTTCCAGTGGCGGGGGTGGGGGACGCATAATACCGGTCACCGAGCATACAGTCCTCCTGCATGTAGTAGCCTTTTGCGTACCGTCGGTCCGGTGGCTGCCGCAAGTACAGATCTAAGATCAGTCTGTGTAGCCGTCCTATTCCGCGGTCCCTAAAGCCGCGAATACCGGTCTTCTGCGGAGGTCGTCGCCCTTGGCCTACCTTCGCTGTACCTTCGGGAAGCTGCACCCATGGCTTGTAACTGCTGCCACATCCTGTTGACCATAGAACGATCGACGTTGAGCCATCTTTTGACGTCAGCCTGCAGTTGCCCTGCTTCGAGTCAGTCTATCGCTCGGTAGCGTAACTCCGCTGGTAAATGACATCTCAAAGCCATGTTAACAAAATCGCTATCTCGAAATCTTGTCATTCACCGCCGCACAGGAATTGGCGACTCCCTCGAAACAGCTGGTTTTAAGCTCTTGTGCATTTGCATAAAGCGCTGCCAGCGCCACTCATTTGCCTTCCGTAAATCGATGCTATATGACTTCGCCCGTAATATATGCAAATTCTGGGCAATTTTTTAACATTTTCGCCCAATTATCGCAATTTAACATTTCGCCCAATTATCATGTTTTTTCGATTTGTTGCTTAATTTGTGAAAACCAGTGTATATATATTATATAAGCGGCCAGTTCAACAAGAAGGCAGAGGGTGCTAAGATTTACCTTGGACAGCAGACATGAAGCAAAGTTCACATTGATGAAGAAATTTATCGACGTATGAAACTTGGTTGGAGAGCTTTTGGAAGAAACAGTACAATTTTTAAGAGCAATATGCCATTATGTCTTAAAAGAAAAGTTTTTAATCAATGCATCCTTCCAATGCTTACGTACGGAGCAGAGACGTAAACCTTAACTAAAAAAGACGTACTAAGACTGCAGACAGCTGAAAAAGACATCATGGAGAGATGCATGCTTGGTGTAACCAGGAGAGATAAGAAGAGGAACATAAATTTATACATATGTATTCCAGCATAGAGTGTTACCCAATCAGTTTCTTGAAGGGAAACGTTGGTTTATAGATTGAAATATAACAGCACATAGTGGAAATATTTTTGCACTAACGACTTTAGCGTCATTTGCCGCCAATCCAGAAACTTTTTGAACGTACTTTGTATTTGTCTAACTATTTTGAAAACTAAAAAAAAAGCTTGAAGTACTTAAACATATGTTGTTGTTTTTATTATGCGCTTTTTCCGGAAATGTCCATCTGGTTTCAGTTATGTTCTTCCAAACGTATACGTGATAATACGCATACAAAAGCCTTCAATTCTGTCCAAATTTTAGTGTTTTTTCTTAGGGATCCCGAGGAGGCCAACTTTCACTTAAAAACTCGATGGGAAAAATGGTGCATAGTGAAGGAATGTGTTGAAAATAGCTGAAATCGGATTAATATGCAGTGTGAAGGAGCTGGATCAATTCTTCCACAGATTTGTACGCCGCTAACTGCTATGAAAGAAACCAGGTGAATTCCCTTAAAAGGTATACATATCTTTTCTAGCACGTAAATTTTCCCCCATTTCATGACCGCAATATAAGGCACAGCGGGAAAACAGCAAAGCGACATCTCTCTCTGTCTGAAATTTCGTCTCCCAATTTTGCAACCGCTAATGACCCCAATATAAGGCAGAATGGGAAAAGGCGTTGCGGGGAGACACCGTCGAGGGTATGTGCATAACATACTGTAGGAGACACTATCATTTGTGAAGGATACAGTGCTTCACTTGAGTGAAGGGTACCAAAATGAATCTGTTACTTCTTTTGTTTCTTCTTTTTTCTGTTTCTCGTTTTTTTTATTTTATTTCAGCTAGCAATAAGAAGTTTTAAAGGTCCATTACCTCAGATGTTACAATGATACTTCACGATTAAGCATACTTGGAATTTATACACGATCAAAAGCTTGGGGGAGGGAGGGAGGGGTACCGTCTAGCTCGTAAGAGTAATCCAAATTTTTTCGAAGCCGATTTTACAGCAGGTAAAATGCGGACATGTCTTGAAGTATTTATTAAAAGTATTTAGAACAAAA
The DNA here is from genome assembly GCA_039090855.1 of Macrothele yani. Lineage (NCBI taxonomy): Eukaryota > Metazoa > Arthropoda > Arachnida > Araneae > Macrothelidae > Macrothele > Macrothele yani. The sequence goes on along the minus strand of CM077004.1, from coordinate 100,134,521 downwards.
ACACATGCAGAAAGTACATCTGTTGAGAGTTATTTGGCATAACAGACAGAAAAAAAACTCTCTCTTATTTTCTTCACAACGATTACATTTTCAAAATTCAGTTCACCAAAGTTGTCCTATACTGAACGATGAACAGCTTCATTGTAACAATTCAAGGAGGGCACAATTTTACAATGCAACTGAATAACCGATGTCACTTAAGAAAACGAATTTCACAGCGATAAATCGCAACTACATTATAATTTATCTAAATATGGCCTACACTGTTAAAAAAATCTGTGGTAAATTGCACCAAAAATGTTGTTTTGGAGGGGTGAAAATATTAAATTCCCAAAGATTTGATGCGTAGTTAAAAAGATTACATCAACACCCCAATTATTTGGCACGCAGTAAAAAACCAAATGTTTTTCGCTAGCCTTCATTCGTGGCAGAAGAATGTGAGCTTAACAATAAAAATAGAACAGAGCACTTCACGCTAGCAACAATAAATTCATATATAGACCTGAGCTGTATGCACAAAAAAATATTTAATTTAACACAAATGATTATACAAAGACATCTATTTAGATGTAATACGTCGACACGTAGATGCTCCATCACGGTAACAAAGGACGTTTCTTACAGACGCCAACTAACGCCATGTTTGCTGAAGAAGTTCACTTTAATCCCGCACACACAATCACTTTGCAGGTGGACAAAAAATAGTTTCATAATAATAAGAACGCATTCTAAATATCATGAAGCATACCAGAGTCTACTGATTAGGAACATCTCACGTAATACAGTTTGCTTCCTTTATTAAAGGAGCAGTTCTATTTGGTAAAACACACACGCAGAACTTCCTGAACATACAACCGCGCACAAACATAGACGACAGCACACAGAACACCAAAGAAAACAGTTTTCCTCTCAACCACGTTTACGTCACAGATCAAGAGACACAGAGAGAGAGAGAGAGAGAGAGAGATGCCCGCATGTGGTGTTTCAAGGTACGTGTAGTTCGGTGAACAACAGCTGCGCAGGTATGTGGCAATTCATTTGGAGAGCCGTAAAAGTCCCGTCTGACGATCTGTGTTTTTTATTCTTTTATCGCTGAGAGGCTGCGATTCCAACAAAAAAAGTGATACTACACTAGCTGTTCCACCTTTTTAGAAAAGATACAATTATATGATGCAAACAAAATCAACAATATGCTGCAACTTTGTACCATAACATTATGCAAAGTTGCACCATATTGTTGAGTTTTGTTTGCACCACACAATGGTGTACCTTTTCACAGAAAGTGGTGCAGCTGATGTAGCACCACTGTTTGACGCAACCAACCACAAAATTTTTAACAGAGTAGTATTGTGATTTACTTGAAGGAACAGGCACTCTAAACATAATGACAACCACTTCAGCAGCTCTAGATTCATTTATTTATCCTGTTATTTGCATTTGGATTCCTATTAGTGGATCGATTATGGTGCCAAAGCCACTAAGGACTTCCTTTAAACACAATTCGTATTCGTCGTCAAAAAATTCGTAACCTGCCTACTTCATTCCGTAAATTAGGTTTCTTTGCTTCTCTGTCGTATTAAAATGCATAGTTATTCGATTCTCCCGCGCACAAGGCGTAACACCCGATCATCTCGGTTGTCAACGACCAACTTCCTAAGACGAAAGAAAAACACCTCAGAATTTCCGCAAAGAAAATAAGGTGCTACCATTCCCTATCGCGCACTTGGCAGTGGAAAACCAAACCCCGCTTGTATTCTACATCCACGAGCTACCACGATGAAGGAGAAAAGATCGAATTTTTAGTATTAACCAGAAATCACCAATACAGGCCCTGCGAAAAGCAATAAAATAACTCTCCACAGACGTGCTTTTTACCTTTTAGTGCACTCTAAAATCGTTTGTAAATTTGCGAAGGAAAACAGTACATTTTTTTTCATTCACTAGATAGGATTTAAAACTTTGAAAGTAGGTTTTCGCCCCTAGTTTTTCAGCATAATTCTTGAATACATACTGTCACCTCAACGCTGTACGCCAGAAGTACAAACTTAAAGTAACTGTATTGTAAGTGACGTGTAGTAAATCATGTGGCACAGTGGTCTAAGCGATGGCCTCTGATCATTCGTCCGAAAGGGGTCCGGGTTCGAATCCCAGACAGGCATGGATGTTGTGTTTGTCTTACGGCACTGGCACTCTCCCATCCCTGGAGCCAGTGACCCTAAATTAGGGACGGGCGACTGCTTATAGCCCATTGAGTTGCTCACGGTGGTCGTTAAACTTCCAATAAAAAAAATCCTACGACTGTGCACAGGTGACAACAACTCACATCTCGCGCTTCGGCCTCATTTACATAAACATACTGTACTGTAGTTGACCTCTGCCTTTTTGGTTTCTGATATCCTTTTTATCTTTTTCTGGAGAAATTAAAAACATGTATTTGCGAATATCAAGTGTGTTCTCGGAGAGTGGAACACTGAACTCCTTATTCATCCGCTGTAAAATTTTCGGTCGAAACAACTGTGAGCACTGGATTTCCACAGAAATTTTTCAGTTGTGTCCATTAAACAATTAATGATGATTCAGGCATCACCATTTAGCAATATTTTATTCCAGAAGTTTTTTATGCTGAATCTGTAATATGTGGCTTGTGCTGATTTCTGGTTGAAAACAAAACTTGTTAAGTGAAGGTGTCATTAAATTATTGAACCATTTCATTCTTAAACTAAAGCAGAAATTAGAAACCGTTGCAGCACGGGTTTAATCCGATTTATATTTTCACGAATAATTCATTACTTTCCTGCATATATCACATATTGTCAAATTTTTAGCATCGTTGTTTGCTTTCATATAAGCGTTGCTTAGAAGCAACTTGCAAGTATTCTTCCGGAAATAGTGATTTCTCCTACCTTTCCCCCACGGAGATAAAATATGCATTTTTGTCGTGTATTACGGCTGCAAGAAAGGAAAATTCAAAGTAAATAATTAAATATGTCTCTTTCTTATTAGAACGTTTAGACAATAATAATGTTAAAATATGTCTTGTGGTGTAGTTGACGCGAAGTATATTCATGTGATAATCACTCAGTCAGCTGCTTGTAGAATTAAGATGTCCTTTATCCGGAAACACCATCCATTTGGAAGCCATTCCGGAAAGGAAAAGGAGGTGGGTGAAATATAAACACACAGTGAGAATTCGAACTGCGTCTACCTCGTTAAGTACCTCACGTCTCGGGTGTAAACCAGATGGAGACTGTTTAGGAAATTTCACCTGGAAACCTGTTTCATCTCTGTAAACAAAGCGGGTATATTATGGCGCGTGGTATTCCTGAGAGACATCCACCGCTTAACATCAACGTAGAAAATTTGAGGAAGGGTCAGTCATCATATTTCTGTTTCGGATTCTTTAATTTATATCTGGTGAAGCATTATGATCTAAGTTCTTCGTAAACTAAAGCATTAATTTCTGTAATGGAAGTAACCCCTCTATAGGGGACATGGATAATATTTTTCTTTTTCAACCGAGCACGACCCAGTAATAGTGATGGGCAGCATTTTGGAATGTCTTAAAACATAACTACGGCAGTACACGCTTATCATCCACCTACTTTATAGGTACAAGGAAACAGTTATACACTGGTGTGCAAAAATTAAGGACGAAGAGGAAAAATTAGCATAACAGGGGAACGAGCAGGCAGAACGGACCGAAAGACCATTCAGGAGATAGACTAGGATCCGGTACGGTAGGGCATGTGCATATATGTAGCATGACGTAGGGGAGGGGGGAAGGGGGTGTGCCGAAAGGGTATAAAGCACACTGGCGGTGTACGCTCAGCAATTCGATGAAAGCTATTGCACGGTGTACATCGGTTTGAACGACGTCAAGTTGCTGCCACCGTGTGATATGGCCAACAGGCAATCCAGTAGACGACATCTGGATAACTTTACCCGAGGTCGCGTCATTGGAAAGTTGGAAGAAGGTCGAAGTGTGACTAGTGTGGCCAAGGAGTTCGGGATCGCTCACAGCATCGTTTCACGAGCTTGGAGAGCATTTCAAACGACAAGAACAGCTGTCCGAGAGTTTAGCAGTGATCGCCCATGATCAAATACGGCGGCGGACGACCGGTATATTGTCCTACAGGCGAGAAGAGACAGACGGCAGACAGCGGTAGAAATCGCAAGGCACATGCAACAGACAACTGAACGTTCGTTATCGCGTTTTACCGTGGCCAGGAGGCTGCACAAAGGTGGTCTGTTTGCACGACGACCAGTACGGTGTGTGCCATTAACGCCTGCTCATCGGAGACGGCAGTTTCTGTGGTGCCACGAACACAAGAACTGGACACATCAGCAATGGGTCGAGTTCTCTTTACGAATGAGAGCCGATTTAGTCTGACGAGCAATTCTGGACGTACACACATCTGGAGAGAGCGAGGAACACGCAATCACACCTCCAACATCATCGAAAGGGACCGGTTTGGAAGTGGCGGAGTTCTCGTTAGGGGCGGTATCATGCTTGGTAGCCGTAATGACCTACACATCTGCCAAGGAGGTTCAGTCACTGGTGTCCGCTATTGTAACGAGGTTCTCCTGCCTCACGTGCGTCTGTTTAGAGGTGTTGTGGGTCCCGAGTTCCTCTTCATGGACGACAACGATACACCTCATCGTACAGTGGCCGTCGCAGAGCTGTTGGAGAGTGAAAATATTCAACGCATGGATTGGCCCGCAAGGTCCCCGGACCTAAATCCAATCGAACACGTATGGGACCTTCTCGGGAGACGCTTGGCAGCACGTCCCCAGCCGCCAGCAACGATTCCGCAGCTGCGACTGGCGCTTCAAGAGGAATGGGCCGCGATGCCTCAACAGTTCCTTGACAACCTCGTTCTCAGCATGAACAGACGTTGTAAATCCTGTAACGCTGTCAGGGGGGATTATATCCCCGACTAAAGATTGGATTTTTCTTGGCAGCCACCTATCACATGGACGTTTCTGTCTTCTGTCTAGTTGTGCTCCAAGCTACCTTTTCAATAAAGTGCCTTTGTATCCTTTGGATTCGTTGTTTGGACGGTTTTGGTCACTTGTCCCATATTCTTACATCTTGGGAATCTTATGGTATGATTTGAGTCGATGCGGAGCACTTCTTCACGACGTTACATTCGAAAAACCGTCTCGTCCTTAATTTTTGCACGCCAGTGTAGGAAGCAGCGCTGCTATTGTAGCACGCAACATTTACGGTAGCGTGGCGTGTAGCATCGCTACAATTAGAAACATGTAGTTGTAGCAGTAGCACGCTACAAAATGAAGTAGCTTGTAAAGGAGAATTACGCTACAAATCGAGAACTGATTCAAGTAAAAATGACTACCCAGCCTGATACATGGTCTCACTCGCAGCTACGCGCGGTGAATAGGTTTCTCTCTCTCTCTCTCTTTTGCCCCTTCTGTCCATCTACGTGGATTTTAGATAAGTACAAATACTTTTTCAGTGACGTGGAGCAAACTTACAGCGATTACACAAATCTTAAATGAAAACATTTGATGTCTGTACTACGAACGAAATGTAATCCATAAATTGATTCAGGTTTTCGAGAATATTTAATGTCTCACGCAAATATTTAGTACAGTTGTCGGGCAATTTAAACTATTTGTACCAAGTTTACACAATCTGCACAACTACTTCAATTTGCATTATAAGTTCTACTTGACTTTCCTTTATTTGCCCGCTTGGATTACTTATTAAACCTATTTTAATACACCACATGTGTTCCAAACACATCAGAGGTAGGTAATGCAATCTAGACACTACTGATGTAGAAATTGCAGGCAGGATCAATAGTTTCATTAAAATTATGATAATCAAAGCATGATTCAAAGATGATTTAAAGATGTTTCATCATGGGCGCTCTTTTAAGTGCATCTTAAGAGAGTGCCCATGAAAATCATTTGACCAGTGTTTAAACTTCAAGCATTCATTCACTAGACATACACTAGACTTATTTAATGATTAGAGTATAATTTGAGGTCCGCACGCAGAATTGGAATCCTACTTTTAAATACAGTAATGGAGATATCTATTATATCCGCTAAGGGCAATCCAAAAATGCACATGTAAAATATTGGGTGTGTACATAAGTTCTACCCGTTTTTGTAGGCTTCAAAAAAAGGAAGAGAACACAACAAATAGCGTACCTAGGATTTCACATAAATTCCATCATTCTGTATGACCTCTTGCCATCCTGTCTATGAGTAGGTGAATCCCAAGCCGGAAAACCCCCTGTGTTTTAGAGTAAAAAAAGTCATGTAATGCCGTTTTCACATCATCCACATCATCGAAAGTTTGGAGAGCGAAGGCGTTCTGTAACGATCCAAAAAGGTGGTAGTCCGTAGGTGTCAGGTCAGGGGAATACGCCGGGTGAGGTAACACTTTCCAACCAAAGTCCAGTAATTTTTGCCGAGTGATTAGAGCAGCATGAGGCCTGGCGTTATCATGATGAAGGATGACGCCTTTGCGATTGACAGGTGCTGGCCGCTTCAATGTCAGTTGTTCTCGCAATTTGTCCAACTGTTGACAGTAGAGGTCAGCATTTACCGTTCGGTTAGGTGCCAACACCTTCCAGTGGATTATTCCATGGATATCCCACCAAACACTCAACAAAGGCTCTTTGGGATGCAGTCCTCCTTTTGAGGTCGATGGAGCAGGATGCGCACCTTGGCACACAGTCCGTCGACGCTTTACATTACGGTACAGTACCCATTTCTCACCACCCGTTACAATTCGTCCGCAAAACGGTTCATTTCTGTGACGAGAAAGGAAAGAAACACAGGTACGGATTCTTTCCTTTCGTTGCTTTGCAGAAAGCTGGTACGAAACCCAGTGATCGAACTTTTGATGAACCCAAGGTTCTGTGTACCGACAACGTTTCCGCTAACTCCTGATTGGTTGGATGTGAATCATTTGTTATGGCTTGGTCTACATCCTCGTCAAAAACCAACGATGGACGTTCAGGACGTGGTTGATCTTTACAGCTTCTGTCTCCGTTCCGGAATTTCCGAAATCAACGGCGACATGAGCTATCATCAACTGCATCCTCCTCAGACACTTGACAGATGTTGCGGCAAGCCGCGGCTGCAGTACTGCCTTTATCGAACTCGTACAGTAAACAATCTCTAATGTGCTCCTTATCGCATGCCATGTCACACCGTCGGTGATTTCCGTTACGAATAACTTACTCGGACAAATCTAGTGCTTCTATATGCCCTACTACTCCATGCCTTATTGGCCGAAAATTCGGCATCTCAGCGTCATCTGTGACGTAGCTACTCCGATCGCAATTTGCATCTATTAAAAAAACGGGTAGAACTTTTGCACACACCCAATAGTAGCAATATCTGACAACACAAAAACTCCAGCGCTCAAACAATTGAAAAGCCACGCCAATATACAGTCGCACAATATTTTTAGGCAATTTTAAAAATATTTAGGTATCTAAAGTACATAAGACGCAATGATATTCATTGCATTGCCTGGTTCTCGTGAGATGCTCGATGTGTGCATCTCTTGACCATCTGATTTTTCTGGCTACAGTTATCGTGGGCATTTGCATTCTATTCCTAATGTCCGGAGACCGAGGTCATTACCAGTATTCCAAGTAAAATACAACTACAGGAATAATCTGAACATGTTTGAAGCTCTTATCAGGAAGGTCCGTTATAGCAGATGTATATTTATATATCTCCTACTGGTAAGCAATATCAAGGACTTCAATAAAATCCTTGATAGCACTTTGACATCTGCCACATAGGTCTTCTTGGTGAGAACTTAGCGTTAATAAATCAGATCTTATAGCCATTACTTTCTTCTAGCCTATTATTATACCATTCTTTAAACGGGAATCAATCTGGAACGTGGAAAGAGCGATGTATTTGTTTATTTACTGACGCCACGTACTTGGAGGATTTTCACTTTGGATTTAACTGTTATAATTATTATATAGCCAGTGCCGTTAATGCCCACCAGATGGAGACGTCTCAGTAGCTGAGCCCATCTTACGGATTTATGACGTCAGTAGTTGACTTAAAAACACATAGCTCCGTGGATTGTTGGCCACCGTGGTGTAAAGCTAACGCGCTCGGTTAGATATAGAGAGATTCGTGGATTCAAATCCCCGGCAGTGACCGACTAACAATTTTTCGGTTGCTACGTCCTTCTGGAACGTGGGAAGAGCGATGTATTTGTTTATTTACTGACGCCACGTATTTGGAGGATTTTCGACTTCATCATAACTGATTTGATTTAGCGCATTACTTTCTATGTACGATATTGAAAAACCATTCAAGTGCTCTTGACAAAGTGTTGCACGTACATAGTTTTTAACCCTTTTAAGAGCACTTAATGATCTTTCACGACTTACATTAGTTATTGGTAAAGTAAGAAAAATTTTAAGGATGATTTTCACATTTTTTTTTTTTTGATTGGAGGTTTAACGACCACCGTGAGCAACTCCAATGGACTATAAGCAGTCGCCCGTCCCTAATTTAGGGTCACTGGTCCCAGTGAAGGGAGAGTGCCAGTGCCGTAAGACAAACACAACATCTATACCTCACCGGAATTCGAACCCGGACCCCTTTCGGACGAATGATCAGAAGCCATCGCTTAGACCACTGTGCCACCGGGGCGGCATTTTCACATTTGGAAATGTCACTTTCAAACCGTCACTGTCCACAAGCAGTTTGTAGCAATCTTCCAGCCGGACTGAGGACTGATCTTGTTCCATGCGAATCACAAATCGACTGAGGTGCTATATATAGTTCGTCGCAAAACAGTTTTTCATCTATGTCATTTAAATATACCTAGGAAATATTGCTGAGGTCACATTTCGTAGATTGGTCATGTTCATCAGAGCATTCCACGGAATGTGACCTCAGCAATATTTCCGAGGTATATTCTTTGAATAGGTCGAATATACACCAATGTTTGTGAAAACTGCAGCAGGAAGAAGGAGCCATGCGATTCGAATGAAATTTATACCACACATAAGGATATGACTATACATAAGTGATTTAATTTTCAGAACAATACAACAATTTTTACTTGCAAAAATCAGTTTCTTGTAAAGCGTCCGCGAGCTGCAATAAGAGCTTCTAGACGGCGTGACATTGAATCGAAAAGGCGTTGGATGGTGTCGTGTGTAATTGCTTGTATTGCGGCATTTATGCGAGTCTACAGATCATTAGTACTGACCGCTGGAGGACTTTGATGGGCCTGTTGCCGAGTGACCATATCCCAGGAAGGTTCGATAGGCTACATGTCTGGTGAACGTGCAGGCCAGGTAAGAAGCGGTATCTGTTGTATTGCGGAGAGGGCTTAAACACTCCTGGCAACATGTTCTCTGGCATTATCCTGCTGGAATATAGCTCCAGGAGTGCTCTGAAGGAAGAGTATGACTTCTGCCTGTTCAACTTCCCTGATGAAGCGGTTGCTGTTGAGATTGTCTTCAAGTTGTAGCAGCCGATATCGCGAATGGCACCCAATGGCATCCCACACCATCACACTTGGCGTTCGGTCCGTATGACGCTCGACAATGTATAGATGGAATAAGGAACTCACCACAATACCGTCTAATGCGTATGCGGCCATCATGGTAGTCCAAGTTGAATCGGGACTCATCTGAAAACACGTCATGTTGCCAATCAGCACGCCATTGTCTGTATTGAAAACCCCATTCCAGTCTGTGGGGTCCACGGTTCAGGGTCAAAGGAATCAAAAGAGATGAGTGCAACCAATCCTCTGTGCAGCAGACGGCGTCGAACTGTGGAGGCAGACAATGCCACACCTAATGCAATGCTCCACTGTTGTGCTAACACTTGCGAAGATGCGGAACGGTTCGTCACTGCCATTCGAATGAGGTGTCTGTCATCCAACGGTGTAGTCATATTTCTCGGTCCACTGCCGGATTGTCGATACATCTGGTTCTCCTCGGTCCGCTGCCGCCACACGCGCGTCACTGTCGTAACGTTATGCCCCATCCGAGCGGCAATGTTACGGTACGAAAATGCACCTATACGCAGACCAATCATTCGTCCCCGTTCAAACTTTGTGGAAAGGTGATATTCCGCCCTTCGTCGTCGCCGAGGCATTATTGAATCCTGGAGACCCTTTTACAACTCGTTGTCCGCAATGCACTGCTGGTGTGTATTCTAAACAACACTCTCTTAACACCCTTCACTCGACCGTCCAGAGGGTGCTGCCGGGTCCGGACATGCGCAATGACTCTGCACTTCTAATCATTTGCATGTCCTACCCTGCTATGCATATTCTCACGTGATTACAAGTTTCACGTGATTCCCATCATTCCTTCACGGTGTAGGAGTTTTCACAAACAGTAGTTTATATCCTAACGTCGGTTTTCTTTCTCCACATCAACTACCAGGTTGTCACAGATAGCATTCAGTATTTCCACTCGAATCTTTTCTTTTCCCTCCAGATGAACTTCATTGTCTGTGCTTTATCACAACAGGAAAGCTCTTTCTTTTTATTATCATTTTGTAACTCTGATCATTATCTGGTTGCTCTTGTCAGTGTTGTATTCAGGCATCTTCTCGGGAGTGCTTAGCCCCCCCCCCCGAAAATTCATGAACGCCCCCTCGCAGGTTTTTGTATGATCTCTCTTTATATTTTGTCCAATTAGTTTTGTTTATAACTGAATATCTGGAGAAATAAATTTAAAAAATTAAGAAAAATGAGGCAAAATACACTGGTGTGCAAAAATTAAGGACGAAGAGGAGAAATTAGCATAACAGCGGAACGAGCAGGCAGAACGGACCGAAAGACTACTCAGAAGATATGATAGGGTCCGGTACGGTAGGGCATGCGCATATATGCAGCATGACGTAGGGGGAGTCGAAGGGTATAAAGCACACGGGCGGTGTACTCTCAGCAATTCGATGAAAGCTATTGTACGGTGTACATCGGTTTGAACGACGTCAAGTTGCTGCCACCGTGTGCTATGGCCAACAGTCAATTCAGTAGAAGACGTCTGGATAACTTTACCCGAGGTCGCGTCATTGGGAAGTTGGAAGAAGGTCGAAGTGTGACTAGTGTGGCCGAGGAGTTCGGGATCACTCACAGCAACGTTTCACGAGCTTGGAGAGCATTTCTAACGACAGGAACAGCTGTCCGAAAGTTTAGCAGTGGTCGTCCATGAGCAACCACTGCGGCGGACGACCGGTATATTGTCCTACAGGCGAGAAGAGACAGACGGCAGACAGCGGGAGATATGGAAACGCACCTGCAACAGACAACTGGACGTCCGTTATCGCGTTTTACCGTGGCCAGGAGGCTGCACAAAGGTGGTCTGTTTGCACGACGACCAGTACGGTGTGTGCCATTAACGCCTGCTCATCGGAGACGGCGGTTTCTGTGGCGCCAGGAACACAAGAACTGGACACATCAGCAATGGGTCGAGTTCTCTTTACGGATGAGAGCCGATTTAGTCTGACGAGCGATTCTGGACGTATACACATCTGGAGAGAGCAAGGAACACGCAATCACACCTCTAACATCATCGAAAGGGACCGGTTTGGAGGTGGCGGAGTTCTCGTCTGGGGCGGTATCATGCTTGGTAGCAGTACTGACCTCCACATCTTCCAAGGAGGTTCAGTCTATGGTGTCCGCTATTATACCGAGGTTCTCCTCCCTCACGTGTGTCTGTTTAGAGGTGCTGTCAGTCCTAAGTTCCTCTTCATGGACGATAACGCTACACCTCATCGTACAGTGGCTATCGCAGAGCTGTTGGAGAGTGAAGATATTCAATGCATGGATTGGCCCGCAAGGTCCCCGGACCTAAATCCAATCGAACACGTGTGGCACCTTCTCGGGAGACGCTTGGCAGCACGTCACTAGACGCCAGCAGCGATTCCGCAGCTGCGATTGACGCTACAAGAGGAATGGGCCGCGATGCCTCAACTGCTCCTTGACAACCTCGTCCTCAGCATGGGCAGACGTTGTAAATCCTGCAACGCAGTCAGGGGTGATCATATCCCCTACTAAAGACTGGATTTTACTTGGCAGCCGCCTGTCACATGGACGTTTCTGTCTTCTGCCCAGTTGTGCTCGAAGCTACCTTTTCAATAAAGTGTCTTTGTATCCTTTGGATTCCTTGTTTGGACGGTGTTTCTCACTTGTCCCATATTCTTACATCTTGGGGATCTTATGGTATGATTTGAGTCGATGTGAAGCACTTCTGCACGACGTTACATTCGAAAAACTGTCTTGTCCTTAATTTTTGCACGCCAGTGTATTTTAATAATAATAAAAAAACACATCCACGTGGACTTCAATCTGAAATTTTTATCATCCTTCTGTGAAACATTAAACTGTTTCCAATGTAATGAAATATTTGCAACCTAATGTTTAACAATAGCAAATTATTAGAAGTTATTCCCATGAAAAGTTTTTTTTTCTTGGCAGTGGGTGGTTTACACTCTGTGACAAAAAAAATTAGTATCCAAACGGTTAGTTTGTTTTTTACTGCTATGTGCTAATCTAAAGGGGCTGAAACAAGTGGCAGGGGAATAGTTTACACCATATGCTTTCAGGTAACACGGTAATGATTCCTTTATTATCAGAAACATGCTTGTAGTAAGACGAGGACATTTTGGCCACTCCTGTTTTTTCTCGGGGAGGGGCGGGGATTTTCTCCAGCAGAGCTTTATCTTCTTAGCATCCTCAAATTCTCAATATTTTTCACCACCCTGTGATGAAATCCGTGGTGCATTACTGAATTAAAGTAAAGATATAACATTTCTACATTTTTAATCACTTGTATGTATAGATTTCTTGGAATTTGCATAAACTGTACATACACATATATACACCCACACACAACAAGTTTCAGCCCCCTCAGAATTTGTAATTGCCCCCCAGAAGAAACTCTCTGAATGCAACGCTGCTCTTGCTCCACAGATGTAGACAAAGTCGAGGCTTCCATGTCAATGCCAGAATAGTCATTACGTACGTCATCGAAGAAGTGTTTCAAAGACTGAAATAGATCTACTGCCATCTTCATGTTTCCATCTTCTTTCTGCAAGGATTTGCTGACTTTGTCGATTCGTTGCAACAGCGGGTCCCACAAAATAATCATGAAGGCAGTTTCATATTTGTCAAAAATTTTTGCCAATGATTTTGCCTCTGTTTTGGCAAAATCCTTTTTGGTTTCACGCTCAGAAAGTTTAATCAATGCTTTTGTAATCTCACTATAAACTCCTCGTAAGGTTGATACAACATCAGCTCTTTCTCACCATCGAGTACCACTCAACTGTTTCACAATGTGTTGATGTGGTTGAAAGTGGGATTTCAGTACTTTCCAACGATTAGTGGAGGCCGAAAAAAGTATATACTTTTTGAATAAATTCAAAGTAAGCTTCAGCATATCTGCAGCAATCAGTAGCATTATTGCCTACTAAAGTGAAAGAATGGCTTGAGCACGGGACATAAAATGCTGTGGGATTCTTTCAATTATTTTCGCTTGAAGGCTGGCATATACTCTTGACGTGTTCAAGGCATTGTCATAGCATTGGCAACTACATTTTTATATATCTAGCGCTAGATCTGAAATCTTTTTCAAGACAGTAGTAAGATTTTATGGGCAAGAAACCAAAGAATCGCTCAACAGTTTTTCCATCAGCTTTTACATACCTCAAAACAAGAGTGAGTTGGTTATCATGACTTACGTCAGGAGTAGAATCGGCGATAATTGAAAAGTACTGTGAATTTTTAACGTCCTCACAAAAATCCTTCTAGTGTTTCCGCCATTACAGTTAATATCTCATCATATGTTTGGTGAGACAAATAGTTTGCCTGCTTGAACAACAGTGCTCATACTTTTCAAAATGATCTTTCAGAAAGTCATCAAACTCTGTGAGATACTCCATAGAAGTTTAAAAAATTACCCTTTACATTTTCAGAGCATTCAGTTTCTTTGTGACATCTAAGTGGTTGTTCGAGTCTTGCAAGTAGTTTTACAGTGGCCGCTACTCGATATAGTACTTGCCCACAGTAGCCTTTCTCTTTTTCAATTTGAGTTGAGAATCAACTGTCCCGGATAATTTACTCGCATATTGACCATAGCTGTCAAGTGAGACCTCGAGATTTCATGATTTCTTGAAACTTTTTTATGTACGGGACCAATCAGTAAATCCGTCAACAAAAACCCTATGTGATTGTTTATAGCCAGGAAAAAGTTTACACTCACATAGCATAGCAACAGACTTAGAAGTTTCAGAAAAAAATAACCAGTTTTGTTTTGTTCCATTTGTCTTCAACATATCAAAGTGATTTCCATTTGTGTTCCTGAAATACGTTTTCCCAGAAGCAGAAAATACTTTCCTCATATTTTTTAGTTCTCCTTTATTTTCTGGTTTGTTTCTAATAAAGTAATCTATCATATAAGATGTGGAGTTAGAAGGCCATAAAGCTACACTATATTGACAAAAGTCACCGGACACCAAGAAGAGAAACACAACATAGCATTTATTGACATACATTAGTACGGTGTTGGTCACCTTTGGCCTTAATGCATGCAAAGACCCTTCGAGACATGCTGTCGACAAGGTTTTGGAACACAACTACAGGTATGCGCTTCCATTCAGTATATAACGCTGTCGCTAACTGTTGCTTAGTCGTAAGCCTTGGTTCCAAACTTCTTATGCGGCGCTCTAATTTATCCCACAGGTGCTCTATGGGATTAAGATCAGCGCTCTGTGCTGGCCAGTCCACACACGATACAGAGTTACCGTCAAACCACGCCGCAACAGTCCTTGCTTTATGGCTCGGTGCATTATCCTGCTGGTACCAACAAGGCTCGGTCCCATAGTATTGCCACAGAATTAGTAGGGCATAATTGTCCAGAATATCGAGGTAGACGTGCTGGTTAACAGGTTTGTCCACGATAACCAATGTGCCTGCACCATATCACGAAAAACACCACTATACGAGTACACTGCCAGCTCCCAACTTCACCGTAAGAACAGTACGCTGTGGTAAATAGCGTTCCCCCGGCTGCCGCTATACCCAAGCACTGCCATCAGACTGATGGATCGTGTATGTGGATTCATGTCCATAGGACCCGTGTACATTGATTTACGGTCCCACGATAAATGTTTTTTGCACCATGCTAAACGACGAGTAGCATTCCGAGTGGAGATGAAAGGCTTATGAGCAGCCACAGTACCACGGTAACCCATGGAATGAAGTTCTCTGCGACTAGCACGTGTACATACCAAGGTTCCAGCATTTTTATTCACCTGTACACTGAGGTCTTGTGCGGTACTCCGTCGATTAGCTGTAACGACTCTCCTGAGGCTTTGACGTCCTCTATCAGTGATTTTCTTCGGTCTGCCGGTACGTTTTGTTTTGCTGCTTCAGGCACGCCATGTGTCTTCCACTTATTCAGTACATCCAAAACAGTAGACTTGGGTATATTTAAACGTCACTCTGTTTTCCTTATGGACAACCCGCTGATATAACACCCAGCAATCTTTCCTTTCTAAAAGTTACTTCTCTCCCGCCGGGACATTTTCACTCAACCTCACAGTGCGATATGATCGCGTTCAGCTGCAAGCTTGTTTTTATACCGTTTGCAGCTGTACCGCGCAACTTAACAGCGCAGCAAATCCGTTCATTTGCTTTTAAAGGGGTGTCCGGTGTCTTTTGTCAACATAGTGTATAGCAGTAGGATAGTATGAATTCATTCAACAGGGAGGCGTCTCTTCCTCTTGATTTGTTGGTTCATGCTCTTCGTTGACCATTTGATCTGGCTTTGAGGGCTGACAATTAAAATCATTCAGTGGAAAATGGGATGGTTTCTCACATGAATCTGTAAGTAGCTGGAATCAAGATTTAAATTTATTAAACTAGACTTCCCATCGTCTAAGCTTGAATGGTGTGGATCCTGAATAGGTTCCAGTTGCACATTTTCTTTGGAAACTCATGAATCCGGAGGCTTTTGCTCCATTCACTCATCACCGGTATGACTTTACACAGGCTTCTGTAGGAATTCTAATAAACTTTCATTTTGCTTTTGAAGACGTTCGTCTTTCCCTTTTTTCTTCTTTCACTTTTCATAACCTGACTCATAAATTCGTTTTGCTGGCTTCATTTTCAGGAGAATCAGTCATATAAGCTATATGTAAACGAAAAAGAAACAACAGCTGTAACGATGCCTACTTTAAGGGCAAGGTTAGGTGTCAGTAATCCCAATATTAAATAACACTGTATAATACCACAACGTGGCGATCGAATGGCAACACAGAAGTACAGACTGTAGACGACATTTTAAGTTATGTTGCGACGTTACCAGTGGTCAGTGTCGCGAGCACGCATAAATAAAATTACTCTACAGTTAGCAACATTTTACCCGCCTGTCAAGCAGGATAGTCAACTGTACATTTCTTAAGTAGTGAACGGGCGAAAAGCACTATATAAAGTTAGAACTACGACTGTTTTTCTATGAATCCGCAAAATGTTATATTCATCAACACAACTTTTTCACTCTTTTTCCTCTTCTTTGTTTCCTCCTCGCTTTACTTCTCTTTTCACAGGGAATCGGGGCCCTCCGGAACGCTAGGCCCTTCGCGATTGCGACTTGCGCAACCCCATAAACCCGCCCCTGACCTAGTCGGAATAACTTGGCGCCCTTTGTGACACTGGAAGGTTTAGTTTGCCCATTCGGTTTACTGAAATATTTGACCAATTTCCTGATACATCGTTCTGTTCCTCAAATTTTTCAATCTGTTTCTTTTCTTAACACTTTTTTGCATCTCACTTCCGTTTACAAACAGTGTAGGAAAGAAATAAAAAACAATTCTCTAACTGGAGAGAAAAGAACTGCTTTCTCACTAGTGAAAATTTCACGGGGGTTACGTAAAACTGTTAGAATTGTTACTACGGCACGTTACCCCCCCCCCCTTAGTTTTTTATCTTGTTCTTCACCCTAGATCAAATGCTACTGAAAAGATGGACTGAACAGCCTGGTAGCTCAACATCTTTGCCAGATGATGTAACTCCGTTATACTCTTTCCTTTGTCCTCTTATTAGAGTAAGATTATGCACGTTAACGTTGCTACAAATTGTAAGTCAGCTGACGAAACATATAGTCGGTCACTGAGTTTGTTGACACGCCAAAGAAAGCTTGGCATTTTTTGAAATATAAGTTGGATAACCCAAGGTGACATATATTGACTATTTGCAGCCTCATTCTGATGTGTAAAAGATTTTGGTAACTGTTCTCTAAAAAATGTAGGATTAATTGATGTTGCCTTTCACTTGCATAATAAATATTAAAAAATGTATGTTGTATATTTTGCATGTTAAAGAAATGTGCAATCTTCTTGGAAATTTTATGAGTAATTCTCACCGATTTGGAGTAAAATGGGCAGCTTGCAGAGTGCACCTTCAGCTTCCCTACGGTGAGGCCTTCTTCACAAGTGCTTTCCAGTCAGCTATGATTAGCACCAGGAATATTTCAACTGACTGGAAACTCATTCTGGTGTAAATGGGACCGTGTAACGGCTAGGGTATCCGACCAGAAACTGGGATATCTTGATTTCCGTTCCCGTTCAAAGCAATGCAGTATATTTTTCAGAAGTCAACGCTACACGGGTGGACAACTTCTATGAAGACTCAGGAAGTTGCTATGTTTATTTCAATGCAAAGGAACTTTTGCATTGAAACAAACACAGTAACTTCGTGATCGTCATGAATCTGTGTTGAATGCGCGTGTTTTTTTTTTTTTTTTTCTTCGAGCTGCTATTTTAATGACGATATTTCTTCGACACTTGGAGAGTCGAACTTTAACGATTTCAAGTACTCAGTAGACATCGGAACGTAAGATTTCATGATTTTGTTTTCACTGTATCTCTCTATGATATCTGAGATTTTCTTATTCTGGTGCTGTAGAAAACCTCCATCCTGTTTTCTTTCTATTTTTATACCTAGATAGTATTTGACATCTCTTAGGTCTTTGATTTCAAAATAATCTTTCAACATCTCTTTAGCCTTTTCTATATTTTCTGATTTGTTGCTGCATATCAAAATATGATCTGCATAGACAATTAAATATGTAGTAGATTTTGGATCAATGAGTGTAAATAAGCATCGATCTGCTACTGCTTGTTTATAGCCATGTTGATCTAGGAATTTAACAAGCGTTTGATTCCATATTCTTCCTGACTGTTTCAGACCCTAAATAGCTTACTTTAATTTACACACTTTATATTCTTCTCCTTTAATTTTATAACCAGGTGGTTGATTCATGTAAATTTCTTCATGCAAATTGCCATGTAAATAAACAGTTTTGATGTCTATGTGTCTCACATGCATTCTTTTATATGCTGCTAGTTTCGTCGTAGTCGATTCCAGGCTTCTGAGTATACCCTTGGGCCACTAAACGTGCTTTGTATGTCGTAGAATTAACACTTGTATGCTTGTTTTAAAAAATCCATTTGCAATTAATTACTTTCTTTCCTGGTGGCAGGGTTACTAAATCCCAAGTGTTGTTCCTTTGTAAAGATTCCATCTCCACGTCTGTTGCTTTCATACAACGCAATATTGGCGATTTTTCTAAGTTTTGCATTTCGTTCCAATTTTTAGGTTCTGCATTATTTTTTTAAGTAAGGCAGCTGTACCATCCAGGTGGTATTCCTTTTTTGACCTTGTAGATCTCAATTGCTCTGAGTTATTTTCAGGTTCAGAAGTATTTTCTTCTCTTATAGGTTGGATAATATTAGTACTTTCTAAATTTACATCCTGTGTTGTTACACTAGGTTCAGAATCATTAGTGATCGTTTTATGCTCGCAGGCTTCTACGGTACTTCTTCTTTCGTCGAACTTTGCATTGCGGCTTCTTGCGATTCTGTCATTCTCTGGAAACAATATTTTATACCCCCTAGATCTCTCATCGTATCCAATGAATATGCCAGACTTTGCATGATCGTCGAATTTTCTTCTTGTTTGTCTAGGTACATAGGACAGAGCTTTGGATCCGAAGACTTTCATATGACCCAAATAAGGTTTCTTACCGTTCCATAGATTTACCCGTGCTTTTAGTGGGAACTCTATTTTGGATGTACGTAGCAGTGATCATTGCTTCACCCCAATATTTATTTTCCAGACTGGCGTCTAACAACTTGGCTTTAGTCATTTCTTGGAGTGATCTGTTATTTCGTTCTGCTACACCGTTTTATTGAGGACAGAATACCACAGTAGTTTGATGTTCGATTCCATGTTGTTTTAGGTAATTCTCAAACTCCGTGCTGGTGTATTCACCGCCATTATCAGTTTTTAGAATTTTGGCTTTTTTCCAAATTTGTTGTTTACACTTGACACATATTCCTTGAATTTGTTCATCGCTTCATTTTTATGAGAAATAAGATGTGTGTATGTAAAGCTACAGTGATCATCTACAAAAGTTATGTAGTATCTTTTACCACTTGGAGTAACTGATGACATGGGTCCACTAATATCACTGTGTACAAGTTCTAAAGTTGAATTCTTCCGGATTGAATTTAATTTTGAAAATTGTTTCTGTATCATTTTTCCTTTGACACAACTTTCACAAAATGTGTCTTTCTCGCAATTAGACAATTTTATTCCATAGGCTAGATTTTTGCTCTCTAATTCTTTGATTGTTTGTATATTCTTGTGACCTAGTATCCTATGCCATAGGTTGATGCAATCGTTTTTATTGTAAAATTTCACTAACTTTATTGCTTGTGCACGTTGATCCTTTTCAGCAGTTTGTAACTTATACAGATTATTATCATCTAATATGCCAACAGGAAAAACAGTTTTGTCATGTTTAATTAAGCAGCGATTTTCTTTGAATAGGACCACAAACCCACTATCTGTAATTCTCTTGACAGACAACAAACTACTTTCTAGCTCAGGTACGTAGAGAACATTCTTAACTTTAATTCTATTGACTTCCGTATCAGTTTTGCAGTTGAGATAAACTTGGCCTACGCCTAGAGATTTTATTTTTCTTCCATCTGCGGTTGTTATGTTTTCATTTGAATGGGGGTCTAAATGACAGAAAAAACTCTTGTCATTAGTCATGTGTGCAGTTGCTGCTGAATTTATGGACCAATGTGTGTACGATAAAGGGCTATTTACCCCGTCTTTCTCTCTGTACAAACGGTTGATATTTCGTTCCATTAAATTGAATTCAGCAATTTTTTCTTTAGCTGCAAATTTAGCTCTGTGATTTTGCATTTGAACGTTTCTGCCACCATTTTTATTTTTCTCAGTTTTACCTTTATTTCCGTCTTTGTAATACCAGCATTCAGTAATAGTACGATTTCTTTTACGACAATGTGTTCAATATTTACCTTCATTACGTGCTCTATCAACAGATTTAAATGCAGGCACTGTGTTTGAGTTTTGCGCGTGTGTCTTTGAACATTTTCGTTTTCTATTGTATTCATCAACTAACTTATTTTTCACAAATTCAAGCGTTAGATCTGTGTCAGGCCTTGCTTCCAAAGCAGTAACCAGTGTCTCATAACTAGTGGGAACCTACACAATAACATAGCTGCCAGGTGTGAGTCATCAACTTTTTTGCCGATTGACCTCAGCTTTGTTACGACTTCCAAAAAACGGTTAATATGCTCTTGCATAGTGCTGCTAGTTTCGTTCAATCGGAAACTGAATAATTTACGTAACAAATAAAGTTTACTCGTTAAACTTTCTCTCTCGTATAGGCTTTAAAATGCGAGCCATATATCTTTGGAATAAGTGCAATTTATATCATGCGCGATTTGATCGTCTTCTATTAAAAGACATATATTAGCTTTGCAAACAGTCTCTTTTTATCCATATATCATCTTTAACTTCTGGTAGTTCTTCTGAGATCAAATCAAAGAGATTTTCTTTAATTAGGAACATATGCATTTTGAATTTCCACGAATTTAACTTTGCTTAGTTGAGTAGCCATTTTTTCCTTTCTCGTTTCTTTATCTGAGTTCCATTCAAAAATAAGTTTTGAGTCTTATAATCATTAATATGTTATATGTTAGGAACGTCATCCTTCGGTAACGAGGGTTAGCGCAGTATTCTTGGATAGAACGTAAACAAGAAGATTCGAAAAATTGCTCACCTTATGCTCGTATGTTTAAAAAATGGAGTTTTTATTAAACTACACTTGTATATCACAATGATAAGATTTGGATCAACCTGAAACTTAACTTCAACTACAAAAATATTCCATTGTAACAGTATACGAGGAGTCATAGATTGAAGACTATCTCCCTCCATTAGACTCACAACAACAACAAAAGTTCTGCTGTCTCACGTGGGCTCATCCATCTGACGTCACAACCTCGTGTTTTCAGAACGTGGCTCGTCGCTTGGCGTCTGTCGCTAATCGTGTTTAGTCACGGTTTAAGCCTAATAATTACAGCAGTTTTGTTATGTAGTATGCCGCGGAGTTACAACGCATTGGTAACAACCCTTCAGAGTAAAACCAAAGAAGAACTGTCCTTTGACTAAGTACAATCTAAATTAATGATGAATATGAGCGAACGCACACTGGGGTGAAGATATCATCGCATTCTCAATCACAGTACTTGTTTTTTAAATCAAAGAAAAATGTTGCTGTACTTACTTGTAAGTCAAAGAAATACAGCTCTGATTGCCAAAAGTTGCAAAAATTAGTGTCGACATTTGGCTGCAAAAAAAATGAGGTAATCAAAGAAAAACAAAATGCTCTTCAAAGGAACCCGTGTATACAGGGATGGACTGGGTCGACAAAACCGGAATGGGAATTTTAGTCTTGTGGTCCACCACAGAAACACACGTACCCACAGGGGAACAACACTACATAAAATCCCTCATGAAAAAAATTCTGTTAATTCCTGGATGAAATAATGGAATTGTTGAAATATTCATTGTAAAACCGACTCAGTCGTGAACAAAGTTTAGCAGCAATATAAGGGTGAAAGCATTTTAAAAATCCACTCATGATCGAATGTACTGATAGCATATCAAACCATACTCAAAAGGGAGTGTTGTACCAGAGAATTATATTTATTTGGTCACTGATGGGCTACTGCGCAACGGTATTCGCACAACCTGCTGAATAGAAGCTTTTTTTTAAGTCTACTAATCATTTTGACCCATGAGCCAGTACTGGTAAACCGTTGTTTCTTTTAAAATAATCCTTAATTTAGCAAATGGGTGGGACAACGATTTCAGAAGATTTATGCCGAAGAATCGCTTTTTTGTGTTCTGTATCTGTATACGTGGATAAGAGTGTAGGGATGATGGACCATCAAAATTGTTACTAGCACCTCCTTCAAGATTACAAAAGAAAGGAGGGTAAGACCCACCAATGGCCCTTTGACTCAAAGTCCAATGACCTACGCTTAGCTGTAGTTAGCTAAATTTATTTGTAAGAGCGTACTTGGTCTAGTGGCAAATTTTTCACTGAAATAGAGAGAATTTTGCTTTGTCATTTTGGAGCAAACGCCCAACATATAAATATAGATAGACAGAATAAGACGCCAGCCTTCTTTTTTTTAAGACAATAACGTTTTAGACAGATAATATAAAGCTCAAATAAAGTTAACGATTCTTGTTCAAAAGTGCCAAAATAATTATTCGTTCTTTCCAAACAACAGGATACGATAAATAGTTGGTCATTTCTCGAGTGGTCCACTGGGAAACATCCCGGTGTCCCGGTGGGCCAATTCGCCTCTGCGTGTATATGCAACAACAGGATAGCGAACAATAATAACTTTACAAAAATCGAATGTATGTGAAGTATGTGGTAAAACTAAAGAAGCACAAAAAGGGCTTTGTGCTAGTGTAACATGTAAAGTGCGATGCATCAGAAGATATCATCTAAACAAAAGTAGTATAAAAATAAGTGATGCGCAAAGTACTCTACCACAGAATAGTGTTACAAAGCTTTCATACAGACGAGTTACCGATACATTAAGGAAGTGCACAAATTAAATATGAGTATGAAGATTCTACATTTTGGATAGTCGATTCAGGCTCAGTAAGCCATATGAACATTTCACCTAACTTACAGATGAACAGAAGAATTAGAAGAACCTGTAACAATAGCTGACGGAAAAACACTAAAGTCTAACGGTATTTACAAAGGTGAGATGCCAGTAAAAGCTCTACAATAAAATATAGACATCCTTAATTTACCAAATGTTGTATACAGTACGTTGCTGTCTTAACTGGAGACCTATTATCACAATCAAAGTGCTTACGTGTACGTATAAAGGATATACAGTGTTTTGGGAAGGAAACACTTGTAATATAAATAAAGGTGAAAAGGTAGTTGAAAATGTCATTGCTAGCTGGTTTGTTTGAACTCATCACTAGTCAATATGCATGTAAACCGGCTGAAAACTATGTGATGCGATTACAAAGCAATGAGTGTGAAGACGAAAATTTCATTTATAAGTGGAATCTCAAGTTATGATACAGAAGTGTTGATGCTATTGAACAGATACAGAAAACGAAGTTTTTTTAGAGACATTAAAATTCAATACTGTGAATCTGATTTATCTTTTTCTTTTGTGATTGATGTGTGACTGAAAGCAAAATTTTCAGCTAAACCGTACCCAAAACAGGCTACTTACAGATCCAAAGCACCACTAGAGTTAGTATAATAAGAGACGCGTGTGAACCAGTTGAAGTTGAAAGTTTCGGTTGAAGAGGATACTTTCTTACGTTGTGAGATGATTTAAGTAGGTATGCGACACAATATACGTAGAAAATATGAATTGTTAAGCGAATTTGTGACTGTTACCGCATATAAACTTAATAGAAAAATAAAAGTCTTGAGAACAGACAACGGTTTTGAATATTCCAGTAAAGAAGTTGAGGAAATTTAACAAATAACAGCATTGCTCATCAGAAAGCGTAATATACTCACCAGCACAACTTGGAGATGCAGAAAGAGAGAGAGAGAGAGAGAGAGAGAGAGAGAGAGAGAGAGAGAGAGAGAGAGAGAGAGAGAGAGAGAGACGTACTCTAGTAGAAATATATAAAGTAATGCTAATTATATAGAGAATCTGACAAAAACTTACCAGGGAGAGAGAAAGCAGCAGCATCATAGTTGCAACAGATAGGATGATTACCAAAACAGATGGCAGAACACCACATGAGTTGCGGAATGGAGTTTAAACCTAATCTTAATCACTAAAATGTTTGGATGTGAAGTTTTTTTCATCATGCAAGCAAGCAGGGAAGAGAGAAATTACTTAACAGAGTAATCAGAAACACATCCATGTGGTATAGAATCTACGTGGGAGAAACAAAATAGTTTCTTTAAGGTCTGTAAAATTCTCCGAAAATTATTTCAGTAAAGGTTCAAAAAGAAAATGATAATCAGAAAGATTTTGACCTCATGCAGGTGGAAGGTCAGAATGACCAAGAAGAAACTGAAGGAGACATTGGTACAGAAAAAAGAGACTCAGGAAAATAAAATTTAAGAAACTCCAGAAAAGTTAGGACTAATTGAAATAGTTACAATTATAACTTAAGGTAGGGTCTCTTAGCGTTCAACTTAGACGAAAGCTTACATTTGAAGCTGAAAAAAAAAACGGAAAAATTCGCAGAGGCGTCAGAAAAGTTATAGAAGCAAACTATATTTCTTCAAGTACAGGTCAAAAATCATAAAGTGATGAATAAAATCTCCCAAAAAGACAAGAGACGGAAGAAAATGGAAAGATGTGATGAAAGAAAAGATGAAGTCCTTTCTTGAAAACAAATGATCATTAACTGATTTACCTATAGGGAAGAAAGCTGTAGGAAGTAAATAAATTTTAAAGACAAAATGTGATGAAAAACATCAAATGATTAAAAATAAAGCCAGGCTAATAGCGAAACGATATGGTGAAAAATTTGGTTCACACTACGATGAGATTTTTTCTTCCCCCCTATGGTCAAACACTACAATCAGATCATTTCTTACTACAACATCATATATGAATATGTGGCATATATAACTTCTTTCTCTTATGTAAATCATGTTTATCTCTCGTTTATAATTTTTCGAATTTAACATCATGTCGAATGTCCCAGACGTTTCTCACTATGTGGCAACACGTAAAAACGTACATAAAGGGATTAAGCTCAGTGTGGAGTGAGTGAGAGGTGATGAGATATTCTGTGTGCTAAATATTACGTGTTGTTCTACAATATCATGTAACAGTGTACCAATGTTCCAATGTGTTAAAGTTTTGTATTGTACTAATTAGAACAAAACTCTTCCCTGAGTTATAATACTCTCACGGACCATGAAACTTGCGCACCTAGAAGAAAGCATGCTACAACCGCAAAACTTTGCGAATAGTTGGAGTGCGTGCTGGTATGCAAAAGACCCACGTTTGGTGCGAGTCCGCATGACCGCACACCCTGTGGTGGCGCTGCACGCACGAACCGACAGCCTTACAAACCGGCGTGTAGTCGATGCTCCATGAAAGCAAAAAGCACCGGCCGAGTCAAGCAAGAGTACAGAACAACAAGAATGCCGGGTAGATGCCAGAGACGTCTATTTTCGCAACTTACGGACTTTGAGAGAGGCCTGATCATCGGGCTGAAAACCGTAGGATGGTCGGAGAGCCGTATACCGTCACACTGTGTTTGAAGCAGTGGACGCGTGACGGCACTGCCAACGGACCAGGAGGACCACCTGTAGAGGATCGGCGGATCGTGCACCAGGCACGAACGGCTCCCACGGGAACCCGGTCCACCATACAGGCAGATGTAGCGGCTCCTGTGTGCCCACGAACCATTTTCCGACGCTTCGCGGAAGCGAATCTGCGATCCCAGTGTCCCTTACGTGTGCTGCCATTAACACCGGAACATCGTCGGCTCCGTGTGCAGTAGTGCTAGCCCAGAGCGACGTGTAACACCACAGACTAGCGACATGTGGTGTTTAGCGATGAGTGCCGCTTCATTTTGGGAAAAGATGATCATCGAGTCCGGGTGTGGTGTTCCCCGGGCCAACGGCACAATCCCAACCTCGCTATCGAGCACCACACTTCCCTCACTGCAGGAATTATGGTCTGGTAAGCAATTGCCTACGAACGATGGCCGATCAGCTCTAGTAGTGGTACGCGGATCATTGACGGACCAGCGGTATGTGGATGAGATCCTACAGCCCCATGTGCTCCCATTGCTGGCCAGGATTCTAGGTGCGCTATACCAGCAGGATAATGCGCACTCGCACACGACTCGGGTTGCCCAGGGCTGCCTACGTCATGTCCAGTCACTTCCATGGCCTTCCTGCTCTTCGGACATGTCCCCTATCGAGCATATGTGGGACCAGTTGAAACTCCGGCTGCCGCCGTGCCGCACTATCCTGGATTTGGAGCACACCGTCCAATACGTGTGGGCCAGTCTGCCGCTGGACAACATCAGGCGTCTGTTCGCCTGCATGCCAGGCAGTATGTATCGCCGCACGAGGCGGTGCGACGCACTATTGAAGATGACCGGAATGTGTGCTACAGATCCCTTTGTAATTGCCCTGCAGCTCTGTTTTGCCATCATGTGTATCATTCATCTGTATCATTACGTCCATAAAATTTCAGTTCAATCCGATTATTCCTTCTTTGTGCGCAAATTTCATTGTTCGTTAAGTGTAGTTCGTGTGTTGCGTCAAAGATAGATCACAGTTCTACCACTTGTGTGTACTTCGACAGAAGCAAGAAATAAGGAATTAGTTCATCAGTGAAGCTGTAAGCACCTTTTTCTAGCATCATGAATCCTGAGCCGTTAAGTTTAGTACTACTGTAAAGTAATAAATTAATTTTTAGTGTCTCAATGGCTATTACTTAACTCAGAGTACAGCTGACTCACTCTTGTTTTCAAAACAGAAAAGAAAGATCCCGCATATTTGATGATATTTGATCAGTGCTAAAAGCTCTGCACATATGAGAAAGATAGCGGAAGACTTGCAGGAGCACCGTGGAGTAGCAAATCTGCTTTGGAACTGAAGTTCCCGGAAGTAAAGATGGATTTTTTTAATTTTAGTCAACAGAAGAAAATTTAAGAAACGATTAAAAATTATGAACTGAATGCGGGAAGCAAAACTAAGTTATGCTACCATACAATTTATAAGTACATGCCAGCAATTGGATTTCTTCTATTGATCTTCACCAGCATAAGACCAGATATTTCCACTACGATGCACATGCTAAGCAGAAGATGCCGAAACCCAAGTCAACGAGAAGTTGAAAATCGTAAAATATCTAAAAGGATCATAAGACTTGAAAAAATTCCAAATTTCCCCAGATCCTCCAATGATGGAAGTGTACATGATCGTAGATTGGGAGACAGACAAACAAGACCACCTTTGGCCATTAAGTTTTCTGGGGAAACAAGTGCATTAATTGAAACTCAGAAACAAAACTGTATAGTTTTATCGTCAGCAGAAGCTGAACGTACTTCACTTGCCAAATCAGCACAAGCGCTTACGTGGTTTCTAGGGCTGTTGAAATACTTGAATTTGCAACAGCAGTTAACCATTATGGTGTTTAAAGACAACCAGTCAACTTTAAATGGCAATCAAGAATAAAGTACATAAACAACAGGCACGATCACATCAAGGATTTATAAAACAAGAACATCCTAGGACTGGAGCATTGTGCATCTGAAAGGAACGCTCGAACAACGAGCATTCAGAAAGTTTCGACAACATCTCAGCCTATATTAGAGCAGGAGCCGCAGGGTCATTTCTACTATTAGCTTCTTGCACTTGCGTTGTGTGCGTGCGCTTCTTTACTGTGTTCTGTTTTCCCAAGCTGCCTGTTTGAGTAACGAGCTGGAAAGCCGAAACCACATGGCTCGCCATAGAGAATTCACGAGTCCTAAGTTTTCTGCTCCTGATGCTGTACACGTGACTGATGAATTACTATTGGCCGATAGCTCTCAGGGTCGCTTCTCGATGGATTCTGCGAAACGCTTGTGAAGTTGCCATGTGTGTACTTTGGAAAAGATGTCTTCAGAAGCCATAGGCTGAGATGGAGTGTCCTGCCATACCAGCAAAGCGTTTTCATTTGTTATCATACACTCATTGTCTGTGACGTATATTTTAAATTAACTTTCCTTTTTAGTTTCTTTCCCTATGTAAATCTTGAGTTTGTTCTCAGTTATACTTCACACTTAACGTGCTATCTTTTCTCTCAAACGAATACTGTTGGCAACATAATTGAGGTTGAATGAACGTGACGTATGCCTGTTTTGATAAGAACGAGAGATATAAACTACGAGTAAACTGTTGCTTGTGGAGCGTTGTGTTGGAGAGCAATTAATGTGGAACGTAGCGTTGTTGGTGTGTGGTGTGTTTAATGTTGATACCTATTTGTTATCTGAAGTGCTACATCGAGAAATAAAGCATCTTTTCCGTAAGTTTGACTTCTGCTTTCTAAATGTTTCGTCTGGCAGTTAAGGTTTAATTTAGGAACTATTTCATAGTATGGTGATGTTTTAACATAACGTAGCAGTACGACAAGACATTTACGTTACATGTCATAAAAATCCGCGCACCCAGAAAAAACCGTGCGATTAATGCGATACTCGGCGAATAGATACGGAGAGGGCAGACATGCAAATGATTAAAGTTTCTTACGATTCCGCATGCCCGCGCGTCCAACACCAGTGCTGCAATCGCAATCCTGTGGGCTTATAAGGTGCCGCGCAGGGGACTCCACATTCGTGCCGAAGTGCACGGTAAGAGTCCAGCAGGGTGGCCGGCGCTCGGAATCGGCTGCCATTTGGGGCAGTCTGACAGTACGGTGTGATCGCGTTGGGAGCAATGGACACGAGAAGGCACCCAGACACGGCGGACTGGCTCTGGACGACCCAGACACACCACCAGCAGAGAGGTTCGTGAGAGCGGCATGCACAGAAGCAACGACATCCTTGTCCAATATCCAGAGACTTGTGGCAACTGTACAAGGGACTCCTGTGTCCGCCAGAACCATTTCCAGACACGTGGCAGAGGCGAATCTGACTCCCGATGGTCCTTGCGTTTTCTGCCATTAACACCTGAGCATCGTCAGTGTCAATTGCAGTGATGTCAGCAACGAGCAACGTGGAATGCTACGGACTAGCGACGTATAGTGTTGAGTGACGAGTCCCGCTTCTGTATGGGAACGGACGACCGCAGTGTCAGAGTGTGGAGGACCACAGGTGAGCGCTACAATCCCGACCTCACTGTACAGGTGCCACGTCCCGAACTGCAGGCGTGATGGTCTGGGGAGCCAACGCGTATGACAACCGGATTTCCCTCGCAGTGATCCGAGGGACGTTGACACCACAGCGCTACGAGCAGGAGATCCTGTGGCCCATGTACTGCCTTTCCTGGCGGGGCGACCTGGAGCCATTTTCTAACAAGATAACGCTCGCCCGCACACGGCTTGGGTTTCCCTGGACTCTCTACGTAATGCTTCGACGCTTCCGCGGCCTGCCGGATCGCCTGATCTCTCGCCCATCGAGCACGTGTGGAACCAGATGGAACGCCAGCTTTCTCCATGTCCCAGTGTTCGTGATTTAGAGCGTCAGTTGCCAGAAGTGTGGGTCAATCTGTCCCAGGATAACAAATGCCACGACTGCCATGGAATTTAGAAATTTAGCATTGTTTAATAATCATGAGACGAGATTACTGCAGATTGTGATGCTAAATTTAAGAAATCGATTTGTTTGTTATATGTTTGCCAGTATTTATCGGATCAGTTGAGCAAAAAGATGAAGATTGAATATTTGTCTTTGAAAGGTTTGACATTTCCACTGGGATTTTTTCTTCCACAATTTGTCGTGTGTTAAAATGAATGGATTGAATGTGGATTTGTCGGAACAATTGAGGTGCATCCAGGGTCGTGCCAGGGTCAATTCAGGTGTGGTTTAGAGGTCGGTTCGTGCCATGTATGTGTGTCATACGTAGCACGACCCATCTTTAAATCACAACTGTGTTAACCCTTAAACAGGGCAGATTCAGGTGTATTTTGCATGAGCAAAAACTTTTGAAACTTCCTATTGCTGTTGAACGTGTGTCGACTTTTCGAATGAATTCTGGAATGGCCCATTTTGACTTCAAATTCTGCTGACAACTGTAATCTTGGAGTCGTATTTTGATTCATGGTTTATCATCATTTGACTTGGATCTGTCGGTCCTCACAGCAGAAGACATTGATGTTCATAACATCTCTGCTGCCCTCACCCGCTAAGAAAATAAGTCGTAAATGGATTGGTACCCCTAAGACAAAAGACTCGAGTAGCAGAAACGAAAAAAGGAAACACCGTGTGTCAGATGTGGAAAGTAAACACGCTGCCGATTGACTTGGGAGAAGGGGGGGGGGCGCGACGAGAGTGGGGTAAAGAAGAGTAGGGGAAGACAAAGTCAGAAGAGACAGGAAAGAGATGCTGAACAAGACCAGGCGCACGCTCAGCTGAAATAGAGATGCTTCTCTGCCATCAGTAAATCCCGGCTTCTGACAAATGCATGATTCCAATCCATTCAAGTTTTCTCTCTCTCTCTCTCTCTCTCTCTCTCTCTCTCTCTCTCTTTATTTCGACATCTATGTTTAGTTTAGAATGCACACAGCGAAGTCTACCTCACGCACATATGTGCGCTACACATACCTGTTCATTTTCATCTGTTAGAAATTGTATATATATAATTCTGAATCATTTCAGCATTCACAAGAATTGTGACATTATTAATGTTCACAGTTTCAGCAGCCATTGTAAATACCTAGTTGCTTTAGCCTTGTTCAGGGAAACATTTAGACATGAGAGATAAATAAAAACAGCACAAAAACAAAATAACAATGTGCAGTTTTGGAAAATATATTCCATTCTTACCTACAAAACATTCAGGAGTTCTGTTTCTTGTAGTTTTGCCCATTTTTAATTATAGATGTAAAGTGTAAATATTTCACAATAAAAATCTGCTTTCAACCAGC
This sequence comes from Macrothele yani, assembly GCA_039090855.1. Lineage (NCBI taxonomy): Eukaryota > Metazoa > Arthropoda > Arachnida > Araneae > Macrothelidae > Macrothele > Macrothele yani. Next base: position 100,103,543 of record CM077004.1, on the reverse strand, counting down.
TTACCCAAAATATTTTGCAGTAACCCACTCCCCATTTGAAATTTTTGGATAAACCGCTGGAATAGCCCATATAAAAGCACAGATTACCTAGCATGAAGCACGAGCTCTGCAGAATACTCACATTATGCACTTCATTAGTAGTGCACAACTGTGTCAAACTCTTTACACGTTACTCTTTAAAATATATCCGATCTCTGGACAGCAGGTAAAGTGCACAAAGACAAAAGTTTATGGAATGACCAGAAGAATAAGGCATTTATTTTACATATAAGTACAAGAAGTTTTAAAATACTACATTCTCAATTATCTTCTGTGCAGGGTCTGGATCCAAATCCTCTATATATTGATGCTGACAATAACTTCTCGTTTATGATGAAAAATATCTTCACCATCAAGATAAAGATTCCATAGGCTTGAGTCACATCCTCTATTACTTCATAAAGGTCAATATGCCACATGATATCCAGATAGGGACTCTCAAACAAGACGTGTTATCTGATGAGGCAAGTTTCTATGGGCCATAAGTCAAAGAATCGTACTTCCATGTTACAGTTATGACCAATTGCTGTAAGCAAACTTTCCACTCAGAGTTTACTTTATCGATGTAATTGAAACACTAAATGTATGCGTACCGGGACTGCTATACATCTGCTATACATTGCACACTCGCCAATTTGTAGCACTGGTATTAGTCAGTACATTCATCATAAGCGCATAAATTCCATAAAAGAAGAGACACAGGACATTGCCATCTGAACGAAAAGCAATAAACGCACAAAACAATTCTGCACACCTGAAACCCGAAAAGACCTATTTCGAACTACTGTCGGTTAATATGGAACCCTGCGAAACATAAAGATGACACATGTATATGCTACACAACTGGAAATTATTTCAACAATTCATTATGGAATGAACGAATTGTTGAAAAATTTATTTAATTGGAATTGTTTCAACAATTGAATTGCTTCAACATTTCAACAATTGGGAATTGTTTCAACAATTCGCTGTCGTGTAGCATGTATATGTGCCATCTTTATGTTTCGCAGGGTTCCATATTAACCGACAGTAGTTCGAAATATGTCTTTTCGGATTTCAGGTGTACCGATTGTTTTTGTGCGTTTATTGCTTTTCACTTCAGATGGCAATGTCCTGTGTCTCTTCTTTTATGGAATTTATGCGCTTGTGATGAATGTACTGACTAATACCAGTGCTACAAATTGGCGAGTGTGCAATGTATAGCAGTCCCGATGCGTATACATTAGTGTTTCAATTACATGGATAAAGTGAAAACTGAGTGCAAAGTCGGCTTACAGAAATTGGTCATAGCTTTGACATGGAAGTACGATTCATTGTGACTCATGTGCCCATAGAAACTTGCCTCATCAGATAAAATCTTGTTTGAGAGTCCCTATCCGAATAGAGAATGTAACTCAAGCCTCCGGAATCTTTTTCACGATGTTGAAGATATTTTTCATCATAAACGTCCACCATATAAACATTCCTACTCTGAACAAGGTATATACACTGCTGGATAATTGCTAAGGACGGATCATAAACGGCTATATAGCGCATAAAAAAGTAAGTGTGGTTGGATGTCAAGTGAAATAAAATAATGTCAGAATGCCAGGACATTACAAGAAAGACAATTTATTGTGCTCTGAAATCCAGAAGGCTTTGGAACGTGTTCAAGAGACAAACAGGCCATTTTGTGCAGAATACGTAAACGTGAAATAATACAATTACCGTCCGCAGGCGTTCCGGCGTAAGATGTCAATACGGGATTTGGCCACCATGGAGGGCGCTGCAAGATTCCACACGTCGTGTCATGCTTTGCACAACATTTTCAAGCAGCTGTTGGGGTAATTTATCCTATTCCTCTGTCAGTGTACGGATGAGGGTGCCCTTGTTTATTGGAGGGCATCGGCGACCAGCAAGACTCCTCCCCAAAGCATCCCACACATTTTCAATGGGATTCAGATCTGAAGAACGTGCTGGCCGTACGAGGCGTTGAATATCCTCGCTCTCAAGACACTCCTGGAAAGCGACTGTTCGATGACATGTTGCGTTGTCGTCCATGAAAATGAATCTATCACCGACAGCACCACGGAACATGCGAACATGAGGTAGCAGAACATCATTAATGTATCGTTGGCCAGTCATAGTCCCAGTTGGAAGCACATAGAGGGACGTACGGCCATTGATCATGATGCCAGCCCATACCATGACACTACATGTCGGATATCGGTCCCTTTCCTGTATGTTTGCTGGACAATATGCAGTACCACTATCAGGCCAGATCAGTTGTCATCGACAATCAGACGATAGACTGTATCTACTCTCATCTGAGAAGAGGACAGCAGACCAGTCGTTATCAGTCCAATTGCGATGTTGATGGCACCATTGCAAACGGGCGGTACGGTGACGTCTGGACAATGGGATGCACACAACAGGACGGCGGGCGTATAGTCCTCCTTCATGCAAACGTCTGGTGACAGTTTTTCGGGAGATCCGCTTGCCAGTAGCAGCCATAAACTGATTTGCTACCTCACTAGATGTGCTGCGCCGGTGTCTATTTGTTGATAGCACTATGTACCGATCACACTATGTACAGGTGTCGTCAAAATTTAAACGTCACGGGGGAGGTCGTGTCTGCGAACACGACCTCCCCCGTGACGTTTGCTACACTCTCCATTTGTTTGAAATGATTTCCAAAGCCTTGAAACAACACTGTGGCTGACGTCGAACTCCCTGGCAACATCTGTTATTTTTCGCCTTTCTTCAATCTTGCCAATAATACGGCTACGCGTAAAATCATCTAGGTGATGTAGGGAAGACATACTGAAAATTGCAAGTTCGTCAATTGATTCTTTCCCTTTCAACTTTGCGTTTGAACAACAACGGTCAATACGCGTCAAATCCTTTATATCTCTTATGAGCGCTATGAAGTCACGAACAAGTTCTGCAATCCAAAATTTGCATACGCACAACACGTCTTACTGTATCCCGCACTTATGCTAATTTCCACATTTTCCTGCCTTCCATTTTATGGTTGCTATCGTTGCTATTGTCATCCGTCCTTAGCAATTGTCCGGCAGTGTAGTATACTATTCTGAGTAACAATAAAGTTTTCACCTATAATTTAGAAGTTATTGTCAGCAACAGTACATAGAGGACTAGGGTCCACGACCCTGCATAGAAGGTAATTGAGAATGTAGTATTTCTAAACTTTTTGTAATTATATGTAAAATAAATATTTTATTCTTCTAGTCATTGCATAAACTTTTGTCTTTGTGAACTCTCCCTGTGATCCAGGGATATATTTTCAAGAGTAACGTGTAAAGAGTTTGACACTGTTTTGCTCTACTAATGAAGTGCATAACGTGAGTATTCTATTCAAAGAGCACGTTTTAATATAATCACAGTTATAACGAAGTAAATTTCTCCGTCATTTCTGTCCACGCCAGGATTCGAACCCGGGTCCCCTCATTCCGGAATAAGTTGCTCTACCAATTGAGCTACGCGAACGTTTTATTCTGATTCCTATCTGCCTTTATGTCGTGTGCGTCCTTCTGGCAGGTACGTCACATCTCCTGGTACGTTACACAGTAACACTGTTTGAGATTTTAACGAACTCTGTCTTTCTTCTTCTTTTTTTACGTTTTCCTTTTCCTTTTATTTAGTACTTTTTTCATTATGTGATTTTGTTTTTAGATTAAAGACTACTTTCTATGAATAACAGAGATTAGGAAAAATCTTTGTCCCTAATCTAGTGTAACTCACAACGCCCCCACTTATTTTACGAACAAGAACCTAGTATTTTAACTGATCTGTCTCCGGGTTCTATTTCGTGCTGTAGAGGCAAAATGCGGATGAAAAAAAACTCCCCAGTAAAGACAAAATGTCTGTCTTTCCTTTACTGAGGAGAGGCTGTCGTTCAAGCATTCATTTTGAAAGCATAAATAGCTTTATTGACACAGTGCCTCTCAAGTGGACCTGAAATTAAAGGACACAATCCCATAATTATATCTTAGCTGTTCCGATTGCCGAATGATCAGAGGCACGCGTTTCTGGCTAACCGTCACAGTTGGACCAGAGTTCGTTTGCCGGATTAGATATGGATGGCACCTTATCCCACAGCGCTGGTCTGTCCCTTCCTTGGAACTCGCGGCCCTAAATTAGAGAGGGGAGATGATTTGTAGTCCTAGATGTTCACTGTGGTCGTTACGATCGAAACAAACAAGCATCACATGCTATTCAGATGGGTTCCAAGGACGTGCACTGTGTGGATATACTGTTGCTTCCTCCATACTCAGGAGCAAGTAACTCAGAATGTCGAAAGAGTATCTCCCGATGGATTTGGCAGGAGTATCTGTACATAGAGGATAAAAGTAATCATGGAAAAGATGGGTAATCCTAGTTTTGGGAATTAACATTGAAACTTGTAATACTAGTTTGAAAAGTCAATAAACATATTTAAGCATCCGTGATTCCAGTCAGTTGACTGAAAAGACACATTTCGAAAGTAAGGTATCATGCATGCGTCTAGTTAGGATGCCGGTCAAAACACCGACAGTCAAAACACCGACAGGTCGAAACACCGACAGTTCAAAACGCCAACAGATAAAATACCGGCAAACAAAACACCGACGATCATAACACTATCAATTCATAACGCAGTGTTTTTCGACTTGTCGATTTTTTTTATTGATTGTCGGTGTCATAGCTCCAACAATCAAAACACCGGTGTTTTGTATACTGTGCAATGCCGTTTTTGGATATTATAGTCTTCTGTTCAATCACTACTGGTATTATGTGGAACTCCTTTTAATTAGTAGAGTGCCGTTCCCGCTACAAGTTTACCAACAAGTTGAATTCAAAACAAACTTACTCATCCTTCGATGAGACAAAAACCGCAAAGTTTTTCCTGCTGCATTTACAGACACTGTGGGTTTAAATATTAAACTAACCTCATCAAAATTACTTCACAAAAGTTAGTATTATGCACTGTATTATCAAGTGTTCGGATACACCACAGTGTTTTAGGACAAATGGCTTTATTATCGCAATTAGTAGTGAGTCGGTTTACTTTTTGCTTGTATGACAACGGCAACACGCGGAGGCATACCATCAGCCAATTTCCGGTAGTTCTCCATAAGAATGGCACGTCATTAATCCTGCAAAGCTGCTACCAGAGTAGAGAGTGAAGACGATCGTTGTGGTCGATTTCGTATCCATCGCTCTAGTTCATCCCAGAGATGTTCTGTGGGATTAAGGTCAGGACTCTGAGCAGGCCAATCTAAAACTTCCGCCTGATTTTCAAGAAAACAGTGCTGCGCGCGCCGTGCAGTGTGGCGAGGAGCTCGATCGCATTGGAAGAGACAACGGTCATTTCCATAATACTTCCACATTGTTAGTAGGGCAAAATCATACAGGACGTCGAGGTACTTCAGAGTACATGGTTTGTGGTATAATTACCAACGGACCGAGTCCCATCCGCAAAAAACAACTCCATACCGTGTTCTTCCAACTGTTAAGTTCAGTGGAGAAGCCTCCGCTGAACTTAACAGTTGGAAGAACACAGTCAGATGAAAATCGTTCCCCGGGCTGTCTCCAAATCCGAACACGCCCATCAGATTGGAAGAGTGAAAAGCGTGACTTATCACTCTAAAGAAGAGCTTTCCAGCCACCCACAGTCCAGGAAGGACGGGAGATACAAAACTCCAAACGGCGCTTCGCATTCACGGTAGTGGTATGTGGCTTGAGTGCAGTTGCTCTACCATAATAACCCACACCGTGCAACTCTCTCTGGATAGTTATGGTACTAACCGAGCCACTACAAGCTTTTCCTATTTCAGCTGCGCCGAAAACGGCAGAGGAAGAAAGGGATTTAGCTGCAGTGTTTCTCATGGAAACGATACTCAAATGACAACCTATGACCAGCCCAAGCTGGAACTCGGAAAGTTCACGGCCATGCGGCATATCCGCTTAAAAGTTACTGAGAAACACGACAAAACATCTCAGCGCCTCCTCACTCACAGCGCACCTTTCTGCGCAACCATTCTTTGCACTTATGCAAATATTTGGTAGTGCGTCCGAATACTTTTGATAATAGTGTATTTTATAATTAAAATACATGCAAAAATTTAACAAAGAGAACTGCAAGACAGGAACAAAATGAGAACTACGTGACTTACCAAAACACAGAAAATATATTTTCTTGAATAACATTCTTCTTCTTTCATGCCCAAGATAACGATTAAATGTTCAAACAATCACAAGGAGAGGTTGTACGCTATTCCGCGACAAAAATCTACAACAAAACGTGAGTCCCGGCTTTCCAGAAGCCTTTGAATTCTTTTTTCCTACTACCCTCTTGGAGGTATGGAAGCTTCGCTTCGATTTATGCCCTCTACGTTATGTTCGATAGCACTTTGTTCTTTCCGTAGTTCGGTTATTAAATGGAGTACATCAAAATGAGGACGTTCAACCGAATTTTCCCCGTCGATGATGCCAAGCTTGGACTTTGTTTTGTGTTCGGGGGATGTCACTTACGTGAACTGACCACATGTTTGGGATCAAACCCCAAGCATGTGGATGTTGGGGTCACCGTTACGCAATCTTTGCCGAATCGGTCCAAAAATATCATAGTCTTCGAACCACTGGAGCAAATCTTTGGACTACTCTTCGAAAAATGTTTCGATTTCAGAAAACACTGCAAGAATTCGATCAGCAGTGATGAAAGACAGAGCAGCGATGTGACGAACCAAAAGACTGTATTTGCCATCATCTCCGTATCTGGTTTGAAGTTCTGGAATGCTTGGAAGTTTACGACATATGTTTTGCCCTAAATGGAAAAAGTAGCCGTGATGTTGAGCCTGAGAAAACACTTTCTGGACAGCGTTTATAACAGCCTTTTCTAAGTCAATTATAATGTAATCTGGCTGTAATTGCAAATTGTTTTTCTGCCGCAAAACTAATCAAATCTTGAAATAAACTTGTATAGCTGGCTTGCTGCCTTCTAGACATCAAGGCATAAGCTAAGGGAAATACTCGACTGTTATTTTCTGGTCCAAATGGGGCATGGATAGACTGTAGCTGATGGAAAACAGTGGCACTGTCTTAAATGTTCCATCCATAGTCCAGTGCTTGGCTTCTCTAAGCTTTTTTAATGTCCGTAGTAGTCGGGAACAGTATTTTGTCTTCACCAAGAATGTATTCCTTAACCAGAAAGAAATCACCTGTTATTGCATGCTTCAGCTTCGGGAATATTTAAATTTTCAAGTGGTGTCAGTTCTTGAGATGTGTCTTTGCTTCGTTGTTGGGGAAGCGACTAAACTCACCCCTGATTTTTCGTTGAACCAGCTGAATTAGTAAATCATTAGATGAGAGATCATTTTCTTTTACTTCTGCCATACTTTTTTTTTCTTTTTTTTTTTTTTTTGCTAGTTGAGATTTCAAAGCGTCTGGTGTGTGGGTGTGCTCGGTGGTGTCTTACAGATGGTGTTTACCATCACACAGATCTGTTCTGCCTCTGCCTTTGCCTCTTTTCCCTTTCTGATCACAAATTCAGTAGAATAGGTCATTGTACTTAAGTTATTTTAAATACAGATACCCTTTCATACTCAGTTGTTTCCTCCTTTCTGTGGCGGTACTAATTCACAATTTTCAGGCATAATTCTTTCAATATGTTAATTATCTAGATAAAATGTATCACAGACTAAAAAACATTTACTAACTATAATGGCTTCCATGGAAGATAGTCCTCGATAGAGCTTTAGAACGGAAATGAAGAGTGCAGTGCTTGTGCAACCACATCAGATAGGAGACAGGGAATGCTGTCTACCTCGTTTGCACTTTCACAGATAACGAAGTACGCAAGTCTCTTCGCCGCCCCGGTGGCGCAGTGATCTAAGCGATGGCCTCTGATCATTATCCGAACGGGGTCCGGGTTCGAATCCCGGTGAGGCATGGATGTTGTGTTTGTCTTACGGCACTGGCTCTCTCCCTTCCCTGGAACCAGTGACCCTAAATTAGGGACGGGCGACTGCTTATAGCCCATTGAGTTGCTCGCGGTGGTCGTTAAACCTCCAATCAAAAAAAAAAAAAAAGTCTCTTCAGGCATCATTAAGTTTCCCGGAGCCTCATATCTTGAAGGACGCGAGGGTACATACAGCTTGTGCGAAGTAGGGCATGGCACATCGGTGAAAAACATCTATGTTTAACATCGGTGATGACTCATTGACGCAACATCGATTATTCGACGTTATCGGTGCAACACTTTTCGATGTATCGATGAAAACATCGATGTTTTTGCCAAAACTGCAAATCAAGACCGAAATAGGAATATAAGGCAGAGGAGAGGAGAGGGGAGGGGCGGGGGGTTACATACAAATAATTTTCTCCAATAAGAAATAAATTACAGAATTTATTCTACCCAAATCCATGAAAAGAAAGAGACAATCCAAGAAAATACAGGTTGGTCGAACACAAGAGAGTCTGTAAAAGATTTTTTTTTCTTAGTAAGAAATAAAACTATTGGTATAAGGCTTGATCAAATGAAACAGGTTTGTTTTGCCACGCATTCGAATCAGTAGCAGTCGGTTGGAATTGGTTTGCTGCAGATATTTTTTGCACAATTTGGTTCCCATGGGAAAATAAATGAGCAGATGGTGTGAAATATTGCTTGCACAATTGCATTCGAAGAGGAAGTTTATAGCGAAAACTCTGTCCAAAACGTACCAACAAGCGATAACTACACCGGCGTGTTGGCTACACTGCAACAGGTCATTCTATGCAGAAAGTCAGAATCCATATAAACTGACTTCCATGACCAGCTTTCCGCTTATGACATTATATTGCAGTGAAATTAGCCATGAACACTTTAATTGCTCGGTTTGAAATGCGTCCTGTAGGCCATACAGTATATGCACTTCAGGACTGATGTGTATTATTGCCCTTATTTTCCGTTAGGCATTTACACTTCCTAAATATTAAATTTGTAACTTCAATTATGCTAAGAAGGCCTTTTGGACACCTGAGAAGTGTTATGATCTATCACTTATTTACATATACCAAATATTGAGCTTGTGACTTCAAATCTGCTTAAAAGGCCGGCGACCTATAGACCAGGTAACCACTTCAGAATTGGTGTATATTGTTGTGCCATTATTATTCTGTTACTTACGAGGTATTTACACATACCAAATATTAAACTTGTAACTTCAAATCTGCTAAAAAGACCGGCGTGTTATTCTATATAATTGTTGGTGTTATGATTGTCTGTGTTATGGTTTGTCGGTATTGTGACGTTTCGGTGTTCTGAACTATCGGTGTTATGGAGTAGCGTAACTATGAAATCTGCACCCAGGAGCAGTTCCCAGCATCCCCCCCCTACCCTCCATCGACCGTCTCAGTTGTAAACTAGGTTGCCCGTTTTAATTCCTTTATACACATAATTCCATTTTAATTCTTTTGTACACATAAAAAATGTACAATAATCTTGAAAAGGGTAAAATTGTTTTAACTAACTCCGAAAATGCTGAAACTTCTTTACAAATTTTGCAAGGTTGGGGGAAAATTTTTCCCTTCCCTCTGTCTATCCCTTGTATGCTGTATCATGCTTTATTTAACCTTCCGTTGGTGATGTGGGGTATATCGCATCCTATGTTGATTTTTTCTTTAAATTAACTGAAAAACTCGTTTGTTCTTAAGAATAGTCTATACACCACCCCACATCACCAACGGAAAGTTAGAAATCAAAATAAAGTGAAACCAATTATACCTAAATTTTTCTTTAAGGTTTAAGAAAGTAACTACGAAACATTGAAGTGCATAAAAATATTACACTGATATCTTACTGCTATTTAAAATTCATTCTTCCTTGCTTTATGTTTTGCAAAACTGTTAATCACATGGTCCAAATCCAATGCACCAGCTCTTGCTCTTTCAATTGATACAGCTGCTAAAGCACTCAGGCAATGCTGGGACATATTGCTTCTTTGGTAGTTCTTTATTACCTTTATAATTTGGAGAAAGATCTTTCAGCCATTGCAGTATCTCTCAGCCATTGGCAAGTCAGAAAAATTAAACATCCAGTTATAACATGCGGAAAGCTTTTGGACGCTTGACTACGTATTACTACGATCAGTTTGGTAAGTTCTCGAGTGTTTGACAGTTTTTGGAGATGGCTAACGAAGAACATTTTCATGCGCAATAATTGCGGACCCAGATCTCCAGAAACATCTGACGGATACGTTGCAGCTAGCCTATCACTTCGCTGCAACACCTCTGCATCGTCTAATGAAATCAGTGTTTTTGGTGAAAAACACTTGAAATTTAGACAAATTGCGTTTACACTTTCAAAGCGATCGGTTAACTGAGAGGTTATTACATCAATGCTACGATTGAACACTTCGACCTGAAAAAGTTTTTCATCATCTGAAATCCGATCATCTGCATGGATTTCATCAAACATTCTTTTTTTGTACGGTGTACCCTCTTCGTACGAAAATAAAGCATTATCTTCCACTTCGCAATCCGATCAGCTGCATCACTTTTCGTAGCTCCCCATTCATTTCTGAAACGTTTCGAACTGGCTCAAAAGGGATGATAACATTTCCGCGGCATTATCTAGGTATTCGTGATTACCCTACAGCATCTTGGACACAGTGTCAATGGAACCAAGAATCCTCCTTTATGATACAGTTAATATGATTGTGGGAAACTGCTCAAAGTATTTAGCTATACCACGTGTTTGTTGCTCTTCTTTTTATTTTTATTTATTTTTATTGGAAGTTTAACGACCACCGTGAGCCACTCAATGGGCTATAAGCAGTCGCCCGTCCCTAATTTAGTGCCACTGGTTCCAGGGAAGGGAGGAAGCCAGTGCCGTACGACAAACACAACATCCATGCCTGAGCGGGATTCGAACCCGGACCCCTTTCAAACGAATGATCAGAAGCCATCGCTTAGACCACTGCGCCACCGGAGGCTGCTGCTCTTCACGGTTGTTTCCGTTTAGTGAGAGTACGCCAAACTATCGGCTGTGAAGTGCGTCAAAGGCCTGAACACGACTGGACCATCTGGTTGGACAAACCTTTTTAAAAGTCTTTGCTAGCGGAAAAGCGTCTTTCAGCATAGACCATCTACTGGGAGCACTGAAGAAGACATACAGATTCTCAGTTTGATCAAAAAAGTTCCCTATTTCAGTAATGTTGGACCCTGAGTAGTTAGCAACTAGTTTTAATGCGTGAGCACAACAGAACACATTTTGCTAAGGGATTTCTTTGTTTAATCCTGGTTTGAAGGCCTGCATAAACGCCACTCATATTAATAACTCCATCATACCCTTGACCACGTATTTCTGAGATATAGGTAAACTTTTCTACCATACCCAAAAACTTAATTTCCAAAGCACTTGATGTTTGACTTTGAATTCCTACAAAGCCGCTGAAAGACTTTTATTTCTTCTTCAGTTGGTCTATCATGTTCATCCTTTTTTATATTCACAGAAAAACTGTACTGAGCTAGTCAACTTTCGTTATGTCTAATTTCGTGTCCACGATGATTGATACAAAAAGCAGTATCTTTCATTTCCTCCTTCACTTATTTCATAATTTCGTTAGACAACAAATCTGGAATTTTGTTTTGAACTTCGGGGCTTAAGTACTTGATGGAACCTTTAAGACGTTTGATCAATTCCGCCAAGACGTCATGTTATCGAGCTAAGAGGTGAATTACCTGAAGAAAATTCCCTTTAGGGATTTTATAGTCTTCAACAATTGCGTGGTCTAAATACACTGCTGGCCACCCGAAATGCAACACCAAGAAGGAAGCATCTGATTGGCCTGAAATTCGCAGCATGCGTCACCCGCGAGAGGACATGCAAACGATTAGCATTGCAGGGCATATGTAAACCACGTGTGCCCGGCACGCCACCGAGAAGCACTATAAGAAGGGTGCACAGAAGGCGGAGTGTAAGTAGTGGAAGTGTGTTGTGCTGCCGAACCTGTGCGTGGGAAGCTTCCAGATGCCTCGTCGCAGAATACGGCAGTCATTCCAGCACGTTTCGGAGTTCGACAGAGGACGAATAGTGGCTTATCGCGACGACGGTTTATCGTACCCAGACATCGGCGCCCGAGTGAGACGACATCCAGCCACAGTGAGGCGAGTATGGATTCGGACGGTGCAGGAGGGACGGACAGACCGACGTGAGCGATTGCCGCAGCCGCGGCACACCACCGACCAAGAGGACCGGCATGTTGTGCGGCGGGCATTGACGGCTCGCACCGCCACATCGCGAACGTTAACGCAGGAATTAGGCTGTGTTGGGCAACAACCTGTGTCATCACGTACCGTTCGACGTCGTATGCAGGAGCATGGACTTGTCGCACGGCGTCCATTACTCCGATTACCATTAACGTTACACCACCGGCGAGTGCAGCGGCAGTGGGCCGTTGAACGCCGCACCTGAACTACGGAATGGCACGACATTAACTTCTCCGACGAATCCCGCTTCTGCCTGCAACACCACGATGGTCGGATCCGCGTGTGGCGGCACCGCGGCGAGAGACTTATATGACGCCTGCATTATGCATCGCCATACCGGTCCGTTGCCTGGCGTTATGGTCTGGGGCGCAATTGGATATGACACCCGCACCCCTCTAGTACGCATCGCCGGTACACTCAACAGGCACCGCACCATCTCCGACGTTTTGGAGCCTGTAGTCCTCCCTTACCTGCAGGACCTGCCAGCAGCCACGTTTAAACAGGACAATGCGCGTCCGCACGTTGCACGCATCGTGCAACAATTCTTCATGGCCCACCAGGTGTCACTGCTGCCGTGGCCCGCCTGTTCTCCCGATATGTCGCCCATCGAACACGTCTGGTCTCTGATCGGCAACCGAGTGGCCCGGCAAGCACCACCCGCGGCTACGCTTGATGAACTGCGGCAACGTGTGCAAGCAGCCTGGATCGACATACCCCAAGCCCATATCCAAAGCCTCTTTCGTTCAATGCCGCGGCGTGTAGCGGCTGTTATAACCAGCCATGGGGTCCACACGAACTATGGATGTCTGCGTGTTCCGCAAGTCGCACTGGCCTGTAAGCTCAATCGTTTCATCTTTGTATCTGTTGTTATGTGTCCAGTAAATCTGGCTTTGCTATCTCGTGTACTACTTGGTGTTGCATTTTGGGTGGCCAGCAGTGTAATAACGCAAGGAACTGTACACCAACTATACATAAGGAAGTATACCTATACTAGTTTTCCGAATTTTTAGGGTAGATAAAATCAAAGGTTCCAAGCGTTCGCACATCAACCAGATGGTTTTTTCAAGGAAGATAGACAGCAAACTGTCTTTATGTGGTCTCTAAATTGCTGATTGTTTGTAGCCAACATAATCGTTACGTCAATTATGCGCTTCAAAATTTTTTCCAGTAGTTTGCTAATTTATTTTCTTCTTGAATGTTTCTTGAGTCTATCGTTAATCCAGCTTTCCATCGATAATACTCTTCGCACGTCATCGCATGAGACTGATTGTTCAAGTCTATTAATGTTCCTACCCAAATGCGCCCAATCAGCCATTCCTTTTTATAAAATTTGTGTCGGTGTTTGAGTTGTCAAAAAGCGAACATGGCTGACAGTAACAAATGTTTTGTTTCTTTGAATAACATAACCACTTCCGCTTTAATTTGCCTTCTTTGTACTTCTGGTAATATCACTTTTCATCAAAACTTCTATGAATATTTTCCCTTCTTGGTCCTTAGCAAAACCCCCCTTAGGCTGACAAGGCCCCAAATCAATAATAAGCTTCTTTTGTGCTGTTGGGGAAACGAGATTAACACAAACGAAATTAGGGGAAATCGGAATTCGGGTAAAAGCGATTTCGGGGAAACGCGATTGGGGTAAGCGTGTTTAGGGCAAACGTGATTAGGGAAAACGAGATTTAGGGGAAACGAGATTAGGGCAAACGAAATTAGGGGAAATGGAAATTCAGGTAAGAGCGATTTCGGGGAAACGCGATTGGGGTAAACGTGTTTAGGGCAAACGTGAGTTAGGAGACACGAGATTAGGACAAACGAAATGAGGGGAAATGGGAATTCGGGTAAAAGCGATTTCGGAAAAACGCAATTGGGGTAAACGTGTTTAGGGCGAACGTGAATTAGGGGAAACGAGATTACGGCAAACGAAATTAGGGGAAATGGGAATTTGGGTAAAAGCGATGTCGGGAAAACGCAATTGGTGTAAACGTGTTTAGGGCGAACGTAAATTAGGAGAAACGAGATTAGGGCAAACAAAATTAGGGGAAATGGGAATTCGGGTAAAAGCGACTTCGGGGAAACGCAATTGGAGTAAAAGTGTTAAGGGCAAACGTGAATTTGGAGAAACGAGATTAGGGCAAACGAAATGAGGGGAAATAGGAATTCGGGTAAAAGCGATTTCGGGGAAACGCGATAGGGGTAAACGTGATTAGGGCAAACGGGAATTAGGCGAAACAAATTAGGGGAAGTAAGGCTACGCGCCACCTACACTTTCCTGAAGAGCTACTGAGCAATTATTTTTATTTGAGCGCAACGTCCGAGTAAGTTGAGTCACCAGTCACACGTGCTGCCAGCTAGCTCCATTGGCGCCCTCCTACAGCTGAATTATGGAGGACTTAAAAAAAAAAAAAAAGAAGAGAGAATAGTTTAACATTTAATGATTTTTTAATACGTAACGTTTTTGCCTTGTCTGGGGCAATTTTTCTTAACATTTCGGATTTTAATGATTTTTTTAATACGAAACTTTTTGTGCCTCCCCAAAATCTTAAGCCTGGAGCATACTGCCCTAACTGATCTCCGGTAGTTACGCCCCTACTATTATGACTGTCGGTTTACCTGTCGGCGTTTTGAACTGCCAGTGTTTCGACCTGTCAGGGTTTTGAATTGTCGGCGTTTTGATTGGTGGTGTTATGGAGTGTAAGTGTCTTGATTGTCAGTGTTTTGTACTAAAACCGTCTAGTTCATTTAAGTAAAGGAATATCTACTAAGGTAAGGATAATTCACAGATCAGTTTTGTCGTGTAGTCTCTTGTTTAAGCGTATCAGTGATTCATTTTGTCTAGCTCAGTGTCTAACTGTGTCTACCATATGCATATTCTTTGCTCCTGATCAATCACACGTCTGTCTGTACCGTATAATAAATCCAGCAATAAATCACAACACTTCTGTTATGAGCATTTGCCTATGAGCATGAAAATCTTGTAGAACTACATTAATAAGGTGCTGCTTCCTTTGATAATCAACCACAGTTGTGGTTTCGTTTTAACTGCAGTCCCTTTTATAAAAGTCTAATCCAAACAGCAGAAGCTGGAAATTTTCAATAGTTGTAAAAATAACAATTTTTCCTAAAACATACTTCGAACAATTTTTCCTAAAACATACTTTTGAATTCTGTTACGTCAATCAACAAATCAGCACACTTTCATCCACACATCTTTATCTTTTCATATCTTTCAAAAACATTGTTCTTTGTTGAAATGCAATGAGAAGTTATGCAAATTATACTCGATATTATAGTACTTTCTTATTTCTAAGGAAAAAATTAGAAATAACTTTCTGTATAAAATTAGAAAACTTTTCAGAATGTATGAAAAATGCACTTTAAAATGATTCCTCACTGTTTTGTTTTCCCCTCAACCGTTACGCTTAATGCACTGAGACTTACTTTCGGTGTTGAGGGTGTTTAATCCCGAGATATCAATTTTGCATTAAATGCCTTCTAGCTCCTTTCCCGAAAGATACATTTAAGTAAATTCGATACCCATAAGAAAAAACACTTTTACACACTTCGCACCTTTGCATTAAAACATTTTGGGTCACTATGAGGCATAAAATTTTATCTAGCGTATCTATAAAATGGTTCCAAATTGACTTTCAATTGAATGTCATATACGTACACTGAAGAGCCATTGAATTACAAAAAGTTAAAGTCATGAAAATGCTTGGCTACAAATCAGGGAAATTTAGTGACCAGGTGAGCACACTAAATGTCTGAACATCAGAAGTTATGCTTATACTATTCTTACATTAACACGTATGCCCGGCCGAAACTGTGATTAAACCACAGACATTGCCTGTAGAAAAAAATAATGATCGATTACACGCGTGATGGGTAAGACGCGTTATTTGGATGTTTTTTTAACAGAGGGCAGATTGTAGGTGCCCGCAGGATGAGCCACTCCTCCTCCGAAGTTGTTGACACACTGGGGTTTTCCCGTGCGATTCCAGAATCAATCTGTAACCAGATTGTTTCGGGATTACCAAAATTGGGGTAAAAGAAGAAGTTACCGAATGAATTTCAGAGGTGTATGCCGTTTTGGTCGTATTGTTCGAAATGATAGGCGAAAGACAATATTACAAATCACCACATATTTGAAGCGTGGATCAAGTCGCTATGTCAGTGCAAGGCCAGAGCAAAGTACTCTTAAACGTCTAAAGTTCGAGAGCTGCAGACCCACAAGAGTCCCACTGTTAACGGCACGTCACCGGGTTCAATGCCTTGCCTTGCCAAAAGCCCACCGACACTGGATTACAGACGACTGAAAGCGGATAGCTTGGAGTGATGAATCCACATTGAAACTGCATCGATACGATGGGAGAATGAGGATATGGCGTCAAGCTCATAAAGCCAGAGACCCTTCATGTCAAGTTGGAACAGTACAAGCTGGTGGTGACTCAGTGATGGTCTGGGGTGTCTTCAGCAGAAATGTTTTGGGAACGTTGGTACGTGTAAAGTCGACTTTGAGCTCCCTAAAATATGTGGACATCTAGTCGACCATTTACATCCATTCATGTCCAGCTTGTATCCCCCGTAACAATGGCATATTCCAGCAGCACATCTCACATGTCCCACCTGTCTACTGCATAGTTAAAAGGACATTTTAATAAATGTGAAACGCTTCAGTTGAACATCTTTGTTCCCACTGTAAAGATTATGAAACGCTTCAGTGGTAACCTAGAAGCAGAACATCTTTGGGATACCGTCGGACAGCCTGTTTGGGCTCGTGTTCCATCAGCTACTACCCTGAGCGAATTACGGATAACTTTGGAGGAGGCATGGCTGGCGATACCTGGAGAAATTTTTCGTAAGCTCGTGGAGTCCATGCCTCGTCGTGTGGCAGCCGTCTTTAGAACAAGAGATAGCCCAACGCGTTATTAGGCCGTTAAGTGACAGAGGCAGAGAAAATTAGAGAGAAGGAGGAGGAAGAAAACAGGGTGCAGAAAAGAGCAGTGTAGATGAGAGAGAAAGTTAAGAGGAGACAGTCAGACAGCCAGCTGAAGAGAAGCAGACGTAAGAGAGAAAGAATGAAAGGCGATCTCAAGGATGTAAAGATAAGTGTAAGTTAGCGAGAAAGACAAATGGAAAGGAATAAACCGCAATGTTAAAGGAACACCACATGAGAGAGCATGAGAGAGGGCATAATGGTAGGAAAGATGCAGTTTTGTAAAAGGAAGTAGTAGTGAGAGAGAAAGGCAAAAGGAAAGAGGTAGATGGTGATGTAAAGGGAACCATATGTGAGAGCAACATATAATGAAAAGCGATACAGAGTGTTGTGAAGAGAAGCGTAATTGAAGCTGTGTGACATAGGACACTGATGTTCACATATGTGTCCTGCGGATAGACAACGATGTGCGGTACCAAGTTTGAGACAAACAAAGGCAGTGATAAGAGAGAAAAGACGGATTAAAAGGAAAGATAAATTGATCTGAATGGAACGGTAGATGAGAGGGAAAGACATAATGAAAAGAGGTAGAGCCATGTGAGGAAAAGATGTATATGTGATAGACCCAATGAGAGGTACAGTTATGTGACAGAGAATGAAGAGAAGGATTCGGTGACATGAACTGAAGTGTATGTGAGAGATGAAGGAGAACTCAACTAAGAGAAATACAGTCATGTAAAGGAGAGCATATGAGAGAAAAATATGATGAAAATAGAAAGACAGGCTCGTTCATAAAAGTATACATGAGCGGTTGCTCGACAAATCATATTCCGGGATATTTCATTAAACCAAAGAAAATAAGTTAACATTTTTTTTATAAAATGCTGTAAAGATTAAAGTACTCTGAATTATTATTATCTGACATGAGCCGGAAGCAACATTACGCAAAAAAAGAAGAAAAAAATAAAAGAAAAACAACACTTTATATATTTTTTATGGTTTTCAGCATTCGCCAGTCTTCAGAAAGAATCTTGGTGGTTCAATTTCAGTGGTATTTGCGCATTCGCTTATTTAAGCGCTCTTCTCGAAGCTAGATCACCGGTAATGGAAATTCATAGGGGGTACCTGGGGATTATCATTTTATTACGGGGAGAAAGCGCCTTCGCTTGCTGTTGCTTTTTTTTTTTTAAAATGCGAGTCTTATAAATACTTCGTATAGGCAGATTCATTGGCCGAGACACGACTTCCCCTCCCCTTCGTCGGAGCAATACCTTGAAATAAAGTTTTAATTTGCGCTTACTGTTGAAGTACGGCAAAAAACATGTAAAGAACCAGGAAGTTCAGTTCCGAAACATTCAATATAACTGAATGGATATGCGATTGCGAGATCAATTCATTTTTTCTTCAATGAATGGATTTGCATGTTCACTGAATGCTATGCCACCCCCCCTTTTTTTTTCCTAATTTTTTTTCTTAATTCAGAATTTAATTCAGTAAATTTCTACTTGTGTTTATTGAATTCATCATTATTGAATATTTTCATTCCTATTACTGAATACGTGCGAAATTTCATAGCACAAAACTAGATTGAGACTGCGCTGTACTGAAATCGGCTAGTTTGGGGATGTGAAATATATGATCAAAATTATATTTTAGTTCGAGAGAGAAAATTTAGCAGCACAACGAAAAGTAAAACACAATAGCGCTATATTTTCATTCCTAATAAAATGCATTTGTTCTCTAGGTGCATTTCGTAGCTGGACTCTGCTTTCTATCCTGAAAATTTTCTCGAAGCTGCTTACTGAGTTAAAAGCTATCCTAAAAATTATTACATCCAATGTTGTTGTTTCCAAGCAAAATATTCAAAAATAATCTAGAGTGAATCCAATGCTATTGTTTTCAATACTATTATTTTTTTATCCAACACTATTATTTTCAAGAAAAACATTCAAAAATAATCCACAGTGAATCCAATGCTATTGTTTTCAATACTATTATTTTTATATCCAACGCTATTATTTTCAAGAAAAATGTTCAAAAATAATCCACAAGGAATTGATGCTGCTCATCTCTTACGAAGGGGGAGGATGGCTTGAAAGAAAAAAATATCTACCTTTGTTGTTGCATTTGCTGATAAGACAGTGAATGTTTCTAATGTCTTCTAAATGGTACTTGCCTGCAATATGTGGTTAACTAAAAAAATTGTGTGAATAACTTTGGGCTCAATAGTAATCTTTTATTCAGACAACACATTTCATCTATTTTGCTTTTCTCAGTTAATCAGATAATGTCATGAAGTGTGGTCTTTATGGTAGATTCCATGAAATATATATGCGCCTGTAAAATTTAACTTTTTCCATGAAAACTTTGTTCGGTTGAAATGATATTGAACTTCATTGCATATCAGTCAACGGAGCTCTGGTGTGCTGATACTGATCATCGAGATAAAAGGCTCCCCAATTCTGTGAAACAAGTTTGTAAAATCATGCAATGCATTGATTATAATACGCTTTCCAACATACCAGAAATCATTACTCAAGTTATCACTCAAGTTATGAGAATAATGGCTGTGGAATAAATCTCGGTCCTGGGCCCTGATCTTTGATCCCATTTCGATGTTATTCAACAGAAAAGGTTCGGTATACCTCCAAAATAACATGATAAAGTTTTGTCGCAATCGAAGCATTTTTACGTAAGTTATGATGCATAAAGGCTATGGAATAGATCCCGCTTATGTGTCCTAACCTTTGACCCCATTTCACCCATTTTCAATGGAATTCGTCCCCTGGCAGGCCCCTACAACATACTGACATGTCATCCAAATCGAAGCATTTTTACCTAAGGTATGACGTATAATGGCGATGGAAGTGATTCCGCTCCTATGTCCTGATCTTTGACCCCATTTCGCCCATTTTCAATAGGGTTTGTCGCCAGGTGGTCTCCTATCACATACTAAAATTTCATCGAAATCGAACCTTTTTTACGTTAGTTATGACGCATAACAGCACTGGAATGGATCCCGCTCCTATGTACTGACCCTTGACCCCATTTCGTTAACTTTAAATAGGATTCCTTCCCAGGTGATCCCCTACCAGATATTAAAATTTCATCGAAATCGAACGATTGTTAGGCGAGTTATAGTGCAGACGGACATACGCACACAACGCGTGACGTAATGAGGCAGATGAGAATCGCGACCATCTGCTCGCAAGAGTGTGACGTCATAAAACTTTAATAGGATCCACACACAACGCGTGACATAATGAGACAGATGGCGTGACCGCGTGCCAACATTCTCAAACGCGTGATTGTGACGTCATAAGATTTCTAAGAATTGGTAACATTAATGGAACGACGCCATGACACTAAAAACGTTATAATTCGGGGTGGTTATTTAATCCACTAAATGAATACTCCTAAAGTCGAGATCAAGCTAAATCGATTTCTAGTACCAGAAAACGGTAGGTTAACGACTTTCATCAAAATTCTTAGAGCCGTTTTCAAAATAAAATGTACATACATTCATACAAGGATTGCTACTTTAAGGTGGACGTCAAGTAATTTTGCTTAGTATACTTCCAATGGAAAAACTTCTGTACACATTTTCTTCACAATTAATGCGTTCCCAAGGATGAAAATTTGAACATCGATTAAAATAGCTTTATTTCATAACTTGGAATACTTAATATTTTCTAAACCATAACCGTAATAATATTTTCTAAACCATAACCGTAATAATATTTTCTAAACCATAACTGTAATAATATTTTCTAAACCATAACCGTAATTATGCAATCCAACATTTATTTGTCCACTGACGTCATCAAGTACAGGTCGCGCCATCTTTTTTCTGGTTTCAACACCACCAAAGGAAACATTATTGTTTTTTAATATAATTATGCTTATGTTTTAGAAAATGTTAAGTATTCCAAGTTATAGTATGAAGTTATTTTAATCGATGTTCAAATTTCCATCCTTGGGAACACACTAATTGTGAAGGAAATGTGTACAAAAGATTTTCCATTGGAAATATGGGAAGCAAAATTACTTGACGTCCATCTTAACAGTGTGGGATGACGATGGAATGGATCCCGATCCTATGTCCTGACCTTTGACTCCATTTGTCCCATTTTCAATAGGGTTCCCCTCCAGGTGGTCCCCTACCACATACTAAAATTTCATCGAAATCGAACCATCTTTACGCACCTTATGACGCACAAGGGCAATGGAATGCATCCCGCTCCTATGTCCTGACATTTGACTCCACTTCACCCATTTTCAACAGGGTTCGTCCCCAGGGGGTCTCCTACCACATACTAAACTTTCATTGAAATCGAATCATATTTACGCAAGTTATGACGCATAAGGGCAATTGAATGGATCCCTGTCTTATGTCGTGACCTTTGACTCCACTTCACTCATTTTCAATAGGGTTCGTCCCCAGGTGGTTCTCTATCACATACTAATATTTCATCGAAATGGAACCATTTTCACGTGAGTTATCGTGCCGACAAACAGACGGACGAAAAGAGCTGGAGCATATACGCTTCCTCAACCTACGGTTGGAAAGCGTAAATAAAAATGAGGCGATAGTGAGTGTACATAACCTCGCCGATTTTTAAGTACGTAAATATTTTTTTAGGAATAAAAACCTTAAAAATTATATTTTCAAATGCCTTTATACACCTTTTAAATAGCAAAGCAAAATATCATTGTATCAGGTCTGGTTACAGGATTTGTTCGATGCTTTAGATTCTTACACAACGGTGTGTTCCACACCTACTTGACAAATTACGAGCCGCTGTTGGGAAAACGTATGTTCCAAAGAAAGAAAGAAAGAAAAAAAGATATGATGAAAGAAGATGGAGACCGAAGTGAAGTATATAACACAACAGCGTGACATAGTGAAAGGAGATGGAAAATGATGTGAACAGATGTTTATGACAGCAAGATGGAATGAAAGGAGAAATACAGTCAACTGAACAGAAGTACTTTGAAGTGCCAAGAGTCATGGAATACGTACCTAGTATCGTGTAGGCAAAGTGCAGCAACTCAACGTGGCACCGATTCCACAAGTAGCCAGAAGACTTCTGGAGAGATGTTGAGCCATGCCGTCTGAACAGCAAGCAGCCCACAGTTCCCTAGTATTTGTACGTGCAGGATCTTGGATGCGAATGGACCTTTCCATCACGCTCCATAAATGTTCTATTGGGTTCATGTTGGGCGAACGTGGTGGCCACACCATCCGTTGGAACTCTCCAGAATGCTCTTCGAACCAATTTTAGACAATTGGGCCCGATGACGTGGTGCATTGCCTGCCTGGAATATCCCATCGTTGTTGGGATACATGAAGTCCGTGAAGGGCAGCAAATGGTCATCCAGCAGAGCAACAAAGCGATTACCAGTTAACGACATGTTTACGAGGACCAGAGGACCCAACTCGTGCAGCGTAAAGACACCCCACACATGTACGGAACCACCACTAGCTTACACAGTACCTTGTTGACAGCTTCGATTCATGACCTCATGGGGTCTGCGCCACACCCGAACTCTATCATCAGCTCGTGACAACTGGTAGCGTGACTCATCTGACCACGCCATATGTTGCCAGTCTTCCAGGGTCCAATTACCGTGTTCACGAGCCCAGGTGAGGCGGTGTGTCCGATGTCGTGGTGTTAACAAAGGCACTCTGGTGGGTCTTCTGCTTCCATAGCCCATGGAAAGCTAAATTACCCTGAACTGACCCGATGAATATGTCTCTGGTACCTCCTGCATTGAATATAGATGTTATTTGAGCTAGTGTCGCTTGTCTGTTAACATTGACAATGCTGGTCAGACGCCGCTGGTCACGGTCATTCAGCACCCGTGGTCGGCCACTGCGCTGTCCACGGTGGTTGGTAATGCCTTCCATGAGGTATTATCGGTACACGCGTATTACCGTTGATCGAGGAATGCTGAATGTTCGTACAACCTCAGAAATTGAATGTCCCATTCGTCTGGCTCCCAGTACCATGCCTCGTTCAAACTCCAATAAGACACGTCGGCTTGCCATAATCCTACAGGGTGGTTGTTCAACCTGACTCACGAGATTACATCTCGCAACTGATAAAAATCGTGGCGTGCGTTGAAGCCGTTAAACGACGGCAGCGCCAGTTAAAAATTTGAACACTGCTATCCCACGCCTTTTGGCACTTCAGCGTATATGCAGAGAAGCACCAAGTTCCGGGATCGGCAAGACGCCTCAATCAAATTTCACGGTTGATAAATTAATATCAGTGACGTGAGATATGTTAAGAAAGCGCTCTACTGTGAGAAATCGTAATGCTACGTGTCATGTTTAATTTTTTAGTAAAAATAATTCATTATATAATTCAATAGAAAACGTCTTGAAATCAGAGAATATTTTTAGTGCTTTTTTTTTTCAGTAACGGGTACCGCGGGCGTGGGCAAACCACTAATAATTCCATTCTTTCTCAATTTTTTTTAAATCTTGAAGATTTTAGCATTCACGATATGCGTGGCCAGCGCTATGACAGTGGGTCCAATATGAAGGGAAAATACAATGGACTTAAATTATGTGCATTTCATGTACTTTGAGCGGCTCATACTTTAAATCTGGTCGTTAATAACGACGAAAAAATTTATCTAGAAATTGTGAACGTCTTCAGTATTGTTCAAGATATATATGCTTTCTTTTCTGAATTACCTTACCGTTGGCAAATTCTAAAGAAAGAGCTTCCAGCATTGACCGTAAAACCGTGCTGTGAAACAAGGTGAGAAAAAGGATCAATGCAATATGGGTAACGAGGACTGGGGTATAATTTGGATGCAATCCACGATGCATTGTATTAGCGCTTTAACGATTTTTTTGAGACAGTTATGCAGGAAATTTAACCAATCTTTCTTAGAAAAAAGAATAAAAAAAAAAAAGGCATGCAAGTTTATTTGTTCCGGAAAGATTTGATACACTCTTTCTTCAAAAATTAATAAAAACTATTGCCGAGGAAACAGATTGCGAAATAAAATTTCCCACTGTTGAACTAGTAAAACCACGAAAGAAAAAAAAAGCCAGAAAAAAACAACAACAAATTTTTGGTACCAAAATACGGATGAGGTATTGATCTGCCAAAAGAAAAAAAAAAAAAATAACTTTCCTATTTTTTGATACTATGATAAGAACGGTTTAAACACCTCAAATACGCATAATGATACTTTCCAATTTTTAAATACCTTTATTCTTTACTGACACTAAGCAGAGATATAAAAAATTGTATGGACTTACAAATAAAATTGTCAGGTACTGCACAAAAAGAATCCTTATATATAAAAGGCTAAGTTGCCGACCACCTGGATTACTTTTTAAGTCGTTATAGCAACAACCGAGAAACAAATGTTTGTGACGTCACAATTAGCTTTTCGCTAGTAAAAACGTAATTTATTTGTTAGATCGATCATGAAAGAAGTAATAATAAAAGTGTAACGTTGAGAACGTGTTTTGTACCTGGATGTAACAGTGGTTACAAATCTTGTAAACAAAAAGTAACTGTTTTCCGTGCAGAAAGATGAGTCAAGGCGGGTGGAATGGAGCAAGGCAATTCCTCGTGGTGACAAACAGCTAGAACAGAAGTATGTGGTATGTGAACGTCATTTTGATGAATGTTTTATAGAAAGAAATTTTAAAACGCTTATAAATGGTGAAATAATATTAACGCTCAGAGCTAGGCCAGTACTTTTAGATAATGCTGTGCACATAATTTTCCCAAATAAATGCTGTCTGTGCCCATAATTTTTCCCAGTACAAAATAAAAATGGAAAAAAAAATATTTTATCTAATGTAAGTTGGTAAGTACATGTTTTTTCATGTTGTTTAAACAATAATAAAAAATTCAAATTTTCGGGGGAGGGCTCCATGCTCCCCCATATATATTGTATAGGTAAATCAGTGCCGTGAATTTTAATTTCTTCTGTAAACTTCATGCAGCATGTATCACATTATCAAGTCACTAATGTAACACATACTTTACTTTTGTTACTAAATTTCTGTCGGGATTTGTTGCGAGAAATATGGTTATCTCTGAAATCGTTTTTTTTTTTTTTTTTTTTTTTTTTTTATTGAAGGTTTAACGACTCAATGGGCTATAAGCAGTCGCCCGTCCCTACTTTAGGGTCACTGGGACAAACACAACATCCATGCTTCACCGGGATTCGAACCCGGACCCCGTTCGGACGAATGATCAGTAGGCCATCGCTTAGACCACTGCGCCACAGGGGCGGCTGAAATCGTTTTGAACAAGTTACCAATAGTATAATTCGATCATGGGTTTAATAAAATCGAATCTCAAACAATGTTTTTTATGTTTCAATTTACCAATAAAATTTTGTTTGGGGATATCAGTGATTTTCATTACTTTTATTTTTTAATCGCCAGCGAGATACGAACGGGACAGTAATTTAAAATCCTTACTGAGATAGAGATGCTTCCTGGAATGCTCATGAACGATCGAGCGTTCTAAGGGGCGTATAATTGTTAACATTATACGGAAAAGTCACGTAAATTCAAGTGTTTAATTAGACATATCATTACAGAGAATATCTGTGTCCAGTAATGTATTTGTACTTATCAGCCTTGTAACGCGTACATTCAATGGGAGATTACGCATTTCCCAATTAAAGTTGACGAAGCTTCCGCAAAACCCCCATTTGGAAGAATATTCACTTATATCTGTCCATGCATGATATTAATAACTTTTAGTATAACTGCAGGAT
The DNA here is from genome assembly GCA_039090855.1 of Macrothele yani. Taxonomy (NCBI): domain Eukaryota; kingdom Metazoa; phylum Arthropoda; class Arachnida; order Araneae; family Macrothelidae; genus Macrothele; species Macrothele yani. The sequence goes on along the minus strand of CM077004.1, from coordinate 100,077,574 downwards.
AACACAAAAGATATTATTTTGGTAAAATTATAGTGAAATTACTGCACGGAAGGAGAAGCAGGTATATCTATGAGCGTAGTTTACAGCGATAGCATCGAAGCTGTCTTCAGCGCCCTCTGCGATTTCATGATTTCAAGAACCCGTCTGCAGAAGCGTACGGCACACTATCTCTTCTAGCCACTATATCTTTACTAAGTGTTGTTAGTAAAGATATAGTGGCTAAGAGACACTATCTCTTCTAGCCACTATATCTTTACTACCCTTGACCGTGGCCTTGTACATTGTGTTGTTACCAATGTACAAAGCCACGGTCAAGTGTTACACAAATGCAATACTATCAACATCGTCTTTCGATCAGTGACGAATTTAATCCATTATTAAGCGAAGGAAAGCTTACGCAGCAACACAATGTTGATGCATATGTAAAAATGGAAGTTAATACACTGAATTACATACGACAAAATCAGTCTCAGTTAAGTTTCGAAAAGTATAAAGGTCTGATGGACCAAATTCAGAATGCTGGAGATGATGACTTTCTTTCTGGAAAAACTCTTATTTTTCCATTTTCATTTCAAGGTAGTCCAAGAAATATGGTGCAAAATTATCAAGATGCAATGACGATAGTCAGAAAGTATGTCAAGCTTGATCTTTTCCTTACTATGACTTTCACCCCGAAATGGGAAAAAATTACTGAAAACTTGAACGGTCAATCGGTCAAAAACCGTCCAGATTTAGTTGCAAGAGTCTTCCAATTAAAGTTGAAAGAATTAATGGATGATATAACCAAAAGGCATATTTTTGAGTTCCGGTGGCCAAAGTTCATGTAAACGAATTCCAAAAAAGAGGGCTTCCCCGTGCTATACGCTCTTGATTTTGAAAGAAGAGGACACACCAACATTGCCTCAGAAAACTGACCAAATTATATCGACAGAACTACAGATAAAGAGCATTTACCAGTTTTACATGCAACTGTTGCGAAGATGGCAAATCTTCCATGCAGCTGTTGCTGTATGGAAGATGGCAAATGTACCAAGTAATTTCCGAAGTCTTTCCAAAATGAAACAGTAGCTAACAAAGGCGGGTATCCTTTGTATCGCCGTAGAAAGAATGGTGCAACCACAACTGTACGTGGTAAAATTATTGATAGTAGCTGGATTGTCCCTTATAATCCGTATTTTTTGTTAAAGTACAATTGCCACATTAATATCGAAGTGTGCGCTACTGTGAAAAGCGTGAAACACCTTTTCAAGTACGTGTACAAAGGTCATGACTCTGAAAATGTGCACATAACAGAGCACAACACCAAATACGACGAAGTAAAAAGTCATGGTGATTCCCGATACGTTAGTGCACCTGAGGCAATGTGGCGAATACTTTGTTATAATATGCATCAGCAATCTTATACAACAGTTAGATTACCTTTTCACCTTCCTGAAGAACAGAACATTACCTTTAATACGGAGCGTTTACACAATGATCGAAATGCAGTTGTTGATAATGCTCAGAGAGATACAATGTTGACAGCATAGTTCAAACTAAATGAGGGCAATGAAGATGTTCAACCCATTTCATATAGTGACATACCAAGACGTTATGTGTTCAATCAAAAAGAAAGGCAATGGGTCCAACGATTGTCTTCTTTTGTAGTGGAAATAATGTGATTGGAAGAATGTATTCAGTCAACCATGGCTCTGATCCAGAAAGATATTGTTTGAGACTACTGCTACTTTATATGTTATAACGAAGTAAATTTCTCCGTAATTTTTGTCCACGCCGGGGCTCGAACCCGGGTCCCCTCATTCCGGAATAAGTCACTCTACCAATTGAGCTACGCGGACGTTCGTTATCGCTGCCATCTGTCTTTATATTGTGTGCGTCCTGCTGGGCAGGCACGTCACATCTTCCCACCCCCACCCCGAAAGAGGGCCGGGAGCATGGCCCACGGGTCAGCCGTGACCATGAATCGCTGTAGGCAGCCATCCGCTGTAGAACGTGCACTTGAGAACTCCCAGTCAATCTGGTGTGTGGAATGCAACGTCACACACATTTATTTTTCGAAGCGCTGGAGAAGGGATTCTCTTATTTTTCCTACCTCACGGTGTGGAAAGAACATCACATCATTGCAAGATCTTGAACGGCCGGGTCATCCGGAAAGTTCGGGCGCCATTATAACGAAGCAAATTTCTCCGTAATTTTTGTCCACGCCGGGGCTCGAACCCGGGTCCCCTCATTCCGGAATAAGTCACTCTACCAATTGAGCTACGCGGACGTTCGTTATCGCTGCTATCTGCCTTTATATCGTGTGCGTCCTGCTGGGCAGGCACGTCACAATGTATCTGGAGCGAAAAGCTTTACAGATTTAAGAACAGTCAATGGAATTCCATATGATACCTTCCAAGAAGCTGCATTGCAGAAAGGTTTAATTAAGAATGATGAAATATGGGAGAAAACCTTAGATGAAGCAACAGTTTGCAGCATGCCTCGACAACTACGAGATTTATTTGCATAGATTCTTATCTTTGTTTCACCACCCAATGCACAAGAGTTGTTCGAAAAATATAAATCCCATCTTTGGAAAGAATTTGCACACATGAGAACTTGAAAATTTCTGATTTTAAAATATTTGCAAATTAAGTCATTCTGTGTCCCAAAAACTCTGATGTTGACAAATTAAATGAGAATGTTCATAATCTCTCAGAGGGGACAGCAAGCACATACTTAAGCGCTGATTCAACTGATGCCGATGGCAAAGAAGATACTGAACAGTATTATACTATAGAGTTTTTAAATGAGAAAACTTCATCAGGAATGCCACTTCACAGACTCAAGTTAAAGATTGGAGCTATTATCATGTTCCTGAGAAACCTCAATACACAACGAGATTTGTAATAGAACAAGACATTGGTTTATGCAATGGAATTAAAAAACTAAAACCCAATTTGATCATTGCAGAAGTACTCACAGGCTCAGCATGTGGTAAAACAGTTTTTATTTCGCGAATTGACCTCGCACTTACTGATACAGACCTCCCATTCACATTAAGACGACGACAAATCCCTGTAAAACTCGCCTTTGCTATGACCATTAAGGTCAAACACTGGAGAAAGAAGGTATCTACCTTTCTAAACCAGTGTTTAGCCATGGACAACTTTATGTCGCATTGTCAAGAGTTCGACGGTTTGATGTCACAGTTAAAGTAGTCCATGGACAAGAACAAGGAAAACTACTTCCAGATTTCGAAAAGAAATTTCCCAAAATATCGTGTACAAAGATATTTTCCACCGTCGTTAATAAACGCTTGAATAGCAATAAGTGATATCTAGAACTCGGTGTATTCTTATATCAAAGGGCTTTACAGCTAGTATGATATAATTGCTTCAGATTTGTGTGACTAAATTGAAATTATTTGCATTTACGTTAAGCATTATATGAACCCCATAATGTGCTTTAGAATACATATTTCAAAAGACGCATTACTATGTATTCCAAACAATTCAGTAGCTTTGAGAATATTTTTTCATGATGCCCGGTTGGAGGGGTGGGGATGTAAAGTTATGTCCCATGTAAAGTTAAACGAATTTTTTTTTTGATTTTGTGGATTTTTCAACTGCCGAAAAATAAACGTCTTTCTTTTTCTTACTATTCAGCTTGAAATCCAAAAATGTCTTTAAAATTACAATGTCCCCTTTTTTATTCCAAAGAGCTGATAGCGGTAATCAGGTGCACAAAACTCTCTTTTCATATTTTTACTGTCTGTAATAATGACTTACGGGAAAAGATAGTTTTCCAAACTTAAAATCATGAAAAGTTACTTTTGATTAAATATGAAACAGGAACAACTTTCAAATATAAGTATTGTTAGTAATGAAAACAAATTACTTAGACAATTCGGACATCATTAAAAAGTTTGTAACAAAAAGAAAAAAGCTGCAAAGTTAATTTTAGCTGAAACTACGCATGTCTGTGTGCTTTCTTGAAACTACAAAAAATATTTTTATTCAGTACCAAAATCAGTTATTTCGAATTCTGCTTTTAGTTTTATACAACTTACCAATATGAGAGATTTTTAGTTAGAATAGTTAAAGAGACGCTCATCATGTTCAATGCTATACATATACAGTTTATATTGTATATCACAATTCCCTCCCCCTGTATGGAGGAAGCTGTATATGTTTATCGTCGTAAATGACGAAATTTTTTTTGCCGGTGAAGCGGACTTTTGTGTAAATTGAGAGAGAGATCAGCTGATTTCTTGCATAATTTCCAGCGTCGTCTGAACTAGGGCTTTACAGATTTTTTTCTCCTTTAGTTTTATATGAGACAACTGTGTTTTATGAAAACTCTTAATTTGTGGGAAATAGAAAATGATGTTGATAAAGGTATTTATTACATGTAAAAATGAATAAAAATTGAAAAATGTTCCCCTACAAGGGGCGGCAAATCTTGGCTTGCACCCTGGCGGCAAATGTCCTTGGGGCGCCCCTGTGTATATGTAACAGAGAAAACAATGAAAAGTGATCTGAAAAGAAATGCATCTGAGAGAGGGAAAAAACTGAAATGAGAGATACACTATATGAAGGAAAGTACATCTGAGAGTGGAAACCTGAATGAAAAGACACATACAATAATGCGAATGGAATAAGTGCACGTGAGAAAGACAGAATGAAAGGATGTACGCTGATGTGAGAAGAAGAAAGAGCGAAAGGAGAAATAAAGTGATGTGGAATGAAGCGCGTATGGAGAAATGTAAGATAAAGAAATAGATACAGTGATGTGAAGGGAAGTGCATCTTAGAGGAAAAACAGAATGAAAGAAGGTTGCGAGTGAAGTGAAGGGAAGCGAATGTAAGGAGGAGGAACATTATGAAAGATCGTAGACAATGATGTGAAGGGAAGTGCATGACAGAGAACAAGACTGAATGCAAGAAGTGATACAGTGATGTGATAAAAAAAGTACACGAAAGAGAGAAAGGAAAAACATAAAATAAAAAGAGAGGCAAAAGTCATTCTCAATCTTCTTAGTAAAAAGAGATAGGGAATAATGTAAAGTGTATGAGAAAGAAAACAGAGATATGATGTGATGAAGGGATGAAGATAAGTGTATCTTAGAAAGAAACATTAATGGAATGATACAGTCATGTGAAGGAAAGAATATGTGAGAGAGGAAGAATTAAATGAGAGTTACAGTGATTTGAAGGAAACTGTGTGTGTGTGTGTGTGTGTGTGTGTGTGTGTGTGTGTGTGTGTGTGTGTGTGTGTGTGTGTGTGTGTGTGTGTGTGTGTGTTTGTGTGTGTGAAAGCCACGGAAGGACAAAATAAAAAGAGAATGATGTGAAAGAAGGTGTACGTGAGAGAGAATAGAAAGAAGTGCATAGTGTATCAGAGAGAGACACACACAGGGAATGAAAAGAGAGAAAAGTGACGAAGGGAAGCGCAGGTAAGAAAATGCAGAGAAAAAGAAGAGAGAGAAAGTGGTGTGAAGGGAAGCGTATGCATGTAAGACAGAAAGAAGGCTTCAAAGAGAAAAATTCGAGATTGCTGTATGAGGGCAAGTGTGTGTGAGAAAGAAAGGAAAAACGAAAGGGGATAGAAAATGATGAAAAAAGAGGAGTACGTGACAGAGAAGGGTAGATTGAAAGACGGGATATAGTAATGTCAAAAGAAGTCTAAGAAAATCACTCAGAATGAAATGATACATGGTAATACAGACATGGAAGGAAGGTGTAAGAAAACAGTCACATAGAGGGAGACAAAGCAGCACTGATTATAAGAATGGCGACAAATCGTCACGGAGAGAGGGCGTAAGAGAGACAGAAAAACCGAAATTAGAATCACACTGGAGAAAAACGAAAACAGAAAGAGGTAGTGACGTAAAGTGGAGCGTGTTTGAGAAAGAGAAAGGGGGAGGGGAGTTTAAAATAAGAGTGACAAGAGAGAAAAACGATGATCATTACTCGGAGAGAAGATGTCAGACTGGCAGAGAGAGAGAGAGAGAGAGAGTAAAAGGAGAGAGTCATAATGAGGAAAAGGAAAATGTAAGAAGAGAAACACCGAGTGAACAGAAAGAGGTAGTGACGTGAAGTGGAGCGTGTTTGAGAAAGAGAAAGGGGGGAAAGTTTAAAATAAGAGTGACAAGAGAGAAAAACGATTATCATTACTCGGAGAGAAGATGTCAGACTGGCAGAGAGAGAGAGAGAGTGAAAGGAGAGAGCCATAATGAGGAAAAGAAAAATGTAAGGAGAGAAACATCGAGTGAACAGAGGAGGAGAAAAAGAAATGGGAGGAGGACAGAGATCTGGTGAAAGAAAACGAAAATAAGGGGAAGGTTACAGCCATAATGAGGGACAGGAATAAGAAGAGAGAAAAGAAAAGGTGCCAAGACGCACACAAAAGAATACAAGAGCAGAAGCGGAAGGCAAAGTAAGATGTGGACGAAGAGGTGGAGAAACAGGCTCACATGCACATGCAAAAGAAGATGAATGACTGAGAAGACAACGAAAATAATTAAGTGATGCAATTAAGAAATTAAAATAAGCTCACTTAAAAAGAGAAAGAGATATATATGTTCGCATGCCTACAGGCAAAAGGAGTGCGTGAAAAGAAAAACGGTAATGACCACAGGAGTTAGTAACATGCACAATAAACACGTGCAAACAAAAAATAAGAAGTGCGGTAGAACACGCGCGTCCATATGGACATGTAAACAGAGAGTTAAAGGTAGAGAAGGGCAAAAGCCCGTGGGAGGCAAGAGATTGGCAGATTCACATACGCCGAAAGAGTCATTGTGAAAAAACCGGAGAGAAAAGACATTGAAAGACAAAGAGAAAGCAGTAAATAAAGTACGGTGAAAATTTTTCTTTTGCCATGACTAATGACCACACAAATGTGAACATTGTGCAGCAAGCGCAGTAGACTTTAAAGAAGACAAAAGACATGGAAGCCAAACATAAAGGCTCGATCTGTGAAACACTTACCAATAAATAGCAACCATCAAACCACAAGTTTTCTTGCGTAGTCGAAGCAAAAGTTTTTATGTTTCAAAACTTCTAAGAATATACCCGTACGACCTCTTTCTTGTTAAATGATGCACTACAACACTTTATGTTAATATCCGTGAAAAACTAGGTCGAACAGTGTGCCTATCCAGGAATTATATTCACTACTTCGTATTTAATACACGTAACGGCAAATACACTCATTCATATACAGCACAGTTTAGTCAGTTTTCGACCAATCGTTTCACTCTGTTGCGAAAATTCTTATCCTTAACAATAAAAGCGTCGCTTTTTGAACCATAGTATGCATGTCATCGCAATCTGCGGCTTTATGTCTTATTCCCATTTTTTTTGTCAGTCACTATGTAGAGAAAAATCTTGTCATCATGAAGAAAGCAGATAAATAAGAGAGGGATAATTGCTAATGGTTTTCCCACGTGATGCAAGTCGGAACTCCTTTCCAACATCGAATACAGCAGATAAGTTCTTAGACCGATCTCTTGGGACCATTGACAAAAACTTTTATCTTGCCCTGTCTGGCTCTTCTGTAGTATTCTTTCAACTGGACTTGCTTGCAACACTTTGGATGGCAGCATTAAAGAACCATTTAATTTTTATGTACCCTCACAGGCAATGAAATTTGCGCACTAAGAAGGAAACATCGGACTGAACTTAAATTTTATGGACGTAATGATACAGATGAAAAATACACATGATGGCAAAAACAGAGCCTCAGGACAATTACAGAGGGATCTGTGGCATTCAGTTCGGTCATCTTCAATAGCACGTCGCATCGCCTCGTGCGGCGATACATGCTGCAATACGGTCCGGCATGGAGGCGAACAGACGCCTGATGTTGTTCTACGACAGTCTGGCCCACACGCATTGGACGGTGTGCTCCAAATCCTGGATAGTGCGGCACGGCGGCAGTTAGCGTTTCAACTGGCCTCACACGTGCTCGATAGGGGACATATCCGGGGAGCGGGAAGGCCACGGAGGTGTCTGATCATGACGTAGGCAGTCCTGGGCAACCTGAACCGTGCACGGGCGAGCATTATCCTGATGGTATAGCGCACCTATACCATCAGGATATATCGCCTATACCATCAGGATATATCGGATATATCTGGCCAGGAATTGGAGCACATGGGGCCTTATGATCTCATTCACATACCGCTGGCCCGTCAATGATCCACGCACCACTACTAGAGCTGATCGGCTATCATAGGCAATGGCTCTCCAGACCATAATGTCTGCAGTTGGGGAGGTGTGGCGCACGATAGCGAGGTTGTGATTGTGCCGTTGACCTGGGGACCTCCACACCCGGACACGATCATCTGTCCCCCAAACGAAACGGCACTCATCCCTAAACACCACACGTCGCCAGTCTGTGGCGTTCTACGTCACTTTGGCCTGGCACCACTGCAAGCGCAACCGGTGATGTTCCGGTGTTAATGGCAGCACACGTAAGGGGCGCTGGGATCGAGATTCACTTCCGCGAGGCGTCGGGAAATGGTTCGTGGGCACACAGCAGCCGCTACGTTTGCCTGTATAGTGGACTGGATCCCCGTGGGATCCGTTCGTGCCTGGCGCACGATCCGTCGACCCTCTCTACCGGTGGTCCTCCTGTTCCGTCCGGAGCCGCTCCGCCGTGTGGCAGTGCCGTCACGTGTCCTCTACTCCCAACACAGTCGGACGGTATAGTCAGAACGATCCACGTGGCGGGCTATACGGCGCACCGACCACCCTTCTGTTTTCAGCCCGATGATCAGGGCTCTCTCAAAGTCCGTAAGTTGCGTAAATCGACGTCTTTGGCGTCTATCCGGCATTCTTGTCACTCTGTACACTTGCTTTCGTTGGCCGGTCCTTTTCGCTCTCATGGGGCATCGACTACACGCCGATGAGCACCACCGGAGGGTGTGTGGTCATGCGCAAACGCACCAGACGTGGATCATTTGCATACCATAACGGACTCTAGCTATTTGCAAAGCTCCGCGGTTGTAGCATCTTTTCTTCTAGGTGCACAAATTTCACTGTCAGTGAGTGCATTTATTCGGGATTTTTTTCCGTGTGCTTTTGGGATTGGCAGAGGATAATCTATCTCTGCTGCTCAGGAGAAGTGAATGTGGGAATGCGCTTATCGGAAGATGTGGATGTGCCTGGAGTGTCATTTCTCACTCAATAGAATTTGTGTTGACATTGAGAATGGTCAGTACTGTCAGCACAGAGGAACACACATAAATTTGAAAGACAATCACACATACCTACAGTGCAATTTATACACTTTTTACTTTAGGTATTTCGTTAAACACAAGTACTAAGAAAAACGGATCTTCACAATAAAGCCAACAAACGAAAGACTTTGAGCACGTTTCAATGAAAAGTTTCACCTTAATATACCAGTGGAATGCTGTGTAATTAAATATAACTTATCGCAACGCAACAACAAAACTAAGATGTTCGTCAGAATACACAAACGGGTATGTAATGCATTTTAAATATTTCGCACTCTTTACTGTCAACAGAAAACACAGCACATATTTACGAAGTTAACTTACTTCTCACAATAATTTTGTCTCAGGAGCACACCCAAACCCCTCAGCATTTCTGTCTATTAGTGGATAACTTTCGGAAAAAAATGTTATCACCTAGCGATGTCGTTATTTCATGGAAAGTGTACCAGATTGGGAAACACTTTTCCGATTCTCCCACAACATGTACCACGTACTGGTCCAAATCCTTTGGCGACAAGATGAAATCTGGAGAATACATATGCACACAACACAAGATTTTTTCCTTCTGTCCACGTTTTTCTAAGAGAGAAAAAGCTTTACAGCCTTACTGATCACATGCTGTCATGCTCGATGTAAGCTAACTTTCGGTAGAAATGATGTAAGCTAACTTTCGGTAGAAATGATGTAAGCTAACTTTCGATGATGTAAGCTAATTCCCATTTCCTCTAATTTTGTTCGCCTTAATCTCGTTTGCACTAAATCTCGTTTGCCCAAATTCCCGTTTGCCTTAAGCACCTTTGCCCTTATCAAGGTTGCCCTAATTTTAGTTAACCGAATTAAAACAGTGGATCTTGATATTTCAAGAAAATTCTTCTTTCCACTCTTGCTGATGATGTCGACCACTATGCCCGCAAAAGTGTAAAGAAGTGCCCGTGGTTACTACCATTATGCAGCTGGTCCTTAACACAGCCACTGTGGCCGTCACATCCAGATTTTATTAAAGCAAGAAAAAGTATTATAATGCATTCGCTGGAGTTGTAAAGGCAGAAGGCCCACTTTAAGAGTTCTTAGTGTACTAGAGCCCACCTCCTACCCCGTCCAGCTATGAAAATGCGTTTTGTTAATTCAGTTCCACCTTTATATTAATAGTAGACGTCAGCCTATCACGCTTGAATGTTTCCCCATTTGCCACCATCACTGATTATATTTTATGGAAACAGCTGCCTCTGTGTACGTGTGCTTCTTTATTAATCTGGCATATTTTCTGCATCTCGAAAATCAATAAAACTATTTAAAAAAAAACGGCAAATGGAAATTTTTTTCACTTTAGATAATAGTTTCGAAGACTTTGTTTTAATACAGAAAAGCTTTCTTTCTTTGTTCAACACAGTTATTCTTTTCTTTTTATATATTTTTATAGTTATTATTTTATTTTATTTTTCATCACCTTTGTCAACCATTATCAGTCGAGTGCTGGATGAAGGTCTCCCCAAGTTTCTTCCACAACTTCCTGTCTTGAGTCTGCCTCCTCCTTGTTATTCTGGCATGCTTTCGAATTTCATCCATCCATCTCCCATGTGGTTTGGTCTCCTTTTGTCCCTTGGAATCCAGTCTAAAATTTTAGTTGTCCATCGGGGGTCCGTTCTTCTGTTAACATGTCCAACCCATTGCCATTTCAGGGATTTTACTCTGATTATGATGTCTTCCACTCTTATCATTTTCCTTATCCATGAGTTCCTCTTCTTATCTTTCCTGGTTACACTAAGCATGCATCTCTCCATGTTTCTTTCAGTTGTCTGTTTCAGTTGTCTGCAGCCTTAGACAACTGAAAGAAACATGGAGAGATGCATGCAGCCTTATATCTTTTTTTAATTAAGGTCCATGTCTCTGCTCAATATGTCAGAACCGGAATGATGCACTGATTAAAGACTTTTCTTTTAAGACTTATTGCTCTTGAAAATTGTACTGTTTCTTCCAAAAACTCTACAGCCAAGTTTAGGTAAAAAGGTAAATGTAGGTATCGGTTATCTTCAGCTTTTCCCCATCAATCGCAAAATCTTCATTTTTGAAAAAGCATTGTACATCAATTTTGTCTTCTGAAAGTTCATTTTTAATCCGACTTTTTCTTTTTCAAGTTCACTTTTAATCCAGCAAATTCCTGGATCATACTCTGTAGCTGTGAAGGAGAAATCTTGAAAATGTTTTTATCTAAAGTGGAAAAAAAATCCCACTTGCAGTTTTTTTTAAATAGTTTATTGATTTTTGAGAAACTGAAAATGTGCCAGATTAATGAAGTGGCACAGGTACAGACAGACGGATATTTCCAGAAAATACGATCCCTGATGGTGGCAAACGGGAAAACATTCGAGCGAAATAGAATGAGGTTTACTACGAAGGTCAAACTGAATTAACAAAAGGCATGTTCACAGCTGGACTTTTAGTTTCGTACGAGGAGGGGGAGGGGGGGGGGGGTTAGTACATTAAGAACCCTTAAAGTGAGCCTTCTGCGTTTACAATTTCAGCGAATGTATTATAAATACTATTTCTTGCTTTAATGAAAGTTTTGCGCGATTTATATAGGTTATCTGTGAGGGAGGGAAGCTGGAGGAGACGGTTACAATGGATGTGTTAAGGACTAGCTGCATAATGATAGCAACCACGTGCACTTCTTTACACTTTTGCTGGCATAGTGGTCTACATCATCAACAAGAACGGAAAGAAGAATTTTTTTAAATAACAAGACCCACCGTTTTATTTCGGTTAACTAAAATTAGAGCAAACTTGATACGGGCAAACGTGTTTAGGGCAAACGAGATTTAGTGCGAACGAGATTAGGGCAAACGAAATTACGGGAAATGGGAATTAGGGTAAAACGATTTCAGGTAAACGTGGTTGTATAACGAAGTAAATTTCTCCGTCATTTTTGGTCTACGCCGGGATTCGAACCCGAGGCCGCTTATTCCGGAACAAGTCGCTCTACCAACTGAGCTACGCAGACATTTGTTCTGATTCCTATCTGCCTTTATGTCGTGTGCGTCCTGCTGGCAGGTACGTCACATCTCCCCCCCCCGAAAGAGGGCCCGGGGCATGGCCCACGGGTCAGCCGTGACCATGAATCGTTGCAGGCAGCCATCCACTGTAGAACGTGCACTTGAGAACTCCCAGTCAATCTGGTGTGTGGAATGCAACATCACACATTTTTACTTTTCGAAGCGCTGAAGAAGGGATTCTCTGATTTTTCCTATCTCGCGATGTGGAAATAACAGCACACCATTGCGAGATTTTGAACGGTAGGGTCATCCGGATAGTTCGGGCGCCATTATAACGAAGTAAATTTCTCCGTCATTTTTGGTCTACGCCGGGATTCGAACCCGAGGCCGCTTATTCCGGAACAAGTCGCTCTACCAACTGAGCTACGCAGACATTTGTTCTGATTCCTATCTGCCTTTATGTCGTGTGCGTCCTGCTGGCAGGTACGTCACAGTTGGGTAAACGGAATTCTGGCAAACGTGAATTAGAGGAAACGAGATTAGGACTAATGAAATTAGGGGAAATGGGATTTCCGGTAAAAGTGATTTCGAGTAAACGTGGTTGGGGTAAATGGAATTCGGGCAAACGTGAATTAGGGGAAACGAGATTAGGGCAAACGAAATTAGAGGATATGGGAATTCGGATAAAAGCGATTTCGGGTAAAAGCGATTGGGGTAAACGTGATTAGGGCAAACGGGAATTAAGGGAAGTGAGGCTACGCGGGCACAGCTGATTCCCCGTCCGGTGCTCACGCCCAGCTTTAGCAATTAGGCAGAATCCAGTGCCTCTGGGCATTCGTCTATGGGAGCATCCTAGTGTTTCTGAGATACCCCATGCTCCTAGATCCGAGGTTTAGTTTCATCCTTGCAATGCTAAAATTCGGTTAAGATGCGAGTATGTTTAAATATAAAACATAGTATGCCTTATTTTTGCACGCATAATAATCTAGGGAAAAATCCTTCGCCCTGCGTTTCTTTCCAGCTTATCATGAAAAGTTCCTGAGCGGGGTAAGCCTAAAGAAAAAGTGCTTTATCACTACTAAGGCGTGCTAAGGCTCTTCTACACCACTGGTATTAAACTTCCTCTAGTACGCTGCTGTCACAATTGTGCTTACAGCAAGTACACCTCCTTCGTGTTGTGATCCAAACATGACTTAGACTTACAATAGTCACTCTGTTCGCTGCAGTTACTCACTTTCCATTGAACTTACTGGACTACGACATTGTCAGAGCAGCAAGATGCAGCCTGCTGTACGTAGTCACTCTCGCTATGTTATTTACCAAACTTCTTTGCCCAGGTGGCGCAGTGGTCTAAGTTTTGGCTTCTGACCATTTTTCCGAGATGGGTCTGAGTTCGAATCCCGTGAAGCGTGAATGTTGTGTTTTTCCTTACGGAACTGGCTTTCTCCCTTCTCTGGAACTTTTTTTTTATTGGAGGTTTAAGGACCACCGTGAGCAACTCAATGGGCTATAAGCAGTCGCCCGTCCCTAATTTAGGGTTACTGGTTCCAGGGAAGAGAGAGAGAGCCAAGGTCGTAAGACAAACACAACATCCATGCCTCACGGGGATTCGAACCCGGACCCCTTTCGGACGAATGATCAGAAGTCATCGCTTAGACCACTGCGCCACCGGGGCGGCCCCTTCTCTGGCATTAGTGGCCCTAAATTAGAGGTGGACGACTGCTTATCGAGTTGCTCACGGTGTTCGTTAAACTTCCAACAACAAAAAATTTCCAAACTTCCCATATTACCCTGCTGTCACAGTTTTTCCTACAACATCAAGCCCGTTGATCGTTGGGATCACTCTTTCTGTTGTGAAGCAAACTGCTGTCACTGGAGCATGCATGCTGTTCTTAGCAAACTTCCTGTTATTCGTTGCTGTCACAGTTGTTTGTTGAAATCCCTATCTTCTTGCTGAATGGCAAACTTTCCACAGCGCGCTATTGTTAGATTTATGCCTCCGGAGGAAACTCAGTTCGTTACAATCACTGCGGTTTTATCTCGGTATTATGTGCCAGAATTCCTATAGTGCGATGTGCTACACTCAGGAATGATTATCTTTTTTTTTTTTTTCTTGACAAGAGTCTGCCTTCCCTAATTTGGGACCGTTGGTTCCAGGGTAATAGTAAACTTAAATTAAATTACGTGCGATGACTCTCGCGTTGAAAAACTTTAGTGAAACATATAGGGGAACAAATATCGGTCTAGCCCCTTCGAGCATAAAATTACCCATCTGAGCTTTAGTTTAACTTCAGAAACATGTCCGAAGTTCTTCGACGTCACATGCGGAGATCATGCTTATTTCATGAGAACGTGTTAATGATATTTCTGTTGATTTTTAATATTTTCGATACAGTCTGCGTAAATTGTGTTCGCGACACATGAAAAAGTCGAGAGTTCGTCATGACGTTGAGACGAGATACTGAATGCTGTTGGTAACGCACAAAAGAGAGCATGTGATATGAAAAATGAATTATATTTACTGCATACTGAACATGCAAAAAGAGATACGAATTCGCTCCATTCTTAGGAAGAAATAAATGAACAGCTGGGGAAAGCTAAATGAAGTAAATAGTCAGACATAATGGATTATTGTGGAAAACGCACATAGGAAAAATCATGAGTTGAACTTCATAGAAATGGCCAACAAACTGCATTCTGCATTTACAGAATACAAATAAGTGGTATGAATCACATCAATGACGTATGAAAGCACAGCAAAAGAATTATACGAAATGTCTGAAGGAAAACCTGCCTGAAAATTTTATGGATGGCATTTGAAGAAACAGATATGATCCGTATTGATGAAACATGAGAAAGATCTATGAGCTGCATCAGTGACATATGGAAAAAAGCTCATGAATAGTATAAATATGTGAAAAATGTTTATAAGTGATATGGCAAAGAAATGGCATGAATTAAAATGTTACAGACAGAGCACACGAACGATTTTAAAATGTGTAAATGAAAGTACAAACTACATTAACAACACATGAAGAAAGTGTTAAAAACGGCATGCGAGAGTGTGGCGTCCTCTGTAGTCAATATCAACTCCATCGCATATAGCAATGGACTAGCTCTCCATCCAACAAAGCGAACACATTGTTAACAGATAAATATCATAAATATCTGTTGAGTTGCAATGTCGAACACATTGTTAACATGTAAATATCTTTCAAATAATTCAGTAAATTCATTTTGCGTAAAAGTCTAGTTTTGTTCCCTCAATTAAAACATCTTCATGGGTTGTTTTTTTTTCTCGATGTATTTGTAGACACATTTTGCAGTCACCAGTAGAAGGCTCTGCATTATGCAGGTAATGAATGCAGTTGATATATTCGATTCGTTCCAAGTGTTCATTGTACACAAAGAATGCTACTACCATAAAAGCAAACGTCCCAGCAAAATGCAGAAAACAACGAAAGCAAAAGAAAGCTCGAGATAAACGAAAGCTGAGTAAAACATCAGAAACTGATGTACTTCTTGCCAAAGTATCAAAGAAACTCCCTTCAACATGTGATTTGTCGATGTATTCAGCACAAATATTCGCCTCTGCTTTTATTTCGACTTTTACAAAACGGAACAATATTTCCAATAGCATAAGGCAATAATATCACACGAATAAAATAATGTGGGTTGTTCCCCAACATTCCCACTCACCAATCTGTTCGTGTCAGCGAGACTGCAAAAGACTAAGCAGGAACACTGCTTTGCAGTCCTTTGCAGTCCTTTGCGGTCACTGCAAAGCAGGTTTCATTCTCGGAGAGTGTACAGGAACAGTTTGTACACTGAATGGTCACTGAATAACTCAAATCCCCCTACGCAAATTATGTTACACTCGATGTTGGCATAACGAGGTGGAGGGCGTGGCCTGCTGGCTAAAGCGGTGTTATGAGAGGTGAGCTGAGAGCGAAGTTTAAGGACGTCATAGGTAAAACCTAGCATTTATGGAAATCCACGAAAGGCCAAATTGTGGGCACACGAAGCGTTGGTGCGTCCATTTCAGAAACGGCGACACTTTTGTGTTGTTTGTGGTCTTTCTTGATTAAAAGCCAGGAATGGTTCCAAAATCGGGCCAGCGACAGAACTATAAAGGGCGGCGAAAGGTGTATTCCAAAGATGAACGACTGTTGCGTCGCTTTGTACAAGGCAATCGGAGCAGCTCAGTTTCGCAATTGACAGCCCGATACAATATGAGTCAACCAGAAACAGTATCCCGTGCGGCTATAAGTTGCACTCGGACACTGATGGGCCACAAGAGCAGACGCCTTACACCCTCTTCTAACAAGAGAACATCGACGTAAATTATTGTCTTGATGCCAACAGCATGCACTGATCCTACGAATCACGATATGCATTTCAATCTGCCGATAGTCGAGTCCATAGTTGTCGTCATCAACCTGAGGCTATGGATTCCTCATGCACAACATCGACCACCTACGCCTTTGTAGAAAGTTGTATGATATGAGGCATGTTTAGTTCGCAGGAATTGGGGTTCTTGGTTTCGTGAACGTACGGACGCCGCCGATATGTTTCTAGCAGGCGCTTATTGAGGATCATGTACACCCCACAATGTTGTACCTCCACTCAGAGGGGGTTATGTTCTTCCAGGACGAAAATGGCACACGTCATTGTGCCCGCCTCGTGCAGGAATGGTTCGACGAACACAGTGCTCATATGAAGCATCTCGAGTAGCCCTCAAAATCGTCTGATCTCCACCTAATTGAGCATTTCTGGTATGTTGTGGAATACCAGGTGAGATAGTTTGACACATCATTTTGCTCTATACCGGAACTGTGTACCGTAATACAGCTTGGTTACGGATATCAGCACAACTGTGTAAAGAGATTATGGAGTCGATACGACGTCTGGCGGAAGCAGTTTTCCGGAAGAAAGGAAGGAAAGCCTAAGGAGTAACAGGTAGGTGACCTAAATTCAGTGAACACTCAGTGTATATTTGCAAATCTTTTTATAAGCTTTGGTGTATTTGCTTTGTATATAAATTGATTCTTTGCAACTTTCCTGAATGGTTTATCCTTTTTATCAGCTCACGTTTTAGAAAGACATTTGTGCCAATAAAAACAGGTCAATTTCGTTCCACCGTTAGAGTAGGTATGACCTAGTTAGTACCTATGAAATATGTGACTTATCAAGCAAAAGAAATTTAAGAGAGCTATCGATTCTTTTACTTATGCAAGATAGTGCGCAGTGAAACCTTGCCCTGCATGTTTTACTTCTCCCCTAAACTTGCTTATGTTTGCCCACTTGGACTTTTGTGTGAAAGAATATTGGAATAAATTCAAAAGGGGTGGGAAGACATGTGTAGATTACAAGGATTTTCCAGGTGATCGTAGGCTGCCCCGGTGGCGCCGTTGTCTAAGCGGTGGCTAATAACCATTCGTCCGAGAAGGGTCCGGGTTCAAATCCCGGTAAGACATGAATGCTGTGTTTGCCTTAAGGCACTGATTCTCTCCTTCCCTGGAACCGGTGACCCTAACTTGGGGACGGGCGACTGCTTATAGCCCATTGAGTTGCTCCTCACAATGGTCGTTAAATATTCAATCAAAAACCAAAAAAAAAAAAAAAAAAAAAAGATGATCGTAGTGAGAAATTTAGGAAAATATACGTATGGAGGCAGCCTACGGACGAGTCTGCGCAACGTCAGTGGCGAATACACGAGTACAGGATGATAATAATGAAATTATCCCTATTCTTAGCCATCTAACCACCAGTGGATGAAACTAAGCCAGACTTGGTAGGAGCGCTTGCCACAACATAGGAAGAGATTGAGAAGTAAAAACGAAAATTCGAAAAATCGTCACCAAGGGTAAATTGGTGCTGCTATTGGTGAAAGAGTTAATATCTGCACATTGTACACTTCTACGGCTAATGGTTTAGAAAAAGAAAAATGGCTTGCGAGACTTTTCCTAGTTTTTCTAGGGACGCGATGATCCTCACTTTGCCTGAACATTCTTTGCTTGTGAAACTGCACTACTAGGTGAAAAGTCGGTTTGTAATGCTGTAGAATTGAAAAGCGCTGATTTCACTAGTGTGCACTACTAGAATGGTGAAAAGTCGCTTGGTAATGTTGTAGCCTTGAAAAATCGCTGTTTTCACCACTGTGCACCACTAGAATGGTTAAACGTCGCATGGTAATGCTGTAGCCTTGTAGCCTTGAAAAAGCGCTGATTTCACTATTGTGCACTACTAGAATGGTGAGAAGTCGCTTGCTAATGCTGTAGCCTTGAAAAAGCGCTGATTTCACTATTGTGCACTACTAGAATAGTGAGAAGTCGCTTGCTAATGCTGTAGCCTTGAAAAAGCGCTGATTTCACTATTGTGCACTACTAGAATAGTGAGAAGTCGCTTGCTA
This sequence comes from Macrothele yani, assembly GCA_039090855.1. Lineage (NCBI taxonomy): Eukaryota > Metazoa > Arthropoda > Arachnida > Araneae > Macrothelidae > Macrothele > Macrothele yani. Next base: position 100,058,944 of record CM077004.1, on the reverse strand, counting down.
ATGCTGTAGCCTTGAAAAAGCGCTGATTTCACCCCGGTACAATGGTAAACTAAAAACCGTCGAAGCACGATATAAAAAATGATAAATTAAAATACTTTATTAAAATTAAAATACAAGTGAGATCTTTCGGACCCCGACCTTCAGACTAAACAACAAATGGAACAAGGTCGAAAAAGAAGCAGTTTTTATAAGTATACTGTGAGGGAACGCATCATGATCTGCGCATGTCCACAATTAAATCGAACGTTGTCATAGTGATTTGAGATACACTTAAAAGTTGTAACATATGATAATATCGGCATTACAATGCCCATAATTAACTTAAGTGTAATGCACCACTGCAATTTGAAGAAATAATGTAATTATCAACATATACAGGTAAGTCTTTTGGTTCAAAACAATGTTCCAATATGAGGAGACCGTTTTAGTGATGTCGCCTAGAGTTTCAAAGCTACAACTCCAGTGCAAATCTTCACGTGAACCGTATGAACATAAGTTTTTCCTCATTACAGCAGAGTTCATTTTATGAATGTAAAGAATTTCAGTGAACAATAGCTGAGACTTCGGTGAAGGGGCGGCAAGAATAGAAGTTTTTTCTCCAGACTGGTTCTTGAGTCCCATTAAAAACTTTCCGGGCTAATATTGTGGAAGTTGCACGATTTTTAATGTCATATTGATGCTCTGACAATTGGACTTTGAGTGTCCGAGCTGTGGAGCCAATATAGCAAGTGTCCTCCTCATTGGTGAGACGGGACTTAAAAGAGATTTTATAAATGCCATGCCAATGTAGATCTTCTGGTATATATTGGTCTTTTCTGCTGATTGAAAATAGATTTTGTGTCTTGAGTCCAAAGTTAATGCCAAAAGGTCGACAAGCTGATTAAAGGGAACTGGTAATGTTAGGCTTAAACGACATTGAGCCCACGAATCTGAATGAGTGAGACTCACGAAGTAAGGAAGAAAAATGGCTCCGAAGATATCTTCGATTCATACGTTCAATGAAATGTCTGGAATAGCGAAATGACGTAGCAATGTATTTAATAGTATTAAGTTCCACATATCGAATGACGAGGATAGAAGAGTGAGTGTAAGCAGAAAGGATAAAGCGAAAAGTTTTATAATAAGTAGGGTGACTAGAGGCATTCGGAATGAGAATGGGGAGTGAAAATTTCCAATAAACACTAAAAGAGATAGAAGAAGAATTAGAGGTACGAGTAAGAATGAAATCCAGAAAGGGGAGTCAACCATTAATCTCAACTTCAATGGTAAATTTCAATGAAGAATAGGCGGATGAAAAGGAATTGGCAAACGATTCTAATTCTGAGAGAGTGGAGGGCCAGAACACCAGAATACAATTCCCATACCGCATAATTAGGAGTGGTTTAGTGTGGCATGTGGACAGAATCCTAATCTCCCGGTCCTGCAAAAGGACTTTGGCGAGAAGAGGAGAACGTGGCGACCCCGTAGGGGCCCTCGAACATTGACGATAAATAGCATTGTTAAAGCTAAAATAAGAGCCATTACGGATTAGTTTTAAGGCAAAAAGCACAGCTTAAATTTCCGAAGCAGAAAGGTGAAAATGAGAGGAGAGTTTAAAAGCAATTAAATCGTGAACAACAGGAACCGGAATACTAGGGAAGAGGGATTTGACATCAAGCGAAGCCATCAGAGAAGGGCTAGAATTCGAAAAAGAAAAGGCCTTAATTCTCTCAAGGGCTTCCTGTAACTCGAAATAGAATATTCAGGTGAAATCACTAGAAAGTAAGAGCTTACACCAGGGGGCGAGTGGGACTAGCGAAGTCTGACACTAATGGGCTAGTAGACTTTACTAGAAGTCTGACACTAATGGGCTAGTAGACTTTACTAGAAGTCTGACACTAATGGGCTAGTAGACTTTACTAGAAGTCTGACACTAATGGGCTAGTAGACTTTACTAGAAGTCTGACACTAATGGGCTAGTAGACTTTGGTCTAATGGGCTAGTAGACTTTACGTGTTTTAAGTTTGCCAAAATGCTCTGGAACGCGTGGTCCCAGGGGCTGGTGCACCTGGCTAGAAATAGCAATGGGGAAAGAAATCTGGTGGTTACGAAGCCTGCTAAGAGCTGAAAGAGTGGATTGGGTAGGCACCTAGGATACTATCTGGTGATCAATTTAAGAGATTGCATTGGCCATCTTAGCATTACACTGAAGAGCAATTAAATTAGTGACAGCTGGCGTAATGCAAATGTGGTGCTGTGGGCGGGCCTGTAAACGGAAACGACATGATGTATGCAGTGATCCGACAATATAAGGAGTGATACGACGGGAATCAGTAAGAGTCGGACGCATTATAGGTAAGAAGAAGGATCTAAGCGCATTTGATCGTGGGCATATTGTCGGGGCCCGACGAATGGGTCACTCCATCTCGGAAGGCGTGCAAGCACTGGAATTTTCACGAGCCACTGTGTCTCGGGTGCACCGTGATTACATCGAATCCGATAAAACCATCCCTGCAAAGGGCCGATTGCCGTGGACAAGAGCGTGTGGATGAGCGGGGTCATCGTCGGCTAGCTCGCATTGTAACAGTGGATAGACGGGCCACAGTGCAAGAAATCACTCGGCAATTTAACGCTGGTGCAAAAAAACGTGTAAGCAGCCACACCATCCAGAACCATCTTTTCGCTATGGGGTACAGAAGCCATCGTCCCTCTAGGGTACCGCTGCTGACCGCACACCACAGGGTTCAAAGATTAGCATGGGCGCGGGAACATCGCCACTGGACCCTAGACATGTGGTAAAATGTTGCCTGGACTGATGAGTCGAGATTCACGTTGGTACATGCGGATGGCAGGATACGAGTACGGCGCAAACCACATGAAGCGGTGGATCCTTCTTGCCAGTAGGGTACTCTTCAAGCTGGTGGGGGTGGCATTCTCGTCTGGGGACTGTTTACGTGGACTGAAATGGGACCCCTGGTACATGTGACATCGTCCCTCACAAGTCAACGTTATCGAGATATCCTGGACGACCATTTGCTCCCGTTTGTGCGTCTTCAACATCCCACTGTGCACCTCATCCTGCAACAAGACAATGCACCGTGCCATCGCTCCCGACTTGTATCCGAATGGTTGGATGAACACTCCACCGACGTGACCTCGCTTCATTGGCCAGCTAGGTCACCTGACCTCAATCCCATCGAGAGAGATGTTCGAGGCTCTGACCCCCTCCATCAAATCTTCGTTAACTGTGATAGCTTGTTCAGGAATCGTGGATCCGTATGGTTTCCCAACGCTTCCGGCGTCTTGTCGAGTCCATGCCGAGACGAATCGACGCCGTCATCAGGCTGAAAGATGGTGCTACACGTTACTAGACAGGTATCTCTAACTCAATTGCTCTTCAGTGTATTATCAGTGATATTGAGAAGTACAATCTGGTTGGGCTTGTCTGCCGAAACGATAGAGATGTATGGGTTTTGTCACAATAACTTGAGTTCCCTTAACACCTCGACTAAAGCTGACGGTGTGTTACTTCTAGAGGAAACTGATTTTTTGAAACTCTCCAGAATTTCAAACATTATTGGTTCTAGTTCTGTAACTGGGAGTGACTTGATTATTCCTTCAACATCAGGGATGTCTCTACGCCCAAAGGTATTAGGCTTGGGATAAGCAAATTTAGCCCCCATGATTGAGGGCTCTAACTTTAACAGGATTGAGATTAATATTACTTAAGTTCAAAAACATGGGGAAAGATGATTCCGGTACACATACCTGGTTTAGACCTGTGTGCAATTGGCCTCGAACTGACCTCGAGTGACACCAAATGTCGGAGTTTCTTGATATGCACAGAAGTGCGACGTTCGACTTCCGATTCCCATGTCGCAGTAACTGTTATAGAGTGTGGGTTGAAGAGGATTGGGTGGTAAACCCTAGAGTGTTTCTGGTATGATGTACACTGACGGAAAAAAATCCCAACACCACGAAAAAATGGTTGTAGAGGAATTAAATGGCGGCAATACATTTGTATAGGTAACATATTTAATCGATTAAGGTTTCAAGATCACAGCTTATTGTAAGCGCGAGAAGAGCCATTTTAAATGTGAAATGCTGGTACATTAATAACCGGTGAAACCGCCAGAATGTTGAATGCAAGCACGCAAACGTTCATGCATTGTGTCGTACAGGTGCTGGATGTCAGTTTGTGGGATGGAGTTCCATGCCTGTTGCACTTGGTCGGTCAATACAGGGACGGCTAATGCTGGTTGAGGGTGACTCTGGAGTTGTCGTACAATGATGTCCCATACGTGCTCGATTGGGGAAAGATCTGGTGATCTAGCAGGCCACGGCAACATGTCGACACTCTGTAGAGCATGTTGGGTTACAACAGCGGTATGCGGGCGAGCGTTATCCTGTTGGAAAACACCCCCTGGAATGCTGTTCATGAATGGCAGCACAACAGGTTGAATCACCAGACCGACGTACAACTGTGCCGTCAGGGTGCGTGGGATAACCACGAGTGTGCCCCTGCTGTCATAGGAAATTGCTCCCCAGACCATAACTCCAGCTGTAGGTCCAGTGTGTCTCGGCCGCAGACAGGTTGGTAGCAGGCGCTCACCTGGTCTCCTTCTAACCAACACACGGCCATCACTGGCACCCAGGCAGAACCGGCTTTCATCAGAAAACACAACAGATCTCTACTCCGTCCTCCAAAGGGCTCTAGCTTGACACCACTGACGTCGCAAACGGCAGTGGTTTGGAGTAAATGGAATGCACGCTACAGGGCGTCTGGCTCGGAGCTGTCCTTCAAGTAACCGATTTGTAACAGTTCGTTGTGTCACTGTGTTGGCAACTGCAGCTCGAATGGCTGCCGCAGACGCGGTACGATGCGCCACGGCCATACGCCGTACACGGCGGTCTTCCCTCTCAGTAGTGCCACGTGGCCTGCCAGAACCCGGTCTTCTTGAGGCAGTACCTTTCCTTGACCACCGCTGCCAACAATCATGCACAGTGGCAACATTCCTGCCAAGTCGTTCTGCAATATTGCGGAAAACAAATCCACCTTCTCGTAGCCCTATTACACGACCTCGTTCAAACTCCGTGAGCTGTTGATAATGGCTTCTTCGTCTTCTTAAAGGCATTCTTGACTAACATCAACACCCTACGTTGAATCTCAACGATAACTAACGCTCATGAACGTTACAGCGCGTATTTACAGCAAACCTGCTTTGCATGTCCGAGGGGCGCTACTAGCGCCACACGTATGCGCCGAGCGCGAAATTTGCATAGACGTCATCTTACAGATGTACTCTCATCGCCTACCAGCTGTCGTTTTTCTAACACAACCCCTTCTTGGTGTTGGGATTTTTTTTTCCGTCAGTTTATATACCTCGCGATTCAAACTGTCCACAAACCTCTTATTAGTCGAATCTCAGCACGTAGTCTTTTGGTTTCTGCCTCTGAGATATTTCGTGAGTTCCTCCAGGAGCGGGAATAGGATTTTATGACCAAATACTTTGGGATAACATTAAGGTCTCTACAATTCAGCAGAAATGCGAGGTGTGACCCTTCGATCGATAATCTAAGCTTGAATTGTCTGAATAACATGGCGGCCAAATCATCGTAAAATCGTAGCTACTTTGCTAACAGCAATTCTTCAAAGCCGTTCACTGTGGATCCAAACAATATACGTCTCGTGCTAAAATCCAATGATAAACTAAAAACCGTCGAAGCACGATATATGAGATGATAAATTAAAATACTTTATTAAAATTAAAATACAAGTGAGATCCTCGTACCCCGCCTGCAGGGTCCACCTTCAGACTAAAAGACAAATGGAACAAGGTCGCCAAAGACGAAGTTTTTATAAATATACTGTGACGGAACGAATCATGATCTGCGCATGATCACAATTAAATCGAACGTTGTCATAGTCATTTGAGATACACTTAAAAGTTGTAACATATGATAATATCGGCCTTACAATACCCATAATTAACTTATGTGTAATGCACCACTGCAATTTGAAGCAAAAATGTAATTATAAACATATACAGGCAAGTCTTTTGGTTCAAAATAATGTTCCAATATCAGGAGACCCTTTTAGTGATGTCGCCTAGAGTCTCAAAGCTACAACTTCAGTGCCAATCTCCACGGGAACGGTATGAACATAGGTTTTTCCTCATTACAGTAGAATTCTTTTTATGGATGTAAAGAATTTCAGTGAACAATAGCTGAGACTTCGGTGAAGGGGCGGCAAGAATAGAAGTTTTTTCTCCAGACTGGTTCTTGAGTCCCATTAAAAACTTTCCGGGCTAATGTTGTGGAAGTTGCACGATTTTTAATGTCATATTGATGTTCTGACAATTGGACTTTGAGTGTCCGAGCTGTGGAGCCAATATAGAAAATGTCCTCTTCATTGGTGATACGGGACTTAAGAGGGATTTTACAAATGCCATGCCTGTGAAGATCGACAGAGACTTGTTTTGTTTAGATCCACAGTGAACCGCTTTGAAGAATTGCTGTTAGAAAACTAAACTAACTAAGATTTTACGATGATTTGTCCGCCAAGTTATTCAGACAATTCAAGCTTAGATTATCGATCGAATAGTCACACCTCGCATTTCTGCTGAATTGTAGAGACCTTAATGTCATCCCAAATTATTTGGTCATAAAATCCTATTCCCGCTCCTGGAGGAACTCACGAAATATCTCAGCGGCAGAAAACAAAAGACTACGTGCTGAGATTCGACTAAAAAGAGATTTGTGGACAGCTTGAATCGCGAGGTATATACATCATACCAGAAACACTCTAGGGTTTACCACGCAATCCTCTTCAATCGACACTCTATAACAGTTACTGCGACATGGGAATCGGAAGTCGAACGTCGCACTTCTGTGCATATCAAGAAAATCCGACATTTGGCGTCTCTCGAGGTCAGTTCGAAGCCAACTGCACACAGGTCTAAAGCAGGTATGTGTACCAGAATCATCTTTCCCCATGTTTTTGAACTTAAGTAATATTAATCTCAATCCTGTTAAAGTGAGAGCCCTCAATCATGGGGGCTAAATTTGCTTATCCCAAGCCTAATATATATACCTTGGGGCGTAGAGACATCCCTGTTGTTGAAGGAATAATCAAGTCACTCTCAATTGCAGAACTAGAACCTATAATGTTTGAAATTCTGGAGAGTTTCAAAAAATCAGTTTCCTCTAGAAGTAACACACCGCCAGCTTTAGTCGAGGTGTTAAGGAAACTCAAGTTATTGTGACAAAACCCATACATCTCTATCGTTTCGGCAGACAAGCCCAACCAGATTGTACTTCTCAATATCACTGATTATAATGCTAAGATGGCCGATGCAATCTCTGAAATTGATCACCAGATAGTATCCTAGGTCCCTACCCAATCCTCTCTTTCAGCTCTTAGCAGGCTTCGTAACCACCAGATTTCTCTCACCATTGCTATTTCTAGCCAGGTGCACTCGCCCCTGGGACCACGCGTTCCAGAGCATTTTGGTAAACTTAAAACACGTAAAATCTACTAGCCCATTAGACCCATGGTGTCAGACTTCGCTAGTCCCACTCGCCCCTTTGGAGTAAGCTCTTACTTTATACCTTCATGATCTAGTGATTTCACCTGAATATTCTATTTCGAGTTACAGGGAGGCCCTTGAGAGAATTAAGGTATTTTCTTGTTCGAATTCCAGCCCTTCTCTGATGGCTTCGCTTGATGTCAAATCCCTCTTTCCTAGTGTTCCGGTTCCTGTTGTTCACTATTTAATTGCTTTTAAACTCTCCTCTCATTTTCACCTTTCTGCTTCGGAAATTTAAGCTGTGCTTTTTGCCTTAAAACTAATCCGTAATGGCTCTTATTTTAGCTTTAACAATACTATTTATCGTCAATGTTCGAGGGCCCCTACGGGATCGCCACGTTCTCCTCTTCTCGCCAAAGTCCTTTTGCTGGACCGGGAGATTAGGATTCAGTCCACATGCCACACTAAACCACTCCTAATTATGCGGTATGGGGATGGTATTCTGGTGTTCCGGCCCTCCACTCTCTCAGAATTAGAATCGTTTGCCAATTCCTTTTCATCCGCCTATTCTTCATTAAAATTTACCATTGAAGTTGAGATTAATGGTCGACTCCCCTTTCTGGATTTCATTCCTACTCGTACCTCTAATTCTTCTTCTATCTCTTTAAATGTTTATTGGAAACCTTCATTCCCCATTCTCATTCCGAATGCCTCTAGTCACCATTCGAAATGTCGAACTTAATAATATTAAGGACATTGCTACGTCTTTTGGCTATTCCAGGCATTTAATTGAACGTATGAATCGGAAATATCTTCGGAACCATATTTCTTCCTTACTTCTTGAACCTCACTCATTCAGATTCGTGGGCTCAATGTCGTTTAACCCTAACATTACCAGTTCCCTTCAATCGGCTTGTCGACCTTTTGGCATTCACTTTGGACTCAAGACACAAAATCTATTTGCAATCATCAGAAAGGGCAGAGATAGATCAGAAGATCTACATTGGCATGGCATTTATAAAATCCCTCTTAAGTCTTGTATTACCAATGAAGAGGACATTTGCTATATTGGCTCCACAACTCGGGCACTCAAAGTCCGGCTGGCAGAACATCAATATGATATTGAAAATCGTGCAACTTCCACAGCATTAGTCCGGAAAGTTTTTAATGAGACTCAAGAACCAGTCTAGGGAAAAAACTTCTATTCTTGCTGCCCCTTCATCTAAATCTCAGCTATTATTCACTGAAAGCCTTTACATTCATAAAATGAATTCTGCTGTAATGAGGAAAAACCTATGTTCATACCATTCCCATGGAGATTGGCACTGGAGTTGTAGCTTTGAGACTCTAGTTGACATCACTAAAAGGGTCTGCTCATATTGGAACACTGTTTTGAACCAAAAGACTTACCTGTTTATGTTAATAATTGTTAATAATTACATTTTTGCTTCAAATTGCAGTGGTGCATTACAGTTAAGTTAATTATGGGTATTGTAATGCCGATATCATCATATGTTACAACTTTAAAGTGTATCTCAAATCACTATGACAGCGTTCGATTTAATTGTGGACTTGCGCAGATCTTGATTCTTTCCCTCACAGTATACTTATAAAAACTGCGTCTTTGTCAACCTTGTTCCATTTGTCTTTTAGTCTGAAGGTGGAGGGAGCGAGAGGAGTTGACAAGTAGTCGCCGTCCCTGATTCTAGGCAAGTGATTCCGGCTCTCCACGACGAGATGGGGTGGACCCTGCAGGCGGGGTCCGAAAGATCTCACTTGTATTTTAATTTTAATAAAGTATTTTAATTTATCATCTCATATATCGTGCTTAGATGGTTTTTAGTTTGCCATTGGATTTTAGCACGAGACGTATATTGCTGCACCACTAGAATGTAAAAAGTTGCCATTGTGCACCACTAGAATGGTAAAAAGTTGCTTGGTAATGCTGTAGCCTTGAAAACGCTCTGATTTCACCATTGTGCACTACTAGAAGAGTGAAAAGTCGCTTGTAAATGCTGTAGCCAGAGGTGTAACTATAGCGAGAAAGGCGGGGCTGTTGCCTCGCGCACGCCTGAAGGTAGTGCGCAAAAATCACTGTTTACAATCTGATTGGAATTGAAAATTTTGCACTAGTTTCTGGTATATTTTTTTCGTGTCATACTTTGTCGTTTGTTCGTCTGCAGATTTATCTTATATTTTGCCAGTTTCGACAACTTTGCAGCTTAAAATTCGGATTTCTTCTTCAAAGTGTTAAAAGCATGTTAATTGCTCACATTCAGAAATGAAGGCGCGGTAGTACGTATGTTACAAGAAATAGATGTCGTTCTCATTGTTGATGGTTCTCTGGGGTATATTGCATCAGTACTGCAACTGCGAGCCACGACTGTCAACGGCACGAAACCCTTCTCTGAGAGCTCCCCATTTCCTAACTTCTTTCGAGGCAATAAAAGAGGGTTAAGGGCCGTTGACGTTTGGTACGAGAAATGACACCGCACTTCAGAATACCCTATGTTCTATACATACCTCAATAAAAATGCTTAAGCATTAGACTATTAAACTACATCCAGTCGAGTAGCTTGATACTAGTAAAGTCCCTGCCGCAACAATAAGCTACTACAGGAAGGAAACTGAACGAAACCTAGACAAATAAATCAACCGAAAGACGTGTTTGAGGTACATTCTTTGTTTTTTGCTAAACAATGAAGAATCCATGATGAATTTGTGTGCATATAAGATAGATAGATAGATAGATAGATAGATAGAAATGGGGAGGGGGCGCAAAATCACAGATGGGGCGCAATAATTGTGGTTTGACTTGGGCTCAGTAGCAGAATCGCAGCAACGGGAGACGCACGTCGCAGACTTATTTTGGTCCTGCAGACAAAAATGATGTCTCCAGTACCCTATTAAACCATCCTGCAGACTCCCTATCATAGATGCAAGTTTTCCGCCTTTCAAAATTTGCGAAAACGGAAGTTAGGCGTAGTGAGGATTTCTCCCGTCATCGTTATTATTATTTTTTTTCTCGCGAAGGACGATGTACGTCGCAGAATTATTTTCTACTTATCCTCGTAGCAGAATCACGGTGATGGCCGACATACATCGCAGGTTTATTTTGTACTCATCCTCGTAACAGAATCACGGCGACTGTTTATTTGTACATCGCAGGTTTATTTTGTACTCCTTCCCGTAGAAGAATCGCGGCGACGTCCGACGCACATCGCAGATTTATTTTGGTCCTACAGACTGAAACGATATCTCTATGACCCTGTTAAACCATCTTGCAGACTCCCTATCACATATGCAAGTTTACCGCCTTTCAAAATTTCCGAAAACGGAAGTTAGGTGGAGTGAGGATTTCTCCCGTAATCGTAATTATTTTTCTCCCGACGTTCCCTCGATGCTTGAGAAGAGAATTATCCGATATTGTTGTTAAATATTATTTTATTGTATAAATATTTGTGCTTTGGTTTGAAAATGGAAGCAACAATTTCCGAAAACGAAAGTTTAACGGAACCCGGTAATCTTGAATTCTTTTTCTTCCGATATTCCTGCAGCCCTAAATGGTCATATTAAATATCATTTTATTAGATAAATATTTCTATTTAAGGTAGAAAATGGAGGAAACTTTTCTGAAAACTAAAGTTGTACGAAGCAAAAGTTTCTCCCTCTAATAGCCCTCCACCCGTTGTGCTTCTGTATTATTATTTAATCATCATTTAATTACATAAATGTTTGCACTTGAGATGGGAAATGGAGAAAAATGTTCCGAAAACGGAGGTAGAACGGAGCGAAGATTTCTCCTCTTATGACAGTTTTTTTCTAGTGATGCCTTTGCGCTTTATTATTGTTAAATATAATTTTATTCCATAAATCTTTGTGTTTCAGCTTGAAAACATTGGCAAAATTCTAGTTACAGAGGACCAGAATGTTCTTGATCCTAATTAACATTGCAATTGCTGTAGTACCTAGGTTAGACATTTCTTCAGGTAGAAAAATATGTCTGTGCAATTTTTATTGTTTTTCGCATTAAGTAGTTATCTTGCACAGTGACCACTCGCAGATTATTTTGTGGCACAATGATATCTGTCGCAGACTGACCAGGAACTTTCTGCTATGGGGGCCCCGTGCGCAATGATTTCTAGTTACACCTCTGGGTGTAGCCTTGAAAAGGCGCTGATTACACCATTGTGCACTACTAGAATAGTGAAATCAGCGCTTCGCAAGTACATAAGTCGCAATGCAAGGAGATCAGCTGACATGTGCATTCCGAAGCGTGGTTTCTCAATTTGCGGAAACAGGAATAGGTCGTAAACGTATCAGTTAATAAGAGATTGAAGGTGTTACTACTGCCTTACTTCAGTCGTACAAGAGTAGCTTGGTAATGCTGTAGCCTATGTGCAGTATTAAGGTACTTAGATTTGTTCTACACAACTGTGCGCACAATTTTGCACAAAGTCAGTGGCCGATTTAGAGTTATCGGGGCCCTGCGCACAGCACTGGTTTGGGGGGGGGGGTCCCCTCACTTTAAGCGACATCTTGAGAAATCATTATTTTTTGGCCCCTTGCCCACAGTTATTTTAACTTTTTGATACAACAGTATTTTGATCGCAAAATATTCAGCTTAAGATTTCAACAGAAATACACGTTTTAAGTTCCCCCAAACAGGATTTGACTATTTTGACGATGGTGTGTATGTAAAAAATGGTTTGTTAAAAAACTATTATATCTACTGAGATGAAATTTAACATTTACGGGTTTTGTGATACCCTGACGTGCTTTTACATGTAGATTTTGGTAGAAATTCGTGAACCGGAAATAACCGTCTTCCACATGGACTTTTTGTCATTTTTTTATGTAACTCAAAATCATGATACCTATCTGCATGAAATTTAATACCAACAAGGTTCATCAAGAACTCATGAGCTGATTAGATATCGGTTGAAATCGGAAAACGGCAAGTGGGAGTTTACCACAGAATGTTTTCTTTCATTTTCAATTTCTTGACGTAATTCAAAATCTCTGACACCTGTTCACATGAAATTTAACAATTGAAGTTTTTTTTAAGGAAAGACAGGCTAATTACATTTTCATTGAAACTGAAAAATCGGATGTGGAAGTTTTCCTTAGCATTTTTATTAATTTTCTTCTTTTTCAGTTGTGCGGTGGTACCAGCAAATTAATAGACTGATAGTTCCCCTGATGCCCCCAAACATAGATGAAATAGATTATATATATATATACTGTATATATATATAAGGGGCATCTCAGTAAGGGAAGAAAACAGATTATGGCACTGAGAAAAGAAGATGGTTCTGTAACCAGAAATAGAGGCGAAATTTTGACAAGAGTGAAAGACTTCTATTCTACTCCAAATTATATGAAAGGGATGATACATGTACTCCAGACATCATGAAAGGTACCAGTACCAGAGTTCATCCAGTCCTCCCAGCAGAAGTTGCACATGCAATCAAGAACATGAAGCGGGGAAAAGCTCCAGGAGAAGATGGAATTACTGTAGAAGCAAGTGGAGAAATCGAAACAGTACTCGCCCAAATTTTCACTCGATGCCTTAATGAAGGGAAGATTCCTGAGGATTGGAACAACGCTACAATGATCCTGCTACATAAAAAAGGTGATATTGAGGATCTCAGGAACTACAGACCTATCAGCCTCCTATTAGTGGTTTATAAAATCTTCACTAAAGTTCTTTACACCGCTTGAAGGTAACACTGGACATGGCTCAACCAAGAGAACAAGCTGGATTCAGGAGTGGCTACAGCATAATAGATCAATCCACGTACTGAGAGAACTAACTGAAAGAGCAAGGGAATATGAACTTCCATTGTGCATGGCTTTTATCGATTATGAAAAGCCTTTGATTCGGTGAAACCATCAGCAATTACAATGGCTCTGAAATCCTGCGGTATTGAAGATGCATACATTAATATTATTAATAACATCTATGAAAATGCAAGTGCAAAGATTCGGCTGTTTGAAAATACAACACACATAAAAATTGGAAAGGGAGTGAGACAAGGTGACACCATATCTCCAAAGCTCTTTAATGCCACATTGGAAAATGTCTTTCAATCACTGAACTGGGAAAACAAAGGGATAAAGATTAATGGAGATTGTCTAACCCACCTTCGTTTTGCTGATGACGTAGTCATTTTTGCAACTACCCCATCAGAGCTGCAGAGTATGATCCAGGAACTTGCTGACAAGAGTAAAGAAGTGGGATTAAAAATGAACTTTCAGAAGACAAAAGTGATGTTTAATGCTTTTACAAGAAATGAAGATTTATCGATTGATGGAGTAAATGTTGGAGATAACAGACACGTACGTTTATCTTGGACAGCAGATATCACGTGACGGTCACATTGATGAAGAAATTAATCGGCGTACAAAACTTGCCTATAGGGCTTTTGGAAGAAACAGCATAATTTTCAAGAGCAATATGCCATTATGTCTTAAAAGAAAAGTGTTTGAATAATGCATCCTTCCAGTGCTTACGTATGGTGCAGAGACGTGGACCTTAACTAAAAGAGACATACAAAAGCTGCAGACAACTCAAAGCGGCATGGAGAGGTGCATGCTTGGTGTAACCAGGCGAGATAAGAAGAGGAACTCGTGGATCCGAAAAATGACAAGAGTAAGAGATAACATGATCAGAGTTAAATCCCTGAAATGGCAATGGGCTAGATATACTGCCAGAAGGACAGACCATCGATGGACAGCCGCAATTTTAGATTGGATTCCAAGGGACAGAAAAAGACCCCGAAGAAGACCACATGGGAGATGGGTGGATGAAATTCGAAAGTATGCGGGAATGACATGGAGGAGACTGGCACAAGACAGACCGTTGTGGAGGAAACTTCGGGAGACCTTTGTCCAGCAATGGATTGATAATGGTTGACAATGATGATGATATATATATATATATAAATATATAATTATGTACATCGTATTTCATAAAATCAGCTTTTCCAATGCCATTTTACTCGCATGGCAACAAGCTTGTGACAGAGTGGCTCAATAATGTGGAAGTCGAGTGATTGCGCAAGCCATGACAGATGTTCAACCTCGCTTTCATGCTCAGTAAATCACTCTTCCATCAGTTTGGCTCTGTGTATAGGTGCGTTATCATCCTGATACACGACACCACCGTCAGGGTAAAATTTTTGAACCATTGGGTGCACCTGGTCCTCCAGAGTTGCCCGATATAGTCCTTGGCAGTGATGTGAACCACAAGAACAAGCAGCGGGCCGACAGACTGCCACGTTATTGCGGCCCAAAGCATCACCGATCCACCTCTGTGCTTCACTGTGGGCAATAAACAGTCCAGGTGGTAAGCCTGTGAGGGATGTCTCCACACGTAAACTCTCCCGGTAGTGGGAAAGACAGTGAAGGACGATTCATCGGAGAACAATACAGATTTCACGTTGTCCAACGCCCACAATTTGCGCTGCTGGCACCATTGCAACCGACGTTTGGCATTCACACTGGTGATCCAGGGTTTGGCGATAGCAACACGACTGTGAATGTTGACCCGATGAAGCTCCCGACAAACAGTTTTGATCGAAACAGGTGGTTGCGGTGCGTATTCAACTCTGCGGTGAGTTGGGCAGCTGTGGTTTTAACTTTTTGGCTACCATCCGTGTCAGCACCCGGACGTCCCTGTCAGACATCTTCCTCTTACCTCGACAGTTACTCCTATTGGATGTGGTTCTTCCCTCTTGCTGGTATGCCGATATGACCCTGGATACCGTGGCTCGCGCTGTACCGCAAAGACTTGCTCTCTTGGACACAGATTCACCGGCGTGACGCGCACCAACAATCTGTCCTCTTTGAAACTCGGATATGTTTCCCATTATGTTGTGTGGATCGCACTTTTTGACGTCCAGCTGTGCTACTGCTCCGCTAATGCAACTTTCACAGCGGCGTGACACGTGGGGTGCTATTTGCGCAGGTGTTTCAGTAATGGTCCATCCCCTGTATCTCTCTAAGCTTACCCACAACCAACAGGTGGAAACTGATTATACAAACATCAGACTACGTTTGCGTTGGTTTTCTTGGCAGCGAGAAGAAGCTTGGCCGCGAAACATCCTGTTGAATGAAGAAGCTCGTTTTCACCTCAGCAAAAATGCGAACACCCAAAACTCCTGCTTCTGAGCTGCAAAGAAGTCAGAAAATTCCCTTACATTCACCGAAGGTTACCGTACGGATGTTCACGGCTTCTTCTCTACCAGTTTTTCTTCAACGAAAATCACTGAACTGGATCTGTGACCTACACAATAACGGCAGAGCGTTCGTTGCACAACATGTTACACAATTTTGTTATTCCACAACTGTAGCAAAAAGAATGTCATGGTACAACCCGTTTTATGCAAAATGGAGTAACTTCTGACATTGGACGATCTTGTAACAGTGCTGCTGGTTCGATTTAAAATCTTCAGTTACTTAGCAGGTCATCTCAGTCAATTTTATACAAGTTCGAGCAGCATTGCTACGATAAGACAAGTGCAACCATATTCAGGAAAATTAAAGCTTAGATCGATTATTTAAAAACTAGCGCATAGCCCGTCCTAGGACGGTTGTTTTTAAGCTTTAAATAAATATTAATATATAGGGAATGTTGCCCGTCCTATGACGGAGTGAAATTTTTAATTGAATTACACTGAAAACAGATTAAATAGACACCGGATTTCTGTAAGAAAATATGGTAAAAACTTATATAGTAAGAACTCATTCATGCTAGAACTAAAAATTATATGCTACTTATTTCCGTTTTTCAAAAGACCTCGCGATAAATAACATTGTGTGTAAAATATTTGTTGTTGTTTAGCAATTGTAGATTAGAGCGTTTAGATAGATCGATATTTTGCAAAATGTGTAATATAATCAGCACTAAACTCGGAAAGTTGTTTTCGTGTAAACACACCATAATAACTTTTACTTTGATTTTTCGCGTTAAATTACTTTTTCTCCGGCACACTTGTTATTCCCTTCACGGCTTGCTTTAGACTGTCCTATTGGACGGTTAGGTTGAAACTTCATACCTAAACTTTTCTACAAAATAATGCGCCATCTGGTATTACAAATTGGAACTATCTAAATTCTCGACAATGTGCTATTGGTGCGACATCTTCTTTTAGATGCAATCTTGCTCACTTCGACATCTCAAGATTTCAGTTTTTATTGTAGGTTAGAGCGTTTAGATAGATAGATATTTTGTAAAATGTTTAGTATAATTGCCATAAACTCGGAAAATTAGTTAAATAAAAAAGTAAAAAGAATTAAAGCGTACAGATTAATATTCGAATTGTGTTAAATTAAATTATTATACAAACGCAACTTACCGTGATATTAAGATTTTAATTCGAATTTCGTAGAACGGATAAATAGAACTCGAGTAATTGATACTCCGATGTTTTTAAATTAACACACGGTCATCTTGACATCTCAATGTGATTGCGTGCAAACTGAACTTGCTTTGTTATTAAGAATTCAATTCAAATTTTGTAGATCGGAAAAACAGAACTCTTGTCGTTAATAATCCAATATTTTTCAATTAGCACGCGATCACCTTGACATCTGAAAGTGATCTCGTGCTATTATATAGCAGGCAATCGTTTTGACATCGCGACAGCACACACGAATTTATAAATAAGTGATGACGCAACAATGCAGATGTTGCTGTGACGTCAGAGAGACGGATCTAGGTGTTTTCATTTTCCGTTCATTAGCTTTTAATAGGGTTCACAGGATTCGAGCTTTATTTTCGAATGGCCTCATTCCAATCCAACGCTCAACCATCCGATTCCTTAATTCGCTCCCAGCGAGAGCGCCAGGGCTTTTCTTCAACTCGTTACAAACAGCCTAGTTTCGCCAATGCAATATTGCGCATAGGGGAAAACGTGAAATACATTTATAGTACTACATAACAATATGAACAGATAAATAAATGAACAAATAAATAAATGAATAATAAATATTAAGTAAATTCTTAGCAAGAAGAAAGCACCTACGATTCATAACAAGAAGAAAACACTTAAAATATGTTCATACGTATTAACAATAAGTAAAATTCGTTCGTTCCTTAAATAGAATAAATGCTAAATGGATAAATAGAATAAATGCTAAATGGATAAATAGAATAAATACTTCGTTCAAGTTACTGATGGCCCTATTAAGTTCTTCCCACACAAATGTAGCTGGTGCTGACAAGCACTTTTCGGACATGGTGCCTGGTAAAAGTGTCCTTATTCTTTTCATTGTGGAAAGGCATCTCTCAGATCTGGCTCCTGTCGCAGGTGTATTGAGTATTGTTTTCACCAGACAATGCACTTTAGCTACTGACTTTCTGAGCCCGCTGCTTATTATTTAAATGGAATTATTATTTAAATTGATTATTATTATTTAAATGATTTTTTATTATTTATTATATATAAATAAAAAAATTATATTTCAATTTATTATATATAAATAATAAAAATTATATTGTTTATTATTACTAAATTGATGAGCATTTAAAATTCCGGAAATACAGTCAGAAGAATTCAAACCAAATAAGGTTCTGAATTTCATTCAACATGTTTATAACACTGAAGTTTCTTGGACTTTTGACATGTTCTTTGACTTTTTTTATACCTTTTAATGCATTTGGTCAACTCATTAATATTTTCATAGACTCTGTTCATTCCTGTGTAGTCAGAATTTCATGTAGTGTTGGAACCTTTCGGAATTCATTTAGAAACAAAGTCAAGCATTCAGAGGTACACTGTAGTTATCGTGATAAAATGCTTGTATTCTTGATCGACTGCAAAGGAAGAAAATTTAGTGTCCTAAACGGGAAAAACGTCGGATTGATACTAGAAGTGCTACATTGAAATTTCAGTCAGCTGCGTTTGCTTGAGTTTTCTTCTGAAACCTCTACAGTCCAGGGCATTATTACCATGAAATTTTCCATCTGAAGATAGAAAACATAAAAAATAGAAAACATAAAGGGCTTTAAACTATATTTTGCTTGTGCATTGACGTTATTTATTTTGAACTGTATGCGCTGCGGCGTCGAACAGTGTCCATAAGTCTTTCCCACATTACAAAACTTAATATAAAACAAGAAAGATGACACCGAATTTTCGGATGTAATGAGCACGTCTTTTGAATCCGTTCTGACGCGAATTAAATTTATCAAACCTATTCAAAGTCAATGGAACCGGTTTCGAAAACAATCAACTGGTTCCAACAATCGATAAAACATCCAGAAATAGAAACATCTACTTAGTTCCACAAGCGGCTAAAAAGCATGTTGCGAAAATTAACAAATAGCGAACAAAAAATAACACGTACCACAAGGAAGGTACCAGAGACAAAGAAATTTTCAAATCGAACAGTTAAAAGGAGAACTATAGAAGGAAACATGATATAAGTCTACGTCTGTTAGCAGAAAAATTTTGCATACCGGAAAAGTTGAAACTAGGCGAAAAATATTCGTCATGGAAAAAGCTATGTTAAGGGAAAAGTACTTTTCAAATACGTCCCCCGGGAGCAGATATAGCGAAAAAAAGGTTTCGACCTTTACGCAGCTAGCGGGAAATCTTTGTTATGTTTAAAGAGGATAATGCCCCACATCTCTGTTGTAAAGCCGCGGATGGCTTAGTGGTTAGTGTTTCAGACTATCGATGCTGGGTCCCCAGGTTCAAGCCTGGGCTGATCTTTCAGAGATGGTGTGATTTACTAACAATCGCTGAATATCCGCCGTGCATCGGACGAGCACGTTAAGTGACGGCCCCCAGGCTGGACCCACTGGTTAAATGGGTATCCTTTCCTATACCCCACCTGAAATTCTCTCACCCCTCTATGTGCAATATCGTACTTGTACGGTGGCGCCATCTACTGTACTCTAATCTCACTACAAACTGTTCTGTCAAAGTCGCTAGACTTGCTCTCATTCCTTCCGTTTCTGTGTCCTGCCCAAAAGGCGATCTCGCTGTAGGTGGCTGGGACCTAAACTCTACTCCCTGTGGACGGAAGTCCTACAAGAAAATGACGCTGAGACCCCGACATCTCTGTTGTAGCGAATGACATAAAGTAAAGAACAAATTTCTCAGTTGCGTTTTTAGAAGCGTCGATACAGCTGCAAACTTCCGAAACACCGCCTACCAACAGAACTGTGAACTACAAAATTCCTCATTTACTAGCCGTGTTAGTATATACTATAGTGTTCTACATGGCGTTCTACGGCTAGTATATACTACAGTGTTATACATGGGAAATGGCATCCGGTGTTGAAAGAATTCTTTAAAACGTACATGTAAAAGCAGTGATATTGAGAAAAACAGAATAAGCATTTGGGCCCCTAGCCGCGAAAGTGTGCACTATTTTGGAAGGAAAATGTACACACAGAGTTTGCAAAGGCAGTGGTATCTGACCGAAGAAGTTTTACAATAGGGTTTTTAGTCCAGCAAATATTGCTGTAAACGAAACGTGAACTTACGCCCTCTGGTGGCAGACTTGTGCGCTAAGAAAAGATTGAAATTATGTAAGAAACATTCCCCACGGAAACACTCTCCAACAAAGAAATAATTTTTCACATTGGACTCTTAGAAGCAGAGATACCGACAAAAATAAGATACGACTTTACGCCCCCTGGTGGAAAAACCATGCATTATTTTAAGAAGAAAGTATTCTCAAAAGGTTTTTCGATGTGAGCGGTATCGGTTCATGAAAAATTTTCAATCAAGTTTTCAGGAGCTTAGATTTTGCTGCAAATACATCAGACACAGAAATTAACACTTACGCCCCCTGGTGGCCAAACTGTTCTTTATCAAATATTAGAAGTTATATGCAAAGCATTTCCTATCAGGAGCTGTATCCGGTGGAGAAATAATTTTTCAGATTGCAGTTTTAGAAGCAGAGATATCGAGGAAAACGCAATTTACCTTTACGCCGCCTAGCGGAAAATCTATACATTACTTGAAAGTTTTGAAATTATATGAGAAACATTTTACACCGGAAACGCTATCTAACAAAGAAGATATTTTTCAAATCCGACTTTTAGAGGCAAATATATTGACAGAAATAAGACATACGTCTACGCCTCTTGACAGAGAAACCATACGTTATTTTAAGAAGAAAATACTCTAAAATGTTTATCGACATGAGCGGTATCGGTCCACGAAAGATTTTTTTCAATCGAGCTTTTAGAAGCTCAGGTTTTGCTGCAAATGCCGGCAAAGCCGAAATTAACGCTTACGCCCCTGGTGGATAAACCATATTTTACAAAAAATTAGAAATTACAATCGAAACATTTCCCACCAGGAGTTGTGTCAGGTGCAGGAAGAATTTTTCAAATCGGAGCTTTAGAAGCAGAGGTACACGGGAAAGCGCAATTTACCTATACTCCCCCTAGCGAGAAGTCAATTAATTACTTGAAAATTTTGAAATTATATGAAAATCATGCCGCACTGGAAACTCTATCCAACAGAGAAGAAATTTTTCAAATCGAACCATTAGAAGCAGAGATATTGACAAAAAATATGGTATACATTTACGCCCCTTGCGGAGAAACCATGCATTATTTTAAGAAGAAAATATTCCAAAATGGTTTGTCGACGTGAGTAGTATTGGTCCACGGAAGAATTTTTTTCTATCGAGATTTTCGAAACTCAGATTTGCTGCAAATACATCAGAAGCAGAAATCAACACTTACGACCCTTGGTGGCCAAACTGGTTTATAGTAAAAATTAGAATTTATATGGAAAATATTTCCCATCAGGATCTGTATCCGCTGCAGAATTTTTTTAAATCGGAGCTTTGGAAGTAAGAGATATCGGAGAAAACGCAATTTACTTTTACGCCCCCTAGCAGAGAATCTATGCGTAACTTGAAAAGTGACTGCACCTAAAATATTCTTCAACATGAATGGAATCGAAGGGTAAAATAACTTTTTGAACTGGATGCTTAGATGCAAATATATGGAATAAAATGCATTTTGAATTCGATATCATCTGCATTTACGCCCTCTAGCGGCGAAATTGTGCATTGTAAAAAAAAACGAAATAAAGGATCATCATTCACAGATTTCAAGCTTCCTAATGCAAAAAGAATTTTTCAAATCGGACTATTAGTTGTAGAGATATCGTGTCTACAGACGGACGGACAAACCGATAACATACGCACGATCTTTTTTTTACAAAAGACGTGCTAAAAATGTATTACAGGTGCAAGAAAGAGATTGCATGACATTGATGGTGAACAAGTTGTTGTTGTTTTTCTCAGTTTTTTTTCCACACCTCCACATGGGCGCTATTTGTGGCCCGAGAGACATCTGAGCGATATTCAATTTTACGCCATGTTTTGTTTAACATCTCAGCAGAGACAGAACCAATGACGTCCGTTATTCTGCTCTTCATCCGCAACACTGCTAGAGTGAACATGGTCTTTCACATAACCCCACAGGAAAAAGTCTGGAAGAATTATGTCGGGCGATCGAGGTGGCCATGTCATGTGACCGTCGCGGCCAATCCATCTGTCCAGAAATGTAGCATTCAGGAACTCACGAACCATTATTGACCAGTGTGGTGGGGCACCGTCTTGGAAAATAAACGAAGGTTGGAGTGCATGCAGCTGAGGTGCTACAAAAAGTTCCAGCATGTCCAGGTACATGTTACGTGTTACCGTAGGTTCTGAAAAAAGAAGGGTCCGATGATTCTGTCATGCATCAGGCCGCACCATACTTTCACTTTCGGGATAGCCCTCTGTTGTTCTATGACATAATAGAGATTTTCTGAATCCCAGATTCGCACACTGTGCCTATTTACTGTCCCAGAAACCTGTAATGTGGCTTCATCTGAGAAACAGACAAGGTGCAGGTAATCACTATCATCAGCTATGCGCTGCAACATCTCCGTTGCAAATGCAGCACGGCGAGGCCGGTCATCAGGCTGAAGAGCTTGAACGATCTGTACCTTATAAGCATACAGATAAAAACGTTTGTGTAAAGTTTTGTGAACCGTGGCACGGGGAATCCCAGTTTTCAGTGAAGCACGACGAATGGATTTCCTGGGGCTTCGCAGAAATGTCTCCTGAACAGCTGCAGCTGTCTCTTGTGTAACCGGTGGTCGGCCCACTTGGAGAAGATCACCAACACTACTCTTTAAACTTTTCATGCAAAGCTTTTATGTTTTTTTTGGTCCGGTGGGATCGCCTGTACTCTTTTCTGAAACGACGTTGGACAGTAACCGCCGATTTGGTCTCATGGAATTACAACACGCACGCCCCTTTTTCTTGCATGGAAGCCATTATCGATGAAATGCTCCTCTTATTCATCAGCAGCGCTCACCTAAAGAACAGTAAAAACTTTTATGAGTGTTGCTATATTATGTTGCCCACCATTTTATTTTGACTTACGTAGATGTTTTTACATTAATTTTTGTATAGGGGGAAATACTTTATGTAATGTGGTTCCCTCGTAAACACATGCGATTTATTTCCAGGTAGCATGATTTTCTAAGAAACTGCTCTTTTCACTAGAAGGCATCGTGTTTAGTTGGTATTGTGCATTCTGTATGCTTTCGCTTTTCATATGATACCTGGATAAGTGAATGAATGAATGAAATGCTTTTTTTTTTTTGCTTATTTTATCTTTTGCTGTGTTCGACTGTAGCAGTGAGCAAAGCTATATTATTTCGATTGGGTACACCTTCGTAATCACTGGATTTTGACTTCATAACTGAAGCAAAAAAAAAGTTTCTATCTTTCACTACTGAAGCAAAGGTAGAAGTACCTTTTTTTTTTCTTAGCTTCATAAGTATCTTGAAGGATTCAGTATTTTTGACTTTCTAAGCTCTTTAGCAGCCAAACTCTGAAAGACTTTGAAGATGACAATCCGTTTTGTTTTTGTTTTTTGGTGTAAATATGACAAGGATGGTAAGTCATATAATATCGGAAAGCTTGAAAACTTCGTTGTAACCTGCGTCTCCCAGATAGCAGGTTGGATACCTACTATGGTTAGCAGACCCGGGCGCTAACCTGCGTCTCTCAGATAGCAGATTGGATACCTACTATGGTTAGCATACCCGGTCGCTAACCTGCGTCTCCCAGATAGCAGGTTGGATACCTACTATGGTTAGCATACCCGGGCGCTAACCTGCGTCTCCCAGATAGCAGGTTGGATACCTACTATGGTTAGCATACCCGAGCGCTAACCTGCGTCTCCCAGATAGCAGGTTGGATACCTACTATGGTTAGCATACCCGAGCGCTAACCTGCGTCTCCCAGATAGCAGGTTGGATACCTACTATGGTTAGCATACCCGGGCGCTAACCTGCGTCTCTCAGATAGCAGATTGGATACCTACTATGGTTAGCATACCCGGGCGCTAGCCTGCGTCTCCAAGATAGAAGGTTGGATACTTACAATATTTAGCATACCCAAGCGCTATCTGGGAGACGCAGGTTCGATTTCCGCTCCAGGACGACGAAATTTTCAAGTTTTGGTATATTATCTGACTTACCATCCTTGTCATATGTACACCAAAAAACGGATTGTCATCTTCAAAATTTGTGTTGTATGGTGTAATCCCGTATTCCATTCATGATTCTGAACGATTCTTGAAAAAAAAATTGCATTATTCACCCGTAAATTTTGTGTAGTGTACACGCAAAATTTTCATGTCAATAATACAATTTTGTTTCAGCAATCGTTCAGAATTTCAGAATTAGGCTACTAAAGAGCTTAGAAAGTCAATAATTCTGAATCTTCACATCCTTCAAGCTGAAGACAATTTTTCCCAGAAGTTTTTTGCTAATGATACCTCAAAACTGAAAAGTCCTTTTGAATTCCAGTACCACCTTCTGTAAAATCTATCATCTGACTAGATATTTTATTAGCATTAAATTGAACAGCGAAGCTCACAAGACGAAAAAGGATTAGCTTTATTATCTTTATAGATCATAAGCTTAAATTTGCGAAAAAGGATTTGCTTTACTAGCTGTACAAAATGTAAACTTAAATTTACGCAAAAGGATTTGTTTTGCCGCAAAGGATTTGTACAGAACGCAAGCTTAAATTTACGAAAAAGGATTTGCTTTACTATCTTTACAGAACGTTAGCTTAAATTTACAGAAACTCTATCCCTAAAAAAATAATTTAAATGTCAGAGAAAAGCAGATTTTCTGCATCTGCGTTGTTGAAAAATAATTCGTTAAACAGCTCTAAAACTTCTTGAAAAAAATCAGAAATTTTAGAATATGAGTTAAAAATACTCGATGCAAATTTTCAAGTCTCACAGAATGTCTTTCAAGCATGATATGTATTCATATAACTGAAAATGTCTTTTAAAAATTCGGTTCAGTTTACCGAATCTGAACACCCTGAGCCAAAAAACTAGGAATACTCTTATTTAGCTCATTAAAGCACCCGCACTTAGCCAAATGACTCGTTCGTAATTCAGATTTTCTGGTTCAAGAAAAGCAAGAAAGCCGCAATAGAATTTTATAAACAGAATTTGTTTTCCACCAGAGATTCGAGCCCAGCATCTCGAAGCGAAGCAGTTCTAGTAATACATTTTTTTATCCTGCGGGATTTTACGAATATGTATTTCATTTTTGGCCTAAATTGGAAGGTTTTTATGTCGAAGATAACTAAGAAAGTCTCGACAGTTTTCACTTCAGAAAAATCTTCGATTCTTTTAAAAGATTGGTCACCACAATTTACTTTGCCTTACTGTATTTGAATAATTTAATCTTCAAAACATTGTCCTCTCCACTGGAACAAAGAAATGCTCTGAGATTTTTGTGTTTCTGGCAACACCAATTCACATTTACCAGACGATGTTCTGGGGCTAGTTGCTATAGAAGCTCTGTGTGTGTGAGTGTGTTTGCGTGTGTGTTATCGCTTCCACAAAAACAAAGGAAAGTACTTCATAGATTTAGTTTTCGTTTATACGACACAAAATGTTCATAATAATAAACTATCTGGATTACAAAAACAGGTAATCCAGATAGTTTATTATCATGAACATTTTGTACCGTATAAACGCACAAATTTTTCAAATAATAAGCTGCTACATTCTTGTGCTCATATTTCGCGGGACTAAAACTCTGCCTTACAACAATATCTACGTTTGGAAAACTTGTTCAGTTTTTCCCATACTTCGGTTAGCATGTACGGCTTGGAGTTGTTGCAACCCACACTACTTTAGAGAACGAAATAAGGGGCGAACATATCCCAAAACAAATAAACTGTCTAGCCATGTACCTCAACCACAGGCTGTTCACTGTAGAAGCTAGATTGCGAAATATGCAGAACAACTTCTGCTCCACGAGGATTTACATTTTTTTAAGAAGGAGTAGTATTTACGTAAGGAATACAAAGCCAATTGTACGTCAGCTTGAGTCACATAAATTACTCTCAAGCTGACGTACAATTGAAATCTATATCTTTTCAGTTCCAGAAAGATCCTAAGGCTACGAGGAGTCCCCACTTTAGAATAAGTGACTTCAGGGTAGGGAAAGAATCAGAACTCAAAGATGAGTGCGCACTCAAGTAACACTTTGGACTCAGCATCTGCACGTAAGAAGTGTTAAATCCGGTGGCTGAAAGTTTTTCAATCAGTCATTTTTGTGCCCTCATAAGCAGACACACATACATGCATTTACTTGTTTGTAATTTTTATTTTTCTGCTAGTTTTCTTATATCTGTAACTATTTAAAGCTCGAACGATTCACCTACATGCTAGTAAATAAGTTGTTGGCTGAAAAGGAAGAGGGAATCGAAATCGTAGAGAAAGCGTATCCATATCGCTAATAGAAAATGGAAGCCTCCCCCCCCTCCTCCAGAAAGAGTTGCCTGGCTATAAAGTGAGACTGTCCATTTAGCTGAAAGGTCGATGAGCGTACATCAGACGTACTTCCTCTGCATAAGCTCTGAGTACATGTTGTGACAGGTCACAATGCAACAGGTACGGATGATCTATCAAAAGCTATGGTCATAAGGAGACTCGGTACTTTCTCATCTGCCCTTTTGTTAGGTGGCTGCTGTGCACCTGGTGACGTCAACAAAATAATTAATCAAAGGATCTAAATCACAACTGTCACCGCTTTTGCTAATTTGAAACAGTACAGTTAAAAACCTCGAAGGAAACAAAATAAAAATAAATGACAGATGCTCTCGTGAACAGAGCAAATTCGCAAATTTCGGAGAGTTAGTTCTCCAAATCTTTATCTCGTTTTCCGTCGATGAGAGGTGAGCACCGTTTGCGGAGGGGCGACAGTGATGCGGTCTCCGTGAAGGATGAGAGATGAGCGCCTTTCTTTTTTCCGCATCTGCTGCTGACAGCGCTCTCAGATCTCTGGAGACCTCTTCGTGAATATAAACAACGTTCCTATTTGCTACAGGAAGTTGGATACGCGTGCCACCCAGGAATGTTACTCGGTGCGCCACTTTTACTGCGAGACAAGAAGGAAATCTCAACATATCGACTTTTATTTTTGTATCAAGTGGATCGCACCACTTTATGGGGGGATAGAAGGGGAAGTGTTATCCATTGCAAGCTTCGCTGCATCCAGGATGCCAGGTCTGGTGATTAAGATTTACTGAGTAAAACTCTGTTCATACTTGGTTTGGGGAAAAGGATGTAACCTCAACGTGATTCCCTGTCGCTCAGATCTACTTCCGTTAAGCACTGAGATTAAGGGTTGATCGTTCGAACCCAACTACTATCTTACTTCTGGTTCTCTGATACGCTTCTCATAGTCACTTTTGTGTTCCTGCTTCAGTATGACACCAATTAAAGTCAATGGTAATTTGTCACACGAACATCAAAACTGGTGCATTGGGAGAAAAAATCTACCTGCCTTTTCGTTTCCTCCAGTGTAAAATGTTTGCATAATAATTGAGTCATAGAGCTTTATGGTACAAAGGTCATAAACAGTGGTACACACAAGAACAAGATAAAGGAAGCTCCAGTCTCAGGTTCTGAGAATGCCATATCTCAGGAGAGTGGCGTACCCTTGACTCCTGACCCACGCTACATGACTCTGTATAATGTTAGGTTCCCATGCAATGATTAAGTTTTAAGGTACGTTTTACAACAATTTCTTTGTAAGACTGCTTTGAAAAGAACATGACTTTGATAAAAATCAGTTTAATATCAGTAATTCGTTCTGTAATTGATACACGAGTTTAATATCAGTAATTCATTCTGTAATTGGAAGTCTGAACATTCGAATTGGTTCGTTCTATTTACCCGTCGTTCAGTCAACAGTACAAATTTTCATTTCGTTTATGCGTTTTAGTTTACAATTTGGATTAAGACTTTTTTGTTCCAATCTTGATGTAATGTACATCTAAGCTCATTTTGCACGTGTATTTTTAATTCAGGCAGACCTCATTTCGCGGTGCCCTGTACAGCACTGATTCTTTTTCAATCCTGTTCCTCTCAGCAATACGTGGTCCATAAACGTTTCTAGGGAGAGAATCATGCTGGATGCTGAAGTGCAAATTTTTAAACTACTTGAACTGGGTGAGTGTCAAGTGCAAGTGGTTCGTTCTCTAAACCACTACGCCGACCTGTGAGGATAAAGACATGAACGCTGTAAGGATAAAGACATGAACGCTGTGAGGATAAAGACATGAACGCTATGAGGATAAAGACATGAACGCTGTGAGGATAAAGACATGAACGCTGTGAGAATAAAGACATGAACGCTGTGAGGATAAAGACATGAACGCTGTGAGAATAAAGACATGAACGCTGTGAGGATAAAGACATGAACTAAGCCCAAACTGACATTAACTGAAATAAATATGAAGTGCTCAAACAGTAGTTCATCGGAGAAGACAGAGCAGCTGTTAAGCACAAGGGTGGAAGATAAGAAGCAATTTCAAACGGCTGTGAATCAATCAGTCATCTATAACGTAATCTCTTTTCGTTTTGAACTTTTGTCGCTCTTCTTACGTTATTTTTAAAACATAACTATACGATGAAATAGTTCCTAAATTAAACCTTAACGGTCAGACGAAACATTTAAACAAAAGTCAACTTACTGTAAATGATGCTTTATTTCTCCAGCACAGATAAGGCACTTCAGGATAGCATAGAAATCAGATACCACATATCTAACACAATTCAACACCTCACACGAGCAACTGTTGTATCGTAGTTTTTATCTGTGGTTCTTATCTCATACAGTTACACGTCACGTTTACTCTGACCTCAATTGTGTTGCCAACAGTATTAGTTTGAGAGATAAGATATCACGTTAAGTGTGAAGTATAACTGAGAACAAACTCAAAATTTACATAGGGAAAGAAACTAAAAAGGAAAGTTAATTTAGAATATACGTCACACATCATAGAGAGGAACAACTTTTATTACCTCCAACAGCAAGGCGAAGGATCGATGATTAAAAAACATTTCAAACCAGTCAGGACTTGTTCGACAACTTGAAATATCGTAATAGCCTGCACAACATAAAAGTGAGTGGTGAAGCAGCGCGTGCCAGGCACCAAGACGCGCTCGAATTCTTATCCACCTTCAAGCCAACTAACCTCCAACTTGGCATCAATGTGAATGAAAGCGAATGCCATCACAGACTTTCACCACCAAAAGAGATTTTAATTTGCCAGGAACACCTTTATACTCTTTCTGAGTGGTAATGCTTCGGGGAATTTTATATTGAAACCATTGTTTATCTACCGCTCAGTGGCAGCTCAGGGTAAGAAGGGGTATTCGGCCATATGTAAGTAGAAAAAAGAACATCAATGAGAAGAGATATTTTTCAGCAGTGGCTTAATTCAAATTTCTATCCATTAGTGACGCATTATTTCGAGGAAAATGACCTGGAATGCCGAGCGTTTTTGGTGCTGGATAAGGCTCTCGGCCCCAAAAGAATTTAGACAGCCTTTACTCTGAAAGTGATTTTCTTCCAGATAAACACCACTTCATTTATCAGCCAGTGGACCAGAACGTCATATCAATCTTGAAGTTTTACTACCTGATACGCACCTTCAAAGAACTGGGTATGGGAACATATGGTAAAGATCAATTGTCAATTAGAGGTTGATGGAAATCGTTTGACATTATGAAGAACATAATGAAAATCCCTGCAGCCTTGAAAGAAATGACTAGCAAATGCACGAACCGTAGAGGGAAGAATCTATATTCAGAGGAATGCTACGACTTCAGGAGATTTGAAGAGAAAAAAATACAGCCTTCAGATTGCTAACCACCAAGGACTAATAGAAGTTGACATCAACGATGTACAGGAGAGATCTCGGTTTCACAAACGGACAGCTGATAGAGCTAGAACAGTAATATTTGTTTGTTTTTTTGTTTTTTTTATTGAAGGTTTAACGACCACCGTGAGCAACTCAATGGGCTATAAGCAGTCGCCCGTCCCTAATTTAGGGTCACTGGTTCCAGGGAAGGGAGAGAGCCAGTGCCGTAAGACAAACACAACATCCATGCCTCACCGGGATTCGAACCCGGACCCCATTCGAACGAATGATCAGAGGCCATCGCTTAGACCACTGCGCCACCGGGGCGGCCAGTAACATTTTGAAGGCGTAGACTAAGCAGAAGATACATCCCCGAAATAAACTCATGGACGGCATGGGTCTTTTCATTGAAAATTACCCTGATTTTAACATCAGCATTGCAACAAAGAGAATTGTCGATGCTTTCTCCATCAGTAAAGAAATATCCTGGCACATGAAGGTTCGGGCAAGGTAATTGACCTCTGATGTCTTCTTCAAGAAGGAGAATGTATCACAAGCTGGTTCACATTCCTATCAGTAACTCCTGTCTTTGCTTCCAACACTACCAAGTTCATCAGGTGCAGTGTTGCGCCATTCACTGGTGGGCATAGGTCACTTTGGTTTACTTTATTAAACTTTTCCTTCACTATTATTCACTTCACAGTTCGGAAAACAATTGAAAAATCATTATTATTTGTATTTTTGTTAAAATCAATGTAATCTTCCCTAAGATGTTGACCATCGGTAATAAATAACGATGTCGGAAAGACATCTGCATCTGGACTATGTGTAACGACCGCGATCGTGCAGATTCAGTTAGTTTTTTCCATTTCCATAAACTCATTCCCAGCCCTAAAGGGTGTATGTCTGTACCAGTGTGATTTGCTAATATACAGAATGTATAATGATTTGAGAATGCGAACTTGTATTTCTTAAAAGGCTCTAAGAACACAAACCTCAACTGCCAAGGCACATAGTTATTGCAACGGAATTCCTTCTAATCCAGCCATATGATTTTTCTCAGGTAATAATACCCTTCGAAAAAACGGCCCAAAGTTTGTCTTTACTTTTGTGTTGTGTGCTTGCATTTCTCATTTCCATGTAGCATAATTTGCATTTAACTTTGCAAGAAATGATTTGTGCTGTGTAAAACTATGTAATTTATATCGTCTGTTTACTTTCCGATACGAAACGGGATGTAAATATCGGCTGATCTGTGATATGAATGCATAATAGCTAAGAACTATAAGAGTACTGCGCACTGTTCTGGCAGCATTAATGTAACGCTTAACTGCAAGAAAAGTATTTCTGTTTGAGCATTCTTATTAATAATAAGTCAACAAAAGGGAATCTGGTAACTGTGTCTCAAAATGAAAAAAAGGAAAGAAAACAAAAGGATAAAAAGTAAAATATGGACTTATAAATCTGTAAAGAAAACTAACATCTTTAATCGAGTTCTGCAGCGCAATGTTTACAGACTTTGTTGATTTGACGTTTGATGTTCAAAGAAAACTCAAACAACATGGAGGCAAATCTTAAGTGCATGTAAACACTAAATTTATAAGTAAAAAAATTTACATTTCAATAACCAGAATAAATCAATGATTACAGTAATTCAGCTGAGATATGTACAACAGGAATGGCGAAGTTTTAATCCAAAAAGTGTGTACACATAAAGTTTTTCTGGGTATTTGTCACGGGCATACACGCAAACAGTACTTTTTCTGACAGACACATAAAACAAATCTGAATAGTACGAAGCTAAAGTGAACATTTTAATTATAAGGAAATGAATTAAAAACCATGTTACGTTGCTAAAACTTTATCAACTGAAAATTTATAGCATTGCACAAAATCATTGTACGTACTTAAAAAAAAAAAAAACTTGGTCTATTTTCATTAGTGTTTTAGATTTCAATCCAGTTATTTTCAGAGCACAATCTACGAGTAATTTAACAAGTGTGTTTGTTCGCGAGTTTGTTTCAAAGAATCTTCTAAAAGTTAAAAGACACTGATTCGCATCTTTGATAGAATCAGTGTTTTTAACATTAAGGTTTGCCACAATTGAATCGCGGGGCGAAAACTCAAGAAGAGAATTCTCACACAGCTTCTAAGCGGTGGTATATCAAGTAAGCTTTGTGTTGGAAAGGTAGGCTTGCGCGGCAATGTTCATTGGCGGTTTGCGGATGCCAAGGGTGTGGCGATATGTCAAGATATCTAGGGATATTTTATACAGAGCACTATAACGAAGTAAATTTCTCCGTCATTTCTGTCCACGCCAGGATTCGAACCCGGATCCCCTCATTCCGGAACAAGTCACTCTACCAATTGAGCTACGCGGACGTTTTACTCTGATTCCTGTCTGCCTTTATGTCGTGTGCGTCCTTCGGGCAGGTACGTCACATCTCCTGGTACGTTACATCATCTCCCCCTTATTATTTTTTTTTCTTTTTTTTTCTTTTTTTCTTTTTCGAAGTGCTGGAGAAAGGATTCTCTTATTTTTCCTATCTCGCGGTGTGGAAATAACATCACACCAATGCGAAATTTTGAACGGTCGGGTCATCCGGATAGTTCGGGCGCCATTATAACGAAGTAAATTTCTCCGTCATTTCTGTCCACGCCAGGATTCGAACCCGGATCCCCTCATTCCGGAACAAGTCACTCTACCAATTGAGCTACGCGGACGTTTTACTCTGATTCCTGTCTGCCTTTATGTCGTGTGCGTCCTTCGGGCAGGTACGTCACATTTCCTGGTACGTTACAGCACGTCTGTTCAGACCCCAGAGGTGGTGTTATGTAAGAGTGGCGGTAAATCGAGGGTTGATTGTACATCCATCCAACCTTCCGGAAAGCGGTGAACTACATTCAGGGGCTGTGGAAAGGGACTGCATAGGTTGCAATGCACCAAGAACTCGCTGCTAGGGGTCTCAGAATTTTTCTACAGTATTATCTAAACTGTCTATCGAAAAATTGTTCATAGAAAAAGATTGAGAGACACAGCTGGAAAGTCTATGGCAGTTAACGGTGTTTAAGCACGTCATCTATCAGCATTTTAAACATGTTTTAAACATCCATACTGTTTCTCAACACTTAAAATGGAAAATATGTAATTGCTGATGAAACATTACGTTCTGAAGGATGTAATGCTTTAAAAGGATCTCCATGTATGGGAATTACGCTGCCTGGCAGCTCAGTCGTTTTACAATAGGTGTTCAGATTTTCTAATATCCCCATATGAAAGACTTCTGCAAGAGTGTGCTCAGTTCGTTACCGGACGTTCCTTGTACACTGAACATCATGTCAGGTATCGGACATAAGTTTGCTACAATTCTTTATTCACTTAAACCAGATTCGTTTAATGACACTGAATCTACGTACACTGGTGTTCAAAAATTAAGGACGAAGAGGAGAAATTAGCATAACAGCAAAACGAGCAGGCAGGACGGACCGAAAGACCACTCAGGAGATAGACTAGGGTCCGGTACGGTAGGGCTTGCGCATATATGCAGCATGACGTAGGTGGGGAGGGGAATGTCGGAAGGGTATAAAGCACACGGGCGTTGTACGATCAGCAATTCGGTGAAAGCTATTGCACGGTGTACATCGGTTTGAACGACGTCGAGTTGCTGCCACCGTATGATATGGCCAATAGGCAATCCAGT
Organism: Macrothele yani; assembly: GCA_039090855.1. Lineage (NCBI taxonomy): Eukaryota > Metazoa > Arthropoda > Arachnida > Araneae > Macrothelidae > Macrothele > Macrothele yani. Next base: position 100,025,505 of record CM077004.1, on the reverse strand, counting down.
AGACGACATCTGGATGACTTTATCTCAGGTCGCGTCATTGGGAAGTTGGAAGAAGGTTGAAGTGTGACCAGTGTGGCCGAGGAGTTCGGGATCACTCACAGCATCGTTTCACGAGGTTGAAGAGCATTTCAAACGACAGGAACAGCTGTCCGAGAGTTTAGCAGTGGTCGTTCACGAGCAACCAACGCGGCGGACGACCGGTATAATGTCCTACAGGCGAGAAGAGACAGACGGAAGACAGCGGGAGAAGTCGCAAGGCACGTGCAACAGACAACTGGACGTCCGTTATCGCGTTTTACCGTGGCCAGGAGGCTGCACAAAGGTGGTCTATTTTCACGACGACCAGTACGGTGTGTGTCATTAACGCCTGCTCATTGGAGACGGCGGTTTCTGTGGTGCCAGGAACACAAGAACTGGACACATCAGCAATGGGGTCGAGTTCTCTTTACGGATGAGAGCCGATTTAGTCTGACGAGCGATTCTGGACGTATACACCTCTGGAGAGAGCAGGGAACACGCAATCACACCTCCAACATAATCGAAAGGGACCGGTTTGGAGGTGGCGGAGTTCTCGTTTGGGGCGGTATCATGCTTGGTAGCCGTACTGACCTCCACATCTTCCAAGGAGGTTCAGTCACTGGTGTCCTCTATTGTACCGAGGTTCTCCTGCCTCATGTGCGTCTGTTTAGAGGTGCTGTGGGTCCTGAGTTCCTCTTCATGGACGACAACGCTACACCTCATCGTACAGTGGCTGCCGCAGAGTTGTTGGAGAGTGAAGATGTTCAACGCATGGATTGGCCCGCAAGGTCCCCGGACCTAAATCCAATCGAACACGTGTGGGACCTTCTCGGGAGACGCTTGGCAGCATATCACCAGCCGCCAGCAACGATTCCGCAGCTGCGATTGGCACTACAGGAGGAATGGGCCGCAATGCCTCAACAGCTCCTTGACAACCTCGTTCTCAGCATGGGCAGACGTTGTAAATCCTGCAATGCAGTCAGGGGTGATCATATCCCCTACTAAAGACTGGATTTTTCTTGGCAGCCGCCTGTCACATGGACGTTTCTGTCTTCTGTCCAGTTGTGCTCGAAGCTACCTTTTCAATAAAGTGCCTTTGTATCCTTTGGATTCGTTGTTTGGACGGTTTTGGTCACTTGTCCCATATTCTTATATCTTGGGGATCTTAAGGTATGATTTGAGTCGATGTGGAGCTCTTCTCCACGACGTTACATTCGAAAAACTGTCTCATCCTTAATTTTTGCACGCCAGTGTATAAGCACGATTGCGAAGACTTCCCGTTTCACCTAGTTTAGTGTCGGAAGATGTAAACAACGCGCTACTTTTCTGTTAACATCAACGCCGACAACAAAATGATTTTTATTATAAAAACACAGCTCATTGCTGCTTCAGAAATATTGTGAAATCAATAAATATATAATATTTTTTTCTCTTGTGCAATGCAGTTATTGGTTCTCATTTATATCGTGTGGAGCCCAATTATTGTGGTTGATTACACAAAGCTTCCTTTAACGTGCCCAAGTACTCTCGCTCATCGAGATGTTTGTATCGCTGTGGAATGAGAAAAATTTCTTATTTAGACAACTATGCAAGCTTTTTGATTATCAAAATAGATCTCGTAAGAGACAAGTTATGAACAAATTAACTTACGTTTTACTGAAGAACTAATTTCAGTGGGAGCTTAGTTTGCAGATGTTTAATTAATTACATTACTTTTCTACAAAAAGCGACAGAAAAGTGAAGAAAATAAGTTGTTCAAGCATAAAATTCGTAATATACACATTCCTGCATACACTGGGTAAGTAGAATGCGTGTGTATCGCACGAGAAAAAGGAAGTTCCGGTGACTTTATTATAACAAAAAATGTAGCCGAAACATTATAATTAATTTTGAACAAAAAATGTGTAATACATGTATGCACTACCACAACATTATTTCAGATAAACTGAGTAATAATTGCCACTCAATTACATACCATCATCTGGGAATGTCTGATACGTTTTACGGAAATATTTTTCGAATTTACTTCCTGCTTCAGTCCGCTATTCTAGCAGGGTTTGAACCCGACAATTAAAATAAATAACCCTCATTTTTTTTCAAGGGATAAACTTTCCTTACTCACCTAACTGTTTCTGGAGATTATATTGATTCTAGCCCAACAACCAGCTTTTAATTTCTTCGTTAACCTATTTCATGTATGCCCAGCGTCAAAACCTGTGTGTGTGGAGCGGCGTCTTGGAACTTTAATCCCTCTCTCAATAAAAATACTCGGAGCATGGCTCCCTATTTTTTCAAGAAAAAAAAATATCGGTAGTTCTTTGAAAATAACGAGATCAACTTTTGGACTGTGACCTTCTTTGATTCATGAATCCCTCAACCAGTAATTTTTACACTTTGGCGCTGCTGTACATGACATCAGTGGCGCACCCAGGGTTTTTTTATGAGGGTGGCGAAAAATATTTAAAATGCGAATAAAAAATACCTTACAGAAAACACCTCTCAAAATATTGGGAACCGATGAAAATATATCGGCCATATTAAAGTGTGTTTCCTATTATTCGTGAAATATATTTTCAAAAACATGTACAAATGTATTCAGAAATATGCAGTCAATAGCAAAGAACCAAAGACAAAGTGATACTTCATGGAGATGGCACAGGCCCCTGGGCCACCCTCTCTGAGGGCGCCACTCCATGGCATTTATAAATCGGAACTTTGAAATTCAGTTGACATAGTTTTTTGTCGAAACACATTTTTTAACGCATTTTATGTAATTTTGCAATGAACCTCGGAAAGTTCGAGGATCATTTTCGAGTACTTACCTTCCCGCTTTAGTTACGATCATTTCTGTTCCCAGTTCGTTGAATTCATCCCATAGGGACTTCATTTCGAGCGTGCCGTTAACATTGACAAGCTTTGGATGCAGAGGCTTTTTGACGGTGCCGCCATCACAGCCGCTGCACTCGTCGTCGTCGAGCCGTGGTGATGTCTGCTTCGCATCCTCCTTACAGTCGATGCTTAAGCCGTATGTAGACCGAAATGTATCCGCAAGGCTCGGTCGCTCTTTCGACGCTGATAATAGACAGGCTGTAAAGAAAAATGACACTATCTTAGGTTTCTTAAGTGAAAAAGAATTTTCGCATAGCAAGTAACGGCTTTCATTTCCATTGCAGGGTGCAAGTGAGAAGGTACAAGAAAAGATCTATCTGTTTCTGTCTATCTAAATTTTATATGTAGACATACCCAAGCAATTATTTTCTGTTTACTGCTCAGGAAGGAGATTTTGTGAGCTCAGTAAGTTTTTGGATTCAGTGAATTAATGAACGACAGCTAATCCAGAAAGTATGGAGAACGAACATGTACACACACGCGCGCGCAAGCGCGCACAGATATGTTTTTGTTATTTATTCATAAAATTGGCACACTATCACTTACTTTTATTGCCTGTAATCACTTACTTTATTTACCACTGTTGACAGTGTGCACCACAAGATATTCTTAAACTCATTTTTTTTTCTGGTTTCAGTACAGTTTCTCTACTATATTTTCTTGTTTTTTTTATGACTTTTGAAGTCTTTCCAGCCCCCTCCCCCCAAAAAAAGGATAAAAACGCGAAAAACAAACAAACAAAATAGTGACTGAAAATAATTAATTCCCTGTGCGGCTGTTTTCTTTGTTTCCTTTTTGTCATCCTTTTCTTCTTTTTTCTTTAAGATGTTTAAGTCGTTTTGGGTAGAACATTTGAGCAAGCCTTAAGGCAAGCGGTTTAAGATCTGCTCCACCGTCAGAAATTGTGAGAACGAATATGAATGAATACAGATCTTGAGCTAGAATAGACACGCAAAAGCGATGAAGAAATTCACGGAGTTTTGTTAGCCAGGAGTCCATCCTTCGCCATATCGTCTTGAATTACATGCTTGTACCACCACTGGCAAATCTTTTCTGTGGTTGAAGTTCATATATAATACTCCTGTCTTTTGGCAAACACTTGATCTTTTTCGTATGAATGGAACAGTTCTAATTCATGGAACGTGGTTAATTTCTCGTCCTGAAAAAAATATTCAAACAGTCTCGTAAGCTTCAACTTTCTAGCTTGTCACGAAATTCCATGCATAACAGCATGGGAAATTGAAAAAATTGGCATGTGGCAAAATCGCGCCTGTAGCTAAAATTCCAGGCACAAATCTTACAGTACCTTACGTAGAATCTGTTTTTCGAATGAAAAGCATATAACAGGTATGCTTACATGCATTTAAAAGAAATTGTGAATTAAATAATAAATATGAGGTATTTGGGGAATCCTCTTATGTTCGGCATTTGACCTATGTGAATAAAATATTTTGTGCATGGGGGGGGGGATAATATTTGTAGATTCTTAAACCATATTTTATCAAATCCCACTATAAACTGCAGTTTAAAACTCTTATTTTGCCAGTAAAATGTTCTTTATTCCCTCCATCAGATGTATAATAAATACCATGAACATTGAATACCTAAACTAAATTGCAATTTACTGTATTTTTATAATTTGCAGATTGAGGTACACCAGAACATCATATTCAACTTCTTGTACCTAAAATAAACTGCATGCATGAATTTACATATTTCTCAAATTCCACATTTTTGTCAGTATAAAAAAAAATGAAGAGGAAGAGAAAACCTTTAGCTTCATTTACTGAGTTCATCAGCTACACTACCTGAGTCACAGAAGCCAACATACTTAGTCCGTACGCCAAAAATTACAACTAAGCTATAGTTACAAAAAGTTATACAAGTTTTCCAGACATTTTTCTACGCATATGTGTCGCAAATCAAAGATGCATTAACCTTTCTATGGCATTTGGGGTCTTAAAAGGCCCCAGCAGATCTTTGAGCTTTGGTAACTGTTGACTGTTGCATTTTTCAATGCCCTTTCGTGACTTTTATTAGTACGAAGCACAAAATCTTTAGTGATCATAAGTTTTGAGTAATTGGTAAGTGTTACATATTTTACCTTGGGGTCCTATATGATCCCAAAGGTACTGTATGTACACAAGATTTGAAGGACTTACAAGGGAAACTATCTGACCTCCCGACGACAATCGTCACGAAACGTTCTGTGGTGGACAAGCATGACACCAAAGTAACAGGTGTGAAGTACAGCATTTCGCAATCGCCCGCAAACTCTAGAACATGGCTTATAAAAGTGGAACGCCCGCCTGTAATGTATGCAGCCATAAAGTGTCAAACAACATTTACCTGTTAGATATGAGGCACCTAAATTTCGAAAGAGACCACGTACAACACCATTAAGTTGCAAATATCATATACATACCTTACTCCACCTCATGGTAATGTGTTGAGAGAAGGCAGTGCTGCAACGGTTTTCTTTGCGACCTCCACATTGTCATAGACTCTCTGCATGGTTTTTCCGGAAGACTGTTCGTGAATGCTTTTCAGTTTCACTTTGGGGGCGGAAGGTTCATAGGAACTCGAACTGCTTGGCACGTTGTGTGCTGGAGTACCCGGTCTATAAATATGTTCAGATAACGTGTCTGACGTTTCATCACTATCACGCCACAATGTCTGTTCTTCAAACATGTCAGCGCCTCCAATGACCTGTTGCTCCAAAACACTATACAACTGCCTTGCAATTCGCCTGTCGATGTACGTTGGAACCGTGTCGTCCGCTTGGTATTTCTGCCTCACCTCGTTCACCAGTATCTGTACTACAGCATGAGGGTTACAAGCCATTTTCTTAAAACACACAATACAATATTTGTATGCGTACGAACAGGCCCGTGCGGTCTCACACTACTAACGTTTAACAGCCACTGACGTACGCAACGTAGAACAACTTCCAGGCATGCATAGTATCACCCAATCACATCACACCCACATTTACACGTTGTTTGACACTTTATGGCTGCATACATTACAGGCAGGCGTCCCACTTTTATAAGCCATGTTCTCGGGGTTGCGGGCTGTTGCGAAATGCAGTACTTCACACCTGTTACTTTGGTTTCATGCTTGTCCAACACAAAACGTTCCGTGACGATTGTCGTCGGGAGATCCGATAGTTTCCCTTGTTAGAAAGGTTAATGAATGTTTCACTAAAACCCACCAAAGTATCTCAAAATACTTGTAATTGTAAGCAAGCATTAAATTTTCCTACGGTAAGTCCGAACGTTTAGAAGATGCTTACCTGGGAACTGAACTAATCCAGATCTTCAATTTCTTCTAAATGTGCGCATTCGCGAATTTGAGCCCGTCCTCAAAATAATTGTCGCACAACCAAAACTTACGGTCGCATTTTGTGCCTTACACCCGCTAATTTCCCACCCTGATGCATAGTGCATTGTCATGCAGCTTCAGATGTGGTTAATTTCCCACCCTGATGCATAGTGCATTGTCATGCAGCGTCAGATGTGGCTGATTTCCCACCCTGATGCACAGTACATTGTCATGCAGCGTCTGATTTGGCTAATTTCCCACCCTGATGCATAGTACATTGTCATGCAGCGTCAGATGTGGCTAATTTCCCATCCTGATGCATAGTATATTGTCATGCAGCGTCATATGTGGCTGATTTCGGAAAGTGTCGAGCAAAGAAAACCCTACCCAAATACAGAGCAGTGGAAAATTAACAAACACGCCCAAACATACGGCGACATGCTTCCTTTTCACCGAAACAGCAGTTGAAGACATGAATTCAGTCTCGACACTTTTTCATCAGTTGATATTCGTATGTATAATATACCCATTGCATATGGGCTTAATATCTTTTAAGATTTGCATCTTTATTTTTCGAAGTAATTAATTCACATCATTTCTTCGGCGCTGGCACTAAAAGGTAATCGGTTTTTTTTTCCTTTCGCGTAAAGGGGTTATGAGCTTAGTTTCACAGGTTTTGGAAAGATGGAGAATTCTCTCCAGTGCAGAATAAAAAATAAAATGAAACGAATTCGTTACAATTAGAAACGATTAAAAACACACTTCCAATTACAAAGACAATTAAAAACACATTTCCAATTCCTTGATGCTAAAAAATACCAGGGAAGGGCACTCGCGCCTTTTTTCTCATGATAAAATACACTATGTAATCAAAAGTGTTCGGACACCCCTTTCAAGTATTATTTGCGAATGTACGTCCCAGCCAAGGGCCATACAGATTAAAAGGGCGCACGTGGGTCTGGAAAATCACAGACAACCATGAACAGGAGAATGGACCATATGGCAGAGCTCAGTGATTTTCAGTTGGGCACGGTCATAGCATGACATCTTAGCAACAAGTCAGTTCGGAAATTTTCTATCCTGCTACAGCTGCACCGATCAGCAGTAAGTAATGTTATAAAGTCACTACTTGTGTCCTATGAGTAACACTTAATTATGCATTTTTGCCAATTTTTCGCTATATACACTGCTGGCCACCCAAAATGCAACACCAAGAAGGACACGACATAGCAACGCCAGATCTAATGGACACATAACAACAGATACAAAGATGAAGGAGCTTACAGGCCCGTGCGACTTGCGGAACACGCAGACATCAATAGTTCGTGTGGCCCCCATGGCTGGTAATAACGGCCGCTACACGCCGCGGCATCGAACGAAAGAGGCTTTGAATGTAGGCTTGGGGTATGTCGGTCCAGGCTGCTTCCATACGTTGTCACAGTTCATCAGGCGTAGCCGCGGGTTGTGCTTGCCGGGCCACTCGGTTGCAGATCAGCGACCAGACGTGTTCGATGGGCGACATAACGGGAGAACAGGCGGGCCACGACAGCAGTGACACATGGTGGGCCGTGAATAATTGTTGCACGATGAGTGCCACGTGCAGGCGCGCATTGTCCTGTTGAAACGTGGTCGCTGGCAGGTCCTGCAGGTAAGGGAGCACTACAAGGCTCCAAAACGTCGGAGATGGTGCGGTGGCTGTTGAGTGTACCGGCGATGCGTACCAGAGGGGTGCGGATGTTATATCCAATTGCGCCCCAAACCATTACGCCAGGCGACGGACTGGTATGGCGATGCATTATGCAGGCGTCATACAGTCTCTCGCCGCAAGGCCGCCACACGCGGATCCGACCATCGTGGTGTTGCAGGCAGAAGCGGGAATCGTCGGAGAAGACAATGTCGTGGCATTACGTAGTCCAAGGGCGGCGTTCAACGGCCCACTGCCGCCGCACTCGCCGGTGGTGTAACGTCAATGGTAATCGGAGCAATGGGCGCCGTGTAACAAGTCCCCGCTCCTGCAGACGACGTCGAACGGTACGTGCTGACACAGGTTGTTGTGCAACACACCCTTATTCCTGCGCTAACGTTCGTGATGTGGCGGTACGAGCCGTCAATGTCCGTCACACAACATGCCGGTCCTCTTGTTCGGTGGTGTGCCGTGGCTGCGGCAATCACTCACGTCGGTCCGTCCGTCCCTCCTGCACCCACAGAATCGATACTTGCCTCACTGTGGCTGGATGACGTCCCACGATGGCTGGTTGACGTCCCACGTACCATGTTGTGGCTGGATGACGGCACACGGGCGCCGATGTCTCGGTACGATAAACCCCTGTCGCGATAAGCCACTATTCGTCCTCTGTCGAACTCCGAAACGTGCTGGAATGACTGCCGTATTCTGCGACGAGGCATCAGGAAGCTTCCCACGCACAGGTCCGGCAGCACAACACACTTCCACTACTTACACCCCGCCTTCTGTGCACCCTTCTTAGAGTGCTTCTCGGTCGCGTGCCGGGCGCACATGATTTGCATATGCTCTGCAATGCTAATCGTTTGCATGTCCTCTTGCGGGCGACGCATGCTGCGAATTTCAGGCCAATCGGATGCTTCCTTCTTGGTGTTGCATTTTGGGTGGCCAGCAGTGTAGAAAATACATACAAAACTTCTGAGCATTAAAACCAGAAGCAAACTGATGCTTGCACATTTCCCCCAACTCTATCAACAGCTGCCGCTATAGGATGATGTAACACCGACAGGAAGTTGAGTAATACAGACAGTATCTGACGCAATTGGAAGAAATCTCCTAATACCAACAGGTGGTCTTAAACTTTTGCAATGACTCTACATATGCATTACTACATAATTTAATACAATGGTTATATACATAATTATTAAATTCGGGATGTCGAACAAGGAATGCTTGTATAATATATATAAATATATATAAGCATACACTGCTTGACAAAACAAATTAACGTCATCCTAGCCCAATGTTATTTCTACAGTGGAGGCACAATCAAATTTTGTGCATTTGTACAGCTTTTCGCAATTGTTTCGGAGTTCGGATCTTCAGTATCACATCAAACGGGCCAAATGTAACTGGCAGTCGAGACTGGCAGCCACAGTAATAATCGAATAGCCCCCAAAGAATCTTTAACAACGTGAACATCCTTATCTTATCCGCTCCAATAAAGAAAACCGACATCCTTATCTAATCCATCCAACTAAAGAAAAGGGACTTCTTTATGCATCCAACTAAAGAAACATAACTTCCTTATCCATCCAACTAAAGAAAAACGCTGCCCATTCAACAAAAGAAAAACGACTTCCTTATTCATCCAGCTGAAGAAACAACATCCTTATCAACCTAACTAAAGAAAAAGGACATCTTTTTCCATCCAACTGGAAAAAAACGACATCCTTACCCATCCAACTAAAGAAAAACTGCGGACCTCAATGCTGTTGGCGAAGGCCGCGGTTCTTCTTTACTTGGGCGGATTATACAACTGAGCCTTCATTTCTCAATTTAAGTAACTACCATCCCTTGAGCATTCTCAAGAAACTGGTGTAAAATTTTCAATTCCAGTTTTAAGGAGGATTGCAAGCAGTGATTTTTGCGCCCTCTCTTGGGGCCCGCCTGGGTCTGCTCCGCTCTAATTTCGCCTCTGTATGCCACACTGTTCGCAATTTTCGCTATAGCGTCCACTAGTAGAGCTGAGTAAAACGCCTGATATTAAACACCCTTGGCAGGAACGGGTAATTTCAGATTTTGCATACTGCATACGAGATGTCCTACGAGGACTCAGAAGGGGTACAAAAGTTCATTCGGAAAGTTACAGTAGGTTTTGAGTTACATGTAGTGCTTTTTTTTTTTTACTTTTTTTTTCTTTTAGCAAGAGCACAGAAGCCGCGGAGGGGAAGGAGAGGCTGCAGGCGGCAATCTCATTGTGACAACCAAGAAAGTTTCAGACGTCGCTTAGTAGAATTTTTCAAATTCTACTAAGCGACGTCTGAAGAATTTTCTTAGTAGAATTTTTCGAGATCTCCGATGCCAAAGGTAAAAAATTCATAAAATGGGGAAACTGCAGCCGAGAAAAAATAAATTGTCCATTTCCACTTTTACTCAGCAGTGAATTGCTCGAGTGAGGTCGAATTTTGCTAATGGTGATTTTAATTGACGTTTAATTTTGCTAATAGTGATTCACGTTGTCACAAATTGTGCAAAATCGTATGCTAAAAGCTTTTAAATTCGCTAGGTTATAATTTTCTGAATCTGGGCTCAGGTACAATCTGTGTTATTTAAATCCCGGTCTTCTATTCACTTTACAATATTATTTTTTTCATATGTTCTCTGTTTACACACACTGCATACTCCGCCAGTTGGAGTAAATATATAATTATATTTGTCAGTCACATTTACTGCAAAAAGAGAAAAAATAAAACAGCTCTGACTGATAGATTAAATTAGGACGCCTTTAACAAGAATTTAAAAATGAAATTTCATTTTCAGAGTGTGATCTCTTCTGTCCCCTAAGGAAATGAAGGGGTGAGAGACAAAGAATGAAAGGGATTACACAGTGAAAGGGAAAGCATGGCAGTTCAATGCGAACCGGTCGCCTCTTTGATCAAGGCTGAAATCAACGGACCATGCCATAAGTTAAAAATTTGAAAGGAACAGTGATCGCACAGGGCCTTGAAAGTTCGGGCACAGACCGGGCCGGGCTACAATTTAACAAGTCCAAAATAGGTGGTTCATGGACCAGACTTTGCACGATTGGATATGGGCAGGACCTGGTTTTTCAAATTAAGGGCAGTGCAGATCAATAACTATGTCAAACAAAATGGGTTTCTTTAGCAGGAAATCTCCAGATATTCGATATTCCGAACAGATCATGTGCAGAATAACGAATAGTGCGCACAGATCAAGTCATGTGTAAAATCAGACACAGTGCATGAGATGTGCACCCAAAATTAATTTCCGCACGCTCGTTACCAGAAATCATGGCACGTGAATCTGCCTCCTCAGAATAAAGCAACCACTTCTCAAAATTTTTGTTACATAACAGCGCTAGGTGGAAGGGCCGGTGGGTGCAGTATATTGTATGAAAGTCTTCTGTAGAAACACCAATACACAAACGAGCTGCTATTCTACACTGCTGGCCACCCAAAATGCAACACCAAGAAGGACACGAGATAGCAAAGCCAGATTTACTGGACACATAAAACAGATACAAAGATAAAGCGATTGAGCTTACAGGCCCGTGCGACTTGCGGAACACGCAGACATCAATAGTTCGTGTGGCTCCCATGGCTGGTAATAACGGCCGCTACACGCCGCGGCATGAACGAAAGAGGCTTTGGATGTGGGCTTGGGGTATGTCGGTCCAGGCTGCTTCCACACGTTGCCACAGTTCATCAGGTGTAGTCGCGGGTGGGGCTTGCCGGACCACTCGGTTGCCGATCAGCGACTACACGTGTTCGATGGGCGACATATCGGGAGAACAGGCGGGCAACGACAGCAGTGACACCTGGTGGGCCGTGAGGAATTGTTGCACGATGCGTGCCACGTGCGGGCGCGCATTGTCTGTTGAAACGTAGCTTCTGGCAGGTCCTGCAGGTAAGGGAGGACTACAGGTTCCAAAACGTCGGAGATGTAGCGGTGGCTGTTGAGTGTACTGGTGATGCGTACCAGAGGGGTGCGGGTGTCATATCCAATTCCGCCCGAAACCATAACGCCACGCTGCGGACCGATATCGCAATACATAATACAGGCGTCATACAGTCTCTCACCGCGAGGCAGCCACACGTGGATCCGACCATCGTGGTGTTGCAGGCAGAAGCGGGATTCGTCGGAGAAGACAATGTCGTGCCATTCCGTAGTCCAGGTGCGGAGTTCAACAACCCACTGCAGCCGCACTCGCCGGTGGTGTAACGTCAATGGTAATCGGGGCAACGGGCGCCGTGCGACACGTCCCCGTTTCTGCAGACGACGTCGAACGGTACGTGCTGACACAGGTTGTTGCGCAACACACCCGAATTCCTGCGCTAATGTTCGTGATGTGGAGGTGCGAGCCGTCAATGCCCGCCTCGCAACATGCCGGCCTTCTCGTTTGGTGGTGTGCCGCGGCTGCGGCAATCGCTCACGTCGGTCCACCCGTCCCTCCTGCACCTACCGAATCCATACTCACTTCGCTGTGGCTGGATGTCGCCCCACACGGGCGCCGATGTCTCGGTACGATAAACCGCTGTCGCGATAAGCCACTATTCGTCCTCTGTCGAACTCCGAAACGTGCTGGAATGACTGCCGTATTCTGCGTTGAGGCATCAGAAAGCTTCCCACGCACAGGTCCGGCAGCACAACACACTTCCACTACTTACACTCCGCCTTCTGTGCACCCTACTTATAATACACTGCTGGACAATTGCTAAGGACGGATCATAAACGGCTATATAGCGCATAAAAAAATAAGTGTGGTTGGATGCCAAGTGAAATAAAATAATGTCAGAATGCCAGGACATTACAAGAAAGACAATTCATTGTGCTCTGAAATCCAGAAGGCTTTGGAACGTGTTCAAGGGACAAACAGGCCATTTTGTGCAGAATACGTAAACGTGAAAAAAAAATGTAATTACCGTCCGCAGGCGTTCCGGCGTAAGATGTCAATACGGGATATGGCCACCATGGAGGGCGATGCAAGATTCCACACGTCGTGTCATGCTTTGCACAACATTATCAAGCAGCTGGTGGGGTAATTTATCCCATTCCTCTGTCAGTGCACGGATGAGGGTGTCCTTCTTTATTGGAGGGCATTGGCGACCAGCAAGACTCCTCCCCAAAGCATCGCACACATTTTCAATGGGATTCAGCTCTGGAGAACGTGCTGGCCACACGAGGCGTTGAATATCCTCGCTCTCAAGACACTCCTGGACAGCGACTGTTCGATGACATGTTGCGTTGTCGTCCATGAAAATGAATCTATCACCGACAGCACCACGGAACATGCGAACATGAGGTAGCAGAACATCATTTATGTATCGTTGGCCAGTCATAGTCCCAGTTGGAAGCACATAGAGGGACGTATGGCCATTGATCATGATGCCAGCCCATACCATGACACTACATGTCGGATATCGGTCCCTTTCCTGTATGTTTGCTGGACAATATGCAGTATCACTATCACGCCAGATCAGTTCTCGTCGACAATCAGACGATAGACTGTATCTACTCTCATCTGAGAAGAGGACAGCAGACCAGTCGTTATCAGTCCAATTGGGATGTTGATGGCACCATTGCAAACGGGCGGTACGGTGACGTCTGGACAATGGGATGCACACAACAGGACGGCGGGCGTATAGTCCTCCTTCATGCAAACGTCTGGCGACAGTTTTTCGGGAGATCCGCTTGCCAGTAGCAGCCATAAACTGATTTGCTACCTCACTAGCTGTGCTGCGCCGGTGTCTTTTTGTTGATAGCACTATGTACCGATCTTCTGCAGGTGTCGTACTGCGAACACGACCTCCCCCGTGACGTTTGCTACACTCTCCATTTGTTTGAAATGATTTCCAAAGCCTTGAAACAACACTGTGGCTGACGTCGAACTCCCTGGCAACATCTGTTATTTTTCGCCCTTCTTCAATCTTACCAATAATACGGCCATGCGTAAAATCATCTAGGTGATGTCGGGAAGACATACTGAAAATTGCAAGTTCGTCAATTGATTCTTTCAATTTCAACTTTGCGTTTGAACAACAACGGTCAATACGCGTCAAATCCTTTATATCTCTTATCAGCGCTATGACGTCACGAACAAGTTCGGCAATCCAAAATTTGCATACGCACAACACGTCTTACAGTATCCCGCACTTATGCTAATTTTCACTCTTTCCTGCCTTCCATTTTATGGTTGCTATCGTTGCTATTGTCATCCGTCCTTAGCAATTGTCCGGCAGTGTACTTCTCGGTGGCGTGCCGGGCGCACATGATTTGCATATGCCCTGCAATGCTAATCGCTTGCATGTCCTCTCGCGGGCGACGCATGTTGCGAATTATAGGCCAATCGAATGCTTCCTTCTTGGTGTTGCATTTTGGGTAGCCAGCAGTGTATTTGACACACGAATTTCTCCAGTGCAAAACTCATTAGGGAGAGTTTAAAATTAAAATTTGTCCATCAGGAGCTAAAATTTGCATGTTGACAGCAATCTTCGGCAGCCGACCACGCAGCTAATCATCTGAAACAACTGTCTTTTTACTAGCAAATACAAGGCTTTATTAGACAAATTACACAAATCTCACTTCAGTGCAAATTTTATTATACAATATACACCATATTGACAAAAGTAACCGGACACCTCTTCAAAAGCAAATGAATGTAACCGCTGTGTTGTTAAGATACGCGGTACAGCTGCAAACGGTATAAAAACAAGCATGCTGCTGACCGCGATCATATCGCACTGTGAGGTTGACTCAAAATGTCGCGGCGGGAGAGAACTGACTTTGAGAAAGGAAAGATTGTTGGGTGTTATATTAGTGGGTTGTCCATAAGAGAAACCGAGAGGCATTTAAACATACCCAAGTCAACTGTTTTGGATGTACTGAATAAGTGGAAGACACATGGCGTGCCTGAAACAGCGAAACGTACCGACAGACCAAAGAAAATCAGTGATAGACGACGTCGAAGCCTCATGAGAGTCATTACAGCTAATCGACGGAGTACTGCACGAGACCTCAGTGTACAGGTGAGTAAAAATGCTGTAATCTGGGTATGTGCACGTACCATTCGCAGATCACTTAATTCCTTGGGTTACGGTGGTCCTGTAGCTGCTCATAAGCCTTTCATCTCAACTCGGAATTCTACTCGTCGTTTAGCATGGTGTAAAGAACATTTATCGTGTACTGTAGATCAATGGAAACGGGTCCTATGGACTGATGAATCCAGATACACGATCAATCAGTCTGATGGCCGTGTGTAGTTATGGCGGCAGCCGGGGAACGCTATTTACCACAGTGTACTGTTCCTACGGTCAAGTTTGGAGCTGGCAGTGTACTCGTGTGGGGGTGTTTTTCGTGGTATGGTCCCGGCCAATTGGTTGTCGTGGACAAACCTGTTAGCCAACCCGTCTACTTCGATAATTCTGTACAATTATGCCCTACCAACTCTGTGGCAACACTATGGAACCGAGCCTTGTTGGTACCAGAAGGATAATGAACCGAGCCATAAAGCAAGGACTGTTACGGCGTGGTTTGACGATAATTCCGTATTGTGTGCGGACTGGCCTGCACAGAGCCCTGATCTTAATCCCATAGAGCACCTATGGGATGAATTAGAGCACCGCATAAGAAGTTTGGAACCAATGCCTACTACTAAGCAACAGTTAGCGGCAACATTATGTACTGAATGGAAGCGCAAACCTATCGCTGTGTTCCAAAACCTTGTCGAAAGCATGTCTTGAAGGGTCATTGCATGCATTAAGGCCAAAGATGGGCCGACACCGTACTAATATATGTCAATAAATGCTATGTTGTGTTTCTCTTCTAGGTGTCCGGTGACTTTTGTCAATATAGTGTATATAGACTGGCGTCCAAAACCTAAGGACGAACGCCATTTCGAAAGGTTACAACTACAAAATCAGATGGGACAGCTTGTGGCAATTTGGATAACTGGGAACGTTCAGTAGAAAGCCGTGCAATGTGCAGAAAAATCGTATGGTGCGCACAGGGGTCACGTGGTATCACTTAAACGGATGAAAGAGAAAAGGGTGCGGTAGGCGATATATGCTTGAAGGAAAATCTCGACGTGAAGGCATAAAGATACGAATGTGTAATTTATGCTATGTCTCAAAGACATCACCGAATTATTGGGAACCTGGAAGTAATGTTGCCAGGGAGTTTGGAATCGCGCATAGTGTGGTATCCATGGCTCTGGGCAGCGTTTCAAACCAATGGAATGCGTTCCAGACGCATGCTAGGAGGTCGTCCTCTCTCCACTACGACGCATGAAGATAAATTTTTAGTTGTAACAGCAAAACGTAATAGCCGCGCAACGGTTGTTCATCTTGCGAGTCCCCTCCATTCTAGCACAGGAACGCCGATATCCTCATAAACTGTGGCAAGACGTCTGCGACATATACGCTACGTACCTGAAGGCCTGTAGTCTGCGTCTATGAATCCAGTTGCTCAACATAGCGCACGTTTTCAGTGGTGTCGTATCCCCAGAGTTTGGACACGTCATCAATGCGCCAATGAACTCTTCACAGATGAGAGCCATTTTAGTCTGTTCTGGGATTCTAGACGTCAGCTGATCTTGCGTGAAAGTAGTACTGCTTACCAGCGAGAGAATGTGCTGAAAAGGGACAAAGACGGCGACGCCGGGGTCATAGTGTTTAGCGGCATCGTGATTAATGGACGCACCGAGCTACAGGTGATGGAAAGTGAGACTATGACCGGCGAACGATATTGCGACGAAGTTTTACGTCATGTTCGATTATTCCGTGGTGCTGTAGGCGAAGACTTTCTGTTCATGAATGACGACGCGACACCTCATCGTACAAGAGCAGTGCAGTCGCTTCTAGAGACCGAGGACATCCATCGTATCGGCTGGCCAGTACGCTCCTCAGACCTCAATCCCATCGAATACGTCTGTAACGCAATGCGGACATGTATTGGTGTTCGAAACCCCCTCCAGAAAACGAGCAGGGCCTCATCCGTGCTTTGAGAGAGAAGTGGGCCAATTTGTCTCAGGAACTGGATCACTTGGTGCTCAGCATGTCACGACGCGACGTTGTGAGAGCTGCATCGCAGCTCCCGTGGACATATTCCATACGGAAACCTCTCTCAGCTTGGTTATCGGTAAGCACTGTACATCCATTCTCCAACTATGTCCTTCAGAAATTTTTTACTTTTCTGCGTAAACACTGATTACAATGTAACTTGTGCGTCATTTATGAAATTTTTTGTGTCTTATATATATACAGTGGAACATCGGTTATATGTTTCTTACTTTTATGCGTAATTCTGCGCCAGTCCCGATATTTTGTAATTTCGATGGCTTTTTCTATTTGGTTATAAGTGATTCATCCACACGTTTTCTGCGATTAAACGGTAAATGTTGAATTTCAAATTATTAAAAATACACGGTTCTTTTATTCTTTTGTGCATAATTAGATATACAGCTTTCAAACAATTGATAGGGCGTTTTTTGCAGCACGAAATCGATGATGCAACTAAAAAAATTTTAAATAACGTTCACAGTTCTCTATTTTCTCTGAATTCAAGAAATTTGAAACAAGCAAAGGCTAGCGAATATTTTACTCAGCACAAATACTAAATCAACTAGAGGACAAACTGCTTTGAAAAGAGCGATGCTTAAGCAAATAATGTGTAATAGGGGAACTAAACACAAAACAAAATCCCATTCGGATTTACTACTAGTACTTCAAAGTTAAGATGGCTTGTTGTTTTTTCTTCTTATATTGAAGATATGAAATCATATAGAATTTGTTAACCTAGTTTTTATAATGAAATTAGAATAAATGAATTAATACAAAAGATAATATGGACATGCTTTAAAGTAGCGAACAAAGTATTCGTGCATGTTTGACTTTTGTTATGAATTAACGTAATTTGAAATTACGAGTCCCCCCCCCGTGTTTTTCATTTTGGAGACATTCAACATTTAGCAATAATATTTACCATTTTGAAGTCTTTTTTATACGTCTTTTACATTTATACGTTTTTAAGGCTATCCCCTAGAAAAAACGTATAACTAAGGTATAACTATGTATAGCTTAAAATAAAAAAAACCACCGAAACGTATATACAATTTTAAAAACAAAACAGTCCCACAAAAGCTTTCTAAATAGGTCATGCATAAAAACGAATACCAATGAACTAATCAAATCCAGATGAGAAAAATCCTAGAAAACCCGCACGATGTACGTCTCATCAAGAGAATTGTTACGTGCGATAAAAAGTGGGTCTATTTCCGTAATCCTACAACACAACGGTGGCGGTTGAGCCCGGGCCAGCTTCTAGAACCTGTTGCCAAACGTGGGCGCTTCAAGCACAAGGTGATGCTCTGCGTCTGGTGGAATTTCGAGGGGATAATCCATTAGGAATTTGTTCCAGACGGTCAGACCATCAACGCCAACCTCGACTCTGAACAGCTGGAGCGGATGTATGACGTTTTGGAGGAGAAGTACCCGGCACTGGTGTGCAGACAGCGCGCTCTCCTACAGCAGGACAATGCTCGGCCTCATACCTCGCGAACGACCCGGGCAAGATTTCAGGAACTTGAGGGCTATCAGGATATAGTCCAGTCGGATTACACTTGTTCCGGTCCATGGCCCACTTCCTTCGCGGGTGGCACTTCAACGACCAGAAGGAGGTGGCAGCTGGGGTGAAGGAATTCTTCGCCTCGAAGGACAAGAACTGATACCGCCGCGTAATCGAAGAACTGGCAGACTGATGGCTAAAGACGGTGCAACAAGATCGCCTATACTTTGAATGCTAGTCAGCTTTCGTCGTAAAGGTACGTATGAAGACAAAGTGATCAAAATATTGCAAAACTTTCGACTCCTCCTCTGTAGAAGCAATGTGTTCGCGTAATCACTTCGTATATATAAATTTAGTTCTGTAATAAATGAAATTTTAATTATTTCTCCTCAAATTTGATTTTCACTAAGTATCAAGATGGTCTCAGAGAAAAATCAAAAGATTTCTTATGCAAAATACTGTAAATAAACAAATGCGCTGGCGCACTCAGTTGGGGTGGCTTAGGGGCCCGGCCCCTCTCCATGAGGTAACACTTGGTCTTTCGTTTTTTGTTACTGGCTGCGTATTTTTAAATACATTTGATATGATTTTAAGTATGCATTTTACGAATCACTGGAAACGTACTTTAACATGGCGGAGATATTTTTATGGTTTCCCAGTGTTTTGGGAGATGTTTTTTCAGGTGTATTTTTACCTGCATTTTCAATATTTTGGGCCACGCACATAAAGAAATCCTTGGTGCGCCACTGAACAAATGTGAGAAATAACATACCTGAAAATAAATTCCCTTCTTCATGTAGTTATCTTCAGAAGCTTGCGTTTTCAATTTTTTTTCTCTTCCTGTGATACTTGATGTGCCTCATTCAAATAATAGTACGTATTTTGGTGAAAAGTTTCATTCCTCAGCTGAATTTTAGAGGACATTTCTTTTCTCTATTGCCTCTGATACGTTTCCCGTAATATTTTTCACTCCTTTTTATTTCATATTTGCCATGGATTTGGAGGAATATCCGCTCAATGCTTTTTCTGCGGCAACCTCAATAGTTCACTTTGCACCGGGCCGTAGCTAGCAAGGGGCTGGAGGGGCTCACAGCCCCCTGAAAGACATGAAAGATAAGCAAGCCCCCCCCCGGAAGACCGACGTTGTAAATTCCCTGAATTTTTATTTTCGGTGGTTTATAAAAAATATTCTTGTGCTTCATTATAAGCATAAATGCCTTTTGTATTAGTGTACTGAACTGTTTTTGAAAAAGCGAAATTGAAATTGTACGAACGATGAATCGCTAAAAAAAAAAAAAAACCTCGGGGCGAATCGGTAGAAATAGTTGCGCCAATGATTCTCAACCGCACAGGCACAATGAGGAGCAGATTTACAGGGACGCCAATGAGGCCATGGCGCGGGGCCTCACGATGCTGGGGGCCTCCAAAACATTTTTTTTTTTAATTCTATAAAGAAAAAAATTATAGAGTGGGAGGTAAATTCACTGTTCTGGGTTTTGGAAGCATCTAACTCAAAGTATGGCATTTAAAAGCCCGCCGACTTTACCTTAAAAATTTCTTTTTCCTCATTCAGTCCATTTGAAAAGCAATCCTAAGATTTACCAGCCCTGAGATTTACCATGCTCGTAAAAGAGCATTCAGAAAGCTGGTTTTGCGAGATACGCTAATTGATGCCATTCATCCTCAGTCTTCTAGGGGAACTGTCCGTGGGGTGGAATCTGATAACATATGACAGCAGACCCGACACCGCATTTAGCATAAACGGCAGTTCAAGCAGTTCCATATACTAACCGGATGAAACTTATTAAATCTGTTTCAGTTACCCCTCAGAAAAGTTCCAATCTCTCTTTCTTAACAAAGACTTTCCCATTTGTAACTTTAGCTATCTATTCCGTGTTAAACGCTCTAGGTAGCCACACAGTAGTTGTATGATTTTTATCAGCACTAAGCACCAATATAGAAGATAACTCCCTTCCACTCCCTTCCAAATCCCTGTCCGTTTGCTGACCAGAATCAAAGGCGCACTGATAACCCCTGCATTGCGGGGGGGAGACTTTCAGGTAAGAGGGCCTCTAGTCTCAGTAAAAAGACTACGTTTTTTTTTGTTGATGTTTTTTTGGTGCGAAACTTCATGTGAAACTGTTTAAAGAAATAGCCAGGAATATTTGATGGCAGCTTTGAATGAATTATTAAAAAGAAGTACTGTTTTTGTTAGTTCGCGTTTTTACAGTTTATAGAAACTACATGACGGGAAGGAAAGCCGGGTACGCGTAGAAGTGGCCAGCGGAGAAATGGCCACCGAATAACTGGCCACAAGGAGAACTGGACACATTGCAATTTTAGTGCACTAAAACTGTTCTGCACAAACGAATATCGTGTGGCTATATTTTCAACTACTTGAGCAACTATTGTTCACAAAATATTTTTTATTATTTCATTTTCAATAAGAAATTTACACATTCCCATGATTTTCGGACCAAAGACAAAGCGGAGAACTGGCACCCGGAGAAGTGGCCACAAGATTTTTAAGGGGCCGTATCAAAATTGCGTTCTTGTTTGTTCCGTGGCCATGTCCCCAGAGGTTGATTATTATCTGACTCACAAAGTTCCCGCCATTTCGTATTTTCGTAATTGCGATATTTAATGTAATTCTTTATAAATTATGTTTATAATATGCAACTCAATAAAAAGAATTTCAGGGTTTATAAACTGCAGCTTAGCATATCCTTCTATTGGCATCCACTGCCGCAAGAACACTATGCGTGTAAGGTAGGTGCTTAATACCAGAGATGTAAAGGATTTCTAGCCACATGCGAAGCAGCTTTTCAGCGTTTATAACTACAACTCAACAAATTCTCTGCGGGCATGTGCTAACGAAGCAAACCTGGTGTGTGTGGGGGGAGGGGGTGTAATACCGAAAAAATAAAATATAAAGAATTTCTAGATTTCTGGTCCGATCGGGAAATTATCAGCTTTTATAAACTACAACTCAAAAAATTCTCTGCGGGCATGTGCTAACGCAAGAAACTTGTCGGTTGGTGGGTGGGGGGTATCACCCCAGTGACGGCTTTCCTGGGGTAGCAGATGACCGCAGAAATTTTGTAGGGTTGTTATTTGTAAGCGCTGAAAATCTACTCCCGATTAGGCTACAAATATTTATATTTTACATTTTGGGTACTAAGCCCCCCCCTCACACACACACACAGGGCTTCTTCTGAAGAGGATGCTCCCAGGAATTTTGTAGAGTTGAATTTTGTAGAGTTGTAGTAAACGCCGAATTTTTTTTTTTTTTTTTTTTTATTGGAGGTTTAACGACCACCGTGAGCAACTCAATGGGCTATAAGCAGTCGCCCGTCCCTAATTTAGGGTCACTGGTTCCAGGGAAGGGAGAGAGCCAGTGCCGTAAGACAAACACAACATCCATGCCTGACCGGGATTCGAACCCGGACCCCTTACGGACGAATGATCAGAGGCCATCGCTTAGACCACTGCGCCACCGGACGCGGCTTATATTTTTGGTATTAACCTCCTCGTCCTGCACTCAGGTTTGCCGCGGTAGCGGATGCCCGCAGAGATTTTGTTGAATTGTGGTTTGTAAACGCTGAAAACCTGCTGCCGATTTGATTGAAATTATTTATACTGTATTTCATATCTTTGGGATTACCCCCCACACACACACACGATGCCCCCAAGAAATTTTTTTAGTTCTTTTTTTCTTCTTTGTATTTTATATTTTTGGGATAAACCGCATAGTAATAATACAGAAAAAGGAACTGAGCAAGAATCTTGCAGCTCTATAATACACTAAATATTTCAATTAAAAGAAACGCGAAATTATGAGAGTTGCTATGAGTAACAATTGGGAATGTTTACGCGGAGAAATCAAAAGGAAAATTATTTTACTGCCCCCTAATATCTTTGTGGCCAGTTCTCCACGTGGCCAGCTCCCCGGTGATCAGTTCTCCTACACCCCAGGAGAGCAGCTACGCCAAATGACTTAAGACCCTTTTTTCCTGCCATAGCAATAGTTTCTATACATGTACGAGTGTAAAAGAAATTGTTCAATGAATGAAATTGTTATACCAGTGTGGATAAAGTGTTATGTACCCTCTTCGCAATAAAAAATAAAATAAAAAAATAACCCGAAAAGCGCCCAGAAGGAAACTTCCAATCGAGATGCAAATTGGTATGTGCAATTATAGAAAAGGAATTGATTGCAATTCCAGAGCAGTTGGGTCATTTATTCGCATAAAACAGCTATACGAGTGAAACAAGTCAGTACTTTGTAGCGCAACCTGTTGCTCGGATACAAGCAGTTAACCGGCGTGACATAGACGCATACAGATCACGGGTACTGTGCTGAGGTATAGCATGCCAGATGGTGACCAAATTGCGGCCCAGTTCGCCAACATTCCGCGATGGGCGTAGGTGGCGTCCCAGCATGTCCCAAACAAGTTCGATCGATAAGAGGTCGGGAGATCGGGCTGGCCATAAAAGGGTTTCGACATTACGGAGGCAGGCCTGGGAGTGCCATGCCGTGTGTGGACGGGCATTATCCTGTTGAAAAATTACTCGGTAATGCTGCGACAATAATGACAACACAACAGCTCGTAGAATGTCGTTGACATACCGTTGAGACGTGAGGATGGTACGGAGAACTACCAAGGGTGCAAGGCTATTGTGCGAAATGGCTTCCCAGACAATCACTCCCGGTGTGCGAGTAGTGTGCAGTTCCACGGTAAAGGCAGGATCCGTGCGCTGGCCGGCACGTCTTCAGACAAGTGTGCGCTGATCAGCGCCAAGTGCAAACCGTGATTCATCGCTGAAGACAACCCGACGCCTCTGGACACTATCCTACGTTATCGGGCCCGATATCACTGCAACTGGTGTTGGCGATGCTCGCTGATAAGTGGTAGAAGGTGGAGTCGCCTCCTCGAATGTAGTCCCCGTGCCGCAAGTCGTCTGGCAAGGGTCCTGATTTCCCCTTCCGTACCTAACCTGTAGACGAGGCAACATGGCCACAGATGGGTGACAGCGACGAATTCGGTTTTGTTCGTGCTGCTCTCAGAATCGATCCTCGCGTTCTGTCGTTGCCGTCGGACGTCCATTGCCCGCGTTCTGCTGGGTAGTGCCCTCCTCGATCCATTAGCGCCAACATCGTTCGATTGCCGCGTCGCTCCGACCCAAATGCTTGACGATACGGCGACGTGACCAACCGGCCTCTCTCAGCCCAATTACATTTCTCTCAACTTCTCGTATTGTACAGGGATCCAACGTAGAGGCATCCGCACCGTCCAAGGAGGTTGATGAAACTGCAATCCGCTGTCAGAATTGTCTCTGCGTGCGAGCTTTGCTCTTGATAAACCCTCCTCGATGCGCGATTCCCATGTGCTTCGTCATTGGTCGTTATTTTTTAATCATTTGAGTATTCGGCCTTGAGGTCCTTGCATGCGGAGTTTCATCAGTAGCAAACGACATCCTCGGTGTGCGTCGTTTTTTATTTTTATTTTTTTAATTCTGTATTTTATTTTTTTATTTTTATTGATTTTCGCTTTTTGGCATGGAAAAATTATTCGTTAGTCAAGTAAATTAACAAAGGGAGCGAAAAAACAAAGAAAAACGTACGTCTATAGTCCTGGAAAAGGTTAGTTTGTGGCCTAACACCGACCCCCCTTCCCTGATGAACCTTCAGTTCCCCCTGGGTCTGGGTTCTAGCTACGGCCCTGACTTTGCATATCCCTTTCATAGTCGCTTTCCGCAAAATGTTTGGAGCAAATAACAGCATTCTGGATTTAAAAAAAAAAAAAAAAAAAGCGTCACCTCGTTTACAGCGTGATTTCCGTAACTTACTGAGCTCAGTCACTTTCCAAACTCTATGGCATGTAACGGGCGATTCTATTTCTATAGTTATTCTTGCGCAGGAACTTGAAGGAATCTCGAAAGAATAAATACTTGCAAACAAACTTAGCTCTTCTACTTAGTATATATACACTAAACTTATTCAAGAAGCAGAAGATAACACAGCCCTTCGAACAACAGTCAAATGACATTTGCGACTGCTTTGATATAAGGTTCACCAAATGGGTTAGTTTGTAAGACAGCTGACGTCGTCAGACCACGTCCTTGGCACTCCCGCGAAGGGGAAACTTTACAGAGGTCTTATGGGCACAACCTTATGTGTTAAAGAACCTTGGGTTTTGACTACTTTGGTTACCCATTTTCGTTACATGCAAATTTATTATTTCGAATTAACTTTACTGATGTCGGGAAAGATGCATAGCATCAAAAAATGATTGCGGGAGGCATGAACAAATATTGTTGCACCGGGCGCCACCATCGCTAAAATCTGACCCAATAGGAATGGAGCGCCTACAACAGCTGCGTCGCTTGCCGGTTGCTGTTTGGTATGCAGTAGCCAGTGCACCATTACTGATCTCACTGACGGTATGCTCGTCGTCTACAGGTTTATACAGCTGTCTGAGATGGACAAACTCCATACTGAACAATCTTGAATAAAAGCAGATGTACTACGTTCTCACATTTCCTTTTTGATCGCTTACATGCAGGCCCTCTCAGAAGTCGAGAGTGGGCCAGACACCTTCCATTTCTTGGGGGGCTTCTGCATGTTAAAAAGAGAAGAACGATAACGTCAAAATTTGAAATCCGAGGCGTTTTGTGAATGTGAGGCCAGAGCCAAATGGCTCACCTGTCCTCGTGTAAGAAGCCAATTCTTTGCTGCCTCTTTATGAACTTATTTTTCCCCTACTGTACATGACTTTAGTGAATTTTCAATTTTATCTAATCTAGGTATGCCTTAGTATATTACGGCTATTATGTTCTCTGCACATATCATTACAATAACATCCCTAATTGGCCAATCCTACTATATACCACTGAAGAAGGATAAAAGACCTTTGTCTTTTATTTATTGATAAAAAATATACCAGTGAAGAAGAATAAAATAACTTTGTCTTTTATTTATTGATAAAAAATATTTTAACTAAACAAAAATGATAGAATATTTTTTTCGGAGTTGGTTGGTGCAACATTTATTTTTTGTAAACTTAAAGCATTCCTAGAATACTTTGTAAGTATTGCAACCTTTTTTTTTTTTTTTAACTTTAAGTATTTTTTACAAAGCAATTTTTTTTTTTTTTTTTTTTTGTTCTTCTGACTTCCGTTTTTTCGTGGAAGCTGTATGTACCAAAGTTCCTATTTACTTCCGTGGACTCTGTTGTAATTTTTTATTCTTTTATTTTTATTGTATTTACGGAAGTGCTTTCTTCCCCAGAGAATGACATTATTTAAGAGCTTTTTGTACTTTGGTTCACGTTTGGAACTTCACTTGGGCGGTATGGTTGCTAAACCACGTGCTAAAACTGTATTTTCCGTTGGTTTGTTCAAGCCTTCTCACATTTTTGTGAGTTTTTTTGACAACGTTTTTCTGTTTTTTGTGACAGATGATGAGTATGGGTTGGGCCAAGAAAGTGATAAATGTATGCTAAAACTTTTGGTAAATTATTTTTTTCCGCACCATTGAGGGCGGTTATGTTAATTAAAAAAATTGGGGGGGGGGGGGGGGACTTTTACTTGCATCTATGGCTTTGCAGAAACCCATTTTCAGCTAGGTCTTTGTGGAAGTGAGAAAATGCAGAGTTTTGCTGGTCCTTGATGAAGCCAAGGCTCGGCATTCTCGACACTTTCTGCATTCTGGTTTTGCTATTTATTTATTATTATTTTTACTCTTGCCTCTTGGGTTTTGAGTTTTAATTCGCAGTTTTTGTCCTCATTAAATAACTTCTTTGTTTCAGTCTCTGCTTTGTAGTTTGTAATTTCTGAATATTGATCTTCAGAATGTAAGTTCAAAAATTTTTCTAAATTTTGTCTTTAAATCTGCTTTTGGATATATATATCCCAAGAGCAGAGTTAAAGACAAAATTTACAACTAAATTTTAAACCAAATTTGTTTAACATACAATCTGAAGATCATGACGCCCAACGCAGCAGTGATGAATATTCAGAAATCATGAAATACAAATTAGAGACTGAAACAAAAGAATTATTATTTAACAAGGACAAAAACTACAAAGAAAACCTCAAAACCCAACAGACATGAGTAAAAAAATAAAATAATAGCAAAACCAGAATGCAGAAAGTGTCGAGAATGCCGAGCCTTGGCTTTATCAAGGATCAGCAAAACTCTGCATTTTCTCACTTTCACAAAGACCTGGTTGGAAATGGGTTTCTGCAAAGCCATAGATGTAAGTGTAAATCCCACAATAATTTTTAATTAACATAACTGCCCTTAATGGTGCGGGAAGAATAATTTAGCTAAAGTTTTTGCATACATCTATAACTTTCCTGGCGCAAACCATACTCGTCATCTGTCACAAAAAACAGAAAAACGATTACAAAAAATTCACAGGTTGTGAGAAGGCTTGAACAAATCAACAGAAAAATTCAGCTAAAGCACGTGGTTGAGCAACCAAACCGCCCAAGAGAGGTTCCTAACGTGAAACAAAGTACTAAAAGCACTTCAAAAATCTCATTCCTTGGGGTAAGAAAGCATTACCGAAAATACAATAAAAATAAAAATAAAAGAATAAAAATTACAACAGAGACATGAAAGTAAACAGAACCTTTGTACATACAGCTTCCACTAAAACGGAATTCATAAGAACAAAAAAAAAATTAAATGATGCTTTGGAAAAAATACATGAATTTAAAAATTAGTTGCAATATTTACAAAATATTCCAGGAGTGCTTTAAGTGTATAATAATGAAGTATTTATGCACCTACCAACAAGACTACTAGGTCGAGAAAACGCAAACTACTCAAACAAAGTTCACATAAACGTGCATTATTTCCAATATTAAGTGAAAGAGAAAACTCATAAAGTTAGAAAAGCAATTTGCACCAATGCCAAATAAGGAAAAAATATATTTTCCTCTTTTAACGAACACTATTAAAACAAGATAGAAAAAAAAGATAGAAAAAATGCACAAGAAAAAAGGCAAACAGTGAAATACTTCAATTGCTGAAATTCTAGCTGCGTCGATGTAGTCTAGTCTTAACTACATTCTTTGAATGATTTTAACTCATCAACCCCTTCTTTTAGAATTGTGCAGTTTTTCGTGTTTGTGTTGAACTGTGAACAATGAATATCTTTTAATGGTGTGGTGCAACAGTGGACACCGGACAAGTAGCAAGATTGAACTGAAATGTAATAGGTATGTTTACGCCAGACTTTTGCAAACCAGGAGGATTGAAGCCGAAATAAGGTGAGCACAATATGTGTTGCTCCATATACCACATTGCAGATTTTATGTCTCACTGGATGTAACTTACATAAGCTTTCAAAATTTAATGTAAATATATTGTATATGTAGAGATATTCTTAGATTCAGATATAAATATTCCATTGTCATCGAAGTCAACTTGTCGTTTTGAGGCTCACGTACTATAACGTGTGTATAGTACAAATAATATACATTGTCTATCTCCCACGTATTTTGTTGTTCCAATATATATATATAGATAGATTGAACTTCTACTAAAATAAGTAAAGTTGGTCCGTTTGGAAACGAATATTTTTGATCGAAAATTCACCTATCAACAACGACAATACCCTTCCTTTTACGAGCAATGGGCTTCCTTTAATGCAATAAGTGTACGCTCCCTTAGCTGGTAGGTGGAAATTCACTCAACCAGAAGAATAATATTGGGTACCGATCTCCCTTGCACGAGTTTACCGGGTTCCAATTTCACTGGTACCAGTTCGCTTATGTGGAAGAAATGATCCATTTCATTAATCTGATCTTGACATTTTTAATTGCCGGCACATTGCGTTTTAGGCTGCTTTTCACACTATTTAAAAATCATTTAAATGGGAAAAGTAAATGCTAGCATATTTATTCTAACTTTTTTCCATAACTTTTTCATGACACCTGCATTCGGCAAAGGCAGTGTTGTTCAATATAGTTACTAAACTAGAAACATTTCAGCAACGTATCCATAAATTGCCACCAGGTATGACAAGGTAGGTTGCTGCCTCACGTGCCACCATGGTACTTGTTAGGAATTACAGGTTTATGGTATGTTAAAAGTTAGTTTCAATACACAGTATGCTCTGCTCTTCACACACACATATAAAATGAATATTCTGAGAGTGTCACTAATTAAGGTTCCTCTCAATATACATCAGGGTCAGTAGCTAAAAGTAGATAGACTTCCTACTCAGAACTTTAACTAAGATGTGACATTAAACTTAACTCTTGTGACACAGATTAAGTGTTTTATGTCGAAACAAGTGCAAGTAGCACCGGAATTGATTTTCGAGATCCTTAAAGACCTGCCTGCCGTTTACTGCGTTTCATGCAACTAAACAACCATTTCTACTCCTTACATGCCGCTAGAAGACGACGAGTTGTTGTCTTTTTCTTTGGGCTTTTGTAAGTATAACAAATAGTAAAGGGAAGAAAAGGTTCACACACATACTATTTTCATTTTCCCTCTATGGAGATTGTCTCGGTTTTCGTATCGGCAGGATTTGAAAAATTCTGTTTTTATAGATAAAGTAAATATGCCAAAGATTTTCCGTATATTTTCAGGTATTTTGTCTTTATAGATAAAGTAAATATGTCCAAGATTTTTCGTATATTTTCCAGTTCTTCCTGATGAACACAATTTTTCTCTCTTGGCAATTGTCAATTTCTATCATTTATGTTGCTTCTGTTTCTAGAGAGGGCGATGTAACGTATTAGCACATGGTTCATTACATCGAATACTATACGTATATACTTGTTGGCCGCGATAAAAATTAGATATTATGACTTCATACATGTATGCATTCCACAATGATCTGCACACATGATGTCATAGTCTGTTTGTTTGTTTTTGCACTGCATTTAATTTATCCTTCGTTAGTGAAACAAATTAATGCTGATGTTACTATAAATAAACGCTATTGAAAGACATTGCTGTCAAATCGGTAATAAGCATGCTTGAATGCGTATAGCGTGACGAAAATGCATCATAGCTATATTTCTTCACCCATGTTCAGTCCAAGAATCAAGGATTAAACATGAGTGAAAACCATTGCATTTCTAAAATATATCCTTTTAATACGCCAGCGCTGAGCTGTTGAGATCAAAGTACATATTATTTAAGAAGTTAAATAATTTTATGTGGTGTGATGCATACTCTGATATAACTTTCCTTCTTGGCTCATGTTACATATGCAAATTTTAGTTCTTTCTCTCTTAAGCGATTTGTAACTTAACGTGACATTTCTTTCTCGAATGAATATATCTTGTGGCAATCTGAATTGAGGTCAGGAGTAGAGTGACGTATGTGTTCAACAGAGATAAGAACAATGCTTACAACGTATGCTCGGGCTGTTCCACGTTAGATGTATTCTGCTGTCTTTCGTTAGATATACTGGCTAACTCACATTAATTGAATTCACGCGCTTGTTAGATATTCAGCTAAAGCTTGTAATTGCTTTGGAAAAAGATTTGTTATACGATAGTCAATGTTATATACTTAGGGTGTGGTGTTATTCGAGGTAATTGAAGCGCGTGCATTGAGTACTATGCTTCATTATTATTGTATCAAAGTCACTTGGATATTATTGTGTTATGAGCATCGGATTATTCAGCTATTGAAGGAACCATTGATATACGAGGGTTGTACCGAAAATAATGCAAAAGTGGCCATAACGTTTTTACTAACTGACAGAGGTCGTTCAAATTGCACATGTTGGTAGAGTAACTCTTCCTCTATAGCAACCCTAATTCTTTATTGCAGGTAAATAATGGATTCCAAGCAGAAGCAACGTGCCGTCATTGAGTTCTTGACGAAGGAAGGGGGCAGGCAGTCCGACATCCACAGAAAGCTACATGATGTTTACGGAGATGACACCATTGCCAAGAGCAATGTGCGCAGATGGATGAAGAAGTTTAAAGAAGGGGAAACCCGCATTGAAGACAAACCACGCAGTGGTAGACCATCATCTGCGACCACTGATACGAATCGTCAGTGAGTGGATGAATTGATTCGCGTGGAGAGACGAGTCGCAATCCGTGAGCTTCTTGCACAACTCGACTGTGGTCACAATGCCATACAGAAAATGGTGGAAGACTTAGGGTATCGGAAAGTGTGTGCAGAGTGGGTACCGCGGCAGTTGACACCCGATTTGAGGGAGAGGAGGGTGGAAGTCTGCTCTGATCTGCTGGAAGCCAATGAAGACCTTTTTTTTTTCGATCTGGTGACAGGAGATGAAACGTGGGCGTATCTTTATGATCCGGAAGAGAAGAATCAATCAACGGAATGGCGTCACACGTCTTCACTAAGGCCTGAGAAGTTCAAGAGCCAGCTATCAGCACGGAAAGTCATGGTGACTGCTTTTTTGGGACGACAGGGGTGTCATTCTCCTTGATTTTCTGGAACGGGGCCGTACCGTGACCAGCAAACGGTACATTGAGATACTCAAGAAGCTTAGAGAAGCC
This sequence comes from Macrothele yani, assembly GCA_039090855.1. Lineage (NCBI taxonomy): Eukaryota > Metazoa > Arthropoda > Arachnida > Araneae > Macrothelidae > Macrothele > Macrothele yani. The sequence goes on along the minus strand of CM077004.1, from coordinate 99,994,499 downwards.
ATAAGGAGGAAAAGACCGAACAATAATCTGAAAAGGATCCACATTTACCATGACAATGGGAGACCACACACATCTTTGGCAACAAATCAGGCGATCAGCAAACTAAGCTGGTTGGTGGTCCCCCATCCACCGTACATCCCAGATTTGGTGCCCTCCGACTTCTACCTGTTCTAACCAATGAAGGACAGTCTCCGGGGACAACAATTTGATAACACAGACGAGGTGAAAGTGGCTGTGAAGAAGTTGGTACAACAGTCCAAACCTGAATTTTTTTCAAAGAGGATTCGAGAGTTGGGTTCAACGATGGTGTAAACACATCACTTGTGATGGACACAATGTTGAGTAGTATCTTTGTATAGGGAAAGAGTTACTCTGCCAACATGTGCAATTTGAACGACCTCTGTCAGTTAATAAAAACGTTATGCCCACTTTCGCATTACTTTCTGTACAACCTTCGTATAGTGGAGATGATTCTTTGATGTGTGCTAACAACCTGTGTATTACGAGTGACATGTGACAGATATGCATAAAGTTAAAATCTGCAAATAACCTTATTTTCACTGAATCTGTCGATGTATTATTGAAGTGATATTTCTGTGCTTGGTTAAGGACATTAAGTTTTAAGCTACGCGAGAATCAACCAAGCAGGGGCGGTTCGTCATTAGAGGCCAGAGGGGCCGGGCCACACCTGAAGATTTCTATTTCTAGAAATATATATATATATATATATACTTAAGAGCAAAACTGAAGACTAAGGAAAAGCTTTAGAATTTAAAACGAAGGTTGCAAAATAACCTGAAGATCAAAACGCGCAACGCAGCAGTTTTGAAAAAAAAAAAACAATCAGCCTATTGAGGCCTTCGCAGAATGGAAATATAATATAATCAATAGCTTCACCGGTGAGTTGGCAGGTCTGGACTTTTGTTTCGACAGAAATCTCTTTTTCTCTGGAGAAGCTAAAAGGTCACTCTCCAAACTACAAGACCAATTTATTTTTACCACTACGGATAAAGCTAGCAATAATTTTGCAATTATCTGTAAGAAGTTCTATTTTGAATTGTTAACTATGGAACTTCAATAATAGAATAACATACGAGCCCGTAAGTTATTCTACCAAGCAGTTAGAAAATCGGTTTAAGGCATTCTTCAAGAAACTTAAAATTCCACAAACTAGAAGATATGAGCCTGAATTTCCATTTCTTTTTGCAACGGTTAAGTTTCATAAGGATCCTGTGAAGTTCAGGTTCATAGCTAGTGGAGTAAGGAGTCATAAAAAGAAAATAGATCTTGCTTTTGAAGATGTCTTAAAGAAGGTTTTGAAACACATTAGAAACTGTTCTAAGTTGATGTACAGAGATTTTTGGATAATTAATAATAATGCAGAAATAATTTCTACTATACTCAAAGTTTGTCCCCTAGATATTAATAGTTATGATTTTGAAAACCTATATACTAATCTGCCTCTATCAGATATAATCACTACCTTTAAAGAGCTGTATGCAGAATTTAAACTTAACCAATTTGTTAATGTAGGAACTTGGAACTCTTATCTCAATTGCTGCATAAAAAATAACCATATCTTATATAATAATACTCTCTATAAGCAAGTGAACGGTATTCCCATGGGAACATCAACGTCCACGAATATCGCTAATCTATTCCTGTTCTTTAAGGAATATAAATTCATTAAAAATCACCCCACCTGCTCAGATAACTACCTTTACACTTTTAGATATATTGATGATCTGCTGTGTATCAATAATTCAGAAGTTATAGAGAGTGATTTTGATAATATCTATCCTAGCTCTCTTAACTTATGTAAAACCAACCACAGTAATCAGGAACTTGAGTTCCTAGACTTAAGCATTAAGCTCAACAGAGGTAACCCATCTATTAGCCTCTTTGATAAAAGAGTTAATTTTCCTTTCAAAGTAATTAAATATCTACACTGGAACAATAACATTTCAACCAAAGTAATTGAGAATGTACTAATTTCTCAGGTCCTAAGAATTTCAAGAATTTGCAGCAACAATTTGGACTTCAATTACCACTTTAATATACTATTAGAAAGTTTTCTAGAGAACGAAATTCCTTCTTCTTTCATCAAAAGAACTTTAAGAAAAATTATTCTGAATAATAGAGTAAGGTTGGCAGATCTGCTTTAATTTTCTACACAGTTAATAATATGATTCTGACCAATCAAAGCCGTAAGGAAGTTGGCTAGAGGATGCCTATTAACTACCTAAAGGAACCTTAGTGCTATGGATATGAAGGTCCTATTAAAACAAAAAATTAAATAATATAAACAAAATCACAAAAAAAGCTTAAAAATCTGTTTATAAAAGAAAATAAAAACAAATAAAAAAGAAAACTAGTTATTCATCACTAGGATAGCTATACTAAAAATAGTAAAACCAACATTAAAATTAATAAGATTCTGATTAATCTATAGAAGCTCACTAAGGTGATTTAATACATGCAAAGATTATTAAATACACTGCTCGTGTATTTTATAATATTTCTCATGTATTCTGGAGAGTTAATTCTGCTCTTTCTGATCATACAGATCCACAGTCTTAAGTTTATATATTTCTTTCTCTGGTTAAAATCTCCGCGCGTTGGTTTCTTGCTGTATGAGGAGGCCATCAGCCCCACCCTCACTGCCCCCCAGCGACTAGGGAGTGGCGGAAGAGGTCAGCCATGTTCTTCTCTTGTGAGGAGAAAAGTTTTTGTCACACAAGAGGTAAGCTCTCTTCCTTGTTTTTGGGTTCTAGGTTTTATAAGTTCAATGTTTGTACTTCATGTACTTTTTCTCTGTTGTTTTTTAGCTTTTCAGCTTTTATGCATTGGTTTGTCTGTTAACATTTTTGCGGGTTTTAACTCTTTCTTTTCTTTGTAACTTTGAGCGTCTTTTGGGGTACCTAGGAACAGAAGATGGCTAAGCTTGTTCCTTTTCTATGCGCTGTTTTTTCAAAGTAGTTAAGTTCTTAATAACTAATTAATTATGCACTTAAAGCACTGCTGAAATACTTTGTACATATTGCAATTAACTGTTTAAGGTATATAACTTTCACAAAGTTTTCTTTAGTTAATTATTATCTTTAACTTATTCTCGTTTTCGTGCTGTCATAAGTTGTAGAGTAGGGGGTTTTACACTCAAGTTTTCTTTCAAAAATCTGTTCGTTAAAAATTAATATTTCCTTTTTTAATTGCAATGTAAAAATTTGGATTTCTTTTGCATTGATTTTCAGGTTTAGATTCTCTCTCAGGCGAACTTGGCATTTCGTTATGGCTGAAAATCATTTCTAATTATTATGTCACTCTCACGGCTTGAGTTCTCTTTAATCTTCTTCTCTCTGTTTAATAGTAAAAGATGAAGAGCATGGGTCGGGCCAGGAAGGTTAATGGATGCAAGCGAAATTGTTAACTAGTGCTAGGTCATGCAACTCTACGGAGGACATGACATATATATATTTTTTAAACTATTTTAGGTGGGAATGTTACTTGCATCTATGGCCTTGCAGAAACCCATTTCCAGCTAGGTCTTTGTGGAAGTGAGAAAATGCAGAGTTTTTGCTGGTCCTTGATAAAGCCAAGGCTCAGTATTCTCGACACCTTCTACATTCAGTTGTTTTATTTTATTTTGTTATCTTTTCTCCTTTTACTCACACAGGTAGATACATAACCTTTTCTATGTTGTACTAGGTGTGAGTCAAAATTATATATGTATTCTTTTGCTTAGGTATCTTCTTTATAGAATATATATATATATATACATATATATATATATATATATATATATATATATATATATATATATATATATATATATATATATATATATATATATATATATATATATATAATATATCTATCTTCTGATTCAAGGCTTCTTGAATTGGAAGAGGAACTACAAATGATCAAGTGGGACATCGTTGGGCTAAGTGAGGTAAGGAGAAAAGGAGAAGATCTCATTGAACTGAAAAGTGGACATCTCTTCTACTATCGTGGGACAGATACTGGCAGAACTAGTGGTGTTGGATTTATAATAAACAAGAAACTGAAGGATAAAGTTGTAGAAGTTGCAAGTTCCTCTGACGGAGCTGCAGGACTCGTTATCCAACTCTCGAGAAGATACCAGGCTCGGATTATTCAAACTTATGCACCCACCACAAGTCATGCTGAAGAAGAAATTGAAGAATTTTATGAGGAAATTCGTGATCTAAATAATAAAGGTAAAGCAGCACTTGAAAATAGTTATGGGAGATTTCAATGCAAAAATAGGGCAACGGCAACAGAATGGAACTTCAGTAGGTAAATTCGGTCACGGCAACAGAAACCAGCGTGGAAATACTCTCGTAGAGTTTGCAGAGGCAGAAGGGTTTTTCATCTTGAACTCCTTTTTCAAGAAAAAGCCACACAGGAAATGGACATGGAGACATCCAAATGGGACGACAAGTGAAATTGATTTTATTATGTGTAACAAAAAATTCGTCATAGAAGACTGCAGTGTGCTAAACAAGTTCAACACAGGCAGTGACCATAGATTGGTGAGATGTAAGATGCACCTCAACAATAAACTCGAACGTAGCAAGCTCATAAGACAAACAAAATGTATTGACATAACCAACCTTAAAAAACACCATAATACCTTCAAATTGGAACTGAAGAACAGATTCTCTGCTTTAGAAGGCCTAACATCGGAAGAAGTGGATATTTCTGAAGTTAACAGAAAAGTAACCAAAGCTCTTATGGAAACAGCAACAAAATTAACTGGGTCTAAGAACAAATTGTATGTGAACAAATTATCAGGAAAAACCAAAATGTTGATGCAAAAAAGAAGAGAGATAAGGACAACTAAAGAAGATGTGACTTCCAAAGTTTAATATATAGAGCTATGCAAGACAGTACGAAAAAGTATCACTGAAGACGTAAGGAAATTCAACTGTGAACTAGTAAGGAAGGCAATTGAAAACAACCAAAGCCTAAAGATAGCAAAGGGACATCTCAGTAAGGGAAAAAAACAGATTATGGCACTGAGAAAAGAAGATGGTTCTGTAACAAGAAATAGAGGCGAAATTTTGACAAGAGTGAAAGATTTCTACTCCAAATTATATGAAAGGGATGATACATGTACTCCAGACAACATGAAAGATACCAGTACCAGAGTTCTTCCAGTCCTTCCAGCAGAAGTTGCACATGCAATCAAGAACATGAAGCGGGGAAAAGCTCCAGGAGAAGATGGAATTACTGTAGACATCATACAAGAAGCAAGTGGAGAAATCGAAACAGTACTCGCCCAAATTTTCACTCGATGCCTTAATGAAGGGAAAATTCCTGAGGATTGGAACAACGCTACAATGATCTTGCTACATAAAAAAGGTGACATTGAGGATCTCAGGAACTACAGACCTATCAGCCTCCTATCAGTGGTTTATAAAATCTTCATTAAAGTTCTTTCACACCGCTTGAAGGTGACACTGGACATGGCTTAACCGAGAGAACAAGTTGGATTCAGGAGTGGCTACAGCACAATAGATCATATCCACGTACTGAGAGAACTAATTGAAAGAGCGAGGGAATATGAACTTCCATTGTGCATGGCTTTTATCGATTATGAAAAAGCCTTTGATTCGGTGAAACCATCAGCAGTTGCAATGGCTCTGAAATCCTGCAGTATTGAAGATGCATACATTAATATTATTAGTAACATCTATGAAAATGCAAGTGCAAAGATTCGGCTGTTTGAAAATACAACACACATAAAAATTGGAAAAGGAGTGAGACAAGGTGACACCATATCTCCGAAGCTCTTTAATGCCACATTGGAAAATGTCTTTCAATCACTGAACTGGGAAAACAAAGGGATAAAGATTAATGGAGATTATCTAACCCACCTTCGTTTTGCTGATGACACAGTCATTTTTGCAACTACCCCATCAGAGCTACAGAGTATGATCCAGGAACTTGCTGACAAGAGTAAAGAAGTGGGATTAAAAATGAACTTTCAGAAGACGAAAGTGATGTTCAATGCTTTTACAAGAAATGAAGTTTTATCGATTGATGGAGAAAAGCTGGAGATAACAGACAGGTACGTTTATCTTGGACAGCAGATATCAAGTGAGGGTCACATTGGTGAAGAAATTAATCGGCGTACAAAACTTGCCTGGAAAGCTTTTGGAAGAAACAGCATAATTTTCAAGAGCAATATGCCATTATGTCTTAAAAGAAAAGTGTTTGATCAATGCATCCTTCCAGTGCTTACGTATGGTGCAGAGACTTGGACCTTAGCTAAAAGAGACATACAAAGGCTGCAGACAACTCAAAGCAGCATGGAGAGGTGCATGCTTGGTGTAACCAGGAGGGATAAGAAGAGGAACACGTGGATCCGAAAAATGACAAGAGTGGAAGACATCATGATCAGAGTTAAATCCCTGAAATGGCAATGGGCTGGACATACTGCCAGAAGAACAGACCATCGATGGACAGCCGAAATTTTAGATTGGATTCCAAGGGACAGGAAAAGACCCAGAAGAAGACCACATGGAAGGTGGGTGTATGAAATTCAAAAGTATGCGGGAGTGACATGGAGGAGACTGGCACAAGACAGACCGTTGTGGAGGAAACTTGGGGAGACCTTCGTCCAGCAGTGGATTGATAATGGTTGACAATGATGATGATGATATATATATATTGCCCTGATTCTTATTCTCTCTCTTAACTAAATGGTGATAAACATTTCCCTTCAAAAACCATTACCTAAAGGAAAAGTTTCCTTCAAAAACGAAAAACTATTCCCTGAGGAAAGAGATCACGTTCAGAGTGTGAGGCTATTGGGGCCAGCTCCAACAGGCCCCAGTAACATCACTACGCAAGCAAAGAGGAGACGATTTCCTCCCCGTCTCATTCAGTATGAAGACCTACATAAAACACTGTCTTAACCGCGTGCGGAAAAAAGCTGTGGGGCCAGATCTATCTGGCCCCACGCTAATTTTATTGGCCGGGAGAGTATTCATATCCTTAACGCCGTGGGTTGACAGAGAAGCTTAGCCCGACCAAGCTCAAGGGTGGCGGAAGATTTTCAAATGCCGTAGCAAAGTTCAGTTAGTTATTTTTTTCTGTGTGTGTCTCTCTCGGTGATGTGTTGTTCCTTTGTGTCGTGACTTTTTTGCTTGTCGAGTACAATGAATGGAGTGGATATTTCGTTAATATCTCCGTTCTTTGCTTTAAATCTGGAAGAAAAGCTTCATTTAAAAAAACTCAGTGCTTATCACCCCAAGAATTTTTAGTTTGAGCTTCACTTAAAAAAACACAGTGCTTATCAGCCCAAGAATTTGAGTCGAAAAGCTTCACTTAAAAAAAACTCGGTGCTTATCAGCCCAAGAATTTGAGTTTCCAAGAGTATGAAGTTTACAAAGCGCTTTGCAGAACTAATTTCGGTTTTAACTAAGATGATTTTCTATGTTAAAAATAAATAAGTAAATGAGAAAACCTGTAAGTATAATTTGCACATGAGTACATATATGTTTTTAGGTTTCACAAGTTCTTTAAAAAAAAGGTTAAACCTTTCAAATAATGCAAATGGTAGTATGGTACTCATTCTATATGGGACGAAATTCATGAAGCATTCCCTCCCTGCATATATTTTTTCACTAAATTTTTTTATCCTGTGAATCCTGTGATTATTATTCCTCGGTTGAGAAATCTGAAGAAACACAAAGCACAACTAACATAAATTAATGCTCATGTGTTTTAAGGTAAAAATTTTATTTAAGGAGTTTTAACATTTTTCTGTTAATAGTTGTGCATTCTATTCTGAGGAAATTTTTTCCCGTGTGCACCACAATAGCTGACACATTCCTCCCTGATTTGGGCATTATTGTGAGTCAAGGGGTAAACAGAGGCAGAGTAAAGGAATCTTGGGGGGGGGGTCTGAATAGTTGGCCTAATAATGACAGTTTTTTTTATTTCATTGTTGGACTTCGGCTACTGGCCCCACCTGTTTCAGTTGCCACGAGCCGCCACTGCAACCAAGACTAATCAGTTACGAAAATTCAGATCAAAAATCACAGTGAAGTTCATGTTGTGTAGTAGTCAGAACCTACAGACAATTACTACAAGGAACTGTAATACCCACTCTAATAATAGGGTCTTGCAAATAATTATTGACATTATTGAAGCTCCAATTAACATTCTTCAGTTTACAAACTTCAAATCAGTAATAAGAGCCATTATAATTTATTTATAGGCCGTGCTTATGACCAGATCAATATTTCAAACTATGATAAAGGAGTCTTTTTAGTAAGTTGTGCTTCCCAACTTTAGGTAAAAACATCCAACTATCAATACTACGATTCGGCAGTAAATTCAAAATACTGAAAGGGAAATAGTGATGAGGTATCAAAGAAATGAATTATCGTAGAGAACGGGTTTTTATCCAATAATATCAGGATCCTGTTGCTTTGGTGGCCCACACTGTGAGGACATCGGATGACTGATTACTTTGGTGCCTTGCATATCACTTGTATTTTCATAGCAGGTGAGAGATGTTCAGATATTACGACCATCGTAGCTAACTAACAAAAATATTGCGTGTCGAAACTTTTACAAGTTCAGGTCGTTTGGGCGTAAATTAAAAAGACATACCTAGTAATTTCAGCAGACACTTCACATTACTGGTTTGTTCATATGAGATTCAATTTGTATATTTAAGGGAAATACTTTTTTCTTTTAAATATTCTTCAAAACATGGACAAATTCATTAAAATCTATTCCATGGTGATAGTCGGTCACATAGTAAACATATGACCCACCATCTCCTAAGTTTACACAAATAAAACAGTGCTAAATGAAAAGAATGGCGCCACAAGTTGTCTACAACAGAGTGTTCAACAACGCGGGATTGAAAAATCTTCTGGTCATGCTAAGCAAAGTAAATAGTAACTTCGCAAAATACAATTTTCCTGTCTTGGCGCTTATAGAAAGATCATCCAAGTATATATATGGTATTGCACACGAAAAGAAGAAGAGAAAGAAAACAACTGCGAATCAGATGCTAGGAACCCAAAGGAGAGGCAGGGGGGTAGATGATAAACCCGCAAACATCTGATGCTCCCTGTTAAAAAGTCCGATCAAACAAATGTAAGAAAATCTAACGAAAAGCGAAAGTTACAGTGAGATGTGTAACGCAAAACAAAATTTCCCTAAACAATATTTTTTGCATATTTTTGTGCATTTTTCGGCACACAATTTTCTGGTAAGGTGGTCGCAATATTCATTTGTATCTGCCACGATATTTCTGCTTCTAGACGATAGACTGCAAAAAAAAAAAAAAGTCTTGGATCGAATAGAAAAGTTTTATCATGAAAAATTTTATATATTAAGAATAATATATATGTCAATAAAAAAGTTTAATATAGCAAAAGTCATAACATGCTTCCCAGATTTGTCTGATGCATATTTTTTCTAAGGTGACGTTATTGTTTATTCATTGCTTATCAGTAGTCGTCTAGATATCTCTTTCTGGATGACGGATCCGATATTGTTGTTGTTTTGTCAGAGGAAACCATGATTAAGATTTTTCAGTTTTTGAAAGCTACTGTACCTAAACGTTAGTCTGACTGACGCCATTCAGAAAACACTGAACTACTAATCCTCAGACTGATTGATGTAATTCTACGCACACTATAAATAAAGAAGTCGTTGTAGCCAAAAGTTCAAATAAACGATGGGGTTTCTTTAGCACTTCTAGCAACCTAAAGTTCTAATATTTTCGAGATGCTGGGTCGTTAACTTTAACTTCTCGTGCTGATGGTTCGGATCAAGCCACGGGTGGAAATTGGTGTTGTGTTTGTGATTTTCTGTTCTGATTAAAAGTAATTCAGTTTAACAGCCCTTATGGGTACTTATTCTTCCTAGCAACAGACGTTAACGAGGGCATAAAAATTGACACGAAGAAAAAGAAACTTTAGAAGTTGCCACGTCGTTTAAGTTTTAATATCTGAAAAAACAGGTCTCATACAAATTTATTTTCTAAAATTTTTCTTGTCCTAAATTTTTCGCAGTACAAGGTTAACAATCATTTTTTGCATAAGAAATTGGGAAAAGTATGGATTTCATACATTTCCAGTTCAAACTGATCTCTGACATCTGAAATATACGTACTGCTTTAATAAGGTTAACAACTGTGATAAATCAATATATATTTATTTCATTACAATATACCCAAGATAACAGATGAACCTTTCGAATATAGCTCGCTATTACTGTGTTTAATCGTTGTGAACTCTTTTAACGATGTATTTCTCTCTTGTTTGTAATATTTTCAAAAGGTTTACCTTACCATTCTTCTTTTTTACACGGAAACAGTGACTGCGGAACGGAATACGGTAAATTGTGAGACACGTGTCTTACGTTGCTAAAACATTCATAAGTGTATTCGTGTGGTAAAAATGTAGCAATATTAATTTTTTTTTTTTTTTTTTTTTGTACACTGTAAAAAAAATTCTAAAATTCACGAGCCACTTTCCGGCATGTCTTCCGTGAATTAACGAAGCATATTTCTGATTCAACCTTTTCCGTGAAATGACAGAAAGAAACCTGAATTTCACGGCTTTTTCGTACCACGGGAAAATTCTGAATTTTCGGAACCTTTCCGCAGTTACTTTCTTATATTGACGGTAAAGTACCGTTTTAGAGATGTGTTAACGGAAAATTCTGAATTTTCAGAAACCTTTCCGCAATTCCTTTCGTATATTAACGGAAAAACTCCGTTCTCACTTTTTCCGTATCAGTAGGACGAGAAATCATCGATAATAGGTGCGTAATTTGTTGGTGAGAATACTTAAGGTTTGATTAACTTTTAAATTTCAATCGTCTGTCGAATTTTGAAGTTCCGTAGCGAGATGGGATATTGTAGATAGTATATTTCATGAATTTTGTTTATTGTGGCCCAGGATATTTCTTCTCCTCTCCCCTATTTTGTGCATATATTGCGTTACTCTAAGAAACCGAGTACTTAACTTATTGTACAGATGGTTATACGATGTCTAATGTATCAATCTTTGGACAACTTAAGACAAAAGCTATTATAGCTATCAAGAGTAAATTTTATATTTAGGAGGTTCTTTTTTGTGAAATAATACTATAAAAGAGTAGTACATTTCACCTTTTTTAAAGGTAACTGAAAGTCACCGTCAGTTTAAAAATATTCAAGTTGCAAAACATTTTGTTGCTTTGAAAAATCCTTATTTTGTAAAACGTCCTAATGAATTTTTTTATTACATATCTATTCAGAAAAATAATAAGCTCCAACAGAAAATAAAATAACTAAATCATTTGCATTAATGACAAACAAACAAACAAAAAATCATCGTCGCCCAATTTGTTTTACGCTGTACGTGATTCATACTTCTGAGCGTGCGTGGCTCAGTGATTAAAGGCGTGGGTTACCTGTTAAACCACGCAAGCAACGGCGGGGGTTCTATCCTGACGCAGCGGAAGGAGTAATCTGGGGCTGAGAAACGCAGGATCGTCGATTTTGCGGAATTTCAGTTTAAATACGGAAAAACCTGAAATGGATATTTCCTGAAATAAACGGAATTTCTGACTGCGGAAAATCTGCGAAAATACGGAGGAGTTTAAAATAAACGGATACTTTTAAAAATGGAAATTTCTGAAAAAGATGGACACCTACCGGCAACTTTGCTGCACGTTATTTTCAGAATTTTTCCGTGAATTCACGCCACTTATTTTTTACAGTGTATTCAGTGGCCAAATGATAATTATGGGACTGTTTTAAATTGTAGAAACTTTACAAATACAGTGAAACCTCCATTAACGGACACCTCCCAACAACGGCAGGTTTTGGTTGGCACAGAACAGCTGCCCTAAGATTAACATTGACAATTACCTTCGAACAACGGAACTTCTTAATAGAGGCCAACGGGCAACCCTGTGAGTCCCGAACGAGATGCAACTGACACTTCATCTCTAGGTATGTTACGCAGTTCTTTCGGCACTTCGACAAGAGGAGTGAGATAGGTACAAATGTTGCTACGGGAACTGTGCCTCGGGCAGAATGGGTTGGATTACGGTGAGTACAACGGTGTGCTCGAATGAAAATAAAGATTTGAAATTTAGTGCTACGGGAGGCAAGCTACAGATTCCGTGTATGATTCAGTTGCACCGCGGAGGCTTCAGGGTTAGTTGCTGGTGGTTTAAGGGGTATCTCTTGGTTTGGTTTCTGAAGGTTTTGTTTTCCGGAGGGAGGGGGGCTGGTAATTGTACAGTTACACTTTACTGTCTAATATGTTTCTTTTCTCTTTCCTATAGCGTACGCTAACCCTAAACGCCTAGCTTTCTATTTCTCAGGGTTGTTTCAGACCAAACGTCAAACACTGTTTTCCTAAAATCATCTATACCATGATTTATTTATTTAATTGTTATACTGAGTTTTATTCGGCATTTGTAGAAAGCACTGAAAGGGCTCCTCCCTATGTGGATAAGTTTCCTACACTTTTTTTTTCTTTTGTACAAACGCAAAGAACTAACAATGTTAATTTAGGCCTAACGTCTGAACAATGTGCTTCTTCCAACAACGGTCACTTTTTCCGGTCCAGGCAGTGACCGTTATTGGGAGGCTTTGCTATACAATGCTGTGTGGACTTTGCTTTTCAAGAAAGAAACTTTTTTACTTTTTATGGAGTAGCTGTCGAACACATTGGCACTATATATATATAACATAATGTATTTTCAGAACTATATGCTATAGCCTATTTTTAGAACTAACGCATTTATGTTTTCAACGCTCTTCGTATAACACAAAGCTTTCTGTAGGATTTGTGTACATTTTAAAAGACAAGGTTGAATTAGTAAAGTTAACACAATGCAAATCAGCCAATTTTTGAACATTTCCTTCAGAGGATCTGTATCCCGTTTTGCTAAAGGTTTGATTATTTTCCAACATTAGTCTTTTTCATATGCACAACATTTGACATGCCGTTACTTCAGTAATGATAATTTTCCTTGACCTTTCAATTATCTTCAGCAATATAGTATTTTCCTAGCGTGACTATCAGATTTTGAAATGCTTTAATTATTTCACAGACATTACCTCCTAGAATAAAAAAAAAAAAGTTGCCACAGTTATTTAATAGATTAAAAATATAGTTGGAAATAATTTTTTGCTCTTAAAATTGACATTTTGTCTGCTGATCCTGAAAATATTTCAATTCCTCAGAATCTTGCTAAGTAAAAACATGTGCTTCAAACAGTCTGTTTCACAAAGCTGCTAAAAAAAGCGGTCTTACCTTCCATGTCTTTGACTGGAGTACTTGCGAAGCAGTTGTTAGACGGCCATTCGTAACAACAATCCGCTGGGCCCAGGGGCCTTTGGACCCCCGATGAAGCCATTAACTGCGGAAGATAGTCGTTGCCAGTTTCTGACATCGACATAAGGTTGGCGATGCTGAAAGGATTGGTGTGGCCCTGCGCCACACTGTTGATATCCATTCTAGGGATGAGGCTTACGTTCTCTGACAGGATGCTCTCAGCACTCGGGGTGGGACTGCATTTGCCAAAATGAGGGGCGGGGTCAGAATATTTGCACAACCCGCCTTTGGTTGTCAGCCACCCACAGCACCTACCGCATTGAAAACGCCTCTTTTTCCACCCGAAGTATTGGCATTGCGAAGTGCACGGGACCAGTCAATGTTCCGTTTCAGTCCGGAAGGCGTACACCACGGCTTGTGTGCTTGGATAATGTTCATAAATAACATCCTATCTTGTTGGGATGTCAATGACTCCACAAATATTTATGTTGTTAATAAATTTATGGTTCACAGCCCTCTGGGCTCGCAGGAAGTTCTACAAGGTGAAGAATATTTATGTAAAATAATTGTTGACCTAATGTGGTGGGAAAAAAATGCATAAAAAATCATAAACCAACGTTAAATTTAGGTGAAACCTTTTCTTAAAATTCATTTTATCGAAGGGACAGAGCAAGGAAAAAAAAATTCCACAAAAAAAAAAAAAAATTAGTTCTCTTCCTATGTTTCTCCCCTTTAATTTTAAAAACAAAGTGCACAAAGAGGAGGAAGGAAAAAAACTTTATACGGAAACTGGAAATGTTTTCAATAAACGACAAGTACAAGCCAGAGCAAGATTAAAAAGATATGAAACGTTTTGAAAAATGTAGTTAACGATATTTTTATCACCTGATAAAAAATCAATTTTACATTTTCCAATTTTTTTATTTATTTTTTTTTTTTTCATATTTTCGGACTGTGGTAGTCATTGAACGATTAAGCAAAATTCACAGTCGCGAAGAGTCACGCTACGCTGTACACAGGACCAGACAATGTTCAGTTTCTGTCCAAAAAATGTGTGTCACAGCTCACATACTTGGACGATGCTCATTGGGATGTCAATGACATATTAACCACATTACGATACGTTTAAGCAGCGTTTTAGGGTCAAGATTATCTTAATTAATATATGTGTATTGCAGTCAAGAATTTAATATTTTTCTTTTTTTTTTTATCGCTATTGTTGAATGAAAATTGCTAGATTTACAAATAATTGCAAATCAAATTCTGCTAAAAGCTTAAATGCAAGAGAAAGAAGTTTAAACATGCACGTACTGGACACAAGAGAAACATTTTCTTTTCTGTTCGCTTACGTATACAGTATCTATTCAGCAAATCGATGCTTGACTCTCTCAGCTGATTTATTTATTGACAGTACACAAGCAAGATGAAACCGAATTCTCCGAAGAATTTTTCGGAATGGATATTGAGAATAAGAGAAAATCGGAGAAAAAAATAAAGAAAGTCACGCCCACTAGAGAAAAAACTGAACATTATTTAAAGTACACAATGTGCGCCAAATGCGTGTTGTGGAGATGGCAAGGGAGCCAGGGCCCCCTTCCTGATTTTTTTTTTAAAGCTGCCGGAATGCGACGACGGGTAGAGATGATTTTTCTATTGAAGCTGGGGGAATCTATTGAAACAAGTTCAATAGATTTCCCTGTTGAACGTGTTGACTGATATACAAAATTCTGATATGTTTGTAATTTTATGGCAATAAAAATCAAATAAAGAGCAAAAAGAAATTCTATAAAGTTAGGGAAAATTTTGCACAACGGTTCGATTTTTAACTCTGCTACTTTTATTCGAAATATTTCAAGAATAAAAAGAAGTAATATTCATTTGAAATTGTCTGCCCATGTGTGTTTGAGCGAGAAAGTCGAGTGGAGCCCTCTTAAGCCTTTGTTATTCTTTTCTCTCTTATCAATCCTCTCTCAACAGAATAGGGCCCCCAACATAACTAAATCAATGTAAATTGTAAACAGTCCTTAAAACAACCGCTACCCCCAAATATCCCCAATAGCAGCAACGATCCACCACCACACACGCTGGCAATCTTTGTTAACCTTACATTATTTTCAGATTTCGTCTCCGTTCCCTAATAACTTAAACTCTCTTCCCTTCGAGCAAAATCAGTGTTTTACGCCGCTGACGCTTGAAACCCACAAAGAGGCCGAGTGTAAAAAGGAAGGGTATTCCCCGTCCTGTTGCAAGTCACTAGTAAGTGACAGTCTCTTCCAAAACTGGTAGGTGGCAATCTCTTCCAACCCTGGTAGGTGGCAGTCTCTTCCAAAACTGGTAGGTGGCAATCTCTTCCAACCCTGGTAGGTGGCAGTCTCTTCCAAAGAGAAAGTCGAATTTCCCTCAACTCGACTGACATTGTTTTTGGGTGCATTCATTCCTTGTGTATCAACCGATCAACACACATAAGTACGAAAGTATATACAGTGGCTTAGCCAGAAATTTCTTAAGGGGGATCCATGGATTTGGTTCATCGGTTAAAGCCTCCCGGAAAAAAATCTCCAAGTAGGAATAAGCCCAAAATTTTTAAAAGTCAAAAAATGAAGAAACATTACTAAAACATTTTTTTAATATATACACTGCTGGCCACCCAAAATGCAACACCGAGAAGGAAGCATCCGATTGGCCTGAAATTCGCAGCATGCGTCGCCCGCGAAAGGACATGCAAACGATTAGCATTGCAGGGCATATGCAAATCACGTGCGCCCGGCACGCCACCCAGAAGCCCTATAAGTAGGGTGCACAGAAGGCTGGGTGTAAGTAGTGGAAGTGTGTTGTGCTGCCGGACCTGTGCGTGGGAGCGTCCTGATGTCTCGTTGCAGAATACGGCAGTTATTCCAGCACGTTTCGGAGTTCGACAGAGGACGAATAGTGGCTTATCGCGACAGGGGTTTATCGTACCGAGACATCGGCGCTCGTATGGGACGACATCCAGCCACAATGAGGCGAGTATGGATTCGGTGGGTGCAGGAGGGACGGACGGACCAACGTGAGTGATTGCCGCAGCCGCGGCACACCACCGACCAAGAGGACCGGCATGTTGTGCGGCGGGCATTGACGGCTCGCACCGCCACATCGCGAACGTTAACGCAGGAATTAGGCTGTGTTGGGCAACAACCTGTGTCAGCACGTACCGTTCTACGTCGTCTGCATGAGCAGGGACTTGTCGCACGGCGCCCATTGCCCCGATTACCATTGACGTTACACCACCGGCGAGTGCGGCGGCAGTGGGCCGTTGATCTCCGCACCTGGACTACGGAATGGCACGACATTTTATTCTCCGACGAATCCTGCTTCTGCCTGCAACACCACAATGGTGGGATTCGCGTGTGGTGGCACCGCGGCGAGAAACTGAATGACGCCTGCATTATGCATCGCCATACCGGTCCGTCGCCCGGCGTTATGGTTTGGGGCGCTATTGAATATCACACCCGCACCCCTCTGGTATGCATCGCCGATACACTCAACAGCCACCACTACATCTCCGACATTTTGGAGCCTGTAGTTCTCCCTTACCTGCAGGACCTGCCAGCGG
Source organism: Macrothele yani (assembly GCA_039090855.1). Taxonomy (NCBI): domain Eukaryota; kingdom Metazoa; phylum Arthropoda; class Arachnida; order Araneae; family Macrothelidae; genus Macrothele; species Macrothele yani. Next base: position 99,977,576 of record CM077004.1, on the reverse strand, counting down.
CCACGTTTCAACAGGACAATGCGCGCCCGCACGTGGCACGCATCGTGTAACAATTCTTCACGGCCCACCAGGTGTTACAGCTGCCGTAGCTCCCCTGTTCTCCCAATACGTCGCCCATCGAACACGTCTGGTCGCTGATCGGCAACCGATTGGCCCGGCAAGCACCACCCGCGGCTACGCCTGATGAACTGTGGCAACGTGTGGAAGCAGCCTGGACCGACATACCCCAAGCCCACATCCCAAGCCTCTTTCGCCCGATGCCGCGGCGTGTAGTGGCCGTTATTGCCAGCCATGGGGGCCACACGAACTATTGGTGTCTGCGTGTTCCGCAAGTTGCACGGGCCTGTAAGCTCAATCGTTTCATCTTTGTATCTGTTGTTATGGGTCCAGTAAATCTGGCTTTGCTATCTCGTGTCCTTCTTGGTGGTGCATTTTGGGTGGCCAGCAGTGTATATATATATATATATATATATATAGCTGAGAAAAGTAGAGCATAATTCTAAACAGAACAATGAAAATCTACCAAAAGAATAAACAAGCAAAAAAAGAAAGTAGGAGAAAGGATTTTGCCAGGAAAAAGAGACCGTCATACATGGCGTTTTCAAGGATCAGCATGAACAACGTTCTTTCCTTACTGCAAACAGATCTTGAAAACTGGGTTTCTGCTACTATGTTTCTGCTACTATAAGAAATGAAATTATAAGCATGTAATAGTAAGCTATACAATTCGCCTCAGAACCGCACATAGCTGCAGGATGCAGGAACCAATGTAAATAATGAAAAAAATGGAAATAAAAGTCGGAGGCCGGGAATAATTGTCGGTTTCTGTGGAAAGTTCTATGTTGGCTGTGAGTGAATTATTGCTTGTATGAAGTATATATATATATCGTCATCATCATAATCATCATTTTCAACCATTATCTTTCCACTGCTGGACGAAGGTCTCGCTAAGTTTCTTCCACAACGGTCTGTCTTGTGCCAGTCTCCTATATGTTACTCCCGTATACTTTCGAATTTCAACCGCACATCTCCCATGTGGTCTTCTTATGGGTCTTTTCCTGTCCCTCGGAATCCAGTCTAAAATTTCAACTGTCCATCGATAATCTGTCCTTCTGGCAATATGTCCAGCCCATTGCCATTTCAGGGATTTTACTCTGATCATGATGTCTTCTACTCTTGTCATTTTTCTGATCCACGAATTCCTCTTCTTATCTGTACTGGTTACACCAAGCATGCATCTATACATGCTCTTTGACTTGCTTGCAGTCTTTGTATGTCTCTTTTAGTTAAGGTCCACGTCTCTGCACCATATGTAAGCACTGGAAGGATGCATTGATCAAGCACTTTTCTTTTAAGATATAATGGCATATTGCTCTTGAAAATTATACTGTTCCTTCCAAATGCTCTCCAGGCAAGTTTTATACTCCGATTAATTTCTTCATTAATGTGACCCTCACTCGATATCTGCTGTCTAACATAAATGTAGGTATTGGTTATCTCCAGCTTTTCCCCATTAATCGATAAATCTTCATTTCTTGTAAAAGCATTGTACATCACTTTTGTCTTTTGAAGTTCATTTTTAATCCCACTTCTTTACTCTTGTTAGCAAGTCCCTGGATCATACTCTACAGCTCTGATGGGGTAGTTGCAAAAATGACTACGTCATCAGCAAAACGAAGGTGAGTTAGATAATCTCCATTAATCTTTATCCCTTTGTTTTCCCAGTTCAATGATTGAAAGACATTTTCCAATGTGGCATTAATGAGTTTGGGAGATATAGTGTCACCTTGTCACACTCTCTTTCCAATTCTTATGAGTGCTGTATTCTCAAGTAGCCGAATCTTTGCACTTGCATTTTCATAGATGTTATGAATAATATTAATGTATGCATCTTCAATACTGCAGGATTTCAAAGCCATTGTAACTGCTGATGGTTTCACCGAATCAAAAGCCTTCTCATAATAGCGAAAAGCCATGCATAATGGAAGTTCATATTCCATCGCTCTTTCAATTAGTTCTCTCAGTACGTGGATATGATCTATAGTGCTGTAGCCACTCCTGAATCTAGCTTGTTCTCTCGGCTGGGTCATGTCCGTTGTCACCTTCAAGCAGCGTGAAAGAATTTTAGTGAAGATTTTATAAACCACTGATAGGAGGCTGATATAGTACTGTAGTTCCTGAGATCTTCAATGTCACCTTTTTATGTAGCAGGATCATTGTAGCACTGTTCCAATCCTCAGGAATCTTCCCTTCATTAAAGCATCGAGTGAAAACTTGGGCGAGTGCTGTTTCAATTTCTCCACTTGCTTCTTGTATGATGTTTACGGTAATTTCATTTTCTCCTCGAGTTTTCCCCGTTTCATGTTTTTGATTGCATGTGCAACTTCTGCTAGCAGGACTGGAAGACCTCTGGTACCTTTTGCAATGCCTGGAGTACATGTATCATCCCTTTCATACAGTTTGGAGTAGAAATCTTTCACTCTTGTCAAAATTTCTCCTCGATTTCTTGTTACAGAACTATCTTCTTTTCTCAGTGCCATAATCTGTTTTTTTCCCTTACTCAGATGTCCCTTGCTCTCTCCAGGCTTTGGTTGTTTTCAATTGCTTTCATCACTAGTTCACAGTTGAATTTCCTTACATCTTTAGTGATACTTTTTCGTACCGTCTAGCACAGCTTTACATACTGCACTTTGGAAGTCACATCTCCTTTAGTTGTCTTCATCTCTCTTCCGTTTTGCATCAGAATTTTGTTTGTTCCTGATAATTTGTTCGTATGCAACTTGTTCTTAGTACCAGCTATTTTTGTTGGTGTTTCCATAAGAGCATTGGCTAGTTTTCTCTTAACTTCAGAGATGTCCACTTCTTCCATCGTTAGACCTACAGTACTAGAGCAGAGAATCTGTTCCTCAGTTCCAGTTTGAAAGTATTATGATGTTTTTTTTAAGGTTGGTCGTCTCAATACACTTTGTTTGTTTTATGAGCTTGCCACGCTCGAGTTTAGCATTGAGGTGCATCTTACATCTTACCATTCTATGGTCACTACCTGTGTTGAATTTGTTTAGCACAGTGCAGTCTTCCATGACAAATTTCTTATTACACATAATAAAATCAATTTCACTTGTCATTCCATCGGGATGCCTCCATGTCCATTTCCTTTGCAGCTTTTTCTTGAAAAAGGCGTTCATGATGAAAAACCCTTCTGCCTCTGCAAATTCTATGAGAGTATTTCTACGCTGGTTTCTGTTGCCGTGACCGAATTTACCTACTGAAGTTTCATTCTGTTGCCGTTGCCCTATTTTTGCATTGAAATCTCCCATAATGATCTTTAAGTGTTGTTTGCCTTTATTATTTAGATGACGAATTTCCTCATAAAATTCTTCAATCTCTTCTTCAGGATGACTTGTAGTGGGTGCATCAGCTTGAATAATCTGAGCCTGGTATCTTCTCGAGAGTTGGATACTGTCGTGCAGCTCTGTCAGAGGAACTTTCAACTTTTACAACCTTATCCTTCAGTTTCTTGTTTATTATAAATCCAATATCACTAGTTTTGCCAGTATCTGTCCCACGATAATAGAAGAGTTGTCCACTTTTCAGTTCAATGAGATCTTCTCCTTTTCTCTTTACCTCACTTAGCCCGACGATATCCCACTCGATCCTTTGTAGTTCTTCTTCCAATTCAAGGAGCCTTGAATCAGAAGAATGGGAGCGTCCGTTATACGTAGCCAAGGTCAGCATCAGATGGCAGCCTAGTCCGGTCCTCCGGTGATTCTTAGCATTATTTCTTTGCCTACTTGTTCTGGCGCTCATTTGTACATAATCATTTCATGACTCACATTCTCATTTTGTACTCCGAGTGTTTAATAAATGCATATTTAAACCTCAGCACCCTCTGCCTTCATGTCGCCCTGGCCGCTGCCTTGGCCAGGTACATTCCAGCTGCCGGAGACTGAGGGCCAAGATTTAAGTTGTGGAGTCAGTTTGGAGGGGTTTGGCCATAACTCACCACGCTGGGCAAGCGGGTTGGTGAGTGTGGGATAGCATTTCCTCTAATCCCGATAGTATAGTTATACCGCTATTTGGCGGTCGTCAGAGCCCCTTTAGTGGGAACAGGATACACCACGAGAAGACGGGGTTGACATTTGTCAAGGAGAGGCTGTAGTATATTGTGCATCACCTGACCTTACATTGTGTATATATATCATTGTCAACAATCATAAATCCACTGCTGGATGAAGGTCTCACCACGTTTCTTCAACAGCTGTTGGTCTTGAGCCTGTCTCCTCCATAGTACTCCCGCATGCTTTCGAATTTCATCCATTCATCTCCCATGTGGTCTTCTAGGTCTTTTTCTGCCTCTTGGATCCAGCCTAAACTTTCGGTTGTCGATCGGTCGTCCGTTCTTCTGGCGACATGTCCAGCATATTGCCATTTCAAGGATTTTACCCTGATCATGATGTCTTCCACTGTTGTCATTTTCCTTATCCACGAGTTCCTCTTCTGATCTATCCTGGTTACACCAAGCATGCATCTGTCCATGCTTCTTTGTCTGCAGCCTTTGTATGTCTTTTGTAGTTTACGTCCACGTCCCTGCTTCAAATGAAAAAACTGGAAGGATGCATTGATTAAACACTTTTCTTTTAAGACATAACGGCATATTGCTCTTGAAAATTGTACTGTTTCTTCCTAAAGCCCTCTAGCCAAGTTTTATACGCCGATTAATGTCCTCATCAATGTGACTTTTATTTGACATCTGTTGTCCAAGGTAAATGTAGGTATCGGTTGTTTCAAACTTTTCTTCATCAATCAATAAATCTTCTTTTCTTGTAAAAGCATAAAATTTTGTGTTCTGAAAGTTCATTTTTAATCCCACTTATTTACTCTTGTCAGTTAATTCTTAGATCATACTCTGCAGCTCTGAAGGGGTAATTGCAAAAATGACTACGTCATCAGCAGAACGAAGGTGAGTTAAATAATTTCCATTAAATAATCTTTGTTTAACCAGTTCAATGACTAACAGTAACTTTGCAATGTTGCATTGACGAGTTTGGGGAACATGGTGGCAACGAGAAGGCGGGGTAGATATGTATCAAGAAGAGGCTATGTTATGTCACGCATCAGAGATAGATAGATAGATAGATAGACATACATATGTAGATACAAATATACATACAGTGTATATACACTCACGGACAATGAAATTTGCGCACCTAGAACAAAACATGCTACGACCGCGAAACTTTGCAAATAGCTAGAGTGCGTGCTGATCCACGTTTGGTGCCAGTTAGCAAGACCACACACCCTCTGATGGTCCTGCAAGCACGAACCAGCAGCCTTATAAACCGGCGTGTTATCGATGCCCCATGAAAGCGAAAAGCACCGGCAGACGCAAGCAAGAGTACAGAGTGACAATAATGCCGGATAAATGCCAGAGACGGACTTTGAGAGAGGCCTGATCATCGGGCTGAAAACCGCAGGGTTGTCGGTGCGTCGTATAGCCCGCCACCTGGATCGTTCTGACCATTGCGTCCGACTGCGTTGGGAGCAGTGGACACGTGACGGCAGTGCCACACGGCGGAGCGGCTCCCGACAGACCAGGAGGATCACCGGTATAAAGGACCGACGGATGGTGCGCCAGGCACGAACGGATCACACGGGGACCTGGTCCAGTATACAGGCAGATGTAGCGGCTCCGTGTGCAGTGGTGCCAGGCTAGAGTGACGGGGAACGCCACAGACTGGAGACGTGGGGTGTTTAGCGATGAGTGCCGCTCCGTTTTAGAGACAAATGATAATCGTGTCCGGGTGAGGAGGTCCCCGTGTCATCGGCACAATCCCATCCTCGCTATCGAGCGCCGCACCTTCCCAACTGCAGGCATTATGGTCTGGGGAGCCATTGCCTACGATAGTCGATCAGCTCTAGTAGTGGTACGTTGATCATTGACGGGCCAGCGGTATGTGGATGGGATCCTACTGCCTCATGTGTTCCTATTCCTGGCGGGGATTCCAGGGGCGCTATACCAGCAGGATAATGCCCGCCCGCAAACAGCGCAGGTTTCCCAGGACTGCCTACGTCATGTCCAGACACTTCCATGGCCATCCCGCTCTCCGGACATGTCCCCTATCGAGCATGTGTGGAACCAGTTGAAACGCCGGCTGCGGCCGTGCCGCACTATCCGGGATTTGGAGCATACCGTTCAACACCTGTGGGCCAGTTTGCCGCAGGACAACATCAGGCGTCTGTTCGCCTCCATGCCGGACAGTATTGCAGCATGTATCGCCGCACGAGGCGGTGTGACACGCTATTGAAGATGACCAGACTGCGTGCCACAGATTCTTATATATATATATATAAATATAGTCGAACCTTGATATCTCGGACCTCTTTATCTCGAATCCCTCAATATCTAGCACAAATATTTCCCCCTTCACTTTATGCATTAAGTCAGTGTATTTTCCTTAGTTATCTCGAAGCATTTTCTTCAAAACCCCCTACCATCTTGAATTATTAGAGATTCCAGTTGGACATGACGTCATTAATTCTTCCCTAAATAACTTTTCTTATTTTTTTAAACTCAACTCAAGTGACATAATTGTTTATTTTTTTCAACAACGATTGAACTATTTCTTTGCAGTCAGTTGTTGCTGGACAGTGCTTGAGTAATGTTACCATAAGAAGAGTGGAAGGTTCCTGTGTTCTCGACCGTTACAAGATTTCTACTGTGAACTTTTATTCAGCATAAGAGTTATTAATTCATTATTTACACTTGATGTACATTACTTTAAAATGGATCTTGGGCCAGCTATATATACATGTATATATATATTAAAATTTGAGTTTACTGCAGGTTAACTAAGCTAACTTAACTAAGCCTATTGAATAAAATATTGAAGGCTTAGTTAACTAACTTAATTAAGCCTTCAATATTTTCTTCATATTTTTGCTGAACTTGACTAACGCAATTTTTATCACAAAGTGGAACGTAGAAGATTGTAATATTCGAGACCTCTTCTTTCAATGAATGTGAAACTGAGTTGCTAAAAATATTATATTAATAACATTAATATATCGAAATGATTCATCATCTAATAAGTAAAAGGAAAGATTTCTTTTTTTTGAAAGAATGAAGTCATAAATATAAAGTTGAAGAAGGCGCTTTATCGTAAAAGTGTACAGATAGAAAAAATGTACAGTAACAACTATGCAATATGGAAATTCAAACTCAGCCAATTGTTAATAAGAGACAGTCTAGATGAAATAGTGTTTGGAATACAACCACCCAGACCAAGAGTGGGTCAAGAATAAGTTAGCAAAGGCACTCATTTGTTTACACATTGAAGACTTGCAGATCACTCATGTATTACATCAGAACACTGCGCAAGACACTTGGAACAAGTTAAAATCAATTCATGAGAGAGAAAATCTTTCTAGAAAATTGTTTCCATTAAGGAAGTTGTATTGTATAATGTTTAGTGGGGGAATCACAATGCAGGATTGCAGTAAGGAAGTATTGGAGTTCATCGGCGTAGGAAAGGGAGGGGCTCAGGGGCTCAAGTCCCTCCCATTGGATATCAAGGTACATTTTTCTCTTGAACGCCGAATCACATGATTTTTTTTCTCTTTTAAAGCCGAATTTTAAATCTTGTTCATTGAAAATATCAAGATGAATCTGAAACACCGATAAAAAAAACTGACTCAAATCACTTTTTTTTCTAACGAAGTCGCGGATTCTTTCGAATCATTTTTAATTAGTTTCATTGGCGCATTTTTTCACGTGGAAGTAACACACCCGCAGGGTTCACTCGCTGTGGCTCACACTCCTGGAAGATGCCTTTATTAACAATAAGACACCAGGAAAGACCAACCACTGCGATAGAATCCTTATCAATCAAGTTGTGAAGCTGCTGTTTTTTTGTTTTTCTAACCCCAATATCAAGCAATTATTAAAAATTCTACCAACGCTTCCTGCTTCAACAGCCACTCCAGAAAGTACATTTTGTATTCTCAGGCGCCAGAAAATGTATCTTCGAAACACAATGCCTAATTCCCGACTTTCTAGACTTGCACTGCTGAACATTCATCGAGAAGTAGAAGCAAATACAGGATCCACATTTTTGAAGGCAATGGAAGCGAAGCTCCGTTACCTTGTACAATGATGCTAAGATATGTAAGTATAATTTTATTAAAGTACTAGCAAAACTTTATATTTTCAATATTCTACACTATTACTTATTTCATAAAATAACTAATTTTAAAGTTGAGCCTTTATAAATAACTCCGAGAAATTTAACACTGAGAGAGAAGTACTCTATTTTACATTAACCACATTTAAAAAATATATAGCCCTCCACATTACATAAAAGCTTTGTATCAAAATTTTGTAAATCAATATTTTAATTATCAATAAAATTGTTAATTTATTAATGAATTTATATAATTATTCTAAATAATAAATAATTAACGCTTAATTATTAATTGATTATCCTAGATTAGCAATTATTTTCGGTGTTTGGGTATGAAACTATACTTGAGCCCTCTCCATAATTTTTGAATTGCTACGCCCCTGTTGGAGTTGGCAGAAAAATTAAACTGCATTGGTGAACTTATTAAGGATTCGCATCTGAGTGCAATTCTTTTATGCAGTCTGCCTGAATCATACTCAACACTCATAACCTCACTTGAAAGTAAATCAGAAGAACTTTCCCTAGAGTATGTTAGTAGTAAACTAATAGACGAGTATGTGAGAAAATCTCACACGCCACAAGCAACACAAGAAACATATGCATTTAAAGGAAACCCTTTCAAGAAGAACTATTCAAACAACTGTAATAATACCTCAAGTAATGCAATGAAGAAATATTGCTCATACTGTCATAAAACTAGTCATAACAAAGGTGAATGCTGGCATCTTAAGAATAAGAACAGAGATCAACAATATTCTTCAAACAAGCAAAATATTCACCAAAAACACAAACTCAATGTTTGTACACATCAGGCGGTTGTACAACAACAAGGTGTAATTCCATGTGACTCAAAATCATCACAGGATCTCCGAGATGGTTTGGAAATACATCATACGACATTAACACCACTTCCACAAAGGAACTACATGATACAAAAACTAATTATCTGCAAACAAAAATTATCAATACTCATGAAGGTGTTCCCACAATTCATAAAGGTCCTAAAATAGATAGAAATTATATCTTGAAAGCAGAAGAAAATATACAAGACTTGGAATGGGTCATAGACTCAGGTGCAACAAGTCACATGAGTGGAAATGTTAATTTTTTCACACAGTTAACAGAAAGTTCTGAAAACTCGGTTGTAATAGCAAATGGTGCGAGGCTACTCACAGCTGGAATTGGTAAAGGAAGGCTGAATGTCAAAACTCTTCAAAATGAAGAACGGAATATAACACTTGAAAATGTGCCATACATTCCAGACGTCATAGGCAACCTGTTGTCAGTTAAGAAACTAACTCGTAAGAACTGTACTGTATCTTTCAAGGAAAATATTTGCACTATAATGCAGAATGATGATATAATTGCCCATGGCATAGCAACAGGTGAAAGTTTATATAAATTATTAGTGGTGCTAAATAGTGCAGATAATCAATATTGTTGTGTTTCAAAAATGCAAAGGCATGCCAAAATAAAAATTGTTTGTTCAAATGGCATTTGAGATTGTCACAGAAATTTTGAAACTATTAAATTTATGGCAGCTCATAACCTGTCAAAAGGGTTTATTGTAAACAATTGCTCACATGACCTCCAGTGCACGACTTGCATCAAAGCAAAATCAACTGATAAGCCTTATCCAAAACAGGCAAATTTTAGAGCCAAGGAACCTTTGGAATTGATTCATACTGACTTATGCGGTCCTATGGAAACTGAAAGTTTTGGTGGAAATAAATGTTTCATAACGTTTATAGATGATTTTAGCAGATATTCAATGGTATACTTGTTACAAAGTAAGGATGAGATCTACAGCAAATTCAAAGAGTTTATAGTATCAATTCAGAATAAGTTCCAAACAGAGATTAAAGCCATTAGAACTGATAATGGAAAGAAATAATGCAATCATCACATTCAAAGCTTTTTAACAAGTCAAGAAATACATCATCAAAATTCAGTACCTTACTCTCCTCCTCAAAATGGTGTAGCAGAAAGGAAAAATAGAACATTAATGGATATGTCAAGAGCAATGATACTCAATGCAAACTTATCAAAACTCTTTTGGGGTGAAGCAGTATTGACACCGGCGTATGTTCAAAACCGATTGCCAAAGAAAGCGAATGACAAGGCTTTATATGAACTGTGGAATAATGTTAAGCATAACTTGAGTCATATCAAAATATTCGGATGCAAAGCATTTGCGTTTATACACAAGCAATGAAGGCATAAGCTCGATCAAAGGGCAATAGAAGGCATCTTTGCCGGGTACGATTACCATAGCAAAGGCTATAGAATCTACACAAGCAACAAAAGAGTGATAATCTCAAGGTCTGTCAGATTCTTAGAGTGTGAACATAGTGTCGAAGAGCCTCATGAAAAGGAGGTAGTATTATTCATCTACCGATAGATGTTACGAATCAAGAAACTAGAGAAGAAGAAATCCCACAAACAAATCCCCAATTAAATGATGAAACTGAGTCAAATTCAGACTTTCAATCACTAATAAGATCGCAAAAGTCTACAAAAGGGATTCCGGCTCAAAGGCTATATTTAAATGCTGCAATATCACTAACTAAAGAAACAACAAATAGTTTTTCACAAAAATTTGTACTAATGGTTAAACATCCAGATCCCAAGTCCTTAAAAGACATCCAAGATTTGCCGAAGGTTCAACAGGAACAATAGAAAACTGCCATGCAAGAGGAGCTCAAATCACTTAAAAACAATGACACGTATGGTCATTAACAGAACTACCAAAGGGGAAAACCCCTATTGAATGTAAATGGATCTTCAAAACAAAATGCAATGAACATAGTCAGATAATAAAACATAAGGCAAGCCTAGTTGCTAAAAGTTATGACCAGAAATACGGGATGGACTATGATGAGGTCTATGCACCTGTGGTGAAACACACCACTATAAAGTGTAAGGGTGACCCTATGACCCTTGTTCTAAGTCCCGCCTCCGCTCAGGAGGTCGTCCGTTCAATTTATTTAGCAGTGACCTACTCACGGCAAATCAACTGAGGTTCTCTCACTCATAATTTATTTAATATAAATTTAAGGCCAAGGCTCTCTCTTCCTCCGCTTTACTTGGGAGATCTGCGAACCAAGGAAGTTAGGGGAGGTTTTAAAATAAGACACAAAAATCAAAGTTGCAGTAACTATGCCGTATTAAAGATTAAAGAAATTTAATGATTAGAAATTAGATGCCGAGAGTCTGGTTTATCTCGAAAAGTCCGCGTAGAGAGAATGCCTAACGTATTTTGGGTCCGTCACAAAATAACCCGAATCCGATTACTAATAATTCACTTATCTCTGTCAGTTATTAATCTCCGGCAACGAAGAAAGTCCCCGGTTGAGTATTTCTTACTCCAACCCTGCTTCTGTTGAATAATTCGGGGCTTTCTTACACCTCCCACACTCGAGTCATCCTGACTCTACGGTTTCCTACGGAAGCACTCGGCTTCTCTCCAACGCGCGATTTATTTTTCCGGGAGCTCCTGCTGCTCACGTCTGGACACTTCCAAAACGTACTTCGAACTTTACTCTTCACACTTTTTTACCCGCGTGACCCTCTTCGCTCTTCTTCCGAGAATCCCATCATTCCACTTGCTCCGTTGCCCCGAGGCATCGACCTCTGACCTCTCAGGAACCGGATAGAACCGGACTCCAGCCCTCAGGCTTCTCCCTAGGAAACGTGTCCCTTGCTGACCCTCCTAACCTGCCCCCCGCCCATCCTTATCTTGTTCCGCGGTCAACTCGTGGCCTTCCTCTACCGGCCCTTCCGCTTGAAAAACCAGACTCTCTGCAGATACATGAATGCATTCAACAATAGCAACATTCTTTCTACGTAAAGGAAGTTTAGAGACCACCAGACCTAGTGGCGCCCTTTTAACATAGAGTATTGTCTGGGTCTGTTTTGATACTGTCTAAAATCAAGATTTCCTGTGTAAAGTATTGTCCCTCTTAAACACTTCGTTTCCGTTGTCGAGGTTCACCTTGTACTCCTTTTGGCGCCGTTAATTGCACGCCAGACATCTGCATTGTACAACCACATTATGAACGAAAGAAAGTTATCCCCTCAGGGAGAGAAAAGTCCTTCTCGAGGTGACACTTCGTTGCCCATCGAAACACGTGGCATAGTTTTTTTCACACGCATAAATTAACATGAATTTATACAGTAATTTACATTCGTAGCATTATTAGTTTTTGCCCTTACAATAAAGTTATTTTTCGCAGCTGCTACACATAAAAAGATGTTCATTCACCATGTAGCTGTAAAATAAGCGTTCTTAAATGCAAAACTTAATGAAGATATTTATATGGATCAACCAGAAAGTTTCGAAGAAGTAAGCAATAACAATCATGCATGCAAACTCAACAAAGCAATTTATGGTCTTAAACAAGCAGCAAGATCATGGAATGAATCCATAGAAGCTACTTTGATAAATCTGGGTTCTGTTCAGAGCAAAGCAGACTCATGTCTTTACACAAAATCTGAAAAGGATGGCACAATCCTATGTGTTGATGATATTTTGATAAGTTCACAAAATCCATATCAAATTGATAAAACTGTTGAAGCTCTGAAGCAAAGCTATGAATTAACCGATTTAGGTCAAGTAAAACATTATCTTGGAATAGAGGTTTCTCGAAATTCAAATGGTGAATATTTTCTGAGCCAGAGAAATAACAAGATGCAAAGCCTTCAAACACACAAATGCAAACCAGTTACTATCAGTTAAATAATGGACAAGAATCATTAGACAATAATCACAAGTATAGACAAGCTATTGGGTCTCTGCTGTTTATTTCAAACTTCACAAAACCTGACATCACTGCTGCCATGCACATGTTAAGTAGAAAGTGTGCCAAACCGACACAGGTAGACTGGAATACAATCAAAAGACTTATCAGGTATCTAAAAACCACAAAAGACTTGAAATTGAAGATATCTCCAAAAGAATCTCCAGTTCTTAAAGTGTATTCCGATGCAGACTGGGCACAAGACAAGTCAGACAGGAAATCGACTTCTGGCTTCCTAGTATTTTTGGGGAACATTTGCATATCCTGGAAGTCTAGAAAGCAAAATTGCGTGTCTTTTTCATCTTCTGAAGCAGAATACGTCTCACTGTCTGAAGCTGCACAGGAATTTTCTTGGGTTTTGTAATTATGTGAAAGTTTTAACTTTAAACAAAATCTTCCAGTGACCTTTTACGAAGATAACCAATCAACTATCAAAATTGCACAGTCCGAAAAGGGCAACTCCAGATTAAAGCACATTGACACTAAATTGCACTACGTAAGGGATTTTCAGCATCGTGGTATCACCAAGGTCGACTACTGTTCATCTACTTTGATGACTGACCAAGTCCCTCACCAGACCTTCTAAAACACAGAGAAGCTCTCAACTTACAAATTTGTTTAGAGCAAGTAGGGGATTGTTGGACATGACGTCATGAATTCTGCCCTAAACAACTTTGTTTATTTTTTAACTCAACTTAAGTCACGTAATTGTTTATTTTCTTCAACAACGATCGAACTATATTTTTGCAGTCAGTTGCTGTTGGACAGTGCTTGAGTAATGTTGCCGTAAGAAGAATGGATGGTTCCTGTGTTATCGACCGTTACAAGATTTCTACTGTGAACTTTTATTCTACATAACAGTTATTAATTCATCATTTACATTTAATGTAAATTACTTTAAAATGGATCTTGGGCCAGCTATATACTGTATATATACATTGCTAGCCACTCAAAATGCAACACCAAGAAGGACACGAGATAGCAAAGCCAGATTTACTGGACACATAACAACAGATACAAAGATGAAACGATTGAGCTTACAGGCCCGTGTTACTTGCGGAACACGCAGACATCAATAGTTCGTGTGGCTTCCAAAGCTGGCAATAACTACCGCCACACGCCGCGGCATCGAACGAAAGAGGTTTTGGATGTGGGCTTGGGGTATGTCGGTCCAGGCTGCTTCCACACGTTGCCACAGTTCATCAGGCGTAGCCGCGGGTGGTGCTTGCCGGGCCACTCGGTTGCCGATCAGCGACCAGACGTGTTCGATGGGCGACATATCGCGAGAACAGGCGGGCCACGGCAGCACTGACACCTGGTGGGTGTGAAGAATTGTTGCACGATGCGTGCCACTTGCGGGCGCACATTGTCCTGTTGAAACGTTGAAACTTGGCCGCTGGCAGATCCTGCAGGAAAGGGAGGACTACAGGCTCCAAAACGTCGGAGATGTAGCGGTGGCTGTTAAGTGTACCGGCGATGCGTACTAGAGGGGTGCGGGTGTCATATCCAATTGCGCCCCAAACCATAACGCCAGGCGACGGACCGGTATGGCAGTGCATAATGCAGGCGTCATACAGTCTCTCGCCGCGGTGGCGCCACGCGCGGATCCGACCATCGTGGGGTTGCAGGCAGAAACGGGATTCGTCAGAGAAGGCAATTTCTTGCCATTCCGTAGTCCAGGTGCGGCGTTCAACGGCCCACCACCACCGCACTCGCCGGTGGTGTAACGAACGTCAATGGTAATCGGAGCAATAGGCGTCGTGAAACACTCCCGCTCCTGCAGACGACGTAGAACGGTACGTGCTGACACAGGTTGTGGCGCAACACACCCTAATTCCTGCGCTAATGTTCGTGTAGTGGCGGTGAGAGCCGTCAATGCCCGCCGCACAACATGTCGGTCCTCTTGTTCGGTGGTGTGCCGCGGCCGCTGCAATCACTCACGTCGGTCCGTCCGTCTCTCCTGCACCCACCGAATCCATACTCGCCTCACTGTGGCTGGATGTCGTCTCACACGGACGCCGATGTCTCGGTACGATAAACCGCTGTCGCGATAAGCCACTATTCGTCCTCTGTCGAACTCCAAAACGTGCTGGAATGGCTGGCGCATTCTGCGACTAGGCATCAGGAAGCTTCCGACGCACAAGTCCGGAAGCATAACACACTTCCACTACTTACACCCCGCCTTCTGTGCACCCTTCTTATATTGCTTCTCGGTGGCGTGCCGGGCGCACATGATTTGCATATGCCCTGCAATGCTAATCGTTTGCATGTCTTCTCGAGGGCGAGGCATGCTGCGAATATCAGGCCAATTGGATGCTTCCTTCTTAGTGGTGCAGTTTGGTTGGCCAGCAGTGTATATTAAAATTTGAGTGTACTGCAGGTAAAAAGCCTTCAATTTTTTCTTCATATTGTTGAATTTGACTAACGCAAGTTTTATCACAAAGTGGAACGTAAAAGATTGTAATATTCGAGACCTCTTCTTTCAATTCCTGTGCTGGAGAAATTCAATGCGTTTATAAAAAGGTGTTCAGATGCGTTTGTGTTCATCGTTCATCTCCTTTAGGGGGATGAGGGTCTTTTGTTAGAATCTGAAAGGAAAGCGTTCTAAGAATTCCGTTTGGGGGGGGGGGAGCAAGCGAATCTTCCTTGGAGCATGAATAGAGAGAGCATGACGTCATCCGCACTGCTCGGAACCAGTTCCACTCGGAGCCGTCTCTGGTTTACTCACTTCCTGAGAACAGGGGACCATGTGACCAGGATAGCGTTATATAGTTTTTCTTCCCTCTTTGTTCGTGAAAAATAGATTCAGTTTGCAAAGTCCACAGTAAGACATTCCTGGATGTTCTTGAGTGTTACACGCATGTAGTCAGTGCCCTAAGTGATTGTAACGATAAAATACGACAATGGCAGGAGTAAATCAAATGTTAAACGTACTTCCAATTGTACAAAAAGTAAAATTTTGGACAAATATTTGGCTGAAAACACCACAATGAAGAAAAACGAAATTGCTGCAAAGTTTGGAATACCTTCGAGTACGCTTTCAATAACCATAAAATATAGATATACTAGCGAAAGAAATTATGATAAAAACAAGAAAAAAGTAAAGACAATTTAAAAATCTGCATACCTCGAAGTGGAAGAGTGTGTGCGGAAGTGGTTTGTGCAATGCCGCCATCAAGAAGTTCCTGTCAGCGGATCACTGTTGCAGCAGAAAGCTGAAGGCTTTGCTAAGGAGCTTGTCTACAGTGAATTCAAAGCTAGCAACGGGTGGTTATAAAACTTCAAAAACAGGCAGAGTATTGTTGTGGCGAAAGTGCGTCGGTTAACCGAAGAGAAGGGAGCTCTTTGAACCACTCTTCACACACACCTGCTGACCGACGCACTTTCGTCACAAAACAATAGCTTTGTGGCGAAAGTGCGTCGGTTAACCAATGTGTTTGTGAAGAGTGGTTCAAAGAGCTCCCGACTCTTTTACAAAGATATGAGCCAGATGATATGTTTAATGCCGACGAAACAGGGTTATTTTCCCAGTGTTTGCCAGATAAGAAAGATACATTCAAGGGAGAGAGGTGCCGTGGTGGTAAACAGAGCAAACAACGTGTGACTATACTCTTAGCAGCAAATCAAAGTGGCAAGGAAAAGCTTCCACCGTTAATGATTGGGCGAGTAGAATCCCCCAGGTGTTTCGCTAAGGTTAAATCATTTCCCATAACGTACAAAGCAAACAGGAGAGCCCGGATGACAAGCGAAATTTTTGGTGATTGGCTGAAGGAGTTGACAACGCTATGGCTCTGAAAAAAAGAAAGATTCTCCTTTTTGTTGATAACTGTAATGCCCACTCCAACCTTCCAAGTCTAATGTGAAATTTTTAACTTCTAACACCTAACACGACATTGAAGTTACAACCTCTCGATCAAGGTATTGTCATCCGTAGTTTTAAAGTCGGATACAGGCAGCAGCTGGTTAGGAAACTTATAGACATTATTGGTGAAGGTAAAGCCCTCCTTACTGTCAATGTCTTGAATGCAATGCGGATGGCTGACTTCGGTTGGAGAAATGTCACTAAGGAAAAAATAAAAAATTATTTGATCAAAGGAGGATTCTGAGAAAGAAGCAATAATGAGGGAAAAAAGCAGACTGCCGATTTAAATGTGATCATCAAACTGAGCTTAAATCTTGCTATTTAATTAGATGATTTCTTGGAAGTTGACACTTTCCTTCGAGCATGCGGTACTTTATCGAATGCAGAGATTGTAGCGGATGCAAAACTAGTATCAGACGAAGAAGATGGTGAAGTGGAACAGCAGGGAGAGTGCCAAAACGTGACTGTGAAGGAAGCAGAAAAAGCTGTTAATACGCTGCGTACTTTTCTGGAATCCTCGGAAAATATAGGTCCCGAATCATTTGCCTCATTTTCTTCCTTAGAGAAAGTTGTTCAGTAGCAGAAAGACTTAGCCATGCATCAGATCATTGACGGATTATTTTTGTTAAGGTATGTTGTATACGTACATATTTGTAAACTATATAATGTGTAATATATTATTGATCCGAATTTCTATTCAAAATATATGAAAGTTTATTGATCTAAGATTTCTATTAAAAAATATATGAAAGTTTATTAATCTGAAAACCTTTATTTAAAATAGAACCTTGATATCTCGAAAACTCTTTTTCTCGAATTTTTTTCTGTTCCTGTGAGATTCAAGATATAGAGGTGGGACTGTATATTGCTTTTCTCAATATATATATATATATATATATTTATACATATATTGAGAAAAGCAATTGAAAACAACCAAAGCCTGCAAAGAGCAAAAGGGCATCTCAATAAGGGAAGAAAACAGATTATGGCTCTGAGAAAAAAAGATGGTACTGTAACAAGAAATAGAAGCGCAATTTTGACAGGGGTGAAAGATTTCTATTCAAAATATATGAAAGGCATACATCTCATTCAGACATTACGACAGGTACCAGTACCAAAGTCCCTCCAATAATCCCAGTAGAAGTTACATATGCAATGAAGAACATGAAACGGGGAAGAAGTCCAGGAGAAGATGGAATTACCGTAGGCATTATACAAAAAGCAAGTGGAGAAATTGAAACTACACTTGCCCAAGTTTTTGCCAGATGTCTCAATGAAGGGAAGATTCCTAAGGATTGGAACAATGCTACAATGATCCTGCTACATAAAAAAGGTGACGTTGGGCATCTCAGAAGCTACAGGCCCATCAGCCTCCTATCAGAGGTTTGTAAAATCTTCACTAAGGTACTTTCACATCGCTTGAAGGTAACACTAGACATGGCTCAACCAAGAGAACAAGCTGGATTCAGGAGTGGCTACAGCACTATAGATCATATCCATGTACTGAGAGAACAAATTGAAAGAACAAGAGAATATGAACTCTCATTATATTATGCATGGCTTTTACTAATTATGAAAAGACATTCAATTCCGTGAAACCATCATCAGACACAATGGCTTTGAAATCCTGCGGTATTGAAGGTGCATTCATCAGCATTATTAATAACATCCATGAAAATGCTAGTGCAAAGGTTGGGATATTTGAGGATACAGCACAAATAAAAATTTGAAAGGGAGACAAGGTGATACCATATCTTCCGAGCTCTTAAAAGCCACATTGCAAAATGTATTTCAATCATTGAACTGGGAAAACAAAGGAATAAAGATTAATGGAGATTATTTAACTCACCTTTGTTTTGCTGATGACGTAGTCATTTTTGCAACTGCCCCTTCAGAGCTTCAGAGTATGATCCAAGAACTTGATCCAAGAGTATGATCCAAGACAAGAGTAAAGAAGTGAGATTAAAAATGAACTTTCAGATGACAAAACTGATGTACAATGCTCTTACTAGAAACGAAGATTTATCGATTGATGGAGAAAAGCTTGAGACAACTGATAGCTACATTTATCTTGGGCAGCAGATATCAAGTGAGGGTCACATTGATGAAAAAATTAATCGGCGTATAATACTTGGATGGAGAGCTTCTGGAAGGAACAGTACAATTTTTAAGAGCAGTATGCCATTATATCTCAAAAGAAAAGTGTTTAATCAATGCATCCTGACAGGGCTTACGTATGAAACAGAGTCATGGCCCTTAACTAAAAAAGACACAAAAACTGCGGACAACTCAAAAAAGCATGGAGAGATGCAGGCTTGGTGCAACCAGGAAAGATAAGAATAGGAACTTGTGGATAAGAAAAATTACAAGAGTGAACGACATCATGAGCAGAGCGAAATCACTGAAATTGCAATAGTTTTTTGGTTTTGGTAACTGTGGGTACCAAAGCGGCACCCAGTTTATTGTTATAGTGGGATCACAAACATAGGAGATATCACTGAATATTGCAGTACAGAAAATATAAAAAGTAAAATACAGATAGAGGTATATCCACAATGCAACACGAACTGGAGAGCAAACAGAAATAGTACATTACCAAGGCGCAGTAACATCGGTATCAACAGAGGCGGAATCAGTTGGATAACACCAACGCTAGAGTTCAGCGTGAAAGATAAACAATAAGGGGTCGGACCATAACATCAGAGATTTGCACATATGGTAAAAATATGATGTACATAAATAAGGAATAGCATAAGGACACATCCGATACGAAGTAACACAAGTACAACGGTATGGGCAGATGTACAAGTGTATGATGAAACACCTACAGATGGAAACATAATGACGGTCAAAATACAAGGAACAGTACAGGAATACACCAACTACATCATGAGAACAAAGTTAAGAATTGTAGCACTAATATAAACCGCGACAGAGAAAAACACTAATACAGCAAGGACGTACAATGAGAGCAAAAGAAAAACACAAGGCACAATAACAAAATCAGAGAACAGCATTGCATGCGAGAGTGATAACATGAAGGATACAGCACACAATGAGCGGAACAGTAGATGAAGAAACGCGAAACCAGAAAATTCCAGGCAATCACAATGTGGAAAGCGTCGCCGGAGAGAACGAAAAGTGTTGTGTTGGGAAGGGGCACTAAAGTTCATCGGCTTAAGGAAGTAAGATATCACAAAATTGTTTCTCAGCTAGGTCTTTCGAGGAGGAAAAACGGCGAGTGTATCGTCTCATGAAAACCTGGTACTTAGGATCTGTGACATTCAGAGATTTGAAAAATGACACATAAGCTTCAAATTGCATCACCGCTGCATCAGTTGAGTGGGGAAATTCTTCAGAACAGACAACTGTATGAGCAGATTGGAAGAGGCGTAAGAGTTGCTGTCTGGACAATGGTCCAAGAACTAGAGGAAACTTATCAATGCCCTGTATAACCTCATCGTCTGAGAGAGGAT
Organism: Macrothele yani; assembly: GCA_039090855.1. Classification (NCBI taxonomy): domain Eukaryota; kingdom Metazoa; phylum Arthropoda; class Arachnida; order Araneae; family Macrothelidae; genus Macrothele; species Macrothele yani. The sequence continues at coordinate 99,957,259 of CM077004.1, read as the reverse complement.
TGACAGGACCAAAACGGAGATTCATACTGTTCAAGGAGTCATCAGGCGGAGAAACATTGGAACAGGAAATATCGGGAGAACTAGATGAGGCCCCAGAAGGAGTAGCAGAAAGATGTTTTACCTTTTTCTGTTTCACAGAGCCTTTGGAAGTTCCAGTTCGTTTTTAAGACGAAGTTGAGGCGGATGGATCCATTGGTGGCTCTAGAAGAACACCCAAAACGGGAGACAAGAACACAAGTTGCGCCGAAGAATCAGTATGTACTCGATCATCATCGGAGGACATTGGAGTATCAACCGAAGCAGCAGGAAGGTACGGCAAGGGGGGAATAGCAGACATGGTCGTAGTTGGACAAACGGTATGCGAGACACACGGAGGATGGCCAGTCGGTCGGAGTGCCGAAGCCCCACTCGACACATCCGAGTAGGAACACTCCGCTTGCGACACATCAGTAGTAGAAGACATCTCTACTAACCCAGAAGGAGGATGTACTACCGTAAGGTGCGGAAGAGTGGGAAAGGGATCATTGTCCTGGACTGGAAGGTGCGTCTGAGGGAGAGAAGGAGAGTCGCGTCAGTCAAAACATTGGAAGAGTGTAAGTTAGAAGGACCAATGTGATCGGCATTTGGATGCGAGCTGAAAGAAAAACCACTGCGTGGGCACACATAGAAAGCAGTTGTGTGATCCTGGGTAAGACAGTGAATACAATAGTGGGTGTTGAAAACCTTGAAACTGTACGTGCGTGAGCCAATTTCAATAGTAGCTTCTGAAGGACAATCCGCCAAGGTGTTTTCAGTGGGAAAGACGACCAACAACTGACGGCGAGGTTCTGTAGCATGTACAAATCGAGTTCCGCGTAGAGCGTCAGAAAGGCAACAGACCTTGCCAACAATTTTACAAACATGATTGACAAGGATTGGAAGCGTAGCATCAGGAACTTCCTGTGGAACAGGATAGAACGTGATGTTCACCGGACGCTTGGAAAAGGGAGAAGGGATGAGATGATATGCTCCAATCGAAAGCCGTGTGCAAGTAAAAAAATCAACATCCTCCTTGTGCTTGAACTGCACTGACATACCTTGAGGGGTACGAGAAATTCTGGCAATAGACTCAGACGACACATGACCAGAGAGGGCCTCCATGTAACGTGGCAAAGGAGTATTTGATAAGGCATGAAAGAGCATACCTCTGTACAGAAGGCTATGGAACTCACGGCCAATCTGCGAATTTTCATCAATCGTTACCTTCACCTTGTGGTTGGATACCTGAATGCCGCCCTGGTGGCGCAGTGGTCTAAACGATGATCTCTGATCATTCGTGCGAATGGGGTTCGGGTTCGAATCCCGCCCGGTAAGGCATAGATGTTGTGTTGTCTTACGGCACTGGCTCTCTCCCTTCCCAGGAACCAGTTACCCTAAATTAGGGACGGGCGAAAGCTCATAGCCCATTGAGTTGCTCACGGCGGTCATTAAACCTCCAATTAAAAAAAGTACCTGAATAATAGGTGTTAATTGCAAGAGACCATCAGGTTGAGAAGAAGCTGACGGAGAAGCAGAGCCTCACTGCACTGTAGAGGCAAATGACATCCTCGGAAGAGAAGTCTGTACTGAGCCGGTAGACACAGAAGGCAGTGAGGGAAGAGGAGCACAGGCAGAAGGCAAGACAGAAGATCCAGCAGTACACCAGAGAGGGCACCGAGGCAGTGGCAAAAGCAGAAGAAGGAGTCGCAGCCAAGGCAAGTGAAGGCACCGGAGAAGGAGTACCAGGCAGCTGGGAGGCCACTGAACAGACACATCTGAGGACGAGAGTTCGTCAACTTCCATGGACGTGGGAATTTCGACGTGACGTGTATCCGCCACGCCCTGAGATGATAGGGATAGACCGGAAGCCGCCGTGTTGGCAGCTTCCAAACGTAAGCAAACGAGCTAACGATATGAAAACGGAAGAATATGAACAAATACAAGGACGATATCGCTAGAAAAGTATCTCAAAACGTACACAGTATCTTTAAACAAGAGAGGCACGCAACAGGTGAGTGCGGAACGAAGTATATCACACTAGAATGCGTAAAATGTAGGAGCCACCAACACAACGTCTGTAAAGAACGAGCAATGGGCTGGACATGTTGCCAGAAGAACGGACCACCGATGGACAACTGAAATTTTAGACTGGATTCCGAGGGACAGAAAAAGACCAAGAAGAAGATCCTACGGAAGATGGATGGATGACATTTTAAATCGAAAGTATGCCAGAGTAGCATGGAGGAGACAGGCTCGAGACAGACAATTGTAGAAAAAACTTGGGAAGACCTTCCTCCAGCAGTGGATTGATAATGGTTGAGAATGATGGTGATGACGATATATATATATATATATACAGAAAGGCGTACAAAACTTGCCTGGAGAGCTTTTGGAAGAAACAGCATAATTTTCAAGAGCAATATGCCATTATGTCTTAAAAGAAAAGTGTTTGATCAATGCATCCTTCCAGTGCTTACGTATGGTGCAGAGACGTGGACCTTAACTAAAAGAGACATACAAAGGCTGCAGACAACTCAAAGTTGCATGGAGAGGTGCATGCTTGGTGCAACCAGGAGAGATAAGAAGAGGAACACGTGGATCCGAAAAATGACAAGAGTGGAAGACATCATGATCAGAGTTAAATCCCTGAAATGGCAATGGGCTGGACATACTGCCAGAAGGACAGATCATCGATGGACAGCCGAAATTTTAGATTGGATTCCAAGGGACAGGAAAAGACCCAGAAGAAGACCACATGGGAGATGGGTGGATGAAATTCGAAAGTATGCAAGGGTGACATGGAGGAGACTGGCACAAGACAGACCGTTGTGGAGGAAACTTGGGAGACCTTCGTCCAGCAGTGGATTGATAATGGTTGACAATGATGATGATGATATACAGAAAGTATGGTTAATTAAAACACTTTACTCATCTTGACTGAGAACGTCCTCTTTCTCATTCTAAATTTATGCTAAGAACTTATCCAGATTTCGCACATTATCACAGCCATACTGGAAATAATACTCTGTAGAAGTAGGAATTCTCACTAATTCCAGACGATGTGTGGAAGAAGCATCACATATTCATCGAAGAACCTATATCCTTCTGCTCTGGAGCCGAATGCTTTCCCAATTAAGCTACGCCGGCAAGGTCTTATCGATGCTACTTGCCGTCTTGACACGTGCGTTATAGGTCTGCACGGGCATTATTTGGTGTCCCGGCCCAGCTCAAGCCCGTGCGTTTAATGCCCGGCACGTTTCAGATATCAGACACTCGTCCCGGCCCGTCAATTGCAGGTATTATTTAGGTTCGGTCCGTCAATTGCAGGTATTATTTAGGTTCGGCCCGTGGGGTGCCAATATTGTATCATTTTGTCTTTCTATTGAATTTTATTAAATTATGAAAATTAAATAATGAAGTGAGATATAATTGAAAATATTTAGTTAAATGTAAGCCTAAAAATGTTAACTAAACTTTGGCAATTATCGAAGAATATATAACATTTAAAGAGAGAGAGAGAGAGAGAGAGAGAGAGAAAGACTAAGCACGTTCAAAATAAATTTTTACTTAAGAAAGAAAATCCTGCAGTTCACGTTGCGTGCACAATGGGAGAAAGGTGAAAAAAAAAGGCTCTTTGAAGAAAGGCTTCCAACCCCAAGTCCAAACACTAGTTAATTCATAAACTTAAAGTTTAAACAAGATTAAACTGATTTGATTTTTATGCAAACTAAAAATAAATATTAATACATTAGAATAAATACGTTAGTTTTTTTCAACATACCTAATTGCAGCAGGAAACTTTTCCTGTTATGCAGTATAATAAACAGAAAATTTGGAATTTTTTGCACTAAAAAAACTGAGCCCCATCACGAATTGTTGTGCAAAAGCAATGTTGTATCAATTATTTCGGCCTTGAGTCTTGTTCTTCTCTCCTGAACTACTAAGCTAGCAGCACTAACATTTCGTTCACTTCTAGAACTAAATGCAGGATACAAAGATATTTTGCGGCAATAATTCTTTTTCGTGATTTTTCCAAAACACATTTATTCGTCGTCTGATGGTAAAGCGGACATAATTTTGAGATATACATCAACTTCGTTTTCCAGCTCATCATGTTGGGTGATATCGTGTTCACCTTCCCAATCACTGGAATCATATTTGCCTTTCTTTGCCAGTCGTAACTCTGGATTAGTTTCATAGTTAGTTTTACACTCGAGAGAAAAAAATATCTTTCGTCATCGCCATCAACAATATCTCTTTCATATAGTGTTTAACACTTCTGATTTTTCTGTTTCGTTTAGCATTCTTAGTTGCCGGAAAGTGGACATATAAACGCAGCAATTTTGTGATTCAGTTTAATGGAAAATTTACTGACGATAAATTGTTGGGCATGAAGGAGGGGTCTCCGTCCTGTGCCTCACATCTGACAAGCGACTTTCTGTACCACAATAAAACAAAACGCAATGCTATGAATTTTTTCGCTCTCTAAGGCTTTCGTTGCATCATAAAATAGTTGCAGAAAATCAATTATTTAATTGATTCCTGACAGAAAATCAATTAAATGTTGTTGTTTTTTTATTTCGAAATATTTAATTGATTTTCGGTCAGAAATGGGGAATTTTTTATTTCTTTCTGCTGAAATTTAGAACGTTAGTCATGGATTGACACCAGCAGTCTGAGCTTCGAATTTCATCGCGTTTCAAAGTCTTTGCTGATTTGTCTTTACTAAGCGGTTTACCAGTTCACTTTGCTTCAAATAAGTGACGATTGCATTCGAAGAATTCAGTGTTTCAAACCTTACTTGATTTGATTTTTCAAGTACTGCATGTTAAAAACATTGCGCAGAATATGTTTATAACGTGCGCATTGCAGTCAAGTCGTTCAAACGGCTGTAAAGCATTTACTTATATAGTTGCTCTTGGATCTGTTACAAAGATCAACTTATCAATTTCGTCAGTTTTCAGACGAATCTCCAAAAATCGTCTTCGAAGTTCCTTCCTGATGTTTTCACCAGTTTTCCGCTCATCGGGAAAATCGCACATTAGATCAGTCTCCCCCGCTCCGTCTCCGCCCTCCTCACTCCCGCCAATAGTCGCTTTCGCTTCGCGGCTCTCGGATCTTGTTCCCGTATTCCCCTTTTATCCATACTTGCAGTCTTCTAAAATTATCCAAAGAATGAAAAATTTCACGGGCCGGCCCAGGAATTAAAAATTTACATTAAAGCTTCCGAGCTGGCCTTGAACATAAATTTTATTTTATGGCTCTCGGGTTGGTAAAAACTGGGTACTGCAGTGTCTTTAGCATTTTGCAGAACAGGTAAACACAAAGTTCGTTGCTTAAATCACATTTGTAGTCCTCCTCAGACAAATGCTCCTAGCAAATAACAGAATTCATTTCGTTGAGTCTGCCAACTGCCTTATAATGAAATTTCCAAGTTTAACATAAAACTTCATTTTCTGGAAATCTACAGTAATGAATGTCACTCCTCCTCATTTCTGAATAATAATTCAGACACTATCACACACCCAACAGGCATGTTTGACGTTTAGCATATAATCAGATCAAAGAAAATGCGTTTATTACAAAAACAGAGCTACAAATCCTCAGACGTAAGACAAAAAATTTAATAACTTCCAGATGGTATGAAAGGAAGCGAGCAGCCTTAGGGAGATAAAGTGTGGGACGCGAGCATAAATTTTTATTCTATTCATCTTGGTCCAACTTGGAGAGAACATACGAAACCTACTCATATCGCATTCGTCCAATCCCTCGGATGTTTGGCATGCGTCGGAGATCCTGCTGCACGTGGACTAACCTATGGACGCTTCCTACCACCAGGGACTACTTGCGGACCCATAATGCTGTACTTCGACGCACAGGGGATGGCTTCTTCCAGGAATGATTCGGTGAACACAATACTGACATGAGGCATCTCGAATAGCCTCCAAACTTGTCTGAACTCCACGTAATTAAACATCTATGATATGTTGTGGAACGCCAGGTTAACAATTGGACATACCACACTACACCACACCGGAATTGTGGACTGAAATACAAACAGCTTGGTTGCAGACCCCTCCATAACTCTATACAGACGCCTCGTAAAGTGGATGCCACTCTGAGTAGTGGCATCGAACTTTCATAACTCTATGCAGACGCCTCGTGAAGTGGATACCACTCTGAGTAGTGGCATCGACCCTCTATAACTCTATACAGACGCCTCGTGAAGTGTATGCCACTCTGAGTAGTGGCATCGACCCTCCATAACTCTATACAGACGCCTCGTGAAGTGGATGCCACTCTGAGTAGTGGCATCGACCCTTCATAACTCTATACAAACGCCTCGTGAAGTGGATGCCACTCTGAGTAGTGGCATCGACCCTCCATAACTCCATACAGACGCCTCGTAAAGTGGATGCCACTCTCAGTAGTGGCATCGACCCTCCATAACACTATACAAACGCCTCGTGAAGTGGATGCCACTCTCAGTAGTGGCATCGACCCTTCATAACTCTATACAAACGCCTCGTGAAGTGGATGCCACTCTAAGTAGTGGCATCGACCCTACATAACTCTATACAGACGTCTCGTGAAGTGGATGCAACTCTGAGTAGTGGCATCGACCCTCCATAACCCTATACAGATGCCTCGGGAATTGGATGCCACTCTGAGTAGTGCCATCGACCCTCCATAACACTATACAGACGCCTCGTGAAGTGGATTAAACTCCGAGTAGTGGCATCGACCCTCCATAACTCTATGCAGACGCCTCGTGAAGTGCATGCCACCCTGAGTAGTGGCATCGACATTCCATAACACTACCCAGACGCCTCGTGAAGTGGATGCCACTCTGAGAAGTGGCATCGACCCTCCATATCTCTATACAGACGCCTCATTAAATGGATGCCACTCTGAGTAGTGGCATCGACCCTCCATAACTCTGTACAGACGCCTCGTGAAGTGGATGCCACTCTGAGTAGTTTCATCGACCCTCCATAACACTATACAGACGCTTCCTGAAGTGGATGCCTCTCTGAGTAGTGGCATCGACCCACCGTAACTCTATACAGACGCCTCCTGAAGTGGATGCCTCTCTGAGTAGTGGCATCGACCCTCCATAACTTTATAAAGACGCCTCGTGAAGTGGATGCCACTCTGAGTAGTGGCATCGACCCTCCATAACCCTATAGAGATGCCTCGGGAATTGAATGCCACTCTGAGTAGTGGCATCGACCCTCCATAACTCTATACAGACGCCTCGTGATGTGAATGCTACTCGGACTAGTGGCATCGACCCTCCATAACTCTATGCAGAAGCCTCGTGAAGTGGATGCCACTCTGAGTAGTGGCATCGGCCATCCATAACTCTATACAGACGCCTCGTGAAGTGGATGCCACTCTGAGTAGTGGAATCGACCCTCCATATCTCTATACAGACGCCTCATTAAGTTGATGCCACTCTGAGTAGTGGCATCGACCCTCCATAACTCTATGCAGACGCCTCGTGAAGTGGATGCCACTCTCAGTAGTGGCATCGGCCATCCATAACTCTATACAGACGCCTCGTGAAGTGGATGCCACTCTCAGTAGTGGCATCGACCCTCCATATCTCTATACAGACGCCTCATTAAGTTGATGCCACTCTGAGTAGTGGCATCGACCCTCCATAACTCTGTACAGACGCCTCATGAAGTGGATGCCACTCTGAGTAGTTTCATCGACCCTTCATAACTCTATACAGACGCCTCCTGAAGTGGATGCCTCTCTGAGTAGTGGCATCGACCCTCCATAACTCTATACAGACGCCTCGTAAAGTGGATGCCACTTTGAGTAGTGGCATCGACTTTCCATAACTCTATACAGACGCCTCGTGAAGTGGATGCCACTCTCAGTAGTGGCATCGACCCTCCATAACACTATACAAACGCCTCGTGAAGTGGATGCCACTCTCAGTAGTGGCATCGAAACTTCATAACTCTATACAAACGCCTCGTGAAGTGGATGTCACTCTGAGTAGTGGCATCGACCCTTCATATCTCTATAGAGACGCCTCGTTAAGTGGATGCCACTCTGTGTAGTGGCATCGACCCTCCAAATCTTTATACAGACGCCTCGTTAACTGGATGCCACTCTCAGTAGTGATATCGACCTTCCATAACTCTATACAGACGCCTCGAGAAGTGGACGCCACTCTCAATAGTGGCATCGAACCTCCCTAACTCTATACAGACGCCTTGTGAAGTGGATGCCACTCTGAGTAGTGGCATCGACCCTTCATAACTATATACAGACGACTCGTGAAGTGGATGCCAATCTGAGTAGTGGCATCGACCCTCCTTAACACTATACAGACGCCTCGTGAAGTGGATGCCACTCTGAGTAGTTTCATCGACCCTCCATAACACTATACAGACGCTTCCTGAAGTGGATGCCTCTCTGAGTAGTGGCATCGACCCTCCATAATTCTATACAGACGCCTCCTGAAGTGGATGCCTCTCTGAGTAGTGGCATCGACCCTCCATAACTCTATACAGACACCTCGTGAAATGGATGCCACTCTGAGTAGTGGCATCGACCTTCCATAACTTTATAAAGACGCCTCGTGAAGTGGATGCCACTCTGAGTAGTGGCATCGACCCTCCATAAACCTATAGAGATGCCTCGGGAATTGAATGCCACTCTGAGTAGTGGCATCGACATTCCATAACTCTATAGAGACGCCTCGTGAAGTGAATGCTACTCGGACTAGTGGCATCGACCCTCCATAACACTATACAGACGCCTCGTGAAGTGGATGCCACTCCGAGTAGTGGCATCGACCCTCCATAACTCTATGCAGACGTTTCGTGAAGTGGATGCCACTCTGAGTAGTGGCATCGGCCATCCATAACTCTATACAGACGCCTCGTGAAGTGGATGATACTCTGAGTAGTGGCATCGACCCTCCATATCTCTATACAGACGCCTCATTAAGTTGATGCCACTCTGAGTAGTGGCATCGACCCTCCATAACTCTATGCAGACGCCTCGTGAAGTGGATGCCACTCTCAGTAGTGGCATCGGCCATCCATAACTCTATACAGACGCCTCGTGAAGTGGATGCCACTCAGAGTAGTGGCATCGACCCTCCATATCTCTATACAGACGCCTCATTAATTGATGCCACTCTGAGTAGTGGCATCGACCCTCCATAACTCTGTACAGACGCCTCGTGAAGTGGATGCCACTCTGAGTAGTTTCATCGACCCTTCATAACTCTATACAGACGCCTCCTGAAGTGGATGCCTCTCTGAGTAGTGGCATCGACCCTCCATATCTCTATACAGACGCCTCGGGAATTGGATACCACTCTGAGTAGCGGTATCGACCCTTCATAACTCTATAGAGACGCCTCGTGAAGTGTATGTCACTCTGAGTAGTGGCATCGACCCTTCATAACTCTATACTGAGGCCTCGGGAATTGGATGCCTCTCTGAGTAGTGGCATCGACCCTCCATACCTATATACAGACGCCTCGTGAAGTGGATGCCACTCTAAGTAGTGGCATCGACCCTCCATAACTCTATACAGAAGCCTCGTGAAGTCGATGCCACTCTGAGTAGTGGCATCGACCCTCCTTAACTCTATACAGACGACTCGTTAAGTGGATGCCACTTTGAGTAGTGGCATCGACCATCCATAACTCTATACATAAGCTTCGTGAAGAGGATGCCACTCTGAGTTGTGGCATCGACCCTCCATAACTCTATACAGACGCCTCGTGAGGTGGATGCCACTCTGAGCAGTGGCATCGACCCTACATAACTCTATACAGACCCCTCGTTAAGTGGATGCCACTTTGAGTAGTGGCATCGACCCTTCATAACACTATACAGACGCCTCGTGAAGTGGATGCCACTCTGAGTAGTGATATCGACCCTCTATAACTCTATACAGACGCCTCGTGAAGTGGATGCCACTCTGAGTTGTGGCATCGACAATTCATAACTCTATACAGACGATTCGTGAAGTGGATGCCACTCTGAGTAGTGGCAACGACCCTCCATATCTCTATACAGACGCCTCGTTAAGTGGATGCCACTCTGAGTAGTGGCATCGACCCTCCATAACTCTGTACAGATGCCTCGTGAAGTGGATGCCGCTCTGAGTAGTGGCATCGACCCTTCATATCTCTATGGTGACGCCTCGTTAAGTGGATGCCACTTTGAGTAGTAGCATCGACCATACATAACTCTATACAGGCGCCTCGTGAAGTGGATGCCACTCTGCGTAGTGACATCGACCCTCCATAACTCTATACAGACGCCTCGTGAAGTGGACGCCACTCTCAATAGTAGCATCGACCATCCATAGCTCTATACAGACGCCTCGTTAAGTGGATGCCACTCTGAGTAGTGGCATCGACTCTCCATAACCCTATACAGACGCCTCGTAAAGTTGATGCCACTCTGAGTAGTGGCATCAACTCTCCATAATTCTATACAGACGCCTCGTGAAATGGATGCCACTCTTAGTAGTGGCATCGACCCTTCATAACTCTATACAGACGCCTCGTGAACTGGATGCCACTCTAAGTAGTGGCATCGACCCTCTATACTCTATACAGAAGCCTCGTGAAGTCGATGCCACTCTGAGTAGTGGCTTCGACCCTCCATAACTCTATACAGAAGCCTCGTGAAGTGGATGCCACTCTGAGTAGTGGCATCGACCCTCCATAACTCTATACAGACGCTTTGTGAAGTGGATGCCTCTTTGAGTAGTGGCATCGACCCTCCATAACTCTATACAGACGCCTCGTGAAGTGGATGCCACTCTGAGTCGTGCCATCGACCCTCCATAACTCTATACAGACGCCACGTGAAGTGGATGCCACTCTGAGTAGTGGCATCGACCCTTCATATCTCTATGCAGACGCCTCGTTAAGTGGATGCCACTCTGTGTAGTGGCATCGACCCTCCATAACTCTGTAAAGACGCCTCGTAAAGTGGATGCCACTCTGAGTAGTGGTATTGACCCTCTATAACTCTGTACAGACGCCTCGTGAAGTGGATGCCACTCTGATTAGTTTCATCGACCCTTTATAACTCTATACAGACGCCTCGTGAAGAGGATGCCACTCTCAGTAGTGGCATCGACCCTCCATAACTCTATACATACGCCTCGTGAAGAGGATGCCACTCTGAGTAGTGGCATCGACCCTCCATAACTCTATACAGACGCCTTGTGAAGTGGATGCCTCTCTGAGTAGTGGCATGGACCCTCCTAAACTCTATACAAACGCCTCGTGAAGTGGATGCCACTCTGAGTTGTGGCATCGACCCTCCATAACTCTACACAGAAGCTTCGTGAAGTGGATGCCACTCTGAGTAGTGGCATCGACCCTCCATAACTCTATACAGACGCCTCGTTAAGTGGATGCCACTTTGAGTAGTGGCATCGACCCTCCATAACTCTGTACAGATGCCTCGTGAAGTGGATGCCGCTCTGAGTAGTGGCATCGACACTTCATATCTCTATACAGACGCCTCGTTAAGTGGATGCCACTTTGAGTAGTAGCATCGACCATACATAACTCTATACAGGCGCCTCGCGAAGTGAATGCCACTCTGCGTAGTGACATCGACCCTCCATAACTCTATAAAGACGCCTCGTTAAGTGGATGCCACTCTGAGTAGTGGCACCGACCCTCCATAACACTATACAGACGCCTCGTGAAGTGGATGCCACTCTGAGTAGTGCAATCGACCCTCCATATCTCTATACAGACGCCTCGTGAAGTGGATGCCACTCTGAGTAGTGGCATCGACCCTCCATAACTCTATACAGACGCCTTGTGAAGTGGATGCCTCTCTGAGTAGTGGCATCGACCCTCCATAACTCTATACAGATGCCACGTGAAGTGGATGCCACTCTGAGTAGTGGCATCGACCCTTCATATCTCTATGCAGACGCCTCGCTAAGTGGATGATACTCTGTGTAGTGGCATCGACCCTCCATAACTCTGTAAAGACTCCTCGTAAAGTGGATGCCACTCTGAGTAGTGGCATCGACCCTCTATAACTCTGTACAGACGCCTCGTGAAGTGGTTGCCACTCTGATTAGTTTCATCGACCCTTTATAACTCTATACAGACGCCTCGTGAAGTGGATGCCACTCTGAGTAGCGGCATCGACCCTCCATAACACTATACAGACGCCTCGTGAAGTGGATGCCACTCTGAGTAGTGGCATCGACCCTTCATATCTCTATACAGACGCCTCGTTACGTGGATGCCACTTTGAATAGTGGCATCGACCATACATAACTCTATACAGACGCCTCGTGAAGTAAATGCCACTCTGCGTAGTGACATCGACCTTCCATAACTTTGTACAGACGCCTCGTGAAGTGGATGCCACTCTGAGTAGTTTCATCGACCCTTCATAACTCTATACAGACGCCTCCTGAAGTGGATGCCTCTCTGAGTAGTGGCATCGACCCTCCATATCTCTATACAAACGCCTCGGGAATTGGATACCACTCTGAGTAGCGGTATCGACCCTTCATAACTCTATAGAGACGCCTCGTGAAGTGGATGTCACTCTGAGTAGTGGCATCGACCCTTCATAACTCTATACTGAGGCCTCGGGAATTGGATGCCACTCTGAGTAGTGGCATCGACCCTCCATAACTGTATACAGACACCTCGTGCAGTAGATGCCTCTCTGAGTAGTGGCATCGACCCTCCATAACTCTATAGAGACGCCACGTGAAGTGGATGCCACTCTGAGTAGTGGCATCGACACTTCATATCTCTATGCAGACGCCTCGTGAAGTCGATGCCACTCTGAGTATTGGCATTGACCCTCCTTAACTCTATACAGACGACTCGTTAAGTGGATGCCACTTTGAGTAGTGGCATCGACCATCCATAACTCTATACATAAGCCTCGTGAAGAGGATGCCACTCTGAGTTGTGGCATCGACCCTCCATAACTCTATACAGACGCCTCGTGAAGTGGATGCCACTCTGAGTAGTGGCATCGACCCTCCATAACTCTATACAGACGCCTTGTTAAGTGGATGCCACTTTGAGTAGCGGCATCGACCCTCCATAACACTATACAGACGCCTCGTGAAGTGGATGCCACTCTGAGTAGTGATATCGACCCTCTATAACTCTATACAGACGCCTCGTGAAGTGGATGCCACTCTGAGTTGTGGCATCGACCCTTCATAACTCTATACAGACGATTCGTGAAGTGGATGCCACTCTGAGTAGTGGCATCGACCCTCCATATCTCTATACAGACACCTCGTTAAGTGGATGCCACTCTGAGTAGTGGCATCGACCCTCCATAACTCTGTACAGATGCCTCGTGAAGTGGATGCCGCTCTGAGTAGTGGCATCGACCCTTCATATCTCTATACAGACGCCTCGTTAAGTGGATGCCACTTTGAGTAGTAGCATCGACCATACATAACTCTATACAGGCGCCTCGTGAAGTGAATGCCACTCTGCGTAGTGGCATCGACCCTCCATAACTCTATACAGACGCCTCGTGAAGTGGACGCCACTCTCAATAGTAGCATCGACCCTCCATAGCTCTATACAGACGCCTCGTTAAGTGGATGCCACTCTGAGTAGTGGCATCGACTCTCCATAACATTATACAGACGCCTCGTGAAGTGGATGCCACTCTGAGTAGTGGCATCGACCCTTCATAACTCTATACATACGCCTCGTGAAGAGGATGCCACTCTGAGTAGTGGCATCGACCCTCCATAACTCTATACAGAACCCTCGTAAAGTGGATGCCACTTTGAGTAGTGGCATCGACTTTCCATAACTCTATACAGACGCCTCGTGAAGTGGATGCCACTCTCAGTAGTGGCATCGACCCTCCATAACACTATACAAACGCCTCGTGAAGTGGATGCCACTCTCAGTAGTGGCATCGAAACTTCATAACTCTATACAAACGCCTCGAGAAGTGGATGTCACTCTGAGTAGTGGCATCGACCCTTCATATCTCTATACAGACGCCTCGTTAAGTGGATGCCACTCTGTGTAGTGGCATCGACCCTCCAAATCTTTATACAGACGCCTCGTTAACTGGATGCTACTCTCAGTAGTGATATCGACCTTCCATAACTCTATACAGACGCCTCGAGAAGTGGACGCCACTCTCAATAGTGGCATCGAACCTCCCTAACTCTATACAGACGCCTCGTGAAGTGGATGCCACTCTGAGTAGTGGCATCGACCCTTCATAATTCTATACAGACGACTCGTGAAGTGGATGCCACTCTGAGTAGTTTCATCGACCCTCCATAACACTATACAGACGCTTCCTGAAGTGGATGCCTCTCTGAGTAGTGGCATCGACCCTCCATAATTCTATACAGACGCCTCCTGAAGTGGATGCCTCTCTGAGTATTGGCATCGACCCTACATAACTCTATACAGACCCCTCGTTAAGTGGATGCCACTTTGAGTAGTGGCATCGACCCTTCATAACACTATACAGACGCCTCGTGAAGTGGATGCCACTCTGAGTAGTGATATCGACCCTCTATAACTCTATACAGACGCCTCGTGAAGTGGATGCCACTCTGAGTTGTGGCATCGACAATTCATAACTCTATACAGACGATTCGTGAAGTGGATGCCACTCTGAGTAGTGGCATCGACCCTCCATATCTCTATACAGACGCCTCGTTAAGTGGATGCCACTCTGAGTAGTGGCATCGACCCTCCATAACTCTGTACAGATGCCTCGTGAAGTGGATGCCGCTCTGAGTAGTGGCATCGACCCTTCATATCTCTATGGTGACGCCTCGTTAAGTGGATGCCACTTTGAGTAGTAGCATCGACCATACATAACTCTATACAGGCGCCTCGTGAAGTGGATGCCACTCTGCGTAGTGACATCGACCCTCCATAACTCTATACAGACGCCTCGTGAAGTGGACGCCACTCTCAATAGTAGCATCGACCCTCCATAGCTCTATACAGACGCCTCGTTAAGTGGATGCCACTCTGAGTAGTGGCATCGACTCTCCATAACCCTATACAGACGCCTCGTAAAGTGGATGCCACTCTGAGTAGTGGCATCAACTCTCCATATCTCTATACAGACGCCTCGTGAAGTGGATGCCACTCTGAATAGTGGTATCGACCCTCCATAATTCTATACAGACGCCTCGTGAAATGGATGCCACTCTTAGTAGTGGCATCGACCCTTCATAACTCTATACAGACGCCTCGTGAACTGGATGCCACTCTAAGTAGTGGCATCGACCCTCCATACTCTATACAGAAGCCTCGTGAAGTCGATGCCACTCTGAGTAGTTGCTTCGACCCTCCATAACTCTATACAGAAGCCTCGTGAAGTGGATGCCACTCTGAGTAGTGGCATCGACCCTCCATAACTCTATACAGACGCTTTGTGAAGTGGATGCCTCTTTGAGTAGTGGCATCGACCCTCCATAACTCTATACAGACGCCTCGTGAAGTGGATGCCACTCTGAGTCGTGCCATCGACCCTCCATAACTCTATACAGACGCCACGTGAAGTGGATGCCACTCTGTGTAGTGGCATCGACCCTCCATAACTCTGTAAAGACGCCTCGTAAAGTGGATGCCACTCTGAGTAGTGGTATTGACCCTCTATAACTCTGTACAGACGCCTCGTGAAGTGGATGCCACTCTGATTAGTTTCATCGACCCTTTATAACTCTATACAGACGCCTCGTGAAGAGGATGCCACTCTCAGTAGTGGCATCGACCCTCCATAACTCTATACATACGCCTCGTGAAGAGGATGCCACTCTGAGTAGTGGCATCGACCCTCCATAACTCGATACAGACGCCTTGTGAAGTGGACGCCTCTCTGAGTAGTGGCATGGACCCTCCTAAACTCTATACAAACGCCTCGTGAAGTGGATGCCACTCTGAGTTGTGGCATCGACCCTCCATAACTCTACACAGAAGCCTCGTGAAGTGGATGCCACTCTGAGTAGTGGCATCGACCCTCCATAACTCTATACAGACGCCTCGTTAAGTGGATGCCACTTTGAGTAGTAGCATCGACCATACATAACTCTATACAGGCGCCTCGCGAAGTGAATGCCACTCTGCGTAGTGACATCGACCCTCCATAACTCTATAAAGACGCCTCGTTAAGTGGATGCCACTCTGAGTAGTGGCACCGACCCTCCATAACACTATACAGACGCCTCGTGAAGTGGATGCCACTCTGAGTAGTGCAATCGACCCTCCATATCTCTATACAGACGCCTCGTGAAGTGGATGCCACTCTGAGTAGTGGCATCGACCCTCCATAATTCTATACAGACGCCTTGTGAAGTGGATGCCTCTCTGAGTAGTGGCATCGACCCTCCATAACTCTATACAGACGCCACGTGAAGTGGATGCCACTCTGAGTAGTGGCATCGACCCTTCATATCTCTATGCAGACGCCTCGCAAAGTGGATGCCACTCTGTGTAGTGGCATCGACCCTCCATAACTCTGTAAAGACTCCTCGTAAAGTGGATGCCACTCTGAGTAGTGGCATCGACCCTCTATAACTCTGTACAGACGCCTCGTGAAGTGGTTGCCACTCTGATTAGTTTCATCGACCCTTTATAACTCTATACAGACGCCTCGTGAAGTGGATGCCACTCTGAGTAGTTTCATCGACCCTTCATAACTCTATACAGACGCCTCCTGAAGTGGATGCCTCTCTGAGTAGTGGCATCGACCCTCCATATCTCTATACAAACGCCTCGGGAATTGGATACCACTCTGAGTAGCGGTATCGACCCTTCATAACTCTATAGAGACGCCTCGTGAAGTGGATGTCACTCTGAGTAGTGGCATCGACCCTTCATAACTCTATACTGAGGCCTCGGGAATTGGATGCCACTCTGAGTAGTGGCATCGACCCTCCATAACTGTATAGAGACGACACGTGAAGTGGATGCCACTCTGAGTAGTGGCATCGACACTTCATATCTCTATGCAGACGCCTCGTGAAGTCGATGCCACTCTGAGTATTGGCATTGACCCTCCTTAACTCTATACAGACGACTCGTTAAGTGGATGCCACTTTGAGTAGTGGCATCGACCATCCATAACTCTATACATAAGCCTCGTGAAGAGGATGCCACTCTGAGTTGTGGCATCGACCCTCCATAACTCTATACAGACGCCTCGTGAAGTGGATGCCACTCTGAGTAGTGGCATCGACCCTCCATAACTCTATACAGACGCCTTGTTAAGTGGATGCCACTTTGAGTAGCGGCATCGACCCTCCATAACACTATACAGACGCCTCGTGAAGTGGATGCCACTCTGAGTAGTGATATCGACCCTCTATAACTCTATACAGACGCCTCGTGAAGTGGATGCCACTCTGAGTTGTGGCATCGACCCTTCATAACTCTATACAGACGATTCGTGAAGTGGATGCCACTCTGAGTAGTGGCATCGACCCTCCATATCTCTATACAGACACCTCGTTAAGTGGATGCCACTCTGAGTAGTGGCATCGACCCTCCATAACTCTGTACAGATGCCTCGTGAAGTGGATGCCGCTCTGAGTAGTGGCATCGACCCTTCATATCTCTATACAGACGCCTCGTTAAGTGGATGCCACTTTGAGTAGTAGCATCGACCATACATAACTCTATACAGGCGCCTCGTGAAGTGAATGCCACTCTGCGTAGTGGCATCGACCCTCCATAACTCTATACAGACGCCTCGTGAAGTGGACGCCACTCTGAGTAGTGGCATCGACTCTCCATAACATTATACAGACGCCTCGTGAAGTGGATGCCACTCTGAGTAGTGGCATCGACCCTTGATAACTCTATACATACGCCTCGTGAAGAGGATGCCACTCTGAGTAGTGGCATCGACACTCCATAACTCTATACAGACGCCTCGTAAAGTGGATGCCACTTTGAGTAGTGGCATCGACTTTCCATAACTCTATACAGACGCCTCGTGAAGTGGATGCCACTCTCAGTAGTGGCATCGACCCTCCATAACACTATACAAACGCCTCGTGAAGTGGATGCCACTCTCAGTAGTGGCATCGAAACTTCATAACTCTATACAAACGCCTCGTGAAGTGGATGTCACTCTGAGAAGTGGCATCGACCCTTCATATCTCTATACAGACGCCTCGTTAAGTGGATGCCACTCTGTGTAGTGGCATCGACCCTCCAAATCTTTATACAGACGCCTCGTTAACTGGATGCCACTCTCAGTAGTGATATCGACCTTCCATAACTCTATACAGACGCCTCGAGAAGTGGACGCCACTCTCAATAGTGGCATCGAACCTCCCTAACTCTATACAGACGCCTCGTGAAGTGGATGCCACTCTGAGTAGTGGCATCGACCCTTCATAACTCTATACAGACCACTCGTGAAGTGGATGCCAATCTGAGTAGTGGCATCGACCCTCCTTAACACTATACAGACGCCTCGTGAAGTGGATGCCACTCTGAGTAGTTTCATCGACCCTCCATAACACTATACAGACGCTTCCTGAAGTGGATGCCTCTCTGAGTAGTGGCATCGACCCTCCATAATTCTATACAGACGCCTCCTGAAGTGGATGCCTCTCTGAGTAGTGGCATCGACCCTCCATAACTCTATACAGACACCTCGTGAAGTGGATGCCACTCTGAGTAGTGGCATCGACCTTCCATAACTTTATAAAGACGCCTCGTGAAGTGGATGCCACTCTGAGTAGTGGCATCGACC
Source organism: Macrothele yani (assembly GCA_039090855.1). Taxonomy (NCBI): domain Eukaryota; kingdom Metazoa; phylum Arthropoda; class Arachnida; order Araneae; family Macrothelidae; genus Macrothele; species Macrothele yani. The sequence continues at coordinate 99,938,480 of CM077004.1, read as the reverse complement.
CTCCATAAACCTATAGAGATGCCTCGGGAATTGAATGCCACTCTGAGTAGTGGCATCGACATTCCATAACTCTATAGAGACGCCTCGTGAAGTGAATGCTACTCGGACTAGTGGCATCGACCCTCCATAACACTATACAGACGCCTCGTGAAGTGGATGCCACTCCGAGTAGTGGCATCGACCCTCCATAACTCTATGCAGACGCCTCGTGAAGTGAATGCCACTCTGAGTAGTGGCATCGGCCATCCATAACTCTATACAGACGCCTCGTGAAGTGGATGATACTCTGAGTAGTGGCATCGACCCTCCTTAACTCTATACAGACGACTCGTTAAGTGGATGCCACTTTGAGTAGTGGCATCGACCATCCATAACTCTATACATAAGCTTCGTGAAGAGGATGCCACTCTGAGTTGTGGCATCGACCCTCCATAACTCTATACAGACGCCTCGTGAGGTGGATGCCACTCTGAGTAGTGGCATCGACCCTCCATAACTCTATACAAAAGCCTCGTGAAGTCGATGCCACTCTGAGTAGTGGCATCGACCCTCCTTAACTCTATACAGACGACTCGTTAAGTGGATGCCACTTTGAGTAGTGGCATCGACCATCCATAACTCTATACATAAGCTTCGTGAAGAGGATGCCACTCTGAGTTGTGGCATCGACCCTCCATAACTCTATACAGACGCCTCGTGAGGTGGATGCCACTCTGAGTAGTGGCATCGACCCTCCATAACTCTATACAGACCCCTCGTTAAGTGGATGCCACTTTGAGTAGTGGCATCGACCCTTCATAACACTATACAGACGCCTCGTGAAGTGGATGCCACTCTGAGTAGTGATATCGACCCTCTATAACTCTATACAGACGCCTCGTGAAGTGGATGCCACTCTGAGTTGTGGCATCGACAATTCATAACTCTATACAGACGATTCGTGAAGTGGATGCCACTCTGAGTAGTGGCATCGACTCTCCATATCTCTATACAGACGCCTCGTTAAGTGGATGCCACTCTGAGTAGTGGCATCGACCCTCCATAATTCTGTACAGATGCCTCGTGAAGTGGATGCCGCTCTGAGTAGTGGCATCGACCCTTCATATCCCTATGCAGACGCCTCGTTAAGTGGATGCCACTTTGAGTAGTAGCATCGACTATACATAACTCTATACAGGCGCCTCGTGAAGTGGATGCCACTCTGAGTAGTTTCATCGACCCTCCATAACACTATACAGACGCTTCCTGAAGTGGATGCCTCTCTGAGTAGTGGCATCGACCCACCATAACTCTATACAGACGCCTCCTGAAGTGGATGCCTCTCTAAGTAGTGGCATCGACCCTCCATAACTTTATAAAGACGCCTCGTGAAGTGGATGCCACTCTGAGTAGTGGCATCGACCCTCCATAACCCTATAGAGATGCCTCGGGAATTGAATGCCACTCTGAGTAGTGGCATCGACCCTCCATAACTCTATACAGACGCCTCGTGAAGTGAATGCTACTCGGACTAGTGGCATCGACCCTCCATAACTCTATGCAGACGCCTCGTGAAGTGGATGCCACTCTGAGTAGTGGCATCGGCCATCCATAACTCTATACAGACGCCTGATGCCACTCTGAGTAGTGGCATCGGCCATCCATAACTCTATACAGACGCCTCGTGAAGTGGATGCCACTCTGAGTAGTGGCATCGACCCTCCATATCTCTATACAGACGCCTCATTAAGTTGATGCCACTCTGAGTAGTGGCATCGACCCTCCATAACTCTATGCAGACGCCTCGTGAAGTGGATGCCACTCTCAGTAGTGGCATCGGCCATCCATAACTCTATACAGACGCCTCGTGAAGTGGATGCCACTCTGAGTAGTGGCATCGACCCTCCATATCTCTATACAGACGCCTCATTAAGTTGATGCCACTCTGAGTAGTGGCATCGACCCTCCATAACTCTGTACAGACGCCTCATGAAGTGGATGCCACTCTGAGTAGTTTCATCGACCCTTCATAACTCTATACAGACGCCTCCTGAAGTGGATGCCTCTCTGAGTAGTGGCATCGACCCTCCATAACTCTATACAGACGCCTCGTAAAGTGGATGCCACTTTGAGTAGTGGCATCGACTTTCCATAACTCTATACAGACGCCTCGTGAAGTGGATGCCACTCTCAGTAGTGGCATCGACCCTCCATAACACTATACAAACGCCTCGTGAAGTGGATGCCACTCTCAGTAGTGGCATCGAAACTTCATAACTCTATACAAACGCCTCGTGAAGTGGATTTCACTCTGAGTAGTGGCATCGACCCTTCATATCTCTATACAGACGCCTCGTTAAGTGGATGCCACTCTGTGTAGTGGCATCGACCCTCCAAATCTTTATACACACGCCTCGTTAACTGGATGCCACTCTCAGTAGTGATATCGACCTTCCATAACTCTATACAGACGCCTCGAGAAGTGGACGCCACTCTCAATAGTGGCATCGAACCTCCCTAACTCTATACAGACGCCTCGTGAAGTGGATGCCACTCTGAGTAGTGGCATCGACCCTTCATAACTCTATACAGACGACTCGTGAAGTGGATGCCAATCTGAGTAGTGGCATCGACCCTCCTTAACACTATACAGACGCCTCGTGAAGTGGATGCCACTCTGAGTAGTTTCATCGACCCTCCATAACACTATACAGACGTTTCCTGAAGTGGATGCCTCTCTGAGTAGTGGCATCGACCCTCCATAATTCTATACAGACGCCTCCTGAAGTGGATGCCTCTCTGAGTAGTGGCATCGACCCTCCATAACTCTATACAGACACCTCGTGAAGTGGATGCCACTCTGAGTAGTGGCATCGACCTTCCATAACTTTATAAAGACGCCTCGTGAAGTGGATGCCACTCTGAGTAGTGGCATCGACCCTCCATAAACCTATAGAGATGCCTCGGGAATTGAATGCCACTCTGAGTAGTGGCATCGACATTCCATAACTCTATAGAGACGCCTCGTGAAGTGAATGCTACTCGGACTAGTGGCATCGACCCTCCATAACACTATACAGACGCCTCGTGAAGTGGATGCCACTCCGAGTAGTGGTATCGACCCTCCATAACTCTATGCAGACGCCTCGTGAAGTGGATGCCACTCTGAGCAGTGGCATCGGGAATCCATAACTCTATACAGACGCCTCGTGAAGTGGATGATACTCTGAGTAGTGGCATCGACCCTCCATATCTCTATACAGACGCCTCATTAAGTTGATGCCACTCTGAGTAGTGGCATCGACCCTCCATAACTCTATGCAGACGCCTCGTGAAGTGGATGCCACTCTCAGTAGTGGCATCGGCCATCCATAACTCTATACAGACGCCTCATTAAGTTGATGCCACTCTGAGTAGTGGCATCGACCCTCCATAACTCTGTACAGACGCCTCGAGAAGTGGATGCCACTCTGAGTAGTTTCATCGACCCTTCATAACTCTATACAGACGCCTCCTGAAGTGGATGCCTCTCTGAGTAGTGGCATCGACCCTCCATATCTCTATACAGACGCCTCGGGAATTGGATACCACTCTGAGTAGCGGTATCGACCTTTCATAACTCTATAGAGACGCCTCGTGAAGTGGATGTCACTCTGAGTAGTGGCATCGACCCTTCATAACTCTATACTGAGGCCTCGGGAATTGGATGCCACTCTGAGTAGTGGCATCGACCCCCATAACTCTATACAGAAGCCTCGTGAAGTCGATGCCACTCTGAGTAGTGGCATCGACCCTCCATAACTCTATACAGACGCCTCGTGAGGTGGATGCCACTCTGAGTAGTGGCATCGACCCTCCATAACTCTATACAGACGCCTTGTGAAGTGGATGCCTCTCTGAGTAGTGGCATCGACCCTCCATAACTCTATACAGACGCCACGTGAAGTGGATGCCACTTTGAGTAGTGGCATCGACCCTTCATAACACTATACAGACGCCTCGTGAAGTGGATGCCACTCTGAGTAGTGATATCGACCCTCTATAACTCTATACAGACGCCTCGTGAAGTGGATGCCACTCTGAGTTGTGGCATCGACAATTCATAACTCTATACAGACGATTCGTGAAGTGGATGACACTCTGAGTAGTGGCATCGACGCTCCATATCTCTATACAGACGCCTCGTTAAGTGGATGCCACTCTGAGTAGTGGCATCGACCCTCCATAACTCTGTACAGATGCCTCGTGAAGTGGATGCCGCTCTAAGTAGTGGCATCGACCCTTCATATCTCTATGCAGACGCCTCGTTAAGTGGATGCCACTTTGAGTAGTAGCATCGACCATACATAACTCTATACAGGCGCCTCGTGAAGTGGATGCCACTCTGCGTAGTGACATCGACCCTCCATAACTCTATACAGACGCCTCGTGAAGTGGACGCCACTCTTAATAGTAGCATCGACCCTCTATAGCTCTATACAGACGCCTCGTTAAGTGGATGCCACTCTGAGTAGTGGCATCGACTCTCCATAACCCTATACAGACGCCTCGTAAAGTGGATGCCACTCTGAGTAGTGGCATCAACTCTCCATATCTCTATACAGACGCCTCGTGAAGTGGATGCCACTCTGAATAGTGGTATCGACCCTCCATAATTCTATACAGACGCCTCGTGAAATGGATGCCACTCTTAGTAGTGGCATCGACCCTTCATAACTCTATACAGACGCCTCGTGAACTGGATGCCACTCTAAGTAGTGGCATCGACCCTCCATACTCTATACAGAAGCCTCGTGAAGTCGATGCCACTCTGAGTAGTGGCTTCGACCCTCCATAACTCTGTACAGAAGCCTCGTGAAGTGGATGCCACTCTGAGTAGTGGCATCGACCCTCCATAACTCTATACAGACGCTTTGTGAAGTGGATGCCTCTTTGAGTAGTGGCATCGACCCTCCATAACTCTATACAGACGCCTCGTGAAGTGGATGTAACTCTGAGTCGTGCCATCGACCCTCCATAACTCTATACAGACGCCACGTGAAGTGGATGCCACTCTGAGTAGTGGCATCGACCCTTCATATCTCTATGCAGACGCCTCGTTAAGTGGATGCCACTCTGTGTAGTGGCATCGACCCTCCATAACTCTGTAAAGACGCCTCGTAAAGTGGATGCCACTCTGAGTAGTGGTATTGACCCTCTATAACTCTGTACAGACGCCTCGTGAAGTGGATGCCACTCTGATTAGTTTCATCGACCCTTTATAACTCTATACAGACGCCTCGTGAAGAGGATGCCACTCTCAGTAGTGGCATCGACCCTCCATAACTCTATACATACGCCTCGTGAAGAGGATGCCACTCTGAGTAGTGGCATCGACCCTCCATAACTCGATACAGACGCCTTGTGAAGTGGATGCCTCTCTGAGTAGTGGCATGGACCCTCCTAAACTCTATACAAACGCCTCGTGAAGTGGATGCCACTCTGAGTTGTGGCATCGACCCTCCATAACTCTACACAGAAGCCTCGTGAAGTGGATGCCACTCTGAGTAGTAGCATCGACCCTCCATAACTCTATACAGACGCCTCGTTAAGTGGATGCCACTTTGAGTAGTGGCATCGACCCTCCATAACTCTGTACAGATGCCTCGTGAAGTGGATGCCGCTCTGAGTTTTGGTATCGACACTTCATATCTCTATACAGACGCCTCGTTAAGTGGATGCCACTTTGAGTAGTAGCATCGACCATACATAACTCTATACAGGCGCCTCGCGAAGTGAATGCCACTCTGCGTAGTGACATCGACCCTCCATAACTCTATAAAGACGCCTCGTTAAGTGGATGCCACTCTGAGTAGTGGCACCGACCCTCCATAACACTATACAGACGCCTCGTGAAGTGGATGCCACTCTGAGTAGTGCAATCGACCCTCCATATCTCTATACAGACGCCTCGTGAAGTGGATGCCACTCTGAGTAGTGGCATCGACCCTCCATAACTCTATACAGACGCCTTGTGAAGTGGATGCCTCTCTGAGTAGTGGCATCGACCCTCCATAACTCTATACAGACGCCACGTGAAGTGGATGCCACTCTGAGTAGTGGCATCGACCCTTCATATCTCTATGCAGACGCCTCGCTAAGTGGATGCCACTCTGTGTAGTGGCATCGACCCTCCATAACTCTGTAAAGACTCCTCGTAAAGTGGATGCCACTCTGAGTAGTGGCATCGACCCTCTATAACTCTGTACAGACGCCTCGTGAAGTGGTTGCCACTCTGATTAGTTTCATCGACCCTTTATAACTCTATACAGACGCCTCGTGAAGTGGATGCCACTCTGAGTAGTTTCATCGACCCTTCATAACTCTATACAGACGCCTCCTGAAGTGGATGCCTCTCTGAGTAGTGGCATCGACCCTCCATATCTCTATACAAACGCCTCGGGAATTGGATACCACTCTGAGTAGCGGTATCGACCCTTCATAACTCTATAGAGACGCCTCGTGGAGTGGATGTCACTTTGAGTAGTGGCATCGACCCTTCATAACTCTATACTGAGGCCTCGGGAATTGGATGCCACTCTGAGTAGTGGCATCGACCCTCCATAACTGTATAGAGACGCCACGTGAAGTGGATGCCACTCTGAGTAGTGGCATCGACACTTCATATCTCTATGCAGACGCCTCGTGAAGTCGATGCCACTCTGAGTATTGGCATTGACCCTCCTTAACTCTATACAGACGACTCGTTAAGTGGATGCCACTTTGAGTAGTGGCATCGACCATCCATAACTCTATACATAAGCCTCGTGAAGAGGATGCCACTCTGAGTTGTGGCATCGACCCTCCATAACTCTATACAGACGCCTCGTGAAGTGGATGCCACTCTGAGTAGTGGCATCGACCCTCCATAACTCTATACAGACGCCTTGTTAAGTGGATGCCACTTTGAGTAGCGGCATCGACCCTCCATAACACTATACAGACGCCTCGTGAAGTGGATGCCACTCTGAGTAGTGATATCGACCCTCTATAACTCTATACAGACGCCTCGTGAAGTGGATGCCACTCTGAGTTGTGGCATCGACCCTTCATAACTCTATACAGACGATTCGTGAAGTGGATGCCACTCTGAGTAGTGGCATCGACCCTCCATATCTCTATACAGACACCTCGTTAAGTGGATGCCACTCTGAGTAGTGGCATCGACCCTCCATAACTCTGTACAGATGCCTCGTGAAGTGGATGCCGCTCTGAGTAGTGGCATCGACCCTTCATATCTCTATACAGACGCCTCGTTAAGTGGATGCCACTTTGAGTAGTAGCATCGACCATACATAACTCTATACAGGCGCCTCGTGAAGTGAATGCCACTCTGCGTAGTGGCATCGACCCTCCATAACTCTATACAGACGCCTCGTGAAGTGGACGCCACTCTCAATAGTAGCATCGACCCTCCATAGCTCTATACAGACGCCTCGTTAAGTGGATGCCACTCTGAGTAGTGGCATCGACTCTCCATAACATTATACAGACGCCTCGTGAAGTGGATGCCACTCTGAGTAGTGGCATCGACCCTTCATAACTCTATACATACGCCTCGTGAAGAGGATGCCACTCTGAGTAGTGGCATCGACCCTCCATAACTCTATACAGACGCCTCGTAAAGTGGATGCCACTTTGAGTAGTGGCATCGACTTTCCATAACTCTATACAGACGCCTCGTGAAGTGGATGCCACTCTCAGTAGTGGCATCGACCCTCCATAACACTATACAAACGCCTCGTGAAGTGGATGCCACTCTCAGTAGTGGCATCGAAACTTCATAACTCTATACAAACGCCTCGTGAAGTGGATGTCACTCTGAGTAGTGGCATCGACCCTTCATATCTCTATACAGACGCCTCGTTAACTGGATGCCACTCTCAGTAGTGATATCGACCTTCCATAACTCTATACAGACGCCTCGAGAAGTGGACGCCACTCTCAATAGTGGCATCGAACCTCCCTAACTCTATACAGACGCCTCGTGAAGTGGATGCCACTCTGAGTAGTGGCATCGACCCTTCATAACTCTATACAGACGACTCGTGAAGTGGATGCCAATCTGAGTAGTGGCATCGACCCTCCTTAACACTATACAGACGCCTCGTGAAGTGGATGCCACTCTGAGTAGTTTCATCGACCCTCCATAACACTATACAGACGCTTCCTGAAGTGGATGCCTCTCTGAGTAGTGGCATCGGCCCTCCATAATTCTATACAGACGCCTCCTGAAGTGGATGCCTCTCTGAGTAGTGGCATCGACCCTCCATAAACCTATAGAGATGCCTCGGGAATTGAATGCCACTCTGAGTAGTGGCATCGACATTCCATAACTCTATAGAGACGCCTCGTGAAGTGAATGCTACTCGGACTAGTGGCATCGACCCTCCATAACACTATACAGACGCCTCGTGAAGTGGATGCCACTCCGAGTAGTGGCATCGACCCTCCATAACTCTATGCAGACGCCTCGTGAAGTGAATGCCACTCTGAGTAGTGGCATCGGCCATCCATAACTCTATACAGACGCCTCGTGAAGTGGATGATACTCTGAGTAGTGGCATCGACCCTCCTTAACTCTATACAGACGACTCGTTAAGTGGATGCCACTTTGAGTAGTGGCATCGACCATCCATAACTCTATACATAAGCTTCGTGAAGAGGATGCCACTCTGAGTTGTGGCATCGACCCTCCATAACTCTATACAGACGCCTCGTGAGGTGGATGCCACTCTGAGTAGTGGCATCGACCCTCCATAACTCTATACAGAAGCCTCGTGAAGTCGATGCCACTTTGAGTAGTGGCATCGACCCTCCTTAACTCTATACAGACGACTCGTTAAGTGGATGCCACTTTGAGTAGTGGCATCGACCATCCATAACTCTATACATAAGCTTCGTGAAGAGGATGCCACTCTGAGTTGTGGCATCGACCCTCCATAACTCTATACAGACGCCTCGTGAGGTGGATGCCACTCTGAGTAGTGGCATCGACCCTCCATAACTCTATACAGACCCCTCGTTAAGTGGATGCCACTTTGAGTAGTGGCATCGACCCTTCATAACACTATACAGACGCCTCGTGAAGTGGATGCCACTCTGAGTAGTGATATCGACCCTCTATAACTCTATACAGACGCCTCGTGAAGTGGATGCCACTCTGAGTTGTGGCATCGACAATTCATAACTCTATACAGACGATTCGTGAAGTGGATGCCACTCTGAGTAGTGGCATCGACCCTCCATATCTCTATACAGACGCCTCGTTAAGTGGATGCCACTCTGAGTAGTGGCATCGACCCTCCATAATTCTGTACAGATGCCTCGTGAAGTGGATGCCGCTCTGAGTAGTGGCATCGACCCTTCATATCTCTATGCAGACGCCTCGTTAAGTGGATGCCACTTTGAGTAGTAGCATCGACTATACATAACTCTATACAGGCGCCTCGTGAAGTGGATGCCACTCTGCGTAGTGACATCGACCCTCCATAACTCTATACAGACGCCTCGTGAAGTGGACGCCACTCTCAATAGTAGCATCGACCCTCCATAGCTCTATACAGACGCCTCGTTAAGTGGATGCCACTCTGAGTAGTGGCATCGACCCTCCATAACTCTGTACAGACGTCTCGTGAAGTGGATGCCACTCTGAGTAGTTTCATCGACCCTCCATAACACTATACAGACGCTTCCTGAAGTGGATGCCTCTCTGAGTAGTGGCATCGACCCACCATAACTCTATACAGACGCCTCCTGAAGTGGATGCCTCTCTGAGTAGTGGCATCGACCCTCCATAACTTTATAAAGACGCCTCGTGAAGTGGATGCCACTCTGAGTAGTGGCATCGACCCTCCATAACCCTATAGAGATGCCTCGGGAATTGAATGCCACTCTGAGTAGTGGCATCGACCCTCCATAACTCTATACAGACGCCTCGTGAAGTGAATGCTACTCGGACTAGTGGCATCGACCCTCCATAACTCTATGCAGACGCCTCGTGAAGTGGATGCCACTCTGAGTAGTGGCATCGGCCATCCATAACTCTATACAGACGCCTCGTGAAGTGGATGCCACTCTGAGTAGTGGCATCGAACCTCCATATCTCTATACAGACGCCTCATTAAGTTGATGCCACTCTGAGTAGTGGCATCGACCCTCCATAACTCTATGCAGACGCCTCGTGAAGTGGATGCCACTCTCAGTAGTGGCATCGGCCATCCATAACTCTATACAGACGTCTCGTGAAGTGGATGCCACTCTGAGTAGTGGCATCGACCCTCCATATCTCTATACAGACGCCTCATTAAGTTGATGCCACTCTGAGTAGTGGCATCGACCCTCCATAACTCTGTACAGACGCCTCATGAAGTGGATGCCACTTTGAGTAGTGGCATCGACTTTCCATAACTCTATACAGACGCCTCGTGAAGTGGATGCCACTCTCAGTAGTGGCATCGACCCTCCATAACACTATACAAACGCCTCGTGAAGTGGATGACACTATCAGTAGTGGCATCGAAACTTCATAACTCTATACAAACGCCTCGTGAAGTGGATTTCACTCTGAGTAGTGGCATCGACCCTTCATATCTCTATACAGACGCCACGTTAAGTGGATGCCACTCTGTGTAGTGGCATCGACCCTCCAAATCTTTATACACACGCCTCGTTAACTGGATGCCACTCTCAGTAGTGATATCGACCTTCCATAACTCTATACAGACGCCTCGAGAAGTGGACGCCACTCTCAATAGTGGCATCGAACCTCCCTAACTCTATACAGACGCCTCGTGAAGTGGATGCCACTCTGAGTAGTGGCATCGACCCTTCATAACTCTATACAGACGACTCGTGAAGTGGATGCCAATCTGAGTAGTGGCATCGACCCTCCTTAACACTATACAGACGCTTCCTGAAGTGGATGCCTCTCTGAGTAGTGGCATCGACCCACCATAACTCTATACAGACGCCTCCTGAAGTGGATGCCACTCTGAGTAGTTTCATCGACCCTCCATAACACTATACAGACGTTTCCTGAAGTGGATGCCTCTCTGAGTAGTGGCATCGACCCTCCATAATTCTATACAGACGCCTCCTGAAGTGGATGCCTCTCTGAGTAGTGGCATCGACCCTCCATAACTCTATACAGACACCTCGTGAAGTGGATGCCACTCTGAGTAGTGGCATCGACCTTCCATAACTTTATAAAGACGCCTCGTGAAGTGGATGCCACTCTGAGTAGTGGCATCGACCCTCCATAAACCTATAGAGATGCCTCGGGAATTGAATGCCACTCTGAGTAGTGGCATCGACATTCCATAACTCTATAGAGACGCCTCGTGAAGTGAATGCTACTCGGACTAGTGGCATCGACCCTCCATAACACTATACAGACGCCTCGTGAAGTGGATGCCACTCCGAGTAGTGGTATCGACCCTCCATAACTCTATGCAGACGCCTCGTGAAGTGGATGCCACTCTGAGCAGTGGCATCGGCCATCCATAACTCTATACAGACGCCTCGTGAAGTGGATGATACTCTGAGTAGTGGCATCGACCCTCCATATCTCTATACAGACGCCTCATTAAGTTGATGCCACTCTGAGTAGTGGCATCGACCCTCCATAACTCTATGCAGACGCCTCGTGAAGTGGATGCCACTCTCAGTAGTGGCATCGGCCATCCATAACTCTATACAGACGCCTCATTAAGTTGATGCCACTCTGAGTAGTGGCATCGACCCTCCATAACTCTGTACAGACGCCTCGAGAAGTGGATGCCACTCTGAGTAGTTTCATCGACCCTTCATAACTCTATACAGACGCCTCCTGAAGTGGATGCCTCTCTGAGTAGTGGCATCGACCCTCCATATCTCTATACAGACGCCTCGGGAATTGGATACCACTCTGAGTAGCGGTATCGACCTTTCATAACTCTATAGAGACGCCTCGTGAAGTGGATGTCACTCTGAGTAGTGGCATCGACCCTTCATAACTCTATACTGAGGCCTCGGGAATTGGATGCCACTCTGAGTAGTGGCATCGACCCTCCATAACTCTATACAGAAGCTTCGTGAAGTCGATGCCACTCTGAGTAGTGGCATCGACCCTCCTTAACTCTATACAGACGACTCGTTAAGTGGATGCCACTTTGAGTAGTGGCATCGACCATCCATAACTCTATACATAAGCTTCGTGAAGAGGATGCCACTCTGAGTTGTGGCATCGACCCTCCATAACTCTATACAGACGCCTCGTGAGGTGGATGCCACTCTGAGTAGTGGCATCGACCCTCCATAACTCTATACAGACGCCTTGTGAAGTGGATGCCTCTCTGAGTAGTGGCATCGACCCTCCATAACTCTATACAGACGCCACGTGAAGTGGATGCCACTTTGAGTAGTGGCATCGACCCTTCATAACACTATACAGACGCCTCGTGAAGTGGATGCCACTCTGAGTAGTGATATCGACCCTCTATAACTCTATACAGACGCCTCGTGAAGTGGATGCCACTCTGAGTTGTGGCATCGACAATTCATAACTCTATACAGACGATTCGTGAAGTGGATGCCACTCTGAGTAGTGGCATCGACGCTCTATATCTCTATACAGACGCCTCGTTAAGTGGATGCCACTCTGAGTAGTGGCATCGACCCTCCATAACTCTGTACAGATGCCTCGTGAAGTGGATGCCGCTCTAAGTAGTGGCATCGACCCTTCATATCTCTATGCAGACGCCTCGTTAAGTGGATGCCACTTTGAGTAGTAGCATCGACCATACATAACTCTATACAGGCGCCTCGTGAAGTGGATGCCACTCTGCGTAGTGACATCGACCCTCCATAACTCTATACAGACGCCTCGTGAAGTGGACGCCACTCTTAATAGTAGCATCGACCCTCCATAGCTCTATACAGACGCCTCGTTAAGTGGATGCCACTCTGAGTAGTGGCATCGACCCTCCATAACTCTGTACAGACGTCTCGTGAAGTGGATGCCACTCTGAGTAGTTTCATCGACCCTCCATAACACTATACAGACGCTTCCTGAAGTGGATGCCTCTCTGAGTAGTGGCATCGACCCACCATAACTCTATACAGACGCCTCCTGAAGTGGATGCCACTCTTAGTAGTGGCATCGACCCTTCATAACTCTATACAGACGCCTCGTGAACTGGATGCCACTCTAAGTAGTGGCATCGACCCTCCATACTCTATACAGAAGCCTCGTGAAGTCGATGCCACTCTGAGTAGTGGCTTCGACCCTCCATAACTCTATACAGAAGCCTCGTGAAGTGGATGCCACTCTGAGTAGTGGCATCGACCCTCCATAACTCTATACAGACGCTTTGTGAAGTGGATGCCTCTTTGAGTAGTGGCATCGACCCTCCATAACTCTATACAGACGCCTCGTGAAGTGGATGCCACTCTGAGTCGTGCCATCGACCCTCCATAACTCTATACAGACGCCACGTGAAGTGGATGCCACTCTGAGTAGTGGCATCGACCCTTCATATCTCTATGCAGACGCCTCGTTAAGTGGATGCCACTCTGTGTAGTGGCATCGACCCTCCATAACTCTGTAAAGACGCCTCGTAAAGTGGATGCCACTCTGAGTAGTGGTATTGACCCTCTATAACTCTGTACAGACGCCTCGTGAAGTGGATGCCACTCTGATTAGTTTCATCGACCCTTTATAACTCTATACAGACGGCTCGTGAAGAGGATGCCACTCTCAGTAGTGGCATCGACCCTCCATAACTCTATACATACGCCTCGTGAAGAGGATGCCACTCTGAGTAGTGGCATCGACCCTCCATAACTCGATACAGACGCCTTGTGAAGTGGATGCCTCTCTGAGTAGTGGCATGGACCCTCCTAAACTCTATACAAACGCCTCGTGAAGTGGATGCCACTCTGAGTTGTGGCATCGACCCTCCATAACTCTACACAGAAGCCTCGTGAAGTGGATGCCACTCTGAGTAGTAGCATCGACCCTCCATAACTCTATACAGACGCCTCGTTAAGTGGATGCCACTTTGAGTAGTGGCATCGACCCTCCATAACTCTGTACAGATGCCTCGTGAAGTGGATGCCGCTCTGAGTAGTGGTATCGACACTTCATATCTCTATACAGACGCCTCGTTAAGTGGATGCCACTTTGAGTAGTAGCATCGACCATACATAACTCTATACAGGCGCCTCGCGAAGTGAATGCCACTCTGCGTAGTGACATCGACCCTCCATAACTCTATAAAGACGCCTCGTTAAGTGGATGCCACTCTGAGTAGTGGCACCGACCCTCCATAACACTATACAGACGCCTCGTGAAGTGGATGCCACTCTGAGTAGTGCAATCGACCCTCCATATCTCTATACAGACGCCTCGCTAAGTGGATGCCACTCTGTGTAGTGGCATCGACCCTCCATAACTCTGTAAAGACTCCTCGTAAAGTGGATGCCACTCTGAGTAGTGGCATCGACCCTCTATAACTCTGTACAGACGCCTCGTGAAGTGGTTGCCACTCTGATTAGTTTCATCGACCCTTTATAACTCTATACAGACGCCTCGTGAAGTGGATGCCACTCTGAGTAGTTTCATCGACCCTTCATAACTCTATACAGACGCCTCCTGAAGTGGATGCCTCTCTGAGTAGTGGCATCGACCCTCCATATCTCTATACAAACGCCTCGGGAATTGGATACCACTCTGAGTAGCGGTATCGACCCTTCATAACTCTATAGAGACGCCTCGTGAAGTGGATGTCACTTTGAGTAGTGGCATCGACCCTTCATAACTCTATACTGAGGCCTCGGGAATTGGATGCCACTCTGAGTAGTGGCATCGACCCTCCATAACTGTATAGAGACGCCACGTGAAGTGGATGCCACTCTGAGTAGTGGCATCGACACTTCATATCTCTATGCAGACGCCTCGTGAAGTCGATGCCACTCTGAGTATTGGCATTGACCCTCCTTAACTCTATACAGACGACTCGTTAAGTGGATGCCACTTTGAGTAGTGGCATCGACCATCCATAACTCTATACATAAGCCTCGTGAAGAGGATGCCACTCTGAGTTGTGGCATCGACCCTCCATAACTCTATACAGACGCCTCGTGAAGTGGATGCCACTCTGAGTAGTGGCATCGACCCTCCATAACTCTATACAGACGCCTTGTTAAGTGGATGCCACTTTGAGTAGCGGCATCGACCCTCCATAACACTATACAGACGCCTCGTGAAGTGGATGCCACTCTGAGTAGTGATATCGACCCTCTATAACTCTATACAGACGCCTCGTGAAGTGGATGCCACTCTGAGTTGTGGCATCGACCCTTCATAACTCTATACAGACGATTCGTGAAGTGGATGCCACTCTGAGTAGTGGCATCGACCCTCCATATCTCTATACAGACACCTCGTTAAGTGGATGCCACTCTGAGTAGTGGCATCGACCCTCCATAACTCTGTACAGATGCCTCGTGAAGTGGATGCCGCTCTGAGTAGTGGCATCGACCCTTCATATCTCTATACAGACGCCTCGTTAAGTGGATGCCACTTTGAGTAGTAGCATCGACCATACATAACTCTATACAGGCGCCTCGTGAAGTGAATGCCACTCTGCGTAGTGGCATCGACCCTCCATAACTCTATACAGACGCCTCGTGAAGTGGACGCCACTCTCAATAGTAGCATCGACCCTCCATAGCTCTATACAGACGCCTCGTTAAGTGGATGCCACTCTGAGTAGTGGCATCGACTCTCCATAACATTATACAGACGCCTCGTGAAGTGGATGCCACTCTGAGTAGTGGCATCGACCCTTCATAACTCTATACATACGCCTCGTGAAGAGGATGCCACTCTGAGTAGTGGCATCGACCCTCCATAACTCTATACAGACGCCTCGTAAAGTGGATGCCACTTTGAGTAGTGGCATCGACTTTCCATAACTCTATACAGACGCCTCGTGAAGTGGATGCCACTCTCAGTAGTGGCATCGACCCTCCATAACACTATACAAACGCCTCGTGAAGTGGATGCCACTCTCAGTAGTGGCATCGAAACTTCATAACTCTATACAAACGCCTCGTGAAGTGGATGTCACTCTGAGTAGTGGCATCGACCCTTCATATCTCTATACAGACGCCTCGTTAAGTGGATGCCACTCTGTGTAGTGGCATCGACCCTCCAAATCTTTATACAGACGCCTCGTTAACTGGATGCCACTCTCAGTAGTGATATCGACCTTCCATAACTCTATACAGACGCCTCGAGAAGTGGACGCCACTCTCAATAGTGGCATCGAACCTCCCTAACTCTATACAGACGCCTCGTGAAGTGGATGCCACTCTGAGTAGTGGCATCGACCCTTCATAACTCTATACAGACGACTCGTGAAGTGGATGCCAATCTGAGTAGTGGCATCGACCCTCCTTAACACTATACAGACGCCTCGTGAAGTGGATGCCACTCTGAGTAGTTTCATCGACCCTCCATAACACTATACAGACGCTTCCTGAAGTGGATGCCTCTCTGAGTAGTGGCATCGGCCCTCCATAATTCTATACAGACGCCTCCTGAAGTGGATGCCTCTCTGAGTAGTGGCATCGACCCTCCATAACTCTATACAGACACCTCGTGAAGTGGATGCCACTCTGAGTAGTGGCATCGACCTTCCATAACTTTATAAAGACGCCTCGTGAAGTGGATGCCACTCTGAGTAGTGGCATCGACCCTCCATAAACCTATAGAGATGCCTCGGGAATTGAATGCCACTCTGAGTAGTGGCATCGACATTCCATAACTCTATAGAGACGCCTCGTGAAGTGAATGCTACTCGGACTAGTGGCATCGACCCTCCATAACACTATACAGACGCCTCGTGAAGTGGATGCCACTCCGAGTAGTGGCATCGACCCTCCATAACTCTATGCAGACGCCTCGTGAAGTGAATGCCACTCTGAGTAGTGGCATCGGCCATCCATAAATCTATACAGACGCCTCGTGAAGTGGATGATACTCTGAGTAGTGGCATCGACCCTCCTTAACTCTATACAGACGACTCGTTAAGTGGATGCCACTTTGAGTAGTGGCATCGACCATCCATAACTCTATACATAAGCTTCGTGAAGAGGATGCCACTCTGAGTTGTGGCATCGACCCTCCATAACTCTATACAGACGCCTCGTGAGGTGGATGCCACTCTGAGTAGTGGCATCGACCCTCCATAACTCTATACAGAAGCCTCGTGAAGTCGATGCCACTCTGAGTAGTGGCATCGACCCTCCTTAACTCTATACAGACGACTCGTTAAATGGATGCCACTTTGAGTAGTGGCATCGACCATCCATAACTCTATACATAAGCTTCGTGAAGAGGATGCCACTCTGAGTTGTGGCATCGACCCTCCATAACTCTATACAGACGCCTCGTGAGGTGGATGCCACTCTGAGTAGTGGCATCGACCCTCCATAACTCTATACAGACCCCTCGTTAAGTGGATGCCACTTTGAGTAGTGGCATCGACCCTTCATAACACTATACAGACGCCTCGTGAAGTGGATGCCACTCTGAGTAGTGATATCGACCCTCTATAACTCTATACAGACGCCTCGTGAAGTGGATGCCACTCTGAGTTGTGGCATCGACAATTCATAACTCTATACAGACGATTCGTGAAGTGGATGCCACTCTGAGTAGTGGCATCGACCCTCCATATCTCTATACAGACGCCTCGTTAAGTGGATGCCACTCTGAGTAGTGGCATCGACCCTCCATAATTCTGTACAGATGCCTCGTGAAGTGGATGCCGCTCTGAGTAGTGGCATCGACCCTTCATATCTCTATGCAGACGCCTCGTTAAGTGGATGCCACTTTGAGTAGTAGCATCGACTATACATAACTCTATACAGGCGCCTCGTGAAGTGGATGCCACTCTGCGTAGTGACATCGACCCTCCATAACTCTATACAGACGCCTCGTGAAGTGGACGCCACTCTCAATAGTAGCATCGACCCTCCATAGCTCTATACAGACGCCTCGTTAAGTGGATGCCACTCTGAGTAGTGGCATCGACCCTCCATAACTCTGTACAGACGTCTCGTGAAGTGGATGCCACTCTGAGTAGTTTCATCGACCCTCCATAACACTATACAGACGCTTCCTGAAGTGGATGCCTCTCTGAGTAGTGGCATCGACCCACCATAACTCTATACAGACGCCTCCTGAAGTGGATGCCTCTCTGAGTAGTGGCATTGACCCTCCATAACTTTATAAAGACGCCTCGTGAAGTGGATGCCACTCTAAGTAGTGGCATCGACCCTCCATAACCCTATAGAGATGCCTCGGGAATTGAATGCCACTCTGAGTAGTGGCATCGACCCTCCATAACTCTATACAGACGCCTCGTGAAGTGAATACTACTCGGACTAGTGGCATCGACCCTCCATAACTCTATGCAGACGCCTCGTGAAGTGGATGCCACTCTGAGTAGTGGCATCGACCCTCCATATCTCTATACAGACGCCTCATTAAGTTGATGCCACTCTGAGTAGTGGCATCGACCCTCCATAACTCTATGCAGACGCCTCGTGAAGTGGATGCCACTCTCAGTAGTGGCATCGGCCATCCATAACTCTATACAGACGCCTCGTGAAGTGGATGCCACTCTGAGTAGTGGCATCGACCCTCCATATCTCTATACAGACGCCTCATTAAGTTGATGCCACTCTGAGTAGTGGCATCGACCCTCCATAACTCTGTACAGACGCCTCATGAAGTGGATGCCACTTTGAGTAGTGGCATCGACTTTCCATAACTCTATACAGACGCCTCGTGAAGTGGATGCCACTCTCAGTAGTGGCATCGACCCTCCATAACACTATACAAACGCCTCGTGAAGTGGATGACACTCTCAGTAGTGGCATCGAAACTTCATAACTCTATACAAACGCCTCGTGAAGTGGATTTCACTCTGAGTAGTGGCATCGACCCTTCATATCTCTATACAGACGCCACGTTAAGTGGATGCCACTCTGTGTAGTGGCATCGACCCTCCAAATCTTTATACACACGCCTCGTTAACTGGATGCCACTCTCAGTAGTGATATCGACCTTCCATAACTCTATACAGACGCCTCGAGAAGTGGACGCCACTCTCAATAGTGGCATCGAACCTCCCTAACTCTATACAGACGCCTCGTGAAGTGGATGCCACTCTGAGTAGTGGCATCGACCCTTCATAACTCTATACAGACGACTCGTGAAGTGGATGCCAATCTGAGTAGTGGCATCGACCCTCCTTAACACTATACAGACGCCTCGTGAAGTGGATGCCACTCTGAGTAGTTTCATCGACCCTCCATAACACTATACAGACGTTTCCTGAAGTGGATGCCTCTCTGAGTAGTGGCATCGACCCTCCATAATTCTATACAGACGCCTCCTGAAGTGGATGCCTCTCTGAGTAGTGGCATCGACCCTCCATAACTCTATACAGACACCTCGTGAAGTGGATGCCACTCTGAGTAGTGGCATCGACCTTCCATAACTTTATAAAGACGCCTCGTGAAGTGGATGCCACTCTGAGTAGTGGCATCGACCCTCCATAAACCTATAGAGATGCCTCGGGAATTGAATGCCACTCTGAGTAGTGGCATCGACATTCCATAACTCTATAGAGACGCCTCGTGAAGTGAATGCTACTCGGACTAGTGGCATCGACCCTCCATAACACTATACAGACGCCTCGTGAAGTGGATGCCACTCCGAGTAGTGGTATCGACCCTCCATAACTCTATGCAGACGCCTCGTGAAGTGGATGCCACTCTGAGCAGTGGCATCGGCCATCCATAACTCTATACAGACGCCTCGTGAAGTGGATGATACTCTGAGTAGTGGCATCGACCCTCCATATCTCTATACAGACGCCTCATTAAGTTGATGCCACTCTGAGTAGTGGCATCGACCCTCCATAACTCTATGCAGACGCCTCGTGAAGTGGATGCCACTCTCAGTAGTGGCATCGGCCATCCATAACTCTATACAGACGCCTCATTAGGTTGATGCCACTCTGAGTAGTGGCATCGACCCTCCATAACTCTGTTCAGACGCCTCGAGAAGTGGATGCCACTCTGAGTAGTTTCATCGACCCTTCATAACTCTATACAGACGCCTCCTGAAGTGGATGCCTCTCTGAGTAGTGGCATCGACCCTCCATATCTCTATACAGACGCCTCGGGAATTGGATACCACTCTGAGTAGCGGTATCGACCTTTCATAACTCTATAGAGACGCCTCGTGAAGTGGATGTCACTCTGAGTAGTGGCATCGACCCTTCATAACTCTATACTGAGGCCTCGGGAATTGGATGCCACTCTGAGTAGTGGCATCGACCGTCCATAACTCTATACAGAAGCCTCGTGAAGTCGATGCCACTCTGAGTAGTGGCATCGACCCTCCTTAACTCTATACAGACGACTCGTTAAGTGGATGCCACTTTGAGTAGTGACATCGACCATCCATAACTCTATACATAAGCTTCGTGAAGAGGATGCCACTCTGAGTTGTGGCATCGACCCTCCATAACTCTATACAGACGCCTCGTGAGGTGGATGCCACTCTGAGTAGTGGCATCGACCCTCCATAACTCTATACAGACGCCTTGTGAAGTGGATGCCTCTCTGAGTAGTGGCATCGACCCTCCATAACTCTATACAGACGCCACGTGAAGTGGATGCCACTTTGAGTAGTGGCATCGACCCTTCATAACACTATACAGACGCCTCGTGAAGTGGATGCCACTCTGAGTAGTGATATCGACCCTCTATAACTCTATACAGACGCCTCGTGAAGTGGATGCCACTCTGAGTTGTGGCATCGACAATTCATAACTCTATACAGACGATTCGTGAAGTGGATGCCACTCTGAGTAGTGGCATCGACGCTCTATATCTCTATACAGACGCCTCGTTAAGTGGATGCCACTCTGAGTAGTGGCATCGACCCTCCATAACTCTGTACAGATGCCTCGTGAAGTGGATGCCGCTCTAAGTAGTGGCATCGACCCTTCATATCTCTATGCAGACGCCTCGTTAAGTGGATGCCACTTTGAGTAGTAGCATCGACCATACATAACTCTATACAGGCGCCTCGTGAAGTGGATGCCACTCTGCGTAGTGACATCGACCCTCCATAACTCTATACAGACGCCTCGTGAAGTGGACGCCACTCTTAATAGTAGCATCGACCCTCCATAGCTCTATACAGACGCCTCGTTAAGTGGATGCCACTCTGAGTAGTGGCATCGACCCTCCATAACTCTGTACAGACGTCTCGTGAAGTGGATGCCACTCTGAGTAGTTTCATCGACCCTCCATAACACTATACAGACGCTTCCTGAAGTGGATGCCTCTCTGAGTAGTGGCATCGATCCACCATAACTCTATACAGACGCCTCCTGAAGTGGATGGCACTCTTAGTAGTGGCATCGACCCTTCATAACTCTATACAGACGCCTCGTGAACTGGATGCCACTCTGAGTAGTGGTATCGACCCTCCATAACTCTATACAGACGCCTCGTGAAGTGGATGCCTCTCTGAGTAGTGGCATCGACCCTCCATAACTCTATACAGACACCTCGTTAAGTGGATGCCACTTTGAGTAGTGGCATCGACCCTCCATAACACTACACAGACGCCTCGTGAAGTGGATGCCACTCTGAGTAGTTGCATCGACCCTTCATATCTCTATACAGACGCCTCGTTAAGTGGATGCCACTCTGTGTAGTGGCATCGACCCTCAATAACTCTGTACAGACGCCTCGTGAAGTGGATGCCACTCTGAGTAGTTTCATCGACCCTTCATAACTCTATACAGACGCCTCGTGAAGTGGATGCCTCTCTGAGTAGTGGCATCGACCCTCCAAATCTTTTTACAGACGCCTCGTTAAGTGGATGCCACTCTGAGTAGTGGCATCGACCCTCTATAACTCTGTACAGACGCCTCGTGAAGTGGATGCCACTCTGTGTAGTTTCATCGACCCTTTATAACTTTATACAGACGCCTCGATAAGTGGATGCCACTCTGAGTAGTGGCATCGACCCTCCATAACACTATACAGACGCCTCGTGAAGTGGATGCCACTTTGAGGAGTGGCATCGACCCTTCATATCTCTATACAGAGGCCTCGTGAAGTGGATGCCACTCTGAGTAGTGGCATCGACCCTCCATAACTCCATACAGACGCTTCGTGAAGTGGATGCCACTCTGAGTAGTGGCATCGACCCTCTATAACTTTATACAGACGCCTCGGGAAATGGATGCCACTCTGAGTAGTGGTATCGACCTTCCATAACTCTATACAGACGCCTCGTGAAGTGGATGCCTCTCTGAGTAGTGGCATCGACCCTCCATATCTCTATACAGACGCCTCGTGAAGTGAATGCCACTCTGAATAGTGGTATCGACCCTCCATAACTCTATACAGAAGCCTCGTGAAATGGATGCCACTCTTAGTAGTGGCATCGACCCTCCATAACTCTATACAGAAGCCTCGTTAAGTCGATGCCACTCTGAGTCGTGGCATCGACCCTCCATAACTCTATACAGACGCCATATGAAGTGGATGCCACTCTGAGTAGTGGCATCGACCCTCCATAACTCTATACAGACGCCTCGTGAAGTGGATGCCACTCTGAGTAGTGGCATCGACCCTCCATAACACTATACAGACGCCTCGTGAAGTGGATGCCACTCTGAGTAGTGGCATCGACCCTTCATAACTCTATACAGACGCCTCGTGAAGTGGATGCCTCTCTGAGTAGTGGCATCGACCCTCCAAATCTTTATACTGACGCCTCGTTAAGTGGATGCCACTCTGAGTAGTGGCATCGACCCTCTATAACTCTGTACAGACGCCTCGTGATGTGGATGCCACTCTGATTAGTTTCATCGACCCTTTATAACTCTATACAGACGCCTCGTGAAGTGGATGCCACTCTGAGTAGTGGCATCGACCCTCCATAACACTATACAGAGGCCTCGTGAAGTGGGTGCCACTCTGAGTAGTTGCATCGACCCTTCATATCTCTATACAGACGCCTCGTTAAGTGGATGCCACTCTGTGTAGTGGCATCGACCCTCCATAACTCTGTACAGACGCCTCGTGAAGTGGATGCCCCTCTGAGTAGTTTCATCGACCCTTCATAACTCTATGCAGACGCCTCGTGAAGTGGATGCCTCTCTGAGTAGTGGCATCGACCCTCCAAATCTTTTTACAGACGCCTCGTTAAGTGGATGCCACTCTGAATAGTGGCATCGACCCTCTATAATTCTGTACAGACGCCTCGTGAAGTGGATGCCACTCTGTGTAGTTTCATAGACCCTTTATAACTTTATACAGACGCCTCGTTAAGTGGATGCCACTTTGAGTAGAGGCATCGACCATACATAACTCTATACAGACGCCTCGTGAAGTGAATGCCACTCTGCGTAGTGACATCGACCCTCCATAACTCTATACAGACGCCTCGAGAAGTGGACGCCACTCTCAATAGTGGCATCGAACCTCCCTAACTCTATACAGACGCCTCGTAAAGTGGATGCCACTCTGAGTAGTGGCATCGACCCTTCATAACTCTATACAGACGACTCGTGAAGTGGATGCCAATCTGAGTAGTGGCATCGACCCTCCATAACTCTATACAGACGCCTCGTGAAGTGGATGCCACTCTGAGTAGTGGCATCGACCCTCCATATCTCTATACAGACGCCTCGTGAAGTGGATGCCACTCTGAGTAGTGACATCGACCCTCCATAACTCCATACAGACGCTTCGTGAAGTGGATGCCACTCTGAGTAGTGGCATCGACCCTCCATAACTCTATACAGACGCCTCGGGAATTGGATGCCACTCTGAGTAGTGGTATCGACCCTCCATAACTCTATACAGACGCCTCGGGAATTGGATGCCACTCTGAGTAGTGGCATCGACCCTCCATAACTCTATACAGACGCATCGTGAAGTGAATGCCACTCTGAGTAGTGGCATCGACCCTCCATAACTCTATTCAGACGCCTCGTGAAGTGGATTTCTCTCTGAGTAGTGGCATCGACCCTCCATACCTCTATACAGATACCTCGTGAAGTGGATGCCACTCTGAGTAGTGGCATCGACCCTCCATAACTCTATACAGACGCCTCGTTAAGTGGATGCCACTTTGAGTAGTGGCATCGACCCTCAATAACACTATACAGACGCCTCGTGAAGTGGATGCCACTCTGAGTAGTTGCAACGACCCTTTATATCTCTATACAGACGTCTCGTTAAGTGGATGCCACTCTGTGTAGTGGCATCGACTTTCCATAACTCTGTACGGACGCCTCGTGAGGTGGATGCCACTCTGAGTACAGAAGCCTCGTTAAGTGGATGCCACTTAGAGTAGTGGCATCGACCCTCCATAACACTATACAGACGCCTCGTGAAGTGGATGCCACTCTGAGTAGTTGCATCGACCCTTCATATCTCTATACAGACGCCTCGTTAAGTGGATGCCACTCTGTGTAGTGGCATCGACCCTCCATAACTCTGTACAGACGCCTCGTGAAGTGGATGCCACTCTGGGTAGTTTCATCGACCCTTCATAACTTTATGCAGACGCCTCGTGAAGTGGATGCCTCTCTGAGTAGTGGCATCGACCCTCCAAATCTTTTTACAGACGCCTCGTTAAGTGGATGCCACTCTGAATAGTGGCATCGACCCTCTATAATTCTGTACAGACGCCTCGTGAAGTGGATGCCACTCTGTGTAGTTTCATAGACCCTTTATAACTTTATACAGACGCCTCGGTAAGTGGATGCCACTCTGAGTAGTGGCACCGACTCTCCATAACACTATACAGACGCCTCGTGAATTGGATGCCACTCTGAGTAGTGGCATCGACCCTCCATATCTCTATACAGACGCCTCGTGAAGTGGATGCCACTCTGAGTAGTGGCATCGACCCTCCATAACTCCATACAGTCGCTTCGTGAAGTGGATGCCACTCTGAGTAGTGGCATCGACCCTCCATAACTCTATACAGACGCCTCTGGAATTGGATGCCACTCTGAGTAGTGGTATCGACCCTCCATAACTCTATACAGACGCCTCGTGAAGTAGTGGCATCGACCCTCCATAAATCTATACAGACGCCTCTCTGAGTAGTGGCATCGACCCTCCATAAATCTATACAGACACCTCGTTAAGTGGATGCCACTTTGAGTAGTGGCATCGACCCTCCATAACACTACACAGACGCCTCGTGAAGTGGATGCCACTCTGAGTAGTTGCATCGACCCTTCATATCTCTATACAGACGCCTCGTTAAGTGGATGCCACTCTGTGTAGTGGCATCGACCCTCAATAACTCTGTACAGACGCCTCGTGAAGTGGATGCCACTCTGAGTAGTTTCATCGACCCTTCATAACTCTATACAGACGCCTCGTGAAGTGGATGCCTCTCTGAGTAGTGGCATCGACCCTCCAAATCTTTTTACAGACGCCTCGTTAAGTGGATGCCACTCTGAGTAGTGGCATCGACCCACTATAACTCTGTACAGACGCCTCGTGAAGTGGATGCCACTCTGTGTAGTTTCATCGACCCTTTATAACTTTATACAGACGCCTCGATAAGTGGATGCCACTCTGAGTAGTGGCATCGACCCTCCATAACACTATACAGACGCCTCGTGAAGTGGATGCCACTTTGAGGAGTGGCATCGACCCTTCATATCTCTATACAGAGGCCTCGTGAAGTGGATGCCACTCTGAGTAGTGGCATCGACCCTCCATAACTCCATACAGACGCTTCGTGAAGTGGATGCCACTCTGAGTAGTGGCATCGACCCTCTATAACTCTATACAGACGCCTCGGGAAATGGATGCCACTCTGAGTAGTGGTATCGACCTTCCATAACTCTATACAGACGCCTCGTGAAGTGGATGCCTCTCTGAGTAGTGGCATCGACCCTCCATATCTCTATACAGACGCCTCGTGAAGTGAATGCCACTCTGAATAGTGGTATCGACCCTCCATAACTCTATACAGAAGCCTCGTGAAATGGATGCCACTCTTAGTAGTGGCATCGACCCTCCATAACTCTATACAGAAGCCTCGTTAAGTCGATGCCACTCTGAGTAGTGGCTTCGACCCTCCATAACTCTATACAGACGCCTTGTGAAGTGGATGCCTCTCTGAGTCGTGGCATCGACCCTCCATAACTCTATACAGACGCCATATGAAGTGGATGCCACTCTGAGTAGTGGCATCGACCCTTTATAACTCTATACAGACGCCTCGTGAAGTGGATGCCACTCTGAGTAGTGGCATCGACCCTCCATAACACTATACAGACGCCTCGTGAAGTGGATGCCACTCTGAGTAGTGGCATCGACCCTTCATAACTCTATACAGACGCCTCGTGAAGTGGATGCCTCTCTGAGTAGTGGCATCGACCCTCCAAATCTTTATACTGACGCCTCGTTAAGTGGATGCCACTCTGAGTAGTGGCATCGACCCTCTATAACTCTGTACAGACGCCTCGTGATGTGGATGCCACTCTGATTAGTTTCATCGACCCTTTATAACTCTATACAGACGCCTCGTGAAGTGGATGCCACTCTGAGTAGTGGCATCGACCCTCCATAACACTATACAGAGGCCTCGTGAAGTGGGTGCCACTCTGAGTAGTTGCATCGACCCTTCATATCTCTATACAGACGCCTCGTTAAGTGGATGCCACTCTGTGTAGTGGCATCGACCCTCCATAACTCTGTACAGACGCCTCGTGAAGTGGATGCCACTCTGAGTAGTTTCATCGACCCTTCATAACTCTATGCAGACGCCTCGTGAAGTGGATGCCTCTCTGAGTAGTGGCATCGACCCTCCAAATCTTTTTACAGACGCCTCGTTAAGTGGATGCCACTCTGAATAGTGGCATCGACCCTCTATAATTCTGTATAGACGCCTCGTGAAGTGGATGCCACTCTGTGTAGTTTCATAGACCCTTTATAACTTTATACAGACGCCTCGTTAAGTGGATGCCACTTTGAGTAGAGGCATCGACCATACATAACTCTATACAGACGCCTCGTGAAGTGAATGCCACTCTGCGTAGTGACATCGACCCTCCATAACTCTATACAGACGCCTCGAGAAGTGGACGCCACTCTCAATAGTGGCATCGAACCTCCCTAACTCTATACAGACGCCTCGTGAAGTGGATGCCACTCTGAGTAGTGGCATCGACCCTTCATAACTCTATACAGACGACTCGTGAAGTGGATGCCAATCTGAGTAGTGGCATCGACCCTCCATAACTCTATACAGACGCCTCGTGAAGTGGATGCCACTCTGAGTAGTGGCATCGACCCTCCATATCTCTATACAGACGCCTCGTGAAGTGGATGCCACTCTGAATAGTGGCATCGACCCTTTATAACCCTATACAGACGCCTCGTGAAGTGGATGCCACTCTGAGTAGTGCCATCGACCCTTCATAACTCTATACTGACGCCTCGGGAATTGGATGCCACTCTGAGTAGTGGCATCGACCCTCCATAACTCTATACAGACGCCGCGTGAAGTGGATGCCTCTCTGAGTAGTGGCATCGCCCCTCCAAATCTTTTTACAGACGCCTCGTTAAGTGGATGCCACTCTGAGTAGTGGCATCGACCCTCTATAACTCTGTACAGACGCCTCGTGAAGTGGATGCCACTCTGTGTAGTTTCATCGACCCTTTATAACTTTATACAGACGCCTCGATAAGTGGATGACACTCTGAGTAGTGGCATCGACCCTCCATAACACTATACAGACGCCTCGTGAAGTGGATGCCACTCTGAGTAGTGGCATCGACCCTCCATATCTCTATACAGACGCCTCGTGAAGTGGATGCCACTCTGAGTAGTGGCATCGACCCTCCATAACTCCATACAGACGCTTCGTGAAGTGGATGCCACTCTGAGTAGTGGCATCGACCCTCCATAACTCTATACAGACGCCTCGGGAATTGGATGCCACTCTGAGTAGTGGTATCGACCCTCCATAACTCTATACAGACGCCTCGGGATTTGGATGCCACTCTGAGTAGTGGCATCGACCCTCCATAACTCTATATAGACGCATCGTGAAGTGAATGCCACTCTGAGTAGTGGCATCGACCCTCCATAACTCTATTCAGACGCCTCGTGAAGTGGATTTCTCTCTGAGTAGTGGCATCGACCCTCCATACCTCTATACAGACACCTCGTGAAGTGGATGCCACTCTGAGTAGTGACATCGACCCTCCATAACTCTATACAGACGCCTCGTGAAGTGGATGCCACTCGGATTAGTGGCATCGACCGTCCATAACTCGCTATACAGACGCCTCGGGAAGTGGATACCTCTCGGAGTAGTGGCGTCGACCCTCCATAACTCTATGCAGACACCTCGTGAAGTGGATGCCACTCTGAGTAGTGGCATCGGCTCTCCATATAACTATACAGACGCCTCGTGAAGTGGATGCCTCTCTGATTAGTGGCATCGACCCTCCATAACTCTATACAGACGCCTCGTGAAGTGAATGCCACTCTGAGTAGTGGCATCGACCCTTCATAACTCTATACAAACGCCTCGTGAAGTGGATGCCACTCTGAGTAGTGGCATCGACCCTCCATAACTCTATACAGACGCCTCGTGAAATGGATGCCATTCTGAGTAGTGGCCATTCTCCGAGCGAAAGGAGGGCCCACGAAGTGCAACGGTAGGTAAGTGGTTAGAATTCAGTGTGTCCTCACTGCATAAGTAAAGATCACACACACAGATGATAAATGGTGATTTCAGGGATCTGTCGAATGCACTCAAACAGACAATAGAACAAAACGAATCCTTCCCCACGTCAAAACAGCAAATTCACAATACAGGTTTACTCCTATACAAAATATATAAGTACTTGACTCATCCTTCCATAATCCAATATTATTTCTGAACGTGACCGATGGGCTGTCGACCTTCAGTCAGCTTTTGTTATTATGAGATTACATATCCGTGCTTGTGCATGTAAATATTCGTCAGCGTGAGTGATACCCTACTCCCCCAATTTTCATTTCAACATGACTAACATATGGCGCTTCAATCGAGTTACTCAATGGCTAGAGTGCATGGCTACTACAGAAACATATTCGATTTGCTGCAACCTACGTTCCGTTGCGTTTTCGAGAATAAATCCGAGTGTGAAAAATATTCCTGAATTCGGCTTTCATTAAATTTTCCACACAGGAGTAAATCCTGAATCCCCCTCCAGTAAAAAAAATGAGATTAAAAAATAAATCTCTCCTCCAGATTTAAAAGATGCTTCATTGACTTGGATGAGAACCACTGGAATGACGACGCCCTACCGTCAAATAAAATGGCGAACACTGTGCGCTACGCACACCATTGTCACCGGGAAAAAGGTGCTTTTCTTGAAGCCCAAGGGAAGCGCAACTATGACGTCAGCCCCGGTAGTTGGCCACGCCGCTTGTGTTGTTACCCCCGGCTGTAGAGTGCCCCCTTACTATACTACTACTTGCAGATCTAGAGCACCGATTTAGAGGCTATGATGAACACGAATCATTCCTTAACAAACGCAATTATGTGGAATGTCTGCAATTTTTTCAAAGTATGATCCTTTCCTGAACGTTCATTTTAGCTACAGTTTTAAAAGCGTCACCCGTATTCAAAATCAGTGAATGAACGGTATTTACGAAATGGCACTAGATGAAATTTCAAGACAAATACAATGAGCACCGGGTTATGCTTTCTTTTGTTCACTGAATGAACGGCATTACGAAGTGGCACTAGATGAAATTTCAAGAAAAATACAAGGAGCACCGTGTTATGTTTTCTTTTTGTCACTGAATGAACGGTATTTAAGAAATGGCACTAGATGAAATTTCAAGACAAATACAATGAGCACCGTGTTATGCTTTCTTTTGTTCACTGAATGAACGGCATTACGAAGTGGCACTAGATGAAATTTCAAGAAAAATACAAGGAGCACCGTGTTATGTTTTCTTTTTGTCACTGAATGAACGGTATTTAAGAAATGGCACTAGATGAAATTTCAAGACAAATACAATGAGCACCGTGGTATGTTTTCTTTTTTTCACTGAATGAACCGTATTACGAAGTGGCACTAGATGAAATTTCAAGACAAATACAAGAAGCACCGTGTTATGTTTTCTTTTTTTTTTCACTGAATGAACGGTATTACGAAGTGCCACTAGATGAAATTGCTTAAAAGACGGAAAAGTTAAATCATTTATACTTTGTAGTAAACAACTGAGTATTGTGGAATAACTTGTATATACAGGATGCTAAAAAACATCGGGTCCCAATGTGCGTGCGTGTATGTGCGCGCGCGCGCTTGGGCGTAAGTCATGAGCAATTGACGGGCGAGACAGTGACGCGCCAAGCGGGGATTCAACGGATGCGAAGCACCAAGGCGCCAGGTTCCGGGGGCGGCAGGACGATTCAATTAAATTTTACGGTTGATAAATTAATATCAGTAACGTGGGAGAAATTAAGAAAACGTTTTACTGTGAGAAATCGTAATGCTTAGTGGCACGTTTATTTTTTTAGCAAAAATAATTTATTATATAATTCAACAGAAAACGACTTGAAATCAGAGAATAATTTTCATTGTTTTGTTCAGTAACGGATATCGCGGGCAAAGGTTCCGGGGGCGGCATGACGCCTCTTTTCTAATTTTTTTATAAATCTTGGAGATTTCATCATTCATGATACACTGTTAAAAATTTCTGTTCAACGTTTTACCATAGTATGATCGGATTGAATGAGTTTCGCCAAAAATTGTTTATTTCAAAATTTAAGGAAGCAAACACTTTTGGTGAAATCAAGCTGGTCTTGGGTGAAATCATATTTGCTAGCGATTCAGTCATTTAGGTACAAAATTTGGTTCAACCTCTCAACCAATAGCACGGCTGGAAATCATATGTAATGGCGGATACCGGTGGTAGGAGCTGCTCCGCTTCAACTGTCGTGTCGTTCATTCAAATAAAGAATTTACCTTATTCACATGTAGGAAAGCATGTGTGTTAGCATCATAGGCAGAAAACATGTGAGTAGATACTTTTTAAAATTAAGTTTAATTACAGTTTGCTAAAAATAACGACATCGGTTACATACGTTAGATATTAGGCTTACGAAACTGTGTACATGTATTGCAAAGTTTCACTCTTAGAAATAAACATGGCTGAAGTAGCATTTAGATTTGATATAAAGCCTAGTTTTAATCGTTACGTTGTGAACAGCGATGTGAATTCTTGAAACATCTCTTCAAGAGTAGAGATTATATCTGAAAGAGGAAAGATTAATATGTTGATTCTCAAATTCGTAGCTATTTATATCTTTGGGCCTAAAGGCTAAGCACTTCAGAAATCACTTAGGAATTGTTAATAATCAGGGCTTAAAAAATAAGTAAAGCTAGTTGTGTGTGTGTGCCCAGGAAAATTTATCTTTTAAGATATGCATTTTCGTTTTAAGGGTCTGTGCTCAAAATGTTCAGTGCACAGATGCATGTATCTCAAGTTTTAAGATGAGGCTGAAATTAGTATTTGAGAAATTTAGTGATTCTGCCATGTTCCTTTTTGTTGAAGTTTTCACCTTTTGTCAATAAACACAGGAGGCTAGTTCCATCAGAGGCATGCATTCAGCCTCTTATGGAACTTGCCTCCTGTGTTTATTGACAAAATGTGAAAACAAGATTTGGAGCAGAACTGCATAGGCTTCTGATTTCTGGACTTAGAGCATATAATTAAAAAAGTTATATTCTTCTATTCTTGGCGCTCTATAACAATAACAACTTCCAGTGAGTAACAGTGAAAAGCAACATACATGACATGCAATGGCTGTCTTTTTTTCTTGTAGTAGAAAATTCTATTCCAAACTTTATTTGTAAATCTTGTTGCCCAGCCTGGGTAACTAGATTTTTTATTTACCAGCCCAGGCCACTGATTCACATGCCCCGGGCATCTTGGCCATGGTATTTTTCAAGCCCTGATTCACATAACTAAAATTATACACAGTTCATAATTTTATACATATAGATTAATTAAAGCTTTTCATACTACTTAACAAAAAAACTTCCCATCACAAAGATTTTTGATTTGTGCAGAATTGATTTCATTGATCTAAAATTATGCAACTGCCAATGAATTGCAGAACTAGTAACCTAGTTCATTTTTCCTTCATAGCATCCAATAGCACATTTGTTGACACCTAAATGATTCCTGAGCTTAGAGTGTATAAATCCATAAGCTGAGCTGGCAGGACTTGGCAGCAAAAGCATTGCTAGTTCAGCAAGTTTAGTGGCAGGCTCAGTTGTAAAGCCATTAAATTTAGAAATTCTTTTCCACCAAATCATGGGGTTCGTGTTCCTTCCAGCGGCACTGGAATAAGAAAGAGGGGGGGGATTGGACAGTTTCGTATGCAATCAGTACAGTCAAACACCCAACTGGATGAATAAAGTCTGGATCCCTTGGGAAACTAGAACTTGTGTTTTATTTTCAGATTGACCATCTGTTTCCACACTAGTGTGTTACAGTGGCAAGCTATTTTGCAGATTTGTTATGGAGGCAAACTTGGAATGCTATTTCGCTCGGTTAACAAAATTTGTGAAGGAGATCATGCACTGCTCTTTAGGTCCAAAAAAATGCCCCCCCCTCCAATGAACTTCTGGAGGGGCCCCACAGAGGGGGTAAAGCCTTGAGATTGAGATCAAGTGATTCGAGGTGCTGGTATGCTCTCACTATTGAAAAAACAAAAGGACTAAGGAGACCTAAATACTACCAAAAGGTGAAGGAGATCATACTCTACATGTTTTGTGCAAGAAAAGCCTCAACACCTCCCCAAATAAACTCCTTGAGGGGGCCCTTGGAGGTGAAAAAGCCTTGAAAATGAGATCAAGTGATCCAAGGTGCTAGTGTGTTCTAAATCTCCCGAAAAAACAAATAGAGCTAAGGATACCTAAATACTGCTAAAAGGTGAAGGCGATCATACACTACATTTTTTGTCCAAGAAAAGTCTCAACACCTCCCACCCCAAAACCCCTGAAGGTAGCACGGAGCAGGGAAAAGCCTAAAATAAATAATGCAAGCGGTAAATAACACGATCGCTCTACTTAAAATAAAAATGATCCTGAAATACAAGAAACAGAGATTTGGGTGATAAATACCACGTAGAAAAGGCTGCAAAAATAAAAAAAACCCTGAAATCTCCACATTCAACACTTGCATGAACTCCAAAGTCTTTCAATATTCTGAGTATGAACTCCAGTTTCTGGATCAATGAAATGTAATTTATGATTAACGGTCAGATGAGCATAACCAGCATCATACAAATCGTGTGTTTTATATCCTTTCTAGCAGTCGGTATATATAATTGAGCCAGGTAATATATTTTCTTGTATTACTGATGATAAGCAATGTGTACTTCGATTTACTACCTTTTTTTTACAAAGCATTCTTTTATTTCATGGAAAATTCCTCCAACCACCCATTGCTCGGGCAAAATACGTCCAGCTTGATTCTTACGTTTTGTATACAAAGTTTCATCAACTTCTACAATTTTACCTTCACCTCTCCGATTTTTTCCTTTGCATGTCGAAAGTCTCGACTATAACCTCTCGCATATAACTGCTCCAGTCAACAGTTGTATTTTTTGACATTGACAGATGTTTTTCACTAAACTTTTTAGAGCTCAAACATTCACACCAATCTCTCTCCCTCTATATATATAAGTGAAAGTTCGTATGTTTGTTCCGCATACGTTCCTAAACGGTTTGATAGATTTGCACCAAAATTGGTATACATACTCTTCATCACCCAGATTAAAATATAGGCGGAGCGATTTTTAGAAACTCCATCCCTAAGGGGATCAAGTGTGTTTTTACGGGGCCCTCTATAGACTGGGTGCAAGTCGGCTGCTACGGTATTACTCCACGGAAGCTTCTGTGCTTCAGGCATACGGGGGAGAATCCGATTTTTGAAAACACAACACACCGGCTGAACATATTGTCGGAGGTATTTTTATTTTTTTTTATTTTATGTTACCATGGCATTTTCTTTGTAAGGATTACGTTTCATTAGACTCCAACAATTGGCGCAGGAGTCTCAAATATGGGTGGAGCTACAGATTTCCATCAATAGGCGTGGTCGTCTCAAATAGCATCAAGGTTAAGTTGAAGTTAAAACAGACGGTCTTCTTCATACATAAAATTTAAAACAGACGGTCTTTTTCATACATAAATTTTAAATACAAGATTAGTATTGGTATTAGTATAGATAAAAGAAATAGCCTATGTCCACCGGAAAGAAGTAAGCTTCCCAACGGTGAAAGAATTATCCGAATCGGTTTAGTTTTCGAGATTAGTAAAAAGAATTACGTATGTTATCGTGAACTACTTTCTTTCACTTTGGGTTTGATCAGGTTGCATGTAAACAAAGCGGAACAATACTTGGGTAATTGGAAACTACTTGAAAGCGATGTCATTCGGTAGTACAGCCAAAAAGAATAATAAATGAGCGAAATAGCCTATGTCCTCTGGAAAGCTTCCCAGCGGTGAAAGAATTATCCGAATCGGTTTAGTTTTCGAGATTAGTAAAAAAATTCCATATATGTTACCGTGAACTACATTCTTTCACATTGGGTGTGATCAGGTTGTATGTAAGCAAAGCTGAACGATACATGAGAAATTGGAAACTACTTGAAAGCCATGTTATTCGGTAGTACAGCCAAAAATAATAATAAATAAACGAAATAGCCTATGTCTTCCGGAAAGCTTCCCAACGGTGAAAGAAGTATCCGAATCGGTTTAGTTTTCGAGATTAGTAAGACAAATTCCATATATTATTGTGAACTACTTTCTTTCACGTTGGGTGTGATCAGGTTGTATATCTACATCCCAGTCTGGGCAACTTGATTTTTTATTTACCAGCTTAGGCCAATGATTCACATGCCGTGGGCATCTCGGGCATGGTACCCTGATACATATAAGTAAAAATATATACCGTACATAATTTCATACGTATAGATTAATTAAAGCTTATATATTTCATTATTACTACTTTAGCAAAAACTTCCCATTACGAAAAAAAAATTACCCCTGCTTGTCTCTATGAGCACTATTTCGCTATTACAGTGTTGCAATCTTATGCGTAATGAAAATTTCTGTTGGACATACTAACTTTTTAATGAAAATTTCGTAATGTTTTAAGGAAAATTCATTGCTACTGATTTTTTTTCTGTCCCCCTTGAATTTCGTTATAACAAGCTTAGACTGTTACTTTTTTTTTTTTTTTACTGAATCTGGTAAATGCTGGCCATGAAAATGACAGGAAACTATATCATGTACAGTTTCTTTTTTTGTAAATGTAATTAATGTTAAATGAAAAAAAAATCGAATGCATTCGAAATTTCTGTGAGTGAAATCTTTACCTGTGTCACTTTAAACAGGACTTGAAAAATATCTGAAATGTCACTAGCCCAGCTGGTATGTACACAAATTATTTACGTACCCAGATAGTAAAACCTGAATGCCCAGGAAAATTTATATTTTAAGATAAATCAGAAGCCAATTCTTTTATAAGTTTAAAGATATGAATTTTTCTTACATGTTTTGCATTTCTGTTTTAAGATGATAGTGCACAAATTGATACAAAACTATACGATGAAATTGTTTTTTGAGAAATTTAGGGATTCTGCCGTGTTCCTTTCATTGAATTTTTTTTTTTTTTTTGCCCATTTTCACTAAACACTTGATTTGTACATCAATGAAAAATTGTTTTACTATCTTCAGGTATTCCCAAGATATTATAAATACAACTATTTAATAGTATTCCAAAAGGTTCTTGTGTTCCGAAATGGTTTCCTTGTGGCAACACACCAAGGGAAGGATCACCTTAATCACTGGTCATTTCTAAAACATCCCAAACAGGGAAATTTAATATTTAAAAAATATTGATGATATTCGTTAATGTTCTAGAATGACTCGTTCAGAATCAGGGTCTAAGCAAGCGTTTCTTCTCTAGGTGGGAGTCTGAGATTTGAAATGATGCCCCATCATGTTCAAGCTTCCACTTCTATTCAAGCATATTTTTTTCTGATACCTTAATTATGGGGAAACAATATGGCCTTTCAAAAGCAGCACTTCCAGTTTTTGACATAATTTTACTAAAAATGTGAAAAGTAGGTAAATATCCGAAAATTAAAAATAAGAAACGACCGTAAAAGTTGTGGAAACACTGACAGCACAGTGCTCAGTAGAATGTAAAATGAAATAGCACACAAGGTAGTGAATGTGAAAACAAGAAAAGCATGACTCAGCCCTATGTGAAATGTAGTACTAGCCAAAACCTTAATGAAAAACCAACTTGGACCATTGTGGATTGAATAACCTATAGACACAATGTACTCGGTTACCAGTTCGTAGATCTGTTTGTTATTAATATAACGTTTAAATATAAGAACATGCCTGTATGTGTTTTTACTACATAACAGTCCTTTGTATTCATTTATGCAAATACTGTATTAGTACCAGTGGTATAGCGTGTGGGGACGCTGGTACGCTCAGCGTCCCTTGAAAAATCGATGGAGAATAGTGCCTTTCCTTGCAAGAGTGTGTTATTCCATTATATTTCCTTCGGCAATTTTAAATGTTATTCTTAACAAAAATAGCATGAAAAAACTATATTAGCGTTTACTTTCCCATAATAGCAAATACGCAGTTCTCTCTCTCTTTTGCTCGTCTGTTTTAAGTAGTTTTCTCCTCAATGCCAGACGCTCGGCCAATCTAGCGTCTGATGACCTTGAGGAGAACCTAGGCCAAGGTCAAATTCATGTGACTGCGCATGCTCACGAAGGGTGATCACTCCCGTTTGTTTGCGACGGGAAACGCCAGCGTATTCGAGGAGGACGAGTTTTAGCGAGCGTTGGTATGCAGATATTCTCTGTTGTTCAGCGTGGTTTTTTGTGTTCAGTGTTGTTTTATAATATTTTTACTGTGAAAAAATGGCTTATGTGGAAATCATATTGGACGAGGATTTCATTGATTACTTGCAAAAAACTCCCAGCTGGAATGTTACGTTGGAGAAACGGTGCTATTTGAAAAACAAAAGATCTACGCCGTACTTGGAAGTCTTCGTGGTATGATAGATACAAATGGACTACTGGGTGCAGTAGATTTCTTTCATTATCTCAAATTATAATGCTAGTAGCCTTTGTATATATACAGTATATGTAGGTGAAATTTGAAATTCAAAGCTGTATATTCAATATAAACACCTATCAAAACTTCTGCATTTCACAAATTTTGTACATTAACTTAAAAAGAACCTCTATGCTCAAAATTAAGACCAAATGACATTTCATGATAATTATCATATGGTATTCTATTTTGTATAAATGCTTTTTGTGTGCTCCCTTCTTTTTAGGGCAATACAGAATTTCAAAATAAAAGGTTTCATTTCGATTTTAACTAGATTATTTCAGCGTCCCCTTGTACAAGACCTAGGCTACGCCACTGATTAGTACATGTGCAAATTAAAGTGTTTAAAAGAAACAATGTATTATTCAACCAACTGTGTGCACAAAGTTCGTAAAGCCTAATGTCTAACAAATATGTGTGTAACTGATGTCATTATTTATCAAATTGTAATAAACCTAATTTTAAGATATGAAAATATCATTGCTCACATTTAAAACTGAATTGATTGGTAATAAACCAAGAATCAAACACTTTCACCCTCACACACTTTCACAAAAAAACATGCATTTACCTGCACACTCTTCCACAAAAAATGGGCATTTACTGTAAAAGTCGGGTGACTACTTGCCATGAGGCTTAACTGAATATGCTCAAACTTTATAAATACAGGGATTGCTCTGAAATTCAAATGAGCAAGGTCAAACGTTTTAATTTCAGATTACCGCTTAACTGAAAACTGTATTCAGTTAATTAAGCCTGTGAAATTCAGTCTTAGCTGAATATGATCAAACTGTATTTTTAAAGAATTGCTCTTCAAATTACGGCTTAACTGAAAACGGGCAAATTTTATTTTTACGGGCATTGTCCTTTAAATTATGATTTAACTGAAAGCGGTCTAATTTTATTTTTACAAGCATTGCCCTTCAAATTACGGGCTTAGTATTTCCGATTGAGATCTTAATTTTACTGGCTTTTACAAAAAAAAAAAAAAAACAGGCCGAGCCATAATTTTACGGGCAATGGTTGGACCCCTAGCTGCCGGGCGCTGCTCGTAATTTAAAGGCGAAATTTTTAATAGTGTTTAAGGGTAAGTTTACTTGTTAAACTATTTGTTATTTTTTAAGTTACCTGTGCATGTTTTAAAATGTGATGTTTTAAGTTTTTTTCAAGCACTTATACAGAGCGGCAGATCACAAACCCTAAGCCTTATTTGTTATTAGAAAAGGTATGACCACTGTTTATTTTTTCAAATTGTATGATTGTAATAATTATTTTATAGCCTAAACTTATTACATAATTTTTAGAACAATTTCCCAAATACCTGTATTCCATAATTTTTCGACTGCCATCTGGCGAACCCTCCATCCCCTCAAAAAATGGCAAGCAATGACCTACTTGCAGTGTTAAAATTGGAAATAAATCCTCTACAGGCCCAGCGGACCACTCTAATTTCCAAATCACTGGTCTGCCAAAAAAAAAAAAAAAAAAAAAGTACAGTATATGTAGAAAACAAGGTATCGTTTTCATTGCAGTAGTATATCGCAAATTTAGAACAATGTGTGCGTGTACACATGAAGATATTTCTAATAAATAAAACAAAAATGGTACGCAGTGGGAGAAATTTGAAAAAAAAAATGTGACCAGTGTATACCAAAAGTTGGTAGTTCCCTCCTTTTTATTGGTCTAGAAATTGCACAAAATATACTAATACATACTTGCCAACTTTTATGGTTTATCTGTAAAATTTATGAATTTCTGCTTGATTTTACTGATTTATGGATACAGGTCTTTTTTTTACGAATTTTTTAATATTTCGATTGCTCAGTCGAAATGATTGCAATGAAATTATCAATGAAAACTCAATCAAAATTATGTGCAATGATTGCTCAATTGCTAATCATTGCACATATTGCAATAAGAAAGGTCACACTAAAAATGAATGCTGGCTACTTATACTTAAATAAACCTATTTATTTTAAATATAATAGTATTTGATTTTATATTTGACAGTAGCTTACTTGCACTCTAATAAATCATTTGATATGATCTTTATTTACAGCACATTTTATATAAATAAGGATCAGTACATGTTGTGAGGTTGAACTGAACATGCACTGATCCTTATTTATATAAAATGTGCTGTAAATAAAGAGCATATCAATTGAACCGTAATTTTGCGTTAGGTTGAACCGAAATTTGGCGTAAAGATTGAACCATAACTTGGCGTAAAGGTTGAACCATAACTTTGTGCAAAAGGTTGAACCATACCTTGGTGTTATGTTGAACCATAACTTGGTATAAAGGGTTGAACCATGCCTTGGTTTTATGTTGCCCCAAGTTATGGTTGCAGCAAATTTTTTCCTTACTTACTCCATATTTTGGTACAACCTTTCACCAAATTTTTAACAGTGTATGCGTGGCCAGCGCTATGACAATGGGGCCACTATAAAGGAAAAGCACAATGGACTTCAAAAAATTAACGTTCGTGACTGCCACGGAGAAGACCGCGGGTTCGATCCCAGGCAGGTACCAAAGCTCGAACCACTAAATATCCGCAGTGCGTCGGATGGGCACGTTAAGCTGTCGGGCAACGGGTACTGGCCCCCCCCCCGCTAATAAATAAGGGCGTCTTCCTCCCCCTTTCTACCTCGCTTCCGTGTGACTTTCCCATCGGACACTCTAGTTCAAATCCACTAGCTTCCTAATTCTAATTGTTGTTTAAGACCTGGGGTCAGACACTCCCTTCCTAAAATCCTCTACATATGATCTGATGATCTGACTTCAAAAAATCTCATTTTTCGACCTAAAACCCTTAAGCATTTTATGTACTTTGAGCGCCTCATACTTTAAATTTATTTGTAAATAACGACGAAAAAAATTCGCTAGAAATCGTGAACATTCTCAGCATTGTTCAAGAAATATATGCTTTTTTTCTGAATTACCTTACCGTTGGCAAATTTTAAAGCTTCCAGCGATGACCGTAAAACCGTGCTGTGAAACAAGATGAGAGTAATAAGAGTAAAAAGGGTTGGGGTACGATTTGGATGTAATCCACAATACATTATATTGGTATTAGCGCTTTTACGAATCTTTTAGAGACAGTGATACACGAAATTTAAACAATGTTTCTTAGAGAAGAGAATAAAAAAAAATGCAGGTTTATTGGTTCCAGAAACATTTGGTACATTCTTTCTTCAAAAATTAATGTTAGTAGCAAATTAACGCCAAAATCTGTTGTAGTTATACTAACCATAATAGAAATGTTAAAACAAGTAGGCTGTTTAAAAGAATGTAGAACATATGGTGGTTTTAAAGGCATGTTAGCTGAAGATAAAACAATTGCTGGGGAAATACATTGCGAAACAGAATTTCCAAATGTTAAAGTGATTAGACTACGAAAGAAAGAAAAAAAGAAAAAAATGTTTGGTACTAAAGTACGGATGAGATATTGATCTGCCAAGAAGAAATAAAAACAAAATAACTTTCCTATTTCTGGATACAACGATAAGAACAGTTCGAACACGTGAACACGCATAACGACGAGACTTTTCAATTTTTAAATGACCTTTATTCTTTACTGACATAAGCAGAGATATAAAAATAAAATATTGTATGGACTTAGAAATAAATTTGTCAGGTACTGCACAAAAAGAATATGATATAATTGCTTCAGATTTGTGTGACTAAATTGAAATTCTTTGGACTTACTTACGTTAAGCATCACATGAACCCATAAAGTGCTTCAGAATTCATTTTTTCAAATGACTCATTTATATGTTTTTCAAACAATTCAGTAGCTTTAAGTATATTTTCGATGATGCCTGTAGCATAATACGGTTGGGGAGGCGGATACGTGTCCCATGTCATTGGCGCACCCACGGAGGGAGCTTTGGGGGCTTAAACCCCCTCCAAGGAGATTAAGAGAGACGTACGTCACAAATTAAACATTCAAAAATATTATTTTACATGTCAAAATATTACATAGTGCCTTCTATTACATGGTGCCTTCTTCCCAAAGCACCAAAGAGATAAAGAGCGACGTACAGCACAAAATTAAACATTCAAAAATATTATTTTACATGTTCGAAACATTACATAGTGCCTTCTTCCCAAAGCACCAAAGAGATAAAGAGCGACGTACATCACAAAATTAAACATTCAAAAATATTATTTTACATGTTCGAAACATTACATAGTGTCTTCTTCCCAAAGCCCCGAAGAGATTAAGAGCGACATACGTCACAAGATTAAGCATTCAAAAATATTATTTTACATGTTCGAAACATTACATAGTGTCAAACATAGTGTTTCCTATTACATGGTGTCTTCTTCCCAAAGCCTCAAAGAGATTAAGAGCGACGTACGTCACAAATTAAACATTCAAAAATATTATTTTGCATGTTCGAAACATTACATGGTGTCTTCTTCCCAAAGCCCCAAAGAGATTAAGAGCGACGCACATCAGAAATTAAACATTCAAAAATATAATTTTACATGTTCAAAATTACGTAGTGTCTGACATAGTGTTTTCTATTACATGGTGTTTTCTTCCCAAAGCCCCTAAGAGATTAAGAGCGACGTACGTCACAACCGCATACAAACTATAGTCGTACACTGTAAACTATATATATATATATACAATATATGTACACACATTGTGTACGTATACTGTACATATATGTATAGCCCCCTTCAACAGGAATTCCTGAGTGCCCCACTGTCCCATGTTTAGTCAAACGAAAAAAAATTGGATTTTATGGATCTTTACACTCTCTAAAAATAAACATCTTTCTTTTTCATACTTTTAATCTTGAAATCCAAAAAGGTCTTTAAAATTTCAATGTCCCGTTTTCCATTCCATAGAATTGATAGCCATATTAAGGTGCGCAAAATCCTCTTTTCAAATATTTACTGTCTGTAAAAGTGGCTTACGTAGAAAGATCGTTTTCCAAACTTAAAATCATGAAAAGTTACTTTTGATTCAATATGAAACCGGAACGACTTTCAAATATAAGTATTGTGAGAATTGAAAATAAAACTGCTGCAGACTTAGACAATTCGGACACTGTTAAAAAGTTTGTAACCAAAAAAATAAATAAATAAAGCTACAAAAGTTCATTTTAGCTGAAACTGCGCATGTTTGTGTGCTTTCTTGAAGTTTATATTTTTTAGTTTATAGGATTTTTTTTTTAGTATGACAACCAGTTGTTTCGATTTATGCTTTTAGTTTTATGATTTGCTTGGTTAGAGTAGTTATATCACAATTGTCCCCCTCCTCCTCCATGGGGGAAGCTGTAATATGTTTATCATCGTACATGACAAAACTTTTTTACCGGTAAAGCGGATTTTTGTGTAAACTATCAAAGAGGAAGTTCACTTCTTGGATTATTCGCAGCGTCATCTGAACTAGAGTTTTACAGATATTTTTCCCTTCAGCTTTATATGAGTCAATTGTGTTTTATGAAAAAAGTTATGGGAAATAGGAAATGATATTGCTAAAAGCAATTATTTCATGTAAAAAGTGTATAAAAATTGGAAAATGCTCTTGTACAACGAGCGCAAATACTCTTGGCGCGCCTCTGGGGAGAGACATGCACATACCTTTCTTGAAACGGCTAAGAAAGGGTAAGATCTATCATATACAGTATGAGGATGTAGCAGACACGTGACTCCAAGCATGGCAACGTAACTGAAGGACAACAGCCTCGTTGAATTGATGGCTTCTTACTTTGAAACTTTAACTTCCGAGTACGAAATGCGGTAAAAGGAAAAAATTAAAGAGATCCTTATGTGCTGAATGCAAGTCTCTTCGAAGGTGATGCCGAAAGTTTTCCGAAAGTGCAAATAGTAAATACTTTCGATTACTTCGTCTTTGGTCGAAGCGCCTTTACTGCACAACAATTCGAGGCATATAAAAGTTTCGAAGCATATAAGAATTTCTCGTCGTCGGTGTTCTTTTACAGGGTAATTTAGTACGATCACAAATTCGTGAGTAATCAGTAGTTTATATAGAAAATAGGTACGCTGCCTTAATAAGTAAGGTTCTCTTCTCTCCCAGGTGCGGAGATCTGAGTAAAAAAAGATAGGTTTTCTTTCTTTCCAGGAATCGCTGATTTTGGATAAAACTCACCCTTGAAAGGTTCTATGCCTATTTGAGAGTTTAACTCTTCAACAAAAAGTGCCTTTCTAAGCTCTGGGAAGCGATTTTCAAGCCTTAATAAAATGAGCAATTTTTTTTTATTTTTTTTTTAAGTAAAATTGTGGTGAAAAAATAAAATAATTTTGCTGGGATTTGTGCCCTATAATCTATTTATCCGTAAATAAATTTAGCAACATAACATCGACCTGTAAACAGACCTAGACACCAAAAAGGATTTTATTTGGACAATAATTTTAGCTATTATTTGCTTTTTTCTGCAAAAGTGTGCTCCAGCTCCAGGTAAAAATCCAGGTGTACTAAAAAAAAAATCAACGGTAGTTTGGGGGAAGGGATATCATATAGAACAAAGTAGTAAACTAAAAACTCCCAACACCGACAGCCAAATAACCTTGAAAGTGAAAAGCCGAAAACTCGCAAAAAAAAGTGAGTCAGGTTAACGGTGTGATCGAGATCTAAAAAATACAGAAGAGCCAGAGATTTGAATCTGACTAAAAGTCAGGTTTGCTAACAAATTAACGTTTAGCCCTGTAAAAAAAAGTTTCAACACCCCCTAGATCAACCAAGAACCTTCTGAAAAAGAAGTCCCTGGAGAAAAAACAAAACAAAAAGAAACACGTGCACAAAAGTTCCGATTGGGGACCGAAGCGTTTATTTAAGAAATATTTTTACTGAGAGACAAACTCTAAAAGATGTTCTATAAGAAAATAGTCAGTAGTAATAAAACCTACGCAAAAAAACAGCCAACACCTTTTAAATTCAACTTGAAAACTTTGAATCAACGAATGAAACGCCTGGCCCAATAAGAGCAAGCACTGCACTCCAGTAGCGTTTGAACAAGTAAAAGATGGATTCTCTGCTTTATCTGAAATCACCGATTTCTAGATAAAACTGAC
The DNA here is from genome assembly GCA_039090855.1 of Macrothele yani. NCBI lineage: Eukaryota > Metazoa > Arthropoda > Arachnida > Araneae > Macrothelidae > Macrothele > Macrothele yani. The sequence continues at coordinate 99,894,110 of CM077004.1, read as the reverse complement.
ATTTAAAAGGTTCCCTGCCTTTGAAGAGTCTAACTCTTAAAAAAAAAGTGTTTTCTAAGCTCTGGGAAGCGATCTCTCTTCGTTTGGCATAAAAGCGTATTATTTCAGTACTGCCTTTAGAGACAGCAGCTAATAGCCTGAAAAAGACTTACGGTCTCGATTTCCTCTATTACCGCAATTCATAATACTACCACAAAATCTAGGCATTTTGGCTTCAAATTTTTATAAACACCGACCGCTAATGATTGCACTTTACACACTAAGTGCAGGACAGCCCAGATATGCTTGTCCTTCAGGAACTTGCAGGGACTGTTGCCACTTTACTGAAACTTCTCGATGACGTCATGTGCTACATCCTCATTAGTGGCGCTGGAAAGGTTGTGCGGAGTACAGTGCACTCCCTTAAATTTGCGGGATTTTCAAAAACAACAACAGGCGATGGAAGCTTGAAAATTGCTTCCCTGATGACGCAGTGTAGTCTAAGCGTTTGCTTCCCAGTATTCTTCCAAGTGAGCCCGGGTTAGAATTCCTGGATGATGCATGGATGGCATGCTTGTTTTACAGCACTGGCTCGTTCCCCTCCCAGGAACAAATAGCGCCCCATATTAGAAACTGGCGACTACCCAGAGACGCTCGCGGTGAATGTTAACCTTCCTACCGCTGGGGGGGGGGGGGGGTATATGTGTATATATACACTGACGGAAAAAAAATCCCAACACCAAGAAGGTGTTGTGTTAGATAAACGACAGTTGGTAGGAGGGAGAGTACATCTGTAAGATGACGTCTATGCAAATTTCGCGCTCGGCGCATACGTGTGGCGCTAGTAGCGCCCCTCGGAACATGCAAAGCAGGTTTGCTGTAAATACACGCTGTAACGTTCGTGAGCTTTAGTCATCGTTGAGATTCGACCGTAGGGTGTTGATGTTAGTCAAGAATGCCTTTAAGAAGACGAAGAAGCCATTATCAATAGCTCACGGAGTTTGAACTAGGTCGTGTAATAGGGCTACGAGAAGGTGGATTTTCTTTCCGCAATATTGCAGAACGACTTGGCAGGAATGTAGCCACTGTGCATGATTGTTGGCAGCGGTGGTCAAGGGAAGGTACTGCCTCAAGAAGACCGGGTTCCGGCCGGCCACGTGGCACTACTGAGAGGGAAGACCGCCGTGTACGGCTTATGGCCGTGGCACATCGTACCGCATCTGAGGCAGTAATTCAAGCTGCAGTTGCCACCACAGTGACACAAACGAACTGTTACAAATCGGTTACTTGAAGGACAGCTCCGAGCCAGACGCCATGTAGCGTGCATACCACTTACTCCAAACCACTGCCGTTTGCGACGTCAGTGGTGTCAAGCTAGAGATCATTGGAGGACGGGGTGGAGATCTGTTGTGTTTTCTGATGAAAGCCGGTTCTGCCTGGGTGCCAGTGATGGTCGTGTGTTGGTTAGAAGGAGGCCACGTGAGCGCCTGCAACCAACCTGTCTGCGGCCGAGACACACTGGATCTACACCTGGAGTTATGGTCTGGGGAACAATTTCCTGTGACAGCAGGAGCACTCCCGTGGTTATCCCACGCACCCTGACGGCACAGTTGTACGTCGGTCTGGTGATTCAACCTGCTGTGCTGCCATTCATGAACAGCATTCCAGGGGGTGTTTTCCAACAGGATAACGCTCGCCCGCATACCGCTGTTGTAACCCAACATGCTCTAAAGAGTGTCGACATGTTGCCGAGGCCTGCTAGATCACCAGATCTTTCACCAATCGAGCACGTATGGGACATCATTGGACGACAACTCCAGCGTCACCCCCAACCAGCATTAACCGTCCCTGTATTAACCGACCAAGTGCAACAGGCATGGAACTCCATCCCACAAACTGACATCCAGCTCCTGTACGACACAATGCATGAACGTTTGCGTGCTTGCATTCAACATTCTGGCGGTTACACCGGTTATTAATGTACCAGCATTTCACATTTAAAATGGCTCTTCTCGCGCTTACAATAAGCTGTGATCTTGAAATTTTAATCGATTAAATATGTTACCTATACAAATGTATTGCCGCCGTTTCATTTCTCTACAACTATTTTTTCGTGGTGTTGGGATTTTTTTTTCCGTCAGTGTATATATACATAAATTTACTGGCGTGTCTTCAAGATGATAACAAAGAGGGTGAGAGAGTGTCTTGAAATGGAGGAGGTGGTTCGTCCCTGAAATTTCTAATTAATCCAGTTTTTTATATTTTTGTTTTGTTTTGTTTTTGAAAACCGCAAGTAACCATCTTTCCTTTTTTGTAACTGAGTCATAAAAGTTAAGTGGTTCTCTCTGGTGTTTCCGATTCAACAACGTCCTGTTATTTTCCTACTACTAGCCGGGCGATTTCAGAATCAGAAGGTTTTGTCTACCGTTTGGTCCTGTAGCGCATAATTTTTTTTTCTTCTTCTCGCGTGGGGCCATATGTTTCCGAACAACTATACGTACGTATATAACTTTTTAAATTTCAGTTTCTGTTGAAACAATTTATTATCTCATCAAGCAAAAATTTTAAATGTTTTAATTCATGTGCACCTGCATGAAATGAATGAAGGTATCTTATGTAGCTAATCTGAATTATACAGTGCTTTTCATTGCACTTTTTATTTAGCATTATTCATATTTTGAAAACTTTTATGTCAGAGGATGTTGCTGCTACAAATGAAAGTGTTTGTGCTTTTAAAGGGGGTTTAATCAATACTTCATTGATTTAAAGGGAAACACAAATCAAGTATTCTGAAATACAGCAATACGTGTAGCACTTACCAAATGGATGTTAGGAATCTAAGAGTTTTACGAAGATACTTTTCCTCAAAACAATTCGTAGCACAAAGGTCCCAACTACATCATCAAGTTCCATTTCATTTGTTCTATCGCGATAGGTGTACATCACGTTTCCGGATTTGCGGAATGAGGCAAGGAACCCAAAATAAATAAGCATGGTGCTTTCCGTTTCTGTATAGTAATTTCGTGACTGCCTAAAACCTCCATCAGATGGGTGAAGTCATCCTAATATATCTTGCCTCCCATCGGCAAATGCTCAGACTTCGGGGCCTTTTCACCCTTTCCCCCTCCGAAGGAAAAAAATGCCACTAGGCGAGAGGCATTCTGTTTTTCGGGGCGTGTATTAGATAATTAACGACACTTTAGAAATACTTTCGTTTCACGACTTTTTGTCTTAATGAAACAGAATAACATAAAAAAATGTTTTCACACTCTGTGAGGAAGAAACATTTACCATTCCCTTTGGGCGCAATAAGCTGTTCTCTGTCATTGTGTTGTAGTCGAAAGTGCAGAAAACGGATAATTAACTTCTGAGCGTATGGTGGGCATGGACGTAGATAAGGACACACTGGTAGATACGACCATGTGACGTGTGGAAGGGAGAGCGTCTTTACTTTGAGTTCTGGACTCACAGCTGAGTATGTCTACGTAGAAAAAAATGTTGGTTTGGTAGCATCAGAAAAATTTCTAGAGCTGTTGATTTTCCATTTGGTAGGATCATAAGAAATAGAAATAAAAAAAACACACAAACATGATACTTACTACGCACTGTTAAAAATTTTGTGGTAAGATCAGGGTTGGCCGCGTAAATTGCATGATACATACTTTACATAAATTACACGTAATTTATACGTATTTTACGTCGCGTAGAAAATTAATTTATTACACATTTTTCTACATGGCGTAATAATTTATTTACATGAAAATAAATTAATGAATAATAATGTTAACGCAGCTAGAAGTAAGCATTTATTTTAAATTGTTTACCAAAACAAATATAAAACAATCCATATTTATTGGTGTAGGAAAAAAATATAATCTTCCCGCAAGCTTTCCCCGTCAACGGACGGCTTCTTCAGGCGGTTACAGGGGGAAACAGAATCAAAGTAATAGATTAATACGCATACACATAAATAAATAAATATGATATGTAGAACACCACGTTCGCGCATGCCAAACACGCGGGTAACAACTTGCGTGTTTGGCATGTCGTCACCCGCATGCCAAACACGCGGGTGACGGAAAAACTTGCGGGAAGATTATATTTTTTCCTACACCAATAAATATGGATTGTTTTATATTTGTTTTGGTATTGCTTTGGTGTTGAAAACCCACAATTTACTCATTTTAAACAGTTTAGTTTATAACCACAGAAATGAAAATAATTACAGTGGTGAAATATCAAAAACACAGATAGGTAATGTCAATGATAGAACATTTTTTCAAAAATATTAAGATTTCTTAGACAGTTGTTAATGTTCATGATTACCCACCTAAACTAATATCACTCTTAACAACTTCAGTGCTATTCATTTTATCAAAAGTAATCAGAAAAGTTTAATGTCTCTTACAGTTAAATGTTACAGGGATTTTATACAGGATTTTAGGATTTCATATAAAATCTCAAAATGCAACTTTTATTCCATCTCGTGCTCCACTTCCTTAGTCTCCACAAAGCGTGAGAGAAATGTCTCAGAGTCAGTTCCCCATTAGACACCGGATGCACGGTTATTTACTAAAACGACATTTCGTCTATGCGTAGTATTTGCACTTTGTATGTTAAATGGAGATTAACTCTATCGCGCCTCTTTTGATGCTTTACAGGTTTCAATTTCAAGGCTGCCGACTAATGCACTAGCCCTCACATTTTACTTTGAGACTTAAGATTTACCGAAAGCGGTGTGGTTCTTTCTCACGGGGAACTTTCTGATATGCTTTAGGGAATTTTCGGGAGACAGGGGAATAGGAGGCGAGAAGACAGTTGCCTCTAGGTTTAGGAAGCGAGCGGTCACGAAAAGTACGACGAGGTAATTACCCCAGGCGAGGTCGGGAAGGTCTTAGGTAGACCGGGTGGTCAGGGGATTTCACGACAGCGTGAGAGATGATCGAAAGCGGGAGAGTTAGGAAATATAGCACAGCTAACGGATAACCTTTGCAGGCAATTAAATGAAGAAAAGAATAAAAGTTTCTTTGACATATTTACGAATCGCAAAAATTATTTGCATACAATTACTATCATTTGGTTATTACGTGTTAATTACTATCACCATCAACCACTACGGAGTTATTAGCAATTACAAGTTAACAACTGGAACAAAGATAAGAAAGAAATTGTTTTAAGATAAGAAAGAAAAGATAAGAAAGAATTGTTAACAATTTCCTTCTAATAGTTTCATTCATTATTATTTTTCTTAGCACTTTTTAATAATCATCACATTTTTGATCTTTTATTTTTAGAGTATAATATACAGGCACCAGTTTCTTAGAATTTTCAAAGCTTAATCGGTTTCTTGTTGCGGTATGAATGTACGACCAGCTGGAGAACAACCTTTCAAGCTGTGTTGATGATGTTAGTATGTTGAGTAGTCTAATGGCTAATTTCGAGCTTTTTGTGATGTCTTTCAGAAAAATGCCAAACTGTTGCTGGAGTTTGAACTTCTTTTTCAAGTAGTTTACCAAATATTCCCACACTATCTCTATATTGTTGGTAGCCTGTGATTCCGGCTGCATCCGAATTCTGTCGTTTAAAATTTTCTACCACCTCAAGACGTCATTCATTAAGTTTCTTTTCCTGATATTTAGGATGCAATACGTTGGCAGTGAGGCTGTATTTATTCAGGGAATGTTCCCTTCTTTTATTGAGGCAAGGTTGAAAATGGTCATGGCCTTCAGGAAGCTTCATATCTAACCACAACTCCACTGCATCGGCAATGTTGCAATCTTCTTTTTGGAGATGTTTATCACTTTGCTCACAGGATTTAGTAGTTGAACAGTATCGTTAACCTGGCCAAGGAAATCACTGTCATACAGCAGAGACTTTGCAGTGGATGGTAGCTTCTCTTTTTCATCATTAACTGACACCTTTCTCATTGCAGTGATATTATTTCTTAAGGAAAAGCATGCGTCTCTCTGGGAGCACCAACGTGTATCTGTAGCTAGCTGAACTTTACTACACATTCCCACAACTCATGTTGGCGGTCGGGATGATTGAACACTTTTAGCTCACTGTTTACACGAGATGAAATGCCTTTGGGCATTAGGTCCTTTGGAAGAAAATTGCCCGCATGTGAATTGCAAGCAGAACACCATAATCCGTGTACATTGCTCATTTGATTATATTGATTGCGTTTTTCGACACTGTGCAATATACACTATAGTACCAGAAAAATTGGTACGCCAGTCTAGTACTTGGTAGCTCCCCCACGGGAGCACAGGACTGCAGAAATACGACGGGGCATGGACTTCACTAGCTTATGGAAATATGCTGTAGGCAATGCACACCATACTTCCTGCAGAGCGTTCCACAATTTAGGTGTATTCCGAGATCTCGGATTCCTGTGTTCGATAGCGAGTTGCACGGCATCCCAAATGTGTTCTATCACGATCAGATCTTGGGTCTTGGGTGGGAATGGCAACACCCCAAACTCAGATGAATGCTCTTCTAACCATAATGTGGCGTTTCGACACTTGTGTGGAGGTGCATTGTCCTGTTGGAACAGGCCCAACCCATCAGCATGAATGCAGGACATGAACGGGTGTACCTCGTCAGAAAGGATGCGCACATAGCGTTCGCCGGTCACAGACGTTTGTAGACGTACCAGGGGTCCCAGTGAAGTCCAGCTAAACACACCCCATACCATTACGGACACCCCCCCGCCCACCAGCCTGTACAGTTCCCTGTTGACAGGCGGGATCCATGGCTTCATGGGGTTTGCACCACACACGAATCCTTCCATCTTCCCGATACAGTTGGAAACGCGACTCGTCAGACCAGGCTACGGCAACACTGGCGGTGTTGCCGTGCCCAAGCGAGGCGCATAGCTCTGTGTCGTGCACCCATCAAGGGGACTCGAGTTGGGCGTCGGCTTCCAAAGCCCATATAGTGCAGGGTACATTGCACAGTCCGGACGCTGATGCTTGTTGAGGCTCCAGCATTGAATTCCGATGATACCTGCGAGAGTGTTGCACGTCTATCGCGTGAAACGATTCTTGACAGCCGACGATGGTCACGTTCACCCAATGTCTTTTTGCGCCCACACTGGTATCGTAGGTTGGTGGTTTTGCCGGAATTCTTGTAGTCACGGTACACCCTTGCAATGGTCGTCCGTGAAAATCCGATCTTCGTTTCTACCTCCGAAATACTATAGCCCAACTCGGAAGCGCCAACTATGACACCGCGTTGAAAATCGCTTAAATCGTTATTACTTGTCATTCTCATGCCGAAAACAGCTCTAACAGCTGGCAAGGATGTCTATCGCTTTATATACGCACTGGCGGACGGAACCGAGTACGCACATAGGTGACGTTGCTATGTATTTTGCTTAAGCTCGTCTGTACCAGTTTTTCTGGCCCTTCAGTGTACATCAATGTTATACTTTTCTTTTGCTAACTTCTTTGCCTCGTGTAAGATTTCGTACAATTGTCTCCCGTTTCCGCGATCCCAGGTACTGTATAACAAAAGCTTATATAAAAATGCTTACCGTTGCCATTCGCACCATGTGGTCAAGTCACGACTTGTTTGGTGTTACTGGCGTCATTTTTCCACCCATCAAAGAGAAGGACTGACTCTGATGCGGTCTGGGGCATGGTTCTCTTATTAATTCGCTATAGACTTCGTCCAAGAGTTTGTCTCCAATGGTATTTCGACTAGGAGGTTTATACGCAGGACGCATAGCTTTAGAAACATCCTTAAAATGAACAGATCCACCACACTAAATGGAATGTTACAGCCAAAGAAGAACTTGGTAACGGCATGATCAATACTTTCGTTCATACTAATATTCATCTTGTCGATAAATGCAGTCATACTCATATTGGAAGTTATTGACGTAGATGAACTCGATGAAACCAGACAACCACGTTTTGGAGGAATCGCTGTTTCAAGTTCTTCAATTATGGGTGCAGACGAAGTTGAAGCTGAGGCTGAAGCATTCGTAGTCTGGAGATCTCCATTCTGTGAAGTGGTCTTATCCTACACAATGCTGTTTTGTTGAGCTGGGGAGTCGTCAACAGCAACAGAAATTTTCAATTCACCGTCATGAACGGATACTGTTGAGGCTTAACTCAAAGTAAAGCTTTGTTTATTACATATTCTTCTATATGCTTGAAGGAGCTGTCTTACTGCATTTTTTATTATCGAACCACAAATATTAATTTTTTCGCAGTTTTTATGTCCCAGTTTTGTGGGAAAAAAGCCAAGTTCGTCATATTTGCTATGCAAAGGTCTTCCAGCGTACGAATACGACATAATATCCGCAGCTGTTGTTTTTTTTTAATACAATGTATTACTACCTTCAAAGTCACTGATTATAAACGTTTACTGAACGCTTCGAAACAATGCTGTGTACTGAAGCTAATTTTGTCATTTCATCCGTTTATAATTCCTAGACGATCAGATCACGAACAATCTAGAAATGTGAAGTAAAAGTTCGAAAGTATCCACAAAGAATTCTCATAAGTAAACATTCAGTTTTCTGTTTTCTCTTTTAATTTGCCTCTGTGAAGAGGACGACTTCATCGGTCAACGGAATACAGGAAAATAAACCAAGTCGGAATTACGCACAAAGACACTATTCATTCATAAAAATTGCCGGAAAATAAAGAGTTCAGCATAAAATAAAAAGACAAAAGATGCCGGCTTCTGGTGGGAAACACAAAGTGACAAAACCCACATGATGAAAATCGTCTGCAGCCCCTGATGACTAGTAATAACGTTGGATATAATATGCAAGGGTCTCTGTCGATGAGTAGCAGAGCAACACGGAGAAACCAATATGTGGTGTCGGCGTGTGTTTGGAAAGGATGCAGAAGAAATTAAAAACATAATTTGGAGAGTTCGTTTGATTTGCTGCAAGTAACCCATGCACGTATCGCTGTTAGCCTGGGAACCCGAGATTATCGTAACAGTTGGTTTTTTAGCACGTCTTTTGTAAAAAAAGATCGTGCTCCTGTTATCGGTTTGTCCGTCCGTTCGTCCGTCCGTCTGTACCCACGGTATCTCTGCAACTATTAGTCCGATTTGAAAAATTCTTTTTGCATTCGGAAGCTTGAACTGTGCGAATGATGATCCTTTATTTCGTTTGTTTTTTTACGATGTACAATTTTGCCGCTAGAGGGCGTAAATGCAGATGATGTCGAATTCAAAATTACGTTTTGATCCACATATTTGCTTCTAAACATCCGATTGACAAAATTCTTTTATCTTTCGATTCCATTTATGTCGAAGAGTTTTTTAGATATAGTTTCATTTTCAAATTACGCATAGATTTTCCGCTAGGAGGCGTAGAAGTAAATAACATTTTTCCCGATAACTCTTCTCCTAAAACTCCGATTTTTCTGTCGATGAGTAGCATCGACAGAAAAATTTTCATCGGATACATCTCCTGATGGAAAATCTTTTGCATATAATTTCGAATTTTTGGTAAAGAATACTTTGTCCACCAATGGGGGTAAGTGTTAATTTTTGCTTCTGATGTATTTTCCATAAAATCTGAGCTTCTAAAATATCGATTGAAAGAAATATTTCGTGAACTGATGCCACTCACATCGATAAACCGTTTCGGAATATTTTCTTCCTTAAATATCCCACAGTTTCTCCGCCAGGGGGCGTAGATGTATATCTTATTTTTGTCAATATCTCTACTTCTAGGAGTCCGATTTGAAAAATTCCTTGTTTGTTGGATAGTATTTTCCGTGTGACATGTTTTTCATATAATTTCAAAAATTTTCAAGTAATTCATAGACTTTCCGCTAGGGGGCGTAAAGGTAAATTGCGTTTCTCCCTATTATATCTCTGCTTCTAAATCTCCGATTTGAAAAATTCTTTCTGCACCGGATACAGCTCCTGATGGGAAATCGTTTGCACATAATTTCTAACTTTTGCAAAAAAATGGTTTGGCCACCAGGGGGCGTAAATCTTAATTACCCCTTCTGATGTATTTGCAGCAAAATATGAGCTTCTAAATTATCGTTAAAAAAAACGTCGTTTGTAGACCGATACTACTCATGTCGACAAACCTTTTAGGAACATTTTCTTCTTAAAATAGTGGATGGTTTCTACGCCAGGGGGCGTAGATGTATATCTTATTTCTGTCAATATCTCTACTTCTAAGGGTTCGATTTGAAAAATTCCTTCTTTGTTGGATAGTGTTTCCAGTGTGACATGGATGTGCTTCATATAATTTCAAAATTTTCAAGTAATTTGTAGACTTTCCGCTAGGGAGCGTAAAGCTAAATTGCGTTTCTCCCTAAGTCTCTGCTTTTAAATCTCCGATTTGAAAAATTCTTTCTGCACCGGATACAGCCTCTGATGGGAAATCGTTCGCACATAATTTCTAATTTTCGTAAAAAAAAAAAAATGGTTTGGCCACCAGGGGGCGTAAATCTTAATTTCCGCTTCGGAGCAAAATATGAGCTTCTAAATTCTCGATTGAAAAAAATGTCGTCTGTAGACCGCTACTACTCGTGTCGACAAATCTTTTAGAAACATTTTCTTCTTAAAATAGTGCATGGTTTCTGTGTCAGGGAGCGTTAATGTATATCTTATTTTTGTCAATATCTCGACTTCTAGGAGTCCGATTTAAAAAATTCCTTCTTTGTTGGATAGTGTTTCTAGTGTGACATGTTTTTCCTATAATTTCAAAATTTTCAAGTAATTCATAGACTTTCCGCTAAGGGGCGTAAAGCTAAATTGCGTTTCCCCCTATATATCTGCTTCTAAACCACCGATTTGAAAAATTCTTTCTGCACCGGATACAGCTCCTGATGGGAAATTGTTTGCACATAATTTGTAATTTTTGTAAAAAAAAATGGTATGGCCACCAGGTGGCGTAAGTCTTCATTTCCGCTTCTGATGTATTTGCAGCAAAATATGAGCTTCTAAAATCTCGATTGAAAAAAAAGTCTTTTGTTGGCCGATGCTACTCATGTCGACAAACCTTTTAGGAACATTTTTTTCTTGAAATAATGCATGGTTTCTACGCCAGGGGGCGAAGATGTATATCTTCTTTTTGTCAATATCTCTACTTCTAAATGTCCAATTTGAAAAATTCCTTCGTTGTTGGATAGTGTTTCCGATGCGAAATGTTTTTCCTATAAATTCAATATTTTCACGTAAATCATTTAGACTTTCCGCTAGGGCGCATAAAGGTAAATTGCGTTTTCTGCTCCTAAAACTCCGATTTGAAGAAATTCTTCCTGTATCGCATACAATACCTGATGGAAAATATTTTTCACATAATTTCTAATGTTTTGTAAAGAATGGTTTGGCCACCAGGGGTCATAGGTGTTAATTTCTGCTTCTGATGTATTTGTAGCAAAATCTGGGCTCCTGAAAACTCGTCTAAATTTTTTTTTCTTGGACCGATACTGCTCATATGGATAAACCTTTTGCGAATACTTTCTTCCTAAAATAATGCATGGTTTTCCCACCAGCGGACGTAAAGTCACATCTTATTTTTGTCGATAACTCTGTTTCTAAGAATTCGTAAGCTCAAGATTCCGTTTACAGCAATATCTGAGAAATTAAAGATCCGATTGAAAAACTCCTTTCTTTCGTCAGATCTATTGTTTTCCATACCGGTTCCATTGCCTTTGAATCGCTTTGATAAATTTCATCTACGTCAGAACGGATTCAAAAGACGTACTTATTACACCCGAGAATTCGGTGTCATCTTTCTTGTTTTATTGTATTTAAAGCAAGTTTTGAATTTATTGCATTTTTCACATTTATGACATAATTACGCATTTTTACGCGTATTTTACGCGTCACGTAGAAAATATTTTTTACGCATAACTTACCAACCCTGGCAAAATACACACACAAAAAAAAATAGTACAGCATGAGCTGTGTACCACTTTCTGAGAAAGGATACACCATTGTGTGGTGCAAACAAAACCAACAACATGGTGCAACTTTGCACCATAACGTGGGACAAAGTTGAACCATGCTGTTGGGCTTTGTTTGCACTACACATTGGTATGCCTTTCTCAGAAAGTTGTGCAACTGATGTACCAAAACAAATCCTTTTTGGTGCAAGCTACCATAAAATTTTTAACAGGGTAAGATCCTGCGGCTTATGGAACCTATGGAGCAATAACGGACATCTTAGCGACCGTCGCAATGCACGTGGTCAACATTTCCTTGTCCCATAAAAAAGATAAATCATGTTTTACAGACTGCGTAATTTGGCCATATCAGTAATAGTATCAGTACTGCTCTTCTATGGAACACGGTAGATGTGTCTCGAATGGGCTCCTAGCTACAAGGAACTCTCGCTGTATTGCTCATAACTAGCGATTCAGATTCCAAGAAAAAAACGTCAAAAATAATTGCTTTTTTTTTTTACTCACCTTTCTCAAGGCTGGTTTATTATAGTCATTGCTATTTTTCGTCCAAATTATTTTAGAATGACCTGGTTTTATTTTTGTTGTTCCTACAATTTTACAAAACCTTTTACTATATGTTTTCGGAATACGGTATTTTACATAAAACGTATTCACAGAAAGAAGAAAGCTTTTAATACAGTTTTTGAAGACAAAATTACCTGACTAACCTATCATTGGCAAACTGGCGTGAAGCGCGGTGTGGATCAGTCTCTTGAAATGGGCCCGAATTTGAGCATCCGATGGGGTATGGGTGGTGCACCTGTCGGGTAGTCCTGGCTCTAGAATCAGAGTCCCCAAATTAGGGACGGGAGACTGACTGGCTGTTTAATTCTACGAGTTGTTCCTGGTAAACCAAAACAAATCCTACGAGTTGTTCGTTAAACCTCGAAGCAAAAAGAAACAAAAAAATCAATGTTAAAGGGTTTTTCATTTCATGAAAAGTACATTCTGTACAGCTTTAAAATTGTTTTGCTATAAGTCTGCCTAAAAAAGCTTGACGAAGTTTTTATTTATTTCAAGTCGTGTGAAACAACATTAAAACTGATTTTAAATGAGAACATAACCCACAGAAGAAAAACTGTACCCCATATAATCCACCGTTCTCCGTTAGTTTTCTTAGATCTATGAATACTAAATCGAAGAATGGGTGAAGTAGCTGCTGGTAGCGTTTTAGGCTTCTTTTCTAGCATTGACACTCTTAAAACAACTCAACCTGATCTCTACTAATTTTTAGAAATTGTCAAATCATGGTAAAAAAATAAGAATGTTAAAATTGATACACAATTAGGACTTCGCTGGACGATGAGGTACCCTGAGTGTCAGGGTCCCGGAGGCAGTTGACTCCTTGCCTCATACTAGTTCCGCCAATGGCAATTGAAGAGTATAGAATCTTGATTCTGCTGTACTTCAGCTACATTGAAGATCAAGCGGAAGCGATATTGTATCAAAGCCTGCGCTGCAATGTTGCTTCCACTTTGATCTTCGATTTCGAGGCTATTTGTCGTTAAATATATGGCAGTCATGTAAATTTTAACTCCGACATTATTCAAGGCAACGGAAAAGATGAAAATCGTCCTTTTTCTGTATAAGGAAACTTTTTATACGGATAACTTTTCTGGTGCTCTTGTTGAATATTTCCTTCAAAATGCCAAGTCATAAGTACTTTTCTTTCATAGCTAAATCTACACTGCTGGCCACCCAAAATGCAACACCAAGAAGGATGCATCCGATTGGCCTGAAATTAGCAGCATGCGTCGCCCGCGAGAGCGCATGCAAACGACTAGCATTGCAAGGCATATGCAAATCATGTGCGCCCGGCACGCCACCGAGAAGCACTATAAGAAGGGTGCACAGAAGGCGGGGTGTAAGTAGTGGAAGTGTGTTGTGCTGCCGGACCTGTGCGTGGGAAGCTTCCTGATGCCTCGTCGCAGAATACGGCAGTCATTCCAGCACGTTTCGGAGTTCCACAGAGGACGAATAGTGGCTTATCGCGACAGCGGTTTATCGTACCGAGACATCGGCGCCCGTGTGGGACGACATCCAGCCACAGTGAGGCGAGTATGGATTCGGTGGGTGCAGGAGGGACGGACGGACCGACGTGAGCGATTGCCGTAGCCGCGGCACACCACCGAACGAGAGGACCGGCATGTTGTGAGGCGGGCATTGACAGCTCGCACCGCCACATCACGAAAGTTAGCGCAGGAATTAGGGTGAGTTGCGCAACAACCTGTGTCAGCACGTACCGTTCGACGTCGTCTGCAGGAGCGGGGACTTGTCGCACGGCGCCCATTGCTCCGATTACCATTGACGTCATAGCTAAATCTACACCACCGGAGAGTGCGGCGGCAAATCTACACCACCGGAGACTGCGGCAACGTTACACCACCGGAGAGTGCGGCGGCAGTGGACCGTTGAACGCGGCACCTGGACTACGGAATGGCACGACATTGTCTTCTCCGAAGAATCCCGCTTCTTCCTGCAACACCACGATGGTCGGATCCGCGTGTGGCAGCACCGCGGCGAGAGGCTGTATGACGCCTGTATTATGCATCGCCATACCGGTGCGTCGCCTTGCGTTATGGTTTGGGGTGCAATTGGATATGACACCCGCACCTCTCTGGTACGCATCGCCAGTACACTCAACAGCCACCGCTACATCTCCGACGTTTTGGAGCCTTTTGACCTCTCTTACCTGCAGGACCTACAAGCGGCCACGTTTCAACAAGACAATGCGCGGCCGCACGTGGCACGCATCATGCAAAAATTCTTCACTGCCCATCAGGTGTCACTGCTGCCGTGGCCCGCCTCTTCTTCCGATATGTCGCCCATCGAACACGTTTGGTCACTGATCGGCAACCGAGTGGCCCGGCAAGCACCACCCGCGGCTACGCCTGATGAACTGTGGCAACGTGTGGAAGCAGCCTGGACCAACATACCCCAAGCCTACATCCAAAGCCCCTTTCGTTCGATGCCGCGGTGTGTAGCGTTCGTTATTGCCAGCCATGGGGGCCACACGAACTATTGATGTCTGCGTGTTCCGCAAGTCGCACGGGCCTGTAAGCTCAATCGTTTCATCTTTGTATCTGTTGTTATGTGTCCAGTAAATCTAGCTTTGCTATCTCGTGTCCTTCTTGGTGTTGCATTTTGGATGGCCAGCAGTGTACTTCAAAATATTTTAGGATTTCTCCTTTGAAATGGGCAATACTTTTCCCCTGAATACGTTTGAACCCTATGTAAATCGAAGGTCGTGCAATCCTGTTTACACATCAAAAGTGGTACCATCAAATCATTTCTGAAGCCTTCGACTACTGTGTAATTAAAGGGCAGATTTCGATATGCACAACTCGCATTCACTGCATTCATTTACTCATTTTCCTACAGGTGGGCAGTAGACGCTCCCTCTATGTTTCACTGGTACTTCAGGGGGCTTACACAGGAGAGATTTACTGGTACTACAGGGAACCTACACAGGGGAGCTTTTCCCTCTTTTGGCAATTTCCCATCGCAGAACAAGATGCACAGTCACTGTCTAGTTCAGAGGCGTACCTACCAGCAGGACGCACACGACATAAAGGCAGATAGGAATCAGAATAAAACGTCTGCGTAGCTCAGTTGGTAGAGCGACTTGTTCCGGAATAAGCGGCCTCGGGTTCGAATCCCGGTCGTAGACCAAAAATGACGGAGAAAGTTATTCATTATAATGGCGCCCGAACTATCCGGATGACCCGGCCGTTCAAAATCTCGCATTGGTCACGGTGAGCTGTTATTTCCACTACCGCGAGACAGGTAAAATCAGAGAATTCCTTCTTCAGCTGCTTCGAAAAATAAAAATGTGTGATGTTACATTCCACACAGCAGATTGACTGGGAGTTCTCACGGTCAGCTGCACGTTACTACAGTGGATGGCTGCCTGCAACGATTCATGGATTGCTCACGGCTGACCCGTGGGCCATGCCCCCGGCCCTCTTTACTACCGGGAGATGTGACGTACCTGCCAGCAGGACGCACACGACATAAAGGCAGATAGGAATCAGAATAAAACGTCTGCGTAGCTCAGTTGGTAGAGCGACTTGTTCCGGAATAAGCGGCCTCGGGTTCGAATCCCGGTCTGTAGTTACTACCAAAAATGACGGAGAAATTTACTTCGTTATAACTGCTCTAGTTCAGAGGCGTAATTGGAACTTTCTGCGCCTGGAACAACAACAAAATATTGCTCCTCCTTTCTGTCTAATATATTCTGTACTACCGAAAAGACAGGAAACATTATGACCAGCACGACCTTATGCAAATCGAAGCAACTGCATGTAAATGATGGTGCGCGTGGAGGTCACCGTGAAACGGTACAAGGATAACACTTGATGCTGAGTTCTGTTAATCAGTGGTATTCTTGCTCTCCAGATGGGAAAGGCAGCCGACTTAAGCGAGTTTGACAAAAGGCAAATTGTAACGGCCCGACGACTGGGTTAGAGCATTTCCGATACGGCAAGCTTGTGGATTGCTCACGGTCAGCTGTAGTTACTACCGTGAAAAAGTGGTCCTAGGAAGGATAAGCTTGTGGATTGCTCACGGTCAGCTGTAGTTAGTACCGTGAAAAAGTGGTCCTAGGAAGGATAAGCTTGTGGATTGCTCACGGTCAGCTGTAGTTACTACCGTGAAAAAGTGGTCCCCGGAAGGATAAGCTTGTGGATTGCTCACGGTCAGCTGTAGTTAGTACCGTGAAAAAATGGTCCTAGGAAGGATAAGCTTGTGGATTGCTCACGGTCAGCTGTAGTTACTACCGTGAAAAAGTGGTCCTAGGAAGGATAAGCTTGTGGATTGCTCACGGTCAGTTGTAGTTACTACCGTGAAAAAGTGGTCCCAGGAAGGATAAGCTTGTGGGTTGCTCACGGTCAGCTGTAGTTACTACCGTGAAAAAGTGGTCCCAGGAAGGATAAGCTTGTGGATTGCTCACGGTCAGTTGTAGTTACTACCGTGAAAAAGTGGTCCCAGGAAGGATAAGCTTGTGGATTGCTCACTGTCAGCTGTAGTTACTACCGTGAAAAAGTGGTCCCAGGAAGGATAAGCTTGTGGATTGCTCACGGTCAGCTGTAGTTAGTACCGTGAAAAAGTGGTCCCAGGAAGGATAAGCTTGTGGATTGCTCACGGTCAGTTGTAGTTACTACCGTGTAAAAGTGGTCCCAGGAAGGATAAGCTTGTGGATTGCTCACGGTCAGCTGTAGTTACTACCGTGAAAAAGTGGTCCTAGGAAGGATAAGTTTGTGGATTGCTCACGGTCAGCTGTAGTTAGTACCGTGAAAAAATGGTCCAAGGAAGGATAAGCTTGTGGATTGCTCACGGTCAACTGTAGTTAGTACCGTGAAAAAGTGGTCCTAGGAAGAATAAGCTTGTGGATTGCTCACGGTCAGCTGTAGTTAGTACCGTGAAAAAGTGGTCCTAGGAAGAATAAGCTTGTGGATTGCTCACGGTCAGCTGTAGTTAGTACCGTGAAAAAGTGGTCCTAGGAAGGATAAGCTTGTGGATTGCACACTGTCCAGCTGTAGTTAGTACCGCGAAAAAGTGGTCCTAGGAAGGATAAACCACGAACCACTGCACTGGCAAGGTGTCGGCCGACCACGGCTCATCCATGCTAGAAGTGAGCGAAGGTCATCCCGTATGAGGCGAGCCAGCAAATGGGATACTGAGGTGCAACTCGCCGGTAACACTGCACAACAATAGAATTGCTTTTGAAGTGAAAGTGTGCAATCCTCCAACAATTTAACGTGCTGAACACGAATATCGCCATGAAAATTTTTTATTGGCTCTCCAGTAATGTAATGCACTTAATAATGAGATTAAGAATCTTATTATAGTTTATAATGTGAAGTAATAAATTAATTTATTATTATTATTATTATTATTGTGATTATTATTACTATTACTATTATTATTATTATTTATTATATTTATTAAGATATTAATTAATATTATCTTACTTATTTATTATTAATATAATTTATTATGTGATTTGAATGCTGGTGTCGTCATCGAACCCTGCTGAAAATGGAACTGCTAGGCGCAAGCCGTTCCAAAAGTCCACGCTAACCTCGGCTGGTTCTAGGTGGATTCCTCGAACGGAGAATTCAACGAAAAGCAAATTATGTATGAATTTAAATTCTTCGAAAATTAGGGCTTCAGGTGAATTCATCGAAAACGAATTCATGGAAAGCGAAATCACCGAAAGATACAATATCGTAGGGTTGTCGAAAACTTTGACTATAATTGGAACAGGGCCGGCGACTATTGCATTGCGAGTGGTGCATTAGCACCACTCCAGAAAATTTGTGTGTTGCAATACACCACTCCAAATTCATTTATCGTGTTATAAATATTACTTTTATTATTTATTGCTATTATTATTATTATCATCATCATCAGAAAAGATAGAGATGTGTGTGTGTGTGTGTGTGTGTGTGTGTGTGTGTGTGTGTGTGTGTGTGTGTGTTTTGCCCAATCTTTCCTTTCAGAAAATGAAAAATATAATATGTTAAGCCTAGTAGGCATTCTGTTTTAGAAGGTTAACTAGGGTCTTTCCAATTTCCAAGTGATGCGCCGTTCGCTAACTCAAATACCCTCTGATCCCAGAAGGCAATTTTCAAAGGAGGTGAGGATGGGTTAACAGGCTACAGCAGCATGTAGGCACGAAGCATTGTATGATGATGACATTCAAAACTTCCACTGACTTCTTCTGGTATGCGGGCCGAACAGCAAAGGGAGGAGGGAGGGAGATTTCTTTCTGGCGCAAAGAAAAAGCAAGAAATTGCTTTTCATGATCTAGTTTCTACCCTCTGGGTAGAAAGCATAAGATCAAATACGCAACTTAATGACCTACATTTTATTTTTCAAGAAAAGCAATTAATGTAACTCAAATAAGAGTCACATTAAAACACCAAATGCCACCCTGTGGAATCTTTAGAGGGCGAAGTAACCCCCTTTCTGTAAATCAATAATGGCTTAATTGTACTCCACCTAATCTGTGTTCCTCTGATGTTTACAGCCATGCTTTCAAAGTGTGATTCGATGTTTCTTTATCTTACTTTGCACCTAGACCTCGCCGGGGAGAGAATTTCTTGGGGGCTAAGAAGGAGTACTTCTGTTTGGGATCGTCCTCTGCTGGTCATCATGGGAAAATATACTAAAAACTACTTTTCAAAAAATGCCAAATTGACCCGCCCCCCAACCACACACACATACACACGCGCGCGCTCGTAGCGTATCCGCAAGGAGGCCAAGTGCGGTTAAGGTTCTTTGAAGTTTTCCTGGGTCTTTCGCTTCATGTGCTACGGCAAATGCCCTTACTCTCATCCCCCTCGACTTCAAGCATCAGGGGATGGAAAATGTGCTATGAAAAACAATAGATTCGTGGGATAAAACCTTATCTGATGAACTAGATCTCCGATGTAAAGAAGGCCCAAGGGATAGTGAGAATGCGTGTCTGAAAACGGAAAAGAACTGTTTAGATCACTCACACTCAATAGTGAGTGAGATCGACATAGATTTAAAAGCGGAACATTCAAATATCGCCAAGCAATAATATGTATTAAGTTCTACTATTACTAAAGTGCTAAACGAAATAGAATTATTTTGTCATGAGCTTTTAAAAGGTGGCAACAACATTAGTTTCTTTTGTGAAAATATGGAGAGGAAACAAGGAAAATGATAAAAACCGCAATGAGTGCGAAATCAAAACAGCTGAAAAAAGTGTGCGTGGAATTCCCTGTTGTCCATCAACGCAAAATAAAACTGGCTCATCCCCGCAAGATAAAGCTGGATGCAGAACGAATACCAACGTTTCAGGGCGTAAATTTCGAGTGCAGTGGAAAATTCAATTCCCTTGGCTAAGACTAAATACAGATGGGAGAGTTATTTGCTACATCTGCACCGAAGCACATGAAAAAGATTTACCTTTGCCTAAGGACAGCAACTCACAGAGGTCTCACGAAGCTTTCGTGCAGCAGGGCTTTCAAGCTTGGGCGCGCGCCAAGGATGCTTTTCGATAACACGAAAACTGTGACTATCGCAGAAGTGCAGCGTCTACTTTAACTTCTTTAACAAATGAGGACAGTGTTGTATGTATGACTTCTAGCGCAAAGCAGAAAGAAATGCAAGAAGCAGGCGTTACTCTCAAAAAATTTTCAGCACTATTAAATTTCTCAGTCGGCAGGGCATAGCTTTGAGAGGACATGGAAGTGATGGCAATTCTGATTTGAAACAATTACTGCAGATGAGAGCTGAAAATAGCCCGGAACTTGATATCTATTTAAAAAGAACAAATTACAAATGGCTTCATCATGACGCGGTGAATGAGATAATTAATTTAATGGCAGAAACAGTGATGCGAAAGTACCTTGATGAAATAAGAGCTGCTGAGTTCGCCATCATACTCGACGAGACGTGCGATGTAGCTATGCACGAGCAAGTTTCTATATCGTTTCGCTTTGTTTCCGAAGATACTGAAGTGCACGAAATCTTTTTGGGTTTTTATGAAACCAGCAAAACAAAATTCGAAACTTTTGTATAATTTCATGAAAGATATTCTCCTCCGAAACGGAGGTAAACAAACTGTGTGGGCAATGTTACTACGGGGCACTTATGCGACTGCAGTCTCGTGTAAGAGAAGCTGAGCCTCGAGCCTTGTTTGTTCATTGTGGGGCTCATCGTCTTAACCTATGCGTTCGAGATGCTATGAACAATGCTGTGTGTCTGTCTCCGTAACTTTAGTGGTGTGCTAAAACACATGATATCTTTTATGAGAGACTCGCCAAAGCGGGTTACATTCTTTAAATGTCTTCAAGCTGATGATTCTTCAGCTTTAGCGCCTTTTTGCCCGACAAGATGGTGTATGCGTGTCAAATGACGTTAAACTCCTTTGCGCAACTACGAAATTCTCATGACATGCTTTTACGATGTAAGTAAAAACTGGTTCATTGATGCTGCAGTAGCAGCAAAAGCATCAGGTTTCTTAAAAAAAACTTCAGAGTTTTGAATTTTTCTTATTTTCTTAAGGTGAGAATCAATATTTTTTGAAACAGTGGAAATTTTTGAATGCTGAACTGCAGAAATCGAATCTGTGTATAAACGAATCCCACAAAAAGGTAAATTTAACAGTAGATGGCTTGGCTTCTTTGCGGAACTCAGGATTTGAAAAAATGTGGAATTCTTTGGTGGAAGAAGCTCACAAATTTAATTTATACAAGCCATCTACTGTTAAATTTACCTTTTCGTGGGATTTGTTTATACACAGATTAGATTTCTGCAGTTCAGCATTCAAAAGATATTATGTGTTTTTCTTCCACGCCAGAGGAAAATTCCACAGGAGCGAGATTCATACTCAAAAGCACATCAATTCAAAGACCCATGTGAATATTATAGATCTCAATATTATTTAGTATTAGACGAGGTGCTTACTTCCTTAAGAATAACATTCGACTCTAACACCATGAGATTGAATCTCAATAAGATTGAAAATTTCGTAGTCGGAAAAGAAAGTGTAACATACAGGACGTAATCAGTTTGTACGGAGACGATTTTGAAGGAGATGGCGAAAGGTTACTTTTACACAGAAACATGTTTCTCGAGATTTCAAAAATTAAAACGCTTCTGTAACCAATCTGAAAACGTTGTGGATTTTTTTAAGAGCAATAGTTCTCTAAAAACCATGGAGCCGGAATTTTCGAAAGTAGTGCAAATAATGTTTACTATTCCGTCTCATCGTGCCCTGCCAAGTGCTCATTTTCAGTTCTGAGGAGATTGAAAACATGTTTGTGTTCAATTATATCGCAACAGGGGTTGAATTCTCTAACTTTGCTTCACACGCACTCCGAAGCCACTGATGAACTGGATTCCAGTTCTCGGACACACGTTTGCTATTTCACAGGAGAAAACTAGAGATCATTCATAATTCTTTTAACTTGTGCAGTGTGCTTCATGGGAAGCAATTTTATTTCCTTATTTGTTAAGCAGAATATTTTATACATTCGAGTTCTGGTTATAATTGAATAATACATTACATATGAAGCAAAATTAAATTGTGTAAAAAAACGGGTATGTAACTTTTTTGTTTTAAAATCGTATGCAGCAATTCCTATTGCCATTTCGTATTTACACGCATTTTATTTTCAAGTATAGAAAAACAATTAGCGGAAAATATACTCATTTTGAAATTCACAGAGCTTATCGATGAAAAGATCATAAAAAACACCGCGATAAATCAGTTTTCAGGTTTTTATGTTATCATTTTTATGGACAAAAAAATTCGGATACAGAAAACTGGCCGCATTGCAATTTTAGTGCCATAAAATTGTTCTGAATAAACAAATATCGTGTGGCTATATTTTCCACTAGTTGAGCAACTATTGTTCACAAAACATTTTTTTTTAATATTTCATTTTCGACAAGAAATGTAGACATTTCCATGATTTTCGGGCCGGCCAAAGACAAAGCGGAGAACTGGCCACAAAAATTTTAAGGGGCCGTATACAAATTGCATTCTTGGCTGCTACGTGGTCACATCTTCAGAGATTGGTCATCTGACTCACATAAAGCCTCCGTAATTTCGTATTTTCTTAATTGCGATATTTAAGGTAATTCCTTATAGAAAATGTTTGTTAACTACAGTAACAAAAGAATTTTAAGATTTATAAATTACAGCTCAACAAATTCTTTGCGGGCATGTGAATCACAGGAAACCTGTAGCGGGGGGGGAGAAGGGGATTTGAATGACCTCTGTCAGTTAGTAAAAAAGTTATGCACACTTTTGCGTTACTTTCGGTACAACCCTCATATATATTCTTCTGATTAGTAAAAACAGAAACATGTGTGTGTGTGTCTATTGTAAAAGTAACCCAATGGTTAAAAATATTTCGTCACAATTGCTTTCCAAGCTTACTTATGCAAAGTAATGTATGTGTGCAAATACTTTTTTGTCCACCTTGTGAACACAGTAAAAGACCCTATATATTGCATATATACAGGAAGAGGCCTATAAGGCCACGGGGGAAATGGGTGGATGAAATTCGAAGGTATGATGTAGGAGTAATATTGAAGAGTGGCTCAGGACAGAAAGTTGTGGAAGAGACTTGGGGAGCCCTTCGTTCAGCAGTGGATTGATAATGGTTGATGATGATGATATATCATATTTTACATAATCGATAATAATTATTCTTCGAAAGAATGTGCACTACTCCGTAAAAACCAAAGTCGCCGCCCTTGAATTGGAATATGGCTAAGTGGCCACAAAGCGTTTGGGAAACGTATAAAAAATGCATTTTTTTATTTCTTAGACTACACTTTCATGTAGGATGACCACAAAACCGTTTGGGAGTCTAACAAGAATCAGACCTTTGATTTCATCGCATCTACTGTCCCCGTGGACCGCCTCTAAAGATACGGCCTAGGCAGTGGCCATTTCAACGGCTTTTATTCCACTGTGATCATATTTATAAGGTTTGAACACCCAGGCAGGTTAGCAATATCACGCTTTTTCTTTGGCACTAAAAATAAATGAATATGCATTGGTCTAAACTTAGGCCTTTTTAACAGTTTTTATTCCATCGTTTTCACATTCGTAAGGTTTAGACCCAAGTTTAAGTTAGTATGTGATTGCACTTTTACTTAGGCATTAAATATTAATACATAGGCCTAGACCTTTTTAACAGTTTTCTCCGATTGTGCGCATATTCATAAGGTTTAGACACAAGGTCTAGCTAGTATTATTGCACTTTTACATAGGCATTAAATATCAATACACAGGCCTAGGTCTTTTTAACAGTTTTTATTCCACCGTGTTCGTATTCACAAGGTTTAGACATCAAATCAAGTTAGTATTACTGTGCTTTTACTTAGGCATTAGGCCTAAGCCTTTTTAACAGTTTTTATTCCATGGTGTTCATATTCATAAGGATTAGACACCAAGTCATTTAAGTAATATTGCGGTTTTACTTAGGCAGTAAATATTAACAAGTGAAGGCCTAAAAGGCCTTAGGCCTTTTAACAGGTTTTATTCCGTTGTGCTGGTATCATAAGGTTTGGATACAAAGTCAAGTTAGTATTATTGCACTTTTACTTAGGCACTAAATATTAATCAATAGGCCTTTGGTCCAGGCCTTTCTGATAGATCTTGTTCCAGTGTATGAAATATTTTTTCTTAAGTAAAAGCGCAGTATTACCAACTTGACTACATGCAAAGCTTATGAAGCCGCCAGTGGCGCAGTGGTCTAAGGCGCTGGCCTCTGATCATTAGTCCGTAAGGGGTCCGGGTTCGAATCCCGGTCAGGCATGGATGTTGTGCTTGTCTTACGGCACTGGCTCGCTCCCTTCCCTGGAACCAGTGACCCTAAATTAGGGACGGGCGACTGCTTATAGCCCATTGAGTTGCTCACGGTGGTCGTTAAACCTCCGATCAAAAAAGCTTATGAATATGAGCACAAGGGAATAAAACTGCTAAAAAGTCCTAAGCTTAGGCCAAGGTATTCATATTTAATGCCTAAGTAAAAGCACAATAATACTAACTGGATCTGGTATCTAAACCTTATGAATATGAGCACAATCTAATAAAAACTGTTAAAAAGGTCTATGCCTAGGCCAAGGTATTAATATTTAGTGCCCAAGTAAAAGCGCAATAATAGTAACTTGACTTGGTGTCTAAACCATATGAATATGAACACGATGGAATTTAAACTGTTGAAAAGGCCTAGTCCAAGGTATTAATATTTATATTAATACATAGGCCTAGGCCTAGTCATTTAATATTTAGGGCCTAAGTAAAAGCGTAATGATACTAACTAGACCTTTTGTCTAAACCTTATGAATATGAGCACAATCGAATAAAAATTGTTAAAAAGGTCTAGGCCTAGGCCTATTTTTAATATTTAATGCCTAAGTAAAAGCGCAATAACGGTACCGGGCCGAGCTAGGTTATACATTCACCGCTCGCCACCAAAATGTTACGGCAGTGGGTCATTATCCCACCGCTGTCATTCAATTTAACAACCGTAGCCGAGCAATTAGTATATTTTTTTCTCTGAGCTCCTTCAACGTAGTTCTTGGCGCGAAAACTGTATTATATGTGCATACACTTAAACAATTTGAACCAATCACATGCGTACACATAAATAATGTGTTCTATGACTGCGTTGAGTGCCTAAACAAATATTTAATTGGCTATGAAAACATAACTATAGCACACATACGAATAAAATTTAGCTGTCTTCTGAACATAAGTATTGGGTCAACTTGGACCTAAATCAGTCCCCGCGAGAAAGTTTTAATGAACTTAAATTCTAAAGTTCAGTCTTACTATTTCTCAGTTCAGTTCTTGCAATATATTAGTTCAGTTCCTCACTTAATTGCGTAGCAGATGTAACAATAAAAACAAAACGTTTCTACTTACATGGATGCTGCCAAGAATAAATCCAAATTGTGATTTAACTTTTCACCTGTATATTTGTTAGGTATCCAAGCCACCGCTCTTACGCTCCCAATTTTCCTTGCGCCGACTTTAGCCCGCCGCACTTACACGTAGATGCTGCGCTGTTTACGTAGCCACACACACACACACACACACACACACACACACACACACACACATGGGGCCTCGCTTCGCCCCGCAGGACCAGATCACTTCCTTCGCCGCTTCAGGGAGAGGATGGTGATTGCACACTGCCGTAGTTGGACTCAAACCCGATCTTCGGCTTGGCTTCGCTTCGACCAACGTCCACTCGCAGACTTCTTAATTCCTCTGTAATTTGCTTTCATTGGACCAATCAGTCACTGATTTCCATTAGGCTCCCAGCCTAGAAATTGCTGCTTTATCACGCGGATTTAGGCATTCCGCTGTCTTTATGGCAAACTGGCATCTCCAGCTGCCCCGAGTTGTCGTCTCCGTTTCATTTATCCCAATTCATATAGAAGATCCAAGGCATCCAGCATTTCATATTGGAGAGCATACAGACATCTAACCTTTCTTCGTTATTTTCACGCTAAGTGCGAAATCTTATTTTTCTGCACGGACCACACAGAGAGCAATTGTTCTCGAAAATGCCTCAAACAATTGACGAATTTACGATTATTCGCTAAACATTTTGTCCCCCATCTTCATTCATTTCTACAAGTGGCCCTCTTCGATACGTATACCTCTTTCCCAGTTTAGACTGGCCGTCAGCTGCGCCCTGAAATTTATGACCTAACAGCGAGCTAGGACTTCTAGACTACCCAGCCCAGAGGAATGCTTCGCCTCCTTTCTGTCCTATCCCCCAGATAAAACTTTCTCTGCTGTTTACACTTTTAAACTCCAATCAAGCCTAGAACATAATTAATACTTAATTAATTTCATACATCCACCACGCCCATGAATTACTAAATTAATGGCAGGGGTGGAGTCGTAACATCGGCCCGTCCTTAAGAAATCCAGAAGTCCTCTTCTGGGCTATCACTTTGCTCTTAATAATTCCCAATGCATTCATTGAGTGCTACCTTTTCCCACAGGTGGAGACAACTCAATCAAACACCATTAGCCCAATCAACCCTTAAGTGGCAATCTCCTCAATCACCTCATTCGCTCACATTTGGGCGCCTACCGCTCCTCCCCAAATACCTTTTTCCATTCCGACACGCGCCACCTGAATTCTTTCCAAGGTTATCTGACCTACCTCAACCACATCTGCTCTTCCGTACCGGTACTATGGTACAAAGCACTACACAGTAAACTGTCACTAAACCATTACTTACTATACACAATCCACAAATACTACACCAACACTGTGCAGGCACTGTACACACACTTTACAAGCACTACACCAGCACTATACAAACACTGAAAGCAAATACCACACTAGGCCAATTTCATATCACGTCACAGCAAAAGAAACGCTTTTCTATTTGACTGGAATTCCGCATCTCAACGCTCTCACCCCAGGAGCAATCAGGGAAAAAATTCAAACATTCGGGTTTTCACAGTACCCTCACTGAACCACTGACGCGACAGCTACATTGCCAACACCTGGCACACCACAACGCCTACCTTTTGTCGTAACCTTAACCTCATTGGTTACACAGCCACCAGGAAAAGATACACAAACATTTTAGCTCTCACTTGGCCAATGTTCCAAAAACTACAGGGAATCAATCCGCCCCTGATACTCAGATATTTTATCATCGGAAATTTCACTTCAAGGCAACGTTGCCCTCCGTGCATCCCTTACACATGCACGCCAGAAAGAAAACTCTTTGCTATACAAACACTGAAAGCAAATACCACATTTTCCTTCTCGCCTCAGAACTCAATGTCTGAGTTCTGAGGCGAGAAAAAATTTAGTAATACGCTCGAACGCGCCGCCAATGTCCCTTTAATTTCACATCGCGTCGGAATGCTGAAACCGAAACTCAGGAGATGCGTGCTCATCTCCACCTTAGCTCACCGTCGGATGTTCAGGGAGAAAATTTTATAGCCCCTCGTTCGTCTGACCACTGCGAATCGAGTGCCCTCGCTCCCGTCTCCTTTCCATACCGACCGGACTTTCATAGCTACAGGTATTGGCGTCCAGCCATTCCAACGAAAAGAAAAATCTCAAGCACATTTGCATTAGCAGGGCAACGAATCAGCAATCTTTGCGTACGGGACACGAATTTCCAATGCATGAAAATTTCCCTCGAACAGTGACTATGGCACTGGGCGCATAACTGTTCGTTACGTGTCGAAACCGAAACAAATTCTCGCCACTTAACTGCCATGACCTGATACATTTCACAACAAATTCTTTCAGTTCATAACTGGTAAGTCGAACGACTGACAACTGCGCTTAGCGACTACCTTTCTCGTTTCTCGAATAGGCTTACCAATGCTATTCGGTTTGGGAACTACGTTCTCTCCCGGACTGACATCTGCCAAAACGAAGAACTTTTTTTTTCAACATAACTCACACACATTTTCTCGAATAGGCTTACCACTGCTATCCAGTACCTTTTCTGGAATAGGCTTACCACTGCTATTCAGTACATCCGGATTATATCCTGAAAAATTATAATTCCAGCCCCTGCGTCGTCTTCTCCGAAATTTAACCCTCTGCCTACGTTCCGTGACAGACGTGAGATTTTGCCTACATAACACATGCAACAAATTTTTATACAAACTCAATATGCAATTTACTATTCCAAAATCGTAATCCTCTTCCCGGTCCGCATCAGTTCCGAAGGATAAAGACACACTTTATCTGTCATTAGTTTCTTCGTTTAAAACATTTCTTCTGACGGACCCCCTTCACGTTCATCGCATAAACTGATCAAACCTAATCCCGTTACATATCCCTCGCTGTGTTAATTGACAACAGCGCTACAAGAAAAACAGCTAACTGAATTTTTGTTTTTCCTTTTTCGTCTACCCCTCTCCCAAAAGTTACTTTCATCGGCTGGGGCTCCGCGGTAGTCACTACTACCACATATCTCATCTTCACAGGTAGAACTCTTCAATACGGGAAGTACACATTCATTTATGACTACTACTTCCTCATGCCCCCTTTATACTCTGGATGGTTTCTACACAGCTGAGTTCGGAAACTCCCTCACAGATAACCTTTCCATCGCTCCGAGGACTACCCAATTCAGATTCTAGTCCTACGCCTGTCACTAACGTCGAATTCTCATCCCCTTCGAGATTCTTATTTATGGGTCCCTGTACCGCAAATTCTTCTCAGGGCTACAATATCTTTGTAGTGAGCTCGAACTTCTGTACCTCTTGTGACGCTTCAACATTTTCCGCGAGTTTTATCGGTCGTGTGTCAAATTCTTCGCTGTGATTCTGCAACTGAGTGGTCAGCTCATTATTACTTTGGGCCTGTTCTCGTCTGCGTAATTCCATCTGTTCTATGAGAGCTTTTATTTCTCCTCTTCGCGCCGTAACCTTCTCTTCCACCGCTTGTAGCTTTTCCGTGAGGACCTCCAACTTCTGCTTTTCGTCAGCTGAAGCTGTTCTTATGTCCTCCATTTCTGGTGTTATCTTACTCTTGCAGTCAGCTGATCGAATATATCATCTATTGGATCAATCAATTCAGCATTCTGACTCACTAAAAATCCTTTAATTTGTGCCATTGTTATACAACAGGATTTAATCCCAATCTGCACTGTCAAGAGCGTCTTCCTCTTGTTCTTCCTTTACTTTAACGTTTAAGTGCCCCAGTCTTCTTCGGCATTAAATACTTGGCTAAACTTGCCGTTTTCTTCTTGCCATACGCCATCCCATAAGCTGCCACCAAAATGTTGCGATCTCGTGGGTCGTTATCCCACCATTGACCACCAAAATGTTACGGTACCGGGCCGAGCCAGGGCCGGCTAGAGTCTACGGGCCTGAGCCTGCCACGCCCCCACTGCCGAAAGGAGTCCGATCGCCAAAGATCACAGCGGTATTTTTGCCGCTATAAGCTTGTTTTTGTGTCGTCGCTTAGTTAAAATTTTCTCCGATTCTTACGATTTCTTTTCAAAATAACGGGATACAGTCGACTTATTTCTTTACCTATTACAATTTGAATATGTCAGCATAAACAACGGGAGTAATTTTTACATCGTTTATATAGGTATGAGTGTTAACCTAATTTGTGTACCCACACACCAAGAAAACAAATCTGGAAAATATGACTAAACAGATGAAATGATGTACATAATCATGCATTGCTTTACTCTTTTTAATCAAAAACATAACAGCTGACTAAGCAATTGATTTTCAGTACGCAATTTTAATATCAGGAATGAAGATAACAAAGTTATCGCACTCGACTTTTCATTCCGTTATTTCCGACTATTTCAGTTCTGAAATAAAAGATGGGGTAATGAACACAAATTTCAGAAACAGGAAAAAAAAAATCAGTATTACACTGATCGTTAGGAATACTTCATTTAGCATACCAGGACAATAAGAATGCAGGAAAATTTTCTATATAACTTTGTTACCACACACACAATTCCTTGCCATGACACAAACTGATTTACTATTTTACTTTACCTGCAAAGGTCTATATATTTTGAAGCACTTACTAAATGTTTGGACTTCAGAGTTCCTTTCTAGTAGTCTCAAACCAAAGCCACACAAAAGATATTTGAATGACTGTTTTTGATGAGGAAAATCCAGGTGTTACTGTGTATAAAAATTCAGGCATGACTGTGTATTATTGATGAGGAAAATCACTTGAATTTTCCTCGTCACCTTTACACAGGGCATGTGGGGAAAACTGCCCCATTCTTATATTCACCCACTTAATAAAATTCATGTGCAGTGGATACGACAAATATATATATATATGGAATTAAGTTTGAAACTGGGTGTTATGTTATATGTATACATATCCCTTTAAGCACAACTTCACAGCCTTCACACAAGATTTGGGTTTTCAGTCAAAAATTATTTCATTCTTATGATCCCCCACTTAACAAAAATCATGTGGAGTATCACTGATACATAAAACATACACATGTCGATATGAAGGTCTGTTAAGCGGCTACAGTACATACACACACATCCATATAAAAGTCTGTCACATGGATATGAAAAAACAGATGGAATTAAGTTAGTAACTAGATGTCATGATTGTAAAATTTTGCCAGCACTTTATGTAAAATATTAAAGAAAAAAAAGCTGTGTTCCATTTGGCTTTTTTAAAGCCACTCATTACAATTATTTAAATGTCTTAGTGGGACCGTTCTTGTGGTGGTGGTGGGGGGGGGAAGGGGGTGCTTTGATAGGATATTTCGGAAAGCTCACCATGCACGCTTTACCATGATCACTCTCTAAAAAATTATTTGCAACAGTATCAAGTAGTAAAGTGCAGTGAATTATGTAGTATTCAGCTACACAAGCAAACTGTAAGAGCAGCCATTTGATTTTTAATTTGTTAAATAAGATGTTACAGGAAGATGGGTGCCAATTTAATCAAAACACATCCACAGTAGCTTGGGAGCTCCTTGTTCAGGGTGGGTAATAGTAACATATACTCATACATAAATCTGGAGATGCGGGTTAACTTCCTAACCCAGGACAGCATAATTTTCAAGTTTTTGGAGGCATATCTACTTGCATTCTTAATCTGTTGTTTTATTTCTCTTTTTTGAATTTCTTTTGTTATTTTCTGTGATTAGCCACATTCTTATCATAGGCTGCTTTACGTGTTACTTGTTTTTTTGCTCTTTGTTTGCAGTTATATTCCTCCTCTTAGGGACTTTCTCTTGCACTTGACCACTTGTGTTATGTGCAGTGGCAGGTTTAAGAGTAGACAATTTTCTCTTCGATTTTGATTTGTTCAGTTGATCGTTTCGTGCTTTGCAATAATTATTTAGCAAAATATTGACCATATGGTTTATGCACATTTTGGCCAACTTTAGTGAACTATTGCTACAACTGCAGTTAAATTTTGATATGGTATCAGAAGTTTCAAGCTTTTCTACAGTAAGTTGACAAACAAGTTGTTTCTGCTTACCACATTCAATGAAGGCCTGCTCGTTCTCTTCCTGAAGAATAGCTTGAAACACCTGAAACGTTTTTAATACAACCTTCACTGTGAACTCCTCTGGCCATGTGAGACCCCCCATCTATAAGCTGTAAATATTTGGCAACTTCTTCATCAGAGCATTCATAATCCAATTTCCTATCACAGGCCAAAGTTTTTTTACAATCTGGGCACTGTATTTTTTAACTTTATTTGCTATGTAACCAGCTATGTATACTAAAACAGAGATAACTGATTCAGATATATCTACACTATTACACAAGTGCAAAATATTGTCAAATGTGTGAGAGAAACAATGCTGCTCATCATTTACTTCTTCTTGTGGAAAAGAGAACTGTTTCAGTTTAATTTCACCACATTTGTATGATTGCATTTGAACCAAACTCATGTCTTTTAATTTTCTTTCTGACTCAAGAACTTGTATCACAGATATATTATAATTCACCCCACTCAACTGCCTGTACTGTCCAAAACGAGCTTCTAAGCAATCTGTTTGAAATTTCCCAAACAAAATGTATGATGGTTTTAAAGTTTCGAACATATAATTTGTTAAATGAACAAGACAATCTGTAGTATGTTGAAGTGCAAACTGTGTTTCTTTGGATAAACAACCACCTTTTTCAGGCACAGCAAAACCTGATAAAGTGGATGTATCTTTACATCTATATATATTGATCCAAGCTTGTAGCCATGAACTGAACTTCTTTAGAAATGTAATATTGTTGTCAAGTATGTTGTGTACTGGATCACAGCTACTGTCACATAGATGTTTTCCCTTAGTTGGATATTTTACATTTACAATTTTCCACCATGTGCTCATTATTGTAATAAATTCTTTGGTCTGTAATAAATCACTACCAAACTCTTTTGCAGTACATTCTAAAGCAGCTATATTTGTTTCATGAAAAATGTCAACAGCATGTTTAACATTTTGCCGTTCAACAGATGTTGGGTACAAAACTTTCCGGGAGAGTTTTGGTGCTTGTTTAATGTTAAGATTTTTGTTCTTTATTGTATATTTTTTGAAGATGTGTGAGACTAGCAACACAAACTTACTTAAAGTCATTCATAGATGGATAAAAGAAAGTCCGATTTGTATTTGACTGATTGAGCCAATTATTACGAACTGCTTTAAACAAATGAACAGTGTCGAACAACAAAAACAAGCGCAAATTCTCATTAATGGGATTAATGATACTGGATACAAGGTTACCACCACATAGAAGTGTGAACATATTGCGATTAATCCTATTGTTATCAGATATTAATGCAAGTACCTGGTATCCAGAATCATTAAGAATTTTCAAAACCTTAAGTGTGAATGTCTGTAATTGTTCAGCAGTTAAATTTTTTACAGGAATAAGTGCAACAGTGTCTTTATTTTTGGAAAACACAGATGTTATCATGAATGCTTGTATTGTTGTGGCTTCAGAAGAGATGTTTTGAGAAATGCCTTCTATTTTCCCTCCTTTAAAACCCACACCAGGGGAAACATAAATTTCATCCAGTAGAACATTTACTACCAGTTCTCTTTCCTCAAGAAGTTTTGATTTCTCTTGCAGATAAAGCACATGCCTATTAATAATACCACTGCCACAAGTATCTAACGTGGAAGCAATTTTTTCAAATTGACTGGATGGGGCAAGCTTAGAGACTCGCTGTTTCGTAATATAACATATGCAGATGGATGACAAAAATGAATTTTTGCAGCAAACAGTAACAACTGAGGGCTATAGCGGTACTGTTTAGCAGTTAAAAGTTTTAATTGCTCTATGATAAACAGTATTTTCGAAATAATTGAATTAGAAGATTCTTCATTTTGTTGTATGTCATCTGCATATGCTTTTAACAATGAAAGTGCAGTATTCAGTTTAGCCACAGGTGTGACTGCCTGTGAAGAAAAGGAACTGAGGTGTGATAACAGACATTCAAATTTTGTCCATCGATCACACTTTTTTCATGACCCAAAACCCATACCAAATTTTTAACATTATATGGCATGCCATCATACCAAACATCTAATTGCAAATCAGAAAATATTTTAAAACAAATGGGCACCTTAGGGCAGTCAGAAGAATCAATCTTATAAAAAAGAATGAAATCATCATTTTTCAAACTGAAGAAACCATTTAAATTTTTATTTCCATAATGAGTAACAAAATCATTAAATGAATTTATTACATCATTTTCATTCCAGTTTTAAAATTGTGTTCATCACGTTGTTGCATTTGAAGCATGCGTGTTTCTGGTGTTTTTCTTTTGGGGGGTGGCTCATATGATAAATATGAGGGCTGGTTAGGGAAGATTGTTGGATGAGCATCTTTGGCTAATGCCAGGTGTGTACGCGGCACAACCAATAAACTCCCATCACCCCTGGTAATACGGTCTTCCCTAATCACAAACTGCTCACTGAAGTGCTCAACGCACACAACAGAATTGTCATTGGGTTGAAAATCCTTCCGGTTGATTTGGCGGATCCACTGAGCTCGAAGTTCTGGGTCTTTTGGAAAACGGAAAGATGAAACATAAGCGCTTGCTTTCCCCTGGTAGGTGTAGTTGGATTTGCATCCAGGAACACAACATCTCCTAGGCATTTACACATTAAATAAACAAATATCAAGAAATAAATTTATTAATGCATAAAACTGATGAACATTAGTGTTCTCCCTAGATTTTTTACAGCTAAGTGGCAAGTAATTTTAGCTGGGTGGTACTTTTAACGACCCCTTCTCCAATAAAAAAAGTTTTCCTTAACATTATTATACTTATTAAACATCTTAAGTGGTGTGGTAGGCATTAATGCAACATAACATGATAAACAGTTAAAAAATTGTGCAAAAATAGTTTAAAAAATGAGTATTTACTAACAAATTACATTTGACACAGATTTTTTTTTCTTTTTTTTTTTTTTGATTGGAGGTTTAACGACCACCATGAGCAACTCAATGGGCTATAAGCAGTCGCCCGTCCCTAATTTAGGACACTGGTTCCAGGGAAGGGAGAGAGCCAGTGCCACAAGACAAACACAACATCCATGCCTGACCGGGATTCGAACCCGGACCCATTTCGGACGAATGATCAGAGGACATCACAGACCACTGCATCACCGGGGCGGCTTTATATATATATTAAAGGTTTAATTACCACAGTAAGCAACTCGATAGGCTATAAGCAGCCAGTTGTCCTTAATTTAGGGCCACTGGTTCCAGGGAAAGGAGAGAACAAGTGCCGTAAGACAAACACAACATCCGTGCCTCACGGGATTCGAACTTGGACCCTTCTCTGAAGAATTGTCATAAGCCAGCGCTTAGACCACTGTGCCACCAGGGCGGTAGCACAGATTTTTGCCAGTTTTCATCAACACTGATGGTGTATGTGGAAATAAGTTTTACATTCTTACTATTATGTGCTGGGATGTAAGGTCAGGTGATGCGTAACATCACAGCCTCTCCTTGACAAATGTCAACCCCGCCTTCTCGTGGTGCATCCTGTTCCCACTAAAGGGGCTCTGACGACCGCAAATAGCGGTATAACTATACCATCGGGATTAGAGGAAATGCTATCCCACACTCACCAACCCGCTTGGCCAGCGTGGTGAGTTATGGCCAAACACCTCCAAAATGACTCTACAACTTAAATCTTGGCCCTCAGTCTCCGGCAGCTGGAATGTACCTGGCCAAGGCAGCGGCCAGTGCGACATGAAGGCAGAGGGTGCTAAGAATCCCCGGAGGACCGGACTAGGCTGCCATTTGATGCTGACCTTGGCTACCTACAACGGACGCTCCCTATCTTCTGATTCAAGGCTTCTTGAATTGGAAGAGGAACTACAAAGGATCAAGTGGGACATCGTCGGGCTGAGTGAGGTAAGGAGAAAAGGAGAAGATCTCATCGAACTGAAAAGTGGACATCTCTTCTATTATCGTGGGACAGATACTGGCAGAACTAGTGGTGTTGGATTTATAATAAACAAGAAACTGAAGGATAAAGTGGTAGAAGTTGAAAGTTCCTCTGACAGAGTTGCACGACTCGTTATCCAACTATCGAGAAGATACCAGGCTCAGATTATTCAAACTTATGCACCCACCACAAGTCATCCTGAAGAAGAAATTGAAGAATTTTATGAGGAAATTCGTCATCTAAATAATAAAGGTAAGCAGCACTTGAAGATAATTATGGGAGATTTCAATGCAAAAATAGAGCACCGGCAACAGAATGAAACCTCAGTAGGTAAATTCGGTCACGGCAACAGAAACCAGCGTGGAAAAACTCTCGTTGAGTTTGCAGAGGCAGAAGGGTTTTTCATCTTGAACTCTTTTTTTCAAGAAAAAGCCACACAGGAAATGGACATGGAGACATCCAAATGGGACGACAAGTGAAATTGATTTTATTATGTGTAACAAAAAATTCGTCATCGAAGACTGCAGTGTGCTAAACAAGTTCAACACAGGTAGTGACCATAGATTGGTGAGATGTAAGATGCACCTCAACACTAAACTGGAACGTGGCAAGCTCATAAGACAAACAAAATGTATTGACATAACCAACCTTAAAAAACACCATAATACTTTCAAGTTGGAACTGAAGAACAGATTCTCTGCTTTAGAAGGCCTAACATCGGAAGAAGTGGATATTTCGGAAGTTAACAGAAAAAGTAACCAAAGCTCTTATGGAAACAGCAACAAAATTAGCTGGGTCTAAGAACAAGTTGCATGTAAACAAATTATCAGGAAAAACCAAAATGTTGATGCAAAAAAGAAGAGAGATGAGGACAACTAAAGAAGATGTGACTTCCAAAGTGGAATATATAGAGCTATGCAAGACAGCACGAAAAAGTATCACTGAAGACGTAAGGAAATTCAACTGTGAGCTAGTGAGGAAAGCAAATTGAAAACAACCAAAGCCTAAAGATAGCAAAGGGACATCTCAGTAAGGGAAGGAAACAGATTATGGCTCTGAGAAAAGAAGATGGTTCTATAACAAGAAATAGTGGCGAAATTTTGACAAGAGTGAAAGATTTCTACTCCAAATTATATGAAAGGGATGATACATGTACTCCAGACATCATGAAAGGTACCAGAGTTCTTCCAGTCCTCCCAGCAGAAGTTGCTCATGCAATCAAGAACATGAAGCGGGGGAAAGCTCCAGGAGAAGATGGAATTACTATAGACATCATACAAGAAGCAAGTGGAGAAATTGAAACAGTACTCGCCCAAATTTTCACTC
Organism: Macrothele yani; assembly: GCA_039090855.1. Lineage (NCBI taxonomy): Eukaryota > Metazoa > Arthropoda > Arachnida > Araneae > Macrothelidae > Macrothele > Macrothele yani. The sequence continues at coordinate 99,857,443 of CM077004.1, read as the reverse complement.
GATGCCTTAATGAAGGGAAGATTCCTGAGGATTGGAACAATGCTACAATGATCCTGCTACATAAAAAAGGTGACATTGAGGATCTCAGGAACTACAGACCTATCAGCCTCCTATCAGTGGTTTATAAAATCTTCACTAAAGTTCTTTCACACCGCTTGAAGGTAACACTGGACATGGCTCAACCGAGAGAACAAGCTGGATTCAGGAGTGGCTACAGCACAATAGATCATATCCACGTACTGAGAGAACTAATTGAAAGAGCGAGGGAATATGAACTTCCATTGTGCATGGCTTTTATCGATTATGAAAAAGCCTTTGATTCGGTGAAACCATCAGCAGTTACCACGGCTCTGAAATCCTGCGGTATTGAAGATGCATACATTAATATTATTAATAACATCTATGAAAATGCAAGTGCAAAGATTCGGCTGTTTGAAAATACAACACACATAAAAATTGGAAAGGGAGTGAGACAAGGTGACACCATATCTCCGAAGCTCTTTAATGCCACATTGGAAAATGTCTTTCAATCACTGAACTGGGAAAACAAGGGGATAAAGATTAATGGAGATTATCTAACCCACCTTCGTTTTGCTGATGACGTAGTCATTTTTGCAACTACCCCATCAGAGCTGCAGAGTATGATCCAGGAACTTGCTGACAAGAGTAAAGAAGTGGGATTAAAAATGAACTTTCAGAAGACAAAAGTGATGTTCAATGCTTTTACAAGAAATGAAGATTTATCGATTGATGGAGAAAAACTGGAGATAACAGATACGTATGTTTATCTTGGACAGCAGATATCAAGTGAGGGTCACATTGATGAAGAAATTAATCGGCGTACAAAACTTGCCTGGAGAGCTTTTGGAAGAAACAGCATAATTTTGAAGAGCAATATGCCATTATGTCTTAAAAGAAAAGTGTTTGATCAATGCATCCTTCCAGTGCTTACGTATGGTGCAGAGACGTGGACCTTAACTAAAAGAGACATACAAAGGCTGCAGACAACTCAAAGAAGCATGGAGAGGTGCATGCTTGGTATAACCAGGAGAGATAAGAAGAGGAACTCGTGGATCCGAAAAATGACGAGAGTGGAAGACATCATGATCAGAGTTAAATCCCTGAAATGGCAATGGGCTGGACATACTGCCAGAAGGACAGACCATAGATGGACAGCCGAAATTTTAGATTGGATTCCAAGGGACAGGAAAAGACCCAGAAAAAGACCACATGGGAGATGGGTGGATGAAATTCGTAAATATGCGGGAGTGACATGGAGGAGACTGGCACAAGACAGACCGTTGTGGAGGAAACTTGGGCAGACCTTCGTCCAGCAGTGGATTGATAATGGTTGACAATGATGATGATGATGACTACTATGTGCTATGTGAAAACATTCGTTAAAGGAAATATAGCTGGGCAGCAGACAAAATTAAGTGACAGGGCCGCCCAGTAAAAAGGCTCTAGGGAGAACACTAAAAATAAAATTATTGCAATTGCATGGGTTTTCATTTTTAAATTATATGATATCAAGTCTATCATACGATATCAAGTTACGCCTTAAAAATATTTTTAAAATTGAGGCAGAAATTTTTTTCACGTGTCTCTGCTCTATCCTGTTTGTTTGAGGCCTTAACAACCACCATGAGCAACTTGATGGGCAATAAATAAGCAGTCACTCATCTCAAATTTAGGACCACTGGTTCCAGGGAAGGGGACAGGCCAATGCCATAACACATGAACTGCTTCATCAGGATTTTTTTTTTTTTTTTATTGGAGGTTTAACGACCACCGTGAGCAACTCAATGGGCTATAAGCAGTCACCCGTCCCTAATTTAGGGTCACTGGTTCCAGGGAAGGGAGAGAGCCAGTGCCGTAAGACAAACACAACATCCATGCCTCACCGAGATTCGAACCCGGACCCCGTTCGGACGAATGATCAGAGGCCATCGCTTAGACCACTGCGCCACCGGGGCGGCATATCAGGATTTGAGCACAATATGTTATGATGCATGAATTAATGCGTGCATCATAACATATTAAAATATCCCAAACCCATCTTGGATGAATGGATCAGAAAGCAGTGCTTAGACCACTGCATCACTGGGGCAGCTACAGAATGTATTTTATATAAATTAACTTGAAGTCTTCCCTTTGTATTAGAAAATTCATTTAGTAAACAGTTACATTCAATTTTGTCGTTAATATTACTAAGCATATTTAGAGAAGAGTAATACCATAGCTTCCTAGCAAAATTCCCATTCTTGTGTGCTATTTTGGGGAAGAAAACCCTATTAATGCTCATAAAAACAGACATGCAAAACCATTTTAAGACAGCAGTTTATCAAGGCGTTACTTTAAAATCGATTAGGTTTTGATGAAACATTTTGCTGTTTCATGTTGCTAAGAAAGCTATTTTACAATGGTCATTCGCATGTTAGTCTCACGATAATCCAATTTCAGGTTATTCATGATAGTGTTATAAAAACGTTCGAGAGCTTTGAGCCAAGAGAAAGAAATATTCATTCCTGATTTTCTATTACCACAGAGACATTCACTAGTGAGTAGCGTTCCCCCACTGTCAAAGCGAGTACACGCTTTGCCCCACGGTAAGCTTCAACATAAATAAACGATAAGCAATCAGATTCGTCTGTTTATCGTTAGCAACACAATAATACGACTCGATTAACCTCAATTAACTTACCTTTAACGTCGAAGTTTTTGTTTATCCAATTAAAACTGCTGTGAGAAATCGCAAAACACAGTCACAATCACTACTCAAATGTGCAATCAAAGCGACCGGTCTACTGTCGTCAGGCAGGCGTTGGGGGTCTCTCGTACGGACTCATCTGCTGACGTCATAACGCAAACATTACTCCAATGCTCTGGCCCGTCAGAATCTAGTTTGGCCTTGGCCGAGCTAGGTTATGCATTCACCGCTCGCCACCAAAATGTTACGACAGTGGGTCATTATCCCACCGCTGTCATTCAATTTAACAACCGTAGCCGAGCAATTAGTATATTTCTTCTCTGAGCTCCTTCGACGTAGTTCTTGGCGCGAAAACTGTATTATATGTGCATACACTTAAACAATTTGAACCAATCACTTGCGTACACATAAATAATGTGTGCTCATAAGACAAACAAAATGTATTGACATAACCAACCTTAAAAAACACCATAATATCTTGAAGTTGGAAATGAGGAACAGATTCTCTGCTTTAGAAGGCTTAACATCGGAACAAGTGGATATTTCTGTTGTTAACAGAGAACTCACCGAGGCAGCAACAAAAATAGGTGGTACTAAGAACAAGTTACATATGAAGAAAATTTCAGAAAATACAAAAATGTTGATGCAAAAGAGAAGGGAGATGAGGACAAAAAAAAGGCGTAACTTCCAACGTGGAATATATAGAGCTATGCAAGACAGTGCGAAAAGGTATCACTGAAGATATAAGGAAATTCAATTGTGAACTAGTGAGGAAAGCAATTGAAAACAACCATAGCCTGAAGAGAGCAAAAGGACATCTCAGTAAGGAAGAAAACCGTTTATGGTTCTGAGAAAAGAAGATGGTACTGTAACAAGAAATAGAAGCAAAATTTTGACATGGGTGAAAGATTTCTATTCAAAAGTATATGAAAAGGATGATACATCTGTTCCAGACATTACGACAGGTACCAGTGCCAAAGTCCCCTAATCCTCCCTGCAGAAGTTACACATTCAATTAAGAACGTGAAACGAGGAAGAGCTCCAGGGGAAGATGGAATTACCATGGACATTATACAAGAAGCAAGTGGAGAAATTGAAACTACACTCGCCCAAGTTTTCACCAGATGTCTTAATGAAGGGAAGATTCCTGAGGATTGGAACAATGCTACAATGATCCTGCTCCATAAAAAATGGTGACAATGAGGATCTCAGGAACTACAGACCCATCAGCCTCCTTTTCAGTGGTTTGTAAAATCTTCCCTAAGGTACTTTCACATCGCTTGAAGGTAACACTAGACATGGCTCAACCAAGAGAAAAAGCTGGATTCAGGAGTGGCTACAGCACTATAGATTATATCCGTGTACTGAGAAAACAAATTGAAAGAAAAAGAGAATATGAACTCTCATTATGCATGGCTTTTACTGATTATGAAATGACATTCAATTCCGTGAAACCATCAGCAGATACAATGGCTTTGAAATCCTGCGGTATTGAAGGTCCATACATCAGCATTATCAATAACATCTATGAAAATGCAAGTGTAAAGGTTCGGATATTTGAGGATACAGAACAAATAGGAATTGAAAAGGAAGTGAGACAAGGTGACACCATATCTCCCAAGCTCTTTAACGCCACATTGCAAAATGTCTTTCAATCATTGAACTGGGCAAACAAAGGGATAAAAATTAATGGAGATTACTTAACTCACCTTCGTTTTCCTGATGACGTAGTCACCTTTGCAAGAACTTGCGGACAAGAGCAAAGAAGTGGGATTAAAAATTAACTTTCAGAAGACAAAAGTGGTGTACAATGCTTTTACAAGAAACGAAGATTTATCGGTTGATGGAGAAAAGCTTGAGGCAACCGACTCCTATATTTATCTTGGGCAGCAGATATCGAGTGAGGGTCACATTGATGGAGAAATTAATCGGCGCATAAAACTTGGATGGAGAGCTTTTGGAAGAAACAGCACAGTACAAATTTAAGAGCAGTATGCCAGCATGTCTCAAAAGAAAAGTTTTTAATCAATGCTTCCTGCTAGTGCTTACGTATGGAGCCGAGACATGTACCTTAACTAAAAGATATACAAAGACTGCAGACAACTCAAAGAGCATGGAGAGATGCATGCTTGGTATAACAAGGAAAGATAAGAACAGAAACTTGTGGATAAGGAAAATGACAGGAATGGACGGCATCATGACCAGAGTGAAATCACTGAAATGGCAATGGTGTTGTTAACTGTGGGTACCTTAGTGGTACCCAGTTTATTGCTATAACGAAATACAAACATAGGAGATTCATTGAATGTTGCAGTACAGAAAACAAAAGTGCGGCAATGTATATATATACACGATGCAGCACAAAGTTACACAGAAAGGAAATGAATATGCATGCGAACAATGAATGGCATAACGGCATGTCAAACGATATAAAATAACACATGTACACAAGTATATGAAATGTACTATGCCATCATAAATCATCCGAAGGGAACTTAAATGTGGTTAGAACGCAAAACATTATTGAGTCACTCATCAACTTTATAAAAATAACAAGGGTAACAAATGTACCACTATAGTAATCCACGATCGAGGAAAGCACTAACACAGCTAAAACTCACAAGTATAGGAAATTTAAAAAACAAGGTACAAATTCAGGAAACAACAGATTAGCTAATGATAAAGAGAAACTGGGGAGCTCACACAAGTAACGAGACCGATTATTAGTAAAAACACAGCAAAAGCACACAATTATAGCAAATTGAAAATACATTACTTATGAAACACAGTAAAAACACACAAATATAGCAAATTTAAAATACATGGAAAACATCAGAATCAACAGGCACTACGTTTACAAAAACCTGAGAATTTGCGAAGGGGTTCGCAAATCCTAGCATTGAGAAAACAAAAAATGATCGGTTTGATGAAGTAAGCTAAAGATCATCGGCAAGAGGAAATGTGGTATCACAGATATGCTTCTCAGCAAGCTCCTTCAAGGAGGCGAGACGGCACGTGTAACGTCTCAAAAACGCCTGATACCGAGGATCGGTGGCACACAGAGATTTAAAAAATGACACATAAGCTTCGAATTGCGTTACCGCTGCAAAACAGGTCCAGATCAGGTGAATGGAGGAATTCTTCAGAACAAACAATCGTACGTGCAGGTTGAAAAAAAACGTAAAAGTTGCTGTCTGGACAGTGGTCCAAGAACTGGAGGAAACGTTTCAATGGCCTGTAGAACCTCAGCATCAGAGAGGATTAACAGGACCTGAGCGGAGAAGCATACTGTTTGAAGAATCATCAGGTGAAGAAACACCGGAACCAGAAACACCGGGGACACTAGATGAATCCTCAAAAAGAGGCACAGAAAGTTGTTTTAAGTTTTAACTTTTTTTTCTGTTTTACAGCGCCTTTGGCAGTTCCAATACGCTTCGAAGAAGAATCTGAGGCGGATGTATCCATCAGTGGCTCAGGCTCACCTCCCGAGTCAGGAGACGAGGAAACCAACATCGCCGAAAAAGCAATACATAGCAGATCAGCCTTCGTGAAGACTGGTACAACAGCGGAGGCTGCAGGAAGACGTGGTAACAAGGGTATTGTAGACAAGGTTGTAATTGGAGATTCGATAGCCGAGAGGCTAGGAGAAGAGCCGGACGGCTGATCTGCCAAATCACCACTCAACACATCCGGATCGGAACACTCCGCTGTTTTTTTTTTTTTTTTTTTTTTTTTTTTTTTTGATTGGAGGTTTAACGACCACCGTGAGCAACTCAATGGGCTATAAGCAGTCGCCCGTCCCTAATTTAGGGTCACTGGTTCCAGGGAAGGGAGAGAGCCAGCGCCGTAAGACAAACACAACATCCATGCCTGACCGGGATTCGAACCCGGACCCCTTACGGACGAATGATCAGAGATCAGCGCCTTAGACCACTGCGCCACCGGGTCGGCACACTCCGCTGTAAACACATCTGTAGTAGAAGACATCTCTGCCAATATTGAAGGTGGATGCACAACCGGCGAAGGGATGAGATGTTTTGTTCCAATCGAAAGTCCGTGTGCAAGAAAAAAGTCAGAATCCTCCTTGTGATTGAACTGAACCGAGATACTCCGAGGAGTATGGGAAATTCCCGCAATGGACGCAGACGACACATGTCCAAAGGGGGGCTTCCATATAGCGTGGCAATGGAGTATTTGGTAAGGTATGAAATAGCACACCTCTATCCAGGAGGTTATGGAACTCACGGCCAATCTGCGAATTGTCATCTATCGTTACCGTCACCTTGTGGTTGGATAAATGAATAATAGCCGTTGATTGCAAAAGACCATCAGGTTGAAAGGAATCGGACGTAGAAGTAGCACCTCGTTGCACTGTAGAGGCAAATGACATTCTCGGAAGAGAAGTCTGTTCGGATCCGGCAGGCACATAAGGCTGTGAGGGAAGAGAAGCACAGGCCGAAGGCAAGGCAGTAGAATCAGTTGTACCCAGGAGGGCACCGAAGCAGGAGTACTAGAAAGCTGGGAAGGCATCTGAGCAGACACATCTGAGGACGAGAGTATGTTAACTTCCATGGACGTGGGAAGCCCATAGATGATAAGGAAATACCGGAAGCCGCCATGTTGGCAGCTTCCAAACGCAAACAACAGAGCAAACGATATGAAAACGGATGAATATGAACTAATATGAGGACATTATAAAAATAGCTCAAAACGTACACAGTACCTTTAGACAGCCTGGCCACGCAACAGGTGAGTGAGGGACGAGATATTCCACACTAAAATGTATAAATTATTGGAGCCACCAACACTACGTCTGTCACGAACGAGCAATGGGCTGGACATGTTGCCAGAAGAACAGACCACCGATGGACAACCGAGATTTTAGACTGGATTCCGAGGGACAGGAAAACACCCCAGAAGAAGACCCCATGGGAGATGGCAGCATGAAATTCGAAAGTATGCTGGAGTGACGTGGAGGAGACAGGCCCAAGACAGACAATTGTGGAAGAAATTTGGGGAGACCTTCATCCAGCAGTGGATTGATAAAGGGTGATGATGATGAAATATATTATATCAAAGGCAACATGCAAGAACAAACAATTTTCAAATTCTAAAGCGCCAAAGGCTGCATCATCAAAGACAAATCAAAAACATATATTGAAATCACCTTAATACTGAAAATTTTAATGACTCATTCGTAAAAACTAAAAGAACTAAATCACCACAAGGAGAAAAAAGAGAGGGATATGGAGCTATGGTAAGCTGTTATCTGTGGCTTTGTCAAGGGCCAGGCACGGATAACACCCTTCTTACATCTATAGAGACCTAGAAAGTGTTGTTTTTTTTAAAGAGCAGTATGCCAGTATGTCTGCACGATTTAGTCTGCTACAATGCGGCAACGAGCCTACCGGAAGCAATAATAAAATAACAAAAATATTGATGAATTAGAATAAAACAGAAAATATTAACCCTCCCTAAACAAGGACACAGATCCCATCCGAACCCCTGAACACCTAATACAACCCCAAGAATAAAAAATAAAACAAAAAAGTTTAATTAAAATAGGAGAAAACCCCCATGAAATATAAAATAACAATTTTTTTGAAACCTTTAACCCTTCCCCCAACAGACTAGAATCGTCAAAGTCCGAATTCACACTCAATCCGATCAGATTAACGAACAATTAACAATCTGAGAAGTAAAAACACCAATTACAAAGAAAATATACTGTTACAACCAAAATCTTAAACTGTAATTATTTACAAGCATATTTACGAAACCTAAAGGTGGAAGAAAACTTGAAATTAGTTGCTTATTTACAAGAAACTGCCAAATGAGTATTTTAGTCGTATAAAGGAAAGAAAAAAGGGCATTAGCCTAAGAAAAAGCAAGTAAGCTTAATGTTACATGAAACGAAGCTTGCAGAACGAGGCACGTTAACTAAAAACGCTATCCTTAAAACGGAGGAGATAACTATGGAACAAATTCTAATGAACCTGGGAGGGAAAAACGTACCTTAATCTTAAGAATTTTAAAAAACAAAACAATGCAAATTACGTAACAAAAAATCACTTACCAAGTGAAGAATACCTCCACCAATCCGAACGGAGGTTGAATATGACGCTACTGGAGAAGCAGCGTTACCAGCGCCATCTGGCATTCAAGAGGGGAACCATCTTCACTGAATGTTTTGTGGTTGTAGTAAAGGTAAATAATTCCGTACAGTTTCAAAGTTCAATTAATTAGACAGAATACTCTAAAATTCCTGTTGGGAATAGTATAAGCTGCTCCCAACTAGCTTCAAGAGTATTAAAATACCCATAAAACTAAAACCCTTCCCACCTTTTTATTAATTAAAATATACTATTTTTTCGTTATTTTTATATTTATACTTTTTTTTTTGTATTTTTATCCATTTTAAAACTTTTTTGAGGGCATTTTTTGTCAGTTTTAAACTTTTTTTGAGTATAGTAACCACATCATCAACTAAACTTCTAGGTAAAAAAAAAAACGGAGGAGAGAGCTTTCATTTAGATGATTCATTCAGTCACTAGGTTGATAAATTAGAGCAGGTCTGCAATCCTGACACTATACTTGAGAACAGTTTTCCTTAATGTAGCTTTGGTGTTTGCAATCTGTTCCTGTTTTTAAAGAATTTATGTTCATAAAGAACAACCCTTCAAAAAGTGACAGCTATCCATACACTTACAGATATATATCGATGACTTTCTCTGCTTAAATAGTTCTGAAGTTCTTGAAGCTGATTTTCCGGCAATCTATCCAAGCTGCTTTAAGTTAATTAAAACTAATTCTAATAACCAAGAAATAGATTTTTTGGATTTGTCTATTAATCTTAATGATGGGGACCCTGTTATTAGTCTATTTGATAAGAAAAATAACTTCAATTTTCAGATTTTCAAATTCATAAATTGTTCAAACAATATACCCAGCAGGGTTATCAAGAATGTTTTTATCTCGCAGGTTTTAAGGTTGTCTAGAATTTGTAGCTTGGAAGAAGATTTTATTCAAAATGTTCATTTACTAATCAGTCAGTTTATTGACAGCCAGGTTTCGAGAGCTTTCCTCAAAGCCACACTAAGGAAAATTGTTCTCAAGTATAGTGACAGGATTGAAGACCTGCTCTAATTTAGCAACCTAGTGACTGAATGAATCATCTAAATGAAAGCTATAACCTAAAAGTTTAGTTGGTGATGTAGTTACTATCTCTTAATTAGGAACCCAACAAGCTCTCATCCTCCTTTTCCTTTTAATTCAAAAAATGTTTAAAACTGACAAAAAATGCCCACAAAAAAGTTTTCAAATGGATAAAAATACAAAAAAAAAAAAAAGTATAAATATATAAAATAACAACAAAATAGTATATTTTAATTAATTGAAAGGTGGGAATGGTTTTATTTTTTGGGTATTTTCATACTCTTGAAGCTAGTTGGGAACAGCTTATACTGTTCCCAACTGGAATTTTAAAGTATTCTGTCTAGTTAATTGTAACTTTAAAACTGTACGGAATTATTTACCTTTACTACAACCACAGAACATTCAGAGAAGATGGTTCCCCTCTTGCATGCCAGATGGCGCTGGTAACGCTGCTTCTCCAGTAGCGTCATATCCAACCTCCGTTCGGATTGGTGGAGGTATTCTTCACTTGGTAAGTGTTTTTTTGTTACGTAATTTGCATTATTCTGTTTTTTTAAATTTTTAGGATTAACGTACGTTTTCCTCCCAGGTTCATTAGAATTTGTTCCATAGTTCTCTCTTAGTTAACGTGCCTCGTTGTGCAAGCTTCGTTTCATGTAACATTAGGCTTATTTGCGTGGCTTAGGCTAATGCTTTTTCTTTCCTTTGTACGACTGAAATTCTCATGTGGCAGTTTCCTGTAAATAAGGAACTAATTTCAAGTTTTCTTCCACCTTTAGGTTTCGTAAATATGCTTGTAAATAATTACAGTTTAAGATTTTGGTTGTAACAGTATATTTTCTTTGTAATTGGTGTTTTTACTTCTCAGATTGTTAATTGTTCGTTAATCTGATCGGATTGAGTGTGAGGTCGGGCTTTGACGATTCTAGTCTGTTAGGGGAAGGGTTAAAGTTTTCAAAAAAATTGTTATTTTATATTTCATGGGGGTTTTCTCCTATTTTAATTAAACTTTGTTGTTTTATTTTTTTATTCTTGGGGTTGTATAAGGTGTTCAGGGGTTCGGATGGGATCTGTGTCCTTGTTTAGGGAGGGTTAATATTTTCTGTTTTATTCTAATTCATCAATATTTTTTATTTTATTATTGCTTCCTGTAGGCTCGTTGCCGCATTGTAGCAGACTAAATCGTGCAGACATACTGGCATACTGCTCTTTAAAAAAAAAACACTTTCTAGTTCTCTATAGAGGTAGGAAAGGTGTTATCCATGCCTGGCCCTTGACAAAGCCACAGGTAACAGCTTACCATAGCTCTATATCCCTCTCTTTTTTCTCCTTGTAGTGATTTAGTTCTTTTAGCTTTCACGAATCAGTGATTACAATTTTCGGTATTAAGGTGATTTCAGTATATATATTGTATCTTCATCATCATCATTGTCAACCATTATCAATCCACTGCTGGACGAAGGTCTCCCCAAGTTTCCTCCACAACGGTCTGTCTTGTGCCAGTTTCCTCCATGTCACTCCTGTATACTTTCGAATTTCATCGACTCATCTCCCATGTGGTCTTCTTCTGGGTCTTTTCCTGTCCCTTGGAATCAAATCTAAAATTTCGGCTATCCATCGATGATCTGTCCTTCTGGCAGTATGTCCAGCCCATTGCGATTTAAGGTATTTAACTCTGATCATGATGTCTTCCACTCTTGTCATTTTTCGGATCCACGAGTTCCTCTTCTTATTCCTCCTGGTTACACCAAGCATGCACCTCTCCATGCTGCTTTGAGTTGTCTGCAGCCTTTGTATGCCTCCTTTAGTTAAGGTCCACGTCTCTGCACCATACGTAAGCGCTGGAAGGATGCATTGATCAAACACTTTTCTTTTAAGACATAATGGCATATTGCTCTTGAAAATTATGCTGTTTCTTTCCAAAAGTTCTCCAGGCAAGTTTTGTACGCCGATTAATTTCTTCATCAATGTGACCCTCACTTGATATCTGCTGTCCAAAATAAACGTACGTGTCTGTTATCTCCAGCTTTTCTCCATCAATCGATAAATCTTCATTTCTTGTAAAAGCATTGAACATCACTTTTGTCTTCTGAAAGTTCATTTTTAATCCCACTTCTTTACTCTTGTCAGAAAGTTCCTGGATCATACTCTACAGCTCTGATGGGGTAGTTGCAAAAATGACTACGTCATCAGCAAAACGAAGGTGAGTTAGATAAACTCCATTAATCTTTATCCCCTTGTTTTCCCAGCTCAGCGACTGAAAGACACCCTCCAATCTGGCATTAAAGAGCTTTGGAGATATGGTGTCACCTTGTCTTACTCCCTTTCCAATTTTTATGTGTGTTGTATTTTCAAACAGCAGAATCTTTGCACTTGCATTTTCATAGATGTTATTAATAATATTAATGTATGCATCTTCAATACCGCAGGATTTCAGAGCCATTGTAACTGCTGATGGTTTCACCGAATCAAACCCTTTTTGATAATCAATAAAAGCCATGCACAATGGAAGTTCATATTCCCTCGCTCTTTCAATTAGTTCATTCAGTACGTGGATATGATCTATTGTGCTGTAGCCACTCCTGAATCCAGCTTGTTCTCTCGGTTGAGCCATGTCCAGTGTTACCTTCAAGCGGTGTGAAAGAACTTTAGTGAAGATTTTATAAACCACTGATAGGAGGCTGATAGGTCTGTAGTTTCCGAGATCCTCAATGTCACCTTTTTTATGTAGCAGGATCATTGTAGCGGTGTTCCAATCCTCAGGAATCTTTCCCTCATTAAGGCATCGAGTGAAAATTTGGGCGAGTACTGTTTTGATTTCTCCACTTGCTTCTTGTATGATGTCTACTGTAATTCCATCTTCTCCTGGAGCTTTCCCCCGCTTCATGTTCTTTATTGCATGTGCAACTTCTGCTGGGAGGACTGGAGGAACTCTAGTACTTGTACCTTTCATGATGTCGGGAGTACATGTATCATCCCTTTCATATAATTTGGAGTAGAAATCTTTCACTCTAATCAAAATTTCGCCTCTATTTCTTGTTACAGAACCATCTTCTTTTATCAGTGCCATAATCTGTTTTCTTCCCTTACTGAGATGTCCCTTTGCTATCTTTAGGCTTTGGTTGTTTTCAATTGCTTTCCTCACTAGTTCACAGTTGAATTTCCTTACGTTTTCAGTCATACTTTTTCGTACTGTCTTGCATACCTCTATATATTCCACTTTGGAAGTCACATCTTCTTTAGTTGTCCTCATCTCTCTTCTTTTTTGTATCAACATTTTTTCCTAATAATTTGTTCACATGCAACTTGTTCTTAGACCCAAGCTAATTTTGTTGCTGTTTCCATAAGAGCTTTGGTTACTTTTCTGTTAACTTCAGAAATATCCACTTCTTCCGATGTTAGGCCTTCTAAAGCAGAGAATCTGTTCTTCAGTTCCAACTTGAAGGTATTATGGTGTTTTTTAAGGTTGGTTATGTCAATAGATTTTGTTTGTCTTATGAGCTTGCTACGTTCAAGTTTAGTGTTGAGGTGCATCTTAAATCTCACCAATTTATGGTCACTACCTGTGTTGAACTTGTTTAGCACACTGCAGTCTTCTATGACGAATTTTTTGTTACACATAATAAAATCAATTTCACTTGTCGTCCCATTTGGATGTCTCCATGTCCATTTCCTGTGTGACTTTTTCTTGAAAAAGGAGTTCAAGATGAAATACCCTTCTGCCTCTGCAAACTCAACGAGAGTATTTCTACGCTGGTTTCTGTTGCCGTGACTGAATTTACCTACTGAAGTTTCATTCTGTTGCCGTTGCCCTATTTTTGCATTGAAATCTCCCATAATTATCTTTAAGTGCTGCTTTCCTTTATTATTTAGATGACGAATTTCCTCATAAAATTCTTCAATTTCTTCTTCGGGATGACTTGTGGTGGGTACATAAGTTTGAATAATCTGAGCCTGGTATCTTTTCGAGAGTTGGATACCGAGTCGTGCAGCTCTGTCAGAGGAACTTTCAACTTCTACAACTTTATCCTTCAGTTTCTTGTTTATTATAAATCCAACACCACTAGTTCTGCCAGTATCTGTCCCACGATAGTAGAAGAGATGTCCACTTTTCAGTTCAATGAGATCTTCTCTTTTTTCCTTACCTCACTTAGCCCGACGATGTCCCACTTGATCCTTTGTAGTTCCTCTTCCAATTCAAGAAGCCTTGAATCAGAAGATAGGGAGCGTCCATTATACGTAGCCAAGGTCAGCATCAGATGGCAGCCTAGTCCGGTCCTCCGGGGATTCTTAGCACCTCTGCTTTCATGTCGCACAGGCCGTAACCTTGGCCAGGTACATTCCAGCTGCCGGAGACTGAGGGCCAAGATTTAAGTTGTGGAGTTATTTTGGAGGGGTTTGGCCGTAACTCACCACGCTGGCCAAGCGGGTTGGTGAGTGTGGGATAGCATTTCCTCTAATCCCGATGGTATAGTTATACCGCTATTGGCGGTCGTCAGAGCCCCTTTCGTGGGAACAGGATGCACCACGAGAAGGCGGGGTTGACATTTGTCAAGGAGATGCTGTGATGTTACGCATCCGCTGACCTTACATCCCTATATATATATATATATATATATATATATATATACAGTAAATCATAGAACAGCAAAAAAAATCCAACCAAAATAATTGAAAAAAGCAATGTCAAAGAAGTTAAAAAACAAAATAGAAAAACATCACGAAAGAAACCTGACGTATAACAAATGAAGAAAAAACACTTACTAAAAATTAATCATAAAAACATAAACTAAGAAGTGAAGATTAAAAACTCACCGATAGGAATATCAGCAAAGCCACGACTAATGGAAGCGCTACAGCAGCAGACCATACAGCTTGGCCAAATATGCAATATTAATTCAAAAAGCCGATCCAAACTTGTGTAAACTTTAAAACTCAGCACTAGAAAGCAAAATTGATGATCAAGAAGATAAACAATCAAATGTATGTATCGTCTTCTTCAGGAAAGCACCGCACCATAATAGAAGCGACTTTTCAGATAACAATAAGAGCCGGAATCACCAAATGCCCAATGTCAGTGCTTTCAAAGTCCTCTCTTCTATCGACCCCAGCGGACCGTAACGTCCACTGGTTGTTCCTTCACCGCTGCTTGCCAGTTCCTGCCACTCTATTCCGGAGGAGCCTTGTGAGAGCGAGCGTGCTCATCTCATTAAGTTGGACACGCCCGAAATTATATTTCTGTGGTGTCCACGTTATAGGCTCCCCTTACAGCCAATAGAAGTACCAAAGTTCGTTCCGAAGAACCTACCCAAACTACAAGGATTGTTCAAATGAAAAGGTACGAAACGACACTGTGGGTATAAATGAAGACTTTATTCAAAGTATACACCATAGGCCGTAGCACAGCGATCCCATTGATTAACGAGTCGAAGGATTCCTTGTTCCCAGAATTCCTGTGGCCGTGACGAAACCTAGTCCTGCACAGCGTCGTTGAGTTCGTCGTCCGAGTGGAAGCGCTTCCCTTTCAGATGTTTTTTCAGGGGACCAAACACATGGAAATCGCAGGGCGACATCTCCGGGCTGTAGGGCGGATGGTCAAGCTGCTCCCACTGGAACTTGGCCAGTTCCGCGTGTGTGACCCTGGAGACGTGTGGACGCGCGTTATCATGGAACAGAACCACACCCTCCGCGATGAATAGCAACCGGTTTAACACCTTCCGCTGTCAGAAATCGGATAACGCCTCGCTGTTCCTCAATCGTCGAATTTTGCAATGTGAACGCCATCCTGTCCTCACACGCACTGCCGCGTCAATTGGACGGCGCTCTTTATAAGAGCCTCTGCTCTGTTCTGCGCATGCGGGCGCCTGCGCATGCTCCGATCCACGCCGGCGACTCCAATCGCATCCCTAGATGCGTCGCTACGTTCTCCCATAGCGGCATAGGCAAATATGTTAACGGTTACGTTCTTATGACGTTTCGTACCTTTTCATTTGAACACCCCTAGTATGATTGAGTGAACGGATGAAATCATCCCCGCTTTTCTATATGTAATTATCTGCGAATCAGGAGGATGGATCCACACCACTGAAACTCAAAATAGATATTGCTAATGTCATAAAATAATACAAGAGGATTTGATCAAACTTAACGAACTTATTTTGAAAAGATCTGGAGTCGAAAAGTCAGTCTGTCCGTCAAGACGCTACCTTCTGATCGCCGATCAAACGTCCGCTATATGGTGAAAAACTCGTAAATCGCCAACGTAATCTTGGCGTCTCTATACTAACGATATTTTCCTGAACTTGGGAGAGAGTCTTTCCCGTATGAGATAAGATATGTATCTCCGCTGAAATTATATTTCAGAGTCGTATCAAACTCAGCTCCGACCTTCGTCTTCGCTGGCCTGGAAGCTATCTTCTTCCGACTAGTAACAGTACTCCGTGAGAGTCTCGGGCTTCTGAGACCTATGCCACGAGTAACGTTAATTTCACAAAAATATCTCACTACCGTTTAGTACGCGATTGAACTATCGGACCCCATACCGCTTGGCGTCCCCAAACACTCGAAACACCACGAGTCACGCCTGCCGGAGAACCTACCTCTCCGGTTCACGAAAACAGACTCACTAACTAAATTCTCTCGTGGGCCTTACTCACTTTCCTTCGCCGGCGCCTCGCATCCGTCACATCCATTTCCTTGCCCTCGGGCGTCCCGTCCTGTCCGTCTCTCTCTCTCTCTCTCTGCTGACGTGGTACGTCACGATGACCAGCGCTTCTCTTCCTTCGTGTCCGCTAGCCTAGCCCTTCCTGTTTACGTACTTGTCGGCCCTTCACTAGATAGTCAGCGCGTTTGATTCCCGTTCATTGGCGGTTCTCTTTAAGACAGACTTAACTTACCGCAAAGTACAGAAACGCTTCGAGTACAATGCACACTGCTACATGCATGCAATAAGTAAGGTGTAGACTTCCAGACATCTTCGCGTCTGCTCTCCGCGGACAATACTTGGCGGATGCCGTTCGCTTAATTGCTGATGGTTATCTTGTTTGGGAAAGGCATCTCCCTTCCCAGAGCGTGAGAATTACAGACCTTCTTCGTCACATACAAATTACTTCGAAAAATGTTCTAGAACAATCTATTGCTTCTGTATCCACCTGGACAACATTTTAAGTTCTGTCAATAATTACATATGCGAGTATATGGATGTTCTCGTTACAAGTCCATCTAAACACACATTCATTTGATATAATATAAACATAATGTTCTTATCATTTGTCCATTAATGTATGACTTTCCGGATATTACAGGCATAATTTTAAATTAATAATTTCTCCGGTATAAATAATAAATAATGCTCCCACTGTTACAGGCCCCCACTTGGGATGCGAAACATGTGGGGTGTCTTATCTCACATGGAGAGCCTCTAGAAGAAAGTTTTTTCTATTCGTAGCTCTTTACGACACATAATTACGTTGACACACATAGATTTTCTAGTGTAATACACACATATAGACACTGAAGAACAACGGAATTAGAGACAGCTGGCGTTATGCAAATGTGGCGCTGTGTGCGGCCCTGTAAACGGAAACGACATGACGTATGCAGAGATCCGACAATATAAGGAGTGATGCGACGAGAATCAGTAAGAGTCGGACGCATTATGGGCAAGACGAAGGATCTAAGCGCATTCGAACGTGAGCAAATTGTCGGCGCCCGACGAATTGGTCACTCCATCTCGGAAATCGTGCAGGCACTGTGATGTTCACGAGCCACTGTGTCACGAGCGCACCGTGAGTACATTGAATCCGGTAAAACCATCCCTGCAAGGACCGACTGCCGTGGACAACAGCATGTGGATCAGCGGGGTCATCGTCGGCTAGCTCGCATTGTAACAGCGGATAGACAGGCCACTGTGCAAGAAATCACTCGGCAACTTAACGCTGGTGCACAGAAACGAGTAAGCAGCCACACTATACAGAACCATCTCTTCTCTATGGGGTACAGAAGCCATCGTCCCACGAGGGTACCGCTGCTGACCGACCATCACAGAGTGTAAAGATTAGCATGGGCGCGGTAACATCGCCACTGGACCCTAGACATGTGGGAAAATGTTGCCTGGACTGATGAGTTGAGATTTACGTTGGTACATGCGGATGGCAGGATACGAGTACGGCGCAAACCACATGAAGCGATGGATCTTTCTTGCCAGCAGGGTACTCTTCAAGCTGGTGGGGGTCTCATTCTCGTCTGGAGGCTGTTTACGTGGATTGAAATGGGACCCCTGGTACGTGTGACATCGTCCCTCACAGGTCAACGTTACCGGGATGCCCTGGACGACCATTTGCTCCCGTTTGTGCGTCTTCAACATCCCACTGGGGACCCCATCTTGCAACAAGACAATGCACCGTGCGTCGCTCCCGAACTGTATCCGAATGGTTGGATGAACATTCCACCGACGTGACCTCGCTTCCTTGGCCAGCTAGGTCACCTGACTTCAATCCCATCGAGCACATCTGGGATGCCATCGAGAGAGATGTTCGAGGCTCTGACCTCCTCCATCAAATCTTCGTGAACTGTGGGAGCTTGTTCAAGGGTGGTGGATCCGTATGGCTTTCCCAACGCTTCCGGTGTTTTGTCGAGTCCATGCGCAGATAAATCACCACCGTCATCAGGGCGAAAGGTGGTGCTACATGTTACTAGACAGGTATCTCTAATTCAATTGCTCTTTAGTGTACATGTATATACATAGGCAGTATCACCATTGAACCTCACTGAGTTACTACCCCCTTCAGTTATTTTGGGTGCTGCACCCCCCCTAGCTGAAAGCTGGACGAGATAGTGCATCGGCGTGAGGGATCAATTTTTTTCGGCGAAATGCGATATTACCATATTAAATTGCGCGATGGCCAGACTCCATCTCTGTAATTTCGAACTTTGAGAAGCTGCACTTGCACTTGTTAGGTAGGTTAGAGGACTGTGATCTGGCATAATTTCTATCTGATGACCAAAGATCCAACCCTCGAACTACTGCAACGCCCACACTATCGCATATGCCTCTTTGTGGCTTGCTGCCCAGCGCGCTTGAGTATGATTAAGCTTTTTACTCGCGTAGGCTACTAGCCGAACCTTCCCTCTTTCGTCCCGTTGTCCCAAAGAACATGCTACTGCATAAGAGCTGGCGTCCGTGTGTAACACAAATGGGTTATTAAAATCTGGAGTAAACATCACTGGTGCCGTGCATATAACTCTTTTAACGATTCGAACGCTTTTCCCAGCTCTGGTGTCCAATTAACCTTGTCCGACGCCTTCTTTCCTGTTAAATCGCTGAGCGGTTTCGCTATTTCCGCAAACCTGGGCACGTAATCGTGGTAATAGCTGCCAAGTCCGAGGAAACTCCGTACATCTTTTTTTGTCTTGGGCGGTCCCAAGTTTCGTACCGCCTGTAGCTTCTCGGGATCTGGCTGATGACATCCGACCCTACTGTAACCGGGGCTTCCATATTTATCAGAAGCGAGATTCTGTAGCCATTTTTGTGATACTGAATTGGAATCATTTCCTTTCAATTCCCGCCATTTGGACGAAAGGCAAATGAGTATTTCCTTTCCCACGCGACGCAGCAGATGGCAATTAGGGAATCTTGCGATTTTCGGAGAAGAGACATCTTAGGGTGTAGCCGGAGGGAACGCGGTGGCAATGGGTCGACGAAGCAAGATAGTTTTAGCGGGGGTGCAGTATGCTTCGGGTCGAAAGGGACGGAGGAAGGAAGAGTTTTGAGTGGCCGGAAAGAGATAGAAGGATTTTCGGCGGTGTAGAATACTGAGGGAGAACGGAAAGAATGAAAGCACGAAAAGGACAGAAGCTTGGTGACATTCCCCGTATGATCTGAATAAACGTTTTCCTCACAGCAAAATTTAGCTTCAGTCGATTCACTTTTCTACAGTTTGTATTGTTTTTATCTGCTCCAGTTGGAATAATTACGGATTAAACCACCGATACCGAACTTACGGCAAAGGAAGCACAAACGAATCCTCCACACAGGGTGCTGTTATAGAATTCAGCTCCAAGCCCTGTAACATTTAAATGGCGCCCGAACAGGGACTCTCTAGATCTTCCATTCACCGGTACGGAACCCGAGCATCTTTATTAAGCAGCGTGGAACTCGAGCATCGCCGATGAAAAGCAGAGCGGTCCTTCGGTATTTGGTTCTTCAGTGCAGCAACGTGGAGTCTTCAAGTCACCGACGTGGGGCCTGAGAGTATTTTATTCCTCATTGTGGAGACCTGTTCCTGTTCGAATTTTCCTACAGATTGGAACATTTTGGTTTTACCAGTGATAGTGCTACTAGACTTTGTGTAACAATCAAAACAGTGTGTGTCAAAAAACAACAACAAAAAAACCATTCTGGATTACGAAGTCAAGCGACGTGCTGTAAGTACAAAAAAATATTTTCTTCCATTTTTAAAGTGCACCCACTCTTTCTGTAAAATCCCACACCACCCGCCGCTGGTAGTTAAAACATTTTTATGCATCATAATTGCTGAACGTTAAAATTCGTTAACACAGAGCTTTCCATGAAAAACATTTTTCATTGATTCTTTACAGTGCGCATGATACTCGTAAGAGACAAGTGTGATATAGAAAACATTTTTAGCCATGATATAACAAGTATTTTCAGCAATTATATAACAAGCATTTTTTGGTATTTTCTGCAGCATCATGTATTCCATGAAACTCAATGCCGAGAATTTCACTTCGGAATGTTTTAACGCCACAGAGCCTCATAGCAGGGATGTACAGCCCCAATTAGATACTCAAGAAGGGAGCATGTTGAAACTAATGATGAAAAAACTTGAGGCTAGTGATAAAGCTATTAAAGCACTGACGGACGAAGTGATCGCGTTGAAAATGCAATTGCAGAAAGAGAAACGCCGTGAAACAATGGGATACCGAGACCCTGATATTCAAAACAGGTATCAAAATAGGAAGAAATGTTGTTGGACCTGTGGTTCACATTTTCACCTGCGGCGGCAGTGCAGGAAAAGCCTCCTCAAATTTCTTCGGCAGGCGTTATAACAGGCCTCAACCCAGGTCACCGCTTAGAGATGACCGACCGCGGTGGCAGAGAAGCGGAAACTGCGCTCCGTCGGATACTGCTCAGAGTGCCCAAATAAAGAACTTGAGGATCGAAGTCGATCGGAAAGACAATTCACTGCTGAAGAATTCTGTGCACTTCAGAGATGAGCAGCCGCTCAAGACTGAACATGTCGGCACCTGTTCCATCATTAAAAAACTTAGCTCTCCGAAGGCAGATATTGGGCAGAGTAAGAAATTTGATCATTTGTCTGAAGGTCCATATCGCATCATAAGCATGATGCATGACGTCAGTGAGAATTTGCAATTAGTTTGCAATCCGAGAAAGAAGACAATTGCTCATTTTGATCAGCCACACCGATGCCCTACCGGGACATCCAGACGGACGGAAATGACAACAAAAACTCAAACAGCACGGCGAGATTCATCCAACGAACAAGATCGACATTTTCCTTACCGGCGTGGGAATATACCTGATGCAACCATGGAGACTTACATGGGAAAAGGTTATCAACCCCCAAAACGTGGAACGAGTTACAGCTGAACCATGTCGTCATTAATATGGAACCAGCAGATCAGGGTTACAATCTTAGGGAACGCGATATTTTTCGGCAGGGTGCGACACACAAACAGGCAACGAGTTTGATTCTTCAGTGCTCTTGAAACTTTTCGACATGTTGTGTCATCGACTGCAAAGAACGTGCCTGCAATATGTTGCGTAATCATTCATATTTGGTGATAAACTATCCACACCAAACGTATTTTTTTCCATTTGTATTTCAGTGATAAGAATAATTTTCAATTTGTGAAACGTGTACATACGAACATTTTGTGTTTACATGAACATTTCCCAAAAGACAATTTAAGTTTTTGTGCATCAAATTGATAATTTGCACTAAAGTGATTTTTATATGCTGTCACGGACATTAATTTACGCTACTCCTTTTAAGTGGTTAGATGGACAATGATCATCTATGATCTTATTGAACTTTAAGCGGAGCCATTCAAAGACTGAAGAAATGCATTGATTATTTGCAGTATTATTTATCTCAACTTGTTTTATTGTATATAATATTAGCGTAAGTAATTTTAGTATGTAGAAAATTGCACTGTAGGTGTATATAAGATTTTGCGAAAATTATTCAAGTGTTCAATCGGTAGAAAATTGCAGTGTAAGTGTATATAAGGTTTGAGAAAATTATTGAAGTGTTTAATAGGTAACTTATCAGCATTGTCAAAATTTAAATTTTTCTGCATTTCATGTTCAACTAATAGAAAATTTATGCATATTTTGTCGTACATTTTTCGGAAATTTTCAGCGTAGATCAGCATTATAAACTGAAATGAGGGGTTAATACAAACTGGACAAGAATGGTTGTACAGAGGTAAATTTTGAGAATTAATTGCACCGTGAAGTTAAATTCTTGTAGAGATCAATAGTAAAATTGTAATGTAGGAATGAAGTGGAATGGAGATAGCGATGAAAGTATCAAGTGTAAAGTATTATTTGTGGTAGGTATCTGTACATGTATTTTTCAGGAGAAGTGTGATTAGCAACCATGTTTGTATATATGTAATATCAGAAAATGTTCTGGAACCCATCATACTAGTTATATTTCAACGTGCTTGCTGGAAATCTTTCGTCAATTTTATCGTCAACTATGTTTTAAATTATTTTGCCATTAGGTCATCATCGTGAAGTGTATGGAAATATATTTATCAAAGAAATCAAGGAAAATACTGAATGTAAACCTTAGCATGCAGGTACCTCTTCAAAATCATGTAAAATTGCCCGCCCAATATTGTATTGTCACAAGCTTGTCCTGATTCGAATCAATCGCGTTGGTTAATGTAGGCAAAAAAAATTAGGCTGTCTAGCGCCACCCTCATATTTATTTTGGCGGGGAGATTTTGTAACCGGGGCTTCTATATTTATCAGAAGCAAGATTCTGTAGCCATTTTTGTGATACTGAATTGGAATCATTTCCTTTCAATTCCCGCCATTTGGACGAAAGGCAAATGAGTATTTCCTTTCCCACGCGACGCAGCAGATGGCAATTAGGGAATCTTGCGATTTTCGGAGAAGAGACATCTTAGGGTGTAGCCGGAGGGAACGCGGTGGCAATGGGTCGACGAAGCAAGATAGTTTTAGCGGGGGTGCAGTATGCTTCGGGTCGAAAGGGACGGAGGAAGGAATAGTTTTGAGTGGCCGGAAAGAGATAGAAGGATTTTCGGCGGTGTAGAATACTGAGGGAGAACGGAAAGAATGAAAGCACGAAAAGGACAGAAGCTTGGTGACATTCCCCGTATGATCTGAATAAACGTTTTCCTCACTGCAAAATTTAGCTTCAGTCGATTCACTTTTCTACGGTTTGTATTGTTTTTATCTGCTCCAGTTGGAATAATTACGAATTAAACCACCGATACCGAACTTACGGCAAAGGAAGCACAAACGAATCCTCCACACAGGGTGCTGTTATAGAATTCAGTTCCAAGCCCTGTAACACTACTATATGTCCCAAATAATGTACTCTTTCCCGGGCGAAACAACGTTTCCTTAAATTACCCGTAAACCCGGCTCCCTCTAGACTCCCAATTACTAATTTCAAATGCTGTAGGTGCTCCTCCCAGCTCCGAGAGAACACCGCTACGTCGTCGAGATATACTACTGCATATTCTTGGTCAGGGGTAAAGACTCGGTTCATGATCCTTTGGAAGGTTGCCGTGGCTCCCGACAATCCGAAAGGCATCACCTTCCATTGAAATAACCCGCGGTGGGTAGCGAACGTTGTGTACCTTTTGCTCTCTGGGTCCACCGGTACTTGATAATACCCTTTGAGCATGTCTAAGGTAGTGATAAAATTCTCCGCCCCCACTCTAGCTAGCAGGTCTGGAATGTGCGCCATCGGGAAAGCGTCTGGAATGGTGTGCGAGTTTAACATACGAAAATCTATACACATTCTGACCTCACTCTAGCGTTTCAAGACGCAAACTATGGGATGACTGAACTCTTCCTTCGACTCCTCTATCATCCCCCGGTCGCACAAATCTGAGATCTGACTCTCCACGGCGGATTGCATGGCTTGGGGCACTTTATATTTATGTTGAGTGCGTAATACACTCCCTGGTTTTGCTGTAATACATGCTTCCCCTCCGTGGTCATCCTTACCTCTCCGGAGAAAAGTTTACCGGAACTACTGACTAACTCTTGTAGCCCCCGCAGTTTCTCCTGAGTTATATTAAGACTCTCTACCTTTAACTCTTGTAGACACGCCCCTCATCCTCTGTTTTCCTCATGGGCACTTCCTGAATATCCCCGAAGACTTCGTGTGATTCGAATATGACCCTGACGACGTTAACCCTGGGCCCGAATTCTCTTCCCAACTTCCCCACGTGTACTTGCCCAAGACCCAGATCAATCACGTAACTATTTGCCTCTCGTTTCTCCAAAATATGCACCGGCCCCGTCCACCTCGCATAAATCTTATCACTCGAGTCAGGGATTAGTGCGATAACCTGATCTCCCACTTCAAAAGTTTTCTTTCGCAACTGGCGGTTGTAGTAGGATGCGTACCGCCGCTGCTGCTTCTCTGATACCTCCTCTACTTGTTGTGCCACCTTCTCCATCCTTTCTTTCATTTCCTGCAGATATTGGGCCGCTGACGCGGATATGCCTATGGGCAACTTACATCCGCCCGCCCAATTCTTTTTCAAAACAGCTAAGGGACCTGCTGGCTCTCTGCCGTATAACAGCTGAAATGGAGCCATTCCTGTGGTGGCGTTAGGTCCCTCCCTGTACGCCCACAATAAACTTGTTTAACGTTCTACGAGACCTTTGGCGGAAGGATGGACTGGGACAGAGAATGTAGGAGTCGAACCCAGACGCTTAAGAATCTCCTGCGTCAAATCCGACACAAATTTCGTGCCCCTATCCATCGCAACTACCTCTGGAATTCCCGTACGCTGGAAGATCTCCAAAAGTGCGTCACAAATACTTTTGGCAGTTAACGATGTTAAACAAACTGCCTCCGGCCATCGATTGTGTTGGCCCACCATAACTAGAATCCAACGATGCCCCTTACTCGATGCGGGTTCTATGGGCCCAATTAAATCTACGTTGACCACTTGGAAGGGTAACGCTGGACGTCTGACTGGTGTTATTGGTACCCAATCCCTCCGTGTGACTGGTCTCCTAAGTTTGGCAGGCTTGGCAGTCATCACAATATTTTCTAACGTCTTTCTTGATGGATGGCCAATGAAACGAGTACCTGATCCGTTCTAGGGTCTTCTTGTGGCCCAAATGTGTCGAAAATACGGAGTCGTGTGCTGATCTCATCACTTCCATCCTCCTGCATTCTGGCACTACTAGTTGGCTGACCGGCTGACCCAAAATGTTCTCCCTGTGATGTAACAATCCATCTTCATAAAAAAATCCACTTTTCCGTTCTGCGGCCCCGTTACGAGCTTCCCTTAGCGTCTCATCCTGTTCTTGCTGCCCTTTAAAAACTTCGTAATATGAATTCGGATGTTCCCCGCTAAACGCGTTCCCTTCGCGGCATGCTGCTAGCTCTCGCGCCTTTGAATGTCCCGTCTCTAAGTCCGATTGGATGCCCACTGCTTGCTCCGCTTGAGACACGCCCTCTCCTGTTCGTTCTCCTTTATCTGCCTGCGGCAATATAGCTTCCTCCGGTGACTCTCTCGTCCTAACGTCTCTGGTGGTGCGAATATCTCGGGTTTCTCCTACTTCGATCCCCGTACACTCTTTCTCTTCTTCTAAAATCCCTTCGGCGCTCCCATCTGCTGAAATTGTAACCGCTTTCCTTGTCGAAATTGCCCATTCCGGACTAGAGAATCTTGCGTCTTTCATTTTTGCGTAATCCATGGGGGCAATTATTGCATTGTTACAGAGTTGAGGTACAATTGCACAAATTATTTCTGTCATTCCCACTACCTTATTCCTTTCCTTTTCTAAATCTGTTTCTACCAACCTAGTTAGCAGCTGCTTTATGGGAAAATTGGCTGTCCTCCCGTCGAATCCTGATAAATTTACCTTGCCGATCTCTTCTTATCTTCTTCCCCTAACTTTCCTTTTCTGACGTAACAAAACTCGGCCCCGCTATCAACTATCATTTCGGCCTGATGTCCTCCCGCGGTTACCTCCATCACCTCACATTTATTACTCTCGGATCCCAATATCCTTCCCATTTTTGCGCTTAGCTTTCTAGTGTTCTCCTCGACTTTTTAAGTTGGTACACCTTTCTTCTTCTACCTCCCTTCGCTCTACTCTCGTCGCTATAAGACTCACTTTCTTATTCCCGTCATTCCTCCAGTTGCCTGTCGAACCCCTGTTATCTTGCCCCTGAGTAGTTTTTTGAGTGCATTGCGCCTTTTGGGGTGCCCTGCCCTGCCACTCTGAAAACAGATCACGCCCTGATAAAAATTCGAACTCCCAGGCGGTCTATTAATTATTCCTCCGTTCCTGAACCCTTGTTCTGCTACTGGGAATTTCCTTTTCTGGGGTGTCCCACTGCTGGTCTGGTTCTCCCTCTTTACTGTGGCCATTCCTCCCATGCTATATGGATTCACCTTAAAATTGGACACCGAAAAGTAATTACCTTTCGGCTTCCCTTCTCCCAAATCCATGGCTTCGACGTGGGTCTCGTAGAGATCGGATAGCTCTCCCAGTTCCAGAGCTAAAACTAGCTTTTCCACCGAACCCTTTTGTAGCAAATACGTCTTTAAATTTGGAGAAAGTAGTCCCTTAAATCTGTTGCAAACTGAGAGATTCAACAATTGTTCGAATTCCTTCACGCCGCTCTTTTCTACATAATACTGAAGTGCTCGCCCAATACGACCTGCTAATTGTTGGAAGCTTTCCCCCTTATTCCTCCTAATCGACTCGAATTATTTAAGGTATATGTCGGGGGTCAAATCGCACTCCGCTAAAATTGATTGCTTCACGGTAGTGTAGCAGTCATACTGTTCCAGGGTTAATTGCCTGAACAAATGGTTCATGCATTCCGCGTTAAATAAGGGGATGACTAACCTTAAATGCATCTCTTCCGGAATAGCATGTAATAAAAACACCCTCTCGATTGAATCAAAGAAATCCAGAATTTCCTCTGGCTTCGTAGGGCTCTTTAGCATGGTCTTTTCAATTATTCTCATGTAGTCAGCTAGTTTACTGTGATTTTTCCCTCGTGTCGGCGTAGCTTGACTTCCCTGAGATAATTGTAACTTCTTTAATTGAAAATCCCTTTCTTCCTTCCTATCTGCTAATTGCAGTTGGAGCATTTCTCTCTGCCCTTTCGGCTTCTAACTCTAGTTTTCTTACTTCCCTTTCTGCTTCCAACTGCTTCTGTTCCCATTTTGCTCCAATTTTCCTTAAATCCCTTTCTGCTTTCTTTTCTTCTAATTCTAACATCTTAATCTTAAACTCTCACTCAAATCTAGATGTATCTCCTTCCATCTTTCTCTCGTTAATCTGTACCTCGTTAGTGGAATTCAACCCGTTATCTCTTTATCGCTTTCTTCCTCGCTCCCCTCTACATTTTGCTCTTCGTGCTCATGGCCCTCTTGCCCATCCAAAAGCTGATTCGTTTTTCATGCATTAATAATAATAAAACACATATAAATCAATACACATATAATAATACAATACATTTTTTCAGTGATAGCCTTTGCTCTCAAACTTGAAGACTACTAACTCCTAACATTTCTACGTGCATGTTTCACTTTCTGTAAACACAAAAATATAATACAAATATTTTCTCTCTTAGCTAGTGACTTCAAAATTTACATATTAATAAACTTTATAATTTCAATGAAAGATAATACTTTGACCCTTTGGTCTCTAACTGCTCCCACCCTAACGCGAATTCTGTTAACTATTAATCGCTAAAATACTACAGGTAGTGACTCAGGAATTAAAATTGCTGTTCTAAAGTAGTACTTACCTGATGGAGCTATTCGGGCCCCCATCTGCTTCATTCTGTTTCCTGGAGTGCACGATCCTTCATCATATTAGGGCAGATCAATTTTACACAAGAAAGTTCTGGAGTACGTGAGGCGTTCTAGTTACGAACAGTCCTCACGGCCTTTTCCGTCCTCTCGTCGTTTCTGGTGCGCACGAGGCGTCTTGGTTGCAGACCCTCCCCGGCGTTTCCGTCCTCCTTGTCGAAGTTCCACGAAAAGTTCTTATTCTTTCTCACCTGGTCGACTTTCTTCCTGGGGCACTTACATTTCTCACCTTCCTATCACGGAATTTCCTTGCTTTCCTCTCCTCCTTTTCTCTTATGATTTTTTTAACAGCTAGTCTCTCTCCTCAACGTTCGTCCGTTCGGATCCTGCCGACTGCGCTATTTCCTCTGTTGCTTTGAGAGCGAGCGTGCTCATCTCATTATGTTGGACACGCCCGAAATTATGTTTCTGTGGAATCCACGTTATAGGCTCCCTCATAGCCAATAGAAATACCAAGGTTCGTTCCTAAGAACTTACCCAAACTATGATTGGGTGAAGGACGAAATCCACCCCGCTTTTCTATATGTAATTATCTGCGAATCAGGAGAATGGATCGAGACCGCTGAAACTCAAAATAGATATTGCTAATGTCATAAAACAATACAGGAGGATTTGATCAAACTTAACGAATTTATGTTGAAAAGATCTGGAGTTGAAAAGTCAGTCTGTCCGTCAAGTCGCCGCCTTCTGATCGCCAATCAAACGTCCGCTATATGGTAAAAAACTCGTAAATCGCCAACGTAAGCTTGGCGTCTCTATACTAACGATATTTTCCTGAACTTGGGAGAGAGTCCTTCCCGTATGAGATAAGACATGTATCTCCGCTGAAAATCTATTTCAGAGTCGTATCAAACTCATCTCCGACCTTCGTCTTAACTGTTCTGGAAGCTATCTTCTTCGGAGTAGTAAAGTACTCTTTGAGAGTTTCGGGCTTCTGAGATTTATGTCACGAGTAACGTTAACTTCGGAAAAATATCTCACTACCGTTTAGTACGCCACTTAACTATCGGACCCCGTACCGTTTGGCGTCCGCACGCACTCGAAACACCACGAGCCACGCCTGCCGGAGAACCTACCTCTCGGGTTCACGAAAACAGGCTCACTAACTAAATTCTCTTGTGCGCCTTACTCACTTTCCTTCGCCGGCGCCTCGCATCCGTCACATCCGTTTCCTTGCCCTCGGGCGTCCCGTCCTCTCTCTCTCTATCTGCTGACGTGGTACGTCACGATGACCAGCGCTTCTCTTCCTTCGTGTTCGCTAGCCTAGCCCTTCCTGTTTACGTACTTGTCGGCCCTCCACTAGATAGTCGGCGCGTTTGACTCACGTCCATTAGCTGTTCTCTTTAAGACAGACTTAACTTACCGCAAAGTACAGAAACGCTTCGAGTACAATGCACACTGCTACATGCATGCAATAAGTAAGGTGCAGACTTCCAGACATCTTGGCGTCTGCTCTCCGCGGACAATACTTGGCGGATGTCGTTCGCTTAATTGCTGATGGTTATCTTGCTTGGGAAGGCATCTCCGTTCCTAGAGCGTGAGAATTACAGACTTTTTTTTTGTCACATACAAATAACTTCGAAAAATGTTCTAGAACAATCTAATGCTTCTGTGTCCACCTGGACCACATTTTAAGTTCTGTCAATAATTACATATACATGTACACTGAAGAGAAATTGAATTAGAGACAGCTGGCGTTATGCAAATATGGCGCTGTTAGTGAATCTGTAAACGGAAACGACATGAGGTATGCAGCGATCTGACAAAATAAGGAGTGATGCAACGTGAATCAGTAAGAGTCCGACGCAGTGTGGGTAAGACGAAGGATCTAAGCGCATTTGATCGTGGGCAAATTGTCGGGGCCCGACGAATGGGTCACCCCATCTTGGAAGTTGTGCAGGCACTGGGATTTTCAAGAGCCACTGCGTCACGGGTGCACCGTGAGTACATCGCATCCGGTAAAACCACCACTGCAAGAGCCAAATGCCGTGAACAACAGCGTGTTGATGAGTGGGGTCATCGTCAGCTAGCTCGCATTTTAACAGCGGATGGACGGGCCACAGTGCAAGAAATCACTCGGCAATTTAACGCTGGTGCACAAAAACGTGTAAGCAGCCACACCATCCAGAACCATCTCCTCTCTATGGGGTACAGAAGCCATCGTCCCACGAGGGTACCGCTGCTGACCGCACATCAAAGGGTGAAAATATTAGCATGGGCGCGGGAACATCACCACTGGACCCTAGACATGTGGGAAAATGTTGCCTGGACAAATGAGTCGAGATTCACGTTGGCACATGCTGATGGCAGGATACGAGTACGGCGCAAACCACATGAAGCGATGGATCTTTCTTGCCAGCAGGGTACTCTTCAAGCTGGTGGGGGTCTCATTCTCGTCTGGAGGCTGTTTACGTGGACTGAAATTGGACCCCTGGTACGTGTGACATCGTCCCTCACAGGTCAACGCTACCTGGATATCCTGGACGACCATTTGCTCCCGTTTGTGCGTCTTCAACATCCCACTGGGGACCTCATCCTGCAACAAGACAATGCACCGTGCCATCGCTCCCGAATTGTATCCGAATGGTTGAATGAACACTACATCGACATGACCTCGCTTCCTTGGCTCAGTAGGTCACCTGACTTCAATCCGATCGAGCACGTCTGGGATGCCATCGAGAGAGATGTTCGAGGCTCTGACCCCCTCCATCAAATCTTCGTGAACTGTGGGAGCTTGTTCAAGGGTCGTGGATCCGTATGGCTTCCCAACGCTTCCGGTGTCTTGTCGAGTCCATACCGAGACGAATCGCTGCCGTCATCAGGCCGAAAGGTGGTGCTACACATTACTAGACAGGTGTCTCTAATTCAATTGCTCTTCAGTGTATATGGATGTTCGCATCATAAGTCCATCTAAACGCTGTGACGTATATTCTAAATTAACTCTCCTTTTTAGTTTCTTTCCCTATGTAAATCTTGAGTTTGTTCTCAGTTATATTTCATACTTAACGTGATATCTTTTCTCCCAAACGAATACTGTTGGCAACACAATTGAGGTTGAATGAATGTGACGTATGCCTGTTATGAGATAAGAACGAGAGATATAAACTACGATACAACAGTTGCTGTGGTGGTTGGTGGTGGAATGTTGGTGGTGGAGCGTGGAATGTGGAGTGTTGATTTGTGTTATGTGATTTCTATATTATCTTGAAGTGCTATAAACTGTGCTGGAGAAATAAAGCCAATTTCTGTAAGTTTGACTTCTGTTTTAAATGTTTCGTCTGGCCGTTAAGGGTTAATTTAGGAACTATTTTATCGTTTGGTTATGTTTTTAAAATAACGTATCAGTACAAAAATACATTTACGTTATATTGGCGCCCGAACTATAGCCGAACAGACTCAAAGAAGAAGCCACGGAAAATGGCAAATCTCACGGATCCTATTGGTCTCCTCTATGACTGTTATAGACATGATCATGAGGCTCATAATTCTAACAACAGACAATCCACGCACTCAGCGTTATAGAGTACCAAATAATTCTCCTAGTGCTCTGTACGAGGCCTGCGGTCCAGACCTACCAGACAGTGAATACGCGAATTACGAAACTTAGGTATCGCGTACTTCAACTGTAGTACCTCAACAGCAATTTACCCCACTACCCCTCGTGAGAAGGAGCAAAATCCTTGCTCATTACGTACCCCATGCGGGTTCCATTGTATTCAGGGGAAACGGCGGATCCCTTAGGTTTCTGGAGGATCTCGACGATCTTTTCGATTTGTACAATATTACTGTAGATTGTCAAATACCTATTGGGGGCATATGTTTGCAAGACACTGCCAAGGTCTGGTACAGACAGTGGCGTTGAATGAACCCAGAGGGCTCATATCAGCAATTTCGAGCTGCATTTTTGGATGTTTTTCCTTTTGGCACCAATAAGGCCGGCCTTGCCGGACAACTGTTTTCCAGGCGACAGTGAGCGTCAGATAGTCCAGTCTCGTTCGCCCTGGAAACAGTTTGGCTTTACAAATTATGGGATCCCGCTGCATTCGAATTTGAGACTTGTGATACTTTGCTACAGCAGCTGGATCCTTTCCTGCAGGATTTTTGGAAGTTCGACGTCCTGTCTCCATTCACGAGTGCCTGAAACTCATTCAAGTTTCTGAAGAACGACACAGCAATGGGCAATCTTTACAGGTACAAGAGTATCACCAACCTACGCAGTTCCAAGAGCCTCCTATTCAAACTAATAAGTAACAGCAGCCAAAACAGAACTTTCGTCAAGGACAATTTTTCAATCAGCCTAGGCAGGCTGCTTATCAGTCAAGGGTGGAGAACGCCTGTCAGCAGTCTTCATACGTGCCACCGCATCGTCGGGCACCCGAGGTGCGACGTCCTGACTATTATGGGAACCAGGATAACAATCAAGTTTCTCGTCCCCGGAATAAAAACTGCCCGGTTGACAAGACATATCCAAAACACCATGCTGGGGGGCAAGGCAGGCCAAATGATATTAATGCTGCCTTTCCTGCACGTTACTACAACTCAGCACGTTCTGGTGCTTCGGAAAATTTGCAAAATCAATCAAGACATACTAATCAGTTTCAGGACAATTTAAACTTCCACAGGAGGTAGATGGGTCGAGTCTATCTCCTCGTATTTCTGAAGACCTCAAATCTCTTTTTTTAACCATTCAAGCTCCGAAATTGCCTGATATTTCTGTCACCTTGGGTAAAGAGGTGGTGTCGAATAAAATTGATTCTGGATCTGGCATTTCTGCCATAAACTTTGATTTCTGTGCTGCTACCATTCCAAATGCTTTTGTCAAGCCCCCCCCCCCTTCAGCAATGTATGCGAGGTGCCGAAAATAATGTCTTTTCAATCTCTGGTTCAGTTCATTTACCTGTCAAGATTGGCAAAGTTCAAGTGTAACGTATACTCTATATTCACTTTCCTTTTTATTTTACTATCTCTGGTTATTTTATTTTACTATGTAAATTATCTTCTTACTGAACGAGATGTTATTTCACCCGCTGAATGAGATCTGGCAATGAGTGTAAGTCATGACGTGGTGGTAGCCAGTATAAATAGGCGCGTTCAGCGATATGTAGAGAGAGCGTTTGTTGTTGTACAGAGAGCGTTTGTTGTTGTACAGAGAGCGTTTGTTGTTGTACGGAGAGCGTTTGTTGTTGTACGGAGAGCGTTGGTTTATGTGAAGGAGAGAGTTTGTTGTTGTATTGAGAGCTTCGTTCTATGTGATTAGTTTGATTCTTCATTATTGTGAAATGAGTTGTGTGTGTGCGTTGGATGATCAAGAGTTACATAATAAAAGAGCTTTTCGTAAGTACGTCTTTCTCAATTCATAGTTTTTGTCAGATCTCTGTCTGGCTGTTAGGTTTATGTCATTAGTTTATTACTATTAACAACCAGCGTTAAGACTTTATTCATCCTAATTACTGCTACAACATTACTACCAGTTATAAGTTTGTTCAATACTATTACTACACTACGAGCAGGAGACTTTATTCATGATCTTAATTAACTAGTAACAACAACCATTTGAATTCACTATTTGAAGCTTAGTACAAGCATATAATTCAGTAGCAGAAGCATTATACTTAGCTTAGTTGAAAGCTTTATTCATTATAATTAGCTTAGCTGGTAGAAGAAGTATATTCATTATAATTGGCGCCCGAACTTTTCTCGAACACGAGATCTTGACAATTATTACCCATGTCTTCCTTACCTGAGACAACTTCAATTTTTCTCCCTAAGGCAAGTTTCGAGGGTGATGGTGTTTTTTTTTTGACAATTTGCAAGAAGCCTGTGGGGCTCACTTTGATATAAGTGATCTACACGTACCCAGGCATTCTTCACAATTTCGTAATGCACCAGCTTCCTATTACTCTGAGTCGCGGGTCGTACCTGAGGGAGTTCAATCCTCTCAGCGAAGCAGAATGCTTGCCCATTTCGTGCCGCATGCAGGAACAATTCATTTCAATGGTTTGGAGGGGTCCTTAAAGTTCCTCGAAAATCTGGAAGATCATTTTGATCTATACAATATTCCTGAAGACTGCAAAGTACAAATCGCAGGCACTTGCTTGAAGGATACCGCTAAGACCTGGTATCGGCAGTGGAGAGTGTCGCACCCGGATTCTCATTATGAGAATTTCCGTGCAGAATTTTTGGAGGTCTTTCCTTTCGGCCTCAGTCGAGCTAGCCTT
Organism: Macrothele yani; assembly: GCA_039090855.1. Classification (NCBI taxonomy): domain Eukaryota; kingdom Metazoa; phylum Arthropoda; class Arachnida; order Araneae; family Macrothelidae; genus Macrothele; species Macrothele yani. The sequence continues at coordinate 99,823,252 of CM077004.1, read as the reverse complement.
ACACAACAGCTTTTTTCTCGTCAGCAAGGACCCAACGATAGCCCTGTTGCATTTGCGTTGGAAACAACACGCTTATATAACCTATCGGATCCACATGCCAGTCATGTCGACATGTTGGATACCCTCTTGCAGCAGCTCGACCCATTTTTACAAGATTTTCTTGAGGTTCGACACCCTGCTACAATTCATGAATGCCTTCGCCTCATACGAACGTATGAAGAGCGACATGGCAAACGCGGTTCCACTCACCATGCTCGGGCACCCCGCGAGGCTTATTACGAAAACCCTCAGCGGCATAATAGGCATAATAACTTTCAGCGCGAGCATACACAAGTGCACGCCCAAGCTTCATACGTTCCACCACACAGAAGAGTGGCAAACCAACAGCGAGTTTCTGAACAATCTTCGGGATATCGTACAAATGCACAATATGCTCGACCCCGTTCCAATCCACAGCATTCGGAACGTTTTCATGCTCAGGGCAATGATGATTTTTCTGCCCGTGCTGAGGGAAGAAGTAATAGATATGAAAATGTCAACAGACACGCGGAGTTCCCGACGCAGGTTTCACGCAGTTTTCCTCATCGTGAAAATTTTCCCGATACCCGGCAGGGTCGAGGTTTCAGACCGCATGATAATCCAACCAGGAATCCTTTAAACTTCCAAAGGAAGTAGACCAAGGGTCGGTCCTGCTTCCTGATACCAAGCATTCTGTCCCTAAAACAGTATTAGTGACTGTCCAAACTCCTCAGTTGCCTGATGTATTCTTGACAATTGAAGATATTATTGTCGAGACAAAGTTCGACACTGGTTCTGAAATATCAGCCCTAAATACGAAGTTTTGCACTGACAATTTTCCTCAAAATACTCGTTCAGCCTGCGACGCAGTATTTGCGAGGTGCAAATAACGAAATCTTCAGTATCACAGGAACTGTCACATTATCTTTAGGGCTGGGAAAGGCTCGTTTTACGCATTCTTTCCTGCTTATAGACGAACTACCTGTGAAATGTCTAATGGGCATGGACTTTATTCATACGTTTCAAATAACTTTGAATTTCGTACAACATGTGATTTCCTTTCCGGAACCTGTCGAAATGATTCCTACGGTTCCTGTAGATATCACGAGTTTATTATTAAGTGACCAATTGAATGAGGGGCAACGAGACCAGCTTTCTCTCCTTTTACAGGAAAGCCCTGGTTTATTTTCTGATCAGCCTGGTTTCACACAGGTGGTTTATCATGTCATTGACACTGAGGGTTCGAAAACGATAGCGACGAAACCTTACCCTTGTGCTCCACATAAGAAACAGGAAATGCAACGTCAAATTTCTGAAATGATTAAACAGGGCATAATCAGGGAATCAACAAGCGCCTGGGCTGCTCCTGCCTTTTTGGTTCCAAAGAAACAACCCAATGAATTTCGTTTCGTGACAGATTTCCGCAAGCTCAACCAAGTCACAAAAACGATCAATTATCCACTACCTGTCATGTCGCATATTTTACATGACCTGTCGTCAACCAAATGGATGTCAACCTTGGATTTGGCGAGTGGATATTGGCAGGTGGCAGTACATCCGGAATCTGTCGATAAAACAGGCTTTGTGACTCCTTTTGGGGTTTATGAATACCTACGTATGCCCTTTGGACTAGCTTCTGCACCTGCTACTTTCCAAAAGCTTATGGATACGGTTCTCAGACCTGTCCTGGGTCCCCATGTGCATGTATATTTGGATGATATTATTATTACATCCGAGACTTTTGACGAGCACCTTTCTCTGCTCAAACAGGTGTTCCAACTCATATACAATGCTGGCTTGACGTTAAAACCTAGTAAATGCCAGATAGCGAGGGACGAGATTGTATATCTGGGGTTGAAAATCACTCCCCACGGCTTATTTACGGATAATGAAGAAATTAGGCCTATTGTTGACTTTCCTCGGCCTAAAACAGCAAAAGAACTATCACGCTTTCTGGGAATGACCGGATGGTATCAGCAGTTCGTCCCCGCTTATGCTACAATCTGTGAGCCATTGTATGCTTTAAAACGTAAATACAAGAAATTTGTTTGGACACCTGAGGCTAACGCTGCATTCGAAACACTGAAGTCTGCGTTGACTCAGCCTCCGGTGTTGGCTTTCCCGGATCATACTAAGGAATTTGATATTTATACTGACGCATCCGGAGTTGGTCTTGGTTGCGTTTTGTCACAAGCTGGGCATCCAATAGCTTTTGCGTCTCGTACTTTAGCCAAAGCTGAACGCAATTATTCAGCTACGGAACGTGAATGTCTTGCTGTTGTGTATGCTCTTAATAAATTTCAATGTTATCTTAACGAATTGACAGTTAACATAATTACGGATCATTCTGCCCTTCAGTATTTGAATTCTGCTAAGCACCTATCTCAAAGACTTATGAAGTGGGCTCTGAAGTTACAAGAGAGCAATATCAAAATTTCGTATCAGCCAGGTCATAAGAATCAATTACCGGACGCATTGTCTCGCGTTCCGATTAGTGGGGTCCCCACAGAAACTACTCCTGGATGTCAGCCTTTACTTCTAATAGCTGATATAACATCCAGAGAGCAGATAATGGCAGAATTAATAAATGATCCAGATTTTGGGGATATCTATAATTTTTTGCTTGCGGGTTCGCCCCTACAAAGTGATCCTTCTCTGGCTGGAAGGTCACAGCATTTTGAAGTAATAGAGGGTCTTCTTTACTATACGAAATCTAGGACTACTAGGGCAGAGTTTCGCCCATGTATTCCGCGAACCCTTAGAATGGCCCTTTTAAACGAATTTCATGACAAACCTCTTGCAGGCCATTTAGGTATTCGCAAGACCCGTTGTAAATTGCGGGATGTTGCCTATTGGCCTGGCATGTACCAAAGTGTGCTCGCATACGTTCAATCATGTCACTTGTGTCAGATTAATAATTACCGTAATGTAAGACCGGCCGGTCACTTGAAATCTAGTTCAAGTTCTCATGTTTTTGACATTATTTCAATAGATTTATTGGGACCTTATCCTTTATCTGTTAAAAACAAAGCTCGTTACGTTTTAGTACTAACTGATAATTTTTTCTAAATGGGTTGAAGTTTTTCCCATTAAAGTCGCTACGGCAGAAGTTATTTGTAATGTATTAGTTAATGAAGTATTCTCTAGATATGGTGCACCTAATAAAGTAGTTTCGGATAATGGTCCTCAATTTATTTCTGACATTTTTGAAAGAATGTGTGCGAGACTACACATTAAGCATAAATTCATTTCCCCATATCATCCCCAGAGTAATCCTGCGGAACGCGTAAACCGCACGCTAGTGAAAATGATTGCTACATTTGTAATGGGTCATCATGAACGATGGGATGACCATTTGGAGCTTTTTTCGTTCGCCCTCCGCTCGTCTGTCCACGAATCTCCTGCAGAACTTTTTCTGGGTCGCAAAATTAAAACCCCTTTTGAAAATTTAACGGGGATTATCGACGAACTAAACCAGCGACCAACTCCGCAATCAGTACGAATCATGGCAGAAAAAGCTCGTGTTGCAATGCTAGGAGCACAAGCGGCTCAAGCAAGATATTATAATACTAGGCGTAGGGAACCAGATCTTGTCGTTGGAGATCTCACTCTCGTGGAAACGCACTTCCAGTCTTCTGTTTCTCATACTTTAGTGAAGAAATTTGCACCCAGCTACGAAGGTCCATATCGGGTGGCAAATGTGTTTGAAAATAACATTGTTCTTGAAAAAACCTGACAATCAATTTTAATACGTACACATTGCTCAGTGCCGCAAGTATCATGAACGAAATATCGATTTTATAATCAATCCTACTCAACCTTCTGTTCCACAGACTCAAGAGTCTATATCTCACTATCAACCGCCAGAAATTTTGGACGAACCAACAAACACTTTTGAAGAATCTCCAGTGATTTTTTCTTCACCCTCCCCTCCTCAAGACGGGTTTCCAAACACGCACCCTGATTCTCCCATGAGACCAAGGCTCGAATCAAGTTCTTCGAATACTAGTATCGTTCCTTTCCCTCCAACCATTGCCAAGACTATTGCTGCGCCGTTTCCTGATAACTCTGCACCAACACAGACTCCTACTTCCTTGAATACCTCGTCAGAAAGTATTCCTATAGGCAAAAATAAACATCGCCCTGCACGACCACTGAATTACAGCAGCGACTCAGAGGCTTCGGACATTTCTGATTTATCAGTTATGGACAATAATTTGACTATTACAAACCGTCCAGTAACACCAAAAGCTAGTCAAAAACGTAACTTGTCTCCCCAATCTGCTTCGCCGCAACAGCGACGAAGGCAGAGATCTTTGCATCCGCCCGGGTTTCGCCCCTGGAACCTACGCTCAGAGCAAACAGGGCCGATGCCTGCTGCTACTCTCATGCCACGAGGGCGAAAGCGAAAGCAAACGATGTGGCCAGAGCCACGTCCGTCCAAAAGAATACTGGAAGGACACCACGGGCCCCAGCACAAAGGGACTCCATATCAAAAGCCTGGGGGAGCCCGTTTCTATCAGCCGCAAGGATTTCCGGACCGCCAGACTTCAGCCGTTCCGGACCGTTCTTATCAGCCGCAGGGATTTCCGGACCCACAGACTTCAGCCGTTCCGGACCGACGGATTTCAGCCGTTCCTGACCGTTCCCGTCAGCCGCCGGGATTTCTTGACCGACAGCAGACCGATGTTCCAGATCCATTCAAATCGTTGAAACGCACTACGCCACCTGAATTTACCAGTCCGATTAGGCCTGGAAAACGTTATCGTACTAGAATTTTTTATGCGTCCTCCAGATAAGTAAGTTCTCGTGGACAGGTTTTTTTCTCAGTTTGTTGTTTTTCCTGCACGACCAGTTGGCGTGTCAGAATTTCTTTTTTTCGTGTGGGCCTATGCATTCTTTTTTTGTGTATATATGTGTTTTTTTTATATTTCTTCTATGTCCATCTACTAATCCAAATTTTTTTATATATATCTTTGTGCTTAGGGGTAAAATAATAAAATTGTTACTGTTAGGCAGCTCCAGGCAATCTTCGCTGCTGATACAGTTGGTGTGTATTCAACGAATAATGAGAACGTAATTTGAAATTAAAAAAGTGATTCCTGCTAGGCAGAATACTTTCAAGTTGGAACTGAAGAACAGATTCTCTGCTTTAGAAGGCCTAACATCGGAAGAAGTGGATATTTCTGAAGTTAACAGAAAAGTAACCAAAGCTCTTATGGAAACAGCAACAAAATTAGCTGGGTCTAAGAACAAGTTGCATGTAAACAAATTATCAGGAAAAACCAAAATGTTGATGCAAAAAAGAAGAGAGATGAGGACAACTAAAGAAGATGTGACTTCCAAAGTGGAATATATAGAGCTATGCAAGACAGCACGAAGAAGTATCACTGAAGAAGTAAGGAAATTCAACTGTGAGCTAGTGAGGAAAGCAATTGAAAACAACCAAAGCCTAAAGATAGCAAAGGGACATCTCAGTAAGGGAAGAAAACAGATTATGGCTCTGAGAAAAGAAGATGGTTCTATAACAAGAAATAGAGGCGAAATTTTGACAAGAGTGAAAGATTTCTACTCCAAACTATATGAAAGGGATGATACATGTACTCCAGACATCATGAAAGGTACCAGAGTTCTTCCAGTCCTCCCAGCAGAAGTTGCTCATGCAATCAAGAACATGAAGCGGGGGAAAGCTCCAGGAGAAGATGGAATTACTATAGACATCATACAAGAAGCAAGTGGAGAAATTGAAACAGTACTCGCCCAAATTTTCACTCGATGCCTTAATGAAGGGAAGATTCCTGAGGATTGGAACAATGCTACAATGATCCTGCTACATAAAAAAGGTGACATTGAGGATCTCAGGAACTACAGACCTATCAGCCTCCTATCAGTGGTTTATAAAATCTTCACTAAAGTTCTTTCACACCGCTTGAAGGTAACACTGGACATGGCTCAACCGAGAGAACAAGCTGGATTCAGGAGTGGCTACAGCACAATAGATCATATCCACGTACTGAGAGAACTAATTGAAAGAGCGAGAGAATATGAACTTCCATTGTGCATGGCTTTTATCGATTATGAAAAAGCCTTTGATTCGGTGAAACCATCAGCAGTTACCACGGCTCTGAAATCCTGCGGTATTGAAGATGCATACATTAGTATTATTAATAACATCTATGAAAATGCAAGTGCAAAGATTCGGCTGTTTGAAAATGCAACACACATAAAAATTGGAAAGGGAGTGAGACAAGGTGACACCATATCTCCGAAGCTCTTTAATGCCACATTGGAAAATGTCTTTCAATCACTGAACTGGGAAAACAAAGGGATAAAGATTAATGGAGATTATCTAACCCACCTTCGTTTTGCTGATGACGTAGTCATTTTTGCAACTACCCCATCAGAGCTGCAGAGTATGATCCAGGAACTTGCTGACAAGAGTAAAGAAGTGGGATTAAAAATGAACTTTCAGAAGACAAAAGTGATGTTCAATGCTTTTACAAGAAATGAAGATTTATTGATTGATGGAGAAAAACTGGAGATAACAGATACGTATGTTTATCTTGGACAGCAGATATCAAGTGAGGGTCACATTGATGTAGAAATTAATCGGCGTACAAAACTTGCCTGGAGAGCTTTTGGAAGAAACAGCATAATTTTCAAGAGCAATATGCCGTTATGTCTTAAAAGAAAAGTGTTTGATCAATGCATCCTTCCAGTGCTTACGTATGGTGCAGAGACGTGGACCTTAACTAAAAGAGACATACAAAGGCTGCAGACAACTCAAAGAAGCATGGAGAGGTGCATGCTTGGTATAACCAGGAGAGATAAGAAGAGGAACTCGTGGATCCGAAAAATGACGAGAGTGGAAGACATCATGATCAGAGTTAAATCCCTGAAATGGCAATGGGCTGGACATACCGCCAGAAGGACAGACCATAGATGGACAGCCGAAATTTTAGATTGGATTCCAAGGGACAGGAAAAGACCCAGAAAAAGACCACATGGGAGATGGGTGGATGAAATTCGTAAATATGTGGGAGTGACATGGAGGAGACTGGCACAAGACAGACCGTTGTGGAGGAAACTTGGGGAGACCTTCGTCCAGCAGTGGATTGATAATGGTTGACAATGATGATGCCGATGCAGGTTTGTTTTGTTCAAAAATACAAGTTTCACAGACGAATACAGATTTCTTGATTTTGTCATGCCAAGTTTGATATTGTACATACTGCTGCCACCAAACAACAAAACAAAAAAGAGATCGATAAACGTCAATCAACAAAGTGTAAGACTTAGACTCCAAAATTGATAGGTTTTTCGAAAAAAAAAAAAAAAAAAATTAAGGGGGAGATGATGTAACGTATACTCTTATATTCACTTTCCTTTTGATTTTACTATCTCTGGTTATTTTATTTTACTATGTAAATTATCTTCTTACTGAACGAGATGTTATTTCACCCGCTGAATGAGATCTGGCAATGAGTGTAAGTCATGACGTGGTGGTAGCCAGTATAAATAGGCGTGTTCAGCGATATGTAGAGAGAGCGTTTGTTGTTGTACAGAGAGCGTTTGTTGTTGTACGGAGAGCGTTTGTTGTTGTACGGAGAGCGTTTGTTGTTGTACGGAGAGCGTTGGTTTATGTGAAGGAGAGAGTTTGTTGTTGTATTGAGAGCTTCGTTCTATGTGATTAGTTTGATTCTTCATTATTGTGATACGAGTAGTGTGTGTGCGTTGGATGATCAAGAGTTACATAATAAAAGAGCTTTTCGTAAGTACGTCTTTCTCAATTCATAGTTTTTGTCAGATCTCTGTCTGGCTGTTAGGTTTATGTCATTAGTTTATTACTATTAACAACCAGCGTTAAGACTTTATTCATCCTAATTACTGCTACAACATTACTACCAGTTATAAGTTTGTTCAATACTATTACTACACTACTAGCAGGAGACTTTATTCATGATCTTAATTAACCATTAACAACAACCATTTGAATTCACTATTTGAAGCTTAGTACAAGCATATAATTCAGTAGCAGAAGCATTATACTTAGCTTAGTTGAAAGCTTTATTCATTATAATTAGCTTAGCTGGAAGAAAAAGAAGTATATTCATTATACAAGTTTCATACACTTTCTTTTTGATCCAAGAGTTAACCGTTGATTGCCTTCTGGGGGTGGATTTCATTAAAATGTTTAAGCTTGCACTTGATTTCGAGCATGGGCTAATCTTAATGCCTCAGGTTAGTCCTCCCACCCCAGAAGAGCCTATTGATTTTTCTGCAGTTCTTGCGAGTGACAGATTGCTGCATGAGCACAAGAGCCAACTTGGTCAGGTTTTAAATAGCAGACCAGGATTATTTTCTGACAAACCAGGGTTTACACAGGTGGTGTATCACACCATTGATACGGAAGGGGCTAATCCCATTGCATGTAAGTCTTATCCATGTCCGAACCAGAAAAAAGCTGAGTTTCAAAAACAAATTCAGGACATGCTCGATTCGGTAATTATTAACGAATCACTTAGTCCTTGGGCAGCACCTGCTTTTCTTGTTCCAAAAAACAATCTGGAGAGTATCGTTTTGTGATAGACTATCGTAAACTGAATGCGGTGACTAAAGCTATCAATTATATGCAATAGGTAATCTATTGCCTGTAATTAGCGAACTGGCTGTCAACTTTGGATTTAGCTAGCAGCAAGAACGAACGTCCGCGTAGCTCAGTTGGTAGAGTGACTTGTTCCGGAATAAGTGGACTCGGGTTCTGATTCCCGGCGTGGACCAAAAATGACGGAGAAATTTACTTCGTTATAACACACATTAATTTGATATAATATGAACATAATGTTCTCATCATTAGTCCATTAATGAATGACTTTCCTGATATTACAGGCATAATGTTAAATTAATAATTTCTCGGGCATAAATAATGCTCCCGCTCTCACAACGCTTGTTGTCTCACCGATCTGCATCATGCTGACGTCCATCATGTGTATCAGCATTGCCCAGTGCAGTGGTGGCCCTTGTGGGGCCCCGGGCGATGGCTCCTCACGGGGCCCTTCCCAATCGCAATAACTCCTTATATACTGTATATACTATATATAAGTGAGGTAAGGAGAAAAGGAGAAGATCTCATCGAACTGAAAAGTGGACATCTCTTCTACTATCGTGGGACAGATACTGGCAGAACTAGTGGTGTTGGATTTATAATAAACAAGAAACTGAAAGATAAAGTTGTAGAAGTTGAAAGTTTCTCTGACAGAGCTGCACGACTTGTTATCCAACTCTCGAAAAGATACCAGGCTCAGATTATTCAAACTTATGCACCCACCACAAGTCATCCTGAAGAAGAAATTGAAGAATTTTATGAGGAAATTTGTCATCTAAATAATAAAGGTAAGCAGCACTTGAAAATAATTATGGGAGATTTCAATGCAAAAATAGGGCAACGGCAACAGAATGAAACTTCAGTAGGTAAATTCGGTCACGGCAACAGAAACCAGCGTGGAAATACTCTCGTTAAGTTTGCAGAGGCAGAAGGGTTTTTCATCTTGAACTCCTTCTTCAAGAAAAAGCCACACAGGAAATGGACATGGAGACATCCAAATGGGACGACAAGTGAAATTGATTTTATTATGTGTAACAAAAAATTTGTCATAGAAGACTGCAGTGTGCTAAACAAGTTCAACACAGGTAGTGACCATAGATTGGTGAGATGTAAGATGCACCTCAACACCAAACTTGAACGTGGCAAGCTCATAAGACAAACAAAATCTATTGACATAACCAACCTTAGAAAACACCATAATACCTTCAAGTTGGAACTGAAGAACAGGTTCTCTGCTTTAGAAGGCCTAACATCGGAAGAAGTGGACATCTCTGAAGTTAACAGAAAAGTAACCAAAGCTCTTATGGAAACAGCAACAAAATTAGCTGGGTCTAAGAACAAGTTGCATGTAAACAAATTATCAGGAAAAACGAAAATGTTGATGCAAAAAAGAAGAGAGATGAGGACAACTAAAGAAGATGTGACTTCCAAGGTGGAATATATAGAGCTATGCAAGACAGTAAGAAAAAGTATCACTGAAGACGTAAGAAAATTCAACTGTGAACTAGTGAGGAAAGCAATTGAAAACAACCAAAGCCTAAAGATAGCAAAGGGACATCTCAGTAAGGGAAGAAAACAGATTATGGCACTGAGAAAAGAAGATGGTTCTGTAACAAGAAATAGAGGCGAAATTTTGACAAGAGTGAAAGATTTCTACTCCAAATTATATGAAAGGGATGATACATGCACTCCAGACATCATGAAAGATACCAGTACCAGAGTTCCTCCAGTCCTTCCAGCAGAAGTTGCACATGCAATCAAGAACATGAAGCGTGGAAAAGCTACAGGAGAAGATGGAATTACTGTAGACATCATACAAGAAACAAGTGGAGAAATTGAAACAGTATTCGCCCAAATTTTCACTCGATGCCTTAATGAAGGAAAGATTCCTGAGGATTGGAACACCGCTACAATGATCCTGCTACATAAGAAAGGTGACATTGAGGATCTCGGAAACTACAGACCTATCAGCCTCCTATCAGTAGTTTATAAAATCTTCACTAAAGTTCTTTCACACCGCTTGAAGGTAACACTGGACATGGCTCAATCGAGAGAACAAGCTGGATTCAGGAGTGGCTACAGCACAATAGATCATATCCATGTGCTGAGAGAACTAATTGAAAGAGCAAGGGAATATGAACTTCCATTGTGCATGGCTTTTATCGATTATGAAAAAGCCTTTGATTCGGTGAAATCATCAGCAGTTACAATGGCTCTGAAAACCTGCGGTATTGAAGATTCATACATTAATATTATTAATAACATCTATGAAAATGCAAGTGCAAAGATTCGGCTGTTTGAAAATACAACACACATAAAAATTGGAAAGGGAGTGAGACAAGGTGACACCATATCTCCGAAGCTCTTTAATGCAACATTGGAGAGTGTTTTTCAGTCGCTGAGCTGGGAAAACAAAGGGATAAAGATTAATGGAGATTATCTAACCCACCTTCGTTTTGCTGATGACGTAGTCATTTTTGCAACTACCCCATCAGAGCTGCAGAGTATGATCCAGGAACTTGCTGACAAGAGTAAAGAAGTCGGATTAAAAATGAACTTTCAGAAGACAAAAGTGATGTTCAATGCTTTTACAAGAAATGAAGATTTATTGATTGATGGAGAAAAGCTGGAGATAACAGACACGTACGTTTATCTTGGACAGCAGATATCAAGTGAGGGTCACATTGATGAAGAAATTAATCGGCGTACAAAACTTGCCTGGAGAGCTTTGGAAGAAACAGCATAATTTTCAAGAGCAATATGCCATTATGTCTTAAAAGAAAAGTGTTTGATCAATGCATCCTTCCAGTGCTTACGTATGGTGCAGAGACGTGGACCTTAACTAAAAGAGACATACAAAGACTGCAGACAACTCAAAGCATCATGGAGAGGTGCATGCTTCAGGTGACCAGGAGAGATAAGAAGAGGAACTCGTGGATCCGAAAAATGACAAGAGTGGAAGACATCATGATCAGAGTTAAATCCCTGAAATGGCAATGGGCTGGACATACTGCCAGAAGGACAGATCATCGATGGACAGCCGAAATTTTAGATTGGATTCCAAGGGACAGGAAAAGACCCAGAAGAAGACCACATGGGAGATGGGTGGATGAAATTCGAAAGTATGCAGGGGTGACATGGAGGAGACTGGCACAAGACAGACCGTTGTGGAGGAAACTTGGGGAGACCTTCGTCCAGCAGTGGATTGATAATGGTTGACAATGATGATGATGATGATGATATACATGAAAAAAATTACATGTTGCTTACTATGACCGTAAACCAGTCGTTCGCTTTTTTACTTTTTCTCACACAAACCCTCACTTAGGGTGAATATGATCCCAAAGCATTTTTTTATCGGGAATTGATTTATATCAAATAAACATGATGTGATACAATACATTGTTTATTAATATAATTAAGAATCCAAAATATTACCGGGCGCCCTGTTAGCGCAGTGGTCTAAACGATCGTCCAAAAATGGGTCCGGATTTGAATCCCGATGAGACATGGATGTTGTGTTTGTCTTTCGGCACTGGCTCTCTGCCTTCCCTGGAGTTAGGGGCCCAAAATTAGGGACGAGCGATTGCTTATAGCCCATTGAGTTGCTCACGGTTGTCGTTAAACACCCAATAAAAAAAATACCTGTTCCAAAATGACCTTTTACTAAACAAACATGGATAGGTGTATAATTATAAGTCTATTATTTAAAGAAAAATTCTGCAACTTTTCTTGCGGCTAAAGTCTTGAAAAAAAATCGCTATAGGTCAGAGTGGATGCCATGTGGTTTTCTATGTACAGAAAAGCGAGTATATTGCAACTCACTACTTGTACCCGAAATTGCGGCAAAACCCCAATGAAAAATACCTTGAAAAAAAATTAAATTTAGATATATCTCCACAATTTCCCCGCTGAAAAAATGTCTCTGACCAAAAAATCAAAAAAAAAATCTAACAGTAATTTTTTGATGTCACTAATTAAAAGCAGTAAACAAATATTAAAATTGGTCGTTTATTTGTATATGATTGTGAACTACAACTACAATATTTTAGGTGACGACAGGCAAAAACTATTAATTATTTGGCGTCGATGCGGGGCCTTTTTGGGTGCGGGGCCCTGGGCGGTTGCCCGATATGCCCGTACCTGGGGCCGCCACTGGCCCAGTGCTTCTTCCCCTGCTGCATCTTACCTTTAATATAGCTCAGTGCCTCAGTACCAATGATCTATCTTTCTCCGCCTATAGCACATTGTTACGCTCCTGTTCTCCGCCCAACCCGCTACCAGACTCGTGTGCTTATGTTTCCATCTTAGCACGAAATGTGATTTATTGCTACCATCTACAGCTTTCATCTGCCCCTACTATGCTTACAATCTTCCAGGCGGAGGATGCACTTTGCAGTCAATTCTGGAACCGCCTGATTTCACGTCTGCGTCTTGCCTTCATAACCACTCCAGCTGCGAATCAACTCTCACACTTCATGACTGTTTGGTCTCCTTTCCGCCGCTGGTTCACCGGTCCTTCGGATGACCTTCGCCTCATGCTCTGACTCTTGTGGCGTCATTTGGACTTGCCTTGTGACTCTCTTCGTGACCGCCGTGTCTATTGGTGTCACCCCTCAACTCTACTTTCCACCACCGTTGCTTACTTTTACTGCATCCCTTGCCTGGTTTTTCTACAGCCAAGCTCTGAGTATGCCTCCCCTGCAAGTCAAAACTCAGACTCTTAGAGGTTCTTCATGCCTTCATTTCGGCTATCATTGTAGTGTTATATCTGGTTTGCACTGTGTGTTATACTTGTGTTTTCTGTATATTTTTCATCCTGTCTGTAATCTTTGCATAATGTTCCATTCTCTTGTACATGCTCTTGACTCCGATTTGTCTTTTACCTTTGTGTTGTTTATACGGTATCTAATGTGTACTATTCTGTAAATAGCTTAATTGTACTGCAACTTTACACATTCCTAGTTTGCACTATCAATGCTTCAGCCTTAATTTTGTCTTTGTTGTACTGCATATTTTTAGCATTACATATTGTTCATTCACCTTTTGTACATATCATGTCTATATGGTTTATCAGTTCCAAGTATTTTCTGCGGCACATGCTAAAGTCTGTGATATTCTTCAAATAGTTACGATTTTGTTTACATTGTATATAGTACATTTGTATTCTGTACATTTTACATCTTCATTGTAAATACGTCATCTATTGTGATTATCTTTTGGCACTGTAAATACACAGGACTTCTGTAACTTCCCTTCCTTGTTTTCTCACAATAAACGATGTTGAAAGCTTTCTAAGTCGCAGTCGGAATTCGAATGATACAGAATGAAGATAACAGAAAGCGGTGACGACAAAATAACTTAGTACCTATGTCAGATAGGTTGCGGTTAAAAAGTTTGCAAAAAATAAACTGTAATATAATAGGCACTATGGAAATAAAATCGAGTGAGCAAAGAATATTACTGAGTCTGTAAAAACTAAGTATGAACTCAGTAAGTTTAATACAGAATGAATTAATAAAGGTTGGCTGTAAGTGATCCGCCATACAGCACTTGGGAGTCCCTAGTAAGTTTTAACATTGTAAGATCATCGTTTCAGGACGAAATTTACGCGAAGCAATGCACATGGGTACTAAGTTCAGATTATTCAGAGAACGGTGAAATTCAAAATGTCTAGAAATGTTTAAACTAGATCTGGTACAGTATGCTTTGAAAATGTCGGGTCGTTTCAATATACCATACCAAGCCTTCCGCCAATGGATAGGGAAGGTATATTTAGAGTTCAAAAGACAAATTATGAAAAAAACAAGTCACTGGAAACCAAAAATTATTTTTGAAAATCTTGGACCAAATAAGGGAATTGAAGGATAACTCCGTAATTACACCTGTAGATAAGGCTAATAACAATTACGCAATATGATGCAAAAACTCTATGTAGACACGCTCAATAAAGAACTGAGCAGCAGTAGTTCCTTTGTACTAGGCAGCAGTAGTTCCTTTGTGCAGTAGTTCCTTTGTACTTGTAAATGCTATAAGTCTTTTTATAATGATAAACCTATCATTATAAAAAGACTTATAGCATTTACAAACAGATTGAAAATATAGAACATCAACGCTTGCTTCCGATTGATTTATATTATTTCGAAATTTCATAAAGAACCGACTTCCTTTCGTTACATAACTAGCACACGTGGTTGTTACAATGAACCTGCAGGACAACTCTTCGAAAAATCTTTAAAAGCAATCCATGGTCAACTTAACAACACTTGGATTATAGATAATAACGTTAAAGTCCTGGACTATGTGAATAATATGAATAATATATGGAGTACACAAACCTTTGATTTCCGAGATTTGTTCACGTCTATTCCCCCTTTAGGGTTAATTACAGCCTGTCATACTTTACATGAAATATTTGAATCGGCATTGAAGGCAGATGTACTGACTTGGAATAATTTAACCGCCTTTGTCTACATAATAACTACATCGGTATAAGGTAACAAAATATACCGACAGATCACCTGGGTCGGTTGGGTTGCACATTCTCCAGCACAATTGCTAATCTGTTTCTACATCTGAAAGAAGAATTTATGACTAACACTACAGAAGATATAGATACCATCTTCCGCTATGTTGACGATGTGATAGTGTTCAACTGTACGTCCTTCGATTTTAGCAAAGACTATTTACCCAGGGGAACTCACTTTGGAAAAAACTTCAGCACAAAATGGTCATGTCCATTATTTAGACCTACATATTTGTCTATGGAACAATGGACAGATGATTATCGATATGTACGATAAACGACGGACTTTTAGTTTCCAAACCAAGTATTATGCACAATCGACATCAAGTGAAAGAAATACGAGATTACGCCATATAATACAAATTTTGAAGATGACAATCCGATTTTTGGCGTAAATGTGACAAGGATGGTAAGTCAGATAATATCCGAAAACTTGAAAATTTTCATCGTCGTGGAGCGGGACTCGAACTCGCGTCTCCCAGAAAACGTCCGGGTATGCTAACCAATACACCACCCAGAACGACCAAGTTTCAAGTTTCCGATCAATTTGAATATATAACCATCACAGGATTCGCTAGTCGAAGCAACCGGCATTCATGTTTAGCGAATCTGGAGGTCTGTCTGCTCTTAATCATTTCACTCCACTTTTAAAAATCTTTAGCTGATAGTTCTGTGTCTGGCGCTCTTTGACCAAACCTGGCCCTTGCGCCACTAAAATCAACTAACTAACTAACTAACTAACTAACGAATCTGGAGGTCAAGAATCTTATCCCGTGTTTGCCCGGAGAAGCAGATATATGACCCCACAAATCAAAAATTCAAATTGATCAGAAACTTGAAACTTGGTCGTTCTGGGTGGTGTAGTGGTTAGCATACCCGGGCGTTTTCTGGGAGACGCGGGTTCGAGTCCCGCTCCAGGACGATGAAAATTTTCAAGTTTTCGGATATTATCTGACTTACCATCCTTGTCACATTTACGCCAAAAATCGGATTGTCATCTTAAAAATTTGACATCAAGTGTCTATTTCAATACATCGGAATATAATTATTTCTCAGCTAATTCGTATTCACAGGATATGTAACAACTATGAGTCATTGTTCAAAAACCTAAAAATTCTATTAAACCTATTGAAAAACAATCAGCTACCTATCCGCTTCATTTTTAAATATTTTTCTCAATTCCTATAAGCTCGGTACAATAGCTTAAAACATATATACCTTCACTCTTTATTTAACCGTTGATCCTACAATGTTAAAACTTACTAGGGACTCCCAAGTACTATATGGCGGATCACTTACAACCAACCTTTACTAATTCATTCTGTATTAAACTTACTCAGTTCATAATTAGTTTTACAGACATAGTAATGTTCTTTCCTCACTCAATTTCATTTCCATAGTGCTTATAATATTAGTTTTTTTTTTCAAACTTTTTAACCGCAACCTATCTAACATTGGTACTAAGTTGTTTTGTCGTCATCGCTTTCTGTTATCTTCATTCTGTATCATTCGAATTCCGACTGCGACTTAGAAAGCACTGACATTGGGCATTTGGTGATTCCGGATCTTATTGTCATCAGAAAAGCCGCTTCTATTATGGTCCGGTGCTTTCTTAAAGAAGACGGTCCACACATTTGATTCTTTGTTTCTTTGATCATCGGTTTTCCTCCCTACTGCTGAGTTTAAAAGTTTACTCAAGTTTGGATTGGTTTTTGAATTAATATTGCATACAATTAAAAAAATTTTTACCTGAAAACCCAAACGCGCAAAATCAGCAGAGTAGAATTCTCAGAAAAAGCACCCACATCAAGAAGAAGCATTTTCAACGAGAGCCAAAAGCAGGAGAAAAAAAATCAGTGCGAACAAGTAGGGAAAAACATGCAAGAATGCAGAAAATTTTGAAAATGTTGAGCTTTGTCTTTTTCAAGGACCAGCAAAACACAGCATTAATTCATCTTTACAAAGACCTAGATGAACATGAGTTTCTGCAATGTTATATATATATTTCGGGTAAATGATCCCACAAATCAAAAAACACCTTCTAAGCCATGAAAAGGTAAAAATTAGGAATTATATTTAGCAATACATATACACTATCTACCAACAAGTAATTGGACCCCTGTGATAACAAAGGAAAACGAAGTTTATTCACCTTCAATAGTTGGTGGAGCCTCCACGAGCGGCGATTACAGCTGCGACCCTCCGGGGCATACTCTCAACTAGGCGTTGTACGACGGCTAGCGGTATTTTCTTCCACTCGGCTTGGAGAAGACAGGTCAGTTCCTTCACTGATTTCGAACGGTGGGGGCACCCCTTAAGTCGACGCTCCAACTCCTCCCAGAGGTGCTCGATAGGGTTAAGGTCCGGGCTCTGCGCAGGCCAGTCCATTCGATTAACCCCATTGTCACCATACCAAGCCATGGTGGACCTCGCAACATGACAGTTGGCATTGTCATCCTGAAAGTAAATGGGTCCACCCCGTAAAACTGCCACAACGTAGGAAGCGCATGGTCATCCAAAATGGTGCAGTAGGTCTCGGCGTTGAGTCTACCAGGAATTGCGACTAAGGGTCCCGTGCCATATCAGGAGAAACACCCCCATAGCATAATTCCACCGCCCCCGAACTTCACAGTTGGCACAATACATTCCGGCAGGAGACGTTCTCCAGGCAGACGCCAAACCCAGACCCTGCCATCCGAGCAGTAGAGGGTGAACCTTGATTCGTCGCTCCAGAGAACCTGTTTCCACTGTTCAACAGTCCACTGTCGACGTTCTTCGCACCATGTTAGCCGAGCAGCGCTATTGGACTTGGTGATCAAAGGCCTGTGGGCGGCAGCACGTCCATGATAACCGAGCAGATGGGCTTCCTTACGGATGGTATTCATCGAAAGAACATTCCCGGAAGCCTGTTGAAACTCCTCGCGGATGTGGCCCATCGATTTGTTGCGGTTCTTCCGAATTTCTCTGGCCAGCACCCGTCTGTCTGTAACTCCCACTTTTGTGGGTCTGTCGGGTCGTGGCACATTCCGACAGTCACCTCTCATCTTCCACTTGCCAATCACGTAGGCCACTGTCGATTTTGGGTACTTCAACTCGCTGGATATGTCACTTATGGATCAGCCATTACTGTGATACCCTATCCACGTATGGATCAGCCATTTCTGTGATATGCTTCCCCCTGTCTCCTTTCCTTGGTGAACTGATACTTCAAGAACTCGAACCTGCTGTCCTTGGTAATTATCATCTACAACCATTATGTTATCGCAGGTATGTCGACGATATACTCGTTTTGGGGCCACATTCCGTTGAAGAACAGCACACATTCGTCTCTGTACTTTCCAGCCATTTCAACACTATTAAATTTTCAGTGGAACTAGAGTCAAATTATAGCCTTTCATTTCTAGACTTTACTATTTTCAGAGACCCTGTTACAAATACCATCCAAACTACCGTTTATCGAAAACCAACCAGCTCTGTATGTATTATAACTAATGATTCGTTTTATCCCAGGAATTATAAGCTGTCGGCATTACAATTTATGCTTCGCAGAGCTATTTCACTTTGTTCAACCCCTGAATTAGGACGTAATGAAATTGTTAATATTAAGAACATAGCAGCATAGTATGGTTACCCAGCATACATAATAAATTCAGAGCTTAAAAAATTACTTAGAAGATCCTCTACAGCCCTCACATCTGGTCCATCAGAACTTAAGTATATTGGATCCATGGATTATATCCCTAGTCTTACTCCATTATTGCGCAAACGTTTGCCATAAATACAAATTAAACTTCGGAGTAAAAACTACAAACATCATGGCAATGCTTAAAAACGATAGAGACCCAGTGGATATTGCAAACAAAAGTGGTATATACAGTGTCCCGTTGATCCCCACAGATGAATACGATGAAATACGCACTTATATCGGATCCACAGTGCGCAACCTGTCAACACACTTAAAGGAACACAAATGCAACATAAAAATGGGTACTCAAAATGCCTCATTAGCCATGTTAGTCCATACAGGAAACTTTCACCCAGACTGGGATAGTGTCACAATCCTTGCATCACCTCCTAATAAGTTTCTGACTTATTCACCGAAAGTCTGTGTATAATTCATCATAAAAAGTCTGCATGCAACGATGATATTCCATACAATATCATTCACCCCTGGAGACTACTTATATAGAAAACAAACCTAATACAGGGTGATCCATTTAAACCAGTACCCTGAAAAAGCCTTACATTTTTGCAAGGAATCGCGCAAGGAACTTTTTCTTTTTTTCAATAGAAGCAGCAACTCCTGGAGAATGAAAACCGCCACCGTGAAGAAGATTGTTAATCGTAACTGTAACTCAGTTCGTGATTTGCTTGTTGTTGCGTTGTCATTCACTTGCGTGCATTCGGAAACATGCAGTACTCTGTCCCAGAGCGTGTTTTTTTAGTGAAATCGTATTGGGTAACCAATTCTGTCATCAAAACGCAACGAGCATTTCGAAGAGAGTTTGGAGTTCTGAAAGTTCCATGCAAGTGAACAATTCTGTCGATGGCAAAAAAACTGGAGCAAACCAGTTCTCTTCTCAGCGGTAGCGGTAGACATCACCCTCCAATGCCCCAAACGCGTGTGGACGATGTTCGGCAACGTTTACTTTAATCTCCGACGAAATCGTTGCGCAGATTAAGCCAACCGACAGGATATTCATACGGAACTTGTCAAAGGGCAGAAAAAAAAGCGAATATTCGACCATTTAAAGTGCACGTAATCCATCAGCGGCAGGAACCGGACAAGGGAAAGACGTAATCCATCAGCAGCAGGAACCGGTAAGTTACTGCAAATGGTTTCAAGATTTTCTTAATATGCTATCTGATATTCTCTCCATCACATGGTTTACGGATGAAGCCTGGTTTCGTCTGTCAGGCTACGTCAATTCGCGAAACAGCAGATACTGGGCTGCCGTAAACCCACACGTTATGTGTGAAACACCGATGCATTCACAAAAGGTTGGTGTATGGTGTGCGGTTTCGTCTACGAAAATTATTGACCCCATTTTTTTCTCTGAGTCTGTCAACACTAACGTTTATTGCCGCATATTCAAGGAATTTGTGGAACAACTTGATGACATTGAATTGACAGAGGGCTACTTTCAGCAGGATGGCGCTACGTGTCACACATCGAAAGTCTCAATGGAACTCATAACCAGCTTCTTTGATGAGAGATTAATTTCAAAAAACATATGGCCTCCCCGATCTCCGGACTTAACTTCCCCTGATTTTTTTATGGGGCTACTTAAAGGACAGAGTTTACAAAACCCATCCAAAAACATTGGATGCATTGCGTGAAACAATCACGACTGAAATTGGCAACGTTAATGCTCGTACTCTACATGAACCATCACTGAATATGGTGCGGCGTGTTCAACTGTGTTTACAAGAAAATGGAGGACAATTCCAACATTTGCTTTGATAAAATGATTCTCCAATACCACATGTATAATTCTCAACTTACTGTATGATTTTGTTGTTATTTATAAAAAAGTTATAAGTAAATCACATGGTACTGGTTTAAATGGATCAACCTGTATATAGTTATTGTTGAATCTATTAAGCTTATTGTATTGTGTCGATTGTATTTTGCAGACTTTGCGTTTGCGCTATAACTCTAACTCCTACGTCACTGAACGTTGTAAATATATACTTCAGTACATGTCAAATTGCTTCAGTATTCACACATCTGATGATGGGTGTCGCTGGCGACCCCGAAAGCGCTCATGTGTCATTGTAATTCATTTGTGTTTTTACCTTAATAAAGTTTTAAATATCATATGTTTTGAGACCTGATGTTAAATATCGTGCTACGACGGCTGTTTTTAAAGAAGACCCGACGATTACACCTTTCTCGAAATCAGACAGCTCCGAACTGCGTGGCATTTTGCATGCGACTGGTTGCGTTGTTGTTTCCCACACGATATTTAACGGCGGCGGTCGTGATCTGTATCAGGACCGCAGATATCGTCGATTGCATGGGTGTTCAAGTACTTGTTGGTAGATAGTGTATAAGACATACTGGATCAAGTATGTCATATATGTATTGCTAAATTTAATTCCTAATTTTTACCTTTTCATGGCTTAGAAGGTGTTTTTTTTATTTGTGGGGTCATTTATCCGAAATACATATATGACATAGCAGAAACCCATATTCAACTAGGTCTTTGTAAAGATGAATTAATGCTGTGTTTTGCTGGTCCTTGAAAAAGACAAAGCTCAGCATTTTCAAAATTTTCCGCATTCTTCCTTGTTTTTCCCTGCTTGTTCACATTGACTTTTTCTCCTGCTTTTGGCTCCCGTTGAAAATGCTTCTTCTTGATGTGGGTATATATACACTGCTGGCCACCTAAACTGCAACACAAAGAAGGACACGACATAGCTAAGCCAGATTTACTGGACACATAACAACAGATACAAAGATGAAACGATTGAGCTCACAGGCCCGTGCGACTTGCGGAACACGCAGACATCACATCAATAGTTCGTGTGGTCCCCATGGCTGGCAATAATGAACGCTACACACCGCGGCATCGAACGAAAGAGGCTTTGGATGTGGGCTTGGGGTATGTCGGTCCAGGCTGCTTTCAAACGTTGCCACAGTTCATCAGGCGTAGCAGCGGGTAGTGCTTGCCGGGCCACTCGGTTGCCGATCAGCGACCAGACGTGTTCGATGGGCGACATATCGGGAGAACAGGTGGGCTTCGGCAGCAGTGACACCTGGTGGGCCGTGAAGAATTGTTGCACGATGCGTGCCACGTGCGGGCGCGCATTGTCCTGTTGAAACGTGGCCGCTGGAAGATCCTGCATGTAAGGGATGACTACAGGCTCTAAAACGTCGGAGATGTAGCGGTGGCTGTTGAGTGTTCCGGCAATGCGTACCAGAGGAGTGCGGGTGTCATATCCAACTGCGCCCCAAACCATAACGCCAGGCGACTGACCGGTATGACGATGCATTATGCAGGCGTCATACAGCCTCTCGCCGCGGTGCCGCCACACGCGGATCCGACCATCGTGGTGTTGCAGGCAGAAGCAGGATTCGTCGGAGAAGACAATGTCGTGCCATTCTGTAGTCCAGGTGTGGCGTTCAACGGCCCACTGCAGCCGCACTCGCCGGTGGTGTAACGTCAATGGTAATCGGAGCAACGGGCGCCGTGTGACAAGTCCCCGCTCCTGCAGACGACGTCGAACGGTACGTGCTGACACAGGTTGTTACGCAACACACCCTAATTCCTGCGCTAACGTTCGTGATGTGGCGGTGCGAGCCGTCAATGCCCACCGCACAAGATGCCGGTACTCTCGTTCGGTGGCGTGCCGCGGCTGCGTCAATCACTCACGTCGGTTCATCCGTCCCTCCTGCACTCACCGAATCCATACTCGCCTCACTGTGGCTGGGTGTCGTCCCACACGGGCGCCGATATCTCGGTACGATAAACCGCTGTCGCCATAAGCCACTATTCGTCCTCTGTCGAACTCCGAAATGTGCTGGAATGACTGCCGTATTCTGCGACGAGGCATCTGGAAGCTTCCCACGCACAGGTCCGGCAGCACAATGTACTTCTACTACTTACACCCCCCACCCCGCCTTCTGTGCACCCTTCTCATAGTTCTTCTCGGTGGCGTGGCGGTCGCACATGATTTGCATATGCCCTGCAATGCTAATCGTTTGCATGTCCTCTCGCGGGCGATGCATGCTGCGAATTTCAGGCTAGTCGGATGCTTCCTTCTTGGTGTTGCATTTTGGGTGGCCAGCAGTGTATATACCAAGGACAGAAGTGATTGCAATATCACAGTAGCAGAACGATTTCCCGCGGACATACGGTACGCATTCCGGTCAGCGTTAGTACCGCATCGGACCGCCTCGTGCTCGGATACATGCGGTGATGCGGTCCGGCATGGAGTCAAAGAGACGCCGTGTGCCCTGAGACAAATTGTCCCACACTTCTTGCAACTGACGCTCTAAATCTCGAACACTGGGACATGGAGAAAGCTGGCGTCCCATCTGGTCCCACACGTGCTCGATGGGCGAGAAATCAAGCGATCTGGTGTAACCGGGGCTTACATATTTATCAGAAGCGAGATTCTGTAGCCATTTTTGTGATACTGAATTGGAATCATTTCCTTTCAATTCCCGCCATTTGGACGAAAGGCAAATGAGTATTTCCTTTCCACGCGACGCAGCAGATGGCAATTAGGGAATCTTGCGATTTTCGGAGAAGAGACATTTTAGGGTGTAGCCGGAGGGAACGCGGTGGCAATGGGTCGACGAAGCAAGATAGTTTTTAGCAGGAAGGGCAGTATGCTTGGGGACGAAAGGGAGAGGAGGAAAATAGTTTTTGAGTGGCCAGGAAAGAGAGAGAAGGTTTTTCGGCGGTGTAGAATACTGAGGGAGAACGGAAAGAATGAAAGCACGAAAAGGACAGAAGCTTGGTGACATTCCCGTATGATCTGAATAAACAGTTTCCTCACTGCAAAATTTAGCTTCAGTCGATTCACTTTTCTACGGTTTGTAATGTTTTTATCTGTCTGCTCCAGTTGGAATAATTACGGATTAAACCACCGATACCGAACTTACGGCAAAGGAAACACACACGAATCCTCCACACAGGGTGCTGTTATAGAATTCAGCTCAAGCCCTGTAACATTATCCTCCACACAGGGTGCTGTTATAGAATTCAGCTCAAGCCCTGTAACATTATCCTCCACACAGGGTGCTGTTATAGAATTCAGCTCCAAGCCCTGTAACATTTAAATGTTACAGGGCTTGGAGCTGAATTCTATAACAGCACCCTGTGTGGAGGATAATGTTACAGGGGCTTGGAGCTGAATTCTATAACAGCACCCTGTGTGGAGGATAATGTTACAGGGCTTGGAGCTGAATTCTATAACAGCACCCTGTGTGGAGGATTCGTGTGTGTTTCCTTTGCCGTAAGTTCGGTATCGGTGGTTTAATCCGTAATTATTCCAACTGGAGCAGACAGATAAAAACATTACAAACCGTAGAAAAGTGAATCGACTGAAGCTAAATTTTGCAGTGAGGAAACTGTTTATTCAGATCATACGGGAATGTCACCAAGCTTCTGTCCTTTTCGTGCTTTCATTCTTTCCGTTCTCCTCAGTATTCTACACCGCCGAAAAACCTTTCTCTCTTTCCTGGCCACTCAAAAACTATTTCCTCCTCTCTCCCTTTCGTCCCCAAGCATACTGCCCTTCCTGCTAAAACTATCTTGCTTCGTCGACCCATTGCCACCGCGTTCCCTCCGGCTACACCCTAAAATGTCTCTTCTCCGAAAATCGCAAGATTCCCCTAATTGCCATCTGCTGCGTCGCGTGGAAAGGAAATACTCATTTGCCTTTCGTCCAAATGGCGGGAATTGAAAGGAAATGATTCCAATTCAGTATCACAAAATGGCTACAGAATCTCGCTTCTGATAAATATGTAAGCCCCGGTTACACTGGCAGTCCACGGAAGCATCGAAGCATGACGTAAACAGTACTGGAAAAACCGAGCAGTGTGCGGACGGGCATTATCTTGTTGGAAATGGCTCTGGGCGGCTTCGCGAGGAAAGGCAGCATATGGGGCCGCAGGATCTCCTGTACGTAGCGCTGGGCTGTGAACGTTCCTCGGATCACCGCGAGGGAAGTCCGGCTGTTATACGCGATGGTTCCCCAAACCATCACGCCTGCAGTTCGGGACGTGTGCCGCTGTACAGTGAGTTTGGGATTGTAGCACTCACCTGCGGTCCTTTGCACTCTGACACGGTGGTCGTCCGTTCCCATACAGAAACCAGATTCGTCGCTAAACACTATACGTCGCCAGTCCATAGCATTCTACGTTGCTCGCTGCTGACACCACTGCAATCGACAACAACGCTGGTCAGTTGTTAATGGTAGAAAACGTAAGGGCCGTCGAGAGTGCAGATTCGCCTCTGCCAGGTGTTTGGAAATGGTTCTGGCGGAAACAAGAGTCCCTTGTACAGCCGCCACATGTCTCTGGATATTGGACAGTGACGTCGTGGCATCTGTGCGTGCTGCTCTCACGATCCCACGGTCCTCTCTGCTGGTGGTGTGTCTGGGTCGTCCAATGCCAGCGCGCCGTGTCTGGGTGCCTTCTCGTGTCCATTGCTCCCAACACGATCGCACCGCACTGTCCGACCAGCCCAAATGGCGGCCGATTCGGCTGGCCGGCTCACCCTGCCTTTCTCATCCCGACGATATGGCCTCGTTAAAACTCCGCGAGTTGCCCGTACGCACATCTACGGCAGCGCCTTATAAGTCACAAGGATTGCGATTGCAACGCTGGTCTTGGACGCGCGGGCATTGTGGAATCTCATGAAATTTTAATCCTTTTCTTGTCTGCCGTCACCGTAGTTATTCGCCGAGTTTCGCGTTAATCGCACGGTTTTTTCTTCGTGCGCGGATTTTTATGACAATGAGTATCATCATCATTGTCAACCATTGTCAATCCACTGCTGGACGAAAGTCTCCCCAAGTTTCTTCCACAACGGTCTGTCTTGTGTCAGTATCATCCATGTCACTCTGTCATGCTTTCGAATTTCATCCACCCATCTCTTATGTGGTCTTCTTCTTAGTCTTTTCTTGTCCCTTGGAATCCAGTCTAAAATTTCAGCTGTTCATTGATGGTCCGTCCTTCTGGCAATATATCCAGCCCATTGCCATTTCAGGGATTTTACTCTGATCATGATGTCTTCCACTCTTGTAGTTTTTCTGATCCACGAGTTCCTCTTCTTATCTCTCATGGTTACACCAAGCATGCATCTCTCCATGCTTCTTTGACTTGTCTACAGTCTTTGTATGTCTCTTTTAGTTAAGGTCCACGTCTCTGCACCATATTTAAGCACTGGAAGGATGCATTGATGAAACACTTTTCTTTTAAGACAAAATGGCATATTGCTCTTGAAAATTTTACTGTTTCTTCCAAAAGCTCTCTAGGCAAGTTTTATACGCCGATTAATTTCTTCATCAATGTGACATTCACTTGATATCTTTTGTCCAAGATAAATGTAGGTACTGGTTATCTCCAGCTTTTCTCCATCAATCGATAAATCTTCATTTCTTGTTAAAGCATTATACATCACTTTTCTCCACTTGCTTCTTGTATGATTTCCACGGTGATTTCATCTTCTCCTGGAGCTCTTTCCCGTCTCATGTTCTTAATTGCATATGTAACTTGTGCAGGGAGGATTGGAGGGACTTTGGTTATTTTTTCTCTTTTTACTCACACCGGTCAATACATAACCTTTTCTATGTTGTACTTGGTATGAGTCAAAAAAAAAAAAAAATTGCTTCAGTCTCTTCTTAATAGAATATGTATACTGCATATATATATATATATATATATATATATATATATATATCCTCCTGCAGAACTTACATATGCAATTAAGAACATGAAACGGGGAAGACCTCCACTTTCCTCCCCAGTCAGAAAGTGCTGGGCGTCTTTCTGACTATGGGGAGGAATTACCGTGGGCATTATACAAGAAGCAAGTGAACAAATTGAAACTACGCTCGCCCAAGTTTTCTCCAGATGTCTTTATGATTGGAAGATTCCTGAGGATTGGAACAATGCTCAGGAATCTATCAGCTTCCTATCAGTGGTTTATAAAATCTTCAATAAAGTTCTTTCACACCGCTTGAAGGTGACACTGGACATGGCTCAACCGAGAGAACAAGCTGGATTCAGGAGTGACTACAGCACTATAGATCATATAAACGTACTGAGAGATCTAATTGAAAGAGCGAGGGAATATGAACTTCCATTATGCATGGCTTTTATTGATTATGAGAAGGCCTTCGATTCCGTGAAACCATCAGCAGTAACAATGGCTTTGAAGTCCTGCGGTGTTGAAGATGCATACATTAGCATTATTAATAACATCTATGAAAATGCAAGAGCAAAGGTTCGGATATTTGAGGATACAGCACAAATAAGAATTGGAAAGGGAGTCACAAAGGTAACACCATATCTCCCAAGATCTTTAATGCCACATTTGTTGGCTTGGTTTTTTTTTCATGTATTGTGGGGGACGCCAACTTATCAGAAGAATCGTTTTTAGGTTCCTGTCATTGGAGCAGGGAAGCAAATAAATAAGTAGACAAATTGATTGTTATGACAGATGACTTTGTCCGCACATACCTTTATTCGTCAGATCGAGGAAAAAGGGGAAATATTGGAATAATAGTTGGTCTGATTGAATAGTAAATACTTCCAGCGGATTGATAGGTATCTCGGGCGACTTCCTCTAAGTAATTTCCGCTAAAAATCTCCTTCTACCTCATCCCGTGCTAAAGCGTTTTTCGCACCTTGTCTCCGAGCGAAATTCTCCCTACATTTCTCCTCGAGATCTCCATGAAGATTCCTCTCTGTCTCATTCCCTTACAAGATCTGTCCCCTTGACGTAAGAATAAATTCTTAATTGCTTGCTCTTACTGTAGCCGTCAGACTCTGAGAGAATACAACGACCAGGGAAAAGGGGTGGGTGTCCTTTTGTTCGTGGGACGTGTGAGGGGGCCCGCGATCGACGATAGAATGAATGACCTTTCTCCGAAATGAATCTGTGCTGGGCGTCTTTCTGACTGGGGAGGAAATTTCTCACTGTCGTTGGCACACAAAATAACAAAAGTTACAATTTAAATAAAGTTTGAATATTTCAATATAACACATTGCAAAATGTCTTTCAATCATTGAACTGGGAAAACAAAGGGATAAAGATTAATGAAGATTACCTAACTCATCTTCGTTTTGCTGATGACGTTGTCTTCTTTGCAACTATCCCTTCAGCGCTGCAGAGTATGACCCAAGAACTTGCTGACAAGAGTAAAGAAGTGGGATTAAAAATGAACTTTCAGAAGACAAAAGTGATGTACAATGCTTTTACAAGAAACGAAGATTCATCGATTGATGGAGAAAAGCACGAGACAACCGATACCTACATTTATCTTGGGCAGCAAATATAAAGTGAGGGTCACATGATGAAGAAATTAATCGTCGTATAAAACTTGGATGGAGAGCTTTTGGAAGAAACAGTACAATTTTTTAAGAGCAGTATGCCAGTATGTCTTAAAAGGAAAGTGTTTAATCAATGCATCCTGCCAGTGCTTACGTATGGAGCATAAACATGGGCCTTAACTAAAAAAGACATACAAAGACTGCAGACAACTCACAGAAGCAGGGAGAGATGCATGCTTGGCGTAACCAAGAAAGATAAAAAGAGGAACTTGTGGATAAGGAAAATGACAGGAGTGGACGACATCATGACCAGAGTGAAATCACTGAAATGGCAATGGGCTGGACATGTTGCCAGGAGAATGGACCACTGATGAACAACCAAATTTTAGACTGGATTCCAAGGGATAGGAAAAGACCCAGAAGAATACCCCATGGAAGATGGATGGATGAAATTCGAAAGTATGCTGGAGTGACATGGAGGAGACAGGCTCAAGACAGACAATTTTGGAAGAAACTTGGGGAGACCTTCATCCAGCAGTGGATTGATAATGGTTGACGATGGTGATGATGATGATGATATATATATGTGTATATATGAACTCTTGCTAAAGAGTGCCAGCCAGGGACAATCCGAGTAAGCAGTTAACAGTCAACTTCTTCCGTCAGGAGCATCTTTCTTCGAGCGGTAGACAGAGAGTGAAAGAAAGAAATACACAGGGTGGTCATAAACGGGGAGTCTTGTTGGAGATTTCATGGGAGAAGGACGAACGATTTTGCACAGGCAGGCATGTAGGGGTAAGAACAGATTTGGTGGGAAACACGGAGTGATAGCCGTCCATAATATACATTTCCCGCTGGAAGTATATACCATTTATTTGGGCTAACTGATATTTTCCCTTTCTCCCTCAGTCTGACGAATAAAGATATGTGCGGACAAAATCATGTCATTACATTCAATTTGTTTAACAACTTATTTATTTGCTTCCCTGCTCGAATGACAGGAATCTGCAATCAGCTATTCTTCTGATGAGTTGATGTCCACTTCAATACTTAATAATAACCACGCCAACAGGTACTACATCAAAAAGAACTGAATGCAACTGGCAGTCGTGGCTTACAGTCACATTAATGATCGAAATGCCCCCGGAGGATCTTCAACAATATGAAAGACATCTTTATCTGGCAAAAGACGTGCAACCGCCCCTGTAATTTCTGGATAGGAACAATTAACATCCCCTGAACACTTTGAGGAAGAAATGCGAATTTTAAGCTACCAAGGCTAGCGAAACATATTATAAGCACATTCTGTAAACGGACAAAGAGTGGCGCTAAACAACTGTACCAGAAATTGGTGCAAAAGTCTCAATTCTAGTTTTGATCAGATTATTAAGTAGCGGTACTTGCGCTCTCTTGCGGAGCGCCCCCCCCCCTCCCGTCTTGATTGTACCTGCGGTCCAGTCGACTAAGGGCAGATCAAACACTTGAAAAACTTATTCATTGGTATTACGTAGATGTTTTGCAATTCATTACTCCGTTACATTTTCCCAAAAATTTAGAACTCCAAATAGGTTATTTAAATCAAAGGCAATCTCCTACATCTGAGCACTTCCATATTTTAAAACAAGAAAACAAAAATGGTTATAGTGGCATGCGCTATAGGTTCTGCCGTACGTGATCACTTATGTTTTAATAAGAAGCGCACTGAATACCTTCATGCCTCAGTTGTACAGATCTTACAGACAAATAATGTTATCTCAGAGTTGAGGTGTTGATTGGAAGCAGTGGTAACAGAAGCTCAAACAAGTGCTTTCGAGATACGGATTTATTTTTGCCTTCTACGATTTTGTTCGTTCTACTGTGACTGTGCTGATTTGTGCTCGTAACTATTAATATCACGGGCGCCCATAGCTTTGTTTTCAAATAAATGCAAACAGAAATTGTAACCACAAGTTACATGCAGGTACGCTAATGCAGATTTCTGTTGTGCTTTCTTGTTATGTAATCCTTTATTACTACACACACACAAACAAACACACACACACACACACACACACCACATAAATTAAATTGGGACACAGAAAATTCAAAAGCTACATAAAAGTGATGGATAAACGAAATCTGACAGGCTTACTGGGACCATGAGGAAATTTCTTTGTTGTTTTTTGCGATTTGGGTCCTATGCAGCACGAAACTCCAACGGTCGCCCATTCGGTCCTCAAAAAAGAAAAAATACTCTCAAAACAAAATTCTGGAGAAAACTTCTGAAGATTTTTGTTCAGTAGAGTGAATGGCACAGGCTGGTGTATTTTTCGGGGTTCGGACATTTGGGCACCCGGACATTTGGGCACATTCCCTTTGAAAGCAATGAAATTGCGCTGCGTTAAAAATTATAGTGTTCCTATATTTCTCCCTACTTGAGCAAGTGGTGTGCACAAAAAATTTTTCAATTATATCTCATAATCATTAAGAAATTGAGACATATTTACGAATTTCTGTCTGAAAGACTGGGCGGACATTTGGGCACATTTGGGCACAAATGTTTAAGGGGCCGTACAACAATTGCCGTTTCTTGGCCCAATAGTAAGAGATTGACCGAGAAAATGTTCGCCGTAAGTTACTTAGGCAGTAAATATTTACGGGCACGAGCCTACTCAGCAAACCTGTCGGGGGGGGGGAGGGGGGGTATCAAAAGTGTAAAATATGAACAATTTCTCGTCCGATCGGTAGATTTTCAGCATTTACAAACTACAACTGGGGACATTATCTCAGGGCATGAACCTACTGAGCACACCTGTCGGGGGGGGGGGGGGTAATACTAAAAGTGTAAAATATGAAAAATTTCTCGTCCGATCGACAGATTTTCAGAATTTACAAGCTACAACTCGAAACATTGTCTGAGCGCACGTGCCTACTCAGAAAACGTGGCGGGGGGGGGGGGCGTTAATACCAATACTGTAAAATTTGAAAAATGTATCGTCCATTCAGGAGATTTTCGGCATTTACAAGCTACAACTCGACAGATTATTTGAGGGCATGTGCCTACTCAGCAAACCTGTCCGGGGGGGGGGTATATGATAATTGTGAAATATAAAGAATTTCTTGTCCGATCGGGAGATTTTCAGCATTTACAAACTACAACTGGAGACATTATCTCAGGGCATGAACCTACTGTGCAAACCTGTCGGGGGAGCGGGGGGATACTAAAAGTGTAAAATATGACAACATTTCTCGTCCGATCGGGAGATTTTCAGCATTTACAAGCTACAGCTCGTAACATTGTCTGAGCGCACGTGCCTGCTCTGAAAACTTGTGTGTGTGTGGGAGGGGGTATACCAAAATTGTAAAATATGAAGAATTTCTCTCCCGATCGGGAGATTTTCAGCATTTATAAGCTACAACTTGGCAGATTATTTGAGGGCACGTGCCTACTCAGCAAACCTGTCGGGGGGGGGGGGATATGATTATTGTGAAATATAAAGAATTTCTCGTCCGATCGGGAGATTTTCAGCATTTACAAACTACAACTGGGGACATTATCTCAGGGCATGAACCTACTGAGCAAACCTGTCGGGGGGGGGGGGGGGGTAATACTAAAAGTGTGAAATATGATGAATTTCTCTTCCGATCGTGAGATTTTCAGCATTTACAAGCTACAAAAACAGGTTTCCTGAGTAGGCACATTCCCTCAAATAATGTGTCCAGTTGTAAATGCCGAAAATCTGCCGATCGGACCAGAAATTCTTCATATTTTACACTTTTGAAATTACCTCCCCCCCCCCCCCGGACGGGTTTGCTGCGTAGGCACATGCGCTGAGAACAGAAAATTTGTCGAGCTGCAGCTTATAAATACTGAAAATCTCCCGATCGGACGAGAAAGTCTTCATATTTTACACTTTTGGTATCCCCCTCCCCTCACATACACAGGATTGCTGAGTAGGCACATGCCTTCAAATAATGTGTGTAGTTGTAGCTTGTAAATGCCATAAATCTCCCGATCGGACGAGGAATTTTTCATATATTACACTTTTGGTATTAACCCCCCCCCCCTTCGCCGACAGGTTTCCAGAGAGTGCACATGCGCTGAGAAAATTTGTGGAGTTGCAGCTTGTAAATGCTGAAGATCTCCCGATCGGAAGAGTAATGAGAAGTCTTGATATTTTACGCTTGTGGTATCCCCCCCCCCTAGTTTCCTGAGGCAGCAGATGCCCCCAGACAATTCGATGACTTGTAGCTTGTAATGGCTGAAAATCTCCCGATCGGACCAGAATTTTTTTATATTTCATATTTTAGGTTTTAAGCCCCCCCCCCTCCACACACACACTCGACAAAAGTCCTGGGTTTCCTCATACTCGCAGAAAATTTTGTTTAGTTAAAGTTTATAGAAAAATATCGTAAATAAGAAAATACGAAATTACGGACATTTTATGTGTGCTGGGGGGGCTAAGAAAAATCCTTACCTCCTTCAAGGCTGTCAAACATTTAAAAAAAGGTTTCGTCTATTTTAGTGTTTTAAATTTAAATTTATCAAAAATTTGGCTAAATTAACGGCTGGGGGGGGGCTCTTCCCCCTTTGACACCCAATTGGCGTTTGTCTTACTGGAAACGTTTTGTCCATTCAATTGCCCTCACAGCGAAAAAAAACGGCAATTTTTGTACGGCCCCTCAAGATTTGTGCCGAAATGTCTGGGTGCCCAAATGTCCGGGTGCCCAAATGTCCGGTGCCCAAATGTCCTAAACTCGTATTTTTCATTTCTTCGCTTTTCATAATTTTCCAAACTATGCTTTTCCTATTTTTTCTTCACACAGACGAGAGAAAAATTAGCAATCAGAATTAGTGTTCCGTAGTACCTTCCAAGCACTGAAATGTTAAATTCAGGTTTCCAAGGGAGTAAAACGTGCACATTTGTGTTACACGCAATATAGCACAGTAATTTTGTTTTTACGGAAAATACCTGTAGGTTCCAAAGAATTTGAATTATTAAAACGCCTGCCATATGGGCGTCCCGTGGTAACCGTCTTCATTTGCAATGTATTTTATTTATTTATTTGTTTATTTATTGCTTAAAAGGGGCAGTGAGAGGAGCAGAGAACTTGGGGAATATAGGGGGGGGGGGGTGTGATCAGGAAGCGTAGGAGTTGAAGGTGGGCAGTGAGGAGCCAGTTTCTTAAGGCGTCTGTCGAGCACTTGCTTCATTACACAAACGTAAACAGAAGGTAATGGTGAGAAAGTGAAAAAAACAGAAACCTCGATCTTCCTCTATCCTAACAAATAAATACAACGTCAGTTGAGCAGGCTGAGTAATAGGAGCAAAAGTAAAAATAACCGGGTAAGCTGGTGTTGCTGCTATGGCATTATTGATGATGCCTACGGGAGGATGCTCGAGGACTAAGGTCAGTCACGAGAGTGATTAGTAACCTGATGGGTTAAAGGTTGCAGGGGTCGGGCAAGCAGACCGCCCCACGGTTAACCCGGAATGAGCATGAAGCTCAAAGAAGGGAGGTGCTCTGATGTCATTAGTCTGTCGCCATGGCAACAGAGGAAGATGACAGATGACAGTGGGGTCGTCCACCCGTGTCCAATGTTGTCACCTTGTACCCCAGCATCGGCCTCAGTTGGAATGGATGGTGAGACGGAGGAAGTCAGCAACTTGATCCCTTCCTTACTCTTGCTGCTTTCTCACTACATATGTGCCTGCATCTTACGGGTGTAGATAGCAGCTAACAAACCAAGCCCACCAGTGAAGCTCTCTTCACCTGCTGCACAAAGACAGAGGTGACGAAGGCACGTGTTACGGATCTTTTCCTATAGATTTCTATTGGAAATTGCACTGCGGTGAATATATGTGTGCCTGTGTGGGATGTCCGCGAAGCTTTCTCGTTGAACAGACGCTGGAAGAGGAAGTGGCT
This sequence comes from Macrothele yani, assembly GCA_039090855.1. Classification (NCBI taxonomy): domain Eukaryota; kingdom Metazoa; phylum Arthropoda; class Arachnida; order Araneae; family Macrothelidae; genus Macrothele; species Macrothele yani. The sequence continues at coordinate 99,789,181 of CM077004.1, read as the reverse complement.
ACTAGTTATCATGGAACACTTTTTAAATTAAATTAAACGAGTTCTAAAAAATGATGGTTATAACGTGAGGGGGGAGGCAGTTTATCTAATCGATAATTTAGATTGTGTGTGTGTGTTTTTTCATGTCAAAGTTAAGGACAAGCATTAATTAAACATGAAAGACGGGAAAAGTAGCTGATCTTGAATTCAGTATATAGACCAGTGGCATACCCGCCTCCTCCCGCAAAAAATGTCTTGAAGGCCCTTTTACGAAAATCTATTAGTTTTCAATTACTGAAGTTTTTAAAATTCCATATTATTAATTAGGTTTTATGGGCGTTTTAATAATTCAAATTCTTTGGAACCTACAGGCATTTTTTCGTAAAATCAAAATTATTGCGTGTAACTCAAATGTGCACGTTGTGATTTACACAATTGCTCTAGTTTTGTACCAGTACGAAGTATTACAAAACAGTTACGCCAAAGTTGATCGTATCATGCAGATTTTATTCGCTTAGAGAACTAAGTCCAATCTCTTTCAAATGTCTCCCAATCACACGCACGAAACAAGTAAATGTCCTGTGACAGTGTCCATTTCCGATTTATACGAAAATACAGCATATAAGTAAACAAATAAATACGTGGTTATTAAGAATTGTAGCACAAAAATGTAAAGATACTTAAATTATTTACTCTTGAACATAGAAAACACATTTTACGTAATGCCACATTGTTATGCACAGAGTAATTATTTTCTCTTAATTCCTTTGCACACTCACGGACAATGAAATTCGCGCACCAAAAAGGAAGCATCGGATTGAACTGAAATTTTATCGACGTAATGATACAGATGAATGATACACATAATGGCAAAAACAGAGCTGCAGGACAATTACAGAGGGATCTGTGGCATCTCAAAAGCTGATCCGGTCATATTCAAAAGCGCGTCGCACCGCCTCGTGCGGCGATACATGCTGCAATACAGTCCTGCAGGGCTATTGTTGTCCTGCGGCAGACTGGCCCACATGTGTTGGCCGGTATGCTCCAAATCCCGGATAGTACGGCACAGTGGCAGCTGGCGTTTCAACTGGTCCCACGCATGCTCGATAGGTGACATGTCCGGCGAGCTGGCAGGCCATGAAAGTGTCTGGACATGACGTAGGCAGTCCTGAACAACCCAAGCCGTGTGCGGGCAGGCGTTATCCTGCTGGTATAGCGAACCTGGAATCCCGACCAGGAATGGGTGCACATGGGGCTCTAGGATCTCATCCACATACCGCTGGCCCGTCAATGATCCACGCACCACTACTAAAGCTGATCGGCTATCGTAGGCAATGGCTCCCCAGACCATAATGCCTAAAGTGGGGGAGGTGTGGCGCTCGATAGCGAGGTTGGGGTTGTGCCGTTGACCCGGGGACCTCCACACCCGGACACGATGATCATCTGTCCCCAAAACGAAACGGCACTCATCGCTAAATACCACACGTCGCCAGTCTGTGGCGTTACACGTCGCTCTGGCCTGGCACCACTGCACCCCAAGCCGGCGATGTTCCGGTGTTAATGGCAGCACACGTAAAGGGCGCTGGGATCGCAGATTCGCTTCCGCGAGGCGTCGGGAATTGGTGCGTGGGCGCACATTAGCCGCTACTCTGCCTGTATAGTGGACTGGGTTTCCGTGGGATCCGTTCGTGCCTGGCGCACGATCCGTCGATCCCCTCTACCGGTGGTCCTCCTGATCCGTCCGGAGCCGCTCCGCCGTGTGGCAGGGCCGTCACGTGTCCGCTGCTCCTAACGCAGTCGGACGGCATGGTCAGAATGATCCACGTGGCGGGCTATACGGAGCGCCGACCACCCTGTGGTTTTGAGCCCAATGATCAAGCCTCTCTCAAAGTCCGTAAGTTGCGTAAATCGACGTCTCTGGCGTCTATTCAGCATTCTTGTCCTTCTGTAGTCTTGTTTGTGTCGGCCGGTGCTTTTCGCTTTCATGGAGCATAGCAGATCAGATCATACAGTATGTAGAGGATTTAAGAAGGGAGTGTCTGACTCCAGGTCTTAAACAATCCTTAGAAATAGGAAGCTAGGAGATTTGGACTAGAATGGAAAGTGAAACGGAAGCGAAGTAGAAAGGGGGAGGAAGACGCCCTTATTTATTACCGGGGGGGGGGGCCAGAACCCGGGGTCCGACGGCGTAACGTGCCCATCCGACGCACGGCGGATATTTAGTGGATCGAGCGCTCGTACCTCTGGGATCGAACCTGAGGTCCTTTCCGTGGCAGTCACTAACGTTGTTTTCATGCGGCATCGACTACACGCCGGTTTATAAGGCTGCTGGTTCGTGCTTGCAGCGCCACTACAGGGTGTGCGGTCATGCGCAATCACACCAAACGTAGATCATTCGCATTCCAGCACGCACTCTAGCTGTTTGCCAAGTTTTGCGGTTGTAGCATTATTTCTTCTTGGTGCGCACATTTCATTGTCCGTGAGTGTATATGAAGAAAAAACCCTAAAAAAACAAGAAAGATGACACCAATTTTCGATTGTAATGAGCACGTCTTTTGAATCCTTTCCCACACGAATAAAATGTTTCAAATTTGTTCATAGTCAATGGAACCCATTACAAAAAATACAAAAAATCACCCGCATTTCTACAATAGGTATCTAGAAACAGAAAACAGTTACTTTTCCCCACAAGCGGCTGAAACGTCCGTTGCGAAAATTAAAATTGTACTCAAAATATCTCTCTTAGCTAAAGGAACATATCACAGACAAAGCGATTTTTGTATTAAGAGTTAGAAGAACAGATGTAGAGGAAAACATGATCCACTTTCACCCCTAGCGGAAGAATTTTGAATAACGGAAAGTAGAAAGATGTGTAAAAGGTATTCTTCACAGCAAAACCTATATTAAAAAAAATCATTTTTCAAATACGTGTCTTGGAAGCAGAAATAGCGAGAAAAATGTTCTGAACTTTCTGCCCTCTACCGGGTAAACTGTGCACTATTTTAAAAAGATTATATTTCCCATCTTTACTGTAACGAACGACTTACAATAAAAATTGGATTTTTAGAAGCGGAGATTCAGCATCAAACAGAAGTACACACTAATACCACCTAGCGCCAGAACTGTGAAGTACAAAACCCCACGAGTATAGGCAAAGTATTCCACAAAGTAAATGGTATACGGCGTTCAAGGACTTTTTTTTTTTTTTTTTTGACTTGTAGAAACAGAGACATCAAAAAAAGCCGATAAGACATTTGCGCCCCTAGCGGGAAAATTGTGCACTATTTTTAGCAGCAAATGTACACAAAATGCTTTTTGGCAGTTAGCAGTATTTGACCGAAAAGGGATTTTTTCAATGAGGTTTTTAGCGGCGCAGATGTGGTTGCTAATAAGCTGCAAACGGAAACGTGAACTTATGCCCTCTTTGTGGTGATACAATTGCGTGTTAAGAAAAATTTGAGATAATATATATATATGCAAAACATTTCGCACCCAAAACACTCTGCGACAAAGAAAATATTTTTCAAATCGCATCGTTAGAAGCAGAGATACCAACAAAAATAAGATATGTATCTACACTCTCTAGTGGAAAAATTATGCACTATTTTCAACACATGGAAATCTCAAAAAGCTTCTCGTGGTGAGCAGTATCTAATTGCGAATTTTTTTTTTAAAATTGAGCTTTCAGAAGCGTAGATATTGCTGTAAGTAATATATATATATATATATATATATATACTTGCGCTTAATAGTGACCAAACCATTCTTTAAAAAATTCAAAGTTATATGTTACCTACCAGGGACTCTATTCGACGCAAAAAGAAATTTTCAAATCAGACTTTCAGAAGCAGAGATATCGGGGAACAACTTTCCTCCCTCTAGCCGAAAAACTATGCATTGCTTGAAAAAGAAACGGTACACAAAATAGTCTTCGTTACAAATGGTATCGAATGGAAAAAAGAATGTTTTCAATAGGATGTTCAGAAACGGGGTTCGGACATGGGCACCGGACTTTTGGGCACCGGACATTTGGGCACATTCCCTTTTAAAGCAATGAAATTGCGCTGCGTTAAAAATTATAGTGTCCCTATACTTCTCCCAACTTGAGCAAGTGGTGTGTACAAAATTTTTTTCACTTATATCTCATAATCATTATGAAATTGAGACATATTTACGATTTTCTGTCTGAAAGACGGGGCGGACATTTGGGCACCGGACATTTTGGCACCCGGACTTTTGGGCACAAATGTTTAAGGGGCCGTATAACAATTGCCGTTTCTTGGCCCATTAGTAAGAGTTTGACCGAGAAAATGTTCGCCGTAAGTTACTTAGGCACTAAATATTTACGGGCACGTGCCTACCCAGCAAACCTGTCAGCGGGGGGGGGGGGGGGCTATATCAAAAGTGTAAAATGCAAAATATAAAAAATTTCTCGTCCGATCGGAAGATATTCAGCATTTACAACTACAACTGGAGACATTATCTCAGGGCATGAAACTGCTGGACAAACATGTCGAGGGGGGGGGGGGGGTAATACTAAAAGTGAAAAATTTGAAGAATTTATCGTCCGATCGGGAGATATTCAGCATTTGCAAACTGTAACTGGAGACATTATCTCAGGGCATGAACCTACTGAGCAAACCTGTCGGGGGGAGGGGGTAATATTAAAAGATTAAAAGTGAAAAATTTGAAGAATTTCTAGTCCGATCGGGAGATTTTCAACATTTACAAGCTACAACTGGGCACATTATCTGAGCGTATGTGCCTACTCTGGAAACCTGTCGGGGGGTTGGGGGGGGGTTAATACCAAAACTGTATAATATGAAGAATTTTTCGTCCGATCCGAAGATTTTCAGCATTTACAAGCTAACCCCCCCTCCCCGCCCGACAGGTTTCCTGAGTAGGCACATGCCTTCAGATAATGTGTCGAGTTGTAGCTGCTAAATGCTGAAAATCTCCCGATCGGACGAGAAATTCATCATATTTTACACTTTTGGCATGCCCCCCCCCCCACACACACACAGGTTTGCTGAGTAGGCACATACCCTCAAACGATGTGTCAAGTTGTAAATGCCAAAAATCTGCCGATCGGATGAGAAATTCTTCATATATTACACTTTTGAAATTACCCCCCCCTCGGACGGGTTTGTTACACTTTTGGTATGTCCCCCCTTCCTCTCATACACAGGATTACTGAGTAGGCACATGTCTTCAAATAATGTGTCGAGTTGTAGCTTGTAAATGCCAAAAATCTCCCGATCGGACGAGGAATTTTTCATATTTTACACTTTTGATGTTAACCCCCCCCCCCCTTCGCCGACAGGTTTCCAGAGAGTGCACATGCGCTGAGAAAATTTGTTGAGTTGCAGCTTGTAAATGCTGAAGATCTCCCGATCGGAAGAGGTGATGAAAAATTCTTGATATTTTACGCTTTTGGTATCTACCCCCCCGCCCTAGTTTCCTGAGGCAGCAGATGCCCTTAGACAATTCGATGACTTGTAGCTTGTAATGGCTAAAAATCTCCCGACGGACCAGAAATTCTTTATATTTCATATTTTACGTTTTAAGCCCCCCCCCCCCCCCTCGCACCCGACAAGTTTCCTGGGTTTGCTCATACTCCCAGAGAATTTGTTTAGTTATAGTTTATAGAAAAATATCCTAAATAAGAAAATACGAAATTATGGACATTTTATGTGTGCTGGTAGGGGGGGGGCTAAGAAAGAAAAATCCTTACTTCCTTCAAGGCTGTCAAACATTTAAAAAAAGGTTTCGTCTATTTTCGTGTTTTAAATTTATCAAAAATTTGGCTATATTAACGGGGGTCTCTCAACCCCCATGGGCACCCTTGCTGCTATGTAACCATGAATATGATGTAATCCATATTCATGATTATGAGCTATGTAATCCCGATCCAGGACGACGAAATTGTCAAGTTTTCGGATATTATGCTTGTCATATTTACACAAAAAAAAACGTATTGTCATCTTCCAAATTTGTGCACTGTAATATTTTTTTAAATTCAATTATAATTGTCGTTTGTCTTACTGGAAACGTTTTCTCCATTCAATTCCCCTCACAGCGAAAAAACAACGGCAATTTTTGTACGGCCCCTCAAGATTTGTGCCAATATGTCCGGGTGCCAAAATGTCCGGGTGCCTAAATGTCCGGTGCCCAAGTGTCCGGTGCCCAAGTGTTCAAAACTCTCAGAAACAATTATATTTTATAAAATGTATTTTGAAGATGATAGCATTTGCATTTATGCCCTCTGGTGGTGAAGTTATGCATTGTACAAAAACCGAAAAGCAAGAATCATCGTTCTCACATTCCAAGCTTCCCCATACAAAAAGAATTTTTCAAATCGAGCTAAGAATTGCAGAGATATGGTGTCCACAGGAGCGCTGACGGACGGACAGATGGACGGACAAAGTGATGACATAAGCACGATCTTTTTTAACAAAAGCCGTGCTAAAATGGCTGAGGTCTCTGTTTCTTCGTCCCCACGAACAACACCTATTAATTCATTCATCATCCTCATCATTGTCAACCTTTATCAATTAACTGCTGGACGAAGGTCTCCCCAAGTTTCTTCCACAACGGTCAGTCTTGTGCCATTCTCCTCCATGTTACTCCCGCATACTTTCGAATTTCATCCACCCATCTCCCATGGGGTCTTCTTCTGGGTCTTTTCCTGTCCCTTGGAATCCAATCTAAAATTTCGGCTGTCCATCGATGGTCTGGCCTCCTGGCAGTATGTCCAGCCCATTGTTATTTCAGGGATATAATTCTGATCATGATGTCTTCCACTCTTGTCATTTTCGAATCCACGAGTTTCTCTTCTTATCTCTCCTGGTTACAATAAGCATGCACCTCTAAATGCCTCTTTGAGTTGTCTGCAGCCTTTGTATGTCTCTTTTAGTTAAGGTCCACGTCTCTGCACCATACGTAAGCACAGGAAGGATGCATTGATCAAACACTTTTCTTTTAAGACATAATGGCATATTGCTCTTGAAAGTTATGCTGTTTCTTCCAAAAGCTCTCCAGGCAAGTTTTATACGCCGATTAATTTCTTCATCAATGTGACCCTCACTTGATATCTGCTGTCCAAGATAAACGAGCGTGTCTGTTATCTCCAGCTTCTCTCCATCAATCGATAAATCTTCATTTCTTGTAAAAGCATTGCACATCGCTTTTGTCTTCTGAAAGTTTATTTTTAATCCCACTTCTTTACTCTTGTCAGTAAGTTCCTGGATCATTCTCTGCAGCTCTGATGGGGTAGTTGCAAAAATGACTACGTCATCAGCAAAACGAATGTGAGTTAAATAATCTCCATTAATCCTTATCCCTTTGTTTTCCCAGTTCAGTGATTGAAAGACATTTTCCAATGTGGCGTTAATGAGTTTGGAAGATTTAGTGTCACCTTGTCTCACTCGCTTTCCAATTCTTATGGGTGCTGTATTCTCAAGTAGCCGAATCTTTGCACTTGCATTTTCATAGATGTTATGAATAATATTAATGTATGCATCTTCAATACTGCAGGATTTCAAAGCCATTGTAACTGCTGATGGTTTCACCGAATCAAAAGCCTTTCATAATACACTGCCGGACAATTGCTAAGGACGGATGACAATAGCAACGATAGCAACCATAAAATGGAAGGCAGGAAAATGTGGAAATTAGCATAAGTGCGGGATACAGTAAGACGTTTTGTGCGTATGCAAATTTTGGATTGCCGATATTGTTCGTGACGTCATAGCGCTGATAAGAGACATAAAGGATTTGACGCGTATTGACCGTTGTTGTTCAAACGCAAAGTTGAAAGGGAAAAAATCAATTGACGAACATGCAATTTTCAGTATGTCTTCCCGACATCACCTAGATGATTTTACGCATGGCCGTCTTATTGGCAAGATTGAAGAAGGGCGAAAAATAACAGATGTTGCCAGGGAATTCGACGTCAGACACAGTGTTGTTTCAAGGCTTTGGAAATCATTTCAAACAAATGGAGAGTGTAGCAAACGTCACGGGGGAGGTCGTGTTCGCAATACGACACCTGCAGAAGATCGGTACATAGTGCTATCAACAAAACGACACCGGCGCAGCACAGCTAGTGAGGTAGCAAATCAGTTTATGGCTGCTACTGGCAAGCGGATCTCCCGAAAAACTGTCGCCAGACGTTTGCATGAAGGAGGACTATACGCCCGCCGTCCTGTTGTGTGCATCCCATTGTCCAGACGTCACCGTACCGCCCGTTTGCAATGGTGCCATCAACATCGCAATTGGACTGATAACGACTGGTCTGCTGTCCTCTTCTCAGATGAGAGTAGATACAGTCTATCGTCTGATTGTCGACGACAACTGATCTGGCGTGATAGTGGTACTGCATATTGTCCAGCAAACATACAGGAAAGGGACCGATATCCAACATGTAGTGTCATGGTATGGGCTGGCATCATGATCAATGGCCGTACGTTCCTCTATGTGCTTCCAATTGGGACTATGACTGGCCAACGATACATTAATGATGTTCTGCTACCTCATGTTCGCATGTTCCGTGGTGCTGTCGGTGATAGATTCATTTTCATTTACGATAACGCAACATGTCATCGAACAGTCGCTGTCCAGGAGTGTCTTGAGAGCGACGATATTCAACGCCTCGTATGGCCAGCACGTTCTCCAGATCTGAATCCCATTGAAAATGTGTGGGATGCTTTGGGGAGGAGTCTTGCTGGTCGCCAATGCCCTCCAATAAACAAGGACACCCTCATCCGTGCACTGACAGAGGAATGGGATAAATTACCCCAACAGCTGCTTGATAATGTTGTGCAAAGCATGACACGACGTGTGGAATCTTGCATCGCCCTCCATGGTGGCCATATCCCGTATTGACATCTTACGCCGGAACGCCTACGGACGGTAATTGCATTTTTTTCACGTTTACGTATTCTGCACAAAATGGCCTGTTTGTCCCTTGAACACGTCCCAAAGCCTTCTGGATTTCAGAGCACAATAAATTGTCTTTCTTGTAATGTCCTGGCATTCTGACATTATTTTATTTCACTTGGCATCCAACCACACTTACTTTTTTATGCGCTATATAGCCATTTATGATCCGTCCTTAGCAATTGTCCAGCAGTGTAGATAAAAGCCATGCATAATGGAAATTCATATTCCCTCGCTCTTTCAATTAGTTCTCTCAGTACCTGGATATGATCTATAGTGCTGTAGCCACTCCAGAATCCAGCTTGTTCTCTCGGTTGAGCCATGTCCGTTGTCACCTTCAAGAGGTGTGAAGAACTTTAGTGAAGATTTTATAAACCACTGATAGGAGGCTGATAGGTCTGTTATTCCTGAGATCTTAAATGTCACCTTTTTTATGTAACAGGATCATTGTAGCACTGTTCCAATCCTCAGGAATCTTCCCTTCATTAAGGTATCGAGTGAAAACTTGGGCGAGTACTGTTTCGATTTCTCCACTTGCTTTTTGTATGATGTTTATGGTAATTCCATCTTCTCCTCGAGCTTTCCCCGTTTCATGTTCTTGATTGCATGTGCAACTTCTGCTGGGAGGACTGGAAGAACTCTGGTAACTTTTGTAATGTCTGGAGTACATGTATCATCCCTTTCATACAGTTTTGAGTAGAAATCTTTCACTCTTGTCAACATTTCACCTCGATTTCTTGTTACAGGACTATCTTCTTTTCTCAGAGCCATAATCCGTTTTCTTCCCTTACGGAGATGTCCTTTTGCTATTTTTAGGCTTTGGTTCTTTTCAATTGCTTTCCTCACTAGTTCACAGTTGAATTTCCTTACGTCTTCAGTGATACTTTTTCGTACTGTCTTGCATACCTCTATATATTCCACTTTGGAAGTCACATCTTCTTTAGTTGTCTTCATCTCTCTTCTTTTTGGCATCAACATTTTGGTTTTTCATGATAATTTGTTCACATGCAACTTGTTCTTAGACCCAGCTAATTTTGTTGCTGTTTCCATAAGAGCTTTGGTTACTTTTCTGTTAACTTCAGAAATATCCACTTCTTCCGATGTTAGGCCTTCTAAAAGCAGAGAATCTGTTCTTCAGTTCCAACATGAAGGTATTATGGTGTTTTTAAGGTTGGTTATATCAATACATTTTGTTTGTCTTATGAGCTTGCCACGTTCGAGTTTAGTGTTGAGGTGCATCTTACATCTCACCAATCTATGGTCACTCCCTGAGTTGAACTTGTTTAGTACACTGTAGTTTTCTGTGACGAATTTTTTGTTATACATAATAAAATCAATTTCCCTTGTCGTCCCCTTTGGATGTCTCCATGTCCATTTCCTGTCTGGCTTTTTCTTGAAAAAGGAGGTCATGATGAAAAACCCTTCTGCCTCTGAAAACTCTACGAGAGTATTTCCACTTTGGTTTATGTTGCCGTGACCGAATTTACCTACTGAAGTTCCATTCTGTTGCTGTTGCCCTATTTTTGCATTAAAATCTCCCATAATTATCTTCAAGTGCTGCTTACCTTTATTATTAGATGATGAATTTCCTCATAAAATTCTTCAATTTCTTCTTCAGGATGACTTGTGGTGGGTGCATAAGTTTGAATAATCTGAGCCTGGTATCTTCTTGAGAGTTGGATAACGAGTCGTGCAGCACTGTCAGAGGAACTTTCAACTTCTACAACTTTATCCTTCAGTTTCTTGTTTATTATAAATCCAACACCACTAGTTCTGCCAGTATCAGTCCCACGATAGTAGAAGAGATGTCCACTTTTCAGTTCAATGAGATCTTCTCCTTTTCTCCTTACCTCACTTAGCCCGACGATGTCCCACTTGATCCTTTGTAGTTTTTCTTCGAATTCAAGAAGCCTTGAATCGGAAGATAGGGAGCGTCCATTATACGTAGCCAAGGCCAGCATCAGATTTCAGCCTAGTCCGGTCCTCCGGTGACTCTTAGCACCTTCTGCCTTCATGTCGCTGCCTTCGCCAGGTACATTCCAGCTGCAGGAGACTGAGGACCAAGATTTGAGCTGTGGAGTCATTTTGGAGGGGTTTGGCCGTAACTCACCACGCTGGCCAAGCGGGTTGGTGAGTGTGGGATAGCATTTCCTCTAATCGCGATGGCATAGTTATACCGCTATTGGCGGTCGTCAGAGCCCCTTTAGTGGGAACAGAATGCACCACGAGAAGGCGGGGTTGATATTTGTCAAGGAGAGGCTGTGATGTTGCGCTTCACCTGACCTTACATCCCTTTAATTCATTATATTCTGAAATATACGTAGTTATGTGCGAACAACTGTAATACATAACACCTTATTTTCATTGGTATAAAAATTCCATTCATTGAACTGATGTTTCTTTTACATTCCCTTATTGATATACATGTACAGGAACTATTGCTACGGTTGTGGAAAAAGTCCTCTAGAGTTACTGCTTTCTCGTCATCCATTTTTTATAAAATTTAAAATCGTGAAAATTATTTCTAAAAATTTCACCTATTTACTGAAGAAAACCAGAAAAGAACCAGAAAGCGACCGCTTGGGGGATGGGTGGATGAAATTAGAAACATGCCAGAGTGACACAGAACAGAAAGGCTGAAGACAGTGAGTTGTGGATGTGACTCGGGGAGACCTTTATGTAGGTGGATTGAGAATAGTTTTTGTTGATAGTGCTGATGACATTTTGTTTCAAAATGTCAAAATTTGCCATCGGTGTACTAAAATTCGGAAAACGCGCAGATTACCAACAGCATAATTACTGGAAGAAGTCCAAGGATCGAGTTTATCGCCCTCAAAATCATTTTAGTCTTAACACAGCACTGATAATTTTTCAGTTTTTTGTTTTTTTTTCAATGAGGAACTTAAATTTTTTTGTATGAAAAGGAAAAAGTAAATCTTTTTTTTTTTTTTTTTTGCTCGGAGTTTAATGGCTTTCGGGAGCATCTAGGGCTATCTATATACAAGAAGTCGCCGTTCCCGAATTTGGGGACTCAGATTCCAGTGAGGAGGCGCCATGGGGTGGTCACCCTAGCCATGCCTCATAGAGATGAGTTCGGTCTCAATTTTAAGAGTCCAGGCCCGGCTCGCTTTCTTTGATTGCATGTGTTTGCTGAGCTCGGGCCCAGATTCTTGGAAAATTTTGCTTATCAAGGCTTGTATTTATGCATTATACACTGGCCAAGGATATTGCCCAAACAAGGATTAGTTTAAAAATCATTAGTTTAAAATTCATTAGTTTAAAAAGTTTAGTTCAGTTAATCCACTTCACAATATTAATATGTTTTTAGAAATACTACGCATAAAGCCAAATGTTCTAAAATGTGGATTTTAAAATAAATAAATAATCAACGTGCCCTTCGACCGTATCAGGGGAATCAGTAATTTTGGTAAAAGCTGAAGAAAAGAAAATCGTTTCGAAACAAAAAATTCCATTCGTTATTTCTTTTTGATTTCTAAATTTACTTTTATTTGGAATAAATAGCATTATAAAACGTACAACGCCGTACAGACATTTGCAAGTGTTTGAAATTTTGACTCTAGAAAACTAATCTTTGCAATATAATTTACATATATGCTAATTGGTAAAGGTAGTTTTGAGTGATGTAGTAGAATATAAAAAAAAAGCATGTAGGGAAATTTCCAAAATTAAAAAAAAAAAAAAGAACGTAAAAACATTCCAGACCAGATTATTCTGCATTTTGTAACATTAACAAAACTTTGCGCTTAATAGTATAATAATCACAATATTATCATATGTGTGTGCAGTTTCCAGATCAAGTTCATCATGAAAAAAGAGATAGAGAGAGAATTTCATCTAATGCCTCAGCGCTTCAACTTGATCTTCTTTTCTCTAAAACTCGACCTGCTGCACTAAAAACCAACGCCACCCCAAAAACCGTGGGAGTGAGGAAATTTTAAAAATTAAATAACAATACTTCTAACTGCACAATTTTAAAAATTAATACATCATTTTAAAGATAAGATTCTTGATTTTTAATAAAATACAAAAAATGGGAATGTGATTTTTTCCCAGTTTTTCGATACCAGACATCCTTAAACTAATCCTTGCTTGGGCCATAGCTTTGGACAATGCATAATGCAAGTCTTGCTAAGCAAAATTTGTCTTGCAGCTGGTTAGGAAATTGAAAATCCTTCCACCATGGTAACAAATCCACAGTGAAATTCAGCACGTGTAATTCAACCGGGCTCGGAATTACACGTGTTGAATTAATTACAGTAATGAAATTCAAGGCGCGTAATTCCGAGCCCGGGTCCAGGTTTTTCGGTAGTTAATGAATTCTGAGCACATCCGAGCTCATCTCTAATGCCTCATACGTGGCTGGAGCCAATGCCCATTTGCCAGAAGCAGCTCCTCTGACCGCTCGGCCATCGGCTGAACGCTGAAATTTGGTTATATGTGAATTAAAGAAAGAAAAAAAATGCGGGCATGTAAGTATTTTGCAAAAACATGCCTGCTGCAAAAAGACCTTTTCGTGAAAAATGGTAAACTATTTCTCATTTAATATCTTATATTTGTATCTGCTTCAGCTAAAATCATCACTGAAAATTTTATTTGTCAGTAAATCTTAATCATACTATTCCTTCAGCAGGGATACACTGAGCGGACAGAAATCATAGGATACCTGGTTCCTCCGGAATGTGACGCTGTCACCCCTCTCGTTAGTGGGCGAACTCACTGTTTGAAATGGAACGTAGGGAGGAGAACATCACTGCATTCACATAATCACATACACAGCAATTCGATGTCATTGTTGATAAACGTCGTGAGTTAACAGAGTTTGAAAGGGTGATGATGGTGAGGGCCCGATTCATGGGCCACTCTATCACGGAGGTGCACAGGAACTGCAGTATCCCCGTTCGATGGTATCAAAAGCATAACGGGAATACATTATTTCCGGAATTTCATCGTATGGTGGACAAAGGAGGTGAATGAATGTGATCCCGACGTCTGCATCGCATAGTTGCAACCAACCGAAGAGCGAAGTGTCACAATTCACCGCCGACTTGAACGAGGGAGGTGCCAAAAACGTCTGCAGTTTCAGGCGATCATCACCCGCGATAGGTTATGGAAGCCGCTGACCCACCAGAGTCTCTTTGCTAACGCCACATCACCGGACTGTATGAAAGGACATCGGCACTTGACCTTGGATGATTGGAAAAAGGGTCTCCTATCCTGGTCCAATGAGTCCCGTTTCCAATTACTTTCCACAGACAGGAAAGTGCGGATCTGGAAGAAGCCGCACGAAGCGATGGACTCGTCATGGCAGCATAGAACTTTTCGGGCTGGTGGAGGCTCTGTTATGGTCTGGTGCACATTCAGCTGGTGGACACTGGGACCTCTGGTACGGCAAGATGAATCTCGGTACGCTCCACGTCATGTGTTCATCTTTGTAGACCATCTGCATCGACGATTCTTTCATCAGTCGCGGAAAAAATATGCACTATACTTTTGCTGATAGTCGTCGGGCACGTATTCTGTCCCATCTGGGTTGTAGTAAGTAAGACTCAACGAAAAGATTCAATGTGGTGCATCAATTGATGACCGGGACTCCATCGTGGACTCCCACTTGGAATTTGAGGAATCGACTCGGTGTCGAGACGGTGCGTACGTTTACCTTCAGACTCGCCAAGAACCTCAAGAAAGCGGATGTTCGTCCTAAAGAACTTGTTGAACTTGTCCTCAAGTGGAGACTTTCGGCTGTCACTGTCCCTTTCTTGGTAGGAACAGAGGGAAAGAACAATGTTGAACACTGGCCCTTGGATCGGAAGTCTTTGGATCAGGTGAAGAGACAGTGGGTAAGTCCTTATGTAGTTAAAAAGTGGGTGACAAATAGACCATCAGACAAGTGTTGTAACTTACTACGCAACATGACGTAGACGGTGCATTATTACGGTGACATATGAGTCAAATAGGTAACGTTTGGGCGATAAGACATGCCAGCGTAGTTCAGTTGGGAGAATACCCCGCCTCCGGAGTAGGAAGTTATAGGTAAGAATTCCACTCCCGGCAAAATGGATTTACCCTGCTGAGTCACGACTAGATGGTCGTTCTTTACTTTTTTAGGTTGGTGTGTGATGGTGAGTACTTGATGCTACTTCAGCTTCCGAGATCTCCAGTAACCTGTTACACTTCCCCCAGAGGGGGAAGTGGTGAATGGTTTTGTGATGTGTAGGTCCCTCCTGTGCCGGATGCTTTGCCTTCTGACTACTGGACATGAACAGAATGCTTTAGTTTAGTAGAAATGCCTTATTCTTTTCCCTATCGAGCTTTCTTACTCGAATCTTCCAGCTTACTTTTTCTAAAAGGACAGACAGTCTTAAACCTGGGATCAGACACTACTTTACTGAAACTTTTTCATTCAACTTCACCTTCAACTGCATAGCATAGCTGTGGTGACTGTGGTGATGAGTAAACTCGGAAACCTGAGCGAGTTCGATTGTGGGTAGATAATCGGCACGGAGACAATAGAGTGCTTCATCTTTCCGTGAACGACAGAGTGCGTCATCTTCCCGTGAACGACAGAGCGCTTCATCTTCGCATCTACAGAACGTCTGGGATTTCCGCGTGATTCCATTGCACCTTTATGTACCAGAGATACATCAAAACCGGCAGCCGCCGTGGAAAAGCTTAGCCATAAAGGCGTCGTTGATGTTCGAGGTGAGCGCTGCTTCTTCCTTATCGTAACATCGGAACGGACGGCTACAATGCAGAGGATGACGCTAGCATTCAACAACAGGAGCAGGGCACCTACGGAGGTTTATGTAAAGTAGAGATCTACACTGGTCTGCCCAGGAACCCTGACCCCGACTCGGCCCTCGGCCCGGGTCGGGTTTTTTTTTTCATCAATTACATTAAAAATTCTGGGCTCGGGCCGGGCCGCACCTGTACTAGAAGGTCTGGCATTTTGCTCCTGGATTAAAGAAAAACGTTCCGACTCACAGAACGAAGACTGACTTGTTAAATAATAATCATATGGCAAAGTTCAATGAATGAAACGAAAGATCCAATCCAGCACTGGATGCATTGATTAATAAGAGTCACCTGTTTATTCCTCTTCTACACGTAACTCGCGTAAAAGGGGAAAACGTTTTCAAAATTGGTAACAGAATTATATATAATCAAGTGGACCACATCTATGAGAGGAACTTCTACTAGAAATGGCACGTCCCTCTATGCTACATTTCGTTTACTACTAAGGTAGTTTAATTCAGTAGAGTACCTTTGTTTCTCTAGCGCAGGGAGTCTTCATATTTTTCTGAATCGCTGGCAACATGCCAAATTGGAATAGGACTCGTGGGTCACATGAAAAAGAAGAGTAAAGTTGCATGTGTTTATTAAGAATATCGATTATTTCAAAGAGGTTTTGAATCCTAAAACGTTCGGGGTAAAAAAATGAAGCAGTTAATATCATGTTCAAAATAACTCGGAAGTACGTAGCTGATAGGTCTACATTTTTCAGTACCCTTTAAAAAATTTTGTTATAATTTTTTGTAGCATATTTTATAGCAGATTTGAGGATTCAAACTCCATTTGCCCAAGGTACCTGGATATTAATTTCTTACATTTAGAAAATGTTTTTTTTTCCTTTTTCATTTGAGAATTTTCTTTGCGGACAACAAAGAAAACTCTCAAATGAAAAAAGTGATCCATGGGCCACGGGTTGAAGACCCCAACTCTGGAGGAAGCCTTGCGCTGTTTGCAATAAGTGGCGGAGAACGCTTGATGAAAGTCTGAAACGTGTTAGGTCGGGCCGGGCTGTAAACTAGTAATTCTGAGCCGGACCCGGCTCCCAAATTTTGGGGCCTTGCCGGGCACGGTTTTCCAAATTAAGGCCGGTGCAGACCTCTAATATTTCACGTAAATTGGCATGACTGGGCTATGGTAGACGACGTCAATCTTGAGTGTTTTTTTAACAGTACGCCATTGGGCTATGAGGTTGCATCGGGCAAAATGACTGGGATATGGCAGTTGGCATCAATATTGAATGTCCTTCTTAACAGCACGCCATTGGGCTATGAGGCTGCATCGGGCAAAATAACGTCATCATTGGACTATGGACAACTGTCACCGTGTAGCTGGTCCGATGAATCGAAGGTTCAAATAATCATGCCAACTGTGCGTTTTTGGCGTTGAACATACGACCATATAACTAAGTAAATATACAAGTACTGCAATTTCGCATACCATATATCATTTGCTATAACCTCTTTCCTATTTTGGGGTCACTGTCCTTGGTAACGTAGATACGATTTCCAGTACATAAAATTAAAAGTCACGACGACCTGCTCTCCTCGCCAGAGCCCATTTAGGGGGGGGGGGGGGCTAGGGGGTTGCAGCCCCGGGCCCCGCACTTTCAAGGGGCACCCAATTTCTGCTGAGTGTTTCAATTTTTTCGGACATAATGCGTTTATTTCCACAGAGGACGAGAAGAAACGTTTTCACATACTGAGAATGCGTAGGTTGTTTTCACAGAGGAGGGGCAGAAACGTTTTCACATACTTAAAGAGCGCTCATTTCAAAAAAACAAAACAATCAATATTTAAAGTAAAGAGTAGAAAGCACGTCAAAAACATGAACACACGTCGTCATTCGTCGATGACGTCATACATACGTAGCGTCGCTCTGCTCTGATTCTGAGAGAGTGTGAGCGGAAATCTTATCACCAGTATTGTGGCGCCATCTACTGGCAGCGTCTAAGAAGAAAAAATTATTTGACAGTCAAAAATACAGTTAACAGCATAGGGACGTTCCCACATACAAACACGTCCAAAATCTATATAATGTTATATATATCCACAAAAAAAAAAAAAAAAAAACAGTTGTAGGGCGCCAGTAATTGTCTGGATGATCATAGCCATCTAGTGTAGTTTGTTCAAATTCTATTTGGAACTTTAAAGATCCGGTTTGGCAACACTGAATTTCTGGATCGGGTTTGCCGTTTGGCAACACTGACTTCCCAGATTCGGTGTGTCATTGTTGTCTGGTGCTCTTTTCAGAACAGCGGTTTGACGTTTACTTGGAGTAGAGTACGAAAAGAAAATTGATATGCTTGTGTTAAAGTAGCAGTTTTATCACGATCCAGTTTTGAAAATAGTTCTTATGTCATGTCTCAAAGACAATACCTTAGTGGCGCTACAAAGCGGAAACTGAGATCAAAGAAAGAAGAAGAATTAAGCAAGGTAAGGAAACTTACAAATTTCTTTAAGCTTCAAATAGCAGAATCCAATCCCGTAACTGAGGAAACTCGGAGAATGAGCTTCAGAATTATGATAATTTATTTGCTGAGAAAAGTCCTGATAGCCCTAAATTTCGGAAAAGAGAACTTGAACCTGAACGTGAACCCAATAGCAACGAATCAGCTCCTATCAACAATGATGAAAAATGTGGCAGCATGGAGCATGCATATGAAACTGATATCAGTATGAATGATAGTGTGAAAAGTAAGCCCTGCGATTTAGGGCACAAAACTTGTAGTGCAGAGCATGTGCAAGCATCGGCCAATTTCCAAAGCATTAATTCCATTGTTATGGAAAATCACAAAGATCCTGGCAAATGGCCAAATTTTTTAAGTAATAACTTTAGAGATTTATGCCTGAACAGTGGGCCTGAGTTCTTTCAAAATCGTAACCCCAATAACTTTTATTTGTCACAGAGGCAATTTAAAACACAGAACAGATATCTATGCAACACCCTTTTCGAACACAAACTTCCAAATGGAGAAGTTCAAGAACGTAAATGGTTGATATTTTCAGAAAGCACAGGTTCTGTGTACTGTTATGTATGTAAATTGTTTAGTGACAATATTATGAATCACCATTTGTTGGTTCTGGGTTTAATAACTGGAAACGCGCTGAGGAAAAAACATCAGAACATGAAAATAGTTCCTCTCATCGTAAACATATGATGTGCTGGTTATCACGAACAAATGTTAACTTAACTTTACAGAAAAAATTTGCAGAACAATTAGCTTCTGAAAAACAATATTGGACAACTGCCTTAGAAAGAGTAGTTGCAGTTATAAAGTTTTTGGCACAAAGAGGTCTGGCGTTTGAGGGTGGAAATAATTTTCTTGGATCTCCAAATAATGGGAATTTCCTAGGGATGCTGGAACTATTGGCACAGTTCGATCCTTTCCTCAAGCAGCATTTAAAGAATCACGGAAATAAAGGGAAAGGTAATGTGTCCTACATTTCTCAAACGGTATGCAATGAACTGATAGAAGTAATGGGAAAAGAAGTTCTTCATAAAATAATTAGTGAAATAAAATGCACCAAATACTTTGCACTGATATTAGATTCAACTCCTGATGCCTCACATGTTGATCAGCTCTCCGTTGTTATACGGTATTGTTTTGAAGGACATGTTTATGAACGATTCTTGACATTTATACCCATTCAAAGCCATGTGGGTAAAGTGCTATGTGACTATGTAATAAAGTATTTTGTTGACAAGGGCCTTGACATGACACTCTGCAGAGGGCAGAGTTACAACAATGCAAAGAACATGTCAGGTGAATATGAAGGCTTGCAAGCTCACATTAAGAGGATCAGCGATGTCGCACTGTTTTCACCATGCAGCGGTCATTCTTTAAATCTTAGTGGTGTCCATGCTGTGCAGTGTTGCTTAGAAGCTGTAAACTTCTTCAGTTTTTTACAAAAGTTGTATTCATTTTTCGTTGCGTCAACGCATAGGTGGGATATCCTCTGCAGGAATTTAAAAGATTCTGAGAGCAGCCGATTACTAGTCTTAAAATCCTTATGTGATACAAGGTGGGCACGCCATGCTGAAGCATGTAAAGCACTTAACGTTAATTACCAACGTATTATCGACAGCCTTGAGGAAATAGCCGACGATGAAAATGAACATGCAGAAAGCAGAACAGAAGCTAAATCCCTCAAGAAGAAAATGGTTAAGTTTGAGACAGGATTTATGGCTGTACTTTGGAACAAAATACTGGCTAGATTCGCCCACGTTAGTGCATACCTCCAAAAACCAGGGCTTGATTTATTTACTGCTGTTAATTTATTGAAATCGTTGAATGCATTTGCGTCCACATTAAGAGAGAAATTCACAGACATAAAACAAGAAATGCAAAGTCTGTCAGTTAAAATTATGGAATTCGAAGAAATTCATTTAAAATTATGGAAAACGAAGAAATTCCTTTATGATAGTGATGATTTCATTTTAACTGGTGAAAGAAAATTTGGAGTTGAAACTTTAAATGTGATTATCGATAGTCTGGATGTAGAACTGAAAAAAAGAATTGCTGCATATGACAATATTTGTTCAATATTTGGTTTTGTATCAAAACTGGGTAAGGAAGTGTTAGAAGAAAGCAGTGTACAAATGCTACTTGACAAATATCCTGCTGACATAGAAGATAGCGTAAAAAGTGAAGCAGTGCACTTTTCTCATTTTATCAAGGAATGCAATCTACAAGAAAAAAATACCTTTTGAGATTTACAAATACATGCATGATCAGAAATTATTCGATATCTTTCCAAATATGTTTATTGCCATGAGGATAAATTTGACTTTGTCTGTGTCAAACTGTGAAGCTGAAAGGTCATTTTCAAAGTTAGCTCTTGTGAAAAACGTTCGAAGAACAGCACTGAGAGAAGATAAACTTAATTATCTTGTCTGAAAATGACATAACTTCGGCACTGAATTTCACTGACACAATCGCGAAATTTGCTGCAATGAAGACAAGAAAAAAGTGTTTCTAAGGCAAGACTTTTTAGTAGTCAAGAAATATTGCTATGATTTCCTTAAAAAGTCATTCTCAGTACAATATAACTTGTAAAAATGTTTTTTACCCTTGTCATTTGTATAGCTGCAATTAAAACGTTTCAATTTTCCACAAATACTGAATTTTTGTTCCCATTAATAATGACTCCTTCCTTAGTGATACTCAGTGGTTTTTTTAGGCACATCAGCATTAGAATTTATTCATAAAAAGTAGCTTTACTTTGGAATTTTAATAAAAAGCAAGGCTTAATTCCCATAGATGAAGCATTGCGGAGAGCACATTTTGTAATTCCAACTCTGCTCCTGGGGGCCCCTAAATATTGGCCAGCCCCGGGCCCCCTGTAGCCTTAAATGGGCTCTGCTCCTCGCCTTTACTATTTATTACATCTGACATTGGGAAAGGAATGGAGTTACAAACCAGACAGTGCACCTGCAGGAATGGCAACACTCGCAGAGTTCAAGCTGAACTAGAAATTAAATTTATTCGCAAATCATTAAACGGCCCGCACGTTTCTATTCAAGACCAGAAATTTCTTCCGACTCAGCAAAGTTCTTGTTCCCGCTTTGTTACGTATCTCGGCAGCGATTTCAATCTCACCTTTGCCCATATTAAATGATTTCTATTTGGAACAGATAATAAAAAAAATCAGACAGAAATGAGCGATTTCTTCCCGACAGAAACACGGCCAAGCTAACTTCTCGTGCCATCTAACACCAATTTGGAATACTTTCGAATCAGATGAATTGAATTAAAAAAAACTTCGAATAAATTTTTCGGAATAATAACTGTGGCATATATTAGCGTTGGGCCTCTTTTTGCTTGTGTTCAAAAATTTGAACACTAGAAAGCAATAGTCTTCGAGAAAATATGTACAGAAGAATATACATATAAGATACAGGGCAGAATTTCTCTTGCGGTCCCCCTTAAAAGGCCCACACACGGAGTTTGTATGCCATTCGTTGCCTCTGACTCCTGAGGATTAAACTCCCGTGTGCTTCAGTCGGCAGTGCTGAACCTAGAGTTTTAAAGCCATTTGTTTCTCTGACTCCTGAGGATTAAACTCCCGAGTGCTTCAGTCGGCAATCCTGATCTCGAGTAAAATTGTAGACGCAACAGTTGTCAGAAGCACGATTCACAAACACAGTTGTCAGAAGCACGGTTAAACTGCAGTGATAATTTTTTTTGTTTATAATTTAAAATTAACTAAAAGACTCAGGAAACAGCTTTCACAGCCGCAATGGCTGCATCATCAGGCCTAATCAGCAACATTGGTGTGCAGGTACAGTATTATATAGTTATCTCCCCACAATGCATAGCGAGGCTAGTTCAGGTTGCCAGATAACAGTATGATTAACTAGAGGTTTTTACAAAGGTAGTACATAATCATTAATAGTTTTTAACCGTGTCAATAGTCCTTGCCAAATAGAGTTCACATTGATCAGCATTTCCTCATTGCAGCACTCTTCAAAAAAAAAAAAAAAAAAAAAACACGTAATGTATAGTGCCTCTGTAAACAGTAATGTCTGCTTATTATTAGCAGATGTAAGAATCCTAACCCCATCCCAGTCCGGGTAAAATGTTTCGTTCGCGAGAGTCCTGGTTAATGACGTTGAAATAGTATTTCAACATCATTAACCAGGAACGAAGCGAGTAAACATGTTCCGCCATTCGTAATCCAAGATTCCTTAAAGTGGATCCCATGTAGCAAATGCCCTTGTTTTCCAGGGAAGTAGAACGAAGTGGGATTAAACAAACCCCACAGCGTTTCTTTAATTGCACAGAGTCCCTATCTTTCCGTGGCAGATTAAAAACATTAGTTGTTGTGATGCCTAAACCCATCGCTTCCTTCCTGCAGAATCTCTTCAGAATGTTCACAATTGGCTGGTAGAAGTTCATTGAACCCACATAGCGAAAGTTACGTACATCTCGTTGTAAAGTTGTAGTCATTTGTGTTAAAGTTGTAGTCATGTTTCTTAGTTTCTGACGAATTAGATTGGAGACCTTATGCCGAGGGAAGCCATATTATATTGCCTTGCCAACTGGTAAATTCTATTAAATTCTTCATGACGCAATCCAATAGAAGATAAGTGGAAAAATTCATCACGCAATCAATAGAAGATGGCCCCTTTGAAACCTCTACTGTTCATTCGTTATGTCAATGATGTGTTGATCTTCTGGCAGCATACTCGGGATAAGCTTCACAACTGACAAATGTTTTCTCTTTTCAATATAATAGTATGTATTTTTCCCTTGAATGGGAAAGTTCTGGTTTTCTCCCTTTTTTGTATTTTGTTTTAAGTAAAGGTCCTGTCTCTAATCGGTTACCATTCTCAGTCTATTGAAAACCCACCGCGGTATCTTCTTTAATCCCATATGATTCTTCCCATCCACCGGCCAATAAGTTAGCCCCCTTACGATTTTTGATCAATAAGGTATTTTTCCACTCATCTTCTATTGGAATGCGTCATGAACAATTTAATAGAATTTACCAGTTGGCAAGGCAATACGGCTTCCCTCGGCATAAGGTCTACGATCTGATTCATCAGAAATTAAGAAGCACGACTACAACTTTACAACGAGATGTACGTAACATTCGCTATATGGGTTCAATGAACTTTTACCAGCCAATTGTGAACATTCTGAAGAGATTCTGCAGGAAGGAAGCGATGGGTTTCGGCATCAAAACAACTAATGTTTTTGACCTGATACGAAAAGACAGGGACTCTGTGCAATTAACGAAATGCTGTGGGGTTTATTTAATACCACTTCGTTCTACTTCCCCGGAAAACAAGGCCATTTGCTACATGGGATCCACTTCAAGGAATCTTGGATTACGAATAGCGAAACATGTATACTCGCTTCGTTCCAATACCATTTCAAAATCATTAACCAGGACTCACGTGAACGGAATATTTTACCCGGATCGGGATGGGGTTAGGATTCTTACATCTGATAATAATAAACGGACATTATACTATTTGCAGAGGCATTATACATTACGTTTTTTTTATCTGAAGAGTGCTGGAATGAGGAAATGCTGATCAATGTGAACTCTATTTGGTAAGGACTATTGACACGGTTAAAAACTATTAATGATTATATACTACCTTTGTAAAAACCTCTAGTTAATCATACTGTTATCTGGCAACCTGAACTAGCCTCGCCATGCATTGTGGGGAAATAACTATATAATACTGTACCTGCACACCAGTGCAGCTGATTAGGCTTGATGATGCAGCCATTGCGGCTGTGAAAGATCTTGCCTGGGTCTTTTAGTTGATTTCAAATTGTAAATAAAATATTTTTATCTCTGCAGTTTAACTCGGCTAAAGTGTTTGTGAATCGTGCTTCTGACAGCTGTTGCGTCTACAATTTTACTTGAACTTCTCTCACGAGATAATTATTGATGTGGTTGATCTCGAGTTCTAAAGCCAATCGTTGCCTCTGATTCCTGAGGATTAAACTCCCGTGTGATTCAGTCGGCAACAAGGGCGGATTGGATCGACGAAACCAGGCCGGGAAATTCAGCCTTGTGGTCCACTAAAGAAACACACGTACCCACAGGAAACACTTCATACATTAACTTTTGGATGAAAGAGAACATTTTAAATATGCATTGTTAAACGAATTCAGTCGTGAATAAACTTTAGCAGCAAATTAAGGGTGAAAGAATTCTAAAAGTGCACTCATGATTGAATGTAGTGTATCAAACCATGCTCAAAACGGAGTGTTGTACCGGATAATTACATTTATTTGGTCACTGATCGTCTACTGCCCAAAAGTATCCGTACCGCATCCTTGAATAGCCGCCTTTTCTAAGTCTACCCATTATTTTGACTCGTGAACTACCATTTTGATTCATGAACCAATACAGGTAAATCTTTGTTTCTTTTAAGACACATGTGTGCGGGACGCGAATTTCGGAACATCTCTGCCGAAGAATCGCTTTGTGCTTTATGCCTGTACATGGATAAGAGTATGGGGATGATGAATCATCAAATTTGGAACTAGTCTCTCATTCAAGATTGCAAGGGGGGGGGGGGTAGGCCCGGCCAATGTCCCTTTAACTCCAAGTCCAACGACTTACTTTTAACCGTAGTTGGCCTAATTTATTTAGCACAGCGTATTTGGTCTGATGTCAAATTTTTCACTGAAGTAGAAAGAATAATTTTGCTTTGTCATTTTAGATTAAGCGCACAATACGTAGTGCGATCAAAAAGTTCCAAGACTAGGGTACGTAGCGCGCCAACAGGTGGCAGTACGCGGATGCCCGAGCAGCGGTTGGGGGCAGTGACTTTCATGAGTCATTGTACCGAGTGGCGTCGTTCTGTGATCATCGGGAGCTGTGCTACACGATGTTTGGTGACCACGTGCAGAACACAGCTGCGGTTTCGGCATGAAGTGCAGACTAAAGCAACGAGCGAACAGCAAATTCTGCGTCAAACTCGGCAAATAGGGAACTGAAACGCATGAAATGATCCTGTCGCGGTTCATCACTGAGGACGAGACTTGGGGCTGCGGTCGAGGGCGGGTTATGACCTGGAGACCAAACAACAGTCGTCGCAGTGGAATAGCCCGGCATTTCCACAACCGAAGAAGGCCCGAAAGGTCCGGATCGCAACCAACAGCGCGCTCACCGTCTTCTTCGACATTCGAGAGGTTGTGCATCGTGAATTCGTTCCCCGGGGCGAGACCATCACCGCCCTTTTTTAATGCGATGTTCTGCGGTATCTTAGGGATGTCATTAGCCACAAACGACCTGAAATGTGGCTCAGGGGCGATTTCCTGATCCATCACGACAATGCAGCGGCTCACAGAGCGTTAGCAACACGCCAGTTTTACAGCCGCAACAGCATGACTACCCTTCCTCACCCGCCTTACTCGCCGGATTTGTACCACTGAGACTTCTTTCTGTTCTCGAAGATGAAGCTGAAGCTCAAGGGTTGCCGTTTTGAAACCGTGGACGGGATCCAGGGCGAATCGCAGACGGTGCTTGACACGATTCGCGAACAGGACTTCCAGGGAGCGTTCCAATAGTGGCAAAAACGCTGGCAGCGGTGTATCGCTGACCAAGGAGACTACGTTGAAGGAGATTATAGCCAGACTTAAGTAAAGTAAGTACTTTTTTGTATATCGGAGCAGTCTCGGAACTTTTTGATCGGACCGCGCACATATATATAGATAAGACGAAGCGCCAATTTTTTTAAGACAATAACGTTTTAGACAGAAAATGTAAAGCTCAAATGAAAATAACGATTCTTATTCGTAAGTAACAAAATAATTATTCGTTTTCCCCAAGCAATCTAAACTTAGAGGATGCGAGAAATTGTGTTCCATTTTTCGGGTGGTCGGCAATGCTGTCCTCGAGTTCTAAAGCTATTCGTTGCCTCTGGTTCCTGAGGATTAAACTCCAGTGTGCTTCAGTCGGCAATGCTGATCTCGAGTTAATAAACTATTCGTTGCCTCTGATTCCTGTGGATTAAATACTCCCGTGTGCTTTAGTCGGCAATGCTGAATCTCGAGTTCTACGACAACGCAAATGGGCAAGTACAAAGATTTTATTGGACAAAGTCCTTTGCTTTGTCTGTGGCAATCCGGATCCTGATTGTTCCACGAGCCGTAGTATATAGAAAAGGGTCTTAATAGATACATTTGAACAAATAGAAAGAGATATTAATTGAGATGAGGTGCCCCTCTTCACAGACAGTTCACGTAATGTAACTGCCATTACGCTATGGTTTGACGGCGTTCAGTTCTCAATGAATTGAAATGTCCCATTGGCGTCATCAACTGATTACGTTTAATTGGACGAAGTAACGAAGAAATTGGGATTGTTTCATTCAGACAAAAAAAATTAATATATTTTTTTCTTTTTTTAGGCTCTGATCATTACTTGGTAGTGTCGCGAGTGAAACTGAATGTTGATTGGAGGAAAAGGAATAGGAAGAGGCCTAGGGTGGAAAGAATAAAGATTGAAAAGCTTCCTGAGGATCATCAGCATTATGCTAACTTACTCAGAGAACGACTGAAAGGCCTGAAGTCATGTGAGAGGGATGTAGAAAAGAAGTGGGAATGTTTTAAGAACTGTGTTGTTACTGCTGCTGAGAAGGTCTGTGGTACCACAATGGTGGGTAATAATAGAGGTGATGGTTGGTGGAATAGTGAGATTGAAGACGCAGTAAAGAGAAAGAAGGATGCCTATTTGGGGATGTTGCAAGATAGAGTTTCTGTGGATGAGTACCGCTGTAAGAAGCGTGAAGCAGCTAAGCTGGTTCGCCAGAGCAAGACAAAAGATAGGAAGGAGAAGGTGGAAAAGCATGAATTGGCTTTTTGGAAAGATAGAAGAACTTTCTGGAAGTACATGAGACTCGGTAAAAATAGGGGAAACAAAGTTGTAAGTTGTGTGAAGAATAGGGTTGGGGAAATGATATGGGAGCCCAATGAGTTAAGTGAAAGATGGGGTGAATACTTCTGTGAGTTATTAGATCAAGAAAGCAAAGGGGATTCTGAGGCAGAAGCAGATGATATCACAGTGAAGGAGGGAAGCACAAGAGGGATCTCAAGATAAGAGGTGTGTAAAGCTCTAAAATCTCTTCAGAATGGTATGCGCCGGGAGTTGATGGCATAACTGCTGAGATGCTGAAATGTGGTGGTGACTCTGTAATTGACTGATTAACTGAAATTTGTCAGTTGTGATGGGAGCTAGGAATGGTCCCTCGGGATTGGAAGGATGCTATCATTGTTCGCTTGTATAAGGGAAAAGTTTATCAAACTGACTGCAAAAACTATCGTGGTATTAGCCTACTAAGTGTGCCGGGGAAAGTGTTTGGTAAGGACATTATTGAAAAAGTACGAAGTCTTACATCAGTGAAAGCATGGGATGTTCAGAGTGGTTTCATGCCTGGTAAAGGCTGCACTAACCAAATTTTTGCATTACGCATGATGATTGAAAATTGTCTGGCTGTTGGTAAGAAAGTTTTTGCTGCCTTCATAGATTTAGAGAAAGTTTATGACCGAGTAAAAAGGACACTATTATGTAAGGTATTAAATGAATATGTTGTTACTGGGAATCTACTTAATAGTGTAAAAGCCATGTATGCTGGTAGTAGAGCTTGTGTATGAGTGAATGGTGTTTTATCAAAATGGTTTTCTATTGGTGCAGGAGTCAGGCAAGGTTGTGTAATGTCATCCTCGCTGTTTAATATATTTATGGATGCATGCGTGATGCCAAAATAGATAATACTGGTTTATGTCTTGGTGATATCCGTGTGTGCAGATTGCTGTATGCTGATGACACTGTCCTGTTGGCAGAGATCAAAAGTGAGTCGCAGAGTATGTTGACTCGGATGCACAAAGTTTGCATGAAATTCAAACTGAGTATAAATAAGGGAAAAACCAAAGTTATGGTTTTTGAGCTGGGAACTGGTGTAGCATAGGCCTGAATGTGGCATAAGCCTAAATGGCACCGTGATTGACCAGGTGAATGAGTTTGTGTGTTTATGGCTGTGTATGAAACTGTAATTGTTCCTACTCTGATGTATGGCAGTGGAACCTGGGTACTACAGAAGAAACACAGGAGTCGTTTGTGTGCTAGAGAAATGCGTTTGTGGCAAGACACGTTCTGATCGTGTGAGGAATGAAAATGTGTTACAGTTGTGTAATGTGAAGCAAAATGTTGTTAGCAAGGTGGAGACTAATATACTTCGGTTGTTTGAGCATGTTGAAAGAACCAGTGATCCTGCCTGCCACTTGGACTGAAATTTTTTTTCTTATTAAGAAAAAAATTTCAGTCCAAGTGGCAGGAAGGAAAAGCAGAGGAAGGTCAAAGAAGTCATGGGAGGATCAGATTGAGGAGTGTCTGCATGACAAAAAGATCATCAGTATGAAGTGTAAAAGATCTTGTGTGCGTCGTGTGATGGATGTCAGTGAAGCTCGAATTGTCTGCCAAGATCGTTGTAAGTGGAGGAGTTTGATATGGCAACAGTAAGTAAATAATCAGATAAAAATTATCTGGTAGTTTGTCTTTTCTTTGTGGAGCTAACCTCTGAATCTCAGAGCACAGCTTAGTGATAGGTATGTATGTATGCATGTACGTGCAAAGAAATACCGACGGTTCTTCAGACAAAGAAAGTGCCTAGACATTACAAGAAAGTTCTATACATTCATTTCAAAGAAAGCGTCTAGATATAAACAATATTATATATATTAATAGAGATGGGTTGCCATAGTATATATACATTCACTGACGGAAAAAAATCCCAACACCACGAAAAAATAGTTGTAGAGGAATGAAGTGGCGGCAATACATTTGTATAGGTAACATATTTAATCGATTAAGGTTTCAAGATCACAGCTTAATGTAAGCGCGAGAAGAGCCATTTTAAATGTGAAATGCTGGTACATTAATAACCGGTGTAACCGCCAGAATGTTGAATGCAAGCACGCAAACGTTCATGCATTGTGTCGTACAGGTGCTGGATGTCAGTTTGTGAGATGGAGTTCTATGCCTGTTGCACTTGGTCGGTCAATACAGGGTCAGTTAATGCTGGTTGGGGTGACGTTGGAGTTGTCGTCCAATGATGTCCCATACGTGCTCGATTGGTGAAAGATCTGGTGATCTAGCAGGCCACGGCAACATGTCGACCCTCTGTAGAGCATGTTGGGTTACAACAGCGGTATGCGGGCGAGCGTTATCCTGTTGGAAAACACCCCCTGGAATGCTGTTCATGAATGGCAGCACAACAGGTTGAATCACCAGAACGATGTACAACTGTGCCGTCAGGGTGCGTGGGATAACCACGAGAGTGTTCCTGCTGTCATAGAAAATTGCTCCCCAGACCATAACTCCAGGTGTAGGTCCAGTTTGTCTCGGCCGCAGACAGGTTGGTTGCAGGCGCTCACCTGGTCTCCTTCTAACCAACACACGGCCATCACTGGCACACAGGCAGAACTGGCTTTCATTAGAAAACACAACAGATCTCCACTCCGTCCTCCAATGAGCTCTAGCTTGACACCACTGACGTCGCAAACGGCAGTGGTTTGGAGTAAGTGGAAAGCACGCTACAGGGCGTCTGGCTCAGAGCTGTCCTTCAGTAACCGATTTGTAACAGTTCGTTGTGTCACTGTGGTGGCAACTGCAGCTTGAATTGCTGCCGCAGACGCCGTACGATGCGCCACGGTCATACTCCTTACACGGCGGTCTTCCCTCTCAGTAGTGCAACGTGGCCGGCCGGAACCCAGCCTTCTTGAGGCAGTACCTTCCCTTGACCACCGCTGCCAGCAATCATGCACAGTGGCTACGTTCCTGCCAAGTCGTTCTGCAATATTACGGAACGAAAATCAACCTTCTCGTAGCCCCATTACACGACCTCGTTCAAACTCCGTGAGCTGTTGATAATTGCTTCTTCGTCTTCTTAAAGGCATTTTTGACTAACATCAAGACACTACGTCGAATCTCAACGATAACTAATGCTCACGAACGTTACAGCGCGTATTTACAGCAAACCTACTTTGCATGTTCCGAGGGGCGCTACTAGCGCCACACGTATGCGCCGACCGCGAAATTTGTATAGACGTCATCTTACAGATGTACTCTCACCGCCTACCAACTGTCGTTTATCTAACACAACCCTTTCTTGGTGTTGGGATTTTTTTCCGTCAGTGTATATATATAGTACATAAATAAAACAAAAAAATTACTTTATAAATAAATTATTATAACACAAAAAAAAATTAGACAAAAAAGGCTAATACCATGAGAAGCGCCGAAGGCAGCTAAACCTCATGTAGTAGTAGCTTATATAGAATGAAAATATTACCGAACAAAAATAGAAAAATTTCAAAACAAGTGAGAACTGGAACAGGTTGCCGTCATCAGGAGAGCATCAACCAGTGGGAGTGGCCTTTCTAGTACCAAAAAAACGACAAGGCAAGCCAAAATTGTCGGTTGGTCATGCTCCCTAGGCCACAAAACCAAATTCTAATAAACACAAAAATTCCAAGAATCAAATTTATAAAACTAAAAAAAAAAAGAATTAAAAGCTTACCGGCTGAACAAAACCCGCCATGACAAAAAGTCAAACAAGACTGAACAGAGCACCCACAAGAACCCAAATATATACACTGATAAAAAAGGTGGTCACGGTTAATCAACTACCTGGTAAGCCAAAAAATGTGTGAATTGACAAAATGCAAAACTGTGTATGTAGATAAGATCTTCAGCTATTAGGGACCCACCAAATAGCACTTTATGTTACTTTCACTCCGGTTACTCAAAACTATAAAGACATTGTTCAAAAAATAATCGCTCTGCATAAAAGGATCAGGCTTAATGTGTCCAACTTAAACTTTCCTTTTATTTATGCCATCCCAAAGTTTCATAAGGAACCGGTTTCCTTCCGTTTCATTAGTAGTGGACGCAACTGTTATAATAGTAAAGCGGGTGGGTTGCTTCAGAGATACTTGTCCGTGGCTCTTCGCAGGTTGGGTTTGATTTGGATTATTGGGAGCAATAACAGAGTCTTGGAGACACTTGGCTCGGTGACTGTCATATCTGTGGATACTTACGATTTTAAAAACCTCTTCACCTCAATTTCATTGAAGGGTCTGTGGCAGGTAGCCCTAAACATACATACGAGGTTCGAGCCCGGGACTACAGAACAGTATTGGCATTTCCAACTGGATTTCTGTATTAATAACAATTTCGTTACCGTGGGCGATGGGCTTTACCTCCAAACTCGTGGTATCCGGATGGGCAGTCGCTTTTCTAGCAGTTTGGCTAATCTCTATCTGCATTTTTTTGAGAATAGATATGTTGCCAATCATCCTTTACCTGGGATTGCTCTAAGATATGTTGATGACATCATTGTCATTAACATTCCGGACTTTTTGCGTTGCGCCACTGACTTGTATCCTGACGACCTTACCCTAGAAAAGACCAACAGATCGTCTACTTATGTTTGTTACCTCGATTTAGAGGTTCAGGTGGACGAGGAGGGAAGAGGTGTGGTGAATTTATTTGATAAAAGAAACTCTTTTGAGTTTGATATCATTCACTACACTCACTGGTCATCCAATATTTCAAAAGTTATACATCGTAATCTACTCATCTCTCAGTTTCATAGAATAGCTAAAATTTGCTCAACACAGCTCTTACTTGTAAAAAATCTGAAAGCTCTTCTTTCTAAATTGCAATCTAACAATTTTCCTAAAAATTTCTTAAGACATCATTTTAACCATTTAATTTTGAACTATAATTCGGTGTCCAAGAGTTTCAAATTACACATTAACATGCTTTATTAACCTAGGACCTAACAATGTTAAATATATATGTAACATAAAGTGCTATTTGGTGGGTCCCTAATAGCTGAAGATCTTATCTACATTCACAGTTTTGCATCTTGTCAATTCACGCATCTTTTGGCTTACAAGGTAGTTGATTAACTGTGACCACCTTTTTTATCAGTGTATATATTTGGGTTCTTGTGGGTGCTCTGTTCAGTCTTGTTTGACTTTTTGTCATGGCGGGTTTTGTTCAGCCGGTAAGCTTTTAATTCTTTTTTTTTTTAGTTTTATAAATTTGATTCTTGGAATTTTTGTGTTTATTAGAATTTGGTTTTGTGGCCTAGGTAGCATGACCAACCGACAATTTTGGCTTGCCTTGTCGTTTTGTTGGTACCAGAAAGGCCACTCCCACAGGTTGATGCTCTCCTGATGACGGCAACCTGTTCCAGTTTTCACTTGTTTTGAAATTTTTGTATTTTTGTTCTGTAATATTTTCATTCTATATCATCATCATCATTGTCAACCATTATCAATCCACTGCTGGACGAAGGTCTCCCCAAGTTTCCTCCACAACGGTCTGTCTTGTGCCAGTCTCCTCCATGTCACCCCTGCATACTTTCGAATTTCATCCACCCATCTCCCATGTGGTCTTCTTCTGGGTCTTTTCCTGTCCCTTGGAATCCAATCTAAAATTTCGGCTGTCCATGGATGATCTGTCCTTCTGGCAGTATGTCCAGCCCATTGCCATTTCAGGGATTTAACTCTGATCATGATGTCTTCCACTCTTGTCATTTTTCGGATCCACGAGTTCCTCTTCTTATCTCTCCTGGTTACACGAAGCATGCACCTCTCCATGATGCTTTGAGTTGTCTGCAGCCTTTGTATATCTCTTTTAGTTAAGGTCCACGTCTCTGCACCATACGTAAGCACTGGAAGGATGCATTGATCAAACACTTTTCTTTTAAGACATAATGGCATATTGCTCTTGAAAATTATGCTGTTTCTTCCAAAAGCTCTCCAGGCAAGTTTTGTACGCCGATTAATTTCTTCATCAATGTGACCCTCACTTGATATCTGCTGTCCAAGATAAACGTACGTGTCTGTTATCTCCAGCTTTTCTCCATCAATCAATAAATCTTCATTTCTTGTAAAAGCATTGAACATCACTTTTGTCTTCTGAAAGTTCATTTTTAATCCCACTTCTTTACTCTTGTCAGCAAGTTCCTGGATCATACTCTGTAGCTCTGATGGGGTAGTTGCAAAAATGACTACGTCATCAGCAAAACGAAGGTGGGTTAGATAATCTCCATTAATCTTTATCCCTTTGTTTTCCCAGCTCAGCGACTGAAAAACACCCTCCAATGTGGCATTAAAGAGCTTCGGAGATATGGTGTCACCTTGTCTCACTCCCTTTCCAATTTTTATGTGTGTTGTATTTTCAAACAGCCGAATCTTTGCACTTGCATTTTCATAGATGTTATTAATAATATTAATGTATGCATCTTCAATACCGCAGGTTTTCAGAGCCGTTGTAACTGCTGATGGTTTCACCGAATCAAAGGCTTTTTCATAATCGATAAAAGCCGTGCACAATGGAAGTTCATATTCCCTCGCTCTTTCAATTAGTTCTCTCAGTACGTGGATATGATCTATTGTGCTGTAGCCACTCCTGAATCCAGCTTGTTCTCTCGGTTGAGCCATGTCCAGTGTTACCTTCAAGCGGTGTGAAAGAACTTTAGTGAAGATTTTATAAACTACTGATAGGAGGCTGATAGGTCTGTAGTTTCCGAGATCCTCAATGTCACCTTTCTTATGTAGCAGGATCATTGTAGCGGTGTTCCAATCCTCAGGAATCTTTCCTTCATTAAGGCATCGAGTGAAAATTTGGGCGAGTACTGTTTCAATTTCTCCACTTGCTTCTTGTATGATGTCTACAGTAATTCCATCTTCTCCTGGAGCTTTTCCCCGCTTCATGTTCTTGATTGCATGTGTAACTTCTGCTGGAAGGACTGGAGGAACTCTGGTACTGGTATCTTTCATGATGTCTGGAGTGCATGTATCATCCCTTTCATATAATTTGGAGTAGAAATCTTTCACTCTTGTCAAAATTTCGCCTCTATTTCTTGTTACAGAACCATCTTCTTTTCTCAGTGCCATAATCTGTTTTCTTCCCTTACTGAGATGTCCCTTTGCTATCTTTAGGCTTTGGTTGTTTTCAATTGCTTTCCTCACTAGTTCACAGTTGAATTTTCTTACGTCTTCAGTGATACTTTTTCTTACTGTCTTGCATAGCTCTATATATTCCACTTTGGAAGTCACATCTTCTTTAGTTGTCCTCATCTCTCTTCTTTTTTCATCAACATTTTCGTTTTTCCTGATAATTTGTTTACATGCAACTTGTTCTTAGACCCAGCTAATTTTGTTGCTGTTTCCATAAGAGCTTTGGTTACTTTTCTGTTAACTTCAGAGATGTCCACTTCTTCCGATGTTAGGCCTTCTAAAGCAGAGAACCTGTTCTTCAGTTCCAACTTGAAGGTATTATGGTGTTTTTTAAGGTTGGTTATGTCAATAGATTTTGTTTGTCTTATGAGCTTGCCACGTTCAAGTTTGGTGTTGAGGTGCATCTTACATCTCACCAATCTATGGTCACTACCTGTGTTGAACTTGTTTAGCACACTGCAGTCTTCTATGACGAATTTTTTGTTACACATAATAAAATCAATTTCACTTGTCGTCCCATTTGGATGTCTCCATGTCCATTTCCTGTGTGGCTTTTTCTTGAAGAAGGAGTTCAAGATGAAAAACCCTTCTGCCTCTGCAAACTCAACGAGAGTATTTCCACGCTGGTTTCTGTTGCCGTGACCGAATTTACCTACTGAAGTTTCATTCTGTTGCCGTTGCCCTATTTTTGCATTGAAATCTCCCATAATTATTTTCAAGTGCTGCTTACCTTTATTATTTAGATGACAAATTTCCTCATAAAATTCTTCAATTTCTTCTTCAGGATGACTTGTGGTGGGTGCATAAGTTTGAATAATCTGAGCCTGGTATCTTTTCGAGAGTTGGATAACGAGTCGTGCAGCTCTGTCAGAGGAACTTTCAACTTCTACAACTTTATCCTTCAGTTTCTTGTTTATTATAAATCCAACACCACTAGTTCTGCCAGTATCTGTCCCACGATAGTAGAAGAGATGTCCACTTTTCAGTTCGATGAGATCTTCTCCTTTTCTCCTTACCTCACTTAGCCCCACGATGTCCCACTTGATCCTTTGTAGTTCCTCTTCCAATTCAAGAAGCCTTGAATCAGAAGATAGGGAGCGTCCGTTGTACGTAGCCAAGGTCAGCATCAGATGGCAGCCTAGTTCGGTCCTCCGGGGATTCTTAGCACCCTCTGCCTTCATGTCGCACTGGCCGCTGCCTTGGCCAGGTACATTCCAGCTGCCGGAGACTGAGGGCCAAGATTTAAGTTGTGGAATCATTTTGGAGGGTTTGGCCATAACTCACCACGCTGGCCAAGCGGGTTGGTGAGTGTGGGATAGAATTTCCTCTAATCCCGATGGTATAGTTATACCGCTATTGGCGGTCGTCAGAGCCCCTTTAGTGGGAACAGGATGTACCACGAGAAGGCGGGGTTGACATTTGTCAAGGAGAGGCTGTGATGTTACGCATCACCTGACCTTACATCCCTCATTCTATATAACATCACAGCCTCTCCTTGACAAATGTCAACCCCGCCTTCTCGTGGTGCATCCTGTTCCCACTAAAGGGGCTCTGACGACCGCCCATAGCGGTATAACTATACCATCGGGATCAGAGGAAATGCTATCCCACACTCACCAACCCGCTTGGCCAGCGTGGTGAGTTATGGCCAAACCCCTCCAAAATGATTCCACAACTTAAATCTTGGCCCTCAGTCTCCGGCAGCTGGAATGTACCTGGCCAAGGCAGCGGCCAGTGCGACATGAAGGCAGAGGGTGCTAAGAATCCCCGGAGGACCGGACTAGGCTGCCATCTGATGCTGACCTTGGCTACTTACAATGGACGCTCCCTATCTTCTGATTCAAGGCTTCTTGAATTGGAAGAGGAACTACAAAGGATCAAGTGGGACATCGTGGGGCTAAGTGAGGTAAGGAGAAAAGGAGAAGATCTCATCGAACTGAAAAGTGGACATCTCTTCTACTATCGTGGGACAGATACTGGCAGAACTAGTGGTGTTGGATTTATAATAAACAAGAAACTGAAGGATAAAGTTGTAGAAGTTGAAAGTTCCTCTGACAGAGCTGCACGACTTGTTATTCAACTCTCGAAAAGATACCAGGCTCAGATTATTCAAACTTATGCACCCACCACAAGTCATCCTGAAGAAGAAATTGAAGAATTTTATGAGGAAATTTGTCATCTAAATAATAAAGGTAAGCAGCACTTGAAAATAATTATGGGAGATTTCAATGCAAAAATAGGGCAACGGCAACAGAATGAAACTTCGGTAGGTAAATTCGGTCAGGGCAACAGAAACCAGCGTGGAAATACTCTCGTTGAGTTTGCAGAGGCAGAAGGGTTTTTCATCTTGAACTCCTTCTTCAAGAAAAAGCCACACAGGAAATGGACATGGAGACATCCAAATGGGACGACAAGTGAAATTGATTTTATTATGTGTAACAAAAAATTCGTCATAGAAGACTGCAGTGTGCTAAACAAGTTCAACACAGGTAGTGACCATAGATTGGTGAGATGTAAGATGCACCTCAACACTAAACTTGAACGTGGCAAGCTCATAGGACAAACAAAATCTATTGACATAACCAACCTTAAAAAACACCATAATACCTTCAAGTTAGAACTGAAGAACAGGTTCTCTGCTTTAGAAGGCCTAACATCGGAAGAAGTGGACATCTCTGAAGTTAACAGAAAAGTAACAAAAGCTCTTATGGAAACAGCAACAAAATTAGCTGGGTCTAAGAACAAGTTGCATGTGAACAAATTATCAGTAAAAACGAAAATGTTGATGCAAAAAAGAAGAGAGATGAGGACAACTAAAGAAGATGTGACTTCCAAAGTGGAATATATAGAGCTATGCAAGACAGTAAGAAAAAGTATCACTGAAGACGTAAGGAAATTCAACTGTGAACTAGTGAGGAAAGCAATTGAAAACAACCAAAGCCTAAAGATAGCAAAGGGACATCTCAGTAAGGGAAGAAAACAGATTATGGCACTGAGAAAAGAAGATGGTTCTGTAACAAGAAATAGAGGTGAAATTTTGACAAGAGTGAAAGATTTCTACTCCAAATTATATGAAAGGGATGATATATGCACTCCAGACATCATGAAAGATACCAGTACCAGAGTTCCTCCAGTCCTTCCAGCAGAAGTTGCACATGCAATCAAGAACATGAAGCGAGGAAAAGCTCCTGGAGAAGATGGAATTACTGTAGACATCATACAAGAAGCAAGTGGAGAAATCGAAACAGTACTCGCCCAAATTTTCACTCGATGCCTTAATGAAGGAAAGATTCCTGAGGATTGGAACACCGCTACAATGATCCTGCTACATAAGAAAGGTGACATTGAGGATCTCGGAAACTACAGACCTATCAGCCTCCTATCAGTAGTTTATAAAATCTTCACTAAAGTTCTTTCACACCGCTTGAAGGTAACACTGGACATGGCTCAACCGAGAGAACAAGCTGGATTCAGGAGTGGCTACAGCACAATAGATCATATCCACGTGCTGAGAGAACTAATTGAAAGAGCGAGGGAATATGAACTTCCATTGTGCATGGCTTTTATCGATTATGAAAAAGCCTTTGATTCGGTGAAACCATCAGCAGTTACAATGGCTCTGAAAACCTGCGGTATTGAAGATGCATACATTAATATTATTAATAACATCTATGAAAATGCAAGTGCAAAGATTAGGCTGTTTGAAAATACAACACACATAAAAATTGGAAAGGGAGTGAGACAAGGTGACACCATATCTCCGAAGCTCTTTAATGCCACATTGGAGGGTGTTTTTCAGTCACTGAGCTGGGAAAACAAGGGGATAAAGATTAATGGAGATTATCTAACCCACCTTCGTTTTGCTGATGACGTAGTCATTTTTGCAACTACCCCATCAGAGCTGCAGAGTATGATCCAGGAACTTGCTGACAAGAGTAAAGAAGTGGGATTAAAAATGAACTTTCAGAAGACAAAAGTGATGTTCAATGCTTTTACAAGAAATGAAGATTTATCGATTGATGGAGAAAAGCTGGAGATAACAGACACGTACGTTTATCTTGGACAGCAGATATCAAGTGAGGGTCACATTGATGAAGAAATTAATCGGCGTACAAAACTTGCCTGGAGAGCTTTTGGAAGAAACAGCATAATTTTCAAGAGCAATATGCCATTATGTCTTAAAAGAAAAGTGTTTGATCAATGCATCCTTCCAGTGCTTACGTATGGTGCGGAGACGTGGACCTTAACTAAAAGAGACATACAAAGGCTGCAGACAACTCAAAGCATCATGGAGAGGTGCATGCTTGGTGTAACCAGGAGAGATAAGAAGAGGAACTCGTGGATCCGAAAAATGACAAGAGTGGAAGACATCATGATCAGAGTTAAATCCCTGAAATGGCAATGGGCTGGACATACTGCCAGAAGGACAGATCATCGATGGACAGCTGAAATTTTAGATTGGATTCCAAGGGACAGGAAAAGACCCAGAAGAAGACCACATGGGAGATGGGTGGATGAAATTCGAAAGTATGCAGGGGTGACATGGAGGAGACTGGCACAAGACAGACCGTTGTGGAGGAAACTTGGGGAGACCTTCGTCCAGCAGTGGATTGATAATGGTTGACAATGATGATGATGATGATGATGATACTTAAGAGCAAAACTGAAGACTAAGGAAAAATTTTAGAATTTAAAACGAAGGGTGCAAAATAACCTGAAAATCAAAACGCGCAACGCAGCAGTTTTGAAAATTCAGAATTCACATTCTATAAAGATACCTAAGCAAAAAAATACATATATAATTTTGACTCACACCTAGTACAACATAGAAAAGGTTATGTATCTAGCTGTGTGAGTAAAAGGAGAAAAGAAAAAAAAAATAAAATAAAACAACTGAATGTAGAAGGTGTCGAGAATACTGAGCCTTGGCTTTATCAAGGACCAGCAAAAACTCTGCATTTTCTCACTTCCACAAAGACCTAGTTGGAAATGGGTTTCTGCAAGGCCATAGATGCAAGTAACATTCCCACCTAAAATAGTTTAAAAAATATATATATAAGTCATGTCCTCCGTAGAGTAGCATGACCTAGCACTAGTTAACAATTTCGCTTGCATCCATTAACCTTCATGGCCCGACCCATGCTCTTCATCTGTTACTATTAAACAGAGAGAAGAAGATTAAAGAGAACTCAAGCTGTGAGAGTGACATAATAAATAGAAATGATTTTCAGCTATAACGAAATTCAAAGTTCGTTTGAGAGAGAATTTAAACCTGAAAAACAAATTTTACATTGCAATTAAAAAGGAAATGTTAATTTATAACGAACAGATTTTTGAAAGAAAACTTGAGTCTAAAACCCCCTACTCTACAACTTATGACAGCACGAAAACGAGAATAAGTTAAAGATAATAATTAACTAAAGAAAACTTTGTGAAAGTTATATACCTTAAACAGTTAGTTGCAATAT
This sequence comes from Macrothele yani, assembly GCA_039090855.1. Classification (NCBI taxonomy): domain Eukaryota; kingdom Metazoa; phylum Arthropoda; class Arachnida; order Araneae; family Macrothelidae; genus Macrothele; species Macrothele yani. The sequence continues at coordinate 99,749,479 of CM077004.1, read as the reverse complement.
GTACAAAGTATTTCATCAGTGCTTTAAGTGCATAATTAATTAGTTATTAAGAACTTAACTACTTTGAAAAAACAGCGCATAGACAGCGCATAGAAAAGGAACAAGCTTAGCCATCTTCTGTTCCTAGGTACCACAAAAGACGCTCAAAGTTACAAAGAAAAGTAAGAGTTAAAACCCGCATAAATGTTAACAGACAAACCAATGCTTAAAAGCTGAAAAGCTAAAAAACGACAGAGAAAAGGTACATGAAGTACAAACATTGAACTTATAAAACCTAGAACCCAAAAACAAGGAAGAGAGCTTACCTCTTGTGTTACAAAAACTTTTCTCCTCACAAGAGGAGAACATAGCTGACCTCTTCCGCCACTCCCTAGACGCTGGGGGGCAGTGAGGGTGGGGCTGATGGCCTCCTCATACAGCAAGAAACCAACGCGCGGAGATTTTAACCAGAGAAAAAATATATAAACTTAATAAACTGGAGAGTTAATTCTGCTCATTCTGATCATACAGATCCACAGTCTTAAGTTTATATATTTTTTTCTCTGGTTAAAATCTCCGCGCGTTGGTTTCTTGCTGTATGAGGAGGCCATCAGCCCCACCCTCACTGCCCCCCAGCGTCTAGGGAGTGGCGGAAGAGGTCAGCTATGTTCTCCTCTTGTGAGGAGAAAAGTTTTTGTAACACAAGAGGTAAGCTCTCTTCCTTGTTTTTGGGTTCTAGGTTTTATAAGTTCAATGTTTGTACTTCATGTACCTTTTCTCTGTCGTTTTTTAGCTTTTCAGCTTTTAAGCATTGGTTTGTCTGTTAACATTTATGCGGGTTTTAACTCTTACTTTTCTTTGTAACTTTGAGCGTCTTTTGTGGTACCTAGGAACAGAAGATGGCTAAGCTTGTTCCTTTTCTATGCGCTGTCTATGCGCTGTTTTTTCAAAGTAGTTAAGTTCTTAATAACTAATTAATTATGCACTTAAAGCACTGATGAAATACTTTGTACATATTGCAACTAACTGTTTAAGGTATATAACTTTCACAAAGTTTTCTTTAGTTAATTATTATCTTTAACTTATTCTCGTTTTCGTGCTGTCATAAGTTGTAGAGTAGGGGGTTTTAGACTCAAGTTTTCTTTCAAAAATCTGTTCGTTATAAATTAACATTTCCTTTTTTAATTGCAATGTAAAATTTGTTTTTCAGGTTTAAATTCTCTCTCAAACGAACTTTGAATTTCGTTATAGCTGAAAATCATTTCTATTTATTATGTCACTCTCACAGCTTGAGTTCTCTTTAATCTTCTTCTCTCTGTTTAATAGTAACAGATGAAGAGCATGGGTCGGGCCATGAAGGTTAATGGATGCAAGCGAAATTGTTAACTAGTGCTAGGTCATGCTACTCTACGGAGGACATGACTTATATATATATTTTTTAAACTATTTTAGGTGGGAATGTTACTTGCATCTATGGCCTTGCAGAAACCCATTTCCAACTAGGTCTTTGTGGAAGTGAGAAAATGCAGAGTTTTTGCTGGTCCTCGATAAAGCCAAGGCTCAGTATTCTCGACACCTTCTACATTCAGTTGTTTTATTTTATTTTTTCTTTTCTCCTTTTACTCACACAGGTAGATACATAACCTTTTCTATGTTGTACTAGGTGTGAGTCAAAATTATATATGTATTTTTTTGCTTAGGTATCTTTATAGAATATATATATATATATATATATATTAATATAGATGGGTTGCCATAGTTTATATATATACTGTATATATATCTCTCAAAAATATAGGAAGTTGAAGTGGGACGAGCCTGGGTGCTGCGACTTCCCTCTTACATTTATCAATCCTTGTGAATGAAAAATGAAAAAAAAAGGGGGGGGGGGATAAGCTTGTACAATAGACCTTACATTTCAGTAAATGTGTGAGCAGTCAGTTCGGAAAACTTTCGGTCGGGATGAATGTATTTATTGCTACGATTGCATCGGAGTAATATTTTTTCTCTCTCGTGTTTATTATTCATGGGCGACATTTTTGGGTTGTATTCTTTTGTTTGGATTACTATAGTTCCATCCGTAGAGGTAGAAATTTACATGAAGTGCAGGGATGATGCATTTTTGAAACCGAGTCAATACGGTGAGCTTGGCTACTTTTAGAGCGATGACTAACCACTAGCACGTTTCCCATTGAAAGGCATTAAAAATTTTTGATTTTTAAAAGCTGATATTTTTTCTTGAACTAGTTTACCAGCGTAGATTTTTCTTTCACGTGTTTCAGAACATATTTCAGCGCGTTCGTGTTTAGCTTTCGCGTTCGATCTCAGTCCCGACTTATATGACGGACGGAGGACATATGAATTTGATACAACAAGGAAATTTAAGGGTGGAGATCAAGTTCGGGAAAGCTCTAACCAAAACAGTTTCGGTACTGTTCTACGCAGAGTTCAAGAACTTTATGGAAAAGTCCAGGTCTAGAAGTATCCTCTGTGATTTCTCTAGTTGAAAAAAAATGAACAGAGTGCAAATTACCCGTATTCTGAAGAAAGACCGTGTGACTCGTCATTCCTTTATCAGAGTATTTGCCTGTGATCGTCTTCCCAAGATAATTTCGAAATTCTCAGCCTGCTTCCTTATTAACACGGATCGGTGTGGGAATCCCGGAAAACACTGAATCCCCAAACACGAGAAATATGGAATTTTTCGATTCCTTTGGACATACCCCTGAACATTTTGATGGACCTATCACAAGTTTTGCCTCAAGGTTTTCTCATGTGGACTCCAATGAAGTTCCTCTTCAAAGTTCGTTTAGTGCTGTGTGCAGTCAATTTTGTATATTTTTTCTATACTCCAGATGTCGTGGCAAAAGTCTGTATTCTGTTGTTAGAAAATTTCACTGGAAAAGGGAAACGAATGATGTGCGTGTTTATAATTTTGGGCAAAAGAAATTTGGAATTTATGTAAAATTTAGAATGTAAAAGTAAAATTTAATTGAATTCTATTTTGTGCATCATGTCTTGAAGTTGTGCTGTATGCTGTTTATTTTATTCATTTATCAAAATGGAAGTGCCTAGAATACACGACCCTTTTACAGCTCTTGTAGCTGGGCCCACGGGATGTGTAACCAGGGCTTCCATAGTTATCAGAAGTGAAGTTCAGTAGCCATTTTTAGTGATAGTGAATTGTAATAACTTTCCTTCATTTCCCGCCATTTTAATGAGCTAGGAAGCAAACGTCAATGTACTTCTTTTCCCACGCGTCGCAGCAGAGGGGGTGTTAGATTTATAGTTTCGTCGATGTGAGAAGAATGAAACTGGACATTATTGCTTTTCAGCTGTCCCAAGGAAAACGGCGAAGCGAGTAGAGGGGGCAGCGAGCCGATTAAAGAATCTTGCGTTTTCAGAGAGAAGGTATTTCTAAGGTGTAACCAGGTTTTCTAGGAATCCGTCGGACTTCTTAGGCAGGGGAGAGTTTGGGTCGGGAGTCGGTTATCGGAGCAAGAAAAAGGAGAGGAGACTCGGCTGGCAGCAATCGAGGAGGAAGGAGGATTTTTAGCGAGGTGCAAAAGGCCTCGCGGGGTTCGTCGAAACGAATGAAGTAGGAGGAATGAGACCGGCCGGGAAAAGATAAACGGAATTCGGCGTGCTGATGATTAGAGCGAGGAGGACACCGAGGTGTTAATATAATAAGGAAAGAGTGAAAATGACGGAGAGAGGGAATAAGCAATGAGGTTGATGACAATAGACAAAAGGAATCGGGACAAGGCTTAAAGACATTCCCCGTAACATCTGATTAAAAGTCTTCTACACTGCAAAATTTAGCTTCAGTCGATTCACTTTTATATACTTTGTATTGTATTTATCTGCTCCAGTCGGGAGAATTACGGATTATACCACCCATACAGAACTTACTGCAAAGGAAGCATCAAACGAACCCTCCACACAGGGCGCTGTAATAGAACTCAGCACTAAGCCCTGTAACAGATGTGCGAAAACTCAGTTTGTGAAACATTTACTTCATCATCAAGGAGATATCATCTACCTCTCTCCCGAACATGTGGTATGGTTCTACGGGATTCACCAAGCATTATATGAGGAAATATCTAATGTGACGTTTGTAGAAAGACTCCCAAAAAAATTTCGAGACTATGTGAGTGGGCGAACACTGTTTATCATCGATGACCTGACGACGAAGTCTGGAAGCGATAAACACTTGTTCACCAGAGGGAGCCATCATTACAATGTGTCGGTGATGTTTATTACCCAAAATATTTTTCACAAAGGAAAAGAAATGCGAGAGATTATCTTGAACGCCCGTTATTTGTTTCTATTTAAATGTTGAAGAGATGTAAATCAAATAATCCATTTAGGAAGACAGCTGTACCCATCCAAACTGAAATTCTTCCAAGAAGTGTATATGGACGCTATAAGATTGCCTTTTAGTTATTTGGTGGTTGATTTGAAGCCTGAGACAAAGCAGGAGCTAAGGTTACGTATCAACATACTTCCAGGGGAAACGTTTACTATCTACCAACCTCGATGACGTCTCCCCTTTCGTTTAAGAGGGTAAATCACAACCTCCATGTCATCATTATTTACCATGACACTCACAAAGCAGCAGTTACAATTCTTACGAGTAATTCAGTATTGTCCAAGAAAAGTATTGAAAAACCTTATATCAAAGTTTGGGAATAAGGGTATTAAAACCATATGTGAAGTTTGTCTGAATACGTTAAAAAGGAATGTTCCCCTTTCCATAGCTCAGAAACAAAAATTACAACGATATAAGCACACTTTGAGAGCTTTATCCCATAAAAAGAAACCTCTTTATAAAAGGAGAACACTAATTATCCAGAAAGGAGAATTTTTAGGTGTCTGGATTCCTGAAGCTCTTAGTGCAATAACGCCTCTGCTAACGAAATAATGGAATTTGCAAAGAAAATGATACTTATCACTGAAGAACGTCTTTCACGTCATATATCGAGCGATGAAATGCTCTCTCAGCATGATGTAGAAATGAAAAACATTTTACTGAGTAAAGAACCCGATGATGTGAAAATAAAGTTGCACAACCAAGTGTTGAATAGACGCATACAAACGCCAGCCTTCAACCCACCGACATCTACTCAAGACATATCTCCCAGGACTGTTGAAACAACGACTACAACTGACGCGGAGAAAGAATACATCCCTCAAATGAAGGAAGAAAAAGATTACGTGGAAAGCTTTATCTTACAGTCTGTTCCTCAAAACTTGAAGCGGTATGCAGAAAATGTTTTAAACGTGTTTAAAATGAATTCCAACGTCATTTCATGGTCCCCTAAAGCAGAACTTAAGTCCAAGGGACGTGTTGCGGAAAATTCCAACATTGTGGACCTCATAGACTCTAAGTGTTTCGAAGTAAAAGTTCGAAACAGAAAATACGCATCGAATTTGTAAGAGCATTAAAGGACATTAATTTATCATCTAAATGTATAAAAAAAATCTCTCATCTTAAATTCTATGCAAGAAGGAAAATCCATGTTTAACGATGTAAAGAACTTGCAACCGAAGCCGTACGTAAAATCGAAGAAAACTGAAAAATGCAACACTGCCTTTACAATGGATGTCATTTTAAAATATACTTGAAACGAAAGATAAGGCCTTCTACTCTCTTTGTATGTGTGTGATCTTAATAAAATAATACTTTTTTTTTCCTAAAAGTGCAAATCTGATTCCATACATTTTCACCTGATAAATTTTTGCTTTATTCGTTTCTATATGTGGTGAAAATGAAATGCCAGGTTTCTGTTAATAGTGGAAAATGAAATCGTAGTTTTAACAAAAATGGTGGTTTTGAAATTTACGTATTCTTAAAATCACAAAAATTCCATATGATAACATGGAGGAAGCAAATTGAATAAAAGGCAGTTTCTGAAAAACTTATATTTTACTTAAGTAAAGGTTTAGTTTATATCATTTTTCTAAAAGGAGAAAATTATACAGTTCATTTTCGTCGAGTACGCTTTCGAACCCTTCATTTTTACACCAGATCAATATGTGTCTCTGTAAAATTTGAATAGGAATAACAATCTCTAATTGATTAATCTGTTTTCTTCAAACGGGATTTCGCATATCCCAAATTAAAAAAAAAAATCTTTGGAGAATCTTAGCCAAGTGCGCCCAAAGTAAGCTCCCATTTTCGAGAGACGCGTGTATGGGCCTAACGAATCGGGCAAACATTAATTATTATTCGAATGACACCGAACGCCGCCTTGGTGGCGCAGTGGTCTGAGCGATGGCTTCTGATCATTCGTCCGAAAGGGTCCGGGTTCGAATCCCGGTAATGCATGGAGGTTGTGTTTGTCTTACGGCACTGGCTCTCTCCCTTCCCTGGAACCAGTGACCCTAAATTAGGGAGGGGCGACTGCTTATATAACCCATTAAGTTGCTCACGGTGGTCGTTAAACCTCCAAAAAAAAAAAAAAAAAAAAAGAGATACCGAACGCGTTCTCCATAGTCCCTCTCAACCCCCTTTCACCTCCCCCTCCTTCTTCCTGTACGGTCTGAAAACTGGAAATGAAAAAAAAACAGCCAAAGAAATTTCTCGATGTGTTGTTGAAAAGAATATCAAACACGAAGACTACAAAAACTGTCTACTCAACTCTGTTATAACAAAGAGAGGCGATGGCTAGAATAACAAGTGTGCGATATCATTTACAACAGTCACGAAGCGAGCATTATCTCAATTAGATGACAAAAGGTATATTACATCGAACGGTATATATAGACACATATGCATACGGACACTATAAAATTTCGTAAAGGAGGTAATAACATCAGATATTGGGGGAGGGTGGTGGTGAAGGAAAGGTAATGATGATGGTTGTTTTAACTTTTTCATTGCTTCAATTTTACTTTGTTCTATTATTTCTTTTGAAAATACCTACAGCTAACATAATCCATCAAATATGCTGCTAAATAAAAAAAAAAAAAAAAGAGATACCGAACGTGTTCTCCATAGTCCCTCATCCCCCTTTCACCTCCCCCTCCTTCTCCCTGTACGGTCTGAAAACTGGAAATGAAAAAAAAACAGCCAAAGAAATTTCTCGATGTGTTGTTGAAAAGAATATCAAACACGAAGACTACAAAAATTGTCTACTCAACTCTGTTATAACAAGAGAGGCGATGGCTAGAATAACAAGTGTGCGCCATCATTTACAACAGTCACGAAGCGAGCATTATCTCAATTAGATGACAAAAGGTATATTACATCGAACGGTATAGACACATATGCGTACGGACACTATAAAATTTCGTAAAGGAGGTAATAACATCAGATATTGGGGGAGGGTGGTGGTGAAGGAAAGGTAATGATGATGGGTGTTTTAACTTTTTCATTGCTTCAATTTTACTTTGTTCTATTATTTCTTTTGAAAATACCAACAGCTAACATAATCCATCAAATATGCTGCTAAATAAAAAAAAAAAAAAAGAGATACCGAACGCGTTCTCCATAGTCCCTCATCCCCCTTTCACCTCCCCCTCCTTGGCCCCATTCCAATATCATGTTATATAGTCAAATCATCATCATCATCATCATCATTGTCAACCATTATCAATCCACTGCTGGACGAAGGTCTCCCCAAGTTTCCTCCACAACGGTATGTCTTGTGCCTGTCTCCTCCTTGTCACTCCCGCATACTTTCGAATTTCATCCACCCATCTTCCATGTGGTCTTCTTCTGGGTCTTTTCCTGTCCCTTGGAATCCAATCTAAAATAGTCAAATATGAAGGGAATTAATATGTAAACAGTCTACTTATGAAGAAATTAATATATAAGCAGCACCCTCAAAAGTGTTCACCGTGCAAGTTAAATTAAGATTTGTATAAATAATGATAAAAACTATAGAAATACTGGCAAGTGAAGAAATTTGCACAAGTGCTCATCGGAACTAAGGATTCTTTAATTGAACATATTTTAAATTGTTTATTGAAATGACAGTTACTAAAATTAAAGGCGTTTGCAACTTTTGACTAAAAGATTTACATTTAATGGCATTTGCAACTGCTCACTAAACCAGATTCTTCACCTGAAAACATTTATAACTAATCTGTGAAATTAAAAATATCTTAAACTATCATTAAGTGAAGACACTAAATTAAAAACAGCTGAAATTGGTAATATGAAAAAAATGCAATATCTCAATACCTTCAGCCTATTCTTACCGAAATATACTGTATCTGAAGTTTTTAAAAGCTAATGATAAAACTGAAAGTACCTACAGCTAACATAATCCATCAAATATGCAGCTAAATTAAAAGAAATAATAGAACAAAGTAAAATTGAAGCAATGAAAAAGTTAAAACACCCATCACCATTACCTTTCCTTCACCACCACCCTCCCCCAATATCTGATGTTATTACCTCTTTTACGAAATTTTATAGTGTCGGTATGCATATGTGTCTATACCGTTCGATGTAATATACCTTTTGTCATCTAATTGAGATAATGCTCGCTTCGTGACTGTTGTAAATGATATCGCACACTTGTTATTCTAGCCATCGCCTCTCTCGTTATAACAGAGTTGAGTAGACAATATTTGTAGTCTTCGTGTTTGATATTCTTTTCAACAACACATCGAGAAATTTCTTTGGCTGTTTTTTCATTTCCAGTTTTCAGACTGTACATCTTTAAACGGAGAGCAACGAATTCTTCTACGGTGACTTCACATAACTCATCCTTCATTATTCCTATTGCTTTTTCATTTACATCACTGTAAAGTCTGTGATTAGGTTCATAATCGGATGTGTCATAGAGCTCCATATTGTAAGACATATCCTCATATATATTTTCCGTCTGTATTTCTTAGCAAAATGAATCAGTACCAGTAAATAGTAATTTCACTTTTTTGCCATATAAAGGAATAATATGTTTGTAATGATATTCGTACATTAGAATTTTACTGATATCAAGTATCGCGAAACCAGCATAAATTGACTTGTTTAAAGAGGTTCGGTAGGTTGTATTTCGGCCATGTTAATTGTAACATATTGAAGACCCGTTATCTCAGGAACCACTGGAAAGAAGTGGCTGAAATTTTCAGGGGTTGTTTGCTACATACTACTGCACACTTTAACACAAGGCTTTCTTAAAATTAATTTTAGTTGTTATTGTATGATTTCTATTTCAGGAACCACTAAAAACGTTGTAAAAAATTAAACATAAAAATTTATAAAAGGATACCAAAACATCACATTGCCGTCCCGGTGGCGCAGTGGTCTAAGCGATGGCCTCTGATCATTCGTCCGAAACGGGTCCGGGTTCGAATCCCGGTGAGGCATGGATATCGTGTTTGTCTTACGGCACTGGCTCTCTCCCTTCCCTGGAACCAGTGACCTTAAATTAGGGACGGGCGACTGCTTATAGCCCATTGAGTTGCTCACTGTGGGTTAGTCGTGTTTATCTGTGCTCCTCAAGTTTTCGTTGGTGTGTTATTTTTCTTCGTTGTCAGTGTTCTATTTCGTGTGTGTGTTGTGTGTGAAGGTTCCGTGTTTCTTTTTATATGCCTGCCGAGCTGGTAAGTGCTTATTTTGATTAGTTTACCTTATTTTTCTGCCTTGGCCAAGCTGGCTAAGGGCTAAGCTTTTCCTCGCCATTGCAAATGGCGGCTTCCGGGGAGAGTGACGTCCTAACCCTTGCTACCGGAAATGATGATCTCCCGATAACAGCTTCTCTAAATACTACTACCAATGACGAGTCAATCTCGATAAACCACTCCTCCTTGCAGCCTTCTGTTGCTGCCTTACCATCGGATATCGCCTCGTCTTCCAAGTCTCCCAGCGGCGATACGATGTCTTCTCTGAAAGCTAATGATGACGCAATGGATGTTTCGCACTCCATGCCGGAATCATCTCCAAAGCAACGTACAACTACCCTCTCATATGCTGACGTAACCGCATCTAAGTCGGGACCTTCCCAGTCTTCTTTTTCTCCTGGACAATATGAGATGACGCATAATGCTGAAGTCATTGAGGTTGTCCTTAAAGAAGATACCCCTTCTGGGCTGAAATTCCTTCAAACTATGGAGAATGGTGTTGTATTTCCGAGCCTGAGAAATACAAAACTTACTGCATATACTGCTACTCTTCGAGAGATTGTTCCTGCATCAGCCATAACTCATGTGGGCAGGAAGCCTTACAAAGTAGTTGTTTACTTCTCTACTCCTGCCAATTCCCTACATGTACTGACCAAGGGCATCTCAATTGGTGATCGTCACATCCATGCCGAACCTGTTTCACAGAGTTCCGTTGTTGTAAGCTTCTCACCAGTTCCACCTGAGGTTTCAGATGATCTCTTGATTGCCGCTCTTCTTCCTTATGGCCGGATCATTGGAGGTGTAACTACCTACTCTTCGTTTCCAGAGGTGCCAGAAGATAGATACCTACTCGGGTTTCGCCGCAATGTTCGTGTGGTCTTCCCTTCAGAGGAGCACATGCTGCGTATTCCACCCACTTTACGTGTACGCTGTTGCACGCACATTAGAGAGATATTCATCACAGTAGACTCCGTCTGTCCGAATTGTAAAGGCACGGGACATCCCCGCGCTCTATGCCCTCATAATGCGAACACTCTTTCCAAGTCAACAGCACGACCTTCTTCCTCTTTGTCACGCCAATCGGCATCCTCTTCTGGTGCTAAAGACCAGCAACAGCAGACTTCCTCAAAAAGTAATGATACAGTAGTTGGTCAACCGACGTCTACAAAAAGTAGTGAGACAGCCGTTGGTCAACCGACGTCTACCAGAAGTAGTGAGACAGCCGTTGGTCAACCGACGTCTACCAGAAGTAGTGAGACAGCCGTTGGTCAACCGACGTCTACCAGAAGTAGTGAGGCAGCCGTTGGTCAACCGACGTCTACCAGAAGTAGTGAGACAGCCGTTGGTCAACCGACGTCAATGGGTAAACCCTCGACCTCGGGTGATGCATTGGCGCCCACTTTATCTCTTCAGTCAAAAGAGGCATCAATTGTTAATCCAAAGTCTCCTATAGAGATGGTTGATGACGATTCTCGTCATACTGCTACACCGACCGTTGAGGTTGTTTCTTCAGTTCCTTTTAAATTGCCGGAAGTTCCAATTCCGGTTACAGCACAAAGTCGTGGACGGGCGAAGCGACGTATAACTTCACGCGCTCAGAATAAGAAGTTTAGAATTACAACTACCCTTAAGGCAGGACGTGATTGTTCTAGTAGTCAGATGCTCACGTCTGAAGGCTCTATGGAATCTGATACAGATGATGGAACAATTATTCCGATCTCCTGTGAAAACTTTTTACATATTCTAGAGGCATCCTCTCTTCCACAGACACCTGTGTCTGGGGAGAAGGTATATGCGTTCCTAATAAGTCCCCGTAGAGACAAGCTGTCTCGCAATTTTTTGGAAGGTTACTCCCACTGTCTGTCTGACACCATGAATCAAATGTTGGCGATACATTCTCATTTACGCACCGTTACGGGCAGAGATCTGGGTGGTCCCTACTGGGCAAAGAAGTTCCGTAGCCGTCTCGCCAAGTTACAGAACGCAGCCGACAACATCCTCCAACCATCATCAGACTATTCTGTTCAAGACAGTCTCACTGAATAGTAGGGGTATGTGTACCCCTTTGGCGAATGCTTTAGTGTATGAAGACGTCCACCACCTCAAAGCAGATCTCCTACTTTTGCAAGAGACAAATTGTCTGTCCACTTCACCCTTCCATCGCTGGAGGAGATGGGACTATCAGTTTCATCACGCGTATAGGCTCTCTCTTCGTGGAGGTTTAGCGATTGGTGTACATAATAGATTTCGTCAAGCACTCTCCTCTGTTAAAGTTCATAACCTGTGCCGAGACTTATTACAGCGACTCACTTTCGTCCTAGATGGACAACGATATTTAGTTTTCAACATATATATTCCATGTTCATCTACACATCTAACGTTGTTGTTTTCGTCGCTCCGCACTGCACTTCAGTCAGCATTACCATCAGATCATGTGCTCATTGGAGGAGACTTTAACTGTACACTTCAACCAGAGCTCGATCGCGCTCCTTCGAGGACTGAACATCGTTTACGTCTTGTGGAGCAATTGCGATCATTAGTGTCTGATTTTGATTTACATGACGTGTTCCGACGATTGCATCCGACATCCATTTCACATACCTGGAGAGCTTCATCTGCATCCTCCTCTCTTTCTGCCAGGCTGGATCGATTTTACGCTTCTGCTCCGTTATTGCCCATTACAACGGATTGTATGCACTCTCCTACAGCTTCGTCGGATCATTGTGCCATCACTATCTCCTGTAGCTCTTCATCTCGTCTGCATGTTAGGCCTCGGTCATGGACACTGGACACTTCTCTCCTAGCTGATGAGAATATGTGCACCGAGATCAGAGATCTTCTTGATCATATGCGAGAGGGCCTGTCCACTGCACCTTGTGCCATCAATTACTGGCTCGAGGTAAAATCTTACCTAATTTATCTTCTCAGACGTCATTCCTTCTCCGAAGGCACGAAGCGCTCCATGGAAGAGCAAAATCTCCGAAACATCCTGTTACAGCTTGGTGCGAGTCATCCCATGTATACAGCTTACCAAGCGGATCTTAGAGCACTTCTTGAGCCTCGTGCACGTCAGGTAATTCTTCGTCTCCGTCTACAACATATATCACCAGAGGACTGCTCCTTTGAGTTTCTATCCGCGTTAGAAGAAAAACGCCGCTCGTCGCATCAGCTTCGACTACTTCGGCAGCCTGATGGTGAAATCTTCTCTGATCCGGATGCAGTTTGCTCTCAGGTTCGTCGATATTTTACCATCAAATACAGTGAAACTCCTCAGCCTTCTGTTTCTGCTTCTGCTACTTTACTCTTTGCTCTTCCCCAAGTTCCTTCCAATCTTTCTGATTCCCTTTTACAACCTATTTCGCAGACTGAACTTCGGACCATTCTTGCCTCTCTAAATTCCCGTGCTGTCCCAGGTCCAGATGGCCTTCCGCTCCTTTTCTACCGTACTTTTCTCCCTTCGTTGCTTCCATTTCTTCTCGCCGCTTTCAATGCTGCTCTTTCTTCCTCTCCTCTTTCGAGGGGTTTCACAGAGGCTCATATGGTGTTATTCCCCAAGAAAGGCGATCTGCTTGACTTGGGAAATTGGCGTCCTATCTCGCTACTAAACATTGACTATAAACTCTTCACTAAACTCCTTTCCAGTCGACTCAACCAAGTTCTTCCATTTCTTCTTTCTCCCGACCAGACCTACACGGTTCCTGGTCGGTCCATCACTTCTAATCTCAATCTCCTTCGAGATCTCCTACATCTGGCTCGTACTAACTCTGAACCACTTGCCCTCTTTAATCTTGACCAAAGAGCTGCTTTCGACAATATCTCACATTCGTATCTTTCTGCTGTTTTTATTGCTTTCGGTTTTCCTTTTGCTTTTGTTACCTCTATTCTTGCCCTTTATCAGGACGCTGCTTTCCATGTCAAGACGGCCGCCTTCTTGACTGCACCTATTCCTTTTCGGCGAGGCATTCGGCAGGGTTGCCCACTTTCTGGGCAGCTCTTTGCCATTGCTTTTGAGCCGTTTCTTCGGTCTGTCCATCGAGTCTTTATAGATGCACTGCCACCGCCTATTGCAAGTACTAGGCACTTTTCTGTGACATACTCTGCATATGCTGATGACGCGACCTTTTGTGTACGGACAGACGCTCAATTCGACATCTTGCTCCAGATTTACGATCAATATTCTTCATGTTCAGCGGCATCACTTAATACATCCAAGAGTGCAGGTCTATGGAGCGGAGCGTGGGCCTCTAGGACTGACACCCCGTGGGGCGCCTCATGGACTGCTTCATCCCAAAAATTCCTTGGGGTCCATCTCGGAGTCCGTCTTTCTGCTCAAAATGAAACATGGAATGCTCTCAGAACACGCCTTACTCGAACTGCTGCCTTCTGGCGAGGTTCCCAGTTTTGTACTTCTTACTTCTCAAGAGCTAGAATAGCTCAGACTTATATTCTTTCACCATGCCTATATGCATGGTCAGCTGAACGTATGCCCATTTATCACCTCAATGAAATCACTCGAATCATCTCAACGATAATATGGAACAGGTACCATTGGATCCAGGTCTCCACTCTCTGTCGTCGAGTCACTGATGGAGGTATTTCACTGCTGGACGTTCGCACCTACTATAAAGCACATAAAGTGGTTTCTTTACTGCGGCTACTAAGTGCACCAGAGTCGCCAGTTACGCTCATTAGAGATGTCATGATATCGCCTAGGAATTCCCGAATCACTTTCATCATGTATCTTCTAATGGATCAATCTCCTTTTTTCCATTCTAAACTTTCCCCTTTCTACAAAGAGGTCCTTTCCTTTCTCCGTTCTCTACCCCTCTTCCGTGCTCCACCGGCTTCCACCACTGAACTATTAGCTGAGCCCCTGTTCTTTTCTTCCATCCTTCATCCCCCTAATGCTCCCTACTTTACTGACCTTTCCTGGCTCCCCGCCGGAATAGTATCTGTTCAGGATCTAATTTCTCCAGATCTTTCTTGGAAACCCTTCTCTGATCTTTCCCCCCTCCTCCCCCCTACCTCTTCCTCTCTTTCGCTGTATGATTCCTTCCGTTCTTCAATCATTACCCTCTTCCCTAACCTTGCCTCTCAAGCTGGGTTAACTCTTGTTCCCTCTGCCTCTCTTCCTCTTCCCTTTTTCCTTTCAGTTCGGGGCTCATCAGTTCCTCTCTCCAGTTTTTCTATCTCGTCTCTTTACCGTTGTCTCATTGATCCACTGTATGCTACACCATTGATGATTCCAGATGTTCCGAATGTCGCCCTTTCACAAGTGTGGTCCATGTCTAATTCGCCACTATCTGTTCCAGCAGAAAGAAACATCCAATGGTTGTTTCTTCATCGGCGGTTACCAGTTCCTACCAAATTATTCAGGATGACGCTTGTTGATTCGCCTAACTGCATGTTTTGCTCTACGATTGCTGATGTAGATCATGTATATCAACATTGCACAGTGCTTCTTCCCTTGTTACATCTGACCTTCACTACTGCACAGTGCCTTAGTACTACTGATCTCTCTTTCTCAGCCTATAGCACGCTACTCAGTTCCAGTACTCTGCCTATTCCTATATCAGAGTCATGTGCTTATGTTTTCATATTAGCAAAACATGTGATTTTTTGCTACTATCAACAGCTTCGTTCTACCCCTATACAGCCTACCATCTTTCAGGCGGGAGCTGCCATGTGCAGTCAGTTCCGGAACAGACTGATTTCACGCTTGAGGCTTGCTTTCACTGTTGCTAAGGCTGCGAATCGAATCCCACACTTTATGTCAGTGTGGTCACCTTTTCATCAATGGTTTTCTGGTCCATCAGAAGACCTTAGACTATTGTTCTGACTTCTGTGAATTTGTTTAGACTAACTAAAGTGTAGTTTTGTGATTAACGTGTTCTTAGGTGCCCTCTTCATCATTGCTGCCCAATGTTACTGCGCGTCTGCATGTTTCTCACCAACAAGGTCCTGTAGGTGAGGTTTTTTTTTTTTTTTTTTGTTACACCACAGGCACTTAGATAAAGTTTAAAGTTTTATGTTCAACGCTTTCCTTATGTCTGCGGGCTTTATAATTTCTGGTTTATGCTCACGGTGCTGAGCAAATGTTTGTTAATGTTTAAATTTAATTATTAATTTTGCACAGTGGGGTTTTTGATCATGTTACATGTACATAAAGGTATATGATCAGTCAAATACACAATGTTCAGCGAGGTTTAGCACTTTTGTTGTACAAAGAGTAATTGTTCCTCGTTCAGATATTTGTACTATACCTGAAGTATAGTTGCTATGCCAAAAGCTCAGTTTTGTATATACTAATGTACTTTCCTAATTGCACTGTAAAATTTATGTTCGGCACATTTCGCATGTTGGGTCAAGATTAGATGTCTTAAGTTTTATGCTCATGGTGCGGAGCAAACATTTTGATAGTATTTCAATTATATGTTAATGTTACACAGTGTGGTTTTTCTCATGTCACATGTGCCTACCAGGAAATAATCAGTCTTTTACATAATGTTCTGCGCTGTATTGCACATTTGCTGTACAAAGAGTCAGTTTCATATTTTCATTATTTGTATTGTACCCGAAGTATAAATTTTCTGTAAAACGCAAGTTCTGTTTGTACTAATATACTTTACTCTTTGCACTGTGAAATTTACAGTTGTACCATGGAATTGTAATTCTTTATTAGTGTCTTCCGTATGCCGTTGCACCTTGTGTACATATGTTGTTGTTCATTACAAGTTAATCTATAGTATTGTGATTGAGGCACTTGTTTAAGCCTAAGTAATAGTTCTTTTTATAATTTGACAGTGTTTCACAATAGAGATATTGCATTCAATTTGTATAGAGTTCACACCATCATTGTAATTAGATTATTTATTCGCTTATCTTTCAGACACTGAAAAGTATAAGCCTTCTGCTCTTTTCTTCTTTTTTTCAAGATTGCTCAAAATATACATGTTTGTTTTTGCACTGTAAAATTTATAGTTATACCTTGTACTGGTGTTCACCTATTAGAGATGGCACTCTGCTGATGCACATTGCGAACATATGTTGTACATAGCGTAAGTCAACCCTTCAGTCCAGTATTGTCAGTGTTATGAATTTGCTTACATTGTATATAGTGCATCCACATAGTGTAAATATCTCATCGTCATTGTAAATAGGTCATCTTCTTGTTTATCTTTTGGTAACTATTAAGCACAGGCCATCTGTATCTTCCTGTCCATGTTTGCTCCAAATAAATATTGTTGAAGCTCACGGTGGTCGTTAAACCTCCAATAAAACAACAACAACATCACATAACAAAAATCTTGGGTAGATACAAGAGACACGTCTGTAGATACAAGAGACAAACCTGTGGTATAAATTTCAAAGCTGTATATTTTATAGTTTCTGAAATAACGGGTCATTATTGTTCAAAAATACAACTCTCGGATATATACAATTGAAGTTTATTGAGCAAACGCTTACCATACAACACTAGATTCGGTGCATTCTAGCACCATAGGAGGGGTTATCTGGTCACTCATCTTCGTGGAACGCCTCTTCAAGCTTCCTCTTGGCACTTACACGCTGTTGTCTAACTTTTTTATGGAGTGTGGACGGTAAACACCCGTTTCCCCTAATCCGTTTCCCCTAATTCCCGTTTGCCCTAATCACGTTTACCCCAATAGCGTTTCCCCGAAATCGCTTTTACCCGAATTCCCATTTCCCCTAAATTCGTTTCCCCTAATCTCGTTTGCCCTAAATCTCGTTTCCCCTAAATCTCGTTTCCCCTAATTCACGTTTGCCCTAAACGCGTTTACCCCAATGGCGTTTCCTCGAAATCGCTTTTACCCGAATTCCCATTTCCCCTAATTTCGCTTGCCCTAATCTCGTTTCCCCTAAATCTCGTTTCCCCTAATTCACGTTTGCCCTAAACACGTTTACCCCAATGGCGTTTCCCCTAAATCGCTTTTACCCGAATTTCCATTTTCCCTAATTTCGTTTGCCCTAATCTCGTTTTCCCTAATCTCGTTTCCTCTAAATCTCGTTTCCCCTAATTCACGTTTGCCCTAATCTCGTTTCCTTTAAATCTCGTTTCCCCTAATTCACGTTTGCCCTTAACACGTTTGTCCGTGTCAAAGTTTCCCCTAAAAACATTTACTGTATCAAGTTTGTTCTAATTCTCCTTTGCCTTGATTCGCGTTTTCCCTAATTCATGTTTTCCGTAATTCATGTTTGTCCTGATTTTCGTTGAGCGAAATAAAACGTTTCTTTTACCGCCAAAATTCAGGAAAAAAAATCGGATTTATCGTCAAATTTAGGACAAAAATCGTTGTATGTAATATTTTATCGTCAAATTTAGGAAAATATATGTATTTTTAATCATCATCATAAACCATTATCAATCTACTGCTGGATGAATGGAGATCTCACCAAGTTTCTTCCTCTACGGTCTGTCTTGCCCCAGTCTCCACCATCTCACTCACGCATGCTTTCGAATTTCATCACCCCGTCTCCAATGTGGTCTTCTTCTGGGTCTTTTCCTGTCCCTTGGAATCCAGTCCAGAATTTCGGTTGTCCGTCGGAGGTCCGTTCTTCTGGCAGCATGTCGAGCCGATTGCCTTTTCAAAGATTTTACTCTGATCATGTCTTCCACTCTTGTCATTTTTCCTTATTCATGAGTTCCTTTTATCATCTCTCCTGGTTGTACCAAGCATGTATCTCTCCATGCTTCTTTCAGTTGTCTGCAGCCTTTCTATGTCTTTTTTAATTAAGATCCATGTCTCCCATCCATATGTAAGAACTCGAAGGATTCATTGATTAAACACTTTTCTTTTTGAGACATAATGGCGTATTGCTCTTTAAAATTGCATTGTTTCTTCCAAAAGCCCTCCATCCATCCATCCAAACAAGGGCGAGCGAAGGACATTTGCCGCGCCGTGTAAGAGAATATTTGTAGCACGTAGTTTGTAAAACAGATCGTGTTTATGTTTTCTGCTTGTCCGTCCGTCTGTGGACACAATATCTCTGCAACCATTAGTCCGATTTCAAATATTCTTTTTGCGTTGGAAAGCTTGAAATGTGCGAATGATGATCCTACATGTCGTTTTTTTTATACGATGCACAATTTCGCTGCTAGAGGGCGTAAATGCAGGTGATGTTGAATTAGAAATACATTTTATTCCATATATTTGCTTCTAAACATCCAATTGAAAAAAAAAATACTTTTAACTTTCGATTCCGTTTATGTCGAAGACTATTTTTTAGGCATAGTCACTTTTTCATATTTCGCATAGATTTTTGACTAAAGGGAGTAAAATACAGCTTCTGATGTGAAATCGTTTGGATTATAGTTTCTAATTTTTTGGTAAAAATGGTTTGGCCACCAGGGGACGAAAGGTGGGGAGAGGTGAGGGGTCTAGTACGCTTAAGAACTCTTAAAAAGTGAGCCTTCTGCGTTCACAATTGTATTTCTTGCTTTAATAAAAGTTTAGTGCGATGTAGTACTTTATCTGTGGGGGCGTGACGGATACAGTGGCTACGTTAAGGACTAACCGTATAATGGTCTTCACCATGTGCACTTCTTTACACTTTTGTTGGCATGATTATCGAAGTCATCAACAAGAAAGGAAAGAATAATTCTCTTGCGATATCAAGACCCACCGTTTTAATTCGGTTAATAAAAAATAGGACAAATATAAATTAGAGCAAACGCGAAATAAGGCAAACGCGAATTAGGAAAAACTTGATACGGGCAAACGTGAAATAGGGGAAACGCGATTTAGGGGAAACGAGATTAGGGCAAACGAAATTAGCGGAAATGGGAATTCGGGTAAAAGCGATTTCGGGGAAACGCCATTGGGGTAAACGTGTTTAGGGCAAAAGTGAATTAATGGAAATGAGATTTAGGGGAAACGAGATTAGGGAAAACGAAATTAGGGGAAATGGGAATTCGGGTAAAAGCGATTTCGGGGAAACGCCATTGGGGTAAACGTGTTTAGGGCAAACGTGAATTAGGGGAAATGAGATTTAGGGGAAACGAGATTAGGGTAAACGAAATTAGGGTAAACGAAATTAGGGGAAATGGGAATTCGGGTAAAAGCGATTTCGGGGAAACGCCATTGGGGTAAACGCGTTTAGGGCAAACATGAATTAGGGGAAACGAGATTTAGGGGAAACGAGATTAGGGCAAACGAAATTAGGGGAAATGGGAATTTGGGTAAAAGCGATTTCGGGGAAACGCCATTGGGGTAAACGGGATTAGGGCAAACGGGAATTAGGGGAAATGGATTAGGGGAAGTGAGGCTACGCGGTGTGGACAACATACGCTCACCCCTTCTCACCCGCAGACTATCGAGCTCCTCCGGAACTGATCCCGTATTCTTGCTGACAATGATCCCAAGCTGTTTCAAAACCATGTATCTAGATATATTCCCTTTGTTAAAGTTTAGGATGGCATCATACACTGCAAATACCATAGTACGAAACCCCATGAAGTCAGTTTTCGGTGTTCTTGACCAAATGGCCATATTCACAGATTCGTTGGGGTTTTGATTTTTCACATGCTGGCATTTTTTCAACAGTACAGGGTTAGCCAGATCCTGAAATATGGGCTTTCTTTTTTCTGTCCTAAAAACTATGGAATATGTTGTACTATAAAAAAACACGATATAGCGTGAGGTCAAATGAAGGCAACGCGCGAAAAACCGCCTGACATGTACTCACATTTATGGCCATAACTTTTGTTCTATCAGTAGGATAAGTACAAATGAGGTGTCAAATTAAAGCCAATGCTTCATTCAATGGAAACATACAATAATGCAAAAATCTATTTTTGTGCCCATATTAACCTACCGAACCCCCTTAAAAGGAGTGTTGTGTGTTTTTCTTTATACTGCAACCAAATCTTTATCAAGAATGCTATATGCGTGGAACACTGGTGATGCGATCAGTTTTTTTGGCTCTTTTTCTTAAATTTTCTATTGTCTTATCAAAAACAGAATTATTCATTAGGTTGTAAAAGTTTTTTTCAAAGCTATTAGCTGCATTTTTACGACGTTCAGTATTATAGAGGATGTATTCCTTTAACCACGGTTTTTGCGTAAATTTAAGCGCTTTGTGCACATTCTCTAATTGCTGTCCTAATTCGAGATACAGTTTCAAAGTTCTGTAATGCAGAACATAGTTCTTTTTGTCGTATAAATTTGGAGTCAGTTTTTTCACATTTGATGGTAGATAGATATCTCTTTCTTCAGCTAGATTTTTAAGGAAAGGGAATAACATGTCGGTGGTGATGCTGATTTTCTCCGGTGCTAAGGGATAATCATTGTGATCATCATGCAGCTGTTCAGGATACGTCAGATCGACCTCCAAAATGTAATCATAATCATCGTCATCCTTCATGTCGAAGTAAATAATATGAGTACTAGGATTAGATGGATTACTTCATGTCTAAGTAAATAATATGAGTACTAGGATTAGATGGATTGAAGTTAGGCAAATGCCTGTTATGAGCTTTAGAGTATGTGTTTGAAATCATGGAGATTTAGCCACGTATCCCCTTTTCAAGGAATGAATTCATGGTGGGATCAGTAATTCACTCCAGTGTCGCATTTGTAAATTTCATCATCGCCCACCACGAATATGCTGGAAGTGAAAACACGTGCCAGGGATGCAAACCATAGCATTCTATGCATAATTCTCAAAAATTCTGGAAAACATCTGCTAGGAGCAGAACGTCTGTCTTTAAGTAAATGTCATGGTATTCACCTAAGTTTTTAACCTGAAATACTGACCACACATCCTGTGCATGTTCGTACTCTTTTTCAGTAATATCTGTCCCAGTGAGTGAACTGTAAAATGATTCTTTAGGTGGTAGCGCTTCTTCTTGAAATTTTTCAAATTTATCCATATATTCATATGGGTATGAATATAGATATATCATGTACTAGACGGCGAAATGTTTCTTTATCTGGCACATGCGCTTTTAAATTCTTGAATTTCTCCGGGTCTAAATAAGATGCAAGTTTTCGAGTGAGGTGTTCAGGAATGCGAACGAGTCAAGAAAATACAGCTGCCCCAAAGAAAATGTAATATATTTTTCTATATTTTGCGCTCTGCACTCAATTTTTCTGTTTTTTATTTTGCCAATTTTTTTCATGATTATGTGTGTGTCATATGCCTTTGAATTGTGTAAGATCACGGGAATTTTGAGGGTAATCTTGAAATTTAGATTACGCTGGGAGTGAGCAGCTGTGCGATATTCACCCATTATATGGCAATGATATCTAACCCTATCTTCACCTAATTCCTTAGAGCAAATGTCACAGTTGATTTGTTGGCGGGATGCTCGCTCTTGTTCAGGTGTTATTTGCATGGTTCAATATTTCACGTTCTTCACATAATAAGGAATCAATGAAATGTTCCACGGAATCCTCACCTCTGTAAATTCATGCTGGTTTTGCTCTCCTTTTGGGCCTATCACAACATAACTGCATCCACACGGCACATGGTTCAAGATGACGTTAGTGTGTGATGATGCTGGATTAGGGGCACATGTTGACACTTTTTCTAAAATGCATTCAAAATCGGCTGCAATAATATAAAGTACTCGCATCTGGTATGTAAATTTATGAAAGGAAGAAAAATTGTTTCTTCAGTGGGCATTTTTGTGCGCTGCATTTCATGCACTTGACAATATGGGAGGCGATCTACTAAAACTGTTTCATTTCTGATGCGATGCAAACAATAATTGCAATAGAATGATTGGCCGTTATGATCTGTAAGATGTCCAAGCAGACGGCTCATATTTTGAATGAGACAATAGTGTTGTTTATCTTCGCTGGACAAAAGAAGTAATTTGACGTGATGAGATACCTTTTTTTCAGTGATATGTAAGTGGAAAACTTCCTCATTTCCACAGCCAAATGCATTTATAGATATGTCAGCGTTGTCTTTCTCGAATTTGTTGAAGTGAGCTACTGGAGTAGGAAAAGGAATGTCTTTTGCATTGAGTTATTTTTCATATTCCACGTAATGAGAAACCCGTTGGGGATTCCTTTGAGTTGGGTGTAGGGCAGCAATAATACACCATAAAAAAAAACACTTATTATCAGTGTTTGATTGTTCAACACAGCTTGTTTTAGTGCTAACTTCTTTGGGAGTTTGAAATACGTTGATCCAGCTAACGGCATGTATTGCGCAGTTTTGATTTCTAATTCAAGTACACGTTTTAAAGTCCATCCGCTGCCGAGATTTAAATTGTTTTCAAATGATGTGCGAATTTTCGTGTAAGCGATATCAATATGAGTTGTTAATCCCTCACCGGACAAATTCGTTGCACATTTACTTCTAAAATGTGACGTGATAACCTCTTCTTCATTTTCGCTATTCATACGTGAAAGTTCGAGTTTTACATTGAGATACCATTTAATGCTTCCTCTAGAATTAATTTCATTTTCCAGAAATTCACACACATTATCTCTTACGTTGTTTAAAAACATCTCAAGATCGCCTTCAACATCAGCTACTAGATGAATGACCCTAGTTAAGAAAGAGTTTAATGCTGAGTTGCATTGATTGTAAGTTTTTTGCTGGGATGATTTTTTTACCTTTTTCGCCGGAGTGACATTAATGGCATTACTTGCCTTTCTCTCCACCGTTACATTCAGTGCTTTGTTATGTGTTGTACGATCATGACGTAATAAGTCAGATTTTCGTTGGGTGCGATAAGCACATTGATTGCAGGTAAACGGTTTCTCACCCGTATGTATTTTCATGTCTGTTTAACATATATTTTTTCTTTGAAGGTCTTTGAACATGCAGGACATGTGTTGGTATTTAAAGGAACTTGTTGGATAATGCTGGAAGATGGTGGGTGAGTATTGTCAACTACCTCATGCTCGTCGCCCACAGCAGGCAGGCTAGTTTCTTGAATTAAACTCAGTTTCTTGAATTGAACTCAGTTTCTTGAATTGAACTCGGCCACAGCAGGCACGCTAGTTTCTTGAATTGAACTCAGTTTCTTGAATTGAACTCGGCCACAGCAGGCAGGCTAGTTTCTTGAATGGAACTCAGTTTCTTGAATTGAACTCGGCCACAGCAGGCAGGCTAGTTTCTGGAATTGAACTCAGATGTACTCCAACAGATGTATAAGGTGTAAAATTATCATCAACATCAGAAGATGAGGGAAAACTTCTCACATGTTCATGAAATTCAGCATGGCCAAGCATAATACTTTCTGTAATGTCGTCACCAAAAAGTGAAAGCATCTAAAGAAAACAGAAAAATTCCATTAAGTACTTTAAAAATTGAATTTCATTTTTTTATTTAGAAAATTTACTTAAATTCGTAACGGGTATCACTTCCCTCTAAGGTAAGTAAATGAAAAACGATTGTAAACGCTTTGTCTTAAAATCCAGAAAATCTTACGCAAAAGTAAACTCGGAATTTCTGCTAATTTGACACTTCGTAATCTATTTAAACGATGTAAATTTGTGGTTTTAAAATGTATGCCGATGTTGAATATTTGCAAACTTTTAGATTGAATAAAAACATGCAAAATAAACATCTCTTACCTCCCTATCATGTTCATCCACTGTGTCGGTTTTCATACTAAAATTCATTTCAAAAAGTAACTAGGATTACCGACGTATGGTAGACCCAAAATTCTCTCTAACGTGCAGGAGACGTTGAAATAAAATGGTGACGACGAAGGTGATAGTGGTTATTTACGCTGATAAACCTGTAAACAATGCAAACTTGTTTCAAGCACGCCTTCGTTGCTTTAAACATAGGAAGCGACATGGCGTTTTACATCACACATTGTAATACTCCCTCCCCTTCCTGAAGGTAAGGTAGCTAGCTACTTACATAATAGAACTACAAAGGTGGAGTAACGTAGAAAGACCGCTTTGAGAGATTTCCTTAAATGGAAGAGAGAGAGGGGCCTACTAACTTAGGGGATACGTCTACAGACGTTTAAGCACAACGATGCTTTCTAGATATACCTTAAATGGGGTCTCACTCCTATTGTATTATAATCGAACAAAGACCTTGATGTACCTTTGTTCTTAACATCACTGTGGGTCTTGGTTACACCACCACCCCGCAGCTTGCACGGAGGGAGAAGGAAAGTGGGTGGCTGTTTACTTAAGGGGATGGATTTTAAGACGTTTAACAATAAACATTGCTTTCTAGAAATTATTTTCATCAACAATCTGTTCTTCTCAAACAATGTAGTCAGGTGACACAAGACCCATATGATGACATTGTAAAATGAGCGTCCGTGTTAAATACGGATATATTTCTCTACCATAGTTATATCATGGGAAAACAGCCATCTCGTCTTTGTTCTAAATTAGTTGTGTGTCTTGCTTACAACACCGCTTGTAACGTATACTCTAGATTCACTTTCCTTTTGATTTTTACTATCTCTGGTTATTTTATTTTCCTATGTAAATTATCTTCTTACTGAACGAGATGTTATTTCACCCGCTGAATGAGATCTGGCAATGAGTGTAAGTCATGACGTGGTGGTAGCCAGTATAAATAGGCGCGTTCAACGATACCAAGGGAGAGCGTTTGTTGTTGTATAGGGAGAGCGTTTGTTGTTGTATAGAGAGAGCTGTTGTTTATGAGAGTAGAGCTTCGTTCATGTGCAAGGAGCTACGTGTTATTTGAGTAGCTGTGTGTGAAGTGGGTGTGATGATACCAGTAGAAGTTAATAATAAAAGGTTTTAAGTAAGTACGTCTTTCTCAGTTCATAGTACTGTCAGACCTCTGTCTGGCTGTTAGGTTTATTTCATTTAGTGTTATTAGTAACAACCAGCATAAGACTTTATTCATCTTAATTATTACTACAACATTACTACCAGTATAAGCTTGTTCATTATTATTACTACACTACTAGCAGGAGACTTTATTCATGATCTTAATTAACAAACAACAACCATTACTAGAAGAAACTAGTAACAACAACCATTTGAATTCACTATTAGAAGCTTAGTACAAGCATTGAATTCATTATAATATTAGTGAAAGCAATATTCACGATAATTAATTAGCTTAGTAGTAGAAGCTAAATTCTCGGACACGAGGTCTTGACAATTATTACCCATGTCTTCCTTACCTGAGACAACTTCAATTTTTCACCCTAAGGCAAGTTTCGATGGTGATGGTGTGTTTTTTTTGACAATTTGCAAGAAGCCTGTGGGTCTCACTTTGGTATGAATGATCTACACGTACCCAGGCATTCTTCACAATTTCGTAATGCATC
Organism: Macrothele yani; assembly: GCA_039090855.1. Taxonomy (NCBI): domain Eukaryota; kingdom Metazoa; phylum Arthropoda; class Arachnida; order Araneae; family Macrothelidae; genus Macrothele; species Macrothele yani. Next base: position 99,723,663 of record CM077004.1, on the reverse strand, counting down.
AGCTTCCTGTTACTCTGAGTCGCGGCGGGTCGTACCTGAGGGAGTTCAATCCTCTCAGCGAAGCAGAATGCTTGCCCATTTCGTGCCGCATGCAGGAACATTTCTTTTCAATGGTTTGGAGGGATCCTTAAAATTCCTCGAAGATTTGGAAGATCATTTTGATCTCTATAATATTCCTGAAGACTACAAAGTACAAATCGCAGGCACTTGGTTGAAGGATACCGCTAAGACCTGGTATCGGCAGTGGAGAGTGTCGAACCCGGATTCTCATTATGAGAATTTCCGAGCAGAATTTTTGGAGGTCTTTCCTTTCGGCCTCAGTCGAGCTAGCCTTGCACAACAACTTTTTTCTCGTCAGCAAGGACCCAACGATAGCCCTGTTGCATTTGCGTTGGAAACAACAAGCTTATATAACTTATGGGATCCACATGCCAGTCATGTCGACATGTTGGATACCCTATTGCAGCAGCTCGACCCATTTTTACAAGATTTTCTTGAGGTTCGACACCCTGCTACAATTCATGAATGCCTTCGCCTCTTACGAACGTATGAAGAGCGACACGGCAAACATGGTTCAACTCACCATGCTCGGGCACCCCGCGAGGCTTATTACGAAAACCCTCAGCGGCATAATAGGCATAATAACTTTCAACGCGAGCATACACAAGTGCACGCCCAAGCTTCATACGTTCCACCACACAGAAGAGTGGCAAACCAACAGCGAGTTTCTGAACAATCTTCGGGATATCGTACAAATGCACAGTATGCTCGACCCCGTTCCAATCCGCAGCATTCGGAACGTTTTCATGCTCAGGGCAATGATGATTTTTCTGCCCGTGCTGGGGGAAGAAGTAATAGATATGAAAATGTCAACAGACACGCGGAATTCCCGACGCAGGTTTCACGCAGTTTTCCTCATCGTGAAAATTTTCCCGATACCCGGCAGGGTCGAGGTTTCAGACCGCATGATAATCCAACCAGGAATCCTTTAAACTTCCAAAGGAAGTAGACCAAGGGTCGGTCCTGCTTCCTGATACCAAGCATTCTGACCCTAAAACAGTATTAGTGACTGTCCAAACTCCTTAGTTGCCTGATGTATTCTTGACAATTGAAGATATTATTGTCGAGACAAAGTTCGACACTGGTTCTGAAATATCAGCCCTAAATACGAAGTTTTGCACTGACAATTTTCCTGCAATACTCGTTCAGCCTGCGACGCAGTATTTGCGAGGTGCAAATAACGAAATCTTCAGTATCACAGGAACTGTCACATTATCTCTAGGGCTGGGAAAAGCTCGTTTTACGCATTCTTTCCTGCTTATAGACGAACTACCTGTTAAATGTCTAATGGGAATGGACTTTATTCATACGTTTCAAATAACTTTGAATTTCGTACAACATGTGATTTCCTTTCCGGAACCTGTCGAAATGATTCCTACGGTTCCTATGGATATAACGAGTTTGTTATTGAGTAACCAATTGAATGAGAGGCAACGAAACCAGCTTTCTGTACTTTTGCAGGAAAGCCCTGGTTTATTTTCTGATCAATCTGGTTTCACACAGGTGGTTTATCATGTCATTGACACTGAGGGTTCGAAACCGATTGCGACGAAACCTTACCCTTGTGCTCCCCATAAGAAACAGGAAATGCAACGTCAAATTTCTGAAATGATTAAACAGGGCATAATCAGGGAATCAACAAGCGCCTGGGCTGCTCCGGCCTTTTTGGTTCCAAAGAAACAACCCAATGAATTTCGTTTCGTGACAGATTTCCGCAAGCTCAACCAAGTCACAAAAACGATCAATTATCCACTACCTGTCATGTCGCATATTTTGCATGACCTGTCATCAACTAAATGGATGTCAACTTTGGATTTGGCGAGTGGATATTGGCAGGTGGCGGTACATCCGGACTCTGTCGATAAAACAGGTTTTGTGACTCCTTTTGGGGCTTATGAATACCTGCGTATGCCCTTTGGATTAGCTTCTGCACCTTCTACTTTCCAAAAGCTTATGGATACGGTTCTCAGACCTGTTCTGGGTCCCCATGTGCATGTATATTTGGATGACATTATTATTACATCCGAGGCTTTTGACGAGCACCTTTCTCTGCTCAAACAGGTGTTCCAACTCATATACAATGCTGGCTTGACGTTAAAACCTAGTAAATGCCAGATAGCGAGAAACGAGATTGTATATCTGGGGTTGAAAATCACTCCCCACGGCTTATTTACAGATAATGAAAAAATTAGGCCTATTGTTGACTTTCCTCGGCCTATAACAGCAAAAGAACTATCACGCTTTCTGGGAATGACCAGATGGTATCAGCAGTTCGTCCCCGCTTATGCTACAATCTGTGAGCCATTGTATGCTTTAAAACGTAAATACAAGAAGTTTGTTTGGACACCTGAGGCTAACGCTGCATTCGAAACACTGAAGTCTGCGTTGACTCAGCCTCCTGTGTTGGCTTTCCCGGATCATACTAAGGAATTTGATATTTATACTGACGCATCCGGAGTTGGTCTTGGTTGCGTTTTGTCACAAGCTGGGCATCCAATAGCTTTTGCGTCTCGTACTTTAGCCAAAGCTGAACGCAATTATTCAGCTACGGAACGTGAATGTCTTGCTGTTGTGTATGCTCTTAACAAATTTCAATGTTATCTTAACGAATTGACAGTTAACATAATTACGGATCATTCTGCCCTTCAGTATTTGAATTCTGCTAAGCACCTATCTCAAAGACTTATGAAGTGGGCTCTGAAGTTACAAGAGAGCAATATCAAAATTTCGTATCAGCCAGGTCATAAGAATCAATTACCGGACGTATTGTCTCGCGTTCCGATTAGTGGGGTCCCCACAGAAACTACTCCTGGATGTCAGCCTTTACTTCTAATAGCTGATATAACATCCAGAGAGCAGATAATGGCAGAATTAATAAATGATCCAGATTTTGGGGATATCTATAATTTTTTGCTTGCGGGTTCGCCCCTACAAAGTGATCCTTCTCTGGCTGGAAGGTCACAGCATTTTGAAGTCATAGAGGGTCTTCTTTACTATACGAAATCTAGGACTACTAGGGCAGAGTTTCGCCCATGTATTCCGCGAACCCTTAGAATGGCCCTTTTAAACGAATTTCATGACAAACCTCTTGCAGGCCATTTAGGTATTCGCAAGACCCGTTGTAAATTGCGGGATGTTGCCTATTGGCCTGGCATGTACCAAAGTGCGCTCGCATACGTTCAATCATGTCACTTGTGTCAGATTAATAATTACCGTAATGTAAGACCGGCCGGTCACTTGAAATCTAGTTCAAGTTCTCATGTTTTTGATATTATTTCAATAGATTTATTGGGACCTTATCCTTTATCTGTTAAAAACAAAGCTCGTTACGTGTTAGTACTAACTGATAATTTTTCTAAATGGGTTGAAGTTTTTCCCATTAAAGCCGCTACGGCAGAAGTTATTTGTAATGTATTAATTAATGAAGTATTCTCTAGATATGGTGCACGTAATAAAGTAGTTTCGGATAATGGTCCCCAATTTATTTCTGACATTTTTGAAAGAATGTGTGCGAGACTACACATTAAGCATAAATTCATTTCCCCATATCATCCCCAGAGTAATCCCGCGGAACGAGTAGACTGCACTCTAGTTAAAATGATTGCTACATTTGTCATGGATCATCACGAACGATGGGATGACCATCTTGAGCTTTTTCGCCCTCCGCTCGTCTGTTCACGAATCTACTAAAATTACTCCTGCAGAACTTTTTCTGGGTAGCAAAATTAAAACCCCTTTTGAAAATTTAACGGGGATTATTGACGAACTAAACCAGCGACCAACTCCGCAATCAGTACGAATCATGGCAGAAAAAAGCTCGTGTTGCAATGCTAGGAGCACAAGCGGCTCAAGCAAGATATTATAACACTAGGCGTAGGGAACCAGATCTTGTCGTTGGAGATCTCACTCTCGTGGAAACGCACTTCCAGTCTTCTGTTTCTCATACTTTAGTGAAGAAATTTGCACCCAGCTACGAAGGTCCATATCGGGTGGCAAATGTGTTTGAAAATAACATTGTTCTTGAAAAACCTGACAATCAATTTTATTACGTACACGTTGCTCAGTGTCGCAAGTATCATGAACGAAGTATCGATTTTATAATCAACCCTACTCAACCTTCTGTTCCACAGACTCAAGAGTCTATATCTCACGATCAACCTCCAGAAATTTTGGACGAACCAACAAACATTTTTGAAGAATCTCCAGTGATTTTTTCTTCACCCTCCTCTCCTCGAGACGGGTTTCCAAACACGCAACCTGATTCTCCCATGAGACGAAGGCTCGAATCAAGTTCTTCAAATACTAGTATCGTTCCTTTCCCTCCAACCATTGCCAAGACTATTGCTGCACCATTTCCTGATAACTCTGCCCCAACACAAGCTCCTACTTCCTTGAATACTTCATCAGAGAGCATTCCTATAGGCAGGAATAAACATCGCCCTGCACGACCACTAAATTACAGCAGCGACTCAGAGGCTTCAGATATTTCGGATTTATCAGTTATGAACAATAATTTGACTATTCCTAAACGTCAAACACCAATTCCAAACCGTCCAGCACCACCAAAAGCTGGTCAAAAACGTAACTTGTCTCCCCAATCTGCTTCGCCGCAACAGTGACGAAAGCAGAGATCCTTGCATCCGCCCGGGTTTCGCCCCTGGAACCTACGCTCAGGGCAAACAGGGCCGATGCCTGCTGCTACTCTCATGCCACGAGGGCGAAAGCGAAAGCAAACGATGTGGCCGGAGCCACGTCCGTCCAAAAGAATGCTGGAGAGACACCACGGGCCCCAGCACAAAGGGACTACATATCAAAAGCCTGGGGGAGCCCGTTCCTGTCAGCCGCAGGGATTTCCGGACCGCCAGACTTCGGCCGTTCCTGATCGCCGGACTTCAGCCGTTCCTGACCGTTCCTGTCAGCCGCAGGGATTTCCGGACAGCCAGACTTCAGCCGTTCCTGACCGTTCCTGTCAGCCGCAGGGATTTCCGGACAGCCAGACTTCAGCCGTTCCTGACCGACGGACGTCAGCCGTTCCTGACCGTTCCTGTCAGCCGCAGGGATTTCCGGACCGCCAGACTTCAGCCGTTCCTGACCGACGGACGTCAGCCGTTCCTGACCGTTCCTATCAGCCGCAGGGATTTCCGGACCGCCAGACTTCAGCCGTTTCTGACCGACGGATTTCAGCCGTTCCTGACCGTTCCTATCAGCCGCAGGGATTTCCGGACCGCCAGACTTCAGCCGTTCCTGACCGACGGATTTCAGCCGTTCCTGACCGTTCCTGTCAGCCGCCGGGATTTCTTGACCGACAGAATACAGATGTTCCAGATCCATTCAAATCCTTGAAACGCGCTACGCCACCTGAATTTATCAGTCCGATTAGGCCTGGAAAACGTTATCGTACTAGAGTTTTTTATGCGTCCTCGAGATAAGTAAGTTCTCATGGACAGGTTCTTTTCTCCGTTTGTTGTTTTTCCTGCACGACCAGTTGGCGTGTCAGAATTTCTTTTTTTCGTGTGGGCCTATGCATTCTTTTTTGTGTATATATGTGTTTTTTTTATATTTCTTCTATGTCCATCTACTAATCCAAATTTTTTTATATATCTGTATGCTTAGGGATAAAATAATAAAATTGTTACTGTTAGGCAGCTCCAGGCAATCTTCGCTGCTGATACAGTTGGTGTGTATTCAACGAATAATGAGAACGTAATTTGAAATTAAAAAAGTGATTCCTGCTAGGCAGAATAAAAGGAAGGTATGCCGATGCAGGTTTGTTTTGTTCAAAAATACAAGTGTTTCACAGACGAATACAGATTTCTTGATTTTGTCATGCCAAGTTTGAGATTGTACATACTGCTGCCACCAAACAACAACAACAAAAAAGAGGTCGATAAACGTCAATCAACGAAGTGTAAGACTTACAATCCAAAATTGATAGGTTTTCGAAAAAAAAAAAAAAAATTAAGGGGGAGATGATGTAACGTATACTCTAGATTCACTTTCCTTTTGATTTGTACTATCTCTGGTTATTTTATTTTCCTATGTAAATTATCTTCTTACTGAACGAGATGTTATTTCACCCGCTGAATGAGATCTGGCAATGAGTGTAAGTCATGACGTGGTGGTAGCCAGTATAAATAGGCGCGTTCAACGATACCAAGGGAGAGCGTTTGTTGTTGTATAGGGCGAGCGTTTGTTGTTGTATAGGGAGAGCGTTTGTTGTTGTATAGAGAGAGCTGTTGTTTATGAGAGTAGAGCTTCGTTCATGTGCAAGGAGCTACGTGTTATTTGAGTAGCTGTGTGTGAAGTGGGTGTGATGATACCAGTAGAAGTTCATAATAAAAGGTTTTAAGTAAGTACGTCTTTCTCAGTTCATAGTACTGTCAGACCTCTGTCTGGCTGTTAGGTTTATTTCATTTAGTGTTATTAGTAACAACCAGCATAAGACTTTATTCATCTTAATTACTACTACAACATTACTACCAGTATAAGCTTGTTCATTATTATTACTACACTACTAGCAGGAGACTTTATTCATGATCTTAATTAACAAACAACAACCATTACTAGAAGAAACTAGTAACAACAACCATTTGAATTCACTATTAGAAGCTTAGTACAAGCATTGAATTCATTATAATATTAGTGAAAGCAATATTCACGATAATTAATTAGCTTAGTAGTAGAAGCTAAATTCATTATACGCTCCCTCAGGCAGAGGTAAACCGTAAGAGCAAATAGATTTATTCTTTTGTTTGTTTTACGAACACTGTAAAGTTAGAAATCGTCACGCACAATTGCTTTATACGAGATTCATGTTTCTCTTAGGCTAATGGAAAAGGTGTCATGAACAATCTGTTCTTCTCAAACAATGTAGTCAGGTAACAGAAGATCCACCTGATGACATTGTAAAATGAGCGTCTGTGTTAAATACGGATACAGCGAGAGAGTTAGATGCTTTTGTATAAACTTTTATTGAACTTTTGTATAAACTTTTATTCAGAGATTACATACTTTTTAATGAATGTTACTTTTATTTTTATTGATTGTACCCTTACATACAAATGTATAATTTTTATCATGCACACACCAGAAAAATTAAGCACAAATGCTTTAAGAAATCTTTTTTAAAGTAAACTATATGTACGATAATGGTAAACCTCTTTGCAAAATGTGAAAGTCCTCGAAAGGACTGGTTTTTTTTATTTCATAACATATAATATATGCACGATAATGGTTAACCCTTTTTGCAAAATTTGGTAGTCCTGAAAAGGAATTTTTTCTAATTTCATTTCCTTGTGTGTATTCAGTCCATATCATCATGCTGTATTTCGGCTTTGATTAGGCTGAAAATGTTTTCTAGTTTTATGGAATTGAGAAAAGCTTCGTTTTTATATTTCATCAAATTTTTCTTTCCAAACGTTCAAAGAATTTTTCAATAATTTGAGCAAAATCGATCCCTGAAACAGCTGTACAGAAATACTTATTTTCGCATAATACTTCATAAAGATCCCATTTCTTCTGCAGTGATGTTTCTGTCAAATATGAAATTACGTCGCCTCTGAGAATGTCTTTAAGTTCTTGTAACATTTCTGTTTGCTTCATAAATAATAATTCTTGTAATGATTCTCTTTGCTTTCCATCTGGAAATTCCTCTACTAAAGTTTCACCTTTGGACGCCAAAGTTTCTTCAAACATGTTGCGAAAGGAGATGATTTTACAAAATTCAACAGCTATTTGATTTAACACATTGGAAAAGTTCCGAACAAGCTCGGACCATATTTCCTCCGTAAGAGTAATGCTTGATTTCTTATTAATAATGGAGAATTCATGGTTTTCCGGATTGATATGCACCTTTAAAAGCCCAATGAATGGGAAATCAATTCAGGAACTTCCGTACCCGAGATGCCTTGAAATAGTAGCCGTTTCGTGCATGAGCTCGGTCCACTGATTTGTGAAAATGGTTACTCCAACTTTTGAAGGATAGCACTTTTTTCCATAGGGCTTGAATTGTCTGATATGAACATACAATCGCTATTTGAAAGATGATACGTAAGCCATGGCCGTAGCTAAGAGGAGGGATCTTGGGGACCAGTCCCCTCCGAAACCCCAATCAATTTTTTCGAAATTGAACTTCAACAAATAATGCTTTTCTTTTTCTTTTCTTTTTTTTTTTTTTTTTGGCCTTATACGTCCATTGTGGAGAACATTCTCTACATTTGGCGCAAGGGGACCCTTGTACAATTTCATGTACGTATATGAAACTGTATAGGCACAATTCAGTCTGTTGAAACTTTTTTCAGCACATCTGCGAACAATAACGAAGTTCTCAAAGGTTTCATCAAGCAAGTATTACCAGCTTTCAGGCACACAACATTAATATCAATGTGCGAAACACTTTGGGTTTACAAGCATGAAGCTTTATTGAGATTCCGAGAAATCTACGTTGTAATAGTTCTATCGTTACAAAATTTGCAATATATGAAAAATCGCAAATCCTCCCAAAAAGCTCATCAGCTATTACCCAAGGCCAGTTTGTAGTCAAACTTTGCACACTTGACTTTGTATTTTCGCGGACATTACGGCTGTCGAAAACTCTTCAAAACGGTGACTGCGATTTGACGACGTCACTGGAACATTTTGTTCTCGTGGTAACTTCCCTCGATCATCTAAGAAGTAACGCCATCGATAAATTCAGTGTTACTTTTAATGCAGCGTCAAAACTGGTCACATAAGTTGATGGAGTTATCACAATGCCAAGATTTACATCCAGGATGATTCAAAGAGGGAATATTTCATCAGAAACTCCAGAAGAATATTTCCGGAAGAATCTCTTCGTGCCATTTGTTGACCACGTGCGAACACAAATTAATGATCGATTCGAGACTCACAAGACATTAGTCATAGCGCTTCAAATATTTCTACCTCATCATGATACGTTAAACTGCGAAAAAGAGCTAACGACTTGCAAAGGATTTTATGAAAACATACACGCAGAGAGCAGTACTCTCATAGTCCATTTGGCGAAACAAATGGATCAACATAGATGTTAATTCAAGAACTGGTAACGCAATGGAGGCCCTTTTACAATGTGATTCAAATCTTTTCCCAGCTCACAAACCTTGTTACAGATTCTTGCTATGATTCCGATTCCCACAGCTACGCCAGAAAGGACATTTTCAATACTTAGACGATTGAAGACATATTTAAGAAACTCAATGGGAGAAAACAGACTGAGTAGATTAGCACTTTTAGCAACCCATTGCAGCACTGAGGTGCAACCGAACGAAATTTTAAATCGGTTGATTAAATCTTCAGGGCGCGCTAATTTTTTATAAGGTGAGTGAAAATGTAAACCTTATTTGTTCTTCTTAATGTGAAAAATTCTTGAATTTGCTGATTTGTACAAATTGTATCATACCTGTGTTAAATGTTTAAATTTTCGCCTTAAAATTTTAAACTTTCAATCAATACATACTGTAATTGGTATTGCTTGTATAAAAACATTGGTTCAACATAATTTTTAAATCATTAAAAACAGTTATCTAAAGGAATGACCTCCCGTTGTGTTTTATGTTTATTGTAAATTTACAGGCGGAAATTTTACAAGTAACGCAAATTTATGAGGAAACTTTTACAAATACTAATCCCAAAAATGGGTGGGGGAAGGAAGGGTTGGTACAGTTTTTTGAATTGTAAACTAAAAAATTTTGGTTTTTATTCAATCATCAAAAGAAATGAATACTTCACCGACAAAAACATTTTGGTCCCCTCCCGAAAAAAATTCCTGGCTACGGCCTTGACGTAAGCAAAGATATTATTCCCTAGATAGAAAAAAATATCAGGTAGGTTATCTATATGAATCATCCCTGAAGAGCGTCGACTGTGACTTAAAGTAGCCATCATAAATCATTAAGCTAAGTAACACCCTCACTCAGATGGAAGATGTTAACATATCGCAGATACAAGCAAAAGTGAAGTGCTCGCTGCACCACAAATCCAGAATAGGAGGAGGGGGCATGAAGTTTTCAGCGAATCGCGACAACACGAATCATGTGACCGGTGAAGATTTGGAGTTATACAACAAAAAAATTCAAGAGGTTGCGTTGAAAAGATGAACAACCAATAATAAATGAACGACAAAATGTCAGATGATGAGTAGACTTCCTAAGTTAAATGACTGTAGAGAGTCATGTGTTGTTGACCTGAGCAAACTCAAGTATAAACACGCACAGCAGTGTTTTAATCTACGATGCAGGACGTGCGACGTCGACAAGCTCCCGAAACACAAAAGAATAAACATATATTAGTAGTGTTAGCACCTAATGTTTCCGTGTATAAAAACTGTCTTTCCATTTTATTATTATTATTATTATTATTATTATTGTAGAGTAATATGATCATTTGGAGTGTGTCAACCAGCTGTTCTGATGCCAGAATAAGGAAAGGAATCCACAATGAAGCTGACAGAAGCAATGTCTTGTTGGTCCGGTGGTTAAGGTTCCTGCCTCTGACACAGAGGATGGAGTGTTCAAATCCCATTGTTGACCAACAAGACATTTTTTTATCCTCAAAAAAAAAAAAAAAAAAAAATCCCTCTTTGATGGCATGGACAATCTGACGCGGGAAATTTATTTTTGAAAAAGTTAGGCTGAAACGAAGAAGTAGAATATGTGAGGGTTGTTGCCACCACTAAAAAGTTTCTTCATCAGCCTAGACAAAAGGCTGTTCCAAAACTCACATTGAGAGATCCGGCACATGCAGCATGCGGCATGTGCTAGAACTCTCAATAACACCTTCAGGAGGGTTGCGGCATGTGCTAGAGCTCTCAATAACACCTTCAGGAGGGTTGCGGTATGTGCTAGAACTCTCAATAACACCTTCAGGAGGGTTGCGGCATGTTTCAGAACTGTTACTGAAAGTTCTGGCACACGCGGCATGCGGTATATGCCGCATACTGATCAGCAGGGTTGCGGCATGTTCCAGAACTCTCATACTTCTTCTACTTGTACCGCCTCGATCAAGTTCGAAAAGCAATTCATGAAGTAATTCTAAGAACCAGCATTCACATCCTCAATAATAAAACAAAAAGCACTGGTAAGACAAATTCAACGATTACTAACTTGCGTAAAGACCAACTTGCTCGCTCGTGATAGTAAAAATCCTCCTCCTCCTTTTTTTTTTTTTTTAATTTTTTTTTCCAACTTTTTTTTTTTTAACTTTTTTTTTCCAACTTGCTCTGCAGATTGTACTTCGCATCTGAATCACAGGATGGTTATGTTGATGATTTCTTTTCTCATAAAATTCAACTGTACCCACCCTCCATTTCAGATGAAAAACCAACCAAGTCTGAAATTCTAGATTTTATAATTATAGATACGAAAACCAACCAAGTCTGAAATTATAGATTTTATTCAAACAAAATGTGGTGACATTAACTTTAATCACAGCGAACCAAATGTGACAGTAAAAATATTTGATGGAGCAGCTGTAATGCACATTCTCAATCCAGGCATGGCTAAAACATTTTCAGAATAATATGACATTGTTTTTAAATCATATTTCAATAATCAACTGAACTTACTGAAGGATGTTTCACGACTAGATATTGTGTTCGACAGAGGCATTAGTAACAGTTTGAAATTAGATACCGGAGAATCAAAAGGAAGTGGCATCACTATTCAAGTCAAAAACTCTACAAGAATTTCAAAGCAATTTAAGCAATTTTTATGTGTTAACAAAAACAAGTTCCAGTTACTAGCCAAGAAAATGGTGCGAAATGAGTTTCCAGGAAAACTTATTGTTTGTACCTATGTTGACAGAGTGTTCACGTCACCTATTATTGATGAAGACAGCATGTACATGTCACCTACATTGGTGCGCAAAAATTAAGGACGAAGAGGAGAAATTAGCATAACAGCGGAACGAGCAGGCAGAACGGACAGAAAGACCACTCAGGAGACAGACTAGGGTCCGGCACGGTAGGGCATGCGTATATATGTAGCATGACGTAGGGAGGGGGAGTGTTGGAAGGGTATAAAGCACACAGGCGATGTACGCTCAGCAATTCGGTGAAAGCTATTGCACGGTGTACATCGGTTTGAACGACGTCGAGTTGCTGCCACCGTATCATATGGCCAACAGGCAATCCAGTAGACGACATCTGGATGACTTTACCCGAGGTCGCGTCATTGTGAAGTTGGAAGAAGGTCGAAGTGTGACTAGTGTGGCCGAGGAGTTCGGGATCGCTCACAGCATCGTTTCACGAGCTTGGAGAGCATTTCAAACGACAGGAACAGCTGTCCGAGAGTTTAGCAGTGGTTGTCCTCGAGCAACCACGGCGGCGGACGACCGGTATATTGTCCTACAGGCGAGAAGAGACAGACGGCAGACAGCGGGAGATATGGAAACGCACATGCAACAGACAACTGGACCTCCGTTATCGCGTTTTACCGTGGCCAGGAGGCTGCACAAAGGTGGTATATTTGCACGACGACCAGTTCGGTGTGTGCCATTAACGCCTGCTCATCGGAGACGGCGGTTTCTGTGGTGCCAGTAACACAAGAACTGGACACATCAGCAATGTGGTAGAGTTCTCTTTACGGATGAGAGCCGATTTAGTCAGACGAGCGATTCTGGACGTGTACACATCTGGAGAGAGCAGAGAACACGCAATCACACCTCCAACATCATCGAAAGGGACCGGTTTGGAGGTGGCGGAGTTCTCGTTTGGGGAGCTATCATGCTTGGTAGCCGTACTGACCTCCACATCTTCCAAGGAGGTTCAGTCACTGGTGTCCGCTATTGTACCGAGGTTCTCCTGCCTCACGTACGTCTGTTTAGAGGTGCTGTCGGTCCTGAGTTCCTGTTCATGGACGACAACGCTACACCTCATCATACAGTGGCTGTCGCAGAGATGTTGGAGAGTGAAGATATTCAACGCATGGATTGGCCCGCAAGGTCCCCTGACCAAAATCCAATCGAATACGTGTGGGACCTTCTCGGGAGACGCTAGGCAGCAAGTTACCATCCACCAGCAACGATTCCGTCGCTGCGATTGTCGCTGCAAGAGAAATGGGCCGCGATGCCTCAACAGCTCTTTGAAAACCTCGTCCTCAGCATGGACAGACGTTGTAAATCCTGCAACGCAGTCAGGGGTGATCATATCCCCTACCGAAGACTGGATTTTCTTGGCAGCCGCCTGTCACATGGACGTTTCTGTCTTCTGTCCAGTTGTGCTCGAAGCTACCTTTTCAATAAAGTGCCTTTGTATCCTTTGGATTCCTTGTTTGGACGGTTTTGCTCACGTATCCCTTGGGGATCTTACGGTATGATTTGAGTCGATGTGGAGCACTTCTGCACGACGTTACATTCGAAAAACCGTCTCGTCCTTAATTTTTGCACGCTAGTGTATTATTGATGAAGACCCCTGCTCTCATGAAGATGCAGATGGTCGCCTACTTCTCCGCGTTAAGCATGCAGTAGACAGTGGACATACATATACCCTCATCAGAACTGTGGACTCGGATGTAGTGGTTATTTCACTATCACGATTCTCACAAATGGAAGATCTTGAAGAGCTATGCATTGAGAAGTGTTGTGGGAAATTCAGGAGATTCATTCCAATTCAGGAGATTTGTGCCAAACTCTCATCAGGAATTTACATAAATCTGGTAGCTTTTCATTCTTTTACTGGTTGCGACACAGTTTCTACATTTTGTGGTATTGGCAAGAAGACAGGTTGGAAGATCTGGATGTCATTCTGTCGGGTTGACTGTGTGTGGCATCAGCTCTGTACAGGCACCTCTGATATTGATGATGAATTTCATGATATATTACAGCGATTTGTAATTCTTCTCTATGATCGAACGTCACATCTAGAGAGTGTTGACGAATGCAGACCAGTATTATTTACAAAAGAGAACCATGCAATCGAAAACATACCTCCAACAGTAGATGCTTTAATACAACACATCAAACGAGCTACCATCCAAACAAGATTTTGGAAAAACAGCCTTACTCAATATCTTCGCCAGGCAATTAAGGATGGATAAAACCTCTCGTGGATATCAGCTTGTGTGGACAACAATTCCGGAAGTTTCAATACACTGTACGGAACTGACCTCCTGTACATGTCGCAAGCGATGTTTATCTTGTAAATGTGTGAAAATGGGAATGTTATGTGCAAAACTCTGTGTATGTGAAGGGAAAAGCTCTGAAAGTGATCGGTAATCAGTACTCAGAATTAACAGCAATCTACCTCTCAGCCTTAATATAAGTTGGATATTATTATATTTCAAAGTTGTTTGTTTCTCATTCTTGTACTGATGTATTAAAAGTACAGTTATGCCTTAATGGTACTTCATGTCATTTATGAAAGGGAAGGAATGAATTTTTTATGGTTATATTGGGGGGGGGGGGGTCATACTCATGTACACTGTTGAAAATTTGGTGCTAGGTTGAACCAAAATATACCGAGGGAAAAAATTTGCTGCAACCATAACTGGGTTCAACCTTTAAACAAAGTTATGGTTCAACCTTTACACCAAATTTTGGTTCAACCTTTACACCAAATTTTGGTTCAAACTTTACAACAAATTATGGTTCGACCGTTACAACAGATTATGACTCAACCTTTACACCAAGTTGTGGTTCAACCTAACGCCAAATTACGGTTCACCCTCACAACATGTATTGATCCTTATTTTTTTGAAGGGCTTGGTATTTACGGTTGAGTTCTTTTTATTTTACGGGCTTTCACAGAAACGGGCCAAGCTGTAATTTTACAGGCAATGGTTGGACCCCCAGCCACCGGGCCTTGCTCGTTATCTAACGGCGAAATTTTTAGCAGGGTGTAAAGGTAAGTTTTCTTGTTAACCTATTTGTTATTTTTTAAGTGGCCCGTGCATGTTTTAAAATGTGATGTTTTAAGTTTATTTCAAGCATTTATACAGAACGGTAGATCACAAACCCTAAGCCTTATTTGTTATTAGAAAAGGTATTGCCACTGTCTAGTTTTTTTGTTTATTTTTTCAAATCTTATGATTGCAATAGTTATTTTACAGCCTAAACTTATTACATAATTGTTTTAAACAATTTCCGAAATACCTCAATTCCATTATTTTTCGACTGCCATCTGGCGAATCCCCATCCTCTCAAAAAATGGCAAGCAATGATCTCTTTGCAGTGTTAAAATTAGAAATAAATCTTCTACAGGCCCAGCGGACCACTCGAATTTCTAAATCACTGGTCGGCCAAAAAAAAAAAAAAAAAAAAAACAGTACACATTTACAGTATATGTAGAAAATAAGGAATAAGGTATCATTGACGTAAAAAAATTAGCTTCCTACTCTACCGCAAAATCTACTGCCATTCGCGAAACTTTGGAGATCATAACCAACAGCGAGTCGTGCAATGATAGCGTCTCACTGGAATTGCCACGAGTTTGGAACCAGTTCTTCAAATAGTGATTACCTCTTGGTTTTTCTTCCATGATTCCGCGTGCTAAACGAGCATAACGCCTCGTGTGAATGATTTATAGGTGTAAATGATTCATTAGAGTGCAAGTAAGCTACTGCCAAATATAAAATCAAATACTATTATATTTAAAATAATTAGGTATGTTTAGGTATAAGTATGCTAGCTTTCATTTTTAGTATGACCTTTCTTATTACAATACGTGCAATGTTTTGCTTCTTTTGAGTTTCTGTTAGATTTGTTTCTTGCTTGAAATGCTGTTGTGGAATCTTTTTTTGTTTGTGCTCTCTCTTTTCGACTATTATATTCGTCGATGGGTTTATTTTTAACATATTCTAATGTTAGTTCATCCTCATGTTTTGCTTCAAGAGCTATTACAAGTGTGTAATATGTGGATGGCAGGCCACACAACATTATAGCTGCTTGGTGTAAATCCTTAATTTCTTCACCTATTGATTATAGTTTATTTGCAATTTCTAATATCTGGTTGATGTGCTCTTGCATATTTTCATAGTCATTGTACCTTTTACTGTGCAGTTTTCTAAGTAAATAGAGCTTACTGCTTAAATTTGTTCTTTCATGAATTCTCTGCAAAGCTAACCACATATTTCGTGCAGTTGTTTCATTTATGATGTTTATTATTTTTTCATCAATCAAAAGTAGACTTATTGTTGACATAGCTTGTGCGTTTTTCTTAATCCAGTCCTCAGATTTAACTGTAGGTTCCTCTTGGGAAATAACATTCCAAGTATCTTCTTTAATGAGAAGCATTTGGATTTTCAATTTCCAACCTGTATAATTTTCATTATTCAGTTTTGCGACGGAAAAGTTTGTCACGTTTATTGGACTAGAAAACGCCATTTTTATTTAAATAGTATAACTGTACTAGTGATCCGAAATTTCTTGGCGTAGAATAGAAATAAAGGTTCCCAAGCTTTCGCACATCAAGCAAACGGCTTTCTCAAGGAAAGTAGACAGCTAACTGCAAACTGGATAATAGAACGATTCAACAATTTGAACGTGGTGACATGACAATAACGAAAAGATGCAAACGTAATCAGGTATTCAAAGACACGAGGCGTTATGCTCGTTTAGCACGCGGAATCATGGAAGGAAAACCAAGAGGTAATCACTATTTGAAGAACTGGTTCCAAACTCGTGGCAACTCCAATGAGACGCTATCATTGCACGACTCGCTGTTGGTTATGATCTCCAAAGTTTCGTGAATGGCAGTAGATTTTGGGGTGGAGTAGGAAGCTAATTTTTTTACGTCAATGATACCTTATTTTCTACATATACTGTAAATGTGTACTGTTTTTTTTTTTTTTTTTGCTTACCAGTGATTTAGAAATTCGAGTGGTCCGCTGGGCCTGTAGAAGATTTATTTCTAATTTTAACACTGCAAACAGATCATTACTTGCCATTTTTTGAGAGGATGGGGTTCGCCAGATGGCAGTCGAAAAATTATGGAATACAGGTATTTGGGAAATTGCTTAAAACAATTATGTAATAAGTTTAGGCTATAAAATAACTATTGCAATCATAAGATTTGAAAAAATAAACAAAAAACCTAAATAGTGGCCATACCTTTTCTAATAACAAATAAGGCTTAGGGTTTGTGATCTACCGTTCTGTATAAATGCTTGAAATAAACTTAAAACATCACATTTTAAAACATGCACGGGTTACTTATAAAATAACAAATAGGTTAACAAGGAAACTTATCTTTACACCCTGCTAAAAATTTCGCCGTTAGATTACGAGTAGCGCCCGGCAGCCGGAGGTCCAACCATTGCCTGTAAAATTACAGCTCGGCCCGTTTCTGTGAAAGCCCGTAATATTAAGATATCACCGTAAATACCAAGCCCGTAATTTGAAGGGCAATGCTCATTAAAATAAAATTTCACCGTTTTCTGTTCCCCCCATAATTTGAAGGGTAGTGCCCGTAAAAATAAAGTTTTACCGTATTCGGTTAAGCCGTAATTTGAAGAGAAATTCCTTAAAAATATAGTTTGACCGTATTCAGTTAAGACTGAATTTCACAAGCTTAATTAACTGAATACAGTTTTCAATTAAGCCGTAATCGGAAATGAAAAAGTTTGACCTTGCTCATTTGAATTTCAGAGCAATCCCTGTATTTATGAAGTTTGACCATATTCAGTTAAAACTCATGGCGAGTAGTCACCCGACATTTACAATAAAGGCACATTTTTTGTAGAAGAAAGTGCAAATAAATGCACGTTTTTTGTGGAAGAGTGTGAAAGTGTTTAATGCGTGGTTTATTACCGATCAATTCAGTTTTAAATGTGAGTAATCGTATTTTTATATCTTAAAATTAGGTTTATTACAATATGATAAATAATGACATCAGTTACACACAGATTTGTTTGATATTAGGCTTTACGAACTCTGCACACAGTTGGTTGAACAATGCATTGTTTCTTTTAGACATTTTAATTTGCACATGTACTAATATAGTGTTTGCATAAATGAATACAAAGAAAGGGCAGTTATGTAGTAAAGTCACATACAGGCATATTCTTATATTTACACGTTATATTAATGCCAAACAGAACTACGAACTGGTATCCGAGTACATTGCGTCTATAGGGTATTCAATCCACAGTGGTGTCCAAGTTGTTTATTCATTAGGTTTCGGCTAGTACTACATTTCACATAGGGTTTAGTCATGCTTTTCTCGTTTTCACATTCACTACCTTGTGTGCTATTTCATTTTACATTTTACTGAGCACTGTGTTGTCAGTGTTTCCACAACTTTTACGGTCTTGTTTCTTATTTCTAATATTTGGATATTTACCTACTTTTCACATTTTTAGTAAACTTATGTCAAAAACTGGAAGTGCTGCTTTTGAAAGATGATATTGCTTCCCCATAATTAAGGTATCAGAAAGAAAAAATACTTGAATGGAAGTGGGAGCTTGAACTTGATGGGGCATCATTTCAAATTTCAGACCCCCACCACCCAGAGAAGAAAACGCTTGCTTAGACTCTGATTCTGACTGGGTCATTCTAGAACATTAACAAATATCATCAATATTTCTAAAATATTAAATTTTCCTGTTTGGATGTTTTAGAAATGACTTCCGTGATTAAGGTGGTCCTTCCCTTGGTGTGTTGCCACAAGGAAACCTTTTCGGAACACAAAAAAAACTTTTTGAAATCCTATTAAATACGTAGTTGTAATCCAGAAGATAGTGAAACAATTTATAATATCTCGGGAAAACCCAGAAGATAGTGAAACAATTTATAATATCTCGGGAAAACCCAGAAGATAGTGAAACAATTTTTAATTGATGTACAAATCAGGTGTTTAGTGACAATGGGCAAAAAAAAAAAAAACTTCAATGAAAGGAACACGGCAGAATCCTTAAATTTCTCAAAAAACAATTTTATCATATCATTTTGTATCAATTTCAGCACTATCATCTTAAAACAGAAAAGCAAAACATATAAAAAAATTCATATTTTTTAGCTTAAAAAAATTATCTTCTGATTTATCTTAAAATATAAATTTTCTTGGGCATTCAATTCAGGTTTTACTATATGGGTACATAAATAATTTGTGCACATACCCAGCTGGGCATGTGACATTTCAGATATTTTACAAGTCCTGCTTAAAGTGTCACAGGTAAAGATTTCACTCACAGAAATTTAAAATGTATTCGGGTTTTTTTTCATTTAACATTAATTACGTTTACAAAGAAAAGAAACTGTACATGATATACAGTAGTTTCCTGTCATTTTCATGGCCAGCATTTACCAGATTCAGTAAAAAAACAAAGAGAAACAGTCGAAGCTTGTTATAACGAAATTCACGGGGGGGGGGGGGAGGCAGACAAAATTCTGTAGCAATGTATTTTCCTTAAAACATTACGAAATGTTCATTAAAAGTTAGTACGTACAACAGAAATTCTCGTTACACATAAGATTGCAACGCTGTAATTGTGAAATAGTGCCCATAGAAACAAGCAAAGGTAATTTTTTTTTGTAATGGGAAATTTTTGCTAAAGTAGTAATAATGAAATATATAAGCTTTAATTAATCTATACGTATGAAATTATGTACTGTATATATTTTTTACTTATATGTATCAGGGTACCATTCCCGAGATGCCCAGGGCATATGAATCATTGGCCTAAGCAGGTAAATAAAAAACTAGTTGCCCAGACTGAGCAACTAAATTTAGAAATAAAGTTCAAAATTGAATTTTCTACAATAAGAAAAAAAAAAAGACAGTCATTTCATGTCAAGCTGCTTTTCACTGCCAATCACTGGAAGTTGTATTATTGTTACGGAGTGCCAAGGACGTAAGAATATCACTTCTTTAATTATATTGTGCTCTATGTGCAGAAATTGGAAGCATATATATAATTTTTCTCCAAATGTTGTTTAAAGCCAGTGACTGAATGCATGCCTCTGATGGAACTATCCGCCTGTGTTTATTGACAAAGGGTGAAAACTTCAACAAACGGAACATGGCAGAATCACTACATTTCTAAAATACTAATTTCAGCATCATCATCACGCATTTATGCTCTGAACATTTTGAGTACAGACCCTTAAAATGAAAATACAAAATATGTAAAATAAGTGAGGGTTCTGATTTTCTATCTTAAAAGATAAATTTTCCTGGGCACACACATACAACCCGCCTTACATAATAACTTGCATGCCCCCGGCATCTCAGGCTCTGTATTTTTTAAAGACCTGATTATTAGTAATTCCTAAATTATTTCTGCAGTGCGTAGCCTTAGTCGCATGGATGTAAATAGCTACGACTTTGAGAATCTACATACTAATCTTTCCCTTTTGGTTATATAGTTATTTAAAAAAGAGTGTTATATAGTTATTTTAAAGCTAACAGTGTGTGTGTATATATATACATTGAGGCCAGTGGCGTATCTTGGGTACGAGACCTTGGCTATCTCACCCCTCCCTCAGTACTGATTTTTTTAAATTGCGAAGTTTAATTTTTAATTATTAAGTAATAGAAATAACTGTTTTTTCTAAATTTTAGGTACATACCATTTGCAAACACGATACCAAATAATTATGAAGATTCGGATTTGAACACTTATTTGTACATAAACTTCATTCTTCTTCTGAATACTTTATTTGTACATGAACTCCAATCTTCTTTCCTTTTGTGTGAACTTAAGTGTTACATTTGCATAAAATGTTTCTTCTCAGTACTTTTTCATATTTAAAAAGAATGTTTTTCTCTATTGACAAAACAGCCAAGTTTTTCGAATGTGCATGTCAGCAGAGAGAAATGCTATGTTTGACCAATGTAGATTTAACATTGTTCAATTCATGACGGCACCTCACGGGGGGCGCAGCAGGGAGGGAGGGGCGGAGCTCCTCATGATGTGCTCCTCACGAGTGAACCTACCGGAAAATGCTATGTTTGGCCAATGTAGATTTAACATTGTTCACCTCATGACGGCACCTCACGGGGGGCGCAGCAGGGAGGGAGGGTGGAGCTCCTCATGATGTGCTCCTCACGAGTGAACCTACCGGAAATGTCTTATCTCTGGAGATAACGTATTTATTTAACTTTGACAATTTTTTTTTTTTATTCGAGGTTTAACGACCACCGTGAGCAACTCAATGGGCTATAAGCAGTCGCCCGTTCCTAATTTAGGGTCACTGGTACCAGGGAAGGGAGAGAGCCAGTGCCGTAAGACAAACACAACATCCATGCCTCACCGGAATTCGAACCCAGACCCCTTTCGGACGAATGATCAGAGGCCATCGCCTTAGACCACTGCATGAATATATTTTCGTCAAGCTGAAAATATATTCATGCTTTTAATCTTGGTTTATTCATTATAACTTTTTTCCGACTCCCCAACTTAGGATATATAATATATATTTTTTACTCGTAATTTGTTCGTGTATTATTTCTTCTCTGTGTTATTCTTTCTATGTCATTTACGCTAATTCTTAGTGTACTAAACCTTCCTTATTGAAATTAATTTTTTCCTAACATATTTCTTATATCGAATCTAATTATTTTATTCAGTTCTATTATTCTTCTGTCAAACATATTTCATGTATCAGATCTCATTGGGTTTTTTTTTTTGGGGGGGGGGGGGGCTATTCCTTTAATCTAACATATTTCTTGTATCAGATCTAATTCTTTTAATGGGGAGGGGGAGTTATTTTATCTAACATATTTCTTTTATCTGGCATATTTCTTTTATCTGACCTACGTTATTCTTTAATCTAGCATATTTTTATTTTTCTCTGCTTTGTGAATTAAAATTTAATGAAGGCTTACAATATTACAGTAAAAAACTTAGGGAATAAAATGTTCTGATGGTCCCAGCAAGATTCGATCTCGCCATAAAACGAATGATAATTCGATCGTGTATTATTTCTTTGTTTTATTCTTTCTATGTCATTTATGATGATTCTTAGTGTACTAGACCTTCCTTATTGAAATTAATTTTTTCCTCATAACGCAATTTTTCGTTTGCATGGTGTTTATGTTAACGATTAATATTTTTTCTCTCTGAGTTGAGATTCATTTCTGAAGTCCGATTCCATTTCTCTTAGAATTTGTAATCTGTTCACCCCGTTTGTCATAGATAAGTGACCTTTGTGATCTGATTGTTTCTAGCCTCGAAGATAAGACCCCCGTTGATATCTTCTTCCATGCTTTGTTTGTGAGAATAAACTTTGCGATATTTATCTATGTTTGTTTCCTGTCGACATCATCGAAGATTAAAGTGCATAATTATTTAGGCATGTGTTTCTCCCGCAGTGATTTTAAGGAAAACAGATATGTTAACCGACAAACAGAAGGAACAGGCATGTGTTTCTTCTGTTTGTCGGTTAACAAGTGTATACGGGTATCTACAATTTTGTCCGATATGTAGACATTAGATAAATTCCCTTCCACCGTTGTCATAGATAAGTGACCTTTGCCATAAAGATAATATCCCACGTTGATTTCGTCTTCCATGCTTTGTTTGTGGGAATAAACTTTGCGATATTTATCTATGTTTGTTTCCTGTCGGCATCATCGAAGACTAAAGCGCATAATTATTTAGGCATGTGTTTTGCCCGCTTTCACCGTAATTTTAAGAAAACAGATAATTTCCTTCTGGTTGTCGGTTAACAAGTGTATACGGGTATCTACAATTTTGTCCGGTATGTTGACATTAGATAAATCCCTTTCAGCCGTTGTCATAGATAAGTGACCTTTGTGATAACGATAAGATCCACCGTTGATTTTGTCTTCTGTCTAACATATTTCTTGTATCAGATCTAATTCTTTTAATGGGGAGGGGTAGTTATTTTATCTAACATATTTCTTTTATCTAACATATTTCTTTTATCTAGCATATTTCTTTTATCTGACCACGTTATTCTTTAATCTAGCATAATTTTATTTTTCTCTGCTTTGTGAATTAAAAGTTAATGAAGGCTTATAATATCACAGTAAAAAACTTAGGGAAATAATTTGGTTAGGGGTTTGGTAGTAATTACCGTCAGCCATGCACGTGTTGGCGTCATCCTCACCTCCAGTGCACATGCAAGTAAGAAACGGTGTTACATATGTTTGTGCTTTAATCGATAAATGACAAATGTTTTGTTCCAATTGGCTGATGTTGGGAAAAGGGTAGTAGCCCTGAGGGTAGTCACCTGATCTATTTCTTTTATGTGATTGATTGCTCCTCCTTTCTAACAAGACTTCTACTGTCAAACGTTTCATTTCAACTTTCGTCTTCATCCGATTGAAAGGTTTTTGAGCAACGTCTGAATTTCTGTTTTGTGCAAGATTTTGGAGTCATGTCAGCCGCAAACTCTACAAGAAGTACGTCAATGATACTATATATGAATAATTTACCAGATAATTGTTTTCATATTCGGGAAAATATCTTTGCATATGTATCTTCATATACTGATCAAGCCTGCGTGCACATCAGAGAATTTAAATGTTATGGCAAGAAATGTTGTTATCCCAGCAAATATGGCATTTGCATGTCTCCACTTCAATGGGATGAAATGATGAGTGAAAAAAGATACCATATCACGTCATCTAGCCTATAGCATATTTGGCCCAAATTTTTCATTCGAAAGTGTTCTGCAGCTGAAAGTTATTGTACGAACTCGTGAAATTGCTATCAGTAAAGAAATTTATAGTGTGAAGACGGCGAAAGTTTATAAGTTACGTATTTCTCTCTCTGAAGGACAATGGAATGAACTAGTTCGTATATCTTCTAGTATATCGCATCAATTGGTTGTTGAATTTTATCGAAATAATTCTTTTCAGAACACTTTCAAGGAAGTGATGAAATCAAATGGTATAACACTGTCTGGCAATGTTTCATCTCCACTGAAAAGTGAAAAGATATTTCAGGAACTCACAACAGTTCTCCAAAATGCAATAGTTGTGTACTTAAAAGAAACAGCAAAATTGAAATATTTTGAATTATTATCTGAAGTGTTTTCCGGTGACAAATATTTCTACACAACCCTTTTGGAAATAGAATTTAGTAAAATAGTAAAAGATTATGTGGAATTTCTAGAAAGAAGAAACTTGATGTCGTCTGTAACCGATGATTTTCTACAAACAGCAAATTTAGAAAACATTTTCAGCATTATCAAGGATGAAATTCGTGCAAGTGACTTTGAATGAGAAAGCATATGTAAAGCAACATTTGCACACAAAAAAAGAAAGAAAAAAAAAGAAAAAAAGAATGAGATCTGATACATGAAATATGTTAGACAGAAGAATAATAGAACTAAATAAAATAATTAGATCTGATATAAGAAATATGTTAGGAAACAATTAATTTCAATAAGGAAGGTCTAATACACTAAGAACTAGCGTAAATGACATAGAAAGAATAAAACAGAGAAGAAATAATACACGAACAAATTACGAGTAAAAATATATATATATATGTCCTAAGTTGGGGAGTCGGAAAAAAGTTATAATGAATAAACCAGGATTAAAAGCATGAATACATTTTCAGCTTGACGAAAAGATTTCCCAAATATTTGTCAAAGTTCAATAAATACGTTATCTCCAGAGATAAGACATTTCCAGTAGGTTCACTCGTCAAGAGCACATCATAAGGAGCTCCGCCCCTCCCTCCCTGCTGCGGCTCCCGTGAGGTGCACAATGTTAAGTCTATATAGGTCAAACATAGCATTTCTCTCTACTCATGTCCTTGTGTGGCTCTAAGATATATCTTGATTCTTTTTAACGCTGAAAAACTTTCGGCAGTTGCAGGTGTTTATGGAAAGTTTAATATGAGGTCTGCTAATTTGTGCACCTCACTAAACACTATGTCCAATTTATTAAACTTTATGTAACACGTAATGTCTCTTACTGATTTGCTTTTGTATTCATTAAGGGAATAAAACACCTTCAGTTCATTTTTTAGTCGAGCTGTAACAAAATTTGAAGCACAGAGTTATTTAAGTTCTGACAGTAGATGTTCAGGGAAGCTTTCACAAAATTTATCAAAACAGTTCGAATTCAACAAAGCCACAATTTAAGATATAATATCCCCGATTTTAATATCATTTAAACCACAAAAACTGAAACAACTCTCTCGAAACACTCTTATGGGCGGGAGTATGCGAGTGGCTGAGATAGTCTGTCTTCGTTTTTCGCAGCGAACCGTTTCCCAAAGCAATGAGCCAATCCCCTCTACCAGCTGATTCATGTTGTCATGGAAACCCTAGCAGGCGACTGTACGGAAGGTTTTCGCATCAGAACTGCGAAGACTCTGGAAGAGCTGCTTTCGTTATGTCATTGGTTTTCGCTCGCCAGACTGAGTGAAAGTGAATCCGCACGCGTTTGTTTTTGCAGCGAAAGCATCGACATATTTTAATACCGTTGATAATTGACTTTTATTTGTGTGTATTTAATTCAGTTTTTTTTTTTTGCATTCTCTGTGCTTCGCAGCTAGCCTAGCTAGCCTCGAATATACGCCACTGTTGAAGCAACACGATGCTGTCCCCCTCTTGCTAGTAAACGAACCACCGCTTGGTAGGTACATAGGTAGGGCAGCAGTGCACTCATATTGATGGTAATATGATATCACTACGGATAAACATCAGGGAAAAAAGGGTTTGTAGTGGGGTGCCTAATGTATGGGTCATCATCGCCGAGATGGTACAAGAATTGCAATATTACCATTTGATAGTATCAAAAGTATTGGGAATATCTCATTTCCAGAATAACATCATATCATGGACAGCGTAATACGAGGACAAAGGCAGTGGATAAATGTGGTTATTGACACCTGTCTCATGTGATTGCAATCACCCAGAGAGCAGTAAGGGCACAAATCACCACCAACTTCAATGAGGGAAATGCCAGGTCTTTACCAAGACCACCAGGTGATCATTATCGGCAATAGGTTATGGGAGCAGCTGACCCACTAAAGTCCCATTGCTAAAACCACATCTTTGGAATGCAAGCCTCAACAAGCAGAAAGAACACCAGCACTTGACCTCTGATGACTGAATATCTCCTGGTTCACAAAGCATAAGCTGATTTCTAAATTACCAAAGGCTCTTAACATGTGCAGTATCAAATGACAAAAGTAATTAATATTTTACAACAATAATCGACACTGTGAGTTATGTACCAGAAGGTGCTGAATGTATTCATCTCATGAAGTGAAAGCTACCAAATGTCAATAAACAGATCAAAAGGTACTTTCCCATTATACCGACGTACTGACTATCTATTCGATCATTGTGTATTTACATATTATAGCGATGTGTTACCAAGGACTATGTCACTTACCAACATGTCGTCACGTAATACGTTACCTACCGACTGAACCTGTTTCCAAGGGTTTGTTGACAACTTTCGAACACAGATGGGTTTTCAAAATAGCGATTTCTAAGGTCAAGACGTTTTGGGATCTTCCAACTAGTGAAAAACAAGCTGTGAGTTTTATGCAAGAAGTGGGAATTTTACCTTTTAAAAGAATGTGAAAAAGGACATTCGATGAAAATGTATTTTGGAGCAAAAGAAGTATTCTGAAAATGTTTGTCATGAGTGAAAAAAGTGGGAATTTGAAATAAAGGGTCATGGATGGAAGGAAGTCGTTTTCCATTCGTAACATGCATAAGATTTCAAATATGAAGAGTAAGTCGTGCTATTAAAATACAATAAAAGAGCTCCGTCTTAACACGATTTATTTTATTTTAAAAAACGAACATATATTTACAATTAAAAGCCATTAGCACTTTCGTAGTGCCGTTCACTCCATCCTCAGATGATCTATGTAGATCTATGTAGGATGGAGTGAACGGCACTCCGAAAGTGCTAATGGCTTTTAATTGTAAATATATGTTCGTTTTTAAAATAAAGTAAATCGTGTTAAGACGGAGCTCTTTTATTGTATGCATAAGATTTATTTACAACAAGCGGAGGTACCCGGCGTTGTCCGGGATAAAGATAAAGTTTAACGTAATTTTAAATACACCACAATATGAATATTCAAGAAACGCATATAGCGTATTAAATCCGTTTATTTCTTAAGGTGTAGTAATCACAGAGAATCGCCAAGCTTTCGCACTCCACTGGGAGGCTTTTTCAAGGCAACGGTGGACATAAAAATGCAGGGAATTGCAACAGATAAGGAACAAATATGATTTTTGAAAGTAACGTATGTGATATCATCAGCGTATATCGTGAAATGTTTTTAGCACGTAATTACACTGTACGCGGCGACCTGCTCCCGTCTTTTAATAACGCATGCCAAACCATTGGTAGTTCAGTAGAGATCTTGTTATTACACGCTACATTGTTGAAGAGGATTTCGACAGTTTCCCTGATGGCAGTCTCTTTAAAGTTAATGTAAGGGGCAATTCTTCTAATATTATTCCATACTGGAGTGGCCGATGAATGTATGACTTCTCTGGCGAGGGCTGTATTCTGCATGTCCTGGTTGACACTTCGCACGTGTTCTTTACATCTAGTGTCCAAGTATCGCTTTGTCATTCCGATATATAACTTTTCCGTGTTGTCAGGATATACCAACGGTATAGCGTACACACCCGCTTTTTCTTTTTCACACTGTCTCTCCTTGCAGCTTGATACTATATGTGATAATGGGGTCGGGGACTTCATTGCTATTAATATTTTGTATTTACGTAACAAATTCTTTAACCAATATGCAAAGCCTGGGATATATGAGATATATATGAGATATATCCCAGGCTTTGCATATTGGTTAAAGAATTTGTTACGTAAATACAAAATATTAATAGCAATGAAGTCCCCGACCCCATTATCACATATAGTATCAAGCTGCAAGGAGAGACAGTGTGAAAACGAAAAACGGGTGTGTACGCTATACCGTTGGTATATCCTGACAACACGGAAAAGTTATATATCGGAATAACAAAGCGATACTTGGACACTAGATGTAAAGAACACGTGCGAAGTGTCAACCAGGACATGCAGAATACAGCCCTCGCCAGGGAAGTCATACATTCATCGGCCACTCCAGTATGGAATAATATTAGAAGAATTGCCCCTTACATGTAAAGAACACGTGCGAAGTGTCAACCAGGACATGCAGAATACAGCCCTCGCCAGAGAAGTCATACATTCATCGTCCACTCCAGTATGGAATAATATTAGAAGAATTGCCCCTTACATTAACTTTAAAGAGACTGCCATCAGGGAAACTGTCGAAATCCTCTTCAACAATGTAGCGTGTAATGACATGATCTCTACTGAACTACCTACTTTGGCATGCGTTATTAAAAGTCGGGAACAGGTCGCCGCGTACAGTGTAATTACGTGCTAAAAACATTTCACGATATACGCTGATGATATCACCCACGTTACTTTAAAAAATCATATTTGTTCCTTATCTGTTGCAATTCCCTGCATTTTTATGTCCACCGTTGCCTTGAAAAAGCCTCCCAGTGGAGTGCGAAAGCTTGGCGATTCTCTGTGATTACTACACCTTAAGAAATAAACGGATTTAATACGCTATATGCATTTCTTGAATAAGATAAAGTTTGTTTTCAACTAACAATGTAAATCGCACTGTAAAAAAATCCTACCATGATGAACAACGCTCAAGTCGGGCCTCACGCTGTTCCAAGGTCTCTGCCGCCCTAGATGCACTGGCTGTTTCCCGCTGATCCATAAGTCTTCGATCACGTTGTTCGGTTGTCTCACTCTCTCGAAGTAATTTTACTTTCTTTGCTTTCGGCTGAACTAGTCCGATGGGTTTACGTTTTTTAGCAGGCATTTCACCACACTTGATGAAAATTTTATTATAAAAATCCCAATTTATAATGGCCATTCTGAACCCTAAAAATTCGAAATAGCAAACATGCACAATAATGCACTTCCTGCACTCCGCATTCAGCTTTCTAGAATGTAGATATACAACCTGATTGCATCCAACGTGAAAGAAAGTAGTTCACGATAATATACGGAAATTTTTTTACCAATCTCGAAAACTAAACCGATTCGGATAATTCTTTCACTGTTGGGAAGCTTTCCGGAGGACATAGGCTATTTCGTTTATTTAATATTATTTTAAGCTGTACTATCGAATAACATCGCTTTCAAGTAGTTTCCAATTTCTCATGTATCGTTCGGCTTTGTTTACATACAACCTGATCACACCCAACGTGAAAGAAAGTAGTTCACGATAATATACGGAATTTTTTTACTAATCTCGAAAACTAAACCCATTCGGATAATTCTTTCACCGTTTGGAAGCTTACTTCTTTCCGGTGGACATAGGCTATTTCTTTTATCTATACTAATACCTATATTAATTTTGTATTTAAATTTTATGTATGAAGAAGACCGTCTGTTTTAACTTCAACTTAACCTTGATGCTATTTGAGAGGACCACGCCCATTGGTGGGAATCTGTAGCTCCACCCATAATTGAGACTCCTGCGCCCAATGTTAGGAGTCTAATGAAACCTAATCCTTACAAAGAAAATGCCATGGTAACATAAACAAAAAAATACTTATGAAAATATGTTCCGCCGGTGCTTTGTGTTTTCAAAAATCGGACTCTTCCCCGTATGCCTGAACCGCGGAAGCTTGCGAGGAGTGAGGCGTCACCTGACGACCATTGCTCTGACACACTGAGTAATACCGCAACAGCCGACTTGCACCCAGTCTATAGAGGGCCCCGTAAAAACACATTTGACCCCCTTAGGGATAGAATTTCTAAAAATCGTCCCTGCTGTATTTTAATCTGGGTAATGAATAGTATGTACGCCAATTTTGGTGCAAATCTATCAAACCGTTTAGGAACGCGTGCGGAACAAGCATACAAACTTTCACTTTTATACACTGGTGGAAAGTGAAAAAAGAACCCCAAGAATGAATTGGCGGACGATCATGAAATTTATATATGTTAATGGAGTCGAGTTTACGTAGGCCTGATGCTAATTTCGGGACCAACCTGTGAGCGCTTACGCCACAGCACGGCATAATATGCAAACTATCGTCGGTGGTATTTAAGGAGTACGGCGAAGTGAATGTAATCAGTCGTTGGCGTACGGACACGTGCGAAGACCCTGAAGAAGCGGCAATCCATGGACATGGAAGACGTGTACGATTTCCGCAGTTATCGGACGTTGAACGCGGTCGTCTAGTCGGACTCCGCGAGACCGGGTGGTCGTATCGTCGCATTGCGGAGCGAATTGGACGGGAAGTATCGGTGGTAGTACGATGGTGGCGTAGATGGTCCGAGGAACATTCCCACACGAGAAGACGTGGAACCGGGAGTCACAGACGGACTGATGAGCGGACCAATCAACGCATAAGAAGAGCGGCGTTGTCAAGCAGAACATCCACTGCGACACAAATCCAAGCTGCCGTTGCACCTGAGGTGACTGTGCAAACAATCCACAACCGTCTACTGGATGCAGGACTACGTGCACGTGTGCCTCTGGGATGTGTACCTCTGACTCCAGCTCACCGTCAGAAACGGCTGCAGTGGTGTCGCCAACGTCTGCACTGGAGAACGCAATGGCGATCTGTCGTGTTCAGCGAAAAAGCAGATTCTGCTTGGGAGCCTCAGATGGCCGTATGCTTGTTCGCAGACGCACAGGGGAGCGTCATCACCCTTCTTGCCTTCGCCAGTGACACCCAGGGCCTACACCTGGTCTCCTGGTGTGGGGAGCGATCTGCTATCACTCCTGTACACAACTAGTGTTTGTACCGGGTACGTTAAACAGCACCTCCTACATCAACAACATCATTCAGCCCGTTGTTGTGTCATTTGTAAGGTCGGTCCATCGTGGTGTTTTCCATCAAGATAACGCACGCCCACACACGGCACGTGCAACGCATAATGCACTTCAGGATGTGAAACAACTTCCATGGCCAGCACGTTCACCGGATTTGTGCACCATTGAGCACGTGTGGGATTTCATGGGACAGCGACTTATCCGGTCTCCACGGCCAGCCACGACCATCCCCGATTTACGCGTCTAGGTTGAGGATGCTTGGAACTCAATACCCCAAACTTACATCAAACATCTGTACGACAGACTCCATGCCAGAATTGCACAGTGTGACGCAGTTCATTGCGGTGCAACCTCGTACTAACCATGTTACATGGAAATGTTATTTTTCAGTTTACCAGCAAATACAGCTGTATTTTGCCATAATATTTTGATCACGTTATCCTCTGTATTCCGTTATTATGCTGTATAAATTTCGTTGGTATCAGACGTTTCCTTCTTGGTGTTCCTTTTTCACTTTCCGCCAGGGTATATAGAGAGATTGGTGTGAGGGTTTGAGCTTGAAAAAGTTTAGTGAAAACATCTGTCAATATCAAAAAATACAACTGTTGACTGGAGCAATTATATGCGAGAGGTTATAGTCGAGACTTTCGACATGCAAAGGAAAAAATCGGAGAGGTGAAGGTAAAATTGTAGAAGTTGATGACTTTGTTTACTAAACGTTAGAATCAAGCTGGACGTATTTTGCCCGAGCAATGGGTGGTTGGAGGAATATTCCATGAAATAAAAGAACGCTTTGTAAAAAAAGTATAGTAAATCGAAGTACACATTGCTTTGCTTCAGTAATACAAGAAAATATATTACCTGGCTCAATTATATATACCGACTGCTAGAAAGGATATAAAACACACGATTTGTATGATGCTGGTTATACTCATCTGACCGTTAATCATAAATTACATTTCGTTGATCCGGAAACTGGAGTTCGTACTCAGAATATTGAAAGACTTTGGAGTTCATGCAAATGTCAAAATAAAAAACAAAGAGTAACGGATTCATATCTCGCTGAATTCATGTGGAAATTTCGGTGTTGGGTTTTTTTATTTTTGCAGCCTTTTCTACATGGTATTTATCACCCAAATCACCATTTCTTAGACTTCTGGATCACTTCTATTTTAACTAAAGCGATTACATTATTTACCGTTTTTACATAGTTTTTCACTTATTGTTTGCTCTTTAGCGTCTAGTTATATTTCAGTGTTGGTTTCTTTTTTTATTTTTGCAGCTTTTTCTATATGGCATTTATCACCCAAATCTCCGTTTCTTGTATTTCAGTCGCGGGTGGCCTAGTGGGCAACGTTCGTGACTGCCACGGAAAGGACCTCAGCTTCGATCCCCGGCAGGTACGAACGCTCGATTCACTAAATATCCGCAGTGCGTCGGATGGGCACGTTAAGCCGTCGGACCCCGGCTGATGATCATATGTATGGGATTTTAGGAAGGGAGTGTCTGACCCCAGGTCTTAAACAACCCTTAGAAATAGGAAGCTAGGAGATTTGGGCTAGAGTGCCCGATGGGAAAGTGACACGGAAGCGAAGTAGAAAGGAGGAGGAAGACGCCCTTATTTATTACCGGGGGCCAGTACCCGGGGACCGACGGCTTAACGTGCCCATCCGACGCACGGCGGATATTTAGTGGATCGAGCGTTCGTACCTGTCTGGGATCGAACCTGAGGTCCTTTCCGTAGCAGTCACGAACGTTGCCCACTAGGCTACCCGGACCCCGGGTACTGTACCCCGGTAATAAATAACGGCGTCTTCATCCCCCTTTCTACTTCGCTTCCGTATTACTTTCCTATCGGGCACTCTAGCCCAAATCTCCTAGCTTTCTATTTCTAAGGGTTGTTTAAGACCTAGGGTCAGACACTCCCTTCCTAAAATCCTCTACATGTGATCATTTGATCATTTTTTTTTCTTGTATTTCAGGATCATTTCTATTTTTAAGTAGAGCGATCGTGTTATTTACCGCTTGCATTATTTATTTTAGGCTCTTCCCTATTCCGTGCTACCCCCAGGGTTTGGGAGGGGAGGAGGGTGTTGAAGCTTTTCTTGCACAAAAATGTATGCATGATCACCTTCACCTTTTAGCAGTATTTGGGTATTCTTAGCTCTATTTGTTTTTCCAGGAGATTAAGAACATACAAGCACCTTGGATCACTTGATCTCATTTTCAAGGCTTTTCACCTCCAAGGGCCCTCTCAAGGAGTTTATTGAGGGTGGGTGGTGTTGAGACCTTTTTGGAGTAGAGTCATGTATGATCTCTTTCACCTTTTGGTAGTATTTAGGTCAGCTTAGTCGGTTTTTTTTTTTTGTTTTTTTTTTTCAGGAGTGAGAGCATAACCAGCACCTCGAATCATTTGATCTCAAACTCAAGGCTTTTTCCCCTCTTTGAGGCCCCCTCCAGAAGTTTATTGGGAAGGGGGCTTTTTTTTTTTTTTTTTTGACCTAAACAGCAGTGCATGATCTCTTTCACATATTTTGTTAACCAAGCAAAATAGCATTCCAAATTTGTCTCCATAACAAATCCGCAAAATAGCTTGTCACTGTAACTGCAACACACTAGTGTGGAAACAGATTGTCAATCTGAAAATAAAACAGAAGTTCTAGAATTTCAAGAAGAGATCCAGACTTTATTCATCCATTTGGGTGTTTGACTGTGCTGATTGCATATGAAGCTGACAAATTGCCCCCACGAATCCCATGATTTGGTGGAATTTCTAAATTTAATGGCTTTACAACTGAGCCTGCCTCTAAACTTGCTGAACTAAAAATGCTTTTGCTGCCAAGTCCTGCCAGCTCAGCTTGAGTTGAAAGTTTTTTCTAAATATGGATTTATATACCCTAAGCTCAGAAATCATTTAGGTGTCAACAAATGTGCTCTTGGATGCTACGAGGGAAAATGAACCCGACTACTGGTTCTGCAATTCATTGGCAGTTGCATAATTTTAGATCAATGAAATCAATTATGTACAGATCAAAAATATTTGTGATGGGAAGTTTTTGCTAAAGTAGTAATGAAATATGTAAACTTTAATTAATCTATATGTATGAAATTATGAACTGTGTATAATTTTACTTATATGTATCAGGGCTTGAAAAATACCATGCCCGAGATGCCCGGGGCATGTGAATCAGTTGCCTGGGGCTGGTATATAAAAAAATATAGTTACCCAGGCTGGGCAACAAGATTTACAAATAAAGTTCGGAATAGAATTTTCTACTACAAGAAAAAAAGACAGTCATCGCACGCCATGTTGCTTTTCACTGCTACTCACTTGAAGTCGTTGTTATAAAGTGCCAAGGATAGAAGAATATAACTTATTTAATTATATGCTTTAAGTCCAGAAATCGGAAGCCTATGCAGTTCTGCTCCAAATGCTGTTTAAAGTCAGCTACTATGGTAAAACGTTGAACTGCCTCTGATGGAACTAGGCCTCCTGTGTTTATTGACAAAAGGTGAAAACTTCAGCAAAAAGGAACGTGGCAGAATCACTAAATTTCTCAAATACTAATTTCAGCAACATCATCTTAAAACTTGAGATATACGCATTTGTGCACTGAACATTTTGAGCACAGACCCTTAAAACGAAAATGCATATCTTAAAAGATAAATTTTCCTGGGCACACACAACTAGCTTTACTTAATAATTTACATGCCCAAACACATGGTATTTTTTAAGCTCTGATTATTAACAATTCCTAAGTGATTTCTGCAGTGCTTACCCGTTTGGCTCACAGATATAAATAACTACGAATTTGAGAATCTACATACTGATCTTCCTCTTTCAGATATAATATCTACTCTTAAAGAAATGTTTCAAGAATTTAAAATAAAAGCTATTTAATAATTCCATGGCCACATAAGTATTCTGAGGTACATAAGACAAAAAAAAAAAAAAAAAAAGAAGGGACGTTGTTAGATGACAAAATGGAATTGATTTCCAGCTACAAATGGCCATTAGTACTAAAAGAAATCCTATATGACAAAGCTATTTCGTCCAACGTCAAGGGATAACCCTCGCAAAACAGCGAACTATCGCTGTTCACAACGTAATGATTACAACTAGGCTTTATATCAAATCCAAATGCTGCATCAGCCATGTTTATTTCTAAGAGTGAAACTTTGCAAAACATAAATGTACATAGTTTCCTAAGCCTAATAGCTAACGTGTGTAACCGATGTCGTTATTTTTATCAAATTGTAATTAAACTTAATTTTAAAAAGTATCTACTCACATGTTTTCTGTCTATGATACTGAATGAATTCACACACACGGTTTTCTGCCCGTGTGTGCGCTTTGTCTTAACACTTGGACGAACGACACGACGGTTGCTCTTCTTTAATGGCGGTTTTGTGCGTTACTTGGACGGTTGCCGACGGAGACGCTATTCATTTCCAGCCGTGCGATTGGTTGAGAGGTTGAACCTAATTTTTGTGCGTGAATCGCTAACAAATGCGATTTCACGAAATATTTGCTCAAGTGTTTGCTTCCTTAATTTTGAAATAACCGATTTTGGGGCAAACTCACTCAATCGAACCCTACTACTGAAATTTTTAACAATGTATATTTTGCTCTTGGAGGCTCGGCTTAGTCAGAATCGAGAATATACTTTCACAGTTAACGCTGAATGGAGTACTTCCGGGAAATGTGCCACCATAGCCGCTAGAGGGCCCTTAAAATTTGTGTCCCGGGTTTTTTAGACAAGTCTACGCATGTACTATCTGTTTGCCAGATGTGAAATATATAGGCATTATTTTCTACTCTCCCACCCCACTACAAATGGTATTCGTTGTAAGTGGTATTGAAGGGGTTCCCTGATATCTCTGTTTCTAAAAGTCCGATGTGAAAAATTCTTCTTGCATCGAAAACAGCTCCTCATATGAAATATTTTGATTACATTTTCCAATTTATGGTAAGGAATGGTTTGGCCACCAGGGGGAGTAACCGTTTATTTCTGCTCCTGATGCATTTTCAACAAAATCTCCGATTCTGAAAACTCGATTAAAAACATTATTTCTTGGACTGATACCTCTCACCTCGGAAAATCTTCTGAGAATAGCTCCTGCTTAAAATAGCGCATAGTTTTCCAGCCAGGGGCGTACGTACTCGTAGATGTATATCTTACATTTGTCGATATCTCTACTTCTAAGAGTCCGATATCAAAAATTCTTTGTTTGTTGGAGAACGTTTCCGGTGCGAAATGTTTCTCATACAGTTTCAAATTTCTCAAGTAAAGCATAGATTTTCCGCTAGTGGGACGTAAAGGTAAATGTGTTCGCGCCGATACCTCTATATCTAGAACTCCGATTTGAAAAATTCTTCCTGCGTCGAATACAGCTCCTGATGGAAAATGTTCTGCACATAATTTGTATTATTTTTTTTGTTAAAGAATGATTTGGTCACCAGGGGGCATAAGAGTTTACTTCTGCTTCTGATGCACAACGGCTGTTCCATAAAAACTGAGAGTAAAATCACACAAAATGAAGAAATATAGGTACATGAAAATATATGTTATTCTTTCTCAAAGTATCTTCCCTCGGATGAATGCAACGGTCCCAGCGTTCAGTCCACTTTTCAAAGCATCTGGCTAAGGCATTTTGTGGAAGCTCTTTTAGCGACCCCAGTAGAGCTTGAATAACGTTAGCATCTGTGTTGAATGTTGCGCCACGAAACTTCTTCATTGTTGGAAACAACCAGAAATCTCATGGGGCGAGGTCAGGAATGTAGGCAGACTATGGCATGATTTCAATACCGCATTTTGTAAGAAACTGTTGAACACAAGCAACCATATGTGAGCTCATTTGCCCACCAGCTCCGGTCACTTAATCGATATGTGTCGTCCGCGACGACACATATTTTTTCGGAGGAGGCGAGCCTGCGTGTTTCCAGACACTCGCTGCGCACTTCATGAGGGGCTCGAAATAGTGGAGCCATGCTTCATCGGCAGTTATTACTGTGCTTAGACAGTTCGGATCCTTTGCAATAATATGTTTCCACTCATGACACACCTGAACTCTGGCTAACAATTGTTCTCTCGTCAGGTGATGAGGTATCCATCTGGAACACACACGATGCAGCAGTAATTTGTCGCGTAGAATGCGGGATGTCGACATTTTTGAAATATTAGTTGACGCCACTATGTCTTCACACGTCATTCGTTGGTCTTCTTGCAGGATTGTCCAAACAGTGTTAACAATTCGCTCCGTAGCAGCACTTTCAGGTCAACTAGGCCTAGGAGCGAGTTCTGCAGACAAATGCCTTTTTTTTTTTAAATCGTGGGGCCATCTAAATAAAAATCGTTGACTCGCCCAAACATTTATCTTTCTAAGTGTTTTTCATTAAATCAATTGTTTCTGGAGCCGTTTTAGCCAAACGATAGCAAAACTTTATAGCGCAACGTATTTTACTTCTTAACTCTGAATCACTCACCTCCATAGCCGTACGGCGAAAAGCAGACGTACCTTAAACAATAACAAAACCAGAATCGTCTGCCACAGCTAACAAATGTTGCCATAGATAGTACTTTCTTAATTCAGTTGGTCGTCTGCGTGGTTATTTTTCCCCTTTGCACTGTTGCCAACTTAAAAAAAATTACTCTCAGTTTTTATGGAACAGCTTTTGTATTGGATGTGTGCATAAGTTCTACCCGTTTTTGTAGGCTACAAAGAAAGGAGAAGAACACAACAAATAACGTACCTAGGATTTCATATAAGTGCCATCATTCTGTATGGCCTCTTGCCATCTGTCTATGAGTAGGTGAATCCCGTGCCAGAAAAACTCCTGTGGTTTAGAGTCAAAAAAGTCATGTAATGCCGTTTTCACATCGTCCACATCATCGAAGGTTTGCAGAGCGAAGGCGTTCTGTAACGATGGTAAAAGGTGGTAGTCCGTAGATGCCAGGTCAGGGGAATACGCCGAGTGAGGTAATACTTCCCAACCAAAGTCCAGTAATTTTTGCCCAGTGATTAAAGTAGCATGAGGTCTGGTGTTATCATGATGAAGGATCACGCCTTTGCGATTAACGAGTGCTGGCCACTTCGATGTCAGTTGCTCTCGCAATCTGTCCAACTGTTGGCAGTAGAGGTCAGCATTTATCGTTATGTTAGGTGCCAACACCTCCCAGTGGATTATTCCCTGGACATCCCACCAAACACTCAACAAAACCTTTTTGGGATGCAGTCTTCCTTTTGAGGTCGATGGAGCAGGCTCCGCACCTTGGCACGCAGTCCGTCGACGCTTTATATTATGGTACAGTAACCATTTCTCATCATCCGTTACAATTCGTCCCAAGAACGGTTCATTTCTGTGACGAGAAAGCAAAGAAACAAAGGTTCGGATTCTCTCCTAACGTTGCTTTGCAGAAACTGGTGCGGAACCCAGTTATCGAACCTTGTGATGAACCCAAGCGCATGCATCCGTCTTTCGACTGTTGCTCTGTGTACCGACAACGCTTCCGCTAATTCCTGAACGATTGGATGTTGGTCATTTGTTATGGCTTGGTCCACATCCTCGTCAGAAACCCCGGATGGACATCCAGAACGTGGTTAATCATGACAGCTTCTGTCTTCGTCACGGAATTTCCGAAACCAACGGCGATATGTGCTATCATGAATTGCATCTTCTCCATACACATGACAGATGTTGAGGCAAGCCGCGGCTGCAGTACTGCCTTTATCGAACTCGTACAATAAATAATGTCTAATGTGCTCCTTATCGCATGCCATGTTACACCGTCCGTGATTTCCGTTACGAATGACTTACTCGGACAAGCCTAGTGCCTCTATATGCTCTACGCTTTATTGGCCGAAAATTCGGCATCGCAGTGTTATGTGTGACGTAACTACTCCGATCGCAATTTGCATCTATTATAAAAACGGGTAGAACTTTTGCACATACCCAATATCTGCAACAAAATCTAAGCTTTTGAAAACTCGATTGAAAAAAATTCCTTCGTGGACCGATACCTCTCACCTTGGAAAATCTTTTCAGAATACTTTCTCTTTAAAATAATGCATATTTTTTTCCGCCAGGGTGCATATCTAATTTTTGTCCATATCTCTGCTTGTATGAGTCAGATTTGAAAAATTATTTCTTTGTTGGAGAGTGTTTCTGCTTTGAAATGTTTCTCATATAATTTTCAATTTTTCTTAAATAACAAGTTTGCCACCAGAGAGCGAAAGCTCACATTTATGTTCATAGCAGTATCCGCTGGACTAAAAACCCTATATACAAAATTATTTTTATCTTAGATACTACTAACTATGAAACCTATTTGTGCTTATTTTCTTCCAAAAATAATGCAAAATTTTTCCGTTAGGGCTCCAATGTTTAATCTGTTTTTCTCAATAAGTATCTCTGCTTCTAAACGGGCGGTTTAAAAAATTATTTCGACACCGGATGCCATTTACCTTGTGGATCACTTTGGGTTTGTATTTGTGGAATTTTATAGTTCACAGTTATGTCGCTATGTGGTCTTCGTGTACTTCTGTTTGCAGTTGTATCTCTGCTTCTAAAAACCCTATTGAGAAATTTCTTTTCTTACCGTGTGCCAATCGCTACAATAAAGATAGGGATCATTATCCTCTTTAAATAATTCACAGCTCTGCAGCTAGGGGCCGTATGGTTATACCTTTTGTTGCGCTATCTCTGTTTCCGTTAAACATCTTTGAAAGTTCTTTCTTCTTAGCATAGCTTTTGCCATGCAGAATACTTTTCGCCTATTTTCAACTTTTCCATTTTGCAAAATTCTTCCGCTAGAAGGCGTAGATTTACACTCGTATCATGTTCCCTTTCATATTTCTTCTTTTAACTCTTCTATTTGGAAATATGTCTGTCTTTTCTCCGTTACCTTGCTTCTGTTGTAAGAAACTTTTTTGTGCGACATTTGTTAATTTTCGTAACGTACTTTTTAGCCGCTTTTCAAGGTAAGTAGCTGTTTCGATTTCAGGATGTTTTATCAAATGTAGAAATCCGGTTGATTTTTTCTAACCAGTAGCATTGACTCTGAATAACTTTGATACATTTCATTCGCGTCGGAAAGGATTCAAAGAACGTGCTCACTACAACCGAAAAATCGGCGTTATATGTTTCTTGAGTTTTCTTTCTCATGGATGGAAAAAACTGTTATTTCAGACATCCCTCCTTCCGTCTTTTTCCCAGGCAGTTTCTTTTCTTGTAGGTCCGCACAAGTATACACTGGCGGAAAGTGAAAAAAGAACACCAAGAAGGAATTGGCGGATGATCATGAAATTTAAATATGTTAATGGGGTCGAATTTACGTAGGTGTGATGTTAATTTCGGGACCAACCGGTGAGCGCTTACGCCACAGCACGGCATAATATGCAAACTATCGTCGGTGGTATTTAAGGAGTACGGCGAAGTGGATATAATCAGTCGTCGGCGAACGGACACGTGCGAAGACCCTGAAGAAGCTGCAATGCCCTGGACATGGAAGACGTGTACGATTTCAGCAGTTATCGGACTTTGAGCGATGTCGTCTAGTCGGACTCCGCGAGGCCGGGTGGTCGTATCGTCGTATTGCGGAGCGAATTGGACGGGAAGTATCGGTGGTAGTACGATGGTGGCGTAGATGGTCCGAGGAACATTCCCACACGAAAAGACGTGGAACCGGGAGTCACAGACGGACTGATGAGCGGACCGATCGACGCATAAGAAGAGCGGCGTTGTCAAGCAGAACATCCACTGCGACGCAAATCCGAGCTGCCGTTGCACCTGAGGTGACTGTGCGAACAATCCGCAACCGTCTAGTGGATGCAGGACTACGTGCACGTGTGCCTCTGGCATGTGTACCTCTGACTCCAGCCTACCGTCAGGAACGGCTGCAGTGGTGTCTCCGACGTCTGCACTGGAGAACGCAATGGCGATCTGTCGTGTTCAGCGATGAAAGCAGATTCTGCTTGGCAGCCTCCGATGGCCGTATGCGTGTTCGCGAGACGCACAGTGGAGCGTCTCCACCCTTCTTGCATCCGCCAGCGGCACACAGGGCCTACACCTGGTCTCCTGGTGTGGGGAGCGATCAGCTATCACTTCCGTACACAACTAGTGTTTGTACCGGGTACGTTAAACAGCACCTCCTACATCAACAGCATCATTCAGCCCGTTGTTGTGCCATTTGTAAGGTCGGTCCATCGTGGTGTTTTACAGCAAGATAACGCACGCCCACACACGGCACGTGCAACGCAACATGCACTTCAGGATGTGAGACAACTTCCATGGCCAGCACGTTCACCGGATTTGTCCACCATTGAGCACGTGTGAGATTTTATGGGACAATGACTTATCCGGTCTCCACGTCCAGCCACGACCATCCCCGATTTACGCGTCCAGGTTGAGGATGCTTAGAACTCAATACCCCAAACTTACATCCAACATCTGTACGACAGACTCCATGCCAGTATTGCACAGTGTGACGCAGTTCATGGCGGTTCAACCTCGTACTAACCATGTTACGTGGAAATGTTATTTTTCAGTTTACCAGCAAATACAGCTGTATTTTGACATAATATTTTGATCACGTTATCCTCTGTATTCCGTTATTATGCTGTATAAATTTCGTTGGTATTAGACGTCTCCTTCTTGGTGTTCTTTTTTCTCTTTCCGCAAGTGTATTTCTGCTTTTAATGGATAGGGAAGAGATTCGATATGAGACTGTTAGATGCAGGTCTGCGACTCTGTGTACAAAATTATCATACGTCCATCCGTCTATCCGTCCGTCCGCAGAAAAAGCATCTCCCGCTCTTACTGCCAGATTGAAGCAAGTTTTCTGTGATTTATTGATAGAGGCAGAAAAGATTATCGATGTTTGTTCTTCCGCTTCGAAATATTGTTCATAAAATTTCTCTCTTCCTCAAAGGAGAAAACATTAGTACAAAATTTCCCAAATTCCTCCTTCCATCCATTCACCTTTCAGTTTGTCTGTCTGTCGGTCCGTGCGTCAGCACAAATTCGGAATCTGCATCTGACGGCTGGATCGAAGAAATTCTTTTTGTGACTTATAGAGAAAAGCATGATCATGGGATCACCATTTTCTGTCCCCCCCCTATGCTCAGTCTGTCTGTTCGTCAGTAGGAACGATATCTCCACTTCTAATGATCGGACTGAAAAAATTTCCTACTAGATGGAGCCTAAGATTTTCGGCAGTAATGAGATACTGAAGAATGTCATGTATATGATAGAAAGAACAATGTCCTAGTTTTCAACATGTCTGTCGTTTCGTCTTTCCATCGGTCGAGATGTTTGTGTATATTCGTGTTGAGGCTGGATAAGCTCTCAGTGTATATTCGTGTTGAGCACTGTTTTAATGGAAAATGTTTAGTAAAACTCTCTTTCCGCGAAGGTATACCAAATGAAACGTAATGTCTTGTTGATAAAAGAAATCCACGTAAGAATGAAAGAATATTAAATACCTCTGTGCGGGGTTTCCATGAAACCAACTAGAAATTTGTGCGTCATGCCGTTAAATTTCATTCATGTAGTTTGCAAAAGAAATGTGTACTCTCTTTGACTGACGCATGAGGATTATTTCAAACAATTTTTTATCGTCGCTACTTTAGATTTGTTAGTGTTTTCATTTAGGAAAGTGCAAAAACATAAGAAAGCTAGTAAAGCTGTGAGTTACAGAATTTTTGTTGTTACACATATACTTCTAGGTAAACTTATGTTTACTTATTCGAATAATGTAAATATCAAATGAAATGGTAAAATATTTTACATTCATTCAGATGTACCGGTAAAGGACTTACATCTTGGAACTACGACTATCGGGCTACACTAATGGAATTTAATTTAAGAACCATCCCATAAACCCTTAGGGTGTGTCACAGCAACAGAAGGCTGCACAAAAAGATATTCCATGCTAATCCTTCTGTCAACGATTTTCCCCTCGGAAAGAAAGGAGCCAAGCTTATTACCTTCAAAACCACTTGACGGTTCTTTTAACAATTTAAACAGTTACCTTCATTAGACCATTGTAGCAAGCTTTTTTTATTGTACTAAATAGTCAGTGCTAATCTATTCTTGAAAACTATGTGAAATTGATATAATCCCATGAGCTGAAGTTAAATTCCATAAGCATATCACAATAGTTGTAGTTAGAAGACTAGTCTTTTCCCGGAACAGATGAATGAATATAAAATCTTTTACCATTTCATTCGATATTTGCTTTACTCAAATCATCATCATCATCATCATCGTCAACCATTATCAATCCACTGCTGGACGAAGGTCTCCCCAAGTTTCCTCCACAACGGTCTGTCTTGTGCCAGTCTCCTCCATGTCACCCCTGCATACTTTCGAATTTCATCCACCCATCTCCCATGTGGTCTTCTTCTGGGTCTTTTCCTGTCCCTTGGAATCCAATCTAAAATTTCAGCTGTCCATCGATGATCTGTCCTTCTGGCAGTATGTCCAGCCCATTGCCATTTCAGGGATTTAACTCTGATCATGATGTCTTCCACTCTTGTCATTTTTCGGATCCACGAGTTCCTCTTTTTATCTCTCCTGGTTACACCAAGCATGCACCTCTCCATGCTTCTTTGAGTTGTCTGCAGCCTTTGTATGTCTCTTTTAGTTAAGGTCCACGTCTCCGCACCATACGTAAGCACTGGAAGGATGCATTGATCAAACACTTTTCTTTTAAGACATAATGGCATATTGCTCTTGAAAATTATGCTGTTTCTTCCAAAAGCTCTCCAGGCAAGTTTTGTACGCCGATTAATTTCTTCATCAATGTGACCCTCACTTGATATCTGCTGTCCAAGATAAACGTACGTGTCTGTTATCTCCAGCTTTTCTCTATCAATCGATAAATCTTCATTTCTTGTAAAAGCATTGAACATCACTTTTGTCTTCAGAAAGTTCATTTTTAATCCCACTTCTTTACTCTTGTCAGCAAGTTCCTGGATCATACTCTGCAGCTC
Source organism: Macrothele yani (assembly GCA_039090855.1). Classification (NCBI taxonomy): domain Eukaryota; kingdom Metazoa; phylum Arthropoda; class Arachnida; order Araneae; family Macrothelidae; genus Macrothele; species Macrothele yani. The sequence continues at coordinate 99,679,888 of CM077004.1, read as the reverse complement.
TGATGGGGTAGTTGCAAAAATGACTACGTCATCAGCAAAACGAAGGTGGGTTAGATAATCTCCATTAATCTTTATCCCCTTGTTTTCCCAGCTCAGTGACTGAAAAACACCCTCCAATGTGGCATTAAAGAGCTTCGGAGATATGGTGTCACCTTGTCTCACTCCCTTTCCAATTTTTACGTGTGTTGTATTTTCAAACAGCCTAATCTTTGCACTTGCATTTTCATAGATGTTATTAATAATATTAATGTATGCATCTTCAATACCGCAGGTTTTCAGAGCCATTGTAACTGCTGATGGTTTCACCGAATCAAAGGCTTTTTCATAATCGATAAAAGCCATGCACAATGGAAGTTCATATTCCCTCGCTCTTTCAATTAGTTCTCTCAGCACGTGGATATGATCTATTGTGCTGTAGCCACTCCTGAATCCAGCTTGTTCTCTCGGTTGAGCCATGTCCAGTGTTACCTTCAAGCGGTGTGAAAGAACTTTAGTGAAGATTTTATAAACTACTGATAGGAGGCTGATAGGTCTGTAGTTTCCGAGATCCTCAATGTCACCTTTCTTATGTAGCAGGATCATTGTAGCGGTGTTCCAATCCTCAGGAATCTTTCTTTCATTAAGGCATCGAGTGAAAATTTGGGCGAGTACTGTTTCGATTTCTCCACTTGCTTCTTGTATGATGTCTACAGTAATTCCATCTTCTCCTGGAGCTTTTCCTCGCTTCATGTTCTTGATTGCATGTGCAACTTCTGCTGGAAGGACTGGAGGAACTCTGGTACTGGTATCTTTCATGATGTCTGGAGTGCATATATCATCCCTTTCATATAATTTGGAGTAGAAATCTTTCACTCTTGTCAAAATTTCGCCTCTATTTCTTGTTACAGAACCATCTTCTTTTCTCAGTGCCATAATCTGTTTTCTTCCCCTTACTGAGATGTCCCTTTGCTATCTTTAGGCTTTGGTTGTTTTCAATTGCTTTCCTCACTAGTTCACAGTTGAATTTCCTTACGTCTTCAGTGATACTTTTTCTTACTGTCTTGCATAGCTCTATATATTCCACTTTGGAAGTCACATCTTCTTTAGTTGTCCTCATCTCTCTTCTTTTTTGCATCAACATTTTGGTTTTCCTGATAATTTGTTCACATGCAACTTGTTCTTAGACCCAGCTAATTTTGTTGCTGTTTCCATAAGAGCTTTGGTTACTTTTCTGTTAACTTCAGAGATGTCCACTTCTTCCGATGTTAGGCCTTCTAAAGCAGAGAACCTGTTCTTCAGTTCCAACTTGAAGGTATTATGGTGTTTTTTAAGGTTGGTTATGTCAATACATTTTGTTTGTCCTATGAGCTTGCCACGTTCAAGTTTAGTGTTGAGGTGCATCTTACATCTCACCAATCTATGGTCACTACCTGTGTTGAACTTGTTTAGCACACTGCAGTCTTCTATGACGAATTTTTTGTTACACATAATAAAATCAATTTCACTTGTCGTCCCATTTGGATGTCTCCATGTCCATTTCCTGTGTGGCTTTTTCTTGAAGAAGGAGTTCAAGATGAAAAACCCTTCTGCCTCTGCAAACTCAACGAGAGTATTTCCACGCTGGTTTCTGTTGCCATGACCGAATTTACCTACCGAAGTTTCATTCTGTTGCCGTTGCCCTATTTTTGCATTGAAATCTCCCATAATTATTTTCAAGTGCTGCTTACCTTTATTATTTAGATGACAAATTTCCTCATAAAATTCTTCAATTTCTTCTTCAGGATGACTTGTGGTGGGTGCATAAGTTTGAATAATCTGAGCCTGGTATCTTTTCGAGAGTTGGATAACAAGTCGTGCAGCTCTGTCAGAGGAACTTTCAACTTCTACAACTTTATCCTTCAGTTTCTTGTTTATTATAAATCCAACACCACTAGTTCTGCCAGTATCTGTCCCACGATAGTAGAAGAGATGTCCACTTTTCAGTTCGATGAGATCTTCTCCTTTTCTCCTTACCTCACTTAGCCCCACGATGTCCCACTTGATCCTTTGTAGTTCCTCTTCCAATTCAAGAAGCCTTGAATCAGAAGATAGGGAGCGTCCATTGTAAGTAGCCAAGGTCAGCATCAGATGGCAGCCTAGTCCGGTCCTCCGGGGATTCTTAGCACCCTCTGCCTTCATGTCGCACTGGCCGCTGCCTTGGCCAGGTACATTCCAACTGCCGGAGACTGAGGGCCAAGATTTAAGTTGTGGAATCATTTTGGAGGGGTTTGGCCATAACTCACCACGCTGGCCAAGCGGGTTGGTGAGTGTGGGATAGCATTTCCTCTGATCCCGATGGTATAGTTATACCGCTATGGGCGGTCGTCAGAGCCCCTTTAGTGGGAACAGGATGCACCACGAGAAGGCGGGGTTGACATTTGTCAAGGAGAGGCTGTGATGTTACGCATCACCTGACCTTACATCCCTCAAATAAACATGTGTAAATAATAAAAATTCTGTAACTCACAGCTTTGCTAGCTTTCTTATCTTTCTATTCTTTCCTAAATGAAAACACTGACAAATATGAAGAAATGATCATAAAAAAGATTGTTTGAAATAATCATTATGCGTTAGTCAAAGAGAGTACACATTTTCATTACAAACTATGTGAAAGAAATTTAACGGCATGACGCGCAAATTTCGAGATGTTTTCCCTCTCACAGAGGTATTTAATATCACTGGTAAACACATGTTTTGCGCCAGACATAATTTTTTTTTATTCTTTAGTGTTTTCATACGAGGAATCCAGATTTGCTATCCAAATTTTGCAATCACGTATAGTTTCAGATATATAAGAATATGGTTCTTTCAATTTTTTACATTAAAAATATAGTTTTATTTTTTATTTTTTATTTTTTGCGAGAAATAATTCCAGTATTGACTTGAATCACATAGCATCGTTTATTCATATGAGAAAATAAAAGAAAAAAAGCTGCAGATGACATACAGACTCTGTTGCGTTTGTTTTTTATCGGGGGGGGGGGGGGGTTCCTGTACGCACTCGCGAATGAGTCGTAGACATGGCGCCACCTGCCATCACCCCCTAATAGCTTAGAAGGCCCGTGCACCGAACGCCGGAAGCTGCGTGACGTAGGGGAGAGTAGGCTGATGTCCGTGGTGGGTGGTCGAGCATGCATGAGCTTGCTCACTCTGTGTAAGCGTGACTACGAATGTGCGTGGTTGTTGTTGTCAAATTGTCAACTAAATTTATTTTCATAGAGGAATATTAAAAGTATTCAAATTCCCTACTAATGGGGAGGTTCTCAAAATGGATTACAGCAATAAAGCGTGAAAATTTTCAACTCTAAGGTACGTGGAAACCTTTTGTTAACCTTATTTTAAACTACTCGTAAAATAAAAATTTTGAACTAGAATATTTAAATTTGGCTAATTTTATAATCTAATGCATCTCACAGCGGGAAGTCAAAGCACTGAAAAGATTTTTGAAAAATGAAATTTATGTTTGTAATGGAAAGAATAGATTACTTGTGTTGTTATAGTAACCCATAACATGTTTTTGCCAATGTATCAAATAAGTTCAAAGTAAAATATGTATATTTAGGAAGGGATTTTAAACTTTTTTTTTTATTATGGACACAGAATAATAAGGGTTGCATGTTTTTGATCCCAAGAGTAATATGTTGATACATTCGTACTTAGTTATTTAAGTGTTTAGGCAGCGCCAGATTAACTTTTTTGGGGTCCCTATTTCTGGGAACAAATGCTTGTAAAATACTTATAGCCTATACGAAATATATGTATGTCATGTACACATCTAACATGCCTATGTCCTTTATGTAAATGCTAAGGCCTTGTTGCCATGTGAAATACATCTTTTATGTTTGCAGACATAGAGAATTGCATTGAATTATCATTTTTAATATTTATTACTAAAGGAACAGAAACACTGAATCAAGTATAGACAGCAAAAATTAGATATGAATGCACAAAAACAGAAGTTCACACATAGTTCAGGAGTAAGTTTGCCTTTAAAATGTCCGTTTAAAGATTTTGAAGCATTTTTCTACAAACCAACACATTGAAGAACTCTCGTGTGAGCAGTGTGTATGCTCTATCTGTGGTAGGATGGAAATTTATCAAAACCATTCAATTTCTTAAAAATTAGGTGAAATATATCAGTACTACCTGGGCAAGAAATTATTTACTTGCCCAGGTAGTAAAAGCTGGATGCGCAGGAAAATGTATCTTTTAAGATAACAAACCAGAACCCTATTTTTTTTAAGTTAAAAATATGAACTGTTTTTACATGTTTGCACTTCCATTTTAAGGGTCTGTATTACAAATGTTCAATGCACAAACGTGTGTATATCAATTTTTAAGATGCTGATGCTAAAATTGGTATGAAATGGTACGATGATGAAACTGGTGTTTCGGAAATTTAGTGATTCTGCCATGTTCCTTTTGTTAAAGTTGTCTCCCTTTGTCACTAAACATGAGAGGTCAGTTACATCAGAGGCATGCATACTGTTGTTGATTATAAACAAAATTTGGAGCAAAACTAGGTTTCCGATTTCTGGGCGTAGAGCATAACATAATTAAAGGTGTGATATTACTCTTTCCTTGGTACTTCGTAACAATAATACAACTTCCATTAATTAACAATGACATGAAACACGACATGTGATGGCTGTCTTTTATTTCTTGTGTAGTAGGAAATTTTATTACAAACTTTTTCATTTTAAAATTTAGTTACCATGCACAGGCAATTAGATGTTTTATTTACCTGCCCAGACGAATGATTTACATGCTCTGGGCATCTCGGGCATGGTATTTTTAAGCCTTGGATATTGTTATTTTTAAGAGAAAGAAAAGTACGTGGATCGACATGAATCCACATATTGTGGAAACTATGTTCTAAACAAACAAGATTTTTAAAATACAAGTAGAAATATATACTCGCTTCTTTTTTTTTTTTTTTTTTTTTTTGAAAATATTTGCTTAAAATGAGAGATCAACTTTTTATTCATTTATCTATATAGACTTATCTGTTTCCAGACTTCCTGCACTGTGTCTTCACAAGTTACAGCAATAATAACTGGAACTAATATATCTCATATTATCCGATAACTACTGGAAAGTGTGCTTCCAAACGTGAGGGTGGGTGTCAATTTTTGTATGGGGAAAAACTTCTTCAATCCTGCATAGAATTTATTTTGAAACCAAAATCATAAAAAAAGGAAAAAACAATCTTTTTCAATAGCTTTAGCAATGACAAAACATTTGTGCAAAATTTTATACCATTGCTTTTTATAGTTTCTGAGAAAATGGTACATCAAGTTAGTCAGTTTATAATGAAACATGTACATCTTTTAAAATACATCTTATAGTACCAAAACAATCGCTTAGATTTATTCAGTACAATAACTGCATGTGCATTTGTCACGTTCTCAAAAAATATAATAATTATTTGAAAAAATACTTTAAGAAATTATTGGAACAAATTTCAGATTTTCTTAGAAACGTGTCTTTGAAATTCTTCAAGGAACAGCTAACGGACACATAATCAAATTGTGCTTGTGATACACAAAGAACTACACAACCATAATTATATGTACATTGGCAGTTTTGCTGAATACTTCTTGAAAATCAAATTTCAGGAAATTTCTGCCAATACGTTACTTGTATTTTTGCAGATAAAAAGAAATGCTTATATTGTGGATCCAAATAGTTTTGCTTAATGCTACTAATATACTTAATACAGATGTGTTGAACTTTGACAAGGTAACTTTTTTTGAAATAGTGCTCTGGAAGACAAAAATTATAAACTTTACATTTGCTTATCAAAATGAAGTTGTCCAAACACGTAACTAGATGGTACTAAAATTTGGAAAACTTGTTATGTCATTATTGTACGTTTAATAATGTAGCAATTGCATAATTTTCTTGAAATCTTAATTTATTTGATGCAATCAGTAGATCAAGCAGCAATTCACTGTATGTATGTTAAAATGTGTTTTATTGAGCCTTTGGTAATAATTAAAAAACACAGAAAAAAGTTCAGTTTTTCTTGACCTTTTTTTATATATTAGTGATCACGGATTGCATATAAAATACATTTTCACTAAAGGAATTATTTCATTATTAAAATTTTCATAGTCATAAGTTTGCAATGAATGAAAAATCTGATTCCTTAAATATGTCAATCGACATCTTTTGAAACGACGGCGATACTTCGTAATGGACCCTCAAACTAATCTTTCAAGTACAAGAACGATTTGTTCACAAGTACAGGAATCGTTCGGTTAACTATAAAGATACTATAACTTCAAGTGAAACTACGACAACAGTTTATAATTTCGATTATAGAAATGGTTTATCACTTCCAGTGAAATGACAGGGATGCTTTCATTAAACTGACGAATCTGTGTTGCTTACATTTTCAAGTCGAAATTATTGCTACGCTAAATTTTACGCTGCAATTTCTTTTTCTTCTGTATTTTAAAAGATTATTAAACAAACTTGTTAACTCTGCAGTTATTTGAAAACTAACACACAAGTTCTTATTTAAATGCAGTGAAACTCTAAAAGAACGCACGACCTGGTTAGTTGGTGTACGTAAAGACGCGTTCGTTCGCACATCGCCGTAATGCTCCTCTCCGCGACTACGGACTACTCTAGTGACGTCACAAATCGGTGCGCGGGCCTGCTAAGCTATTAGGAGGTGATGCACCTGCACCCTTCCCGGCTGCTCACCCGACTGCTCTACTACGTCTTATGTCTGCGTAGCCTCACTTCCCATAATCCGTTTCCCTTCGTTCTCGTTTGCCCTAATCACGTTTACCCCAATCGCGTTTCCCCGAAATCGCTTTTACCCGCATTCCCATTTCTCCTAATTTCGTTTGCACTTATCTCGTTTCCCCTAATTCGCATTTGTCCTAAACACGTTTACCCCAATTGCGTTTCCCCGAAATCGCTTTTACCCGAATTCCCATTTCCCCTAATTTCGTTTGCCCTAATCTCGTTTCCCCTAAATCTCGTTTCCCATAATTCACGTTGCCCTAAACACGTTTACCCAGTGGCGGCGGAACCGCCCGGGCTGCCAGGGCTCGGTCAATAATTTCAGCCAAGATTTTTATTTTTTGTTTGTTTTGTTTGGCATATGTGTGATTGTTGTGATGTGCCTCAAAAAGTTGTTATAGGTAAGTGGTCTGGCGAGCCTAATCCCCAACAAAGTTCCTTAGGCATTGTTTTGCTTCTGTTTGTTCCGGGAAGCGGGAAGAGAACGGGTGCACCACGATTCGAAATTTCGGGCCCGATCAATGAACTTCACTCTCCGCCGCCCATGTGTTTACCCCAATCACGTTTCCCCAAAATCGCTTTTACCCGAATTCCGATTTCCCCTGATTTCGTTTGCCCTAATCTCGTTTGCTCTGAATCTCGTTTCCCCTAAATCTCATTTCCCCATATCATGTTTGCCCTAAACACATTTGCCCGTATCAAGGTTTCCCTAATTCGCGTTTGCCTTATTTCGCGTTTCCGATTTTTTTTTTTTTTTTTTTGTTAACCAGAATAAAACGGTGGGTCTTGATATTTCAAGAGAATTATTTTTTTCCTTCCTGTTGATGATGTCGACCACCATGCCACCAAAAGTGTAAAGAAGTGCACGTGGTTATCTGTATATTAATTCTATAAGGTTTTTTACTGCAAGACCAGTTGTGCGAGAACAGCTAAACGTAAACATATAGTTGAGGTACCAAAATAAAGGTCTTACCATGTAGATGTGCCAGTCGAAGAGAAAAATGAGATTGAAGCAACGGTTCGGGCGTTGTGGGGCGTTAAAGTTCCCATGTAAAGTCCGTGGGAGAAGCGTACGGTTACCATCCGATCGCCTGCGGTTGACTCACACGCTGTTGGAACGACTCAGATAGTCCAAAGTCCGAAGTCTCTCTTCTCACCGAACCGTTGTGCAAAACAACGCTAGCAGGAATTTGTTTGAAAGTTCTTATCGGAACAGCGAACACTCGAATACCTGATTGCGCTGTGCCATTGGACTGTGTGATGTATACATACAATTTAACAGTCATTCGATCCAGTTTATTCACGTAGGTAAGACATTTCCCATTATGCAAAGATGTAAATAAACGTTTCATATGAGTTTATTGTTTTCAAAAAAAAACAAAAAAACAACTGATCGTCGATTTCCACTGGTTTTGCTTACCGAGTTCGAATCCCGGTGAGGCATGAATGTTGTGCTTCTCTTGCGCCACTAGCTCTCTCCCTTCCCTGGAACCAGTGACCCTAAATTAGGGACGGGCGACTGCTAATAGCCCATTGAGTTGCTCACGGTGGTCGTTAAATCTTCAGTCACAAAAGAAAAAAAAATCACGAACCTGGACTATTGTCTTTACTAAAGTGGTTGAATGAATTTGTCAATCAAATAAAGTTTGCATTTGTTGTTTCATGTGAGTTTATTATTTAAAAAAAAAAAAGAAAACTTACCATCAATTCCGACGGGTTACGTTTAGTTACATTATTCGGATAGTCCATAACGCAGCCATTGTATTCCTCACCCCCACGCCTTCACAGATAAAGTACTGCATCGAGCTAAACTTTTATTAGAACAAGAAATAGTATTGTAATACATTCCCTAGAATTGTAACGCAGAAGGCCCACTTTTTAAGAGTTCTTAGCGTAACCCGCCTCCGTACGAGACGAAACATGAGCCGTGGAAATGCCTTTTGCTAATTCAGTTCCACCTAAATAGTAAAGGTCAGTCTGTCCCGCATGAATGTTTTCCCACTTACCATCATCACTGATTGGGTGTAGGAGAACTGCGATGGCCACAAAAAATTTAAGGGGCCGTATAAAAACTGCGTTTTTGACCGCTTCGTGGCCACGTCCCCAAAGGTTGGTTATCTGAATCACATAAAGTTTCCGTAATGTAGTATTTTCTTAACTGCGATATTTAATAAAATTCTTTATAAAAAATTTATAATCTACAACTCAACAGAAGAGTTTCATGGTTTAAAAACTACAGCACAATATATTCTCTGCAAACGCAGGAAGTATGTCCGGATGGGGGGTTATACCAATAATATAAAATATAAGGAATTTCTGGCCCGATCCGGAGATTTTCAACGTTTGCAAATTACAACTCTACATCTGAGGACACGTCAGGGGCGGCTCCTGCTATAGGGCTGCAGACTCCCCCCCCACTCCCTACCCAAAGCAGTTTTATTTTCATGCCGTACCAAGAGAGAAGTTTTCTGAACTCAACTGGAAGTTTTCCCTGCATAACACCACTAGGAGCCGAAGGAAAGTTGGCGGACTACGCTGCTTGCAGCCCTGGCGCTCATTGAAACCAACTCATGTGGGAAACTCTGCCTATTCCGACATCAGTTCGTTCCCTTTGAATAAAACTTCACTGGGGATTGCATTGACGGCAGCCTTGCTAGCGGGGTTGCTCTCGAATGCAGTCTCTCGTTGGGTGAGAATGCATCGCAGGGCCTGTGTGCTTTGTTGATTAATACGGTTCTTGTGGTTTCGAATAAGAAATAAAATAGGGGAATGAATTAAAAAGAATGACGAATGTTGAAATAAAATATTAAATAAAGTATGTTTGAATTTATTACTCAACCTGTTTTTTTTCTTCCAATTTTTGGTTAGTTCTTGCTTTTATTCAACGTAATAATTCTAATAACAATGTTACTCCCATCGAAATGTAGAATATTTGTGTTTGCTAATAACAAATACTCAGTTGCCGGGACTTTTGCAAAAAAGTTTTTCTTATATTTTCTCTTCTGGTCAAAATGGGCTTGTGAACAAATTGCGATTAAGAATAGAGTTCAGTATTGGATAAATTGAAAAAAAAAAAAAAAGAGAGAGAGAGAGAGAGAGAGAGAGAGATAGAAAGACAAATTTCTGCAGCGAAATACTTGCACAAAATTGATTTCTTCACTTACCAAGCACAGCGAAATTCTCGCTTTTAGACTCACGTAAATTTTTATTCACCACAAATGATTGAAGTCACTCCACTGGGTACATTTTATTTTTCTGCTGCATCCACCCTCCCTCCAAAAAATAAGCTGCGCATTTCAATTGAGGTAGTGCATTATACTTAATTACTTTGAAAAGAATACTAAATCAGATATCATTGTTTAGAAAATTTACGAAGCTGGTAAATTTTGGAAAACAAATTTTTCTACACTAAATTGTTATCATGGCTTCAAAATTAAAACTGGGTAACTGGAAGACCCAGGGTTCGACTCCCGGTGGCGGCCAATGAGAACTTTTACGTGACTCACTTATAAACGTGGAAAGAGCGAAGATCTTTGTTTGATGTTCCTGGTCCATGTTAAATGTCTGTATTAACTATTCATTGGCCTTCTAATTATTTCTTCAGTTGCTGGTTACCATCTTTGATGAATCTTCAGCATTGTGCGGGGCTCCAAGAAGCAACCTGCAAAATTGGCTTGGCAGTTAGCGTGTGTGAGTCTGGAGGAATTCGAGGCCGCTGTGGTGTAGCGGAAGCATATCCGGCGTGTAAATGGAAGACGCTGGGTTCGACTCCCGTTGGCGGCCAGTGAGAATTTTTCCGTGACTCACTTATAAACGTGGAAAGAGCGAAGATCTTTGTTTGATGAAATTAAAACTGGACTGAATATGTTTACAATCCGTTTTTATTAAAGAGAATGCCGGTGTGTGAGTATCGCAATAACAACTCATCGCAAAATTCTGGCTGACCCTTCAAAATTTCACAAAATGTTTTTCATCGCCGTCCAAGTTGCAGTGGTCGGTATCAAGGCGAAGTTTCAAAGGGACTGTATCAGAAGAAAAATATTTATTGTCATATTTCTAGTGGTCACAATGAGACACTTGAGAACGCGTACGTGACCTTGAGTGTGTGTCTCCGCTGCCACTGCCACACATTACATTTGTTACATTTTTGTCCTTATATACTTGTATATATATACATACTATATGTGTGGCTTTTTCTTGAAAAAGGAATTCAAGATGAAAAATCCTTCTGCCTCTGCAAACTCAACGAGTATTTCCACGCTGGTTTCTGTTGCCGTGACCGAATTTACCTACTGAAGTTTCATTCTGTTGCCGGTGCCCTATTTTTGCATTGAAATCTCCCATAATTATCTTCAAGTGCTGCTTACCTTTATTATTTAGATTACGAATTTCTTCATAAAATTCTTCAATTTCTTCTTCAGGATGACTTGTGGTGGGTGCATAAGTTTGAATAATCTGAGCCTGGTATCTTCTCGATAGTTGGATAACGAGTCGAGCAGCTCTGTCAGAGGAACTTTCAACTTCTACCACTTTATCCTTCAGTTTCTTGTTTATTATAAATCCAACACCACTAGTTCTGCCAGTATCTGTCCCACGATAATAGAAGAGATGTCCACTTTTCAGTTGAATGAGATCTTCTCCTTTTCTCCTTACCTCACTCAGCCCGACGATGTCCCACTTGATCCTTTGTAGTTCCTCTTCCAATTCAAGAAGCCTTGAATCAGAAGATAGGGAGCGTCCGTTGTAGGTAGCCAAGGTCAGCATCAAATGGCAGCCTAGTCCGGTCCTCCGGGGATTCTTAGCACCCTCTGCCTTCATGTCGCACTGGCCGCTGCCTTGGCCAGGTACATTCCAGCTGCCGGAGACTGAGGGCCAAGATTTAAGTTGTAGAGTCATTTTGGAGGTGTTTGGCCATAACTCACCACGCTGGCCAAGCGGGTTGGTGAGTGTGGGATAGCATTTCCTCTGATCCCGATGGTATAGTTATACCGCTATTTGCGGTCGTCAGAGCCCCTTTAGTGGGAACAGGATGCACCACGAGAAGGCGGGGTTGACATTTGTCAAGGAGAGGCTGTGATGTTACGCATCACCTGACCTTACATCAGGAAATGGACATGGAGACATCCAATTGGGACGACAAGTGAAATTGATTTTATTATGTGTAACAAAAAATTCGTCATAGAAGACTGCAGTGTGCTAAACAAGTTCAACACAGGTAGTGACCATAGATTGGTGAGATGTAAGATGCACCTCAACACTAAACTGGAACGTGGCAAGCTCATAAGACAAACAAAATGTATTGACATAACCAACCTTAAAAAACACCATAATACTTTCAAGTTGGAACTGAAGAACAGATTCTCTGCTTTAGAAGGCCTAACATCGGAAGAAGTGGATATTTCGGAAGTTAACAGAAAAGTAACGAAAGCTCTTATGGAAACAGCAACAAAATTAGCTGGGTCTAAGAACAAGTTGCATGTAAACAAATTATCAGGAAAAACCAAAATGTTGATGCAAAAAAGAAGAGATGAGGACAACTAAAGAAGATGTGACTTCCAAAGTGGAATATATAGAGCTATGCAAGACAGCACGAAAAAGTATCACTGAAGACGTAAGGAAATTCAACTGTGAGCTAGTGAGGAAAGCAATTGAAAACAACCAAAGCCTAAAGATAGCAAAGGGACATCTCAGTAAGGGAAGAAAACAGATTATGGCTCTGAGAAAAGAAGATGGTTCTATAACAAGAAATAGAGGCGAAATTTTGACAAGAGTGAAAGATTTCTACTCCAAATTATATGAAAGGGATGATACATGTACTCCAGACATCATGAAAGGTACCAGAGTTCTTCCAGTCCTCCCAGCAGAAGTTGCTCATGCAATCAAGAACATGAAGCGGGGGAAAGCTCCAGGAGAAGATGGAATTACTATAGACATCATACAAGAAGCAAGTGGAGAAATTGAAACAGTACTCGCCCAAATTTTCACTCGATGCCTTAATGAAGGGAAGATTCCTGAGGATTGGAACAATGCTACAATGATCCTGCTACATAAAAAAGGTGACATTGAGGATCTCAGGAACTACAGACCTATCAGCCTCCTATCAGTGGTTTATAAAATCTTCACAAAAGTTCTTTCACACCGCTTGAAAATAACACTGGACATGGCTCAACCGAGAGAACAAGCTGGATTCAGGAGTGGCTACAGCACAATAGATCATATCCACGTACTGAGAGAACTAATTGAAAGAGCGAGGGAGTATGAACTTCCATTGTGCATGGCTTTTGTCGATTATGAAAAGGCCTTTGATTCGGTGAGGCCATCAGCGGTTGCCACGGCTCTGAAGTCCTGCGGTATTGAAGATGCATACATTAATATTATTAATAACATCTATGAAAATGCAAGTGCAAAGATTCGGCTGTTTGAAAATACAACACACATAAAAATTGGAAAGGGAGTGAGACAAGGTGACACCATATCTCCGAAGCTCTTTAATGCCACATTGGAAAATGTCTTTCAATCACTGAACTGGGAAAACAAAGGGATAAAGATTAATGGAGATTATCTAACCCACCTTCGTTTTGCTGATGACGTAGTCATTTTTGCAACTACCCCATCAGAGCTGCAGAGTATGATCCAGGAACTTGCTGACAAGAGTAAAGAAGTGGGATTAAAAATGAACTTTCAGAAGACAAAAGTGATGTTCAATGCTTTTACAAGAAATGAAGATTATCGATTGATGGAGAAAAACTGGAGATAACAGATACGTATGTTTATCTTGGACAGCAGATATCAAGTGAGGGTCACATTGATGAAGAAATTAATCGGCGTACTAAACTTGCCTGGAGAGCTTTTGGAAGAAACAGCATAATTTTCAAGAGCAATATGCCATTATGTCTTAAAAGAAAAAGTGTTTGATCAATGCATCCTTCCAGTGCTTACGTATGGTGCAGAGACGTGGACCTTAACTAAAAGAGACATACAAAGGCTGCAGACAACTCAAAGCATCATGGAGAGGTGCATGCTTGGTATAACCAGGAGAGATAAGAAGAGGAACTCGTGGATCCGAAAAATGACGAGAGTGGAAGACATCATGATCAGAGTTAAATCCCTGAAATGGCAATGGGCTGGACATACTGCCAGAAGGACAGACCATAGATGGACAGCCGAAATTTTAGATTGGATTCCAAGGGACAGGAAAAGACCCAGAAAAAGACCACATGGGAGATGGGTGGATGAAATTCGTAAGTATGCGGGAGTGACATGGAGGAGACTGGCACAAGACAGACCGTTGTGGAGGAAACTTGGGGAGACCTTCGTCCAGCAGTGGATTGATAATGGTTGACAATGATGATGATGATGACATACTATATACGTATATGCATGTATATAAAATTTGCAACCACTATTAATCCACTGCTGGATGAGGGTCTCCAAGTTTCTTCTTCCGCAACAGTCTACTTTGAGCCAATTTCTTTCATGCTTTCGAATTTCATGCACCCATCTCCCCCTTGTCATCTTCTGGGTATTGCTTTATCCCTTGCTATCCAGTTCAATATTTCAACTCTCCGTCAGTGGCTCTTTCTTCTAGCAATATGTCCATCTCATTGCAATTTCAGGAATTCTGATCATAATGTCTTCCACTCTTGCCATTTTCCCGATCCTCGAGTTTCTATTTGTATCTTTCTTGGTAACATCAAGCATGCATCTCTACATGCCTCTTTCAGTTGTCTGCAACATCTGTATGTCTAATGTCTACTTTAGTTGAGGCCCATGTCTGTGCTCCATGCGTAAGAACTGGAGGGATGCACTGATTAACCAGTTTAGTTTTAAGAAATAATGCATCCAAACAAGTTTTATAGGTCGATTATTTTCTTCATAAATGTGGCAGTGTGGCCATCGCTTAACATCTGTTGCCTAATTTAGGTGTCGGTACCTCTACATTTTCCCTATCAATCGCTAAATATAAAATCTAAATATTCATTTCTTGTAAAAAAAAAAGCACTTTCGATCAATGTACTGTATATATATATATATATTATTATTATTATTAAACGGACAGCATCAGCACAGGCTCAGTAACTTAGCTTATTCGAAGTGATATCTACAAAATTGAGAAGCAGCCTCCTCATCTCAGCTTATCACGAGCCGCCACTGGGACACGTGCAAACGCAGGAGACCTGTCGGCGGAGTAGGGGAGGGGGACTTAATACCGAAATGTGAAGAGTTTGTAGCCCAATCGAGAGATTTTCGACCTTTACACACTACAAAACAACAAATTATCTGCGGGCATGTGCTAACGCAGAAAACCTAGAAGGGGGGGGGCTTAATACCAAAAATATGAATTATAAAGAATTTGCTGCCCAATTGGGAGATTTTCGGCGTTTACACAGTACAGCTCAATAAATTCTCTCCGAGAATGTGATAACGCAAGAACTGAAGTTTGAAAACGCTGAAAATCTCCCGATTGGAACAGAAATCCTTCATATTTTATGTTTTCGGAGTCACACCCCTCCCCCCCCCCTCATCCCTCAGACAGATTCTTACGGTAGCAGAAGCCCGCAGAACTTTGTAGAGTTGTAGTTCGTAAACGCTGAAAATCTCCGAATCAGACCAGAAATTCTTTACATTTTATATTTTCGGCATTCCCCTCCCCTCCGACAGTTTTTCTGCTTTAGCATATGCCCGCAGAATGTTTCTCGCACGGACAGTTGTACATCGGTTTATCGAGAACCGGCAGTTCGGACAATCAATTTAGTTTGATAACGACTGGAAACGGGACAAAGAATGTTATATGTGCGCATTATGAATTATTTTAAAAAAATAAAATAAGAATTACGTACTTAAATTTATGTAAAAATTAATTATAATTTTCTTTTAGGTGAAAAACTATCTGCCGACCATTTAATCTTTCGGCTAATTTCCTCCATCGGTTGCTATGAAATTCAACTACAGTTTTTATGGATGGATCGGATTACACGTGCTATCATAGCACTGTTTTTCAGTGATATCTTCACCGCGAGCGAAGCCGTGTGCACAGCTAGCATATATATGTAACAATTGCCCCTTCCAAGAAAGAAGCTGTAATATGTCTATAATCGTACACGACAAAACCTTTTTCACCGGTAAAGCGGACTTGTGTAAATTGACAGAGAGGAAGCTGCCTTCTTGGATTATTCAAAGTGTCAACTGAACTAGTGTATTACAGATTTTTTTTTCTTTTAGTTTTATCTGAGACTTGTGTTTTATGAAAACTTTAATTTACGGGAAAGAGAAAATGATGCTACTAAGGGTGTTTATTTCATGTAAAAATGAATAAAAATTGAAAAATATTCTCATACAAGGGGCGGCAAATGTCCTTGGCGCGCCCCTGTTTGGATGGAGAACTTTTGGAAAAAACAATACAATTTTCAAGAGCAATCAATATGCCATTATGTCTCAAAAAGAAGAGTGTTTAATCAATTCATTCTTCCAGTGATTACGTACGGAGCAGAGACATGGACCTCAACTAAAAAAGACACACAAAGACTCCAGATAACTGAAAGAAGCATGGAGAGATGCATGCTTGGTGTAACCAGGAGAGGTGAAAAGGGAAACTCATGGATAAAGAAAATGACAGGAGTGGAGGATATCATGATCAGAGTGAAACCCTAAAAAGGCAATCGGATGAACATGTTGCCAGAGGAACTGACCACCGATAGATAACCGAAATTCTAGACTGGATTCCAAGGGACAAAAAAAGACCCAGAAGACCACAAGGGAGATGGGTAGAAGAAATTCGAAAGCATGCGGGACTGATATGGAAGAGATTGGGTCAAGACACACCGTTGTGGAAGAAACTTGGTGAGATCTTCATCTAGCAGTGGATTGATAATGGTTGATGATGATATAATTAAACATACATATATTATCCTGAATTTGACGATAAAAGAAACGTTTTATTTCGTTTAACGAGAATCAGGACAAACATGAATTAGGGAAAACATAAATTTAGGAACATGCGAATGAAGGTAAAGGAGAATTAGAGCAAACCTGATACAGGAAACGTTTCTAGGGGAAACTTTGATACGGACCAACATGTTTAGGGTAAACTTGAATTTGGGAAAACGAGATTTAGGGCAAACGAAATTAGGGGAAATGGGAATTCGGGTAAAAGCGATTTCGGGGAAATGCGATTATGGTAAACGTGTTTAGGGCAAACGTGAATTAGGGGAAACGAGATTAGGGGAAATGGGAATTCGGGTAAAAGCGATTTCGGGAAGACGCGATTGGGGTAAACGTATTTAGGGCAAATATGAATTAGGAGAAACGAGATTTAGGGTAAACGAGATTAGGGCAAACGAAATTAATGGAAATGGGAATTCGGGTAAAAGCGATTTCGGGGAAACAGAATTGGGGTAAACGTGTTTAGGGCAAACGGGAATTAGGGGAAACGGGTGTTCACCCTTATGTCTCAATTCTTTGTAGACAGCCGAAGTGAATGCTTTTTTATTAGTAGCTTTTTTTTATTATTAGTAGCTTTTGTTTGTGTGTGAAAACTGAAAAATGCCACGCAAGCGCCTCAACCATCCGGATACGTTTTGTTATGTGTGCGGTGAACTGACATTCAAACCTCAAAGGTGGAACTTTATCCCGTTAATATGAAAGTGTTATCAGCTTTACTTTGGTTACAAAGTAGGATATCAGGACAAGAGTTGGGCCCTACATATTTGTTGTGTTACATGTTCAAGACTTTTAACGGGGTGGGCAAACGGTTCTCGCCATATGCCATTTGCAGTTCCAATGGTGTGGAGAGAGCCGAAAGATCATTGTTTGGACGGTTATTTTTGTATAACAAATACAAAGAGAATCACAAGTAAGTCGAAACACAGTTTAAAACCTCCCAACTTACCTTCAGCGATGCGTCCTATTCCCCACAGTGATGATATGCCAATACCACCTCACCCGGTATCAACCGATATAAATGAAAATTCAAGCTCTGAAGAGAATCAGAATGAAGATCACGCTGATCGACATGATGCATGTTTCGACATTTCTGATGAGCCTCAGTTATTGACACAAGGAGACCTAAATGATTTAGTGCGTGATTTAAATTTATCTAAAAGACAGGCAGAACTTTTGGGATCACAACTAAAAGGGAGTAACCTTCTTCAAGAAGATTTCAAGGAGTTTTTCCCGCAAGAAGGAGATATAGTGTACTGTAATGATATTTCATCAGTGATAGACACTATAGGACATGCTCATAACGCACAGAAATGGTGTTTGTTTATATTGTAGATTCGTCAAAAGTTAGCCTAAAAGCTGTCCTTTTGCACAATGGAAAAAAATTCCCATCAGTTCCACTAGAACATGCAATATGAAAGAAACCTATAAAGATTTGAAGCTTATTCTAAACAAGATACAGTATGAAAAATTCATTTGGAACATATGTGGAGAGCTCAAGGTGATCGCTATGCTGCTTGGGTTACAGTCTGGATACACAAAATTTTGCTGTTTTTTGTGTGAGTGGGACAGCCGGGATCGTAACAGTCATTTCAAAAGGCAGACATGGCCTTCACGTTAATCTCTTACACCTGGTGAAAAAAATGTAATGATTGATCCTTTAGTTGATCACAAAAACATCTATCTCGCACCTCTTCACATCAAATCAGGTTTGATGAAACATTTTGTGAAAGCCATGGACAGAAATGGAAGTATTTTTTTGTACTTGAAGGAGAAGTTCCCCAAAATTAGTGATGCAAAAATTAAAGAAGGAATTTCCGTAGGACCACAAAGTAGAGAACTAATGAAAGATGAAACTTTTGAAGGACGTTTGAATGACTTAGAAAAACGCGCATGGGTTTCTTTGAAGAATTTGGTGGAAAACTTTGTAGGCAACAAAAAGTCTGACAACTACACGGTTGTAGTACATGAGATGCTGAAAGTATATGAAGACTTAGGCTGCAATATGTCTCTGAAGATCCACTTCCTTCACTCTCACTTAGATTTCTTTCCCCAAAACCTGGGCGCCGTAAGTGATGAACACGGTGAACGCTTTCATTAGGACATTTCAAGCATCGAAAAAAGATACAAAGGAAAGTGGAGATAAAGTATGTTAGCAGATTACTGCTGAATTCTTAAAGGGGACCTTCCTGGGGTGAAGTATTTCAGGAAATCTTCAACTAAGACCTTTTACGTACGCTGAACATTAATTAATTTCCTTAGTGCACATGTTATTAATGTAAAATATTTACGTAACTGTCACACAAAAACCTTACGTAATAGAGAAAAATGGTTTTCATTATTGAATTCAGCGCGACAAATACTATAAAATTGGCCAATAACATCTTTGGGACAGAAAAATAGTTTTTTTTTTTTTTTTTTTTTTTGTAGACCAGTCTATTCTTTTATTCTTATGGGGATTTTTGTTGTTGACAATGAATTACGTTTCATTCGGTATACCTTCGCGGAAACAAAGTTTTCCGAATTTTTTTCCATTAAAAAAAATGCGGAAAGGGGGACAGGCAGTCCCATACAGCTTATCCAGCCTCAACACGAATTATACTGAGACTTTACACAGACATTTCGACCGACGGAAAGACAAAACGACAGACATGTTGAAAACCGGCACATTGTTCTTTCCATCCTACACATGTCATTCTCCAGTATCTTATTACTGCCGACAATCTTGGGCTCCGTCGAGTAGAAATTATTTTCACTCCGATCATTGGAAGCGGAGATATCGTTCCTACTGACGAACAGACAGACTGAGCAGTGTGTGTTGGGGGGGGGGGGGGCAGACAGACAATGGCAATACCATGCTCATGCACTTCTCTATGAGTCACAAAAAGAATTTCTTCGATCCAGCCGTCAGAAGCAGTCTGAATTTCTGCATCGGATGGACTGATAGACAGACAAACTGAGGAATGAATGAAAAGACAGAGAGATCCGTAATATCTTACGTTCATATTTCTTATATAGCGCATAGAACGGATTTCTTCGATTCTATAATTAGCTGTGATATCGTTTCTACTGACGGATTACAGACCGAGCAAAGGTGGGACAGACATTCATAGTACCACGGACTTGCCTTTCACTATAAGCCACAAAACGAATCTATTCATTCTGACTGTCAGAAGCATAAATTTAATTTCCGCGGACGGACGGACCGACCGTCAGGCAAACTAAAGAATGGATGAATGGGTGGGTGGAAAGAGGGATTTGTGAAATTTTGTGCTAATGTTTTCTCTTTTAGGAAAGAAACGGAATTTCTTCTAATCAACATTTCGAATTGAAGTATTGTTTCTGCTGACGGACGGACAGGCGGAAGCGAAAGAACAGACATCGATAATCTTCTGTGTCTCTATCAATAAATTACAAAAGGAATTGCTTCGGTCTGGTAGCAAGAAGGGGAGATATATTTTTTTGCTGACGGACGGATGGACGTGTGGATATACAACAATAATTTTGTATGCAGGCCTGCATCTATCAGTCACAGACCGATTCTTTTCCCTAGCCGTTAGAAGCAGAAATATATTTCTGTGAATGGACAAGCAGAGAAACTGACTGGGAAAACGACGGAAGAAGTGATATCTGAAATCTTATACAGATCTTTCCGTCCTTGAGAAAGAAAAAATAAGCAGATCAACATTTCGAAACTTAAATACGTTCTTGCAGGCGAGAAAGACCGAAAGACAGACAACCGAAATCGTACGCTATCCTGTATGCCAGCGGTTTCCATTTGGTGGTCGCGAAGGTGTTCCATGAGGTTCGCGGTAAAAATTTTGTAATAGCGTCTCCATAAAATTAAAATAAAGATATTTTTTTAACCGCAAGTAAGTTGAAATGCATTAAGAGTTTAATTATTGTTTGCAGATCTTTGGGACACTCGTTCTTACATAGCATGCATGAGGGGGTGATAGGTTCTGTTACGTTAACTAAGCACCAAAGTCTTGCAAATAAACCAGTTGATATTTTCAAACGGAAATCCAAAGAACTCAAAGTATCTAATACTGTATTAATTCGTATATTTCACTTCGTAATCAAGATAGCAAAAAAGCGATTAAAGAATCATACTTGATAAACTACCAAATAGACCAGATATGTTTTGATTCGTAAGTATTAATATAATTGCCGTTATTCAAGCTGTACAGGGGTCACTAAAACAGCTTCCACAAAATGCCTTCGCCACATGCTTTGAAAAGTGGACTGAACGATGGGACCGTTGCATATCATCCGAGGGAAGATACTTTAAGAAAGAATAACATATATTTTGCTGTACCTATATTTCTTCATTTTGTGTGATTTTACTCTCAGTTTTTATGGAAGGGCCGTTGTATATACTTGTACTTCAATATTCTTGTAGAATAAAACGAAGTTTTACTAAAACAATAAAGTTTGTTTACCACTTTGACGGCTTCAGAAAAAAAAAAATCTGCATCGCAATCTATACATTCTATTAAGCCAAACCCTATTTTGGTACACCACCTTCTCCTTTCTCGACTTTCAAATTTAAGCGCCATCCCATTGAGCTGATATCCTCTATACCTCAGTCAGCCTTTGCCAATTGCACTTGCAATTGAATAATCAATATAATCTAATAAAATATGCTATCAATCGTCTGTGAGAGAAACTCGAAATCATTGTGTACGTTAATGCATTCAACTTCACCTACAGTGAAATGTTTGAATTGCTGCCTTTCTTTCGTCTTCAGCACGTCTTTTGTAAAAAAGACGTGCTGAAGACGAAAGATCCTGTTTATGTTATCGGTTTGTCCGTCCGTCTGTGAACACCATATCTCTGCAACTATTAGTCGGATTTCAAAAATGCTTTTTGCTTTGGGAAGCATAGAATGTGCGAATGATGATCCTTTATTTCGTTTTTTATACCATGCACAATTTCGCCGCTAAAGGGCGTAAATGCAGATGATATCAAATTCAAAATTCATTTTATTCCATATATTTACTTCTAAACATCCGATTGAAAAAAATTCTTTTACTTTTCGATTCCATTTATGCCGAAGACTATTTGAGTAATAGTCCCTTTTACAAGTTACGCATAGATTTTCTGCTAGGAGGCGTAAACGTAAATTGCGTTTTCTCGATATCTCTGCTTCTAAAACTCGGATTTGAAAAATTCTTTCAGCAGCCGATACAGTTTCTGGAAGGAAATCGTTTGCATATAATTTCTAATTTTTGGTAAAAATGGTTTGTCCACCAGGGGGCGTAAGTGTTAATTTCGGTTTCTGATGCATTTGCAACAAAATCTGTGCTTCTAAAATCTTGATTGAAAAAAATTCGTTTGTGGACCGATACTACTCACATCGATAAACCTTTTGGGAATATTTTCTTCTTAAAATATTGCATGGTTTCTCCACCAGAGGGCAGAAATGTATATCCTATTTTTTTACAATATCTCTACTTCTACGAGCCCAATTTGAAAAATTCCTTCTTTGTTAGATAGCATTTGTGGTGTGAAATGTTTTTCATATAATTTGAAAATTTTCAAGTAATGCATGGACTTTCCGCTAGCGGCGTTAAGGTAAATTGCGTTTCCCCCAGTTTTTCTGCTTCAAAAACACCAATTTGATAAATTCTTCATGTATCGCATGCAACTCCTGGTGGGAAATGTTTTCATATAATTTCTAATATTTAGTAAAGAATGGTTTGGCCACCAGGGCATAAGTGTTATTTCTGATTCTGATGTATTTGCAGCAAAATCTGCGCTCCCGAAAACTCGACTGAAAAATTCTTCCCTTTAGGCCTACTGATACCGCTTTCATCGAAAAAACTTTTTGAGAATTCTTTCTTCTAAAAATAATACATGCTTTTCCCGCCAGGGGGCGTAGATGCACAGCTTTTTTTTTTTTGTCCATAGCTCTGCTTCTAACAGTCTGATTGGAAAAATTCTTTCTTTGCGTTTCCGCTGAAAAATGTTTCTCATATATTTCTCGTATTTCTTAACGCACAAGTCTGCCACCAGAGAACGTAAGTTCACGTTTACAGCAATATCTTCTGGATCAAAAACCCGATTGAAAAGCTTCTTTTTCGATCAGATACTAGTAACTAAGCAAACTATGTGTGCGTATTATCTTCCCGAAATAATGCACAATTTCGCCGCAAACTTGCATAAATGATTAATCTGTTTTTCTCAATATCTCTGTTTCTACATGTCCGATTTAAAAATATTATTTCAACACCGGTTGTCATTTAACTTGTAGAACACTTTAGGCCAGTATATGAGGAATTTTGTAGTTCACATTTCTGTCGGTAGGTGGTGTTTGTGTACTTCCCTTTGTAGCTGTATCGCAGCTTCTAAAAACGCTATTGAGAAATTTCTTTTTTGCTGTATGCCATTTGCTACAATAGAAATGTGGGGCGTTATCCTCTTTAATAATGCAAAAATTTCCCGCTAGGGGCGTAAAGATCGAAACTTTGTTTTTCGCTATCTCTGCTTCTGGGAAACGTATTTGAAAAGTTCTTTTTCCTTAACATAGCTTTTCCCAAATATTTTCGCCTATTTTCAACTTTTCCATTACGCAAAATTCTTCCGCTAGCAGACGTAGACTTATGTCATGTTTCCTTTTCTGTATTTCTTCTTCTAATTGTTCGATTTGAAAATCTCTCTGTCCCTTATGCCTTCCTTGTGCTATGAAAGACTTTTTGTGCGCCTTTTGTAAATTTTCATAACATGCTTTTTAGCCGTTGGTGGAACTGAGCAGATGTTTCAATTACTGGATGTTTTATCGATTGTAGAAACCGATTGATTGTTTTCCTAACCGGTTTCATTGACTTTCAATAGCATTGATAAATTTAATTCGTGTCAGAACGGATTCAAAAGACGTGCTCATTACAACCGAAAATTCGGCGTCATCTTTTTTGTTTTTCTTTTTCTTTCTTTCTTTTTTTTTTCTTTTCTTTTTTTTTTTTTTTTCTTTTTAGAACAAGTTGTACGTCTGATTTGTTAGTCTTTGGGCCTTACAGTTAAATAAATTATAGAACTGCAGTTCTGAAAAGTCTATTTCAGTTACAGCAAAAACAACGTTTCTATTTGAAAATAAATAAATAAAAGTTTATTTTAGTATTCCTTAATTTCTTTCACTTTATAAACTTGCCCTGAAATCCTTGCAGTTTTGGACACTTTTAGTTTTTTCAAAATTCGGCGTCATCTTTTTTGTTTTTCTTTTTCTTTCTTTCTTTTTTTTTCTTTTCTTTTTTTTTTTTTCTTTCTAGAACAAGTTGTACGTCTGATTTGTTAGTCTTTGGGCCTTACAGTTAAATAAATTATAGAACTGCAGTTCTGAAAAGTCTATTTCAGTTACAGCAAAAACAACGTTTCTATTTGAAAATAAATAAATAAAAGTTTATTTTAGTATTCCTTAATTTCTTTCACTTTATAAACTTGCCCTGAAATCCTTGCAGTTTTGGACACTTTTAGTTTTTTCAAGAGATTTTTTCACAATTACTGTACGAGGGTGGATCGAAAAGTAACGCACACTTTGTTTTGGCAACAATTTAATAGGTAGGCAAAACAAAATATATACACAGTGAAATTACATTTCTTAGCTATTTTTCAACATAGGAACCGAGACGCTCGAGACATTTGTCCCAGTGTGGTGCCAGTTTTAATATACCTCGTTCATAAAAGTCCGTTTTCTAAACGTATAGCCAGCTGCGGACAACCGATTTGACTTCGTCAGCCGAATCGAAGCGTTGACCGCCCATGAGTCTTTTCAAAGAACCAAACAGATGAAAGTCCGAAGGAGCTAGGTCCGGATTGGACAGTGCGTTCTGGAGCACCTCCCAGCCAAATTGCGTAAATTTGTCACGAACGTGTTGTGCAACATGTGGGCGAGCGTTGACATGAAGTAGTCTGACATTTCCAGCGTCTATGTTGGGTCTTTTGTCTCGAAGGGCACGACGCAACTTTGTCAATGTGTTAGCGTAAGTTTTGGCGTTCACAGTGGTCCCCGTTGATGAAACTCCACCACGAGAACGCCATACATGTCCCAGAACACCGTCAAGAGGACTTTTTGTGCAGATGGGGTTCATCTGAATTTCTTTGGTGGCCGGGAGTCGGAATGTTTCCTCACCATACTGGCCTTCCTTGTTTCGGGAGTGTAGTGGTACGACCAGGATTCATTGACCGTCACTACACCTGCCAGAAATTCATATCCTTCTTCTGCGTAACGCATCAAATGGTCCAAGGATAACATCATCCTCTGTCTCTGCTGGGTGTCTGTCAAGTTCTTGGGCACCCATCACGCACTGACTTTGCGAAATTACAATTTGTCATGCACAATATATCGTACGCTATACCGTACGATATGTTGAACTTCTGTGTCAATGTGAGCAGATAGATCCGCCGGTCACTCAGAATTGCCTGTCCAATGCCTCTCTCAGTGGCAGGTGATAACGGGGTTACAGATTGACCGGAACGCGGTGCATCGGTAATGTTGCTACGGCCCTCTGCAAAGGAACTGAACCATCTGAAGATGTTACTGCGGTCCAGGCAATCATAGCTTATACTTCGACCATTTCTTTGTGAATTTCCGTCGCAGTTTTCCGTTTAGCCCACAAAAATTGGACTACATTGCGTTGTTCTTCATTCGTTGACGACGCTAACAAACGCTACATCTTTGTGCCGTTGTTCACACTGTCTTCCACCAGGGCGACACCTGATTAAGCCGAACAGGTCTTTAGCGTGATATTCAAAATCGTTGTCAGCCAAACTGCAACCTGCTACTTGCAACGTGCAACGAGAAAAAAATTGCTGTGCGTTACTTTTCGATCCTCCCTAGTATTAATGACAGGTAAGTCATGAAAAAGAAATTAATTGTTGGCGCATATGAATTTCGGTTCTCACTAAAAGCAAAGAAACTATTATGAATTCTGAATTCAGTTATCGCAATAAAATTCATAAGAATGCAATAAAGTTTTTGACAGTTGCTCTCAGAGAACGTATCTTATCTGTTGGTTCTCAGCAACAAAAGTAATTTTGTTCTTACAATTTAATGTAATTTTGTTCTTACAATTTAATGTAATTTTGTTCTTACAATTTAATGTAATTTTGTTCTTACAATTTAATGTAATTTTGTTCTTACAATTTAATGTAATTTTGTTCTTACAATTTAATGTAATTTTGTTCTTACAATTTAATGTAATTTTGTTCTTACAATTTAATGTAATTTTGTTCTTACAATTTAATGTAATTTTGTTCTTACAATTTAATTTAAGAACAAAATTACTTTCGTTGCTGAGAACTAACAGATAAGATACGTTCTCTGAGAGAACAATTAATGGTTTTGTTCTTACATTATTGATTTGCGGTCATGATAATTGGCCTCAGTATGAAAAACTGCCGTGATTGGTAGATTTGCGTTGAAAAGATGTTTAAACAGTAAACGTTAATGATGATGTACTGTTTCTCTAGGGATGAGGTACTTCGGTAATTTTCCCCAAAAGTGGGCAGCACAAAATAGATTCCAGAGCCGTTTATAGATTCCCAGTCCGTCACTGCAGTAGGCTATTCTTTTTGATGTTAAAATTCTTTTAGTTTTACAAAATATATATTCTTGAAATAACTTCGATGAAGTTACAGGAATTTCTATTTAAAAAATGTAACTTCCGTGAACGGAACTTTACGTACTGAAGGCATTTAAGAATATACGTACAAAACTGTTGTATTACTTATTACGTGAACAGAAATAGCTACAGGGGTTCGGGATAACTATGTAATGTTGAAAGGGGTTGGCGTCACAGGGTGGTAAATTAGCGGAAGGAAGGCGCAAAATGCTATCGTAATTTTTCGTTCTCTGATAAGTATTTTGAGGAAGGGCACAAATTCGCGAGAAGAAATTGAAGATCTGGATTAGTTCAGTTTCCAGGTAAGCATCTTCTAAACATTCGGACTTACAGTAGCAAAATTTAATGCTTGCTTATAATTACAAGTATTTTGAGATATTTTGGTGGGTTTTAGTGAAACACTCATATATCTTCTTCCTAAATCCCTCAAATCTTATATGTACATACAGTACCTTTGGGGTCATATAGGACCCCAAGGTAAAATATGTAACATTTACCAATTACTCAAAACTTACAATCACTAAAGGTTTTGTGCTTCGTACTAGATAAATAAAAGTCCCGAAAGGGCATTAAAAAATGAAACGTGAACAGGTACCAAAGCTCAAAGATCTGCTGGGGCCTTTTAAGACCCCAAATGGCATAGGAACGTAAATGCATCTTTGATTTGCGACACATATGCATACAAAGGTGTCTGGAAAACTTATATAACTTTTTGTAATTATAGCTTAGTTGCAATTTTTGGCGTACGGACTAAGTATGTTGATTTCTGTAACTCAGGTAGTGTAGCTGATGAACTCAGTAAATGAGGCTAAATATTTGCTCTTCATTTTTTTTTTTATACTGACAAAAATGTGGAATTTGAAAAATTTGTAAATTCATGCACTCAGTTTATTTTAAGTACAAGAAGCTGAATATGATGTTCGTGTGTGACTCAATCTGCAAATTATGAAAACACAGCAAATTTCAATTTAGTTTAGGTGTTCAATGTTCATGGTATTTATTATACATCTGATAGAGGAAATAAAGAACATTTTACTGATAAAATAAGAGTTTGAAACTACAGTTTACAGTGGGCTTTGATAAAATATGGTTTAAGAATCTATAAATATTTTCTCTCCACATCATACACAATTTTTTTTATTCACATAGGTCAAATTTCAGACATATAAGAGAATTCCACAAGTACCTTATATTTCAAACAAAGATCTTCGCTCTTTCCACGTTTGTAAGTGAGTCACGGAAAAATTCTCATTGGCCGCCACCGGGAGTCGAACCCAGGGTCTTCCAGTTACGCGCCGGATATGCTTCCGCTACACCACAGCGGCCTCGAATTCCTCCAGACTCACACACGCTAACTGCCAAGCCAATTTTGCAGGTTGCTTCTTGGAGCTCCGCACAATGCTGAAGATTCATCAAAGATGGTAAGCAGCAACTGAACAAATAATTAGAAGGCGAAGGAATAATTAATACAGACATTTAACGTGGTGGCGGCCAATGAGAATTTTTCCGTGACTCACTTATAAACGTGGAAAGAGCGAAGATCTTTGTTTGATGTTCCTGGTCCACGTTAAATGTCTGTATTAATTATTCATTCGCCTCCTAATTATTTCTTCAGTTGCTGCTTACCATCTTTGGTGAATCCCCAGCATTGTGCGGGGCTCCAAGAAGCAACCTGCCAAATTGGCTTGGCAGTTAGCGTGTGTGAGTCTGGAGGAATACGAGGCCGCTGTGGTGTATAGCGGAAGCATATCCGGCGCGTAACCGGAAGACCCTGGGTTCGACTCCCGGTGGCGGCCAATGAGAATTTTTCCGTGACTCACTTATAAACGTGGAAAGAGCGAAGATCTTTGTTTGATGTTCCTGGTCCACATTAAATATCTGTAGTAATTATTCATTCCCCTTCTAATTATTTCTTCAGCTGCTGCTTACCATCTTTGGTGAATCCCCAGCATTGTGCGGGGCTCCAAGAAGCAACCTGCCAAATTGGCTTGGCAGTTAGCGTGTGTGAGTCTGGAGGAATTCGAGGCCGCTGTTATGTAGCGGAAGCATATCCGGCGCGTAACTAGAAGACCCTGGGTTCGACTCCCAGTGGCGGCCAATGAGAATTTTTCCGTGACTCACTTATAAACGTGGAAAGAGCGAATATCTTTGTTTGATGTTCCTGGTCCACTTTAAATATCTGTATTAATTACCTTACATTTATTATTTAATTCACAATTCCTTTTAATTGCATGTGAGTATACTTGTTATATGCTTTTCATTCGAAAAACAGATTCTACGTATGGTACTGTAAGATTTGCACGTAGAAGTTTAGCTACAGGCGCGATTTTGCACATGCATATTTTTTCTAATTTTTCGCCCTGGTTGGCGAGTCAAAAAAGGTTGGGATCCGATGCTCTATGCGATTTGTATGTAACTAAAATTTGTGTACGCGTCGAACTGACGTAGGTGACGAAATTGTCCGGGACGAATCGCCGAAGGCAACGAATTGACGCATAACCTTATTATAATTTCGGAATCAGCTTGTTATATCTCTTCAAGGCTCATCTGCAACCCAGAAATCTACGGCTAACTCGTTCCTTTATTTCGTTTTGAATGGGAAAGCTTATCCTAAAAATCATTTTTTTCTGCTCCGAATGCCTGGTGATCAGAGGCATAGATTTCTAACTAGTTTTTCGAGGTGGATCTGACCAAGGTCCCAGATGACGCATAGGTGGTGTGACTGGCGCATGCCCAGTCACACCACCTACGCACCCTGCTCGCTGGAATCAGTGGCTCCAAATTAGGTCCGGGCTACTGCTATGTATTTTACAGTTGTTCGTTTTGGTCGTTAAACCGCGCACAAAACAGGATGAGATAAATTCAGCGTGGAAATTATCTTCCTTTTTCTCGTTTTTGATAATGAATTAATTCTGTGGGCACTGAAGGCAAGGAGTGATTGCTCATTGGACATCAAATAAAATCCCATAACATCTACCTAAATATGTCTCACTAATTTAGGAAAAGCGGCCACACATATTTAGGGAAGGGATGTATAAAAATTTCACTTTTTTGATCACTTCTACTACTATTACTACTAGTAGTGGTAATACCAGAGCTGGATTTAGACATTCTGAGACCTAAGCACAGTCTGAAGAAGAGGCCCCTTTTATTAGCGATATCAAATTAGTTGAAATGCATGTCGGAGTGTGGTAAAATAAGCATCTTAGCAGGGTGATCGCAATATTATATACCTTTATTTCGCGCTTTCGTTTTAGGAAAAAAGTGACGATTATCTCCTTATAATTGAGAGAATGTGTTAAGTCTGATTTTATAAACATCAATAGATAGATGAGACAAATTTTGTTACTATAGAGAATTTCTTAAGTAATTTTTTTACCGTCTTCAAAACTAAAAACGACCTTTTGCCACAGTCATTCGATTGCTGACACCTTCTTCCCTAATAAATTTTAAAAACTGAAAAATTTCTTTTTGAAACTGGTCTATATATCATTGTCCTCTTTGTATGTCTTCATCAGCTTAAAAGCAGATGCTCCCATTTCGTCACTTACCATCTGAATGTTGAAAAAAACAGCAAACACGCTTGTTAAGTCTTCACAGATTTCTACTGTAAAAAAAACCCAGCAAACACGCTTAATAAGTCTTCACAGATTTCTACTGTAAAAAAACAGCAAACATAAAAAAACCCAGCAAACACGCTTAATAAGACGTCTTCACAGACTTCTACTGTAAAAAAAACCCAGCAAACACGCTTAATAAGTCTTCACAGATTTCTACTGTAAAAAAACAGCAAACATAAAAAAAACAGCAAACAAAAAAAAAAAAACAGCAAACACGCTTAATAAGACGTCTTCACAGACTTCTACTGTACGGTGAATTTCAGAATTAACGTGTCACATCTAATGCTAGCGAAAATGAATTTCATGAGTTAACGGTGAATTTCAGTGTTAACGTGTCACATCTAATGTTAGAAGAAATTAATTCAGAGATAACGGTGAATTTCAGAGTTAGCGTGTCACATATAATTTTGTTGCAGCGCTCGTGAGCGAGCGTGCACCTTTTCCCTGTATTGGAGGTTGCGTAAGTAATCTGAGAAAGGAAAAAGAAATTGGTTTCAAAATTAATCGAGTAAATGGAAGAGATTTTGGGGAGCTGGTGTAAAAATTATTAATTTAAGGAATTTATAAATTTCACACTCCTCAAATACTCTATATTTTGTGATTTTATTTTTTTTTCTTAGATTTTGGTATCTTGGATTCGCGCCGAGGCAGGGTTCGTGATAGTAACGCCCCCCCCCCCTTTCTCTCCGAGTCAAAGGAGGAACTTCCAGCCAGCCTGCGTGCTGTAGCGTTAGACCGCAGGGTAGCTCTTCTCATCACCATCGCGAGCGCCAGCGGTATTGAATAAGGTGGAGTAATTTTACAATGGGAACGAATGGCGGGCAGACGTTTTATTGGAGTCCGGGCGCCATTCGTCTTGAGAATAGCTACATCAGGTCTGGAAAGAAGAATAGAGTGGCGCCAGGCACGGAAAAAAGCATAGCACATTTTTGGTGGTAGATTTACAACCAAGGGAGATTTCGCGGTAAGGAATTTCGTAGGATTCAGGGGCGGACGCAATTTTAGACGGAGTTGGAAAATAAGAGTACTTGCGAGGAGCCCAGAGCAAACCAGATCGAGCAATGTTAATTACTTGACCAATCTGTAATTTGGTGGGAAGATCCGTGGTAGAAAAATTTGCGTAGGATTGGAAGAGGAACAAAAATGGAAGAAATAGCATGGTGAAAACGTTGAGGAAGGACCGGGAGACAGAGATCGAGGGCATTAAAGAAAAACCAACTTCTACGAGGAGGTTCAATCCCGGCCTCACTCTGCTTGTTTGAGATAGACAGCTGCCTCCGAGGAACGGGTATGTGCCCAAAAGGGGCGATTTTCTGCCAGCGTGTAAATTTTGGACTCTTAGTTTAGTGACTGTGACATGGGAGAAGTTCTCCATGAGGACCTGTGTGCACCCCAAAAGTGAAACCTGCCTGAGTGAATCCTGGAACCATTGAGATGAAATTCTCCACCAGCCCTTAACGAGGGATAGAAAGTAGGACATTTCCGACCATATCGGTTTCCCTCTTATTTATCTGTTTTGTATGTTGAATCGAGAGCAGTTTTAAATAAGAGCATAGTAGAACATAAAATCAGTGCTGGGAAATAAAACCAGCTCTTAATTAATTGTGAGTAAGACGGGCGGAAATAGCAATACTGGTTGTAGAAGGGTAAAATAATTATTTGATCAGAGCAGAAAATTGTGTAGGCTAATGAATCATTTGAAGTAACTTATGTTCTAAGATTTTCAGCTATATTAACCAAAAATAAGTGATTAAAGTTACCTTTTTAAAGGAATTTAGATTCAAAAGGGTCTTCAAGCATATATACAGGGTGTCCCACGATTCATTGGACAGTGGAATATCTCGTGATCGGACGAAGCTATTGAGGTGAAACAAAAAGCAATGTAAATTAGTGAAGATGAGCTACCACGGAATGCAAAAGTTGACCCCCTTTCCCGGGGTTTGGGGGAACAAGAGGAAAATGAAAACAAACAACTGCGATAAAAAATTTCGTCAATGTACAACGTATGTCCAAAGACTGCTCATTTGAAAGCCATGTTTATGAACAGATCATTAACGAAAACACAATTGAATTTCACCGAAAGTGCGTGAAATGGTGGGGGTGCGAAATGTGATGTTCCATGTCTCCAAAAACCCCAGAAATAACCCAGAAAGAAAAATGTTCGTTGCAAATGTATATGGAGGCATGAAACAACGTTCTACCAGAACCTTGTAGTCGTACACATCCACGTAATGTGTGTGCCGTGACGAGCCAGTACTGTTTGTTGTTTGGATGCACCGATGACATTACGCATGCTAACTAAACAACACAATGGATACAACACCTAAGAGTCACTGTTTCGAGACAGAAAAATCAATTTTTTTTTCATATTGGAAAGTACAGGTCTTATGACTTATGACGTAAAATAAAGTGCCCAAATGTGTTCTTGCCTGCATGCACAAGTTCGTGTCAGCATTAATTCCAGAGTGTGGAACTTGTTGGATGTAAGAGCAGTAGTCAGCCCAGACAACATATCATGTGTGCAAATTAGCTGTTCAACTGGATAACAAAACATAAAAGGAAGCAAACTACGACCACATAACATTACGTGTTCAATATGACCACCATTGTTCTGGAGAAACATTTCGAATCTGGTCATAAGTGCTTTCTGTGTTGCTGATTGCACAGTTCTGGGCGATATTCTTCCATATTCTGAACGCATTCTTTGTTGCAGTTCGTCCAGTGCATGCAGTTCATTTGAATAAACAACTGTTTTCAAATTATCTCATAGGAAATAATCTAGTGGTGTCAAATCAAGAGATCTCGGAAGCCACTTGATTGGTCCATGGGTACCAATCCATCGTTTGGGAGAGTGAACATTCAAATATTCTGTCACAGGGCGAAAAGCATGTGGTGATGCACCATCGTGCTGAAACCACATGATCTGCCTTTCACTTAGTGGTATGTCTTCCAGCAACCCAGGCAAAATATTCCTCAGGAAATGAAGGTAGCGATTGGCTGTCAAAATAGCTTCGTAAAAATAAGGACCTACGATGCCTACGATGTGGTTATTCAGCATGCCACACCATACGTTTATACCCCAAACACGTTGAAACCGTGTTTGTCTCATCCAGTGAGGATTTATGTCATTCCAATAATGGCAATTGTGCCGATTTACAACTCCATTGTTGTGGAACCGTGCTTCGTCGCTCCATAGAATTTTCGCCTTAACGCTGACATTGTTCATAAGGACAGAGAAACAGGCCAGGAATTCTAACCTTCTTTCCGGAGCATTGGCGTCCAATCTTTGTGTTAAGTGCAGCTTGTAAGGGTGATATTTGTTATTGCGTAAAATACGGTGCACAGATGTTTTCCAAATGCCTACTTCACCGGATACTTGTCGCACTGATGTACATGGATTCAAATGAAATGTACCCAGTACTGCAGTAGCATGTGCCTCATCAGTTGCAGTTTTTGGATGGTACGCCTTTTTCCTGGATGGCAATGGGCCACTACTGCGCAGTTTGTGTTCCACATATCGAAATAAGTTTTTACTAGGCGGATGACGGTCTGGATATTTCTCTCTGTACATTTGGGCTGCTGAACGACAATTTCGTTTACACTCTCCGTAAATCAGTAGCATATCTACATATTCATCATTGGAGAACACCATCATACCTTATGGTCTCCACAGGTTAAAGAAATTAAAGAAAACTAACTGACCTGAAAAACTTGGGCGACAAGGCTGTGCAATAATTACGGAATACCACTGAACGACACTACGGTCTACAACACGATTACAGCAGGAAATGCCAGCATTCAGTAAGTGTACTGGAACACCGTTCATACGTCGTCTGACATCTCACTACAGGAAACGTTGTATCATAAGATATTTCCGTCGCACTGCGACATGTATTCAGTTGGTTTAGACGTTGCCGAACAAGGAACGTATGACCTCACACCTCTTAGTACGTAGCTTCATACAAAATCTGCATAATACCGTGAACGCTAATATGGCGATATTCCCTATGACGACATCGAAAGCGCCTGTCTTTTGGTAGATATATTTTACACCGCAAACTCATTTTCGCGATGTTTTTCGGCCTCTTCTACCTTACATCCCCTCCCCCTACAACACGGGAGAACAGTTAATTGCACAAGCTGTTGTGTCTATTGTTCGGTGTTTCATGTGGTTTTTTTACATCGCATAACACAGACCAATGGAATCGGCCAACGGCACAATTGCATTTATTCGCGGAATGTCGTACATTCACCCTCGATGAGCCGTATTCTGTTTCAATGAGTATGGGGACTACACTTATGGCGCAGCGTGCGTTACTACCACAATGGTATTTTGCGATATTCTGCGTAGTTTGCTGGAGGAGCTACTAAGTGAATCGGAAAACCCATGGTTTCAGCCAGATGGTGCGCCGCCTAGTCCTTATGACCCGATATGAGGATCGGGGAGGTGTCAGTATCCTATAGCACGTTACTTTCACGCCTCCTTTCATCTACATTTGCAACGAACAGTTTTCTTTCTGGGTTATTTCTGGGGTTTTGGAGACATGGAATATCACATTTCGCACCCCCGCCATTTTGCGCGCTTTCGGTGAAATTCAATTGTGTTTTCGCTAATGATCTGTTCATAAGCATGGCTTTCAAACGATCAGTCTTTTGACATACGTTGTACATTGACGAAATCTTTTATCGCAGATTTTCGTTTTCATTTTCCTCCCATTCTCCCAAATCCCGGGAAGGGGGTCAACTTTTGCATTCCGTGGTAGCTCATCTTCTCTAATTTGCATTGCTTTTTGTTTCACCTCAATATTTTCGTCCGATCACGAGATATTCCACTGTCCAATGAATCGTGGGACACCCTCTATAGACAGTATATATAAATGAGTGTATTTAAATATCACGCCTTTATCAGGCAAATAAACATATTTTATTGTCACGTTATATATGAGTCGGCTAAATTTCAATTAAGTGTCCAATTTTGTGAAGTAATGATGTTAACCATGATTGAGAGTTGAGTGTGTGAGTGAGTGCTTGGGAAGTGAATCATCAGGAAAAATATCCTCCAGTTCAATACCTAGTATTTTTCAGATCAGTGCAGAATAAAATCAATATTTCGAGTTAACCTAAGTAAAAGTTAAAAGAAAAACTAGGCGATAACATTACAAACATTGCGGCATTCAGCGGACCCCGATACACGGATCGTCGGCTGGGTGAAACATAACGCCCGTCCTCGAATAGCGAGCCTGTGTCTTCTTTGCTATTGAGAAAACATAGTTTTTGAGATTCGAATGACTACCCTTGTTTTATTCATAATTATTGCCAGTGCACACACCAGCAGGCACTGGGGCACGATAATAAAATGGTACCGTGTCACCAGGAATTTTTCGAACCATGACATATAGCGGACTGGGAAAGGAAATATTAGAAGTTAAAAGTAAAAATATTTTTTTTTTATTTGTTGATTGATATCAGCGATGAGAAGAATGATGAGAATACAGTTCATGATAATAGTTCAGAATAATCAACATAAGATTAGCAAATGATGATTACATGAAATATGTGGGCGTAAGAGTTAACGAGAAGAGAAAAATTAATTTTTCATTCAGTTGATAAGTGTATATATATATTTGGTATTTGTGTATAGTGTGTAAAGTGCATTACTTCACGATAAATATAGGGAATTTTCCCCATGTCGGGAATATTCCCTATATTTATCGTGAAGAAATATAGGGAATTTTCCCCATGTCGAATTGGGTTAGGGGTGACTTAAGAGTTATGTTTTTATCCTGAGGTAAGTATTGAGAAAAAAATTGGGTTCTAGTAAGCAAGGCAAGAAGTTGGTTGGGTAGTAACTGCAGAGTATTTTTATGCGTAGTAAATGTGGTAGTTATTAGCAGGGAATTTTGTTATTGGATTAAGTTGTCAGTGAAACAGTAAGGATTCTAATTGTATCAAGATGGATAATAGCGATTATGAGGGAACTTCAAACGAAGTTAGTGGAGCAGAAAGTAACGAGATTCAAGAAAACAGCAATAGGCAAGTAGATGCAACTAGAAGTACTCAAAGAACCATCCAATCAATGGCGGGAATGCTCTCTTATTTGCCAAAATTTTCAGGAAATACCGATGACGGAATCAATGCAAAACAAATTTTCGAGACGATTGATAGTGCGGCTGAGGTAGCAGGATGGACGGACGCCGTTAAAATTCTGGCGGCCAAAGCAAAGTGCAGGGCAGCGGCGAGCCCAATTCTGACAGACGCAGCTGATATCATGAGGGAGACCAATTACTGTATAAGAGGTTCAAATAAGCCATTATTGAATTATTTGAATCCCAGCTACCGGCGATGGTCCGTATGCATAAGTTTACAACCTGCCGTCAAAGAGCAGGAGAAAAAGTGCCGGAATACGTGACCAGATTGAGGGGGCTAGCTCACCAATATCTAGGGCAGGTAGATCAGTCGAACCGTGAGGTAAGGGAAATGACAGACCAGGCAAAAATGTCCCAATTCCTTAACGGGCTTGACCCAAAGTAAAAAAGATCAGTATTATCGTTTGCACCTAACACTGTCGCTGAAGCAGTCAAGCGTGCAACCTTAGAGGAGCAGAATAATGAGCTTATTGCCTCTAGTGTGAACGCAACAGACACTGAAGAGTGGAACCAAGATAGAGTTTTGAGAGGAGGAACAAAGGATAACACAGATAGTGCCGTATCTGAATTATGCAGCTTGCTTGCCCGTCAGATGGCCGACCACGAGGCACAGGTCAATAGGTTGAGAAATGAAGCAACAGAGTTAACCAGGAGGCTAGAACAAGCGGAGAGGGCACACCGAGAGCATGTGCAAAAAATTAAAAGACTAGAGGAAAATAATAGCACAACATTTTAAAAGGGAGTGACCTTCTATCAATCCAGCATCTTTTGGTAATAGATACGTAGGAAATCAAGGAAATAATTCAAGGAGAAATGGATATGCTGGAGAAAATAATTTTAGAGAGCAGGGTTTTTCCGGGGACAGGCGAGCGGCTAACCCATTAAACCAAGGCAGCCATCGAGAGCAGGATTTCCCCACTGGAGGGCGCTCTGTGCATACGCCTCCTCCGCCGGATGCGAGCGGACGTCGCGGACGCAGCAGCTATCCTAGCGGGAGCAGGGCGAATTACGATAGAAGAGGAGAAACCAGAAGTTACAGGGATGGAGGATGCGATTCAGGGAAAAGTGATGTAGCACGGTATGGCAGGCAGAATCAGCAGGTGCACTTCCAGGATAATTATTCTGTTAGAAAAATGATAGGAGGCAAGGACAAAAGAATTTAAACTAGGCGGAGGTCAGGATAACGGGATCGTCCTAGGCCGGAGAAATAGGAAGAAAAAGGTCTCTGTAGTGTTAACCACTTGTTCAGTCCAGGAGCACGGAGCTTTGCCACTGATTGAAGTAAAAATTGCAAGACTTCAATATCACAGTTTGCTTGATTCTGGGGCAGGAGTGCCAATTCTGTGTCCTACAGCGTTGCAGGAGATTTGCAAGAGAATGCAGTGCAAGCCTCAGGAATCAGGGATGCAAGTCAAGGGAATAACTGGAGCCCCTTTAGAAATAGCAGCCTGTTATAAGTTACCAATACAAATAGGGAAGGATGTTGTTAAACATACCTATCACGTTACTCGGAAGAAGTTGCACCCAGATTATTCGCTTATCTAGGGGTGGGATTTTCTAAACGCCCACGGTTTTGCATTTGATGCAGGGTCAGGAATTTTAGAGAGAAGAGCACCAGTATCGAAGAGTAGGGCCCGCAAGCAGTGTAGAGAAGAGAAACGTAGGGCAGCTCATGTGAATAAGATTGCACCAGTGGTGAGAAGAGAAGGGCAGATAAAGAGGAAGGAGATCACTTATCCTCCGGGTGAAACCAAAACAGGAAAGCTAATTAGGAAGGAAATAATTCCTTCGAGCGCCGAGAAAACCGTTTGGGTCAGTTGCCCACTTTTTTCGAGGAATTATTTAGGGCAAGTGTTAGTTCAGCCAATGGAAAAATTTAGTCAAAGATGTGTTAGGATACGGCGTTCCGTGAACACCATAGGAACCTCAGGTAAAATTCCAGTTTTAATGGCTAATTTAACAGAGCAAACCTTCCATCTTAACAAAGTACGAAGTTAGTGTACGTTCAGCCTATCGTTGATGCGGGTACGTTCCAGGAGAGTAAAAGAGAAAAATTAATTCCGCTTACTCCGAAGGATTTTAATCTCGAAGGAGTGGATCCCAAGTGGATGTGACCACTCGCTTCTCTTATCATGAATTATAAAGACGTTTTTGCGCGTTCTATGAGCGAGTTGGGTAAATTAACCCTTTAAGCGGCTCGAACGAAATAACTCGGGGTACGTTTCTGTGGCCCATAACGGCTGGCACGAAATAACTCGGGGTACGTTTCAGTGGCCCATAGCGGCTGGCACGAAATAACTCGGGGTACGCAATCTGTCCACTGCCCAGCTCACCCGAGTGACCTCGAACTCCGGTTAACAGTGAACATTGCATTCCCCCTTTGCTTTGTTATTCAAACTGCTCGTTTACGGGGACTCTTGACACTAATCCTTTCTGATTGATTACCTGTTAAAAGGGTTCGGACAATGGCACTGAATCTAAAAGGAGAGACGTTTGGATGTCATTGCAGTTTCTACATTTGTCTTGGAAAGATAAATTCACGAAGCTTGAACTGTAGTTATGCGACAATTAAAACTTAAGGAAAACTTTAGAGTATTTCAGTAATTCTCTGTAATCAACTTGGCAAGAAAAAATTTTACTTTCGGGAACACAATCTTTTAATTTTAAAATACTTAATTAACGCAATTTTATTTAAAGAAATAGGAAATCCACTGTGAAACTGATTTTTCGGTTTGCAACAGCAACCTAAAAATAATTGAAATAATATGACATGATATTTTTTTACGTGAAATTTCTGATTAGGTGGTAATGAAAACAAAATTTAAATTTCAAAAATTACTTTATTTTAGGATTTTTCAAAAGTGCTTTGCTATTTTAAATGAAAACAGCAACGATTTGAACTATTAGTGAGAACAGATAGTTAGATATAAGTGTGAGCAATAAAAAGTACATAAAACACACAAGACACAAAAGCGATTTTCTTTAATTTAACAGGAGGAAATAGTTGGTCGGTTGTCAATCAGCATGCTTTGTACGAAGACAGTTGATCTAATTCTTTTGAATACATATGATTTCGGATTCACAGAGATGGAAAATGGTTTGCTAGAAAAAAATCGCGCTATCCTTGCAGAAGTCCAGTCAGACTATCATTCATTGTATGTTATTTAGAATTCAATAATATTACAAGCTATGCTTATCAGAAAGCTTAATATCGAGTTGCCCATAGTTGGATTTTTTGAACCTACATATTTTGAGGAGCGAGATCAGACGGGTGTAGGAGAAGTGGCCACCCGGAGAAGTGGCCACCGGAGAACTGACCACCAGGAGAACTGGCCACAAAATTTTTAAGGGGTCGTATAAAAATTGCGTTTTTGACCACTTTATGCCCACGACCCCCAGAGGTTGGTTATCTGAGTCATATAAAGTTTCCGTAATTTCGTCTTTTCTTAATTGCGATAATTAATGTAATTTTTTTATAAAAAATGTTTATGATCTACATTTCAACAGAAGATTTCAGGGTTTTCAAACTACAAGTCTGCAAATTATCTGAGCGCATGTGCTGACTCAGGAAACTTGTCGGGGGGGGGGTGTGTGTCAAAAAGTGTGAAATATAAAGCATTTCTCGACCCATCCGAAGATTTTCAGCATTTACAAGCTACAACTCGACACATTATATGAGCGTATGTGCCTACTCTGGAAACATGTCCGGGGGGGGGGGTGTTAATACCAAAAGTGCAACATATGAAAAATTTTTCGTCCGATCGGAAGATTTTCAGCATTTATAAGCTACAACTCGGCAAATTTTCTGACGGCATGTGCCTACTCAGCATACTGTCGTGGGGGGGGGGTGTAATACCAAAACTGTAAAATATGAAAACTTTCTCGTCCGATCTGGAGATTTTCAGCATTTGCAAGCTACGTACAACTCGACACATTATCTGAGGACATGTGCCTACTCTTCAAACCCTTCGGGGGGGGGGGGGATTGATACCAAAAGTGTAAGATATGACGAATTTTTCGTCCGATCGGGAGATTTTCAGCATGTACACGTTACAACTCGACGTATTATCTTATCTGAGAGTATGTGCCTACTCTGGTAACCTGTCGGGGGGGGGGGGATACAAAACTGTAAAATATGAAGAATTTCTCGTGTGATCCGAAGATTTACAAGCTACCCCCCCCCCCGACAGGTTTACTGAGTAGGCACATGCCTTCAGATAATGTCTCGAGTTGTAGCTGCTAAATGCTGAAAATCTCCGATCGGACGAGAAATTCTTCATATTTTACACTTTTGGTACCCAGCACACACAGGTTTGCTGAGTAGGCACATACCCTCAAATAATGTGTCGAGTTGTAAATTGCCAAATATCTGCCGATCGGACGAGAAATGCTTCATATTTTACACTTTTGAAATCCCCCCCCCCCCCCGACGGGTTTGCTGCGTAGGCACATGCGCTCAGAACAGAAAATTAGTCGAGTTGAAGCTTGTAAATAGTTAATATCTGCCGATCGGACGAGAAAT
Source organism: Macrothele yani (assembly GCA_039090855.1). Taxonomy (NCBI): domain Eukaryota; kingdom Metazoa; phylum Arthropoda; class Arachnida; order Araneae; family Macrothelidae; genus Macrothele; species Macrothele yani. Next base: position 99,639,264 of record CM077004.1, on the reverse strand, counting down.
TCTTCATATTCTACACTTTCGGTTTCTACCCCCCCCCCTCCACATACACAGGAGTAGGCACATGCCTTCAAATAATGTGTCGAGTTGTAGCTTGTAAATGCCAAAAATCTCCTGATCGGACGAGGAATTTTTCATATTTTACACGTTCGGTATTAACCCCATATCGCCGACAGGTTTCCAGAGAGTGCACATGCGCTGAGAAAATTTGTCGTGTTGCAGCTTGTAAATGCTGAAGATCTCCCGATCGGAAAAGAAATGAGAAATACTTGATATTTTACGGTTTTGGTATTGCCCCCCTAGCTTCCTGAGGCGGCAGATGCCCTCAGACAATTCGATTACTTTGTAGCTTGTAATGGCTGGAAATCTCCTGATCGAACCAGAAATTCTTCATATTTCATATTTTAGGTTTTAAGTCCCCCACCCCCACCCGACAAGTTTCCTGGGTTTGCTCATACTCGCAGAGAATTTGTTCAGTAGTAGTTATTAGAAAAATATCGTGAATAAGAAAATACGAAATTACGGACATTTTATGTGTGTCAGATAACCAATCTCGGGGAGACGTGGCAACGGAAAAATTTTGTGGCCAGTTCTCCGGTGGCCAGTTCTCCGCTTAGTCTTAGCTCCGAAAATCTTGGAAATGTCTAAATTTCTTACTGAAAATGAAATATTAAAAAAAAATTATGAACAGAAGTTGCTCAAGTAGTGGGGAATATAGCCACACGAAATTTGTTTATGCAGAACAATTTCATGGCACTGAAATTGCAATGTGTCCAGTTCTCCGGTGTCCAGTTCTTCGGTGGCCAGTTCTCCGGTGACCAGTTCTCAGTACCCGAGATCAGACAGGATTCATTTTTCATAAATACAGTCATGTAAACACTTGCATTTATTTTAAAAACAGCCTACGCCTCCTAATGCACAATCTCGTGTCTGTTATGTTTAATCCGATGTGAATAACGAATGCACACAGAAATATTGCTCACAGAAAAAATCGCACTCCTCGAAAATAAGAAAAAAATGCCCACGTCTTGAAAATAAGATAATACTCAGATGTGTGTTGTTTTCTTACATCTGTTAGAAACAAGAGGTCATTTTTAATTTCACTAAGAAATATCTTGATTTTAACTAAGCAATCGACAAAACTAGTCAGATCATTTCCTCTGCTGAGCGGCAGAACTTTACCTAGCGTTACAAGGAAATTGAACAGTTCTGAAAATTTCACAACAGTCTTGTTCGAAGAAACTCAGCAATTTTAATATCTCGTAAGTGTGAACTTGCAGTCAAATGTTATTAAGAAGCAAGAACGGACTGAACCTAAAACGCTTACAAAATTCCTATGCCTTGGACTTTTCAACAAAATTTAGCTTTTACATTGGAGTTTTAAGGTGAGGTGTATTCAAATATACATTCTAAAATTGGGATAGGAGAAGTAGTACATCAATCCTTAGATGCCTGCATGAACAAAAAGTTCTAAGCTCTTTTTACGACGTTTTCCGTTAAATGCTTGATATTTCATTTTTGTATACGAATGACACTTACCAATAAAAAAATTGTGCTACACATGAAACTCGTGCAAAGCTCCCTAGGCTTTTTCAGCAGAATTTTTGTTACAATCATAATGTTTGATATGTTTAAATAAATAAGAAAAAGTGGTAAATGGATATCAACATATCAGTCATCGGATGTTTGAAACAATATATCAGTCATCAGGTGTTTGTATCTCCCAAACTCTTTAATGCCACATTGCAAATGTCATGCAGTCACTGAACTGGGAAAACAAAGAGATAAAGATCAATGGAGATTATTTAATTCACCTTCGTTTTGCTGAAGACGTTGTCATTTTTGGAACTGGCACTTCAAAACTGCAGAGTATGTTCCAATAACTTGCTGACAAGAGTGAAGAAGTGGAATTAAAAATGAACTTGCAGAAGAAAAAACTGAAGTACAAAGCAAATTTTGAAGATATAAATCTTTTTTTTTTTTTTTTTTTTTTGGTGTAAATACGAAGTGGGTCGTAAGTCAGATAATATCCGAAAACTTGAAAAATTCGTCGTCCTGCTGCGGGAATCGAACCCGCGTTTCCTGATGAATCGAACCCGCGTTTCCTGATGAATCGAACCCGCGTCACCCTAATAGCGCCCTAGTCTATCCGGGAGACGCGGATTTGATTCCCGCTCCAGGACGACGACATTTTCAAGTTTTCGGATACTATCTGACTTATCATCCATGCCATATTTACACTAAAAAACGGATTCACATTTTCCAGATTTGTATTGTATGGTGTAATCCTGTATTCCATTCATGATGTACAATGATTTTACAAGAAATAAAGAATTACTGATTGATAGGGAGAAGCTGGAGATAACGGATACCTACATTCACCTTCGATAGTAGATATCAAGCGATGGTCCCTTTGATGAATAAATTAATCTGCGTATAAAACTTGATCGGCGTGCTTTTGGAAGAAACAGTGAATTTTTAAAGAGCAATATGCTATTATGTTTTAAAAGAAAAGTGCCTAATTAATGCATCCTTCCAGTGCTTACATATGGAGTGGAGACGTGAACCTTAACGAATAAAGGCTTAAAAAAATACGGACAACTGAAAAGAAGCTTAATATAACCAGGAAAGAAAAGAAGAGGATCTCGAGAATGAAGAAAATGACATGAGTGGAAGACAGCTTGATCAGTGCAAAATCCCTGAAATGGCAATGGGCTGGATACATTGCCAGAGGAACGGACCACCGACGCTGAACTGAAATTTTAGACTGGACTCCACAGGACTAGAAAAGACCCAGAAGGAGACCGCATGGGAGATGGATAGATGAAATTCAAAAGCATGCGAGAGGGACATGGAGAAGACTGACTTGAGGCAGATCGTTATGGAGGAAAGTTAGGGAGACCTTCTTCCAACAGTGGATGATAACAGTCGACAATGATGATATAGGTGCAAGAGAAGTGGCCACCGGAGATTGGCCACCCAGAGAACTGAACACAAATATATAAAGGGACCGTATAATAATCGTCCATTTGACTGCTCCATGTAAACATTTCCAGTTGTGACTCATAACGACCCTCATAATTTTGTGTTCCTTTTAATTGAGATATTTAGTGTATTATAGAGATGTGAGACTCTTCTTCAGTTCTTTTTCCTGTGTTATTACTATGCCGTTTGTCCTAAAAGTGTGAATTACAACGAAAACAAAAGAACGATAATTCTGATCTTTCTTTTCTTTCTTTCTTTGATTGAAGGTTTAACGACCACCGTGAGCAACTCGATGGGCTACAAGCTGTCTCCCGTTCTAAATTTAAGGCCACTGATTCTAGGGAAGGGAACAGTGGCATGAAATCAGAATGATCTCATGCCAGTGTTGAATAGATAAGAAATCAGAATGTGGCCCAGTGCCGTAAGACAAACGCAACGTTCATGCCTCACCGGACGGGATTTAAACCCGAGCCCTTCACGGACGCGTCAATGTGCACGTTAAGCCATCAGACTCCGGGTACTGGACCCCCGGTAATAAATAAGGGTGTCTTCCTCCCCCTTTCTACCTCGCTTCCGTGTAACTTTCCTATCGGGCACTCTAGCCCAAATCTTCTAGCTTCCTATTTCTAACGGTTGTTTAAGAACTGGGGTCAGGCACTCCTTTCCTAAAAACCTCTGCATATAATATGATAGGATGTGGGTAAAAATACCCCCTGGAAAAAATATTCCAGGGGAAAATACCCCTCAAAACTTAAAAGCGGTAAAAGTTACCCCGAAGGAAATACCCCCAGAACAAACTGTTCACTGTAAACTGCCACACAGGAACACTGATGTGTGGCAGTGTTCCGGTGTGGCAATTTACCGGAAACCCTGCCACACATCTTTCAGCAACTTGGAAAATTGCCCTGTTTTTCATTAAGGGGCCGGGCACAAATAGTTGTTCCTCCGAAGAGCACTTTGAATGTGTGACAATTTTTCTAATGGGGTAGTTTTCCAAATTCCAAATATATTCCGATTTATACGTGACAGTAAAAAAAATCCGAATTATATGTGGCAGATTTCCAAGGTGCCTAACGAGGGAAGAAGCTCTTTTATTTGTCTGAATTTCCATGCAGGTTCTTACGAGTTTAAGGCAACTGGCTACAAAAGTTCAAGGGGGGGGGCTATAAAGATTGCCGTTTCTGGGCCTATTTTGAGAACTGAATTGGGAACTCCAAACGAATTTTGAGAATACGTTCCATGCCAGCCAAGCGAGAATTGTACTTTAATTTGAAGAAATAAATTGCCGAGGATCCGAGGTACACTTAGTTTGGGAGGGGGGTCCCCAACTTCCGTAATATTATATTCTGGGCCGTTTAGAGTGCAAACAGGTGATCAAGGTAAGGGATTTGCTCGCAATTTCTATACTTCATGTTGTGTTTAGTGGCAGACTATGTATGCCTTTCCCCGCTGCCCCGGTCAGTTGGTGAAGTCTGTAAATGGGATACGAGGTGTTTGGTTTCGAGGGCTCTACCCCCAACTTCCGTAATTTTATATTCTGGACCTCTAGAGTCGGTCAGTGTATCCTCAATGTTATCCATGAAGAGCTCTTAGACACATGAGGGGGGCTGAATTCACCCCACCCTCCTGAAAATTCGTGGTCGTGTACAGAATCATTATATAAAACATGGTACTGATGTTTACAGCTCTACGTCCATTCTATCATTTTGTGGTACCCCCCCAGCGCACGGACCTTGCGGACGCTTCAAGAGGAACATCCTGGATACACTGACAAACTCCAGCGGCCAAGAATATAATATTACGGAAGTTGGGGGTAGAGCCCCTCCCAAACCAAGGGTACCTCGAATCCTCGGCAATTTATTTCTTCAAATTAAAGTACAATTCTCGCTCGACTTACATGGAAGGTTTTCTCGAAATTCGTTTGGAGTTCCCAATTAAGTTCTCAATATAGGTTCTGAAACGGCAATCTTTATAACCCCCCCCCACTTGAACTCTTGTGGCCAGTTGCCCTAAACACGTATGAACCCGCATAAAAATTCAGACAAACAAAAGAGTTCCTTCCCCTCTTTAGGTACCTTGGAAAACTGCCACACATAACTCGGAAATTTAGAAAACTACCCCACTGGAAAAATTGTCACACATTCAAAGTGTTCTTCGGAGGAACAGCAATTTGTACCCGACCCTTTAATGAAAAACGTGGCAATTTTCTTCTGTGGAAATTTTCCAAGTTGCTGAAAGAGGTGTGGCAGGGTTGCCGGTAAATCGCCTCACCGGAACATTGCCTTTACCGCTTTTAAATTTTCATGGGTATTTTCAGGGGGGGTATTTTTACCGTTTACCGATATGATATGGTGTGATCGTTTCCCGAAAAAGAGCATAGGTAATGAGTGGTAGGGAATCCTGGGTACCCCTTACACTTCGGAGTCCCACTAGAGATTAATCCCCCCCCTACAAGAAAAAAGAAAAAAAAAGTTTCCCTGAAATGTATACTGTGGTTTCGTAAGAAGGGTTGGAACTGTTTCTTTTTCATTAAGGTACAAGAACATCATTCCTTCACTAAAGAAAAAAATTAAAGGGGAAAATGACGAAGGGAATGAGATATTTTTACACGTACATCGTGTGCACAATCTAAGAGCTACGGCTCTTGTGGAATTTATACTACAGCAGACATGTCCAAATCAATACCGTTTGTCACTGTTTAATTTACAAATGCGGAATATCTAGGTTGCAACTTAAAATCTATTCAAAAGGCCCGCGGACTAGGTGGCTTGTAAATAGGTGAGAAATAATCCTTTGTGTGTCTTTCATTAGGTTCAATAATATGTTTACAAATACGAAATTTCTAGGTTGTAACTTAAAATCTTCTAAAAGGGCCCGCGGCCTAGGTGGCTTGTGATCCATTGAGTGCCTTTCATTAGGTTTTATAAAATGTTTAGAAATACGGAATATCAAGGTTGTAATTTAAAATCTTCTAAAAGGATCAGCACCTGAATATCGATTCGTTGAGCCCCTGTTAATTAGCCTTTATTGCTTGTTATCACATGGGAGATATTAAAATCATAACTCAAGATTAAAGGAGTCAGAAACGTTCTACATAAACCTTGAGCCATTTTGATCTTACATACCCATTGAGATCCCTAGGAAAACTGGTACATTCCGTTTTGTTCAGCTAGGAAAACTCGTACACTTTGTCAAAATCTCGGACCGAAACGCAATTTGTGTATATCCCCTTACTTGAAAGGGTGTACGAGTTTTCCGCCGTTTGCACTTTTCTCAGCGGCATGAGAAAGTGTACGAATTTTCCTGGATCCGTTGGAATAAGGTAATTTTTGTTCCTTCATCTGAGCAATGGACAAGAATTTTTGGAAGGGTGGGGAAAGGGGACGGACCTTATGGGTTTTGCCCGGGTATGCGCCACTGATAACACACAGTGGTATGAAAACAAATGTAACTTCATATCGATATATTTGGTTTTAGAAAAATATAGAACACAATTATTTTGAATTGATATTGAAATTTTATACATACAAAGTTTTGAAATTAAAAAAATTAGGAAAGAGTAATATGTTATGTGAAAAACTTTATTCAAAAATTCAGGGGGTGTTCTCGATAACGGAAGTTGAGGGGAACGTGTGTTCTCGTCTACATACGATTCAACCCCTTTGGTTAAATCCAATGTATGCGGATGTAAAACTGTTTTCTTTTTTTTTTTTTCAATGTAGTGGGCATCACTGTCTTTACATGTTAATTCTTTCCTTTAATTTTTTTCTTCCGACCGACTGAGCAAGAATTGTGTTGGAGGAGACTGGCCTTCCTGTTCTCGCCTTGGGTCATAGAACGGAGCATAAAGGACACTTGATGGCATCGTTAATCCCTGTCACAGGGTTGCGTTCCACCCGCTGAGGTGAGAAGGGGGACAGCAATCGCTATGTTGGAAAAGCTGAAAACCCGCCGAAATGGGACCAGTTTTTTCGAAAGAGGAAGGGAATTTGGAGACAATACGCGTTCAAGCTTCGGGTGATTTTGGCGACAATTTGTTCCCGCAGACCGGAAGGTTAAAGGGTTAAATTTACTCTACCATGAGATCAATCTGAGCAAGGACGTACCAATCGTAGGAAAAATGTATAGAGTACCGCATCATCTCAGGCAGAAAGCTCAACAGCAAATTAAGGATTTGTTGGATGCTAGTATTATTACGGAGAGCGCTTCACCCTACAGAGCACCCATGTTGCTCGTTGCTAAAAAATCATCTCATCAGTTTCGTCTATGTATAGACCAGAGCTTTAACTGAAGCGGCTATACCAGATAGCTATCGCTTGCCTAGAATTGAGGATTTATTAGAGCAAGCTCAAGGCCACAAATTCTTCACCACGTTGGATATGAAAGCAGGTTTTAATGAGATGGAGATAGCGGAGCGTGACAAGCACAAAACAGCATTCACTACCCCTTGGGGCTTCTTTCAATTCGAGTGGTTGTGTTTTGGCTACAAAACTTCCCCAAATAGCTTTCGGAGATTAAGTGATGCTCTTTTGTACGGATTGGCAGATTTTAATATAATGTGTTTCATAGATGATATTTTTATCGCATCAAAAGATGAAGAGACACACCTTATTAAATTGGAAGCTGTTTTTAAGCGTCTCAGAGAACATCATTTGAAGTTAACACCTGACAAGTGCTCATTCATGAAAACGGAAGTGAAATTTTTGGGTCATGTGGTTAGCGGAGAAGGAATTCGTCCAGATCCCAGTAATCTGCATAAGGTCAACATTTTTGGTACTCCTAAGACTCTCAGGAGCTTAAGGGGATTTTTGGGTTTTGCAATTACTACCGAAAATTCATACCATCTTATTCTGACATTGTTGCTTCCATGACCGACTTGACAAAACAAGGGAAATTTAAATGGACAGCAGAAGCCAACAGGGCATTTCATCATCAAGAATTGTCTATTAAGCAATCCGGTATTAATTCATCCTGATTACAGCAAACCTTTTTACCTTCATTGTGACGCGAGTCATACAGGAGTGGGCTCGGTCTTGGAACAATACTCATCTGATGGCATATTGCAGCCAATCGCATTTATGTCACGGAAATTACATCCAGCCGAAATGAACTACCCAGTTATTGAAAAGGAGATGTTGGCCGTAGTCTGTGCCTTAAAGAACTGGAGACATTGTTTATTAGGAAAAGAGTTCTATGTGATTAGTGATCACTGTCCTCTTACGTATCTTCAAAATGTCAAAGACGCAAATAGCAGATTGAATCGCTGGAGAATGGCTCTTAGTGAATTTTCTTACAAATTTTTGTATCAGCAAGGGAAGCAAAACGTAGTGGCTGATTTTTTGAGCAGGCAACACGGAGATGAGTTACCGGAGAGCACTAAAGGATGAAATGGGGGGGTCTCCTGACCGCCGGAGAGGACCAATCGGAAGCCGCTCGGATTAAAGCACTGCAAAGAGAAGACGCCAATCTCGCTCCGGTCATTGATATGCTGGAAAAACGACGCACCCCAGCAGGCAAACATAGGGTTAAGGATAGAGTTTTCCTAAACTCTGAAGGACTGCTATACCATTTCCAATATCCTGACAAGAGCGCATCTGGAGATCAGTATTGAGAGCAATCGGTAGTGCCGCATGCAATGAAACATGAAGTTTTAAAATTTTGCAAGATATCCCAACGGCAGGACACTTCGGAGCAGACAAAACTATCTCCTATGTTAGAAAACGTTATTTTTGGATAAACTTGTATGCGGATGTCAAAAATCATTTAGCCTCTTGCGAAAAGTGTAATGGAAGGGCAAATCACAAACTAAAAGGAGTAGAGAAACTGAAGAGGGTGGAAACGGGTTCTTACCCCTTCCAAAAAAATTCTTTAGACATTTGTGGTCCGTATCCTACAGCTGCTGACGGAAATAAATACCGACTTGTCATGATTGATTCGTTTACCAGGTATGCTGTTTTAGTGCCTATGCCAGACCAAAAAGCAACTACAGTCGCAAGGGCATATTTCGACCACGTCATAAGTATTTATGGTACACCGGAAACGAATCTGTCAGATAACGGCGGATGCTTCATCTCTGAGGTGTTCACCAATTTATTGGCAAGATTGGGCGTAAGAAGATTGAACAGTTCAGCCTATGCGCCTTGGAGTAATGGCCAGAACGAAGCTAGCCACAGATTTCTTAACAAGCCATTAAGCTGTCTAGTTAATGAGAAACAAGACGACTGGGATACCTACGTCCCTAAGATTAGTCTAGCATATAATACTACAAACCCTTCAGCGACCAAGTATGCTTCAAGCTATCTGGTGTTTGTGAGAGATTTAACGGTTCCATCCGACAATCTATTTCCACCTCGCCGACAAACATATTATAGTGAAGTGGATTATGTGGAGGCATTCACCCATGAGATGAGAAAAGCATACGAGTTGGTTCATGGAAATCTGCAGGAGGCCTCAGCTAGGCAGGAAAAGTATGCTGACTGGTTTGCCAGATAAAAAGACCTGAGAATTGGTAACAGAGTATTTTTGCATACGCCTTATATCGACAATGGTCTTCCTAAAAAAATTGCCAGAAAAAACAGCGGTGTGTGGAAAATTGTGGCTTTTCCATCAGCTGTCAATGTGCGGCTAGTATCTTTGAAGGACGAGAGAAAACAACAGGTAGTGCATAAGAACAGCGTATTTAAAGCGCCTCAGCGGAGACAACACCGAGAGAATAACTCACCGGAGCCAGAGCACGTCGAAGAGACAGAACGCGACGATGAGGAGTTAGAAGATTTAACATCCCATTCGGATACGACCGAAGAGTACGAATTTATTCCTCAATTTGACTTGGAGGTTACACCGACAGCGGTGGAAGTGCAGAGCACGCCTGAGCAAGCCAGCAATCCAATCACTGAAAAGGTAGAAAGGACGCCGTTCCGTAGTGAACCGTACATGCTGAGAAACCGGAGCTCGCAGCCCGAGAATCATGTTACGAAGCCTAAAACGGTTTATACTCCAATATGTAGCAATATCCCGGAATGTGTGAGTGTCACAAAACCAGAGCAGCCGAAGATGTCTCAAAGGAATCAAAAGTTTAGAGCCACGGACAAGACTGACTTAATAGGGAAATTTATTGCACAACTGAAGCAAGCACCTTACTTATCGGGAGAATCGTGGATCGAGCAGGCGGAAAATTGCTTAAAGTATCTTCAGAACGTAAACGAGAACTCTACAGCAAAAAGGTCCAATGATGATACTGTACAGTATGTATATCCAAAATATACTGAAGCACGACGAACACCCCAAGAATCTTGAGTATAGCATGGAGAGCTAGGCAGAAGCGGAGAGCATGGGCTTGACTGCCGAGCGACGTAACAGAAAAAAACATGAGTGTCCTCAATTTTGTTTGTGAGTGCTAGTAAATAAGTAAAAGCCTATTTTAACCAATTTTTGTTGTTAGCAATTCAGCAGGATTAGCTGCTGAGTCTCTTCGCGAAGGTCCTAATGCAAAGTTTTCAGTAGAGCATTGTTAGCAACCAGGGTATGGTATCAAATTTCATTGTATTTAAGAACCTGTGTATCATAGCTATTTTGTCTTCGCGGATGTATTCGTACAGGTTAAGTAAATTGGACGACCTGGATAGAGTTCAGAGAAAATTCCTTTTTTGTCCTCTGAAAACATTTTGTAAATAATGTTAATAATTTGTTTGCACTTTATGATAAGTCACTTTACTTCAGGTATATTTCTTCTATTTCGCTGTACATATTACTTGAAATTGTTATTTCTCATGCGATAAATTGGGTAAGGTGTAACTTTGAATATCCAACAGTTCTATCAGTTGCATAAATTGATTAGGTGAAGGGCAAGTACTCGGCAGCCAGGAACAGTTTAGGTACTTTAGGAGCAGGAGAAAAATGACCGAGTTCAGTGCTTTCAAAGTTAAAATATTTTCGCTACGCTGATTAATCCAAGTAGATTAAGTAGTAGCAACTTATTTATACATAAATTTCAGTTACCTTGATAGGAATAAAGGTAATAACAGTGATTTGTACCAGAGTAGTATCCGTAGTATTAGGAATTTTATTTGATGGACATTCTGCAGTTCCAGGCACTTATGTAATAGGATAATAATTATCACAAATATTTATTAAAAGTTAGCACATTCTGTTGCATATCACCTTTGATTAGAAAAAAAAAAAAGAGTAGGTTCGCTGACATCAGATTGAGTTGTAACGATAATAAGAGCAGTTATCGACCTTTTGAGAGATATGCTTAGGGCAGTTAAGCAAAAATAGCGGTTTCAATTGTCTAAGAATGTTGTAATTCAGCTGGGGAGATAATGGTAGCATTCGGAGCAGGCATCGGATAACCTACGAGAAAAAAAGGAAGGTTCGCTTACCTTGTGTGATATCTTTAAAGTGTAATCCAATTGGCAGCTGAAAGAAAACAAAGGGTAAAAGAAATAAAAAAAGAAACATGATATTTCCCTAAAGTGTAATGAAAATGAGTGCAGAAAAAAAATTATTGATTGAAGGTTATTGTCAGAGCTCTTTAGCAATTATATCCGACAACAATGGGCATGAACGTAAGACCAGGCAACACGTGTCTTTTAGTGGGCGAAGATGGCAGATTCAACGGGGTCTTCCTTTCTGGAGCGAAGGAGTAAAAAACAGGAAACATCATGGGAAAAGGTTCCTACCCCCCTACCCCCAGGAGCGCTGCTAAGCCCTCAGAGAACCTGATAGGCAGAAAGGTCACGATTGACTCCCAGCTTTTGCGTGAGTACCTGAGCGAAAGGGGTGACTTCAAGTATGACCCCCAGAACTCGAAGGTAGGTGTCTCGCAGACCCAGCTAAAGAAAAGGGTGTTTAGAGCGAAATCATTGTAAGTGGCTAGACGCTTAAGCAGTTATTAAGAAGTGAAGCAAGTAAGGGAGAATTTTTTTAAAGTAAAGGTATAAATCGCAAAAGCGAAAAGTAGTTGATTGGAAGAAATAGTGTCTTATGCAAAAATTCAGTGTTGATTCGGAAGCAAGATCACGTACATTCTGCGCGCCGGCGATGAAGTTTTCAGGAATAATTTTTTTAGTTAGGTGTTTTGTCAGATAGTATGTGTGTGCGAATGATTGAGTGATTAAGAGTGATTTTGGCTTAGTTCTAGAGCGTCGAAATTTCTTGTCATTTCCTTGTAATCGTAATCGCAAAAATGTACACTTACGTGAAAGGATAGTTATAGAAAAAAATAAGTAAATAAAATAAAATAGAAATAAAGAGAAAGGGAGAACAGAAGTAAAACAAGAAGAGTATGGCCGTGCGCCAAAGTAATGTTAAGAATCCGCGGATTCACGAGAAAAAAAAAAAATGTGTTAGTATGATATAAGCTTGTTCTACTATGCTCACATTAACTTCCAGAAGGAATAGTGTCAAACAGATTAAACATGATTTTAACAATATATGAGGGACTGTATGGCGGAGTGTCTTATGTCTATGCTGAAGTTTTATTTACAGGGCTAGGTCAGCAATAACCAGAGGATTGGCTACATGCATAACAGAGACTATGTGCAGAGGCTTCATCCCAATAGCTGTCCGTGTCGGTATATTCGGACTGCTGCTTTGAAAAATAAAAAGAACACTAAACATACATTCCTGTGGGACAGTGCCCTTTGGCAGACATTACTTATGAATGCAAGAATCAATTCTTCAGAGTGTGTGCGTTCCTACCACTACTGTGGGGACAGTGGAAACACTACAGAGGGATGACAAATGGACTTGTGAAAGTGAGTAATTTCATCCTCTCTTGAAATTTGCGTACAAAGCGCAGTGAGTCTGCCAGGACTTTGGACGCTGAGAAAAAAAAAATCTCTTTCTTCTGACAGTCAGTATCCGAGGACGGGAAAGCGCCGGAGGAAGAAGCTTCTAGTAGACAATACTACGACAATAGTGTTGTGAAAACCGGTCGAAATCAGCAGTGCATGAACTTTGTGCATCAGTTCACGTTGTTCCTGATATTGACTGAGGTATAGAGGACCTCTACTGTTCATTAGTGCAGGCGATATATTGTCTTCGTGTTCATAAAAAGACCTCGCCTGGAGGTGAAGCGAGTTCTGTAATTTTATTGCAATAAGCATTAGCTAGAAACTTTAGCGACACTTGAAGTTTCCGACGTTGCATTCGAACTGAACAACCGACGCTGCATTCGAACTGAACAACGAACTGCGGGGAAGTACTGACTGATTACTGCAAATACTTATCAGAGTGACTGGGACGGACAGTTTCGTGTAATCTGTGTGGAACTGAGCAACGGAGGTGACGTTACCTCGGACCACGCGTTGCGGAGGTCTTGGACATTGTACTACAAAATGTGAAATACACATATCCTGGGATTTAAGGAATGGATGGTGGGACTTTCCAAGTGTGACCATAGTGTCCGCTGATTTCGAATTATGTGTTGACTCCGAGTACCAGCCAGAGTGCAGGAAAAATAAAAACACTATTCTAATTGTTGTGCGATGCTGATAGAATTTCAGTTATTTATGGAAGACCCTAGTAACCATTCTTTATAGTAATTTAACTCTGAAATTTTGCATTTATGTATTGCAGTTGATTTATGTTATTTACTGGCTCTGATCAACGTAGGGCATCGGCAGGAATAAGGGAGACCGGGATCTTCTAAATCAAGGTCTTCTTGCCCTAATTTCTTTCTTTCAGTTCCGGTAAGGGAGGTAATGTTGCAGCGCTCGTGAGCAAGCGTGCACCTTTTCCCTGTTTTAGAGGTTGCGTAAGTAATCTGAGAAAGGAAAAATAAATTGGTTTCAAAATTAATCGAGTAAATGGAAGAGATTTTGGGGAGCTGGTGTAAAAAATATTAATTTAAGGAATTTATAAATTTCACACTCCTCAAATACTCTATATTTTGTGATTTTATTTTTTTTCTTAGATTTTGGTATCTTGGATTCGCGCCGAGGCAGGGTTCGTGATAGTAACGCCCCCCCCCCCTTTCTCTCCGAGTCAAAGGAGGAACTTCCAGCCAGCCTGCGTGCTGTAGCGTTAGACCGCAGGGTAGCTCTTCTCATCACCATCGCGAGCGCCAGCGGTATTGAATAAGGTGGAGTAATTTTACAATGGGAACGAATGGCGGGCAGACGTTTTATTGGAGTCCGGGCACCATTCGTCTTGAGAATAGCTACATCAGGTCTGGAAAGAAGAATAGAGTGGCGCCAGGCACGGAAAAAAGCATAGCAGTTTTATGGTGGTAGATTTACAACCAAGGGAAATTTCGCGGGCAGGAATTTCGTAGAATTCAGGGGCGGACGCAATTTTAGATGGAGTTGGAAAATAATAGTACTTGCGAGAAGCCCAGAGCAAACCAGATGGAGCAATGTTAATTACTTGACCAATCTGTAATTTGGTGGGAGGATCCGTGATAGAAAAATTTGCGTAGGATTGGAAGAGGAACAAAAATGGAAGAAATAGCATGGTGAAAAAGTTGAGGAAGGACCGGGAGAGAGATCGAGGGCATTAAAGAAAAACCAACTTCCACGAGGAGGTTCAATCCCGGCCTCGTTCTGCTTGTTTGAGATAGACAGCTGCCTCCGAGGAACGGGTATGTGCCCAAAAGGGGCGATTTTCTGCCAGCGTGTAAATTTTGGACTCTTTGTTTAGTGACTGTGGCATGGGAGAAATTCTCCATGAGGACCTGTGTGCACCCCAAAAGTGAAACCTGCCTGAGTGAATCCTGGAACCGTTGAGATGAAATTCTCCACCAGCCCTTAACGAGGGATAGAAAGTAGGACATTTCCGACCATATCGGTTTCCCTCTTATTTATCTGTTTTGTATGTTGAATCGAGAGCAGTTTTAAATAAGAGCCTAGTAGAACATAAAATCAGTGCTGGGAAATAAAACCAGCTCTTAATTTATTGTGAGTAAGAAGGGCGGAAATAACAATAATGGTTGTGGTAGGGTAAAGTAATTATTTGATCAGAGCAGGAAATTGTGTAGGCTAATGAATCATTTGAAATAACTTATGTTCCAAGATTTTCAGCTATATTAACCAAAAATAAGTGATTAAAGTTACCTTTTTAAAAGAATTTTGATTCAAAAGGGTCTTCAAGCATATATATATATATATATATATATATACTAAAGAGCAAAGCCGAAAAACATAAGAAAAACTTTAGAATTTAAAAAGAAAGTTGCAAAATAACCTGAAGATCAAAACGCGCAACGCAGCAGTTATGAAAATTCAGAATTCCCATTCTATTAAGAAGAGACTGAAGCAAAAAATTTTTTTGACTCCCACCAAGTACAACATGGAAAAGGTTATGTATTGACCGGTGTGAGTAAAAAGAGAAAAAATAGAACAACTGAATGTAGAAAGTGTCGAGAATACTGAGCCTTGGCTTTATCAAGGACCAGCAAAAACTCTGCATTTTCTCACTTCCACAAAGACCTATTTGGAAATGGGTTTCTGCTAGGCCATAGATGCAAGTTTTTTTTTTGGTGGCCATAGATGCCCACCAAAAAAAAATTTAAAAATATATATATGTCATGACCTCTGCAGAGTTGTATGACCAAGCTTTAGTTAACAATTTAGCTTGCATCCATAAATTTCCTTGCCCGACCCATGCTCTTCATCTGTTACTATTAAACAGAAAGAAGATGATTATAGAAAACTCAAGTTGTAAGAGTGACATAATGAATCAGAAATAATGTTCAGCAATAACAAATTGTCAAGTTCGCCTGAGATAGAATTTAAACCTGAATAGCAATACAAAAGTATTACAAATTCTTAAACATTGCAATAAAAAAGGAAATATTAATTTTTTTCCAAAGCACAGATTCTTGAGAGAAAACTGGATTACAAAAACCCCCTACTCCACAACTTCTGACAACACAAAAACGAGAATAAAATAAAGGCAATAATAAACTAAAGAAATGCTTTGTGAAGGTTATGTGACATAAACAATTAGTTGCAATATGTACAAAGTATTTCATTTTTTAAGTGCATAATTAAGTAGTTATTAAGACCTTAACTACATTGAAAACACATCGCAGACTACAAGAACAATGAAACGGCCGGATGCTTGGCCTTAGTTCCCTAAAAACGCGCAAAGTTACCAAGAAAAGAAAGAGTTAAAATCCGCAAAAAAGTTAATAGACTTGCTAGTGCCTAAATGCTTAAGGCAAAAAATAGAAAAAATGTTCAAGAAGTTCAAACATTGAACTTGGAAAACCTAAAACCCAAAGACAATGAAGAGAGCTTACCTCTTATGCAACTTACCTTCTTCCACTCTTGAGGAAACCTGGCCGACCTTTTAACCCAAACTTCCAAACACCCCTGCCACTCCCTAGTCGCTGGGGGGCAGTGTGGGTGGGGCTGAAGGCCTCCACACACTGAAAAATCCTACTCGCGAATATTTTAACTAGAGAAAAAAATATAATTAAGATTGTGGACCTGTTTGATCAGAAAGAGCAGAATTAACTCTCCATAATACATGAGAAATATTATTAAATACACAAGTAGTGTATTTAATAATCTTTGCATGTATTTAATCACCTTAGTGAGCTTCCGTAGACTATTCAGAATCCTATTAATTTTAATGTTAGTTTTACTATTTTTAGTATAGCTATTCTAGTGAATGAATAACTAGTGTTCTTTTATATTTATTTTTATTTTATTTTATAAACAGATTTTTAAGGGGTTTTTTTTGTGATTTTGTCTATATTATTTATTTTTTTATTTTTAATAGGACCTTCTTATCCATAGCACTAAGGTTCCTTTTTGTAGTTAATATGCATCCTCTAGCCAACTTCCAAAAGGCTTTCATTGGTCAGAATCATATTATTAACTGTGTAGAAAATTAAAGCAGATCTGCCAACATTACTCTATTATTCAGAATAATTTTTCTTAAAGTTCTTTTGATGAAAGAAGTAGGAATTTTGTTCTCTAGAAAACTGTCTAATAGTATATTGATGTGGTAATTGAAGTCCAAATTGTTGCTGCAAATTCTTGAAATTCTAAGCACCTGAGAAATTAGTACACTCTCAATTACTTTGGTTGATATGTTATTATTTCATTGTAGATATTTAATTACTTTGAAAGGAAAATTAACTCTTTTATCAAAGAGGCTAATAGATGGGTTACCTCTGTTAAGTTTAATGCTTAAGTCTAGGAACTCTAGTTCCTGATTACTGTGGTTGGCTTTACATAAGTTAAGAGAGATAGGATCGATATTATCAAAATCACTCTCTGTAACTTCTGAATTATTTATACACAGCAGATCGTCAATATATCTAAATGTGTAAAGGTAGTTATCGGAGCAAGTGGAGTGATTTTTAATGAATTTATATTCCTTAAAAAACAGGAATAGATTTGCAATACTCTTGGATGTTGACGTTCCCATAGGGATACCGTTTACTTGCTTATAGAGAGTATTATTATATAATATATGGTTATTTTTTATGCAGCAATTGAGATAAGAGTTCCAGGCTCCTGCATTAACAAATTGGCTAAGTTTAAATTCTGTATACAGCTCTTTAAAGGTAATGATTATATCTGATAGAGGCAGATTAGTATATAGGTTCTCAAAATCATAACTATTAATATCTAAGGGATTTACTTCGAGTAATGTGTGTGTGTGTGTGTGTATGGGATGTAAGGTCAGGTGATGCGTAACATCACAGCCTCTCCTTGACAAATGTCAACCCCGCCTTCTCGTGGTACATCCTGTTCCCACTAAAGCGGCTCTGACGACCGCCAATAGCAGTATAACTATACCATCGGGATTAGAGGAAATGCTATCCCACACTCACCAACCCGCTTGGCCAGCGTGGTGAGTTATGGCCAAACCCCTCCAAAATGACTCCACAACTTAAATCTTGGCCCTCAGTCTCCGGCAGCAGGAATGTACCTGGCCAAGGCAGCGGCCAGTGCGACAGGAAGGCAGAGGGTGCTAAGAATCCCCGGAGGACCGGACTAGGCTGCCATCTGATGCTGAACTTGGCTACGTATAACGGATGCTCCCTATCTTCTGATTCAAGGCTTCTTGAATTGGAAGAGGAGCTACAAAGGATCAATTGGGACATCGTCGGGCTAAGTGAGGTAAGGAGAAAAGGAGAAGATCTCATTGAACTGAAAAGTGGACATCTCTTCTACTATCGTGGGACTGATACTGGCAGAACTAGTGGTGTTGTATTTTTAATAAACAAGAAACTGAAGGATAAAGTTGTAGAAGTTGAAAGTTCCTCTGCAGAGTTTCACGACTCGATATCCAACTCTCGAGAAGATACCAGGCTCAGATTATTCAAACTTATGCACCCACCACAAGTCATGCTGAAGAAGAAATTGAAGAATTTTATGAGGAAATTCGTGATCTAAATAATAAAGATAAGCAGAACTTAAAGATAATTATGGGAGATTTCAATGCAAAAATAGGGCAACGGCAACAGAATGAAACTTCAGTAGGTAAATTCGGTCACGGCAACAGAAACCAGCGTGGAAATACTCTCGTAGAGTTTGCAGAGGCAGAAGGGTTTTTCATCTTAAACTCCGTTTTCAAGAAAAAGCCACACAGGAAATGGACATGGAAACATCCAAATGGGACGACAAGTGAAACTGATTTTATTATGTCTAACAAAAAATTCGTCATAGAAGACTGCAGTGTGCTAAACAAGTTCAACACAGGTAGTGACCATAGATTGGTGAGATGTAAGATGCACCTCAACACTAAACTCGAACGTAGCAAGCTCATAAGACAAACAAAATGTATTGACATAACCAACCTTAAAAAACACCATAATACCTTCACGTTGGAACTGAAGAACAGATTCTCTGCTTTAGAAGGCCTAACATCGGAAGAAGTGGATATTTCTGAAATTAACAGAAAAGTAACCAAAGCTCTTATGGAAACAGCAACAAAATTAGCTGGGTCTAAGAACAAGTTGCATGTGAACAAATTATCAGGAAAAACCAAAATGTTGATGCAAAAAAGAAGAGAGATGAGGACAACTAAAGAAGATATACTTCCAAAGTGGAATATATAGAGCTATGCAAGACAGTACGAAAAAGTATTACTGAAGACGTAAGGAAATTCAACTGTGAACTAGTAAGGAAAGCAATTGAAAACAACCAAAGCCTAAAGATAGCAAAGGGACATCTCAGTAAGGGAAGAAAACTGATTATGGCACTGAGAAAAGAAGATGGTTCTGTAACAAGAAATAGAGGCGAAATTTTGACAAGAGTGAAAGATTTCTACTCCAAATTATATGAAAGGGATGATACATGTACTCCAGACACAATGAAAGGTACCAGTACCAGAGTTCTTCCAGTCCTCCCAGCAGAAGTTGCACATGCAATCAAGAACATGAAGCGGGGAAAAGCTCCAGGAGAAGATGGAATTACTGTAGACATCATACAAGAAGCAAGTGGAGAAATCGAAACAGTACTCGCCCAAATTTTCACTCGATGCCTTAATGAAGGGAAGATTCCTGAGGATTGGAACAACGCTACAATGATCTTGCTACATAAAAAATGTGACATTGAGGATCTCAGGAACTACAGACCTATCAGCCTCCTATCAGTGGTTTATAAAATCTTCACTAAAGTTCTTTCACACCGCTTGAAGGTAACACTGGACATGGCTCAACCGAGAGAACAAGCTGGATTCAGGAGTGGCTACAGCACAATAGATCATATCCACGTACTGAGAGAACTAATTGAAAGAGCGAGGGAATATGAACTTCCATTGTGCATGGCTTTTATCGATTATGAAAAAGCCTTTGATTCGGTGAAACCATCAGCAGTTACAATGACTCTGAAATCCTGCGGTATTATAGATGCATACATCAATATTATTAATAACATCTATGAAAATGCAAGTGCAAAGATTCGGCTGTTTGAAAATACAACACACATAAAAATTGGAAAAGCAGTGAGACAAGGTGACACCATATCTCCGAAGCTCTTTAATGCCACAATGGAAAATGTCTTTCAATCACTGAACTGGGAAAACAAAGGGATAAAGATTAATGGAGATTATCTAACCCACCTTCGTTTTTCTGATGACATAGTCATCTTTGCAACTACCCCATCAGAGCTGCACAGTATGATCCAGGAACTTGCTGACAAGAGTAAAGAAGTGGGATTAAAAATGAACTTTCAGAAGACAAAAGTGATGTTCAATGCTTTTACAAGAAATGAAGATGTATCGATTGATGGAGAAAAGCTGGAGATAACAGACACGTACGTTTATCTTGGACAGCAGATATCAAGTGAGGGTCCCATTGGTGAAGAAATTAATCGGCGTACGAAACTTGCCTGGAGAGCTTTTGGAGTAAACAGCATAATTTTCAAGAGCAATATGCCATTATGTCTTAAAAGAAAAGTGTTTGATCAATGCATCCTTCCAGTGCTTACGTATGGTGCAAAGACGTGGACCTTAACTAAAAGAGACATACAAAGGCTGCCGACAACTCAAAGTAGCATGGAGAGGTGCATGCTTGGTGTAACCAGGAGAGATAAGAACTCCTGGATCCGATGAAAGATGGGTGGATGAAATTCGAAAGTATGCAGGGGTGACATGGAGGAGACTGGCACAAGACAGACCGTTGTGGAGGAAACTTGGGGATCATCATCATTGTCAACATCATCATTGTCAACCATTACCAATCCACTGCTGGACGAAGGTCTCCCCAAGTTTCCTCCACAACGGTCTGTCTTGTGCCAGTCTCCTCCATGTCACCCCTGCATACTTTCGAATTTCATCCACCCATCTCCCATGTGGTCTTCTTCTGGGTCTTTTCCTGTCCCTTGGAATCCAATCTAAAATTTCGGCTGTCCATCGATGATTTGTCCTTCTGGCAGTATGTCCAGCCCATTGCCATTTCAGGGATTTAACTCTGATCATGATGTCTTCCACTCTAGTCATTTTTCGGATCCACGAGTTCCTCTTCTTATCTCTCCTGGTTACACCAAGCATGCACCTCTCCATGCAACTTTGAGTTGTCTGCAGCCTTTGTATGTCTCTTTTAGTTAAGGTCCACGTCTCTGCACCATACGTAAGCACTGGAAGGATGCATTGATCAAACACTTTTCTTTTAAGACATAATGGCATATTGCTCTTGAAAATTATGCTGTTTCTTCCAAAAGCTCTCCAGGCAAGTTTTGTACGCCGATTAATTTCTTCATCAATGTGACCCTCACTTGATATCTGCTGTCCAAGATAAACGTATGTGTCTGTTATCTCCAGCTTTTCTCCATCAATCGATAAATCTTCATTTCTTGTAAAAGCATTGAACATCACTTTTGTCTTCTGAAAGTTCATTTTTAATCCCACTTCTTTACTCTTGTCAGCAAGTTCCTGGATCATACTCTGCAGCTCTGATGGGGTAGTTGCAAAAATGACTACGTCATCAGCAAAACGAAGGTGGGTTAGATAATCTCCATTAATCTTTATCCCCTTGTTTTCCCAGCTCAGCGACTGAAAAACACCCTCCAATGTGGCATTAAAGAGCTTCGGAGATATGGTGTCACCTTGTCTCACTCCCTTTCCAATTTTTACGCGTGTTGTATTTTCAAACAGCCTAATCTTTGCACTTGCATTTTCATAGATGTTATTAATAATATTAATGTATGCATCTTCAATACCGCAGGTTTTCAGAGCCATTGTAACTGCTGATGGTTTCACCGAATCAAAGGCTTTTTCATAATCGATAAAAGCCATGCACAATGGAAGTTCATATTCCCTCGCTCTTTCAATTAGTTCTCTCAGCACGTGGATATGATCTATTGTGCTGTAGCCACTCCTGAATCCAGCTTGTTCTCTCGGTTGAGCCATGTCCAGTGTTACCTTCAAGCGGTGTGAAAGAACTTTAGTGAAGATTTTATAAACTACTGATAGGAGGCTGATAGGTCTGTAGTTTCCGAGATCCTCAATGTCACCTTTCTTATGTAGCAGGATCATTGTAGCGGTGTTCCAATCCTCAGGAATCTTTCCTTCATTAAGGCATCGAGTGAAAATTTGGGCGAGTACTGTTTCGATTTCTCCACTTGCTTCTTGTATGATGTCTACAGTAATTCCATCTTCTCCTGGAGCTTTTCCTCGCTTCATGTTCTTGATTGCATGTGCAACTTCTGCTGGAAGGACTGGAGGAACTCTGGTACTGGTATCTTTCATGATGTCTGGAGTGCATATATCATCCCTTTCATATAATTTGGAGTAGAAATCTTTCACTCTTGTCAAAATTTCGCCTCTATTTCTTGTTACAGAACCATCTTCTTTTCTCAGTGCCATAATCTGTTTTCTTCCCTTACTGAGATGTCCCTTTGCTATCTTTAGGCTTTGGTTGTTTTCAATTGCTTTCCTCACTAGTTCACAGTTGAATTTCCTTAAGTCTTCAGTGATACTTTTTCTTACTGTCTTGCATAGCTCTATATATTCCACTTTGGAAGTCACATCTTCTTTAGTTGTCCTCATCTCTCTTCTTTTTTGCATCAACATTTTGGTTTTTCCTGATAATTTGTTCACATGCAACTTGTTCTTAGACCCAGCTAATTTTGTTGCTGTTTCCATAAGAGCTTTGGTTACTTTTCTGTTAACTTCAGAGATGTCCACTTCTTCCGATGTTAGGCCTTCTAAAGCAGAGAACCTGTTCTTCAGTTCTAACTTGAAGGTATTATGGTGTTTTTTAAGGTTGGTTATGTCAATAGATTTTGTTTGTCTTATGAGCTTGCCACGTTCAAGTTTAGTGTTGAGGTGCATCTTACATCTCACCAATCTATGGTCACTACCTGTGTTGAACTTGTTTAGCACACTGCAGTCTTCTATGACGAATTTTTTGTTACACATAATAAAATCAATTTCACTTGTCGTCCCATTTGGATGTCTCCATGTCCATTTCCTGTGTGGCTTTTTCTTGAAAAAGGAGTTCAAGATGAAAAACCCTTCTGCCTCTGCAAACTCAACGAGAGTATTTCCACGCTGGTTTCTGTTGCCATGACCGAATTTACCTACTGAAGTTTCATTCTGTTGCCGTTGCCCTATTTTTGCATTGAAATCTCCCATAATTATTTTCAAGTGCTGCTTACCTTTATTATTTAGATGACAAATTTCCTCATAAAATTCTTCAATTTCTTCTTCAGGATGACTTGTGGTGGGTGCATAAGTTTGAATAATCTGAGCCTGGTATCTTTTCGAGAGTTGGATAACAAGTCGTGCAGCTGCGCAGAGGAACTTTCAACTTCTACAACTTTATCCTTCAGTTTCTTGTTTATTATAAATCCAACACCACTAGTTCTGCCAGTATCTGTCCCACGATAGTAGAAGAGATGTCCACTTTTCAGTTCGATGAGATCTTCTCCTTTTCTCCTTACCTCACTTAGCCCCACGATGTCCCACTTGATCCTTTGTAGTTCCTCTTCCAATTCAAGAAGCCTTGAATCAGAAGATAGGGAGCGTCCATTGTAAGTAGCCAAGGTCAGCATCAGATGGCAGCCTTGTCCGGTCCTCCGGGGATTCTTAGCACCCTCTGCCTTCATGTCGCACTGGCCGCTGCCTTGGCCAGGTACATTCCAGCTGCCGGAGACTGAGGGCCAAGATTTAAGTTGTGGAATCATTTTGGAGGGGTTTGGCCATAACTCACCACGCTGGCCAAGCGGGTTGGTGGGTGCGGGATAGAATTTCCTCTAATCCCGATGGTATAGTTATACCGCTATGGGCGGTCGTCAGAGCCCCTTTAGTGGGAACAGGATGCACCACGAGAAGGCGGGGTTGACATTTGTCAAGGAGAGGCTGTGATGTTACGCATCACTTGACCTTACATCCCATATATATATATATATATATATATATATATATATATATATATATATATATATATATATATGAGTGTCGTGCAGCTCTGTCAGAGGAACTTGTTATCCAACTCTCGAAAAGATACCAGGCTCAGATTATTCAAACTTATGCACCCACCACAAGTCATCCTGCAGAAGAAATTGAAGAATTTTATGAGGAAATTTGTCATCTAAATAATAAAGGTAAGCAGCACTTGAAAATAATTATGGGAGATTTCAATGCAAAAATAGGGCAACAGCAACAGAATCAAACTTCAGTAGGTAAATTCGGTCACGGCAACAGAAACAAGCGTGGAAATACTCTCGTTGAGTTTTCAGAGGCAGAAGGGTTTTTCATCTTGAACTCCTTCTTCAAGAAAAAGCCACACAGGAAATGAACATGGAGACATCCAAATGGGACTACAAGTGAAATTGATTTTATTATGTGTAACAAAAAATTCGTCATAGAAGACTGCAGTGTGCTAAACAAGTTCAACACAGGTAGTGACCATAGATTGGTGAGATGTAAGATGCACCTCAACACTAAACTTGAACGTGGCAAGCTCATAAGACAAACAAAATCTATTGACATAACCAACCTTAAAAAACACCATAATACCTTCAAGTTGGAACTGAAGAACAGGTTCTCTGCTTTAGAAGGCCTAACATCGGAAGAAGTGGACATCTCTGAAGTTAACAGAAAAGTAACCAAAGCTCTTATGGAAACAGCAACAAAGTTAGCTCGGTCTAAGAACAAGTTGCATGTAAACAAATTATCAGGAAAAACCAAAATGTTGATGCAAAAAAGAAGAGAGATGAGGACAACTAAAGAAGATCTGACTTCCAAAGTGGAATATATAGAGCTATGCAAGACAGTAAGAAAAAGTATCACTGAAGACGTAAGAAAATTCAACTGTGAACTAGTGAGGAAAGCAATTGAAAACAACCAAAGCCTAAAGATAGCAAAGGGACATCTCAGTATGGGTAGAAAACAGATTATGGCACTGAGAAATGAAGATGGTTCTGTAACAAGAAATAGAGGCGAAATTTTGACAAGAGTGAAAGATTTCTACTCCAAATTATATGAAAGGGATGATACATGTACTCCAGACATCATGAAAGGTACCAGTACCAGAGTTCTCCCAGTCCTCCCAACAGAAGTTGCACATGCAATCAAGAACATGAAGCGAGGAAAAGCTCCAGGAGAAGATGGAATTACTGTAGACATCATACAAGAAGCAAGTGGAGAAATCGAAACAGTATTCGCCCAAATTTTCACTCGATGCCTTAATGAAGGAAAGATTCCTGAGGATTGGAACACCGCTACAATGATCCTGCTACATAAGAAAGGTGACATTAAGGATCTCGGAAACTACAGACCTATCAGCCTCCTATCAGTAGTTTATAAAATCTTCACTAAAGTTCTTTCACACCGCTTGAAGGTAACACTGGACATGGGTCAACCGAGAGAACAAGCTGGATTCAGGAGTGGCTACAGCACAATAGATCATATCCACGTACTGAGAGAACTAATTGAAAGAGCGAGGGAATATGAGCTTCCATTGTGCATGGCTTTTATCGATTATGAAAAAGCCTTTGATTCGGTGAAACCATCAGCAGTTACAATGGCTCTGAAAACCTGCGGTATTGTAGATGCATACATTAATATTATTAATAACATCTATGAAAATGCAAGTGCAAAGATTCTGCTTTTTGAAAATACAACACACATAAAAATTGGAAAGGGAGTGAGACAAGGTGACACCATATCTCCGAAGCTCTTTAATGCCACATTGGAGGGTGTTTCTCAGTCACTGAGCTGGGAAAACAAAGGGATAAAGATTAATGGAGATTATCTAACCTACCTTCGTTTTGCTGATGACGTAGTCATTTTTGCAACTACCCCATCAGAGCTGCAGAGTATGATCCAGGAACTTGCTGACAAGAGTAAAGAAGTGGGATTAAAAATGAACTTTCAGAAGACAAAAGTGATGTTCAATGCTTTTACAAGAAATGAAGATTTATCGATTGATGGAGAAAAGCTGGAGATAACAGACACGTACGTTTATCTTGGACAGCAGATATCAAGTGAGGGTCACATTGATGAAGAAATTAATCGGCGTACAAAACTTGCCTGGAGAGCTTTTGGAAGAAACAGCATAATTTTCAAGAGCAATATGCCATTATGTCTTAAAAGAAAAGTGTTTGATCAATGCATCCTTCCAGTGCTTACGTATGGTGCAGAGACGTGGACCTTAACTAAAAGAGACATACAAAGGCTGCAGACAACTCAAAGCATCATGGAGAGGTGCATACTTGGTGTAACCAGGAGAGATAAGAAGAGGAACTCGTGGATCCGAAAAATGACAAGAGTGGAAGACATCATGATCAGAGTTAAATCCCTGAAATGGCAATCAGCTGGACATACTGCCAGAAGGACAGACCATCGATGGACAGCCGAAATGTTAGATTGGATTCCAAGGGACAGGAAAAGACCCAGAAGAAGACCCCATGGGAGATGGGTGGATGAAATTCGAAAGTATGCAGGGGTGACATGGAGGAGACTGGCACAAGACAGACCGTTGTGGAGGAAACTTGGGGAGACCTTCGTCCAGCAGTGGATTGATAATGGTTGACAATGATGATGATGATGATATGAGTGTATTTAAATATCTCGCCTTTATCTGGCAAATAAACATATTTTACTGTCACGTTATATATGAGTCGGCTAAATTTCATTTAAGTGTCCAATTTTGTGAAGTAATGATGTTAACCATGATTGAGAGTTGAGTGTGTGAGTGAGTGCTTGGGAAGTGAATCATCAGGAAAAATATCCTCCAGTTCAATACCTAGTATTTTTCAGATCAGTACAGAATAAAATCAAAATTTCGAGTTAACCTCAGTAAAAGTTAAAAGAAAAACCAGGCGATAACATTACAAACATTGCTGCATTCAGCGGACCCCGATACACGGATCGTCGGCTGTGTGAAACACAACGCCCGTCCTCGAATAGCTAGCCTGTGTCTTCTCTACTATTGGAAAAACATGGTTTTGAGATTCGAATGACTACCCTTGTTTTATTCAGAATTATTGCCAGTGCACACACCAGCAGGCACTGGAGCACGATAATAATGTTAGCGGAAATGAATTTCAGAGTTAACGTGTTGCATCTAATGTTAGCGGAAATGAATTCACAGTTAACAGTGAATTTCAGAGTTAACGTGTCACATCAAATGTTAGCGGAAATGAATTCACGGTTAGCAGTGAACTTCAGAGTTAACGTGTCACATCTAATGTTAGCGAAAATGAATTCAGAGTTAACAGTGAATTTCAGAGTTAACGTGTCACATCTAATGTAAGCGGAAATGAAGGAAAGTATAATGAAAGGAAGTTCTGTGCCTTTCAGAACAACTTCCTTTTCTGTAGTCTAATCAAAAAACGTTTTCCT
Source organism: Macrothele yani (assembly GCA_039090855.1). Lineage (NCBI taxonomy): Eukaryota > Metazoa > Arthropoda > Arachnida > Araneae > Macrothelidae > Macrothele > Macrothele yani. Next base: position 99,612,024 of record CM077004.1, on the reverse strand, counting down.
TTCCTTCTGTCGACATTTTTCGTTTTTAAATTTATGGATGTCGGTCAAAGTTTTGGCGTTGGCTTCTATGCACTGAAAATTCGCAAATTTATGATGAATATTTTTAATGATTTTAGCGAATTCACAGCTTTCAAAGGTTCATTTTAGGATCCGGCAAATATTTGGTTGTTGCATTTATTCTTTGCAATACCATTTTGCTTAATAGAGCTGTTTCATACTAATGAAATTGTTTTAGCAACCATTTCGCTCCTAATCGACATTCTGGTTTTTCATGTTCACGTGATTCGATTTCAGTCAATCCAATTTGTATTTAAAAAAAAAAACTGTTCTTTAATGCCAATATAGCATCAGCTCCAACTGACCACCTTGTGTCACTAATTTTTTCAATTATAAGAAAAGTAGGTATACAATGTGTCCACAAACATTGTATGTCCACAAAGTAGAAATATCTCACTGTATTTGGGCAGGAATTGGCTGCCGAACTTCCATTTAAGTTTAGTGAGTGACTTGCACAAGGAATGTAAAATGGTGGGACTATGGCTTCTTATTGTGGTCTGTAGCTCTGCCTGATATATTTTAAGCATTGTCGTACGCTTGTCCCCTACACTATTGAATGTCAAGGGGTAAATTCCAGCCGCCCCGGTGGTGCACTGATCTAAGCTATGGCTTCTGATCATTCGTCCGAAAGGGGTACAGGTTCGAATTCCGGTGAGGCATGGATGTTGTGTTTGTTTTACGACACTGGCTCTCACCCTTCCCTGGAAATTTGGGACGGGTGACTGCTTATAGACCATTGAGGTGCTCAGAGTAGTCGTTAAACCGCCAATAAAAAAAACAAAAAAACTTTAGTACAAGTTCTTATAAGTATGCATTCTTATGCTCGTCTATTGCAACAAATCCAAACATTCTTTCTGTGATTTCTCCGTTTGGCGCGACATATCTTACACTGCCAGTAATGGCCCAGCACTATGTTGTCGCTGCCTAACCGTCAATAAAATGTCCGGGCGGCCAACAGAAGGGCCAGCAGTTCAGGCCGGCAACTGGCTTACAGTTGCCACCCCCATCAGTTGTCATATGCCACAACAGGGCCATCAGTTATCCATCACAGGCAGTAGCTGCCACAAGTGGCCCTTCAGCGGCCCTGCAAGCACGTGCTATAAATGATGGCTAGCCTAATGTGGTCCGCTAGTTTCCCGACAGTGGCAGCCCGCAATCGCATGATGTACCTGATGGCTTGCCGAATCTTGTCCGCCAATTCCCCAGTAGTAGCCATAACAAAAAAAAAAAAAAGAATAATCGCAGTTTCTCAAAGTTACAACTACTTTTTTTTTCTCTTTACGAAACTTCTGAACTCCAGCACTGCGCTGGGGAAATTTTCTCAACGGGTCCGGAAAAACCTACGTTTTAATCTAGGTGGATACGAACTAAGGACTGTTTGTATCGGAAGCGGGCGCCTCACAATCTGGACTGATTTGGCACGCAGAAGCATGGCTTGAAGCTGATCCTCTTTTCTGCGGAAGGTGTAACGAATCTTTTTCTGCTGGAATGAGTAACAACTATTAATTTTACAATATTCCGAAGTACTTTCATAAATGTCAGTTTTATAAAATTCATAGAAAATTTATTTTTTCAACGTAGGATTGTTTTTTTTTTACCTAAATGGAACTTCACTTTTTCAACGAGTGTACCAACTTAAAGGCGCTTTCCAAAATTTTGAGCTGTTCTTGTCGTCTTGAAAGGTGATTGTTGAATTAATATATTTACCCGTTCATGTCATATTCTATTACATTTTTAACGTTGTATCTTTCCTTTCCGCTGTCCGAAGCTACATTTGTTTTAAAGAGGAAAGATATTTTATTTTACTTCTAGTTATTTTTAGAAGTGAATTCCTCCAGTCTTGTGTATTCAACTCATGGATAACATTATACCGCCATAGCGTTGCTTTTTTTTTTTTTTTTTCAAATAATTAATAAATTTTGTACGCGTTTAATTCTTCTCTTTTTTTTCTTTCAACATAACGCTTTTTTAATGTTTTTCCAGGACATTTGTTTCAAGCAGTTTAGTGAATGTTAAAACGAAAGATTACACAGAAATTATTTCTTGTTATAGAAATAATTTCTGTGTGAGAATGAAGTGGGTGTATTTTATGGCTGTATTCTAGTATTTCATGGCTTAATCTGACATCTTCGTCGACGTGGCATTTCATTAGGAAATTAATTCGCCTCTCTACATATGCTTCTTTTTCTTAACATCCACTAAAATAGTACGAGGGCGATAGCGTCGTCTTCAACTAACTGGTACCACGAGAGACACATCACGGATTGCTTCTGCACATACGCAGTTCCGTTGCTTCCACCTGGTGTTGGGGTTTCATTGATTGCCAGCTATGGGCCACTAGTGGCACTTGCTTGGTGGCCCGCAATTCACGGCGATGCTGCAGGGCCGTCAGTGGCTACCAACGGACCGCTACCGGGCCGTGAGCGGCAGATTTCAGCCAGCAGTGACCCATCACTGCCAGCTGGTGGCCAGCAGTTTCCCAATACTTGTGGTTTTGCTGGGTGTAAAAGGCCATAATGTAATATCGTTTGTGTATGCGGCCTTACTTGCAGTATCAGATTCGATGTTTAGATTAATACTTAATTCTATTTCCATCGCCCGTCTAATTCAGGGTCACTGGTTCCAGGGAAGTGAAAGAGCCAGTGCCTTAAGAAAAACACAACATCTCCTGTTGTTTCAGACACCATATAATCATCAAGTAAGGAATTAAATTTCCCTTTCCTTTTCAAATTTACTTCTTCCTTGTTGGTCAGTTTCGATGCTTCCTGCAGTATTGATTTCAAAGTCTTACTATTTCTTAAATCTTTTAGTGAACTTTTTCTATCTTGAATTAAGTTATAGGCCTGCTCCAAGGTAATGTCATGACTTTGGAGTCCTTTATCTACTGGAGAAAGAATTTCCAAAATATTTTTGATTACCTCTAGACAAAATCTAAACACTTGCTTCTGCATTAAAATATGGAGAACAGTGCTAAGAGTCACATCTTCCCCAACAAATCTTTTTTCATTATTTTTTTATATCAGTTCAAGAGTTTCTGATATATGATTGTATTCTTCAAAAATTGTCCTACATACATGAAGATATCCTGACCACCTCTGTTCCAACAGCCGAGAAAGAGCTTTGCCTTCATACTCAGCAGCCACTATCCCACGAGACAAAAAGTTGTATAATTCCAGACGTTGTCCAAAAAGTTCCCTCACCATTAGCACAACCTCAACTGCTTTAACTACAACCACCGTGACTACAACCACCGTGACTACAACTAAATGCAGCCTGTGTTTAAAACAGTGACATAAAAAATTTCTTTCTTCAGTTGTTTTTTTTACGCTTTCCAACCGTAGGTTGAAGAAGCGTATACGCTTCAGCTTTGTCCGTCCGTTCGCACGATAACTGGCGTAAAAATGGTTCGATTTTGATGAAATTTTAGTATGTGGTAGGGGACAACGTGGGTACAAACCCTATTGAAAATGGGACAAATGGGGTCAATGGTCACGACGTAGGAGTGGGATCTATTCCATTGCACTTATGCGTCATAACTTGCGTAAATATGGTTCGATTTCAATGAAATTTTACAATGTGGTAGGGGGCCACATGGGGACGAACCCTATTCAAAATGAGTGAATTGGGGTCAATGGTCAGGACTTATATAAGAGTGGGATGCTTTCCATTGCCCTTGTGCGTCATAACGTGCGTAAAAATGGTTCGATTTCGATGAAATTTCAGTATGTTGTAGGTCGACCACCTGGGGACGAACCCTATTGAAAATGAATGAAATGGGGTCAAAGATCAGGACATAGGATTGCAATCCATTCCATCGCCCTTATCCCATAATATTAAGGTGGACGTCAAGTAATTTTGCCTCCTATACTTCCAATGGAAAAACAATTGTACACATTTCCTTCACAATTAATGTGTTCCCAAGGATGAAAATTTGAACAACGATTAAAATAACTTCATATTATAACTTGGAATACTTAATATTTTCTAAAACATAACCGTAATTTTATTAAAAATCAATAACTTTTCCTTTGGTGGTGTTGAAACCAAAAAAAGCATGGCGCGACCTGTACTTTGATGACGTCAGCAGACAAACAAATGTTGGATTGCATAATTATGGTTATGTTTTAGAAAATATTAGGTATTCCAAGTTATAAAACGAAGCTATTTTAATCGATGTTTAAGTTTTCATCCTTGTGAATGCATTAATTGTCCAGAAAAATAGATGGCGCGACCTGTACTTTGATGACGTCAGTAGACAAACAAATGTTGGATTTCATAATTGTGAATGGACGATGTCATCGCTCTTTCCACGTTATTTTTTAAACAACGCTTAGCGACTGAAAAATTGTATTCCGGCACCGCTGGGATCGAACACCAGAACTCTCAATAAATTGTCGAGTGCGTTCGAATTTACGCTACGGCGCCAACAATTCTCAGCGCCATGCGTGGTTTATCAGTCAGCATCTGACTACACGAATACGTATTGATGGTCTCAGCAACTGAGATGTCGTCATCTGGTGGCATTAAAGGCAACAGCTATTTAATTCTAGCTGATAAATTCAAAGGGCGATAGAAATAGTTAATATATATCAAATACGTGGGGTAATGTAAATGGACGATGTCATCGCTCTTTCCACGTTATTTTTTAAACAATGCATAGCGACTGAAAAATTGTATTCCGGCACCGCTGGGATCGAACCCCAGAACTCTCGGAATACAATTTTTCAGTCGCTATGCGTTGTTTAAAAAATAACGTGGAAAGAGCGATGACATCGTCCATTTACATTATCTCCACGTATTTGATACATATTAACTATTCATAATTGTGGTTATGTTTTAGAAAATATTAGGTATTCCAAGTTATAAAATGAAGCTATTTTAACCGATGTTCAAATTTTCATCCTTGTGAACACATTAGTTTTCCAGAAAAAAGATGCCGCCCCGGTGGCGCAGTGGTCTAAACGATGGCCTCTGATCATTCGTTCAGAAGGGGTGCGGGTTCGAATCCCGGTGAGGCATGGATGTTGTGTTTGTCTTACGGCACTGGCTCTATCCCTTCCTTGGAACCAATGACCCTAAATTAGGGACGGGCGACTGCTTATAGCCCATTGAGTTGCTCACGGTGGCCGTTAAACCTACAATAAAAAAAAGAAAAAAAAAGATGGCGTGACCTGTATTTTCATGACGTCAGTAGACAAACAAATGTTGGATTGCATAATTATGGTTATGTTTTAGAAAATATTAAGTATTGCAAGTTATAAAATGAAGATATTTTAATCGATGTTCAAATTTTCATCCTTAGGAACGCATTAATTGGGAAGAAAATGTGTACAGCAATTTTTCTATTCGAAGTAGAGGAAGCAAAATTACTTGACGTTCACCTAAAAGCAGAAATTCTTGTATGTATGCAAATTTTGTTTTGAAAATGGCTCTAAGGATTTTGATGAAAGTCGTTAACCTACCGTTTTATGGTACTAGAAATCGATTTAGCTTGCTCTCGACTTTAGGAAAATTCGTTTAGTGGGTTAAATAACCACCCCGAATTACCACGTTTTTAGTGTAGTGCCATGGCGTCGAGCCATTAGATGTTGGCGCGCAATCACGCCATCTGTCTCATTACGTCACGCGTTGTGTGTGGATCCTATTAAAGTTTTATGACGTCACACACTTGCGATCAGATGGTCGCGATTCCCATCTGCCTCATTACGTCACGCGTTGTGTGCGTATGTTCGTCTGCACGATAACTCGCGTAAAAATCGTTCGATTTCGATGAAATTTTAGTATGTGGTAGGGGAACACCTGGGAAGGAAACCTATTGAAAGTGAACGAAATGGGGTCAAAGGTCGGGACATAGAAATGGGATCCATTCCACTGCTCTTATGCGTCATAACTAACGTAAAAAAGGTTCGATTTAGATAAAATTTTAGTATATGGTACGGGACCACCTGGGGACAAACCCTATTGAAAATTGGAAAAATGGGGGTCAAAGGTCAGGACATAGGAGCGGAATCACTTCCATCGCCATTATGCATCATAACTTACGTAAAAGTGTTTCGATTTGGATGAAATGTTAGTATGTTGTAGGGACCTGCCAGGGGAAGAATCCTATTGAAAATGGGCGAAATGGAGTCAAAGGTTAGGACACAGAAGCGGGATCTATTACATAGCCCTTAATCATCATAACTTATGTAAAATTCCTTCAATTGCGACAAAACTTTATCCTGTTAATTCGGAGGTATACTGAACCAGTTCTGTTGAATATTATCGAAATGGGATCAAAGGTCAGGGCACAGGAGTGAGACTTATTCCATAACCATTTTCCTCATAACTTGAGTAATGATTTCTAGTATGTTGGAAAGCGTATCATAATCAATGCATTGCATGATTTTACTAACTTGTTTTAATTAATGCTTGGACACCATCTTTCCTGCCACTCACAACTGATGCTCCATCAGAACATTGGCTCAACATATTGTTAAGATTTAAACCATGCCTTCGTAACGTATCTAAAGTTACGCTTGTAAATGTTGGAAATACGAAGAAAGATATGACGCGATTCGCAGCAGTCGTATGGTTAAAGTGCACCCAATAGAAGAGGAGAAAGAATTATTTGAAATCCTCGTTGTATCGAGCTCGTAGTCTATTGCGTGAAATCACGCACGCTAAGCTAAGACAGAACTGATAATGGTATTATGGTTTTGATGTTGTTAGTTGCTCATCAGTTGCTGCCATGTTTGAAAGATGTAAGAAGCGATATCTTTAGTTCTGTATATAGCGATTGTACTACGTTGTTTCTATTAACTATTCCGTTTCTTTTATTCGACTCAAGATGAAGTTATTTAAGGTGAGTATCGTTCATTCATACATCAGTTGTTCTTTACCGAAGTCATAGATCTGCTATTGGAACGGAGTGTTACTTGCTACCGAAAGGATTCAACGATACAGTGTACATAAATAAACATTCTATTCTTAATATCACATATAATTATGAAACGAATCGCGTCATATCTTTCCTCGTATAATTTCGATTATGACATTGAACTGTTCCATGGATAAGACGAAAAAGAACTCGGAATAAAAACGTTAAATGCAAAGCAATAACGATAAACGCTAACGAAAGGTTTCCGAAAAATAAAACGTTAAGCCGTTCGTTTCATCAGCCATATCGCTTGCGCAGTTGATAAAGAAGTGAAACTGTTGCTCTTAAACAATAAAAATGACGTTTCCTAGTCCAATAAATGCGACAAATTTTTCCATCGCAAAACTGAATAATGAAAATTCCACGGTTTGGAAATTTAAAGTCCAGATGCTTCTCATTAAAGAAGATTCTTGGAATGTCGTTTCCCAAGAAGAACCTAAAGCTAGAACTGAGGACTGGGTTAAGAAAAACGCACAAGCAATGTCAATATAAGTCTACTTTTGGCTGATGATCAAATAATAAATGTCATAAATGAAACGACTGCAGGAAATACGTGGTTAGCTTTGCAAAGAATCCATGAACGAACAAACTTGAGCAGTAGGCGCTATTTGCTTAGAAAACTGTACAGTAAAAGGTACAATGATTGCGAAAATATGCAAGAACACATCAACCAGATATTAGAAATTGCAAATAAATTAAAATCAATAGGTGAAGAAATTAAAGATTCACACCTTGCAGCTATCATGTTCTGTGGTCTGCCACCCACATATGACACACTAGTAACAGCCTTGAAGCAAAACATGAGGATGAACTAACATTAGAATATGTAAAAAATAAACTCATCGACGAATAAAATAGTCGAAAAGAGGGAGCACAAACTAACACGGATTCCACAACAGCATTTGAAACACCAAATCTAACACAAATGCAAAAGAAGCAAAATATTGCACATGTTGCCATAAGAAAGGTCACTCTAAAAATGAATGCTGGCATTGGGGAAAAGTAAAAGGGAATAAGAATAAACAGAAGAACAGAAACACACAGGCAAGAAGTCAGGCTAAAACTGCCAGAAATAAACTTGGATCAAACAAGAATGATGAACTAAAATTCAAATATGAAACAGAAAAGTTCACATTTAAGACAACGCTAGCCAAGGTTGAAAATACAAAATGGTCAATAGATTCAGGCGCAACTAGCCATATGAACAACAATGAAATTTTTTTCACAAAAATTAACCCAGAGGCTAAGGAGGATGTTACAACCGCCAACGGAGCAAAATTGCTATCCGCCGGAAAGGGAACTGGATATTTGCACTGCATAAATGATAAAGGGGAAGTGAACAATATAAAAGTAGAAGAAGTACTTTACGTCTCAGAGTTAGAAACTAGCCTCCTATCAGTGAGAAAAATTGCTGAAAAGCGTTATGGTGTTACTTTCAGTGGAGATCAATGCGTAATAAAGCGCGGTAAAATCACTGCATCCATAGGCACTATTGATAATACAAATCTCTGTAAGCTGAATACAGTGGGAGAAACTGAAAAAGCCAATTTTGCTGAACACTGTGAACAACAAAATTGTATAAACTTGTGGCATAGGCGTTGGGGGCACAGAGATCTCAATATGATCCGAGAGATGCAAAGAAAGGAATGGTGAAAGGACTAAAATTGTCTGATTGCAAAAGAGATATGAATTGTGAATGCTGCATAAAGGGCAAGCTAACACAAAAACCATATCCCAAGAAGAGTATACATAAAGCACAAAAGCCACTAGAGCTGATTCATAGCGACATATGTGGTCCTATGAAATCCATCACTCCTGGAGGGAAAAGGTACTTTATAACTTTCATCGATGACTTCAGCATATTTACGAGTGTTTATCTAATGAGCAATAAAAATGAAGCTGCAGAAAAATTAAAGCAATATATTGCAATCACAAGCAACAAGTTCAAAACCAAACCTAGTACAATCAGAACTGACAACGGAGGAGAGTATGTTGGCTCAGAATTCGAAAGCTATTTTGCCGAGAACGGAATTGAACATCAAACGAGGGTACCATATTCACCACAGCAAAATGGCATGGCAGAAAGGAAAAACCGGTATCTCGTTGAAATGGCAAAAACAATGCTTCTGGATTCGGAAATATTGTACAAAACAATATTTCCGAATCCATACAATATTTCACATACCTGCAAAATAGGCTACCAACCAGATCTACAAGAAAAACATCATTCGAACTATGGAAGGGCTACAAGCCTAACATAGGACATATAAAGGTGTTTGGCTGCAAAACATATGCTTATGTGCCAAAACATACCCGAAAGAAATTCGACAATCGTGCTCAAGAAGGCAGATTGCTTGGATACAGTAAAGAACCAAAGGATATTGTATCCTAATACCAGGAACAAACGGTGTCACGTCAATTCGTCGCGTGCGTCAATTCGTCGACTACGTCAATTCGTCGCCTGCGTCAATTCGTCGACTACGACAATTCGTCGCATGCGTCAATTCGTCGACCACGACGATTCGTCGCGCGTCAATTCGTCGCGTTTACAGATTTTGGTTACATACAAAACGAATGCAGGAAAACGTACGATTTCGAACGTCTTGCTCCCTGATCAAATTTATAAAGTTTGGACACGCAGACAGGATAGGAATATTACGTTTTTCTTTGGCACTAAAAATATTGAACGGTAAACGGTTTTGGAACGGGGCAGGCCCGGTTGGTCAGAGCCCCCCATATACAAAATTTTCGTAAAATCTACAGTTTTCAATTCAGAACCACCAAATCTGGTATACTATCTCGTGGTATTCTAACTTAGACTGTAGACGGTTATGGGAAGCGGTTGGAGAGGGGGGGGGGGGTAGGGCCCCCCTACAGAATTGCCGTAAAATATAGTTTTCAATTTAGAACTACCAAATTTGGTATATTATCTCATGGTACTCTAACTTAGACGGTAGACGGTTTTGGGAACGGGTCAGGGGCCCGGTTGGTCAGAGCCCCCATACACAAAATATTCGTAAGATCTACAGTTTTCGATTCAGAATCACCAAATCAGGTATACTATGTCGTGGTATTCTAACTTAGACGGTTGTCAGTTTTTGGAACGGGTCAAGGCCCGGGGAGTCAGAGCCCCCACCCCCGTACATACAAAATTTTCGTAAAATCTAGTTTTCATTTCAGAGCCATCAAATTTGGTATCATGAAACTCTAACTTAGACGCTAGACGGTTTTTGGTAGGGGTTGGAGCCCGCGGGTTCGGAGCCCCCCCCCCCCCCTCATAAAAAATTTCGTAAAATCTACAGTTTTTATCTTAGAACCACCAAATTTGGTATACTATCTTATGGTACTCTAACTTAGTCGGCAGACCGTTTTTGGAACGGGTCAAGGCCCGGGGGTCAGAGCCCCCACATACAAAATTTTCTTAAAAACTACAGTTTTCAATTCAGAACCACCTAATCTGGATACTATCTCATGGTACTCTAACTTAGACGCTAGACGGTTTTTGGAAGGGGTTGGAGCCCGGGGGTCAGACCCCCCCCGAATAAAAACTTTTTCGTAAATACTACAGTTTTCAATTTAGAACCACCAAATTTGGTATACTATCTCATGGTACTCTAACTTAGACAGTAGACCATTTTTGGAAGGAGTTGGAGCCCGGGGTAAAGCCCCCCCCCCATAAAAATGCCGCGTAAAATCTACAGTTTTCAATTTAGAACCACCAAATTTGGCATACTCTCTCATGGTACTCTAACTTAGACGGTAGACGGTTTTTGGAACGGGTCGGGCACCGGGTCAGAGTCCCTCCGCCCATAAATATTTTTCGTAAAAACTAAAGCTTTCAATTTAGAGCTACCAAATTTGGTATACTATATAATGGTGTTCTAAATTAAACGGTAGACGGTTTTCAGAACGGGTCGGGGCAAGGGTAGTTACCCCCCCCTTCCTACACACAAACTTTCGTAAAATCTATAGTTTTCAATTTAGAACCACCAAATTTTGTATATTATCTCATGGTACTCTAACTTAGACGGTAGAAGGTTTTTGGAACGGTTCAAGGCCCGGGGGTACACACACATACAAAATTTTCTTAAAATCTTTATTTTTCAATTCAGAACCACCACATTTTGTGTCATGAAACTCTAACTTAGCGGGAGACGGTAAGTGAAAGCGCAACATTATTAACTTCATTTGTTATGCAAACCTTATAAATACGACCACAGCGATTAAAAGTTACTAAAGAGTCCTTGTAAGTAATATTTTTTGACCGAGTGCAAGTACAATTTACGAAATGCCAACAGGTCAAAATATCTAAAGTAGCAATGAAATTTGGAATATTTCTTTTTTCTTTATTTTTATTTCAGTTTTGACACTTGTATTAAGTTTTAAAAACATATATTTCTCCTATCGTATACCTTCATTGTGCTTTCAACAGAATTTCTTACCATGTTTTGGGTATTTTGTTTGGCGTGGTTGCAGTTTTTTTAATGTTTGGGACATTTCATTTTGTGTGGTTACTTGTTTTTATGTTTTGGGCATTTAACTTTGTATGGGTGTTTTTGTTATGCTTTTGTTATTTTCTTTTCTGTGGTGGTTGTAATGTCGACAGGATGGAAAGGGGAAACTGTGGACAGTCACGATGCCTACTTGCTTATAATTTTTTTTTCAAATACAGCACATGATTTTGTATTGATTTATACCACTTACTCATTAAGCGACTACAGGTTTCTTTAAATATGAACTTTTTCTTAGAGCCTTTTGTTTCCTCTACCTAGCTTTTTCGGCTCTGCAATTTCTTTTTTTGGTTTAAGAATATTTTCCTTATTATTAATCTATTTTCTCATGCAAACTCTTTATGTAAGGTATGTTTATTCTATCGAAGTATTTTGCAATTATACGTGAAGCCCTGTTGCTGAAGTAAAAAAATATTTCCAACTATAACAACGCAGTTCAGATATTTTCCCGCTGTTAACTCAAAGAATGAAAACAAAAACAACAAATCTGTGCAATGGTTGAGGCATGAGACAGTACTTACTGGTAACCAGGCAAAGTTTTAAGGAAGAATAAGCTTAGGAATTTCTAACTGCAACAAAAAAAGATCATCCGCACTGTATCCCTCCCCATCCCCTAGTGCCGGCCTTTGGACGTCTTGAAAGAGAAGTCTTAAGGACACATCTATATCGTAATTGCCTGAGCATTCGCGACAATCTTCTGGTGTCTTAGTAGAAAAACACACTTCCTATTTCGCCTAAATTGCTTGGATGTAATGCCAACGAACAAAGTTTTGCTCTCGCATTGGATTTCTGTTGCTTTTGATGGAATACTTTTCCCCTGGGGTTCACCGCTTTCACTATAGTCTTCAGGACAGGCGGCAATACACCCCAACGTAAAACACCAATTTCACGGCAATTAACTGCAATTAGCGAAAGAGAGGGGCGGTACAGGAAATAAGTCGAACGAGACAGATCTGAACTTAGAAAGTCGGGGGAAGGTGTTGCATGAAAAACTGTGTTTGGCTTACAGATCATTTGGCACGTAGGGACGTAGGTTTCGTTTAATATGTTACGGGGTAAACAAATTGTCTTTTCAGTATAACAATTTTCTTTCATACGCATGGTGCAACACAAAAAATTTGAATTTATTTTTGAGAATTAGCATGACGCCTACCGGCCCAGAGTACAGCTGCCCAGTCCGCGCCTGCTGCCGCCTCCGGAACCTGGCTCCCGGGTTCTTCGCATCTGTTGATCCCCCGCCTGGAGCGTCCCAGCTGTAAAATACATGTACCTCTGCGTTTTGGAAAAACAAAAGATAAGATGCCGATCCTTAAAATTAACCACTTCTTGTGACCGCAGGTACGAAAATCTTGAACTTCACTTAAACCCTAACTGGAGGAACAAGCTTCACGTGATTGTCTGTATTCTGAGTGTTTTATTGAATGGTTGCTCATTAGTTCGTAGTTGACTGGAGAACAGAGAACGTGCTTGTTGAAACCTTTGTTGTGCGTTGTCAAGTGATAATAGTGGAAATATATCATTCTAAATATTTTGGAAAGAGAAAGTGCATTGTTTTCCGAAGGCACTATGCAGATGAAGAATACAACATAAATAGTTAACTCACAAAAAGAAAATGATTTGCTGAAATGGAAAGGGTATTTATTTTGCCATAACAGAGTGCGAGGTGATTTACGGTATTCTCACTGTATTGAAAGAAATTATGGAAATTGTACTGGCTTTGCTAGTACTATTCTTATTGGAGATGAACACAGGATGCACAATGAGAAACCACATAATCATGCTCCAAGACCGGAGAAAAGTGATGTTGCTGTTGCAAGAGCGCAAATAAAAGAACGAGCGAGAAATACGGACGAAGCCCCTGCACAAATTATTCAAACCGTGACAACGTCAATGGCTACAGTAAATGCAGCTTACATGCCTAATATGGATGCACTAAGGCAAGTTGTAAAAAAGAGAAGACATGCCAAGACATGCCTGCGGAGCCTACGACTTCAGAACGGATCGATGCCCCAATAAATTTGCAGGAGAAGATGGTGCAAAATTTCTTGGCAGAGGTAGCGCATTTGGACATCAAAGAATTATTTTATTTTTAACAGAGAATAATTTACGAAAGCTTAAAGAAGCACCCCTCTGGATTATGGATGGGACATTTGAAACTTGTCCAACCCTTTTTAGGCAATTATGTTCCATTCATACTATGGTTGAAACGAATCCAGAGATGCACAGACTTGTCCCACTAGTTTATGGGTTACTTTCCAGCAAGTATAAATAATATAATACTATTATAAAGTATTTTTGTAGGATTTACAAGACTATGCATCAGACTATGATATTCAGCTTGCACCACAATATACGCATAATAATAGATTTTGAAATAGCTACCGTTATAATGCTGCTAAAAAGGAATTTGGAAGCAGCACACACAAATGTTGTTGGTTTCATCTCGGAAAAAAATGTGCTGAGGAATATCCATCCTCTGGCATAGCCTTGGAATATAAGGAAAACAGTGAGTTTGCTCTCAAAGTCAGACATTTGCAAGCACTCGCATTTTTTTCATCTGATGAAATTCCAGCTGCTTTTGAAGAAGTGAAATCAATTTTACTAGAATATGCAGATTCTGTAGTTCAGTGGTTTGAGGAAAATTATGTTCTTGGAAAATTTCGTGGAAGCAGAAGAAACAATCCAAGCAGAAGCCCTCCGCTGTTCCCGCCAACAATTTGGTCAGTTAGTGAAAAAAATTTATTTGGCTTTCCCAGAACACAAAATGAACTTGAAAGATTAGACAGACGCTGGAATACAATTCTGGGAGAGAAAAAACTGTGACTGTACGAAATAATCAGTGAAATTGCGAAAGAGCAGAGAACAACTATGGCTAAAATCGAAAGAGTGATAGCACAGATTCCAACAAATCCACCCAGAAGAGAAACGCTGGCAAGATAAAAAGGAATTCGAACTTCTTTGGTGCACAGAGACAATGTTAACATGCTTTACATTTTAAGAGGAATTTCATATAATTCTACCCTTTACTAAAATGTGCTGGTATTTCTCACTAATTGAATTATACCTTTTACTAACTTGTATTTGAATTTTTCAAGAATGTAATTCCGCCGAAGATGCAAGAATGTAAAACACAACGCAAAATTAAAAAAGTCAAAATTTTCAAAATAGCATGTCAAAAACATAAAATGTCAAAAAGTAATTCAAAATGTGAAACATATAAAAATTCAAAATGCAATCCAAAATGTGAAACAAATAAAAATTCAAAATGCAATCACAAGTCACAAGCATTACAAAAATGCGAAACGCTATGTAACAAGTACAACACAAAATAAAACAAATGCCAAAAAAAAATGCATACGCTTTGTAAAATGTACAAAATAAAATAAATGCCATATTCACAAGGATTTCATGACGAGTCAAGTTAAAAATGAGCTTTTACTTAGACTTCAAATAATAATTACTAGCCTCTACACCTTTTTAAGTCTTTAATAAGTGCAACATCATTAACCTGACTTGTCATCAAACATTATCAATATGACCATAGCATACAATCACTTAAAAGACTTGTTAATGGATGAATTGAGGAATCACCAAAGTAGTATAAAATGACGGAGACTGCGTCAAGGAGCAGCTCCTTCTAGAGAAGGAGCAAGGGGCGTGGCCTGACGCAGAAGGATGGGGGCGTGGCTTGCGGCAGAAGGAGGGGGGCATGAGCCCGAAGGATGTGGGGGCGTGGCAGATGACGCTAGTGTGTTGGGTCGATGCTGCCCCCTAGCGGTGATTCTTGGAACTTTCGATGAATATTTGAGAGATGGCAACGACCGAGTCGGGGAAAGGAGATGTGCTGCCCCCTAGCAGTGCTTCTTGGAACTTTCGATGAACATTTGAGAGATGGCAACGACCGAGTCGGGGAAAGGAGATGTGCTGCCCCCTAGCAGTGCTTCTTGGAACTTTCAATGTATCTTTGAGAGATGGCAACGACCGAGTCGGGGAAAGGAGATGTGCTGCCCCCTAGCGGTGCTTCTTGGAACTTTTAATGGATCTTTGACAGATGGCAACGACCGAGTCGGGAAAGGAGATGTGCTGCCCCGTAGCGGTGCTTCTTGGAACTTTATTATTATGTTAGATCTTTGTTTTTGAGAGATGGCAACGACCGAGTAGGGAAAGGAGATGTGCTGCCCCCTAGCGGTGCTTCTTGGAACTTTTAATGGATCTTTGAGGGATGGCAACGACCGAGTGGGGGAAAGGGGATGTGTACGTTGCCCCCTAGCGGTGCCTTTTGGAACTTTTCTCGGGAGATTTATTGGACGTTGACAAATTTTTAAGAAGTCTTTCCAATATTTATTTTTTTAATTTTCTCGGGAGATTTCCTGGACTTTGTCAAATTTTTGAAGGAAGTTTTTTTGTCGTTTCCAATTTTTTTTACTCGTATTTTTTTGTCCTATTTTTTCTCTCTAATTTATTTCATTAAATTTATATTTTCAGGAATTCCCTGAGGTATTAGGAATTTTTATAGACGTTCCATTATTTTTTTAATTTTCTCGGGAGATTTATTGGACGCTGACAAATTTTTGAAGGAAGTCTTTCCGATATGTTTTTTTTTATTAAATTTATATTTTCAGGAATTCCCTGAGGTGTTATAATTTTTATAGACGTTGCATTATTTTTTTAATTCTTATATTTGTCCTCCCTCCAATTTTAATTTAGACGAGGAAAGGCTTTGTTTGAAAAGATTTCGTTCCTGTTGATTCATGTTCCGCCATTTTAGTTTCACCACGTTGTCATTTCGTGAGCCATGTGTTTTGGGATGACTCACCATTTTCTCTTTGCCTCAGAAAATTTTGTATGACACGTGTTTTGGGATGAGTCATTATTGATTGGTGACGCATTCGTGATAGCAGACATGACATCAGCCAACGCCATTTCCTCCGCTGGGTCGGCGGTTGACGTCATTTGAGATTCTGTAGACACATTAAGTTCCAAGACTGATTTTTTTTCAATAACTTGATCATTTAGCAACTAATTTATTCCTTATTTTTTCCTCATAATTTCCCATTTTATATTCATAATTTTTCAACGTAACGATTTTTTTATTTTCTTTGAGGAGACTTCACACATTTTCAACGGACGTTCCAACAAAAACGCTTTCCAATGTTTTGTGCTGCAGACATAATCTTAAAACACGATTGTTTATTAACGTATTTACGTGTTCATGACATTTTCTGTTACGTTTTTTTAACTAGGAATTTTTATAGACGCTGCATTATTTCTTTAATTCTTATATTTTTCTTCCCTACAATTTTAATTTAGACGAGGAAAGGCTTTGTTTGAAAAGATTTCGTTCCTGTTGATTCATGTTCCGCTATCTTTTGTGAGCCATGTATTTTGGGATGAGTCATCATTTTCTCTTTGACTCAGAAAATTTTGTATGACACGTGTTTTGGGATGAGTGACTATGCCGAGTGACGCATGTCGTGATAGCAGACATGACATCAGCCAACGCCATTTCCTCCGCGGGGTCGGCGGTTGACGTCATTTGAGATTCTGTAGTCACATTAAGTTCCAAGACTGATTTTTTTTTCAATAACTTGATCATTTTGCAACGAATTTATTCCTTATTTTTTCCTCATAATTTCCCATTTTATATTCATAATTTTTCAACGTAACGATTTTTTTATTTTCTTTGAGGAGACTTCACGCATTTTCAACGGACGTTCCAACATAAAGACGTTTTCCAAAGTTTTGTGCTGCAGACATAATCTTAAAACACGATTGTTTATTAACGTATTTACGTGTTTATATGACATTTTCTGTTACATTTTTTAACGTTGTACCTTTTTCCGCCATACAAAGCCGCAATGTTTTATACATTGTTAAAATATATTTTTTTACCTTTCCGTATTTTCTGTTATGATTAATCAGTGAAATGTACCTTCTAATCCATTATCTTAATCTACTTTTTTTCTAAATGCTTGCATACTCGTTAAACTTCTCGATGTACCATCATTATTTTATTTTCAAACTAAGAACTACTTTTATCGAGGCTTTATTTTTTCTGATTCAAACAAGCAAACGTTTCTTCAATATTATTTCCGTTACCTATACAAACAACTTTTCTTACTTGCTTTTAATGTATGACTTAATCTGGTTTTCTATATAGCTGTTTCATGTTTGTGCAAGAAATATACAGATCTATAGCAACTAGCTATACATAACATTCGGTCGTAACAGTATCTTTTTTTTTTTTTTTTTTTTTCCCAGATTTAAACCAACACACGCTTCTTAACGACTTGATATCGGTTTTCTGGGGAACTTTTCTTTTCCTTCATTCAATTTTATTCCAGATCATGAGACGAGGAAATGCTTCTTTAGAAACGATTTCGTTCCTGTTCGCAGTAATTATTGGATTTTGACAAATTTTTTGTGAAACGACTTCATGCTAATTCTGAGTCTTTCGCCTTTACAATATTATTTTCTCGTAATTTTTTCGTGTGTTCAAGAACTCTACAGGTCTTTCACAGTTAAAATTCTGGTAAAACTATATTTTCTTACTTTATTTAGCATATCATTATAGCTTCCCAATTTTCGCTATTTTACTTCATCTTTTTTGAAATTAAGTAAAACTTTTCAGTATGTCAATAATTTATTTCTTACTTGGCCAAACTTAAGACTCCTTTTATTTAGACTATTTTTTTCATTTCATTTCAGCAAAATGATTATTTTAGATGTTGCAAATCATCAGGTTTTTTTGTTTCCTTATATATCATATTTTCCAACTTGCTTTTAAAGTATTTCTCAAAGCTTGCATGTATGTCAAATACGCATTTTTTTAATCCTTCCCTAGTTTGCTATACTTTTTCGTGGACTGCCCCAACAGGAAAGCATTCATTGTCAAGGCATGAAATCTAAAACCTTTTTTCTTACGATAAAATTTGTATTCTTTGGGACATGTTTTCTGTATATTGTTCTGTCTCGTCCGAAAAAAACATTCATTCTGGAGGCAAAGCGAGTAATTCCGTTCTTCCACTAAACATCATTTTTTTACGTTTTACTAACTCACCACCCCCATAGCGAAAATAAAGAAATACTTACTCTGTTCTCTACATATCGACTCAATCTATTTCTTTTCGAAATGCTGATCATGACATTTCAACTAATAATTTCATACTTTCACCAAAAATCATATTCTTAAACGAGCTATTTTTTACACAATTATTTCATGTATAACTAAATTTTTGTTGTTTACTCACCTCATAAAAGTCAATAAGAACTCCCCTAATCTCATTCCTTTCCCTCATTTAGTTCGCTTAAATTGAGATGTTTCAAAATTTTGCGTATATTTCATTCCCTTAATGTCCAGTTCTCCCGTGTCTGCCCCTTCATTTTTAACTTTTGTGCATGATGCATTTTATCTTTAGACGTTTAGTTTCATTGACCTTTTCTTTCGTTTTAATTAGGTTTTCATTATCGTATTTTTTATTCATTGTCTCAGCAGAAAAATCTTTCATTCTGGAGACATAGCGACTAAGTCCGTACTTCCTCTAAACATTTTTTTTTCACATTTTACTAATTGTTCAGAAAAGCAGTTGTTTCCAAACTCCCATAGTGAAAATATCGTATTCCCCTTATAGTACTTATTATATTTTTCCTTCTGTTCAGTGTTGTATGATTCTTCAAACTTTGGTTTATTTTTATGAAACTTCTTTTTTTCGTAGTTTTTTTTTCTGATTCAAACTTTCAATCTTTTCCTATCGATGTAATTACTCTTATTTTACCATTCGACTTTACTTTTGAACAGAAATGTATCTAAAATCTTCAGATGTATTTTAGTCTACAAGGCCGATTCTTCCCTGTTTCAAATAAAGTCATTGTAGGATTTTAGTGTAAATGCTCCTAAATCTTTAGAACTTACTTTTCATAGTTAGATACAAATTCCTCGAGGTTTACATGAAAGAAGAGTGTTTTTACGCTCTCTCCAGTGTGTGAGCTTTCCCCAAGAAATTAACTTTGAATTCCCCCTTGTTTCTGTCGGAAACTGACAATCTCCTGCAACTGTTTTCACGCGTCTCTTGCTTACAGGAAAACCTCATATGGCATGAAATCACTTTGCTTGGGAGATTAAACTAAATTCTGGTTTTGAACTTTGAATGCAAACTCAAGCTCGCAAAAGCATAGTTTTCTGAGCAAACTTAAACTGTCTAAGATGACAAAAATCTAAAACTGCTGACTCAATGGGACAGAGCGTTTGAACTTTGCCGTTAATTCACCATTTAAGAGATCCGTCGTGAACCACTAGAAGGGAAGTAAGCAGACCCTGATTTAGTCCACTGTTTCCAAGGAAGGTAGAAAGCTAGTGTCGTAATTCAAAAGCTCTTAACTCAAGCCTCCCCAGGATTCAGTTTCGGACGAACGAATACTCAGATGTCCATGCTTAGACATTGAAAAATTGCTTCAGACAAATATTTTCTTACTTAAAGTGCTTCAATTCAGAATTTGTACTATTTAAGATTTTCCTTAGTCAATATTTTTTCTATCTTAAAAACTTCTAAAGGGTTGATTTTGAAAAAAACGAGTTCTCATAAAAATGTAAAATTTCCTCAGATTGTATGAGGAACCAAAAAAAATTGATGAAGCTTGGACGTTAACCATTCCAACCATTTCTTTCTCTTCATGTTTCTTTCCATAAACTTTCTTCAAATTCCTATATGTCCAAGAATTTTGTTAAATGTCCAAGTTCGACTCCCCCAGAAATTTTCTGAAAATGATATTCTGGAATTTTTTTTAAAAGAGAAACTAAGAATCCCTTCACTGAAACAAGAAATTCATATTCAAAGCATTAGATCCCTCTTTCTACTTCAAATACTCTATTTGTAAATCTAAGGAAGTTTTTTTCTTTAATATTCATATATTTTTCCCTCTAACTTTAGAAGATATTGTCCCAAAATGTATGTACATATTACGATAGTAAAATATCTTACTACTTACTACTGCTTGATGTTCAATTCACTTCACACCGTCTTAAGGAAATTCGTTCATTTTCTCATAACACATAGACATGTTATTTTTCTTTCCATTCACTTCAAAGACTCAATTGAGATCAACCTAATGGAGTCCTTTGAGAAAAACTTTCATAGGAAAGCATAAATTTGCCTAAAAACTACATTAAAAATAAACAAATGTTGAAAGTTCCTGTACAAGAAGGAAATTCTGTTGTAACTTCTAAACGAAAAAAGACAAATTCTAAGAAAATATGTAAAAATGTTCGTTGGATTCCATATTAAAAAAAATTAGTTGAAGAAAAGTGTCATTCTTTTTTTTTCGGAACAGTTCATTCTTTCCTAGGGTTAAAAATGGAACACTTCATTTTTCTTAGTAGACAATTTTGAGAAAACACATTTCATTAAAAGCAGGGGAAATTCCCATAGAATAACATGGGAAAACTAGTATGCATAAAAAGACTGTTTCGAAACGAGTAAAAATCTGTTGAAGTTCGTTTTCGAAAAAGTTGGAAATGGAATGAAGTAAAAACAGTCACAGCAAGTTCCTGAAAGTTGAAAATTGGATGTACTAAAAATGTCTAAGGAAAGAAATTTTTATAAAACACAGACTGTTTAGTTTTTCCAGGCTAGGGGGTCTTCAGTGAGAGCGCTTCTTTTTTTCAACTCAAAGAATAAAGCGAGTCAGTTTGAAACATTTCAAACTCCCCGAAATTAAGCTGTATACTCTGGTTTCGACTCAATACTGTAAAGCATTGCTCTCAGACCAGTCGGAATTCCGCCCCGATTGGTTGCCTAATGGAAAACATCAGACCCCTTTCCAATAACAATCCCCAAATATCCTTAAGAAAAGTCTAGCAAAAAAGCACTAGTTCACCATTAAAACAATTGGATTCATTCTGTTACTGTTTTAAACATTTCAAAAGAAGTTTACATTCTCACTTTTACTTTAAAAATCTTGAAAGCTTAAATTTTGACCCATTTAAAAAAAAATTCACTTAAAATTTAATTTAAAAAAATAATAATTACTCTTTAAATTTATGTCTTAAAACTAAAAAATATTTACGCTTAATATTTCAATAAATAATAAATATTCACAAACTCACCTTCTACCTTGCCCATTTCAAAAAAATAATTCTGAATTTATATAATCGAAATCATTACTTCTCCAAATAGTTCTTTTCCCCTGATTGTAGAGAAGAACTCTTCTGAAATCTTCACTTTTCCACATGTGTTCATAAAAGCTTGAGCTACTTCCTTAGGATTCAACAAGGCCACAGCGTTCTGGAAACTTGAAATCGCTTTCCTGTTCCACTCAGTGGTTAGGCATGGAGGATGCATCTCCAATAGGTGGAAGTACTTCCGAAATGCATTCGCGACATCTACATACCTTCAGGATGCTCTCCCCGATTAAATTTTTTAAACATTCAATTAAATTGTGTCTAAGTTCACACTCCTCAATCGATGTACTTTGAAACTTTCGGGATTCTCCGAGTACGATTTTCTGGAATTCTGAGCCCATTAACAATTCCTGGATGCTGTCCCACACGCCATCCAAAATAATTTGGAGTTTCTTAAACTGCTTTGTGGTTAATGCAACTCCTGTTGTTAAGTGAAAAATCCGGAACCAGAATTTGAAAGACTTGAAGACTTCTTACTTTATTCAAACTTAGAACAGAAATAAAATTCGCTCAGCGTTTCCTTTGCATACTGTAACCAACACATGACCCTTATCACCACGTGGTGATTGATGTGTCACGATGCGTCAGCACACTAACTGCACGATGACTGTTTCCTTATCTGGTCATCTCGCAACGAACATGCTATTGATTCTAATCAGGCAAAGCTAACTTCAGCTTGAGAGATTTCATTATAACTTTCATATCTTGAGAGAATAAACTAAAAAAATCTTCATAGAGTGCATAATAAGAGTAAAGAAATTCTTCAAGGCTGAATTTCTACTAAAATGATGGTAGTGTACGGAAAGCGTGAGAATTTAATCAGACACCTTCAAAGAATTCATCTTGGAATTAACGCTGCTTTTGAAAAACGAGTGAATTATGAAATTCTTTGTTCTCCACACAAGAAAATTTCAGATTTCGAAATCTCGCCGTCCTGACCCACTTTTTTCTGAGTGAAATTTAACACAGGGTGGAAATCTCCACTTACGCATTCCTTTGAGTGGGGAATAGCTCTCATGAAAGGGGTCAACGGTTTCAAACAACATTGATTAAAACTGGAGAGAGGAAAAATATATGAATTAAAAAATAATGCATAAGCAGGATTCCCAAAAAACATAAAAAAATATAAGTTTTATATAAAAAAGAAATTCCAGGAAAAATATTGGTGGGGCGAAAGATTTCCCATTCTTCCATTCCCACAAAAAAATTTAACGAAGTCTAATAAATCTCTCGAAAAAAAAATTAAACAAATACTTGAACTGACAAAAGAGAACGACACGTGACGTCAACCTATCCCGCGGCTAGTAGTAGGAGATACACTGTTCCCCCCTCTGACATCATTTTTTTTCTATGCGAACAGAAATTTACTTGAACAACCGTCTTAGAAAATGCCCCTTCCACGTTTTTTCTTCCCATCCATGCAAAAACAATCAGATTGCCTTTTCCCACCAAAAGTTCTAGCAAGGAGCAGGAGACGCCAGAACGAAACCCGAAGGAGCTCCCTCCCTGTCTCGCCCCCTTGTTATTCGGCTCCTTCGGGCTACGTTCTGGCGTCTCCTGCTCTTTCTTGCTAGAACTTTTGGTGGGAAAAGGCAATCTGATTGTTTTTGCAGGGATGGGAAGAAAAAACGTGGAAGGGGCATTTTCTAAGACTGTTGTTCAAGTAAATTTCTGTTCGCATAGAAAAAATGATGTCAGAGGGGGGAACAGTGTATCTCCTACTACTAGCCGCGGGATAGGTTGACGTCACGTGTCGTTCTCTTTTGTCAGTTCAAGTATTTGTTTAATTTTTTTTTCGAGAGATTTATTAGACTTCGTTAAATTTTTTGTGGGAATGGAAGAATGGGAAATCTTTCGCCCCACCAATATTTTTCCTGGAATTTCTTTTTTATATAAAACTTATATTTTTTTATGTTTTTGGGAATCCTGCTTATGCATTATTTTTTTAATTCATATATTTTTCCTCTCTCCAGTTTTAATCAATGTTGTTTGAAACCGTTGACCCCTTTCATGAGAGCTATTCCCCACTCAAAGGAATGCGTAAGTGGAGATTTCCACCCTGTGTTAAATTTCACTCAGAAAAAAGTGGGTCAGGACGGCGAGATTTCGAAATCTGAAATTTTCTTGTGTGGAGAACAAAGAATTTCATAATTCACTCGTTTTTCAAAAGCAGCGTTAATTCCAAGATGAATTCTTTGAAGGTGTCTGATTAAATTCTCACGCTTTCCGTATACTACCATCATTTTAGTAGAAATTCAGCCTTGAAGAATTTCTTTACTCTTATTATGCACTCTATGAAGATTTTTTTAGTTTATTCTCTCAAGATATGAAAGTTATAATGAAATCTCTCAAGCTGAAGTTAGCTTTGCCTGATTAGAATCAATAGCATGTTCGTTGCGAGATGACCAGATAAGGAAACAGTCATCGTGCAGTTAGTGTGCTGACGCATCGTGACACATCAATCACCACGTGGTGATAAGGGTCATGTGTTGGTTACAGTATGCAAAGGAAACGCTGAGCGAATTTTATTTCTGTTCTAAGTTTGAATAAAGTAAGAAGTCTTCAAGTCTTTCAAATTCTGGTTCCGGATTTTTCACTTAACAACAGGAGTTGCATTAACCACAAAGCAGTTTAAGAAACTCCAAATTATTTTGGATGGCGTGTGGGACAGCATCCAGGAATTGTTAATGGGCTCAGAATTCCAGAAAATCGTACTCGGAGAATCCCGAAAGTTTCAAAGTACATCGATTGAGGAGTGTGAACTTAGACACAATTTAATTGAATGTTTAAAAAATTTAATCGGGGAGAGCATCCTGAAGGTATGTAGATGTCGCGAATGCATTTCGGAAGTACTTCCACCTATTGAGATGCATCCTCCATGCCTAACCACTGAGTGGAACAGGAAAGCGATTTCAAGTTTCCAGAACGCTGTGGCCTTGTTGAATCCTAAGGAAGTAGCTCAAGCTTTTATGAACACATGTGGAAAAGTGAAGATTTCAGAAGAGTTCTTCTCTACAATCAGGGGAAAAGAACTATTTGGAGAAGTAATGATTTCGATTATATAAATTCAGAATTATTTTTTTTAAATGGGCAAGGTAGAAGGTGAGTTTGTGAATATTTATTATTTATTGAAATATTAAGCGTAAATATTTTTTAGTTTTAAGACATAAATTTAAAGAGTAATTATTATTTTTTTAAATTAAATTTTAAGTGAATTTTTTTTTAAATGGGTCAAAATTTAAGCTTTCAAGATTTTTAAAGTAAAAGTGAGAATGTAAACTTCTTTTTTGAAATGTTTAAAACAGTAACAGAATGAATCCAATTGTTTTAATGGTGAACTAGTGCTTTTTTGCTAGACTTTTCTTAAGGATATTTGGGGATTGTTATTGGAAAGGGGTCTGATGTTTTCCATTAGGCAACCAATCGGGGCGGAATTCCGACTGGTCTGAGAGCAATGCTTTACAGTATTGAGTCGAAACCAGAGTATACAGCTTAATTTCGGGGAGTTTGAAATGTTTCAAACTGACTCGCTTTATTCTTTGAGTTGAAAAAAGAAGCGCTCTCACTGAAGACCCCCTAGCCTGGAAAAACTAAACAGTCTGTGTTTTATAAAAATTTCTTTCCTTAGACATTTTTAGTACATCCAATTTTCAACTTTCAGGAACTTGCTGTGACTGTTTTTACTTCATTCCATTTCCAACTTTTTCGAAAACGAACTTCAACAGATTTTTACTCGTTTCGAAACAGTCTTTTTATGCATACTAGTTTTCCCATGTTATTCTATGGGAATTTCCCTGCTTTTAATGAAATGTGTTTTCTCAAAATTGTCTACTAAGAAAAATGAAGTGTTCCATTTTTAACCCTAGGAAAGAATGAACTGTTCCGAAAAAAAAAAGAATGACACTTTTCTTCAACTAATTTTTTTTAATATGGAATCCAACGAACATTTTTACATATTTTCTTAGAATTTGTCTTTTTTCGTTTAGAAGTTACAACAGAATTTCCTTCTTGTACAGGAACTTTCAACATTTGTTTATTTTTAATGTAGTTTTTAGGCAAATTTATGCTTTCCTATGAAAGTTTTTCTCAAAGGACTCCATTAGGTTGATCTCAATTGAGTCTTTGAAGTGAATGGAAAGAAAAATAACATGTCTATGTGTTATGAGAAAATGAACGAATTTCCTTAAGACGGTGTGAAGTGAATTGAACATCAAGCAGTAGTAAGTAGTAAGATATTTTACTATCGTAATATGTACATACATTTTGGGACAATATCTTCTAAAGTTAGAGGGAAAAATATATGAATATTAAAGAAAAAAACTTCCTTAGATTTACAAATAGAGTATTTGAAGTAGAAAGAGGGATGTAATGCTTTGAATATGAATTTCTTGTTTCAGTGAAGGGATTCTTAGTTTCTCTTTTAAAAAAATTCCAGAATATCATTTTCAGAAAATTTCTGGGGAGTCGAACTTGGACATTTAACAAAATTCTTGGACATATAGGAATTTGAAGAAAGTTTATGGAATGAAACATGAAGAGAAAGAAATGGTTGGAATGGTTAACGTCCAAGCTTCATCAATTTTTTTTTTGGTTCCTCATACAATCTGAGGAAATTTTACATTTTTATGAGAACTCGTTTTTTTCAAAATCAACCCTTTAGAAGTTTTTAAGATAGAAAAAATATTGACTAAGGAAAATCTTAAATAGTACAAATTCTGAATTGAAGCACTTTAAGTAAGAAAATATTTGTCTGAAGCAATTTTTCAATGTCTAAGCATGGACATCTGAGTATTCGTTCGTCCGAAACTGAATCCTGGGGAGGCTTGAGTTAAGAGCTTTTGAATTACGACACTAGCTTTCTACCTTCCTTGGAAACAGTGGACTAAATCAGGGTCTGCTTACTTCCCTTCTAGTGGTTCACGACGGATCTCTTAAATGGTGAATTAACGGCAAAGTTCAAACGCTCTGTCCCATTGAGTCAGCAGTTTTAGATTTTTGTCATCTTAGACAGTTTAAGTTTGCTCAGAAAACTATGCTTTTGCGAGCTTGAGTTTGCATTCAAAGTTCAAAACCAGAATTTAGTTTAATCTCCCAAGCAAAGTGATTTCATGCCATATGAGGTTTTCCTGTAAGCAAGAGACGCGTGAAAACAGTTGCAGGAGATTGTCAGTTTCCGACAGAAACAAGGGGGAATTCAAAGTTAATTTCTTGGGGAAAGCTCACACACTGGAGAGAGCGTAAAACACTCTTCTTTCATGTAAACCTCGAGGAATTTGTATCTAACTATGAAAAGTAAGTTCTAAAGATTTAGGAGCATTTACACTAAAATCCTACAATGACTTTATTTGAAACAGGGAAGAATCGGCCTTGTAGACTAAAATAAATCTGAAGATTTTAGATACATTTCTGTTCAAAAGTAAAGTCGAATGGTAAAATAAGAGTAATTACATCGATAGGAAAAGATTGAAAGTTTGAATCAGAAAAAAAAACTACGAAAAAAAGAAGTTTCATAAAAATAAACCAAAGTTTGAAGAATCATACAACACTGAACAGAAGGAAAAATATAATAAGTACTATAAGGGGAATACGATATTTTCACTATGGGAGTTTGGAAACAACTGCTTTTCTGAACAATTAGTAAAATGTGAAAAAAATGTTTAGAGGAAGTACGGACTTAGTCGCTATGTCTCCAGAATGAAAGATTTTTCTGCTGAGACAATGAATAAAAAATACGATAATGAAAACCTAATTAAAACGAAAGAAAAGGTCAATGAAACTAAACGTCTAAAGATAAAATGCATCATGCACAGAAGTTAAAAATGAAGGGGCAGACACGGGAGAACTGGACATTAAGGGAATGAAATATACGCAAAATTTTGAAACATCTCAATTTAAGCGAACTAAATGAGAGAAAGGAATGAGATTAGGGAGTTCTTATTGACTTTTATGAGGTGAGTAAACAACAAAAATTTAGTTATACATGAAATAATTGTGTAAAAAATAGCTCGTTTAAGAATATGATTTTTGGTGAAAGTATGAAATTTTAGTTGAAATGTCATGATCAGCATTTCGAAAAGAAATAGATTGAGTCGATATGTAGAGAACAGAGTAAGTATTTCTTTATTTTCGCTATGGGGGTGGTGAGTTAGTAAAACGTAAAAAAATGATGTTTAGTGGAAGAACGGAATTACTCGCTTTGCCTCCAGAATGAATGTTTTTTTCGGACGAGACAGAACAATATACAGAAAACATGTCCCAAAGAATACAAATTTTATCGTAAGAAAAAAGGTTTTAGATTTCATGCCTTGACAATGAATGCTTTCCTGTTGGGGCAGTCCACGAAAAAGTATAGCAAACTAGGGAAGGATTAAAAAAATGCGTATTTGACATACATGCAAGCTTTGAGAAATACTTTAAAAGCAAGTTGGAAAATATGATATATAAGGAAACAAAAAAACCTGATGATTTGCAACATCTAAAATAATCATTTTGCTGAAATGAAATGAAAAAAATAGTCTAAATAAAAGGAGTCTTAAGTTTGGCCAAGTAAGAAATAAATTATTGACATACTGAAAAGTTTTACTAAATTTCAAAAAAGATGAAGTAAAATAGCGAAAATTGGGAAGCTATAATGATATGCTAAATAAAGTAAGAAAATATAGTTTTACCAGAATTTTAACTGTGAAAGACCTGTAGAGTTCTTGAACACACGAAAAAATTACGAGAAAATAATATTGTAAAGGCGAAAGACTCAGAATTAGCATGAAGTCGTTTCACAAAAAATTTGTCAAAATCCAATAATTACTGCGAACAGGAACGAAATCGTTTCTAAAGAAGCATTTCCTCGTCTCATGATCTGGAATAAAATTGAATGAAGGAAAAAGAAAAGTTCCCCAGAAAACCGATATCAAGTCGTTAAGAAGCGTGTGTTGGTTTAAATCTGGGAAAAAAAAAAAAAAAAGATACTGTTACGAACGAATGTTATGTATAGCTAGTTGCTATAGATCTGTATATTTCTTGCACAAACATGAAACAGCTATATAGAAAACCAGATTAAGTCATACATTAAAAGCAAGTAAGAAAAGTTGTTTGTATAGGTAACGGAAATAATATTGAAGAAACGTTTGCTTGTTTGAATCAGAAAAAATAAAGCCTCGATAAAAGTAGTTCTTAGTTTGAAAATAAAATAATGATGGTACATCGAGAAGTTTAACGAGTATGCAAGCATTTAGAAAAAAGTAGATTAAGATAATGGATTAGAAGGTACATTTCACTGATTAATCATAACAGAAAATACGGAAAGGTAAAAAAAATATTTTAACTATGTATAAAACATTGCGGCTTTGTATGGCGGAAAAAGGTACAACGTTAAAAAATGTAACAGAAAATGTCATAAACACGTAAATACGTTAATAAACAATCGTGTTTTAAGATTATGTCTGCAGCACAAAACTTTGGAAAACGTCTTTATGTTGGAACGTCCGTTGAAAATGCGTGAAGTCTCCTCAAAGAAAATAAAAAAATCGTTACGTTGAAAAATTATGAATATAAAATGGGAAATTATGAGGAAAAAATAAGGAATAAATTCGTTGCAAAATGATCAAGTTATTGAAAAAAAATCAGTCTTGGAACTTAATGTGACTACAGAAATAATAACACTAGGAACTGTACACCAACTATATATAAGATAGTACAACTGTACTAGTTATCCGAATTTATTGGCGTATATAAAATCAAGGTTTCCAAGCTTTCGCACATCAACCAGATGGCTTTCTCAAGGAAGGTAGACAGCAAACTGTCTACCTTCAAATGACGTCAACCGCCGACCCCGCGGAGGAAATGGCGTTGGCTGATGTCATGTCTGCTATCACGACATGCGTCACTCGGCATAGTCACTCATCCCAAAACACGTGTCATACAAAATTTTCTGAGTCAAAGAGAAAATGATGACTCATCCCAAAATACATGGCTCACAAAAGATAGCGGAACATGAATCAACAGGAACGAAATCTTTTCAAACAAAGCCTTTCCTCGTCTAAATTAAAATTGTAGGGAAGAAAAATATAAGAATTAAAGAAATAATGCAGCGTCTATAAAAATTCCTAGTTAAAAAAACGTAACAGAAAATGTCATGAACACGTAAATACGTTAATAAACAATCGTGTTTTAAGATTATGTCTGCAGCACAAAACATTGGAAAGCGTTTTTGTTGGAACGTCCGTTGAAAATGTGTGAAGTCTCCTCAAAGAAAATAAAAAAATCGTTACGTTGAAAAATTATGAATATAAAATGGGAAATTATGAGGAAAAAATAAGGAATAAATTCGTTGCTAAATGATCAAGTTATTGAAAAAAAAATCAGTCTTGGAACTTAATGTGTCTACAGAATCTCAAATGACGTCAACCGCCGACCCAGCGGAGGAAATGGCGTTGGCTGATGTCATGTCTGCTATCACGAATGCGTCACCCATCAATAATGACTCATCCCAAAACACGTGTCATACAAAATTTTCTGAGGCAAAGAGAAAATGGTGAGTCATCCCAAAACACATGGCTCACGAAATGACAACGTGGTGAAACTAAAATGGCGGAACATGAATCAACAGGAACGAAATCTTTTCAAACAAAGCCTTTCCTCGTCTAAATTAAAATTGGAGGGAGGACAAATATAAGAATTAAAAAAATAATGCAACGTCTATAAAAATTATAACACCTCAGGGAATTCCTGAAAATATAAATTTAATAAAAAAAAACATATCGGAAAGACTTCCTTCAAAAATTTGTCAGCGTCCAATAAATCTCCCGAGAAAATTAAAAAAATAATGGAACGTCTATAAAAATTCCTAATACCTCAGGGAATTCCTGAAAATATAAATTTAATGAAATAAATTAGAGAGAAAAAATAGGACAAAAAAATACGAGTAAAAAAAAATTGGAAACGACAAAAAAACTTCCTTCAAAAAATTTGACAAAGTCCAGGAAATCTCCCGAGAAAATTAAAAAAATAAATATTGGAAAGACTTCTTAAAAATTTGTCAACGTCCAATAAATCTCCCGAGAAAAGTTCCAAAAGGCACCGCTAGGGGGCAACGTACACATCCCCTTTCCCACACTCGGTCGTTGCCATCCCTCAAAGATCCATTAAAAGTTCCAAGAAGCACCGCTAGGGGGCAGCACATCTCCTTTCCCTACTCGGTCGTTGCCATCTCTCAAAAACAAAGATCTAACATAATAATAAAGTTCCAAGAACCACCGCTAGGGGGCAGCACATCTCCTTTCCCGACTCGGTCGTTGCCATCTCTCAAAGATCCATTAAAAGTTCCAAGAAGCACCGCTAGGGGCAGCACATCTCCTTTCCCCGACTCGGTCGTTGCCATCTCTCAAATATTCATCGAAAGTTCCAAGAAGCACTGCTAGGGGGCAGCACATCTCCTTTCCCCGACTCGGTCGTTGCCATCTCTCAAATATTCATCGAAAGTTCCAAGAATCACCGCTAGGGGGCAGCATCGACCCAACACACTAGCGTCATCTGCCACGCCCCCACATCCTTCGGGCACATGCCCCCTCCTTCTGCCGCAAACCACGCCCCCATCCTTCTGCGTCAGGCCACGCCCCTTGCTCCTTGACGCAGTCCCCGTCATTTTATACTACTCACCAAGTTCAGCGGGTGAAAGTTAATGGCTGTTTATAGTTTTGTACTCGAGTAAATGCGCAACACAGTAAACTTGACTTTCTCTGAAAATTTTATGTATATGAGCACGGTTGATTGAAAACTGATAAAAAGGCTTAAGGCTTGTTTATTAATTTTTGTGCCTCAGTCAAAACGCAGTACCATAACCTTGGCATGTTATCGAAACCTTATAAATACGTCGGACTAAAAATTCCTAAAAAAAGTTTATGCCTAAGGTCTTGTAACTAAAGTTTTGTGACAGGGTAAAACTGCAACATTAATAACTTGACATGTTATGTTAACGTTGTGAATATGAGCACGGCGGATTAAAGATTTCAACAAATAGCCCTTGGGATTAATGTGTTGTAGCTGAGTAAAAATGTAACATTATCTTGATTTTCTATATAAACCAAACTACGTGCTGAAATGGCCCAACTATATATACGTATACTTCAACCATATACCGAAGCGCTGACAAGGTGAAAACAAAAGTGCAATTTTGTACGGTCCCCTAACATTTTATGGCCAGAATACATGGAAGTGGGCACCTTGATATCAAAAACATACTTTTTGTACGGTCCACAACAAATAGCAATGGACACGTCGCAATCCTTGGGGGTGGGGGAGTTAACGACCACCGTGATCAATTCAGTGGGCTATAAGCAGTCGGACATTCCCAATTTTGGGCCACTGCTTCCTGGGAAGGGGGACAGCCAGTGCCAGAAGTCAAGCACAACGTCCATGATTCACCGGGATTTGAACCAGGATCCTTCTCGACAAGTGGTCAGAAGCCAGCGCCTAGATCACTCCGCCGCCGTAGCGGCACACGTTGAAATGTATTTTTCATACGTCCTCAAACGCTCTTATGGACATACTAGATTGAACTGGACGCAAATAAATCATTAATATAATTTGTACTAGCAGGGATACCAGTTATTTGCCAGGTACATATTACTATTTGTGGAATCACCAAGTTCAGCGGGTGAAAGTTAATGAATGAAAAAGATATTCCTGCAATTTTCCAGTAAACTTATTTTAAATTTTTTGATTTAGTTAATTTAATTTTGCGAAACAAAAAAGAAAGAAAAAGGAATGGGAATATTTACCTTCTAGGAGACATCTATAGAACTGCCGTACATCTGGCGTGTGCTTCTGTGAATCCCGCGACACAGAGATGCAATGTACCTATGTGATGTCGCATGCATACGACTTCACATTGGCATTGATCATCTTTTTCTTACCGTTTTGAATTTTGAATATCTGGAACTCTCTGTTTACATTACATTATATTTCTTTCTGGTAAGCCGTTCGTTGGTAGTGAAAGCTAAACTATATAGATTTGTGTTTTTAATACACCATTAAACGCATATTTTTGCACTTTATTGTTATCTACAGTCCCTAACTTAGACCGTAGGTTGGTTAGTTGGTTGGTTGGTTAGTTGGTTGGTTGGTTGATGGTTTATGGTGCAAGGCCCTCAAAGGGCCAAAGAGCGCCTTAGAACGTAAATAGGTATTCTTAAGAGTAAAAAACGGAACTTTTTACGAAAATTTTGCATGGGGCTACCTTGACCCGGGCCCCGACCCCTTCCAAAAACCGTCTACCGTCTAAGTTAGATAACCATAAGTAGTATACCAAATCTGGTTGTTCTAAATTGAAAACTGTAGATTTTACGAAATTTTTATGAGGAGGGGGAGGGGCTCTCACCCCGGGGCTCCAGCCCCTTCCAAAAACCGTCTAGCGTCTAAGTTAGAGTTTCATGATACCAAATTTGGTGGTTCTGAATTGAAAACTGTAGTTTTTAAGAAAATGTTGTATGTCTGTGTGTGTGTGCGGGGAGGGGGGCTCCGACCCCCAGGGCCTTGACCCGTCCCAAAAACCGTCGACCATCTAAGTTAAAGTACCATGAGATAGTATACCAAATTTGGTGGTTCTAAATTGAAAACTGTAGAATTTTCGCGGCATTTTTATGGGGGGGGCTCTTACCCCCGGGCTCCAACCCCTTCCAAAAACCGTCTAGCGTCTAAGTTAGAGTACCATGAGATAGTATACCAAACTTGGTGGTTCTAAATTGAAAACTGTAGATTTTGCGAATTTTTATATGAGGGGGGCCCTTACCCCCGGGCTGCAACCCCTTCAAAAAATCGTCGAGCGTCTAAGTTAGAGTACCATGCGATAGTATGCCAGATTTGGTAGTTCTGAATTGAAAACTGCAGTTTTTAAGAAAATTTTGTATGTGGGGGCTCTGACCCCCGGGCCTTGATCCGTTCCAAAAACGGTCTACTGTCTAAGTTAGAGTACCATGAGATAGTATACCAAAGTTGGTGGTTCTAAATTGAAAACTGTAGATTTTACAAAAAAAAATTATTCGGGGGTGTCTGACCCCCGGGCTCCAACCCCTTCCAAAAACCGTCTAGCGTCTAAGTTAGAGGACCATGAGATAGTATACCAGATTAGGTGGTTCTGAATTGAAAACTGTAGTTTTTAAGAAAATTTTGTATGTGGGGGGCTCTGACCCCCGGGCCTTGACCCGTTCCAAAAACGGTCTGCCGTCTAAGTTAGAGTACCATGAGATAGTATACCAAATTTGGTGGTTCTAAATTGAAAACTGTAGATTTTACGAAAAAGTGTTTATTCTGGGGGAGTCTGACCCCGCGGGCTCCAACCCCTTCCAAAAACCGTCTAGCGTCTAAGTTAGAGTACCATGAGATAGTACACCAGATTAGGTGGTTCTGAATTGAAAACTGTAGTTTTTAAGAAAATTTTGTATGTGGGGTGGGCTCTCACCCCCCGGGCTCCAACCCCGTTCCAAAAACCGTCTGCCGTCTAAGTTAGAGCACCATAAGATAGTATACCAAATTAGGTGGTTCTAAGATGAAAACTGTAGTTTTTAAGAAAATTTTGTATGTGGGGGGGGGCTCTCACCCCCCGGGCCTTGACCCGTTCCAAAAACGGTCTGCCGTCTAAGTTAGAGCACCATAAGATAGTATACCAAATTTGGTGGTTCTAAGATGAAAACTGTCGATTTTACGAAATTTTTTATGAAGGGGGCTCCGACCCCGCGGGCTCCAACCCCTTCCGAAAACCGTCTAGCGTCTAAGTTAGAGTTTCATGATAACAAATTTGATGGTTCTGAAATGAAAACTAGATTTTACGAAAATTTTGTATGTAGGGGGGGGAGCTATGACTCCCCGGGCCTTGACCCGTTCCAAAAACCGACAACCGTCTAAGTTAGAGTACTATGAGATAGGATACCTGATTTGGTGGTTCTGAATTGAAAACTGTAGATCTTACGAATATTTTGTGTGTGTGGGGCTCTGACCAACCGGGCCCCTGACCCGTTCCAAAAACCGTCTGAGTTAGAGTACCATGAGATAATATACCAAATTTGGTAGTTCTAAATTGAAAACTATATCTTACGGCAATTCTGTAGGGGGAAGGCTCTAAACCCCCCCCCCCTCTCTGCAACCGTTCCCAAAACCGTCTACAGTCTAAGTTAGAATACCACGAGATAATATACCAGATTTGGTGGTTCTGAATTGAAAACTGTAGATTTTACGAAAATTTTGTATATGGGGGGCTCTGACCAACCGGGCCCTGCCCCTTTCCAAAAACCGTTTACCGTCTAATATTTTTAGTGCCAAAGAAAAACGTAATATTCCTATCCTGTCTGCGTGGCCAAACTTTATAAATTTGATCAGGGAGCAAGACGTTCGAAATTGTACGTTTTCCTGCATTCGTTTTGTATGTAAACAAAATCTGTAAACGCGACGAATTGACGTAGTCGACGAATTGACGCAGTCGACGAATTGACGCGCGACGAATTGACGCAGTCGACGAATTGACGCGCGACGAATTGACGTAGGCGACAAATTGACGCGCAACGAATCGTCGCAGTCGACGAATTGACGTAGGCGACGAATTGACGCGCAACGAATCGTCGCAGTCGACGAATTGACGCAGTCGACGAATTGACGCACGCGACGAATTGATGTAGAACCGGAACAAACAGAGTGATAATAAGCCGTAGTGTGAAATTTGATGAAAGTCCCAGTGTACGGAAAAATTGTAGGCCAATGTCAAAATCAGGCGAAAACACGCAAGATATCGTTTTTGAAAGCGAAAAACCTTTGTTGGATTCAAATGAATCAACAGGTGAAAGCACAAGTACACAACCCAGATGATCAGCTAGAACTACAAAAAGAAAACCACCTGACAGGTTAGCATGCTTTGTCAAAGCGAAAACTAAGCCTGAGCCAACAAATGGGCACGAAATGCAGAAATTGCCAGAAGAAGAAAAACAAAAATGGCTGGAAGCTAGAAATATAGAAATTAAATCTCTAAAGAAGAATAAAACCTGGGAACTTACTGATTTGCCTAAAAAAAAGAAAGCCATCGGTTTCAAATGGACATTTAAAATAAAATACCACGCTAATGGGGACAATAGATAGACTCGTAGCAAAGGGTTTTAATCAAACTCCTGGTGAAGATTATGACCAAACATTTGCTCCCGTCGTAATACATACTACAATTCGCACCCTACTTAAATTAGCAGCATACAGTACATCATGTTGATATAAAACCGGTTTTATATATCAGCATGTACATCATATTGATACAAAAACCGCATTTTTGTACGGTAATCTAGAAGAAGAAATATATATGTCTCAACCAGCAGGTTACATAGAAAAAGGCCAAGAAAAGAAAGTATATTAACTTAATAAATCAATATATGGACTCAAGCAATCGGCCAGGGTATGGAATCAAACCATTGCAAATTTCTTATCTGAAAAAGGTTACGTCCAAGGAAAAGCCAATCCATGCTGTTTCACACGCAAGGAAGGGGATTCCTTCACATATATAATCGTGTATGTGGACAATATTTTAATTGCATCTGATTTTATTGAAAATATCAACAAATCCATAAAAATGCTTGAAACCATGTTTGAAATAAAAGATCTTGGGAAGGTAACAAATTATTTGGGCATACATGTGAAAAGAGAAAACGACGGAAGTTACAAGCTTCATCAAAATGCAAAAATAAAGGATGTCGTCAACAAATATGATGAAGAGCCATTGAAGAAAAGTTATACACCGATGTCTACAGATTTTAGAAAACACTACATGCTTTACACTAACACCTTTTTTGCATCAATCTGTATTTGGTTGACGCCAGATTGGCGTCCAGTTATTCGAAAACGTTAGCTTTTCTTGTGTTTTTCTGTGTCTGTGAATAAGTATTTCCATAAGTCTTTTTTTCTAGACGTTTCATAGAAAAAAAGTCTCATGGAATTTTTGCAAATCAATAGTAAAGGAACACAGGTATTGCCTGTGTTTCTTTACTATTGATTTGCAAAACTTTCCGTTAAAAAAGTATTATAAAATCAATCTTTTTCGTGGGAGGATTTAACGACCACGATGTGAAACTCATGAGCAGTCGCCTTATCCTAATTTAGAGCTAACGCCTTCAGAAAAGCGCACTGCGCATGCTTTAGCAGAAAAAAAAACACTCGTGGATAATTCTGTATACTGCAAAGTAGTGTGAGCCTTGTTGTACATTTCCACAGTCACAAGACCAGATATAACAACTGCAGTCGGGATTTTAAGCAGAAGAGTGGGAAAACCATCATCACAAGATTGGAAAGCCATACAGGAAATAATTAATTATCTGAAAAGTATGATCTACATACGACTTCACCTCAGTGCAAAACACCAACCCGTCCTCAAGGGATACACCGATGCAGATTGGGCAGGTGATATCAAAGACCGAAAATCCACCAGCGGATACGTATCCCAACTTGGAAATAGCACCATATCGTGGAACTCCAAGAAACAGAATTGTATCGCTCTTTCGTCAACAGAATCAGAATATGTTGCCGCAGCTCATGCTTACCAAGAACTGATTTGGATCCGAACTTTACTAGATGATCTGCATTTTCCACAAACAAAGCAAACAATATTGTTTGAAGATAATTTATCATGCATAAATCTCATCAAAAATGAGAAAATAAGCGCTCGAAAAAAACCCCACATAGATGTGACATTAAAATTCGTTAGAGACCTTCAGCAGACAACGCTGAACTAGAGTACTGTAATACAAAAGACATGACAGCAGACATCATGACAAAACCACTACCCAGAGACCAGCATGAAAAGTTAAAGACTAATCTCGGAATGACATGCGACTACAACTCATCGAGCAGGAGATTGTTGTAAATAAGAGGAAAGATATGACACGATTCGTAGCAGTCGTATGATTAAAGTGCACCCAATAGAAGAGGAGAAAGAATTATTTGAAATCCTCGTTGTATCGAGCTCGTGGTCCATTGCGTGAAATCACGCACGCTAAGCTAAGACAGAACTAATAATGGTATTATGGTTTTGATGTTGTTAGTTGCTGCCATGTTTGAAAGATGCTGCCATGTTTGCTGCCATGTTTGAAAGATGTTTGAAAGATGCTGCCATCAGTTGCTGCCATGTTTGAAAGATGTAAGAAGCGATCTCGTTAGTTCTGTATATAGCGATTCTACTACGTTGTTTCTATTAAATATTCCGTTTCTTTTATTCGACTCAAGATGAAGTCAGTTAAGGTGAGTATCGTTCATGCATACATCAGTTGTTCTTTACCGAAGTCATAGATCTGCCATTGGAACGGAGCGCTACTTTCTTTCGAATGGATTCAACATATTGTGTACATAGATAAACTTTCTATTCTTAATATATCATATAATTATCAAACATTCCAATGGTAAATGCCTCAGCATCCAAATCAGCTGTTGTCTCTATGGACAGCATGAATTCATCAATTTCACCATTTTTAACAAATCTAGCAGCAGTTGCCATATTTTCTCTTCGACTTTTGTCTTTCGTTCCATCGTCCAAGAGAGTACAAAAAATGGGATATCAGCATTCTTTATGTCATTGGAAACTTCCTCTTGAATAAGATCAGTCATTATTTTAACTATTTCATTTTGAATTTCTGGAGATTGGTAAGTGGCATTATTTGGAATAATTTTGTAAGAATTAGCTAGTTTTGCGTCCTATTTAAGAGTATATTCGAAAAGATTTTTAAGTAAACATTCCTCAACATGTTCTTCAATGTACGTTCCCCTCACTTTTTTTTTGTTTTTGTTGATTGGGTGTTTAACGATCACCGTGAGCAACTCAATGAGCTATAAGCCGTCGGTCATCCCTAATTTAATACCACTGGTCCCAGGGAAGGGAGAGAACCTGTGCCGTAAAACAAACACAACATCCATGCCTCACCGAGATTCGAACCCGGACCCATCTCGGTCGAACTGTCAGAAGCCATCGCTTAGACCACTGCGTAACAGGGGCGGCGTTTCCTTCAATGGCAGCGCATTAACTACTCGAAACTGCATGATTTTAACGATGCTTGTTACGTAATACCTATGTTTTTAAACGGAGTGTGTAAATTGCGAACTAAAATCGGACCGCTCTGAACCCCTATATGTAAATTGCGAACTAAGAGCCAAGACCCCTATGTGTAAATTGCGAACCAACTTTTCTGCGCCCATTCTGACAATATCAAAAAATAAACCAGCATGAAAAAATAATGATTAAAACAATGTAAAACAATTTAAAGCAATGTGTTCACGAAAACAACAAAACTAGTTTGTCATCCTTGCGAAGGGGCCATGTTAATTCTTTTTCTGTGATGTTCCATATTTTGTATGTGTACATTTGTACTTAATTCATTGTATTCACGAAAACAACAAAACTAGTTTGTCATCCTTGCGCAGGGGCCATGTTAATTTTTTTTTCTGTGATGTTCCATATTTAGTATATGTACATTTGCACTTAATTCATTGTATTCAGGAAAATATCTTTATTTTGCAGTAAGTGTAGTCGTCTACGATTAATAAATCTTTTCCTTTTTCAGAGATCGAGAGCGTCACTTTCATCGTAAAACTTGTCGAACAACAAAAGATATATCTAAAGAAAAGCAATCAAAACAGACGAGCTACCTTAGGTAATTCCAGCAGATGTTCAGAGAAGTCGGTTCGTTGCCGCCCCGGTGGCGCAGTGGTCTAAGGCGCTGGCCTCTGATCATTCGTCCGTAAGGGGTCCGGGTTCAAATCGCGGTCAGGCATGGATGTTGTGTTTGTCTTACGGCACTGGCTCTCTCCCTTCCCTGGAACCAGTGGCCCTAAATTAGGGACGGGCGACTGCTTATAGCCCATTGAGTTGCTCACGGTGGTCGTTAAACCTCCAATTAAAAAAAAAAAAAAAAGTCGGTTCGGAATTTACATATAGCGGTCATGGGCCTTGGTTCGCAATTTACATATAGAGTTTTAATGGCGGTATGATTTTAGTTCGTAATTTACACACTCTAGTTCGCAATTTACATATCAGCGTTTTTCAAGCACATCGTCTTTAATTAGAGTTCAAATACATGTTTTCGAATCAGTTCTTTTGTTTCTTTTAGACTACATTAACATAGCCTGCACGTGGTTCTCAGATGAAGCATGCTTGTAAAATCCTGCTGTGGTTTTATCCAACGCAGCTTTCCAATTACTAAATTCCTTTTGTGTGTGTGTGTGTGTGTGTGTAAGTCTGTTCTTTAGAAAATGGAACAAATTGGTGACATGGATAAAAAGATGCAGCATCTAGTTTCCAAGAACATTCCAACCACTCAGGGGCGGATTTATGCTATAGACGGCCCATCTCACTGAACCTTTTGGGGGCTCCTCGTTTTGAGACACATCCGGGTTCCGGGTGTATTTACTACAATTTTTAAATTGACTATAATCAATTTCATCATCATCAAATAATTCTATTATTATTCAATATTGCAACAAAGAGAAACACTATTTCATTTACTTGCAAACAGAGTATCATATTTATTAGAAATTCCTCAAAAGTGTCTGTGACTTCATCATAATTGACATGATTCAGCGCATTACTTTCCATGTACAATATTGAAAAAACTATTCAAGTGCTCTTGAGAAAGCGTTGATCGTAGATATACTAGTTTTTAACTCTTTTAAGAGCACTAAATGATCTTTCACGACTTACATTAGATATTGGTAAAGTAAGGAAAATTTTAAGGTTGGTTTCACATTTGGAAATGTCTCTTTCAAACCGTCACTATTCACAAGCAGTTTGTATCAATCTTCCGGCCGGACTGAGGATTGATCTTGATCCATGCGATTCACAAATCGACGGAAGTGCTTCAGTTCATTACAAAATAATTTTTCATCTATGGCATTTGAATATACCTTGGAAATATTGGTGAGGTCACATTTCGTAGAATGGTCATGTTCATCCGACCATTCCACGAAATGTGACCTCACCAATATTTCCAAGGTATATTCTTTGAATAAGTCGAATATACACTACTGTTTGGAAAAACTGCAGCACCAAGAAGGAACCATGCGATTCGAATGAAATTTATACCACACATTACTGATATGACTGTACATAAGTGATTTAATTTTCAGAACAATACAACAATATTTACCTGCAAAAATCAGTATCTTGTGAAGCCTCCACGAACTGCAATAAGAGCTTCTAGACAGCGCGGCATTGAATCGAAAAGGCGTTGGATGGTGTCCTGTGTAATTGCTTGCAATGCGGCATGTATGCAAATCCACAGATCATTGCCACTGACCGCTGGAAGACTTTAATGGGCCATTTACAGTGACCATATCCCAGGCATGTTCAATAGGCGACATGTCTGGTGAACGTGCAGGCCAAGGAAGAAGCGGTATATGCTGTGCTGAGGAGAGGGCTTAAAAATTCCTGGTAACATGTGGTCGGGCATTGTCTTGTTCTGAAAATTAAATCACTTATATAGCACCAGTAGTGCTCTGAAGGAAGGGTATAAATTATGTCTGCACAACTTCTCTGATGTAGCGGTCGCTGTTGAGATTGCCCTCAAGTCGTAGCAGCCGAGAGATCGCGAATGGTATCCAATGGCACCCCACACCATCACACTTGGCGTTCGGCCCGTATGACGCTCCACAATGCATGGACGGAATAAAGCGCTCACCAGAATACCGTCTGATGCGTATGCGGCCACCATGGTAGTCCAAGTTGAATCGGAACTCATCCGAAAAACGTCATGTTGCCAATCAGCACGGCATTGTCTGTATCGAAAAACCCATTCCAGCCTGAGGCGTTCACGGTTCAGGGTCAAAGGAATTCAAAAAGGATGCGTGCAACTAGTCCTCTGTGCAGCCGACGGCGTCGAACTGTGAAGGCAGACAATGCCACACCTGTTGCAGTAATCTACTGTTGTGCTAACACTTGCGAGTTCGTCACTGCCAGGCGAATGAGGTGTCTGTCATACCGCGGTGTAGTCACATTTCTCGGTCCACTTCCGGATTTTCGATACACCTGGTTCTCCTCGGTCCACTGCCGCCATACGCGCATCACTGTCGTAGCGTTATGTTCCGTCCGAGCCACGATGTCACGGTACGAAAATGCACCTTTACGCTGACGAATCATTCGTCCCCGTTCAAATTTTGTCGAAAGGTGATATTCCACTGTTCGTCGTTGCCGAGGCAATATTGAATCCTGGAGACCCCTTTTACAACTCGTTGTCCGCGATGCACTACTGGTGTGTATTCTAAACAGCCCTCTCTCAATAACCCTCACTCGATCGTCCAGAGGGCAATGCCGGGTCCGGACATGCGCAATGATTCTGAACTTCTAATCATTTGCATGTCCTTCCCTGCTCTGCATATCCTCAAGTGATTACAAGGTTCACGTGATTATCATGGTGTTGAAATTTTCAGAAACAGTAGTTTATATCCCAACTTCGCTTTTTTCTCCAGATCAACTACCAGGTGTCACAGATAGCATTCAGTATTTCCACTCGAATCTTTTCTTTTTCCTCCAGATGAACTTCATTGTCTGTACTTTCTCATATCAGCAAAGCTCTTTCTTTTTATTTTCATTTTGTAACTCTCATCATTGTCTGGTTGCTCCACAAAAGTAGACAAAGTCGAGTCTTCCATGTCAATGCCAAAATAGCAGTTACGTACGTCATCAAAGAAGAGTTTCGGAGACTGAAATAGATCTACTGCCATCTTCATGTTTCCATCTTCTTTCTGAAAGAGTTTGCTGACATTGTTGATTCGTTGCAACAGCGGGTCCCACAAGATAGTCATTAAAGAAGTTTCATATTTGTCAAACTTTTTTGCCAATGATTTGGGCTCTGTTTTGGCAAAAGGCTTTTCAGTTTCGCATTCAGAAAGTTTAATCAATGCTTTTCTAATCTCACTATAAGCTGCTCGTAAGGTTGATACAGCATCAGCTCTTGCTGACCATCGAGTACCACTCAACCTGTTGATGTGGTTGAAAGTGGGATTTAAGTATTTCTCAACGATTAGTGGAGGCCGAAAAAAAGGTATATACTTTTTCAACAAAATCAAAGTAAGCTTCATCATATCTGTAGCATTCAGCAGTATTTTTGTCTCCAAAATACAAAGAATGCCTTGAGCACGGCACATAAAATGCTGTGGGACTTATTTCAATTATTTTTGCTTGAAGGCCAACATATACGCCTGGCATGTTCAAGGCATTGTCATAGCATTGGCCTCTACAGTTTTTTATATCTAGCCCTAGATCTGAAATCTTTTTCAAGACAGTATCTTTCAAATGCTCCGCTTTGCGAGATTTTATGGGCAAGAAAACAAAGAACCGCTCAACAGTTTTTCCATCAGCTTTTGCATACTTCAAACCAAAAGTCAGTAAGTCCACATGACTTACATTAGGAGTAGAATCGGCAATAATTGAGAAGTACTGTGAATTTTTAACCACCTCACAAAAAGCCTTCAAGTTTTTCCACCATTACAGTTAATATCTCATCATATGTTTGGTGAGACAAATAGTTTGATCTGCCTGAACCACAGTGCTCATACTTGTCAAAATGATTTTTCAGAAAGTCATAAAACTCTGCAAGACACTCCATGCAAGTTAAAAAATCACCCTTATTTACGTTTTCAGAGCATTCAGTTTTTCTGTGAACTCTAAGTGGATGTCCGAGTCTTGCAAGTAGTTTCACAGTAGGCACTCCTCGAGGAGTACTTGCCTCTAATAGCCCTTCTCTTTTCAGTCTGAGTCATTAGTTGAGAATTAACTCTCCCGGATAATTTACTCCTTGTAAGCATATTGACCATGGCTATCAAGTGAGACTTCGAGATTTCATGATTTCCTTAATTTCTTTCTGTACGTGACCAATCAGAAAATCCATTAACAAGAACCCTATGTGATTGTTTGTGGTCGGGAAAAAGTTTATACGCATAGCAGTAAACAGACTTAGAAGTTTCAGAAAAAATTAACCAGTTTTTTTTTGTTTTTTTTTGTTCCATTGGTCTTCAACCTATAAAAGTGATTTTTATTTATATTCGTGAAATACGTTTTCCCATGATCAGAAAATACTTTGCTCAGATTGCTTAGTTCTTTATTTTCTGGTTTGTTTCTAATAATGCAACTATCATATCAGAGATGGAGTTAGAAGGCCATAAAGCTATGTCAGTAGAATAGTATGAATTCATTGAACAGGTAGGCATATGCTCTTCCTCTTGATTTGTTGGTTCATGCTCTTCCTCTTGATTTGTTGGTTCATGCTATTTGGTCTGGCTCGGAGGGCTGACAATCAAAATCATTCAGTGGCAAATGGGATGGTTTGTCACATGAATCTAAGTATCTGGAGTCAAGATTTAAATTTATTAAACTAGACTTACCATCGTTGTTGTCTAAGCTTGAATGGTGTGGGTCCTGTATAGGTTCCAGTTGCACATTTTCTTTCGAAGATCGTGAATCCGGAGGCTTTCGCTCAATTCGCACATCATCAGCGGTATGACTGCACAGGCTTCTGTAGGAATGCTAATAAACTATCCTTTTGCTGTTGAAGACGTTCGTCTTTCTCTTTTTCTTCTTTCACTTTTCATAACCTGACTCATAACTTCGTTTTACTGGCTTCATTTTCAGGAGAATCAGTCACATAAATTACATGTAAACGAAACAGAAACAACAGTTGTAACGATGCCTATTTTAAGGGCAAGGTTAGGTGTTTGTAATCACAATATTAAGTAACGCTGTATAA
The DNA here is from genome assembly GCA_039090855.1 of Macrothele yani. NCBI lineage: Eukaryota > Metazoa > Arthropoda > Arachnida > Araneae > Macrothelidae > Macrothele > Macrothele yani. Next base: position 99,567,615 of record CM077004.1, on the reverse strand, counting down.
TACCACAACGTGGAAGTCGAATGGCAACACAGAAGTACAGAATATAGACCATATTTTAAGTTATGTTGCGATGTTACGGTGGTCAGGGTCGCCAGCACACACAAATGAAATTACTCTGCAGTTAGCAAAATTTTACCCGCTTGTCAAGCAGGATAGCTAACTTTACATTTCTTAAGTAGTGAACAGACGACAAGCACTATACAAAGTCAGAACCACGACTGTTTTTCTATGAATCCGCAAAATATCATGTTCATCAACACAACTTTTTCACTCTTTTTTTCCCCTCATCTTTGTTTCCTCCATGCTTTACTTCTCTTTTCACAGAGAATCGAGGGCCCTCCGAAACGCGGGGCCCTTCACGGTTGCGACTTGCGTGACCCCTTAAATCCGCCCCTGAATATAACACACTTAGATCACAGATCTAATACACTGGTGTGCAAAAATTAAGGACGAAGAGGAGAAAGTAGCATAACAGCGGAACGAGCAGGCAGAACGGACCGAAAGACCACTCAAGAGATAGGCTAGGATCCGGTACGATAGGGAATGCGCATATATGCAGCATGACGTAGGTGGGGAGGGGAATGTCGGAAAGGTATAAAGCACACGGGCGTTGTACGATCAGCAATTCGGTGAAAGCTATTGCACGGTGTACATCATTATGAACGACGTCTAGTTGCTGCCACCGTGTGATATGGCCAACAGGCAATCCAGTAGACGACATCTGGATGACTTTACCCGAAGTCGCGTCATTGGGAAGTTGGAAGAAGGTCGAAGTGTGACTAGTGTGGCCGAGGAGCTCGGGATCGTTCACAGCATCGTTTCACGAGCTTGGAGAGCACTTCAAACGACAGGAACAGCTGTCCGGGAGTTTAGCAGTGGTCGTCCACGAGCAACCACGGCGGCGGACGACCGGTATATTGTCGTACAGGCGAGAAGAGACAGACGGCAGACAACGGGAGAAATAGCAAGGCACATGCAACAGACAACTGGACGTCCGTTATCGCGTTTTACCGTGACAAGGAGGCTGCACAAAGGTGGTCTATTTGCATAACGACCAGTACGGTGTGTGCCATTAACGCCTACTCATCGGAGACGGCGGTTTCTGTGGTGCCAGGAACACAAGAACTGTGCACATCAACAATGGGATCGAGTTCTCTTTACGGATGAGAGCCGATTTAGTCTGACGAGCGGCGATTCTGGACGTATACACATCTAGAGAGAGCAGGGAACACGCAATCACACCTCCAACATCATCGAAAGGGACCGGTTTGGAGGTGGCGGAGTTCTCGTTTGGGGCGGTATCATGCTTGGTAGCCGTACTGACCTCCACATATTCCAAGGAAGTTCAGTCACTGGTGGCCGCTATGGTACCAAGGTTCTCCTGCCTCACGTGCGACTGTTTAGAGGCGCTGTGGGTCCTGAGTTCCTCTTCATGGACGACAACGCTGCACCTCATCGTACAGTGGCTGTCGTAGAACTGTTGGAGAGTGAAAATATTCAACGCACGGATTGGCCCGCAAGGTCCCCTGACCTAAATCCAATCGAACACGTGTGGGACCTTCTCGGGAGACGCTTGGGAGGACGTCACCAGCCGCCAGCAACGATTCCGCAGCTGCGATTGGCGCTACAAGAGGAATGGGCCGCGATGCCTTAACAGTTCCTTAACAAACTCGTCCTCAGCATGGGCAGACGTTGTAAATCCTGCAATGCAGTCAGGGGTGATCATATCCCCTACTAAAGACTGGATTTTTCTTGGAAGCCGCCTGTCACATGAACATTACTGTCTTCTGTCCAGTTGTGCTCGAAGCTACCTTTTCAATAAAGTGCCTTTGTATCCTTTGGATTCCATGTTTGGACGGTTTTGCTCACTTGTCCCATATTCTTACATCTTGGGAACCTTATAGTATGATTTGAGTCGATGTGGAGCACTTCTGCACGACGTTACATTCGAAAAACCGTCTCGTCCTTAATTTTTGCACGCCAGTGTAGTTTTTCAGCATTCATTATCCAATAATGCTGTCTTATAATATTCATCATCATCTGGGCTCCAACATGAGAATACTTTTTGTGTTCTGTCATTATAAGTCTCCTTACTATTGGATGATCAGGTGGGAGAACCATAGGATTTCGAAGATCATCCATATCGTTACTATAAACAATCCTCGTCTTCAATCGGATGAGTTTCAATTCATCTTTGTAAACATTTAAGGAGCTCAACCTTTTTTTCATTTAGAGACTCAAATGATTCTTCTTGCACTAGCTTAATCACAATCTTTTTAGCAGCTTCCACGTCTTTATACATTAATTCCCCATCTTGCGTAAGATGTTTGAGTTTTCTGGAATTGCTGATAAATCTCAACATCCAACCCACCATGCGTACCATCTTATCATAGCTTGAGAAGTATCGATAATACCATTTACATCCATGGTACTTGCATGTGACTGTTTTCCCGTTCAGAGCAACCACACCACTCACAAACGCCTGGGGTACTTGCCAGTCCCTCAGTCACAAGGCTCGTATGACTCATGTCAGTCTTTCTCTTTTCTTGCAAAATGTCTTCTTCATTGCAAACAACATCAGAGCTTGGCCATTTATTCTCAGGCCCCTTAAGCCAGGTAGGTCCCTCCCACCATCTTATTACTAAGAGCTGTTTGGCAGAAATGCCACGTGATGGAAATTCTGCTGGATTGAAGTCTCCAGGGATATGCCGCCATGACCTAGAATCTATCAATTTTCCTATTTCTTGGACTTTGTTGTTCACAAAGACATTCCAAGGTTCCTCACGTTGAATCCAGGTCAAAACCGTGGACGAATCTGTCCAAAAATGCAGTTCTACATTTTCCCATTTAAGACTATCTAAAACTGAGGCACACAGTCTTGCTCCCACCGTGGCAGTGAGCAATTCAAGACGCGGAATAGAAATTAGCTTGATAGGCGCGACTCTTGATTTTGCAGCCAAAAGATGCACTTCAATACTCTCGACTGCTTTTATTCTTATAAAAACAGTAGAAGCATATGCAGGTTTACTTGCATCACAGAATGTGTGAAGGGTAATGTTTACCTCCTCCTCATGAGAGGCACATATGTACCTTTTAACAGACACTTTCAAAAAATGGAGGTCATTAAACCAACGTAAAAGTTCAATCCTTGAGATATTGTCAACTTCATCATCCCAAGAAATTTTGCTTTTTCATAATTTTTGTAACAGCAGCTTAGGAAGTAAAAACACAGGACATGCTAGACCGATGGGATCAAACGCTTTGTGTACAATGGAAAGTATAGTTCTTCTTGTGACCCCATTTATCTCAAAGTTGTTGTGCCAAGTCATGTTCAAATTCAGTGTCATTATCGCAATCCCATATTAAGCCTAATATTGGTAGATCTTTGGGCTCTTGTTGAGGATCATCATCTGTACAATACCATCCTCTAAAATTAAACTTACCCACATTCATACTTTTCTCTGCTTCAGCAACAAACTGCAGTAATTTCTCTTCAGTATTCAAACTACTCACCAAATTGTCAACATAAAAAGTGTCAAGAAGTCTACTTGCTACTTGTTTGGAATATCTCCTACCAATACATCTGTTGAAGAGAAATTGTAAGCCTGCACTTAATAAGAAGGGATTACATTTTACATCAAATACAACTCTGGCATGACGAAACACCTTTAGTTGTTTTTCTTTACCAACAACCACCAGAAAATTTTCAGGAAATTTCTGTAACAGAAACCAGCGTGGAAATACTCTCGTTGAGTTTGCAGAGGCAGAAGGGTTTTTCATCTTGAACTCCTTCTTCAAGAAAAAGCCACACAGGAAATGGACATGGAGACATCCAAATGGGACGACAAATGAAATTGATTTTATTATGTGTAACAAAAAATTCGTCATAGAAGACTGCAGTGTGCTAAACAAGTTCAACACAGGCAGTGACCATAGATTGGTGAGATGTAAGATGCACCTCAACACTAAACTTGAACGTGGCAAGCTCATAAGACAAACAAAATCTATTGACATAACCAACCTTAAAAAACACCATAATACCTTCAAGTTGGAACTGAAGAACAGGTTCTCTGCTTTAGAAGGCCTAACATCGGAAGAAGTGGACATCTCTGAAGTTAACAGAAAAGTAACCAAAGCTCTTATGGAAACAGCAACAAAATTAGCTGGGTCTAAGAACAAGTTGCATGTAAATAAATTATCAGGAAAAACGAAAATGTTGATGCAAAAAAGAAGAGAGATGAGGACAACTAAAGAAGATGTGACTTCCAAAGTGGAATATATAGAGCTATGCAAGACAGTACGAAAAAGTATCACTGAAGACGTAAGAAAATTCAACTGTGAACTAGTGAGGAAAGCAATTGAAAACAACCAAAGCCTGAAAGATAGCAAAGGGACATCTCAGTAAGGGAAGAAAACAGATTATGGCACTGAGAAAAGAAGATGGTTCTGTAACAAGAAATAGAGGCGAAATTTTGACAAGAGTGAAAGATTTCTACTCCAAATTATATGAAAGGGATGATACATGCACTCCAGACATCATGAAAGATACCAGTACCAGAGTTCCTCCAGTCCTTCCAGCAGAAGTTGCACATGCAATCAAGAACATGAAGCGGGGAAAAGCTCCAGGAGAAGACGGAATTACTGTAAACATCATACAAGAAGCAAGTGGAGAAATCGAAACAGTACTCGCCCAAATTTTCACTCGATGCCTTAATGAAGGAAAGATTCCTGAGGATTGGAACACCGCTACAATGATCCTGCTACATAAGAAAGGTGACATTGAGGATCTTGGAAACTACAGACCTATCAGCCTCCTATCAGTAGTTTATAAAATCTTCACTAAAGTTCTTTCACACCGCTTGAAGGTAACACTGGACATGGCTCAACCGAGAGAACAAGCTGGATTCAGGAGTGGCTACAGCACAATAGATCATATCCATGTGCTGAGAGAACTAATTGAAAGAGCGAGGGAATATGAACTTCCATTGTGCATGGCTATTATCGATTATGAAAAAGCCTTTGATTCGGTGAAACCATCAGCAGTTACAATGGCTCTGAAAACCTGCGGTATTGAAGATACATACATTAATATTATTAATAACATCTATGAAAATGCAAGTGCAAATATTAGGCTGTTTGAAAATACAACACACATAAAAATTGGAAAGGGAGTGAGACAAGGTGACACCATATCTCCGAAGCTCTTTAATGCCACATTGGAGGGTGTTTTTCAGTCACTGAGCTGGGAAAACAAGGGGATAAAGATTAATGGAGATTATCTAACCCACCTTCGTTTTGCTGATGACGTAGTCATTTTTGCAACTACCCCATCAGAGCTGCAGAGTATGATCCAGGAACTTGCTGACAAGAGTAAAGAAGTGGGATTAAAAATGAACTTTCAGAAGAAAAAAGTGATGTTCAATGCTTTTACAAGAAATGAAGATTTATCGATTGATGGAGAAAAGCTGGAGATAACAGACACGTACGTTTATCTTGGACAGCAGATATCAAGTGAGGGTCACATTGATGAAGAAATTAATCGGCGTACAAAACTTGCCTGGAGAGCTTTTGGAAGAAACAGCATAATTTTCAAGAGCAATATGCCATTATGTCTTAAAAGAAAAGTGTTTGATCAATGCATCCTTCCAGTGCTTACGTATGGTGCAGAGACGTGGACCTTAACTAAAAGAGACATACAAAAGCTGCAGACAACTCAAAGCATCATGGAGAGGTGCATGCTTGGTGTAACCAGGCGAGATAAGAAGAGGAACTCGTGGATCCGAAAAATGACAAGAGTGGAAGACATCATGATCAGAGTTAAATCCCTGAAATGGCAATGGGCTGGACATACTGCCAGAAGGACAGATCATCGATGGACAGCCGAAATTTTAGATTGGATTCCAAGGGACAGGAAAAGACCCAGAAGAAGACCACATGGGAGATGGGTGGATGAAATTCGAAAGTATGCAGGGGTGACATGGAGGAGACTGGCACAAGACAGACCGTTGTGGAGGAAACTTGGGGAGACCTTCGTCCAGCAGTGGATTGATAATGGTTGACAATGATGATGATGATGATATATATCTATATATCATCATCATTGTCAACCATTATCAATCCACTGTTGGACGAAGGTCTCCCCAAGTATATATTATATATATAAATATATACACTGCTGGTCACCCGAAATGCAACACCAAGAAGGACACGAGATAGCAAAGCCAGATTTACTGGACACATAACAACAGATACAAAGATGAAATGATCGAGCTTACAGGCCCGTGCGACTTGCGGAACACTCAGATATCAATATTTCGTGTGGCCCCCATGGCTGGCAACAACAGCCGCTATATGCCGCGGCATCGAACGAAAGATATTTTCGATGTGGGCTTAGGGTATGTCGGTCCAGGCTGCTTCCACACGTTGCCACAAATCAGGCGTGACCGCGGGTGGTGCTTGCCGGGCCACTCGGTTGCCAATCAGCGACCAGACGTGTTCGATGGGCGACATATCGGGAGAACAGGCGGGCCACGGCAGCAGTGACACCTGGTGGGCCGTGAAGAATTGTTGCACGATGCGTGTCACGTGGGGCCTGTTGAAACGTGGCCGCTGGCAGGTCCTGCAGGTAAGGGAAGACTACAGGCTCCAAAACATCGGAGATGTAGCGGTTGCTGTTGAGGTGTACCGGCGATGCGTACCAGAGGGGTGCGGGTGTCATATCCAATTGCGCCCCAAACCATAACGCCAAGCGACGGAACGGTATGGCAATGCATAATATTGGCGTCATACAGTCTCTCGCCGCGGTGCCGCCACACGAGGATCCGACCATCGTGGTGTTGCAGGCAGAAGCGGGATACGTCGGAGAAGACAAAGTCGTGCCATTCCGTAGTCCAGGTGCGGCGTTCAACGGCCCACTGCCACCGCACTCGCCGATGGTGTAACGTCAATGGTAATCAGAGCAATAGGCGCCTTGCGACAGGTCTCCGCTCCTACAGATGACGTCGAACGGTACGTGCTACACAGGTTGTTGCACAGCACACCCTAATTCCTGCGCTAACGTTCGTTATGTGGCGGTTTGAGCCGTCAATGCCCGCCGCACAACATGCCGGTCCTCTCGTTCGGTGGTGTGCCGCGGCTGCGGCAATCGCTCACATCTGTCCGTCTGTCCCTCCTGCACCCACCGAATCCATATTCGCCTCACTGTGGCTGGATGTCGCCCCACACTGGCGCCGATGTCTCGGTACGATAAACCGCTGTCTTGATAAACCACTATTCGTCTTCTGTCGAACTCCGAAACGTGCTGGAATGACTGCCGTATTCTGCGACGAGGCATCAGAAAGCTTCCCACGCACAGGTCTGGCAGCACAACACACTTCTACTACTTACACCCCGCCTTCTTTGCACCTTTCTTATAGTGCTTCTCAGTGGCGTGCCGGGCGCACATGATTTACATATGCCCTGCAATGCTAATCGTTTGCATGCCTTCTCGCGGGCGACGCATGCTGCGAATTTCAGGCCAATCGGATGCTTCCTTCTTGGTGTTGCATTTTGGGTGGCCAGCAGTGTATATATTAGGGTGGTCCTTAATTTTTTTTTAAATTTTTCATAGTCTTACCCCTAATATTGTTGTGTCTGTAGAAAAAGCATTACATAAAAAATTTGGGGATGATTAGAGATTTTATGACCTGTCACACCGAACCCAAACTTCGTAAGTAGCTTGTATCGGCAGTTAACATAAGGAATTTAAGGATACGAGAATGCTCGCGAAATTTAAGCGCACACGAAAGACGAAAAAGAAGTCCACAGGAAACATCCATCTTTCCTGCTTCATAGCCTTGCAAGCGCGACCTTCTCCTCGGTAGACTCGTGCACGTGCCGTTGGAACGTAGTACGGGAATTCCTTTTATGTGATTGCGCACTCTGCAGCAATTGAACGCGCTGGTCTACAGTTGGCAGCGAGTTAGTGTAACGTAACAACAACAACAGAACAAGTGTGAACAATGAACATGGGTTCAGCTTCACGCGCTTCAGTTGTAACTCGCAAAAACTCCGGAGTCTGGCTGGTCGGAAAACCAATTGATGTTATTCCGGATAAGAAGTTCCCGTCGAAAGGAGAGGTTCTGCGTCGTTTGTTCTTCCTTATAAGAACGGAAAAGAACACAGTTAAGAATGCTTCAAGCATTATCACGCAAGAGCTTCTGTCAATCTGGGGAAAGCCTGTGTAACATAAAGGAAGTTACAAGCAAAAAAAGTACAGCGTCTAGTCATAAAAAGCAAAAAAATAGTGGAATTTGTGAAATTAGTGTACAATGCATTTAACGTAAAATTACTGTACAGTACATTATTGAAACTTGCAGGACACTTGAAATAACATACCAACAAGCAAAATACGCTTTAATATTTAATTGGGTAACCACGGTTTCTTAGTAACAAAGTGCACCTTCTTGGCATGGAACTAATGAGCTTTCCTAGTTGTCCATTGGTGATAACACGGTGTCATACGGCCCTTACAGACTCAGTTTTCTTACCATGGCTGACTAAAACATCATCCCAAAAGTTCAGAAAGAGTACAACCAGTGGCGTGCTCTTTGGAAGGGAAGTTCTTGGTGTTTTGAACCGCAGATAGATAAGGAAAAACTCTTCACCGAGGAATTAGCCCATCTTTTCGATATCGCCCATGCCAACGCCCTTGACATGATTACCATTTTTGAAAGATTTTCTATTGGCCCAAAGAGAGAAGGGAAGGAAAGGATACATTTGTGGGGAAGACAAAAAGTTAGCAAGGCAGGAAGCAAGAAAGAGAGAGAAGGAAGACAATTCCGAGCGACTGAAACGAAAACACGCGGAAGAAAGGGATCAGTTATTTGCAAAGGTTGAGCAGCAGCGCTGAAGAGGAAGATCGCAAAGCAACCACAGCAACAGCAGATTCTCCAAAGAAAATGAAATTAGCGAGGAAGACTATATTATTTCGCCAGCCCTTGCCTCAGCACTTGATCGCACTAAGGTGAAGGACCGAAATGCAGTCTACGTGCTCTCAGCAACTGCTGCCACTCTGGGATATAATGTAGAAGAATTTCCAATCAACCGTAGCACCATAGGTAGATCAAGACTTGACGAAAGGAACAAAATCGCAGATTTGCAGAAAGAAACCTTCGATGCCCATATTTCCCTCACAGTCCACTTGGACGGGAAATCCTTCTGGAGCTCACAGGGGCAGGTAAAGTGGACCGACTGCCAGTTCTTCTTTCTATGGCAGGAGTGTCAAAACTTCTTGGCGTTCCAAAACTTCATTCCGGAACAAGCGAGGAAACTGCCGAAGCTGTGGTGGATTGCCTAGAAGAATGGGGGATCAAGGATCGCATCCAAGCAATGTCATTCAAAACAATCATTAGTAACACCGGTCACAAGGCAGGGGCTTGCGAACCTATTGAATTCAATTTGGGAGGAGACCTGCTGAATCTCGCATGTGTCTACCACATTACGGAGATTGTGGCCCAAAAGGTCTTTGCCGCATGCGACATCCACTCTACTGGTCCTGACATTCTGCTTTTTAAACGCTTCAAACAGCATGGGCAATTTATCAACCAGAATTTGAAGTCATCGAAGAAGAGTTCACGGAACGGGAAAATATTATCACCTTCTGTGAGCAGCAGCTAACTGACAGCCAACCACTCGAAGACTACCGGGAACTGCTAGAACTGACTATAATTTATCTAGGTGCCAGTCCTTCCCGAAGAATCCGGTTCATGCAGCCCAGAGCTCTCCAACGGGATAGATGGATGGATCGCATCATTTACGCAATAAAAATATGCCTTTTTCATTCTCAATTTAAAATGACAAAACGTGAGCAAGCCGACATAAAGAGATTCGCAGCTTTTGTGTCAGCCTGTACGTCAGAACATGGTTTGTGGCCCCACTTGCAGCTGCTGCCCTAGCCAACGACCTTACTTTCTTGAAACACCTGGCAACTTATAATGACAAAGTCGTGTCAAGTGCAGCTATTAAAGACTTTTCCAGACATCTGTGGTATCTGAATGAATTTTTAGTGTCGCTGTCTTTCTTTGACTCTGTCATATTCTTGACAGTGAAGAGGGACATGATCAATGCGTTAAATAAGGATGGCACGGATAACCCTGCGAAGAGAATCAATCTGATGATGACCCAATGTATTCATGAAAAGACGGTGGCCGACTTTGTGATCAGCTCGTCCTGTCGTTTCTTTCAAATGCTGGAATAGACACCGAGTTTCTGACTGTCGAGTCCAGCGAGTGGGACAGATCATCCAATTATCAATCAACAATGAATACTCTTAAAGTCCTGAAAGTAGTAAACGAATCAGCCGAGCGAGGAGTGGCGCTGATGCATGACTACAGCAGCATTCTCACAAATAACAAAGACCAGAAACAGTACCTGTTGCAGATTGTGGAGCAATACAGGAAGAAATTTCCAAATGCACTAAAAATGACCGTGAGTGACAGTAAACAGCAAACTGAATAATAATTGAAAAGTGTTTAATGTTTATTTACGGACAATTGACAATGCCATTCCTTTATTTACTTGTACAATAAAAGAATTTAAGAGGCAGATTCTTATGCAACGTCGCGTGTTTCACTGTTTCATTAAGTAAAGAAATACATAAAGTTCGAACTCCGTGTGACACCTCTTAAAATTGCCTGATCAGCTGAAAATTCAAGGTACATCACTTTCTCAACTCAGTGAACAATATTAACAGGTAAGACATTAACATTTTTAATCTTAGTTAATAAGGACCCTCCCTAATATATATATATATATTTGCAGAAAAATTCTTCTAGATCTTTTTTAAGTCGATTACCTAAATTATATTTTTCTCAATGTGATGATTCCAGGTGCAAGACTTGCAGTGTTATGTATCCTTCGAACATGGGCAATTCAAGTTCACCCAAGTTCTTCAAAGCCTCTAACAGTGTATATTTGATAACTTGTCGACAAAGTAGTCTTTCTTATGTCGGTCAAACATCTGGCCCATTGAATATTAGAACGAACGGACATAGATCAAACATAAGGATTTTTAAGGACAAAACCAATTTGGAGCTTAAGTATTTTCAGGAATATGATTTCAACAACATTTTTTTGAGAATTCTTGCTTTTGAAAAATATTTAGAAATACGTTTGATATTAGAAAATATGTGTATAATACAATTCGAGACGTTATTCCCGTACGGTTTAAATGATCTGTTCAATGGTAGAAGGATTACCACTGATGATGGCAATGATAATATTTATCAAAACTTCAAGTTGAAACCTTTCGAGGGAGAAGATGTGAAAAACAGAAGAGGTAACAGAGATGGGGGATCGGCCGGAAACGGACATGTTGACTTCGGAGGTTTGTTGCAAGAATCTGTGTGAAGAAAATGTGGTAAAATTTTGCAGAAGTAATGTATTTTCGCTGAACATCAGAAAAATTAAAGATTAAAACAGATATACTCCGGTTTCACCTTAAGTAATGCGAACATTGAGAAACTGGTTTATGATCTGATAAATTTTAGAATCACCGGCTCTCCGGCCAGGACTTCTCAAAAAAAGGAAAAGAGTTATTGTGTACTGCAATTCGCAAACAAAATCTATGACAAAATTACTTTCAAAAAAATATTCTCGGAAAACTATAATGACTTTCCTTTGAATGAGGTTGAAATGACCACCACCGTCAAATATAATCCCTCCCTTGGAAGACTACTATATAATTACAGAGAGGTGGCTCAGAATTACAGTTGTGAACGTACTGAAAACAGGTTTCCTTGTTTCTGCCATCTAGAAGAATACACACAATTTATAGACGGTCAACACGGACACATAATAACCGGAAATTTGGATATTATTTCATGCCCAGAGCTTCGAGGAGCAATGGAAAGAGGAACTAATTACAGAGTCACCAAAAAAATACATGTCAATAAAAAATTGATATCTTTACATCAGACTTAATTCAATACATATTAAAGGTTTCCTCTAGGTTCCATATACCATATCAGGCGTTCATCAAATGGATGATTTTAACTAAAGTGAATTTCAAAAAAAATGTTTTAAGTCTCTATTCACATGATTTTAAACCACGGAGCGATCAACTTTTTCACACACATCAAGGGCATCAGAGAGAGGTTCATAATCACTACAGTGGATAAGGCCAGGAACAATTTTGGAATATTTTGCAAAACATTTTATTTTGAGTTAATAAGATACGAGCTCTGTAATAATTCCACTTACAACAGGATTATTCAAGGTAAAGTAGTTATCGGAAAGAAAAACATCGCCCCACACAAAAGATTAAAATTGAAAAAGGTGCGTATTCAATATCCATTTTTATATGCCATTCCAAAATTCCACAAGACACCGGTATTTCTAACATTTGTTATAGCAGACAAGCCAGTACTACTGTATCTTTGAAGGGATTTTAAAAATCATTGTACAGAACATTGGAACATTGGCAAAACCTGGATTATCAAAAATAACCAACCAATGCACCTACGACCTTAGAAATATTTTCACCTCAATAGACATTAGAGGCCTGAACGGGGTGTGTGAACGACTATTTGATGACTATAGTGAACATCTCCATATCAATAAATATTGGAATTATTTAAAAACTTTTTGCATTGATTGTAATTACATATGTATGGGTGATTGCTTGTACAGGCAAATAAAAGGCATACCCATGGGATCAAATTTTTCTAGTACTTTGGCACATTTATACCTGCACTACCATGAAAACTAATTTGTCAAAAGAACAAGACAGTATTCTGTTTGTGCTATGCGGTGCTTTGATGATATCATAGTATTTAACTGTGAAGAATTCTTAGATATTGCAGGACAGATTTATCCCAAAGAGTTGACTTTGGTACAGACAAATTCGTCTAGCAGGGAATCACACTTCCTGGATATCAATATATCGATAGTATCCGGATATATCAGCACAGTGGTTTTCGACAAAAGAAAAGATTTTCTTTTTAAAATTAATTTTTATTTTCACTGGGATTCGAACATGTCTTTATCGTACATCGGAATTTAATAATTTCACAATTTTTCCGGTTGCGCAGAATTTGTGGTACTTCAAAAAGTTTAATCTCGGCACTTAGAGATTTTTATAAATTATTACGTTCCAACAACTATCCTTTCCTTTCCATTTGCAGATTATTTAAACAGTTGATACATAATTATAATTCTGATTTCCAATTTTCTTCTCAACCCAAAATACACATTACAGACATTACTAAAAATTGATCTCACAATTTTAATTTGCAGGCTTCTGAGTGCTGTTTGATAGATCACTTACAGCTGTAGATTTCAGTTAACCTCTGTCTTCATCTTTCTACTTTTACACAGTTGCACCTCAGTTTTACAAACTCTTAACCGCACCACAAGTCATCTGGTCACATGGTTTCCGATTCTAGACGTGGAATCTTCCGGCATCCTGTTTCTTATAGCTGGTCTGAAGACTTCGTTTGAATGCATTATTGTTTCTTAGAAACTTCGTTTATCACTGTTTGTTTGGTCTGTGGCTTCGGGGATACTCCTGGCAGGCTTTTGGCTAAAGCCAGCTTTAGTCAGAATACCGAAAAGCCACTTCTATCGTGCAGGTGTTCCCCCTGACGAGGACTGCAAGATATTTGTTGTTTATTCTGCATTTTGGTCGTGTTCATTTGGGCTAATGTTGTTTGCTTATTCGTGGGTGGGTGGGCTTCAGATGTTTTCAAAATGCAATTCTTTAAAGTATTAACATATGGATATGACTCTGGCCAGCTGCTTTGCGCTACTATTTCGATTTTTCATATAGTAATTCTTCATTCACTCATTTTTATTTTGCCTGTATTGTGTTCTATTGTAAGATCTGGGGTTAGTTAAGTCTGATATATATATATATATATATATATATATATATAAGACAACCCTTACAGCAAACTCACACTCGAAAACTCAAAAACGAACCAACGCTCGGAACGAAACACCCTGGATACACCCAACACGAAAAAACAGCAAAGGTTCAAACCAAATCAAAACCAAATGAACCTGTAGACAAGCTGAAGTAATGTCCAGAAAATATTGAATTCAGGCACCTTTACAAACAACTACAAAAAGTAAACCCCCCCCCCCCAAATCAAAAGCCCACCCAAACATCACAGAACAAAGCAAAAACCTCTTAAAATAAAATATGCCTAAAAAGGTTAAACTTACACCACACAGAACAGGAATAAAAAACCATCGTGTCGTACTCATCAGGGGAACACTGACACGTAAGCAGTGGCTTTTCGTAGATGGCAAAAGGTCGCGAATCGCAAAAAAACGCCATCGTGTTTCCTAAGCCACTGGGAATGAAGACAATCAAACTACACAAATAGATCTGAAAGTGTAGTCCTAGGCAAACCCGCTCTCAGAATGAGAACACAGTCGTCACTAGTAGAATCACGAATAAAAACGGACGGCATCTGGCATAGAGACGGTTAAAGTTAGAAGTGTAGTGAACTGAGAAATATAGTTGAAGCTGTGTGAAAAAAAGGGGCGGGTACGTGAATGTTAATGGGAGTGGTTACAAGAGATCCGCCGAGTAGCACTTAGCAGGCTAATCTATTAATATTGTAAGATCTGGGGTTAGTTAAGTCTGAAATGTATATGTCTTTATAATATAACAGTAATGTCCAGATAGTTGATGGTATTATTTGTCGTCTCATTGTGCTCTCATTGGACCACAATGAGACGACAAATAATACCATCAACTATCTGGACATTACTGTTATATTACAAGACGGCTTCATCTGCACCAATATCTATGATAAACGAAGAGATTTCGACTTTGACATTATTTTTTTAACTGATTGGCACTCCAATATTTCTCGTAGAGTCCTTAGAGGCGTAATTATTAGTCAATTTTTCAGATGTCTAACCATTTGTAATAGATATGATTTTCAATTGTCTGCCATTCCTTGGTTATTCAAAACACTTCTTTCAAAAGACTATCCATTTCGGTTCCTTAAAAAATATTTTCAGCAACTACTTCATCATGCATATACCGATCGGCTTCTATCTAAATACATATACATTTCAGACTTAACTAACCCCAGATCTTACAATATTAATAGATTAGCCTGCTAAGTGCTACTCTGCGGATTACCATCCTTGTCACATTTACGCCAAAAATCGGATTGTCATCTTCAAAATTTGTATTATATGGCGTAATCCCGTATTTCTTTCATGATTTATCTGCTTCTCCGGGCAATCACGGGATAGGATTATTAACCTCCAGATTCGCTAAACATGAATGCCGGTTGCTTCGACTAGCGAATCCTGTGATGGTTAAATTCAAATTAATCGGAAACTTGAAACTTGGTCGTTCTGGGTGGTGTAGTGGTTAGCATACCTAGGCGTTTTCTGGGAGACGCGGGTTCGAGTCCCGCTCCAGGACGATGAACATTTTCAAGTTTTCAGATATTATCTGAATTACCATCCTTGTCACATTTACGCCAAAAATCGGATTGTCATCTTCAAAATTTGCACTCCCATTAACATTCACGTACCCGCCCCTTTTTTTCCACACAGCTTCACCTATATTTCTCAGTTCAATACACTTCTAACTTTAACCGTCTCTATGCCAGATGCCGTCCGTTTTAATGTGATAGCAAAGGAAAACGAAGTTTATTCACCTTCAATAGTTTGTGGAGCCTCCACGAGCGGTGATT
The DNA here is from genome assembly GCA_039090855.1 of Macrothele yani. Classification (NCBI taxonomy): domain Eukaryota; kingdom Metazoa; phylum Arthropoda; class Arachnida; order Araneae; family Macrothelidae; genus Macrothele; species Macrothele yani. Next base: position 99,551,911 of record CM077004.1, on the reverse strand, counting down.
ACAGCTGCGACCCTCCGGGGCATACTCTCAACCAGGCGATGTACGACGGCTAGCGATATTTTCTTCCACTCGGCTTGGAGAAGACAGGTCAGTTCCTTCACCGATTTCGGACGGTGGGGGCACCCCTTAAGTCGACGCTCCAACTCGTCCCAGAGGTACTCGATAGGGTTAAGGTCTGGGCTCTGCGCAGGCCAGTCTATTCGATTAACCCCATTGTCACCATACCAAGCCATGATGGACCTCGCAACATGACAGGTGGCATTGCCTTCCTGAAAGTAACATGGGTCCATCCCGTAAAACTGCCCCAACGTAGGAAGCGCATGGTCATCCAAAATGGTGCAGTAGGTCTCGGCGTTGAGTCTACCAGGAATTGCGAACAAGAGTCCCTTGCCATACCAGGAGAAACACCCCCATAGCATAATTCCACCGCCGCCGAACTTCACAGTTGGCACAATACATTCGGGCAGGAGGCGTTCTCCAGGCAGACACCATACCCAGACCCTGCCATCCAAACGGTAGAGGGTGAACCTTGATTCGTCGCTCCAGAGAACCTGTTTCCACTGTTCAACGGTCCACTGTCGACGTTCTTTGCACCCCGTTAGCCTAGCAGCGGTAATCAAAGGTGGTACTTGGTGATCAAAGGCTTGTGGGCGGCAGCACGTCCATGATAACCGAGCAGATGGGATTCCTTACGGATGGTATTTATCAAGAGAACACTCCCGGAAGCCTGTTGAAACTCCTTGCGGATGTGGCCCATCGATTTGGTGCAGTTCTTCCGAATTTATCTGGCCAGCACCCGTCGGTCTGTAATTCCTAGTTTTGTGGGTCTGCCGGGTCGGGGCACATTCCGAGAGTCACCTCTCATCTTCCACTTGCCAATCACGTAGGCCACTGTCAATTTTGAGTACTTCAACTAAATGGATATGTCACGTATGGATCGGCCATTTTTGTGATACCCGACGATTACACCTTTCTCTAAATCAGACAGCTCCGAACTGCGTGGCATCTTGCTTGCGACTGGTTGCGTTGTTGTTTCCCACTCGCTATTTAGCGGCGGCGGCTGTGACGTGTATCACGACCGCAGATATCGTCGATTGCAGGGGTGTCCAATTACTTGTTAGTAGATAGTGTATAATCAGTCAGGATTTGGGTTTGCTGCTTTTCAGCGCAACTTGGCTTATGACTTTGATTTTTCTTTGTTTGTGGTTTGCTCATGTCGTCATGTCTTCTCCAAATCACAACACCATGAACACACAAAACAACAAGGAAAGAACCCTCAAAACAACGCAAAAGCGAACCACAGAACCACACAACAAGAAAAAGGAAACTTCAAACTTTAAAGAACCACAGCAAAAATGAATATAAAAACAAAAAGTAGTTAGCGGTCGGTAACCACTCTTCAGGGAAAGACGTCACTAACCACTGACCACACCCAGTAAAGTTTCATGAGGGTGAACAAAAGTATCAGCCAAAAGTAAAGATTAGTAAATTTAGAAGTAATTTAGAAATAAATTCGGTTCACCCAGTCTTTCCTACCTAACTTGGAATAACAAATTAAACAACACTTACCAAAGCTTCAATGACAGTCGGAATTCATAAAAATGAAAAGGATAAACAACTCAAACACCCAACCACCTGAACAACCCAACAAACCCTAATTATTTACAGTGGAGACACCTAGTTTGTATAATATAACAATCAGCAGTGGATGTACGCAATATGTAGTTAATTTTCCGGGGCGACTCGGAAGAAATGAGTTTTTCTATGTAGCCCGAAAATATTATTAGCAGATAGAGGAGAGAGGTGTAGTATTGATTATATTACATAATCTAATATTATAGGAATAATTTTGATTAAAAGTGTTTAAAAGGTTTCTAAAATGAAATACGCAAAAATCATATGAATAATTATTCTTAATACATACAGAAAAAAGCAATTTAAGCTGTTTAGTAATATTTGATTTATATTGCAAATCCTGGTAATTCTCAAAACCTGAGAAATAATAATATTTCTATGAATACTAATGGAAAGATTAGAAAACCAATTACTCATAAAAATAGCAGTAACATTAAAACAAGCTCTTTTATCGTAGACATCAGTAATAATACCGAAGTGATCTGAGTGAATAGTCAAATCAAGAAAATATGAATATTACCTGAATTTTCTTGATTTCGCTATTCACTCAGACCATTTTGGTATTATTACTGATGTCTACGATAAAAGAGCTTGTTTTAATTTTACTGATATTTTTATGAGTAATTGGTTCTTTAATCTTTCCGTTAGTTTTCATAGAAATATTATTATTTCTCAGGTTTTGAGAATTACCAGGATTTGCAATAATAAATCAAATATTACTAAACAGCTTAAATTGCTTTGTTTTGTATTAAGAATAATTATCCATATGATTTTTGCGTATTTCATTTTAGAAACATTTTAAACACTCTTAATCAAAATTATTCCTATAATATTAGATTATGTAATACACTGAAGAGCAATTGAATTAGAGATACCTGTCTAGTAACGTGTAGCACCACCTTTCGCCCTGATGACGGCTGTGATTCGTCTCGGTATGAACTCGACAAGACACCGAAAGCGTTGGGAAGCCATGCGGATCCACGACCCCTGAACAAGCTCCCACAGTTCACGAAGATTTCACGGAGGGGGTCAGAGCCCCGAACATCTCTCTCGATGACATCCCAGATGTGCTCGATGGGATTGAGGTCAGGTGACCTAGCTGGCCAAGGAAGCGAGGTCACGTCGGTGGAGTGTTCATCCAACCATTCGGATACAATTCGGGAGCGATGGCACGGTGCACTTTCTTGTTGCAGGATGAGGTCCCCATTGGGATGTTAAAGACCCACAAACGAGAGCAAATGGTCGTCCAGGATATCCCGGTAACGTTGACCTGTAAGGGACGATGTCACACGTACCAGGGGTCCCATTTCAGTCCACGTAAACAGTCCCCAGACGAGAATGCCACCCCCACCAGCTTGAAGAGTACCATGCTGGCAAGAAGGATCCATCGCTTTATGTGGTTTGCTCCGTACTCGTATCCTGCCATCCGCATGTACCAACGTGAATCTTGACTCATCAGTCCAGGCAACATTTTTCCGCATGTCTAGGGTCCAGTGGCGATGTTCCCGCGCCCATGCTAATCTTTGCACCCTGTGATGTGCAGTCAGCAGCGGTACTCTCGTGGGACGATGGCTTCTGTACCCCATAGCGAAAAGATGGTTCTGGATGGTGTGGCTGCTTACACGTTTTTGTGTACCAGTGTTAAATTGCCGAGTGATTTCTTGCACTGTGGCCTGTCTATCCGCTTTTACAATGCGAGCTAGACGACGATGACCCCGCTCATCCACTCGCTGTTGTCCACGGCAGTTGGCCCTTGCAGGGATGGTTTTACTGGATTCGATGTACTCACGGTGCACCCGTGACACAGGGGCTAGTGAAAATTCCAGTGCCTGCACGACTTCCGAGATGGAGTAACTCATCCACGATCAAATGCGCTTAGATCCTTCGTCTTACCCATACTGCGTCCGACTCTTACTGATTCCCGTCGCATCACTCCTTATATTGTCGGATCGCTGCATACGTCATGTCGTTTCCTTTTACAGGGCCGCCCACAGTGCCACATTTGCATAACGCCAGCTGTCTCTAATTCAATTGCTCTTCAGTGTATAATCAATACTACACCTCTCTCCTCTATCTGCTAATAATATTTTCGGGCTACATAGAAAAACTCATTTCTGCCGAGTCGCTCTGGAAAATTAACTACATATTGCTTACATCCATTGCTGATTATTATATTATACAAACTAGGTGCGGCCACTGTAAATAATTAGGGTTTGCTGGGTTGCTCAGCTGGTTGGATGCTTGAGTTGTTTATCCTTTTCATTTTTAAGTATTCCGACAGCCACTGAAGCTTTGGTAAGTGTTGTTTAATTTGTTATTCCAAGTCAGGTAGGGAATACTGGGTGAACCGAATTTATTTCTAAATTACTTCTGAATTTACTAATCTTTACTTTTGGCTAAGATTTTTGTTCGCCCACACGAAACCTAACTGGGTGTGGTCAGTGGTCGGTGACGTCTTTCCCTGAAGAGTGGTTACCGACTATATATATATATATATATATATATATATAATGCAAAACATAAAGCAAAATTTTGAACTAGAAAAACAAAAAAACGAGAAAAAGAACAGCAATCACCAAATCCATTCACCCGAACCAGACTAGCTTAACGAGAAGAAAAATACCGAGCATAAGAATGCAGGGAAGCATATTAATGACTGACTCCTTGTCGGCTTCGTCAAGGGCAAGAAACAAGATAATCACTCATTAATCTACTGAGACCAGAGAATTGTGAGTTTCTGCTATTTTAGTTTGCTGAAAGGACCAATTAAATTTAGGGGAATAATGTCAATAAAAGGGATTACTAATAAAAACCTGAACCCAGCGAGCCAAAACACATTTGCCCGACCTCACAACAACAAAATAATAAAAATGAAGAAAGAGAGCCAAACTCCCCTTAAACACAAATCCAGTTAATAAAACCCAACCAATAAATGGTACCAAAGGGATACTTTAAACTTGTCACAAATAAAGTAAAATCTAAAACCACCAGCCCAAAGATAACCAGTAAGTACCATCAATACTTTAAAAAAAAATAATCATAAACAAAAATAAAAATAAAACCAGAAAAGGCAACCAACCAAATTGAAGCCTTTGCTCAATGGAAATGCAAAATCTTTCAAGAATTTAAACATAATCTTGCAATACAAAATATTTTTTACAATAACAGTTTTGTGTTTTCTCCTGAGTTATAAAAATCACTCTCTAAATTACAAGAAAATTTCATTTTTACCACGACGGACAAAGCAAATAACAATTTTGCCATTATTTGCAAAAAAATCTATTTTGAATTAATTTCGCAAGAACTTCATAATAAAGTTACATATAAGCCTACTTTAGCTTCCAGTAAGGAAATCAACAATAAATTTGAAGCATTTCACAAGCAGCTGGGGCTAAGAATGGCATAGAGTTATGAACCTGAATTTCCTTATCTTTTTGCTACTGCAAAATTTCATAAGGAACCGGTGAAATTTAGATTCATAGCTAGTGGTACCAAAAGTCCTAAAAAAGTAATAGATCAGTATTTTGAATCAGTTTTGAAACAGGTATTAAACATTATTAAATCCAAAGTAAACCTAACATGTAAGAATTTTTGGATCATTAAAAGCAACGCTGAGGTCATTTCGGAAATGTTTCATAACACGCTTGCAGAGGCTAATTGCTATGACTTTGAAAACCTGTATACCAGCCTTCCGATAGAAGACATTATTAGTACACTCACGTTACTCTTTAATGAATTTCAAATCTCCAACATTATTTCGGAAACTTCTTGGCATACGCTTCTAAATTGTTGTATCAAAAATAACTCTATCCTCTACAATAACAAGTTTTTCAAACAGGTTAATGGAATACCTATGGGAAGTGCACATTCTACGAGCGTTTGCAACTTGTTCCTGTTTTTTAAAGAATATCAATTCATGAAGTTAAATTCTTCCAATCAGGAAAGTTACTCTCATACCTACAGATATATCGATGACCTCATTTGCTTTGATAATTCAGGAAATATAGAAAAAGACTTTGCTGCTATTTATCCCATGAGCCTTAAACTTAATAAAACCAATGATAATAACCAAGTATTTGATTTTTTAGATTTAACTATTAATCTCAATGCAGGTAACCCAATTATAAGTCTTTATGATAAGAGAAATCAATTTAAATTTAAAATTGTTAAATATGGTATGTGGTGGAGCAATATTTCAAATAAATTTATAGAAAATGTATTCATATCACAAGTACTAAGGCTTTCTAGAATATGTAGCTTAAACTCTGAACTAGAAAAACGTGTTATTATTTTAATCAAACAGTTTCTCGAAAACCAAGTACCTAAGGGCTTCTTAAAAATCGCATCAAAAAAATAGTTCTCAAACATAGAATTAGGATGGAAGGCTTAATTTAATTTAAATCTTGTTGACTGAATGAATTGTCTAAATTAAAGCTAATTTCTAGACTTTAGATAATGATGTTGTTAGCAATCAATTAAGGAACCTATAATGCACAATTCTTTTCCACTCCTTTGATACTCAAAAAAAGGTTATAATTAAAAAAATATTTACAAAAAAAAGCATAAAGCCCCTAGAAAAATATCTTAAAAATATTTATAAACATAAAAAGTTCTTTAAAAAAATAGTAATAGTTAAAGTTCAAAGGTTTGGGAGGAATGGTGATATATAGGTATTATAATGTTCTTTGAACTCTTGGGAGCAGAGAAATGCCTCCCTGCTAACAGGAAGGGCCTTTTAGTATTCTGGTCTGCACTGATAACTTGTAAGGGTTTTTTCAGAGCATTAATTCTGGTTTTTGAAGTCGACTCAAGGGCTTGATCTGTTCCCACCAGGAAGGTTCAAAAATTGGACGTTAGATGGCGCTGCAAAGGTCTGCCCCTGAATTCAGTTGGTACACCCCATAGATGTAGCAGTAAGCGCATTGTTGTTTTCAGGCATGGTAGGGATGTTCTGTATGCTCCTGCTACTAATTTAACTTTTCTTTCAGGAATCATTTTTTTTTGGGGGGGGGGGGGACTGTTTTCACCACTTATAAGCAGGCTGTGAGCTTAGAATTCGTTTTATGTTTCATTCGAACTTTTTGTAACATTTCATACATCTTTTTGTATTGTTTGAAGTCTATTTAGTAGTTCTGGGCCTTCCTGTGGGCCATATGATAAATGAAGTTTCTTGTAAATATAGTACTGGATATAGCTAAGCAAGACACAAATGTTATCCCTTATTTTAACTGTAAGTAAGTCTTTTTATATTTTTATTATAGGATTAGTGAATTTGCACTAAGATTAATTTTAAATATTTTTTGTGTGTATTGGGCTTAAAAATTGCTTCACTGGTGCTTGAAACCATGCCCTTTGGTATAATTTTTTTAAATTATATTTTTTTTTCTTGCTGAATATTTTTTCTTAAGCTTTTGCTGTGGGTATTGGGGATTTTTCTTTGCAACTATGTGACATGCAACTTAGTTATCTTGTTCACTCTTGGAGTTACAATTGAAAATTGCTCCTTGGGATTTTTGTAACTCCTTTTTCCTAAAATTGGCTGTTGCTTCCTTTTCAATTTGGTTGGGTGCCTTTTCTGGTTTTATTTTTATTTTTGTTTATGATTATTTTTTTAGAAAAGTATTGTTGGTACTTACTGGTTATCTTTGGGCTGGTGGTTTTAGATTTCACTTTATTTGTGACAGGTTTAAAGTATCCCTTTGGTACCATTTATTGGTTGGGTTTTTTATTAACTGGATTTGTGTTAAAGGGGAGTTTCTGCTCTCTTTCTTCATTTTTATTATTTTCTTGTTGTAAGGTCGGGCAAATGTGTTTTGGTTTGCTGGGTCCAGGTTTTTATTAGTAATCCCTTTTATTGACATTATTCCCCTAAATTTGATTGGTCCTTTTAGCAAACTAAAATAGCAGAAACTCACAATTCTCTGGTCTCAGTAGATTAGTGAGTGATTAACTTGTTGCTTGCCCTTGACGAAGCCGACAAGGAGTCAGTCATTAATATGCTTCCCTGCATTCTTATGCTCGGTATTTTTCTTCGCTTGAAGGAGATTTTTCTTTGCAACTAGCCTGGTTTGGGTGAATGGATTTGGTGATTGCTGTTCTTTTTCTCGTTTTTTTTGTTTTTCTAGTTCAAAATTTTGCTTTAAGTTTTGCATTATTGTTATTTGATCTTTCTCTTATGCAGCCTCTGGCGCTATGGAATTTCAAATTTGTTCAAAGGTTTTTGTTTCTTCACTTAATTTGCTTTTGCTATATATATATATGTATGTACACACATTGTTTTACGTATACTATATATATAGCCCCCTCCAACAAGAATTCCTGGGTGCGCCACTGCTGCCATGGCTAAATTCTTATCAACAGTGGGCAAATGATTTTTACCCATCAGAGTTCCCCCCAGGTATGTTTCAATGGCAGCTAATCCACTGGCCTGAAGTTTCTTTTTTCCAGTCAACAATTTTCTAGCCACATCAGCTCCAATAATACCTCGATTGGTTTCTCATCACTTAGCTTGATGTGCAAGGCTTCCAATTCACTAGTCCAAGGTCCTGGCTTTACAGAAGAGATGGGGTCACAAATAATTGGCTGATCAAGTACTTCAAATCTGCAATGAAATTCACCATTCAGTGTTTCCAACTGAACTTTATAGCAGTTATGCTTATTTCACTAGTCTTCCTTCCACCAAACAGAGTATGCATTAAAATTTCTTCCCTCGGAGGTTCCAAACCTAGCCTCGAAGCCGTAGCCTTTAAAATATAAGACCTCTGAGATCCTGAATCAATTAATACTCTTGCGCGTATGGAGGAATTAGGCCCCTTTAATGTTAATTGTAAAGTTTGTAAGAACACTTTGGTTGTTGCTAGATTTGTCATGTCAACAACAGGCTTCTGACCTATGTCTTCATCCTTATTCTAACTAACAGAGCCAATTTTAGGTTTAGTGTCTTTATTTATTGGAAGCTCAGGACACATGACTACTACATGTCCTTTGGAACAAATAACACATCTCACATGTGTCTTGCATTTGGCAATGGAATGTCCCCTTCCAAAACATTTGAAATAACCACCCTTTTCTTTCAGAATTTTGGGGTTTTCTTTCAGGTTCATCTTCTGGGCATTAAAGCAGTTTACACTGTCATGTGTACCATCACAAAATATACAGTTCCTGTTGTCAATAGAATTTGTGTTCAGTAAGTCGGCAGCAGTTAGTATTTTGTGTTCTAAGGTATTACTGATTTTCTTTTTAGCTTTAGATTAATTTTTTATACCAAAACCAGCTACGGCTGAACTAATTCTTTCTTCAGATACAACTTCTGACTTTAAAAATGACATAAGGTTATCCAGTCTAGCTTTCGGTTCACTTGTATGTACAAAAGTTGCACATCTGTGCCATGCCTTCGGTAAATCTTCTGGCATACAGAATTCTACTAATGAAAACAGCATAGCAGCGCACTTGTCTGTTGTAACACCCAATGTTTCCAGTGCCCGAATGTGTGTTTCAAGTTTGTCATAAAGTGAGCACATGGAACGTGAATCGGCATGTGGTGATGTATTTTTTAAAACTAATTGTAACAGTTCCCTAACGTATACTTCTACTAAAACATCTTCACGGCCAAACCTAGATTTTAAGCATTCAACTGCTTTCCCATAATTATCAGCTGTAGGAGGAAAGCTGTCAACAACTTCCCTTGTTCTAGAACCCTTTTCAGTAGCCTGTATCAGATACTGGAATTTGTCCTCTTGAACTATATCTAAGTCATTATGTATCTTTTCGAAATTGCACCAGAACTTTAGCCACTCTTTAACATTACCATTAAAAACTCTAAGCTCTAACTTTGGCAATTTAAATTTTCTTCTACTGCTTAGTTCATTATTACCACTTGTGATATCATTTGGAACAGTGTCAACAAAATTTAGCTTTGCTATGTCATTCACACGATACTCTAATGATGAAAATCATATCTGATATTTTTCTGCTAATTTACATTCCTCATCTAAATCATCACCTTCACCAACTTCTAATTTTAACAACAGTATTTTGTTATCCAGTTCCAGCAATTCTTTATTTTTCTTCCTTAATAATATTAGGCTTGTATCTAGCGTACTGCTATGTACCGCATCATCTAGTTCTAATTTAAGCGTATTTAAATTTCTGGTGAAAGCAGTACGAAGAACCTTTCTGAGCTTCTGCGAATTTCTTAAGTCTTCCATATTTACCATTTTAAAAGGCTTACCTTAATCAGAATTTCAGTCCTGTCGCGGACGCCACTGTACGATGTCGAAGTCGTGACGTCACGGAATGGCGACTAGGCATAAACACGTATTATATAAAAAAAATTGTGGGTTGTACGCCACTTACAATAATACGATATAACACACTAATGTGGTTTTTTTTTCCTTTCCGTTAACAGGCGTAAAATTACAAAAGTTTCGCAAGCTTTCACTGCCAACGCACAGCTTCTTCAGGCTTCTGAATATAAACACTTAACAGAAACAGGCAAAGAATAAATGCAAATGTAAAATTTAAAATCATTATAGCATAGCATGAGACTCGTATTACGCCTCGTGCTCATCGATTTTCCACCGAGCTTTTAATGTTTAATACCCTGTGCCAGATAGGTGAAATTTCAGTAGTTATGTCTGTGTTACATACGTCACTGCCTGATATAGTCTATATATATATAGGATGTAAGGTCAGGTGATGCGTAACATCACAGCCTCTCCTTGACAAATGTCAACCCCGCCTTCTCGTGGTACATCCTGTTCCCACTAAAGGGGCCCTGACGACCGCCAATAGCGGTACAACTATCCCATCGGGATTAGAGGAAATGCTATCCCACACTCACCAACCCGCTTGGCCAGAGTGGTGAGTTATGGCCAACCCCCCCCCAAATGATTCCACAACTTAAATCTTGGCCCTCAGTCTCCGGCAGCTGGAATGTACCTGGCCAAGGCAGCGGCCAGTGCGACATGAAGGCAGAGGGTGCTAAGAATCCCCGGAGGACCGGACTAGGCTGCCATCTGATGCTGACCTTGGCTACGTTACAATGGACGCTCCCTATCTTCTGATTCAAGGCTTCTTGAATTGGAAGAGGAAATACAAAGGATCAAGTGGGACATCATCGGGGCTAAGTGAGGTAAGGAGAAAAGGAGAAGATCTCATTGAACTGAAAAGTGGACATCTCTTCTACTATCGTGGGACTGATACTGGCAGAACTAGTGGTGTTGGATTTATAATAAACAAGAAACTGAAGGATAAAGTTGTAGAAGTTGAAAGTTCCTCTGACAGAGCTGCACGACTCGTTATCCAACTCCCGAGAAGATACCAGGCTCAGATTATTCAAACTTATGCACCCACCACAAGTCATCCTGAAGAAGAAATTGAAGAATTTTATGAGGAAACTAGCTATACCCGGCTACGCGTAGCTGTGGCACATTGTGGTTGCATGGATGAGAAATGAGGAACAAAACAAAGCATACGTTTCATGGAAGTTTAATTTTGCAATACTTGTGGGTATACAATATTTTTTGTTTTTCCATTCTCTGCGTAGATATAAAGGCTATCTGGTTTGCCGACACGGGAACACGCAACATACAGTTGTCCATGTGAGAAGCAATCCGCATCTAAATCTAAACCACACAATTCTGAAGATTGACCTTGAGCTTTATTGATTGTGATTGCGAACGCCAATCGAATTGGGAATTGCAATCTTTTAAATTGAAATGGTGTATCGGTCGGGATCATGGGAATTCGAGGGATGAGGACATCTTCACCTTCGAAAGGCCCCGTTAAAATCGTTGCTTCCACTACATTTTTCATCAGTTTTTTAACTGCGAGTCGTGTGCCGTTGCAGAGTTTTGGCTGATTAATATTCCGAAACATGATAATTGGCACACCTATTTTCAATTTTAATATGTGTGGTGGCATCCCTGGCAGATCAAGTGAGTTCAAAAATTCCTACTTCATCTGCTTCCACAACTAATTAACTACTTCATCTGCTTCCACAACTGTATCTATCGACTTGTATGTAATTTCCTCACTTTGAATGCTGGATTGAATAATATTATTAATTTGATAGACATCTTTATTCTTCGCGGCAAGGATAGCTCGTTCACTGAGCCAATCGTGATTCTTATAATTTATTTGAATATTAGGAAATACTTTTTCGATCAGTTCTTCTTTCGATGTTACTAAATTACAAAAATTATCAGGAAATGATATTCGTCTTGACGTCTCATCGACTGGCAGTTGTCCGTTCCCAATGTCCAGTAACTGTCGTAAGAATACCTCGGCTGATTGATCGTTCTGCAGCTGGACACGCATATTCGTAGTCAACTGCAATGTACGTACGTGTCGCCACAATGTTGAATATTTCAGGCAAGCATTTATTTCGTCCGCTGATGTCGATCGAGAAATTACAGGCAATGTTTGCCTAAAATCTCCTGCGAGCAATATCAATGCATTCCCGAATGGTTGAACGTTTCCACGCAAATCTCGTAACGATCGATCAAGAGCTTCCAGCGATTTTTTATGTGCCATCGTGCATTCATCCCAAACAATGAGTTTACATTTTTGTAATACTTTTCCCATACCGGATGCTTTGGAAATATTGCACGTGGGAGTCTCGATTATTCGCATGTTTAATGGCAACTTCAGAGCTGAATGAGCAGTCCTTCCACCTGGTAACAATGTCGCAGCTATTCCAGACGAAGCGAGAGCTAAGGCTATGTCATTTTTTGATCGAACCGTTGCCAGAATCAATCTGATAAGGAATGTTTTCCCAGTTCCTCCTGGCGCATCCAAGAAGAAGGCCCCCAACTCCGTCATTTATCATTTGCATTATGCGATCATAAATGCCCTTCTGTTCACACGTTAATTTGGGAATGTTTGATTGGACATATGACTGGAGATCACCGGTGTTGTAACTGTTCACGGCGCAAATCCACATCAAATGAAGCAGTCGTAGTTCGGTTGAGTGCTGGTATTCCCAATTGACTAAGAACTTTATTTGCAATAGCTAAGCACTTGTCTTCAATATTTATCAATGTTTCGTTGTAAATGCCTTCTGTAAATTCCATGGTCATATTGGCATTTTCTAGGCGTACTCTATGCAAAATATCCTCGGCCATATGCGATCGATATCTTTCCCATAACTCTGTGGGAGATGAAGGGAAGCAAGCGGTCAATATAATTGCGAATAGTGCTCGAATTTGGTTTGGATGTGCAGTGTTGCACGCGTCACTAATACATATACCCAACTGTTGGTCGTTTTCTAATAAATTAAGAGCTTGACACGCACTGCGGAAAGTGGCATATGTGACGCCGTCAACAATTTTCAATTGCTGGAAAGATCTAGGACCAGGCACATTTACCAACAGCATGCGAAGTAAAAAACATTCATCTTGATTAGGATGCACTGTATAAAGTCTACCAATTGTATTTTCTCTGAAAATGCCAGGTTGACCGTCGACTGGCTCCCCTCGTCTGCGTCGTACGAATGCTTTTTTAGTTACATTCCACGTGTAATAAGAGGGCACTTCTGTGTACATCAGTGTTCTGGCGAAAGCGTCTTCCTGAAATAAGGTGAAGAAAGCAGTCAGAGTTGTACCGGGTGGATTAAGGGCTCTTTGTTGCACATTTGCATCTGTGTAATAAACACGCTCTCCATTCTCTAAATGTACTGCTAAGTGAACCACAGCTGGATTGCGTTCATGCATGGGAAATGAAAAAATTCGCCATGCAGCCTCATTGCTGCTTATGTATCTTCCAGCCTGGTACTGTGCAATTTCATCGATAACTCGTACTGCATTTCTGTCACTATTTTCTGGTTGCACACCAAAAACTGCCATATCGCTGCCTTTATTCACATACTTACAGATGTATTTAATCGATTTGACCGAATTGCAATATTCTACGTTTATGTGCGCTTTGTATGTTTTTGACAACAGAGGCGAATATGGTACCTCCCAACGGTTGTCTACATCAATATCACCATTTCGCATGTGTATAGTTGATGAATTCCCGCCATCTTCAGTTGATCGTCTCCTATACTGAGGATATCCATCGTCTCCTGTTACTGTGTTGGCTGCGAATGCTCGAGGATATCGCTTAGAACATTTCCCGTCTACCATGCATGGTGAATTCGGATTTAGTGTACCGCATGGTCCATGTATCATGTTTTTGATAACAACTGCATGCAAATCCTTGTCGACGTCGGCCCGTGGAATCTCAGCGCATATCACATCGTCGATTTCGTCTGAAGTTATTTTATCGTATAGCCAGATTAGTATATGCGCATGTGGCAATCCTCTCTTTTGCCATTCTACTGAATATATCCAGCAGCGCACAGATCCAAACATTTCATGTTTCACAATGAAATCCATCAGCGACTTAAGCTTTTGTCTGAAAACACGTGCTGTGATGTCATGCCTATCCACGGGTGATTGTCCAGGAAGTAACAGCTGCTGTATCTCGTCCCAAGCTGGATTGCACGTGAAGGTGATAAATAAGTCTGACGCCCGTAATTCAGTGGCGGCCCGTCAGATGAGGCAAGTGAGGCGCCGCCTCACCTGAAATTCCGCAGAATGAGAAGTGAAAAAACAACAACTTCGGTCAGTAACAAAGATATAAGAACTTTGCAGGATAAATGAAACACTGAAATTCACATTGTGATTCATGAATTAGGGAAAGGCTTTCAAGAAGAGGAATGAATCATTATTTTTGCAAAGGAGCTGCACGTTTTAAGCGCTTAGAGGCGACCAGCTGAATCGTCTCGATGAGAAGCCGGTTTGGGAACTGGGGATCAGAGAAGAGCCCTACAGAGTGAACCCCCAACCCCCACGGTCCGAGGTCTACCTAAGGAGGTGCCGGACTTCCAGTAAGAGAAAGGAAATTTCTGAGGCGACCCTCCATTTCGCTTAAACTGGAATAGCATCTCTGCTGTTATTGGAGAACCCAAGGATTGTGTATCCAATGGGCACGAGAAAATGAGCAGATGACCTTGGTAAAAAGTGGTTTTACAGGCGATGACGCCGTTCGCCTCTATTCGCTTTGGAGTACGATGATTTCTACGTAGCTTTAACTATTCGTCAGAGTGTATTTGAGTCTAACTTTTTGTAGTGTGTTTTCACTCCTCTCTTCTGCGGGTGTTGGCTAGTTCATAGTAATGTTGAGTTTTTCTTCTTTTTTATTTTGTTATTGTTACTAAACAGCATATTTTGATTTTGGTTGGAAAATATGAATGGCCCAACAAACGACGTGATTTGTGTTCTGGAAGAAATTCCTTTTAAACACTGGAAAGATTATGATAAAAGGGATGTTCTCATACCTGAAAGACCGACACCTATAATAAGTTCAATATCTAAAGATAAGAAGTGCGGCAAATCGTTTTTTACGTCTTTCAATAAGTCATGGTACGAAAATTTCCCTGGCTTTCTGGTAGCTATTACAAGCAAACTCTCTTTTGCTGGCCATGTTTACTTTTGAGCAATAAGAAAAATGTGTGGAATACAACGGGTTATTTTGATCTGAAAAACTTTTCTCGTAGTGCAAAATTGCACGAAAGCTCTAAAGAGCATATAACTAATCACGTAGGTCTGAAACGAATGGAAAAAAAATATAAACACTATTTCTGATATGCTCAAAGAAAATGCTGCTCTTCATAAAGCTAAGTTTAATGAAAAGGTCAGACTAAATAGGCTTTTTATGGAACATATAATCGATTTAGTTGTCGTTCTAAGCAAGCAAGAATTGCCTTTTCGAGGACATGATGGATCTATTTCCTCATTAAATAAAGGTAATTTCAAGGAGATGTTCCATTTGTTACTTCGTAGAAGCACCCCAGAATTAAGCATATTTTGAAGAAATACGAAGCTTATTTTCTGGACAATCTAAAACGATACAGAATGATTTACTGGAGTGTATTCATGAATATATAAACGAATGTGTTAAAAGCGAAATTAATGATTCCACATTTTTTTCAGTGCAAGTTGATGATACAACTGATATTACTCAAAAATCGCAGTGTTCAATAATTGTCAGATACATATTGGACTCAAATTGTGTAGTAGTTGAGCGCTTCCTTGGTTTTTATGATATCAGCACTGACAGGACTGCTGTGGCACTGTATGATCTGCTAGCATCGGTTTTGGAGGAGTTTGATTTTAAATCAAAGTTAGTAGGCCAGTGTTATGATGGTGCAAGCGTTATGGCTGGAGAGTTGAGCGGTCTACAGAAAAGAGTCAAGCTAGAAGCCCCGCAAGCTTTGTTTACTCACTGTTTCGCCCACCGCCTTAACCTTGTCCTACAACAGGGGTGCAAAAGTATTGTAAAATGTCGCATATATTTCGCAACTGTATCCAGCATGCCCTCATTTTTTCATAAATCTGCCAAGAGAACCCACGTAGCAGATTTAGTTGTTGGGAAACGGATTCCTCAAATAGCTGAAACACGTTGTGTAACGTACCAGGAGATGTGACGTACCTGCCAGCAGGGCGCACACGACATAAAGGCAGATAGGAATCAGAATAATCGTCTGCGTAGCTCAGTTGGTAGAGCGACTTGTTCCGGAATAAGCGGCCTCGGGTTCGAATCCCGGCGTAGACCAAAAATGACGGAGAAATTTACTTCGTTATAATGTATATATGTTCGTATAACGGTATACGAATTTATATATATTTCAATAACATATGTTTTACTGTTTTACATTTACATCAAGACCGTTCGCCTCATCAGCATTTTACACCACGAGCCGCCACTGCCGTAATGACGAATATATGCCATTGAATCTTGAGCATATTCCTGCATGTGACGTGGACTGCCTATGAATGAAGATGGCAAAATAGTAAGCTTTCCAACGTTGGTTGTATTACCGTCATTCACAACTGCATCTCGCAAATGAATGTATTCTTCGGAGCGGAGTTTGGTCTGAATCAAACGAAGAAATAGCAAACGTTCCGTTTCAATTTTTGCATACATATCCACAATGTACTGGTGAAACAACTGACGGCATTTCAAAATATAATTGTCCTCGTTCCTCCGAATCATTAAGCGGTAGGCGTAAAAGTTCATTGCGCTGCACTTTTTATTAATTTCTGCACCATTCACTGGGCTTATCATCTTCACATTGAAATGATATCCATCGGCACCATCCCAGAAGATAACTGGATATTGTAAAGCATCGTAACAACGGTGAGTTTCTGCGACGTTTATCAATTGATCGTTTCTTCGATGGAGAACAATATCTCTAGGTTGGAACTGATCTCCGACTATGACAATTGCTACTTCGTCTATAGTTGGAGCATTATATCTTCGGACATGTTCTCCAGCGGGCGTTTTGTCGGCGTGAATGACAATCTTGTGGGTATCTGATGGCATCATATTCATTGCCGTTTTGAACAAACGCACCAAATTGTTCTTTTCGTGAAGGAGCTCCTGTAGTTGCGAAATGATGGATCTTCTTAGCGAGGTATGGATTCCACAACGTGCATCGACTTCATCTCTATCATCACCGATGAATTACATTTGAAGGAATTTATGGTCACTATCTCGGAACGGGAGCAGGGAGTCAGCTTTGTGATATATTTGTCCTTTGATTTTAAAAGTTGGCATGAATTGAGCAGTCACAATTTCCGCACCAAATGACGTCATTTGGAAGCAAGAGTTATATTTCCTGATGTTCGATAGGAAATGCTTCGATTCAGCGGTAGATCCAGCAAGTAGAGTTTTCAACGGCTCTGGTGGTGCTTCAAGTTGAGGCAATTTAATTTTTCCGCCAGCGCAACACATCCCATTCGTTTCATTATTGAACTTTAGAGCCTTACAGTAGGTACAGACATGACTCATCTGGCCAATGACTTGAACTATAATCAACAGCTGGATTGCACCGGAATGCAAGACGATTGTATTGCAGAATCAGATCTGCTGTTCTTTGGGTACGTGTTTCAGCTATCCTTGACGCCTCGCGTTCATTCCGTTGAGAACGAACCAAATCTGTTGCTGCAGAACGCGACTGCCGTGCTCGCAATCGTGCATCCTCAAGCCTGGCTGCTCGTCTTGCTGCTGGTTCCGTGTTACGCATCTGGATGGTGTTTAGTCTGTTCCTCTCTCGTACGTATGCCCGCTCTTCCTCAGTCATATTCGAAAGCCGTCTTCTCGATCCTTCTGTGTGGCGAGTGCGACGACCCAAATTCGTTTTTTTGGGAGGCATTATTTCGGTTTTCACTGGAACAGAAGGAAGGGATAAGATAATAACCTCTTATGGCTCTCACAGCTCTAATTTGAAAACCATGAGAGATAAGAGACAAAACATAACCTCTACTTACGATTTGGCGAACGGCGCAGCTCAATCACGATACGATCACCTAGTATGGAGAGTGTTCCCCTCGCTTCCAGCAGATGGCGCGTTTGCTGGTACACAGCTGACCGTTGAAAAAGCTGTTTTCTAGCGGTCGCGGGTATGTAACTGACGCGAAAAATTGATAAAAACAACACGATCACCTAGTATGGAGAGTGTTCCCCTCGCTTCTGGCAGATGGCGCGTTTGCTGGTACACAGCTGACCGTTGAAAAAGCCTTCGACCATATATACTGATAGACTGCGCATGGCATCAAAATTTCTGGCTCCAACATCGCAAGCCACGAAACCATGTGACTTCGGGCAAAAAGATGGTTAACTCGTGCTGTGCTCATCATGAATTTTAGGAGTTTCTTTTTAGAATTCCATTACGACTTTTCATTCGTGAATACATTTATTACGCTCTGATGCAGCTATTGCCAGTGCGCAGTGCATTAGTATATATGGTCGAAGGAAAAAGCTGTTTTCTCGCAATCGCGGGTATGTAAGTGACGCGAAAAATAGATAAAAACAATCTTTGAAGCGGGTTGTATATCGTGTCAAAATTTGAGCTCAATCGGTGCAGAACTTTTTGAGTTTTTGAAGCGTACACAAACCAACTTAACATTTTTATATATATAGATTCGTCATCTAAATAATAAAGGTAAGCAGCACTTGAAGATAATTATGGGAGATTTCAACGCAAAAATAGGGCAACGGCAACAGAATGAAACTTCAGTAGGTAAATTCATTCGGTCACGGCAACATAAACCAAAGTAGAAATACTCTCGTAGAGTTCGCAGAGGCAGAAGGGTTTTTCATCTTGAACTCCTTTTTCAAGAAAAAGCCACACAGGAAATGGACATGGAAACATCCAAATGGAACGACAAGTGAAATTAATTTTATTATGTGTACCAAAAAATTCGTCATAGAAGACTGCAGTGTGCTAAACAAGTTCAACACAGGTAGTGACCATAGATTGGTGAGATGTAAGATGCACCTCAACACTAAACTCAAACGTGGCAAGCTCATAAGACAAATAAAATGTATTGACATAACCAACCCTAAAAAAACACCATAATACCTTCAAGTTGGAACTGAAGAACAGATTCTCTGCTTTAGAAGGCCTAACATCGGAAGAAGTGGATATTTCTGAAGTTAACAGAAAAGTAACCAAAGCTCTTATGGAAACAGCAACAAAATTAGCTTGGGTCTAAAAACAAGTTGCATGTGAACAAATTATCAGGAAAAAAATGTTGATGCAAAAAAGAAGAGAGATGAGGACAACTAAAGAAGATGTGACTTCCAAAGTGGAATATATAGAGCTATGCAAGACAGTACGAAAAAGTATCACTGAAGACGTAAGGAAATTCAACTGTGAACTAGTAAGGAAAGCAATTGAAAACAACCAGAGCCTAAAGATAGCAACAACCAAAGCCTAAAGATAGCAAAGGGACATCTCAGTAAGGGAAGAAAACAGATTATGGCACTGAGAAAAGAAGATGGTTCTGTAACAAGAAATAGAAGCGAAATTTTGACAAGAGTGAAAGATTTCTACTCCAAATTATATGAAAGGGATGATACATGTACTCCAGACATCATGAAAGATACCAGTACCAGAGTTCTTCCAGTCCTCCCAGCAGAAGTTGCACATGCAATCAAGAACATGAAGCGGGGAAAAGCTCCAGGAGAAGATGGAATTACTGTAGACATCATACAAGAAGCAAGTGGAGAAATTGAAACAGTACTCGCCCAAATTTTCACTCGATGCCTTAATGAAGGGAAGTTTCCTGAGGATTGGAACAACGCTACAATGATCTTGCTACATGAAAAAGGTGACATTTAAGATCTCAGGAATTACAGACCTATCAGCCTCCTATCAGTGGTTTATAAAATATTCACTAAAGTTCTTTCACACCTCTTGAAGGTGACAACGGACATGGCTCAACCGAGAGAACAAGCTGGATTCTGGAGTGGCTTCAGCACTATAGATCATATCCATGTACTGAGAGAACTAATTGAAAGAGCGAGGGAATATGAACTTCCATTATGCATGGTTTTATCTATTATGAAAGGCTTTTGATTCGGTGAAACCATCAGCAGTTACAATGGCTTTGAAATCCTGCAGTATTGAAGATGCATACATTAATATTATTCATAACATCTATGAAAATGCAAGTGCAAAGATTCGGCTACTTGAGAATACAGCACCCATAAGAATTGGAAAGCGAGTGAGACAAGGTGACACTATATCTCCCAAACTCATTAATGCCACATTGGAAAATGTCTTTCAATCACCTAACTGGGAAAACAAAGGGATAAATATTAATGGAGATTATCTAACTCACCATCATTTTGCTGATGACGTAGTCATTTTTGCAACTACCCCATCAGAGCTGCAGAGTATGATCCAGGAACTTGCTGACAAGAGTAAAGAAGTGGGATTAAAAATGAACTTTCAGAAGACAAAAGTGATGTACAATGCTTTTACAAGAAATGAAGATTTATCGATTGATGGAGAAAGCTGGAGATAACAGACACGCACGTTTATCTTGGACAGCAGATATCAAGTGAGGGTCACATTGATGAAGAAATTAATCGGCGTACAAAACTTGCCTGGATAGCTTTTGGAGTAAACAGCATAATTTTCAAGAGCAATATGCCATTATGTCTTAAAAGAAAAGTGTTTTATCAATGCATCCTTCCAGTTTATTACGTATGGTGCAGAGATGTAAACCTTAACTAAAAGAGAAATACAAAAGCTGCAGACAACTCAAAGCAGCATGGAGAGGTGCATGCTTGGTGTAACCAGGAGAGATAAGAAGAGGAACTCGTGGATCCGAAAAAGGACAAGAGTGGAAGACATCATGATCAGAGTTAAATCCCTGAAATGGCAATGGGCTGTCCTTAAAAGAGTTAAATAGAGTTAAATCCCTGAAATGGCGATGGTCTGTCCTTTTGGCATACTGCCAGGAGCACAGACCATCGATGGACAGCCGAAATTTTAGATTGGATTCCAAGGGACAGGAAAAGACCTAGAAGAAGACCACATGGAAGATGGGTGGATGAAATTCGAAAGTATGCGGGAGTGACATGGAGGAGACTGGCACAAGACAGACCGTTGTGGAGGAAACTTGGGGAGACCTTCGTCCAGCAGTGGATTGATAATGGTTGACAATGATGATGATGATGATGATGATATATATATGGCACAAGGTATTAAACATTAAGAGCTCGCTGGACAATCGATGAGCACGAGGCGTAATACGAGTCTCATGCTATGCTATAATGATTTTAAATTTTACATTTGCATTTATTCTTTGTCTGTTCCTGTTAAGTGTTTATATTCAGAAGCCTGAAGAAGCTGTCCGTTGGCAGTGAAAGCTTGCGAAACTTTTGTAATTTTACGCCTATTAACGGAATAAAAAAACACATTAGTGTGTTATATCGTAAACACATATTGTTTACATATTCGCTAACGTTAGTTTTATCGTTGGCGGCTATCGATGGTTCTGTAATATAGGTTTTAAAAGGTGAAACTGAATATATTAGATATGGTTTTATGTTTTGCAGCATATTCTGTGAACATCAGACTGTTAAAAAGCAGTGTTCATTTAATAGATTTCCGAGAAACAAACGGAAACATGCCCTATGGGCTAATATGTCGTCCTAAACTATTTGGCTACGTATTTGAAAAAAAAAATGAGATATACATATGCTAAAGTACGTAGTTTGATGTCAAACGGTGAAAAATTTCATATGTAAAATGCGTTTTAAAGATTTTTACTGTAAAACTTATCTCCAAGTAGGACGACGTTAACACGCTGCGGCAGGCCTAACACAACACCGCGACAACCACGTCCATTGGCTCCGCTAAAACGATTGTATCGTTCCGGCGACCATTTCTCTGGCGGAAGAGTACAAGAAAAACCGGGTACGTTCATGCCAGGAAAGCATTCAATTTTGTAGGCTACTGCTACGCTACAGAAAATAGTTCATCGTTTCTGTCTCAGTTTTTCACATCAGAATCTCACAATTTCTTAGTTTTTTAGCATATGATTCTTTGACGGAGAATTATGAAACCTTCGTTTCAGCGGAGCTAAGGCAAGCTTGACGTGGATGCCACAGCGTTGCGTAAGGCCTGCCGCAGCGGTGCTCGCGTCGTCATACTTGGAGATAAGTTTTACAGTAAAAATCTTTAAAATGATAGAATTTTTTCACCATTTGCCATAAAATTACATACTTTAATGGACCTTTCCTGTTATCTGTCCGCCTCTATTTAACTTCCGAATAAGAACGCATTCAAGTAGTTCCCGATTTCGAAAGTAGAACCAAGGCTGAACTGGATCCTATCAGGCTGTAACATTACCGTTGAAGACAATAGACCTTTGGTGATTGGCCAGTGGGCGTTAGGGACGATTTCAGCCGTTAGATGGCACTGCGTACTAAGGTGTTAAACACTAGCGTCTGGGAACGGCAATGGAAATCTCGTAGGAAGATCCTCATTGGTAGGAATAAAACGTAAGCAACCAATTGGCGTGCGTGATGTGTGCGATAGGAAACACAGGCAGACAGGCATTTTTGGCGGGTAGAATTCTTACTGTTGTTACTTCTTACTGCGGATTTTTGGCGTGTTTTCATCAAAGAATTTGTTTTCAAATTTCGTGGTGACCATGGATACTGCGAACAGATTCATTTGTTCAATCTGTGGTGGTTCATTCGGGATGAAATATAACTTAAAGAAGCATGTTAAAAAATTTCATCCGGATTCCATTATACCTGAACCACGAATTGCAACGAGATTGACATGCAGCTACTGTCAGGTAACATTTGGAGTTAAACAAAGTCTACACACACATTTCAAAATGTTCCATTCGGATAAACTTGCCCCTGTTTCGGATGAAAATTCCCATGAAGGTAAGTATTCAATGAATGTTACTAATGCAGGTGATATTTCTGCACATACTGCTGAACATGTTCTCTGCAAAACCACTGGGCCTGATTTGTCCCTTTCAAGTGAGAGAACTTGTATTCTCACCAACATTTCCTGCAACTTCTGTACCCGCACTTTTTCAAGTAAAGGAAATTTAAATAGCCACATAAAAAAATTTCACTCAACAGGAGATGTGCAGTTTTCTGGTACAGTTATTTGTAGCATTTGTGAGATCACCTGTAAAACAGTAGAAAAACTGCAAAATCATATTGGCACAAGTCATCCTGATATTTTACTATCATTGGAAGATAAAGTTTTTTAGAACATTGATGACTTTTTAGAGTGGAAAACTAAGATAGAGTGTGATTCTTATTCACATTTTGTAAAACATGGCGGTGACAGCCACCTTGCAGATGGTACCACTGTTTCTTACTATTATTGTCATCGAAGCGGAATGTACAAATCAACTGAAAATAGGAAACGCCATATGAAATGTGCAGGTACCAATAAAATTGGCAAAACTTGTCCTGCAAACATTAAAGTTATCAACAAATTGAGGAAGGAATCATTAAAATTAAATACCAATCTGTCCATGTCGGACACAAAACTGAAATTGGTAGAACTGTGTTGACAAAATCTGAAAAAGGGCAACTTACAGCTCAGATGAATCTAGGAGTTCCCAAATCAAGAATTCTGAGCAATATTATGACATCATTTTCACCCACAAAACGCCAAAGCTATGTCACTCGAAAAGACCTACACAACATCAGTGCAGAGTTTCATGTTGATGCAGACATAACTCTTCATACAGATGATACCACATCTGTTCATCTATTAGTTAAGCAGTTGCAAAATGAAGTGGGTAACCCTGTACTTTTATACAAACCAATTGGTGAACCCTTATCTGGAAATCCCTCAATTACCAGTGAGGAATTTTTGCTAGCTATGATGAATGATGCACAAGTAGAGCTTCTAAAATTGTATGGTGATACTGGTGTAATGGCTGATTCCACCCATGGCATGAACCAGTATGGTTACGAACTAACAACATTAATGGTTAATGACTCAAACCATGAAGCACTGCCAGTTGCTACATTTTTTTCCACAAGAAGTGCACATGTTTCATTTGTAGCACTATTCAAGGCAGTTAAAGATTGCCTCCCATCTTTCACTACTAATGTATTCATGTCAGACGATGCAACCCAATTATATACTGCCTGGAAGGAAGTTTTTGGCGAAGTTCCAAAAAATACCTTTGTGCTTGGCATGTTAAAAAAGCCTGGAATGCCAATATTCATTCCAAAATTGCATCACAGGAGAAGCGTGACACTGTTCAACTTGCTCCCCAAGCATTCATGCAAGAAACAAATATAACATCTTTTGCATATATTTCTGAAAAATGTGTGGCTGATTTTTTTATCAGATACAGAAACAGTTGCATTTGGAGAATATTTTTGGAATAATTACATGAAGCGTACTGAGCAGTGGGCAACCTGCTACCGTGTACAATGCCCAATGAACACAAATATGAAAGTTGAGCGATGGCACAGAGAGCTCAAATATGAAGAGGCACAAGGGAAACAAATTGGGCGGCTTGATAAAGCCATTCGACTTGTCCTCACATCAGTCTCAAAAAGGCTGATTAGAAGGCTTATATCACTTGAGCGCCCAAAGCTTACAGCAAGAATAGCTGCCATCAGGAATAGGCACATTGCCAGCAGAGCGTTGCCAAAAGAGAATGTTCTACTCATGGAGCATCAAAAATCTTGATTTGTTCGCTCAAGTGTAGCAACAGACACTCTGCTGGACACATACCATGTGTCACATGAAGTGAATTGCCAATGTGCAATCAAGTGCCATGACTGTAATGTTTGTGTTCATGAATTATCGTGTACTTGCTTGGACTATGCTTTACATTATATTATATGCAAGCATATCCACTTGGTATGCAGCCACTTCAGTGTTGGACCTCCTGCTGAAGAACCAGAAGAGATTACTGAAAATCTTGTGCTTGATTGTAGTGACAGAGACCAAGATTACGCCGCAGAGCAGGCTGCAATCAGCAAAGAGTTGAAGAATCTGGTGCCAGCTTCAGATGCAAAAAAGAAAAAGCCTAGTGTGGTAGGATATATGCAGGACATGCTCCAGTTTGCTCAGCAAAGTAATTCCATAGAGGAACTCACTATTTTATTCGATGGCTTAAAAATTATTAAAACTAAGTTGGATACATTATCTGAGACCCAAAAAATTTTGCCACTGGGTCCACAGGTATTTACTGCTCAGCCAGCAAATAAAATTATAGAACCACAGCGACGCTTTGTCAAAGCCAAAAGATCTGAAAAAGAAAACTTCAATTTGATTGATGTGGAACATAAAAAAAAATCTGATGAAGAACATAACGGAAAAAAAAAATCCCAACACCAAGAAGGGGTTGTGTTAGATAAACGACAGTTGGTAGGCGATGAGAGTACATCTGTAAGATGACGTCTGTGCAAATTTCGCGCTCGGCGCATACGTGTGGCGCTACCCAGCAAAAACACAAGTGCTGGGAAACTGCTGGCCACCAGCTGGCAGTGATGGGTCACTGCTGGCTGAAATCTGCCGCTCACGGCCCGGTAGTGGTCCGTTGGTGGCAGCGCTATCAGTTGGCGAGCCATTGATGGCCCTGCAGCATCGCCGTGTATTGTGGGCCTCCAAGCAAGTGCCACTAGTGGCCCGTTGCTGGCAACCAATGCAACCCCCAACAGCAGGTGGAAGCATCGGGACTGCGCATGAGCAGAAGCAACACTTGCTGTGTCTCTCATGGTACCAGTTAGTTGAAGACGACGCTATCGCCGTCGTGTTATTTTAGTCTATGTTAAGAAAAAAATCCATATGTGGAGAGGCGAATTAATTTCCTAATGAAATTTTACGTCGACGAAGATATCAGATTAAGCCGTGAAATACTAGATTACAGCCATGAAATACACCCACTCCATTCCCATGAATAACAATTCATGGAATGGAGTGGATGAATAACAAGAAAAAATTTGAAACCGCTTGAAACACATATCCTGGAAAACCATTAAAATAGCGTTTGTTGGAAAAAAAAAGAATTATACGCGTACAAAATTTATTAATTATTTGAAAGAAAAAAAAAAGCAACGCTATGTGGTGTACTCATCCATGGGTTGAATACACAAGACTGGGAGGAATTCGCTTCTAAAAATAACGAGAAGTAAAATAAAATATCTTTTACTCTTTAAAACAAATGTAGCTTCGGACAACGGAAAGGAAAGACACAACGTTAAAAATGTAACAGAATGTGACATGAACCCGGGTAAATATATATTTATTCAACAATCTCTTTTCAAGACGGCAAGGACAGTACGAAAATTTGGAAAGCGACTCTAAGTATGTACACGCCTTGAAAATAAGTGAAGTTCCCTTAACGTAAAAAAAGGCAAAAAACTATCGTTACGTTGAAAAAATTAATTTATCATTTATATGAAACTGACTTTTCTGAGAAATACCTCGCAATATTATAAAATGTAAGAGAGAAGCATTTGATTACAAATTGCATACCAAACAGATAGCTTCCAGCACATACCTGAGCGTCGTGAATTAGTCCGGTCGGTAGCGAGCGCGGCTTCCACGTAAACGGCCCAGGATCGAATCTAGTCAGATGCAAACGTCGTTTTTCCGGTCTGTCGAGGAAATTTCCCCAGCGCAGTGCGTTAATTCACAAGCTTCGTAAGGGTAGAAAAAAATTGTCGCGTTAGGAAACTGCGGTTATCCTTGCTTTTTCTTTTTTTTTTTTATTATTATTATTATGGCTAATACTGGGAAATTGGCGGACAAGATTCGGCAAGCCACCAGTTACGTCACGTGGTTGCTGGCTGCCACTAACGGCCCACTAGCGGACCACATTAGGCTAGCCATCATTTCTGGTACGTGCTTGCTGGGTCACTGAAGGGCCACTTGTGGCAGCTACTGCCCGTGATGGACCACTGATGGCCCTGTTGTGGCATATGACAACTGATGGGGTGCCAACTGTTGGCCTGAACTGCTGGCCCTTCTGTTGGCCGCCCGGACATTTTATTGACGGTTCGGCATCGGCAACATAGTGCTGGGCCATTGCTGGCAGTGCTGGCTGCCAGCAATGGCCCACTGCTGGCCCAGCAAGACTGTTTTTGCTGGGTAGTAGCGCCCCTCGGAATATGCAATGCAGGTTTTCTGTAAATACGCGCTGTAACGTTCGTGAGCGTTAGTTATCGTTGAGATTCGACGTAGGGTGTTGATGTTAGTCAAGAATGCCTTTAAGAAGACGAAGAAGCCATTATCAACAGCTCACGGAGTTTGAACGAGGTCGTGTAATAGGGCTACGAGAAGGTGGATTTTCTTTCCTCAATATTGCAGAACGACTTGGCAGAAATGTAGCCACTGTTCATGATTGTTGGCAGCGGTGGTCAAGGGAAGGTACTGCCTCAAGAAGACCGGGTTCTGGCCGTCCAAGTGGCACTACTGAGATGGAAGACCGCCGTGTACGGCGTATGGCCGTGGCGCATCGTACCGCGTTTGCGGTAGCAATTCGAGCTGCAGTTGCCACCACAGTGACACAACAAACTGTTACAAATCGGTTACTTGAAGGACAAGCTCCGAGCCAGACGCCCTGTAGCGTGCATTCCACTTACTCCAAACCACTGCCGTTTGCGACGTCAGTGGTGTCAAGCTAGAGCTCATTGGAGGACGGAGTGGAGATCTGTTGTGTTTTCTGATGAAAGCTGGTTCTGCCTGGGTGCCAGTGATAGCCGTGTGTTGGTTAGAAGTAGGCCAGGTGAGCGCCTGTAACCAACCTGTCTGCGGCCGAGACACACTGGACCTAGGAAATTGCTCCCCAGACCATAACTCCGGTTATAAACCTGGAGTTATGGTCTGGGAGCAATTTCCTATGACAGCAGGAACACTCTCGTGGTTATCCCATGCACCCTGACGGCACAGTTGTACGCCGGTCTGGTGATTAAACCTGTTGTGCTGCCATTCATGAACAGCATTCCAGGGGGTGTTTTCCAACAGGATAACGCTCGCCCGCATACCGCTGTTGTAACCCAACATGCTCTACAGAGTTTCGACATGTTGCCGTGGCCTGCTAGATTACCAGATCTTTCACCAATCGAGCACGTATGGGACATCATTGGACGTCAACTCCAGCGTCACCCCCAACCAGCATTAACCGTCCCTGTATTGACCGACCAAGTGCAACAGTCATGGAACTCCATCCCACAAACTGACATCCAGCACCTGTACGACACAATGCATGAACGTTTGTGTGCTTGCATTCAACATTCTGGCGGTAACACCGGTTATTAATGTACCAGCATTTCACATTTAAAATGGCTCTTCTCGCGCTTACAATAAGCTGTGATCTTGAAACCTTAATCGATTAAATATGTTACCTATACGAATGTATTGCCGCCATTTCATTCCTCTTCAACTATTTTTTCGTGGTGTTGGGATTTTTTTTCCGTCAGTGTATTTCTATTAGGGGTATGCAAAAGTTTCTGCCGCCCCCACTAGCAGGTGTAGTGTAGGGGTCTAACAGGTTGGTGACCCGTCCTGTTAGTTCGTATATGAAGCCAAGCATGGCAAAAGGTTCTGTTGTGTGTGTGCTGGGATATGCATAGAGGGCTGTACGGCGAACTGTTGAAACCCGCCTTAACAATCGCAGCACAACAATCAGTTGATGAAACTGAAAGCCACAATCGAGCAAAAAATGCCCATGGACAGGTAAAGGACACCTCCCAGTCGTCCTGTTACACGATAATGCCAGACCACATGTCGGTGCCAGCAGGAAAACAACCCTTGAACAGTTGCGCTGGGAGGTTTTACTGCACCCGGCTTATTTCATGAACATCGCACCCTCAGACTTTCGTCTGTTTCGTTCTATGCAACAAGCCCTAGTTGCCTGAAAAGTAGCAAAACGTCATTGATGCTAATGGCCAATATTTCATTGAATAAATATGTACTGGTTTCCTGAATGTTTGTCTCCTTTCTCCTTAAAATGGCAGAAACTTTTGCATACCCCTAATACTTGATTGTTGAGAACAATTCTTTCAATGAAGAACCTACACTTGTCAGCTATCCAGTTAAGATGAAGCGTACTCAAACTTATTTCAATAACAGTTAGCCTTGTACCGAGTTGGCAGTACTTTTCCATCGGTGTACCCTACGAGAAACACATTCGTGGCACTTAATTTTATCACAAATTGCTTTGTTCATTCATTCAATTCTTCTGTTTCACGACTTAGGAATCAACCATTACACCCAGGGTTTGCACAGCCCCTGAAATCCTGGAAAGGTCATGGAATTTGATTTCTCTTTTTTCCAGGACTGGAAAGTAATTGTTTTTTCACATTTTGATAAAAGTTCCTGAAATTTTTTTATGTAAGAAAAACTCATTCCATGCAGAAGTCAACAAATGGGGGGGGGGGGGGGTCACCTCACAGATAATCATGGATTTGGAAGAAATTTTAGTCAGTGATAGTGTATATATAGAGAGAGAATTCAGAATTGCAACTTTTTTCGAGTACGGGGTGAATTTGCACCCTTAATCGTCATTCAAGGACATTTTTGAAGAAAATGGTGTACATTGTTTTATTTATTTTGTTTCAGTGGTGTTCATTGTTTTGTATTTCTCTTAAACTAATCATTCAAGTGTCATTTTTAAAGATAAAATTGTGATCTAAAAACAGCAAGTAAGTTAAAAAACAAAATTCAATTCACAAACAATTTTGAGTAGTTCAGATTTTATTTTAAGTAATTTTTCTTTTTGATCACTTTATATTTCATTTATATGTGCAAATGAAACCAGTCATAAGTTTTGGTCTATGTGAAGAGATAGAACTACTAGGCAAATTAATTTGAAGTTCATATTCCATTGTTTACTTGGCTTTTTAGGGCTGCCAAACCTCAAAACAATTAAAAGTTTCCTAGTTGTACCCCATAAGTAACTTGATGTGGGTCCAGTGATTAAATTTTAAGAACTGTCTTAAAAACGGGATCAATGTGTACAGATTCACACCAGAAAGTATCATTTTGCATCTCTGACTATTTCTATTTAAAAAGAAAATGTGCAGATCAAGTTATTGAATTATTTCTTTTTTATTTTAAATACCTGAAAGAATTTGCTTGTATTTATTTTTTTAAAACTTATTGCCATTTTAGAAAGATTGCAATCTTCTCTTTAAAATGACATTTAAATTAGCAGCCTAGGAGAATTACCAGCAATTTTATTAATAAATATATAAGCACAATGTTTTTTTATATATGTTTTCGAATGAAAATTTGGGGGGGGGGGAGAGGTTTGCTCCCTACTCATTAAAAAAAATTACATTTCTGGATTCAGTTTTCTCTCTGTATATACTGTCAATAAATAAAGTTTCATAAAAATCCACGACTGTATGGTGACCAAAAAAAAAAAAATTCATTTGTTAATTTAGCATGGAATGAATTGCCTATTGTTAATGTTTGCTTGGATTGCATCTCTGTTTCTAGCTTCCTGTGACATCTGCTCGTGAAGACATGACTTCCTCCATGGGGTATGGAGACATGATGTCATCTCATGATGCAACAGTGCAAATTTCCAGAAACTTTGGTTTGCACTATACCAGTTTTGTGCTGATGGCTGATGTAGTCACGGCAGCATGTGGAAAATTTTCTGCTAGTCCAAGATGGCCGTTCTTTCCTTCTAGCACATGCTTTCCTCACTTAAGGAAACTGCTATCTTGCCTCTAAGCTGCAATTTACTTAGGAACAGGTGACTGTAGATAACAGAATATTCAGTGCCATGGCAAAATTGTTTTGCATTATTGTCATTGTACTAAGTGCCAGATTGCTTCACATAAGTTTTATACCGAGCAATTTTTATTCAGAGAAATTTTGCCTCTTCATTGAAGCTGTAACACACATTGAAGAGCAATATGTAACAGTGGAACCCATAGAATTTCATGAGAATTCCAAATGCATAGCAAATAATAAAACAAAACTTTGTTTTTTCACCAAAAATATATGTTCCTGTAATTGGTTGATTAACTGGAAAAAACCTGGAATTTATTGCCTCTATTGTTACACAAGTTACATTAATCACATCAGAAAACTTGCAAATTACATCACCCTGGAGCAGAAATCAAACCTGCATCTCCTGATTACCATTCAAACATGATTGATGCCCAATACACCCCCAGGACAATCAAGTATCTGAGTGTTAACTATCAGAGTATTCTCTCACCACTTGCAAGTTGGAGCAAGTTGGAGCAATTTGCATATGTACAACACGTCTTACTGTATCCCGCACTTATGCTAATTTCCACATTTTCCTGCCTTCCATTTTATGGTTGCTATTGTCATCCGTCCTTAGCAATTGTCCGGCAGTGTATATTGCTTTGTGATACTGGTTGGCAGGAAATGTGGCAAGAACCTTCAGAAGTGTATGTGTGTGTGGATTTAGGTTTAATGACTACTGTGAGCAACTTGATGTGCTATAAGCAGTTGGTTGTCCCTAATTTGCGGCCACTGGTTCCAGGGAACGGGGAGAGCCAGTGCCGTAAGACAAACACAACATCCAAGGCTGCATCGGGATTTGAACCCAAACCCATGATCAGAGGCCATCACTTATGCCAGGGCGGCATCTTCAGAACTGATGGACCCAGAATGCTTTCTGAAAATGAACACAGGAAACCTTATTATAACTTCCGAATTTTTCAGTACTTGATCACAAGTTCTCGTTTTTAAAATACAATTGGCCAATCATCATTAAAGTAGAATCATTGTTATTAAAGTGATATTTTTAAGATACATGTTGCAGGATGGGGAGGAGAAACAAATATCACCATGCAAAGTTTTATTTTACCAAACTTTTATTATATGTCAGTGAGACATAAAACAAATCCCTTTAATTCTGCATGTGCAAATTTATACAGAAAAATAAAGGTGCTTCAACTGCAATGGTTTTCACCAATTTAAATTTCTCAGACTTTGCATTCATAATTACAGTGTGCATATTCATATACAAACTCAATATGCACATAACTCATTTTAAAACTTTTTTTTGCCAGTGAGTAGCAACAGTTTCACAATGAGTAAAGTTCATCATTTAGTATTATAATACATTTATTCATAAATAAATTTTATGCTGTTATATTTTTTTCCACTGAATCGAAATTTTTTCACATTTCTCTCATTGAAAAAGCCTGAAAGTGAGCTGCATTTCATACTGTCATAAGCTGTGGAAAAATGTATCAAAGCTACCATGTCCCAGTGAGGGTTCAGTTGACAAAAGATAATAAATGGGCTAATAACAATGTAAAGAAATATTCTGACAAGTTGATGCCAACACAAATGTACAATTTTCAGCCGTCAAAAATATTTACAAGAAAAACTTACCCACAATATTTGTAGCCTGAACTTCAGATCTGCTTACTGCTGTAACTGAGACCATCAGAAACAAATGATTTTAGTGGACATTCATATAAATCCACTACAAAACACTTATCTCAAATAGTCAATCTCATCTCCAGGGGACAACTCTCATTAGCTGTAGCAAAATGCTTTCAAACACACAATGTGTTCCACAATAAGTATGTGCGTTTGTCCTCTTGAAAAGATTAGTCCTTTTAACTGTTCTAATGGAAAAACTAAAAACACAAAAGGGTGGAATGCATGGATACACAAAGGTTTCAAAAATAAAAAATACAACAAAGCTGTAAAAAACTACCAGTGTTAGGTACAAGAGATTATTCTGAGGTGCAAAATGATGTAAGCACCAAAAGAGGTATCACATTGTAATGGAGATTTACATATCTACAGTTATACAAGACAAATGAGCTATGAAGGCATAAAAAAAAAAAAAAAAAAAAGGTTTCATGTAGCGGTGACTATTCGAAAGTGAAAGAACACAACCATGGAGTGACTGCGTACATTTTGTCATCTGCTTGAGGAAGGAGTGTGGCACAATTGTGCGGCATAGTTTATTCATTAACGGGCATTTGTTATGGTGCAGTAGCTGGAGTGTTACTTGAAATTGGCAGTTCGCGGAACAGTGC
Organism: Macrothele yani; assembly: GCA_039090855.1. Taxonomy (NCBI): domain Eukaryota; kingdom Metazoa; phylum Arthropoda; class Arachnida; order Araneae; family Macrothelidae; genus Macrothele; species Macrothele yani. Next base: position 99,518,935 of record CM077004.1, on the reverse strand, counting down.
ACTTTAACGACAAAACGTTTGAATCTAACTGAAATTCATCGCGAAGTGTCGGCTGTTTATGAAAAAGAGGCAATGTTGCTCACTAAATGTTCAGTACTCTAGGTTCCAAGAGTTTCTGCGACACGTAAAATTCGCCCATAGGATGATCAAGAGGATGTTGGCATAGATACATATGTTTGTATGCTGAGGCCTTTACCTCGCACCCCACTAGTTAGAAGCAATTTTTGGGTTGTTGACCGTAAAAAACAAGTGTGTTTACATATAAAGAACTCCGAGTTTTTCATTGTTTCTTTGCATTTTTATCCAAACTATGAGCACAAAAACTTATATCTGTGGGGTTAATACCTTCTAACTGATGCATTTTCCATAGTTATAAAGGATTTTGTGAGAACATTTACTTCTTAACAGGCAGCACACAGCGAAATGTTGTCAGCCACGTGTTGCGGAGAGTTAATTTCTGACCGAGTGACCACATCGGTATTTTTTTTTTTTTACAGATTGTTTAAACGCTTTGTTTTTTTGCATTGACATCATGGTGTTGTATCACTTAAAAACTCCTGCAACAGGAAAGTCCGATGTCAGCAACAAGTTTAGGGTTGTTGGCCATCAAAACAAGTGAGGAGAGACACTGAAATAACCATCTGCCAATGTTTACAAGTTCCTTGTTCTTAAATCTTTTGCTTCTTTACGTTGAAATCATGTTTCTTTGTAAAATTTTAAGACAGATATACTCTGTAACAGAGGAATTACCTACCAGAAGCACATTTTGGGGTTGGTGGGTATAAACAAGTGCTGCGAACATAGCCATCTGCCCGTGTTTCTATTGTGCCCCTTTAGGATATGTTGGAGCACCAAAATTGTATGTAGAAGGCTTATTTGATGCTAGACGTGTAGTCTGTTGGACAACAGAGATCCTCTGTAGGCAAAGAATGTGATGCTTACACCTCGCAACACTGTTCTAACCTGCTAGGGGGCCGTCCATAAAGTATGTCCATGATTTTTTTTTTACTATTTTTTGACTCCCCCCTTCCCCATGTCACATTTTGTCTGATTGTTGGCACCCCTCCCCTAAAAAGTACGTCCAAATTCCCGCAACCCCGTTTATTTTTGATGACTGCTTTTAGAAGTCCTTGAAAGAAAATGTGTAATTATTTAAAGGAATCGTCCATGTATTTACATGTTTGCTTCAGAAAATATTTGGTATCAGTGGTCTCTAACTGAACCAACTTCTCCCTTACTTTGCTCCTTTATTTCTTGACGGAATCTTCTAAAAGTGGCATGGATACAAACTTCAGAACAGAGGAATGAAGCATCACACAAAAAAAAATTGGAATAGAAAGCTTTTTTATCTCGTTTTAGCGCTCCAAAGTAAACTCACTCTCAACGGCAGCGAACGCGAGCCGCCATGTAAAGTTCCCGCTGCCCGTAAGTTGCTTTCACCGCACAACCTGTCTAGTGGCGTCTGCTAGAAAGAACGGTGTGACGGAAGGGGGAGTCAAATGACGAAACTTCCTGTGACGTCAAAACTCCCTGGCTGCTCGGTCGTGTTAGGTAAGTAAGTTTTTCACGCGAAAATGTTGTTCCGGAAAGAAAGCAACATCGTGTGACGTGCTTCCTTGTCTGACCGCGGCGGTTTCGTTAGTTTTCATGATACTGTTCGTGTCTGTTTCGAGACTATCATTTTCCCCTCACGATGACAAAGCATTAAACAGCAATAAACACATTTGTGCTTTATCGATAAACACATTAGTGTGTACGGGTGTGTATTCATTTACTCATTTTATTTCTGAGTTATCAGCACGTGTCCCCTTAATTAATTGTTAGAATAATAAAAACCACACGTTGAAACCCTAAAGTTGCGTACTTTTTTTTTTTTTTTTGAATGACATTACTAAAATAAATACGAATGGGTCTCAGCAGCACCGATGCCAAATGTGACAGCGCACTATTAGCGTAAATTATATTTCTATTGTATTCGTCTACTTAGAAGTAACTTTTAATCTCTCTAAAAATGGGGGTTCAAGGATTGGGCCCTGTATGCCAGTGCATAAATGAGGCCCTGCCTAAAGGTACAACTGAACTTTAAAAAAAAAAGGCGTCATTTCTCAAGGATGACGGGCAAAGTGAAGGGTCCCCTAAATTACTGATGCTGTGCTCGGGGCCCAGGTAACTCCAAATCTTTCACTGAACAGCACAGATGTCGAATGTGGCAATCCACTATTAGCCTAAATTATACTTATATTTGTTCGTTTACTTAGAAGTAATTTTTAACTTCTCCGAAAACGGGGGCACAGGGATTGGGCCCTGTATGTTCTTTATGATGCTTTTCGTGTGTGTATGTGTCGTTGGCTGTGTGGAATACTTTCGTCACGTAACGATTTTATTAAAATATGAGTTGTTTTTTCCCATAGACAATGCAATGAAACTTCGCCTTGGGCCCCGCAAAAATACCATTAGGCCCTAACTAGTAAAGTTTAAAATATTTCACTTTTACTCAGGCATTAGTTACATAAACAAAGTCCTGGGCCATATCAGCAATGTGTGACCCATGTCAGTAAGATTTATAAGTTAATAATGATGTCACACTTTTTCTCAGAAACAAATCATTAATAATAAAATGTGGGACTTCCCCAATTTTACAAGGTTACTCATATTAATAATGTTTGCATTGCATGGCTAGTTCATAATATTGCGCTTTTATTCAAGCACATATTAATTTATGGGTTATGAATTTTATGTTTAGTGCCACGATAAAAGCACAATATTAGTAACTTGACGTGTCATGTAAACTTTATGAATTGAATAACGTTCGCCTTCCCGGTGGCGCAGTGGTCTAAGCGTTGGCTTGTGATCATTCGTCCGGGTTCGAATCCCGTGAGACATGGATGTTGTGTTTGTCTTACGGCACTGGCTCTTTCCCTTACCTGGAACCAGTGGCCCTAAATTAGGGATGGGCGACTGCTTATAGCCCACTGAGTTAATTTATTATTATTTTTGCAGAACGACTTTGTTGTTATGAAATCGCAAAGTATCCAGCTTTCTAAACCATTAAAAGGTCAGATTTCTACCGTGTGAACGGTGAAACTAATTGGATTGCTAACATGCCCTGAAGACTAAGCATCTCATGTGTTCCACAATAGCTTTCTGTCGGAAGAAACCTTTGTATAACTTACCGACAGGCAAGGCATATTTTTGTAATCCTCCCGCACAGGCGGTGGAGGACAAACGTTTTGTTACAGAGCGGTTTTAAGCCCCAACATGTGGCATATATGTGTGACTAAGGAATAACTTCTGGAGTGCCTACTGTAAAAAGAAACATTTACAGCAGGCTCTGTGCTTTCGGAGGACGGGAACAACAACGAACATCCGGTCAGCAGATTAAACCGGCAAGTAGCCACACAAACTTCAGGGGCCGTACAGTTTTTTTTTTTTCCTTTTTTCTTTTTTCTTTTTTTTTTTTTTTTTTTTTTTTGCCACATCACCTTTCTAACGGAATTATTGTGAAAATCTGACATGCGCAACAAAATATTATCGTCACTTGAAAATGAAAATTGAATTGGAAACTCCATCGACGTAAGTATTAATTGAATCCAGGTAAAAAAAGTCCGAGACTGTTGATAAACGCGGATAAAAAGTCCGAGATGGGCGTTTTGATTGTCATCATGGGCATACTAATAAGTCAATTTGACATACTGTTTGAATGTTGGGTGGTGGGAGTCGGGGGGACATACTTTCATTATTTACCTAGTGTGGAGGGCGTGCAGGAAAACAGCCACACAGGAAAACTGCCGCACGTTTTTCATTAAGGGGCTGGGCATAAATTGCTGTTCCTCCGAGGAACACTTTGAATGTGTGGCAGTTTTCGAAGTTGCCAAATTATGTGTGGCTCTTTTCCAAGGTGCCTAACGACGGGAAGGAGCTATTTTGTTTGTCTGAATGTTCATGCCAGTTCATACTTCGGGCAACAAGCCACAGAAGTTCAAGGAACGGGGGGGGGGGATAAGGATTGCTGTTTCATGGCCTATACTGAGAATTGAATTGAACTGGGAACTCCAAACAAATTTCGGGAAAACGTTCTACGTAAGCCAAGCGCGAATTGTTGTGTTCAGAAAGGACCCTAAGGTGGGATTTTTTAATAATGCTGCACTTTTACTTATAGGCACTAAATATTTACATAACATGTCAAGTTCGTAATATTTTTCTAGAGGCCATCGCTTAGACCACTGCGCCACCGGGGTGGCCCACGTTTTTCAGTCAGGGACCATGCACAAATTGCATTTGACACAAAATATAAAACGTGGGGGAGATTTCCGGGTCATCATTTCCATTTCCACGCTGTTTAAAACAAGATGCAGCCAAACAACTTGGGTGTAGGAAAACTGGCCACAAAATTTTAAGGGGCCGTAAAAAAATTCCGTTTTTGACCGCTTCATGCCCACGACCCCCAGAGGTTGGTTATCTGAGTCATATAAAGTTTCCGTAATTTCGTATCTTCTTAATTGCGATAATTAATGTAATTCTTTATTTAAAAAATTTTTTATGATCTACATCTCAGGAAAGGATTTCAAGGTTTTCAAACTACAAGTCTGCAAATTATCTCTCAGGAAACCCGTCGGGGGGGGGGGTGTATTAAATATTAATTCAATGGCCTAGGCCGAGGCCCTTTTACTGGAGTTCTATTTAACCAATGCCATATTCACAACGTTTACACAGCAAATCAAGTTAATAATATTGGGTATTTTCTCAGGCACGAAATATTAATTCATAAGACCTAGGCCTAGGCATTTTTTATAGTTTTTACTCTACCAATTTCATATTCACAACGTTTACACATCAAATAAAGTTAATAGGATTGTGCTTTTACTTCAGCACGAAATATTAATTCAAGGGCCTTTGGCCTAGCCGTTTTTAACAGTTTTATTCTATCGGTGTCATATTCGCAATGTTTACATATCAAGTCAAGTTAATAATACTGGCCTAACTACGAAGGATAAGAAGAGGAACTCTTGGATCAGGAAAATAACCAAAGTTGAAGACATCATGATGAAAGTGAAATCCCTGAAATGGCAATAGGCCGGACATATTCCTAGAAAAATGGGCCACCGATGGACTAATGATGTATTAGACAATGCACCAAGGAACACAAAAAGACCCAGAAAAAGACCACGTGGGAGATGGGTAGATGAAATTCGAAAGCATGCCGGAATGTCAGGAAGGAGATTAGCTCAGACAGACAGTTCACTGTAAACCGCCAGATAGGAAAACTGCCACACCGGAAGATTGCCACATGCTTTTCATCAAGAGGCCAGCCACAAATTGCCGTTCTTTAGAGGAGCACTCTGAATGTGTGGCAGTTTTCCAAGTTTCAGAATTATGTGTGTCAATTTTCCAAGGTGTCTGAACGATTTTCAAAAGAGGAAAATTGTGTCTGAACAATTTTCCTCTTTTGTTTGTCTGGATTTTCGTGTCGGTTCATATTTTCATACGAGTTTAGGGCAACTGGCCTCAAAAGTTCAAGGGTGTGTGCGGGGAAGGGGGATATAAATATTACCGTTTTTTGGCCTATATTTAGAATTGAATTGGGAACTCCAAACAAATTTCGAGAAAACGTTCTATGTAAGCCAAGCGAGAATTACAGCATAATCCATGCTATGTTCAGAAAAGGACCCTAATGTGGGATTTTTTTTAATAACGCTGCACTGTTACTTAGGCACTAAATATTTACATAACATGTCAAGTTGGTAATATTTTTCTTTTACTTAATTAATTCACAGGCCCTACACCTTCGCCTTTTTAACAACTTTTAATCCGCCGACTTCATATTCATAATGTTTACGTATCAAAACAAGTCAATAGCATTGCGCTTTTACTTAGGCACGAAATATTAAAATCACAGGCCCTGGGCCGGGGCCTTTTTAACAGTTAGTTTTCTATCAATGCCATATTCACAACGTTTACACATCAAATCAAGTTAATAATATTGCGCTTTTACTTAGGCACAAAATAGTAATTCACAGGCCCTAAGTCTTTTACCAGTTTTTATTCTGTCAATGTCATATTCACAGCGTTTACAGAGCAAATCATGCTAATAATATTGGGCGTTTACTTAAGCACGAAATATTAATTTATAGGCCTTTTTATTTGTTTTTACTCCACCGATGTCATATTCACAACGGTAACACATCAAATAAAGTTAATAATATTGCGTTTTTACTTAGGCACAAAATATTAATTTATAGGACCTAGGCCTTGGCCTTTTTGACGGTTTTTAATCCGTCGACTCCATATTCATAACGTTTATTTATCAACTCAAGTTAATAGCATTGCGCTTTTACTTAGGCCTAAGTATTAATTCATAGGCCCTAGGCCTAAGCCTTTTTAATACTTTTTATTCTACCGATGTCATATTCATAAAGTTTACGTGCCAAGTCAGGTTAATAGTATTGCGCTATTACTTTGGCACTAAATATCAATTCACAGGCCCTGGACCTAGGACTTTTAAACACTTTTTATTCTACCGATGTCATATTCATAAAGTTTACATACCATGCCACGTTAAGAGTATTGTGCTTTTACTTAGGCACTAAATATCAATTCATAGGTCATAGGCCCAAGCCTTTTTAGTAGTTTTTATTCTACGGATGCCATATTCATAACGTTTACATATTAACTCAAGTTAATAATATTCCGCTTTTAAATATTGTTTCATTGGCCCTTGGCATAGGCCTTTTTAACAGTTTTTATTCTAACGATGTAATATTCATAACGTTTATGTATGAACTGAAGACAATCATATTGCACTTTTGCTTAGGCAGTAGTTATTAATTCATTGGTCCTAGGCCTAGTGAATGCCTAAGTAAAAGCGAATGCTATTAACCTGACTTGGTACATAAACTTTTTAAATATGACATCGGTAGAATACAAAGTATTAAAAAGGCCTATGCCCAGGGCCTATATGAATTAATACTTAGTGCCTAAGTAAAAGCGCAATGCTATTAACTTGAGTTGATAAATAAACCCTATGAATATGGAGTCGACGGATTAAAAATCGTCAAAAGGCCTAGGCCTAGGGCCTATAAATTAATATTTTGTGCCCAAGTAAAAGCATAATATTATTAACTTTATTTGATGTGTAAACGTTGTGAATATGACATCGGTGGAGTAAAAACAAATAAAAAAGCCTAGGCGTAGGGCCTATAAATTAATATTTCGTGCCTAAGTAAACGCCCAATATTATTAACTTGATTTGCTGTGTAAACGTTGTGAATATGAAGTCGGCGGATTAAAAGCTGCTAAAAAGGCCAAGGTATAGGCCCTATGAATTAATTTAGTAAAACAAAAGTACAACCTTGACATGTTATGTAAATATTTAGTGTCTAAGCACAAGTGCAGCGTTATTAAAAAATCCCACCTTATCGTCCTTTTCTGAACACAGCATGAGTCCTGTGTAATTCTGTTGTTTCGTCGAACACTGTAGTTTTAAGAAATGTACGGCGATCTTTATACACCCCTCCCCCTGTTGAACTTTTGTGGCCAGTCACCCTAAACTGGTAATAACCGGCGTGAAAATTCAGACAAACAAAGGAGCTCCTTCCCGCCGTTAGGCGCCTTGGAAAACTAAAACATAATTAGGAAACTTGGAAAACTGCCACACATTCAAAATGTTCCTCGGGGGAATGGCACTTTGTACCCGGCCCCTTAATGAAAAACGTGTGGCAGTTTTCCTGTGTGGCAGTTTTCCGGCAATCCCACCACACTAGGTAAATAATGAAAGTATGTCCCCCCACCCCCACCCCTAACATTCAAACAGTATGTCAAATCGACTTATTAGTTAGCCCATGATGACAGTCAAAACGCCCATCTCGGACTTTTTTTCCTGGCCTTTTTTCCCTCGGACTTTATTTCCTCGAACTTTTTTTCCTGGCCTTTTTTTCCGCGGACTTTTTTTCCTCGGACTTTTTTTCCGCGTTTATCAACAGTCTCGGACTTTTTTTCCTCGGACTTTTTTACCTGGACTTTTTTCCTGGACTTTTTTACCTCGGACTTTTTTGCCGATTACCGAGGGCATGATGTGCCTACTCAGCAAGCCTATTGGGAGGGGGTGGGTCATACCAAAAGTGTAAAATATGAAGAATTTCTCGTCCGATCGGGAGATTTTCAGCATTTACAAGCTACAACTCGACACATTATCTGAGGGCATGTGCTAATGCAGCAAACCTGTGTGTGTGTGTAAGGGGTGGGGGGGGGGGGCTTAACACTGAAAATATAAAGAATTTGTAGCCCAGCTGGGAGATTTTCAGCGTTTACAAACTGCAACTCAAATTTTTTTCGGATACGTGCAAACTCAGGAAACCTATCGAGGGTGGATTATGGCCCGACAGCGGGTTTCCTGATACAGCACATGCCCTCAGATAATGTGTCGAGTTGTAGCTTGTAAATGCTGGAAATTTTCTAATCGGACAAAATCCTTCATATTTTACAGTTTGGGTATTAACCCCCTCACCCCCTCACCCCACCCCGACAAGTTTCCTGGGTTTTCACATACCCGCAGGAAATTTGTTTAGCTGTAATTTGTAGACCTTGAAAAATATCGTAAATAAGAAAATACGAAACTGCGGAAATGTTATGGTGTCATATAACCAATCTCTGTCTAACGGCACTGGCTCTCTCCCTTCCCTGGAACCAGTGACCCTAAATTAGGAACGGGCGACTGCTTATAGCCCATTGAGTTGCTCACGGTGGTCGTTAAACCTCCTATCAAAAAAAAAAAAAAAAAATAACCAATCTCGGGAGACGTAACCACGGAGCAGTGCAGAGCGCAATTTTTATACGGCCCCTTAAAACTTTCGGGGCCAGTTCCCTGGTGGCCACTTGTCCTACACCAGCAAAACACATACAAATTGCGCGGAATATGGAAATACCACCCCCGGAAATTTCCCCACACTGTCAATCTGCTACTTCATTTGTAAGTCCGTTTTTTGATATAAACACTGGTGAATATTGAAATGTCAATCCCCGGAAATTCCCCCACCTCATCCTACTAATTATAAGACCGTTTCTTACTGTAAACTGCGGTGAAAGTAGAAATGCCAACCCCGGAAATTTCCCGCACCCCGTCCTGCTAATTGTAAACCGATTTTTTTTATAAACTGCGGATCTTCTGCTGGAACTTGGGAGATTATACTTTCTACCTCAGATATTAACTGTTTGATTTTAGGCTTCGACGGAGGGCAATATTTTGGCCCATGCTCCAAAACTCTCACTTGTTCATCCGTCATTCTAACTGTCGATTCCTTTATGAAGTCGACTTTGTAGTTATTAGTTCTAATCTGAGTTTAGAGTGTAGCCACACACGGATCCGTCGATCGTCAGCACCCATACAGAAACGGTATTCATCACTAAAGACAACAGTAGTCCTTTCATGACCTTAGTACGCATGACTTTCACACCAAGCCATACGAGCGCTGCGATGACTAGCCGTTAATGGCAGTTGACCTAACGGTTGCCTACTGCGCAGGTTTGCCACATGTAGCCTTCGGTTTACAATTTGGGCCGTTGTAGTGACGTCCATGGCCGATGACACAGCACGTCGAATATCGGCTGCAATGCTTTTAGATTACGCACGAGCGTGTTGAACAATCCGCTTGTCCAGGCGTGCTGGCGTTTGTTGGACTGAAACACTGTCACTCCGACGCACTACGAACCTTCCTGTAGCCACTGGTGCCTACAGCGTCCAACTGTTCGTGCATGCCGTTGCACATGTTCTGCGATACGACGTGTAGACCAGCCCGCTTCACACAAGCCTACAATTTTTCTCTCTGAAACGCATCCAAATGGCGATAAACCTGCCGATGGCGTGTAACCGGTATTTTTGGCCTTCCCTGAACAGCTTCCCAGCACAAACAACAAATCTGAGACGTCCGCGGGACTTAAACCTGCGACTACACATTACCACCCCTGTTGCTGCTTGCGCTTTTGTTTCAAGAACGTGGGACGTCATCGGCTCCAGTTTAACATCATTTGCATATCTCGAATAGGTAAACCCGCCCTGCGATTTGCATGTTTGTAACACACTTCCTTTTGGGTGGGGCACTTTCTATGTCTAGCAGTATATAACGTCTGCCAAAATACTTTGCGAGTCTTTAAACACATAACTTATGTTCTTTTAAAAATTTGGTACTTTATTTTTAAAAAGTTACTACCTTTTATTAACAATAGTTGCGTTTATCATCAGTTTTTAGTTTTTGTTGATAAATGGCGCTGAAAGGTAAGCATGATTATCAACGTTTAAAAACCTTTTTAAAATTTTCACGATTTCAACACACACACGTCAACTGTATACCTACCTTTAAAACACTTTCCAAGACTACAATCCGATTTTTGGCAAAAATATGACAAGGATGGTAAGTCAGATAATATCCGAAAACTTTAAAATTTTCATCGTCCTGAAGCAGGACTCGAACCCGCGTTTCCCAGATAGCGCCCGGGTATGCTAAATACTACACAACCCAGAGCCGCCAAGTTTCAAGTTTCCGATCAATTTGAGTATAACCATCACAGGATTCGCTAGAATGCCAAAAATCGGTTTGTCATCTTCAAAATTTGTATTATATGGCGTAATCCCGTATTTCTTTTATGATTTACAACACTACAGTTTCAAGGTACGCCTGTTAACCATAAATCAACGTTGAAAAAAACATTTTACACCATCCGTGAACCAATAATCAACTATCCAAACCAAATTTCAACCACGAGAAAATCTTACTGTGCTATATGGGCTGGTGTTTGCGCAAATGTCGAATTGAACTGAACTGTTTGCCAGATGCAATTGAAAAATCGACGGATGTAGTAATCCTTATTCACAGTGACACCTCAGAAAACATACAAGTTTGTTAGATTATGAACAGAATGAGTGCTGGTTCGTGTGAAGAATCCTCTGAGTGATGTTCGATTTGTAATGTATGGCTATTACAGTAATGTTTCCGGTTGTTTTATTCATTCTGCGTTATTTTCTTAAATGGTAAGCAGTCGCGTAGGGTGACCTAAAATTTTTCCGGGGCAAAATATTTTTAAATTCCTCTCAACCTTCTCCCCTATTATGAAATATAATTTCAGTGGATTGTGAGATTTCCAAACGCCACCTGCTGAAATCATACTTAACCACATAGAAGGAGGTAGACATTTTTTTTACACACTCTACATAAAAAAAATAGTTGCACCCAGAAGGAAGCAACCGACAGGAATGAAACTTATTGAGTATGTTTGACATCGTGAGACATGCAAATGATTCAAGTATCACGTTCGGCCGCACATGTGACGCAAGCAAAGAGGGGTCGTAGCGCTGTGCCGGACCAGCTATATAAGGTCGTCCCGTTGTGCGTGCTTGCCATTCTGACTCGTGCTGTTGTGTTGGTTGCATCCTTTGCACGTAAAGTATGCCTCGGAGAAAAGTTCGGAACCAATTCCAGCAGTCGGAGGAATTCGACAAGTGCCTTATCGTCGGGCTCAGGGAAGCGTGTTGGTCTTGTCGCTGTATTGCGGGCTATACTGGTCGTGCGGATATTACCCTTGCGGCAGTGGACAGAACAAGGCACGCAGCAGTGAGAGGAAGGGTCTGGGAGACCAGACGAATCATGGAAAGAGAGGACAAACGGATTGTCCGACATGCGCGGAGTGACTCAACTGCCACTATTGCGGACATACAGCGAGCAGTGGTGCCCTCCATTCATCGTCCGGTAAGTACCAGCACCATCGGCAGAGGCTGCACGACGTAGGATTGATTACACGCACGCAAACCGTTACGACGTCTGCCTTTAACACCATTGCATCACCGCCAAAAACTGCAATGGAGTCTTGCCGGACTGTCATGGAATCACTCAGACTGGCAGCGGCTGATCTTCAGCGACGAGTCCCGCTCTAGTCTTGGAGGAGACAACCAACGAATCCGTGTGTGAAGGCACCGTGGTCAGCGTAAGGATGAGCGGTTTGTTGTCGAGCGTTATACGTCCAGGAGGCCTGGTGTCATGGTGTGGGGTGCAATTGTTTCCGATGCCAAACCACCTTTGGTACTTTGACTGCCCAACGATACGTTAATGACGTCCTGCAACCAGTGGCCCTACATTTCCTGAACGCTCTCTCCGGTGCGACTTTCCAACAGGACAATGCTCGTCCGCATACTGCAGCTGTCTCAAGAGCTTGCCTTCAAGGCACTAACAGTGCCATGGCCAACCTCATCGCCAGACCTATCGCCGATTGAAAATGTGTGGGATGCTATTGGACGCGCTATCCACACTCCACCCCTACCACACAATCGGCAGGAACTACGTGAGAAGATTCAAGCTGCATGGGATGGCTTATCGCAGAATACCATTAGTAACCTGTGCAACTCCATGCCGAGGCGTCTGACACGCTGTGTCAGCAAACATGGCGGCCCAATGCCATACTGAGAGACACTACTTATTGGCGTATAGCTCAATAAATATTGCCCATATCGATCTCAATGCCTAATCATTTATTGTTCCTGGTAACATTTACCTTCTTCCCGAATAGCATTGCAACCCAACACGTCCTTACGGGTTCAACTTTTTTGACGTAGAGTGTTTATATGCAGTGCTGTATGACAAAAGTTTAGGTTTTAGACCTACCTAACTTATAAAGGAACTGAGTGCCGAGGCAAGTGATCTCCAATCTCTGGAGACAGTTCCAAGAAACCGGAACAATAACAGATACCGGGACAAGGGCGCCCGCGCCACAACTAGTCAAGAAGACCTTCAGTATTGCCGTCCGGGTTGCGTATTTCACAAGTAAATGTACGGAATTGCAATTAATACCATTTCCGCCACGCGATTGGTTCAGAGCTACTTTGGAGATTGCGAGTAGGCGGGGCCTATGAGGAGAGTCATGTGATGGATACTTGTAGGCTTTGCTGCACTCGCCATAAGCCATTCTAATGTTTGGGTCACGGTGTATGGTTCGTCGGGTGTTTTCTTTACGACAATGGTTACCTTCAGTTGTTTTACCCGTACAGTCGGAATGCGACAGGAGGTAAAAAGAGAATTACTTTATTGGTAAACGAACTTTTGAGTTTTTATATCAACATGACTTCATCGACTTGTGACTTATCTTCTGAAGCACCTTCACTCTATATAGTTCTCATAGGGCCGAGAGATGCCAGCGCTCACTCTTCCTGTAGCTCCGGATTAGTACTGATGTGTTTTGTATGGAGAACCCACCAGTTGTTTAACGTTTTTTTCATTTTCGGGGATAAGGGGGATTGAAATGCTTAATTGAAGGCATTTTTGATGAAGTTTGGAGGGACAAAAATATGAGGATTTCCTAAATATTAGAAAAATATGTATATGAAAGATCACTTAATATTTTATGAGACACAATGTATGGCAAACAACATTCTGTAATATTTATTCAAACTGAGCTGTTTTATTTCAACAGAACACTGTTTTGAGGTCTTACTTCGTATCATTAGGTAGTTCTTTGCTAATACAAAATCACTATTTGATTTTTTTTTCTAGCTAGACTTCTTCACATTCATGAGGAAAAAAACTTTATCGTCAGAATAAATATTTCGGTGTGGAGACATACTTTTCATTGTTAAAGGTTCTTTCAAGGGTAATAGAAAGGACCTTTAAAAGGGTACTTTTTAGTATCCTTATATACGCACTTTCACACAGCACAAATCGTGAGGGGTACTAGGTTAACATGGTGCCATCTATTGGCTGATACGGAGTATGGTAGCTATTTATTGAAGTCGTCCTCAATTTTTATATTAAGATAGATTTCGACTTCTATTCATCTGAGAAATTGTAGATATTCCTTATGATATCGTGCACAAAATTACCTTTACCGTATTATTCAATATGATCATTTGTCACATATGTTAATTAACGTCACAGGGAATTTCTTAGGAAACAGAACTTCCCACGATAAAACTTTGCGCAATATAATTCAATATGGTCATTTGTCACATATGTTAAGTAACCTCACAATGCATTTCTTAGCAAGCAGAACTTCCCCCAATAAAAGACAGTGTTCCTGTCACGTGACTCTCCACATAGGCCCCGAAATCTCCAAAGTAGCTCTGAACCAATCGTGTGGCGGAAATGGCAATAATCGCAATTCCGTACATTCACTTGGGAAATACGCGTCCGTGTTGCGCAGCGGTCTAAAGGCTGAATTATGATCATTCGTTCGAGGTGAGCCCGGGTTCGAATCCCGGTTAGCATGGATGCTGTGTTTGTCTTACGGCACTGGCTGGCTCCCTTCTCTGGGACCAGTAACTCTAAATTAGGGACGGAAGACTGCTTATAGCCCATTTAGTTGCTCACGGTGGTTGTTAAACCTGTGCCTATGTGCTCTGGCGTTTTGTGTTTCCCAGTGCGTTGTTCTTGTTCCTGGTTCCTGGCTTTTATTGTGCAGTGTTCATGAATGTTCCGTGCATCTAATTATCCCGGAAAGTTGTCCGGTAAGCTTTTATTTTTGTTATAGTGAAGTGTTTAATTTTATGAAAGTGCTAACGCGATCGTTAGTAAAGAGCTGAGGCTGAGTTTTGCATGTGTTGAGCCCTAATTTCTTCTACAAGCTTCTTACTGCATTTACTTGTTTAGCGGAGCTTCCTTTCTGTGGTTTTCCACCATAACTGCTTCTTGTGTGTGCTTCAAAGCGCTCCAGTGTGATAGAATTATCCTTAATATTGTTTGTTTACATTTGCTGTGAGACTTATCAGCTGCATGGTTAATTCGCCTGATCAGCAAGATGCTGCCCAGCTAGAGGGCGTCCGCTCGCTGCCTGTTAAGCGTAAAGCGCCTTCCTCACTGCCTTCCCTTCACCATGTAGATATTGCTCGCACGGATTCTACGACGGATCTCATGGATACTTCTGCTAATGAGTTGATTTCATCCGATGGTGCTGTTTCATCATCCTCTACTCTCATTCCTAATCAGCTTGGTATTGCTTCGGTGCCTTCTTCGCAACCAACTTCGGTTAATGCCTTTAGTGATTATGCCCCCGTTACGTCTGGTTGTCAACGTACCGCCCTTACGTCTAATGCTGGGCTTTGATGTGGATTCTCGTCTTTCCTTCTCCCGAGCTAAGGATGTTATCCGTGTGATTGTTCCTGAGGACTATTCCCAAGGTAAGGATCTTTAGCTGCATCAGCTTTTAGGGCTTTATATTTGAGGCGCTTCCTAACACTCACCTTAAGTTATACTTCTGAGCATTAAAAGGCATCCTTCCTATGGGCGCAATTACTGATATGGCACGGTAACCACGGTCTGTGGTTGTTTACCTTGCTAAGATAGAGTATGTTGATTGTGTTAAATCAACGGTCATTGCTGTCCCTGATCGTTTTGTTTGGTGTGCCCTTATCGCAGAGTCCTGTGCTGGTTACTTTGTATCCAGTAGCTCCCGAGATCTCTGACGTACTGCTCCGGACTGCACTTTCACAGTGCTGTCGAGTTGTTGGCCCCATCATTTCTCTTTCAGCTGCACGTGCTGACCAGGATGATAAGGGAATTTTGGGCCTCAACAGACAAGCACGCATAGTGTTTTCATCAGAGGATGCTGCATCAGATTGCCCTTCATTTCTTGAGTTCATTATTGGCAGTCAGCGATTTCGCATAGACGTCCTTACAGCTCTGCAATGCTTCCAGTGTTAAGGCCCTGGTCATGGTCGTTCCAGGTGTCCTCACCGTTTATCTGTCCCACCTCCTGTTCCCTCGCAACTTCTTACTGGTTCTTGATCTTCAGATACTCAAACTTCAGCTTCATAGCTCTCTACGTCGATTCCCCTTAGTGCTGCAGATCCCTCGCCAAATGATACGTCTGTTGCAGTGCTTCCTGCTTCTCCAACCAGTGTTTCTTTAGCCTGGTATAATGTTCCAGCGAAGTCGTGCCTCTCCATGTCAGTGCATATTGTTTCTCTTTCTCCCCTTGCTAGTTCTGTGCCAGCCAGCGCTCAACCATTTCCCTCACCTTCAACTAGTGCGGTCCAGTATTCATCTACAGTGTCTCCACTTGTTCCAGCTTTTGGATCTTCATCTGCTACTCCCGAGGCTGTGGGGATTCTTTCTCTTATCGGACTCGCTCCCGGAGTTTCTGGCTTGCCAGAAGCTCCGAATCCTCTTTCCTTACCACCACTTGCAGCGGAACTCCCCACAGCTGACTTTATCCTTCTCCTTAGTACCGTTTTCCGTCTGTGTTGTCAGGATCTTGTTGGTAGCCCTCACTCTTTTGAAGACCCTGAGGTTCGTAACGAAACCTGGGCTAACTTCGTTATAAGACGATATTGGAGGGTTCATCTACGTTCGCGACCTTTGTTATCTCGATGATGAAGATTATGAATTTTTCAATGATATTGACAAAGATCGTAGCTCTGCGTGCAAGAATTTTTTGAACTTTTTGTATATTTTCCGTAGATTGCGCTTATAGACTGCAGTTTGTGTGATTTTTCCTCCGCCTTGTTTCTTGTTGGCAGGTCTGGATACTTGGCTGTACTGTTAACGTCATTTAGCTCTGATTTCGACATACTTGTGCATCTACACTTGTTTATTTCAATGTGTTGTACCTACAAATTTGTATTTTTAAATTTTTCCCGAGTCGGGTACGGTGTACCCCTTCCTGATGTACATGTAAGGTTTTAGTGTCAAATTATGAAAAATAAAATCTCCAATTTAAAAAAAAACGCAAAAGAAAAACGACTGGTATTTGTTTCTAACTGCTCGCCACCATGAGTAGCTGACAGCCATCAACTCTCACAGAAGTTCCACTCTGCTACGGGGACAGCGATATCGAGACAAACAGTTTACAGAAGGCTGTGGAGAGCGGTCTGCGTGCAAAAAGGTTAATGGTCTCCGAATCCCACTTGCCACATCGCGCAGAAGGGGTCGGTATGAACCCCAGCATCACCCCTGTAGCTCTGATAAATGGGCCGGTGCTGTCTTCAGTGATGAGTCGAGTTCAGCCTAAACACGGATTCTCGACGTGTGGATATTTGGAAGAGAGTGCGGAAGCCGAAATCTTCTTCCCTCCAACATTAGGGAAATTGACCACTACGGTGGTGGTTTGGCTGGCATCATGTTGAATCGAACACAAGTTTCCAAGAGGCACCCTTCTTGCTGCCCGGTATAGGGATCATTGGCTCCCAGTTCCTTTTTATGGACGATAACGCCCGAGCCCATAGTGCTCAGTTAGTCTGCGAATACTTCGAGAGTGATGATATTCACAGGATGGAATGGCCCGCAAGATCTCTGAACCTAAACCTGATAGACCATATCTGTGATACTCTGGAAAAGTTCCCCACCTTTTTCAGTCAGAGATCGTGCACAAATTGAAGTTTACACAAAATATCGAATGGGGGGGGGGGAGCTTTCCGGGGTCACCATTTCCATTTTCACGCTGTTAAAATAAGACGCAGCCGCAGAAAGTGCACAAACATGTGGGGGACATTTCCAGGAGTCGGCATTTCAAACTTTTACTGCAGTTTATAGTATAAATCGGTTTACAATTAGTAGGACAGGGTGAGGGAAATTTCCGGTGTCACCATTTCTATTTTCACGCAGTTCAACAAATTTTTTGGGGGGAGGGGTTCCTGGGTCGGCATTTCTACTTTTACGGCAGTTTATAGTAAAAAACTGTCTTGCAAGTAGCTAGATGAGGTGAGGGAAATTTCCGGGTTAATATTCGACGACTGTTACCGCGCTTTTTAATTAAAAACGATCTTACAATTAGCACTTAGCAGGCTGACAGGGTGAGGGGAAGTTCCGGTGTTGGCAATTCCGTTTTCACTGCAGTCTACAGAGAGTTGTGAAAAATGGGGGGGGGGGGGGTTCGATTTCCACCGCAGTTTACAGTAAAAAATGGTCTTTCACAAGATGAAGACACACAAGTAGCACAAATATGCGGGTAAATTTCCGGGATCGGTATTTTTTATTAGATCGTGCTCATGTTCATAACGTTTACGTAACATTTCAAATGATTAAGATTGCCATATTACTCAGACAGAAAATATTATTAGGTCTAACTCTAGGTCCTTCAAAAAGTTTTCATTCCGTCATTCCCATATTCCTAAAAATTACATAAAAAGAAATGTCGATAATATTGCGCTTCCACTTATGCACCATACATTAATTAATAGGCCGTAGGCCTAGGCCTTTTTAAAACTTTTTTCTTCCCCTATGAGATATCCGTAAAGCTTACAAAAAAAGTCAAATTTTATTTTTGTAGGTGGGGGTGGTATTCAGGATGGACGGAAGAGACCCCCACATTCGGAAAAGTCCCCCACCTTTTTCAGCCAGGGACCATGCACAAATTGCATTTAACACAAAATAACGAACGTGGGGGAGATTTCCGGGGTCATCATTTCCTTTGCACGCTGTTTAAAACAAGATGCAACCGAACTGCGTGAACAAATATGTGGGTGAAATTCCCGGGGTCGGCATTTCAAACATTTGTCGCTTTTACAGTAAAACAACTGTTTTGCAAGTAGCTGGATTAGGAGGGAGAAATTTCCGGATTAGTACTTCGACTGTTGCCGCTGTTTTAAATGGAAAAAGGTCTTACAATCAGCAGGCTGACAGAGTAGGGGAAAATTCCGGGGTCGGCATTTCGAACTTTTATCGCAGCTTACAGTACCGTAAGTAGCTGGATGAGGTGGAGGAAAGTTCTGGGTTGGTATCTTGACGGTTACCGCGCTTTTTAGTGAAAAACGGTCTTACACTAATCAGGCTGCAAGGGTGGGGGAAATTTCCGGTTTGTATTTCCACGGTTAACGCGGTTTTTAATGGGAAACGGTTTTAGAATCGGCAGGCTGGGAGAAAATTTCGTGGTCACCATTTCGAATTTCTACCGCAATTTGTTTTATTGGAGGCTTAACGACCACCGTGAGCAACTCAGTGGGCTATTAGCAGTCGCCTGTCCCTAATTTAGGGCCACTGGTTCCAGGGAAGGGAGAGAGCCAGTGCCGTAAGACAAACACAACATCCATGTCTCACGGGATTCGAACCCGGACGAATGATCACAAGCCAACGCTTAGACCACGGAGCCACCGGGGAGGCGAACGTTATTCAATTCATAAAGTTTAGATGACACGTCAAGTTACTAATATTGTGCTTTTATCGTGGCATTAAACATAAAATTCATAACCCATAAATTCATATGTGCTTGAATAAAAGCGCAATATTATGAACTAGCCATTGCAATGCAAACATTATTAATATGAGTAACCTTGTAAAATTGGGGGTCCCACATTTTATTATTAATGTTTTGTTCCTGAGAAAAAGTGTGACATCATTATTAACTTATAAATGCCGCCCCGGTGCCGCAGTGGTCTAAGGCGCTGGCCTCTGATCATTCGTCCGTAAGGGGTCCGGGTTCGAATCCCGGTCAGGCATGGATGTTGTGTTTGTCTTACGGCACTGGCTCTCTTCCTTCCCTGGAACCAGTGACCCTAAATTAGGGACGGGCGACTGCTTATAGCCCATTGAGTTGCTCACGGTGGTCGTTAAACCTCCAAACAATAAAAAACTTATAAATCTTACTAACATGGGTCACACATTGCTGATATGGCCCAGGACTTTGTTCATGTAACTAATGCCTGAGTAAAAGCGAAATATTTTGAACTTTACTAGTTAGGGCCTAATGGTACTTTTGCGGGGCCCAAGGCGAAGTTTCATTGCATTGTCTAGGGGAAAAAACAACTCATATTTTAATAAAATCGTTACGTGACGAAAGTATTCCGCACAGCCAACGACACATACACACACGAAAAGCATCATAAAGAACATACAGGGCCCAATCCCTGAACCCCCGTTTTCGGAGAAGTTAAAAATTACTTCTAAGTAAACGAACAAATATAAGTATAATTTAGGCTAATAGTGAACTGTCATATTCGACATTTGTGCTGTTCAGTGAAAGATTTGGAGTTACCAGGGCCCCGAGCACAGCATCAGTAATTTAGGGGACCCTTCACTTTGCCCGTCATCCTTGAGAAATGAAGCCTTTTTTTTTTTAAAAGTTCAGTTTTAGCTTTAGACAGGGCTTAATTTATGCACGGGCCTAGAGGGCATAATCCCTTAACCCTCGTTTTCGGAGAAGTTAAAAATTACTTCTAAGTAAACGAACAAATATAAGTATAATTTAGGCTAATAGTGGATTGTCACATTCGACATTTGTGCTGTTCAGTGAAAGATTTGGAGTTACCAGGGCCCCGAGCACAGCCTCAGTAATTTAGGGGACCCTTCACTTTGCCCGTCATCCTTGAGAAATGACGCCTTTTTTTTTTTTTAAAGTTCAGTTGTACCTTTAGACAGGGCCTCATTTATGCACTGGCATACAGGGCCCAATCCTTGAACCCCCATTTTTAGAGAGATTAAAAGTTACTTCTAAGTAGACGAATACAATAGAAATATAATTTACGCTAATAGTGCGCTGTCACATTTGGCATCAGTGCTGCTGAGACCCATTCGTATTTATTTTAGTAATGTCATTCAATAAAAAAAAAAAAAAAGTACGCAACTTTAGGGTTTCAACGTGTGGTTTTTATTATTCTAACAATTAATTAAGGGGACACGTGCTGATAACTCAGAAATGAAATGAGTAAATGAATACACCCCCGTACACACAAATATGTTTATCGATAAAGCACAAATGTATTTATTGCTGTTTAATGCTTTGTCATCGTGAGGGAAAATGATAGTCTCGAAACAGACCCGAAGAGTATCATGAAAACTAACGGAACCGCCGCGGTCAGACAAGGAAGCACGTCACACGATGTTGCTTCCTTTCCGGAACAACATTTTCGCGTGAAAAACTTACTTACCTAACACGACCGAGGAGCCAGGGAGTTTTGACGTCACAGGAAGTTTCGTCATTTGACTCCCCCTTCCGTCACACCGTTCTTTCTAGCAGACGCCACTAGACAGGTTGTGCGGTGAAAGCAACTTACGGACAGCGGGAACTTTACATGGCGGCTCGCGTTCGCTGCCGTTGAGAGTGGGTTTACTTTGGAGCGCTAAAACGAGATAAAAAAGCTTTCTATTCCAATTTTTTTTGTGTGATGCTTCATTCCTCTGTTCTGAAGTTTGTATCTATGCCACTTTTAGAAGATTCCGTCAAGAAATAAAGGAGCAAAGTAAGGGAGAAGTTGGTTCAGTTAGAGACCACTGGTATACTACATAACTTGTAGGACATCAAGAAAACTCTCGACGAGCTGTTTTGCATTTCCTTAGCCAGATGTTAAGATCTACGTACTTTATCACTAAAAAAAAAAATGAAATGCTTATCTTCAACTTCAAATTGTGTGACATCGGTATGTATTTAATTTTGGTCAAAGTGCCAGTTTACTTAACTTCAAACATAATACTCATAGGCAAAAGAACAATCTGCCATCGACCGTTCTTTAAATTTCTTTTCTGGGTGCCTACCGTCAACTAATAGTTAAAATTTTCAACCATCGAGGTTTTCAACACAGCAGGCATTTTTTCTTGTAGAGTTCTAGAAATCGGAAGGTGACATAATATCATGTGAATCTCGATAATGAGATCGCAGTTTGATAGTCCTCAGGCAACATAATTTTCGTGACATGCCAGAGGAAAGAACACAGATTTCATTCCACAAGTGAAATCACTTCGGCCATACGCTGGTATATTGAATATCAAACACCAATACCAATATATTGAATATCGCGCCGCTATATCAAAAACCGATATATTAATTTTCTGATATATTGAAACTTTGATATCAATACTATATATCGAAATGTCGAGCAAAAATATCGATATTTTGATATATAGATAATTATCGCCCATCCCTTAACCGTATCTGCGAGGCACGTGATTTTTGGTTTTCGTTGCGTTTGGTTCTGCTGGAACCCTCTAAGTCCGGAGAATTTGTTGAGTTTTAGAAGGTTTAAGGCTGTCATTTAAATTTTCTACCGGTAAGCTTAATTTTTGGCTTGTGATGTAATGCCTAGATTTTTTTCTGGCAGGCAAATTTTTCGCAGTAAGTCGAAACATGGAATAAGGATGATGCTCTTCTAATGGCAACATTTGTTATTATTTTCCAAACAGTAATTTTTGGCTTGTTCTGTGGAAGACCTTAGATAATTAAAAAAAAAAAAAATGCATAAAGTTAGCCCACGAGAATTCTGGTCATGGTGTAAGGTGTAACAGTTTTAAAAGCGTCTATGTAATCTTATTTTTACGAAACCTGTTTTATCCATGACACAGGCCATGTCATGGCTAAAAATCGGTTTCCTAAGATCTGACCCACCAACTCAGGTCTGAAACTTTTTTTACTTTTACTATCACTATGTAAAATTTTTACTCTCTAGGTCAATATAGTTTCTGAGATATAAAATGTCAAAGTTTCGGAAAATTGCACATTAAGTATGTTTCCTGGACTCCGCTTTTAGAGATGGTATTTAGAAAAGATTCCTAGCTCTGTTTCTAATATATCACTACCAAATTTTTACTTCATGTCAAGCAAAGTATGTAGATTTCAGAAAAAAATGTTACGTAAATCTTGCCTGCCTCAGTGAGACTGAAATTTATTAATTTTTTCTTATTAAAAATTTTTTAAGTGCAAAGACATAGCTTCATTAAGTGAGTATTATTGCATGAGGCACAGGAGCTAACAGGGCTCTTTTTTTTTAATTGAACCTAAAATTATGGTCTAAATGGCTGTGAAAGAAAAATGGTGGGATTTTGGTTGCTAATAAAGTTATTTTAACTTGTAAATTATTCTACCTTAGCATAGGTAATTTAAAATACATTCTATACAGACACTATGGCATCATGAAAGAAGTATGTTCATAGGAATTTTTTTATCAGTGTATGAAGAGCTTTAATTACAAATTTTAGTGATGTGGAAAAAGAGTGAGTAGAAATTTGTTTTATCCGAATTACTGAAATGACAAAAACTGGTCAAAAGCACAAGATCATTCTGTGTCGAATCCGATGAAATTGCCATTTTCAACCTGATTCCTTTGATTTTCTTGAAATTTGGTGTGATTGTTAAGCATGTAGACGTATGCATAAATCCCAAATTTTAGCACTGATCACCCACGGGGTTTCAAATGACACGACGCCGCCCCGGTGGCGCAGTGGTCTAAGGCGCTGGCCTCTGATCATTTGTCCATAAGGGGTCCGGGTTCGAATCCCATTCAGGCATGGATGTTGTGTTTGTCTTACGGCACTGGCTCTCTCCCTTCCCTGGAACCAGTGACCCTAAATTAGGAACGGGCGACTGCTTATAGCCCATTGAGTTGCTCACGGTGGTCGTTAAACCTCCAATAAATAAAAAAAAATAAAAAATGACATGACCTTGAAAATTGGATAATGGTGACTGGACACTGTCAGTAATTGCATTTCAGTACCTAATTGGGCTGGAATGTTGAAATTAGTGTTTTTTTATAGCATGTAACATGAGCTTTTAAATTATGCTGAAAAAAAAATTAGGTTGACCTTTTCAAGGTCACAGAAATAACCGTTCGCTGAATATTTTAAAATTTTGTTTTTTATTTTTGTTTGCTCTTCAGGTCTCAAAAAGTGTTACACTGTCACAGATATACTGCATGTAAAGAAGTTTCTTTTTAAAAAAAATAGCGCTGGTAATTTTCTGGAGAAACTGTTGAAATTTTTCCCCTTCTTTAAGTGTTAAAATGTCAGGGATTTAAGACCTGTGTATAACTTTTTTAAGAAAACTGAAACTATAATTTGAAAAAGAACATGTGTCCTGTTCCTCAGAGTAGGTGGTTAAATTTCCTACTCATAAAAAAAAAAAAAATGTGTGACAAGTTACAAAACAATCTTTAACTTTGAACGGATGACACCTCATCAGTTCAAAGTTCACAGGTGAAGGTGATGCAGCTTATACTTAACCTATCATAAGCAAGAATAGTAGTAGTGAAGGTGAAATAAATAAGGAAAATTCTGAAAGTGCAATACAAATTTTGAATGTATCTTTACAGTTAATTGGCTAAACTTCTGTAAAAAAGAAAATACTGCATGAACAAAAACATCCATATGCAAATTTGAAAAAACGTACATACTTTTTGCAGAAGAAAGTTATGTTAATCATTTCCGGATGCTGAACTCCCAACATCTGACCTAAAAAGAGATATTGCTCTGCTTAAAGAAATGTTAAATGATTAAACTCCATGGATGGAAAGAATCCACAGGAATAAAAATTAGGGCCGCCCCGGTGGCGCAGTGGTCTAAGGCGCTAGCCTTTGATCATTCGTCCGTGAGGGGTCCGGGTTCGAATCCTGGTCAGGCATGGATGTTGTGTTTGTCTTACGGCACCGGCTCTCTCCCTTCCCTGGAACCAGTGACCCTAAATTAGGGACGGGCGACTGCTTATAGCCCATTGAGTTGCTCATGGTAGTCGTTAAACCTCCAATCAAAAAAAAAAAAAAAAAAAAGAATAAAAATTAGTGTATAAGTATCTTTTCGAAAAACACGGAACTCCAGATGTTGAGATTTCTTAGTGATTCATACATATTAATACATCTATTCTGTTCAATTTCTTTTATTAAATTTATAGTTGGAAAGAAGTTGGTGTAAGTTTTTTTGCACAGTTTCGATGAATTCAGGGTTATGTTCATTGAAAATAAAAAAGGTGTCATCAACATATCTTGCACAGAAAACCACATGGGAACTGATAAGCGGGATAACAGTGCTTTCTGTCTCCTGCAAAATTACTTCAGTAAATAAGGAAGAAAGGGGAGACCCCCATTGGTGCACCTGATTTCTGCCTATAGATTTTTTTACCATAAAACTCAAAAAAATTATTCTGATTGTATGAATTTCAGGGTATCAATGATGTCGACTTCTTTTGGATGTAAAATATTATTTTCAAATAGTTTATTATGGATAATTGAAATTGCTGTGGTTATAGGGGTGCTTGGGAAAATAGGGTTTCAACACCCATACTGACCATGCAGGATTTAGTGTGATCAAATGAAAGTTGCCTCACCCTTTCAACAAATACTTGGCTATTAGGAACATTGTAGCATGAGTTCATGAACAAAGGAGCAAGATAGTTAAACAAATTTCTTTCCAAGTGAACCGGGTGGGGGGAGGGGATTACACTTGGAGACGATAATTCTCATTGGGTTACAGTCTTTATTGAGCTTAATTTTGCTCAAAACTCGTGGTACTCCCGCCCCTTTTGGTAGTCTGGATTTTCTTATATACTATCTAGTAAAGCACAATAACAAGTTGTTTTGATTTATTGTCCTCAATAATGTTTATATCACTGTTTTTTCGTAACTCTAATAATTGCTGTTGTTCATATTAGAAAGTGTTAGTTCTTGAAGACTTGGAATTATATGAATGTTTTGATAACGAGGAACAGTACACCAATTAAGTACTAAATAGTAACACTGTACTAGTGATCTGATTTATTGGCGTAGGAAGTAGACACATTAGCGTTTCCAAGCTTAGTGCTTATGCGATCCCCCTACAGTATCCGGACGGTTCTAAACGATACTACATTGGAATGACCAAGTGTTCGTTTGGAATCAGAGTCAACGAACATAAAAGAGACACAAAATACGGTATAGTAGCCACGGCACTATCCAGAGAAGTGAAATTCAAGTCCGCTATTCCTATGTGGGACGATATAAAGAAATTAGCTACCTACTCTACCCCTGGTACAGCCATTCGGGTAACCTTGGAGATCATTACCAACAGCAATACTTGCAATGATTGCATGTCACTTGAGTTGCCACAAATTTGGAATCAATTCTTCAAGTAAAGTCTTTTGCCTACCATGATGCTGCGTGTGCAACCAACGTGATGTGTCATATCTTTAAATGAAAATAACGTCGTATCTGTTGTTGTCAAGTTTCCACGTTCAAATTGTTAATGCATTCTATTTTTCAGTTGCAGTTTCTGTCTAACATCCTGGAAAAAGCCATCTGGTTGATGTGCGAAAACTTGGAAACGGGTCATTCCATGTCAATTCACCCAGGGTATGACACCCACAAACTCAGATTTTCATGAAACTTTTTTTTACTTGTTACTACCACCAAGTTACTAATCCATGTAAATTTTTTTCCTCTCTAGGCCACATAGTTTCTGAGATATAAAATGTCAAAGTTTTGGAAAATTGCACATTGATGATGTTTCCAAGACTCTGCTTTTAGACACAGTATTTGAGAAAAAAAAATCATAGTTCTGTGTCTAATCAACATATCACTACCAAATTTTTACCACATGTCAAGCGGAGTATGGACATTTCAGAAAAAAATATTATATAAATCTTGCCTACCTCTGAGAGACACTAAAATTTATTAAAAACATTTATAAACCAATTTTGAAGTGCAAAGACGTTGCTTTATTAAGTGAGTATTATGGCATAAGACACAGGAGTTACCAGAGTGCTGTTTTTTTTTAAATTGAACCTAAAAGTATAGTCTAAAAGGCTGTAAAAGAAAAATAGTGGGATTTTGATTGCTAATATAAATATTTTGACTTATAACTCATAATTTGACACACTCTATGCAGACACTTGTGCATCATAATAGATAATTACCTGTATGTGATAATTTGGCCTAATATAGAATAAATGTAGACTAGTCAAATAATTTAAAATATTGTACTGTTCGATGCCAAACTTTACCGGCTTGGTATAAATTTGATAATGAAAAAATCAAATTGAATTAGTCATGATTCAATTTAAAAATTGTTTGAATGAATTAGGTTTTTTTTTTAACTGGATGGAATACTTTGAGGCAAGTGGTATAAAACTAGCTGTACCCGCTATTTGAAAGCATGAAGTGACTCAGCATGTATCAGCAATCTGAACCCAGCAATCTAAAAGCATGAGCTGATTCAATATGAGTCATTCTTCTGTGTACAGGATTCAACTGGATTGCACTACTAGTCAGTCTCAGCTCAGTCATCTGCTATCTGTTTTTTGAATAAAGCTCATATTGAGAAATGGCTTCCTAGTTTAATTGAATTAATAATCTAAAGCAACTTATGGGAATTTACTAGGAATTTTTTTCATTTATAGCAAATTTTCGGAGAAAACTCTGAAGAAGGAGAAGAGTTTTCTCCGAAAATTTGCTATAAATGAAAAAAATTCCTAGTAAATTCCCATAAGTTGCTTTAGATTATTAATGCTATCTGTTGTTGAGTGAAGGTGCTTTAGCCGCCCCGGTGGCGCAGTGGTCTAAGCGATGGCCTCTGATCATTCGTCCGAACGGGGTTCGGGTTCGAATCCCGGTGAGGCATGGATGTTGTGTTTGTCTTACGGCACTGGCTCTTTCCCTTCCCTGGAACCAGTGACCCTAAATTAGGGACGGGCGACTGCTTATAGCCCATTGAGTTGCTCACGGTGGTCGTTAAACCTCCAATCAAAAAAAAAAAAAAAGAAAAAAAAAAAGGTGCTTTATGCTGCTTTAAATGTTCAAAAGTTTTCAGAAGTGGGTTATTCCTCTTAGTTACAGTTAAAGATCATTTTTCTGTTCCATGGTTTAAAAGAAAGTGCTTTTAGTATCCCTCTGAAATATTAGTTTTAAAAATGTCCCAAACTGAACAGCTTGTTTAAAACACAATGTAGTATAGGAAAGGAAAGTGGAACTGAGTGCCATAAGAAGAGTTACACACAGGAGGTGAATCTGATAAACTTTGAAACAATAAGGGCTTCAGAAAGAGAACTTTTGGCCTTGAGAAGTGGGGTAAGTTGTGAACTTCTGTTTAATATTTGTGAGCATCATAAAACATACTACCTGAGGAAATATGAAACTTACCAGAAAAGTTGTTTTGATCTATTTAAACGGCACAAGAAAAAAATTAAAAAAGCATTGAGGAATGTGACCTTTGACTTTTCAGAGAAAATTAATAAAATTCCAATGATTGTGAAATCAATTCCTGGACAGAAGATATGTGATGCATGTAGAGAAAAGGTGCAGAAACACTCACAATTTTTAAATGAACATGATAACATTAAAGAGGTGGGCACAGATAGTGACAGTAACCAGAGTATTTGTAATTTAGAAACATCAATTTCCAAAGAAGAAACATTAGGGAAAATTTATACATCACTGGCAGAGATAGGGGAGTCTCCTTTGAAATTCCACACCATTACATCACACAGCAAATCTGCCTATGCAAAAAGAAAGGTTGAGTCAGCATGTTATAATTTAAAAAGTAAGGTTAGTAGGGTTATAGAAAAAGAATTTTCTCCACCTGAAAAAGATGCCAAAAAACTTAAAACAAAAAGCAGATGATATGGATGTGCTTGTAGGTTTACTTTAAGCAAAACTTGAGAGTTCAATGACACAGCGAGAAAAGGTACAACTTTTGACGCTTGTTCCTACTTCATGGAGCAGGAAAAAAATCATGGAAGAGTTCCATGTAAGTGAATATGCCATCTGTCAAGCAAGATACCTTCTCAGAGACAAAAGAATCATGGCTTTACCTGAACCCAGAAAAGGAAAAACACTCAGTGAAAATATAATTGAATTGGTGAAGAACTTTTACCAAAGTGATGAATACTCTCGTATCATGCCAGGAAAAAAGGACACAGTCAGTATTTCTAAAAATGTTCATGTACAAAAGAGATTATTACTTGCTAATTTAAATGAATTGCATTCTGCTTTTAAATTTGAGTAGCCGCCCCGGGGTGGCGCAGTGGTCTAAGCGATGGCCTCTGATCATTCGTACGAACGGGGTCCGGGTTCGAATCCCGGTGAGGCATGGATGTTGTGTCTGTCTTACGGCACTGGCTCTCTCCCTTCCCTGGAACCCCCAAAAAAATTGAGTATCCCAACATTAAAATTGGCATCTTGAAATTCTGCATGCTGCGTCCAAAATGGTGTGTGTCAGCAGGGTTTTCTGGAACACATTCCATTTGTGTTTGCACAATCCATCAAAATGTAAGCCTTCTACTTCATGCCTGTTTTATGGAAGATACATACTAGGACCTGATTGATTATTTAGTCTGTTCTAAGGATAACAAAGACTGCATGCTGCGACACTGCTCTCAATGCCCATCCAGTGAAAATTTGAAAAGTTTTCTACTCAAAAAATTTGAAGAGTGGGACCCTGAAGATGAAGTCATACAGTTCATGGGTATTGACAGACAGAAACAACAGCTGAAATTCACTGTGACATTTGATAAATATTTAGCAACTTTAATTGAGAAACTACAGAAACTTGTGACCCATGCATTTATAACTAAATCCCAAGCAAACTTTCTAAAGAAAATGAAAGCAAACCTTGAATCGGATGCAGCTATTGTTCTCTTAGACTTCAGTGAAAATTACTCATACATCATTCAAGATACAGCACAAGGGTATCACTGGGCAAGCGACAGTTGTTCACTACATACAGCTGTAATCTACACATGTGTCCACCACTCTGAAGACCTACTTGTTTTTAAGTGTGTGCATCTTGTCCGATGATTTAGAGCATGATGTAGCCTTTGTATACGAAACAAAAAAAATAATCACTCAGTATATAAAGAAAAACTTTCCCATTGGAAAAAATTTATTTTATTTCAGTAATGGATGTGCTGCACAGTATAAGAACTGCAAAAACTTTCTCAAACTTTGCTACCACAACCAGGACTTCTCTCTTTAGCAGCATCATGGGTATTTTTTGCAACCAGTCACAGGAAATCTCCTTGCGATGGCATTGGTGGTACAGTTAAGCGGCTGGTTATCCGAGCAAGCCTTCAAATGTGTCCTGGTGATGCAATAGACTCAGTTAAAAAAGTCCTCAATTTCTGTGAGGCAAGAGTCGAAAAACATAAAATTCTGGATGGTAAAAAAAGAAACACTTTCAGAAACATGTCAGCAGCTAGAAGCCCGATTCTCCAAAGCAAAAACAATTCCTGGTACACGTGGCTTTCACCATTTCATCCCTGTGTCTGAAGATTCCATTGGAACAAAGAGAACTAGTTTTGATGAAAATTTCAGCACTATTTTCCACTTCTCTGGAGAGCAACCACCTGCAGTCAAGATGTCACAAATCTCTATAAACTCATACATTGCATGTAATTATGACAGTCACTGGTTTTTTGGATTAGTACTTTCTAAACGTGGAGGAAGGTGATGTAAAAGTAAAGTTCATGCACCCGTTTCGCCCAGTACTATCATTTCACTGGCCTCCACATAAAGAAGACATCTGCCACGTTCTCCTGTGTAACATCATTTCTTGTGTTTGTCCTCTCACCACCAAAGGCTTTGGAAGGGTGTACTACTTCCCTGAAAAAAAGGCTGATTTAATACAATGCCAGTTCAATAAGATACGACATCTCAGATTAAAAGTAAGATTAATTATTTAAGCTTTTAATTTGTTGAACTAAAATATTCCATTGGTTGATTATCCTAATTAGCTATAGATACCTACTAATTGTTACACTTCTTATGTTTTTATCACTTACAGTTGAAAATTTTGTGCTCTAGACCAATTTTTATTTATTTATTTAAGTTATTATGACAAAAAATGTTATAAGCTTTCTCCACATTACTAAAATTTGTAATTTATGCTCTTCATACACTGATAAAAAAATTCCAAAATATACCTATGAACATTATTCTTGTCTATTATGATGCATAGTGTCCCATTTGAAATTATCTATGCTTAGATAGAATAACTTAATTTATAAGTTAAAATAACTATATTAGCAATCAAAATCCCACTATTTTTCTTTCACAGCCTTTTAGACTATACTTTAAGGTTCCATTAAAAAAAAAAAAGTGCTCTGGTAACTCCTGTGCCTTATGCCATAATACTCACTTAATGAAGCAACGTCTTTGCACTTAAAAATTTGTTTATAAAAAATTTTAGTGTCTCTCAGAGGTAGGCAAGATTTATATAATATTTTTTTCTGAAATGTACATACTGTGCTTGACATGTGGTAAAAATTTGCTAGTGATATGTTGATTAGACACAACTATAGATATTTTTCTCAAATACTGCGTCTAAAAGCGGAGTCTCTGAAACGTCATCAATGTGCAATTTCCCAAAACTTTGACATTTTATATTTCAGAACCTATGTGGCCTAGAGAGGAAAAAGTTTACATGGATTAGTAACTTGGTGGTAGTAACAAGTAAAAAAAGTTTCAGGAAAATCTAAGTTGGTGGGCGTCATTTCAAAATTAAGCTGGGTGATCTGACATGGAATGACCCAAACGCTAATGTGTCTACTTCCTACGCCAATAAATCAAATCACTAGTACAGTGTTACTATTTATATGAACGTTTTTGGTTGTTACTGTCTGCTGCATTGCAACATCGCATCAAACTTGTTTCCCTGCGTTTATTTAAAAACACCTTTCTGCTAACATGTACCTATTTTGAGAATTTAAAACGGTACGACTACGCTTATGTCACGAAGAACATAAACTCCAATTTCTGATAAATTGCCGTGATTTAGCACTCATGCCCAAGTCATTAAGAGTTGTGAACCATCCATTAAGTTGAAGAGAGTGAGATTTTACGAACTTGTGAAGTTAAGAGGTTAACCTATCAAATAAAAACAAAACGTACTTTCATCTTTGGTCTTAATAAAAAATGCCTTGATGCCTATTTCAAATGCATGCAGGGTTCCAGAATCAGGGCTGAAAATGTCCCCTAGGCTTTTTTTCTGGGGGTGATTTTGAAAAATCAGGGGTGAATTTTAAGCAATCTTAAACTTAGAGAAAAATACTACATTATGGGGGTAAAAAACGAACAAACACAAAAATAATATAAATATTTTATACATATCTTCTAATTTTGTTATTAAATATTTCAGCAGCTTTGTGAAATGGAAAGCTTTCTAGTGTTGCATTTGCTGCTGATATTCGAATCAATTTTTTTAAGTTTATTCTTTCAGTCTGTTGCAAAATTTATCTTTTATTTGATTTTGTGTGCTAAAAGAATGCTCAACTAATGCAGAACTTATCGGCATAACCAAAGCAATTTCATACAACAACACTGTGCTTGGATACACATCTTTATACCTGCAGATGAAAAGTTCTGCAACACCTGCAAATTTAAAACTAGCGTAGTTATTTTTTAGCAGAATAAATATATATGGATATTCACTCAACAGGCATTTCAAATCTTCAAAATCTTTGAAGTGGTCTAACAACTTCAAAACAAATTTGCATGACACCGATGGGGATATTTACTTCCCATCTCAAAAGCGTTTGAGCAAATTGGCTCCTTTCACAACAATGAATAATAAAATAAACATAGGGACTAAAACAAAAAATCACTTTAACGTCTAAAACAAAAATCACTGTCTAAAACAAAAAATCACTTTAACACTGTATGATTTAACACTTTAACACTGTATCATTTTCGTCGGTTTCGACTTCAAGCCAGTCGTACATTTTGCGCCATTTCTCATGAAAGTTAAGATTTTTTAAAATTTAGTTGGAGGTACAGCAGGAACAGCTTCACTACATTTCTCAGGCAATATTTCACTGTTTAAAATCGTAGCACTTGATGCCGAACTTGCAGAATCGTCAGTAGAATGCTTCCTCTTTCTAATGAGGAACTTTTCCATTGTGTTATAGTAAGAACAAATATCAGAGCTGCCAACTTTTCAGAATCAAAATATTTCACTGTTTAAAATCGTAGCATTCAATGCCGAACTTGCAGAATCGTCAGTAGAACGCTTCCTCTTTCTAATGAGGAACTTTTCCATTGTGTTATAGTAAGAACAAATATCAGAGCTGCCAACTTTTCAGAATCAAAATATTTCACTGTTTAAAATCGTAGCATTCAATGCCGAACTTGCAGAATCGTCAGTAGAATGCTTCCTCTTTCTAATGAGGAACTTTTCCATTGTGTTATAGTAAGAACAAATATCAGAGCTGCCAACTTTTCAGAATCAAAATATTTCACTGTTTAAAATCGTAGCATTCAATGCCGAACTTGCAGAATCGTCAGTAGAACGCTTCCTCTTTCTAATGAGGAACTTTTCCATTGTGTTATAGTAAGAACAAATATCAGAGCTGCCAACTTTTCAAAATCAAAATATTTCACTGTTTAAAGTCGTAGCACTGGATGCCGAACTTGCAGAATCGTCAGTAGAACGCTTCCTCTTTCTAATGAGGAACTTTTCCATTGTGTTATAGTAAGAACAAATATCAGAGCTGCCAACTTTTCAGAATCAAAATATTTCACTGTTTAAAATCGTAGCATTCAATGCCGAACTTGCAGAATCGTCAGTAGAATGCTTCCTCTTTTAATGAGGAACTTTTCCATTGTGTTATAGTAAGAACAAATATCAGAGCTGCCAACTTTTCAAAATAAAAAACCGGGACATCAACGCGCGTTGAGCAGCGTGTATTTAGACTTTATAAATAATAAAATTATATATTTTAGGTTTCTCTATTTTTTTAATTACAGTTAATTATTTAATACAAATAAAGAAATATTACAAAAAAAAATTAGTATTTAAGTATAAAATAAGATTAACAAACCTTGTTAATGAGTTTCATTTTTAGAGAGTGAGACACTATTTTTTTCAGAGAGTCACCAATTTTTCTTCCCACCATAACAGAAGTCTTATCACATAAGGCAAGACAGTTCATCCACAGAATACCAAGATACTGAAATTCTTCAGACACAAGTTTGGCAATATTTTCACCTGTTGAACTGGTTTCTAGGCATGGCAAAGAGAGCAGCATGCATCTCACTTGCTTGCAATGATTATCAAACTATGTTACCACAATTGCCCCCCCCCCCAAATTCCTAAATCAAGAAGATTGCTTGCAAAAATCAAGATTTACTATAAAATCAAGAAGATTTGAGACAGTACCAGAACTGTTAATTTATGATTATCTATTATTAGGGGAGAGCGGTAATGTGTGGGATGTGCTAGCAGTATGTTTGATGATACTTGTATTCGATTATTTTTCTGTATCAGTCACTCATAGATGGAGTTCAGAAATTGTGATGATTTTCAAGGTTTTGAATTTTTTTTTTAAATTGAATGATGCAATTTTAGAAATAACTTGATTTCGTTTAAGCAATGACAAGACACTGACTTGTTTGTTTAATGCCCTTGGATGACAATTTTATCCATCACGAATGTACGATAGTGCTATTTTAGATAAAGGATGAATAGTGTAACTTTGAGAATATGAATACTTTTGAACACCATGCATCAATTCTTACAAATTTTCAGCTTCTTCACTTTCGTTTTCAGGAAAAAGAAGTATGATAACGGGAAAAACCTTTATCCCCCCCTCTCTTTGTCAAGCTGAAATGCAAACCTTATTTTGGGGGGTGGGGGAATATTTAAGAATAGTGGATACATGTTCAGAACATCATTGGGGGGGGGATACAATTACGGAAAAAATCTTTGCTACGCCCAATTTTTGTTTTCGGACAGTTTCCCTCCATTTTCAAGTTGAAATACAAATATTTATAAAATAAAATGATATTTAACAACAATACTAGGCAGAGGAAACATCGCGTGAAAAATAAAATTACGATTATGAGAGAAATCTTCACTGCGTCTAACTTCCGTTTTCGAAAATTTTGAAAGACGAAACTTCCGTTTTCGAAAGTTTCCAGCAAAAAACATTCTCTTCCGCTACCAATTGCCCCGAAATTTCTGTTCAGTTATGCATCGATCTCAAAGAAAACTCCAATTATGACGGAAAAGGAGACATTTCTCGAAGCTGTTGCACGCTCATGCCTCAAGATTACAGGGAAATTTTTGCACCGTCGAATTTCTGTTTTCGGAAATTTTCTCTACATTTTCCAACTGAAATACAAATATTTTTGGAATAAAGTGATGTATAACAACAATACTAGACAGAGGCAACATCGCAGGAAAAAGAAATTAAGATTATGGAAATCTTTATTTCGTTTACTTCCATTTTTAAAAGACGAAATACTGTCTGATGCGTATTTTTACGCATTGGTAAAATTTCGATGCATAAACACACTTTTTGATGTGTACTAGACGCGTAATTGCGCATTTTAGCGAACTCTGCATGGCGCAGAATTAAAAAAAAATTCGCACTTTGGCGCAATTAGCGCAACTATTCCAACACTGAGGGAGAGCAAGTTTGGAAGGATTGGCGGGAGGGGTGTGTGCGATCGCTCCCAGCTAGAAACATGAGATAACATAAGGTTCAATTGCTATGAGATCATAATAAAACAAAAGCAGGAGTTTACACTAAGCGACAATAACAACGATATCAAGTTCCATCAGTAAAAAAAATTTAGTAGCCATTTCGGCGAAAATCCGGAAGAAACTATCTTCCGACCATAAAACTACCCCAAACTCCGTTAAACTTTCGGGAAATCCGGAATACTTGGCAGGTATGCGGACGTCATTGCACCGATATCGGCTTTTCCGACATATTATGTAATATCACCTTGCCGTTCTTCATCCGAACCCGATATCGGCCTTGCCAATGCATTCCAATATCCTCTTGTCGTTCTTCACCCCATATCCGTCCGATATTGGCTTTGCCGATGTATCCAATATCTGAATTTCAAAGGCGCTTACTTAGAAA
Source organism: Macrothele yani (assembly GCA_039090855.1). Taxonomy (NCBI): domain Eukaryota; kingdom Metazoa; phylum Arthropoda; class Arachnida; order Araneae; family Macrothelidae; genus Macrothele; species Macrothele yani. The sequence goes on along the minus strand of CM077004.1, from coordinate 99,483,436 downwards.
TGGGACCATTAATAGTTTGCACATTTGCGCGAAAAAAAACTATAAATATATTTGCAAAATGCGATCACAGTTTAAACCGTGATTTTAACAAAAAAAGGACACAAAATTCAGAACTTTTACGAAATACATTGAAATCCGCAATTCTTCCAACCTGTCTGTAATTCGGTAATCATGTGGCCGAAACCGTAATGGTTGGCACCCTTAGCAGCGCATGGGCTTTCGTCTCGTTGCACTCTACGCGGATTATCACGTAATCCGTTTATTGTACGACTGGAAGGGAAATACTGGGATTGTACCGTGACGACATGAAATCGGCGCATGTGATAAACAATAGGATTGTATTGTGACGTCGTGAAATTGCCACACGTGATCTGAAACATCATCGCCTTCGTAGATTTTCCATGCTAATAGCTCATGATTGAAATATTTCTGCGCACGCGCCCATTTCGCCCGCCACTTTATTTTTCTTGCTCAAATTCAAACTTCTTTGCGCGAAACACCCGTCTGCACACGCTATCGGAAACCCTGGCATGAATCAGAGAAGTTTAATCCCAAATATGAATATCATGAGCAGCTCTTTTGAACCACTTAGTAAAATCTTTTATTGTTTAAATAAAAAGGATGTGAACCTTACCTTTAGATTTCATAAGAAGTTGGATTGGTTATTTGGCAAAAGTGACAAGTGCAATAGAACAGAAGTTATTATTACATCTAATATGATCACTATGCCAACAATAAATTTAACAAAAAATCAACTTATAGCTATTGATAGATGTATTGAATTTACCCCACCATATCAACTGCCAAAAGCAGAAAAATATATACCATTACTTGAGAATATCGTTGGAAATTTAAATCCAAGCCAGAAGAACTCTGTGAGATATCAAATCTACAGAGCCTTAAACACATAAAGCACGAAAATCGTAATTCCAAGTCTTCAAGAACTAACGCTTTCCGATATGAACGACAGCAATTATTAGAGTTACGTAAAAATAGTGATATAAACATTATTGAGAACGATAAATCAAAACAACTTGTTATTGTAGATCACCTAGACTATAAAAATAAAATGCAAGTAGCAATTGATCAACTTAATGTCGAAAGTGTTGAAAGAGGTCCTACGGATCGCTTACTGCATAAACTTGCTCAGTTTTGTAACCACAGTGCTTTACTAGATAGTATATAAGAAAATCCAGGCCACCAAAAGGAGAGGAAGTATCACGAGTTTTTGGCAAAATTCAGCTCCATAAAGACTGTAACCCAATGAGAATTATTGTCTCTAGGTGTAATTTCCCCCTGTTTCACTTGGAAAGAAATTTGTTTAACTATCTTGCTCCTTTGTTTATGAACTCATGCTACAATGCTCCTGATAGCCAAGTATTTGTTGAAAGGGTGAGGCAACTTTAATTTGATTGCACTAAATCCTGCATGGTCAAGTATGGGCATTGAAACCCTATTCCCAAGCACCCCAGTAACCACAGCAATTTCAATTATCCATAATAAAATATTCGAAAATAATATTTTACATTCCAAAAGAATTCAACAACATCATTGCTGCCCTGAAATTCACACAACAGGATCATTTTTGTGAGTTTTATGGTAAAATCTATAGGCAGAAATCAGGTGCCCCAATGGGGTCTCCCCTTTCTTTCCTATTTAATGAAGTAATTTCGCAGGAGACAGAAAGCACTGTTATCCCACTTTTCAGTTCCCATGTGGTTTTCTATGCAAGATATGTTGGTGACACCTTTTTTATTTGAATAAAGCTCATGTTGAGAAATGGCTTCCTAGTTTCTTAATTCAAGTACTAATCAAAAACAACTAAAATGGGAATTTTACTAGGAAATTTTTTATTTAAGTTGCAAATTTTTGGAGAAAAATCTTCTTGTTCAGGCTGTCTTTTTGTTGTCACTTATTCCCGTCGCGGTTATGGTTAACCTTGAAGGTTACGGTTATTTTTCATCTAATCCTGCCAGATGTTAGGCAGGGAAAATCCTTTGCAGTCATTGATGATGGAATTTTGATTTTTCTCAATCTGTATTCTAGCTTGATTTTCTCTGCCTAACATCTGTTAGGATTTGATGAAAAATGACTGTAGCCTTCAAGGTTAACTGTAACTGTCAAGGTTAACCATAACCGCGATAGTGACGGGAATAAGTGACAACAAAAAGACAGCCTGAAGAAGGAGAATAGTTTCTCCAAAAATTTGCAAGTTAAATAAAAAAATTCCTAGTAAAATTCCCATAATAGTTGGTTTTGATTAGTAACCTTTTTTATTTTCAATGAACATAACCCTGAACTTATCGAAACTGTGCGAAAAACTTACAGCAACTTCTTTCCAACTATAAATTTAATAAAAGAAATTGAACACAATAATGAGTTGTCTTTTCTAGACATATTAATCACTAAGACAGTGGTGGCTAACCTTTTTATGGCATGTGCCACTTTTAGGCTTTTGTATCTTGGGCGTGCCACTGAAGTAATTAATTCTCCTAAGGGTTAAATAAAAACACAATTATTTACAGTTTCATAAGGTTTATTATTATTCTATCGTTCTTAGTGCATGTTACATTGAATAACACCAATTCCAATTAGTAGTTCTAATTCTGACTATTATATAGCTCTAATCATTCTACTATTCTCTTTTACGTGCAATATTTCAAAGTAACTTGTACAAAAATCTAGCGGATAATGCTTACCTTGGCATTCCTTTCTAGCGATGGGAACATTTCACGCACATGTTTTCCGGTCTTTGTTGATGTTATTGTCCTAAAGTCTGTTGTATGCGATGACTGGCTTTACTTCTCACACTTTTCGCTGGGTATACTCATTGGATCTTTGCCTTAGGATTCAAACACATCAATTTTTACCGTTCTTTATACTCAAAATTTTCGCCCATACGCTGGGCATCCTCAGGAGCGTGGCGACTTTACCACCGCTGTTCGTGGTTAACTTCGAGCTAATGGAGTCCGATACTCCTTGTTGTCATTCGTCGGATATTCTTTCCTGGATATATTTCGTTATCAAGCCCGGCTGGTGCCATCTATGTTTCATTAAAACAACTTTTTTTTTTTAATTTTTTAATTTTTAATTTTTTTTCTTCTAAAAAAAAAAAAAATTAAAAATTAAAATTGGTTTTCTTGTCTTTTTTGCTGGTTTTTCCTTTTTTTGTTGTTTTTCTTGTCTTATTAGTTCGTTCCACAGGCTCGATAATGTGCTTGGGTCATTCTGGTTACATACCCTTGCTTTATTTTTATAGATTAATATTGCTTCTTCCCTCCTCATTTGCCTTTCCGATTTTTTATTCTTTTTTAGCATTTTAATTTCATCGAATTTTGGTAATGTCCGGTTTTCCATGCAGAATTGCACTAAAGCAGTTTTGGCTTCTTTTTTTTTGCCAGTTAGATATGTGTTGTTTAAGTCTTTAATCTGTTTTTCGTACTTCCAATGTACGATATTGGGGTATGTGTGCAATTGGAATATGTAGGTTCTTGATTTTTTCTAGCATTTTTTCCCTGGTTTTTTGTTGACAGTCATACTTTTCATGGTGTGCACTAAGCTTCCTAGTTGTAAGTCATATTTAGCACAGTGCCTATTGATTTCTTTACTCACTCCTTCCAAGTATGGGAAAGCTCCAATGTATTTCAATTTTATTCCTCATCTTCCTTTGGTTGTGCACTTCTTGGCCTTCTTTACTCTGAGTCATATGCTTTTTACTCTCATGTATCCCTTTATTAATTAGCTTGCTCGGGTATATCACAACCAGAGCAAGCTAATTAATAAAGGGATACATGAGAGTAAAAAGCATATGACTCAGAGTAAAGAAGGCCAAGAAGTGCACAACCAAAGGAAGATGAGGAATAAAAAAATTGAAATACATTGGAGCTTTCCCATACTTGGAAGGAGTGAGTAAAGAAATCAGTAGGCACTGTGCTAAATATGACTTACAACTAGGAAGCTCAGTGCACACTGTGAAAAGTATGACTGTCAACAAAAAAACAGAGGAAAAAATACTAGAAGAATCAGGAACCTACGAAATTCCAATTGCACACATACCCCCAATATCGTACATTGGCAGTACAAAAAACAGATTAAAAAAAAGACTTAAACAACACATATCTAACTGGCAAAAAGAAGAAGCCAAAATTGCTTTAGTGCAATTCTGCATGGAAAACCGGACATTCCCAAAATTCGATGAAATTAAAATGCTAAAAAGAATGAAAAATCGGAAAGGCAAATGAGGAGGGAAGAAGCAATATTAATCTATAAAAATAAAGCAAGGGTATGTAACCAGAATGACCCTAGCACATTATCGGGCCTGTGGAAAGAACTAATAAGACAAGAAAAACAACAACAAAAGAAAAAACGGTAAAAAAGACAAGAAAACCAGGATAGGAGAAGAAAAAAAAAGTTGTTTTAATGAAACATAGATGGCTCCAGCTGGGCTTGATAACGAAATATATCCAGGAAAGTATATCCGACGAATGGCAACAAGGAGTATCGGACTCCATTAGCTCGAAGTTAACCATGAACATTGGTGGTAAAGTCGCCACGCTCCTGAGGATGCCCAGAGTATGGGCGAAAATTTCGAGTATAAAGAACGGTAAAAATTGATGTGTTTGAATCCTAAGGCAAAGATCCAATGAGTATACCCAGCGAAAAGTGTGAGAAGTAAAGCCAGTCATTGCATACAACGGACTTTAGGACAATAACATCAACACAAACCGGAAGACACATGCGTGAAATGTTCCCATCGCTAGAAAGGAATGCCAAGGTAAGCCATTATCCGCTAGATTTTTGTACAAGTTACTTTGAACAACACGTTTGCAACTCACAATGACAATGGGATTTATAAAATGTTAATGCGGCTTTTGAATTTGCATGTTTCTTAAAATGTCCTGTATGTTTGGGTTTACTTGTGAACAAGAAAGCAAGATTAAATTACTTAGGTGAGTGTTAGTTCACTTTGAACGATAATTAGTTTTAATCGTATTTATTACTGAAAAAGATTGTTCACAAACGATGGGTTCCATTTCAACTCCGGCAGAGTCGAAAAAAAGCAATTTTTTTAAATTCTGAAAATTAAGTCACTGTTTTATTATCAACAGGAGAATATCTGTGTAAATTTTTATGGACCTAAAAAACGCCCGTTACCGAGTTTGTTTGGAAAAATCTAAGGCGTAAAGTAACTGCATTGAAGAGATTTGGTAAGGAGATGTATTTTTTTTGTTTTTTTCATACATGTGTGACTTCGTTCATTTGTACTTGCATTTGTTTTACATACTTTAGCAAACAGGAAACACTTCAACTTTGTTTTTGTTGAAAGCAGGGCCAAAACCCGCAGTGGGGAGGGGATTTACATCTGACCTGACTTCTCTCGAAAAGAATTATCACCATATTTATATGAGCATGGTAGTCGGAAACTTCAAAGCTTTTCATAATTTTCACTTGGGGTTGATAATATAAAAAGAAATTAAATATAAAGATTTGCCAGATACATGTACGGTAGAATCTATTCCATGGTTAGCGTGTATGCTGTGGCTGCTGGCATCTTACGGACCAGTGAAGTGGGTGGGGACAGGTTCGACTCTTGTTACCAGCCAACTAAGTTGAAACATTTTTGAAAGCTACCTAGCTTTGAGACTCCTCGCCACCACGTGATGGGGGGGGTCAAAACTCCGCTGGTCACCCATTAACCCAGCATTATCTTCTAAAGGAACAGAGGACATGGGCAGTACATGGTTTATCGTGGCCCAGGTGAAAACCACTAAGAACAAAGTTCCTACCCCCCCCCCCTTAAAAAAATTGAAATCTTTGAATATGTTTTAAATAGATAAAAATCTTTACACCTATAAGCGCGTAAGTTGTATATGTATTCTACTTATAAAATCAGGTGATTGAACAGGAAATATACTCAACTTACATTTTATGAATAAGCGTGCACGCGTACGTGTTAATTGTTATTTATTTAGTAGATTAAACAATTGCCATTACGTTTTGGAGAGGAGATATGCAGAGTTTGGGTAGCTACCAGCGCTATCAACACAGCAGCGAGGTCAAGAGCATTGCACCCTCTCCCCCGTTTGCAGAGGACAAAACTCTCCTGAGCGAATATTTTACTATTATGAAAAACTCAGAAGTTGATTTTAACAACTATAACAAAACAACGACTGCTCTTCTGACAATAGTCTACAATTTGCAGCTCCCAGAAAAACTCGAGGGTGCCTAGCCCTCGAAAATTACTTACAGTATGTGTGTTGGCGTTCTTCTTTTCTTAAAATTATTTCAGAACAATAGTTTTCTACTCTTTCATAGTTTCTTATGCAATGTTTAAGTATGGTATATAATACGTAAACAAACAACTGTCTTTCGCAACTCAACTTTGTTAGTGGAGCAGCAAGAATTTTATTTATTTGTCCCCCCCCCCACCCCGACCATTTTTTAGGCATGTCATCGCTCAGGGCAGTGTGAGGTGGACATATCCAAACAGGGCCAGCTGATTCAACGCTCCATTCGGGAATATAATACGTACTTTGCGCCTGAGATTTTTCCAAAATGGCGCCTTTAGAACACGGGAAATCGTAGGCTTTCAAACCAAATTCAAACGCGTCTAACTCTGAATTGGGCATTTTTAGGTCCGTGAAAATTTACATAGATATTCTCCTGTTGTTAATAAAACAGTGATTTAATTTTCAGAATTTTAAAAAATGTTTTTTTTTTTGAGAAAATCGTTGGCAAAGTTGGAGGTTTTTCAAAACCGGCTGTTTTTAACGCTGCCAAAACGTGGAAACTAGCAGTTTCACAGATACATAAAAGATTGCAAATAAAGTGCACATATGTATGTCTTTAACAAAAAAAAAAAATGAGTATAAAAACAACTCCATTCGCACCCTGCTAAAAAAAATCTTAAAAAATTCAATTTTTTTTAAAAATCACGAAGTTTACGATTTTTTAAAATTTTAATCATACGATGTGTAAAAAATATTAGCACCATATATTACTATTTATTATACACACAATGTAAAAAAAAATACCAGAACAAAATGTTTTTTTAATTCCGCTGCAATGACTTGCTGAAGTTAGGAAAAATAACCGTTTTCCAGAGATCTTGTTTGACGGTGCAAGATTTGAAACCCTCTTATCTCGAAGGGAAATTTTTTTTTTTGCTGAAAGAAAAAATGTGGAACTCCATATTTTAATCAAGGAACACCCCTTAATATTATCAGAGAAATCTGAGACCATGATGGTATACGACCCTGCCTGAGTTGAAATGGAACCCATCTATGATTGAATGTGAAGTCTATAGAAAACCAACGTTTATTCCAGAAATTATTCCGATTGATTCAAGCCACCCATGGAAATATAAAAGATCAACATTACAATTTTATATTAGAAGAGCTTTAACCCACTCAAGTAATAAAAACTAAGGAAATTACAGAAATTAACTGGATAACCAAAACAGCTAAGAAGTTTGGATACAGAAAAAAGATAATTGAAGAAATACTTGAAAATACAAAAAAATCTGTTAATAACAACAACATTAAACCTAAGACAGAAATTAAATTTGCAAGTAAATTCCTTAACATTCCTCCACTAACAAATATTTTAAAGAAGGAATGCACAAAAAAAAAAAAAAAAATTATACTGGTGGAGACAGTTATAGATAACAAGACCATATTGACAACAGGAAACGAAAAAAGATCAATACTCGATAAAGCAGGAGTATACTGTATACCAACAAAAAAACTCTACGGAAACAAAGGAAATTGAAGAAAAGAATAAAGTATACATAGGAAGTGCTAAAAGAAGATTTAGGACCAGATTAGGAGAACATATGTCTAACTCGAACAAAAAAGAGAACAAAACATCTTTAATTCAACATTGCATTGAAAAAGAGGCAGTCTCAGATTAGACAGAAGCAAAATTAATAACATCACATAAAACAAAGGTCCAAATTTTAACATTGATTGAAAAAACTAGGGAGACAAATTGTAATTATAACGACCTAATGGACCTTCCATATGCTTGGAATTACCTCATAGACAGGGTTTGACAAATATGTTCTAGATCTAGGAGCCAGCTCCAAAATTTAGGCGCCAGGTGAAACGAAGTCAATAACGTATGAACAAAAACATGTTTGGTTATGACACTGGAACGAAAAGTAGTAAACCCTATTTGTTTCTTTTTTTTTTCTTTTTACCCAAACCACTTATTGCAAAATAAAGTTTCAATTTGCTTTGTTATTTTCTTTTTCCATTCTTTCAGTAGATGATCTCAAAAAAAATTTAATTTCAGATTTCGATTTTATTAAAATACTATTTGCAGATGTCATATTTTGTACCTAATAATTCAAAGCACCATATTTTTTTTTCTTTGCATAATCGGTAGACCATAAAATTCAGTAAAAAAAATGTCCTTCATGAGATCCACAAGGGCGTATATATATAATCCAAATGCTGTGAAAAAAAAATCCCACGTATAATCCGCGGCGGCATATGATCCGTAGATCATGAAATTCTGAGAAAAACAATTTTTTTCCTTCGCATAATCTGAGGCAAAATGTCTTAGACCATGATATTTAAAAAAAGAAAAAAAAAAAAAAAAAACAATCCATACCTGCCACCATTGGCAATAGCATTGTTACTAATAACTAGTACTGTGAGACATACATACTCTATTTTACGAAATGATCAATCTCTGTATAAAACAAATACGGGCCCCAAGGACAAGATGAGATCAAAGAAGGGGGAAAACAGCTGAACATTTTAAATGGCGCAAAATCAAAACAGACAGCAAGAATGCGGACTACTGTCAGTTTGTCTTTTGTTTGCTCTGCTACTGCACAGCACCGTTGCTTAATTTTTCTTTCTGTTGATATATATCATTCTCTCCCTACTTCTTCCTTGTCGCTTTTCTTTCATTTCTTGTTTTTTTATGCCCTCTGTTAACAACCATTAGCCTGATTGTGGGGCGGGGGGGGGGGGGATATTTAATAGCGCAGGAGAGTGGGAACATCGCGGGGGTGAGGGGTGTGTGTGTGCAATTTATGGTAGATCCGTCCGACTTCTAGTTTTGGAAATTTTTCTCATGTTTTCAAGCTGAAATACAAAAATTTATGCAGTAAAATGATAACTTAAAAATACTGAACAGAGGCAACATCGCGCGAAAAAAGAAATTACGATTACAGAAAAAATCTGAACTTCGTCGACTTTACGTTTTCGAAAGTTCCGTAAAGATGGAATTCCGTCCTCCGACGAACATGTACCCCCTCCCCTCCTTCCAAATTCTGTTTACTTGTGCATCAATCTCCTGGTGGCCGAAATAACGAAAAAGGTGGAATTTCTCGAATTCGCGGGAGAATCTCATGCCTGAAGATCGGAGGAAATTTTTGTGGCGTCTAACTTCCATTTTTGAAAATTGTTGCCTACAGTTTCAAGCTGAAATACAAACATATATGCCATAAAATGATATTTAACGAGAATACTAGACACAAACACAACATCGGGAGAGAAAAATTACGATTAGGGCAAATTCTTTTTGCTCCATTTAACTACTGTTTTCGAAAGCTTTGAAACACGAAATATCGTACGGAAAATGACCCACTCCTCAAATTCTTTTCAGTTTTGCATCAATCTTGAGAACAATCTAAATGACGACAACCCCCCCCCCTTCCCCCGGAGAATTCCGCGAATCAGCTTAAGAATCTTATGTATATAAAAAAGGATTAGCAAAATAATATTTTTTTAAATAAAATGAAAATTCGTAGAATCCGTAGTTTTAAGAGTAAGTTCCGTAGTTTTAAGACTAAATCCGTCGAAACAACAGACATTCCGTGGTAATTGGCATGTATACAGTTGTATAATTCGCATCTATCATGTTAATGGTGAATCGTAATTTCAGACGGTAACTGTGATTCACAGGACAGACTCAGAAATCCAAAGATGTAAGAAAGAAATGATCATCTTATTGAAAAAGTAACTGTCATTTTGAAGTACTTTTGTGTTACTTCTTAGTAAACAAAGAACTAAAATCGCTAGCTGTTGCAGCATTACCATAGTTCATTAGTTACTCTAAGAAATCCTCCGTTGAAATTGCAGACAGTCCATAGCATTGTCTTATTTCTGATTACGTTTCACCTCAATACCAAAAGAAAAAGAAAATCCTTAACTAATACAATTAGCGCACCAAAACTAGGCAATGCGATTCGCAGATGGTTACATGCTACAGGATAGTTCTGTGGGAATCCCGAGAGTCACGGATTCTCACACGACGTAGGCTTCCGCACGCGCAAATAGTAACGCCTTCCACGTGTAATATTTCCTGTCAAAATGCTTCTAAGTAAAAAAAATATATATATATTCTTAGAAGCGCTTTGTGGTCTTCTATCTCTGTTACATTACATTTTTTCTGTTACCGCATTTTCGGTACTTTCCCAACATTTCTACTGACAATTACCTCGCAGAACTTTTAAAACGTCGCACCGTTTTTTTTTTTTTTTTTTTTTTTTTTTTTTTTTCTTTAACGGCATCTGCAGTAACTAAATTAATAACTTTTTAATAGTAATCTATGGATTATACAGAAGAAATTCCGGTATTTACTGCAAATTACGAAGCCTCAAGTAAGAAGAAAATTAGGCGCCACAGCCCAAATTTTAGGTGCCTGGGCGACCTGGCGCCCGGGATTTGTCGAGCCCTGCTCATAGAACAAGAAAAAAAGGAAGAAAAAGAAAAAACCAGAATAAAAATAAAAAGTACAAAAACAAGATAAATAGTAAATCTATCGACATACAGAAGATGACGACACCGGAGGAATTAGAATCAGGAGCAAATTCGGACGCTCGAAACAGAAACACGCACGGCGTGAGATGCACAGTCAAACCAAAATCCGAATGTGCTGAGGTTCTGCCGACGTGGAACTTTTGACTCTGCCAGTGGATTTGAGATAGATTGGCCAAGGAACAACATGAATGATGAGAAATACATCATTTTTGCCCACGGAAGAAGACTACGAAATGGTAGTTGAAATTAGTATGGGAATTTGGTGCTGCGGAAAACGAGGATTGAACTTTTGTCAATACAGGATATTTCTTACCAGATCGACTCCCCTTCAACATAAGGTTCGGAATGTTTAATTGTTTTAATGTTTTTAAATATCATCTTTTAAATGACGACTCAAAAAGAGCGATATTCACTTACTGCCTTTACCTTACCATTTGCAAACAAAATACAGAATAATAAGAAGATTAAGTAATTAAATATCAAGCCTGAACTTAACCCTTCAATACGAAGATTTGACTGAATCATTGTTCGTGTGGAAGAAGAGATGTCTACCATTTCAAACATGATGAACAAAATTTCGTCACAATAGGATTACAAAGGACCCTTCAATATCCCGGAATGCTCCATGACCAAAAGTGAGTAACATTCTTAACCTCCTATTATCGATTTATTCCTATATATTATAAACTTTATAGCATGTTATATGAATATAACCCTTGGTCAAACAAAGACGTTTCCCACAAACACTTCAACAATAATACAACGTCAGAAACAGTAAATAGTGCAACAACTTAATTGTTGACATTTATCAATATGGAGTGATATAAAGAAATTAGCTGCATACTCCACACCCAAATCTAATGCCATTCGCAAAACCCATAGAAATCTTGACCAACTGCGAGGCTTGCAATGATAGCGTCTCTCTGGAGTTGCCACGTATTTGGAATCAATTCTTCAAATAATGCGGATTTTTCTACCATAGTACCGCGTGCCCAACCAGCGTGACCTCGTTTCTTCGAAATATCACGTTTGCTCCTATTCATTTATTGTCTAGTCAAGTCATCGCGTTCTAAGTGTTGAAACGTTCATTATCCAGTTTGCAGTTAGCTATCTACCTTCCTTGAAAAAGCCATCTGATTGATGTGTGAAAGCTTGGAAAGATTTATTTGTATTCCACGCCAAGAAATTTCGGATTTTCAGTATAGTTATACTGTTTTGCATATAATGTATGGTTTCTTTTGTTTGTTTTTTTCATTATCCATTGAAACTCATTCAGAAAAAGAGACAAATTCTATGGATTATCCGTAATTTCTACAGAGTTTTTCAGGTCAAACTAACAAATTATGGTAATACTACAAAAGCTAGGGGTTTTTAGTTCTTTATTTATTTAAAAGTAACAAAAATACTTAAAAATGATAGTTACTTTTTTATATGGTGATCGTTTCTTTCTTACATTTTCAGACTTCTGAGTTAGTCATCCTGAGAATCACGACATTTCTGTCGAAAATTGCAGTTCACAATTAACATGACAGGTACAGATTATACGACAATCTTTCTTTTTTTCCTGAATTTCATGGTCTGTGACATGCTGCTGTGGATTATGTGAAAGAAAAAAATGTTTTTCTCAAAATTTTACGATTCATGGATTATATATCACAGAGGATTATGCATTGGACATTTTTTTTCAAGGCTTGTGGATTATACACCACCATGGATCTTAGGAAGAATTTTTTTTTCTGAATTTTGTGGTCTACAGATTATGTGAAGGTAAAAATACGGTACTCTGAATTAATATGTAAAGAATATGATTACCTCAAATAGTCTTAATTAAATCAAATTCTAAAATTTTAATTTTTTGATAAGAGTAACTGTGTGTGTGTGTGTGTGTGTGTGTGTGTGTGTGTGTGTGTGTGTGTGTGTGTGTGTGTAATAATGGGAAAAGAAAATTATGAAGCAAATTGGACCTTTATTTTGCAATAAGTGGCTTGGGTTAAAAGAAAAAAAGTTTATAACAAATTAGTTTATCACTTTTCATTCCACAGTCATCCCTACACATTTTTATTCATGCATTATTCTTTAAAATTTGACTTCGTTTCACCTGGCTACTAAAGTCTGGGAGCTGGCTCCTAGATTTGGAACATATTTTGTCGAGCTCTGGACTTGACATGTGCAGTATGCAATAACGAGCCATGCAGATCATAAGTTGCAGAATCCGCTGGCCCAGTTGGGAATGAATCTTGGGAAGTAGTGGTAAGCATGCAGAAACCAAAGGGGGACTTTCCCAATAGGGAGCAGCATTCTCCCTAAAGCCTTCTTACTGGGCGTGCCCACCCAGCAAATTTTCTCTGCCACTCAGCTAAATTTCCTTTAATGAATGTTTTTACAATGCACATAGTAGTAACAGTGAAAAACTTATTCCCACATGCACTATAAATAATGATGAAAACTGGCTGAAATATGTGTTGAATATGATTTATTAGTAAGTACTAATTTTTTTATCATTTATGAACAATTTTCTAATGTTCTTTATCATGTTATGTTACGTTAATTCCTGCCACACTGCCAAAGATGTTTAATAAGTGTAACTATGTTAATCAAAACAACATCCTTTTTTTCTTTCTCGATTGGAGGAGGAGTCATTAAAAGTACCATCCAACTAAAAAAAAATCTAGGGAGAACACTAGAGAGACAAACAGAAAAGCTGAAAATGTGAATGGGTGTACTTAAGCAGCCATTGGGAAACACTTCCCAGAAATGTAGGGATTACCTCCTCTTCCCATATACTCTTCGAACCCAGATCCTTCTCTTTTCTACCCCCAAAGACTAGACAAGATTCTTTTAGTTCATGTGTGGTGTTATATTGAGAGAAGTGGGGTTAAAATGCTGATTACCTATCCTTGACATTGTAACAAATCCGGGTTTATGAGGCATAGTCAAAGTTACTTCTTCGAGATATAGGATAGCTTTATACACATCACACGTGCTGCGGGAATGCTATTTTTCCAAACCTGTTCCCCCTCTCCCCCCCCTCTCTCTCACACACACCACCTTACAAAAATCATGACCTCTGGGCAATCTTCAAGTAGCTGCCTGCATCTTGTTGCCTAACTGGGATAGAAGGTTGAAATTTGTGTCTTTTCATAGCATTTTATATGAGCTTTTACATCATGTTCTGAAAATTTTAAGGAAATTATGTTGACATTTTCAAGGTCACAGAAAACCTTTGACCTCGAATATTATAAAAAAATAATTTTAAAATTCTGAAAAAATTACATGATATTCTTGAAGTTTTGTTTAGCAGTATGCCAACTTTCAAGTTGGGATCATTAATTATAACATATTAAAATGAAATACACCCTCAATAAAAATGGCCTCAAAATGATGTAATGAAAGGGTAAAGTCTTTTTTTATCATTTATGAACAATTTTCTAATGTTCTTTATCATGTTATGTTACGTTAATTCCTGCCACACTGCCAAAGGATTCATCAGTCAGAAGATATATCCATCTTATTCCAAGTACAGAGTTCATACACTGGGGGGGGGGGTGGGGTGGGGGGGGGTGATTCAAGGACTTTTCCAAGATATTTACAAAAAAAAAAAAAAAAAAAATCCGGGATGATTTTCATGGTCAAATTATTTTTTAAAAGGAATTTCGGTTTTCATTAATAAAACTGAAGAAAGATATAAATGGATGAGTGTGCTTTTTTACTCATTACATTTCTCTTTGATGTTTTTGATTGGAGAATTACCCAATAATGCAAAACTGAATCATGATGGTGCAGTTACGACAAGGCCTATCAGAAAATCCTTTCCCTCAATCTGAAAATGATTAGTCTGCAGCTATCTTCCCATGTAATCAGTCTATTATTGATAATAATTGAAATTATTTATACTCATAAAATAAAGCAAGGGCAAATCCATAATTTAAGAATGGGGAGGGCATACGTGTTATCAGTTAAAAGGAGAAATATAGAAGGAAACATGATATAAGACTATGCCTGTTTGTGGAAAAATTGAGAATAATAGAAAAGTTGAAAATAGATAAAAAATATTCTTCATGAGAAAAGCTGTGCTAAGGAAAAATAATTTTTCAAATATGTCTCCCAGAAGCAGAGATAGCGAAAAAAAAAGGTTTCAACCTTTACACCCGAAACGGAAAAAGGCTATGAATTACTTGGAAATTTTGAAAAACATTTCACAACCGAAACGCTATCCGACAAAGAAGCAATTTTTCAAATCTCACTCTTGGAAGTAGACGTATTGACAAAATTAAAAATATTTTAAGAAGACATCTATGCCCCCTGGCGGAGAAACCATGCATTATTTTAAGAAGAAAATATCTGAAATGGTTTATCGTCATGAGTGGCATCAATCCACGAAAGAATTTTTTCAATCAAGATTTTAGAAGCTTAGATTTTACTGCAAATACAGAAGCAGAAATTAACACTTATGCCCCCTGGTGGCCAAACTAGTGTTTCCCCATAATTTGGAATTACTGTATTTATCACTGTACAGCACACACTTTTTTTCCTAAAATTTAGGGCTGAAATTCTACCTGTGTTATATGCGTATACTCAGGGCTCGACAAATATGTTCTAGATCTAGGAGCCAGCTCCAAAATTTAGGCGCCAGGTGAAACGAAGGCAATAACGCATGAACAAAAACATGTTTGGTTATGACGCTGGAACGAAAAGTGGTAAACCATATTTGTTGTCATTTTTTTTTCTTTTTACCTAAACCACTTATTGCAAAATAAAGTTGCAATTTGCTTCACAATTTTCTTTTTCCATTCTTTCAGTAGATCTCAAAAAAATTAAAATTTCAGATTTCGATTTTATTAAAATACTACTTGTGGATGTCATATTTTGTACGTATTAATTCAAAGTACCATATTTTTTTTCCTTCATGAGATCCGCAAGGGCATGTAATCCAAAAGCAGTGAAAAAAAAAAAACCCTACACATAATCCCCAGCAGCATATGATTCATAGATCAGGAAATTCTGAGAAAAACAATTTCTTCTTTCGCATAATCCGCGGCATGTCTCAGACCATGATATTAAAACCCCGAAAAAAACAGTCTATACCTGCCAACATTGGCAATAGCCTTGTTACTAATAACTAGTATTGCGTGGCATACATACTCTATTTTACAAAAACGATCCATCTCTTTGTAAAACACAAATATGTATTCCAACAAAATGTTACAACAAACAAGGACTCTAATGAAATAAACTTAGCACGTGAGAAACACAAAATTGATTCCCCTGCGAGGGCATGATCGCAAGATTTAAGTTCAAAACTTCCACCAGTAAAAATCAGTAAGATGTGTTCAGAATTCCAAAATGCCAGACAGACAGGAAATCCAAGCAAGTGCAGTGCACGAACCTCCACTTACCATATGATTATACTGGCTCTAAAATTGCAGTTTAAAACAAGATGAGACCAAAGAAGGGGGGGGGAGCTGAACATTTTAACTGGTGAAAAATCAAAACAGACAGCAAGAATACAGACTACTGTTAGTCTGTCTTTTGTTGACTCTGCAACTGCACAGCATCGATTGCTTACTTTTTCTTTCTGCTGCTATCATTCTCTCCCTACTTCTTCTTTGTTGCTTTTCTTTCTTTTCTTGATTTTTGTGCCCTCTGATAACAACCATCAGCCTGAGAACCATGAGCGCACGATATCAAAGCTTGAACTATTTCAGATAAATGGTCTAACTTAGGGAATATTAATACTTTTGAACACCATGCATCAATTTTTACAAATTTTCCAACTTCGTCACTTCCGTTTTCGGGAATTTCCTTCTTCCCTTATCAATATTAAATGCAAAAACTTATGGGGCGGAGGATATTTAACAACACCTTAGAGTGAGAACATCACGGTGGGGGTAATAGCAATTATGGGAATTCCGTCCTACTTCCGGTTTTGGACATTTTTCTCATATTTTCAAGGTGAAATGCAAAAATTTATGCAGTAAAATATTACTTAAAAATACTGGACACAGGCAACATCGCGAGAAAATAGAATTACGATTACGGAAAAAAATCTGAACTCCGTCGACTTTCCGTTTTCGAAAGTTTTGTAAAGATGGAATTCTGTCCTCCGACGAACATCTATCCCCCCCACCCCACCCCACACACAAATTCTTTTTACTCCATTTAACTACTGTTTTCGAAATCTTTGAAAAACACGAAATACTGTTCCCCAGACGGAAAATGACCCAACCCCCAAATTCTCTTCAGTTTTGCATCAATCATGAAGCGATCTAAATGACTAAAAAACCAAAAAAAAAAAAAAAAAACTGGGAGAATTCCGCGATTCCGCTTAAGAATCTTATGTATATCATAAAATAATAGCAAAATATTTTTTTTTTAAACAAAATGCAAATTCGTAGAATCCGTAGTTAGACAACTAAATCGGTAGAAAATACGAACATTCCGTGGTAATTGGCATGCATAACAGTCGTATAATCGGCACCACGTGATCCGCACCTATCATGCTAATCGTGAATCGTAATTTCTGACAGAAAACTGCGATTCACAGGACGAACTCAGAAATCCAAAGATGCAAGAAAAAAAATGATCGTCTTATTGAAAAAGTAACTGTCATTTTGAAGTACTTTTGTTTTACTTATAAGTAAAAAAAAGAACTAAAATCGTTAGCTGTTGCCGCATTAGTTAGACTAGAAAATCCGTTGAAATTGCGGACAGTCCATAGCATTGTCTTATTTCTGAATACGTTTCAACTGAATACCGAAAAAACCTTAACTAATACAATCAGCGCACCAAAACTAAGCGATGCGATTCGCAGCTACACGCTACGGAATAGCTCTGCGCGATTCCCGAAAGTCATGGATTCTCACACAGCGTAGGCTTCCGCACGCGCAAATAGTAACGCCTTCCTTGCGTCATATTTTCTATCAAAATACTTCTAAGTAAAAGAAAAATATATATATTCTTACAATCTCTTTACAGTCTTCTATCTCGCTGTTACGCTACATTTTTCTGTTACCGCATTTTCGGTATTTTCCCAGTAACACCACCTCTCCTGACAATTACTGCGCAAACTTTTTAAAACGACACACCATTTTTTTTTTTATTTACCGGTGTCCGCAGCACCTAAATTTATAACCTTTTAATAGATAATCTATGGATTACACAACAGAAATTACGCATTTACTGCAATATATTACGAAATCTCAACTAAGAAGAAAATTAGGCGCCACGGCCCGAATTTTAGGTGCCTGGGCGACCTGGCGCCCGGGATTTGTTGAGCCCTGCATATACTACTTTTTTTATATTTAAACTTAGGTAAAATGAATGCTGCCGCAGAGTGCAAAGTATCCCGACGTTGCTAAATATTATATTTTTCAGAGTTGCCAACTTTCAGTACAGTATTTGTCATTTTCTTGTAGGACTTCCGTCCACAGTGAGTAGAGTTTAGGTCCCAGCCACCTACAGTGAGATCGCCTTTTGGGCAGGACACAGAAATGGAAGGAATGAGAACAAGTCTAGCGACTTTGACAGAACAGTGAGATTAGAGTACAGTAGATGGTGCCACCGTACAAGTACGATATTGCACATAGAGGGGTGAGAGAATTTCTGGGGGGCAAAGGAAAGGATACCCATTTAACCAGTGGGTCCAGCCTGGGGGCCGTCACTTAACGTGCTCATCCGATGCACGGCGGATATTCAGCGATTGTTAGTAAATCACACCATCTCTAAAAGATCAGCCCAGGTTCGAACCTGAGGACCTTGCATCGATAATCTGAACTGCTAACCAGTAAGCCATCCGCGGCTCCGCCAAGTTTCAGAAAGGGCTGTCTGGAGCAATAGCACAGGCTACAGGGAGGGGGGGGTATTTCTTAGTATGAACGAATGCCCATGTATTAAAAAAAAAAAGTAATGCACATCATATCAAAAAATACAAAATAATTTTTTAATCTTTATACTTACAGTATAACCATTGTTTTCAAGTTTACAAGCAGTTCTACTTCTTTTATTACAAATTATCCATGTACAATCATATTTTTTAGCAATGTCAAAATCCAGAAACATCTTAATAAACAAAGGTCTGTCATGGTCGGCCACAAAGATGGGCAAATTATGCTCTATAATAAAAAATGTGTGAACAACATTTCCGCATGTATTACACTGACACCTTCCGTCGTCGAAATAAATGAAGATGTAAAGAGTTTGTCTAGATGCCTTTACTTTAGCATTATCTAATGTCGGCAGCATGCATCATGGCATTTGCCGTCGCTTAAACCACCATGTGCGATAGTGAAATCAATGTCACAAACAGAACAGTAAGCATGCATTTCGGATTTCTTGAAATGTTTCAAAACGGGCCATTATTTCTCTTAAGCATCTGCAAAGCATTGGCTATGCGGTCATTTTGACATTATGCACAAAAAGAAATTTACCTGGTTCAAGTAATACACTAAAGTGAAAACTGCAAATAACTACCTATGTCCACTCCAATACTCCACTGCCCTGCACTGCATTTCTCCAGCAGCCAAGACTTGTTCGCTCCCTACTGCCCTGCGATGCCATAAACAACAAAGTTCAATGCACTCATAAATGCAGTGAAGCAAATCGGTCTTGATAACATGGCAAGTGCCAAGAAGAGTGAAACGTCCCATTCTTCCATTATTACAAACACACATACTGAAAGACAGCATTTAAAGAAAAAGAAAAAAAAGGGGTGGGTGGGGTGGGGGGTGGGGGTGTACTTTAATACACTTGGAAGAATTTTCAATTTAACCTTTTAATAAAACACTGAAATAATAAGGATAATTACAAAAGGAATTATGGTAATTACAACAACTGGAGTTTTAAAGCATTGAGCAGAGCACACGGATGTAGCTGTCAAAAACAGAGCAACTCCGTTCAAAGCAGAGCACTTGGCATGTCTATTTTTTTAGTCTGTCTCATCACTTTCATATGTGCAGAGTGCCCTCAGTTAAACAACTCGTGTCTGCATTTGCTATTTGTTTCAGTTTCTTAAAAGTATCCCTAATGGAATTAAGACAAAAGTATTCAGCATATACAGCTGGTTTTAAGTTATAGGTTGTGGAATATGCCAAACAACATGGAAATAGGGCTGCAGCAAGGCATTTTGGAGAGCCACCAACAGAATGCACAATATGAGTTGCAAAGAAATGAAGAAAAAAATAAAGATATTATCAAGAACAAAATGCAATTTTTGCAGCGGTATTGCTAAATGGCCAAAATTGGAAGAACAGGTAAAATAATTCGTACTTAATCAAAGAAAATTTGGCATTGCTTTATCAACAAAAATGATTAATTATTCAAGCAGTGAAAATCAGCAAAGAGTTGCAAATACATGATTTCAAAGGGACAGCATCATGGTGCCAAAGATTTATGAAGAGGTATGAGCTTCAGATGCGAACAAGAACCAGGATTGCCCAGCGTATACCAGACTTATTATTAAGAGAAGATAATAAATTTCCACAGGTTTATTATTAAAGAAAGGAAAAGAAAAAAAAATTTGAAATGGGTCAAATCGGTAACATGAACAAAGTACCCCTCACTTTCGATGTTCCTTCAAATAACTAGGAGACATCTCGCCAACATCTTTCTTAGAAGACATCTCCCAAACATCTTTCTTAGGAGACATCCCCCCCCCAGCTTATTATTGTACTCCCAGGTTGTTTCAGATCAAGCTACATAAAGTTGGACATCCTATTAGGCCCTTAATTGAAAATACCTTTTCTCCAGCAGTCGATCTTGAAAGACAATTGGTCAAATGTTGAAATGTTCTGACAAAAAATCATCCTTATTCTGTTGTGTCGACCAAGCACTTTATCCAGAAACTCCCTTCTTCCATCAATCCTCAAGATTTCTTGCGTACATACACTGGCGGAAAGTGAAAAAAGAACAAGGAGGAATTGGCGGACGATCATGAAATTTACATATGTTAATGGAGTCGAGCTTACGTAGGTGTGATGTTAATTTCGGGACCAACCGGTGAGCGCTTATGCCACAGCACGGCATAATATGCAAATTATCGTCGGTGGTATTTAAGGAGTACGGCGAAGTGAATGTAATCAGTCGTCGGCGTACGGACACGTGCGAAGACCCTGAAGAAGCTGCAATGCCTGGACATGGAAGACGCTTATGATTTCAGTAGTTATCGGACTTTGAGCGAGGTCGTCTAGTCGGATTCCGCGAGGCCGGGTGGTCGTATCGTCGTATTGCGGAGCGAATTGGACGGGAAGTATCGGTGGTGGTACGATGGTGGCGTAGATGGTCCGAGGAACATTCCCACACGACAAGATGTGGAACCGGGAGTCACAGACGGACTGATGAGCAGACCGATCGACGCATAAGAAGAGCGGCGTTGTCAAGCAGAACATCCACTGCGACGCAAATCCGAGCTGCCGTTGCACGTGAGGTGACTGTGCAATCCGCAACCGTCTACTGGATGCAGGACTATGTGCATGTGTGCCTCTGGCATGTGTATCTCTGACTCCAGCCCACCGTCAGGAACGGCTGCAGTGGTGTCGCCAACGTCTGCACTAAAGAACGCAATGGCGATCTGTCGTGTTCAGCGATGAAAGCAGATTCTGCTTGGGAGCCTCCGATGGCTGCATGCGTGTTCGCAGGCGCACAGGGGAGCGTCTCCACCCTTCTTGCATCCGCCAGCGACACACAAGGCCTACACCTGGTCTGCTGGTGTGGGGAGCGATGAGCTATCGCTCCCGTACACCCGTACACAACTAGTGTTTGTACCGCGTACGTTAAACAGCACCTCCTACATCAACATCCTTCAGCCCGTTGTTGTGCCATTTGTAAGGTTGGTCCACCGTGGTGATTTCCAGCAAGATAACACACGCCCACACATGGCATGTGCAACGCAACATGCACTTCAGGGTGTGAGACAGTTTCCATGGCCTGCACGTTCACCGGATTTGTCCCCCATTGAGCACGTGTAGGATTTTATGAGACGACGACTTATCCGGTCTCCACGACCAGCCACGACCATCCCCGATTTACGCATCCAGGTTGAGGATGCTTGGAACTCAATACCCCAAACTCACATCCAACATCTGTACGACAGACTCCATGCCAGAATTGCACAGTGTGACACAGTTCATGGCAGTTCAACCTCATACTAACCATGTTACATGGAAATGTTATTTTTTAGTTTACCAGCAAATACAGCTGTATTTTGCCATAATGTTTTGATCACGTTATCCTCTGTATTCCGTTATTATGCTGTATAAATTTTGTTGGTATCAGACGTCTCCTTCTTGGTGTTCTTTTTTCACTTTTCGCCAGTGTATTTGATGTGGATTCATTATTTCCTTCTGTTCCGTTCTTTGATGCCTACTTTCTGGGGAATTCATCAAAGATCTTTATGACTGTTTTGATTCATTGGAAAAATATTCCTGTTTTGTAAACAATTTTATCTACTACCAACAAAAACAAAGTGTACCAATGGGCTCTCCTCTTTCCCCCTTACTTGCTGACATTTATTTACAGAATACTGAAAAATTAATCATTGCCCCATCCCTCTTAAAACCTTTCATTTGGTTATTGTACGTTGATGACATCTTCATCATTTGGCCACACCAGAAACACTGTCTGTTAGAACTTATGACCTCCATAACTTCCAAATTTCCTCATATAAAATTTTCATCTCAAGAACAGGTCGACAACAATATTAGTTTTTTTTTTTTAATAAAGCTCATGTTGAGAATTGGCTTCCTAGTTTCTTAATTCAATTACTGATCAAAAACTACTATTATCTGAATTCTTACTAAGAATTTTTTTATTTTAATTGCAAATTTTCGGAGAAAACTTTTCTCCTTCTTCAGCTGTCTTTTGTTGTCACTTATTGCCATCACTATCGCGGGTACGGTTAACCTTGGCGGTTACAAGCATTTTTCATCCAATCTTGCCAGATGTTAGGCAGGGAAAATCCTCTGCAGTCATTGATGACGAAATTTTGATTTTTCTCAATCTCTATTCCTTCTTTTAGCTTTCATTTTTGAAAATTGCTTTGGAAACTGATGACTTTAAGGGAATTTCAATCCATGCTGTGACTAGTTTCTTTAACATGCCTATCTAAACCAGTCTTGTTGGAGCAATTTTTTATAGCAGCTTCATGCTCTGCTATACGTGTTTCTAGTCTGCGACCTGTTTTACCTATGTAAGAATAGGCATGTTAGTGGCATGGATTGGAATTCCCTTAAAGTCATCAGTTCCCAAAGCAATGTTCAAAAAGAAAGCTAAAAGAAGGAATAGAGTACAGAAAAACCATATAGATATGACTTATCAATCAGAAAAGCCAAACACTTACCTAGAAGCTCTTGGCTACTTTCTTGCTATACACTTCATGCACATCAATTAGAACATCCTGTTATGTAGCTGGCCTTCAAAGGTTTAAACTTTCAGCTTATAGGGCGTTGTTTTATATATATTCTTCCGGTCATGAAACATCATATTTTTATTCACAGGACAAAAACGCTGACTTCTGTCTGCCGTCTGACATGTAACATAGCTCGTCATCACTAGGTGTATACTCACTATTACGTGAGTGTTGTCAACTTTCATTTTCGTGATCGGAAGAATGTATATGAAACAATGCCCTATAAGCTGAAAGTTTCAACCTTTGAAGGCCAGCTACACAACAGGATGTTCTAATTGACGTGCATGAAGTGTATAGCAAGAAAGTAGCCAAGAGCTTTTTAGGTAAGTGTTTGGTTTTTCTGATTGATAAGTCATTAATGACTTGCACGTAAATATGCGCACTTTGTTGGTACTTAATGCCTTTAAAGATGCAAATAATATCATGAATACGGTTTGTATTAATGTGCTAAATATCTTATCTGATGAGGTGTATTTCTCAAATACAGTTCTCATTACTTAAAACTCTGTGCACATTCCTTCATGTGTGTAGTTTAGTTTTCCCCTCGATGCATGCACTAAAAGTCTATAGCAATCTTGATACTGCAGTGCAAAATGTATTAAAGACGAGAGGTTCCTGGGGCTATTTAGTTCAAAAGACTATTAGTCTTACTACTGAGAACACTTCACTAATAAACATTTATTACCATTTAGTACACTACTTCTCAAATGCTTGCTGAATTACACTAACTTTTTACAATTATCATCTGAAGGAAACATTAAACGTCAAGGACAAAGTACTATGCAGGAGTAGGAGTGAAAAAAAAATAATTCAAGACACAGTTTTTCTTAAAATTTCAGGACATATTTTGTCGGAGCTGGGAGGTAAATTAAATAAAATATTGGTAATAATGCAGAAATTGTTCTAAAAATATATTGTCATTAGCACGGCACCAATTTTTCACTAAGTCCCCATTTTGGTCTTTTTATTTTCAAACCAAGCTGATGAAAACTTCGTTTTCTGCGGCATTTCAATAAGAACTTAAAACAAGATGGATAATGGAATATGCTGTTTGTTATCAAATTTGACGTGGTACCACAAAAGCAGAAGAAAAAATTTGGTACAAAAAAGACGACACTCGTATGCATTAACCACGAAAAACATTCTTGTGGTGTGCCACGTCCTCTGTTTAGAACTCTGTCGTTTTAGTTATGGTTTCAGGGCACAGGAACAAGCAAAAGTCACAGCTACACATTAATCAAAGTGATCAGCACTTTAAACCCCACCTCTTCCTATCAAGGGCGCTGGTCAACAAATGTCTCGGCGCAACAAATTAGGGCAAAAATCCAAGCAAAATTACGGAATTTTTTAACAGCAAAATGCCGAGAACAATCGAATTTGCTAGTTATCGGTAGTCCATATGCGCACATATTTTTTCTGTAGTGAAGTCAAGTCAAGTTTCCACATTAAAATTTGCAGGGTAGCATGCGTATTTCCCAGAGTGCCCTGCTACATTTTAATCTGGATGGAGGACAATACGTGGATAAATTTTGCAACATACCTAAGTACCGTTAAAATGGAAAAAAAAACTTAGTAAATACACAAAAAATACATACCATTTCAACTCTTCCTTTTAATATGTTATATTAATAAATATGTTATGCTAAATAAGTGCGTGATGTCGCACACTTATGGGTATTCCTCCCGTTTTTCAGAGTGAAAATGCTGACCGTAATTGTCTTTTCATCCGTGTGCGATTGAAAAATCAATCGGATAACTTAGACAATTTTAGACACAGAAATTCTTGCGAATAACTCTCCTTGAATTTTTGACAACTGTTTTTGCTTTTTAGATCCGAGAATATTAGTAAAGGCAAGTTGCCATTTACCTGTAAATTCTCTATCTTGCTCCTATCGTTTTTGTCCTGTGCAAATTTTCGCAAGTAAATTCGCACAGGACAAACACGATAGGAGCAAAGACCAACGACGCACAGAACAATTAACTTTGAAAGGTTTCATAGCTTTATTATGCGGATAAATAGAAAAATTAGCATTAAATGCTTATGATATGAAAAAACTAATCAAAATGGTATTTTAAATTGCATAAATAAATGAATTCTGGAAAAAAGGATAAAATAAAAAGGCAATGCAAATAGAATAAATTACAATAAAAATCCATTCAACGTTTGATTAGCACTATAAAAGTTTTCTGCTAAGATGCGGGAAAATAAAATGTCACAACTTAATATGCAAGTGAGTAATGAAAATAAAATCATCAAATAAAAAACAAAAGGATTAAAACTGAAATTAAAAGATTCCCAACAAAGAATGAGCTGGGGAAAGCAATCTTTAAAACAAGCTATTAAGAAAGAAAGTTCTTGTGAATCTGACAAGATAAAATAAAACACCCCTCTGTTTAGCAGAACATTTTTATGAGAGAGAAAAAAAGAGCTCTTCGCAAATCTGTCGTAGTAACATAAACAAAAGCTCGCTGCTGACAGCGAAGGAAGAGCGTGAGAAAATATGTCACATCAGGCACGCACGCGCAGTAAGTAACAGTCAGGAGGAAGTAAGGGAAACACAAGCAGGTGTTTCGCAACGAACATCGCTTCGCTTCGAAGCTTCAGAAAAAACCATTACGTTAAACATTTGACAAATAGAAATACATATATCAAAAGCAAGACAAGGCTGTTTAGAACAATTGAATGATTAAGGCATAAACATAACACATTTTTTAAAGGTTCATGACATAAAAGTTGAGGGAATACTCAACACTTTTACAACGTTAAATAAAATATAATTTAGAAAGAATCAATATTAATGAATTACAAATTTTAATTTTGAAGACTAATATGATAAGGATAAAGAAGGGAATGCATGCAGCTGCTACTGTTGTGGTGAGATGTTTTCTTTGACTGTTTGTGAAAGACAGAAGGAGAGATTTTCTGTTGCTCTGGACAAAGAACAGCTGCGTGCGAAGAACATCAACTCCCGTTGAGCAAACATGCTTGCTGTGTGACGGCTATGTGATGTTACCACAAAAATCACTACATGTGATTATGATCGACTTTTTTTTTATTAAATTTTACGGAAATATCCAAGATTTTTGGAAAAATCTAGTTTTTCACACCTTCGTAAGTTCGTAGTTTGAAGATAATAACCGTAGAAATCCATAGTACATAGATATTTTATAGTACATATATTAGATATTTTGGAGAATACATAGTACTTTGCATCTCTACTAATGATGTTACTATTTCGAAGAATCGGAAAGGCAGAGGACCTCCAAAGGGTCACGCAAAGACAGCAAAGTGAGGTTGCTGAGTGGCAGGATAAGTCATCAGATAAGCAGTGCCGTATGCTCGAGCTATCGCGGCACAAAGACAACAGCAAAGCGAGGTTTCAATGATGGGATAAGAATCGTGTGACTTCCATTTGATCCTCGTGAATCTTGTTGCGCCGAGCAGATCCTCGAGCAATCTCACAAAAGCGGAAATGCTTTCACATGGCGCACCGCAGCTGACAGTTCTTGGAAACGACATCACTCAAGAGCTCCCTCATTCTCGTTTTTATTTTTTATTTATTTTTTTAAGGTTTAACTACCACCGTGAGCAACTCAACGCACTCTCGTTCCAGTTTTTTTTATTTAAGCGGTACTTGTAAATGCCGAATGATGAATCACTATACAAAGGTTTACAGTTTATTCTTAAAATTTCAGGATTACATTCAAATTTTCAGGACATAGAACAAAAATAAGGACATTTCAGGACAAAAAAAAAATAAAAATCAGGAATTTCAGGACAACTCCGACCCCTGACTATGTTAAAAACATCGAAAAGTCAACACTACCACAACATTCTCACCTCTGCACGATCTGCGAAACTTGCAATGCATTTCAATATCCACTTCGATATCATTATCAAGCTCTCATGTAGAGTCTTCCAAAGTTACTTCTAAGAGATATATGCTTGGGCACTACCAATCAATGGTCATCATGTCACTGTCCACGTCACTGTTAACATCATCTCTCATCTCCTGTGTCTTGCCTTCTCTATGTAGAAGATTGTTGCCCAACTGCTGCAGGCTGATTTGAACATTTAGATCCTGGATTGTAAATTCCAGTATTTGTTTATCATATGTCTTATTCTTTCGAGAGTACCTATGTTTTCTTTTTTGCTTGGATTCTTGTTCTTCATTTAAAATCAGTCTCCAAGGATAGGGAATATCTATAAGGTTAAGTTTGTTGAAGTTTTTATCTTGTTTTTCGATAACCAAAGCCTCAGCAAATCTTACTTAACACCATTGAAGTCTGGAGTGCATTTCTTATCCATGCCTCAACCAATGCAGTCTTTTTTTCATGTTTTCTCCAATAATCTTCATGTTGCTTAAGTCGATATAACAGGTGATTTTTTGTACTACTATTCCCTATCCTTGGAGACTGATATAATATTTTCCAGATTTCCTTCCATTTTGATGTAAGATTGGTATTTGGTACACTCATGTCTTTTCTAAAAGATTTTTTTGGTGCTTTATTTTTAAGAAGAATGTCTCCATAGGTAGTTACATTAAGTCCAATGTCTTTCTGGACCCTACAGCACTCCTTTTTCAGTAGAGTTGCAATGGTTGATAAATACGGGAAATTACCACAGTATGCAACTTTTTCCTTATTTTGTGACAATGGTGGATGTTTGAACTTATAAATCAAATTGCCAATCACTTTGCTTTTATATCCATATGTTTTTGCTGTGTGGTAAATCCAATCTAATTCTTCATTTCTAAGCCGATTAGTGCTACGTAAGGTAGATGCATGTCGGATTAAATATCTAAACGCAGAGGTCTTATATCCATGGATGGAAAGAATCCGCTGGAATAAAAATTGGTGTATAAGTAGCTTTCTGAAAAACATGGAACTCCAGATGTTGGGATTTCTTAGTGCAGTGGTGGCCAACCCGAGGCACGCGTGCCACTAAATGGCATGCAGAAACCTTCAAAATTTCAGTACCCTATTTAAAAAAAGAAAAAGAAATTCTTAAAGCAATTGGCAAAAATTCAGACATCAAGGTTGCCTTTACAAGTGTGTTTTGTTTGCTAGCTTGCTTGCGTCAGAAAGCAAAGCTGCTATCCCTGCCTGCTACTATTGCCGGGGGCAGGAAACCATCGGCTAATTCCATTGTCACTGTTATCGCGGTTGTAAATCAGTGACATCTTGTCGTCACTGAAGACACAGCCGAAGTTAAAGCAAAACCAAAAAACTGAACGCTGTGTGGCAAGAACCAACCTGGAGGTCACACAAGCTCGGGAGCTCCCCGTCTGTTGATGTCATTCGTTGACGTATTCACGTAGTGCTAGCGAGCGACAAGGAAGTGATTCTCTCTCTTGACACGGTGTCTTTCGAACAGCGGTCGTAAAAGGTAAGGCTTAACTCCTTTGTAATGTGAACGGTTGGCGCCACATTGTGCTTTAGTTTTAGAAATGTCTGTTAGTAAGCCGTTGACCTTAAAAAGGAAGTATGAAGACATTGCATTTTGTGCTTTCAACATTTATTGGGAAGAAAAGTTTTTGTTTAGTAATCAAGGAGTAGCCAAATCTGTTTGTTTGATTTGCGGATCTTGTGTTGCGGTACCGAAACAGTTTAACTTGGAGCGACATTTCAAGCAAAAGCATTCTGATCTTAATTCTAAGTATCCTGTTGGCTCAACATTATGAACGGACTTTATTAACAAAAAAAAAAAAAAAAAAAAGAAATCTCTAACTGGTCAACAAGTGCTTTTCCAGAAAAAGAGTGAAGAACTGACATCAATGGTGAAGGTTTCCTACGAAATTTCTCTTCTGTTGGCACGGAAGAAGAAACCATACTCTGATGGTGAAGAAATAGTCAAGTCCAGCCTACAAATATTTGCTAACCATGCTATAGATCCAAAAACTACGGAATTGGTAAAATGCAATTTTGCTTTCTCGGAATACAGTGATACGTCGTAGAGACGACATGACTAATAACGTTAACACTCAAATTGTGTCTTCGATTCACTCTTGTAAGTTTTTTCCATGGCTATTGATGAGAGCTCTGATGTTTCTGACACTGCCCACTTAGGTATTTTTGTACGTGCTATCAACGACAACTTTGATTTAATTTAACTCTTAGACTTGTGTCAATTAATGACAACTAGAGGTGAAGATGTTTTTAACCAGCTGAAAAATGTTATTGAAAATGTTCAATAAGTTTGAGTGGGAGAAATTAGACAGCATTTGTACAGATGGGGCTCCAGCAATGATTGGTACAAAAAAGGGTGTGTAGTGTTACTTGAAGATTATGTGGAAAGAAAGATATTCGAGTACCACTGCATCGTACATCAAGAAGCTCTTTGCGCAAAAGACTTGGGGTTATCTTCGGTACTGCATGCAGTAGTGCGTTGTATTAACAAAATTCGAGCCTGTGCACTCAATCATTGGGAATTTCATAGTTTGTTTGCAGAGGAGCTAGAAGAAATGGGTGAATTGCTTCTTCACTGTAATGTGGGTTTGCTTTCAAAGGGAAAGGCCTTGGAGAGATTTTGGAACCTGCGACATAGTGTTTTGAAGTATTTTGAAGATAATGGTTTACTCACAAGTGAGTACTCGCTTCTTAAGGATGAAGACTGTGGGATCTTGCATTTCTTACAGATTTAATGGCCATCTGAACAGTTTAAATTTACGTTTGCAAGGAAAAGACTGCCTTTTTCCAACATTGATGACTTCTGTATCATCCTTCATGGCTGAACTTTTGCTGTTTTTAAAGGATTTTTCTCAAAACAAATTATCTCAATTCACTCGAATGCAAGAACAAGAAAAAGAATCTGAAAATGCCCTAAATTATGAGAAGTACAAAAAATTAATATCTGTTTTACGTGACTCCTTTGCAACAAGATTTTGTGATTTCGAGAAAGATAAGAAAAACAGGGAAGTTTTTACAAACCCTTTTTCAGTTGCTATTGGAGACCTAAATCATTATCCTCCAGACATGCAGATAGAAATTATTGACCTTCAGTATAATATTGCACTTCAAGGTAAATATAATGAGTTTATTTCTACTTCAACCAGTCCAAATTATGTTGAATTCTGGAAATTTCTTCCAGTTCCTGATTTTTTTCGATTTTACACGAATTTGCAATGAGGTACTGTTGTACGTTTGGCTCAACCTACGTAAATGTATTGTTGTTTCTAAATAAAGAGATGTCTAAAAAATGTCTGTTTTTTTTTTTTTCCATAGCAACCTGTATTGATGGATAAAAGGTATTGTATTTTTGTAATAATTCATCAAGGCCTTTTTCAGATTGCTGCCAGAAGATAAGTATGTCATCTACATATCTCAAATACAGGGTGTCCGAGAATTATTGGACACATTGCAAAATTATATGAAACAAAACGTTAAACAGATAGAAAGAAACTGACTGTACTAATTTACAATGTAACTAAACAAGTTAATAAATTTCGGTGTGAGATCCCTTGGTTGCTCGTAGTACATCCAAGCAACACTCGATTGCATGCCATGCATTGGCAAGCATCTGAGAAGTTATGGGATTAATAGCAGCTGTGATACGCTGCTTCAGTTCCTGCAAATCAGTACAAGGCGTCTGATAGACACGATCCTTCACATAACCCCACATAAAATAATCCGATGGAGTTAGATCTGGAGAGCGAGGAGGCCACGTATGCCCAATCCATCTGTTGGGGAAATGCTCATTTAGGCACTTACGTACACACATTGACCAATGTGGAGGCGCACCATCTTGTTGGAAAACAATGTCATATCTTTTGATCTGGGGTATAGGGAAATTTTCTAGCATATCCAAGTAAATGTCACCATTTATGTTTTTTTCGCAGAAGAAGAAAGGGCCAATCACTTCTCTTTTTGATAGGGCGCACCACACATTAACTTTTGGAGAATCATGTTCCAGTTCAATAGCAGCATAAGGCAGTTCACTGCCGTATATCCTACAGTTGTGATGTTCACAATACCTGATACATTATATGTGGATTCATCACTAAATATTACAGTACTGAGAAAGTTTTCGTCGTTTTCCACTCGATTCAGCATATCGCAGAGTGTGATCATTTACACACATCTTTTGCACTATTTGAATTTTATAAGCATAAAACTTTAATTTCTTGTGCAAGATATCATGAACTGTCTATTTCGGAATGAACAGTTCTCTGCTTGCTTTACGAACGGATTTCCTTGGGCTTCGTCAGAAACTTGCATTAACTTGGTCAACCGTCTCACTGCTGACACTAGGCCTACTAGCTCCTCCACGATGTTCCACATTGCCAGTTTCTTTAAACTGTTTCATCCACTGCTTAATTGAATTCGTTGATGGAGGATTACAACCAAACTCTAAACGGTACCGTCTTTTAACTTTAATGACATACTTTAATTCCCCAAGCCATAACACATACATCGCCTTCTGCTGTATGGATGACATGACTACTGATTGTGCATTTCTCATACATTCCTCATCAGGCCACACCTAGCGCCATCTATCGAATTCTGGGAATAACACTTCTGCAAAACAAAAATATAGAAACCGTGTTAGTAATACGTGACATAGAAAAACAGACAATGCTCATAAGTTTAGGTTTTTTTCATAATTTTGTAATGTGTCCAATAATTCTCGGACACCCTTTATATTAATAGCTTATTTTCATTGAGTGGTTTAATAAATTTATTTTCGATGTCCTGTAATACTATTTCAGCAAGAAGACGGGAAATTGGAGATCCCGTTGGTGCACCTTGTTTTTGTCTAGATTTTCTTATCGTATGTGAAGTAGTTATTATCAGCTACAAGTTTAACTGCTTGGATAATACTGATTCTTTGTGATTCGGGGATTTCTCGATCTTTTAACTTCTGATCTAATAGTTTAATTTATTCGTAAACTGGAGTATTTGGATACAGAGAGACGACGTCCAAACTAATCATAATAAATTCATTGTTTTGATTTCTTTGATCTTTTTAATAACTTCGACAGAGTTGTTAATCATATATTCATGTTGATTGTAGTATTGTTTTAAGTGTTTAAATAGTTCTTTCTCAAGGAGGATAGTTGGAGCAACAGTTTTATTCACTATTTGTCTTAAGGGTTCTTCTTCTTTTTTTAGCAAAATCAAAACACATAAAAAAGAAGAACCCCTAAGACCAATAGTGAATAAAACTGTTGCTCCAACTATCCTCCTTTAGAAAGAACTATTTAAGCACTTAAAACAAAACTATAATCAACATGAATATATGATTAACAACTGTGTCAAAGTTACGCATATTAAAAAGATCAAAGAAATCAAAACAACTGAATTTATTATGATTAGTTTGGATGTTGTCTCTCTGTATCCAAATACTCCAGTTTACGAATAAATTAAACTATTAGATCAGAAGTTAAAAGAACGAGAAATCCCCGAATCACAAAGAATCAGTATTATCCAAGCAGTTAAACTTGTAGCTGATAATAACTACACATATGATAAGAAAATCTATAGACAAAAACAAGGTGCACCAATGGGATCTCCGATTTTCGGTTTTCTTCCTGAAATAGTATTACAGGACATTGAAAATAAATTTATTAAACCACTCAATGAAAATAAGCTATTAATATATTTGAGATATGTAGATGATATCCTTATCTTCTGGCAGCAATCTGAAAAAAGACCTTGATGAATTCATACAAAAATACAATACCTTTTATCCATCAATACAAGTTACTATGGAAAAAGAAATAAACAGACAACTATATTTTGTAGACATTTCTTTATTTAGAAACAACAATATGATTGAATATGAAATCTATAGAAAACCATATAGAAAACCAACATTTATTCCAGAAATTATTCCGATTGATTCAAGCCACCCATGGAAATATAAAAGATCAGCATTACAATTTTATATTACAAGAAACTAAGGAATTACCCACTCAAGTAATAAAGCTAAGGAAATTACAGAAATTAACTGGATAACCGAAACAGCTAAGAAGTTTGGATACAGAAAAAAGATAATTGAAGAAATACTTGAAAATACAAAAAAATCTGTTAATAACAACAACATTAAACCTAAGACAGAAATGAAATTTGCAAGTAAATTCCCTTAGATTCCTCCACTAACAAATATTTTAAAGAAGGAATGCACAAAAGAAAAAATTATACTGGTGGAGACAGTTATAGATAACAAAACCATATTGACAACAGGAAACGAAAAAAGATCAATACTCGATAAAGCAGGAGTATACTGTATACCAACAAAACACTCTACGGAAATGAAGGGAATTGAAGAAAAGAATAAAGTATACATAGGAAGTGCTAAAAGAAGATTTAGGACCAGATTAGGAGAACACAACATCTTTAATTCAACATTGCATTGAAAAAGAGGCAGTCCCAGATTAGCCAGAAGCAAAATTAATAACATCACATAAAACAAAGGCCCAAATTTTAACATCGGAAGCGGTGATGATTGAAAAAACTAGGTAGACAAATTGTAATTATAACGACCCAATGGACCTTCCATATGCTTAAAAATACCTCATAGAACAAGAAAAAAAGAAAGAAAAAGAAAAAAAAACAGGATAAAAATAAAAAGTACAAAAATAAGATAAATAGTAAATCTATCAACATACAGAAAATGGCGTCACTATAGGAATTAGAATTGGGAGCAAATTCGGATGCTCGAATCAGAAACGCGCACGGCGTGAGATGCACAGTCAAACCAAAATCCGAATGTGCTGAGGTTCTGCCAACGTGGAACTTTTGACTCTGCCAGTGGATTTGAGATAGATGGCCAAGGAACAACATGAATGATGAGAAATACATCATTTTTGCCCACGGAAGAAGACTAAGATATGGTAGTTGAAACCAGTATGGGAATTTGGTGCTGTGGGAAACGAGGACTGAACTTTTTGTCAATACAGGATATTTCTTACCAGACCGACTCCTCTTCAACATAAGGTTCAGAATGTTTAATTGTTTTAATGTTCTTAAATATCATCTTTTAAATGACTACTCAAAAAGAGCGATACTCACTTACTGCTTTTACCTTACCATTTGGAAACAAAATATAGAATAATAACAAGATTAAATAACAAGCCTGAACTTAACCCTTCAATATGAAGATTTGACTGAATCAATGCTCGTGTGGAAGAAGAGTTGTCCACCATTTGAAACATGATGAACAAGGTTTCGTCACAATAGGACTACAAAGGACCCTTCAATATCCCGGAATGCTCCATGACCAAAAGTGAGTAACATTCTTCACCTCCTATTATCGATTTATTTCTATATACACTGCTGGCCACCCAAAATGCAACACCAAGAAGAAAGCATCTGATTGGCCTGAAATTCGCAGCATGCGTCGCCCGCGAGAGGACGTACAAACAATTAACATTGCAGGGCATATGCAAATTATGTGCGCCCGGCACGCCACCGAAATGCACTATAAGAAGGGTGCACAGAAGGCGGGGTGTAAGTAGTGGAAGTATGTTGTGCTGCCGGACCTGTGCGTGGGAAGCTTTCTGATGCCTCGTCACAGAATACGGCAGTCATTCCAGCACGTTTCAGAGTTCGAGAGAGGACGAATAGTGGCTTATCGCGACAGCGGTTTATCGTACCGAGACATCGGCGCCCGTGTGGGACAACATCCAGCCACAGTGAGGGAAGTATGGATTCGGTGGGTGCGGGAGGGACGGACGGACCGATGTGAGCGGCAGCCGCGGCATACCACCGAACAAGACGACCGGCATGTCGTGCTGCGGGCATTGAGGGCTCGCACCGCCACATAATGAATGTTAGCGCAGGAATTAGGGTGTGTTGCGCAATAACCTGTGTCAGCACGTACCGTTCGACGTCGTCTGCAGGAGTGGGGACTTGTCGTACGGCGCTCATTGCTCCGATTACCATTGACGTTACACCACCGGCGACTGTGGCAGCAATGGGCCGTTGAACGGCGCACCTGGACTACAGAATGGCACGACATTGTCTTCTCCGACGAATCTCGCTTCTGCCTGCAACATCACGATGGTCGGAAGAGCGTGTGGCGGCACAGTGGCGAGAGACAGTATGACGCCTGCATTATGCATCGCCATACCGGTCCGTCACCTGGCGTTATGGTTTGCGGCGCAATTGGATATGACACTCGCACCCCTCTGGTGCGCATCGCCGTACACTCAACAGCCACCGCTACATCTCCGAAGTTTTGAAGCCTGTAGTCCTCCCTTACCTGCAGGACCTGCCAGCGGTCATGTTTCAACAGGACAATGGCCACACATAGCACGCATCGTGCAACAATTCTTCACGGTCCACCAGGTGTCACTGCTGCCGTGGCCCGCATGTTTTCCCGATATGTCACCCATCGAACACGTCTTGTCGCTGATCGGCAATCGAGTGGCCCGACAGGCACCACCCGCTGCTACGCCTGATGAACTGTGGCAACGTGTGGAAGCAGCCTGGACCGACATACCCCAAGCCGACATCCAAAGCCTCTTTTGCTCGATGCCGCGACGTGTAGCGGCCGTTATTGCCAGCCATGGGGGCCACACGAACTATTGATGTCTGCGTGTTCCGCAAGTCGCACGGGCCTGTAAGCTCAATCGTTTCATCTTTGCATCTGTTGTTATGTGTCCAGTAAATCTGGCTTTGCTATCTCGTGTCCTTCTTGGTGTTGCATTTTGGGTGGCCAGCAGTGTATTATAAACTTTATAGCATGTTATATGAATATAACTCTTGGTCAAACAAAGATGTTTCCCGCAAGCACTTCAACAATAATACAACATGAGAAACAGTAAATAGTGCAACAACTGAATTAATGACATTTATGTATAATATGAATTTTAACCACATAAAGAAATTCAACACCTTGAGGTGTTTGAAGAATTGATAGAACTCCATATAGGATTGGCAGACTTGAACTTGACTTCTCTTGATAGGGCAATGGTTATTTTTCCGTCTCTTGTATCCCTTTTATGTTCGCTGATTCTAATTCCAAACGAACATTTGGTCATTCCGATGTAGTATCGCCTGGAGCCGTGCGGATATTTGAGTGGAAGGGCATAAACACCTGCCTCATTAAGAAGAGGGGGCTTGTCAATATTTATCTTGAGCGTTGTGTATAAAGTTGCCGGAGACCTTATGCCAACACTGATGTTTATCCTCCTGAGCGCATTTTTGAGTTGATAGGAAACATTTGGTATGTAGGGAATAGAGCCCAGGTAGTGAAGTTGTGGCATAGAAATATCAGCACGGTTGGTTCTGGCTTTCTTGATAAAGTTATGCGCCTCGTTCGAAGTATATCCTTTATCGAGAAAGCTAGAACCAACCGTGCTAATATTTCTATGCCGCAACTTCGCTACCTGGGCTCTATTCCCTACGTACCAAATATTTCCTATCAACTCAAAAACGCGCTCAGGAGGATGAACTTCGGTGTCGGCATAAGGTCTCCGGCACCTTTATACACAATGCTTAAGATAAATATTGACAAGCGCCCTCTTCTCAATGAGGCAGGTGTTTATGTCATCCCACTAAAATATCCGGGCGGCTCCAGGCAATACTACATCGGAATGACCAAACGTTCGTTTGGAATTAGAATCAGCGAACATAAAAGGGATACAAGAGATGGAAAAATAACCACTGCCCTGTCGAGAAGTCAAGTTCAAGTCCCCCGATCATATATGGAGTGATGTAAAGAAATTAGCTTCATACTCCACACCCAAATCTACTGCCATTCGCAAAACCTTTGAAATCTTGACCAGCTGCGAGGCTTGCAATGATAGTGTTTCTCTGGAGTTGCCATGTATTTGGAATCAATTCTTCAAATAATGACAAGTTTTCTACCATAGTACCGCGTGCCCAACCAACGTGACCTCGTTTTTCAAAATATCACGTTTGCTCCTATTCATTTATTGTCTAGTCAAATCATCGCGTTCAGAGTGTTGAAACATTCTATTATCCAGTTTGCAGTTAGCTGTCTACCTTCCTTGAAAAAGCCATCTGGTTGATGTGTGAAAGCTTGGAAAGATTTATTTGTATTCTACGCCAAGAAATTTCGGATTTTCAGTATAGTTATAACTTATACTATTTTGAGTATAATTTGGTGTACAGTTCCTACTAAAAATTATGACTCATGCAGCAAAAGTAACCAATGTGATTTGCAAAATGGTTACGTGCCATTCAATAGCTCTGCATGCTTTTCACAGCACATAAGCTTTCACGATTTCAAATTTTAGTGCCTTTGTCACGTCATATTTTTTGTTATAGAAATGCTTGTAAGCAAAAAAAAAAAGTTACCACACATACCCAGAAGGAAAAATTTTAAATGCTCATAAAAGAAATTTTAAAATGCTCGTAAGTAAAAAATAAAATAAAATAAAACATGAGACAAACATACCCAGAAAGAAAAATTTCAAGATTAGGCAGCATGTAAAAACTGCTGCTCATGCTGCAGAAAAAGGAAAAACATAACCAGCAGCAGCAAGTTTTGATTCAGTCGCTTTTGGCCAAGGCAGTTAGTTCACGGAAAAGAATGAATTCATCCTCCGCTTGTTCAGGTAACTAGCAATATTGCACTTGAGACATTAAATAACCCAAATTTCAGAGGATTCCTGCAGAAGTATTGTGTGAATCAACACATCCCCAATGAATATACAGTGAGAAAAAATTATTTAATTATTTTCTTGAGATTTATATGGGGACAATTAAAGGTATTCAACAAAATCTTGTTGAAAATATACGGATATCTGCAAATGAGACAACAGATTCTTGTGCATGCTGTATTGTGCATTAGATAGTGGGCCTTCTTGCCCTTATATGTTGGTCTCTTTGTATTGCAAGCTTTGTTAACAATTCATTTAACATTTTATGGCCAGTCCAGGAACAGAAACATGAAGACTTAGAGAAAGTATGCATATTTGTTTGTGATATGCAGCTCTATACATGATAAAAGCAGCTGCATCACTTCAGGTTTTCTACCAAAATCGTTTGCTATGTGTTGATTAACGTGGTAGAGCGATGTCTTTGTTTGTTTTCAGCTGTTAAGCTGGTGTGGTCTTTACTAATTTGTGATTGTAGAATTTCTGTTTAATCTTGAAGTAGATGGTTCTTGCATTTTTGTATTTTTGTATGTTGTTCTTCCTTAGGTCCCATGGCTGCAGGAGGACTGAATGCCCCACTTGGTGTAAATTCTGGTTAGTTGATAAATGCTTATTGAGCATTTTTGTCATATTTTTTATTCATGCACTATATTTTTCTGGTATAGTTACTGAACCAAAAAACTTATTTTCATGAATACTGTGATCTAAAAACAAGAAAGAAATATACAGTGGATTTAAAAATATTAAATAGGATGCTACCTACCCTGGTTGTAAGCCGTGTTGATTTCCATGTCAAATCAACACGGCCTACAACCTGACCTCCTCAGAATTTTATGAGATTTAGTACAGATGTTAAGCTTATGGAGAAACGAATTCATGCTCAATATTAAGTCTATCTCTTTTGGTTTTTGAAATACACAACTGTAAAAATGGACAGAAAGCTTAAATTTTTGTATTTCGTGCATTACAAAATCACCGACATTTTCTTTCCTATTTGACAAAGAGCCTTAATATTGGTATCTTTGGAAAGCATTTGCTATGACCTTTCAATGATGGACTATATCATGTGAAAAAACATGCCGAAAAGCTTGTCGTGATTCTTCTTGCAGATGAACAAAAGTTGAAAAAAGAAAGAAAAGCTGGTGGAGGGGAAAAGAACAAGTAAGTTTAAATATTTTTATGCATATGAGGTATTAAAATCACATTCAGAAAGTTGCATGGTCACTGTATCAGCTAGATGCATTTCGTTCCCATACATCTGGGTCATCATTGGTAGCTCTTCACACCAGTTTTCAGGTTTTGCTCAACCATTGTTGCTGCTCGCACTGCTGATGGTCTTTTGGCACTCTGCCACATCATCATTTGCATTGTTGCTGTTACTTTGAGCATGCGTAGTTTCGTTTGCACTGTCTGCATGCTCTGTCTTGGATTGTTATCTGGCTCCCTGCTATTTCGTCATCTGTGATGCCATCTTGTCTTTGAATTTACGCGTTTCTCTTCACCCATTGGTAATCGTCTCTGCTTTGATCTTCCTTTGGTTTTCTTCTACGTTTTTGTCTGTAATATTTATTCTGATGAATGAGATATTTCCATGCATATGATAGTTCGTAAGGTGTGTTATTATTGCAATTATAATTTTTAGTTTGTTCAATGGTTACTGCCTCTGCAATCAAAATCTGTCTGTGGTTTTGATCGCTACTTATGATTAATGTCTTCCATTTAGGTGTGGATTCTACTTATTAATGTCTTCCCATTTAGGTGTGGATTCATATATTTTTCCATTTTTGTGTGGATTGTTTTTTATATCAACTTTATACTGTGTAAATAATGATGTACAGAGATATTGCAATGCCGTAATGTAGTGCACTTAATTTGTATTAAAAAGAAACTGTTTGTCCCAATTTTCACACTAAAATTTCCTGTAAATACCATTTCTTTCAGAAAAATATGTTATCATTATATACAAAACAAATGGATTTTGAGCAATCAATTGCCCCCAAATATTTTTAGCTTATTATACACTGACAGAAAAAAAAATCCCAACACCACGAAAAAATAATTGTAGAGGAATGAAATGGCGGCAATACATTTGTATAGGTAACATATTTAATCGATTAAGGTTTCAAGATCACAGCGTAATGTAAGTGCGAGAAGAACCATTTTAAGTGTGAAATGCTGATACATTAATAACCGGTGTAACCGCCAGAATGTTGAATGCCAGCATGCAAACGTTCATGCATTGTGTCGTACAGGTGCTGGATGTCAGTTTGTGGGATGGAGTTCTATGCCTGTTGCACTTGGTCGGTCAATACAGGGACGGTTAATGCTGGTTGGGGGTGACGCTGGAGTTGTTGTCCAATGATGTCCCATACGTACTTAATTGGAGAAAGATCTGGTGATCTAGCAGGCCACAGCAACATGTCGACACTCTGTAGAGCATATTGGGTTACAACAGCGGTATGCGGGCGAGCGTTATCCTGTTGGAAAACACCCCCTGGAATGCTGTTCATGAATGGCAGCACAACAGGTTGAATCACCAGACCGATGTACAACTGTGCCGTCAGGGTGCGTGGGATAACCATGAGAGTGCTCCTGCTGTCATAGGAAATTGCACCCCAGACCATAACTCCAGGTGTAGGTCCAGTGTGTCTCGGCCGCAGACAGGTTGGTTGCAGGCGCTCACCTGGCCTCCTTCTAACCAACACACGGCCATCACTGGCACCCAGGCAAAACTGGCTTTCATCAGAAAACACAACAGATCTCCACTCCGTCCTCCAATGAGCTCTAGCTTGACACCACTGACGTCGCAAACGGCAGTGGTTTGGAGTAAGTGAAATGCACGCTACAGGGCGTCTGGCTCGGAGCTGTCCTTCAAGTAACTGATTTGTAACAGTTCGTTGTGTCACTGTGGTGGCAACTGCAGCTCGAATTGCTGCCGCAGACGCAGTATGATGCGCCACGGCCATACGCCATACACGGCGGTCTTCCCTCTCAGTAGTGCCACGTGGCCGGCTGGAACCCGGTCTTCTTGAGGCAGTACCTTCCCTTGACCACCACTGCCAACAATCGTGCACAGTGGCTACATTCCTGCCAAGTCGTTCTGCAATATTGCGGAGAGAAAATCCACCTTCTCGTAGCCCTATTACACGACCTCGTTCAAACTCCGTGAGCTGTTGATAATAGCTTCTTCGTCTTCTTAAAGGCATTCTTGACTAACATCAACACACTACGTTGAATCTCAACGATAACTAACGCTCACGAACGTTACAGCGCGTATTTACGGCAAACCTGCTTTGCATGTTCCGAGGCGCTACTAGCGCCACACATTGCGCCGAGCGTAAAATTTGCATAGACGTCATCTTACAGATGTACTCTCACCGCCTACCAACTGTCGTTTATCTAACACAACCCCTTCTTGGTGTTGGGATTTTTTTTTCCGTCAGTGTAGAAAGATTCTTTTTCATGGCTACTGAGGTATAAACAGAAACTGCCTGTTTGCATGATCATATCAAAAAATGGTTTTACATAAGCTATTAACATTTTTTGATTGATTTTTTATACTATACAGTACCTTGTATGTTTAAAAAATATGTAAGGTTGTAGCTCTGTCACAGTACTACTATATGAACAGGTACATCAGAAAATGGAAAAGTAAAGCAGCTTCTAATTAAGAAGCTGTAAATTAAGAAAATCAAATTAGTAAATTAAGAAAATCAAAATCAACTTAGATTTTAATTTGCATTTGATTGCGAAGTCCAGGAAATAGTTTGTTCAGCTACATGTATTAGTAACCTGTGTCAGGATTCTCAGGATAATAAAATGATTGAGGTGGACCATGCAGATGGAGGAAGTTTCTTTAATATCATAATTCACACTGAGAACAAACACACCCTAACCACCACTGTGCTTCATAAATACAAGTGACAAATAATTTAACTCAACTATTTCAAGTTCTTCTTTTTTGGTTACTTTTACTTCCTTGCCTGTTGTGGAACTAGAAAAAAAAAAAAACTGCATAGAAGTATGTTACTTCTACAACCTATAAAGGCATGCAACTTCTATACAGACATTTGACGTGGACCAGGAACATCAAACAAAGATCTTCGCTGTTTCCACGTTTATAAGTGAGTCACGGAAAAATTCTCATTGGCCGCCACTGGGAGTCGAACCCAGGATCTTACGTGCCAGATATGCTTCCGCTACACCACAGCGGCCTCGAATTCCTCCAGACTCTCACATGCTAACTGCCAGGCCAATTTGGCAGGTTGCTTCTTGGAGCCCCGCACAATGCTGGGGATTCACCAAAGATGGTAAGCAGTAACAGAAGAAATAATTAGAAGGCGAATGAATAATCAATACAGACATTTGACGTGGACCAGGAACATCAAACAAAGATCTTCGCTCTTTCCACGTTTATAAGTGAGTCACGGAAAAATTCTCATTGGCCGCCACCGGGAGTCGAACCCAGAGTCTTCCAGTTACGCGCCGGTTATGCTTCCGCTACACCACATCTTTGGTGAATCCCCAGCATTGTGCGGGGCTCCAAGAAGCAACCTGCCAAATTGGCTTGGCAGTTAGCATGTGAGAGTCTGGAGGAATTCGAGGCCGCTGTGGTGTAGCGGAAGCATATCCGGCGCGTAACTGGAAGACCCTGGGTTCGACTCCCGGTGGCGGCCAATGAAAATTTTTCCGTGACTCACTTATAAACGCGGAAAGAGCGAAGATCTTTGTTTGATGCAACTTCTACATGCCCGGGACAATGTAAGGCAAAAAATACTCCTCTAAACAAATTTACTTCTTGAAGTGCTGGAAAGTGACATAAGCAACTGTATCCCTGCAATATTAGAAGATTCCCATTCATATAATTGCCAAGCAGTCATTATTTGGTTGTTGTATAGATGCTGCAAGCTGGCACAAGCTGCTAATCTTTTCACAGTTCCACCAATGGCATCCAACACTCTTTCTCCGTGAGCTGTAGTAAAGAAATACCACTCTGCTGGTGTGAATTCTAAAATCCTTTACATGGCAGCACAGGTTCAAAAATTTTTGTGATTCTTGTGAGCAGTTGCTGAGTTGTGCCATCAGGAAACTGCATTATTTTTCTAGGGGCCCATTAAAATTTTCAACTAAAAACTGAATTCACAGTTTTTGACACAAATGAACAGCTGTAGTATCATGACAAAGGCATTCAGAAATTATCCCAAAACTAATATTTTCTATGATGTGAT
Organism: Macrothele yani; assembly: GCA_039090855.1. Classification (NCBI taxonomy): domain Eukaryota; kingdom Metazoa; phylum Arthropoda; class Arachnida; order Araneae; family Macrothelidae; genus Macrothele; species Macrothele yani. The sequence continues at coordinate 99,440,460 of CM077004.1, read as the reverse complement.
CAGTATTCCTGTTGTTGTAGTAAACAAATACATGGGTGAATTATTGCTTGTGAGTCATTCCAGTAAAATCCCTGAACCTCATTTGAAGAATAAAAGAAATAGTTTTCAGAAATTCCCAAATTATTTACATAATTACCACATTTAAGATTCTTTTTACAATCGTCAAAGAAAGATTACTGCTGTTTAGCAGTAAATGAATGCTACAGCAGTACTGTCAGCTTTTCAATAAATGAATCAATAAGTCATGTCATCACAAGTGGTAGACAAAGTTTCAAGGACTGGCCGATCAAGACTGAATCACTGCTTATATGTTACTACAGTACAATTCCGAAAATCCGCACTCCTAAAGTCCGCACTTGCCTAAAATCCGCATGGATTCGAACACTGGCCACAGTTACAGGAACAGACGAGTAAAAAAAAAAAAGTTTTGGAAATCGAAATTTTTTATTTTCCAGCTGACATAAAAAAAATGTTTAAGATCTTTTTAAAGGTTTTTAAAATCTTTTTTATGTGTTTTCTCTATTTGAAAAATATTACTAATGATATAAATTTTTTTTGGTCAAAAATGATGGTACAGTATTGAGAGATTGAAATAAGAAGATGGTAGTGTATAACATGATAAGTTACATATAAAAGCTTTAAGGCAAATATATTTCAGCCATTACTATGGCCTTCATCAGTGTGACTACGATTGGTTTTATTGCCAAATTGGAAAGGAAAGTTTTGTAACAGTAACTCTGGTTGACGTGATGCAATGAAGGATTTCCAGATGTATGGAACAAAAATGGGGAGCTCCGAGTTGCAATTTTTGAAAAATAAAATTTCCAAACTTTCTCTAAGAGCATACTGATTTTGGAAGGGAGCCAACTTTTTTGTATTGGACCAAAGTAGAATAGCATAAGTGTCAGCCATGGTAAGTAGAGACAAGAAAGAGGAAGGTTTCCCAAATTTCACATCAGATTTGTGTTCCTGAAGTCTTGAGAGAATTTTCCGGAATGAACTTCCAATACATGCGGTTACACCAACGTTAGTCTTGACCGGAATTTTATACACTCGAAGCAAAGAAAGTGGAGGTCTTGGGTCTCTGTCAGGAGGAAAACAGAAATTGAAGGAGAAGAACGAATGGCAAGTCTATATCCTTCTCTTTTGAAGATACTGATGAGCTTGTAGGCAGAAAGTTTGTTGTAAGGGATTGAGCCAGCAAACATTAGTTCCTTTTTTGGTGAAACAGGTTGAAGAGCAACTACTGTTTTTTTCTTAGCATTTTGAATTAATTTAAAAACCAGGAGAGGGGGAAAGCCATGTTGAGTAGCAATCAAGCAGATGTTTGCTAATTCATTTTTAGCACAAGTTTTGTAAAAAAAGATCGTGCTTATGTTATCGGTTTGTCCGTCCGCCCCCACGGTATCTTTGCAACTATTAGTCTAATTTGAAAAATTCTTTTTGCATTCGGAAGCTTGAAATATGCGAATGATGATCCTTTATTTCATTTTTTTTTAACAATATACAATTTCGCCGCTAGAGGGCGTAAATGCAGATGATGTCGAATTCAAAATTACGTTTTATTCCACATATTTGCTTCTAAACATCTGATTGAAAAAATTATTTTATCTTTCGATTCCATTTATGTCTAAGAGTATTTTAGATATAGTTTCTTTTTCAAATTACGCATTGATTTTCCGCTAGGGGGCGTAAAAGTAAATTAAATTTTTCCCGATAACTCTTCTTCTAAAACTCCGATTTGAAATTTTCTTTTCCAGGGGTATACGACTCCTGATGCCTGATGGAAAATCTTTTGCATATAATTTCGAATTTTTGGTAAAGAATACTTTGGCCACCAGGGGCGTAAGTGTTAATTTTTGCTTCTGATGTATTTGCCATAAAATCTGAGCTTCTAAAATATCGATTTAAATTTTTTTTTCGTTTACTGATGCCACTCACATTTTGGAATATTTTCTTCCTAAAATATTCCACAGTTTCTCCGCCAGGGGGCGTAGATGTATATCTTATTTTTGTCAATATCTCTACTTCTAGGAGTCCGATTTGAAAAATTCCTTCTTTGTTGGATAGTGTTTTCAGTGTGACATGTTTTTCATATAATTTCAAAATTTTCAAGTAATCCGCTAGGGAGTCGTAAAGATAAATTGCGTTTCCCCGTATATCTCTGCTTCTAAATCTCCGATTTGAAAAATTCTTTCTGCACCGGATACAGCTCCTGATGGGAAATCGTTTGCACATAATTTCTAATTTTTGTAAAAAATGGTTTGGCCACCAGGTGGCTTAAGTCTTAATTTCCACTTCTGATGTATTTGCAGCAAAATATATGCTTCTAAAATCTCGATTGAAAAAAAAAAGTCATTTGTTGACCGATAATACTCATGTCGACAAACCTTTTAGGAACATTTTCTTCTTGAAAAATGTATGGTTTCTACGCCAGGGGCGTAGATTGTATATCTTATTTTTGTCAATATCTCTACTTCTAAAAGTCCGATTTGAAAAATTCCTTCTTTGTTGGATAGTGTTTCCAATGCGACATGTTTTTCCTATAAATTCAAAATTTTCAAGTAAATCATAGACTTTCCGCTAGGGCGCACAATGGTAAATTGCGTTTTCTGCTCCTAAAACTCCAATTTCAAAAATTCTTCCTGTATCGCATACAAGACCTGATGGAAAATATTTTTCACATAATTTCTAATGTTTGGTAAAGAATAGTTTGGCCACCAAGGGTCATAAGTGTTAATTTCTGCTTCTGATGTATTTGTAGCAAAATCTGGGCTCTTGAAAACTCGACTAAATTTTTTTTTTCTTAGACCGATACCGCTGATATGGATAAACCTTTTGAGAATACTTTCTTTCTAAAATAAAGCATGGTTTTCCCACCAGGGGACGTAAAGTCACATCTTATTTTTGTCGATAACTCTGTTTCTAAGAGTTCGTAAGCTCACGATTCCGTTTACAGCAATATCTGAGGGATTAAAGACCCGATTGAAAAACTTCTTTCTTCCGTCAGATACTATTGTTTTCCATACCAGTTCCATTGACTCTGAATAGCTTTGATAAATTTAATTTGCGTCAGAACGGATTCAAAAGACGTACTTATATTACACCCGAAAATTCGGTGTCATCTTTCTTGTTTAGATTAGCTTCAGTGTTACAAACTAAATGTGTTTGATGAATGAGAGACTTGAGGGCTGACAGTTTATACTGATGGAAGGTATGAGAATTGAAAGGAATAATGCTATTGGTAGAAACTGGTTTTTGGTAGACAGAAGTGGATAGAAGATTATTACATTTTGAGATGCTGACATCCAAGAAATTTATCTTGCCATCAATTTCTTCATTAATAGTGAATCTAATGGACGGGAATTTTTCAGTGGTTAAATTTGTGAGTTGCAATAGATCTTTTTTTAGGATGAGGCTAGATGACAAAAATATCATCGACATAACGGAGCCATAAGGTAGGTTGTTGGTCATGTTGCATCACTATTGATTGCTCAATATTTTGCAGATATACTTCAGCCAAAAGTGGGAAAAGAGGTGACCCCATCGGTACACTTTGGTTTTGTTGATAGCATTGATTATTATAAACGAAAAAACTGTTGGCGAAGAGAATACAGGCAATCATACAAATCCTTGGTTAAAGTGGGGAATTGTTCTTTGAATTTATGAATGAGTAGCATGTGTGCTTCAAATTGAGGCACGGAAGAAAAAGTGATTCAACGTCCAGGGTAAACATTCTAGCATGACCATCAATGGAGTTGGGAAGTCTAGAGATAAATTCAGCAGTGGATGAGATATTGAAGGGGTGGTTTTTAGTGATAATTTTTAATTTTTTGGCAAGACATTTTTCCAGGTTACAAGCAGGAGAGTGAGTATTTTCCACAAGAGGTCTAATTGGAGCATTAGCTTTGTGTAATTTAATTTGGGCAAATAATCTTTAAGGCAAAATATATTTGCCTTAAAACTTTTGTACGTAACTTAGCGCGTCATACACTACCATCTTCTTATTTTTTTGTTAGTTACGTGCATTGCCTACCACTTTTTTTATGAGAGATTGAATTTCAAATAAAGTACATATCAAGCGGGCAATCTGGTAACTTAGCATTGCATGTTTACATTTTTTTCTGGTACACGTGCTGTGTGAATCTGTTTTTTTTGTCTTGTTTCACGTCTTAAGGTGAAATTTTTTGAATAATTGTTTGGAAATTTGAGAAAATGGCAGGAGTGAAGAGAAAGCACAGCTCTTTTAACAATTCAGCAGAAAGTGGACTTGTTGCGAAAACTTGATAAGGGCAGTGCACCAAAGCATGTTGGGGAGATTTTTGGTATTGCTGTTCGGACTGTGTACGATATTAAGTAAAACTAAGACGAGATATTGCAATTCTATGCAATGAGTGATAGCAATTCTGAAATTGCTGATCGCAAAACGATGTATGAAGCTAGAAACTCTTCCCTCAATGCTGTTGTTTACGAGTAGTTTCGGCAAAGGCGTAACGATGGTATGCCAATTACAGGTCCACTCTTATGCGAAAAAGTCAAGCTATTTCGTCAGCAACTGAAGATTGATGAGCCTTGTAATTTTTCAGTTGGATGGCTATCCCGCTTCAAACAAAGACACGGAATTCGTTACTTGAAATCCCGAGGGAAGCAAGAATCGGCAGATAAGGTAGCTGCAGAAGAGTTTTTGGATGTGTTTGCCAAATTTGTCCAGGAGGAAGCTGTTTCTACTGATCAAATTTATAACATGGATGAAACTGGGCTTGCCGGGTGTTGTCTACCAAGACATACTATAGTGTGTGCTGATGAAGTAGGACCTTCCAGTGTTAAGGTAGGCAAAGAAAGAGTAACAGTTGCTCTTTGTTCCAATGCCTCTGGAAATCATAAATGTATGCCATTTGTGGTTGGAAAAAGTGCTTGTCCTAGGTCTTTGAAGGGCTTAAAGGCCTCACCTGTAATCTACTGTAGTAATAAAAATTCATGGATGACCAAAAATCTTGCTACACACTGGTTCAATAATCACTTTGTTAAAGACACCAGAAAGCACTGTGTGGAGGTCGGACTTGCTCCAGACTGTAAAATTTTGTTGGTATGGGACAACTGCAGGACGCATCCTGAAGATTTAACTTCAAATAATGTTACAGTTATGTTCTTACCCCCAAACAAAACTTCATTAATTCAACACATGGAATAGGGCATAGTTAACAGTTGGAAGTGCGACTACAAAGGAGAATTCCTAAGGAAACTGTTGAACTCTGATAAATTGTTTCAGATAATCAAAACGCTCATTAAAGATTTCACAATGAAGGACTGATAGCAGGTTCATGGAACAATGTGAAACATTCTACTCTGATAAATGCATGGCATAAGTTATGGCCAGCATCAATATTTATTGACTCTGAACCCGAGGAATACGAGTTTAGGCCAAATCAAAGGCTACGTAGCTTCTAGTATATGCCAAACAAGCAAATGTGTCGATGATGAATGCATTTAGAGAAGAAGATATAGTTGAATAGATGGAATCTTTAGACAAGAGTGAAGTCCAAACAATGACTGATGATGAAATCATAGCTAGTGTGATTAATCCTGATGCAGGTGATCCAGGCACTGACAGCGAGGATTCTACTACCAAAAAAATATCCTTAGGTGATGGAATTTTGTTGGAAGAACAATACATTAATTTTTTAGAACAGCAGAAATGTGTTTCAGCACAGGAAATAATAATGATTTGTAGATTTCAGGAAAAACTTCAATGAGAGAAACCAAATTTAAAACAATTGACCATTGATGGAATGTGTTTGCCAGCCAGAATGTTTGATTGACATATACAGTATTTGGTAAATAAAAATTCAATTAATTAATACAGTACTGTATAATGAATTTGTTCCCTATATTTTACTTACTTATTAAATACTGTATATATTTATATAAATTCCAAATACTACTAATTACAGTATTAAATACATATTACTAATTAATTTTACTAATTATTAAACAAATGAAAGCCTATAATTCATACATACATACCATCCTATTTGAACTAGTATTATACAGTACGTATGTACTAGTAAACACACATAGGTTCTCTAAAATCCGCAAAATTCTACAATCTGCACAGCCTCTGGAACCAAGTTGTGTGAATTTTTGGAATTGTACTGTACATGTATTTGATTGCTGTTTTAATGAAAAAAGCTTCTCAATATTTTCTTTAAATACCTCGGATTTTGGGCAGTTATACTCTCTCTCAGGTAACAAATTAGTCGTGGAGGATTACAAATCAATTAAGACGCACAGGTCTTATATGGATCCATTGGGGTTTCTTCCTCTTTACTCTGTTACTTTAATTTACACTCAGTCAACATTAACTCGACATTTTCATGGATATTAACAAACACATAGTGTTCCACTAGCACCCACCAAACTGTAGTGTTTTGGTTGTACTTCAGCGGATTTGGAAAATCCAATTTTAAGATCTGGGTACTCAAATTTGAACTGCTAAAATGTTTCATTTACATTACTCAGTACCAATCTTTTCTGTACATGTGTTTTTACTCCATCAACCTTCATTGACATAATCCTGTTTATCTGGCATAGGGATGTAAGGTCAGGTGATGCGTAACATCACAGCCTCTCCTTGACAAATGTCAACCCCGCCTTCTCGTGGTGCATCCTGTTCCCACTAAAGAGGCTCTGACGACCGCCCATAGCGGTATAACTATACCATCGGGATCAGAGGAAATGCTATCCCACACTCACCAACCCGCTTGGCCAGCGTGGTGAGTTATGGCCAAACCCCTCCAAAATGATTCCACAACTTAAATCTTGGCCCTCAGTCTCCGGCAGCTGGAATGTACCTGGCCAAGGCAGCGGCCAGTGCGACATGAAGGCAGAGGGTGCTAAGAATCCCCGGAGGACCGGACTAGGCTGCCATCTGATGCTGACCTTGGCTACTTACAATGGACGCTCCCTATCTTCTGATTCAAGGCTTCTTGAATTGGAAGAGGAACTACAAAGGATCAAGTGGGACATCGTGGGGCTAAGTGAGGTAAGGAGAAAAGGAGAAGATCTCATCGAACTGAAAAGTGGACATCTCTTCTACTATCGTGGGACAGATACTGGCAGAACTAGTGGTGTTGGATTTATAATAAACAAGAAACTGAAGGACAAAGTTGTAGAAGTTGAAAGTTCCTCTGACAGAGCTGCACGACTTGTTATCCAACTCTCGAAAAGATACCAGGCTCAGATTATTCAAACTTATGCACCCACCACAAGTCATCCTGAAGAAGAAATTGAAGAATTTTATGAGGAAATTTGTCATCTAAATAATAAAGGTAAGCAGCATTTGAAGATAATTATGGGAGATTTCAATGCAAAAAATAGGGCAACGGCAACAGAATGAAACTTCAGTAGGTAAATTCGGTCATGGCAACAGAAACCAGCGTGGAAATACTCTCGTTGAGTTTGCAGAGGCAGAAGGGTTTTTCATCTTGAACTCCTTTTTCAAGAAAAAGCCACACAGGAAATGGACATGGAGACATCCAAATGGGACGACAAGTGAAATTGATTTTATTATGTGTAACAAAAAATTCGTCATAGAAGACTGCAGTGTGCTAAACAAGTTCAACACAGGTAGTGACCATAGATTGGTGAGATGTAAGATGCACCTCAACACTAAACTTGAACGTTAGCAAGCTCATAGGACAAACAAAATCTATTGACATAACCAACCTTAAAAAACACCATAATACCTTCAAGTTAGAACTGAAGAACAGGTTCTCTGCTTTAGAAGGCCTAACATCGGAAGAAGTGGACATCTCTGAAGTTAACAGAAAAGTAACCAAAGCTCTTATGGAAACAGCAACAAAATTAGCTGGGTCTAAGAACAAGTTGCATGTGAACAAATTATCAGGAAAAACCAAAATGTTGATGCAAAAAGAAGAGAGATGAGGACAACTAAAGAAGATGTGACTTCCAAAGTGGAATATATAGAGCTATGCAAGACAGTAAGAAAAAGTATCACTGAAGACGTAAGGAAATTCAACTGTGAACTAGTGAGGAAAGCAATTGAAAACAACCAAAGCCTAAAGATAGCAAAGGGACATCTCAGTAAGGGAAGAAAACAGATTATGGCACTGAGAAAAGAAGATGGTTCTATAACAAGAAATAGAGGCGAAATTTTGACAAGAGTGAAAGATTTCTACTCCAAATTATATGAAAGGGATGATATATGCACTCCAGACATCATGAAAGATACCAGTACCAGAGTTCCTCCAGTCCTTCCAGCAGAAGTTGCACATGCAATCAAGAACATGAAGCGAGGAAAAGCTCCAGGAGAAGATGGAATTACTGTAGACATCATACAAGAAGCAAGTGGAGAAATCGAAACAGTACTCGCCCAAATTTTCACTCGATGCCTTAATGAAGGAAAGATTCCTGAGGATTGGAACACCGCTACAATGATCCTGCTACATAAGAAAGGTGACATTGAGGATCTCGGAAACTACAGACCTATCAGCCTCCTATCAGTAGTTTATAAAATCTTCACTAAAGTTCTTTCACACCGCTTGAAGGTAACACTGGACATGGCTCAACCGAGAGAACAAGCTGGATTCAGGAGTGGCTACAGCACAATAGATCATATCCACGTGCTGAGAGAACTAATTGAAAGAGCGAGGGAATATGAACTTCCATTGTGCATGGCTTTTATCGATTATGAAAAAGCCTTTGATTCGGTGAAACCATCAGCAGTTACAATGGCTCTGAAAACCTGCGGTATTGAAGATGCATACATTAATATTATTAATAACATCTATGAAAATGCAAGTGCAAAGATTAGGCTATTTGAAAATACAACACACGTAAAAATTGGGAAGGGAGTGAGACAAGGTGACACCATATCTCCGAAGCTCTTTAATGCCACATTGGAGGGTGTTTTTCAGTCACTGAGCTGGGAAAACAAAGGGATAAAGATTAATGGAGATTATCTAACCCACCTTCGTTTTGCTGATGACGTAGTCATTTTTGCAACTACCCCATCAGAGCTGCAGAGTATGATCCAGGAACTTGCTGACAAGAGTAAAGAAGTGGGATTAAAAATGAACTTTCAGAAGACAAAAGTGATGTTCAATGCTTTTACAAGAAATGAAGATTTATCGATTGATGGAGAAAAGCTGGAGATAACAGACACGTACGTTTATCTTGGACAGCAGATATCAAGTGAGGGTCGCATTGATGAAGAAATTAATCGGCGTACAAAACTTGCCTGGAGAGCTTTTGGAAGAAACAGCATAATTTTCAAGAGCAATATGCCATTATGTCTTAAAAGAAAAGTGTTTGATCAATGCATCCTTCCAGTGCTTACGTATGGTGCGGAGACGTGGACCTTAACTAAAAGAGACATACAAAGGCTGCAGACAACTCAAAGAAGCATGGAGAGGTGCATGCTTGGTGTAACCAGGAGAGATAAGAAGAGGAACTCGTGGATCCGAAAAATGACAAGAGTGGAAGACATCATGATCAGAGTTAAATCCCTGAAATGGCAATGGGCTGGACATACTGCCAGAAGGACAGATCATCGATGGACAGCCGAAATTTTAGATTGGATTCCAAGGGACAGGAAAAGACCCAGAAGAAGACCACATGGGAGATGGGTGGATGAAATTCGAAAGTATGCAGGGGTGACATGGAGGAGACTGGCACAAGACAGACCGTTGTGGAGGAAACTTGGGGAGACCTTCGTCCAGCAGTGGATTGATAATGGTTGACAATGATGATGATGATGATGATCTGGCATAATTCTACTTACGCCAGATCAACATGTTATAAAGTGTTTTAAAAGGCTAGCTCTTTCTTTACTTAAAGTCTTCCCAGGTCTTGGGCTAGGAGAAGCTAGGATTCCTTTCTCTCTGACAAGTTGTTTAGATTTTTTTACCATGTAATTGGTTGCCCTAATTTCTTTACCTTTCTGACAGACCAATTTTTAGGTTTAACACTTAAAATTTGCACTTGTAAACTTTCATCCTCAGTGCTATTGAATTTTTCTTTTAACTGAGTTGTTATATCCAATTCAGCTAAGTCAGAAGGCAAACCACTGTTAGAAATTTTCATCACCTTGTGTTTTAAAGCTTTGCTTATTTTTGTAAATGTAGTTTTTGGATATTTCATTTCAGCAAGCCTTTTCTTTTTTTATCTGTGTTTTGCCAGTACTTTGCAAGCTTTCATTTAAAGTCCATATTGCTGCTTCTCTTTCATAATTAGAAATATAGGAGCTTTGCTCATCATGTTCAGCAGGCATTTCATGTTGTTCAGCAGCAGCTGTACTGTTACTTGCTTTAATGACTGTAGATTCTTTTTCACTTTCAGAACTTAATGTTGATTGTCGAGATCATGCTAGGACTTTTTTAAAAGAGTAAAAATACTCTTTGACATATTTTGAAGGAGTATTTTTCTTTCTAAAGGAGTAATTTTAGAGAATGAACAATTATCACATTAAATTTTCAGATAAATAATATTTAATATAAAAATAACTAATTATATCTACATATGTATAAATATATCAACATGAATTAGCATGTAATTGAATTTCTTTTATATAAAATAAATAAATCATAGTTTATCAAAATATCTTACCCACTTGTCTTGTACCATGTGGCTACAAAAAAAGGAAGAGAGAGAAAAAAAAAAAACATATTAATTCCAAACTTCTTTGTTTTTTGTTTTTTCATGAAATAACAACTTTCTCAAAATTACTGCAAGTTAGTTCAAGCAAATGGTTGTTTGAACACCGATATTATGTACTCCTAATTTGTTAGAAATCAAATGTTGAAATTACTGTTTCTTGCATTATATTAATCATGAAAGCACAGGTCACCCTTAATAAAACAATGACAACTTGCAGTAGTTTACTTGACTAAAACAATTGTTAATGACAATTTTTTTTTAAATTCATAAAGTAAAAATTATATTACTTATGATAGTCGGAAGGTACAATAGTATTTCAACTCTACTAGGTGGTTTCTTCGAATATTTTTGGGTCGAACGGTAAGTTAAAGATGTACGGCTTTTGTGTAAAGTTCATTCTTAATGTAGTAGATGCTATTGCACTGTTTAAGATATGTAGATGGGCTGTACAAGACAGAACAAAATGCAATGAAATTAAGTTAGCTTTCGCTGATACGATAAGCACAAACAGTACCATAAGACAAAAATAACATTCAAACGCCAAAGGTAAGAAACGAAGAGTTGAAATGACCAAAAACTGTGAAATGATATTCCACACATGAAAAAAATTAATGAATTAAAAAAGCTTATGAAGGTTAAAATCGAACTCCAAAGCAAAAGCATAGTGGGGTAACTCCGGTCATTCATCAACCAGACTGGTTTCGGCATGCTTTTCCGTATCCATTATCAATGGTTTAAAGGCCATTAGTGCTCTTGCACTTGATGTTAACTTGTTGGTAGCACTTCACACTATGACAGACTAGCCAGGTCGTAGAAAACGATGTACATAGATGCCAACTAGTACGGATTCTCCGCAATTTTACGGATTTATGGTTGCTGTTACGGAAGTACGAAAACACCACTGAAATTACGGAAAATTGCCATTTGATTTAATTTTCTGAGATAGAAAGCAAATTTTCATCAACTTAAAATTTTTTGTTGGTTCTTCAAGTTTTTCTGGGGGAAAAAAATTAAATGTTACATTCTGTGTGTTATAGATTTCTGCATCTTAATTGGCAATCCATCTACCGTAGACTGAGCTGCAACCACACTATGCTGGCTCAGTGTTTCATTCCATGACACCGCTCCCATTGGTTCTCTCTGTGCCGGACGCAACTACGCAGTTTAGCTCTGTGTTGACGCTGCTTAGGCATTCGTTCCGAACTCCCATGATGCACTTCGTGCCTCCTGCGTGCAACCAGGGCAGTTGCTTTCGTTCCCCGTAGGCCATAGCGCTTCTGCTTTATTGTCCTTGATGCTTTTTGGTTCTCTCTGCTGCACATGCTACCCTACTGTTACATCACGGAAATGTGAGGCGATTGTGAAGTTTTTTTTGCTGTTTTCTTTCATTTATTTAAAATGAAGCGTTCTTTAGACAAACCATCGTCGTCGAAGAAGAAACAGTGTTTTCTAGAAATTTACAATAGAGATTGGCCCTGTTTTATTTTGACGAAAAAATAGGGAAAAATTCAACTGTTTTGTTATCATTGGTTGAATCAAGTAATAATACAGGTGAAGGAATATTCAATGTTTTGAACAATGAGTTTGTTAAAAAAAAATCTCATGGAGCAACTGTGTGTCATTTTCCTATGACAATGCTAACACTATGATAGGTCAAGTAAAAGGTGTTGTTTCTCACATAAAGAAGGTTCAGCCTGCAATCATAGTGCAGCGATGTTCATGCCATTTAGTAAATTTAGCTGCGCAGAAATCTGCTACTCAACTGAAAGGATTTATTGTTGAGCAGTTTCTGATACAGTTGTACTTTTTTGGGGAGAAAAGTTCAAAGAGGAAACACAATCTAAAACTGAGTCAAGCTGTTTGTGGTACTAAACCACACAAAATTCTAAAGCATGTCAATACTCGCTGGTATCACTTTTGGAATCCATTGACAGAATTTTAGAACAGTGGGAGGCTCTAGAACATTATTTCAGTGACAATGAAGAAGCTAATTCACAGTATAAGAACCTTGCAAGTATGATTGGAAATCCTTCATCTAAACTTTGTCTTTTTTTATCTGCTACTCTTCCTTTGTTTACATCTGTTAACGTGTTCTTGCAGCAGGATGCTTCGCTTGTGCATGTATTAAAAAGAAAACTTCATAGTCTATTATCTGAATTGCTTGTATGATTCATCAAGCCATCAGCATTTGATGTGACAGCAACATCTCTTGCAGATGGAAATTTTGAAAGAAGGAGAAATCAAAAAGAAAACTGTGATCTCGTAATTGGGTCAAAAACAAGATCTTATACACACAGTGTGGCAAAGAGTTTTTAAGACTGGGTCTGTAAAATGAAATAGAAACAAGAAATTATAATTTGTTTTGGTTTGTTATTCAAAATAAGTCCCGGCTTCAACACACTTGTTACAGCGATTTAATAATGATTCGAATGCCTGTTCCAGTTCACTTTGCGGAATTGCCTCCAAAGCATGCGTCAAAGCTGTTTGTATGGTCGAAATATCATCAAAATAACACCCTTTTAACGTCATTTTAAGTTTTGGGAATAAAGAAAAGTCGCAGGGTGCTAAATCAGGCGAATACGGTGGATGATTCTCAACACACAGACGTTATTTTTCACCAAAAATCTACAAACAAGAAGTGAAGTGTGACTGGGTGCATTATCATACAACCAACACCAACTGTTTTCATCCCGATATTCTGGATGAATGCGACGAATTCTGCCCATCAAACGCCTCAAAACATTTAAATAAAACTCACCAGTAATTGTTTGTCCACTTGGAACAAATTCTTTGTGAATAATACCCTTACTATCGAAGAATGTAATGAGCATTGTTTTGATTTTCGAAGGAACTTTTCTTGTTTTTTTGGCTTGTGGTGAGTTTTTTGACTTCCATTCCGCACTTTGTCACTTTGTTTTAGGATCATATTGAAAACACCATGTTTCATCACCTGTAACAATCGATTTTAAGAAGTTTGGATTATTTTCAGCGGCTGAAATGATGTCTCTGCAATGTGCACTTCTCCTTGATTTTTGTTCATTGGTTAACGTGTGTGGAACAAATTTAGCACAGACTTTTGTTTTGCCCAAATCTTCATGCAGGATGGTTCGAATCATTTCTTTGTTGATGTTTAAAGACTCTTCCATCATTCTTAGTGGCGCACATCGATTGTTGGCCATGAAATCACGCACTTTTTCAATAATCTCAGGTGTCCTAGATGAACTTGGTCTTCCGGTATGCTTATCATCTTCTAGTGTACCTCTTCCATCCAAAAAACGTTTGTGCCACAGGAAAACACTTGATCTACTTAAACAAACTCAGCGTAAACTTGTTTCATCATTTGGTACGTTTCCGAGGCACTTTTACCAAGTTTTGCGTTAAATTTAATAACAGCCCTTTGTTCAATCTTAATAATTCAACATGAAAAAAAGTTTACTTCTCTAATGAACGGCCGTTTTGTTTGAGTTACTTTAACAACTGTGCAGTACTTTTGGCAGAAAGCAAGCAGATGGTCACGGTTTATAACGCATTCGCGATTACACTGGTGGCGCCACTGTAGGCTGAAATCTAGCGCCAGTCTTAAAAATTCTTTGACGCACTGTGTAGGCACAACTGCAGATCTGAGTGAAGACACAGTGGCTACTTTTTATTCTGAGGTAAGGGAATTTTACAAGGCAGGCTGCAATTACATTTTAAGAAAATTTCCATTTAATGATGAATTTCTGTGTAATGCTGAAATTGCAGATGTAGCATTAAGGCAAAGTGTTTCTTTTGCATCAGCCCAATATATGTGTTCCCTGTTTCCAGTTTTGAAACCAGAAGAATCTGACGAGGTGGAATCTGAATTTGCTCACTACCAGTTTGAAAATTTTAACTGTTCTGTTACATCTGGGAGAATGGATGAAGTGTGGCACATAATTTCTTTAATGAAAAATGAAAGTGGCCAGTTGAAGTATGAATCATTAAGCAAAATTATGAAAATGATTTTAATAGTCCCTCATAGCAATGCAAGTACAGAAAGAATTTTCAGTATTGTGAAAAAAACCATGAATGAATTCAGACCTAATTTAAGTACTCATGTGCTGTCTTCTTTATTAGTAGAAAAAATAAACAGCCATTGCACACAGTGAAGTATGCTATCAGAAGTTTTCACAAATTGAACTAAGGAAAGTCAAAATGGCAACTACAGCCAGTTTATCATAATAATTTGGCTAACATTCCAAGGAATAATTTTTCTTCATGTCTGGAGGTAATTTATTATATTTTTCTGGTAGACAGTATTTTAAATTTTCCCACTAGCAAATTATTTTTTATTGCATTATTATTATTATTATTATTATTTTGTTAATAGTTCTGACAGATTAAAATTTGTTGCAGTGTTAAATACCCAAATTTGCCGCTGTAGACTGGATTACTGAAAATTACTGAAAAAAAAAAAAAAAAAATTATTACTGAAAAATGAACATGTTGGTTACTGAAAACTACTTTTAGAGGTTGGCATCTATACATGTAATAGATCGCACATGTACTTACTTCACTCTGCACATTGTTATCCTCAAGTGCCCTCTGTTATTGAATTCAGGGGTTCATTTGTTAATTCTGATTAGGTATTTTATTTTGTTTTTCCCTTTTGTTTTTTGCTTCAGTTTCTTTATCTATAAGGAATTCCCATGCATATGCTAACTCAGTAGGTGTATTTAGATTACAATTTATGTTCTTAGTTTTTTTTTTATTAAAACTGATTCAGATGTTAGAATTTCTTGATGATCTTTGAAGGTTGTCAGCAGTTTTATATTTTCTCAATCAGGGATGGCCTGGTTCGATAAGCAATGCTGGATTAATGCTGTTTTTTTCTTCTCTTCTGTTCCAGTTTGTCATATGTTCTTTCAGTTTAGTCTTTAAACTTCTTTTAGAGCTTCCTATATATATTAGATCAGGTTGATCATTTTTAATTGTAGGAATAGAATAAACTCCTGCTGAGTTGCATATTGATTTTCCTTCTTGATCTTTAGTAATTTCTTGTGATATATCAGTAACTGTTTCGATTTAGAAGTTAAAAATGTCACAAAAGACATAACTGACAGCATGATTAGACAACTAGCAAACGTAAAAAATCATAGCTCTTTACCTCCAGAAATAAAATCAAAAGACAAAAGCCTATCCTCCAGTAGGTGCTACCGTACCTAACATCTTCGGTAAAATCAAAACCCGTAAAGCAGATAGTCCTATTAGACCAATAATTAACAAAAGCAATGCTCCAACAATTAATCTAGAATGTGCAATATTCCGATACCTAAAACCTTTTTATGCAAATCATATACAGTAAAACATCGTAAATCCGGCATTCAAAAATCCGGTACTTTTCTGATTTCGTTTTGTGAGAACATCCAATGTTTCACTAATAACCATGGAAACCTCCCGATGTACCGTATCAACAACACATCGCGAGATCATCCAATCTCAGCGTGCGAATTGCCGATAGCCGCCTACATGTAACATGTAAAGGAGGTTTCTCAAATTCGTCATCTCATTGAGCCGCGCTGAAGTGACTCAGACCAATGGGGCAACGAATCGACGTGTACGTTTGAAATGCGTGTTGAACGTGGGATGATGATCTGTGCTTGGTGGTAGCAGTATGTGGATTCGATCGTGTAATGACATCCATGTCGGCCTTTGTGATGCATCGCGGTAATTGCCTTCGCGATGTATCACAGTTTCGTCAGTCAAAAAACCGTAACATCGATGTAAAATTCACGTCAGGTTTTCGCGATGTATTGATACGTCACCCAGCCCAAGTGGTTGCTCTGACTTTTTTCAAGTTTTTGCCAAACCATTCGCCAAATTAAATTTTTTCGAGAGAGTTTTGTAATAAATAGTACAAAAAGGTTATTGTCAATATTTTTGCCAAAACCTTTTTTCCATAGCCAAAACGATTTTTTCCTCTGCAAATTGCGAAGAATGCGATCGGCGGCGTGACCTCTGCGCATTTATAAGGCATAGACGCACAAATTTTCGTTACACTGACCTATTACCTGTAAGTACGTGCTTTACGTAATGCCAGTTACACAATTTTTGGATGGCTTCAGAAATCCGGAATTTTCATAAATCCGGTCCCGTCGATGGCAGATTTTCGATATTTTACTGTAAACAACATTAATAGCTCTTCCAAAGTTATAGATAAAATTAAATCAGTTAACAATAATAATTGCAAAATGATCAGCATGGACATGATATCTTTATACCCAAACACACCTGTGAATGTAGCTATAAATCTTATTAACACCAAGTTACAACAGCAGCACATTAAGGATGAAGAAAGAAATAGTGTTATTAAGGCATTAAACTACATTCACAATAACAAATACTTCAACTACACTATCTACCAACAAGTAATTGGACACCCCCACAATCGACAATATCTGCGGTCCTAATACACGTCACGGCTGCCGCCATTAAATATCGTGTGGGAAACAACAACGCAACCAGTCACATGCAAGATGCCATGCAGTTTGGAGCTCTCCGATTTCGAGAAAGGCGTAATCGTTGGGTATCACAAAAATGGCCGATCCATACGTCACATATCCAGTGAGTTGAAGTACCCAAAATCGACAGTGGCCTACATGACTGGCAAGTGGAAGATGAGAGGTGACTGTCGGAATGTGCCCCGACCCGGCAAACCCACAAAACTGGGAGTTAGAGACCGACGGGTGCTGGCCAGAGAAATTTGGAAAAACCGCACCAAATCGATGGGCCACATCCGTGAGGAGTTTCAACAGGCATCCGGGAGTGTTCTTTCGATGAATACCATCCGTAAGGAAGCCCATCTGCTCGGTTATCATGGACGTGCTGCTTCCCACAAGCCTTTGATCACCAAGTCCAATAGCGCTGCTCGGCTAACGTGGTGCAAAGAAGGTCGACAGTGGACCGTTGAACAGTGGAAACAGGTTCTCTGGAGCGACGAATCAAGGTTCACCCTCTACCGTACGGATGGCAGGGTCTGGGTTTGGCATCTGCCTGGAGAACGCCTCCCACCGGAATGTATTGTGCCAACTGTAAAGTTTGGCGGCGGTGGAATTATGCTATGGGGCTGTTTCTCCTGGTATGACACGGGACCCTTGGTCGCAATTCCTGGTAGACTCAACGCCGAGACCTACTGCACCATTTTGGATGACCATGCGCTTCCTATGTTGTGGCAGTTTTACGGGGTGGACCCATGTTACTTTCAGGATGACAATGCCACCTGTCATGTTGCGAGGTCCACCATGGCTTGGTATGGTGACAATGGGGTTAATCGAATGGACTGGCCTGCGCAGAGCCCGGGCCTTTACCCTATCGAGCACCTCTGGGACGAGTTGGAGCGTCGACTTAAGGCGTGCCCCCACCGTCCGAAATCAGTGAAGGAACTGACCTGTCTTCTCCAAGCCGAGTGGAAGAAAAAACCGTTGAGAGTACGCCCGGAGGGTCGCAACTGTAATCGCCGCTTGTGGAGGCTCCACCAACTATTGAATGCGAATAAACTTCGTTTTCCTTTGCTATCACAGGTGTCCAATTACTTGTTGGTAGATAGTGTATAATATGAAGATTTACAAACAAAAATTTGGTGCACCAATGGGTTCCCCTATTTCTTGCTTATTAGCAGAAGTTGTCCTACAGGATATTGAAAGTGACATACTAGCAACTACAAATCCATACTTACCAATAATTTATATGAAATATGTTGATAACATACATATTTTAAGGCAATACTCAGAAAGCCAGCTAAATGAATTCATACAGAAGTTCAATAGTTACTATCCCTCTTTCAAAGTTACTGTTGAAGAAGAAATGAATCAACGACTGAATTTTTTAGACATCTCTTTTTAGAATAAAAGTCCTAAAATACAGTATGCTGTTTACCGAAAATCTACATATGTTCTGTCTATTATTCCATGTAACTCAGCTCATCCCTGGAAGTATAAAACTTCAGCTTTTTACTTCTATATTCAACGTGCAATAACCCATTCCTCTACAGCGAAATTTGAAAATTCTGAAATAACACAACAACAAAAATAAACTTTTTGTTTGTTACAAAGACTACATATGCCGAATCATACAGTATTTGTCATGCTGATCACAAATCTGCTTGCTAAATTGTGCTATCGGGCACGAGTAACCTGTTGTTTGCTAAATTGTGCTATCGGGCACGAGTAACCTGTTGTTTCAGTGTATAATAAGCCTTCATTTTGGCATGTATATTTCGCTACAAGCAATAACCCTTCATTTTACACTTTTTACAAGATTACACTTACCTTAAAAAGTAGTTATTTTAGATTTTCTTCTGTACTTTGGTTGTACTACATCCCTTTTAAGAGTCCAACAGTAATCAGCTAGCATTTTAGGGCTCCATTTTCCTTTATAGCTGTTTTCTATGGTACATATGTCCTGATGAAAATGTTCTCCATGCTCATCGCTTACAGTTCCTAAGTTCTGTGGGAAAAAGTCCAGTACGAGTGAAGGAAATGTATTTTAGACATATTGCATCCCATGGCTTTTTAGTTTTCTAGAAGCTCAGTAACAAGTTCTTTATAATTTTCTGCCTTTTGGTTACCTAAAAAGTTCAGTACCACATCTTTAAAGGACTTCCATGCAGCAGCTTCAGTCTCATTCAAAGTGCCTTCAAATGCAAGATCATGCACAAGTTCCCTTATTTGTGGACCAATAAAAATGTCTTATTTAATTTTGGCTTCAGATCTTTTGGGGAACTTGTTCTTTAGAAAATAAAAGGCTTCTTCATCTTTATTCAATGCCTTTACAATTTTTTTTATCAAACCCAGTTTGATGTGAAGCAGTGGTAAGCACATGTTCTGAAGACTTAATAAAGGTTCAGCAACATTTTTATTACCTGGAATTAAGGACTCTCTTTTTTTTAAGCCAGGTCTTTTTAATGTAATGGGAATTTCTGTCCCTACTGTACCAGTCACAGATGAAGCAGTAGTATTTTGTGTATCCAAGTTGTAGACCAAGGAGTAAAGCTATCACTTTAAGATCGCCACAAATATTCCATGAATTTTTTTTTTGTATACTATACTTTGAAGCAATAGTTTTATATTTGCATGTTTCTTTCATGTATGCATCATATGCAACAGGTACTGACTGATATATGTTTCCGTTATGAAGGACAGCTTTTAAGCTTTTTTTTGAGGAATCTATAAAAAGTCTCGATTCTTCAGGTTTGTGTTGCTGTCCTAAGGCTTCAAACAATACGTCTATATCATTGGAGTACACAAGATCATCACTCTTCGATAATAAGTGTTCAAACTCTTGCTGTCGTCAACGAAAACTACATACTTTTGTACTTAGTTGTAAAAGATTCTATCCCTTCAATCTTGAAGCCAATATTTCGACCTGACTTTTTGTTAAATGAAGGTCGTGAACCAGATCATTTAATTCTTCCTGACTGATGAGGCACAGAATAAAATAGAATTTAATAGAAATAAATTATTTCCATGTGAGGCACAGAATCTTTTAAGAAATCAGGGTCTTGTTGTACTTCAATATCTTCTTCACTGTGAAGATTTATTTCATCAGTATCACTATCATCTAAACTCCATGACTGTAGAGGTACAGGAACAGGTCTTGTGGCCGAAGGAATACTGGGATTCTGAATCGTGTTTTTGGTTTCTTTGGTCTTAGCTGTAATTTCAGATATCTTAGTGATGCAGAAGTAACAGTCTTTCGGTTCTTTCCAAACCATTGGTACCGCAAATGGCATATGACATGATCCCTTCAACCAGCCAGTTAACAAAGTTACACATGAATTACAACAAATGTGAGGCACCAAAGATTTATCTTCATCACCCATTTTTCACTGGAAATAAAGTTCATACGATTTTCTAATAAATGGTTTGAAATGTCGCCTTTGAGACTTTAAAAGTAAATTGCCCACAAATGTAGCAGAAACTGTTTAGATGGTTCACACAAGTGCATGGCATTATTTAAGTATACACTTCACACAATCCACACTACTTTTTAAAACCACAAGAAAATACACATCCTTCAATACAGATTAAAGGCATTCGAATGACAAAAATTCTGCTTTGTTCTCCCTTCCCAGAAGGAATTGCACAACAGGAAGAAATGGCACCAGTATGTCTACTCCAAAGACCTTGGAGAGAATAGACTGGCAAACCTAATGCTGCGCTTCGGAGGCAACGAAAAGCAATTGAGACAGCAGCGTCATCTGTAACCACGAGTACTTGGTGAGAAAAACATAGCTATTGGAAAGGTACGTACAGTGTTTGATTCAACGCATAAAATATAGTATAAATAGTGCAGAAGAAATATTCGGGTACAAATGAGAACCAACAAATATCTAGATCATAATTTAATTGGCAAGTTCTCAATTTCGATGAAAATCGGCTATGAAATAGAAAATACGCCGCTATATACAACGAACACCTGATACGTGAAGTTGCAGCAATGCAAATTTAAATATACCACATTATCGTTCCTTCATATTACCCTTAATCACCTGATTTTGTTCCTCAAATTGTTTTATTAAAAAATATTTTTATCCCATGAGCTCATGAAAAATGAATATCGCATAAAATAATAAAGGGGGTCTACTGATATCATGTTTACAAAACTATCATGGCTTTTCCTTAAACATGAGGAGCTCTTTACATCTATTATTAATTGCAGTGCCATATTCATACTCAATAAACTAATTTTAAAAGCTATTCCTACATATAATTTGAAAGAATAACACAGTACTTTATCTCATCTAATTTTCTAACCAAACACTTCTATGCCTCAGTAAACACTATGTTTTTATGAAGCAAATGAATAATTAATGAACATCCCTACAACTGATACATGTATACAAAAATCCTTTTCTTACCTTATTTTTTTCTTTGACTACAGAACTGTTCTTTTTTTGCTAAGAAAATACTATATAAATATTTTTTCAAATTATCTTATAAAAGATCAAAAAGGAGAACATAGCACAGGATAGGCACTGAAATAGTGGTAAACAAGCTTTGTTTTCCTTCCTGCAATTATGATTTAGTCAAATGCTAGCTTTAATATGAAGTGAATGTCAACAAACTGTTCTGTAATCAAGTGATGTTTTGACCAACTCAAGCACGCAATACATCAATCCCCATGAGTGTAACTTTTACCGATGAGATTGTAGGATGTTTCTCTCGATAGCCAATCTGAGAACATGCTTAGTTATTTTCAATTGTACACCTTGTATGCAACGATTGTGTAGCAATATTTGACAAAATTCACTTCGCCAAGCTGTTACCCATTGGCGCCTTGTATTCAAAGATTGTATGCTGTAAGCAAGCACAAAATAGCGGTGTTTATCACAACCACTACAAACTGAATGGGTGAAAATACAGAAAATTCACTTCACCCAGCTGTGATTGAATAAAATGAGAATGGTGTGACACTTTGACATGAACACATCTTCCATTTGAAATTATTCTGCTTGTTATACAACACAAAATTCATTTCACCCAGCTGTGATCGAATAAAATGAGAATTACGTGACCACCTGGCACTTTGACATGAGCACACCTTCCATTTGAAATTGTTCTGTTAACACATTGACGCCTTGATATTGTGCAGTGGCTCAGTGTTACTTGATAACCATGTCACATGGGCTTACAAACTTGACAGAGTTATTAAACCAAAGAATCTTGTACGTCACATAAGAATTAGCTTTCAGGGGTCACAAATGCGGTGTATTTCTAGCTTTTGAGGAGAGACGAACTTTGAAATATTCAATGAACTTTGTTGATACACTGTCCAGAGAAGCGGAGAAAGTTTCCATGTTTTCTTACCATGTTTCTAGAAATTTAATTCAAAATATGCTTAAAATTTTTGAATCCATAATTCATATTAGTTTTTAACTGGTGTGTTTCACCAAATTAAAAAAAAAAGTAGGATAATAATTTATATAATCTTTCCAAAAGAGCTGGAGTGTACAAAAGATGTTTAAGCAGAGAGCCTTGGAAGCTTTTCATCATGTTTCGGGCAACCTTATTAAAAAAATATGATTAAAATTTAAATCCATAGGAGAAAATAGTTTCCAACAGGTGTTTTTCAGCAAATAAAAAAAGTGTAAAAAACACTTAATTTAACCTACTTCTAAAGTGTTATCCATTTTGTAGAGAAGATAGATATGTCTCTTTATTACAACTAACACAGAACCATAATTTTTAACAATTGTTTGAAGCACAATTTGAAACACACACACTACAGGTGAATGCACGTCAAACACTTCTGTCATCGCTAATGGCGGAACATCAGGTTTTCAAATTTTAGCAGAAGTAGCTAGGTATTGGCCAGTCAGTTCTCTCCAAGGTCTTTGGTCTACTACTCTCAGAGACACAGCTATCCTGACTGCAGACAGATGTCTCCATTGGGAAACATGGGGAAATTCCTTTAAGTAACACAACATTCACCCCAATAGAAAGTTCCATTACAAGAAATTGGAGCACAGTGAAACAATTGTGACTTCATATTTGGTTTCAGCACCCATAAATATATACAAAACCATTAAAGTTTTCTTTGTAACAAAACCATTGTTGTTCAGTGTAAGTTAGATAAAAAAAACTTAGCTACTGAATATGGTTACAAAAAAGATCTTGTTAATATCAATCTACAAAAAGCTTAAAAATAAAAAAAATATCTAACAATGATTCATCAAAAGAAAGTAGAAAATTTTTGTCGTACATTTCCTTTCATGCCACCTATATCAAAAATCCTTAAGAAGGGAATGTCAAAAACATAGTTTAATCCTAGCAGAAACAGTTACCGATATATCACAAGAAATTACTGAAGATCAAGAAGGAAAATCAATATTAAACTCAGCATGAGCTTATTCTATTCCTACAATTAAAAATGATCAACCTGATCTAATATATATAGGAAGCTCTAAAAGAAGTTTAAAGACGAGACTGAAAGAACATATGACAAACTGGAACAGAAGAGAAGAAAAAACAGCATTAATCCGTATTGCTTATCGAACCAGGCCACCCCTGATTCGGAAAATATGAAACTGCTGACAACCTTCAAAGATCATCAAGAAATTCTAACATCTGAATCAGTTTTAATAAAAAAAACTAAGAACACATTGTAATCTAAATACACCTACTGAGTTAGGGTATGCATGGGAATTCCTTATAGATAAAGAAATTGAAACAAAAATGAAATAAAATACTCCATCAGAATCAACAAATGAACCCCTGAATTCAATAACAGAAGGCATTTGAGGATCACAATATGCAGAGTGAAGTAAGTACATGCATGATCTATTAGATAGTTTCCTACAACCTGTCTAATCTGTCATAGTGGGAAGTGCTACCAACAAGTTAAAATCAAGTGCAAGAGCACTAATGGCCTTCAAACCATTGATAATGGATATGGAAACCGGTCTGGTTGATGAATGACCGGAGGGAGTTACCCTACTATGCTTTTGCATTGGAGTTCGATTTTAACCTTCATAAGCTTTAAATTCATTGAATTTTTTCATGTGTGGAATATCATTTCACAGTTTTTGGCCATTTCAAGTCTTCATTTTTTGACTTTGACCTTTGAATGTTATTTCGGTCTTATGGTACTACTGTCTGTGCTTATCGTATTAGCGAAAGCTATCTAACTTATTTCATTGCATTTTGTTCCTTCTGGTACAGCCCATCTACATATCTTAAACAGTGCAATAGCATCTACTACATTAAGAATGAACTTTATTCGAAAGCCGTACATCTTTAACTTGCCGTTCGACCCAAAACAATTTGAAGAAACCACCTAGTAGAGCTGAAATACTACTATACCTTTCGACTATTATAAGTAATATAATTTTTACTTTATGAATTAAAAAAATTATATTGTTAACATTGTTTTTAATCAAGTGAACTACAGCAAGTTGTCATTGTTTTATTAAGGGTGACCTGTGCTTTCATGATTAATATAACATGAGAAACAGTAATTTCAATGTTAGATTTCTAACAAATTAGGAGTTGCTCAAAATTAAATGTATATATTCAACTTTTCCTTTTTTTTCACAAAAATGTTAACCCAGTTCTGAAAGACGAATTAAAACATCCACACTTTGCTCACTAAGCTGGTTATGGCTTTCTGTTTTAATTCTATTCTGTGTTGAAAATCATATCTCATACACAGCAGTTGAATGAGGAATGACCAATGCTATCTGTGTGAGAATTGAAAATCCTGGGGTAATGGGCATATCATCTACTATTGAAGACATAATCAGTCTGCAGAACTGATTCATTTTCATGTCCGAATTTCTGCAATACAATGACTGCACCTAAAAAAAAACCTTCTTTTATTTCCTCTTCTGTAACACCCAGGTAAGCATCAGCAGAAGAGTATTTCATCAACTTACTGAAAGAGCCTAATCGAGAAAAATTTGAGGAAAGTAAACTTGGATTTAAGACCTGATCAAAGTCAGAAAGTAAATTCATATTCTGCATGTTGAATCGCTCTTTTAAGTTTTCCACTAATTTATCCAAAAATTGTACTTTTGCGTTTTCAAACTCTTTTTTAGAATTTGTATGAATTGATATTTTAATGTCTCTATAGTTACCACTTTCTGTGGACTTCTGGAATTCCGACAAATGTCTCCCACTACACGACTCATTTTTCATTGTCTTAAGGTGGTTTATTGTTAAAAACAGTTTGTTGATAACTGTTGAAAAAATCTATGTCATTGCTCTGAAATACTCGACTGTACAGTGTTTTAACAGACCTGGTCCTTTTTATGTTGGATTACGACTGCTTGAACTGTTTTGTTCAGCCATGCCAGTTAATGCAAGTACTAATGCATCATAACTAATGTGACATCACAAGCATTGACAGCACGGCCAAGAGAGAGCCACCAAACGGCATGCATTTCCTTTAGACTAATATTAGGTATCTGTAATAAGTCTTGCATCATTTTGAATTTTTCAAATCTTATGGCAGATGTGTGAAAATAAACATAGAGTGAACTCAAAAGTTTTTGGAAGTTCTGAAAAAGTCCTATTCCATTTGATGCTTGCGATACTGCTAATGCTAAACGATGAGCAATGCAATGATAATGTAAAAGTTTTGGCACCAAATGTTGAGGTTTCTCCCCTAAACCATTATTTTCCCCTATCATAACTGCTGCACCATCTGTAGCAAGACCAATTAATTTGGATAATGGCACATTTTTCTTTTTCCAGGAAGTTTATCAAAATTTCTTTTAATGTTTTTGAACTGCATTCCCCACTGAGTTTCAGATTTGCCCACAGACTGGTTTGAGGTTTATTATTACTTAAGTATCAAACAGAAATTATCAGTTTATGGTCAACAGTAATATACATTGGCCCGGCGCTTTTCTTTCGCTGTGGCCCGGGATTATGTTGGCCCAGACGTGGTTCTTTTTGCTGTGGCCCAGGATTGCGTCAGCCCGATGCCTGTAAACCAAGTTCATGGTGCACCTCTTTGTTTCTTTTCTTTTTTTTCTTTCTTTTCTGAGGAGGAGGAGGAAAAGAAAAAAACAACTTTGAAAACTAAGTGGAAAGAAAGCACGGCTTCGGGCCAGTATTACGTCAGCCCGAAGCCTCTGAACAAAGTTCAGTTCATGATGCAACTCTTTGTTTCTTTCCAATTTTTTAATTTTTTTTCTGAGGAAGAAGAATGTGCATTTTCTGTTTGAGGACAAAATTCCATTTTCCGGAAACGGAAGTTAGTTGGAGTGAAGATTTCTCCCATAATCGTAATATTTTTTCACGGTGTTCCTTTTGCCCAGTATTTTTCTTAAATATCCATTTATTCCATAAATGCTTAATAATAACATTTCTGCATTTGTACCAACATTTGATTTAATTTACCTGTCAGGTCCACCAAAGTATGTCCTGAAATTTAAGAAAAATTGTGTCCTGATTTTTTTTTTTTTTTATCGCTCCTACCTGTTATAAGCTTCATTAAAGCACGTCGACAGACAAATGTTCCAGCATCATCTCTGTGACCACTGCGCATCCATGATTCATCACTGAATATCACTTTCATCTATTCTTGTACAGACCATGATTGCTTTTCTTTAGCCCACTGTAAACTTTTTTTCTTTTAGTTAGTTTTCAAAGTGGTTTCTGTTTTGCTATTCTGTAAGAAAATCTCATCTCCATCAAGTGGTTTTGTACTGTTCTGTCATAGGCATCAGCACTTGTGTCCACCAACTTCATCTTCATTTGTGTTGTTGCATATTTATGGTTTTGAAGACATATTTCTTTTAATTTTCTGTCCTCACACTTTGATGTTTTCCTTTGATGACCAGTATGTTTTTCTCTCATAAGCTTATAAGCGTCCCGTTCTGTTGTTTATACTTCCACCAAATTTTAGAGACGGTCAACTGCAAACAACCAACATATTTTGCCACATCTCTTGTCGATATTCATTATTAATGATGTTTAACAATTCTGTCCCTTGTTTTAATTGATAACCCTCCTAGGTGCCATGTTGTTACTGCTGCAAGAGCATGATACTGCTGACTCACAGCCACAACTAATCTTTTTTCATCACCACACTTATTGCATATTTATTCACAGTTTCAGGTCTCCAGATTCCGTTTGCAACCTCTATGTTGATTCAATAATTTCTTTCCCACTGATGTCAGTGAGTCTACAATTATGTGTTTGTTACATCATTATTATTCAGTCAGATATTTTACATTCCTTTATATGAGTCATGCTGTCTGTAGCTTGGATATGCAGCT
Organism: Macrothele yani; assembly: GCA_039090855.1. Classification (NCBI taxonomy): domain Eukaryota; kingdom Metazoa; phylum Arthropoda; class Arachnida; order Araneae; family Macrothelidae; genus Macrothele; species Macrothele yani. The sequence continues at coordinate 99,413,036 of CM077004.1, read as the reverse complement.
TTCATTAAACTATGTTTTTGTTTTGCCTACTTCCTTCGTGCCATTTCTACATACGCCATTTCTACATACTCCATTCGACTCCATGCTCATGTGGCTCGTGATTCCGCAATTTTTGCCAGGGGTTGTAGCACCAGGGATTGAATTCATTTTTTCCCATATTGACATTGTCTGCTTTTACTGTTTCTTACAAGTAATGTGGATTTACTTTCTTGGTTGCAAGTATCTGTATTGCTATATATTGGTCAAGTTTGTTCTAAATATGTTGTTATATGCATAATTTGAAGTAGTTAATGAGTGCAAATAATTTGAAAATAAACCAGATACTTCATTTGCAATGTTATTAATAGTAACAATACAGAACATTTTAAGTTTTTAGTGGCAATTTAAAATGTGCAGAGTGTATTCAAGAAAGGCCAGGTCTCCACCTGTAGATATTGCTCTAAGTGTGTGGCACACTAGAGTTCTATTTACAGATATGATAGTGGTGGTGTTGCTCAAGGTCATTCACAGTTTCAGGTCCACAATTTCTTTTATTCTCACCTGCTATTCTGTTGAGTATGATATTTTTAGAGTCATTCCATGCAAAATCAACTAATCTTAATTTCTTGGGTTGCATCGCTGAAACTTTAATCGTGGATAATATATATTGGATTGGTATGAATGAAATGTCCAGCAAAGGACCAGCACATATGGATGGTGAAAACTGAAAAGTAGGACAACTTACTTAGGCAAAATCTCGTCATCGTCATCAACACATAGTTGCCATCTGTCCAGCAAGGCCATGATCCCGGAACGAAAAAAGCCTTGTGGCTGGGACCCGAAGAAGTCATCAACTGCACGTTGAACCTCATTGTCTGTCGTGAACTGTTTCCCGGACAGGAAGTGATACAGGCAACGAAACAAATGACAGTCTGTCGGAGGCAAGTCCGGGGAATAGGTAGGATGAGGCAGTGCTTCGTAGCCCAGGGCACTTAGTGTCAGCATAGTTCATTTGTGCTACATGAGGGCAGGTGTCCTGGAGCAGAAGAACACCATGTCTGTTGACCAAAGCCGGTTGTTTCTGCAGCAATTTCTAGTGCATCTGGTGTAATTTAGCACAATAACGTTCTGCAGTGATGGTTTGTTTGGCATCTTGCCAAGAAACTCCGATGAATTATCCCGGCTGTGGACCACTAGACAAGGAGCATTATCTTGGTGTGTAGGGGTGGCTTCGGATATCATCCAGCAGGCTGTCCCTTGCTTAGCCATTGTGCAGATCATTTCCAATTATCATAAAGGACCCACTTCTTGTTGCAGGTGATGATTCAATGTAGTAGAGGTTCATGTTTATTCCTGGCAAGCAGCGATGTGGAGACTTCCAAATGCCTAGTCTTGTTAGCACTTGTCAACTCATGCAGCAGCCACTTGTCTAGCTTTTTTACCTTACCCAGCGCAGCCAGACACCAAACAACTGTCATGTGGTGGACATCTACCTCTGCCGCTATCTCACGACACGTTTTTCGGGGTCTGCTTCAACCACACGTAACAGAACATCGTCAGAAACAGCAACAGGTTGGTGACCACTTGCTTCGTTTTGCAGGTCTGTACCTCCGCTTTGAAACTACACAAACCATTGCCAAATGGTTTGTTCATTGGCTGTATTCTCCCCAAATGCTTTGTTAACGTTAGTAGCAATTCCTGCAGAATGACCCAGTTTAAATTCATACAGCGTCTGCATGTTTCCTTTGCAAGCCACGTTACGTCTAAACAAACTATGCTTGAACCTTGTTCTTCACACACGTGCTAGCTATTTCTAGTAACTATGACATAATATCTGCAAGACCTGTGCGTGGTTCCATTCTGCTGTGGTGGTGGCCTGTGTCTACTGCTCGTTCACCCCGGACATTTCATTCGCACCAACCCAGTAAGTGAGAAGAAATTTGTTTGATAAATAGTGAGGAAATTTTATTTACCCTCTAAGTCTCTGTCAAAAGTCATATTTCAAAAAAGTGTTTGTTGTTTATTAGTAAAATTGCTTGTATTTATTTGTTCTAATTTTAAGGTGAAATTGCCATCTTTTGAAAATGTGAGTTGGAAAATTTAAAAAAATTGCAGGCCTTTCTAAAAGCAATTTTTTTTTTTTTATATAAATCAAAAATTTATAACCTCTACAAGCATGGCCATGAGCTTTGAGCTATTTGCAAGTTATAACTACTATGTCTCCACAATTAATTGTAAGTTTATATTCCAAAGTTTACTTAGCTTTTTGTAGGGCTGCAAAACTTAAACATTTTAAATGACCCATTTTAACCCGTCAAAAACTTGATGTGGACAAGGTGTTCAAAATTTTAAAATGGTTTCAATGAAACTTAAATTGATGTTTATAGATTTACATCTGAAAACATAATTTTGTGCTACTGATAACAGTAGTCAACATTTTTAAACTTTGTTTTCAAGGGCAATAAGATGTTTTTAACTAATTTCAGGGTGCCAAATTCAAATATGACTAAAAACTTTCCACCACATACAGTTGTTGTGTATGAACACTTGCTATATTTCCGGATACATGCATACAATGCAAGATGTACACAATACAGCTTCACATTGTAATGTATTACAGCATTTATGTGTCTTGTTAGCTATAGAACTAGTGTTACAAAGTATAAATACCATATTCATATATCACTGCATATGAGACAGCTAAAGAAAAAAGAAATAGAGTAAACAATATTAACACAAATGTAAATGTATACACACATACTCGTATATCCATACAAGTAGTTCATTTCTTTCTCTTATGTATCGTGTTGTTCTCCTCCTTCAAAACCAGCAGTAATCACTCATCATTAAGGGAACCCACCTGCCTTGATACATCTCCTCCATTGTTTGAATATCATGGTGGAACCTTTCTCCTTGTTCATCGCCGACTGCTCCTAGGTTGTCAGGAAATAAGTCCAGATGCGAATGGAGGAAAGGTATTTTTAAAGACATCCTGCACCCAACGTTTTTATACTTCTTGATAAGGTTGAGAATCAGCTGTTTGTAGTTGCCCTCTTTGTGGTTACCCAGAAATCCCTTAACCACAGATGTGAAAGATTGCTATTCGACAAGTTCCGTGCTGTTTAGCCTTTTGGTAAAAACAGAATCACACTGTAGTTTCTGTATCTGTGGACCAATAAAGATGCTTTCTTTGAGTTTTGTATCATTTAATTGCAGGAATGTTGCTGTAAGTGCAAGAAACCTGGGCCAGATTTGTCCATAGTCTTTACAAAGTTTTTCATCAGCCCCAGTTTAATATGAAATGGTAGAAGCAGCACATCCGAGGGATTAACTAGGGGCCTGTGATGAACGTCACTCTCTCCAGGAATGAAAACATCTCGTGTAGGCCAGTCTGTCCATTCGTAGTGTTCTGCTGTAGCCCTGCTGTCCCACATACAAAGAAAACAATAAAATTTGGTGAAGCCACTTTAAAGCCTGAGCAAGAGTGATATCACTTTCAGATCATCGCATATTGACCACCTAAACTGGTCATACTGTATTGCAGTGAGAATTTTGTCCATGCGTTCATATGTCTCCTTCATTCCTACAGCATGTGTTACTGGATTGGAAGGCTTCTGGTTTCCATTGGACAAAAGGGCAGCTTTTAAACTAACCTTGGAAGAGTCGATAAATAGACACCATTCCGAAGGATCATGATATATTCCAAATTCTGTAATTAGCTTCAGCATATCTGAACCAAAACACATACTATCCTGCATTTCAAAGAAAGAACATGGACTCAAATTTCTGTTTTTGAACACAGACATGTGTGTACTCTTTGCTAGCGGGTTCCACTCTTGTAGTTGGGAACCTAAAAGTTCAGCTGCTTGTTTGGAAAGATGTAGGTCTCGAACGAGATAATTCAGTTCATTTTCCTCAATCAAGTGGGGCTCGTCTAAGTGTTTAGGAGTGTATGTAGGATCCGGATCTTTGTGTGCATCCATATCTTCACTGGATGAATTTAAATCTATCTCTTCACAGTTCAATTTAGGTTTTGGTATAGGAAGATCTTTCCCATGCAGAATAGGCCTTAAAGGCTGGTGGCAAATTTGGATACTGTATTTTGCTTTTATTCTTCTTTGAAAAGCTACAGTGAAGTTTCCATTTACAGACACATTTCTTAATAGCAGACATCTCTCCGTAACGGACGATTTTTTACTCCCCTGCAGAAATGCATGGCTTCTTATGGGGCATTCACTTCTTAATAGCAGACATTCTAAATAACGGATGCAGACATTCTAAATAACGGATGCAGACACACTTAAAGTACAATATAACGGACAATTTGTTTTCAGTTCTAGGAATTTCCAGGAATGTGATTTACCCAAACGCGCATTTTTTTCCTTTTTGTTATTTTACCCATCCTCATTCTCTATCTTAACCATTTTGTTCCCGAGGCCTAGTAAATTTTAAGGTGCTAAGTGCTATGTATCCTGGCCCGGGTGAGTGACCAAATCACTGAAAAAAGGATTAGCATTCGTGCTCACCAAACAGTCCGACCCTCTCTTTGCATACGTACATCTGACCAGGAGAAACTGCCTTCTAGCTCTTCAGGTGCTTCCAGTGGGGTGAGTCTTCAGAAACAAGGGACCAGCTCCCAAGGCCGGCTAACGGTAATCGGATTGAAACGCATGCAAACACAATTCAGGTGCGGGTTGGAGAGACTCACCTTTTGTTGTTTGGTAAGGTCAAGGTCAGTGCACAGGGATCAATTTCAAGTTCAGATTACTAGAAATCACATTTGTTTGCAATAATCATGTAGGTTTTTCTCTTCAAGCGAGCTGTGAAGCAAAGCTTTCTCAAACATTGATTTTTAAATGGACCGCACAAACGTAAGTGCTGGACTCTAAAAGAAAAAGTTGAAATAGTGGAGCTGAGTGAAAAGGAAATATTAAGTGTGTGTGTTTTAGAAGATAAACTGGGCATTGGAAAAATGCAAGTGAGTGAAATCTTGAAGTCTGTAATGGCAACCAGAAAATTAAGAGAGCTTTCCCTAAAACTGATGGTTTAGCTGTGAACACTGTTACCTATTAATGGTTTTGCCGTGCTGCAGCGAACAACATTCCTTTATCAGGGATTTTAATTTGTCAAAAGGCTTTAGAAATCACAAATGAATCAGGATTCACAGAATTCAAAGCTTCAGGCAGCTAGCTGGCTAGAAATTCATTTAGAAAACAAAATTTCACAAGAATGTAATAGACAAACAACAATACTTTATAATTTTGCTTCTTAGGTTTTGATGGATGTTTTTAAATAAAGGTTAGTACAAGTTTGCTCTATGTATTGCATTTACACACTTATATTTACTTATCTTTTAAACTGCTGTAACATTATAAACATAGTACATGTATACTGTCATAAAGCATGATTTTCCCACTAGTAGACACTTCTAAATAATGGACAGTTCCCCCCCCCTTCAATGTCTGCTATTCGGAAGTTTTACTGTACTCGCTTTGGTTAAACAAAAATATCAATCTTCCACATGATCAGTTGGCTCATGTAGTCCAAGCTAGAAGGCCATGTACCTCTTTTTTGTATATATATAATGTTTCTTGGTGGTTCCTATATGCCTTTGACCTGCTGATTCCGAAATCATTGAGTGCCAGATGCTAAACCTCGAGCATTTTTGTCAAAATGATGGAATTCAAGATGGCCGCAAAGTAGAAAAACGTAACATTTGAATTAAAGGTTTGAATGAGTTCCCAATCATTAATGTAAATGAAAATCGGTATTTTGACTAATATTAATGCTGCCAATGGTATAGAGATTCACAGAAAATTTGTATGTGCAGTTTAACCTACTTTGCTTCCATATTTTAGTGCAACATTATTGTGTAAGATTGTATTTCTAATCTGCTGTATATTTTATTTCTCTTTTCACTTTGTTGCAAGACTACTAATATAGTGCAGCAGTCATAAGACGATGGAATGTTTCAGTTGTGGTGGCACAGAGCCTACTGTTAAAGTTTCGAAGAGGATGGAGACTCTGCGTCGTGCAAGTTTTTAACAGGAGAATGGCCTCAGGGACTAACTGCTGAAGGGTGTTACAGACTTCATGCCCCATGTGAACTGTGTTAGTACATATTGCTTGAAACACCACATTGAACGTGTTGTTTCTAAGCATCGTCAACAGGCAGATGATACTCCCAAACCGAACCAACTGAGGAGTGAATCATCATTAAATTTTTTACAACACTGTTTATTTTGTGGAACTGATTGTGAAACTGAACGACCGAAGAAGAACCCAAGGCGATGGGAGATGTAATCGGGAGATGCTTGGTTCGATCTCTGCTCCAGGACGATTGAAATTTTCAAGTTTTCTGAGAAGTGTAACATGAATGACCAGTAAGTGATACAAGCAAATTCAGTTTGCTTTGCTTAAATATTCGATGGAGAGAGTCCTTCTTTGTAGAACTAGTGACAGAAGTGGGAAGACAATATTCAAACAGTCCATCATTCCGAAAGCCAAGCAGTGTGGTGATACCTGGGAAGCAGATGTTGCCTTCAGAGTAAAGGGAGCGCTGAGTGACTTACATGCAGCGGATGGCAGATATAATAAAGATTGTATGTCAAAGTTATTCAGTAACAGACCTGCCAGCACTTTGAGCATTTGGCCAACTGAAAAATGATTTGGAATCCATGAAGAACGAACGGCGACGTACAACAAGTAATTTGTTGCCATGCTGAGGAGCGGCACACTTGTATTTCTGCAGATGCAAAAGACAGGCAAAAGATTCGTGAATCACTTTCCACCTGTGTTGATGCATTTGACAGCACCAGCCACCCGGAGAAAGGAGTGATTAACATTGATTCTGAACTGGTTATTGATGATACCACCTTTAATGCACAAGACTGTTACAATTGGCAAAACACAGGGCTATGCATATGGGCAAGACTGATCTCAAGCATTCCATCAAACAATAAACAAGATTTAAGACAATGGCTACATTCACAAAAAAGATGACTAAACTTGGTAATTCACATTATGTGTTGGATACAGGATTTATAAGCTAGAGTAATTGGCATAATGGCATCATCAAGGGAGACAATCTCCTTACAGACATTATTTAGTCATTAACTGGCTCCTCATGCTACTGCTTTATTTGATGATGACAGCAACATGAGAAATCTAAATAAATCTGCATTGAAGTCGAAGTTGCAGGTAGAATGTAGGATATGAAGTAAGATCAGACCAGAAGTTATCATTCTTGATGCACTTGCCATACTGTGGACTGTTTCTTGGCCGGCAAAGCCATCAAAGGTGAGTCATTACATCGATGCTGTGGAAAACAATATTAAGCGACAGATACAAAATATACCAGTACAAAAGATACAATATACCATTGTGCTTGACAGATACTTAATTAATCACCAAGTCACAATGTCAATCGTCACGAGTGAAAGGCTTCTGTCATGTGTTTCAGCTTACCGAGGATTCGCCACTACCCAGTAAGAGCATTATGTTGAAAGTAACAGCCAATAAAGAACAAGTCATACATTTTGTTGTGAACAGACTGTGTTTGATGAAGGTTCCTACAGGCCAAAAAGTAATCGTTACCGGTGCTGATCGTTTTCCAATCTAAATTGGTGTGGGACCTCAACATGTCCTGTGACTCGTGAAGAATCTGATGTGACTGTGGCATACCACATGATCCAAGAAGCTGCAAAAGGAAAGTCACATATAACAGTTATTTCAGATGACACAGTTCTGTGCATCTTGGCTCATCATCTCTATAAACATCATCCAGAAACTAAGTTGACAATGGAGGTATGCTCACAGGGTCGAAGTGCCAATCCTCCAAATACGTGGCATCATTGAATAAACAAAGGCATCACTCTTTCCACGTTTTAGCAACACACAGCAAATGGTTGCTGTGTGTTGCTAAAACGTGCAAAGAGCGATGTCTTTGTTTATAGGGTCGAAGTGCCATTGATGTTAATGAGGTTGTAAAGAAACAAGCAGCTATCATGCCAAACCTTCTAGCAGCAAAGAGCGATGTCTTTGTTTATAGGGTCGAAGTGCCATTGATGTTAATGAGGTTGTAAAGAAACAAGCAGCTGTCATGCCAAACCTTCTAGCAGCGCATGATTTAAGTGGGTGTGATACAGTGTCATCTCTCTCTGGTATTGGAAAGGCAACAGTCTTGAAAAAGCTAAGTTTGCACAAAGACATAATATGCCCTGGTGATCCAATGGTGCCAACAGACGCTGTTACCCTTTCAGCATCCAAATTTCTTTCCACACTTTATGGCCATAATCAGGATGAACTTCCTCTAGACAATTTGCGTTCAATCATGTTTCAAATGCCAGTTGCTGGAAAAAGGCATTTGGTGGCATGTGGCGCAGTGGTCTAAGTGCTGGTTTATGACCATTCGTCCGAGAAGGGTTTGGGTTCGAATCCTGGTGAGGCATGGATGTTGTGTTTTTCTTACGGATCTGGCTCTCTCCCTTCCCTGGAGTCAGTGGCCCTAAATTAAGGATGGGCGACTGCCCATTGAGTTGCTCACGGTGGTCACTAAACCTCCAATAAAAAAAAAGGCATTTGTCTTCAAAGCCTAGCAGCCTACCACCTACTAATACTGGCTTTCATCCCAACTGCCAACGTACACATTACCAAACAATATTATGGAAATCAGCTGGTTCGCCTTCACCACTGCCTCTGAACCCACTTGAATATGGCTGGGAAAAGACAGGAAGCATGTTACAGCCTTTATTTCGAGCAGGTTGTCCCAGGAGAGCTGCCTGCTCCAAATAAATTTTTCAATCTAATCAGCTGCAGATGCACTTCTGGATGCAAAAGTATACTGTGTTCATGTATTCATGCCATTCACTGGATTCTGCAATTTGAATGCTTGAATCCCTTAACGCCATTGAATGGCAACAGTGATGAAAATTTATAAGAACAGTAGGCACAAATAGCTAAATAACATTTTAAAGTTTAAGAAACATTTTTACTAACGGATAACAAAACTTAAGTTAGTTCATTCATAGAAGTCTTTTGTGCGATTTATTTCAAAATATTGTCTTTGCCATACAAGTCAATTCAGTCATATGATACGTTCATAAATGTACTGTTGTTATCTATGTATCTTGCATAAGGATTTGATATCCAGTAAATGTTGATTTTTATAATAAACAGCAACATTTGGGTGTTCATAATGTGCTTCATTGAATACATTTATTCATTATTATATGTTGTATGATTTCTCTCGGCCATCTTGGATTCTGCCATTTTGACTAAAATGCTCAACGTTTAGCGTCTGGCACTTAACAATTTCGGAATCAGCAGGTCAAAAGCATATAAGAATCACCAAGCAACATTATATATATATATGCAAAAAAGAGGTATTACGGTATTTCAATGGACACTAGCTTGGACTACATGCCAAATCATCGGAACTGTGAAAGGCATGGATTTCAGCTAAACTTTTAACCATTCGCTCAGGCCAACAAAGCAGGAAATGCAGCAGACAAGTAGAACCCACTATTTATTTTGATCTCCAACATGACATCCAAAGTACAATTAGTAGGCTTTTCTCACAGTCTTGGTCAATGGACGACTCTGCGATTTTATAATATACTATCTGCACGCATAGTAAAACTTATCTGGAACATTAATACACCCGCGACGATCCCTTTTCTCCATTAAATTCATTAGCAGAAATTCGTAGAAGTCCTGTAATTTTTTCTTCTGTCCTTCACGTTTTTAAGTTCGCTGAAAACCACGACATCCGGACTCCTTAACCTCTTAAATGTTCAGGTGGTATCGTACTAAGGTTGAATGGCTCATTTATTTAAAATACAAAATAAAGGACTACGCAACAACAAACTATGTAGACCTTCGACTACGTAGTTTGTTGTTGCTTGAGTGTATGCCGGAATGCAACTAGTCAAAAGGAGACTACACACCAATGAGGTAACAATGATATTATTTTAATCCTATCATTCGTCTTCTATCAAGAAACAAGTTATGTGTTGTTTTATTTCGTATTTTAAATAAATGAGCCATTCAACCTTAGTACGATACCACCTGAACGTTTAAGAGGTTAAGGAGTCTGGATATCGTGGTTTTCAGCGAATTTAAAAAACGTGAAGAACAGAAGAAAAAATTACAGGACTTCTACGAATTTCTGCTAATGCATTTAATGTAATATGCCACGTAATAACATTCATTAATTAACGTTGTATTTAACGTTTTTTGAACTGATATTAGTCCCTTTTCTCCATTTTGTCAACTTTTGCTCAGAAACATGCAGCACGTGTTTCTCCTTCAATGTAAAAACCAGCAGTGGTGGTTTGGTTGCGGTTACATATTCTCTACCTGTGACAAAATCAGTGTTGCCACCCATGACATATCCGGTGGCAAAATATGACAATAAAAGATCTGGTGTCCTTTTACATGCCTACAAGCACTAATATGGAACAATAGTACATATTTAATGCCCCATAACAAAAAAACATTATGTTGTGGCCTCTTTTTAAGGTCAGATCTGAAATCAGATACCCAAAGATTCTCAACATGAGCTTTACCCAAAGATTAGTTAAAAAATAAGACAAACATACCATTCATGTCTCACCCGGGATTTGTACGTGGACCGATCTTAGAATTATTATTAGTGCAGTGCCTTATAGCAGATAACTCAATTTTTGATAGAAAAATTGTTTAAAGACTCATGCAATGCCAGTTTACATATATATGTGACCCTCCCAAAGTATGTTTAAAAAAAACAAAACAGGTCCCAAGGTAAGCTTCTGAATCTGCCCGTGAACAGTAGGGATGAGTTATCTAGTATTTTGCTACTAAATGACAAGATGCAAGTATGTGTCCATGATCAGTGAGCCCGACTGATATGTATTAATTGTATACATGCATGTATGTACACATTCACTTTGTCCTTCTTGAACAACAACAGACCTGCCAAGCACTGTGCTTTTAGCGTAGTTTCTCCACTTTAGCAAAGGGGGGCATTACGCTCTATGTCTGAAAATCCACGCCTTTTGCGCATTTGAGACTTTTTTTTTTTTATCGAAACACATTTTTTTCCCCCTTTGGTATGTCTTTTGTTTTATCTAAAAAATAAAGATATGGTGTGCCTGTTTTTTTTTTTATCTTCAATCCGTGCAGTTCTTTTCTTACTTTTTTTTTTTTCACTGCGAAAAGTTGCTGTATTTTGTGAAAGTATTCTAGCAGAAACACGATTAATGCTCAATGCTTTTCACCTGTTCCTACTCTGCAGAAGAGAAATGACCTTCAAGCAGGAGATTTGTTCAGCGTGTTGTGGGAGCTCTGTGGAGTGCCGTGAGCAGGATGGTGGGGGTGGGGAGGGAGGAAGGGGGAGCGAGTTAGTTAGAAAGATATGGTTTAAAACTCAGGCTTCACGTGACAATAACACAAACATATAAAACGAGTGAAACACACAGTCACATACGTGCCTCTGTGTGTCTCGCTTGTTTTATATGTTTATTCAAAAGATAAATTCAAGGACAAGGTCACATCAGCGGGTTGGGATAGTTATTCATTTGTCAGTGCAGTTTGACGGCATTGAAGAACACAAATTTCCTGCTTTGTCTGGACTCTGGAGGGAGCATTTAGGTGGAAGACTCCGGAGATATTTTCATCTCCGTTAAACCGTGATTTGTAAACAGTCACAGTCAAACGGTGATTGTTCAACGGGATGTGTCAGCAAATTGTTTTCAGTCTTTGGAAATAATGCGAATTCTTTTCCTTGTTCTCACGCACAACCTAGAAAAGAAATTAAAAACAGTTGGTGGCAGATTTATTTGTAAAAAAACAACAGACGAGCCATTTAAATTATAATAATAACAAGGTTGCTTGCCTTTTTTCACATTTTACTGCACGTTTTATTCTTTTTGCTGTCATGTTTGGTTCAAGCCTCCGGTGCGGTGTTCTATTTTTTGTCTTCAGGTTCTTTCAAATGTTCGACGAATGCCCAAGTCCATGAAGTGCATTGCTTTTTAGGTCCCAAAACTGTATCTTCCCCCTCCCCACCCTTCCCACCAGTCTGCATTGGAATGGCTTAGGGTGTGGTGAATGAATGTTCTGGTTGTTCATGAGGTGTTGAGAGGGGGAGTGAAGGAATAAGATGAGTCATATGTAAATAGTTGTATATACGTTTTTAATATTTTTGTTCGGCATTTTGTATGTATGTAAATAGGCAGTTTATGTTCGTTGATAATATCATAAGGTTTTGAGTTCAAGAATTGGGTATTTTACCAACAAAGGTTGGGTTTTACACGCTGGTGGGAAGGGTGGGGAGGGGGGAAGATACAGTTTTGGGGCCTAAAAAGCAATGCACTTCATGGACTTGGGCATTCGTCGAACATTTGAAAGAACCTGAAGACAAAAAATAGAACCCCGCTCAGGAGGCTTGAACCAAGCATGACAACAAAAAGAATAAAACGTGTAGTGAAATGTGAAAAAAGGTAAGCAACCTTGTTATTATTATAATTGTATGCACGTAAATTAAAAACAACTGTGGCTTCTGCTATAGATGTTTTAACCTGAATTTACATTTTAATTATCTTGCAAAATCGATGTAACAAACGAATTTCAGTTGGGGGGGGTATTATCTTCAGTGCTGCTCAAATGCTGATTTTGTCTTTGAAATATAATTCTTTAGTGCAGCTCATAGGCCGAAACTTATGGTACTGTTGTTTTCAGCACAGTTCATCTGCTTTGGGGGAGGGGGGGTCATTATCAGCACTAGTTTGCGCTTTTCACACTAACAGCTGGGGTCTGAGCCTGGGTACCATTTGACACGCAGAAGATCTCTATTTTCTTTTTAGGCATGCACATTTACAAACCTTTCTCTTATGTTGTTCTTTGCTATTGCAAACGGCAGGTGGGTTGCTTATTCTTTTCCTTTTTGTTTTTTTTGTTTTCTGTAAATGGCAGGCGGGTGGAAGTGGGGCTGCAACTGAAACCCACCTGCCTCTCACTCTTATCCCAGGGGTAGGGGGGCACACTATTTACTTTGAAACCAGCGAGTCATTGGCGTTGGTGAAGTCTAATCGAAATGACAAAAAGAGCTGACTAATGAAAAGTGGGCTCCCATTACGATCATTGTCACGTGGATGATATTACTGCAGCCACTAGCAGAGTGCCTTTAGCTCCTGTTTAGCTTATTTTGGCGCCTTTCGAAGTATTTCAGATGCTTTGCGCATGCTCAGTTCTTCAGTCGAGGCTTTCCCTGTCTTTTTGACAGCTTGGACTGTGTGTGGAGTTTGCAACGTGCATACTGCTTATATATGGTGGCATATAATTTTTCGTGTATAACTTTTTTAATCTTCCAGGACGTCTCCACATGAAAAATTATATCAACCGCGACCGAAGAACAAAACAGTTTACCAGCGCTTCAGAGCACAGTATTTTAAAAAGTGGCCATGCTTGCGTGCCTTCCAACTTTCAGAGCATTACTCGTTTTGTGCGATGTGTAATTTCGATTTCTCAATTAAACCGACAGAAATTTCGACTGTTCTCGTCACATAACATCCGTGAAACACAAAAGGTACTGCAAAGAAAGGTCCAAAGTGAAGCCGTTGGGTGAATATTGTGCTAAAATGAAGGATTTATGAATAGTACATGCTGAAATCATGTTCACCTCTTTCCTGGCAGAACATAATTTACCTATCGCTGCAGCTGATCATGCTGGGAATTTGTTCAGGAAAATGTTCCCAGATTCCACTATTGCCAAGAAATACAGCTGTGCACAAACAAAAACCACCTCACTAGTGAAATCCATGGCTAGCTTTACACAGTCCACTGTAGTTTTTGCACTCCACAATTAATTATTTTTGATGGCAACTGATGGAAGCACCGATCAGAATTTTGTAAAGCTGTATCCAGTTGTCAGATATTTTGACTCTGCTAAGGGTGAAATAGTGTCTGTTTTGTTAAGTATACTTCAATCAGATAACAATACAGGACATGGTATTTTTACAATTCTGGATAATGAAATGAAAAGAAAAGGCATTCCATGGAGTAACCGTGTCTCATTTGGCTGTGACAATGCCAATACAATGTTGGGGAACCTAAGTGGTGTTGCAGCAAATTTAAGCAATTGTAGTACAAGGCTGCATTTGTCATTTACTCCACATATGTGCCCAAAAAGCTACTAAGCAATTGGGTACTGATGTAGAAGCTGTTCTAATAGATATTTACTTTTTCCTAGACAAAGAGCTCAAAAAGAAAGAAAAAAACTATTTGAGTGCCAAAAGCTATGTGGTGTGAAGCCACATAAGATTTTGAAATGTGTAGCTACACACTGGCTGTCCTTACTAGATGCAATCAATAGGCTTCTAACACAGTGGGATGCAATCACAGAGTTGTTTTGTGTAAATGAAGATGATTCTAAAGTATTGGAAAGAAATGTTCGCTTCAAAAATTCTAGAATCGCTCTAAGATACGTAGATACCAAACTTTATTGTTTGTTTCTCAGCAGCACATTGCCCCTTTTTGTAGATCTGAATGTAAAATTGCAGCTTGAAGCTCCAGTAGTTCACACTGTAAGAAGAGAACTTTATAGTCTACTCACTAGAGCTGAGTTCAGGCTCAATTTTCGTAGCCCGAGCCCATCCGAGCCCGAATTGTTGAACAGGTTAGCCCGAAAACTGGCTAACCTGTTCAACTATCAATAAAAAAATCTCCTTTTCCACACTTCCACTCTCTTCTCCTCCTGCAATTAACCAACATATTTCTCATATAGGGAATGGTTAGAAGGGACCTCAATCTATTTTTACAGTGTAACTGGACGATTTTCTTTGACCGTTCGTTTCTACCTGAAGTGCTTCGGGCGGCCGGGCATCCAAAATGATCGGGAGGTGCTGCAATAGTATGTTGCTCAAATAATGCTTATATTATCGCGCCATAATACGCTATAATATGTACGTTGCTAAATAGAATTGGCAGGGAGCTACTGCATGGAGATGATTGGTAAATGATCGTCGGCATGCTATCAACTATCCAATATCTATAGTTCTTAAAAATGCTTTTTCTTCTCTGCAGAAACACACTAATGCACGGCCTATAACATTTTCTACCCAAGCCCGGAATAAATAGCCATCTCGAATGCCCGCTCCCTAACCAGAACCAGTTGCTGAAGAATTCCATTTATCGATTATAAAGTGCCTCATGTGCTAAATCATATAAAATCATATTTATATATTAAAAAAAAAAAATTATCTCGCTCTCCTTCTCTAAGAGCCCGAGCCCAAACCACAGTAAATATTCTACAGCCCGAGCCAGATTTGGGCCCGGGCTCTGCTTCGGGCTTTCGGGCTCGGGCTCAGCCCGTCTCAGCTCTACTACTCACAGACTTGCTGATCAGATTTGTTAAACCATCTGCATTATACAACACAACTGATGTCACCCAAGCCAAGTTCACAAAGGTTAAATACCAGAAAGCTGACTAAGATCTTGTTATTGGTGTAAAAACAAGATCCTATTTGACAGAAATAAAAAAAAGAACTTCCAGATTCACAACTGAAACTTTTTTCTTCTGTCGAACATTTCTACAAAAAGGGATGGGAATATATAATTCAGAAATTTCCAACAGCTGATGATTTTTGGAAGCATGCTGATGTGGCAAATATAACAGTGAGGTAGAAATCCTCCTATGCATCAGTACAGTTCATAGTAACAAGTTTTCCAGCAATTGTTAGTAACAGTGATATGGATAACCTTGAAATGGAGTTTTTGAGGTACCAGGTAGAGAATCTTGAGCAAGAAATTTTTAACTTTCCAAGGCTGGACATTGCATGGGATAAGATTTCCAAATTAACAGATGGGAATGGAACAAGAAAATACTCTTGCCTTGCTAAGGCCATGTTAGCAATACTATTGGTTCCTCACAGTAATGCAGTGACAGAGAGGATATTTAGTATTGTTAGAAAGAATCTTACAGAATTTCATGCTAGTCTCAGTATTGAAATGTTAAATGCATTGTTGGTTTAAAAAATCAGGATGTTTGCATACAGTGAATGTTGTTGTCAGAGAGAATTCAACCGAGAACAGCTTGAAGCAGCAAAACATGCAACTGTTAACCTGTTAAAAGCTCATGTGAGTTGTGACGAATGCTAGTAGGGGTATGTATGATAAAACTATGGTCATTTTTTTAAGCTTTGACATTGTGGATAAAATAAGACTTTATAGCAGACAGGAGACTGATCTAACTTTATTAAATCAGTGGCATACCATCATGTGACACATTTTTCATGTATCAAGGTTTGTGTGTTAATTCCACTATTAAAAATACTGTTAAGTTCAATCAAATATGGAGTATTTTCCTGACTCCAGCACTGTAAAACTGAATTTTTTGGCTCCAGTGCCATGGAACTTTCTTCATGTAGTAAGTAACTGATTTTTTTTCTACTTTCTTTTTGAATTTTATTTTGCATAGTCAATTGAAATCCCTGTGTTGAATGCTTCCTCACATTTAAGCTTTGACTTTTGTAACCTTTGTATTGCAATGATCCACATTGAATTACGAACAAACAGAACTTTCTGTTCTAAGAGGAAGTCCTGGTACATAACTAACTGCTAATGTTAGAGAAAGTTCTTTGTTGTCAATAATTTTATGTAAGTTAATTGTTACAAATCTGAAAGAAGTGTGGTCATGTGTAAGCTATGTGATGTTAAGTTACTTAAAATACAAAACAATCTATAAAAAAATTATTACGGGGGTGGGGTGTTTGAACATGCAATAATTTGGCAATGCCGCGCATGACTACACATTGTAGTCATTGACTACATGTTGTGACTGCACATAGGGGTCACTGAAAGTTGGCAGGTCTGCAACAATAACATCCTAGTTGTAAATGAATTTATGGCACCTCTATTCATAGTTTACTTTGGAATAACTTTTTTACGGGTCTTATAGAGGTTATTATTAAAAAAGTTGGTGGTCAAATTTTTGAACTAAAGCCTAGTTATTCATCAGGACTACGTCACTGGAGTGGTTGCTGCCACTCAGTTGGAAGTGTCCAACTGCAATTATCGTTAATTGTGGTACTTTTTCTTCTCGCTATTTCGAACCCTTCTTCTAGTTTCCTCTTTACTAAGTTTGACTGGTGGGCGATTATTCTTACAGAGTCCCAATTTATGGAGTGTCCACTTGCTTGTATATGTCTGTCTAGCCCTGTCTTGTTACTAATGTTCCTAATAACTGCTTGGTGTTCTTTCATTCCGACTTTTAATACTTCTCCCTGTTTCTCCTACATAGCTCAGCACGCAGTTACAGTCGATGCAATACATTACTCTTTCTTGCAATTGGATGTCCATTTCTTTCTGCTTTAAAGGTGACAGGAATTTCTTTAATTTGTTATTTAGATCTCATCTGGAGCAAGCCTGATATTATATTTTCTTCCGATCCTTTTCAGTTTTTCGAAAAATTCCTTGTGGTGTGTAATTTTGCAAGTGAATTTGAAGTTGTTTATTTCCTGCTTCTTTTTTGGCACTTGTCTAAATAACTTCTTAATATATGGGTAGGGGTAATTGTTTTCTGCCAATATTCCTTTTAATTATTCTCTGTGAAGATCTTTTTGAGCATCTGAAGAGACAAGGACTTAATGAAGACATGGCAAATCCTAGTGAACAATTATTGTATTTAAATTGTGTATTACGGGGATTACTAGGATATAAGTTTTCACTTTGTCAAATTTTCGGGTTGTGCCCCAACCCTTCGTCAGGACTGACTAAGATAGAAGGTGCTACCACTCGAGTGGTAATGTCATACCACTATGTTCGTTAATCATGGAACCTCTTCTTCTCTCAATGTGTAAACTTTCTTCAAGTTTCCGTTTTAGGTAGTGTTGTTGGTGTGCAAGAATTTTTAAAGATTCCCAGTCCATTGAATGTCCAGTACTTTGTACATGTTTATCAAGGCCTGTTTATCTTGTTATGTTCCTAATTGCGGCCTTGTGTTCTGCTACACGGGTGCGGAGTTGTCTTCCAGTTTCTCCTACATATATGTTACCACAATTGCACTGTACACTGTAGATAACTCCTTGTAGTTCGCATATTATTTTCTTTTTGTTTAAACTGTGGAAAATATTATTTTTATTTTATCTGTAAGTGAGGAGCAAGACGAATATGGAAGTTAAGGCTCTACGAGACCTACCCCAAAATCATACCGTCCAGGACGGCGAGCTGTAGAGATACTCAAATGGGAGGAGCAATGAAGTGTCAATCAAACAAGTCCTGAAGCTCAAAGCACTGGGAGAAACCCCCCCCCCCCTCTGACTACAGAACACAAAGCAGGAGAGGGATGTAGATAATTCACATAACCCCCACACCCGATCCCTTAGAGCTAGGTCATTCTTATAGCATTTGATGGCACCAGTGGGGAGAGCAGGGGGCGGAAAAGGGTCCGACCAACAGCGAAGGCGATTCACTACCAAGGAATCTATGTCGTCCGTTGTTCCAGTGAAATAAAAACTGATAGGGGTGATTACTTGTTTTTATAAATATTTTTGCTGTAAGACTTTGACCTAACCTTTTTTTCCACAAAGTCAAAAAACATAATTAAGAAAATATTACTTTTTTTATGAATATGTCAAACTTCGTTAATTATTTATAATTTTTTTTTCGGAGTTTTGGGAATTATAGGCAACAAATAATATATAAACTTGGGCGACGGAAAGTAGGGAACATGGGGGTCCGGACCCTCCATGGAATTTCATGCTCCTCTCACTAGAGTAGGGTCTTCATATGAAATATCTTAAAAAGTTATGGTTCATATGAGAATTTCCTGGAGGCCATCACCACGTTCAGCAGTTTTCTGGAAAACGCTTCAAATGGAACTTTGAAAAATGATTTTACACAAAAGAGTTGAAAAGTTAACTCATCTTTGTGTTTTCTAATTTAAAGAAGATCGTTCAAAAATTCTCAAATAGCAGTAGGCTGGAGATGCAATGGCTGCTATATGAACTGACTGAACATTGTTAAACAACTGAGATATTATTTAGATTGGAATTGACCAAGGATCAGGAAAAGACTAAAGCAGACCACCTGGGAGATGGGTGAATGAAATTCGAAAGTATGCTGGAATGACTTGGGAGAGATATGCTCAAGACAAAAAGTTACGGAAGAGACCTTCATCCCGCAGTGGATTAATAAAGGCTGATGATGATTTGTTTAAGTACTTGCATATATAACCTACAGTTTTTTTCTCTCTCTCTCTGTCTGTCTGTCTGTTTGTCTCTCTCTCTCTCTCTCTCTCTCTATATATATATATATATATATCATCATCATCATTGTCAACCATTATCAATCCACTGCTGGACGAAGGTCTCCCCAAGTTTCCTCCACAACGATCTGTCTTGTGCCAGTCTCCTCCATGTCACTCCCACATACTTTTGAATTTCATCCACACATCTCCCATGTGGTCTTCTTCTGGGTCTTTTCCTGTCCCTTGGAATCCAATCTAAAATTTCGGCTGTCCATCGATGGTCTGTCCTTCTAGCAGTATGTCCAGCCCATTGCCATTTCAGGGATTTTACTCTTAACATGATGTCTTCCATTCTTGTCATTTTTCGGATCCACGAGTTCCTCTTCTTATCTCTCCTGGTTACACCAAGCATGCACCTCTCCATGCTTTTTTGAGTTGCCTGCAGCCTTTGTATGTCTCTTTTAGTTAAGGTCCACGTCTCTGCACCATACGTAAGCACTGGAAGGATGCATTGATCAAACACTTTTCTTTTAAGACATAATGGCATATTGCTCTTGAAAATTATGCTGTTTCTTCCAAAAGCTCTACAGGCAAGTTTTGTACGGCGATTAATTTCTTCATCAATGTGACCCTCATTTGATATCTGCTGTCCAAGATAAATGTACGTGTCTGTTATCTTCAGCTTTTCTCCATCAATCGATAAATCGTCATTTCTTGTAAAAGTATTGAACATCACTTTTGTCTTCTGAAAGTTCATTTTTAATCCCACTTCTTTACTCTTGTCAGCAAGTTCTTGGATCATACTCTGCAGCTCTGATGGGGTAGTTGCAAAAATGACTACGTCATCAGCAAAACGAAGGTTGGTTAGATAATCTCCATTAATCTTTATCCCCTTGTTTTCCCAGCTCAGCGACTGAAAGACACGCTCCAATGTGGCATTAAAGAGCTACGGAGATATAGTGTCACCTTGTCTCACTCCCTTTCCAATTTTTATGTGTGTTGTATTTTCAAACAGCCGAATCTTTGCACTTGCATTTTCATAGATGTTATTAATAATATTAATGTATGCATCTTCAATACTGCAGGATTTCAAAGCCATTGTAACTGCTGATGGTTTCACCGAATCAAAGGCATTTTCATAATCGATAAAAGCCATGCACAATGGAAGTTCATATTCCCTCGCTCTTTCAATTAGTTCTCTCAGTACATGGATATGATCTATTGTGCTGTAGCCACTCCTGAATCCAGCTTGTTCTCTCGGTTGAGCCATGTCCAGTGTTACCTTCAAGCGGTGTGAAAGAACTTTAGTGAAGATTTTATAAACCGCTGATAGGTCTGTAGCAGGATCATTGTAGCGTTGTTCCAATTCTCAGGAATCTTCCCTTCATTAAGGCATCGAGTGAAAATTTGGGCGAGTACTGTTTCGATTTCTCCACTTGCTTCTTGTATGATGTCTACAGTAATTCCATCTTCTCCTGGAGCTTTTCCCCGCTTCATGTTCTTGATTGCATGTGCAACTTCTGTTGGGAGGACTGGGAGAACTCTGGTACTGGTACCTTTCATGATGTCTGGAGTACATGTATCATCCCTTTCATATAATTTGGAGTATAAATCTTTCACTCTTGTCAACATTTTGCCTCTATTTCTTGTTACAGAACCATCTTCTTTTCTCAGTGCCATAATCTGTTTTCTTCCCTTACTGAGATGTCCCTTTGCTATCTTTAGGCTTTGGTTCTTTTCAATTGCTTTCCTCACTAGTTCACAGTTGAATTTCCGTACGTCTTCAGTGATACTTTTTCGTACTGTCTTGCATAGCTCTATATATTCCACTTTGGAAGTCACATCTTTTTTAGTTGTTCTCATCTCTCTTCTTTTTTGCATCAACATTTTGGTTTTTCCTGAAAATTTGTTCACATGCAAATTGTTCTTAGACCCAGCTAATTTTGTTGCTGTTTCCATAAGAGCTTTGGTTACTTTTCTGTTAACTTCAGAAATATCCACTTCTTCCGATGTTGGGCCTTCCAAAGCAGAGAATCTGTTCTTCAGTTCCAACTTGAAGGTATTATGGTGTTTTTTTTTTTTTTTTTTAAGGTTGGCATTTCCTCTAATCCTGATGGTATTGTTATACCGCTATTGGCGGTCGTCAGAGCCCCTTTAGTGGGAACAGGATGCACCACGAGAAGGCGGGGTTGACATTTGTCAAGGAAGAGGCTGTGATGTTACGCATTCACCTGACCTTACATCCCATATATATATATATATATATATACACACATGGGATGTAAGGTCAGGTGATGCGTAACATCACAGCCTCTCCTTGACAAATGTCAACCCCGCCTTCTCGTGGTGCATCCTGTTCCCACTAAAGGGGCTCTGACGACCGCTCATAGCGGTATAACTATACCATCGGGATTAGAGTAAATTCTATCCCACACTCACCAACCCGCTTGGCCAGCGTGGTGAGTTATGGCCAAACCCCTCCAAAATGACTCCACAACTTAAATCTTGGCCCTCAGTCTCCGGCAGCTGGAATGTACCTGGCCAAGGCAGCGGCCAGTGCGACATGAAGGCAGAGGGTGCTAAGAATCCCCGGAGGACCGGACTAGGCTGCCATCTGATGCTGACCTTGGCAACGTACAATGGACGCTCCCTATCTTCTGATTCAAGGCTTCTTGAATTGGAAGAGGAACTACAAAGGATCAAGTGGGACATCGTGGGGCTAAGTGAGGTAAGGAGAAAAGGAGAAGATCTCATCGAACTGAAAAGTGGACATCTCTTCTACTATCGTGGGACAGATACTGGCAGAACTAGTGGTGTTGGATTTATAATAAACAAGAAACTGAAGGATAAAGTTGTAGAAGTTGAAAGTTCCTCTGACAGAGCTGCACGGCTTGTTATCCAACTCTCGAAAAGATACCAGGCTCAGATTATTCAAACTTATGCACCCACCACAAGTCATCCTGAAGAAGAAATTGAAGAATTTTATGAGGAAATTTGTCATCTAAATAATAAAGGTAAGCAGCACTTGAAAATAATTATGGGAGATTTCAATGCAAAAATAGGGCAACGGCAACAAAATGAAACTTCAGTAGGTAAATTCGGTCACGGCAACAGAAACCAGCGTGGAAATACTCTCGTTGAGTTTGCAGAGGCAGAAGGGTTTTTCATCTTGAACTCCTTCTTCAAGAAAAAACCACACAGGAAATGGACATGGAGACATCCAAATGGGACGACAAGTGAAATTGATTTTATTATGTGTAACAAAAAATTCGTCATAGAAGACTGCAGTGTGCTAAACAAGTTCAACACAGGTAGTGACCATAGATTGGTGAGATGTAAGATGCACCTCAACACTAAACTTGAACGTGGCAAGCTCATAAGACAAACAAAATCTATTGACATAACCAACCTTAAAAAACACCATAATACCTTCAAGTTGGAACTGAAGAACAGGTTCTCTGCTTTAGAAGGCCTAACATCGGAAGAAGTGGACATCTCTGAAGTTAACAGAAAAGTAACCAAAGCTCTTATGGAAACAGCAACAAAATTAGCTGGGTCTAAGAACAAGTTGCATGTAAATAAATTATCAGGAAAAACGAAAATGTTGATGCAAAAAAGAAGAGAGATGAGGACAACTAAAGAAGATGTGACTTCCAAAGTGGAATATATAGAGCTATGCAAGACAGTACGAAAAAGTATCACTGAAGACGTAAGAAAATTCAACTGTGAACTAGTGAGGAAAGCAATTGAAAACAACCAAAGCCTAAAGATAGCAAAGGGACATCTCAGTAAGGGAAGAAAACAGATTATGGCACTGAGAAAAGAAGATGGTTCTGTAACAAGAAATAGAGGCGAAATTTTGACAAGAGTGAAAGATTTCTACTCCAAATTATATGAAAGGGATGATACATGCACTCCAGACATCATGAAAGATACCAGTACCAGAGTTCCTCCAGTCCTTCCAGCAGAAGTTGCACATGCAATCAAGAACATGAAGCGGGGAAAAGCTCCAGGAGAAGATGGAATTACTGTAGACATCATACAAGAAGCAAGTGGAGAAATCGAAACAGTACTCGCCCAAATTTTCACTCGATGCCTTAATGAAGGAAAGATTCCTGAGGATTGGAACAACGCTACAATGATCCTGCTACATAAGAAAGGTGACATTGAGGATCTCGGAAACTACAGACCTATCAGCCTCCTATCAGTAGTCTATAAAATCTTCACTAAAGTTCTTTCACACCGCTTGAAGGTAACACTGGACATGGCTCAACCGAGAGAACAAGCTGGATTCAGGAGTGGCTACAGCACAATAGATCATATCCATGTGCTGAGAGAACTAATTGAAAGAGCGAGGGAATATGAACTTCCATTGTGCATGGCTTTTATCGATTATGAAAAAGCCTTTGATTCGGTGAAACCATCAGCAGTTACAATGGCTCTGAAAACCTGCGGTATTGAAGATGCATACATTAATATTATTAATAACATCTATGAAAATGCAAGTGCAAAGATTAGGCTGTTTGAAAATACAACACACATAAAAATTGGAAAGGGAGTGAGACAAGGTGACACCATATCTCCGAAGCTCTTTAACGCCACATTGGAGGGTGTTTTTCAGTCACTGAGCTGGGAAAACAAGGGGATAAAGATTAATGGAGATTATCTAACCCACCTTCGTTTTGCTGATGACGTAGTCATTTTTGCAACTAGCCCATCAGAGCTGCAGAGTATGATCCAGGAACTTGCTGACAAGAGTAAAGAAGTGGGATTAAAAATGAACTTTCAGAAAACAAAAGTGATGTTCAATGCTTTTACAAGAAATGAAGATTTATCGATTGATGGAGAAAAGCTGGAGATAACAGACACGTACGTTTATCTTGGACAGCAGATATCAAGTGAGGGTCACATTGATGAAGAAATTAATCGGCGTACAAAACTTGCCTGGAGAGCTTTTGGAAGAAACAGCATAATTTTCAAGAGCAATATGCCATTATGTCTTAAAAGAAAAGTGTTTGATCAATGCATCCTTCCAGTGCTTACGTATGGTGCAGAGACGTGGACCTTAACTAAAAGAGACATACAAAGGCTGCAGACAACTCAAAGCAGCATGGAGAGGTGCATGCTTGGTGTAACCAGGAGAGATAAGAAGAGGAACTCGTGGATCCGAAAAATGACAAGAGTGGAAGACATCATGATCAGAGTTAAATCCCTGAAATGGCAATGGGCTGGACATACTGCCAGAAGGACAGATCATCGATGGACAGCCGAAATTTTAGATTGGATTCCAAGGGACAGGAAAAGACCCAGAAGAAGACCACATGGGAGATGGGTGGATGAAATTCGAAAGTATGCAGGGGTGACATGGAGGAGACTGGCACAAGACAGACCGTTGTGGAGGAAACTTGGGGAGACCTTCGTCCAGCAGTGGATTGATAATGGTTGACAATGATGATGATGATGATGATATACACACATATATATATATATATATATAGGGATGTGAGGTCAGGTAATGCGTAACATCACAGCCTCTCCTTGACAAATGTCTACCCCGCCTTCTCGTGGTGCATCCTGTTCCCACTAAAGGGGCTCTGACGACTGCCAATAGCGCTATAACTATGCCATCGGGATTAGAGGAAATGTTATCCCACACTCACCAGCCCGCTTGGCCAGGGTAGCGAGTTATGGCCAAACCCCTCCAAAATGACTCCACAACTTAAATCTTGGCCCTCAGTCTCCGGCAGCTGGAATGTACCTGGCCAAGGCAGCTGCCAGTGCGACATGAAGGCAGAGGGTGCTAAGAATCCCCGGAGGACTGGACTAGGCTGCCATTTGATGCTGGCCTTGGCTACGTATAATGGGCGCTCCCTATCTTCTGATTCAAGGCATCTTGAATTGGAAGAGGAACTACAAAGGATCAAGTGGGACATCGTCGGGCTAAGTGAGGTAAGGAGAAAAGGAGAAGATCTCATTGAACTGAAAAGTGGACATCTCTTCTACTATTGTGGGACAGATACTGGCAGAACTAGTGGTGTTGGATTTATAATAAACAAGAAACTGAAGGATAAAGTTGTAGAAGTTGAAAGTTCCTCTGACAGAGCTGCACGACTCATTATCCAACTCTCGAGAAGATACCAGGCTCAGATTATTCAATCTTATGCGCCCACCACAAGTCATCCTGAAGAAGAAATTGAAGAATTTCATGAGGAAATTTGTCATCTAAATAATAAAGGTAAGCAGCACTTGAAGATAATTATGAGATATTTCAAAAATAGGGCAACGGCAACAGAATGAAACTTCAGTAGGTAAATTCGGTCACGGCAACAGAAGCCAGCGTGGAAATACTCTCGTTGAGTTTGCAAAAGCAGAAGGGTTTTTCATCTTGAACTCCTTTTTCAAGAAAAAGCCACACAGGAAATGGACATGGAGACATTCAAATGGGGTCATAAGTGAAATTTATTTTATTATGTGTAACAAAAAATTCATCATAGAAGACTGCAGTGTGCTAAACAAGTTCAACACAGGTAGTGACCATAGATTGGTGAGATGTAAGATGCACCTCAACACTAAACTCGAACGTGGCAAGCTCATAAGACAAACAAAATGTATTGACATAACCAACCTTAAAAAACACCGTAATACCTTCAAGTTGGAACTGAAGAACAGATTCTCTGCTTTAGAAGGCCTAACATCGGAAGAAGTGGATATTTCTGAAGTTAACAGAAAAGTAACCAAAGCTCTCATGGAAACAGCAACAAGATTAGCTGGGTCTAAAAACAAGTTGCATGTGAACAAATTATCAGGAAAAACCAAAATGTTGATGCAAAAAAGAAGAGAGATGAGAACAACTAAAGAAGATGTGACTTCCAAAGTGGAATATATAGAGCTATGCAAGACAGTACAAAAAAGTATCACTGAAGACTTAAGGTAATTCAACTGTGAACTAGTGAGGAAAGCAATTGAAAACAACCAAAGCCTAAAGATAGCAAAGGGACATCTCAGTAAGGGAAGAAAACAGATTATGGCACTGAGAAAAGAAGATGGTTCTGTAACAAGAAATAGAGGCAAAATCTTGACAAGAGTGAAATATTTCTACTCCAAATTATATGAAAGGGATGATACATGTACTCCAGACATCATGAAAGGTACCAGTACCAGAGTTCTTCCAGTCCTCCCAGCAGAAGTTGCACATGCAATCAAGAACATGAAGCAGGGAAAAGCTGCAGGAGAAGATGGAATTACTGTAGACATCATACAAGAAGCAAGTGGAGAAATCGAAGCAGTGCTCGCCCAAATTTTCACTCGATGCCTCAATGAAGGGAAGATTCCTGAGGATTGAAACAACGCTACAATAATCCTGCTACATAAAAAAGGTGACATTGAGGATCTCAGGAACTACAGACCTATCAGCCTCCTATCAGTGGTTTATAAAATATTCACTAAAGTTCTTTCACACCGCTTGAAGGTGTCATTGGACATGGCTCAACCGAGAGAACAAGCTGGATTCAGGAGTGGCTACAGCACAATAGATCATATCCACGTACTGAGAGAACTAATTGAAAGAGCGAGGAAATATGAACTTCCATTGTGCATGGCTTTTATGGATTATGTAAAAGCCTTTGATTCGGTGAAACCATCAGCAATTACAATGGCTCTGAAATCCTGCGGTATTGAAGATGCATACATTAATATTATTAATAACATCTATGAAAATGCAAGTGCAAAGATTCAGCTGTTTGAAAATACAACACACATAAAAATTGGAAAGGGAGTGAGACAAGGTGACACCATATCTCCAAAGCTATTTAATGCCACATTGGAAAATGTCTTTCAATCACTGAACTGGGAAAACAAAGGGATAAAGATTAATGGAGATTATCTAACCCACCTTTGTTTTGCTGATGACGTAGTCATTTTTGCAACTACCCTATCAGAGCTGCAGAGTATGATCCAGGAACTAGCTGACAAGCGTAAAGAAGTGGGATTAAAAATGAACTTTCAGAAGACAAAAGTGATGTACAATGCTTTTACAAGAAATGAAGATTTATCGATTGATGGAGAAGAGCTGGAGATAACAGATGCGTACATTTATCTTGGACAGCAGATATCAAGTGAGGGACACATTGTTGAAGAAATTAATCGGCGTATAAAACTTGCCTGGAGAGCTTTTGGAAGAAACAGCATAATTTTCAAGAGCAATATGCCATTATGTCTTAAAAGAAAAGTGTTTGATCAATGCATCCTTCCAGTGCTTACGTATGGTGCAGAGACGTGGACCTTAACTAAAATAGACATACGAAGGCTGCAGGCAACTCAAAGAAGCATTGAGAGGTGCATGCTTGGTGTAACCAGGAGAGATAAGAAGAGGAACTCGTTGATCCGAAAAATGACAAGAGTGGAAGATATCAGAGTAAAATCCCTGAAATGGCAATGGGCTGGACATACGGCCAGGAGGACAGACCACCGATATACAGCCGAAATTTTAGATTGGATTCCGAGGGACAGGAAAAGCCCCAGAAGACCACATGGGAGATGTGTGGATGAAATTCGAAAGTATGCTGGAGTGACATGGAGGAGACTGCCACAAGACAGACCGTTGTGGAGGAAACTTGGGGAGACCTGCATCCAGCAGTGGATTGATAATGGTTGATGATGATGATGATGATGATATATATATATATTTATAAATAAATATATAAATAAATTAGGAAATATATGTTCCAAGGGACAGGAAAAGACCCAGAAGAAGACCACATGGGAGATGGGTGGATGAAATTCGAAAGTATGCAGGGGTGACATGGAGGAGACTGGCACAAGACAGACTGTTGTGGAGGAAACTTGGGGAGACCTTCGTCCAGCAGTGGATTGATAATGGTTGACAATGATGATGATGATGATGATCATCATCATCATCATCATCATCATTGTCAACCATTATCAATCCACTGCTGGACGAAGGTCTCCCCAAGTTTCCTCCACAACGGTCTGTCTTGTGCCAGTCTCCTCCATGTCACCCCTGCATACTTTCGAATTTCATCCACCCATCTCCCATGTGGTCTTCTTCTGGGTCTTTTCCTGTCCCTTGGAATCCAATCTAAAATTTCAGCTGTCCATCGATGATCTGTCCTTCTGGCAGTATGTCCAGCCCATTGCCATTTCAGGGATTTAACTCTGATCATGATGTCTTCCACTCTTGTCATTTTTCGGATCCACGAGTTCCTCTTCTTATCTCTCCTGGTTACACCAAGCATGCACCTCTCCATGCTTCTTTGAGTTGTCTTCAGCCTTGTATGTCTCTTTTAGTTAAGGTCCACGTCTCCGCACCATACGTAAGCACTGGAAGGATGCATTGATCAAACACTTTTCTTTTAAGACATAATGGCATATTGCTCTTGAAAATTATGCTGTTTCTTCCAAAAGCTCTCCAGGCAAGTTTTGTACGCCGATTAATTTCTTCATCAATGTGACCCTCACTTGATATCTGCTGTCCAAGATAAACGTACGTGTCTGTTATCTCCAGCTTTTTCTCCATCAATCGATAAATCTTCATTTCTTGTAAAAGCATTGAACATCACTTTTGTCTTCTGAAAGTTCATTTTTAATCCCACTTCTTTACTCTTGTCAGCAAGTTCCTGGATCATACTCTGCAGCTCTGATGGGGTAGTTGCAAAAATGACTACGTCATCAGCAAAACGAAGGTGGGTTAGATAATCTCCATTAATCTTTATCCCCTTGTTTTCCCAGCTCAGTGACTGAAAAACACCCTCCAATGTGGCATTAAAGAGCTTCGGAGATATGGTGTCACCTTGTCTCACTCCCTTTCCAATTTTTACGTGTGTTGTATTTTCAAACAGCCTAATCTTTGCACTTGCATTTTCATAGATGTTATTAATAATATTAATGTATGCATCTTCAATACCGCAGGTTTTCAGAGCCATTGTAACTGCTGATGGTTTCACCGAATCAAAGGCTTTTTCATAATCGATAAAAGCCATGCACAATGGAAGTTCATATTCCCTCGCTCTTTCAATTAGTTCTCTCAGCACGTGGATATGATCTATTGTGCTGTAGCCACTCCTGAATCCAGCTTGTTCTCTCGGTTGAGCCATGTCCAGTGTTACCTTCAAGCGGTGTGAAAGAACTTTAGTGAAGATTTTATAAACTACTGATAGGAGGCTGATAGGTCTGTAGTTTCCGAGATCCTCAATGTCACCTTTCTTATGTAGCAGGATCATTGTAGCGGTGTTCCAATCCTCAGGAATCTTTCCTTCATTAAGGCATCGAGTGAAAATTTGGGCGAGCACTGTTTCGATTTCTCCACTTGCTTCTTGTATGATGTCTACAGTAATTCCATCTTCTCCTGGAGCTTTTCCTCGCTTCATGTTCTTGATTGCATGTGCAACTTCTGCTGGAAGGACTGGAGGAACTCTGGTACTGGTATCTTTCATGATGTCTGGAGTGCATATATCATCCCTTTCATATAATTTGGAGTAGAAATCTTTCACTCTTGTCAAAATTTCGCCTCTATTTCTTGTTACAGAACCATCTTCTTTTCTCAGTGTCATAATCTGTTTTCTTCCCTTACTGAGATGTCCCTTTGCTATCTTTAGGCTTTGGTTGTTTTCAATTGCTTTCCTCACTAGTTCACAGTTGAATTTCCTTACGTCTTCAGTGATACTTTTTCTTACTGTCTTGCATAGCTCTATATATTCCACTTTGGAAGTCACATCTTCTTTAGTTGTCCTCATCTCTTCTTTTTTGCATCAACATTTTGGTTTTTCCTGATAATTTGTTCACATGCAACTTGTTCTTAGACCCAGCTAATTTTGTTGCTGTTTCCATAAGAGCTTTGGTTACTTTTCTGTTAACTTCAGAGATGTCCACTTCTTCCGATGTTAGGCCTTCTAAAGCAGAGAACCTGTTCTTCAGTTCTAACTTGAAGGTATTATGGTGTTTTTTAAGGTTGGTTATGTCAATAGATTTTGTTTGTCCTATGAGCTTGCCACGTTCAAGTTTAGTGTTGAGGTGCAACTTACATCTCACCAATCTATGGTCACTACCTGTGTTGAACTTGTTTAGCACACTGCAGTCTTCTATGACGAATTTTTTGTTACACATAATAAAATCAATTTCACTTGTCGTCCCATTTGGATGTCTCCATGTCCATTTCCTGTGTGGCTTTTTCTTGAAGAAGGAGTTCAAGATGAAAAACCCTTCTGCCTCTGCAAACTCAACGAGAGTATTTCCACGCTGGTTTCTGTTGCCATGACCGAATTTACCTACAGAAGTTTCATTCTGTTGCCGTTGTCTCTATTTTTGCATTGAAATCTCCCATAATTATTTTCAAGTGCTGCTTACCTTTATTATTTAGATGACAAATTTCCTCATAAAATTCTTCAATTTCTTCTTCAGGATGACTTGTGGTGGGTGCATAAGTTTGAATAATCTGAGCCTGGTATCTTTTCGAGAGTTGGATAACAAGTCGTGCAGCTCTGTCAGAGGAACTTTCAACTTCTACAACTTTATCCTTCAGTTTCTTGTTTATTATAAATCCAACACCACTAGTTCTGCCAGTATCTGTCCCACGATAGTAGAAGAGATGTCCACTTTTCAGTTCGATGAGATCTTCTCCTTTTCTCCTTACCTCACTTAGCCCCACGATGTCCCACTTGATCCTTTGTAGTTCCTCTTCCAATTCAAGAAGCCTTGAATCAGAAGATAGGAGCGTCCATTGTAAGTAGCCAAGGTCAGCATCAGATGGCAGCCTAGTCCGGTCCTCCGGGGATTCTTAGCACCCTCTGCCTTCATGTCGCACTGGCCGCTGCCTTGGCCAGGTACATTCCAGCTGCCGGAGACTGAGGGCCAAGATTTAAGTTGTGGAATCATTTTGGAGGGGTTTGGCCATAATTCACCACGCTGGCCAAGCGGGTTGGTGAGTGTGGGATAGCATTTCCTCTGATCCCGATGGTATAGTTATACCGCTATGGGCGGTCGTCAGAGCCCCTTTAGTGGGAACAGGATGCACCACGAGAAGGCGGGGTTGACATTTGTCAAGGAGAGGCTGTGATGTTACGCATCACCTGACCTTACATCCATACATATCTTTTTTTATTGTTTTATCTCTCGAAAAAGTGGTTGTCCCCTGAAATTATCGGATTCCGCTGCTCATGTATATAATTAACACAAATTGAACAAGTTAAAATCAAGTTCTTATAAACTTTGTGTACTTGCAATCTTAACATTTATGAAAACTCCTTCCTGTCTTGACACAATAAATTAAATACATGCTTTATTTGATTAAAATAAGTACAAGCACTTTCGGATGACCCTACATTTGATAAAAAATGCACAGTTATTTGATAGTGCTTGTATTTATTTTAATCAAATAAAGTATTTAATTTACTGTGTCGAGACAGAAGTTTTTTAAATGTTTAAATAAATATATTTATTTAACATACATCTGTATGCACTTGGGAATGATAGGAATGACCTCTTCGATTTTTTTTCAAAACTATAGTTGGGTATGCTTATTCTCCGAAATTATTGTACTTGTAATTCTCAAAATTTTACATCCGAGTTCCAGAAATTTTCCATAATATATTTCCTTTCTTTTTTTTTTTTTTTTTTTTTTTTTTTTGCCACTGGAATTTCATTTTCTGCTATGCTTCAAACAAGTTTTTTGATCTCACCTGTTTGATGTTTATTTTTGTTTTTTTGCTTGTGGGAGAAAATTAGCACTAATTAATAACGTTTATTAGTGCTAATTTGGTCTGCATAAAGTGGGAAAAATAATTTTGGCACAAAATTAGCACTAATTAATAATATTTATTAGTGCTAATTTGGTCTGCATAAAGTGAAAAAAAAACAACACTTTGGGCACAAAAAATATTTGTTTGCATATAATGGAAAAAAAAAAAAAAATGCTTGTTTTACTTTTACTTCAAAGCAGGGTAAAATTAGGAAGCTTTGGTGTTAGTTAATTTCCCGAAATTTGACTTTGAGCTGATTTCAGGGAATTTGCATGCACACAGAAGCATCAATGACTTGTGTTTAATCTCACATTCCGCCATTGATTTTTCAACTAATTTAAAACTTTTATTGTAGAAGTACAAGTAGTGAATTACTTCAGTCCACATTTATGTATCCAAAATTTTTGAAACAGCTGTGTGGCTAATGTAAAATAACTGTGTGGTTATGTAAGGCAGTCTAAAAACAAAGTTGAGATGATGATTTTAGATTATATAAATTGGACTGATCCGATGACGTGAGATGGTGATTTTAAATAAGATTAGATGACTTGAAATGATGCTAAGAGATGAACCCTTGAGAGGATATAAATTGGGTTGAACCAACGACTTGAAATGCTATGAATTGGGCAGATCCGATGGCGTCAGATGGTGATTTAAGATAAGATGAGATGACTTGAAAGGATGCAAAGAATTGAAGCCTTGAGATTATACAGTGTAAATTAGGTTCAAATAGTATAACTATACTAAAAATCCGAATTTCGTGGCGAAGAATAGAATTAAAAATAAAACTTTCCAAGCTTTTGCACATCAACCAGATGGCTTTTTCAAGGAATCTAGACAGCTAACTGCAAACTGTATAATAGAACGTTTCAACAATTTGAACGTGGTGACTTGACTGGACAATAAATTAATAGGCGCAAATGGTTGGGTACGTGATACCATGGTAGAAAACGCATCATTATTTGAAGAATTGATTCCAAATACATGACAACTCCAGAGAGACGCTATCATTGCAAGTTTCGCTGTAGGTCAAGATTTCCAAGGTTTCGCGAATGGAAGTAGACTTGGGTGTGAAATATGAATTTAATTTCTTTAAATCATTCTACATAGATTCGGCGAACTTGAACTTGACTTCTCTTGATAGAGCAGTGGTTATTTTTCCGTCTTTTGTGTCATTTTTATGTTCCCTGACTCTAATTACAAACGAACGTTCGGTCATTCTGATGTAGTATCGCCTGGAGCCTTCCGGATATTGTAGTGGGATGGCATAAACACGTACCTGTCTCATTAAGAAGATGGGGCTTGTCAATATTTCTTTTAATCATATGTAAAGATACCGGAGACCTTATGACGACACCGAAGTTCATCCTCCTGAGCATGTTTTTGAGTTGATAGGAAACATTTGGTATGTAGGGAATATAGAGCCAGTCGGCGAAGTTGCAGCATAGAAGTATTAACACAGCTGGTACTGGCTTTTTCGATAAAGTTATGCATCTGGTTCGACGTATATCCTGCCTCGGTGGCCGATTCAACAATGTTTTTTAGTTTTTAGTTCGGGTTGTCTAGAACGAACATTGGATGAGACAGCGAAGGCTCTTCTCATTCGAGAACGAAAGAAGGCCATCTTTTAATCTTCAGGGAATGAACTGCGGAGCATCAGGCTGGGAACGGAGGTGGGGTTTAGAATAGACTTCCGTATGAAAGCGGTTGTCATGCGATTTGCTCACTGAGACGTCGAGATAAGGTAAGGTAACATTGTCTTCTTGCTCCATACTGAAATTCATTGTAGGGTGTATATACACTCGCGGACAATGAAATTTGCGCACCTAGAAGAAAACATGTTACAACTGTGAAACTTCGCAAATAGCTAGAGTGCGTGCTGCTATGCCAATGATCCACGTTTGGTGCAATTGCGCATGACTGCACACCCTATGGTGGTGCTGCAAGCATGAACCAGCAGCCTTATAAACCGCCGTGTAGTCGACGCCCCTATGAAAGCGAAAAGCACCGGCCGATGCAAGCAAGAGTACAGAGTGACAAGAACGCCGGGTAGACGTCAGTGACGTTGATTTACGCAACTTATGGACTTTGAGAGAGGCCTGATCATTTGGCTGAAAACCGCAGGGTGGTCGGCGCCCCGTAGAGCCCGCCACGTGGATCGTTCTGACCATACCGTTTGACAGTGTTGGGAGCAGTGGATACGTGAGGGCACTGCCACACTGTGGAGAGGCTCCAGGAGGACCACCGGTAGAGGGGATCGACGGGTCGTGCGCCAGGCATGAACGCATCTCACGGGGACCCGGTACACTATACAGGCAGATGTAGCGGATACTGTGTGCCCACGAACCATTTCCCGAAACCTCGCGGAAGCGAATCTGCGATCCCAGCGTCCCTTACGTGTGCTGCCATTAACAACGGAACATCGCCGGCTCCGTATGCAGTGGTGCCAAGCCAGAGCAACGTGGAACGCCACAGACTGGCAACGTGTGGTGTAAATTTAGCGATGAGTGCTGCTTCGTTTTGGGGACAAATGATCATTGTGCCCGGGTGTGAGGTCCCTGGGTCAACGGCACAATCTCAACCTCGCTATCGAGCGCCACACCTTCCCCACTGCAGGCATGATAGTCTGGAGAGCCGTAGCCTACGATAGCCTATCAGCTTTAGTAGTGGTACGTGGATCATTGACGGGGCCAGCGGTATGTGGATGAGATTCTACGGCCGCATGTGCTCCCATTCTTGGCCGAGATTCCAGGTGCGCTATACCAGTCAGATAATACCCACCCGCACACAGCTCAGATTGCCCAGGACTGCCTACATCATGTCCAGACACTTCCATGGCCTGCCCGCTCCCCGATCATGTTCCCTATCGAACATGTGTGGGACCGATTGAAACGCCAGTTGCCGCCATGTCGCACTATCTGGGATTTGGAGCACACCGTCCAACACGTGTGGGTCAGTCTGCCGCAGGACATCAGACAAAGCCGCCAAAATGTGAAGCAGTTTCAATGCTATTTCCTCCCCTGCGATAGATACCTTATCATGTTCTTTAGAAAATGTTTTTCTTGACATTGATGGGATATCCAAGACCACAAAAAATTCTAGGTGGGAGAAGCCGGATCCAATGCCCGTAAACAGCTGTTACTGGAGCAGTATTTACGTTCATTTTATCCATTTGTGGGTCTTCTGTGAAGAAAATTTCTTGAAGGCGATACACATTTTGCATTTGAATGTCAAACTGCTTTTGAGTCCTTTTCTTTGTTCAGAAATAATTTCCATGTCAGAAAGCGTGCATCCGAAATGGCTATGGTTATTCAGCTTCTGCAGCTGCTGTACAAAATATTCGAGTTCTACGATGCGCCTTCCATTTTCTATTAAAATTTCCTAATTCTGTAATGCAAGCTCGCACTCTGAAATTAGACGGTATTCTCGAAGTGCCGTTCGTCTTGAACTTTGAACAAGGTGTTCCTGAAAGTGATCAGTACAAAGTGAAAACACAGAAAGCGATAAATAAATGAATAAATAAATAATACTGCATCTGTTACAAACTATTCATTCCATTTCGTTCTGATCTCAGAAAAAAATCAGAATTTTTATTACATTTTTGTATACGACAGCACAGTAGGATTTGTTCGCCTTCCGTCATTAATTCTTTTTAGCTACCGACCAGCGAAAAAGACCTCCAGATGTAGGACACCCAGACCTCAGCGCAAGTCACTTTTCTCACTATTTGTCACCTTTTTTTAAATTTGTCACTTTTTGTTACCTTTTTTAAAATTTTGTCACTATTCTCACCTTTTTCTTTAAGTGTGCTTGTATTTTTTTCAATTTAGCTACAGTTTTGCGTTGTTGTTTTTTGTATCTAGGGATTTTTTGTCAGATGAAAAAGAAATCCTGAAACAAAAATAAATTGTTTTGTTAAACACCCATCTTTGTCGTACACACTCGTGTGTGGGGTCACAAGTTGTAAATGCGACTCGCCACTCACCGCAGCAGCAAGAGCGAGCTTCGTCATCGTCAAGAGCGGAGCTCTGGCAAGAGGCAGTGATGCACACACCGCACCTCTCTCCCCGTAACCCCGCCCACAGCAGCCAGCAGGTTCCCTCGAGGATTTTTTCAAGTAAGATAAAAATGACAAAAGTTCAACTCCGTAGATTTTTCATGAAAATCTCAGAAATTTTGATCGCCATAAATCGCTAGTAGAAATGAGCTCTCCAAATTTCGCGTAAATCAATTAAAAACTTTTTAAACGGGCCATATTTTTTTTTCATTTGCTCTTTATCATTTATGTGGCTGGCATGACCAGAATTCGTAATTGGCATTTTACGGCTAATTTAAAAACGTTTTTGCCAATTCACTTGAAAATTTTAAGGTCCTCATCTCCTAGCCAAATATAGTATATGTACAAATTTCAGCCAGTTACGTGAAGAATTCGGAAAAATAGTTTTCTTAATTTTTTTAGCACGTTTTTGTAAAAGAAGATCGTGCTTATGTTATCGGTTTGGCCGTCCGTCTGTAGACACGATATCTCTGCAACTATTAGGCCGATTTGGAAAATTCTTTTTGCATTGGGAAGCTTGAAATATAGCAACGATGATCGTTCATTTCGTTTTTTATTTTTTTACGATGTACGATTTCACCGCTAAAGGGCGTAAATGCAGATGACGTGGAATTCAAAAATACATTTTATTCCACATATTTGCTTCTAAACATCCGATTGAAAAAATTCTTTCATCTTTCGATTCCATTTATGTCGAAAAGTATTTTAGCAATAGTTGCTTTTACAAATTACGCATAGAATTTCCGCCAGGGGGCTTAAAAGTAAATTACGTTTTCCCCGATATCTCTGCTTCTAAATCTCCGATTTGGAAAATTCTTTCTGCAGCGGATACAGCTCCTGATGGCAAATCGTTTGCACATAATTTCCAATTTTTGTAAAAAAAAAAAATGGTTTGGCCACCAGGGGGCGTAAATCTTAATTTCCGCTTCTGATGTATTTGCAGCAAAATATGAGCTTCTAAATTCTCGATTGGAAAGAACGTCGTTTGTAGACCGATACTAGTCATGTCGACAAACATTTTAGAAACATTTTCTTCTTAAAATAGTGCATGGTTTCTACACCAGGGGGCTTAGAAGTAATCTTATTTTTGTCAATATCTCGACTAATAGTAGTCCGATTTAAAAAATTCCTTTTTTGTTGGATAGTGTTTCTAGTGTGACATGTTTTTCCTATAAATTCAAAATTTTCAAGTAATTTATAGACTTTTCCCTAGGGGGCGTAAAGGTAAATTGTGTTTCTCCTATGTCTCTGCTTCTAAATCTCCGATTTTAAAAATTCTTTCTGCACCGGATACAGCTCCTGATAGCAAATCGTTTGCACATAATTTCTAATTTTTGTAAAAAAAAAAATGGTTTGGCCACCAGGGGGCGTAAATCTTAATTTCCGCTTCTGATGTATTTGCAGCAAAATATGAGCTTCTAAATTCTCGATTGGAAAAAACGTCGTTTGTAGACCGATACTAGTCATGTCGACAAACATTTTAGAAACATTTTCTTCTTAAAATAGTGCATGGTTTCTACGCCAGGGGCGTAGAAGTAATCTTATTTTTGTCAATATCTCGACTAATAGTAGTCCGATTTAAAAAATTCCTTTTTTTGTTGGATAGTGTTTCTAGTGTGACATGTTTTTCCTATAAATTAAAAATTTTCAAGTAATTCATAGACTTTTCCCTAGGGGCGTAACGGTAAATTGTGTTTCCCCTAAATCTCCGATTTGAAAAATTCTTTCTGCACTGGATACAGCTCCTGATGGCAAATCGTTTGCACAGAATTTCTAATTTTTGTAAAAAAAAAAAAAAATGGTTTGGCCACCAGCGGGCGTAAATCTTAATTTCCGCTTCTGATGTATTTGCAGCAAAATGAGCTTCCAAATTCTCGATTAAAAAAAACGTCATTTGTAGACCGATACTACTCATGTCGACAAACCTTTTAGGAACATTTTCTTCTTGAAATAATGCATGGTTTATATGCCAGGGGCGTAGATGTATATCTTCTTTTTGTCAATATCTCTACTTCTAAATGTCCGATTTGAAAAATTCCTTTTTCGTTGGATGGTGTTTCCGATGCGAAATGTTTTCCCTATAAATTCAAAATTTTCATATAAATCATAGACTTTCCGCTGGGTGCACAAAGGTAAATTGTGTTTTATGCTCCTAAAACTCTGATTTGAAAAATTCTTCCTGTATCGCATACAA
The DNA here is from genome assembly GCA_039090855.1 of Macrothele yani. Classification (NCBI taxonomy): domain Eukaryota; kingdom Metazoa; phylum Arthropoda; class Arachnida; order Araneae; family Macrothelidae; genus Macrothele; species Macrothele yani. The sequence continues at coordinate 99,374,829 of CM077004.1, read as the reverse complement.
GACCTGATGGAAAATATTTTTCGCATAATTTCTAATGTTTGGTAAAGAATGGTATTGGCCACTAGGGGTCATAAATGTTAATTTCTGCTTCTGAAGTATTTGTAGCAAAATCTGGGCTTCTGAAAACTCATCTAAATTTTTTTTTCTTGGACCGATACCGCTCATATGGATAAACCTTTTGCGAATGCTTTCTTCCTGAAATAATTCATGGTTTTCCCACAAGGGGACGTAAAGTCACATCTTATTCTTGTCGATAACTCTGTTTCTAAGAGTTCGTAAGCTGACGATTCCGTTTACAGCAATATCTGAGGGATTAAAGACCCGATTGAAAAACTTCTTTCTTCCGTCAGATACTATTGTTTTCCATACTGGCTCCATTGACTTTGAATAGCTTTGATAAATTTAATTTGCGTCAGAACGGATTTAAGAGACGTGCTTATTACACTCGAAAAGTCGTCATCTTTCTTGTTAAACATTACATTCATTCTTTATTATTAGTCTTTCATTATACGTATAAACCTATGGTAGTTTGTATATGTAATCATTTCTAGAGCATACTTATTTTGATAGTGCAGTATATAAATCGTCAAATGTCATCATGCTGATAAAATAAACTACTGTTAGTGAAAATTGCAACACCATGAAGGAATGATGGTAATCACATGAAACTTACAGAATATGCAGAGCAGGTTAGGACATGCAAATGATTAGAAATGCAGAGTCATTGCGCATGTCTTGGCTCAGTAAGCGCCAAGCGCCACCTGAACAGTCGAGTGAGGGATGTAAAGAGAGTGCTGATTAAGATACACACCAGTAGTGCATCACGGACAGCAAGTTGTGAAAGTGTCTCCAGGATTCAATAATGCTTTGGTGACGACAAAGGGCGCAATATCACCATACGACAGTTTGAACAGGGATGAATGATTGGTCTGTGTGAAGGTGCATTTTCGTACAGTGGCATTGCTGCTCGGACGAGACATAACGCCATGATAGTGATGTGCGTGTGGCGGCAGGGGACTGAGGAGGACCAGGTGCATCAACAATCCGGCAGTGGACTGAGAAATGTGACAACACCGCGTCCGCATGGCAGTGGCAAACCGTTCCGCATATTCGTAAGTATTAGCACAACAGTGTATCACTGAAACAGGTGTGGCATTGTCTGCCTCCACAGTTCGACGCGTTTGTTGCACAGAGGACTGGTTGCATGCATCCCTTTGTGGCAGATTCCTTTGACCCTGAATCATGGACGCCTCAGACTGCATTGGGGTTTTCAATGCAGACAATGGCGTGCTAATTGACAACATGTCGTGTTTTCGGATGAGTCCCGATTCAGCTTAAACTACCAAAAGGGCTTGATACGCATTAGACGGTATTGTCGTGAGCGCCTTCTTTCAGCATGCATTGTTGAGTGTCATACAGGCCGAACGCCAAGTGTGGTGGGGTGCCATTGGGTAACATTCGCGATCTCGGCTGCTATGACTTAAGGGCAATATCACCAGCAACCACTACGTCAGTGAAGTTGTACCGGCAGAAGTCATACCCTTCCTTCGTAGCACTCCAGGCACTATATTCCAGCACAACAATGCCTGACCTCATGTTGCCAGGAATGTTCAAGCCCTCTTCGCAGCACAGCAGATACCGCTTTTTCCATGGCCTGCACGTTCACCAGACATGTCGCCTATTGAACATGTCTGGGATATGGTCACTTGGCAACTAGCACATCAAAGTCCTCAAGTGGTCAGTACCAGTTATCTGTGGCCGCGTATACACGCTGCCTGGAAAGCAATTACCCAAGACACCATGCAACACCTTTTCGATTCAATGCCAACTCGTCTTGAAGCTCTTATTGCAGCTCGCAGAGACTTCACAAGATACTGATTTTTGCAGGTAAAAATTGTATTGTTCTGAAAATTAAATCACTTATGTACAGTCATATCAGTAATGTTTGGTATAAATTTCATTTGAACCGCATGGTTTCTCCTTCTTGGTGTTGCAATTTTCACAAACAGTAGTGTATAAAAAAATATTGAAAAGAATCACCTGCCCATCCAATATATTGTTGTTGTTTTTTCAACAGATAATCACATTGAATAACATATGTTCTATCACAAAATATAAAGTGAATTGTCCACTGTTGAGCAAAGAATAAAGTAAATCCGTTCAAAGTGCAAATTATGTGTTCTATCCATATACTGTTGTTGTTGTGTGTGTGTGTGTGTGTGTGTGTGTGTGTGTGTGTGTGTGTGTGCTATCGTTTTAAACGGTTTAGTCTGGTTTTCAATTATTTGAGCAGTCACTATTTAGTCACTACAAAAAAAAAATTGTCACTTTTCTCACTACTTTTTACAATGAAGTCTGCGCTGAGGTCTGGACACCGAGCTACCTGGATTTCTGTGGTGCCGTGCACAACAAGGCTAGTATCTAGTTTACGTTAACGTAACGACAAAATCTGTAGTGGCCTCCACTGGACTTTTTCCTACATAAACTAAGATGCGCAGCTGCATAGCAAAATCGAAAAACTGCTAAGGGAACTCCCCTTTTCGGTTTCCCGATTTCTACTACCAAAATTTAATCAGCACAAGAGAATATAACGTAATTCTTAAATAAAAATTTTCTTGTTGACAGCTACAATACTTTTTCAGCTACATAGAAAAATAGCAAAACTGATGCGGGGAACGCCCAGTTCTGGTTCCCCCAATTCTACCAAAATTTTGTCAACACATGAGGTTATCACACAATTTCTACATACAAATTTTCTTGTTGATAGCCACCAGTTTTTCAGCTGCACCGAAAAATTGCGAAAATGGTAAGGGAACGCCTACTTCAGGTTCCTTTGGATTTACCAAATTTTTATCACCACTTGAACTTATAACAAAACTCGTAAATATAAATATTTGAGTTGATACCTATGATACTTTATGAGCTTCATAGAGAAATCAGAAAATTGGTGTGGTACCACAAAACCCCCAAATATTGAATTTGGTATCGTGGAATAACTTTTTTACGGGTCTTATAGAGGTTATTATTCATGAAAGTTGATTGTCAAATTTTCGAACTAAAGCCTAGTTCGTCATCAGGACTACTACGTCACTGGAGTAGTTGCTGCCACTCAGTTGGAGGAGTCCAACCGCAATTATCGTTAATTGTGGTTCTTCTTCTTCTTCTTGCTATTTCGATCCCTTCTTCTAGTTTCCTCTTTACTAAGTTTGACTGGTGGGCGACAACCAACTTTCATGAATAATAACCTCTATAAGATCCGTAAAAAAGTTATTCCACAATACACTATGAATAGAGGTGCCATAAATTCATTAACAACTTGAATTTGGTGTTGAGAGCCATAATAGTTTTTGAGTTATGATCGACATAAACCACACAGACACCACGGCGAAAATAGTGAAATGGTATTCCGGTGGCCCTAAAACTTGTATTGCCGTTGAAATCACAAAGTCTAATTTTTTCACGATTAAAATACTTCGTCATACTACGTAATGTATGAGAAAGTAAAAACTCAGAGATAATGGCTTGGATAATTCTACAACGAGAAAAATCTATGGTGCCTCCACAGGACTTTTTCGTACATAAACTAACATAGCAAAATAAAAAAAACAGCCAAGAGAATTTCCACTTCCGGTTCCCCGATTTGTACCAAAATTTAAGCAGCACAAGAGAGTATAACGCAATTCCTAAACATAAATCTTCATGCTGTTAGCTACATTAGGTTTTCAGCTACTCAAAAAATAGCTACAGTATACAATGAAGAGCAATTGAATTAGAGACAGCTGGCGTTATTCAAATGTGGCGTTGTGGGCAGCCCTGTAAATGGAAACGACATGACGTATGCAGCGATCCGACAATATAAGCAGTGATGCGACAGGAATCAGTAAGAGTCGGATGCAGTATGGGTAAGACGAAGGATTTAAGCGCATTTGATAGTGGCCAAATTGTCGGAGCCCGACGAATGGGTCACTCCATCTCGTAAGTCGTGCAGGCACTGGGATTTTCATGAGCCACTGTGTCACAGGTGCACCATGAGTACATCGAATCCGGTAAAACCATCCCTGCAAGGGCCAACTGCCATGAACAACAACGTGTGGATGAGCGGAGTCATCATCGGCGAGCTCGCATTGTAACAGCCGATAGACGGGCCACATTGCAAGAAATCACTCTGCAATTTAACGCTGGTGCACAAAAACGTTTAAGCAGCCACACCATCCAGAACCATCTCCTTGCTGTGGGGTACAGAAGCCATCATCCCACGAGGGTACCACTGCTGACCGCACATCACAGGGTGCAAAGATTGGCATGGGAGCGGGAACATCACCACTGGACCCTAGACATGTGGAAAAATGTTGCCTGGACTGATGAGTCGAGATTTACGTTGGTACATGCGGACTGCAGGATACGAGTACGGCGCAAACCACATGAAGCGATGGATCGTTCTTGCCAGCAGAGTACTCTTCAAGCTGATGGGGGTGGCATTCTTGCCTGGGGACTCTTTACGTAGACTGAAATGGGACCCCTGGTACGTGTGACATCGTCCCTCACAGGTCAACATTAGCGGCATATCCTGGACGACCAATTGCTCCCGTTTGTGCGTCTTCAAAATCCCACTGGGGACCTTATCCTGCAACAAGACAATGCACCGTGCCATCGCTCTCGAATTGTATCCGAATGGTTGGATGAACACTCCACCGACGTGACCTTGCTTCCTTGGCCAGCTAGGTCACCTGACCTCAATCCCATCGAGCACATCTTTGATGCCATCGAGAGAGATGTTCGAGGCTCTGACCCCCTCCATAAAATCTTTGTGAACTGTGGGAGCTTGTTCAGGGGTCGTGGATCCGTATAGGTTCCCAACGTTTCCGGTGTCTTGTCGAGTCCATTCCAAGACGAATCGCCGCCGTCATCAGGACGAAAGGTGGTGCTACACGTTACTAGACAGGTATCTCTAATTCAATTGCTCTTCAGTGTATTACCTGAGGAATCGATGGGTACCACTTACCGAAGTGAACGGTAGACGCGCGATTTGTTTTGAGGGAGTCAGTTATCCGCGGTAAATGCTCTAGAGGTCAGTTGTCTTGCGTAAAGGCTGTATTGGTCAGTTCACTGACAGTCTGTTATCGGCGTAGCTATGATGCGCGTGCTTTATCCAAAGGACTGCGCATTTAGCCATATAAAGTTTATCTGAAATATGTTACCCGTAGAAGTTCGTTTTTATCGCACATGGTAGCAGTGTGGTACATTTGTTTAATAACTCCAATGTTAGGATAATAATGCTGAGATTAGTAACACAGCGTCATTCTTATAACAGCAAAGATTTAAAAAATTTGCGTATAAATATTATCGGGGCCAAACAAACGAAATGCAGATTTTTTGCTAGATTACAAGGATATAATGGAGAGGGATTTTTTTCTTTCTTTTCAGTATTATGTACCTTACTAAGTAAGCTATTTATACTGGATATAAATGAAAAATATAATGATAAAATATTTTGAAAGCTAGCTTTTTTTGAAGTTTTGTCCCTTGTTTCTTTTCTTTTAGACAGGAAGAGCTTACCGTTCTTATTGTGAACAATGTATATAATAAGAACACAAGGAATATATGGTAGAAATACCAAAAACAAAGAATGAAAGTAAAGGATACTAGAAATAAGAACAGTGCACATATTGGTAATCGGAAAAGTCCCCCACAGAAAAAGTCCCCCACATTGGAAAAGGTTCCCATAGGAAAACTCACCCACAGGAAAAGCCCCCCCCCATCTTTTTCAGTCAGGAACCGTGCACAAATTGCAGATTACACAAAATATCGAATGTAGGGGAGATTTCCGGGATCATCATTTCAACTTTTACATCGGTATATAGTAAAGAAACGGTCTTCAAGTAGCTGACCGGCCGATTCGTCATCGAGCCGGGGAGCGAGTTTTGTGAGTTTGATTGCGATTTTCAGTTCGTTGCATTTGAGCGCGAGAGAGCACTGCTCACCTTGCGAGAGAGGATTCCTTCCTCCCTCGCAAAAATTTTTTTCTTCTTTTTTTTTCAAACTGAAAGTGTTTTGGTGCAGTCAGATCAGTTAGGGACTTAGAATAAAAACGCCCTTGTCAGGGCGAAGTCCCAACTGACCGCAAACTCGTTTGTGACGAATTGCGAGTACGTCGACGTCGTGCCGGTTCGGCCAGTGATAGGACTCTTTGATCCGTCACTGGGCTGAAGCTCGCGCGCCCGGGTTTTCTGAGCGTTACCTTGAGTGGGAGAATCCCAGGGTGCACACTCAGGACTCAGAAAAAACTTTGCATCTCTCCCACAGAGATGCAAACCTCCCAAAAGGGAGTGATGTTGAAGGGGGCTTCCCACAAAGGTGCTTTGAAGTCAAAGCAAGGCACAGCCTTACCCACCAGGGTGAAACCCTCGGAGGTCCAAGTGGCGGAGACACCCTCTCCTAAACCCGGTACCTCCCAGTCACCAAAGGCCTCACCAATGGTGACCTCGGAGTCCACTCCGAAGGCCAATCGGGGGGTTGAGACTCCCCTAGCAGGGGCCACTGAGGAGTTTCTAACCCTGGTGGAGGGCTGTGTAGCAGAAATTGGAGTGGTCTTGGGCTCCCTACCCAAGACGGCAAGCAAGGCTGCGGTGGGTAAGATCACAGCGGTGTTGAAGAAAATTCAACACGCCTGCACTCAGCAAGGGATGCTGACCTCAAAGCTAGAGGGCAAGCTTGAGGAGAGGGTGGAGCGGCAGGGCCCCCCTCAGTAGGACCTATGTCCTACGCTGCCGCAGCCAAAATGTGTGCCACGAAGGCACAACGGTCTGTGCCGGCACCCAAAGCGAAAGTTGTCAAGAAGGTGGTGCCAGATAGGAGACACGTGCTCCTCATCTACCCCACCGACGAGTGCAAAACGTCCGATGACGTTAAGGCAACGCTCCTATCCGCAGTGCAGCCAGCGAAACTGCAAATAGGAGTCAAAGGTGTTCGCAAGGTTTGAAACGGAGGGGTGGCGGTAGAGTGCTCGAAGAGCGAGGATATCGCCAAGCTTGAAGGCGAGCTGCGGAGCAATCCCCTGACCAAGGATTGCACCTACTCTAAACCCCCCAAAAGCGACTCCCGCGTCTAATTGTTTATGGCGTTGACGGGGAGGTCTCGCGAGAGGACTTCGAGGCCGGGGTTAAAGAGCAAAACCCGGACCTCGAAGGGGATTTTAAGGCGAAATTCGCCATTAAGGCCAAAGGGGGTAAGGCCCACTGGGTGGTGGAAGCCGAACCCCTGGCCTACAGATTATTGCTCAAGCGAGGTCGACTCAACTTGGGATGGTCGATCCTGCGCTTGAAAGAAGTTTGTGAGAGAAGTCCGATGCTTCCGGTGCAACGGCTTCAGCCATTTCAGGAATGGTTGCAAGGAAGCAGAGGACAAGTGTGGGCAGTGTGGTGAGACAGGTCACCTTCACAAAGATTGCACTGCTGCTCCGAAGTGCAATAACTGCACTTCCGCGAATAGGCGGTTCAAACTGAAGCTGGAAACCACCCATTCTAGCTTCAGCAAGACTTGTCCCTCCCTGATCAGGGAGTTAGAGCAGCAGAGAAGCCGAACCAATTATGGTTGATCGGCCAAGGACAAGTACCGGTCTTAGAGTACTCCAGCTCAACGCTCACCACGCGAGAGCAGCAACAGGGCAGATTCTTAAAACTGCCAGTGAAGTCGCTGCAAAAATACTGTTGATACAGGAACCATACCACTCCCATGGTTGGGTAGCGGGGTTTACCAACTCCTCACGGAGGTACTACTCTCGATGCGAAAAACCAATGGTAGCCACAGTCGTTCTTGATCCAGATCTGGGAGCTCTGGGCTGGAATGCACATCCAATGTGGTGGCATTGGGCATTGAGAGCAGTAACAGAAAAATATTGCTTGTCAAGGCATACTGTTCACCGTCGGGTGCTCTCTCAGACGTGCTAAATACTGTCTCGCGGTTGCTGGATTCCCACCCGCAGCACGAGACTATCATTGCAGGCGATTTTAATGCGAAGAGTCCCCTCTGGGGAGACCAAGAAGAAGATGGGCAAGGTAGTGAATTCCTTGACTTCGTCATTTCCTCAGGTCTGACGATCAGGAACGACCCCGACAGTGTTCCCACATTCCAAGCTGCCACTGGGACGTCGTGGGTCGACCTCACCCTCACGAGGACATCGGTCCTCAACCTCCTCCAGAACTGGCAGGTACTGGACGATGTGAGCTGCAGCGATCACCTTACTATAACCTTCACGATAGGGTTTGAGAAAATTGGGAAAAAACCCAGGTCTAGGTTCGACGCCCGGAACCTCAAATGGTCGGAACTCCAGGGCCGACTATCAGATCTGCTAAAAGACAGAAGTGCAGCAGATCTTGATGAGGTAGAAGATATTAATGAATATCTCGATAATCTTACCAAAGAGATAGTAGAGACTTGTGAAGGTTGCAGGAAAGCAGGGGGAAGGGCAAGACCCATGCTTCCCTGGTGGTCGGAAAATCTGAGCCTTCTGCGAGGGAAGGCCAGACGCAGCAGACGTAGAATGCAACGCGAGAGATTTGACCCAGACAGGAAGGAGCGCCTGAAACGGGAATATAATCTCTCCAATGCTATGTATCGCAAAGCAATGGTAGCATCGAAGAGAGAGCATTAGAGACAGTTGTGTGAGACCACCCCTGTCGGCAATCCCTTTGGGGTACCGTACAAGGTGGGGAAGGGCTCGATCACCGGCCCACTGTTACTGGCATCCGTCAGAACAGAGAGTGGCACCAACACCGCCACTCTGGAAGACACAGTGGAAGTGCTCTTAAACCACCACTTCCCATCCGATGAGGAGACGGGAGACTCCCCGGATCAAACATCGATCAGAGAGCACTGCAGAGAACCACCAGACACGGTTGACGACCCGCCCTTCACGGAGGCGGAGATAGGTGCTGCAATTAACAGCCCAAACAAAGGCAAGGCACCAGGCATAGATGGGTTGGACCTCTCGATCATCAGAGAGGTGTTTCTAGCCAACCCTGGGTACTTCGCTGCCCTGTTTAATAAATGCTTGGAAAGAGGTTGTTTCCCATCTTTGTGGAAAACTGCGCTGCTCGTCCTCTTCAGCAAAGAAAACAAGAGCCGAGCAGATCCCGCAGCCTATAGGCCGATTTGCCTGTTAACAGCATGGAGTAAGGTGCTGGAAAAGGTCCTTGTGATCCGAGCAACCCATTACCTAGTCAGCCTAGGTAAGCTCTCCAGCCGCCAATTCGGTTTCACATCGGAGAGGTGTACTGGCCAAGCGCTGGTCAGCCTTACTAAGCAGGTAAAGCAAAATCGTGCACAGGGAAAGCACACCTGTCTCGTCTCGTTGGATGTGCGGGGCGCTTTCAACAACGTCTGGTGGCCACTGGTTTTGGACCGTCTGAAAAGACTTGGCATCTCCAGGAATCTGTTCCTGTTAATAAGCGATTTTCTCTCGCATAGAAGAGTAGAGTTTGAGGTTGGAGACAAGACCTATAGCAGGGAATACACCAAAGGGTGTCCGCAGGGATCTTGCTCGGGCCCCTTGTGGTGGAATGTGGTTGCAGATACCGCACTTGCGCTTCCTCTGGAAGACGGGGTGTAGCTGCAAGCCTACGCAGATGACCTCATGCTAATAGTGTCAGCATCTGGTAGGCACGTGATTGAGCGGAAGGTACACACCGCTCTCTCACAGCTAGATAGTTGGAGCAAGGAGTGTAAGCTCTGCTTCGCTTCCGAAAAGACGACACTAATGCTAATAGCAAAGAAGGGGGAACTGGTCACTCCACCAAAGTGTTGCTTCAATGGGCATACTATTAAAGCGGTGAGAGAGATGCGGTACTTAGGAGTCATCCTTGACACCAGATTGTCGGGGCTACCGCATCTTCGCTTCTTGAAGGACAGATGCACCAGCATTCTAAATAAGATCAACGGAATGCGGCTGCCTGGGCCAGCTGAAAAGGTGCTCTATAAGCGAGGGGTGGAGCGCATATTAACATATGCGTGTCCCGCCTGGTGGTCAGATACCGTCAGGATGAGAAATGGTATTAACCAAATTCAGCGTAGGGCACTATTGGGCATGACGAGGTGCTTCCGCACGACCTCCACAGCAGCGCTCCAAGTGCTGGCTGGGTGCGAATCGGCGACCTGGTCATAGCGAGGGAAGCAGTAATGCAGACCCTCCGCTACGAGGACGATGTTTCCTTCCTAGGACACCAGTATCGGTCGTCCGAGGTGGAACTTCTGAGAATGGACTGGACTTGCCACCCAGCCAACGAGCTTTGTCTGAGTTGGGATAAAGCCCTCCCCATTATCTAACCTCTCCTACTATCTCCTAGAACACCTGAATAAGCTGTTCTCCCCATCTCAAGCACTTATTAAAAATTAAATAGAGCTGGTCAAAAAATTGAGAGAACTCCCGATAATAGAACATCCATTACTTGCAAGTCTTAATGTAATTTCAATGTATACAAATATTAACCTGGACCTTCTGATAGAATTTCTAGCAGATGACTTGGCAGAAAAGATAGTGTTCCTAGATCATGATAAAGAAAAGCTCGTAGGACTTTATGATCTGCTGTTATTTTCTTTCAAACATAACTTTTTTCAATTTCAAGAGAAATACTACAAACAAATTTCTAGCTTGGCTATGGGTTCACCGCTATCTCCTTTTCTAGTTAACTATTATTTGGGCAAGCTAGAAAAAAAAAAAAAAAATAATATTCCCACAACCATCATTGTTCTGCCTTTATGTTAGATATATGGATGGACATCCTGATAATAGTAGACCAAGAAGAAAAATCTCTGCTAATAGATATAGATATACTTAACCTATTCAACACCCTAGATGACTCGCTTAAATTCACCCTGGAAGTGCAAAAAGAAAATAGCCTCAATTTCCTAGATCTGACACTCTCTGCCGTAGAAGAAAAAATCTCTACATCACTCTATTAAAAACCTACTAATACTCAAAAAATGCTAAACTACCAATCATACCATCCATCCTACATTAAATATAATGTAGCCGCACAGTTCCTAGAAAAAATAGAAACTTTAGATTCTGAAATAACTTCCAAAGAAATCCATAAAAAAGAATTAAAGAAGTCGCTGACAGGTAACAATTACCCGGAAAATTGGATAGAACAAATTTTTTAAGGAAAAAAAGATAAGTCAAGCCATAAAAAGTCTGTTAAAAACATTAAACTCACTAAAAAAATAACTTACCGTAAAGGGTTGTTTGAAAGGCTGCAGAGAATTAGCCTTAACTTCCATATTCGTCTTGCTCCTCACTTACACAATAAAATGAAATAAATATTTTCCACAGTTTAATCAAAAAAAAATAATATGCTACTACAAAAAGGAGTTATCTACAGTGTACAGTGCAATTGTGGTAACATATATGTAGGAGAAACTGGAAGACAACTCCGCACCCGTGTAGCAGAACACAAGGCCGCAATTAGGAACATTACAAGATAAACAGGCCTTGATAAACATGTACAAAGTACTGGGCATTCAATGGACTGGGAATCTTTAAAAATTCTTGCACACCAACAACACTACCTAAAACGGAAACTTGAAGAAAGTCTACACATTGAGAGAAGAAGAGGTTCCACGATTAACGAACATAGCGGTATGACATTACTATTCGAGTGGCAGCACCTTCTATCTTAGTTAGACCTGACGAAGGGTTGGGGCACAACCCGAAAATTTGACAAAGTGAAAACTGATACCCTAGTAATACCCGTAATATACAATTTAACTACGAGACAAGGACTTCAATTTTTTCCAAAATTTTTTTTGCCATATTCTACTGAATATAGTCAGGGTGGAATGAGCAGAAGTCTAAAATCTTTCCTGTGTTAGCGGGTTTTCTAAAAAGCGGAGTGAAGATTCTCCCCTCTCTTGAGGTCAAGGTTAAATCTAGGAAATTAACAAATACATCACTCTTTCCACGTACCAGAAACACATAGCAACCGAATAACAATTTTTCGGTTGCTATGTGTTTCTGGAATGTGGAAAGAGCGATGTATTTGTTTATTTACTGACGCCACGTATTTGGAGGATCTAGGGAATTGATGCCATGTTTTTTTCCAGTTCCAGGGAAAAAAATCATTTTTCCTGTCAAAAATCTTAAGAAATTAATAAGCTCCTTAAAAAGTAAAAATCAACTAAATGAGCTCTTCAAAAGCTTTTCCAAAATCCTGTCAAGAGTTCCACAGATCTGTGGTACAATAAAAATTCACAAGGAATACCGTCTAATAAAACCTATAATTGACACTAGAAATTCCCCACCCTCCAACATTAATTATTATTTGCTTATTCACCTCAGAGATATTTTCCCTTCTCCTCCCTACCTTCTAAAATATTCCATACAGCTGAAAGAAAAACTAGACAACATGCCAGAATTACTTCATCCAGTAATAGCAAGCCTGAATATAGTATCTATGTATACTAACATTAACCTGGACCTCCTGCTGGAGTTCATTGCGGATAACCTAGTGGAAAAAATAGTATTCCATAGCCACAATAGAGAAATACTGCTTGGCATATATGAACTGCTCCTGCTTTCTTTCAAGAATAATTTCTTCCAGTTCAGAAAGAAATATTGCAGGCAAACTTCTGTCTTTAGGACTTGCAATGGGTTTTCCACTGGCACCTCTGCTAGCAAATTTATGTAAGTAAACTAGAGACAAAAATCCTTGTACAACCCTCAATATTTGCTCTCTATGTAAGATACATGGATGATGTCCTGGTTATTGTAGATAATGTGGACCAATCTCTACCCTCTCAGATTCTGGAAAAATTTAACTCGCTAAAAAATTCTTTGCAGTACACGCTGGAACTGGAAAAAAACCATGGCATCAATTTCCTAGATTTAAACTTGACCTCAAGAGAGGGGAGAATCTTCACTAAGCTTTTTAGAAAACCCACTAACACAGGAAAGATTCTTGGAATAAAGCTCATGTTGAGAAATGGCTTCCTAGTTTCTTAATTCAATTACTAATCAAAAACAACTATTATGAGAATTTTACTAGGGAATTTTTTATATAAATTGCCAATTTTTGGAGAAAACTCATTCTCTTTTTTCAGGCTGTCTTTTTGTTGTCAATTATTCCCGTCACCATCGCGGTTACGGTTAACCTTGAAGGTAACGGTTATTTTTCATCAAATCCTGCCAGATGTTAGGCAGGGAAAATACTTTGCAGTAATTGATGATGGAATTTTGATTTTTCTCAATCTCTATTCCTTCTTTTAGCTTTCTTTTTTGAAAATTGCTTTGGAAACTGATGACTTTAAGGGAATTCCAATCCATGCTGTGACTAGTTTCTCTAACATGCCTATCTAAACCAGCCTTGTTGAAGCAATTTTTTTATAGCAGCTTTATGCTCTGCTATACGAGTTTCTAGTCTGCGACCTGTTCCACCTATGTAAGATAGCCCAGAACTACATTTTACTTCATAGACTACACCTTGCTTTTTAAAATATCTTCTTCTCTTTGAGCTATTTTAGGGAAATTTTTTTAACTTTGTTCTCTAAACTTGGAGCTAGCCTAATATTGTACTTCTTACTAATTCTCTGTAAAGACTCAAATAAACCTTTGTGATAAGAATTTTTTTAGTGAATCTTACTTGTTGCTTTTGCGGGTTCTTCGTACCATTAAAATTCAGAAGCTTCTCAATTTCTTCTTTAGGATAGTTATTTTCTGCAAGTATGACTTTAAGTTCTTCTTTATGGGCTTCTTTCTTATCTGCTGTAGAAACTATTTTATTAATTTTTTTTAAAAACTGACTTGCTACATTTTTCTTAATAGAAACTGGATGATAGGAAGTTAGTATTCATTGATTTTTTATACCAACTAGTGAGGAATTTTTCATCTTCATAATAGATAGTAATATCTAAGAAGTTAATTCTTCTTTCTTTTTGAAGTTCAATAGTGAACTTAAGGGAATCATCTAATTAATTGAATGAGTCTAGAATTCTTTCTGGAACAATTTCTGAGCTATCTATTATAAATAAGATGTCATCCACGTAATCTGCTATATAAGCAGAAGTATGTGGGTTGTACTAGTATCTTTTCTTCTAGTTTTCCCACATAATAGTTAGCTGAGAGTGGGGAGCCCATAGAATGTATGCCACATTGAATTGATCCTGTTTTAAAGGCCGAAGGTTGCCCAATTTGTTATTCGAGATAGGTGTTCCTAATAATTTGCTGCTTTATGTGTTATCAAATAGATCAGAATGACAATCAACTGTACGAAAAAGGGGTGTTAGGTGAATGTACTTGTAGCACAGTGGAAAACAGCTAATTTTGGTAGAAGTGACATTTTGACACACAGAAATTCTGTCAAAAATTAAATAAAGTGATAGAAGTCTTTCTTAAGGTAGCCTTATTTCTATTTTATTGTTATATGTATCAGGTGTATGTGTGTTGTGTGCTACATCAACATTAACTGCAGTTCAGTGTCCAGGTGAGAAACTATGAAGTAATGAAAACCTGGTTGTCTGAAGGTTGCACAGCTGTTAATGTGTTTTTAAGTTTTGTTATAAATTGTTAAATGTAAAACTGCTCTTGAAGTAAAAGTATAAAATATGTATTTGATATTTGTGTATAGTACAAATTGCTGTATACATACCTGCCAACATTAGGTAGAGGCTTGTCAGTAGTAAGGAGCATTATTGCGCGGCATACATAGACGTTTTTTCGAAACGATCCATCTCTTTGTGAAAAATGAATACACACCACAACAAACAAAGACAACAATGAAACAAACTTAATGTGTGGGAAGCACAAAGTTCATTCCCCTGGTGAGGGCATGATAGGTAGCATTGTGAGATTCAATTTCAAAACTACCACCAGTAAAAATCAGTCAGATGCGTTCAAAATTTCACACTTGACAGATGGGAAATCCAAGCAAGTGAACACACAGTGCACAAATCTCCACTTACCATATAATCATACTGCCTCTGACATTGCAGTTTATGGCAAAATGAGACCAAAGAAGGAAAAAAAAAGCTGAACATTTTAACTATGTGAAAAATCAAAGTCAACAAAAAAGCAAACTGACAGTAGTAGAATGCAGACTACTGTTAGTTTGTCTTTTGTTGACTCTGTAGCTGCATAGCATCCATTGCTTAATTTTTCTTTCTGCTATCTTTCTCTCCCTATTTCTCCATTGTGGCTTTTCTTTCTTCCTTTTTTTTATGCCCTCTGATAATAATAATTTCATCCATCATGCTGAAAGCATGAATGAGTGCATGATATCAAAGCTTTAATTTTACTCTTTTTTTGATATAAATGGTGTAACTTTGAGAATATTAATACTTTTGAACACCATGCATCAAATTTTACAAATATTCCAACTTCGTCACTTCCGTTTTGGGGAATTTCCACCTACCTTATCAAGCTTGAAAGCAAAAACTTATGAGACGGGGGATATTTAACAATGCAGGAGAGCGGGAACATTGCGCAACGGGGTGGGAGGGGGGCTCTTTGCTCTGTCCGACTTCTGGTTTTGAACATTTCCCCCTCTTTTCAAGCTGAAATATAAATATTTATGAAATAAAATGTTATTTAACAATAATACTGGACAGAGGCAACATCACGAGAAAAAAAATTACGATAGCGAAAAAAATCTGAACTCCATCGACCTTCCGTTTCCGAAAGAAGTTTTGTAAAAATGAATTCCGCCCCCCCCCCCGACGAACACCCCCTCCCCTGTCGCCACCAACTCCCCAAAAATTTCTGTTCACTTGTACATCGATCTTGCAAATGACCAAAATAATATCGAAAAAGGCGGAATTCCTCAAAATCGTGAAAGAAGATAACGAGAAAATTTTCGCGCCGTCTAACTTCTGTTTTCGCAAATTGTTGCCTACAGTTTCAAGATGAAATACAAACATTTATGCAATGAAATGATATTTAACAAGACTATTGGACACAAAGACAACATTAGGAGAGAAAAAAAATTACGATTATGGCAAATTTTTTTACTCCGTTTAACTACCGTTTTCGGAAGTTTTGAAACACGAAATACCGTCAGCTGACGGAATGATCCCTATCCCCAAATTCTCTTCAGTTTTGCACCAATTTAAAATGACATTTAACAAGAATATTCGACAGAAACGCAACACTGGGAGAAAAAATTACGGTTACGGCAAAATCTTTTACTCTGTTTAACTACGTTTTTCGAAAGTTTTGAAACACGAAATACCGTGCCCAGACAGTATTTCATGTTATTTCGTAATAGCAAAATAAAAAAGAAGGGGTGGGGAGAAAATGAAAATTCGTAGAATCCGTAGTTTTGACAGTGAGTTCCGTAGTCAAACAACTGAATCCGTAGAAACTATGGACATTCCGTAGTAGTTGGCAGGTATGTGTATATATATGAAACTGATGGTGCACTAAGAGAATGAAAGTAGGCACAGTAAATGGAAGTGTAGTATTCAAATACCAAGAAATTAAAAGTTATGCGTTTGGAAACATAACTTTTGTATTCATGTGAGTTCATATGGTGTCGGACATAAAAGGAAAAATTATAATTATGGTAAAAATGTGTTAAAAAGAAAATGAAAACTATCAAGAACACACAACTGTGGTTAAAAACCACAAGTTTCTGGATACCCTCCTCATAGAAGTCTGCTGCCTGGGTTTTGAGCCTTTGCTCATCCATCATCTTCAAGTCATCTTCGTCATCAAACCGCTGCCCGGCAAGGAATCGTTTCTAAGTGGAGAAACAAATTATAGTCTCTGGGTGCCAAATCTGGACTGTAGGGAGGGTGGTCCAGCTGCTTCCATCCAAATTTGGTGACCAGGTTTTGCGTAACATTTCCAGCATGAGGCCTTAAATTGTTGTGGAGAATAACTCCCTTGCTCAACATGCCACGCTATTTGTTTTGAATTGCATGATATAAATTTTTCAGTGTCTCTCAATAAACAGCAGCATTTACTGTCATACCTTTAGGCAGGAATTCCACCAACAAAATTCCTTTCCTGTTCCAAAAGACAGTGGACACGACCTTCCTCGTAGACATCACCTGTTTGAATTTCTTGGCCATAGGCAAGCCCATGTTTTTCCATTACAAAAACTACTGTTACGACTCAGGTGTGATGTGAGATATCCAAGTCTCATCTCCTGTCACTATGCAGCCTAAAAAATCATTGCCTTCCTCTGCGCACCACCCCAAAAACTCCAAAGCAGATCCCATGCACTTTGTTTTGTGCTCTTCCGTTAACATCTTTGGCATCTATTGTGCACACACTTTGTGTTACTGAAGCTTTTCTGTAATGCAGATGTTCCAACTTTCCGGATTTAGGCAGGAGATTCCGGATTTTCAGTGTTTCCGCCCACCCTCCGGATGAATGTCAAATTCTCCTGATTTTCACCCAGAATTAGCCACTGGGATGTTCGAAATTTCATCAACCATCACCATGATTTCAAACTGCCTGTGAAATCTTTTCTTTCTGCGTCGATGCAAGACAGCATTACAATAATCAGTTTCGTATTTTTCCTCTCCTCCTATCTGCAAAAAATAAAGCTTACCCGGTGGCGCAGTGGTCTAAGCTCTATCTTCTGACCAATCATCTGAGATAGGATGAAAAACATTTGCTTTAAAGAAATTTCTCTCAGCCCGATTGTCATACGACGCCTTCATAACACTGCTTCTGGAAAATTGTCCCTACGTCTGGGAAATATCGATAAAAATAGTACTTGTGGATTTTATGAGCAGAAAAAATCCTGACTTTTTGATTTTGAAGGTTAGCATGTCTGCCATAGCAAGACCAGATTTTTGAATGAAATTTTTTTCTCAAATTGAAAGTAGTTGTTCTGCAAAGAGAAGGTAAGCATTTCAAAAATTCCAACTAATATGTTTCTGTCTTTGTTGTTAAAAACTATTAGGTCTGCCAAGTCTTCCATTATAAAGTCTATAAGTTGATCTATATTAATGTGAAATGTGAGTATACATAGACACTATGTCTAGAATTGTTACAAGCGATAAATAAAGGAAGTAATTTCAATCTATCCAAGGAAAAAATAAATGCAGAAAAACTGGTAATTGAATTGGAAAGTATCTGCAGCACTTTAGAAAAAGAAGACCAAATTAAAGCAGCCCTCAGAAAAGATTACCACAATAGCCTTACAAAATTCCAGAAGCAAGCAAAGGAACCTAAAAAAAATTTGAGAACAATCAATTAAAAGCTCTTAAAGATTTCAGAAAAAGTGAAAGTGTAGTTGCTGTGAAAACAGACAAAAGTAAGTTGATTACTATTATGGATAAGAAAGATTATCAAGAAAAGATGGAAGAAGAACTAAAAAAGCCTATGTATGAAGAAGTAAAAGAAAACCCACTACTAGATTTGATTAAAACGTCTCAAAGCTTATTTCACTTCAAAAAAAGAAAAACCAGCTTCCAGAAAACTATAAACAATCCTAAAAATTGCAGTTCAGATTACCTCAAATATATGGAATAGTCAAACTGCATAAAGAACACCAACTAATTAGACCAATAATTGACTCAAAAAACTCAATTATTTCAAATCTAAACTACTTTTTAAAGTCACACCTTCAAAATCTTTTAAAAAAGCCACCCAACTTGGTTAAAAATTCAATGCAGCTAAAAAAAAAATTAGAACTTCTTCCTAAATTAGATTCTCCTATTATGGGTAGCTTAGACATAGTGTCTGTGTATACTCACATTAATATAGATCAACTTATAGACTTCATAGCGGAAGACTTGGCAGACCTGATAGTTTTTCACAACAAAGATAGAAACATATTAGTTGGAATTTTTGAAATGCTTACCTTCTCTTTGCAGAACAACTACCGTATATACTTGTGTATAGGTCGACTTTTTTTAATGAAATATTTAGGTCGAAATTAGGGGGTCGAACTATACATGGAAAATATTTCTGATAGGTTGAAAACCAAAATTTTGATGCCTTATGAAAATGCGCATACTTAGCCCTTTGCGCCATCAGTTAATTTGCAGTTGTATAGTCATTTTCCGGGTGTTACTGGTACAGAAGAAAATTATTGTTAAGAATTTTCTTGATTTTATATGTAAGTTTTTTTTATTCACTAATAGAAAAACTCATTTCACAAGGATGTCTCAAAGTCCGTTTTAGATCTGTCGATATGGCCTTGACTGCCCTGCTGGTAAATCACCCAGAGGAAAGAGGTGAACGCATCAGCCAGTAGTTTATAAGTTGCACCGGGCTGAAGGTCACAACCGGGCTCAATTCTCGATGGAGGGTGGGGGTGGGGGGGGTATGAAGAAGGAAAAGAACAGACTATCGCAAAAGGAGACTGCTGCCCCTGCTTAGCTACGGTGGAAAAGAGAGGCGTGACAATCTACATAACAACGGTAACTTTATCAATGCATCCCGAAAACAAAAGTGTTTAAACTTGGCCGATCGTTCAGAATAACATTGCCACTGATAGTAAAAAAGTGCATTAGTTTAACAGCCTACTTACGTTTGTTATTAAATTGAGTGTGCCCCGGCTGTAAAAATCAAACAAACAGTAACCTTTTCTGAAGACTAAGAGCCAGCAAAAAGGATTGCATTTTTACTGAATTGAGTGATGTTTGGTTTTGTCACTAAAGCGGATTGTTTGTCACAAACATGGTGGAGAGGGGGATGAAACTCGGGAGTAGATAAATGACCGCTCTGTCAATCACACACTCTTCCAGCTCAGCAGTTGACCGCAGCAGCTACACTGTACAGGGTAGTGGGAGAAAATTTTATAAAACTTATTTTCTTCATTTTTTTTAATAGTTGTGTGCAAATTTTACAGTGTCCACAATACATCAAAATAAAAATTCATTTTAAATTTTAAAGAAATCCATTGAAAACTTCAAAAGTTACACATTTATTTTTTACGGCATGCATATTCTTTATGAGATAAAAAAACTATCAGGTTGACATCAAGACCTATTTACGCTTTCCAAATATGTTTGAGAATTTTTTTTCTTTTTAAATACCGATGTGCCTTACTTCGTTTGGTAAATGCATCACGATTTGTTTGCTGCGGGAGCAAATGCTTCACTTTCTGTGAATGAAGTAACTGCAGAAAACTCGCTCGCAAAAAGTGGGAGAAAGATGGGGGGGGGACGACTATGTGCAAAAGTGGGTTCAAATATTATTTTTTATTATTAAAGTATGTAACCTTTTCTGATAACTCTCTAAACAGGATGGTGAGCCCTATCATCTTCCCAGAATTGTGCCCCAATTCCACCCACATTTTGTGTAAAACTGCCGGAAGCAACATTGCGAGAGCCAGCTACAACAATAAATAGTAGGTTCACATTTCCGCATGCGGGCGCATCCTCGAAAAATATTTTTTTTTATTTATACACAAGATAGGTAGGTATACAAAAACTGCAGATATTCACATAAAAATTGGGGGTCGACCTATACAAGAGTATACACGGTACTTTCAATTTGAGCAAAAATAAAAAAAATCCATTCAAAAATCTGGTCTAGCATGGGCTCCCCACTCTCAGCTAACTATAGAAGAAAAGATACTAGTACAACCCACATACTTCTGCCTATATAGCAGATACATGGATGACATCTTATGTATAATAGATAGCTCAGAAATTGTTCCAGAAAGAATTCTATACCAGGGTTCGTACGCCTCCTGGATTTCCTGGAAAACTCCTGGAAAAAAGGCAATTTTTAATGACTCCTGGAATTTTTGTATTTCTTTTTATGCTGAACAAGTTTGGTTAAAGTTTGTATTTATTATTATGCTGACTAGTTTGGTGGTTTTCAGCCAGTGTTTCACTATAAAGTTGTTTCACCTCCTCTCCAGCTGTGAACTGGAGGGAGGGTGTATGTAGGGGCAAGGGGATTGCAGAAACTTCCTTGCCTGATCGTGTGGACGGGGCAGCACAGCTGTTGACGGATAAGTATCTCCCTGCCCTACCGGGATAAAAAAATATGATTATCTATCTTTGCGGAATTTCTACAAAATTGACTGAAAATTTTATGCACTTAATAAATTGCCAAAAGGAACGAACCCATCAAATTTCGTGTGAATCGGATAAAAACTGTGAAAACTAGCCAGTGAAATTTTTAATCACATACGACGGCAGTTTTCCTGCTCTAACATCATAATAAAAATTTGTATGCGCAATTCAAAAAGTTTTCATTTAATTGTAGTGAAATTTGCAAGGTAACCTTAAATGACCCAGTTACGACATCTGTGAAAAATTCAGATCTTTTAATTGAAAATTCAGTAAATGAATTTTTCGGCAGGTACAAGTATGGAAAACGGTCAGTAAAATCAGTAAAAGTCAGTATTTTTCAGATTGGTCAGTTTTAGTCTGTATTTTTCAATTTTGGTCTGTAAAGTCAGTTTTTTATACCATGGCTTTTTTAAAAAAGATTTACGTGATATGGAAAAAAAGTTTGTGGTCGGTAAAGTAATATTTTATGTAGCAGATAGATTGAAAAATTAGAAAATGCCATTGAGAAGGCTCTAAGTTATAACTTTGTTAACAACCTTGTGCACTAGAGAGTGATTTTTGATTTCTATATTGGGAATGTTATCTAAGTGCAAAAAAGTAAATTTCAGTTAACTTTCCTCGCCAGATGTATTATTTTGGTTTGGGGAAGAGTTGTGTGTGCGCATATACACAAACAATGCTCCTACCCATCTTATATTTCCTATATTTTGAGCCTTTGTACTGTATTTCCTATAATTTTTCTTATTACTTTCTCATACATTAGTATGAGAAAATATTGTAATCGTGCAAAAATACGAATTCGAGATTTCAACGAAAATACATGTTTTGGGGTCCCCTACCGGCACGAAAATCTTAACCCGGGAATACTCAGTAAATTTTACTGTAAGAATTTAGTAGACACCCTGCTTTAAAAATTTTCTGGTTCTCTCTCTCTCTCTCTCTCTCTCTCTCTCTCTCTCTCTCTCTCTCTCTCTCTCTCTATATATATATATATGTGTGTGTGGAGAAATCGAAACAGTACTCGCCCAAATTTTCACTCGATGCCTTAATGAAGGGAAGATTCCTGAGGATTGGAACAATGCTACAATGATCCTGCTACATAAAAAAGGTGACATTGAGGATCTCAGGAACTACAGACCTATCAGCCTCCTATCAGTGGTTTATAAAATCTTCACTAAAGTTCTTTCACACCGTTTGAAGGTAACACTGGACATGGCTCAACCGAGAGAACAAGCTGGGACAGGAAAAGACCCAGAAGAAGACCACATTAGAGATGGGTGGATGAAATTCGAAAGTCTGCGGGAGTGACATGGAGGAGACTGGCACAAGACAGACCGTTGTGGAGGAAACTTGGGGAGACCTTCGTCCAGCAGTGGATTGATAATGGTTGACAATGATGATGATGATATATATATATATAGGGGAATAGTTGTGTGTGCATATGTGTTTTTTCTTCACTTCATACTGTAATGAATAGTAATCCTAATTTTTTTTATTTGCTGTTTCAGGTAATGCAGCTGTCTTTATAAAATCATACGTCTTTTGATTAACTGGATTACTTAGACAAAAGTATGGGAAAATGTACTGTAAAATCAGAATGGTTCCAAAAAAAGGACAGCAATGGTTTCATGGTTTCTGAATGGGGACAGAAAAAAAGTGACAGTGAAATTTTTTGCATGTTGTGCACACAAACATTTTCAGTTTCTTGGGGCTTTAGTGCTATAGAGCAGCATGCTTCTACTCGGAAGCACAGAGAACAATGTAAGTGAAACTGAGTTCTTCACAACTACATTTGTCTTTAGCCTGTCCTGGATGTAGCAGTGATGGTGTAATTTCATCTCCCGGAGCTACATTATCAGTTCAGCTTTGTTCTGCTAGACAAGCTGCTTCAAGGGAAGAGTTAATCTGGTGTTTGAAAATGATTGGAGGGAACTTTGCTGTTCAGCCAGCTTGTGAAGATGTCAAAGAAACCTTTGAGGCAATGTTTACTGGAAGTGTTCCTTCTGAGTTCACCCTTTCAAGGACAAAGACGAAATATTTAGTATGTGATGCTTTAGCTCCATATTTTAAAAAAACAGTTGGTGGATGATATTGGAGGAGCACATTTCTCTCTTTGTTTTGATGAAACTGTGAATGCAGCTTCAAAGAAAGAGCTTCAAACTGTAGTTAAATACTGGTCTGATTCCAAACAAATGATTATGACACGACATCTACAGACTTTCTTCATTGGTAAAGCCACTGCTAGTGATATTTACTCCAAGTTAAATGAAGCCTTGGATAATGCCCAGCTTTCTCGTTCAAAGCTATTGATGCTAGGTTGTGATGGACCCAATGTTAACAAAACTGTGAATCATCTTATGAATGATTCTCTGATCCTGTTAGGAAGAAAACAGTTGATTGATGTTGGCACCTGTAACATGCACATCATCCATAATGCATTCCAAAAAGGATTACAAGACTTTGGTGAAAATGCTTCGGACATGAACTTGTTTTTCTATAATTTTTTTGATGGCCAAACATCTCGTTGGGAAGATTTTGAAAAAATACAATCAGATATAAAACTTCCGGGTCATTGGTTAATGAAACATGTTTCCTCTAGATGGCTGACATTAGAACCAGCTGGAGAGAGACTTTTAGAACAATGGTCAGCTGTTGAAAACTACTTTCTTCAGTTCATACCCCAGCACAAAAGCAAGTTGATGATTTCTTTGAAATACAAGAATATTGTTAAACTATTAAAAGACAAAACTACCAAAGCAGAAATTATGTTTGCTTGTGCAAGTGCTCATACATGTTCAAGATTCACTGGTTTCCTTCAGAAGAGAGATCCTCTCATGCATCTAATCTATCATGAGCTCACAAACCTCGTCAGAACACTCATGAATCGATTTTGTGTTAGTGCTGCTCCATTGAGTCTGGAAGCATTTTGTGATAAGCATTACTTGCCATTGAAAAACATAGTGTACGACACTAGAGAAAGTGAATATTTCAAGAAGCTAAGTGCACAAGAAAGATGCTATATTTCCACGAAAGCTAGAAAGCACTATGTGTCAGCTTGTACACATATTTTGGAAAAGTCTTCTTTGGATAAACCTGTGTTGTGGTATCTTCGATGTTTGCATCCTGCAAAAAGGGTGAAAGAAGGATCATACACTGCCGGAAAGTGGAAAAAGAACACCAAGAAGGAATTGGTGGGCGATCGTGAAATTTACATATGTTAATGGGGTCGAGTTTACGTAGGTGTGATGTTGATTTCGGGACCAACCAGTGAGCGCTTACGCCACAGCACGGCATAATATGCAAATTATCGTCGGTGGTATTTAAGGAGTACGTTGAAGTGAATGTAATCAGTCGTCGGCGTACTGACATGTGCGAAGACCTTGAAGAAGCTACAATGCCTCGACATGGAAGACGTGTACGATTTCAGCAGTTATCGGACTTTGAACGAGGTCGTCTAGTCGGACTCCGCGAGGCCGGGTGGTCGTATCGTCGTATTGCGGAGCGAAATGGACGGGAAGTACCGGTGGTGGTACGATGGTGGCGTAGATGGTCCAAGGAACATTCCCACACGAGAAGACGTGGAACCGGGAGTCACAGACGGACTGATGAGCAGACCGATCGACACATAAGAAGAGTGGCGTTGTCAAGCAGAACATCCACTGCGACGCAAATCCGAGCTGCCATTGCACCTGAGGTGACTGTGCAAACAATCCGCAACCATCTACTGGATGCAGGACTACGTGCACGTGTGCCTCTGGCATGCGTACCTCTGACTCCAGCCCACCGTCAGGAACGGCTGCAATGGTGTCGCCAACGTCTGCACTGGAGAACGCAATGGCGATCTGTCGTGTTCAGCGATGAAAACAGATTTTGCTTGGGAGCCTCCGATGGCCGTATGCGTGTTCACAGACGCACAGGGGAGCTTCTCCACCCTTCTTGCAACCGCCAGCGACACACAGGGCCTACACCTGGTCTCCTGGTGTGGGGAGCGATCAGCTATCACTCCCGTACACAACTAGTGTTTGTACCGGGTACGTTAAACAGCACCTCCTACATCAACAACATCATTCAGCCCGTTGTTGTGCCATTTGTAAGGTCTGTCCATCGTGGTGTTTTCCAGCAAGATAACACACGCCCACACATGGCTCGTGCAGCGCAACATGCACTTCAGGGTGTGAGACAACTTCCATGGCCTGCACGTTCACCGGATTTGTCCCCCATTGAGCACGAGTGGGATTTTATGGGACAACGACTTATCCGGTCTCCACGGCCAGCCACGACCATCCCTGATTTACGCGTCCAGGTTGAGGATGCTTGGAACTCAATACCCCAAACTTACATCCAACATCTGTACGACAGAGTCCATGCCAGAATTGCACTGTGAGATGCAGTTCATGGCGGTTCAACTTCGTACTAACCATGTTACATGGAAATGTTAATTTTCAGTTTACCAGCAAATACAGCTGTATTTTACCATAATGTTTTGATCACGTTATCCTCTGTATTCTGTTATTATGCTGTATAAATTTCATTGGTATTGGACGTCTCCTTCTTGGTGTTCTTTTCTCAATTTCCGCCAGTGTACAAAAACATAGTGAAATGACCTGCAGTTCTTCCAATTGCGTACAGTGAACATGCCCTAGTTGATGAATGGGAACTATTGACGTTAGAAGAAGAAAAATCAGGTAGTGACAAGAACCCAGTGGACGTTTACTGGAGTCAGTTTTTTGAGAAGACATGTACCTCTGGAGAAAAGAAATACCCTAATGTTACAAAAATTGTGAAGGCTGCACTTGCACTTTCGCATGGCAATGCGGATGTAGAAAGGGGATTCTCATTGTCGGGGAACATCTTGAATGAAGACACCGCAAATATGTGTGAAAAAACATTGGGTGCTTATTTGACTGTAAGAGATGCTGTGGTGAATGTGTTTGAGGGGATGGCTCACTTTGTAATTATCACTCAGGAACTTCTTCAATTGGCACGCACAGCTCATGTCAGATACAAGCAGTACTGTGAAGATGAGAAGAGAGTGGCTGAGGAAAAACTGAGGAAACAAGAACAGGAAAAAGAAAAATCGTTGCAAGCAAGTATGAAAAGTAAGTTTGAAAAAGAAAAAAGTAAATATTGAACACGGTGAACAGGCACTGAAGAAAATGAAAGAGGAAGAAAAGGAGAAAAGATTGACTGTTGACAGATTACTGGATGATGCAAACAAGTGCTTAAAAGAAGCAATATATAAAAAGGACTTGGTGGGAATTAGTGTGGCCCAAGCAATGTTGGAGAGTGCTACGAAAGTTAGGGAACAAGAAGTGAAGAAAATTAAAGATATAGAAAAGGTATGGAAAGCAGTTGATAAGCGAAAAAGCAGTGTATAACATTTTTTTCAAAGAAGCAAAAACAAAGTGAGACTTAATGACATAATTTTGTAAAGAAAGCTAGATGATTTTCCACATTACATTTAAAAATACAAAGTTGTAAACACTTGTTTGTATTATTCTGAAAATGGTACTGTACAGCTGCACTTTAAAGCTTTTTCTAGTTTTAGGTATATTTGTGCTGAATAGGAGCATGTCAGTATTATTATAATAAAGTGCAATGATTTTCCTGATTATTTTTTATTATTATATGTAATTTTGTAATAGTTTTATATGTTGATTACAATTAAAACAATAAATAGGTGTGAGTTGGCTGGCTATGGGAATGGTGGAGACCAGATTAAAAAAAAAAATGCTTTTGACCCTTCTTTCCTAATGAGAAATTTGAGTCAGTATTTAGTCTGTTTTTTTTTTATGTCCAAATCAGTAAAGTCAGTTTTTGTAATCAAAATGGTAAGTAATTTTAGTCTTAGGTTTGGTTTTCATTGCTGCAGGTAGGAAAGGAGAGTACATACCTGCCAACTCTCAGGGCTGCCAGACCTGCGCCAATTGCTCCAGCCCGCGCCAAAACGTTGTTCTTGCACTATTCTGCTAAAAAAATTGCGATTTTGACGACGAAATCTGCGCTAATTTTGCGCCAAAAATTAAAAATTGCCGGTCATCGATACTTTAGCATGATCTTACGCCATTCGAAATCGATTCAGCGGTTAATTCGTACCCAAGGTTCTTCCGTGGGTTCGTGGAGTCCCCCTTCCCCACCCTTCTTTTTTTTTCTTTTTTTTTTTTTGTTATTTTCGAGATCGATGCAAAAGTGAAGAAATTTTCGGGATATTAGTTGGTGAGTAGGGGGTGGGTGTCGTATTCCGTCTGGGGATGGTGTTTTATCTTTTTAAACGTTCGGAAACGGAAGCTAAACAGAGTGCAGAATTTTCCCGTAATCGTATTTTTTTTTTTTTTTCTCGCGCGATGTTGCTTCTGCTCAGTATTGTTGTTAAATATAATTTCATTGCATAATTTCAGCTTGAAATTGTAGGCAACGATTTCCGAAAACGGGAGTTAGGCCGCCCGAAAATTTCCCCGTAATCTTCGGCCACGAGATTCTTACGCTGATTCAAGGAATTCCATCTTTTTTGTTATCATTTGGACCATTTACGAGATCGATGCACAACTGAACTGAAATTTTGAGAGGATTGGTGGTGGGGAGGAGGAGAGGGTAATGTTTTCTCCGTCAGAGAACGGAATTTCATCCTTCGAAAACGGAAGTAGACGGAGGTAAGATTTCTCTACCGAGTATTGTTAGATATCATTTTATTCCATAAATATTTGTATTTCAGCTTGAAAATGTTGGGTAAATTTCCGAAAACGGAAGTCAGACGGAGCGAAGATTTCTTCAGTAATTGTATGTCCCCCCCCCCGCGATGTGATCCCCACTCCTATGTAGTTGTTAAATGTCATCACCCTCACAAATGTGTGTGCATTTTAACTTGATAAGGGTGGAGGAAATTTCCAAAAACGGAAGTGACGAAGTTTGGAAATTTGTAAGAATTGATCCATGGTGTTAAAAAAAAAAGTATTCATTCTCTGAAAATTACACCATTTATCTAAAACAGTGAAAGCTCTGATATCAGAATTCATGGTTCTCAGCTACAGTTGATGTTTTTAGTAAGCACAGGATACCTTTCAAAAATTGCATTGCTTTTAAAGCAGACAGTGTTCTAGTAATGATAGGAGACAAAAATGGTGTGGCTTGTCATTTGAAAGAACACCAAAGTGAAATAATAATTACATGGCGTATTTGCCATTTAATTAATAATACAAAAGAATTTTTTCTTTGGTTAAAAAAATCGCACAATGTTTCGATCATTAATGTCAGGTGAATCGCTTGAGAGTCTTCTGTTAATTAAATGCAAAGAAAATTTACTTCGTTTTCAAAAAGAGTACTCCAAAGAATTCTTAAAAAAATTCAAAAAGGCCACTGTAAAAAGTTTAGCTAACTGTTAAATTACTATAAATAAAAGTTCCCTTCAATAAAAACACACAAAAAAATAAAGCTAAGTGTCCTTTATTCCTTTTTTGTTTAAGCAGTATGAGTTCTAAACCACTTTATCGTGTGACAAATTGACGTAAAAAAAATCTTCTGAATTTTTATACAATCTTCTAAATTTTTCAAAGAAATCTTCTGCATGTTCATTAAATTTAGTTGGCAGGTATGAGAGTAGCAGGTGGGAGGGGCTGGATAAGATGAGATGGAGAAGATCCTCCAAACCTTGATTTTAGTTTACAGTATTCTTATAGTTACATAAATGTTAGGTTCATCATCATCATTTGTCAACCATTATCAATCCACTGCTGGACGAAGGCCTCCCCAAGTTTCCTCCACAACGGTCTGCCTTGTGCCAGTCTCTTCCATGTCACTCCCACATACTTTCGAATTTCATCCACCCATCTCCCATGTGGTCTTCTTCTGGGTCTTTTCCTGTCCCTTGGAAGCCAATCTAAAATTTCGGCTGTTCATCGATGGTCTGTCCTTCTTGCAGTATGTCCAGCCCATTGCCATTTTAGGGATTTAACTCTGATCATGATGTCTTCCACTCTTGTCATTTTTCGGATCCACGAGTTTCTCTTCTTATCTCTCCTGGTTACACCAAGCATGCACCTCTCCATGCTTTTTTGAGTTGCCTGCAGCCTTTGTATGTCTCTTTTAGTTAAGGTCCAGGTCTCTGCACCATACGTAAGCACTGGAAGGATGCACTGATCAAACACTTTTCTTTTAAGACATAATGGCATATGGCATTAGTCATTACTTCACATTATTCATATGTTAGTTTATAAAGCTATAAATATGGTGAGGGGTAATCGTGGAAGTGAGATGCAGATGTACAGCTCTTGTGTGTTCCCCAGACTTTTTAATCAGGCTGTTCTATTTTAAACAGTGTTAGTCTTACATTAACTCAAGAGTATAGTGACCTATACGTAATGCTGATTGCAGAAGCATTTGGCTGTCTTCCTTGTAAATTGGTAATGAGAACATTGTTCTGTTTTATTAGTCAGAATACATTATTGTTGTGTAGTTATGTCAAGTGGTAAGTATATATTTAATCCAGCTTGGCTAGATAATGTCAAATATAAGGATTTTTTGCTGAAACAGAAAGATTTTTCTAAGTTTAAAGCAAAGTGCAAAGTATGTGATTGTTGCTTCGATATTTCAAATATGGGTGAGTCTGCCATTACTAGTCATGTGGCTGGTAAAAAGCATATTTCTTTATTGGCAGCTAAACAAACAAAAGCAAACAGTAGATATCCAAGACCTTTACCAGAAGTCACATGGTACTGTTCCTACTAAAAAACCTGCAGTATCTGACATAAGTCTTGAAAATTCATTTTCCCAAAACAATGTGCTAAAAGCAGAAATTCTATGGACGTTGAAAGTCATTATTTCATATTATTCATATAAGTCACGTGAAAACATCCAATCTGTGGCTAAAAGTGTTGAATACTTTTTGATGTTTATCAGACTGACCAACCAATGCTTCCCTTTTTGGCTCATGACTTATATAGTTTGTTAAAAGAAGTGATGCAAAGATTCATAAAGGATAACATAATGAACAGTGTAAAATAGTCCTCTTAAACTGCTGAAAATTGAAATAAATGAAACAAATTACAAAGATACGAGTAAAATCATGATTGGTTTTGTTGCAAGCAAATTAATAACGGGACTAAAGAAAAGCCAAAATGTCAGTGACATACAGATTATGGAATTTAACTTACAATGTAGGCATCTTTTGATCCAAGTTACTAAGAAGTTACTCGAAAAATCCCCTTTATAGTATCCGTTGGTTAGGTCAATGACATGTTTAGACCCAAGAAAGTTTTTGGGAAATTCAGAAGATATGGTTCAGAAGTTCAGCAGGATATTACTCGTCCTTGTCGAAGCTAAGAAAGTTTTAGAAGCAAATTGTGATAATATCATAAAGGAGTATAGTGATTTAGTACAGGAACTTGTCAATGAAAGGAAGGCCGAGCTCACAAATTTTGATCCAAGAACACAGACTAGATGAGTTTTACCATGCTACTGTTGCTAATAAGTATAGACACTTTTGGGAAGTCATGAAGATACTTCTGCTCAGTAGTGGCTCATCTATAAGAGCACAAGAGCACGTGAACCCCCTATAAAAAATAGAAAAATAATTATACGATATAAATAATACATCTTTATTGACGCAGTACTAAATGGCTTATCTTCAGTAAGTTTAAAAGAGCGGACAATGAAAAACAGCGTAGAGTGCGCAAAATGAGATTAAGTGTAATGACGCGCCAGTGGCTAGGAGCGGACTGAATGTGTCCCTCTCGATACTGGACACACGGGATATGCGACAGACGGGCGAGTCCATTTGCTCGCGGTAGGGGGGGGGCATGTCTACAAGCTGCTTAACGGAGAATACCGATGAGCTGCCTGTGACACAGCTCAGCTCAGTTGTTGCACGGCTGTAGTTGACGGGGGATGCTCCTAACCTTTGCGCGCATGTTACATTTGTGTTTTGGAGTTTCTAGTTTTGATTATTGTTTTGGTGATAAAGTTTTAGTTGAAATTACACTTATTACAGTTTATCTATTGTAGTGTAACTAGTGAACTGTTGTTTTTATTTACTGTACAATAATGAAAAGTACCTGCAAGTACTCAGTTAGTAATTTAAAGGAAGTAGCATTTGGCAATTTACCCATAGAAGTTAAAATAGCAATAAAAGAGAGTGGCAGGCCAACGCCCTGACTTAATATAAGTCAAACATCGACATCAAAATCTAGAACTTTTAAAAGAGAATTTAAAGAAGAGCTATACGAAAAAATTCCTTGGCTTTGTGGTTGTGAACAAACAAACAAAATATTTTGTTTTCCTTGTTTGTTATTTCCCCGTGAAAAGGGCGATCCTACTTGGGTGAAAAATGGCGTTTGTGACTTAGCTCATTTGACACAAAAAATTAAAAAACACGCAAGTTCTCATGGACACATAAGTGCTACATGAGATTTCAATTTGCTGGGAAAGGTTGACGTTCGTCAGCAGCTTGTCAGTGCTTATCGACAAAATGAACAAGTGACTAAAAATAGGTATGTCCTTTCCAAGCTTATAGACTGTATTAAATTTTGCGGTGCATTTGAGTTGACCCTTTGAGGTCATCGTGAGGATGACGATTCCTTAAATCCTGGCATATTTAAAGGGCTTGTAAACTTTTCTGCAGAACTTGACTCATCTTTGAAAGAACACTTGAGTACCGCTACTGTCTTTAAAGGTACCTCGAAAAAATTCAAAATGAATTGTTAGATTGCATGCTTTTTGTATGTCAAGAAAACATAATAGAAGAAATAAAAACTGCACACTATGTTTCTTTGATTGCGGATGAGACATCAGATGTCTCGTCTGTATTTCAGTTAGTTATAGTTTTCCGCTATGTTTTAGCTAATGGCCAACCAGTTGAAAGATTTTGGAAATTTGATAACCCTGAAGGGCACGACGCAGAATCTATAGCCAAATGTATTTGTACCAGTTTAGATTATGTTGTGCAAAATCCAGAAAAACTCATATCTCAAAGCTATGATGGTGCGGATGTAATGAGTGGGCACCATGCTGGCGTGCAGACCATAGTGCAACAAACCTATAAACATGCTTTTTTTGTTCACTGTTACGCTCATCAGTTGAACTTGATTGTAGCTCAAGCAACAAGCCAAAACCAAGATGTCAGAATTTTTTTCGGACTTAAGTGATATAACAATTTTTTTTTCGAATTCCCTTCAGAGAGTGTCTGTTTTGGACAAGATAGCTGGCAAACGAATACCTCGACAGCTACAAGGTGGAATTTTAAGAGCAGAACTGTTAATACTGTTTTTGAGTACAGAGAGAAATTAGTTGAATGTATGGAGGAAATCCAATCAACCTCTAAGCAACCAACCACCATAATTAAAGCTGGTGCTCTAGCTCGTCTCCTTAGAGATAATAAGTTCATATTTTGGCTTTCTGTTTTTCACAGATTAATGCCACATGTGATATTTTGTACAACCAATTACAGCTAACTTACACTGATGCTGTGAGAACTAAAGCCAATGTTGACCACTTCGTCAAAGCCATTGATAAGGGAAGAGGTAACGTGGACAAAGTGACAGAGCTGGTTAATCAGTACCCAGAAAATGCACCTAAATGATCGAGGCATGAAGAAGATTTATGCTTAAGTAGAACAGTGGCTGCCAAGGAAACCTGTGACATTATTACAACACAAATAAAAACAAGATTTTCATTCACAACATCTTGCTCAACTGTATCTCTTTTTGAATCACAAAAGTCTGAAGAGTTTGAACAGAAATTCCCCAAGAAATTGCTTGAAGATACAGTAAATGTGTATTCATTTCTTGAAAAAAATTGCCTCAAGACAGAGCTTGAAATCATTTACAAAAGAACTGATTTCAGAAACATGCGTGGTGCTGTTAGTCTTTTACAGTTTTTTTATTGAAAACAATTTATTGTTATCATTTTCTGAAAGTTATAAACTGTTATTAATTATTGCAACAATACCAATGACGACTACTGAAGCTGAAAGGTGTTTTTAAACCGTAAAATGGATAAAGACATTTTTGCGGTCTACGATGTGTCAAGAGAGGCTTACAGCTTTAGCCATGCTTGCAATCGAGAAGGAAATGATTTCTAACATCCATAATTTCAATGAAAGAGTTATTGATGTTTTTGTGTCAAGGAAAGATAGAAGGATGGACTTTGTTTACAAAAACTTTACTTAAAGAAAATATTTGTGTAAGCTACCATCCAAGTAAATTTGTGTAAGTAAATACTAGACCTTACCATCATATGCAGCAGCTTTGATTATTTTCCTTTTTCTGTGTGTTTAATAATCTAATCTAATAATTGAGAGCATGAGGCCTTATCACTAACTATCTAAATATTTAACACTTAAAACAAGCTTTCTGTTTTGCGTTTATTTTACTACTTTAAAATTAAATGAAAATAATTGTTTCAGTAAAAAGGAACAATTAGCATATTATAACAAGTATAATCAATAAAGTAATCCTTTATTATTAAGTTGTGAAACAGTTAAAGTACAGTAATATCTATAATAACATTTCGTTTCAAAATTAATACATTACATCAAGGTATAGCAGCGCCTAAATTATATTAATATTGCAAGCAACGCACAAGTGTGTGACACAGTGTAACTCAAAAACTGTAAATTATTAATTGTGAACCCCCTGTAGATGTACTCACGAGCCGCCACTGCTTCTACTTCTATCCCATGGGCAGGCCACTGTTGAAAGAGGATTTTCTACAAATAAACAAATCATGGTGGAGAACGTAAGAGAAGAATCTGTTGTAGCAAGAAGAATTATTGTTGACCACTATAAATACAGTTGGGAAAATAGAAGATGTTGAATTGTCAAAAGAGCTATTACTGAGTGTTGCCTGTGCTCGTCAAAAGTATGTAGCTTACCTGGATGAACAGAAGAAAACCCAGCAAAATAAATGTATGAAAAAAAGAATGCTGCTAATGGAAGACATATCATGTCTTAAATCGAAGAAGGAAAGACTTGAAACAGACATTTCTGAATTTAAAAAATCCTCTGAAATGTATGCTGATCAGGTAGAATAAAAAAGCTCACTAACATTGCTTGCAAAATCAAATGCCCTGCGACACAGTGTCAAAGAAAAAGAAAAAGCACTGTTGCTTGTTGCTGATGAACTTCATGAAAAACTCATGCAACATAAGAATTGTTAAAGGGGTGGGGAACATCTTATCACTTGAAGTTATATGTTTACCTGAATGTACCTTTTTCTTAATGAACTTTTTAGATAACAAAACTCTGTGTCTTCCCATTCTGCTTTATTTCTCCTCTCGTAATTTATATTGTGGTCACTAGTGGCTGTGAAGTGGGGAGAGGAAATGTAAGTCAACAGCAATTCCCAATAGAATTTTATTCCCATACGGCGCTATATTGCGTCCATAAAACAGGGGAAACTTTACCTGCTAGAAAAATAGCAGTTAGCGGCATGCAAATCTGTGGAAGAATTGATCAAGCTCATGCACACTGCGTATTAAACAGATTTCAGCCATTTTCAACACATTCCTTTGATATACACCATTTTTTCCCATCGAGTTTTCAAGTAAAAGATCCCCTCCTCGGGGTCCCTAAGAACAAACTAAAATTTTGACGGAATTGAAGGCTTTTGTATGTGTATTATCATGCATTAAGTTTCGATGAACATCCTGAAACCAGATGAAAATTTCCGGAATAAAATGACAAATTTCCAGGTAAAGCGCGTAGTCAAAAAACATTTTTAGGCACTCCGAGCATTGCTTTTTCTCAGCTTTCAAAATAGTTAGACATATACAGGGTGCGTTCAAAAAGTTGGTCAAACATTTTCATGTATTAAATTACCTAAAAAATTTTAACCAGTAGCCATTTTTCAAAAATATCAAAAGAAACGATAAATTCAGGTAGAGAAGGTAAAGTACATGTTGCAAAAGTATGCATTTAAATGTTTCCCTCATACTAAGTAGGCATACAGAAACATCAGTATTTCACTGTCTGCCATCCAATGAAGGCATGTTACATATTGTAAATAGAAAGTTCGGAGTATTTTTATACAAGTAAAAACAGAATCTGTTTTTTTTTTTTTTTTTTTTCTTCTTCTGTTCCTGGTTCTCCAAAGTATTGGCATTCCAGCTTTTCAGGTTCTTGTTTCTATCTAGTTTCTTGAATTCTAGAGCATAGAATATCCTGCCTTTTAGGTTTGTATCAAAGTAGGTTAAAAAAAAATTAAATTCTGTGAAGCTTGGTGATGCACATTGTCATTATTGAGGTTTACATGATTCATGCACTGTGAATTATTTGTGGTCTTTTACTTTAGCTCAGTGCCTGCTTTCTGATATGTAGGCACTGTAAAAAAAAAAACCATTGTGTTACAGGGAAGAAAATTATCAGTATCATGCATGTATTCTATTTTGTTTGTTTCAGAAATGCAAGGAAGCATGTTTAAGGTTTTAATGAATCAGAATTTCCCATCTTTACTGATGTGTATATATCTTCTCTACTTTCAGTCTATGTATTGTAAATGTTTAGTGCTGCCCCGGTGGCCAAATGGTCTGACCATTCGCCCAAGGTGGATGTGGTTTTGAGTCCCATATGAGGTATGGGTGGGTATTTCTCTGATGGCATTGGCGCTGTCCCTTCTCTGCAACAAGTGGCCCTAAATTAGAGATGTGTGACTGCTTATAGCACTCAGAGTTGCACATGATGGTCAAATAAACCTTGAAACACAAGAAAAAAATAAGTAGTAAACTTCACCGTAATTTGCAATATAGGCAACAACGCACTGTGATTCTAGCAAAAGTTTGGGCTCCTGGATTTTTTTTACGGACTCCTGAAAAACTCCTGGAATTTATTTTCTTTAAAAGTGTACGAACCCTGCTAGACTCGTTCTCAATGAATTAGATGATTCCCTTAAGTTCACTATTGAACTTCAAAAAGAAAGAAGAATTAACTTCTTAGATATTACTATCTATTATGAAGATGAAAAATTCCTCACTAGTTGGTATAAAAAACCAATGAATACTAATGGACTATTGGATTTCAATTCCTATCATCCAGTTTCTATTAAGAAAAATGTAGCAAGTCAATTTTTAGAAAAAAATAATAAAATAGTTTCTACAGCAGATAAGAAAGAAGCCCATAAAGAAGAACTTAAAGTCATACTTGCAGAAAATAACTATC
Organism: Macrothele yani; assembly: GCA_039090855.1. NCBI lineage: Eukaryota > Metazoa > Arthropoda > Arachnida > Araneae > Macrothelidae > Macrothele > Macrothele yani. The sequence continues at coordinate 99,338,713 of CM077004.1, read as the reverse complement.
CTAAAGAAGAAATTGAGAAGCTTCTGAATTTTAATGGTATGAAGAAACCCGCAAAAGCAACAAGTAAAATTCACTAAAAAAATTTCTTATCACAAAGGTTTATTTGAGTCTTTAAAGAGAATTAGTAAGAAGTACAATATTAGGCTAGCTAGTTAAAAATTTTTTAAAAATTAAAAAAAAAAAAAAAGTTGAAATTCCCCCCCCCCCCCCTAAAATAGTTAAAAGAGAACAAGATATTTTAAACAAGCAAGGTGTAGTCTATGAAGTAAAATGTAGTTGTGGACTATCTTACATAGGTGAAACAGGTCGCAGACTAGAAACTCGTGTAGCAGAGCATAAAGCTGCTATAAAAAATTGCTCCAACAAGACGGGTTTAGATAGGCATGTTAGAGAAACTAGTCACAGCATGGATTGGAATTCCCTTAAAGTCATCAGTTTCCAAAGCAATTTTCAAAAAAGAAAGCTAAAAGAAGGAATAGAGATTGAGAAAAATCAAAATTCCATCATCAATGACTGCAAAGGATTTTCCCTGCCTAACATCTGGCAGGATTTGATGAAAAATAACCATAACCTTCAAGTTAACCGTAACCGCGATAGTGACGGGAACAATTGACAATAAAAATACCGCCTGAAGAAGAAGAGTTTTCTCTGAAAATTTGCAATTTAAATAAAAAATTCCCTAGTAAAATTCTCATAATAGTTGTTTTTGATTAGTAATTGTAACAGGAAAGATGTTAGACTTCTGCTCATTCCACCCTGACTATATTAAGTCGAATACGGTGAAACAATTTCCTTGTCTCTTCAGATGCTCAAAAAGATCTTCACATAGAAGAATTAAAAGGAAAATTGGCAGAAAACAGTTACCCCTCCCCATATATTAAGAAGTTATTTAGACAAGTGCCAAAAAAGAAGCAGGGAATTAAACAACTTCAAATTTACCAGCAAAATGACATACCACAAGGGACTTTTCAAAAAACTGAAGAGGATCAGAGCAAAATATGATATCTGGCTTGCTTCAGATCTAAACAGCAAATTAAAGAAATTCCTGCCAGCTTTAAAGCAGAAAGAAATGGACATCCAGTTGCAAGAAGGAGTAATATATTGCAACTGTTACTGCTGGATCAGCTATATAGGAGAAACAGGGAGAAGTATTAAAGTCGGAATGAAAGAACACCAAGCAGTTATTAGGAACATTAGTAACAAGACAGGGCTAGACAGACATATAAAAGCATGTGGACACTCCATAAATTGGGACTCTGTAAGAATAATCGCCCACCAGTCAAACTTAGTAAAGAGGAAACCAGAAGAAGGGATTGAAATAGCGAGAAGAAGAAGTACCACAATTAACGATAATTGCGGTTGGACACTTTTGACTGAGTGGCAGCAACCACTCCAGTGACGTAGTCCTGATGATGAAGTGGGCTTTAGTTCAAAAATTTGATCACCAACTTTTTTGAATAATAATCTCTATAAGACCCACAAAAAAGTTATTCCACAGTAAACAATAACATGTTTTACAGAATAAGATCTTAGGGGAAGCAAACGTACATGTTGTATACATAGTACATATAAAATTGTTGCTGTATAGATCACATGATTGGATGAGGCCTGCTTTTCATATGGTATCTACCAAGCACTAGGATTCGGTTTAGAGATCTAGGCAAATAGTTCATGACATGAAACAGCTGCAAAGAGTGGAATAAATAATACTTTACTATCACTAAGCTGTTCTCTGAGATTCAGAGGTTAGCTCTAAAAAGAAATACAAACTTCCAGATATTTTTACTTATTGTTGTCGTATCAAACTTCGCCATTTACAGCGATCTTGACATACAACTCGTGCTTCACTGATATCCATTACACGCCGTACACAAGATCTTTTATACTTCATACTCATAATCTTTTTCTCATGCAGGCACTCCTGAATCTGATCCACCCATGTCTTCCTTGGCCTTCCTCTGCCTTTCCTTCCTGCCACTTGGGCTGAAAAGATTTTCTTAGTAAGCATTTCATCACTCATTCTTTCAACATGGCCAAACCACCGAAGCATATTGGTCTCCACCTTGCTAACAACATTTTGCTTTACATCACACAACTGCAATACATCTTCATTCCTCACACAATCAGATCGTGTCTTGCCACAAACCCCACGTAAGTAACCCATTTCTCCAGCACACAAATGACTCCTATGTTTCTTCTGCAGTACCCAGGTTTCACTGCCATACATCAGAGTAGGAAAAATTACTGTTTCATACACAGCCATGCGGAACTCTCTAGAGAACCCATCATTCCTGTGAAAACCTCCCAGAGCAGGCAGCTATGACTTTCAAAGAAGAATTCACTCGCCTACTGATTTCACCATCCAACTTGTTCTCTCTGTCAAACATGCTTCCTAAATACACAAACTCACTCGCCTGGTCAATCACAGTGCCATTTATACTTACATTACATTCAGTGCTACCAGTTCCTCTCTCAAACACCATAACTTTGGTTTTTCCCTTATTTATACTCAGTTTGAATTTCATGCAAACTTTGTGCATCCGAGTCAACATACTCTGCAACTCACTTTTGCTCTCTGCCAACAGGACAGTGTCATCAGCATACAGCAATCTGCACACACGGATATCACCAAGACATAAACCACTATTATCTATTTTGGCATCACGCGTGCATGTGTCCATAAATATATTAAGCAGCCATGGTGACATTACACAACCTTGTCTAACTCCTGCGCCAATGGAAAACCATTTTGATAAAACACTATTCACTCGTACACAAGCTGTACTACCAGCATACATGGCTTTTGCACTATTAAGCAGATTCCCAGTAACACCATATTCATTCAATACCTTCCACAAGAGTGTCCTATTGACTCGGTCATAAGCTTTCTCTAAATCTATGAAGGCAGTAAAAACTTTCTTACCAACAGCCAGATACTTTTCAATCATCATGCGTAATGCAAAAATCTGGTTAGTTCAACCTTTACCAGGCATAAAAACACTCTGAACATCCCACACTTTCAATGATGTAAGACCCTGTACTTTTTCAATAATAACCTTACCAAACACTTTCCCTGGCACACTTAGTAGGCTAATACCATGATAGTTCTTGCATTCAGTCTGATCACCTTTTCCCTTATACAAGGGAACAATGATAGCATCCTTCCAATCCCGAGGGACCATCCCTAACTCCCAGCACAACTGGCAAATTTCAGTTAACCAGTCAATTATAGAGTCACCACCATACTTCAACATCTCTGCAGTTATGCCATCAACTCCTGGAGCCTTACCATTCTGAAGAGATTTTAGAGCTTTACACACTTCTTCTCTTGAGATCTCTCCTGTGCTTTCATCCCTCATTGTGACATCATCTGCATATGTCTTAGAATCATTTTTGCTCTCCTGATCTAATAACTCACAGAAGTATTTGCCTCATCTGTCACTTAACTCATTGGGCTCCCATATCATTTCTCCAATCTCATTCTTCACACAACTTACAACTTTGTTTCCCCTATTTTTCCTGAGTCTCATGTACTTCCAGAAGGACTTTCTATCTTTCCAAAAAGCCAGTTCATGCCTTTCCACTTTCTCTTTCCTATTTTTTGCCTTACTGTGGCGAACCAGCTTAGCAGCTTCACGCTTCTTACAGCGATATTCATCCACAGAGACTCTGCCTTGCAACATCCCCAAATAGGCTTCCTTCTTTTTCTTTACTGCCTCATCAATCTCACTATTCCACCAAGCATCGTCTCTATTGTTACCCACTATTGTGGTGCCACAGACCTCTTTAGCAGCAGTAACAACACAGTTCTTAAAACATTCCCACTTCTTATATCGTTGTTCAATTTTCGCTAAGTTGCGATGAACATACTTTTTACGTGGCTACGATATTCAAATTCGGTTGACATTAAATGTCCGTAAATACTGTTTCACACGTTATATAAGTTCAGCTATCGGGAGTTTGCAAAAGGACATTAACGTAGTATTGGCAATTGAAGTCAAGTATAATAATAATAAGTATCTATACTTACAGTATTTATAGTGGCTGTAGGTGCTTCATATGTGCATCATCCAAGAATATGAATTCTTTCAATTGTGAAGTTAAAATTCATGATATTGTAAAATCTGCGCCAGATAAAATTAAACAAGATGAATTTTTTACAATGCAAAAAAATCCTTTAACATCGATGAAATAAGAAACTGAATTAAAACCTTGTTGAATTTTTTAAAAACGAACTACAATCCTGAAGAGGAGACTATCTTGACCTCGAAGCATCCTGATATATAATGAAAACCAAAGATGAATTATACTTTTGCCAAAACCTCAAAAATAAACAATCTTGAAAAAGAAAAAGAAAATACCAACATACAAAACTCCCGAATGCGAAGCACCAAACTAGTTTCTGCTACAATTTATAGCCATCATCAGTGGTAGGTGCACGGACAATAGGATCACCGCACTCACTCGCTCAGGTATGCAGCCTAACCCCAATGTATGTTCAGCCCTGTCGTGTAGATATTTGCGCATCATGATTTAGGTTCAACTGCACATATCAATGGTGTCGCCATCTGTTGTCAAACAAAAAATATACTAGTAGCTTTTACGTAGAAATATCCAACAGTATTTTTTTAAGTAATATTTGATGTCACATGTTTTTTGTTAATATTTTTCCTCTTGAAATGTTTCCTCTCCTGTTCAATAAGGTACCTCCATGCAAAGTGAAGCTCCACTGGACTATTAACGTTACAGTTGTATCTTTTGGTTTTCTCAATGACTACAGCCTCGGAGGTTAGAATCTGGGCATGTGATCTATGTGATGTTAGAATTTTTGTGTTAGTCCAATCAGTAGTTACATGATTTTTGATACAATGTTGTATTAATGAAGTTTTTTCATCTTTTCTTGTCCAGTTCGTAATATGTTCATTTAATCTAGTCAAAAATCTTCTACGCGTACTTCCGACATATACTTTGTCTTTTTGGTTATCATCCGTAACTGTTGGAATGACATAAACCCCAGATTTATTTAGAACTGATCTATTATTAGTAGTAGTAAGTATGCTTCCATTGTCAATAACTGTTTCTGCGATGTTAATATTGTTGTTGTAACATTCTTTTTTTAAAATAGTACTAATAGGAGGTAAGTATGGAAATTTTCCATAATATTGCTGTATTTCTTTTTTAATGTTATTATCGAAACGATGTATATTGGCCGTAATGTTGTTATATAAAGATTTGACTAATCCTTTACTATATCCAAATTCTTCTGCAGTTTTTTCAATCCATTTTAGCTCTTTGATCTCCAATTCTTTATTGGATGAGTGTGTCATTGCTCTTTTAATATAAAAGCGGAATGCTGCAGTCTTATATTTCCAAGGGTGTGCAGAATCTCTTGGGATAATTGCCTGTACATATGATGGCTTCCGGTATACAGAATATTCTATAATTCCGTTATCCTTTTGTATAGATATATCCAAGAAGTTTAGCTGGCCATTAACCTCAATTTCTTTACTAACCTGTATAGATTGATAACAATTGTTAAATTTAGCAATGAAATTATCCATTTCAAGATTGGAGTGCTGCCAAAACAGTAAAATATCATCTACATATCGGAGATATACATATGGTAAGTATATATTAGAATGATCTAATATACAGTTTTCAATATCTTGCAGAACGACTTCGGCCAGTAGCCCTGAAATTGGGGACCCCATAGGGGCGCCATATTGCTGTTTATAAATTATCCCATTAAATGTGAAATAATTATTATTTGCAACAAAAGATAATGCCGATACAATACTGTTTCTGACTTTATCAGTAAGATTTTCTTCATCCAATCTGGAATTAATTAAGTCAATAGCGACATCTGTTGGAGTATTGGGATATAAAGAGATGACATCTAAACTGGCCATTGTGAAATTGGAGGTTTTAATTGTTTTTAACTTGTTGGTAACTTCAGTAGCATTAGTAATACTGGCTTCATGGCTATTGTAGAATGGTTTGATGTAGTTAAATAGTGCTCTCTCTAAGTTAATAGTAGGAGATAAATTCTTATTAACAATAGGCCTAATAGGTTCGCCAGTCTTATGTGTTTTTATTTTACCAAAAATATTTGGTGTACAAGCACCTACTGGTGGAATACATTTGCTTTTAATAATTGTAGGTAAGTCACTGTGATTTTTTATATTAGCCAAGTTCCTAATTATACTGTCAACTGGGTCCTTATTGACTATGATGGCATTCAACTTATTGATTGCTTCTGTCATCTTGTTATTATATTCATCTGTATTTAAGATGACAATCTGCTTAGATTTGTCCGCCATAATACACTTTACTGTTTCTGACAGAAAGAAAAGTGTAAACTAAAACACTTTCGTAAAATTGAAAATCTAATAAATGACAAGCACCAGAAAAACCATAGAATAGAGATTAATAATCAAAATCTTTATATTAATGAATCTAGTTTAGAACTATCAAATCTGCAAATGAAAGCACTAGAAAGAGGTATAAGGTTTGCGTATCGACAAAAAGTGCCAAAAACGGAATACCTCATTCCGCAAATTGAGAACGTCATCCAAAGATTGCCTAATGCAAATAAAAATCCTACAAGATTTAAAATGGTCCGTGCTCTCAACAACATGTACAACACCAATGAAAATACAAGAATCACATATGAGCGCGAAGCCCTAATGGAGTTGAGAAATAACCCTGCTATAAAGTGTATTATGGCGGACAAATCTAAGCAGATTGTCATCTTAAATACAGATGAATATAATAACAAGATGACAGAAGCAATCAATAAGTTGAATGCCATCATAGTCAATAAGGACCCAGTTGACAGTATAATTAGGAACTTGGCTAATATAAAAAATCACAGTGACTTACCTACAATTATTAAAAGCAAATGTATTCCACCAGTAGGTGCTTGTACACCAAATATTTTTGGTAAAATAAAAACACATAAGACTGGCGAACCTATTAGGCCTATTGTTAATAAGAATTTATCTCCTACTATTAACTTAGAGATAGCACTATTTAACTACATCAAACCATTCTACAATAGCCATGAAGCCAGTATTACTAATGCTACTGAAGTTACCAACAAGTTAAAAACAATTAAAACCTCCAATTTCACAATGGCCAGTTTAGATGTCATCTCTTTATATCCCAATACTCCAACAGATGTCGCTACTGACTTAATTAATTCCAGATTGGATGAAGAAAATCTTACTGATAAAGTCAGAAACAGTATTGTATCTGCATTATCTTTTGTTGCAAATAATAATTATTTCACATTTAATGGGATAATTTATAAACAGCAATATGGCGCCCCTATGGGGTCCCCAATTTCAGGGCTACTGGCCGAAGTCGTTCTGCAAGATATTGAAAACTGTATATTAGATCATTCTTAAGAGCAAAACTGAAGACTAAGGAAAAACTTTAGAATTTAAAACGAAGGTTGCAAAATAACCTGAAGATCTAATATATACTTACCATATGTATATCTCCGATATGTAGATGATATTTTACTGTTTTGGCAGCACTCCAATCCTGAAATGGATAATTTCATTGCTAAATTTAACAATTGTTATCAATCTATACAGGTTAGTAAAGAAATTGAGGTTAATGGCCAGCTAAACTTCTTGGATATATCTATACAAAAGGATAACGGAATTATAGAATATTCTGTATACCGGAAGCCATCATATGTACAGGCAATTATCCCAAGAGATTCTACACACCCTTGGAAATATAAGACTGCAGCATTCCGCTTTTATATTAAAAGAGCAATGACACACTCATCCAATAAAGAATTGGAGATCAAAGAGCTAAAATGGATTGAAAAAACTGCAGAAGAATTTGGATATAGTAAAGGATTAGTCAAATCTTTATATAACAACATTACGGCCAATATACATCGTTTCGATAATAACATTAAAAAAGAAATACAGCAATATTATGGAAAATTTCCATACTTACCTCCTATTAGTACTATTTTAAAAAAAGAATGTTACAACAACAATATTAACATCGCAGAAACAGTTATTGACAATGGAAGCATACTTACTACTACTAATAATAGATCAGTTCTAAATAAATCTGGGGTTTATGTCATTCCAACAGTTACGGATGATAACCAAAAAGACAAAGTATATGTCGGAAGTACGCGTAGAAGATTTTTGACTAGATTAAATGAACATATTACGAACTGGACAAGAAAAGATGAAAAAACTTCATTAATACAACATTGTATCAAAAATCATGTAACTCCTGATTGGACTAACACAAAAATTCTAACATCACATAGATCACATGCCCAGATTCTAACCTCCGAGGCTGTAGTCATTGAGAAAACCAAAAGATACAACTGTAACGTTAATAGTCCAGTGGAGCTTCACTTTGCATTCAGGTACCTTATTGAACAGGAGAGGAAACATTTCAAGAGGAAAAATATTAACAAAAAACATGTGACATCAAATATTACTTAAAAAAATACTGTTGAATATTTCTACGTAAAAGCTACTAGTATATTTTTTGTTTGACTACAGATGGCGACACCATTGATATGTGCAGTTGAACCTAAATCATGATGCGCAAATATCTACACGACAGGGCTGAACATACATTGGGGTTAGGCTGCATACCTGAGCGAGTGAGTGCGGTGATCCTATTGTCCGTGCTCCTACCACTGATGATGGCTATAAATTGTAGCAGAAACTAGTTTGGTGCTTCGCATTCGGGAGTTTTGTATGTTGGTATTTTCTTTTTCAAGATTGTTTATTTTTGAGGTTTTGGCAAAAGTATAATTCATCTTTGGTTTTCATTATATATCAGGATGCTTCGAGGTCAAGATAGTCTCCTCTTCAGGATTGTAGTTCGTTTTTAAAAAAATTCAACAAGGTTTTAATTCAGTTTCTTATTTCATCGATGTTAAAGGATTTTTTTGCATTGTAAAAAATTCATCTTGTTTAATTTTATCTGGCGCAGATTTTACAATATCATGAATTTTAACTTCACAATTGAAAGAATTCACATTCTTGGATGACGCACATATGAAGCACCTACAGCCACTATAAATATTGTAAGTATAGATACTTATTATTATTATACTTGACTTCAATTGCCAATACTACGTTAATGTCCTTTTGCAAACTCCCGATAGCTGAACTTATATAACGTGTGAAACAGTATTTACGGACATTTAATGTCAACCGAATTTGATTCCCACTTCTTTTCTACATCCCTCTCACAAGATTTCAGATCCTTCAGTCGTTCTCTGAGTAAGTCAGAATACCGCTGATGATTTTCAAGGAGCCTATCAACCTTTATTCTTTCTATCCTGGGTCTCTTCCTATTCCTTTTCCTCCAACCAACATTAAGTTTCACTCGTGACACTACCAAGTAATTATCAGAACCAGCATCCGCACCTCTCATCACACAGGTGTCAACAACTAAGTGTTTCAAACGCTGATCGTAAACAACAAAATCTATCACACTCTTTTGACCAAGAGTATTATTTTCCCAAGTATATGTGTGTATATGCTTGTGGTTGAAAAATGTATTAGATACACACAAATCATTCTCAATGTAGAGTTCAATTAATCTTTCACCATTATCATTCACACAAGGATCATTAAACTTACCCAGAACATTGTCAAAAATTGCATTCTGCACACCTACTCTAGCATTTAAATCCCCTGCTATTATAACTTTTGCTTTAGCACCAAACTGGCTCAAAACAGCTTTTAGCTCATTCCAGAAATCTTCTTTCTTATCAGAAGGTTCCGAGTCACAAGGAGCATACACTACAACAATTACAATTCTCTGAAGTTTCACTTTCAAACGAATCCAGAGAATTCTCTCACTTATGCAACTATAGTGAATCAAGTTGTTCTTCATCTTTTCACTTAAAATCACACCTACACCAGCCTGTCCTGTCATATTATCCAATACTCCAGACCACACACTCACCATGCCATTCACTTCTTCTACCCCAATTTCCTTCTTTTTGGTTTCACTTACACACAGCACATCCAGTTTATACTTATTCATCTCCTCAATCACCACACTCATCTTGCCATTTATACCTCTAGTATTCCATACACCAATCTTACATTCACTCAGCCGAGATCGCTTTCTCATATGCTGTTTAGAAAGTCCAGGTCGATTCTGTGGTGGACCGTCCTTCTCAAGTGTGGTAGGTCCACCATATCCCACACTTGAGTCCTTCTTAATATTTCTTTTTGTCTTTTTAATCAAGTAAGTACATCAGTGTGGGGGATTAGTCCACAGCCGAGGGTTCCAGTTGGTCATTCAACCTAAGGATTCTGGAACAAGGAATAAATAATGAAACACAAAAATATGTACTTCAACCGCACTAACCAAAAATTGAAGAAAAAAAGACCAAGTTTTCTTCATATCAATGGATATGATATAAAAAAGGGCAGTATATTATGAACTGTAATATTACAATTATTGGAACTGCAAAAATATTTGTCTCCATAATGCTTCAATCAGTTCAATAATATTGGAATGGTATTTTCAATCATGTGATATTAAGTTTTTGCTGAATGCAACTCATTTGTAGAAAAATGAAACACACAATGCAAATTATGTAGAAAACATTTTAGCACAACTAAAAGTGCAGAAAGTTATCAAGTTTGTTGCAAACCAGTATTAAAATAATACATGCATGTGCACACTTTTAGGTGGTCTCAGCTGATGTTAATGATGATGAAATTGTGCCGAAGTTTATACAGGGTGAAGGAAACCCAAACACACCTCAATAACTTCCTCACCGCTCGATGTTTTCCTATGAAAATGTACATGGACGAAGCTTTCATCTATTGAAACAGAACCATCACACCCCGCAACAAGTGGAATTTACCCGTGACCTTGACCTGTGCGACTGTCAACCAGGTGTTTGACTCATTGTAGAGCAAAGCTAGTACATGGTAAGCATAAGAACTCCAACGGAAATAGTTGATCCCTAAAACTTCATTGCCATCTGGCGATGAGGAGGAAAACCAACTTGGTCACATGAGTCTTAAACCAGTAAGAACAGATTACAGATCTTTGGTTGCAAATGCACCTTTTGCATGCGATCTCGTGAATTAGTGTATCAGTATCATGAAAAAAAACCGTCATTTTAAGGATTGTTGAGTTGCCATTACGGATGAGCAATGATTGAGCCTTTTCAATTTCCAAAGCAAAAAGATCGGCAAGTGTTTCTTTGGTATTTATTTCTTTGTGATACATAGTTATTGCTGATGAACTGACGTGGAGCTTGTGTGAAGCTGATAGTACTGAATCCAAATTGAATCCTATGAGCGTACTTCGAGAAGCAAAGGTTGCTGTAGAAGTTTTATCCGCAAGAGGAATAAACATTTTTGCAGTATCAAAAAGAATAATTAATGAAGCATAATAATTGTAATGCACACGTGACCTTGCTCCGGCTCAGCAGGCATGTGCTCCCACAATGCAGTGTGCGCTTTCTTTGTCCTCCATCCCCACCCCCGGGCTGCTGCTTCAATTGGCAGTGCAAGCAGATAATTCTTGAGTCTCGAGGCTCTCGCTTTTAATGTTAAGTTCTCTCGCTTACTCTTATACACGCTTTGGTGTAGAGCGATTGCATCTCCTGCAAACATGTACTCAGTTGAACAGCGTGTGTTTATTGTTCGTGAATACTGGCAAACAAGTTAATTTCAACGGTGTCAAAGGGCATTTCGCAATACATGGTGAAGGAAGTATACCGCCAAAATTCTGTATTCACAAATTGGTGAAAAAATTAGAGACAACAGGAATTCTTCTCAATTAACTCGCAGGAGGCTGGAAGATATCTGAATACACAGTGCAGGATGTAAAAGCACGATTACTGGTATCACCAACAAAATCTTTAAGAAGACTCACAAGAAACTGGTATTCCTTGAATAAAGCTCATGTTGAGAAATGGCTTCCTAGTTTAATTGAATTAATAATCTAAAGCAACTTATGGGAATTTACTAGGAAATTTTTACATTAATAGCAAATTTTCGGAGAAAACTCTTCTCCTTCTTCAGGCTGACTTGTTGTCACTTTTTACTTGACACTATCACGGTTACGGTTTACCTTGACGGTTACGGTTAACCTTGACGGTTTAGGTTATTTTTCAACAAATCCTGCCAGATGTTAGGCAGGGAAAATCCTTTGCAGTCATTGATGATGGAATTTTGTTTTTCTCAATCTCTATTCCTTCTTTCAGTTTTCTTTCTTGGAAATTGCTTTGGAAACTGATTACTTTAAGGGAATTCCAATCCATGCTGTGCCCAGTTTCTCTAACATGCCTATCTAATCCAGTCTTGTTGGAGCAATTTTTTATAGCTGCTTTATGCTCAGCTATACGAGTTTCTAGTCTTCGACCTGTTTCACCTATGTAAGATAGTCCACAACTACAATTTACTTCATAAACTACTCCTTGCATTTTTAAAATATCTTCTTCTCTTTGAACTATTTTAGGGAAAAATTTTTTAACTTTGTTCTCTAAACTTGGAGCTAGCCTAATATTGTATTTTTACTAATTCTCTTTAAAGCTTCAAATAAACCTTTGTGATAAGAAATTTTTTCTAGTGAATTTTACTTGTTGCTTTTGTGGGTTCTTCGAACCATTAAAATTCAGAAGCTTCTCAATTTCTTCTTTAGGATAGTTATTCTCTGCAAGTATGACTTTAAGCTCTTCTTTATGGGCTTCTTTTTTATCTGCAGTAGAAACTATTTTATTAATTTTTCTAAACACTGACTTGCTACATTTTTCTTAATAGAAACTGGATGATACAAATTGAAATCCAGTAGTCTTTTAGTATTCATTAGTTTTATACCAACTAGTGAGGAATTTTTCATCTTCATAATAGATAGTAATATCTAAGAAGTTTATTCTTCTTTCTTTTTGAAGTTCAATAGTGAACTTAAGGGAATCATCTAATTCATTGAATGAGTCTAGAATTCTTTCTGGAACAATTTCTGAGCTATCTATTATAAATAAGATGTCATCCATGTATCTGCTATATAAGCAGAAGTATGTGGGTTGTACTAGTATCTTTTCTTCTAGTTTTCCCACATAATAGTTAGCTAAGAGTGGGGAGAGTGGGGAGCCCATAGCTAGCCCCGATTTTTGAATGAAAAAGTTTTCCCAAATTGAAAATAGTTGTTCTGCAAAGAGAAAGTAAGCATTTCAAAAATTCCTACTAATATGTTTTTTTCCTTGTTGTGAAAAACTATTAGGTCTGCCAAGTCTTCCGCTATAAAGTCTATAAGTTGATCTATATTAATGTGAGTATACATAGACACTATATCTAAACTACCCATAATAGGAGAATCTAATTTAGGAAGAAGTTCTAGTTTTTCTTTTAGCTGCATTGAGTTTTTAATCAAGTTAGGTGGCTCTTTTAAAAGATTCTGAAGGTGTGACTTTAAAAAATAGTTTAGATTTGAAAGAATAGAGTTTTTTGAGTCTATTATTGGTCTAATTGGTTGGTGTTCTTTATGCAGTTTGACTATTCCATATATTTGAGGTAATCTGAACTGTAATTTTGAGAATTGTTTATAGTTTTCTGGAAGCTGGTTTTTCTTTTTTGAAGTGAAATAAGCTTAGAGACTTTTAATCAAATCTGGTAGTGGGTTTTCTTTTACTTCTTCATACATAGGTTTTTTTAGTTCTTCTTCCATCTTTTCTAGATAATCTTTCTTATCCATAATAGTAATCAACTTACTTTTGTCTGTTTTCACAGCAACTATACTTTCATTTTTTCTGAAATCTTTAAGAGCTTTTAATTGACTATTTTCAAAATTTTTTGAGGTTTCCTTACTTGCTTCTGGAATTTTGTAAGGCTATTGTAGTAATCTTTTCTGAGGAGGTCTGCTTTAATTTGGTCCTCTTTTTCTAAAGTGCAGCAGATGCTTTCCAATTCAATTACCAATTTTTCTGGATTTATTTTTTCTTTGGATAGATTGAAATTACTTCCTTTATTTATCACTTGTAATAATTCTTGGCTAACTCCAGTAGCAGTGTTGTCCTTCACATGACTAAGAACTGCAGTTTTTTTGTTTTTACAGGAATAGTTTTTCTTCAAAAATTTCTCTTCTTTAAGGTTCAGCTTTTTAACAAATTTCTTATTTTTGTTTCTTACTCCAATTTTTAGCCAATCTTCCAATTCTGCTTTTACTGTATCCCTTAAGATTCCAGAAATTTTCTTTTCATTTTCTACTTTTACTTTTTTATAATAAGCAACATTTTTATATTTTGCTTCAATACTTCTTTTTAACGTTTTTGCTCTATTTTTCTTACGAAGTTGGCTGAAAGTAAATCTTTAAATGGTTTTCTAAGTCTAAATGAATTTGGAATAAAGTTATTTACCTTGCAGTTTTTCAGGAACTTGATTTGAGCTATGGATCTTTCCATCTTCAATGTAGCATGTTGAACTTTCTTTATTGTTTGCCAAGTATTTGACCCATACTCTGTTCTAATTCTTTGAATAAAGCTCATGTTGAGAAATGGCTTCCTAGTTTAATTGAATTAATAATCTAAAGCAACTTATGGGAATTTACTAGGAAGGAGAAGAGTTTTCGCCTGAAGAAGGAGAAGAGTTTTCTCCAAAAATTTTGGGAATTTTCTAGGAAGGAATTTAAAACTCTTCTCCTTCCTAGTAAAATTATGGGAATTTACTAGGAAGGAGAAGAGTTTTCGCCTGAAGAAGGAGAAGAGTTTTCTCCGAAAATTTGCTATTAATGTAAAAATTTCCTAGTAAATTCCCATAAGTTGCTTTAGATTATTAATTCAATTAAACTAGGAAGCCATTTCTCAACATGAGCTTTATTCAAAGAATTAGAACAGAGTATGGGTCAAATACTTGGCAAACAATAAAGAAAGTTCAACATGCTACATTGAAGATGGAAAGATCCATAGCTCAAATCAAGTTCCTGAAAAATTGCAAGGTAAATAACTTTATTCCAAATTCATTTAGACTTAGAAAACCATTTAAAGATTTACTTTCAGCCAACTTCGTAAGAAAAATAGAGCAAAAACGTTAAAAAGAAGTATTGAAGCAAAATATAAAAATGTTGCTTATTATAAAAAAGTAAAAGTAGAAAATGAAAAGAAAATTTCTGGAATCTTAAGGGATACAGTAAAAGCACAGAATTGGAAGATTGGCTAAAAATTGGAGTAAGAAACAAAAATAAGAAATTTGTTAAAAAGCTGAACCTTAAAGAAGAGAAATTTTTGAAGAAAAACTATTCCTGTAAAAACAAAAAAACTGCAGTTCTTAGTCATGTGAAGGACAACACTGCTACTGGAGTTAGCCAAGAATTATTACAAGTGATAAATAAAGGAAGTAATTTCAATCTATCCAAAGAAAAATAAATCCAGAAAAATTGGTAATTGAATTGGAAAGCATCTGCTGCACTTTAGAAAAAGAGGACCAAATTAAAGCAGACCTCCTCAGAAAAGATTACTACAATAGCCTTGCAAAATTCCAGAAGCAAGTAAGGAAACCTCAAAAAATTTTGAAAATAGTCAATTAAAAGCTCTTAAAGATTTCAGAAAAAATGAAAGTATAGTTGCTGTGAAAACAGACAAAAGTAAGTTGATTACTATTATGGATAAGAAAGATTATCTAGAAAAGATGGAAGAAGAACTAAAAAAAACCTATGTATGAAGAAGTAAAAGAAAACCCACTACCAGATTTGATTAAAAAGTCTCTAAGCTTATTTCACTTCAAAAAAGAAAAACCAGCTTCCAGAAAACTATAAACAATTCTCAAAATTACAGTTCAGATTACCTCAAATATATGGAATAGTCAAACTGCATAATGAACACCAACCAATTAGACCAATAATAGACTCAAAAAACTCTATTCTTTCAAATCTAAACTATTTTTTAAAGTCACACCTTCAGAATCTTTTAAAAGAGCCACCTAACTTGATTAAAAACTCAATGCAGCTAAAAGAAAAACTAGAACTTCTTCCTAAATTAGATTCTCCTATTATGGGTAGTTTAGATATAGTGTCTATGTATACTCACATTAATATAGATCAACTTATAGACTTTATAGCAGAAGACTTGGCAGACCTAATAGTTTTTCACAACAAGGAAAAAAACATTAGTAGGAATTTTTGAAATGCTTACTTTCTCTTTGCAGAACAACTATTTTCAATTTGGGAAAACTTTTTCATTCAAAAATCGGGGCTAGCTATGGGCTCCCACTCTCCCCACTCTTAGCTAACTATTATGTGGGAAAACTAGAAGAAAAGATACTAGTACAACCCACATACTTCTGCTTATATAGCAGATACATGGATGACATCTTATTTATAATAGATAGCTCAGAAATTGTTCCAGAAAGAATTCTAGACTCATTCAATGAATTAGATGATTCCCTTAAGTTCACTATTGAACTTCAAAAAGAAAGAAGAATAAACTTCTTAGATATTACTATCTATTATGAAGATGAAAAATTCCTCACTAGTTGGTATAAAAAACCAATGAATACTAAAAGACTACTGGATTTCAATTTGTATCATCCAGTTTCTATTAAGAAAAATGTAGCAAGTCAGTGTTTAGAAAAATTAATAAAATAGTTTCTACTGCAGATAAAAAAGAAGCCCATAAAGAAGAGCTTAAAGTCATACTTGCAGAGAATAACTATCCTAAAGAAGAAATTGAGAAGCTTCTGAATTTTAATGGTTCGAAGAACCCACAAAAGCAACAAGTAAAATTCACTAGAAAAATTTCTTATCACAAAGGTTTATTTGAAGCTTTAAAGAGAATTAGTAAAAAATACAATATTAGGCTAGCTCCAAGTTTAGAGAACAAAGTTAAAATTTTTTTCCCTAAAATAGTTTAAAGAGAAGAAGATATTTTAAAAATGCAAGGAGTAGTTTATGAAGTAAATTGTAGTTGTGGACTATCTTACATAGGTGAAACAGGTCGAAGACTAGAAACTCGTATAGCTGAGCATAAAGCAGCTATAAAAAATTGCTCCAACAAGACTGGATTAGATAGGCATGTTAGAGAAACTGGGCACAGCATGGATTGGAATTCCCTTAAAGTAATCAGTTTCCAAAGCAATTTCCAAGAAAGAAAACTGAAAGAAGGAATAGAGATTGAGAAAAAACAAAATTCCATCATCAATGACTGCAAAGGATTTTCCCTGCCTAACATCTGGCAGGATTTGTTGAAAAATAACCTAAACCGTCAAGGTTAACCGTAACCGTCAAGGTAAACCGTAACCGTGATAGTGTCAAGTAAAAAGTGACAACAAGTCAGCCTAAAGAAGGAGAAGAGTTTTCTCCGAAAATTTGCTCTTAATGTAAAAATTTCCTAGTAAATTCCCATAAGTTGCTTTAGATTATTAACTGGTATTCCTTATTCCTCGTGTCAAAGGTTGCCAAAAATTATTTTTGGCAGCTCGTGACGCAAGGAAACATCCTGGGATTTTGGGCATTATATGGTTTACGGATGAAGCCTGGTTTCATCTGAATGGCTCCATGAACTCACAACACATGTGTATATGGGCAGAAGAAAACCCACATGACATTCTATAGACATAAATCAAGCTGTTCTTTCCATGTAACATAACCACAGAAATTAGAAAATTTAATTGTCCTAGAACAGGGATTGAACCCGCGTCTCCCAATTTGCACTCTAGTATGCTAACCATTAAACCACCCAGGACAATGAAATCCAAGCAACTGAAGCAATATCCACAGGGCTCATCTGATACGTAACAACACAACTTTCTTTTCAAGAAGAATTCTCCATAATTTCTACAATAGCACTTTCTCTTGGTTTCCCTGCTCTTACAGTCAACACCCTCGTAAAGAAACACGAAAACAAGTTGAAAATTGAATGCCTCCATCCTCAAGAGAAGGAAAGCCTAAATTTCCCCAGATCTGTTCCTTACCATCCTTTTTCTGCTTATAAGTTGCAAATTTTTTTCAGAAGTTTTGATTACCATGTTGCAATTAAATCCCTCCTAGCATCATGAAGCTATTACGAAGTGATAGGGGCAAAGTTGAAATTCTTGATCTGCCAGGAGTTTACTGCATTCCTATCTCTTCTTCCTGAGGTGATAGCTTTTACATTGGAAGTGCATACAGAAGCATTAACCAGAATTTTGGAACATAGAAAAGATGTTCTGAAAGGCAACGCAAATACTGCTTTGTCTATTTTGGCAGTGAAAGACACTTCTGCTATTCCCCACTGGAATGAAGCAAAACATATTGCTTCTTTTGACAACAGATTTGCCCTCCATTACCGTGAAAGCCTGGAAATTCCTTTCAGCCTAAAGACTTGCAATTCAGAATCTCCACTCTACATTCCAATGATCTGGAGATCGATTCTAAAATCTGGCAACAAAAATAAAAAAATTCACACGTAAAATCTGGAAACGATCTTAGTCCTCTATGGGCATGATGAAGACCTAAGACAAGGTTGAAAGTTCCTAACTTACAAACTTTCTTTGTAAAAGTTCTAATTTCTTAACATAACTAGCATGATCTACTTACCTTTATTTGTTTTTGAGTGTGTAATACAATTTTCTTTATTACTACTGAAAAATGCTGAAAACTATGGATTTTTGTAGTGTTTACTACTGAAAAAAGCTGAAAACTACAGATATTTCTAGTGTTTACTACTGAAAATTTCCAATCAGGGTAGGAGTCATGGTCTCATTCCTTCTTGCTGTAAGAGGACGCCCTTGCGATTCAGCAGTGCTTGTCATTTTGAATTGAGCAATGTGTGCAGATAGTCAAGCTTATGACAGTACACATCAGTGGTGATGGTGATGTCGAGCAGCAGCTCAAAAACACGACACCCTGAATATCCCACCAAACAGACAGCAGGACTCTACATGGGTGTTAGCGGGCTTTGGCATGGGTCTCTGTTTTGGGTCCAACCATTGTTTCTGGGTGCTGACATTGTCATATTTACAAGACCCATTTCTTGTCACCTGTCACAATGTGGTCCAAGAATGGTTCAACTTGATCACATGCTTGCAGGGAAATACATGAACTCATGTGATTTGCTTTCTATTCAACTGTGAGTTGATGGGGTACCCAAACTCCTCTCTTATGCACCTTCCCAAGTTGACGCAGGTGAATGATAATGCTTGTGTGGGTAGTCCTCAGCTGTTCAGCCACCTCCCGCTTGGTCACACATGGGCCAGTCTCCACTAAGGTCTTTAGCATGTCCATTTCACCATTGTGGGTCTTCTGGCTTTGGGACAATCTGACAGGTCAAAATTTCCCTCTTGAAACTGTTCGAACCAACGTCAGCACTGAAAATGTAACGTGGCATTGGGGTACAACACTGGTAATGTTCCTTACAGCACTTGTGAGGGTGCTACTGCGATGAAACTCGTTCAGCATGCAATGGTGCATGTGCTCCTTGTCCACTTCCATGTTGGCTGGTGCTTACACTCTTCACCTTTTGATGGCTAAATGCCACTGACTTTAGCTACCTACCTGCTGATGTGCTGGTGTGCTGCGCAGTCTCAGTGGCCAATGTGAAACGTGGCTGGGGCTTCAACTTCAGGTATCTTGTCATTGGACATTACTTTCTTTCCAACCTGATAGAATAGATAGACATTCACTCACTCACTCACTCACTCACAGCATTTTTCTCAGTTTTTCAGAATAAATAGAAATCTAGAAGAAAATAATGCTTGTTTGTTTTTTACTGTTTTAGGTGAAGAGATGTTACCATGTGAGTTTTGTGAAGACTTATTTCCTAGCAGTGATATCACAAGGCATCAGGTAATATATTTGTCATTACTTCTAATTTTAATTATGTGGAGGTACTAAGAATCTTAGTTGTGTGTTATTTCTGTTAGAATTTTTTTTTTTTTTAGAAATAGTCAATTTTGACTACCTCTTTATTCAAGTTCATTAAAAATCTGATGGTTAACTTACCAGGTATTCTAGTTATATTTATTTTACCGTCTATACATGATGAAGATTTTGAATCTGAATATTCAAATCCGAAAAAGATCTTAAAACCACCTGCAACTATCTTTATTTGATCATTCACACACTACTAGATCTTTCAAAACGCCAAGCGTTTCATCTTCAGGTATTAGCTGATCAACAAAAATTAGAAACTTTATGTTTATATTACAGCAGTTCAAAAAATGGGTAACATATTTTATAAACATTCGCGTGATGTCAATAGCGCGTGAGTTGTTACTGAGCATCATACAACTGCAAGTGTTATTGGCTCGTACATTAACAAGTCAAAAGAAAGTCTTAGCGAGTATTATCATTGGGTTTGACTTCGCCGAAATAATGTTGTCCATGGAGTTGGGATCGTGATGGGTTGGTCCTCGTTGCAGCACTTTTAATCATATTCGTAAATAAAGAGACTTTCCATAAGCAGCAGGATCTTCTAGTGTTAGTTGTTGCCAATATTTTAGATTCATTCCATACCGGGGTGTGCGCTCCTTTGTTTACTGTTCTAGATAACGCAGATTCTTTAGAGTGAATTTTAACGGCATACTTATGTTCAGAGAGTCTTGTATGCAAGGTTCGCAGTGTAGATCCTATATATGCTGTTTCTTCATGCTCATCATTCGGCTTCATTGGTATAAGGTAAACGCCATGTCGATGTTGTATTGCAATGGGGTCTCTATCATTTTTGACTATTGAAAAGATGTTTTTGGTGCGTTCACCAAATTTTATGTGGTTCCTTTTACAAGCATTGAGAAGCCTTGTTGTTATGCCGGGTATATAGTCCATTGTACCGACAAACCTGTTTGATAATGTGGTTCGGATTAAGGTTGTGCTGGAGGAGTGTTGTAGTTTGTTGACTATACAGTAGATGGTTTCTTTAGAGTATCCATTTTTTACGGCTATATTTAATATGTGATCCAATTCTTTATTGCATGCATCTATGCTTGATGAATGTGAGAACGCCCTTTTAACCAAAAATTGAAAACTGGACAGCTTATGGCTCATGGGGTGAGCTGAATTACTTGGGATGATAATCGTTTGGGAGGTTGGTTTTCGGTACACAGAGTACGTTATGTTATGAGAGTCTTGATTACTTTGTAATATAAAATCTAGATATGGCAGCTTATGGTCCTGTTTATACTCAGAAGTGAAACTGATGGATGGATATTGTGAAGAAAAAGCATCAACAAACTGTGTTAACAGGTCTCGTCCATGTGTCCAGAAAATTAAAATATCATCGATGTACCTAATATATAAGCTTGGTTTGTGTGGTGCCGATAGCAACACATTTTCCAGCTCTTGCATCAGTATTTCGGCTAGGATACATGATAAAGGGGAACCCATTGGAGCTCCTTCTGTTTAGCGATATGTGATACCTTCGTATCGGAAATACGTGCGCTTTTGGATCAGTCTAAGGGCATTGAGCACTGATTGGGTTTCTTGTGCCGAAATGTTTGTCATATTTTTGAGTCGTGATTCAATAATAGAGTGCACCACTGTGACTGGAACGTTCGGGTATAAGGAGATGACGTCTAATGACACCATTAGAAAAGGTAGGTTGCCAGATCTGTATGATTTGATGTAGTCCAAGGCTTGGTTAGTACTGGAGATTGAGTACTGTGAACCTCTGATTAGAGGGGATAGGAATTGCTTTAACGCCTTCTCTAGATGTCTCTTTGGGTTGGAGTGCGCAGAAACGAGTGGTCGGAGAGGGTGTCCATCTTTATGTATTTTAAGCTTGCCAAATAACTCAGGTATTCTTGGTCCAGTGACTGTATACATGTCATTCTTTATTGAACTTGGTAGAGAGCTATGATTCTTTAATTGAGCTACTGCAGATAAGGTAGCTGCTGTTGGATCTGAATTTAGAATAGTGTGCTGGATTTTATGGATCGCTTCAAGCATTTCTGCTACGTAATCGTTTTTGTTCATGATGACTATTTTTTGAGCTTTGTCTGCTGTAGTAATAGCTAAGGCTTTATTATCATGTAGTAATTTCAGTTCACGAATTTCATTCCTGTAATGTTGTTGCTCTGAAGAAAGATGCTGTGTGTCAAGATCTTTGATGGTCCTAGCTATATTATGCCGAACGTAGTTACGTTCATCCTCTGGGAGCTGGACGATGATATTTTCAATTTGTGGAATGTTTCGGAATTTATTGATGGATTGGGTTAGGTAAGCAAATTTCGGTCCACGTTTTAGCGCTTTATGTTGTGTATCATTTAATATTACATTACTATAATTGACAAAAGGTAAATCATCATTTGTGGTTTTCACCGTCGTTGTGTCATAAGCTTTTGAATCTATTTTCTTTGCCACCAGCATTCTTAGTTTTTTAATATGTCTGGCTGTTATATGCTCAGCAAGGGTGTTCATTGTGGACTCGTAGGTGATGAGCGTTCGGTCCAAAATTATAGGGTGTGCCTGGTCAGCAAGCACCAAGTATGCTGTGTAAGTCCTTTGCTGCAGGTAATTGATAAAACAGCGTTTATTGCGTATTTGTATGCCAAGCCTTTTGGTTTCTGCTTTCTTCAAAATCCCAGAGTCCTGCTTTGATATAGGATGAAAACGCAGTTGAAGGGACTTCGGTATTACGTCCAAATCCCTGCAGTTTATGAGGAATGCCAAACGTATGTTCTCAGTAATCAGTTTACGTTTCCATTTGAAGAACTGCTTAGTTATCCGTTCCATTGTTTGTTGATGGTGTGTGACAACGACCAATCAGGCAGGATATATAAAAGTCAGCGCCATAATTCAACAGTAATTAATTTCGTGCATCAGAGATCCTAGTTATATTTATTTTACCGTCTGTACACGATGAAGATTTTGAATCTAAATATTCAAATCCGAAAAAGATCTTAAAACCACCTGCAACCAGATAAATATCTTTATTTGATCATTCACACACTACTAGATCTTTCAAAACGCCAAGCGTTTCATCTTCAGGTATTAGCTGATCAACAAAAATTAGAAACTTTATGTTTATATTAAACCATCGTGTATAGACGGTAAAATAAATATAACTATATAACTAGGATCACTGATGCACGAAATTAATTACTGTTTACCAGGTATTATTGAGGTTATTTACTATTGGTCTTGTCACACTTTTGAGTTATGCAATGATTTGGGAATAACTTAAATTGATGAGTGCACTAGTATATAACCTCTATAATATCAATAAATTAACCATCTAATTTCTACTGAACTTCTATTTACCATTGCCGGCTGTAAGGTAAAAGAAAGAGGTTAAGTCAGTGCTTCACATTCTATAATTGAGTGAACTGTGAGATTAATGTATATTCTGACATTAATAATTATAACAAAACAATTATAACTGGTGACAATAAAATTCTTTTCTCAAATATCATAAGTCTGCACAACAAGGGTGCATTAACTTCATAATTTTTGCTCCTGTCAACAAGCTTATTATTTTAAACCTTCAGTTGTTTACTTTGTAGATGAACAGGAGGAAAACATTTTCCTGGTATCATTATTACATACTGAGCTGTTTATGTCTTAAGAGTTCGAACTTGATGGTGCAGTTAAAATTTTAGAAATAAGTCCAAAACTGAACTGTAATCAATGTGTTGGCCACTACAATTTCCAGTGCAGTAAGGGTTTGTGAAAAATTCATTAGAAAAGTACGAGGGTTGTTCCGAAAGTAATGCAAAAGTGGGCATAACTTTTTTATTAACTGACAGAGGTCGTTCAAATTGCACATGTTGGTAGAGTAACTGTTCCTCTATAGTAATCCTTTTTCTTCATTGCAGGTAAATAATGGATTCCAAGCAGAAGCAACGTGCCGTCATTGAGTTTTCAATGAAGGAAAGGTACAGGTTGTCTGACATCCACAGAAGGCTACAGAATGTTCATGGAGATGACACCATTAACAAGAGCAATGTGCACAGATGGATGAAGAAGTTTAAAGAAGGGGGAAACGGCACTGAAAACAAACCACGCAGTGGGAAACCATCATCTGGGTCATTTCGTGTCAAATCAACCAATGGTCTGAATCTTGACGTCTCAGAAATTGATCATTTTTGGTACAGTGGTAGTACCAGTAAAGTTGACAAAAACTGTGAAATTTCAGATTTTTTGGGCTCTTAGTTTTTGAGCTGACTTTAAAAAAGCAAAAATTGCACAAATTTGACGATGTTTTGAAATCTTTAAAAAGCTGTAGATCAAACACTATTTGACCTAGAGAGCTCAAATTGGTGTCATTCTCATCTGTTTTTAATGAGCTTTAATTTGGTTTGCAATATGACCATGATATTTGAATTTTGTAATTTTTAAAGTTCTCAAAAACAAATTTTTTTGAAAATCTCAAAAACACCCCTTTTAATTTTTTTGAAAAAATGTATGTTTCAAAGACATTGACTATTTGTGTGCCAAATTTCATAATGGGATGCCAATGGGTTCCTACGAAAATTATTTTTTTTGTATTATTGTATTATAATGTACGTGAAATTTGCTAAATTTGTTGACTTCCATGTTAATACTGCAACTATAAACTTAGTTGTTGAGGTTTGAAAGTTGCTAATAATCTATTTTATAATATTTGTAGTACAAATAATATAAAAATGCCTAATATTTATCAATTTTAATAATAAAGTAATAATATAGGTTGTAAAAAAATTTATTATGGTATATAAATACCTTATATATAAATGCATAATATTGTTTATATTTTGACATCTATTTTAGGAATAATGAAATGATTACTTAAATCATGCCTCATAATACAACAGAATATCACTGGACCAGTAACCAAGCCACACTGCACCCTTTAATTGTATATTATAAGTGGAAGGGAAAAAATCAAACATCTACAATATGTTTTCATCTCAGACTGAAGCATAATACATTTGCCTTTTATGTTTTCCAAAGAAAGTTGATTTCAGTCCTAAAACAAACTTTACCTTTCAACCTTGAGAAAATTATATACTTTTCTGATGACAGCTCATCAGTCATCACAATATAAGAATAGGAAAAACTTCCACAATTTGTCTCCACAAAACAGATTTTGGAATTAAGGCAGAGTGACAGTTCTTTGCTACTTCACATGGCAAGAGTGCATGTGATGGATTTGGCTGCTAAAGAAGTTTGCAAAGGCCATATGAAGATCAAATTTTGACTTCAAAACAACTGCATGATTTTGCTGTTCACAACATTCCAGGCATAGACTTTGAGTACTGCGCAGTTGATGAGTATGAAGAAGTTGAAAGAACACTGTTGCCATGGTTCAATGAATCTAAAGCGATCATGGGTGCTCGAAAACTTCATTCTTTTTGTCCAATTTCTGAAAATCAGCTTCTTGTTAAGCATTATTACTTTAGTGAACATCAGTTTACTGAACATGTGACAGCAATAGACTCTATCACACCAACAGACTTAGCAAAAATTTAATCTGGATTTGTTACTATAGTCTATGAAGATTCTTGGTGGCTTGCATGCATTCTTGCAAAGATTAATGTTACAAGTTATTATAAAGTAAGCTTCCTACTAAAAAAAATGGGACCAGCTCCTTTTTTTTTTATCCACAACAGAGTGATATATTGAATGTGCCAGGTGAGACCCTTTTGAAAAAAGTAGAGCCTGTTACTGCAACTGGAAGAGTTTATACTCTGAGCAAGGAAGACATTAAATTGTCTTCACTTAGTTTGGAAAAGTACTTATCTTAAAAGTTCTTGAAGTGAAGTTTTTGAAAGTATGACTGTAAATAAATTTCAATTTTGAGTGACGTGAAAAATTAAATATGTACCAAATAGTTAAAATTAAAAAGATCATTTGTGCGCTGAATGTTTGAAACAACTGGTTCATGAATTATGTACAAAAAATTTTTAAAATTGGATCCAGGTGTTAGAAGTGTTTTTTCTCTTGACAACTATAACCTGAAGCTTCAAATTAAATAGAAGCCAGCCAGCCAATACAATATTTATATCTTATGTCAAGCTACTTTACTGAACTGCTCATTACTAACACCGACCTAAACCATGAGTTTTAAACTTGAAGTTGATTATGGTAAGCTAATTTTACACAGAGACTATAGGTTAATTTCTTTTTGCAAATCTCTTTATTGTTTTAGGCTAATTCCGAAATAGACCTTGCATTTGTATTATACTCTATAGTAAAACAAATGTGATAACAAACATGACTTCAATTTGCTATTACCTGATATTAAAATTGATAAATATTAGGCATTTTCATATCATTTGTGGTACAGAATTATAAAATAGATTATTAGCTACTTTCAAACCGCAGCCACACAGTTATGGTATTGACGTGGAAGTCAACAAATTTAGCGAATTTCATGTACATTAAAATACAAGAAATTTAATTTTCATAGGAACCCATTGACGTCCCATTATGAAATTTGGCACGTAGTCAATTAATGTCTTTGAAACATATATTTTTTCAAAAAAATTAAAAGGGGTGTTTTTGAGATTTTTAAAAATTACAAAATTCAAATATCATTGCATATCAAATTAAAGCTCATTCAAAACAGACGAGAATGACACCAATTTGAGCTCTCTAGGTCAAATAGTTTTTGATCTACAACTTTTTAAAGATTTCAAAACATTGTCAAATTTGTGCAATTTTTGCTTTTTTTGAATTCAATAGCTCAAACACTAAGAGCTCAAAAAATCTGAAATTTAGAATTTTTTGTCGTCTTGATAGATTCAATGAATAAACAAAAAATCTTAAAAATCCGAATCCTAAAGGTTCAAAAAGGTTTTTTTATTGGATGATTTGGCACGGAATGACCCATCTGCAATGACATGAATCGTCAGCGAGTGGATAAATTGATTCGCGTGGAAAGACGAGTCACAATCCATGAGCTTGTTGCACAACTGGACTGTGGTCACAATGCCATGCAGAAGATGGTGGAAGATTTAAGGTATTGAGAAGTGTGTGCAAAGTGGGTACTTCAGCAGTTGACACCCGATTTGAAGGAGAAAAGGGTGAAAGTCTGTTCTGATCTGCTGGAAGTGTTTGAAGCCAATGAAGACATGTTTTTATTTTTTCTGATATGGTGACAGTAAATGAAATGTTGACATATCTTTATAATCCAGAAATGAAGTATCAATCCATGGAATGGCATTACACCTCTTCACCAAGCCCTAAGAAGTTCAGCAGCCAGCAATCAGCACAGAAAGTCATGGTGACTGTTTTTTGGGATGACAGGTGTGTCATTTTCCTTGATTTTCTGGAACGTGGCCGTACCGTGTCCAGCAAGCGGTACGTTGAGACACTCAAGAAGCTTAGAAGCCATAAGGAGGAAGAGACCGAACCAGAATCTGAAAAGGATTCACATTTACCATGACAATGCAAGACCTGAAAACACATCTTTGGCAACAAATCAGGTGATCAGCAAATTTGGCTGATCAGTGGTCCCTCATCCACCGTACAACCCAGATGTGGCGCCCTCCAACTTCCACCTGTTCAGTCCAATGAAGGACAGTCTCCGGGGACAACGATTTGATGACGGACAAGGTGAAAGTGGCTCTGAAGAAGTGTGTACAACAATCCACACCTGAATGTTTTCAAAGAGGATTTGAGAGTTAGGTTCAACGATGGCACAAATGCATTGCTTGTGATGGAGATTATGTTGAGTAGTACCTTTGTATAGAGAAAGAGTTACTCTACCAACATACTCTGTCAGTTAATGAAAAAGTTGTGCCCACTTTAGCATTACTTTCAGTACAACCCTCATATATAGAGAAAGTGCTTTGCTATTTGAATTATCATTTTTCTCCGATACTGTTATCATTATACCCCAATACTCTCACCAAAACTGTCATTAAACTTTTAGAGACAAAACTAATTGATGAAGAATTAAATATGAATAAAATTAGATATTGTTAAAACTTTGGCACATACACTGAGAAGACAAAAATTATGGGATACCTACCTAGTAATGGTTAGGCCCACCTTTCACTCAGCAGTCACATAGTGAGGCATCGAGTCTACTAGGTCACAAAACTGTTCCAAGTATCCCCACCCATGCTTGCTCCACACTGTCTATAATTCCATTGTATTCCTGGGTGGATGATCTAAAGCTTGAGTGGACTTATCCACAGCATCCCAAAGATTTTTCACAAGGTTCATGTCTGGTGAATGGGAAGACCATTCCAAGATAGGAAATATGGAAAAATGCTCTTCTAGTCAAAATGGCTCTGTGGGAAAGCACACTGTCTTCCTAGAAGAGTCCATTGCTTTGTGGGTGCATGATGACATGAATGGGTGCAGCTCGTCTGTAAGGATGGGCACGTAGTGTGAACCATCCACAGATGTATCTAGGTGTACCAGAGGTCCTAATGTGGGCCAGTTGAACATGCAGCAGACCATACCGAGCCTTTACCAGCCTGAACAGTTCCTTGTCAACATGCTGGGTCCACCACCTCATGTGGTTTCTGCCAGATTCGCCCTTTCATTTGTGTGCGAAATAACTGGAATTGGGACTCATATACACTGAGAAAACCAGGAGACCCATCTCCAATCATTGATGGTCCAATGCTGATGTTTTTTCACCTATTTGAGGCATACAGTCTGGTGATATGGCATTAGCCATATCACCAGACTGTATGCCAGAAGTTCTCATAACTTAGTGCGACTAATGACTGTATGCCAGAAGTTCCCATAACTTAGTGCGACTAATGATGACTTTACAGTCATGGTGGAGAAGTTTCTGGCACCTCCCTCATTGAAGCTGACAATGATTTGTGCCACTGTCACTCTCTTGGTTGATTGCAACTATGCAAGGCAGATGTTGATGCCATGTTCATCCACCACCTTTCTCTGCCCACAGTGATGTCCATGATGTAGCGTAATTCAGGAAATGCCATATTCCTGATGTACTCTGGATACTGTTGATTGGGGATACTGCAATTCCTGTACCACCTCTGAATCTGTGCACAGACTATCATCCCGCTTTCAGATTGTAAACTCACAATGTTTATCCATACTGACACTGAATTACTATCTACATGAATGCAGTGATGTTCTTGTACCTATATATCTACTAAGTGGTGGGCTTGTCCATTAGTGATAGGGGTGGCAGAGTCTCGTTGTCCAGCAACCAGGTATCCCATGAATCTGGCCTCTCAATGTATTTTCACATTTTTTTTTAAATTTGAAAAATTAATATACAAACATATTTGACCTCTGATGGTGATGGGTTCACCATAATCTGGCATTTTTGTGGGATCCATACTGCAGGATACTGGAGAAAATTTTTAGCGTTCCAACTATTAAAACTCCGATTCTTTACCTGAGGTATGTTTACAATGTATTAATCTTTTGGCTGCATGGGATAAAATAATTGCAACAATTTATAGAAACATACCAAAATGTTTATGAATCTAATAAGGTTACATATGACATGAAGTAAATAAAATCTTCCTTTCCTGGTTATATCATTGACCTATAATATTAATTCTTTGATTGAATATGAAGATTACTGGAAGCCAGCATATGTGTCATCAATCATTCCATGTGTATCTAACCATTCAATGAAATATAAGTTTGCAGCTTTGACAATGTGTATTCATTGTGCTCATACACACTTGTCATACAAGTTTATTCAGAAAAAATTACAATGGATAAAGAGACTAGCACAGAAATTTGATTATAATCAGCAGATAACTAATACTATCATGCACAGCATTGGAACTAAAGAGATGGCTGTGCATAACAAGAATTAAGAATAAGTTTATCTTGTATGTGTATCAATTGGAGGCCAAGTCATAGTACAAATAATTTTATTCTAGTTTACACTTATCAGTGTTGCCACACACCTCACACCATAATGATAATGAATGATACATGTTGATACATATTCCCTCTTTGGAAATACCAAGAACAAGAAAATTAATGTTTACAAATTTTGCTGTCCAAAAGTTCACTGATAAGTTCAATTAATGTTTGCAAATTTTGCTGTCCAAAAGTTCACTGATAAGTTCAATTAATGTTTAAATTTCTCTGTCCACAAGTTAACTGATAAGTTCAATTAATGTTTAAATTTCACT
Source organism: Macrothele yani (assembly GCA_039090855.1). Taxonomy (NCBI): domain Eukaryota; kingdom Metazoa; phylum Arthropoda; class Arachnida; order Araneae; family Macrothelidae; genus Macrothele; species Macrothele yani. Next base: position 99,308,705 of record CM077004.1, on the reverse strand, counting down.
GTCCAAATGTTCACTGATAAGTTCACAACAACCCGCTAGAGATCTAGTCTTTTTGGCACCTTTCTGACATGAGTTGACCTTCTCAAGATCATTGGGTTTTCCAGATTAGAACCATCAGTTGACTCGGTCACCTTCTCAGTCCCTTCGGCTGATCTCCTGAAGTTGTCTGGATGGTCTGTTTGCCCAGTGTCCTCATCTGCAGTCACCTGAAGCTGCTCCAACGTTTTCCGAAGGGGCTGTTGGTTCCTTTGCAAGATATTGTCGTTCTCCGTTTGCACCTGGTAGGATCTTGGTGCAGCTTCATCCAACACTTTCCCTTTAGAGCCCCAGTTTCTTCCATCCTGTATCCTTACTATATCTCCTGGATGGAGTGGTGGTAGAGATTTCCCTCTATATTTTTTGTGGAACTTCTTTTTGACAACTACACTTCTAGTTGTGTGATATGAAGGAAGTCTTGTTCACAGCTTCCGGTTCATTAACAATTCAGCAGGAGATTTACCAGAATCCAAGGGTGTACTGCAATAATTTAAGAGTGCTGCATGCCAATCTGCACTGGTTTCAGATTTTTTCAAAAGTATTTTTACTATTTGTACTCCTTTTTCCGCCAAGCCATTAGATCTTGGATAATTAGGACTTGACGTAGTATGTTTAAAATCATAATTTTTTGAGAAATCCTTAAATACCCTAGAACTGAATTGTGGCCCATTGTCCAATAACAGTACCTTAGGTATTCCATGTCTTGATAATATTTTATTCAGCGCTGTGATGACCATATCCGACAAAGTACCATTTTCCAGCTCTTCTACCTCAGGGTAGTTGGAATAAGAATCCATGACTACTAAATAATTCTTCTTGTAAAAGAATAAATCTGTTCCAATAACTTCCCATGGATTTTGTCCATGTCTTTGAATGAGTGGTTCTTTTTCTTGTCTATACTGGTATTCCTGACAAAACACTACATTTCTTTACAATGTGTGTTATATCCTCATTCATGCCAGGCCAGAATAGACATTGCCTAGCTCTTCTTTTTCATTTTTCTATTCCCAAGTGTCCCTCATATATATGTGACTACATGTCTTTTCTCAAGGACTTTGGAACAACTAATCTATTTTTCTTTAATATGATGCCTCTCACAGTCAGATCACCTCTGCAACAATGAAATGCAAGAGCTTCTTTGGAATTTTTCCAACCACTATAAATTTGTTCTGTCAATTGTTTTAACTCCATGTCTCTAAAAGTTTCCTGTCTAAACTTAAGCAGCATCCTCTCTGATATCGGCAAAGTCTTCGTGATAGAATCAACATGAATTTCTACTAGCTCATCTATACTGCTTTTAGGTTTATTCAAGTAGGTTCTGGACAATGTGTCTTCCATGACAATTGTCTTCCTGCTTGAATACTACATCTCAAACTGATATTTTAGAAGTCTCAGGAACAGGCTTTGTAATCTCAGTGAAATATCTGTTATACATTTCTTGCTTATAGCCAGGAGTGGTTTGTGATCAGTCTCTAAAATGATTTGCCTTCCATAAATATAGTTTTTAAATTTTTCACAACCAACAACCAGACCCAGTGCTTCCTTTTCAATTTGAGAGTATCTTCCTTTCTGCAGTGTTAGAATCAGAAATAAATCTACAGGCCCAGCGGACCACTCAAATTTCCAAATCACTGGTCCACAAAAATGCCCACTGGTCTGTGAAGAAAAACTTGTACATTTACATCATATGTAGAAAATAACGTATCTCACTGGATCTGTATATCGCAAATTTACTACAGAATGTGCACATGTACTCACGTAAATAGTCTAACAAATAAAATACAAAACATGCTACACAGTGGTAGAAATTTGAAAATAAATAAATAAATAAATAAATAAAAATACAGGGTGATTCATAAACAAATATACAGTTTCCAGATGCTCTAAAACAGTAACAGTTGAAGGCACGGACCACAACTGCGAACCATTAGGTAGATGTACTCGTAAAGTTTGTGTCCCGCTACTGAGAGAAGTGACGTAGGCGATAGAGCGCATGGCCACCCAGAAGTCCTGACCAATGGCCACAATGGCACATGACAACCCAGGAGTCCTGACCCACTGACCTAATGGCTACCCAGAAGTCTTGACTTATACCTTGTGACTTTTTCCTGTGGGGGTATGTAAAGGACAAGGTATTCGCCCCTTCCCTTGCTGTTGATCTAGTGGAGCTGAAACAGCGTATCACAGCCACTATCACTGCACTTGATTCAGATATCTTACCTTGCGTTTGGGCAGAAATGGATTACCGACTCGATGTGTGTCATGTGACTAAGGGTGCACACATAGAACATCTGTTACTGTCTCTAAAAAACTTGAAACATTCCCCTACAACTCTGTTACAGGTAACATAAAATATCTTACATTGTTCTTGTTTTATAGTGTGTTGAAACTGTATACTTCTTTATGAATCACCCTGTACTTCATTGGTCTGCAGGACCAGTGTATACCAAAAGTCGGCAGCTCACTCATTTTACTAGACCAGAAATGGCACAAATATTAATATATTTTGTATGCACATGGTGCTAGTATCTAGGATGATACACTAGTTATAAGGGCACTGATATGAAGCACTATCCACTATCAGTGCACTTCATACAGCACGCTGATTATGATGATGCACTTAGCAACATGCAAAAAGCCACCTTCATGGAATACCTCGCTTCAGAGTGAAAGGAAGAAAGTTTTCCCAAGTGGACAGAAAAACAGATGGGCAAAGCAAGAGCATAAATGATTCTTCAACCTTCAGTTGGAAAACATTATAAAAGACCCATACTCTGGGGTCACTACTTGTGCAAAGAAGTGGTGCTGTCTTAATCCAAATATTTTGAGTCGGACACCTCAGTTTACTACAGTCCAAAATTTTTATAAAATTTCTATATGGTTTTCAATTCCGATATTTAGTTTTTGAGTAGTAAATATATAAATTTCAAAAACTCCACAGTGAAACCTGGATTATTTCAAAAATGTTGCCATAGCAAAACCCAGATTATTTAAAAAAAGTGCCATGATGAAACTTGGATATTTTGAAATCTGGTTCAGTTCTTTATGACCTTACAAATTCCAAAACAAACTAAAAAAAAAAAAAAAAACCCTGGCAACCCGGGCCAGTAACATAAGTTTTTTTAGTGGTCCGATGAAATTTTTACTAGCCAATGGCTAGCTGACCACCGAGTTATTCAAACACAGTTCTGCAGCGGTCAATGATCTGGAAGAATAAGCAACTGGTCTCCAATCATTTTCATATTGCTGCAATAATACACAACCTAGCCCATTCATTGAAGTATCAGTTGACATTTTTGTTTTTCAATTTGCATCATAATATGCTAGGACTGGTAGAGTCAGGATTTTCTTAAGCATTTCCAGTTCTTGTATATAATCATAAGACCAACTTCCATCATTGTCTCTCCGGACGAAGCTTCTTATATACTTCGTTTTTTCTGCCAAATTTGGAATATACTTGCCCACATAGTTAACCATGCCTAATATTTTTTGTGCTTCATTCTTGGTCTTTGGTGATGGCATCTTGAGAATAGCTTCAATATTTTCAAGATTAAGGGTTATCCCGTTTGAAGTAACTTATCACCCATAATAAAGAGTACTTCATTCTTCTTAAATTCACGCTTTTCAATATTCAGGCTTAGACTTGCTTCTTGTATTCTTTCAAGAACTTTTGCTAATCTGCCATCATATGTTCTTTGATGTTGGATCCCCAAATCAGAACATTATCTATGCATGCAATGATGGAAAGTTTGTGCCAAACTGCACCAATTTCATTATCTTTTGCCAAACTGCTACAAATTATGAAAAAATTTAATATTTGCACCCGACTGCGACGAGATTGCAATCCACAGCAAAAACTGCCGAGCGAAAAGAATGTTTTCACGGCAAAAAAAAGAGACGGTTTAAACGGTGAATCGAATGCCGCTTTTTTAAGGTTGACGCGTAATTTGGTTAAACATATAACAATGCTTAATCAACATGTACCGCCAATCCCAACATTTTGGAATGTTTTTCAACTACCTTCTTTCCGATTCATTGTTTTTCGGCATAAGTGATGAATAGGTTTCGCGACGTAGGTGGAGGAGGAGTTCTGTTGTAATCACATGGTTTGTAGGAGAAACAATGCTGTATGTTATGAAATCATGCTGAAGATTGTTTACAGATGGTTTGGTGGTCATCAGAGTGTTGTGCAATTGAGACTGTTTATATGTCATTTCCTGCTTTTTGGGGTGGCACAGTTATTTCGTTCCAGTCGAGGTGCGCGATTACATAAATACAGTGTGAGGTCAGTCGTTAGCTATTTCGTTTACGCGGAGGACGACTGAAAATGGCTCTCCCATGGCAGGATACGATGGTTATGTTTCTAAAGGGTTCATAGGTATTCAGAGATGCCAAATTTTTACGGATTTTCACTCCATCTTATGGTTTTACGGAAGTCACCCAAAAACTACGGAAAAGCCTACGCAAGATCCCTGCACGCAATTTTCTATTTTTAACCTTCTTTTGGTCGAGAAAACACACTTTACAGATAGTCCCTATGCACCTTTGATGTTCTGACTTCCCCCACCAATGGAGACGAAGTTTCGTCACGTGATTTCCCGTACAGCCATTTGAGAGTGTCGTGTGCAAAAGCCGGAGGGAGCTCAGGTCAGCCCTTTTTGTGAACTCTTTACATTGATTACATGTGGTTTTGTGCTTGTGAAATTTTGGTGTTTACGTTTTAACCCTTTCCACTCGACTATTGGGTGACACCCGACATTACGAAATCGTCGAATACCTCGCAACTGCCACGCCGATGATGCCTCTATAGCTCGCATGTCAGTGCTCGCTAGTCGTTTCTTTTTCGAATAGGTCGGGTGTTACTTGCCACGCCAATGACACCCCTATAGCTTGCATGTCTGGGCTCGTGAGACATTTCTTTTTCACTGGATAGAGAAAAGAAATGTCATCAGCATGTCAGGTGTCACCCGCCATGTCGATGACGCCTCTATAGTGCACATGACTGCGCTCGCGAAGTATTTCGTTTTCGCCAAATAGCTCACATGTTGGGTGTCATCTGTCACACCTATGACGCCTTTATAGCTCGTGTGTCGGGGCTTACGAAGCATTTCTTTGTCGCCAAATATGTTGGGTGTCGCCCTCCATGCCAATGACACCTCTGTGGCTTGTGAGACATTTCTTTTTCGCTGAATAGCTCGCGTCTCATTCGTCATGTCCATGATGCCTCTATAGCTCATGTGTCAGGGCTTGCGAAATGTTTCCTTTTTGCTGAATAGCGCGCGTCGGGGCTTGCGAGATGTTGGGGGGGGGGGGGGGGCTGAATATCGCGCGTGTTGGGGCTTGCGAGATGTTTCTTTTCTTTCTTTTGTTGAATATCGCGTGTGTCGAGGCTTGCGAGATGTTTTTTTTTTTTTTTGCTGAACGGCGCGCGTGTCGGCTTGCGAGATGTTTCTTTCTTTTTTTTTTTTTTTTGCTGAATATCGCGCGTGTCGAGGCTTGCGAGATGTTTCTTTTTTTTTTTTTTTGCTGAATATCGCGCGTGTCAGGGCTTGCGAGATGTTTTTTTTTTTTTTTTTTGTTTTGCTGAATATCGCGCTTGTCGAGGTCGAGGCTTGCGAGATGTTTCTTTTTTTTTTTTTTTTTTTTTTTTTTTTTTTTTTGCTGAATATCGCGCGTGTCGAGGTAGAGGCTTGCGAGATGTTTCTTTCTTTTTTTTTGCTGAATATCGCGCGTTTCAAGGCTTGCGAGATGTTTCTTTTTTGCTGAATATCGCGCGTGTCACCCTCCATGCCGTGACGCCTCTATAGCTCGCATGTCGACGCTCGTGAGACATTTTGTTTTCACCGAATAGATCGGGTGTCACCTGCCAGCTTGTATGTCATGGCTGGCGCACCAAAGCTGAGCTTTCACTGCTAAGTTGTGGCCTTTACTGCAGAAATAAAAAAAAAAACCGGGTCCTGGGTGAGTATGGGTGAAAAGTTATTTGAATGGAAAGGGTTAATTTAGATTAAAATGAAATGAAACATAGCAGTAAAACAGCTGTGACAACAAAAATAAAATGATGTCAGATAAAACTTATCGTCAAGTGTATCGAGATATATATAGAGTAAAGAATGGCCTTTTTATGAAGCATCTAAAGTTTTGCCGAATCACGTTTTGTAAGCCATGTGGCTGTGATTTTAGCCTAGCGCATGACGGCTGCGATGATTGTAGGTGCCATGCGGGGAGCAAGAAGCACAAAGATCATGTCAAGAGACTTAATGGAGACGTGAGTAAAATTAATGTAACTAAAATACTTCTGACAGCTTATAAACAATCCTGGAAAAAATATCAAGAGCGGATTAGTGCTGGAAAAATGCAGCAAAATAAGTGAAAAGGAGAAGAAATTGAATGTTCACAAGGTGATTTGAAACAGGAAGAAGCTGAACTTTTGCAGCAGTTGGATTCCTCTCATAAAATGTTAAACAATGTTGAGATGAACATTCAATGTGGCATAAAAAAAGACATGAGTGCAATAGAAAGTGGACAGGTACTGTTAAAAGAAGCAAAACAAAACATTGCTAACTATCTTAAAAATTAGAAAAAAATAGAAGTAAGCAATTAAATATTGAGAAAAGCAGCAAAAAATTTACATTTTTTGTAAAATAAATGATTAATAAATAATAATAAAATTCTGCTATGGTTACAGATTTTTTGATATATTTGAAAACTAAAATTTTTGCATATGTATGCGTGTATTTCAGTACAAGATGTTTTAAATTTGAGTAGGGTACATCTAGTTCCAAAATATGTTTTGCTTAAAAGTTTGTCCTATATATTAATATTTTGCCTGCTCCGAAAAAATGTTTTCTTACACCAAAAATGTATTTTATCTGCTCCGAAAAGGCATTTTGTTGCTCCAAAAATGTATTTCACCTGCTCCAAAAGCGTATTTTGTTGCTCCAATATTGTATTTTACCTGCTCCAAAAATGACTTTGCAACTTTCCATCACTGATGTACACTGAAAAGCAATTGAATTAGAGACAGCTGGCGTTATGCAAATGTGGCGCTGTGGGCGGCCCTGTAAACGGAAATGACATGACGTCTTACGTCTCATCATTCCTTATAATCCAACAATATAAGGAGTGATGCGACGGGAACACAGGGCTGCCAATTGCGCCAGCCCGCGCCAAAACGTTGTTGTTGCGCCATCCTGCTACAAAATTGCTATTTTGATCAAATCTGTGCCAATTTTGCGCCGAAAGTGAATATTTTATGGTCATCAATATTTTAGCGTAATATTAGGATATTTAAAATCATTTCTGCGATAAATTAAAATTTCTCATGAGTTCAATGAATAAATAAAAGGATTATGTTTATATCGTGTAATTTGTAACCTGGGAATACCATTCTTTTGGTTCTTCCTTTACGTCTGAATTTTGCCCCGTGCATGTGGGGAGCCAGGCTCATTTTCGCCTTGCGTGGGGTGGAACTCCTTACTAACAAGCCATCGTCTGATTTATGTCAATGTCCGTACATGCGAGACTTCGCGCACGAAGAGAGGAGTGGCTCTTTCAGGTAACGACAAGAAAATGTCTTAAGGTGGACGTCAAGTAAAAATCCGCCAATGTATTTTCAATGGGAAAATTTTGTTACATAAGTTCTCATACAAGAAATGCTTCCTGACTTGTGAAAATTCGCACACATACGAAGAAGGCACTGAACTATAGGGAGTGGCAATCATATTTGAGAAAAAATTATAGGAAATATTTAAAAATTAAATTTCTTTGAGATGGAGTAGTGTAGCCTATCGTTACTAGGTGGCGCTCTAGGTACGTCAAGTACTAAAAATGTGGCATATCCTCGACTTTTTCCTTGAATATTAAAAGTTTTCACACAAATAATAATAACTGAGCTGTCATAGCCTTTAGTTTAGGATGTCAGTAATTATTTAAATCACTTACATTACAGTTTATTGGCTTTTCTACCCTCAAACTTATGTAAAAAAGAAATCGCATGCTGGAACTCTAAGATGCTGACCGAAATTTTTACGAATCATCCCCAGCTAAGCAGGGGATGGGGGATAAGATTTCCCCCTCAGCGAAGGGGATCGACTGACGGTATCAGGTTTCTGTAGTATTTGGGGAAAGAGTAATTACGTGTGAAACCTATTGTGCTGACCCTTCTTCACGAATAATGTTTCAAAACAGAACCAACGTTAATCGGGACGGAGCAGGGCTATTGGGACAAGGAATGAATGTTTGGGCGCGGCAGGACGAACGAATCTACATTAATTTTTTGTTTATTATTTTTTTCCATGAAAAAAATGTAATTGTGAAAAATGAAAAGAAAAATAATTATCAAAAATGTTGAATAGTAAAAGTAAGACACAGTGGCTCATGGAGGATTTCTTTATGGGGTGGCCCATAAAGAAATCCTCCTTGAGCATATTGAAGATGCAAATAAAAAGATATCCCGAAGAAAACATCTGCCAAAATATTGCAAAGCGATAAAATATCGCTTATAAATATATACCCCTAAAGGGCGCTTCTTATTATTCGTAAAATATATATTTAAAAATAATGCTAATATATTTAAAAAAAAAGCAGCCAGAGAACGAAGAACCAAGTGATACCTAATGAAGGGGGTGGGGAACCTTGTACACCCCACACTGCACCTTTTTTCAAAGTTTGAGGTATCATGACGCATAAATTCCAGTAATTCGTAACCTTTTGACAGGCCAACTTGAGATGCACTGAAAAATGTGAAAGAATTAAAAGAAAACCACATTCCTTTTGTATAACAAAATGAATGAACTACTAACTAAATTTAAATTGATGGTCAATTTAATTTTCCTTACCAGGTCGATTTAATTTTCCTAACTAGGGTTGTTCCATAAGTTGATCGTCTAACAACGAAAGAACATCACAAACCAGGGTCGAAGGTCAGGACATAGGAGCAGGATCCATTCCATTGCTCTTATGCGTCATAACTTGCGTAAAAATTGTTCGATTTCGATGAAATTCTAGTATGTGGTAGGGACGAACTCTATTGAAAATGGGTGAAATAGGGTCAAAGGTCTGGACATAGGAGCTGGATCCATTCCACTGCTTTTATGCGTCATAACTTCGTAAAAATGGTTCGATTTCGATGAAATTTTAGTATGTGGTAGGGAACCACCTGGGCACGAGCGCTATTGAAAATGTTCGAAATGGGGTCAAAGGTCAGGCAGGACATAAGAGCGGGATTTATTCCATTGCCCTTATGCAACATAACTTGCGTAAAAATGGTTCGATTTCGATGAAATTTTAGTTGTGGTAGGGGACCACCTGGGGATGAACCCTATTGAAAATGGGCAAAACAGGGTCAAAGGTCAGGACATAGGAGCGGGATCCATTCTATTGCCTTTATGCATCATAACTTGCGTAAAAATGGTTCAATTTCGATGAAAGTTTAGTATGTGGTAAGGAACCACCTGGGGACGAACCCTATGGAAAATGGGCGGAATGGGGTCAAAGGTCAGGACATAAAAGCGGGATCCATTCCATTGCCTTTATGCATCATAACATGCGTAAAAATGGTTCGATTTCGATAAAAGTTTAGTATGTGGTAGGGAGCCAATTGGGCACGTACCCTATTGAAAATGGGCGAAATGGAGTCAAAGGTGAGGCAGGGCATAAGAGTGGGATTTATTCCATTGCCCTTATACGTCATAACTTGCGTAAAAATGGTTCGATTTCGATGAAATTTTAGTATGTGGTAAGGAACCAACTGTGGACGAACCGTATTGAAAATGGGTGGAATGGGGTCAAAGGTCAGGACACCGGAGTGGGATCCATTCCATTGCCCTTGTACATCATAACTTACCTAAAAATTCTTCGATTGCAACAAAACGTTATCATGTTGTTCCGGAGGTATAGTGAACCGGTTCTGTTGAATATCAACGAAATGGGGTCAAAGGTCATTGCACAAAGGCAAGATTTATTCCACAGCCATTATTCTCATAACTTGCGTAAAACTGCTTCTATTGCGACAAAACTTTAGAATATCATCGAAATGGGGTCAAAGGTCAGGACACAGGAGCGAGATTTATTCCACAGCCATTATCCACATAACTTGAGTAATAATTTCTGGTATGTTGGAAAGCGTATCATAATCAATGCATTGCATGATTTTACTAACTTGTTATTTTAAATTTAAGTATCTGGTTTTCATACAGATTGTAGAACATATAGCAGAGAGTTACAAAATTATGTTTGCTATTTCATGAATGAGGAAGGTTGCCGTAATAATAATAATGGTAATTTGAAATCTGCAAATCTAAGTGGCTGTACAATGAAGGGTGGTGACCTATTTGAAAAAGGGGGATCATGAACTAAAAAAATATATTTAACATATCTTTTTTAGGACCTCGCACCCCAAAACTTTAAACAATAACAATAAAGAGAGCAAACATTTTCAGCAAAAATAATTTGTTTTCATTTTTACCAGCGAAAATGATTTTGTTTTTATTTTTTAACCTGAGTAGATTTGGCTGACGCTCCCAGTTGCCCCTATGGTACTCACGGCACTTCTATCACGGTAATAAATATTGAACTTGAGCTGCTCGCTGAACTTCATTAGTTGTCACTATGTACGTTTCCAGGACTCTATGTGACAATATTGTAATCGTACGTTGCATTCAGCAACAAATGCATTGCAGGCAGGGCCGGCCCTAGGCGTGGGCTTGTGCCCATGTCGGCGGTCATATGGAGGGTGGCTGGCCGGTAGACTGCTATTATTTTAAGAGCTTTAGCTTTTTCATATAAATATATATATTATAGTTGTAAATGCATTTATGGCACCTCTATTCATAGTGATTGTGGAATAGCTTTTTTACGGGTCTTATAGAGGTTATTTTTCATCAAAGTTGGTTGTCAAATTTTCGAACTAAAGCCTAGTTCGTCATCAGGACTATGTCACTGGAGTAGTTGCTGCCACTCAATTGAAAGAGTCCATCCGCAATTATCGTTAATTGTGGTACTTCTTCTTCTTGCTATTTCGATCCCTTCTTCTAGTTTCCTCTTTACTAAGTTTGACTGGTGGGCGATTATTTTCACTGAGTCCCAATTTATGGAGTGTCCACTTGCTTGTATATGTCTGTCTAGCCCTGTTTTGTTCCCAATGTTCCTAATAGCTGCTTGGTGTTCTTTCATTCAGACCTTAATACTTCTCCCTGTTTCTCCTATATAGCTGAGTCCGCAGTTACAGTCGATGCAGTAAATTACTCCTTCCTGCAATTGGATGTCCAATTCTTTCTGCTTTAAAGCTGGCAGGAATTTCTTTATTTTGTTATTCAGATCTGGAGCTAGCCTGATATTATATTTTGCTCCGATCCTTTTCAGGTTCTCGAAAAGTCCCTTGTGGTACGTAATTTTGCTGGTGAATTTGAAGTTGGTTTTCTCCTGCTTCTTTTTTGGCACTTGTTTAAATATTTTCTCAACATATGGGGAGGGGTAATTGTTTTCTGCCAATATTTCCTTTAATTCTTCTTTGTGAAGATCTTTCTGAGGTGCTGAAGAGACCAGGATTTCAATCTTTTCCAAAAATTGTCTCACCGTATTCGATTTAATATAATCAGGGTGGAATGAGCAGAAGTCTAACATCTTCCCTGTGTTGGTGGGTTTTCTAAAAAGCTGAGTGAAAAAATTCTCCCTACCTACTAAAAAATTCCATGCAGCTAAAAGGAAAACTGGACAACTTGCCAGAATTAATTCATCCAGTAATGGCAAGCCTGGATATAGTCTCTATGTATACCAACATTAACCTGGACCTCCTGCTGGAATTCATTGCGGATGACCTTGCGGAAAAAATAGTATTCCATAATCACAATAAAGAAATACTACTTGGCATATATGAACTGCTCCTATTTTCCTTCAAGAATAATTTCTTCCAGTTTGGAAAGAAATATTACAGGCAAACTTCAGGACTTGCAATGGGTTCTCCACTAGCACCTCTGCTAGCAAATTATTATATAAGTAAACTAGAGGCAAAAATCCTTATACAACCCTCCTTGTTTGCTCTCTATGTAAGGTACATGGATGATGTCCTAATTATAGTAGATACTGTGGACCAATCTCTACCCTCTCAGATTCTGGAAGAATTTAACTTACTAGAGAATACCTTGCAGTACACCCTAGAACAGGAAAGAGACCATAGCATCAATTACCTAGATTTAACCTTGACCTCAAGAGAAGGGAAAATATTCACTCAGCTTTTAGAAAACCCACCAACACAGGGAAGATGTTAGACTTCTGCTCATTCCACCTTGATTATATTAAATCGAATACGGCGAGACAATTTTTGGAAAAGATTGAAATCCTGGTCTCTTCAGCGACTCAGAAAGATCTTCACAAAGAAGAATTAAAGGAAATATTGGCAGAAAACAATTACCCCTCCCCATATGTTGAGAAAATATTTAAACAAGTGCCAAAAAAGAAGCAGGAGAAAACCAACTTCAAATTCACCAGCAAAATTACGTACCACAAGGGACTTTTCGAGAACCTGAAAAGGATCGGAGCAAAATATAATATCAGGCTAGCTCCAGATCTGAATAACAAAATAAAGAAATTCCTGCCAGCTTTAAAGCAGAAAGAATTGGACATCCAATTGCAGGAAGGAGTAATTTACTGCATCGACTGTAACTGCGGACTCAGCTATATAGGAGAAACAGGGAGAAGTATTAAGGTCTGAATGAAAGAACACCAAGCAGCTATTAGGAACATTGGGAACGAAACAGGGCTAGACAGACATATACAAGCAAGTGGACACTCCATAAATTGGGACTCAGTGAAAATAATCGCCCACCAGTCAAACTTAGTAAAGAGGAAACTAGAAGAAGGGATCGAAATAGCAAGAAGAAGAAGTACCACAATTAAAGATAATTGTGGATGGACTCTTCCAATTGAGTGGCAGCAACTACTCCAGTGACATAGTCCTGATGACGAACTAGGCTTTAGTTCGAAAATTTGACAACCAACTTTGATGAAAAATAACCTCTATAAGACTCGTAAAAAGCTATTCCACAATATATATTATGTTTATATGATAATGATATGAAAAATAGTGTTTCATGAAATGCATATTATTTGCCCTTTTTTCTTTGTGAATTGGGTTTATTTCATCCGTATTATTACATAAAAGCGTATTCCTAATTGCAATATTTTATAGCAGTTCTCATTCTCTGCCGTTCTTCTAAGCCAGTATATTTAGCCTTTCTATTTTTGAAGTCTGTATCTTTGTGTCTCTTCCTGGACCTGAGACAACATTACTCGCCTTGAGGCTACAGTCATGAAAATGTCTCCAAAGTACGATTGTCACTCACTTCTTGACCAACCCCTTGTTTTGCAAAGCAGGAGGCGCCAGGAGCATGACGGAAACAACCCTAGGTGTTCTCCCCGTTACCCTACCACTATAGCATGATATCATTTTCAAAATGACCGCATCCGCAATGGAAACTAATTACACCATAAAAGGAAGGACGGTATGACCGCTACAATGGAAATATTTGTTTTCTGAGTGAATATTTGTCTTCCTAGGACCGAGTAGGAAATTGGCATGTTTGGTTGGTACAGCATGTGATTTAGCGATTCTCATTTTGCCTGTATAAGGTGAAGAGACTGAATACAGGAAAAATACTCTATATATTTAGAGGAAAAAGAAAATTAGGATTTCAGTGGGGAAGGAAATACTTTTTTTTTAATTTCATTTTGAAGGATTTTGAATTATTTGTTTTAACGTAATTGCTAATGAAATCCAGATTGCTAATATAATAAAAAAAGAAACTAAATAAAAATGCGTACACTACAAAATTCAGGTAACTCCTCGTACCCTGTTTTTCTTTAGATACTTTCGTACATACAGTGCTATCTTAATGGGTTGGTTTCGAGCCTCGCATTAATCAAGGGACTACAACTTAATGTTTTAATCGAAAGGAAAAAAGAAATTCCCTAAGAAGTTTAAAGTGTGAAATCAGTATTTGGGAATTTTCCGTGTAAGTTAGTTTGACCCCCCCCCCCCACACACACAGCCTGTGTGAAGGAAACGTACCCCGTCGTCATTTCTGATATACATTCCTCAGTCGATTTTCAATATTTCATTTTTCTGTTGCCTGTTCTGAAAGTTCCTGGAAGTATTCCCATAGGATGCATTTTTTCCTGATGTGTATTCTTACAGGATTCTCCCTCGAAATACAAACTATCAATTTGTAAGGGTTTTCATTGAATTTTTGGAAGATAATGCTATCACTATGTGGGCTGCGTGCCTCAAGAAAAGTGTGTTGGTGGAAGGGGTGGGGTAGGTGGTGGTGGCATGTGTGTAACAAAACATCTTAATTTCATCTAAAGGCGGCAGACCTTCACCTTGCCCACACATTAACAATGGTTGGCGGAAGACTACCACACAGGAAGACTGCCACACAGGAAAACTGCCACACGTCTTTCAGCAACTTAGAAAACTGCCACACATCGGAAAACCGCCACACAGGAAAACTGCCACATGCTTTTCATTAAGTGGCCGGGCACAGATTGCTATTCCTCCGAGGAACACTTTGAATGTGTGGCAGTTTTCCAAGTTTCCGAATTATGTGTGGCAGTTTCCCAAGGTGCTTAACGATGGGAAGAGCTCTTTTGTTTGTCTGACTTTTCATGTCGGTTCATACTTTTAGGGTAACTGGCCACAGAAGTCCAAGGGGGTGCTACTTTTTTTCATACTTTTAGGGTAACTGGCCACAGAAGTCCAAGGGGGTGCTATAAAGATTGCCGTTTCCTGGCCTATTTTGAGAATTGAATTGGGAACTCCAAACAATTATTCTACCAATGTCATATTCACAGCGAATCATATTAATAATGTTGGGCACTTACTTAGGCATGAAATGTTAATTCATAGGCCCTAGGCTTTTTAAAAAGTTTTGACTCTTTCAATGCCATATTGACAACATTTAAAAAACAGCAAATCAAGTTAATAATATTACGTTTTACTTGGGCACGAAATGTTTATTCATAGGCCCAGACCTAGGGCCTATGAATTAATATTTCGTGCCTAAGTAAAAGCACAATATTATTGCATTTATTTGTTGTGCAAATGTTGTGAATATGGCATTGATAAAGTAAAAACTAAAAAATGCCTGAGGCATATGAATTAATATTTCGTGCCTAAGTAAACCCCAATATTATTGACTTCCTTTGCTGTGTAAACATTGTGAATATGGCATTGGTAGAATGAAAACTGTCAAAAAGGCCTAGGCCTAGGAGTTAATATTTCCTGCCTAAGTAAAAGCGCAATATTATTACATTTATTTGTTGTGTAAACGTTGTGAATATGACAATGATAATTATGTGTGGGCGGTTTTCTTAGGCAGGAAATATTAATTCATAGGCCCTAGGCCTAGGACCTATGAATTAATATTTCCTGCCTAAAAAAACGCCTAATATTATTCTTCATTTTCTAATATTATAACTTCATTTTCTGTGTAAACGTTGTGAATATGACATAGGCAGAATGAAAACTGGTAAAAGAGCCTAAGCCTAGGCCTCGGGCCTGTGAATAAATATTTTGTGCCTAAATAAAAGCACAATATTATTAATTTGATTTGATGTATAAACTCCGTGAATATGACATTGGTTGAATAAAAACTGCTATAAAGGTAGAATAAAACTGTTAAAAACTGGTTGAATAAAACTGTTAAAAAGCCTATGCCTGTAGCCTAGGACTTTAATATTTAGTGCCTAAGTAAAAGCACAATCCTATTGACTTGATTTGACATGTAAGCGTTATGAATATAAAGTCGGCGGATTAAAAGCTGTTAAAACGGCCGAGGTGTAATGCTTATGAATTAATTAAGTAAAAGAAAAATATTACAAATTTGACATGTTATGTAAATATTTAGTGCCTAAGTAAAAGTGCAGCGTTATTAAAAAATCTCATCTTATTGTCCTTTCCTGAACACAGCAATGTTCGCTTGGCTTACATAGAACGTTTTCTCGAAATTTGTTTGGAGTTCCCAATACAATTATCAATATAGGCCAGGAAACGGCAATCTTTATACCCCTCCCCCTCGAACTTCTGTGGCCAGTTGCCCCAAGTATGAACCGACATGAAAATTCAGACAAACAAAAGAGCTCCTTCCTATCGTTATGGAAAACTGCCACACATTCAAAGTGTTCTTCGGAGGTATAGCAATTTGTGCCCGGCCCCTTAATGAAAAGCGTGTGGCAGTTTTCCTGTGTGGCAATCTTCCGGTGTGGCAGTTTTCCTGTGTAGCAATATTCCGGTGTGGCAGTTTTCCTGTGTGGCGGTTTACAGTGAACCTATTGCCCCGCAGTCGGGCCGGCCCTGACTGCGAGGCAATAGGTTTGCAAAGAATCTGCTAGCAAGCTGTTGCTAAGAAAAGAGTGTCGGGTTTCCAAATGATGCCTCTGTTTTGTAAACTGTAGTCTGGTAGAGTGTACGATTTGCTGCAGCATAGACTCTAGATGTCTGCACTTATTTCCGATCAACATGTGCGGACGTCTGGAACTGTATCTGCACTGCGGTGTCCATCATGACACTATGGAGTGCATAGCGTTGCACTCTGCTGGGTTGGCGTAACCTCGGGGTACTGCATTCCAGCTTTACAGATATCGATTATTCATATTTTCTCAGAGTTCAGTAATTTCCCATATGGATTGCCGTTTCCTTCCCCGGGCATATAGAGAAGTTCGGACATTGTGCTCGACCTCTATTCTCTTACTTTCTATATTCTGTCCGCCATGACGAACCGAAATAACTCATTCTACGTGAATGCTTTTCATTTACAAGCCACAAATCAGAAAAGAAATAAATTTTGTACTAGTACAAATATGTGTATAAAATGGTTGTTTGGAGTAACAAATAAACTTAATCTTCCGCTTGGAAAAAAAGCATCACTCCTTTAGGCTGCAACCGTACTATTGTAATATCGTAAATATTAACTTTGGGTGCATTAGACATATTTATCATACTCTAAAATTTGTATTCAAAGGAAAATTTGTGTATATAAAAATGTTGAAAAACTATTATGCGCTAAATAAAATTTTCACTAATGCATAATAACGTAATACTATTTACAAGCTGCGTGTATAAATTCATTCGTACTCGTGGATTATCAGTCGAAAAACATTTGCTTCCCAACACAGAAAATAACTTCGAAACTCACTTTCTATCCTTGGTACAAAAATGTTATTTGAGAAACCATTGCGTTTTGGAATATAACCTAGCAAACGACTCTTCACTTATTTTGTGAGCAAGTGTTTTTCAGAAATGTTATTTATTGAAAACTATGTTATATCACGGACAGGTTTTTTATGCCACTAATGTATATATAATCTTTTTATAAACCCATTTATTCTTTGCAGGGAAATAATAGCGATTCCCTAATTTTTTCTTCTCTAATTTTCGAAACAACCTAGATGCTGATACAAATTAGAAAAAATGCCGCTAGCGGACGAAATCGGTCCCAACTAATGCAACGGAAGAATTATGCACTGATATATTTGACCATTAGGCTCTCTGTATGAAACTAAAAATGTTAACATTATGAACTTCGTAATTATGTGCTTGGTTTATTCCTCTGTAGTACTGGAGAAATACGGATTGATGTGGGCCAGTACTATGCCCATAGCACAGATGCTTTATATTTTAAGTCACGTGTAATTTCTTGATTGCAATCGCAATCGGAGCACAACATCCTATATTCTAAAGAGAATTTACTCTCCACACAAAAGACATAATAGCCATAAAAGGACAAGAAATTCAATCTAGGTTGAAGAAAATAGTTTATTGGCAAGGCACCTGCTGATGTCTTTTGGACGACATTCATATGCTATCAGGCATTACTGGTAAGAAAGTGCACGTATAAAACAGTGAAACTGCAAAAGGATAGAGTAAAAATGAATATATAACTTCAAAAATAGTGTAAAAAGATAAAATAGTAAAGTAAATTTCCTCCTTCACCGTTATCTGTTAACATTTGAATTATTTATCAGTTCCCCCTTTGCTGTCATATATCACAAATTTTCGGATCATTTGTGTTAGCAGAAAAAAAGGCTTGTGTTTTACTTGCCTAAAACGAAGTTGTAAAGGAAATGTACTGAGCTTTTCCCCCTTGGGAAACATGGGGGTGAGAAAGGAGGGTAGGCAGCTGTAAACTGATCCTGCATCTGATAAGGGAAAGTGGTCATGACACTAAGACCCCCCAAGAAGGGGGTAGGAAATAACAGTGTGATTTTCAGCGCCACCTATGAGCAGAAGCTTTACATTAGACATGCCTTTATATTCCCCTTAAACAGATTCTACTACTGAAGGGTGTGAGCGGGGAGGAAAGAAGAGCAATCGCATTCCAAAACATCTCTGCGCAAGCGTTAAGTGCAGGAGCAGCGCTTATGTAACCAACTTTAGTGAATTTTTCTGTTCTCTTATAGTTTTGATTCCATTTGTAAGCAGCAGTAACGAAAGTTTGCCGTTGATGAAGACTATATAAAAAACTTTGTACGAAGGCTATCATGACACAATTGCTAAAAGGTAAGTTCACAATTTGATCATTAAATATTGCATTGATTTTTATTTTTTGTGTTTTTATGTCCGAGGTACGCTTTTCTTCGGGAAAGCTTAAGAGTTTGCCATGCACACGCAACCCAGAACGGGCTTGCGGCTGTTTGGTTTCGGAAATAATCTATTTTCATCTGAATGCCGCTAATCTTGAAAAATATGTTGCTAAAAACCAACCAAACGATGAACAGTAATTAATTTTTATTTATTCTTGCTATTTTTGCTGAGTGTATATTTGTAAATGTTCATTAGCGATAGCTACAGCTCTTGGACGCGGCAGCATCTAATTCCTGCGTTATGGCTATTCAATAAACTGCGGGTAGTATAGTTGTTTTCCCATTTATCCCAGGCAGAAATGCTAAATAACAGTCGTAAGAGAAGCAGTAAAATGTCAGCAAATCCGAAATATAACATTTTCCGTAGTTCAGGAAATTTCTTTCTATCCAAAAAAAGATGAGGTACCACCCATGCCATTGTCTTTGTCTTCCGCGACTGTCTTTTTTTGTGTCATCGGATGGATGCTCTTTTGTCTTCGCTTAAAGCCGCACACTTCAAAACACCATTTGTTTGTTGTTTTTTTCTTTTGGTGGTGGTGATTTTATATTACATTACTTTTGCGGTTAGAGTGGCCAATGAACTTCTTCACGCATGAAAGTTTTTGCGTGCTGAGTACGGAATAATTCTGTCTTTCAAAAATTTCTTTCTCCGAAAACGTAAGTTAGACGGAGCTCCAAAACTATCTTTGGTAATCGTCTTTTTTATTTTTTTTTGTGATGTTCGCTGTTGTTATTGTTTGTAAAGGTAATTTATTCCATAAATATTGTATTTTAGCCTGGAAAAGGAGACAAAATGTTCCGAAAAACGGAAGTTTGACGAAACGAGAATTTCTCTCGCAATCGTTATTTTTTCCCCCGATGTTCTTCCGTCTGACCTGAATTTTTAAATGCCATTATATATACCTATATTCGTAAGTGCGTGTGCATTTCAGCTTGAAAAAGGCAGAAATTTCCTATAGCAGGAATCTTGACAAAGCGAAACTTTCTATAGCAGGAGTCTTGACAGAGCAAACTTTCTTCTGTAATTATTTTTTATTTTTTATTTTTTTTTCGTGCTCCGCCTGTGCTGAATTGCTTTTAAATGCTTTTTTTTTTTTTTTGCGTAAATTTTTGTACTTCAGCGTAAAAAAAAAGAAGAAAGACAAAAATTTCCGGAAGCGGAAGTATGACGCAAAAATTTCTCCTGCAATCGCGTTTTTTTTTTTTCTTGATGTTTTACCTGTTTTGAATTGCTGTTAAATGCCATGTTTTTTTTGAGGGGGGGAAATGTTTGCATTTTAGCTTGAAAATGGAGGCTTTTGAAAGCCTTTGGGAAAAATTTCTCCTGTGATCTTATTTTTTTCTTTTATTTTTTTCTTCATGCCCCGCCTGTGTTGTTTTTTGGTTCTGAGAGGTTTGTAGGTCTGCTTTCACTCATTCATATATTTTTGAGAAAATTCAAGAAAAATAAGTTAATTGACCCAACCTAAGATTAAAAATAAAAAAGCTCTTTGGTTGGATTAAGACGCGAGTTGAATAAAGGAAGAAGTCTGGTCATGTTCTGACTCACTGTCACTCATCTTCTCTGTAGTTGTGTTCATTTTCATGATGTGCGTTTTCATTTTTTCGTTCTCATTTGTTGGAACGACGATGCAGCGACTCCTAGATGACCACAGCTATACTTTCGCTGTCTTTTGCTTTTTTAAACAAATTGGCTTTTTTTAATCGTATCTAGCTTTTAAACTTTGCCTCATTCTCATTTTTCATTTTTACCGTATCAGCCTGATTTTAAGCATTATACCTCGTTTTTAACACTGTTTGTTTGATTGTCTTCTGTCTGGCACTCTTTAGCCACACATTGCCTTTGCGCCATAAAAATTCACCAACCAACCTACCAAAGATAAGAGCAAGGGTATTTTTGTAATTTTTTTTTTTTGCTGTTAGGCTGGTCAACTTTTTTTTCGAGAAGAATAAGGGAATAGACCAGCTTAATAACAGAAATAAAGCAAACTGATGTTATTACAAAGTGGACAGAGTTAGTGTAATAATAACAGCCTAGGGTTTTTGTTCTTACTCTTTGCTGTTTGATAGGTTTATTAACTTAAATTTTTATGGAAATGCATTTATTATTGAGTTTTGTTCCTTGAGTGCAAGTATGAAATTGTCAGTTCAGACCATGGAGGAAAACAGAACTGACTGCTTGATATCAGAGACTGTTGAAGTGAGTCTTCTGCTTTTAAATGAGAAAGTACGCAATGCTAAGTTCATTCTTTTGAATGTTACTGTAGTCACTAATAAATTAATAACTTGATTGAACTTTCTCATAGAATTATAATAGTCCCATTTTTATCACTCAGCATTTCCAATTGTTCATATTGTGACAACCTGTATAAATAAACTATCTAAGCCTGGTGGACTTATGAATGTCAGCTCTTTAGGTAGTTCCACATATCAATGCGCTTTATTTATACCAGTCCTGCACACACCCACTATCATGGAGCGAAGAAATTAGCTCCACGGCTGTATTGCTTGCGGTGTATTTAAATAGTAATAATTAGGATGCTATAATAATACAAAATTTTTTTTAATGAAAAAGAGTTCTTTATTCGAAACAAATGCAGAATAATAGTAGAAATGCTGTTTTTTACTTGAGGAATTGTTACAGCTAGCTCAAAATTTTGATTTTGTATGGTTTTTAATGGGAAGTGATTGAACAGAATTATATGTAATGTATAAATATGTAGTAGGTCTAATAGATTCCAATTGCAAAATTTTCCCCCTTAAAATATATAATTTGGTCATTTTATAGCTACATAGATTATCATTAAAGGAAGCATAAGCAATAGGT
The DNA here is from genome assembly GCA_039090855.1 of Macrothele yani. Taxonomy (NCBI): domain Eukaryota; kingdom Metazoa; phylum Arthropoda; class Arachnida; order Araneae; family Macrothelidae; genus Macrothele; species Macrothele yani. The sequence continues at coordinate 99,287,203 of CM077004.1, read as the reverse complement.
GATAGAATCCATACCTCTATGTTGAAACTTTGGCGAACAAGCTTTTGGAATGTGTTTTGATGAAGGATGCTGAATTCTGCATTCCTATTATTTCAGAAATTAATCAAAGTAACTGTTGTCAGAATGGAAGAAATGATTCAGAAACCTTATAATTAACCATTCAGGCTTAAGTAATTAATCATCTGTGCAAAAAAAAAAAAAATTCAGTTCATCTTTTCTAAGCTGAGAATTTGTGTTCTCTGCCTCGTGTTTTGATTTTTGCTCTCTTTCATGTTATAAATATATTTTATTCTCCAATGGTTTTTATTTTCTTTCTTCTGTGGTAGAGCAAGCTTCTTTTCCCTCTGATGGTGGGTGTGTAGTGGCCTTTTGTAAATATATGGAATTTACAGAATTACTTGAAGAGCTGTAATAGAAGTCCACCCTATCTTAAAAAGCCTACAGCACTAAAGAAAACTGTACCTATTGACATGTTCTTTATAATGTTTTATGGTGGGCATCAGAATTAACCTTTGTAAACATGCTAAATAAATGTAAACCTTACCTAACGAAATGGATTTTTCAATGTGCTTACACATTCTTTATACTAAAGTACAACTTGTTCTCATTACTCTCTGTATGTCCTGCTTTTTCTTTGGGGGGGGATTGGAGGTTTAATGACCAGTATGAGCAACTTAGTGGGCTATAAACAGTTGCTGGTTCCTAATTTAGGGCCACTGGCTTCAGGGATGGGAGAGAACGAGTGCCATACAACAAACATAACATCCATGCCTCACCAAAATTCGAACACGGACCCATCGCGGACGAATGGTCAGTAGCCATCGCTTAGACCACTGTGCCACTGGGGCGGCAAGTCTTGCTTTCCACTTTTACAAGTATTTGAAAAGATTCTCAACACCTGAATAATGAAAAATCTTTGTTTCACCCTAAAAACATTTGAAAATAACATTAATGAAGTTTTATCGCTATTCAGATGATGAGAAATCTATTTCAAATACTTCTAAAAACTTTACTGGAAAGCAAGACATGCAGAGTTAGTAATGAGAACAAGAATTGTACTTTAGTATAAAGAATGTTTTCAAACAACGCACTAAGTGTGAAAACAAATTTTGATACCTTTTATAAATATAATGTGTGTGTAAACTACTTTTTTTGTTTCAGATGATAGATGTACCCAATTCAATGCTGGTGTACTAAAGCAAGTAGACAGCAATGGAGATGTTATTTCTAATTGGTGCATGCAAGGATTTAAACCAGAAGAAGGTTTGTGCTTCATATGCAATTCAACAATAAGTTGCAAACAGCATGGAATGTCTGTTATCAAGCGACATGCTACAGGGAAAAAGCACATCGAGAATTGTCGAAAGAACAGAAATGAAAAGGGCCAGCTTAAGAAAAGCAATGTTCAGCAATGCTTGGGTACCAGTTTCTGCCAAGGATTAAAGATAACCAACTCTCATGGTGACAACACAGCTACAGCAGAAACTCTATTTGCATTTGCTGTTGCTAGTAAGAACATTCCTTACACATTTGGGGATGTTGCTACAGAAATGTTTCCTCGTATGTTCCCTGACTCAAAAATTGCAGCTGACTTTACATGTGCAAGGACAAAGCTGTCCTATATGATATCCGATGGGGTGGGTCCATATTTAAAGGAAAACCTGATGCAAGAAATTAATAAATCAAAAGCAATTTTTCACTATTCAGGTGGATGAGACTCCTGTTGCAGAAAAACATGTACAACAACTTGACGTTTTGATAGTGAAAAAGTAAAGCGAGTTGTTGTTGAGCACTTGGAGTCATTCCACATTGGTCATGGCACAGCAGAAAATATTCACAGTTGTGTAATGACTGCCTTATTTGAGCACTCACCAACAAAACTGCTCAGTTTTCATAGTGATGGCCCTAATGTAATGAAGTGCCTTAAAGGGAAAATAAAATATACAAACCCTCATTTGATTGACATTGGGGAATGTACCCTCCACAAAGTACACAATGCTTTGCTTCTGCACTAAATTGTTTTGGGGGTGATGTGGATAGCTTGTTAATTGATATATATTATTTTTTTAAACGCTCTGCTGCAGGAAGTGATGATTTTCATAATATTCAGTGCTTGATGGAAGTTCCGGAACATGTTTTCGTGAGACATGTTAGCAGTCAATGGCTAACTTTGCAAACATCATTGATATGATTCATTGAGCAGTTCCAAGTGCTACAGAGTTTCTTCAGGAAGAGTCAGGATTCCAGAAGGGAAACGCTGCGGCTTCAACACATCACTAGAGCATTTCAGGACAAAACACTTTTGGCAAAAGCAATGTTCCTGAAAAATGCTGCTGATTTATTTGTTGGATTTCTGAAGTTATTTCAAAGAAATGAGCCGCTAGTTCATATTTTATATGATGAATTAGTAACTTTGGTGAAAAGATTATGGGTCGTTTCCTGATTGTAACCTGCTTTCAAGAGAAGAAAGGCTTCAATTTAAAAGAAATTTCGTTAGATAAAAGTGAAAACTGGAAGAAAAAGGTTGAAATTGGCTTGGACACTAAAGGTGAAATGGAAACATGGACAAGTTCACAGAAAATAAATTTCTATTTAGGTGCATGTTTGTTTTATTAATAGTATGTGAAATACTTGGTAAAGGTATTGCCTTTTGACAACAGTGTCCTGGAACGAATGAAGTGCCTTCATCTCCTTTTCCGTACCGAAATTTCGTCTTTAGCATGCATTAGGCAACTAGCTGCTGCTGTTCCAAATGTTATTGCAGCTGCTGATGTCACAGCATTGACAGATGAATGGATTAGACTGCAGACTGAGACTATTGATGAAAAGTTTTATCAAAATAACGAAATCGGGATGGAAAATAATAGCCATGAGGTAGATCAATTTTGTAAGCAACAGTACAAAAGAATCGATTATTATTGGACTGAAATTTTTTCACTTAAGGACTGTGATGGAAATGATAAATTTTGATTGCTTGCAATCCTAATAAAAGCACTGTTGTCCCTTGCACATGACAATGCTGTTTGTGAACGAGGCTTTAGTGTAAACAAGCACATCTTAGATCAGAGGAGTAGTTTAAGTCTACAAAGTATAAATGGCATAAGGAAAATTAAATCTTATGTACAGGAGCATTGCAAGAACATTGAAAATCTCAATGTAACTCCAGAGCTTCTCAAAGCTGTAAAAGGTTCATACAAACGATATCAAAATCGCTTGGAAGCTGAGAAGAAAATTCAAGGAAGAAGAAAGCAAGACAAAAAAAAAAAAAAAAAAAAGCCAGCAGATGACCAGTTGAAGCTCAGAGAAGAAGAAAGTGAATTGAAGAAACAGCTTTCTGCTTCTCAAAGACTGCTGAATAATGCAGAAAAGATTATAGATGATGGATTGAAAAAGAGAAATTTTGCTGACATAGAAAGTGGGCAGATTCTTTTAAAGGAATCCAAAGAAAAAATTATCCACAATTCTTCTGCAAATCGAAAACAACATGTGTAAACAGCAAAAATTGTTATTGAAAAAAATTAAATCATTTTGCTGACCTACATCTACAATGCAGTTTTAACCCTTGTAAATAAAATACTTGTACTACAGAGATTCATGGGAAAGTATTCCTAATAAGACATTGGAAATGAAATCTCCATGTATTCCATGGCTGAAGAAGAGCCTTCATTTTTCATTTTCAATGTTATATCAGGAATGCTTCTCCATGAATCTTTGTAGTGTCATCTTCTTATATGGACTTTGGCCATTCTTTGTCATGAAAAATATTTGTACATACAACATAAAATACACAAGTGCATTTTGATCCACCATTGTAAATAGAACATATGGATATGCATACACCACATGCCACCATGACTGCATAAATAAGCTTAGCTTCTACCTACTACATTTTTGTGAAGTGCAAATTGCAAATTTCCAAGTATACTGAGTGAGTTATAACTGCATATGCAGGAGACATTGAAGGTTAAGGAAATTTTACTCTGCAGATTAAGCATGTAACTCCACAAGGTAGGTGATATTTACATCACATGTTTCAGTTATATCTTTCCGCTTCACAATAATCATATATATATATATATATATATATATATATATATATATATATATATATATATATATATATATTCTATAAAGAAGATACCTAAGCAAAAAAAATACATATATAATTTTGACTCACACCTAGTACAACATAGAAAAGGTTATGTATCTACCTGTGTGAGTAAAAGGAGAAAGATAAAAAAATAAAATAAAACAACTGAATGTAGAAGGTGTCAGAATACTGAGCCTTGGCTTTATCAAGGACCAGCAAAAACTCTGCATTTTCTCACTTCCACAAAGACCTAGTTGGAAATGGGTTTCTGCAAGGCCATAGATGCAAGTAACTTGCATCTATGGCCTTGCAGAAACCCATTTCCAACTAGGTCTTTGTGGAAGTGAGAAAATGCAGAGTTTTTGCTGGTCCTTGATAAAGCCAAGGCTCAGTATTCTCGACACCTTCTACATTCAGTTGTTTTATTTTATTTTTTTATCTTTTCTCCTTTTACTCACACAGGTAGATACATAACCTTTTCTATGTTGTACTAGGTGTGAGTCAAAATTATATATGTATTTTTTTTGCTTAGGTATCTTCTTTATAGAATGTGAATTCTGAATTTTCAAAACTGCTGCGTTGCGCGTTTTGATTTTCAGGTTATTTTGCAACCTTCGTTTTAAATTCTAAAGTTTTTCCTTAGTCTTCAGTTTTGCTCTTAAGTATATATATATATATATATATATCATCATCATCATCATCATTGCCAACCATTATCAATGCACTGCTGGACGAAGGTCTCTCCAAGTTTCCTCCACAACGGTCTGTCTTGTGCCAGTCTCCTCCATGTAACTCCTGGATACTTTCGAATTTCATCCACTCATCTTCCATGTGGTCTTCTTCTGGGTCTTTTCCTGTCCCTTGGAATCCAATCTAAAATTTTGGCTGTCCATCGATGGTCTGTCCTTCCGGCAGTATGTCCAGCCCATTGCCATTTTAGGGATTTAACTCTGATCATGATGTTTTCCACTCTTGTCATTTTCGGATCCATGAGTTCCTCTTCTTATCTCTCCTGGTTACACCAAGCATGCACCTCTCCATGCTTTTTTGAGTTGTCTGCAGCCTTTGTATGTCTCTTTTAGTTAAGGTCCACGTCTCTGCACCATACGTAAGCACTGGAAGGATGCATTAATCAAACACTTTTCTTTTAAGACATAATGGCATATTGCTCTTAAAAATTATGCTGTTTCTTCCAAAAGCTCTCCAGGCAACTTTTGTACGCCGATTAATTTCTTCATCAATGTCACCCTCACTTGATATCTGCTGTCCAAGATAAACGTACGTGTCTGTTATCTCCAGCTCTTCTCCATCAATCGATAAATCTTCATTTCTTGTAAAAGCATTGAACATCACTTTTGTCTTCTGAAAGTTCATTTTTAATCCCACTTCTTTACTCTGGTCAGCAAGTTCCTGGATCATACTCTGAAGCTCTGATGGTGTAGTTGCAAAAATGGCTATGTCATCAGCAAAACGAAGGTGGGTTAGATAATCTCCATTAATCTTTATCATTTTGTTTTCCCAGTTCAGTGATTGAAAGACATTTTCCATTGTGGCATTAAAGACCTTCGGAGATATGGTGTCACCTTGTCTCACTTCTTTTCCAATTTTTATGTGTGTTGTATTTTCAAACAGCCGAATCTTTGCACTTGCATTTTCATAGATGTTATTAATAATATTAATGTACGCATCTTCAATACCGCAGGATTTCAGGGCCATTGTAACTGCTAATGGTTTCTCCGAATCAAAGGCTTTTTCATAATCGATAAAAGCCATGCACAATGGAGGTTCATATTCCCTCGCTCTTTCAATTAGTTCTCTCAGTACGTGGATATGATCTATTGTGCTGTAGCCACTCCTGAATCCAGCTTGTTCTCTCGGTTGAGCCATGTCTAGTGTCACCTTTAAGCGGTGTGAAAGAACTTTAGTGAAGATTTTACAAACCACTGATAGGAGATTGATAGGTCTGTAGTTCCTGAGATCCTCAATGTCACCTTTTTTATGTAGCAAGATCATTGTGGCGTTGTTCCAATCCTCAGGAATCTTCCCTTCATTAAGGCATCGAGTGAAAATTTGGGCGAGCACTGTTTTGATTTCTCCACTTGCTTCTTGTATGATGTCTACAGTAATTCCATCTTCTCCTGGAACTTTTACCCGCTTCATATTCTTGATTGCATGGGCAACTTCTGCTGGGAGGACTGGAAGAACTCTGGTACTGGTACCTTTCATGATGTCTGGAGTACATGTATCATCCCTTTGATATAATTTGGAGTAGAAATCTTTCACTCTTGTCAAAATTTCGCCTCTATTTCTTGTTACAGAACCATCTTCTTTTCTCAGTGCCATAATCTGTTTTCTTCCCTTACTGAGATGTTCCTTTGCTATTTTTAGGCTTTGGTTGTTTTCAATTGCTTTCCTTACTAGTTCACAGTTGAATTTCCTTACGTCTTCAGTGATACTTTTTCGTACTGTCTTGCATAGCTCTATATATTCCACTTTGGAAGTCACATCTTCTTTAGTTGTCCTCATCTCTCTTCTTTTTGCATCAACATTTTGGTTTTTCCTGATAATTTGTTCACATGCAACTAACTTGTTCTTAGACCCAGCTAATTTTGTTGCTGTTTCCATAAGAGCTTTGGTTACTTTTCTGTTAACTTCAGAAATATCCACTTCTTCCGATGTTAGACCTTCTAAAGCAGAGAATCTGTTCTTCAGATCCAACTTGAAGGTAATATGGTGTTTTTTAAGGTTGGTTATGTCAATATATTTTGTTTGTTTTATGAGCTGTGGTTCGAGTTTAGTGTTGAGGTGCATCTTACATCTCACCAATCTATGGTCACTACCTGTGTTGAACTTGTTTAGCACACTGCAGTCTTCTATGACTAATTTTTTGTTACACATAATAAAATCCGATTCACTTGTCGTCCCATTTGGATGTCTCCATGTTCATTTCCTGTGTGGCTTTTTCTTGAAAAAGGAGTTCAAGATGAAAAACCCTTCTGCCTCTGCAAACTCTACGAGCGTATTTCCTCGCTTGTTTCTATTGCTGTGACTAAAGTTACCTACTGAAGTTTCATTCTGTTGCTGCTGCCCTATTTTTGCATTGAAATCTCCCATAATTATCTTCAAGTGCTGCTTACCTTTATTATTTAGATGACGAATTTCCTCATAAAATTCTTCAATTTCTTCTTTAGGATGACTTGTAGTGGGTGCATAAGTTTGAATAATCTGAACCTGGTATCTTCTCGAGAGTTGGATAATGAGTCGTGCAGCTCTGTCAGAGGAACTTTCAACTTCTACAACTTTATCCTTCAGTTTTTTGTTTATTATAAATCCAACACCACTAGTTCTGCCAGTACCAGTCCCACGATAGTAGAAGAGATGTCCACTTTTCAGTTCAATGAGATCTTCTCCTTTTCTCCTTACCTCACTTAGCCCGATGATGTCCCACTTGATCCTTTGTAGTTCCTCTTCCAATTCAAGAAGCCTTGAATCAGAAGATAGGGAGCGTCCATTATACATAGCCAAGGTCAGCATCAGATGGTAGCCTAGTCCGGTCCTCCGGGGATTCTTAGCAACCTCTGCCTTCATGTCGCACTGGCCGCTGCCTTGGCCAGGTACATTCCAGCTGCCGGAGACTGAGGGCCAAGATTTAAGTTGTGGAGTCATTTTGTAGGGGCTTGGCCATAACTCACCATGCTGGCCGAGTGGGTTGGTGAGTGTGGGATAGCATTTCCTCTAATCCCGATGGTATAGTTATACCGCTATTGGCAGTCGTCAGAGCCCCTTTCGTGGGAACAGGATGCACCACGAGAAGGCGGGGTTGACATTTGTCAAGGAGAGGCTGTGATGTTACGCATCACCTGACCTTACATCCCCTATATATATATATATCATCATCATCATCATCATTGTCAACCATTATCAATCCACTGCTGGACGAAGGTCTCCCCAAGTTTCCTCCACAACGGTCTGTCTTGTGCCAGTCTCCTCCATGTCACTCCCGCATACTTTCGAATTTCATCCACCCATCTTCCATGTGGTCTTCTTCTGGGTCTTTTCCTGTCCCTTGGAATCCAATCTAAAATTTCGGCTGTCCATCGATGGTCTGTTCTTCTGGCAGTATGTCCAGCCCATTGCCATTTCAGGAATTTAACTCTGCTCATGATGTCTTCCACTCTTGTCATTTTTCGGATCCACGTGTTCCTCTTCTTATCTCTCCTGGTTACACCAAGCATGCACCTCTCCATGCTTTTTTGAGTTGTTTGCAGCCTTTGTATGTCTCTTTTAGCTAAGGTCCACGTATCTGCACCATACGTAAGCACTGGAAGGATGCATTGATCAAACACTTTTCTTTTAAGACATAATGGCATATTGCTCTTGAAAATTATGCTGTTTCTTCCAAAAGCTCTCCAGGCAAGTTTTGTACGCCGATTAATTTCTCCACCAATGTGACCCTCACTTGATATCTGCTGTCCAAGATAAACGTACGTGTCTGTTATCTCCAGCTTTTCTCCATCAATCGATAAATCTTCATTTCTTGTAAAAGCATTGTACATCACTTCTGTCTTCTGAAAGTTCATTTTTAATCCTACTTCTTTACTCTTGTCAGCAAGTTGCTGGATCATACTCTGTAGCTCTGATGGGGTAGTTGCAAAAATGACTATGTCATCAGCAAAACGAAGGTGGGTTAGATAATCTCCATTAATCTTCATCCCTTTGTTTTCCCAGTTCAGTGATTGAAAGACATTTTCCAATGTGGCATTGAAGAGCTTCGGAGATATGGTGTCACCTTGTCTCACTCCTTTTCCAATTTTTATGTGTGTTGTATTTTCAAACAGCCGAATCTTTGCACTTGCATTTTCATAGATGTTATTAATAATATTAATGTATGCATCTTCAATACCGCAGGATTTCAGAGCCATTGCAACTGCTGATGGTTTCACCGAATCAAAGGCTTTTTCATAATCGATAAAAGCCATGCACAGTGGAAGTTCATATTCCCTCGCTCTTTCAATTAGTTCTCTCAGTACGTGGATATGATCTATTGTGCTGTAGCCACTCCTGAATCCAGCTTGTTCTCTCGGTTGAGCCATGTCCAGTGTCACCTTAAAGCGGTGTGAAAGAACTTTAGTGAAGATTTTATAAACCACTGATAGGAGGCTGATAGGTCTGTAGTTCCTGAGATCCACAATGTCACCTTTTTTATGTAGCAAGATCATTGTAGTGTTGTTCCAATCCTCAGGAATTTTCCCTTCATTAAGGCATCGAGTGAAAATTTGGGCGAGTACTGTTTCGATTTCTCCACTTGCTTCTTGTATGATGTCTACAGTAATTCCATCTTCTCCTGGAGCTTTTCCCCGCTTCATGTTCTTGATTGCATGTGCAACTTCTGCTGGGAGGACTGGAAGAACTCTGGTACTGGTACCTTTCATGATGTCTGGAGTACATGTATCATCCCTTTGATATAATTTGGAGTAGAAATCTTTCACTCTTGTCAAAATTTCGCCTCTATTTCTTGTTACAGAACCATCTTCTTTTCTCAGTGCCATAATCTGTTTTTCCCCTTACTGAGATGTCCCTTTGCTATCTTTAGGCGTTGGTTGTTTTCAATTGCTTTCCTTACTAGTTCACAGTTGAATTTCCTTACGTCTTCAGTGATACTTTTTCGTACTGTCTTGCATAGCTCTATATATTCCACTTTGGAAGTCACATCTTCTTTAGTTGTCCTCATCACTCTTCTTTTTTGCATCAACATTTTGGTTTTTCCTGATAATTTGTTCACATGCAACTAACTTGTTCTTAGACCCAGCTAATTTTGTTGATGTTTCCATAAGAGCTTTGGTTACTGTTCTGTTAACTTCAGAAATATCCACTTCTTCCGATGTTAGGCCTTCTAAAGCAGAGAATCTGTTCTTCAGTTCCAATTTGAAGGTATTATGGTGTTTTTTAAGGTTGGTTATGTCAATACATTTTGTTTGTCTTATGAGCTGTGCTACGTTCGAGTTTAGTGTTGAGGTACATCTTACATCTTACCAATCTATGGTCACTGCCTGTGTTGAACTTGTTTAGCACACTGCAGTCTTCTATGACAATTTTTTGTTACACATAATAAAATCAATTTCACTTGTCGTCCCATTTGGATGTCTCCATGTCCATTTCCTGTGTGGCTTTTTCTTGAAAAAGGAGTTCAAGATGAAAAACCCTTCTGCCTCTGCAAACTCTACGAGAGTATTTCCACGCTGGTTACTGTTGCCGTGACCGAATTTACCATCTGAAGTTTCATTCTGTTGCCGTTGCCCTATTTTTGCATTGAAATCTCCTATAAATAATTATCTTCAAGTGCTGCTTACCTTTATTATTTAGATGACGAATTTCCTCATAAAATTCTTCAATTTCTTCTTTAGGATGACTTGTAGTGGGTGCATAAGTTTGAATAATCTGAACCTGGTATCTTCTCGAGAGTTGGATAATGAGTCGTGCAGCTCTGTCAGAGGAACTTTCAACTTCTACAACTTTATCCTTCAGTTTTTTGTTTATTATAAATCCAACACCACTAGTTCTGCCAGTACCAGTCCCACGATAGTAGAAGAGATGTCCACTTTTCAGTTCAATGAGATCTTCTCCTTTTCTCCTTACCTCACTTAGCCCGATGATGTCCCACTTGATCCTTTGTAGTTCCTCTTCCAATTCAAGAAGCCTTGAATCAGAAGATAGGGAGCGTCCGTTGTACGTAGCCAAGGTCAGCATCAGATGGCAGCCTAGTCCGGTCCTCCGGGGATTCTTAGCACCCTCTGCCTTCATGTCGCACTGGCCGCTGCCTTGGCCAGGTACATTCTAGCTGCCGGAGACTGAGGGCCAAGATTTAAGTTGTGGAGTCATTTTGGAGGGGTTTGGCAATAACTCACCACGCTGGCCAAGCGGGTTGGTGAGTGTGGGATAGAGTTTCCTCTAATCCCGATGGTATAGTTATACCGCTATTGGCGGTCGTCAGAGCCCCTTTAGTGGGAACAGGATGTACCACGAGAAGGCGGGGTAAAAATACCTGAAATGGCTATGGGCTGGACATACTGCCAGAAGGACAGATCATCGATGGACAGCCAAAATTTTAGATTAGATTCCAAGGGACAGGAAAAGACCCAGAAGAAGACGACATGGGAGATGGGTGGATGAAATTCGAAAGTATGCAGGGGTGACATGGAGGAGACTGGCACAAGACAGACCGTTGTGGAGGAAACTTGGGGAGACCTTCGTCCAGCAGTGGATTGATAATGGTTGACAATGATGATGATGATGATATATATATATATATTATGTTTAAACACATTACCTTTCATTATCATCTGTCTTGTGAGTGTACTAATGAATTATGAAATACATACAATAATGATAATTCAATAAGTAATTGTATTTTAAAAGCACAGCATGGACTTAAAACATAATTAAATGGGCTATCATTAGCTGCTCCCAAACTTGAGTTCTGCTCCAAAATGTACATTTTCTCACTCCAAAACTCAAATTTTCTGCTCCGAAATGCAGATTTCCCCGCTCCAAAAATTGCTCCAAAACACGTGAGGGGTGCTAACACCCCTGGAATCAGTAAGAGTCGGATGCAGTATGGGTAAGACGAAGGATCTAAGCGCATTTGATCGTGGGCAAATTGCCAGGGCCCGATGAATGGGTCACTCCATCTCGGAAGTTGTGCAAACACTGGAATTTTCACGAGCCACTGTGTCACGGGTGTGCTGTGAGTACATCGAATCCGGTAAAACCATCCCTGCAAGGGCCAACTGCCATGTACAACAGCGTGTGGATGAGCGGGGTCATCGTCGGCTAGCTCGCATTGTGACAGCGGATAAACGGGCCACAGTGCAAGAAATCACTCTGCAATTTAACGCTGGTGCACAAAAACGTGTAAGCAGCCACACCATTCAGAACCATCTCCTCACTATGGGGTACAGAAGTCATCGTCCCACGAGGGTACCGCTGCTGACCGCACATCACAGGGTGCAAAGATTAGCATGGGCGCGGGAACATCGCCACTGGACCCTAGACATGTGGGAAAATGTTACTTGGACTGATGAGTCGAGATTCACATTGGTACATGCAGATGGCAGGATACGAGTACGGCGCAAACCACATGAAGCGATGGATCCTTCTTTCCAGCAGGGTACTCTTCAAGCTGGTGGTGGTGGCATTCTTGTCTGGGGACTGTTTACGGGGACTGAAATGGGACCCTTGGTATGTGTGACATCGTCCCTCACAGGTCAACGTTACTGGGATATCCTGGACGACCATTTGCTCCCGTTTGTGCGTCTTCAATATCCTACTGGGGACCTCATCCTGCAACAAGACAATGCACCGTGCCATCGCTCCCAAATTGTATCCGAATGGTTGGATGAACACTCCACCGACGTGACCTCGCTTCCTTGGCCAGCTAGGTCACCTGACCTCAATCTGATCGAGCACATCTTTGATGCCATCGAGAGAGATGTTCGAGGCTCTGACCCCCTCCATCAAATCTTCGTGAACTGTGGGAGCTTGTTCAGGGGTCGTGAATCTCTATGGCTTCCCAACGCTTCCGGTGTTTTGTCGAGTCCATGCCGAGACGAATCACCACCGTCATCAGGGCGAAAGGTGGTGCTACACGTTACTAGACAGGTATCTCTAATTGAATTGCTCCTCAGTGTATGTCTTAACTCCATCCAAACCCTCACATATTTGACTTATCATTTTGTGAAATATTTTTGGAGCAGATGATATACCAAAAGGAAGTCATTTGAAGCAATATCTACCAAATGGTGTATTGAAAGTTAAGTACATAATTTGCTGCTTTCTTCCTCTAAAGGGATCTGATAAAACCCACTTGTTGCATCTAATTTTGAGAATATCCGTGCACCTGCAAGTTCTGCCTCAATTTCACTTCTGGTAGGAATGGTGTAATATTTCCTTTTAATCTGATCATTCAAATGCTTGGAGTCCAAGCAAATCCTGAGTGCCCCATTCTTCTTTTCTACAATGACAAGAGAACTAATCCATTCAGTTGGTTCATCAATTTTTTTATAATGTCCATAGAAAAAACACATTGTTTCTAATTCTATCTTTAGTTTGTCTTTCAGAGATAAAGGCATTCTTCTTGAAGCCTGAACAACTGGAGTGCAATTTTCTTTTTAAGCATATTTTATACTTTTGCTTTACACAACCATGTCCAGTAAAAACTTTTTTAAATTTTTTAATTATCTCAGACTTGTAAGCCTTCTAGCCAGCTACATCATCCGGGTTAGAAATCCTCGTTTCATAAACTGTTCTTAGAATGCCTAAGTGTTCATTGCTGAAGCTGTTCGAAGACCTAATATTGACTGTTTGCCATTATTCACAACAATACTGGACTTTACTTCTTTTTTTAGAATTTCATTTCTGTATGAATTATCCCATGTGATGTAATCTTGGTTTGGTACCCTCGTAAGATATCAAACAAGAGTTTTTTTTATTTTTTTAGGAGTCTTAACTTTTTGTCCTATCCTATGATAGTTTGCCAAATCTATTAGGTTTGCTTGGCTACCAGTATGTACTTTCATAAGAATTTTCAATCCTGCTTTCGCAACATCAATAATCCAGTCATCTGTGTTTTGTGAATTCCCAATTTGATTAATAAAATAGGTTTCTTCACTAACAGTATCTTCAACTGCATGTATTTTACACTTTGGGCCTTCATTTTTTGACAAACACGTTTTCTTGTTATGATTCAAGCCTCCACATTTATTGCATTTTTCTCCATAAGCTGAACAATTTTTAATTTTATGTTGGTAACCACATCTCTTACATGGTTGTTTCATAATGTTGCGATTAACTTTAAAAGTTTCCTTTCCAGAAGACTTTTTTTACCTTTGTCTCTTCATATCATGATTTACCCTGTCTGTTTATTACATCAACAGACTTTTCTTTCTCTTCTATGGCATGCATTTGTATAAGTGTTTGTTCTGCCAACTGACAAATTTGAACAGCACAATCAAGAGTCAAATTTACTTACTGTAAGAGCCTTTCCCTAATTCTTACACTCAAAATGCCAATTACTAACTGATCTCTTATCATAGAGGTAGTTAAATCTCCAAAGTTACAAGTACTAGCTTATTATTCAAATCCACAATGTACTGTTCCACAGCTTCCCTGCTGCATTCAACATCTAAATACATGTCTTTCATATGTTTCATTAACATGCAACATACAATATTGTTCAAATTTCGTAAAGAACAGCATCGTAATTTCTTACCTCAGTAGGCCTGAAAGTGAAACTATTGTACACATCCAGAGGTTCCTTTCGCGCAATGTGAAGAAACAACACCATGTCTGTACGATGAACATGTGACGTAGCATCACAGTAGAGTTCGAAGGTCTGTTTGAACTTTTTAAAGTTCTCGGAGACGTTCCCTGACAGTTTAAGAAGTTCCGGAAGTTTCAACCGTTCCATGGTGATTCACAATACTTAAAATATTATGTGTTTAACTTCTGACACTATGTATCAATTGGAGGCCAAGTCATAGTACGAATCATTTTATTCTAGTTTACATTCGCCGGTGTTGCCACACACCGTGCACCATAAGGATAATGAATTATACATATCGATACAATACAGAGTAAGATCCAAAAGTTTGGGGACAGCGCCTACCCGTGACAATGCAAGCATGTAGTTAAAGTTACGGCGTCAGAAATACATCCTGCCATCCCTCCCCTCCATAGTCAGAATGGTTTGGCCCATGGAAAGTGATTGGAATGCGCTCACAGATGTTTGCTGCTGTGGTTTGTCGTTTGTCTTCTGCGATGTGAGAAACATGGCTTTTGAAGAGCAACATTGTAACATTAAATTTTATCAGCGTTTGGATAAAACAGCTGCAGAGACCTTAGAAATGCTTTCAAAGGTGTACTCCTGTACGATCACTCTACAGTGACGAGATCGAAGGTGTACTCCTGTACGATCACTCTGCAATGGCGAGATCGAAGGTGTACGAGTGGTATCGGTGTTTCAAAGAGGGCTGAAAATCCATCGCAGATAATGAGCACTGTGGTCGACCTGTGATTGCACAGAGTGAGGGAAACATTACGATAGTGGTGCAGTGTGTTCGTTAGGATCACTGCCGAACCATTGAAGAAATCGCTAACTCAACTAACTTATCAGAGACCACATACCAGCGCATTTTGATGGAGGATCTTAACATGCACTGCATGTGTCAGCACATTGTCCCTCGCCTTTTGACGTCCGAACAAAAGGATGAATGGATATAGATATCGGGCGAATTAATTGACAAAGCTGATAGTGATCCTACATTTTTGGATAACATCACTACAGGTGATCAAGCGTGGTGCTACTTGTTTGATATTCAGCCAAAGTGTGCTTCTTCAACATGGAAATCACCGTCTTTACCACGATCAAAGAAATTCAGGCAGGATCACAGCAAAGGGAAAGTCATACTAGAGGTGTTTGATTTTCATGACATTGTCCTTTCCGAATTTATTCCTGAGGGCACAACAGTCAACAAGGAATGTTATCTGGATATTTTACGCCACTTATGGGAAACAATCCATCGTAAACAGCCAGAGGTGTGGCAAAGTAGACAATGGTACCTTCTCCATGACAACGTGCCTGCACATCGATCCCTACTGGTCAGAGTTTCTTGCCAGAAATTGTACTAATGTGCTTCCACATCCTGCCTATTCACCCGACTTAGCCCCCTGCAATTTTTACCTCTTTCCACTGATGAAACAAAATCTACAGGGACGTCATTTTGTGTCAACAAATGAGGTAAAAGCAGCAACACAGGAGGTATTACGAGAGGTTGCAAAACATGGCAGCAATGCTTCCAGAAGCTTTACGAGCACTGGCAAAAGTGCATCGTCGCCCAAGGGGATTATTTTGAAGGTGGTTGTGCAACACTTCATTTCTCACACAATCAGAACATGTCTTGCTTCAAACCTCCTTTAAGTAATGCATTTCTCCAGCACACAAATGACTCCTATGTTTCTTCTGTTGTACCCCGGTTTCACTGCCATACATCAGAGTAGGAACAAATACACTTTCATACACAGCCATGTGGGCCTTTCTTGAGAACCCATAATTCCTGTGAAAACCTCCTAAAGCAGATGTGACTTTCAATGAAGAATTCATTTGCCTACTAATTTCACCATCTAATTTGTTCTCTCTGTGAAACATACTTCTTCCTGACTACACAAACTCATTCACCTGGTCCAGGGCTGGAAAAACAAGCTCCAGATCTAGGAGCAAGCCAGCTCCAAAATTTAGGAGCCAGATGAAACGAAAGCATATTTCAAAGTATCATGCACAAACGTAATGCATGGTGATGATGTCGGAACAAAGAGTAATAATATAAGTGTATTGAACACTGCCCATTACCCAAACTACTTATTGCTAAATGAAATTTGAATTTGGTTTATAAATCTCAGGGTTCTATAGTTTGATAAAAATCTAAACATAAACCAATAGTCCACTGAAGCTGATGGATCAAATTCATCCAGTGCTGGTCCATTCATGCTGATCATCATTGGGTCACACGAACTGTCAATTTCCATATTTGATCTAAATTTTTTTTATTAAATTCATCGAGCTGAACCCTGATTCACAGCACACTGTTGAAACAGGCAGCACAGTGACTATGGCCATCAGCTCTGCTAATACTGGAAATCTGTCCTTGTGGGTCAAAACTTTCTCTAGCAACTCGTAAAATTTCATTCATTGCCCGATAACCTTAAATTCGTACCCCTCGCATAGCAGACTGACTAGTGTGGTTTCAAGAGATTCATCAGGAGATACAAGTTGTTCATGGAAGTGTTTACCCAGTGTTGTAATGTCCTCCTTCCCAAAATTTTCTAAGTTATTTCCTGTTGGCCACGTAAATGTGTGAAATACCTTTGTACACCTGTGAACGCTTCTAGACAAGCCCTAGAAACCGTTCCTCTAGATATTTGATGCCAAATTCTAGAAGCTTCTCCTTGTCCATTTGAAATGAAGAATTGGCACTATTGTCAGGCCTATGCAGCTGCACTTCTTGATGTATTCCTGTAAGAGTTGTATTATTAACAAAATTATCTTCATGATGGCCAGGTGCATCGTTCATTATCTTAGGTGTTGAAATGGCATTTTTAACATGAAGCTGCACTAATGATAAGTTCTTCCTTTTGAAATATGAGGGACAAATTCTTAAATACATACAGTAAATCTAAAAGAAAGTGCAGCATGATTACAAACCTGAAATCTTTAACCTTTTTCAAAAGGCCCTTTGCAACTGCTGAAGCTGAACTTCTCCCTTTTTTATTTTTAATATTTTCAAGATGTATAATTACACACTTCCCGTCTTTCACAAGTGCAGCAAGAGCACGAACTTTACTTGCAACCATCTTACGTTATGAAGGTATTGAAATATTAGAGGCTGACTCTGAAGAATATGTGATATCTTCTTTAATGACACATTTTATTTGGGGAATGCTTATAGAATTTGTAGAGTTTTTGCAGTACCGAATCAACCTAATCAATGAATTTTGCATTTTTTATTGCCTCTGACACACTTAAATTTAACTTGTGAGCAATGCAGTGGATGCTTATTAAATGCTTTAGTTTTAGATACAGTTTTTGTACCAGTTCATTTTCTGCACCAATCATACTTGCAGCTCTGTTCCAATTCCTACTAGATGGTCAGAAGACAACCGATGTGAAAGTCCTAGGTTTTTTAGTTCGCCTTCTATGGATTTCAAATATTTGTCTGCCGTGACATTTTCAAGAGGAAGAATAGATAAAAATCTATTTTACTTTTTTTTTTTAATATATGTAGCATACACAAGTTCGATTCTTCCACACCTCCTTTATCAGTTGAGCCATCTAGCAACAAGCTCACACAATTCTGGTCTTGAACTTCACATACCAGTTCTGTTTTGTACCACAGCTGCAATATGTGAAATAAACTCTTTGCAAGTCTTGTGATTATTACATTCATTTCTAACTTCAACTCCTGATTTATCAGCCAGTATTAAAAGTTCTTTCATGTCACTGAAAGGTTTGTTGTTTTTAGCAATGTAATATGCTACATTAAAACAAACAAATCTTCAGAAGTTCGAACAGTTTTTCATCAATTGTTTTTCTTGCACATACAGCAAGCAGTGTTGCTTTTGGGCACATTTGCGCATTGTATGCTGCCATGAATTTTTCATGTTGAAACGATTTACCATGTTTCTTGAAGGTTTCTGGTTTGAATGGACCAGTTAAAGCCTGTCACTACTTGGGAATTTTTGTCCGATATTCCTGGAAATATGGCACAAACATCACATTTTCCTATGTCAGTTGTTTTATCATAATGCAGCCACCTCAGTTCTTTCAGCCAAGCTTCTTGAAACTTCCTGGCCTTTACGTCGCTTACATGACTGCTCAATAAGCATGGTGAACTTGAGTTTTCTGTTGCACTTCTTTCTTTGTTCCTGCAGGACGCGTGGATAAAGAGATAAGTGGTCAGCCTTGCTTGTTTTGTGTTTTCCTTTTCTCGCTTGTAACAGCAGCATGCTTCATGATTCTATGTATGTTCACAGTTAACACTTTACAAAAAATTAAAGTTTGCAAACAGCCCAAAATTATTCCTGGCTCAAACTCTGAAACAACAGCCATGGTGGCAGAGAAAGAAACTGATACAACTGCATACTTTTTTCAAGAAGTTGCATTTTCCCACCAATCCCAAACCCTACAGGTTGTTAATAACATAACAAAATCCACTAAAAAACAGTTGATAATCTCAAAACAATATTTTTATCACTAACTTCAATTCAAATCTCCCAAATTTAGAGATTTTTCCTCCCAAATTGGAAACACCTGTAAGAAACAGCAAGAACAGAGTATTGCCAGATTGTCAGGCTAAAATTTTGTTTCCTGGCAGCTCCAAGAGCAAAATCTTTTTCATAAGTCTGCAATGCAGAAAGGAAAATCTAAGAACTGTCTGCAAGGTAAAGGGTGTCTAAATGTTAATTTTGCCATAAAATTTGTTGTTTTGAACTGCACCAAAGTCATGTTTTAAAAAATGAGTCAATTTGAGATTTTGATAATAGTGCAAATTAGTATATTAGTTGTAATAGTCAAACTAGCTTTTCCCTGACAAGAAATGCAAAAGAAACTTGAACTATTTAATTTCATTCAGAACTGAAACATCATTCTTTAGTTTAATGCTTTTGGATTTTTAAAAATAATGGTCAGAAAGTATAAGGAATAATTTGAAATCCATCCTTTTTTTATATACCTTATAAATAGCATGTTTGGCATTTCAATGCCCTTGCTATCACTAAATTCATGTGCTTAACTACAACTAGTAAAAATATGACAGCTTACCTTTTTAGGTTAACTTCTCTTTACATTTCATACACATTGGTTTTTGGGGGTTTTCTGTAGGTTCCAGTAGGGCAAGTTCTTCTCTTCCACCGTTGTGTACCTTACATACTTAAATAAACATATTGAGGCAAACGAAGCCACTTTGCACCAGTTTGTAGTTAATTTATACTTTAAAATATTTACACACTCCATTAAATTTATGCACTAACATATAAACTTAACCCAGGTGACTCAAGAAACGTGCTCACATACATTCGCTTCATAAACCATAACATCTAACCGTACTCACACACACAGAAAAACTAACACATAAACACCAAACTTATTACAACTGAACTCTAAAAACTAATATACACTATATACAAAACACGCTGGCTTCTATTCTATTTATGTCATTCTTTTTCTCTCTGGAACAGAGATAGTCATGATATACAGTTAGTTTTGCTGTGTGTGTGAGTACGGTTAGATGTTATGGTTTATGAATTGAATGTGCGTGAGCACGTTTCTTGAGTTACCTGGGTTTAGTTTATATGTTAGTGTATGAATTTAATGGTGTGTGTAAATATTTTAAAGTATAAATGAATTACAAACCGGTGCAAAGTGGTTTCATATGCCTCGATATGCTCATTTAAGTATGTAAGCTACACAACGGTGGAAGAGAAGAACTTGCCCTACTGGAACCTACAGAATAAACCCCAAAAACCAACGTGTATGAAATGTACGGAGAAGCAAACCTAAAAAGGTAAGCTGTCATCATCATCATCATCATTGTCAACCATTATCAATCCACTGCTGGACGAAGGTCTCCCCAAGTTTCCTCCACAACGGTCTGTCTTGTGCCAGTCTCCTCCATGTCACCCCTGCATACTTTCGAATTTCATCCACCCATCTCCCATGTGGTCTTCTTCTGGGTCTTTTCCTGTCCCTTGGAATCCAATCTAACATTTTGGCTGTCCATCGATGGTCTGTCCTTCTGGCAGTATATCTAGCCCATTGCCATTTCAGGGATTTAAATCTGATCATGTTATCTCCTACTCTTGTCATTTTTCGGATCCACGAGTTCCTCTTCTTATCTCGCCTGGTTACACCAAGCATGCACCTCTCCATGCTGCTTTGAGTTGTCTGCAGCTTTTGTATGTCTCTTTTAGTTAAGGTCCACGTCTCTGCACCATACATAAGCACTGGAAGGATGCATTGATCAAACACTTTTCTTTTAAGACATAATGGCATATTGCTCTTGACAATTATGCTGTTTCTTCCAAAAGCTCTCCAGGCAAGTTTTGTACGCCGATTAATTTCTTCATCAATGTGACCCTCACTTGATATCTGCTGTCCAAGATAAACGTACGTGTCTGTTATCTCCAGCTTTTCTCCATCAATCAATAAATCTTCACTTCTTGTAAAAGCATTGAGCATCACTTTTGTCTTCTGAAAGTTCATTTTTAATCCCACTTCTTTACTCTTGTCAGCAAGTTCCTGGATCATACTCTGCAGCTCTGACGGGGTAGTTGCAAAAATGACTACGTCATCAGCAAAACGAAGGTGGGTTAGATAATCTCCATTAATCTTTATCCCTTTGTTTTCCCAGCTCAGCGACTGAAAAACACCCTCCAATGTGGCATTAAAGAGCTTCGGAGATATGGTGTCACCTTGTCTCACTCCCTTTCCAATTTTTATGTGTGTTGTATTTTCAAACAGCCGAATCTTTGCACTTGCATTTTCATAGATGTTATTAATAATATTAATGTATGCATCTTCAATACCGCAGGATTTCAGAGCCATTGTAATTGCTGATGGTTTCACCGAATCAAAGGCTTTTACATAATCCATAAAAGCCATGCACAATGGAAGTTCATATTTCCTCGCTCTTTCAATTAGTTCTCTCAGTACGTGGATATGATCTATTGTGCTGTAGCCACTCCTGAATCCAGCTTGTTCTCTCGGTTGAGCCATGTCCAGTGTTACCTTCAAGCGCTGTCAAAGAACTTTAGTGAAGATTTTATAAACTACTGATAGGAGGCTGATAGGTCTGTAGTTTCCGAGATCCTCAATGTCACCTTTCTTATGTAGCAGGATCATTGTAGCGTTGTTCCAATCCTCAGGAATCTTTCTTTCATTAAGGCATCGAGTGAAAATTTGGGCGAGTACTGTTTCAATTTCTCCACTTGCTTCTTGTATGATGTCTACAGTAATTCCATCTTCTCCTGGAGCTTTCCCCCGCTTCATGTTCTTGATTGCATGTGCAACTTCTGCTGGAAGGACTGGAAGGAAGTCTGGTACTGGTATCTTTCATGATGTCTGGAGTGCATGTATCATCCCTTTCATATAATTTGGAGTAGAAATCTTTCACTCTTGTCAAAATTTCGCCTCTATTTCTTGTTACAGAACCATCTTCTTTTCTCAGTGCCATAATCTGTTTTCTTCCCTTACTGAGATGTCCCTTTGCTATCTTTAGGCTTTGGTTGTTTTCAATTGCTTTCCTCACTAGTTCACAGTTGAATTTTCTTACGTCTTCAGTGATACTTTTTCTTACTGTCTTGCATAGCTCTATATATTCCACTTTGGAAGTCACATTTTCTTTAGTTGTCCTCATCTCTCTTCTTTTTTGCATCAACATTTTCGTTTTTCCTGATAATTTGTTTACATGCAACTTGTTCTTAAAGCTGTCATATATATATATATATATATTTTTATTTTGCATTTAGTTAATTGATTAAACTTTAACTCCCTCCTTCGAAGGATGTTTTGCTTCTTGGTAGACATTATGCTCTCCTCTTACTATTTCCTGCAGCAATTACGTTGTACTAGGGACCTCACCATGTGGGTGTTTAGGTGGCCGAGTTGATAGGGTCATGTCAACTTTGGAAACAACAGTAATTTCGCCTCATTTACCTTTATTTGTAAAACAGGAATCGTTACGTAAGTTTTTTTGTTTGAAACCCAATTTGTGAATTGACCACAGTTTAAAGAAAAATTTAATGAAGTTATGAGAATGTGATTGATTGGAGCATTTTCATTGATAAAATAAAACCCCATAAAATTGAAGTGAAAAAAATGGCAAGGATTCTTGTAAAGCATTAAAAAAAAATAAAAAAAAATCCCCTCATCAATCTGAGATTAAACCATTTGGAAGAAAATAATACCTAAAAAAATTGCGACCGTCAGCTTCCAGAATATCAGAATATCGCGTAAAACGGCTTTGGAAGCGTGGGGGTGGTGTTAAAAATACGGTTTTAGAAAAAAAAATCTGAGATTAAGCCATTCGGAAATAAAATAAAATGTGACCGTCAATTTCCGAAATGCCGCATGGCCATGGAAACTGAAGGGAATGTTTCAAACGCTTAACAAATATGTATTTTGTAAAAGAAAAACAGCAATAATTTAACTGAAATGAAGCTATCTGGAAGCCAAAAAAGGTAAAAATTGTGATCAACTTCCAGAATGCCTCATAATCCGACCGTGAAAAACAGAAGACAGATGATAAAAAGTGTGTAAAAATATTGTATTTGAAAAAAAAACAAATAAAGAGGAAGAACAAAAAAATGCCTTATCAATCTAACTGAATATTAAAGTGAAGCTATCTGGAAGCAAAAAGAGAAAAAAGTTGTGACTTCAACTTACCGAATGCCAACGGCCGCAGAAACAGAAAAAACGCTTTAAATATATGGTATGGATCTTGTAATAAAAAAAGAAATTGCCTTAATTTAACTTTCAGCTAGATTAAAATTTAGGGCTCCATGCCAAAAAAGAAAAAAAGGAAAAGTTGCGACCATTAGCTTCTGAAATGTTAATAATCTAAAGCAATTTTTTTGGGAATTTTACTAGGAAATTTGTTCATTAATAGCAAATTTTGGGAGAAAACTCTTTCTCCTTCTTCAGGCTGTCTTGTTGTTGTCACTTTTTACTTGTCACTATCACGGTTACGGTTAACCTAGACGGTTAAGTTTATTTTTCAACAAATCCAGCCAGATGTTAGGCAGGGAAAATCCTTTGCAGTCATTGATGATGGAATTTTGATTTTTCTCAATCTCTATTCCTTCTTTTAGTTTTCTTTTTTGGAAATTGCTTTGGAAACTGATTACTTTAAGGGAATTCCAATCCATGCTGTGCCCAGTTTCTCTAACATGCCTATCTAATCCAGTCTTGTTGGAGCAATTTTTTATAGCTGCTTTATGCTCAGCTATACGAGTTTCTAGTCTGCGACCTGTTTCACCTATGTAAGATAGTCCACAACTACAATTTACTTCATAAACTACTCCTTGCATTTTTAAAATATCTTCTTCTCTTTGAACTATTTTAGGGAAAAATTTTTTAACTTTGTTCTCTAAACTTGGAGCTAGCCTAATATTGTATTTTTTACTAATTCTCTTTAAAGCTTCAAATAAACCTTTGTGATAAGAAATTTTTCTAGTGAATTTTACTTGTTGCTTTTGTGAGTTCTTCGTACCATTAAAATTCAGAAGCTTCTCAATTTCTTCTTTAGGATAGTTATTCTCTGCAAGTATGACTTTAAGCTCTTCTTTATGGGCTTCTTTTTTATCTGCAGTAGAAACTGTTTTATTATTTTTTTCTAAAAATTGACTTGCTACATTTTTCTTAATAGAAACTGGATGATAGGAATGGAAATCCAGTAGTCTTTTAGTATTCATTGGTTTTTTATACCAACTAGTGAGGAATTTTTCATCTTCATAATAGATAGTAATATCTAAGAAGTTTATTCTTCTTTCTTTTTGAAGTTCAATAGTGAACTTAAGGGAATCATCTAATTCATTGAATGAGTCTAGAATTCTTTCTGGAACAATTTCTGAGCTATCTATTATAAATAAGATGTCATCCATGTATCTGCTATATAAGCAGAAGTATGTGGGTTGTACTAGTATCTTTTCTTCTAGTTTTCCCACATAATAGTTAGCTAAGAGTGGGGAGAGTGGGGAGCCCATAGCTAGCCCCGATTTTTGAATGAAAAAGTTTTCCCAAATTGAAAGTAGTTGTTCTGCAAAGAGAAAGTAAGCATTTCAAAAATTCCTACTAATATGTTTTTTTCCTTGTTGTGAAAAACTATTAGATCTGCCAAGTCTTCCACTATAAAGTCTATAAGTTGATCTAAATTAATGTGAGTATACATAGACACTATATCTAAACTACCCATAATAGGAGAATCTAATTTAGGAAGAAGTTCTAGTTTTTCTTTTAGCTGCATTGAGTTTTTAATCAAGTTAGGTGGCTCTTTTAAAAGATTCTGAAGGTGTGACTTTAAAAAATAGTTTAGATTTGAAAGAATAGAGTTTTTTGAGTCTATTATTGGTCTAATTGGTTGGTGTTCTTTATGCAGTTTGACTATTCCATATATTTGAGGTAATCTGAACTGTAATTTTGAGAATTGTTTATAGTTTTCTGGAAGCTGGTTTTTCTTTTTGAAGTGAAATAAGCTTAGAGACTTTTTAATCAAATCTGGTAGTGGGTTTTCTTTTACTTCTTCATACATAGGTTTTTTTTAGTTCTTCTTCCATCTTTTCTAGATAATCTTTCTTATCCATAATAGTAATCAACTTACTTTTGTCTGTTTTCACAGCAACTACACTTTCATTTTTTCTGAAATCTTTAAGAGCTTTTAATTGACTATTTTCAAAATTTTTTTGAGGTTTCCTTACTTGCTTCTGGAATTTTGTAAGGCTATTGTAGTAATCTTTTCTGAGGAGGTCTGCTTTAATTTGGTCCTCTTTTTCTAAAGTGCTGCAGATGCTTTCCAATTCAATTACCAATTTTTTCTGGATTTATTTTTTCTTTAGATAGATTGAAATTACTTCCTTTATTTATCACTTGTAATAATTCTTGGCTAATTCCAGTAGCAGTGTTGTCCTTTACATGACTAAGAACTGCAGTTTTTTTGTTTTTACTGGAATAGTTTTTCTTCAAAAATTTCTCTTCTTTAAGGTTCAGCTTTTTAACAAATTTCTTATTTTTGTTTCTTACTCCAATTTTTAGCCAGTCATCCAATTCTGCTTTTACTGTATCCCTTAAGATTCCAGAAATTTTCTTTTCATTTTCTACTTTTACTTTTTTATAATAAGCAACATTTTTATATTTTGCTTCAATACTTCTTTTTAACGTTTTTTGCTCTATTTTTCTTACGAAGTTGGCTGAAAGTAAATCTTTAAATGGTTTTCTAAGTCTGAATGAATTTGGAATAAAGTTAATTACCTTGCAATTTTTCAGGAACTTGATTTGAGCTATGGATCTTTCCATCTTCAATGTAGCATGTTGAACTTTCTTGATTGTTTGCCAAGTATCTGACCCATACTCTGTTCTAATTCTTTGAATAAAGCTCATGTTGAGAAATGGCTTCCTAGTTTAATTGAATTAATAATCTAAAGCAACTTTTATGCGAATTTTACTAGGAAATTTTTTCATTAATAGCAAATTTTCGGAGAAAACTCTTCTCCTTCTTCAGGCTGTCTTGTTGTTATCACTTTTTACTTGTCACTATCATGGTTACGGTTAACCTTGACGGTTTAGGTTATTTTTCAACAAATCCTGCCAGATGTTAGGCAGGGAAAATCCTTTGCAGTCATTGATGATGAAATTTTGATTTTTCTCAATCTCTATTCCTTCTTTTAGTTTTCTTTTTTGGAAATTGCTTTGGAAACTGATTACTTTAAGGGAATTCCAATCCATGCTGTGCCCAGTTTCTCTAACATGCCTATCTAATCCAGTCTTGATGGAGCAATTTTTTATAGCTGCTTTATGCTCAGCTATACGAGTTTCTAGTCTGCGACCTGTTTCACCTATGTAAGATAGTCCACAACTACAATTTACTTCATAAACTACTCCTTGCATTTTTAAAATATCTTCTTCTCTTTGAACTATTTTAGGGAAATTTTTTTTAACTTTGTTCTCTAAACTTGGAGCTAGCCTAATATTGTATTTCTTACTAATTCTCTTTAAAGACTCAAATAAACCTTTGTGATAAGAAATTTTTCTAGTGAATTTTACTTGTTGCTTTTGTGGGTTCTTCGTACCATTAAAATTCAGAAGCTTCTCAATTTCTTCTTTAGGATAGTTATTCTCTAAACTATCCTAAAGAAGTGGGGCTAGCTATGGGCTACCCACTCTCCCCACTCTCCCCACTCTTAGCTAACTATTATGTGGGAAAACTAGAAGAAAAGATACTAGTACAACCCACATACTTCTGCTTATATAGCAGATACATGGATGACATCTTATTTATAATAGATAGCTCAGAAATTGTTCCAGAAAGAATTCTAGACTCATTCAATGAATTAGATGATTCCCTTAAGTTCACTATTGAACTTCAAAAAGAAAGAAGAATAAACTTCTTAGATATTACTATCTATTATGAAGATGAAAAATTCCTCACTAGTTGGTATAAAAAAACAATGAATACTAAAAGACTACTGGATTTCAATTTGTATCATCCAGTTTCTATTAAGAAAAATGTAGCAAGTCAGTGTTTAGAAAAATTAATAAAATAGTTTCTACTGCAGATGAAAAAGAAGCCCATAAAGAAGAACTTAAAGTCATACTTGCAGAGAATAACTATCCTAAAGAAGAAATTGAGAAGCTTCTGAATTTTAATGGTACGAAGAACCCACAAAAGCAACAAGTAAAATTCACTAGAAAAATTTCTTATCACAAAGGTTTATTTGAGTCTTTAAAGAGAATTAGTAAGAAATACAATATTAGGCTAGCTCCAAGTTTAGAGAACAAAGTTAAAAAAATGTTCCCTAAAATAGTTCAAAGAGAAGAAGGTATTTTAAAAATGCAAGGAGTAGTTTATGAAGTAAATTGTAGTTGTGGACTATCTTACATAGGTGAAACAGGTCGCAGACTAGAAACTCGTATAGCTGAGTATAAAGCAGCTATAAAAAATTGCTCCAACAAGACTGGATTAGATAGGCATGTTAGAGAAACTGGGCACAGCATGGATTGGAATTCCCTTAAAGTAATCAGTTTCCAAAGCAATTTCCAAAAAAGAAAACTAAAAGAAGGAATAGAGATTGAGAAAAATCAAAATTCCATCATCAATGACTGCAAAGGATTTTCTCTGCCTAACATCTGGCAGGATTTGTTGAAAAATAAATTAAACCGTGAAGGTAAACCGTAACCGTGATAGTGACAAGTATAAAGTGACAACAAGAAGACAGCCTGAAGAAGGAGAAGAGCTTTCTCCGAAAATTTGCTGTTAATGAAAAAATTTCCTAGTAAAATTCCCATAAAAGTTGCTTTAGATTATTAATTCAATTAAACTAGGAAGCCATTTCTCAACATGAGCTTTATTCAAAGAATTCTGAAATGTTTTTATGCACTTTTAACCACCACACACATCAAACGTTTATGGTTCATTAAAAGCGCATAAAATTACTGTTTCCAAGATTCAAAGCTCAAAAAAGTAAGTCTATCTCATCAAGTTAAAGTTATCTGTTTGAAAAACTTAGAAGAATTAAAGCTAAAATAAAATGGGTGGGGATTATCGATTACAGCTTTACATCTTAAATGGGGAGCCACTGTTAAAAATGCATGAAAATTTCCCTTCCTTGTTTTAAAATTTGAAGAAATCTTAAAAACAATTAATGTTAAGAACATAGAAAAACAGTCTGCACACCTTTCCGAGAATCTGCGACGTTGTAGCCGCGCCACTCTGTTTCTGCTCCTGGGCCGGCAGCAAAACCGAAGCTTCAATGCTTCAGTGATCTAACAGGTTAGTCACGTGACTTGGAGGGTTTCATCAAGTTTCTCTGCTTGAAATACACAGATCAGGGTAAAAGCTGACAGAATTTATAAATGTGATCAAAGTAGAAAATTTCATAGCTTGATTTTAATAAATTTCAAGTTAATTCCACTTAGTAGTTCTAATTCTGACTATTATATAGCTCTAATTATTGTACTATTCTCTTTTACGTGCGATATTTCAAAGTAACTTGTACAGAAAACTAGCGGATAATGCTTACCTTGGCATTCCTTTCTAGCGACGGGGACATTTCACGCACGTGTTATCCGGTCTTTGTTGAGGTTATTGTCCTAAAGTCCGTTGTATGCGATGACTGGCTTTACTTCTCACACTTTTCGCTGGGTATACTCATTGGATCTTTGTTTTAGGATTCAAACATCAATTTTTACCGTTCTTTATACTCGAAATTTTCGCCCATACTCTGGGCATCTTCAGGAGCGTGGCGACTTTACCACCGATGTTCATGGTTAACTTCGCGCTAATGGAGTCCGATACTCCTTGTTGCCATTCGTCGGAAAAACTTTCCTGGATATATTTCGTTATCAAGCCCGGCTGGCGCCATCTATGTTTCGTTAATAACACTTTTTTTTCCCCGTATTTTTTTTTTTTTTAATTTTTTTAATTTCTTCTCCTATCCTGGTTTTCTTGTCTTTTTTTGCCTGTTTTTCTTTTGTTGTTGTTTTTCTTGTCTTATTAGTTCTTTCCACAGGCCCGATAATGTGCTAGGGTCGTTCTGGTTACATACCCTTGCTTTATTTTTGTAGATTAATATTGCTTCTTCCCTCCTCATTTGCCTTTCCGATTTTTTATTCTTTTTTAGCATTTTAATTTCATCGAACTTTGGGAATGTCCGGTTTTCCAAGCAGAATTGCACTAAAGCCGTTTTGGCTTCTTTTTTTTGCCAGTTAGATATGTGTTGTTTAAGTCTTTTTTTTAATCTGTTTTTCGTACTTCCAATGTACGATATTGGGGTATGTGTGCTATTGGAATTTCGTAGGTTCCTGATTCTTCTAGCATTTTTTCCTCTGTTTTTTGTTGACAGTCATACTTTTCACGGTGTGCACTGAGCTTCCTAGTTGTAAGTCATATTTAGCACAGTGCCTATTGATTTCTTTACTCACTCCTTCCAGGTATAGGAAAACTCCAATGTATTTCAATTTTTTATTTCTCATCTTCCTTTGGTTGTGCACTTCTTGGCCTTCTTTACTCTGAGTCATATGCTTTTTACTCTCATGTATCCATTTATTAATTAGCTTGCTCGGGTACCCATACTCTTGTGATATTTTCGAGATAAACTCTAGCTCTTGATTTTTTAGCCTGTTGTTAGATGTGTGTGTGTACGCTCGCCGTATCAAGTTTACTATGCTGTTTTTTTTTATGTATCACTGGATGGTGCGACGAGTATCGTATCAGTACAGGTATGTAAGTTGCTTCCATCCAGTGATACATAAAAAAAACAGCATAGTAAACTTGATACGGCGAGCGTACACACACACATCTAACAACAGGCTAAAAATCAAGAGCTAGAGTTTATCTCGAAAATATCACAAGAGTATGGGTACCCGAGCAAGCTAATTAATAAATGGATACATGAGAGTAAAAAGCATATGACTCAGAGTAAAGAAGGCCAAGAAGTGCACAACCAAAGGAAGATGAGAAATAAAAAATTGAAATACATTGGAGTTTTCCTATACCTGGAAGGAGTGAGTAAAGAAATCAATAGGCACTGTGCTAAATATGACTTACAACTAGGAAGCTCAGTGCACACCGTGAAAAGTATGACTGTCAACAAAAAAACAGAGGAAAAAATGCTAGAAGAATCAGGAACCTACGAAATTCCAATAGCACACATACCCCCAATATCGTACATTGGAAGTACGAAAAACAGATTAAAAAAAAGACTTAAACAACACATATCTAACTGGCAAAAAAAAGAAGCCAAAACGGCTTTAGTGCAATTCTGCTTGGAAAACCGGACATTCCCAAAGTTCGATGAAATTAAAATGCTAAAAAAGAATAAAAAATCGGAAAGGCAAATGAGGAGGAAGAAGCAATATTAATCTACAAAAATAAAGCAAGGGTATGTAACCAGAACGACCCTAGCACATTATCGGGCCTGTGGAAAGAACTAATAAGACAAGAAAAACAACAACAAAAGAAAAACAGGCAAAAAAAGACAAGAAAACCAGGATAGGAGAAGAAATTAAAAAAATTAAAAAAAAAAATACGGGGGAAAAAAAGTGTTATTAACGAAACATAGATGGCGCCAGCCGGGCTTGATAACGAAATATATCCAGGAAAGTTTTTCCGACCAATGGCAACAAGGAGTATCGGACTCCATTAGCGCGAAGTTAACCACGAACATCGGTGGTAAAGTCGCCACGCTCCTGAAGATGCCCAGAGTATGGGCGAAAATTTCGAGTATAAAGAACGGTAAAAATTGATGTTTGAATCCTAAAACAAAGATCCAATGAGTATACCCAGCGAAAAGTGTGAGAAGTAAAGCCAGTCATCGCATACAACGGACTTTAGGACAATAACCTCAACAAAGACCGGAAAACACGTGCGTGAAATGTCCCCGTCGCTAGAAAGGAATGCCAAGGTAAGCATTATCCTCTAGTTTTCTGTACAAATTTCAAGTTGTTGAAGTTACATTTTACATCTATAAACTCAAAGTAAGGACTGCAAATTACGAATTTGAAGTAAAAAGAAGTTGGGCGCCAGGACCAAATTTCTAGGCGCCCAGTAATTTTTCAGCCCTGACCTGGTCTATCACTATGCCATTTAGACTTATATTCATTCAGTTCTAACATATTCTCGCTCAAAAACCATAACTTTGGTTTTTCCCTTATTTATACTCAGTTTGAATTTCATGCAAACTTCGTACATTCAGAACAACATACTCTGTAACTCATTTTTGCTCTCTGCCAACAGGACTGTGTGATCAGCACACAGCAATCTGCGCACACGGATATTACCAAGACATAAACCAGTATTGTCCATCTTGGCATCACGCATGATCGCATCCATAAATATATTAAACAGCCATGGTGACATTACACAACCTTGTCTGACTCCTGCACCAATAGAAAACCATTTTGATAAAACACCATTCACTCGTACACAAGCTCTACTGCCAGCATGCATGGGTGTTACACATTAAGTAGATTCCCAGTAACATCATATTTTTTCAATACTTTCCACAAAAGTATCCTATTTACTCGGTTGTAAGCTTTCTGTAAATCTATGAAGGCAGCAAAAACTTTCTTACAAACAGCCAGATACTTTTCAGTCATCATGCATAATGAAAACATTTGGTTAGTGCAACCTTTACCAGGCATAAAACCACTCTGAACTAAAGATCCAGGCTCATGGTCACCAGGTCACCACTGGCGATAAACTTCATTGTCATGGCAACTAAAAATGTTTGATTAAATCGCCAATTCTGGCGACTTGTACGGAAAAAAAAAAAAAATTATTTATTTAATTTTATTTAAATGTTATACGGAACTCGCACGTTTCTGAAACATTTCACTCCAAATGTACGGAAATGGCACGAAATGGCACAAAATTTGAGTTGCACGGAAGCCGCACGTACGGAAGCTATTCTGCTTGGACAGCAGAAAAAAAAAAGTTTTAAAAAAGGCGAGGGCATCGCTCGGTTTTTGATCGTATACAATGCGCCAAGGGTTGATGGGTCATCGTGGGGGAACAAGGTTCGCACGTTTGCTGGACTGAGATGAAAGCTTCTTCCCTTTGACAATGAATCACTTCCTTGCCGGCCTGCATTGGGGAAGTTGTACTGGGAGAAATTTTTATAAAAAAAATTTCTCCAATTTTTTAAATAATCGAATGCAAATTTTACAGTAACCAAGACCCGTCAAAATAAACTCCCATGTGAAATATCGCAGAGTTCAAATTGCTATTGAACTGGAGTATATATGATACCAACAATTACAGTTGATATCAGTCCCGATTGCATATATATTAGTAGTACAAAAAGGTGTTTTCGTACAAGATTATGGGGAGGGAATTCATTGTTACGAAACTTTCGAAAACGGAAGGTCGACAGAGTTGTTGATTTTTTTCATGATCATAATTTCTTTCTTCTCGTGGTTTCCTCTGTCCAGTATTATCGTTAAATAACATTTTACTCCATAAATATTTGTATTTCAGCTTGAAACTAGGGGGATTTTCAAAACCAAAAGTGTGACAGAGCAAAGATTTCTCCTGTAATCCCTAACTCTGCACAATGTTCCCGTTCTCCTGCATTGTTAAATACTCCCTGTCCCATAAGTTTTTAAATTCAAGCTTGATGAGGGGGGGATTCCCCAAAATGGAAGTGACTAATTTGGAATATTTGTAAAAATTGATGCATGGTGTTCAAAAGTATTAATGTTCTTAAAGTTACACCATTTATCTAAAAATCACGCACTCATTCATGGTCCTCAGGCTGAAAGTTCTTTCAGCATGATAGATGAGATTATTATTGGAGAGCATTAAAAAAAAAAAAAAAAAAAGGAAAGAAAGAAAAGCGACAATAGAGAAATGGGAGAGAAAGATAGCAGAAAGACAAAAATAAGCAATGGATGCTATGCTGTGCAGCTGCAGAGTCAACAAAAGACAAACTGACAGTAGTCTGCATTCTTGCTGTGTGTTTTGATTTTTCACACATTAAAAACATTCAGGTTTTTTTCTTCTTCTTTGATCTCATCTTGTCATAAACTGCAATGTCAAAGGCAGTATGATCACATGGGTAAGTGGAGGTTTGCGCACTGCGCGTTCCCTTGCTTGAATTTTTCATCTGTCAAG
Organism: Macrothele yani; assembly: GCA_039090855.1. Classification (NCBI taxonomy): domain Eukaryota; kingdom Metazoa; phylum Arthropoda; class Arachnida; order Araneae; family Macrothelidae; genus Macrothele; species Macrothele yani. Next base: position 99,254,182 of record CM077004.1, on the reverse strand, counting down.
CGTGAAATTTTGAATGCATCTGACTGATTTTTACTGTTTTACTGGTGGAAGTTTCGAAATTAAATCTCGCAATGTTACCTATCATGACTTCTCCAGGGGAATCAACTTTGTGTTTTGCACGTGTTAAGTTTTTTTTTTTTTTATTAGTGTCCTTGTTTGTTGTAATGCTTTGTTGTGGTGTGTATTTCTTTTTCACAAAGAGATGATCACTTCGTAAAAAAGCGTCTGTGTATGCCACGCGATAATAATAGTTACTACTGACAAGGTTCTACCCAATGTTGGCAGGTATTCTATTCCTGTGCATAAGTACTTTTTTTTACACCAGTTTTGATGGTTACAAGATAAGCGAAGATTTTTCTTTCTTGTGTGTTAGACTGCTTTTTCACCTTACCATCAGTAGATGATTTAGTTCAAGTTTTGTCCATTAGTGCTGTTGTTTCTGTAATACTGTTTATCCAGTTCAAACACAGTTTGTGTGGCTTTTAAAAATACAATTATCTGCAGATGGGAAAACTCAGGGAATTTAATTTGGCAAAATGAGTGGTAACCCCAAATAACTGATAATCTGGATGTTTTTCCTGATTTATATCTTATGACTTATCATGGTCAGCAAAAAGCAAATACTTTTTTTCATATTATCTGCCTTCCAAAGTACTTTTTACTGTAATCAGTGTGCTTTTAATAGTAGTACCTCAAGAAAAACATCCCACTTCCTAATTTCCGTGAAAGATAAAGTTTCTATGTTGGAACATGACGCCAATATTCACTTTTTTAACATTCTTCACGTTTTTCAAACTTCTTTTTGAAAAATGTGAAACAGATTCACTTTAAAATACATACTTGTGGTAAAAATAATTGAATCTGATAATTTCTTAGATGTGGTTAAAAACTCCTAAACTGCAAAACAGGCAGCAGCCCATTAAAAAAAAAAACATGAATGAAACCCATAAAATTTCTTATATGATAATTTTTGGGAATTCCAATTTCCAGCTCAATTTTCTTAAATCAACTTTTGGCTATATGCATGTCCATTCAGAGGATCAACGAATTTTTTGACATAATTTCATGTGTTGCTGAATGTTCCAGGAAGTTGGAAAAAACTGATGTGGACATCAGTAGTGTTTTGTTCTATGTTACTGAACTAGAGTTGGCTGTTTTAAAATCTACAAATGAAGGGGTGAATTGGTCCTTTTTTAAGGAATCTTTGTCTCAAAATGATGACATGCCATCAAAATTTCAAGGTCACCAAATCAGCACGGCACATGATCAACGAAGATGTGTTGCAGATGATGAAGATATAGGACTAGGTTCCATAGAAAATAGCATTGATTTGTTTATTGAATAAAGAGTTGCACAAAAACTTGAAACAAATATTTAATAATGTCCAAACATCTGTTTTCACCAAATATGTGTCCACTCTTTAGATAAGGTGCTATTTCCCAAATCTTCTGAAATCCTAAACAATTGGTACTGATGCAATAACTGAAATACGCAAGTTTTAAAGTTTAACCCTGATCGTGCTTTGGGATAATGGCTTCAATTCAAGAAGATTCTCGTTAGTGTGAATCCTAACAGAATTTCGTCTATTTCAAATGATTTGCTAAACAAATTAGAGAATCAGATAATCTAAAGCCTTTTGAAATCATGAGAGATCTAGTAACTGTGCTTTAAACGGTGCTACCCTTGAATGCTCATGTGGAATGTCTTTGGTCAGCAGTTAAAAACACATCAGGTAAAAGAAGCCTTCTAATGAAAAAGAACACACTTGAAAGTTGCATTAGGATAAAAAAATCTGGAATAAAAATGAATAATTTTGAAGATGTGATAAAACTATGGTGGGAGGATAGCTTGAAATCTCGCTGCTCAAACTACAATGATTAATTTATCTATTTTATTACTTCAGTTTCAACTTTTAAGCATACTATAATTGAAATATGCAAAATAAAACACACTGATACTATAGTAAGCAATTTTATAAAAATAATAGTATGAAATATGCAATTTGATTTTTTCAAAGTTTGGCCTCCAATTTTTTTTTATTATTATTATTATTATTATTATTATTATTATTATTATTATGGACACTAACAATTTTGGTCTTGGTGGCTAATGTCTACTAGGAAAATTTCTAAGTCTGGATCTTTACTCTGAACATCCCACAATTTCCTTTGGTGTAAGCCTTCATACTTTTTCAATAATGACCTTACCAAACACTTTCCCTGGCACACTCAGTAGGCTAATATCATGATAGTTCTTGCAGTCAGTCTGATCATCTTTTCCCTCATACAAGGGAACAATGATAACATCTTTCCAGTCCCAAGGGACCATTCCTGATTCCCAGCACAACTGGCAAATTTCAGTTAGCCAGTCAATTACAGAGTCACCACCCTATTTCAATACCTCAGCAGTTATGCCATAAACTCCTGAAGCCTTACCATTCAGAAGACAATTTAGAGCTTTACACACCTCTTTTCTTGAGATCCCTCCTGTGCTTCCATCTTTCACTGTAACACCATCTGTTTCTGCCTCAGAATCAGTTTTGTTTTTTTGATCTAATAACTCACAGAAGTATTCACCCCATCTTTCACTTAAGTCATTGGGCTCCCATATCATTTCCCGAATCCTATTCACACAACTTACAACTTTGTTTCCCCTATTTTTCCAGAGTCTCATGTACTTCCAGAAGGTTCAATTTTTCCAAAAACCAATTCATGTCTTTCCACTTTCTCCTTTTTATCTTTTGCCTTACTCTGGCGAACTAGCTTAGCTGCTTCACGCTTCTTACAGTGATATTCATCCACAGAAACTCTACTGTGCAACATCCCTAAATAGACTTCCTTTTTTCTCTTTACTGCCTCTTCAATCTCACTATTCTACCAAGCATCACCTCTATTGTAACCCACTATTGTGTTGCTACAGACCTCTTCAGCAGCAGTGACAATACAGCTCTGAAAACATTCCCACTTCTTTTCTACATCCCTCTCTCAAGACTTCAGTTGTTCTCTGAGTAAGTCAGAATAACGCTGATGATCTTCAGGAAGCCTTTCAACTTTAATTCCTTCCATCCTAGGCCTCTTCCTATTCCTTTACCTCCAACCAACATTCAGTTTCACTGGTGATACAACTAGTAATGATCAGAGCAAACATCTGCACCTCTCATCACAGGTGTGTCAACAACTAAGTGTTTCAGACACTGATCATAGACACCAAAACCTATCACACTCTTTTGACGAAGCGTATGATTTTCCCAAGTAAATGTGTGGACATATTTGTTGTTTAAAAACGTATTGGATACACACAAACCATTCTCAATGCAGAGTTCAATTAACTTTCATCATTATCATTCACACAAGGATCATTAAATTTATCTAGAACACTGTCAGAAATCGCATTCTGCTCACCTACTCTAGTATTGAAATCCCCTGCTATTATAACTTTCTCTTTAGCATCAAAGTGGCTCCAAACAGCTTTTAGCTCATTCTAGAAATCTTCCTTCCTAACAGAAGGTTTCGAGTCTCAAGGAGCATACACTACAACAATTACTATTATCTGAAGTTTCACTTTCAAACAAATCTAAAGAATTCTCTCACTTAACACAACTAAATTGTTCTTCGTCTTTACACTTAAAATCACACCTGCCTGTCCTTTCATATTATCCAATACTTGAGACCACACACTCACCGTTCCATTCAATTCTGTCCTAATTTTCTTCTCTTTGGTTTCACTTACACACATCACATTCAATCTATACTTATTCATTTCTTCAATCACCTCATTCATCTTGCCATTTATACCTCTAGTATTCTATACACCAATCTTGCACTCACTCAGCCAAGATCTCTTTCTTGTATGTCATTTGGAAATTCCAGTTCGACTCCGTGGTGGACCATCTTTTTCAAGTGTGGTAGGTCCACCATATCCCACGCTCGAGTCCATTATAGTATTGCCTTGTGTATTTTTAAACAGGTAAGTACAACAGTGTGGGGGGATTATCTCAGAGCTGATTGTTCCAGTTGGTCATTCAACCTAAGAATTCTGGAACAAAACCCATTGAGTTGGGGCATTTTGGCCAATGTCACACAGAACTAGCTAGTACCTCTCCAAAATTCACAGAGGCCCTTGTTGCTGTTCTGTGTGCCATTGTTGCCATGGCTGGCCCTATGTAATACGGTGCCCCTGGGGCAAGAGTGAATTTTGGCACCCCATATCAGGGTCCAGCTCCCCTTCCCCCAGAATAAATATTCTGGGGAGAGCTTTGGTTTGGAACAATTCAACTAATGATATACAAGTTAAAACATTTCATTGATATTCAACACTGTTACAAAACCTCCTTCAATTACAGATTTAAGATAATTTCACTTTCCTTGCTTTCATTTCAGCAAAAGTTGTCACTGCTTTTGATAGGTCAGTCTCTGAGCAATGCCGTTTTCTATTCACAACACAGCTAATGAAGACAGTCTATTGTCAGTCATTGTAGACCTCAGATAATATTTGATTAGTTTCAGCTTAGAGAAAGGATTCAGAAAGCAATCCAAATATGTTGGGGAAATTATACTGCATTTTCATTTCGAGAAGAAACTGCAATGCTGCTCGAGGGTTGACACATTTATTTTCAGATAGCATAATGAGCTTGAAATGTTTTAACTCTTGTGCTAATTCTCTACCATTTGTGTCTGATGAGGCCTGGTCACTTAAAGCATGGTGTAAATCCATTCAATGAGCTTCCAAGCTCCCCGGCAGACATTTTAAGTTAAATAGGAAACCCCATAACTTAATGTAGCTGAGCATTTGCTCAAACCGCTCATTTAAGGTGCTTTGCAATTCGTCAACTGTGGCAAAGAAGAAATCTCTTTTAAACTTTCCTTCTGCAGTTTCCACTAATTCATCTTCCACCTTGTAGTCAAACATCTTTGTACGTTTTCTCCTTCTGGTTTCTCGGAAAATGGCCTCTGCACTTTTTGCGGTTTCCAGTTTTGCTTTATCGTAGCCCATTGTCTCTGAAAGCCTTGATAAAATCAATTGCAACCTCTATCATAGCTGTAGCAACAATTAGGTCACAGTCAGCATTTTGCATGTATTTGCTGATGTTATTCACTTGATACAGTAGATCATACCATACATGGAGTCCAACTGAGAATTTAAAATCGCATAACTGTTCTGCGAGGCAATAAGTCTTGTGCTTCTCTCCAGTGCTGACAGATGAGTTTGTGTTTTCATAGGTCTCTATCAAAGCTATCATACACTTGTTTTGTCTGGGTGCAAATAGCTTTGACCACAAAGAAAGGAGGCTTTAACCGTGTCGATTCTACTTTCCCGTCTTGTTGCACAGAGTGGCTTTCTGTGCGAGTGGCGTCGCACAGAGTGGCCACAACACTTACGTATTGGAACATGCTTCAAGAGACACTCCATCTTTGTGTTGAAGCAGAGAAAAGTGCGTATATTTTTTGGAGTACTCCAAAAGAGTGATTGCTTCGATGGATACTGACGCTGTGTCAGATATCACCAAATTTAAGGAGTGTCAGCCGCAAGAAAGGTAGAATGTTTGAGGGTTCATCTGCAATACCCTCGCCTGTATGCCTTCTTTTTTTCCTTTGCTGTTTGAAGCGTTGTATCCTTGGCTGCTTAAGTTATTAAAATCTAGGTTGTTCTCCTGCGAAGTTTCTAGAAGAAATTCAGTCAGCCCTTTTCCTGTGACTTCATTTGTTTCTTTAAACCCTAAAAATGTTCTTTTACAGTGATTTCATCGTTACTGAAATCTGTAAACCTGATATTCACATAGAGCTTTTCCGAGCAGCTCACATCTGGAGTGCAATCCAAAATGATTGAGAAGTATTTTGATTGCTTGGCTCTTTTACTGATGTCCATGGATACTTCATTTGCCATCAAATTGATGATCTCATTTTGTAGTTTTCCCCAAATAATGGTCTGCTATAGAACCATCTTGGATTCTCCGCAGATGTTCCCACATTGTATCATCAAACTGCCCAAAAAGTTCAACAAGTCCAAGGAAGTTCCCATTATTAGCTGTAAAGGATTTGTCTGACGAGCCCCTGAAAGCAAGATTGAGCTCAGACAAATAAAGAACTATTGCCATTAGTCTTTTCAAGACGGCTTTCCAATGCTCCACTTCACGATTTATCATTGTCTCATGCAGGGCATCGACACCCTTGTTATTAGTATTTTCAAAACGGCTTTCCGATTCTCCATTTCACGATTTATCATAGTCTCATGCAGGGCATCAACACCCTCGTTATTGGTGTTTTCAAAACAGCTTTCCAATGCTCCACTTCACGATTTATCATAGTCTGGCCCAGGGCATCAACACCCTTGTTGAGCTTGAGCCTTTTTTCTGTTTCAATCCATGTACAATATGCTAAAAAATGACTGTGGGATGTCTCATATTCTTTGAGACAATCAGCGAGGTGCTTCTAGTCGTCGTAACCAGTTATTCTTAGCTGTGACAGTATTAGATGTGATGGTTTTGTAGCAGGGAAAAATTTGCAACACAGACAAAATACACAGTTCATCAGATTTGAATAAACCAGCCATCACCTTTTCAACTCTTCACCATTCGGTAACTTTCTTATGAAGTGTTTAGTAAAAAATTGGCGACCTTTGTCATCTACTGGGAAATCTTTCTTCTCAAAACTGACTTTGTAGTCCAATTCTGATAATAAGAACAGTGTTGATGAATGAAGAAGTGATATTGCCTGGCCAGTTGACAGGGTCTGTGAAGTCAATATCGGTCAAAGAAGAGGAGGCACGTATGTGTTGATATTGTTCATTCTACATGGTTTTCTGTGTGAAGTTCTGAGCTTGATCTGAAGCATATTTTGTCGAGCAGTGGGCATCAGAAGACTTTTGTGGCTTGTTTTTTTTTTCAGCAGCAATCTGAGTGCGATGTGTTGAATGCTCGGTGACAACAAGTTCATCAGCTGAAAAGCAGTGGATGTGATCAGGATCAGATACTTGCTGTTCCTCAGGAGGTCTTTGAAAAAACTTTTACAAACTTTCAGAGGACCTTTGAACTTCTGCTTGTCTCTGCCTTCCTGATAACCATATAGTTTTGTCCTTTTCATATTTTAGCACCTGGAAAGAACCTAACTGTCCCAGCGGCTTGAACGTATACATTTTGTTCACAGTAATCTGGTCCCACAGCGGCTTAGACGTGCAGAGGTTGTTCCCTGATATCTGTTCCCCTACCAGTTTGAACATGGTCATCATGGGGTCACCTGCTATCTCTTACAGCAGCTTAAACGAGGTGGGGTCGTTCTGTGGGATTACTCTGCCGGTGGCTTAAACTTGCTCAGTTCGTTCTTTGTCAAGGGGCAATATTCCCTTAAGAGATTGTAATCAGTGTTTCACCTGGACTAGCTGATTTTTCAATCACATGGAAATGGAAGATTGCATTTTTCTGTAATTTACTGTTTGTTGGAATTTTAAGCTGCATTTATTCCTAATTATGAATAGCCTTAAATTCTAACTGAACAAACAATCGAAATTTTAAACTTCTTAGTTGCACTTGTTTTTCTGCTAAATGTTATCTGAACATTCCTTTACGTAAGCACATTTCGAGTTGCAGTAAACAAACAATCCTTTCCCTCTAATTGTAATCCTTTGATTTCTTAATGTTTCTTCGTGAAATGGTTTTGTGTTGCTAGCTTTTTCTCAAAAGTGAATTTTAAAGTGTGCGGATCTTTTGCTATTTTACAGGAAACTAATTTTTCTGCATTCGTGTAAGCAAGCTATTCATTTGAAATGGAGAGTGATAGAGATGGATTTTTAAATTCATCTTCCAGTTCAAGCAACAATAGCAGCAGTGATGGATCCAAAAGTGATTTTGAAGAGAATGATGGACTTTGTGATGCTAGAATGTGGTGTAAAGTAAACCTATATGCAATGCCACCTCCTCTCCCAGATTCCCTTTTATAGGAAATCCTGGATTAAAAGCCAGCATTTCAGACAAGGAAAACCCTTTGGAATTCTTTAGTTTGTTTTTTCTCTGATGATTTAATGGATCACATTGTAAATGAAACTAACAAATGCGCAGACCAGTCCGTCATTCTAAAAAATAAATAAAATCGGAAGCTCACTTATTTTCATTTTATGTATATAATTTCAGTATAGGATTAAAATGCCCATTGTATTTTAATGCCAGGAACATTTTGTGTTTCTAATTTTTTTAATTCTGGCATAATTATTCCATTATTTACACTTAAAGCATTAAAGCAATAAAACACATATATATTTATATACGAGTATATATATATATATATATATAATTTTTGATGATTTTCAAACTTTGCATATGGTTTTTTATATCGGTATGCGGAAAAAATACCCCAAGAAAAATAGCACTAGCACGGAGAAAGTGTCCCCTAAATGTCTCTATTGAAAATGGTTTCTCGAAAATGCCTTTTCTGCAGCTTAAGTTTCAAAAATGGGCATGGGTTTGTCATAAAGCAAAAAAGCAGTTTGTTAAACATTCAGCAAGAAAGACAAATACAAATTTATATCTTATTAACATTTTGTCATTGCTGAAAATGTAGTGCTGCAACATCCAACGAGCAAAGGCTCCTGGGCCAGGTGCCTTTCACCATGCTCGCTGGATGTCTACTGTCCTCTATTCAGCAAAGATGTATGCATTTGGACATCAGCTGAAGTATGATACTGTCAAAATGATATTGCTGAAACGCATATGTCTCTTCAATGCCCTCTTTTTATTTAAAAGCATGGTTGTCAGCTCCTGTTGAGGTAGATGCTCCAGTTAACGATCTTCAACTGTGGCATGATCTGGATGATTACCGCAAGGTTGATCCAGATGTTGCTGCTATCATGGCTTTGGAAAGACATTTTTGGTATTTGACTGAAGAGATAGCTCCATTCTCATTATTTTACAAATAGCCTGTCCCAAGCTGAAAAGCTTCAAATTTCTTGTGAACTTCGCAAAGATCATCTATTGGAAAGGGGAGTTCCTGTTTTCTCAACACTCAACTAATCTACTAGTTTGGTGTCCCTAATCAGCCCAAAGTCGTGGTTCAGCGCTTGGTTTGAATTCTCATTGGTTGAATAAGCCACCAAGTCAGTGGAGTCTGGATCCTGATTATTTAGAAGCCGAAGCATTCGCACGTCTCGTTAAAGTTGTGAATGATCTGGCAGAAAGATCAGTACAGAAGATCCAAGATTTTGCCAAAATCATCACAAAGTATGAAGAACAGCGACAGTTTCTTCTTCAGGTGGTTGAAAATCACCGTCGGAATATCTTTGATTCTAAAAAGAAGACTGAAAAAGCTTTAAGAAGGTTTAGTTTGATTTGTGTTGTATCGATTATTCAATTAATTAAACAAATATGATTTACTAATTTGCATTTTTGTTTCATTTCTACCTATCAAAGCCATTCACGGAGTGCAAACATTTTTGGAAATTAGTGACATACTGGCAGCAAGGCTTAAAATGCTCCGATTCCATTCAAATTTTTTGTGAGATCTTATATACGCTATAGAAATGGGAAAATGGCCAGGGAACACGGTTTTGAAAAAAAAAAGTTTTTTTTGAGCACCCTAGTGCTGGGAGTTAGGAATGGTCCCTCAGGATTGGAGGGATGCTATCATTGTTCCCTTGTGTAAGGGAAAGGGTGATCAGACCGAATGCAAGAACTTCCGTGGTATCAGCTGGCAGAGTGTGCCAGGGAAAGTATTTGGAAAGGTTGTTATTGATAAGGTATGGGGTCTTACATCAGAGAAAGTGTGTAATGTGCAGAATCTGAGTGGCTTTATGCTTGGTAAGGGCTGCACTAACCAAATTTTTGCATTATGTTTGATGATTGAAAAGTATCTGTCTGTTGGCAAGAAAGTTTTTGCTGCCTTCATAGATTTAGAGAAAGCTTATGATGGAGTAAATAGGACTCTTCTGTATAAGGTATGGAATAAATATGGTATTACTGGGAATCTACTTAGTAGTGTGAAAGTCATGTATGCTGACAGTAGGGCATGTGTACAAGTAAATGGTGTTGTATTGAAATTGTTTTCTATTGTAGCAGGAGTCAGGCAGGGTTTTTTAATGTCACCATGGCTGTTTAATATATTTATGGATTCATGCATGCATGATACCAAAATTGAGAATACTGGTTTATGTCTTGGTAATGTCTGTGTTTGTGATGCTGATGACACAGTGCTGTTGGCAGAGAGTGAAAGTGAGTTGCTGAGTATGCTGGCCCCGATGTATGAAGCTTGTGTGAAAGTTTTCCCAAGGATGTAGGAAGCAGGGTACGAAACTAAAAAAAATTGCCATGTGCTAAATGGCCCGTGCAGCTAAACATTTTAGGAGCCATTCACAATTTTTTAGGAGCCAAAAATTAATTTTTGCATACACAATTGAAGAGTAACTAAAATTCTGGACGGCGATTTCGCCCAGCATACACTTCTCAGCAAGTACTACAGCCACATTTGTCTTTTGTTGACTCTGCAGCTAAGCAGCATCCAGTGTTTAAATTTTTATTTTGTTGATATCTTTGTTACCCTTCCCATTTCTTTATTGTCACTTTTTTTTTCTTTCTTTTATGCCCTTGGATGACAATTTTATCCGTCATGCTGAAAAACTTTCAGTCTGTGAGGACCATGAATGCATGATAGCTTTCACTATTTTTGATAAAATAAAGTGTAACTTTGAGGATATTAATACTTTTGAACACCATGCATCAATTCTTACGAACTTTTCAGCTTCGTCACTTTCGTTTTTGGACTCCCCACCCCTTATCAAGATGAAATGCAAACCTTTTTTGGGGGAATATTTAAGAACACAGGACACATGTTCGGAACATTGTTAAGAAAAAAGTTACCATTAAGGGAGAAAAATTTGCTACGTCTGATTTCCGTTTTTGAACATTTCCCCTCCATTTTTAAGGTGAAATACAAATATTTATGAAATAAAATGATATTTAACAACAACTCTAGGCAGAGGAAACATTGCATTAAAAATAAAATTACGATTATGGGAAAAATCTTCAGTGCGTCTAACTTCCGTTTTTGAAAGTTTTGAAAGACAAAATTTCTGTTTTTGAAAGTTTCAGGTGGAAAGCATCCTTCACCAGTACCAATTGCCCCAAAATTTCTGTTCAGTTATGGATCGATCTCGAGAATAACGCAAATTAAGGTGGAAAAGGAGAAATTCTAGAAGCCATGGCACTCTCATGCCTGAAGATTACAGGGGAATTTTTGCGCTGTCAAATTTCCGTTTTCGGAAAATTTTCGTCAGGTTTCAAACTGAAATTCAAATATTTATGGAATAAAATGATATATAACAACAATACTGGGCAGAGGTAACATCGCGGGAAAACGAAATTATGATTACGGAAAAAAAATCTTTATTTCGTTTACTTCCGTTTTTGAAGGACGAAATACCGTCCCGGTGCGTATCTTTACACGTTGGTAAAACTCTTCAGAGTGTATTTTACGTGTTGGTAAAATTTCCATGCATACTAGAGGTGTAATTACGCCTTTTGGTGAACTCTGGTTAGTGCAACATGCTGAAAAATGATGCGCCATAAGCCAAGAAGTTATATTGACGCTAGATTTACAATGAATTGATTCCAAAGACAACTGATGTGTAAAGCAATGAACAAATAATTATACAATTCTTCAGTTGCAATTACGGAATTTCAGGCAAGCCGTGGCTCCGCTCTGCTTCAGGTCGAGAGGGGCGGAGGGGTGCTCGCAAAGGTCCAATGATCACTGTGGGAGGATCCTGCTCATTGTTCAAGGTCGCTTCTGTGACGTTAGTGCGGACGAGAACGGGAAGTCAGCAAAGCGAGCACACGCGATTGATACACAGTTTTACGTGTAAGTGCACCTTGAAAATGAATTAAGAAACTGAGTGGGGGAAAAGCAATAATTCTTGAAAACCACTAAGAATCGCGAACAAAAATAGTCATTCAGATTAAAAAGAATCATAATAAAATGCAGTAGAAAATACATGTAGTCGCAATTTGGACCCTGGTGTCAACTCGCTGGTAGCCAAATGCCAAAATGTAGTCCCATTTTGCTCATGGCCCCCATTAATTTCGAACCCTGGTAGGAAGTTGTTTGTTGTAGGTTACAGGTTGAATAGACCTATGGTTTCACTATATTTTAAGTAAGAGCGTTTGGATCATATGTCCTGGAAAAGTCCTGGAATTTTGTGATTGAAAAAGCGTATGAACCATGTATGAAGTACAAAAGGTCTTGTATACGTCGTGTGATGAATGTTAATGTAGCTCGAGTTGTGTGCCGAGATCACTATAAATGGAGACCTATGGTACAGCAACAAAGGGCTCTTTCTGTGAGGAGCAAATCACTGAATATCAGAGAATAGCTTAGTAATATGTATGTGTGATGGTCACAAACGCAAGTGGAGAACATTCACTTTCCAAACTCAGACTTATAAAGAAGGAGTTAAACTGTGTGAGGCAAATGAGACTGAGTAACCTGTTAAATAATCATACCATCAATGGACTTCTTGATCAGTTTTTCAATATATTTTTTTTTAAATTGGTATGTTTATTTACTATAAATATTTATATCGGTTATTTTATTGTGAATCTATCTGAAGATCAGAAAAATGAATCGTACTTTTGAGTTTCATTTGACTTTGATATAAGCCTTGTGCTTCTGCTTGCCCTCTGCTGCGAGGTTTGAAATTGATGTTGCATAATTCTTTCTCTCTTTTCCCCATTTTATTTATGTGATAGACTTTTTACACACAAGTATATCTACACTGAAAGCACACCTGCCTCGTCTCGTTGGACGTGCGGGGCACCTTCAACAACGTCTGGTGGCCACTGGTGTTAGACCGTCTAAAAAGACTTGGAATCTCCAGGAATCTGTTCCTGTTAATAAGCGATTTTCTCTCGCACAGAAGAGTAGAGTTTGAGGTCGGAGATAATACCTACAGCAGGTAGTACACCAAGGGGTGCCCGCAGGGCTCTTGCTCGGACCCCTTGTGGTGGAACGTAGTTGCAGATACGGCACTTGCGCTTCCACTGGAAGACGGGGTGCAGCTGCAGGCCTACGCAGATGACCTCATGCTAATCGTGTCAGCATCTGGTAGGCACGTGATTGAGCGGAAGGTACACACCTCTCTCTCTCACAGCTCGATAATTGGAGCAAGGAGTTTAAGCTCTGCTTCGCTCCCGAAAAGATGACACTCATGCTAATAGCTAAGAAGGGGGAACTGGTCACTCCACCGAAGTGTCACTTCAATGGGCATACTATTAAAACAGTGAGAGAGATGCAGTACCTAGGGGTCATCCTTGATACCAGACTGTTGGGGCTACCGCATCTTCGCTTCTTGAAGGACAGATGCACCAGCATTCTGAACAAGATCAACGGAATGCGGCTGACTGGGCCAGCTAAAAAGGTGCTCTATAAACGAGGGGTAGAGCGCATATTAAAGCATGCGTGTCCCGCCTGGTGGTCAGACACCGTGTGAATGAGAAATGGAATAAACCAAATTCAGCGCAGAGCGCTATTAGGCATGACGAGGTGTTTCCGCACGACCTCCACAGCAGCGCTTCAAGTGCTGGCTGGGTGTGAACCGGCGGATCTAGTCGTAGCGAAGGAGGCAGTAATGCAGACCCTCCGCTACGGGGACGATGTTTCATTCCTAGGACACCAGTACCGGTCGTCCGAGGTGGAACTGCTGAGAATGGACTGGACTTGCTACAGAGCCAATGAGCTTTGTCTGGCCTGGGACAAAGATCTCCCCACAGGACAGGGGAAGGAACTGTTCACGGACGGTTCGAAAATAGGTGGTAGGTTTCTGCGTGATCTTGGATGACAACGAGATGCACGCGGAGCAAGTGAAACCATCGCCCAATTCCTCTGTCTTTCAAGCAGAGTTGTTGGCGATCAGAGAAGCACTGCGCTGGGTGCTATCTATCAATAGCGAAGGGGCTTATAGCATATTCTCTGATCGCCAAGCGGCCCTGAAAGCGTTTGGTCAGTTCGGGAGTAAGACTTCCCTTGTTGGAGAGATAAAAGCGCTATTAAAGTCAGCGGGAAGTATGAGGGTTACCTTCCACTGGATCCGAAGCCATATCGATACAGTTGGAAACGAACGTGCAGACCAGCTAGTGAAGGAAGCTGCTGGCAAAGAGGGCATAGATTTTCAGATGTGAACGGCGTTGCAAAGCGTGCAGACGCAACTGAAAAAAGCCACATTAGTGGAGTGGCAACAGAGAAGGGATAAGGGGGATATGGGCAGAAGAGCACGCCATATTCCCCCCGAATTTTGATAAGGCGCATTGAGAGCAATGGTTCCTTAACCAGGTACCAACCGGGCACGGCATGTCGCCGGAGTACTTCCGCAGATTTGCGGTTAGGGAGCGAGTGTGCATGTGTGGTGCCCAGACTGCAGATGTCGCACACATGATTCTAGAATGTGCTTCTCTGGCAGGGAAGAGAGCAATTTTAGTGCCAGAATTGGCAAAGACGAGGGACCTCTCGATCCTGCTCGCGTACCCAAGAGCATGACAGGGGATTATCGAGATGGGCACAGAGGAGCAGGCGGTCTACCTAATTGAGGGGTGACCGAAGAAGAAAGAAGATACAAGAGGGATGAAGAATGAGAAGAGGAACTGATGACTCGAGCCCAGAGTCATCACCACAGAACTGACCCTAGTCCTGTGGTAATATAAATTTCAATGTAAATATTTTTCAATGTTTTTCAGTGTGAGAGGGCTCATTGAGCAAAGGATTTGTTTCCCACATGGAGATAGGTTCCTCAGTGTAAATAAATGTGCATGTATCTATCTGTTTGAATAAAGAGCGGACGCCCCAAACAGTTCGCGCCAGCAATTAATTCTCCCGGTCAGGGGAAGATAATTTTTCTAGCCCCTGCCCAAATGGCACGCACACCCGGGTCATGACAGAGAGGTGAGAAGTGCCGGCCCATGGGGGTAGCAGCAAGCTGCAGGTCTACGGACCGATTCTGTCCGGATGGGGGAATGTCAGATCTTGGCAGACTTACTCGCAACTCAGTCACTTTTATTATCGAGAGAGTTTGCTTAACCCTGTGGAGTCCGCAATTGGATGGTACAGGTTAATGGTCATCAGCTAGTCTTTACACTGAAGTGCCAAAAGTCATAGGATACGTACCTAGTATCATGTAGGGCCTCCTCTATCCCATTGAAATGCTACAACTCAACGTGTTGCTGATTCCACAAATGGCGAGGAAACTTCTGGAGAGATGTTGAACCATGCTGTCTGAATAGCCATTCACAGTTCCCTGGTATTTGTAGGTGCAGGATGTTGGGTGCGAATAGATCTTTCCACCATATCCCATAAGTGCTCTATTGGGTTCATGTTGGGCAAATGTAGTGGCCACACCATCTGTCGTAACTATCCAGAATGCTCCTCAAACCAATTTTGGACAACTTGGGCCCGATGACATGGTGCATTGTCCGCCTGGAAAATCCCATCATTGTTTAGGTACATGAAGTCTATAAAGGACTGCAAATGGTCATCCAGCATAGCAACAAAGTGATTACTGATTAATGATGTGTTTACAAGGACCAGAGGACCCAAACCGTGCCACGTAAATATATCCCATACATGTATGGACCCACCACCAGTTTGCACAGTGCCTTGTTGACAGCTTGGGTCCATGGCCTTATGGGGTTTGCACTACACCTGAACCCTACCATCAGCTTGTAACAACTGGTAGCATGACTCGTCAGACCACGCCACATGTTCAAGGGTCCAATTACCATGTTCACAAGCTCAGTTGAGGCGCTGTCTCAGATGTCGTGGTGTTAACAAAGGCACTCTAGTGGGTCTTCTTCTGCCATACCCCATGGCTGCTCAATTACACTGCACTGACCTGATGGATATGTCTCTGGTACATTCTACATTGAACGTGGATGTTATTTGAGCAAGTGTTGCTTGTCTGTTAGCATGGACAATCCTGGTCAGATGCCACTGGTCACTATCATTCAGCACCTGTGGTGGGCCACTGCACTGTCCACTGTAGATGGTAAAGCCTTCCATCAGGTATTCTCGGTACACAGGTGACACCGTGGATTGAGGAATGTTCGCACAACTTCGGAAATTGAATGGCCCATCTGTCTGGCTGCCACTGACATGCCTCGCTGAAACTCCAGTAATTCACATCTGCTTGCTATAATCCTACTACTGGCTGTTGTTCAACCTGGCTCATGAAATTACACTTCTCAATTGATAAAAACCATAGCATGCATCAAAGCCTTTATGCAATGGCAGCATCAGTTAAAAATTTGCATGTTGCTATCACATGACTTTTGGCACTTCAGTGTTAACTGCAAATGAAAATGAATTACCTAAAAAACACCAAGAAATTTTTATCATATTTCGAGATGAAAGGAAACAATACTATGTAAAATTCTTACATTTTACATGAAACAGAATTATGTGTGCATATGCTGTGTGGGTAGGTGGGTAAGCTTCATGCCATGATGTGCCAGGGCCTCATGTTCTTAAAATTTCCCTGATGATTTCACAACAGCCCAGGAACAGTAGTGCTCACTGTGGACAAACTGACTTTCTACGATATCCATACTTCAGTATCCGAGGATACAGGTGGTGTATGAGTTCTTTCTGAAGATGGTGCAAATTTAGATACTGAAATTTGTTGGAGTTTTTAACTTCATCCAATGGAAGGGACGTTTTTAAGATGATGATACATAGATTTTATTCTTCATCATTGTAAGAGATCATTTTAAAGCTTTTAGCGATGTCCACTACTGTAGACTATGCCATTCTGTGATGATTTGCTCTTCTTCTGGAAAATTGGAGTAAGATATCTACCACCGATTCACTACCAAAAAAACTTACCACAGTTCCAGTATTCCTACACCCACCCATTCTCAGTTCTTTTAAGTTGAATAAGTTCTTCAGTTTACAACCTAGATTAACATTTGTCCCTGAAGATCTTGCTTGACAGCAACTATGTACAACAAACTTAAATACGATTGACAGTAAGTACCATAAAATATTTCTTTATTTTCTTCTTTGCTAAACCCAGAAATTTGTGTGTCATCATCCAAGTGTTTAACTCTAACTGAGGCTTTTATGAAAGTGCTTAACTCTAACAATGAATTAGAACTAACTCTAACAAGGCAGAGTTGCATAAGTACTTTTAAACTTTCAAAAAAAGCATGGGGACAGTTTTTACTGAAAACATAAAAATGTAATTATTTCATAGAATGCATTCACTATAAGAAAGATGTGATAATTGAAAATATGCCTAAATTTATAAAATAAACTCCTCTTTAAAAAAGTATTAAATCATATTGTAACCACTGAGGCATTATTATGTTAAAAAACTAGAACTGAATGGTAAGTAACTTAGGAAACCTAAAATCTGTAAGTGATCAGCATAAGTTTTAGCTCATAAGTCAGGGTTTTTAAGGAATATATTACTTTTCACTTTTAAAGTTTTTGAGCCTTAAACCTACTTATTTTCAAGACTTCATAGGTGTTGCTACTCCTGTGATAAAATCCAACCCTTCTGGTCATTCAATGTAGTTCCTCTTTTACTCTCTTTATTTTTAAACCTGTTTTTTTATAAAAAAAAGTACTGTTGATGTGCCGTAATATCCTTTATTTCAAAGGTAAGTTTTGAAATAGCATCGAAATTATATAAATTTGCAATTATGTATTGCTCACCAATTTAATTGTATTATTCAGCTGTTTTTTTTTTTTCTTTTCTAGTCAGGTTGTGATTGTCAAGCAGTTCATCATTCCCGATTCTTCACAAAATGTTCCATGGAAGATGTGGGACAGTCATCAAACATCCAGGATTATAAGATGCATACTAAAGGAGTCAGTTCCATCAGGATTGAACAGTCCCACACACATGATGTTTTTAACATAAACAAAAGGGTTTGCTGAAATACCATTTTTTGACTTCATCACTTAAGATTTTAGTACTTTTACTGTTTCTTATATTTCTTTGATCACTGGCATAAGCTGAGCTTTTTAAAAGTTCAGAATAAGGCTGAACATAACTTCAGTTTGGTTGTGATATAGTGCTCTCTTCAGCTTCATGGTAGCTTTGATAATATGCTACACATATTGCTAAAAGTAATTTCAACAAACTTCATTCACCCAACACAGTTCCAATATACAGGGGATGGAAACAAAACTGAAACACCTGCACATAGCACCCCAGATGTTACGCCACTGTGTGCGCTACCTGGTGGCCAGCCTGCTTCTATTTTGCAATCAATCAATGAGAGCAGAGTGTGAAGGTTGCATTAGCATAGCAGTAGAATGTCAAAAAGTGTGGTCCACACAACATAATGAGAGACATTCGAGTTTCAAAGAGGACAGAATGCTGGTGTTTGTCTCGCTGTTGCACCTGCAGAGGTGCCAACTATTACGGATTGCCCATAATTAATACGGTTTCGACTGTCAGATTACGGAATTATGGACAGGTTGGAAGAATTACGGATTTCAGTGTGTTTTGGAGAATCTCAATTTTGTATCCTTTTTGTTAAACCTTTTAGTGTGACACGGCCGATTCGCCGGCCTTCGATTTTAATCCGCGTATTTCCCGAATCAGACGGCAGATATCGGTGTTGATAATCATGTCATTTATCAATCGTATCATTTTGAAATGGAATCTCCACGAATCATATCGTCAAACAGCAATATTATCGAAAGAATGGTAAAATGCTGTAAGTGTCGTATCGTGAAAGAGTTTGTGCTTGCTGTCGGCTTCCCGCATACTTTCTCCATGTCACGTGAGAAAGGCTACTTTAGCCAAACTTTTCCTACTGCAGTTGAGGCAGGGCTGTTCACTTGGCATTGTTGGTGAATTATAAGGCGTTATACTGTCGGAAATAACTTTTTTGAGCCCCGTTCAAAGTGCAATCACTCGCAACGCGTGGTCCCGCGATGATGGAGTGTATATTTCTTGCGGATGTTCGCCGCGTGAGAGAACGAAGTGCAGTGTTTTATTACTAGAAGCTCTTCACATTATTAATTTCTCTTTTCCAAATAAACTGACACAATCGCAAAACTCTGTGAATTACGAATCTCCCTCTTTTTCCAAACTCGTGTTAGCAGAGGACTACTTTATTGACAGCTTGTTCCTTGGACTAACAGATGTGCTTTTTCCTACTGCCTGAAAATTTTTTGTAAGGTTGTTTGAAATGGCTTGTTGTAGTGGGAGGGAAAGTTTGCTAAGTGATAGTGATGATTTTGAATCATCTGAGAGTGATATTGGCCAAGCAACATCAAGCCAGAAAACTAGCCACCATGCCATGCACACAATATCTTCTTCAGAAAGTGAAGATCTTGATAGTGAATCTTCAGATCATGAAAGTTCTGACAGTGAATGGGAGGTTGTAATAGAGGGAAGTGATGAACAACCTCAGCATCCTTTTGATTATCATGAAATGCAGGGGCCCAAACATGCTCCTGCAACTGATGCAGCACATATTGCATATTTTGACTTGTTTTTTACTAATTTCATCCTGGAATTATCGCTTCTGAAACAAATAAGTATGCAAAAAAGTTTCTCCAGGAACATCCAAATCTTTCTTCCAAATCTCGAGCTAGGAAATGGAAAAATGTTTCAAATGCTGAAATAAAGGTTTCCTTGCGTGCCTTCTAATATGGGAGTAATCAGTAGCCCATGTAGTTTTCAGTAGCCCATGCAGGGCGAGATGATTGCCAAAGGCATACCCAGTCAAAAAAACATGTAAAATTAAAGACTCAATCAAAGCCTTTGGATAATTTTTTTGCAAAAAAGAATGAAAATAGCGTGATAAATGCTGAATTGCTGTTTACTACATTCGTTGTGGAGCATAACCTATCTATAGCAAGCTGTGATCATGCTGGTCCCTTGTTTCTGATATTGATGAAGCTGGATATCCTAGAGCAGATGTGGTATGGAATGAAATATCTAAGATGAAGGATTCATCTGGCCTTCCCAAGTATTCTGCATTGCCTAAACTTATGTTGGCAATATTGACTATCCCTCACAACAATTCCTCTACAGATAGAATATTTAGTATAGTGAGGAAAAATCTCACATACTTCCACCCAACAATGAGCACCAAATCATTAAGTGCCCTTCTTGTACAGAAAAGTAAAGCATTTTCCTCAGGTGAGCCGTCTTATAAAAATAAGTTTTCTGAAAAAGAATATACCACTGCTAAACAAGCAACAAGGGAGTCTTTATGTCAGCAATGACATGAGGTAAGTACAATATTGATAATTTAATTTCATAATTTTTTTTGTCAGGGTAGTGTAAATATATAAGGGTATTACACATTTCATGCATTAATTTCTCATGAAATACCCTTTCCGCGCGGTAACGAGGCTTCATATGGTGATTACTGATAGGCTCCTCGGAAGGTTGGCACATCATACAAGTATTACAGGTTACACAGTAATACTATAATATTGTCCTTAACTTTGAAAAAAAATGGTGTGTTACATTACTGAAAATATTACTGAAAGTTTGTGTTCAATTACTGAAACATTACTGAAAAATCCCCTATTGATTACTGATATGTTCTGCTAGAGGTTGGCACCTCTGCATCTGTGTCCAAGACAGCAAGTCTTTGGGGCCGTACATAAAGTATGTCCGAGATTACGGGGAAAAGGGGTTCCTGACAACCGGACCAAATGTGACATAGAGGGGGTGGGGGTGGGGGGTTAGTAATTCGGACGTCCAGCGGCAAAAATATAGTGGAATCATGATATTAAAAAAACTTCCTGTTTTTTCACATTGTAATTTAAATACACTGGCGGAAAGTGAAAAAAGAAAACCAAGAAGGAGACGTCTGATACCAATTAAATTAATGCAGCATAATAACGAAATACAGAGGATAACATGAGCAAAACATTATGGCAAATAACATTTCCATGTAACATGGTTAGTACGAGGTTAAACCACCATGAACTGCGTCACACTGTGCAATTCTGGCATGTAGTCTGTTGTACAGATGTTGGATGTAAGCTTGGGGGATTGAGTTCCAAGCATCCTCAACCTGGACGCGTAAATTGGGGATAGTCGTGGCTGGCCGTGGAGACCGGATAAGTCGTTGTCCCATAAAATCCCACACGTGCACAATGGGGGACAAATCCGGTGAACGTGCGGGCCATGGAAGTTCTCTCACACCCTGAAGTGCATGTTGTGTTGCACGTGCCGTGTGTGGGCGTGCGTTATTTTGCTGGAAAACACCACGATGGACTGACCTTACAAATGGCACAACAACAGGCTGAATGATGTTGTTGATGTAGGAGGTGCTGTTCGACGTACCCGGTACAAACACTAGTTGTGTACGGGAGTGATAGCTGATCGCTCCCCACACCAGGAGACCAGGTGTAGGCCCTGTGTGTTGCTGGCAGATGCAAGAAGGGTGGAGACGCTCCCCTGTGTGTCTGCGAACACGCATACGGCCATCAGAGGCTCCCAAGCAGAATCTGCTTTCATCGCTGAACACGACAGATCGCCATTGCGTTCTCCAGTGCAGACGTTGGAGACACCACTGCAGCCATTCCTCACGGTGGGCTGGAGTCAGAGGTACACATACCAGAGGCACACGTGCACGTAGTCCTGCATGTGGTAGACGGTTGCGGGTTGTTTGCACAGTCACCTCAGGTGCAACGGCAGCTTGGATTTGCGTCGCAGTGGATGTTCTGCTTGACAACTCTTCTTATGCGTTGATCGGTCTGCTCATCAGTCCGTTTGTGACTCCTGGTTCCACGTCTTCTTGTGTGGGAATGTTCCTCGTACCATCTACGCCACCATCGAACCACCACCAATAATTCCCGTCCAATTCGCTCTGCAATACGACCACCCAGCCTCGCAGAGTCCGACTAGACGACCTCACTCAAAGTCCGATAACTGCTGAAATCGTACACGTCTTCCATGTCCAGGCATTGCAGCTTCTTCAGGGTCTTCACACGTGTCCGTCCGCCGACGACTGATTACATTCACTTCGCCGTACTCCTTAAATACCACCGACAATAATTTGCATATTATGCCGTGCTGTGGCGTCAGCGCTCACCAGTTGGTCCCGAAATTAACATCACACCTACGTAAACTCGACCCCATTAACATATGTAAATTTCATGATCATCCGCCAATTCCTTCTTGGTGTTCTTTTTTCACTTTCCACCAGTGTATGTTTGCAGATATGTCTTCTATATCATCGCGTGGGGATAGTCGGGTTTTTTTTCCGCAATCCTTTAAGCAGAGAACTCGCAAGTTTGATTTTACTGCATGATCATTATGGAAGCCACTTGGATGCGCAAGGTCAAACAGTTGATATCGAAAAAGAAAAAATGAACTTTGCGTTCACTGGGAATACACACTGTAGTCAATGAGTATCCAACAATCACGGATTATGTAGATTCCACGGACTCTGAGCTAGTTGAACCCATTCTTGAAAAAGATACTTCATTGCGAAACGAACACATTCCTGAAAGCCAGTATCTTTCAATAATGGTAAAATGGTCAGCACACAAAATGTTGTCTGTCGTGTCGAAGTTCACTCTTCCTCATCCTTCAAAATCGCATTTTGACACCACCTGTTCCTCTGTCTCAAACACCGGATGGCCTAAAGATTGCAGACCTAGGGGAAACAGGTCGACATCAATATGGATCACTCTTTGTAAATCTTTCTCTGGGTATTTCAGAGATGCTACCACACTCCTGCTAAGCTTTCATGCCAACACCATGCTACCTCTACTGTCCATCAGCACAATCTATACTTTCCTCTTGCCGCCCCGGTGGCTCAGTGGCCTAAGCGATGGCTTCTGATCACTCGTCCGAGATGAGTCTAGGTTCGAATCCCGGTGAGGCATGGATGTTGTGTTTGTTTTTTGGCACTGGCTCTCTTCCTTCCCTGGAGCCAGTGGTCCTAAATTAGGGACGGGCGACTGCTTATAGCCCACTGAGTTGCTCACGGTGGTCGTTAAACCTCCTATAAAAAAAAAAAAAAAAAAAAATGTTCCTCCCGTATTTGTAATGTTTGTGGAAAGTATTTTGCTCCAATCAGCAACATGAAGGCTCATACAAAATTGCATACTGCTCAGTGTAATCAAGCTAACGCAGAACTAAAAGAACACCCTGTTTGAGTTGTGCACTGACAGAGCGATTTTGCTGTACGACATGAATATGACTGATGCGGAATGTATCGATGAAGATGACTGGATCTAACTGATGTTAATGTTCCTAAAGTAGGAAGTTTAATTTCTGGTGGACTGTCCATAACGGACGTTGGCCAGAATCTAGATCCCATTTGGGAGGATGTTAAATAGACAGTTTAAATATAATTCAGATTGTTTGGTTGCTTTTCAAATTCCAAGAACACAAATTCATCATTGATTATACCACAGTCGTAGTCATGGAAGAAGAAAGAACAAGGGACAGGTGTAAGGTAATGTATCCATTCAACTGAAAAAGCAATCTTGTATATTTTAATTAGAAAAGTGGCAAGCGAAGATAAATTCGCAATTCCTCAAAAAGGCACTTGTTCACAAGATATTTTAAAGTATTACTTTATTAATATAAAACATATTTTTAAAGAAGAGCCATGTAAAAATAAATTGTAGTTTATTGTATCGCATTGTTGAGCTAATTTGCAACATGAAAAAATCATGTAAACATAATAAACGATAGGTGGCTTTCATTTTCAGATTTTTAGCGCGTTTGGGAGTTTATTTGAATAAACTGAGATCTTGGAACAGGGGTGTAAGTCAACCTATATGCATAACCACACTGAAAATTGCTGAAAATTATAATGCAACAAAAACAGTTTTAAATTATCCTCATTTACAGCAAAAATGCATCCAGCGCAATAAAAAAGAAGTATTTGTTGAATGTGAAAAATTGTGTTTTGTATCGCTCCATGAAATTTGCTAAAATATTTGCGGAGAATACTTTAAACACACAACATAAAAAGTTAAACATTTAAATAATTACTGCACATTTTAAAGTAGTTATTCCAACATTTAAGTAACACTTTAGTAATTATTGCAACTCAACTTGTATTAACCAAATAATGACGGCCATATTTTATGTAAAATGGGGCTGATTTTTATTAGAATTTGAGTGTAATGAAAAAATTTACTTCATGGTATTTCTTTGTTTTGTTTTCTCTTTTTTTCTTCTTTTAATAGTTAAAAAAAGGTATGAAATATTTCAGATGTCTGATGATATTTAGCTAAATCAGAATATTGATATTAAGTTCTCGTATTTGTACTACCAAATCTATCGTGCTTTGTAGATGATATAATCGGGGGTGTTGCAACCTTGAATGCGGGTGCTCAGTTGTAGGTCTTTATTTCAGAATGTTCGGGTAGCATTTGGTAATAAATTAATGCCTCAATAATAAATATTTTCTGAAGCAAATGTGTAAATATATGGATGATTCCTTTAAATAATTACATGTTTTCTTTCTGTTCTACAACGAACTTCTATATGTAGTCGTCAAAAATAAAGTGGGGTGCGGGAATTAGGATGTAATTTTTTGAGGTGGGGGGGGGGGTCAATTATCGGACAATAGTGGAAAATCATGGACGTACTGTATGTATGACCCCTTTGTGGTGTATCGTGTGCCACGGTATCCAGGGTCATGTTGGTCCAGCAGCAAGAGAGAAGAACCACATCCAAATAGGAGTAACTGTCAAGGTAAGAGGAAGCTGTCTGACAGGGACGTTTGAGTGCTTACACCGCTACTCACCTGTTTCCATTAAAACTGTTCATTGGGAGCTTCACCAGGTCAACATTCAGGGTCATGTTGCTGTTGCCAAACCCTGGATCACCAGTGTGAATGTCAAACGTCAGTTGCAATGGTGCCAGCAGCACAAATCATGGACAATGTGAATGTGTATTGTTCTCCAATGAATCATCCTTCGCTGTCATTCCCACAATCAGGAGAGTTTATGTGTTGAGACATCCCTCACAGTCTTACCAGTCAGACTATTTATTGCCCACAGTGAAGCACGGAGATGGATTGGTGATGGTTCAGGCCGCAATATCGTGGCAGTCTGTTGGCCTGCTGATTGTTCTTGAGGGGAACGTCACTGCTGAGGATTATCAGACAATTCTGGAGGACCAGGTGCACCCAATGGTTAAAACATTGTACCCTGATGGTGGTGCCGTGTATCAGGATGATAGTGCATCGAAACGCATGAGCAAAACTGGTGGAAGAGTGGTTTACTGAGCATAAACATGAGGTTGAACATCTGTCATGGCCTGCACAATGACCCAACTTGAACATTTGAGCCACTCTGGGTTGTTCTGGAGGAGCGAGTCAGGAAACATTTTCCTCCACCTGCATCATGTCTTGAACTAGCCACTTTTCTGCAAGAGGAATTGCTTCAAATCCCTCTGGCCACTGTACAGAACTTGTATCGGTCCTTCCCACAACAAATCGCAGTTGTATTAGCCTCCAAAGAAGGCCCTGCACCATACTAATAAATTATTGTGTCCTAAACTCGTATGTTTTAGTTTCGTTGTCCACCCCCTGTAACCTCAACACACCTGTGACATACCATTTAATATTCACTATATTGACAAAAGTCACCGGACAGCTAGAAGAGAAACACAACATAGCATTTATTGACATACATTAGTACGGTGTCGATCCACCTTTGGCCTTAATGCATGCACTGATCCTTGGAGACAGGCTTTCGACAAGGTTTTGGAACACAGTGATAGGTATGCTCTTCCGTTCAGTACATAATGCTGCCAGTAACTGTTGCTTAGTAGTTGGCCTTGGTTCTAAACTTTTTATGCGGTGCTCTAATTCATCCCGTAGGTGCTCTATGGGATTAAGATCAAAGCTCTGTGCTGGCCAGTCCACACATGATACAGAATCATTGTCAAACCATGCCGTAACAGTTCTTGCTTTATGGCTCGGTGCATTATCCTGCTGGTACCAACAAGGCTCGGTTCCATAGTATTGCCACAGAGTTGGTAGGGCATAATTGTCCAGAATATTAAGGTAGACGTGCTGGTTAACAGGTTTGTCCACAATAAGCATTGGGCCAGGACCATACCACGAAAACACCCCTACACGAATACACTGCCAGCTCCAAACTTGACCGTAGGAACAGTACACTGTGGTAAATAGTCTGCCGCCATACCACACCAGACTGATGGAACATGTATCTAGATTCATCAGTCCATAGGACCTGTTTCCACTGATTTACAGTCCACGATAAATGTTCTTTACACCATGTTTAACGATGAGTAGCATTCCGAGTGGGAATGAAAGGCGTATGAGCAGCCGCACGACCACAGTAACCCATGGAATGAAGTTCTCTGCAAGTGGCACATGTACATACCGAGGTTCCAGCATTTTTACTCACTTGTACACTGAGGTCTTGTGCAGTACTCCGTCGATTAGATGTAACGACTTTCCTGAGGCTTCGACGTCCTCTATCACTGATTTTCTTTGGTCTGCCGATACATTTTTCTGCTTCAGGCATGCCATGTGTCTTCTACTTATTCAGTACATCTAAAACATTTGACTTGGGTATGTTTAAATGCCTCTCAGTTTATCTTATGGACAACTCACTAATATAACAACCAACAATCTTTTCTTTCTCAAATTCAGTTCTCTCCTGCCGCAACATTTTCACTCAACCTCACAGTAGTGCGATATGATCGCGGTCAGCTGCAGGCTTGTTTTTATACCGTTTACAGCTGCAGGCTTGTTTTTATACCGTTTACAGCTGTACCGTGCATCTTAACAATGCAGTAGATCCGTTCATTTGCTTTTAAAGGGATGTCTGGTGACTTTTGTCAATATATAGTGTATATACACACGGTCGAGTCACATTATTGTGAACACCAGCGAATATCCAGAGTAACTGCTGTGTGCAGCGTGGACAACAGCTAGACGGGCTGGGAGTGACTCAATAAGGTGCTGGAAGGCGTTCACAGGCATTCGGAGCCATGCTGACAGCTCCTGGAGGGTGCTTGGTGGAAGATCCATAGAGCGAACATCACTATCGAGGTGGTCCCACAGATGCTCAATTGGGTTTAAGTCGGGAATTAGGGGGCCGGAAAGTACTTTGAAGTTTTCCTCGTGTTCTTCCATCCACTCTCGGACATTTCTAGCTGTGCGACACGTCACTTTGTCGTGCTGGATGATCCCATCTGCCCCAGGGAAGACAAGTCAGCATGTATGGGTGTACATGGCCTGCAAGAATGGATTCATAACAAATTCGGTCCGTACTGCCTTTCACAGGTATGAGTTGACCCAGAGAATGCGTACATGAGATTCTTACGCGGATTCGCGGAATTCCGCTTTTTTGTCATCATTTGGGTTATTCTCGAGATCGATATAAAACTCAAGAGAAATGTTGGAGGATTAGTTGAAGGCGGGGGGTTGTTTTTCGTCCTGGGATGAAAGTTTGACAGAGTGATGGTTTTTCTCGTAATCATAATTCTTTTTCTTCGCGATGTTTCTTCTGCCCAGTAGTATTGTTAAATATCTCATTCCACAAATATCTGAATTGCAGCTTGAAAATAGTGGATACTTTTCCGAAAACAAAAGTCGGATGGAGCGAAGATTTTGCCCGTAATCATAATTTTTTCTCTCTCTGTGATGCTCTCTCTATCCTATGTTGTTGTTAAATGTAAAAAGAAAAAAAAAAGAAAAAATAATTATTTTGAATGCAGTGAGCTGCTTCAGTTTAATACTTACGTAAATAAATTTCAGTGAACAGTTCTGTCTTGCTCATGCCACGTTGTATTCACACTGTTTTGGAGACCGTTCTTAGTTTTCACCCAGTTAAAAAAAGTTCAGCTTTTTTTTTTACTTTGTCAGTCTCATGTATGAGAATGCCACAAAAACATTCCCAGACCATAATGCTGCTTCCACCAGCTTGTGTTTTTTCAAGCAATGGTTGAAAAGTGTTCTCTGATGTTTCTCGCCTTATACGCCAATGTCCACCCGTTCGATGAAGCAGGAAATGTGATTGATAGGAGAAAGCATTTTTTTGCCAAGCAGCGGAGGCTAATTTCGATACTGCCGTGCAAATGTAAGCCTTTTCTGCCGATGCACCTTCACTAGCATAGGTGCAGTTATCATCCGTCTGCATCTGAGCCCATATGCAGCAGGGTTTGCAGAACTATCGTTTTAGACACACTTCCGGTAGCCCCTGGTTCATTCAGCCAGTGAGTTGCTCCATTGTAGCATGTCAATCGGCCCTCACGCACCTTCGAAGCCAACGTTCACCTCTCACACCAATGGCACGTGGTGCTCCGCAGTTTCCACATCACTTATTCGCAACGGTGCCATTTCTCATGCCCTTTAACCACAGCAGCACACAAACAGTTCAGAAACTGCGCTGTTTCAGAAATACTGCCACCCTTGGCCCGAAAGCCGATAATCATCCCTTTTTGCAAATCTGATGAATCGATCCTTTTATCCGTGATAGCAACAAAAGATATGTTTTCAGAATTCCTACAGCACACCTTATTATGTACATACCTTCCAAGCCAGCTCACGACACATGCCTGCATTCATTGGCGATGCGCTGTTGACGTCAAAAGTAAAAAGTAGGAGGTGGTCATAATAATGTGACTTGACTATCTGTATATATATCATCATCATCATCATTGTCAACCATTATCAATCCACTGCTGGACGAAGGTCTCCCCAAGTTTCCTCCACAACGATCTGTCTTGTGCCAGTCTCCTCCATGTCACCCCTGCAACCTTTCGAATTTCATCCACCCATCTCCCATGTGGTCTTCTTCTGGGTCTTTTCCTGTCCCTTGGAATCCAATCTAAAATTTCGGCTGTCCATCGATGATCTGTCCTTCTGGCAGTATGTCCAGCCCATTGCCATTTCAGGGATTTAACTCTGATCATGATGTCTTCCACTCTTGTCATTTTTCGGATCCACGAGTTCCTCTTCTTATCTCTCCTGGTTACACCAAGTATGCACCTCTCCATGCTTCTTTGAGTTGTCTGCAGCCTTTGTATGTCTCTTTTAGTTAAGGTCCACGTCTCTGCACCATATGTAAGCACTGGAAGGATGCATTGATCAAACACTTTTCTTTTAAGACATAATGGCATATTGCTCTTGAAAATTATGCTGTTTCTTCCAAAAGCTCTCCAGGCAAGTTTTGTACGCCGATTAATTTCTTCATCAATGTGACCCTCACTTGATATCTGCTGTCCAAGATAAACGTACGTGTCTGTTATCTCCAGCTTTTCTCCATCAATCGATAAATCTTCATTTCTTGTAAAAGCATTGAACATCACTTTTGTCTTCTGAAAGTTCATTTTTAATCCCACTTCTTTACTCTTGTCAGCAAGTTCCTGGATCATACTCTGCAGCTCTGATGGGCTAGTTGCAAAAATGACTACGTCATCAGCAAAACGAAGGTGGGTTAGATAATCTCCATTAATCTTTATCCCCTTGTTTTCCCAGCTCAGTGACTGAAAAACACCCTCCAATGTGGCATTAAAGAGCTTCGGAGATATGGTGTCACCTTGTCTCACTCCCTTTCCAATTTTTATGTGTGTTGTATTTTCAAACAGCCTAATCTTTGCACTTGCATTTTCATAGATGTTATTAATAATATTAATGTATGCATCTTCAATACCGCAGGTTTTCAGAGCCATTGTAACTGCTGATGGTTTCACCGAATCAAAGGCTTTTTCATAATCGATAAAAGCCATGCACAATGGAAGTTCATATTCCCTCGCTCTTTCAATTAGTTCTCTCAGCACATGGATATGATCTATTGTGCTGTAGCCACTCCTGAATCCAGCTTGTTCTCTCGGTTGAGCCATGTCCAGTGTTACCTTCAAGCGGTGTGAAAGAACTTTAGTGAAGATTTTATAAACTACTGATAGGAGGCTGATAGGTCTGTAGTTTCCGAGATCCTCAATGTCACCTTTCTTATGTAGCAGGATCATTGTAGCGGTGTTCCAATCCTCAGGAATCTTTCCTTCATTAAGGCATCGAGTGAAAATTTGGGCGAGTACTGTTTCGATTTCTCCACTTGCTTCTTGTATGATGTCTACAGTAATTCCATCTTCTCCTGGAGCTTTCCCCCGCTTCATGTTCTTGATTGCATGTGCAACTTCTGCTGGAAGGACTGGAGGAACTCTGGTACTGGTATCTTTCATGATGTCTGGAGTGCATGTATCATCCCTTTCATATAATTTGGAGTAGAAATATTTCACTCTTGTCAAAATTTCGCCTCTATTTCTTGTTACAGAACCATCTTCTTTTCTCAGTGCCATAATCTGTTTTCTTCCCTTACTGAGATGTCCCTTTGCTATCTTTAGGCTTTGGTTGTTTTCAATTGCTTTCCTCACTAGTTCACAGTTGAATTTTCTTACGTCTTCAGTGATACTTTTTCGTACTGTCTTGCATAGCTCTATATATTCCACTTTGGAAGTCACATCTTCTTTAGTTGTCCTCATCTCTCTTCTTTTTTGCATCAACATTTTCGTTTTTCCTGATAATTTATTTACATGCAACTTGTTCTTAGACCCAGCTAATTTTGTTGCTGTTTTCATAAGAGCTTTGGTTACTTTTCTGTTAACTTCAGAGATGTCCACTTCTTCCGATGTTAGGCCTTCTAAAGCAGAGAACCTGTTCTTCAGTTCCAACTTGAAGGTATTATGGTGTTTTTTAAGGTTGGTTATGTCAATAGATTTTGTTTGTCTTATGAGCTTGCCACGTTCAAGTTTAGTGTTGAGGTGCATCTTACATCTCACCAATCTATGGTCACTACCTGTGTTGAACTTGTTTAGCACACTGCAGTCTTCTATGACGAATTTTTTGTTACACATAATAAAATCAATTTCACTTGTCATCCCATTTGGATGTCTCCATGTCCATTTCCTGTGTGGCTTTTTCTTGAAAAAGGAGTTCAAGATGAAAAACCCTTCTGCCTCTGCAAACTCAACGAGAGTATTTCCACGCTGGTTTCTGTTGCCGTGACCGAATTTACCTACTGAAGTTTCATTCTGTTGCCGTTGCCCTATTTTTGCATTGAAATCTCCCATAATTATCTTCAAGTGCTGCTTACCTTTATTATTTAGATGACAAATTTCCTCATAAAATTCTTCAATTTCTTCTTCAGGATGACTTGTGGTGGGTGCATAAGTTTGAATAATCTGAGCCTGGTATCTTCTCGATAGTTGGATAACGAGTCGTGCAGCTCTGTCAGAGGAACTTTCAACTTCTACCACTTTATCCTTCAGTTTCTTGTTTATTATAAATCCAACACCACTAGTTCTGCCAGTATCTGTCCCACGATAATAGAAGAGATGTCCACTTTTCAGTTCGATGAGATCTTCTCCTTTTCTCCTTACCTCACTTAGCCCCACGATGTCCCACTTGATCCTTTGTAGTTCCTCTTCCAATTCAAGAAGCCTTGAATCAGAAGATAGGGAGCGTCCATTGTACGTTGCCAAGGTCAGCATCAGATGGCAGCCTAGTCCGGTCCTCCGGGGATTCTTAGCACCCTCTGCCTTCATGTCGCACTGGCCGCTGCCTTGGCCAGGTACATTCCAGCTGCCGGTGTCAACATCGCCTTCTCGTGGTGCATCCTGTTCCCACTAAAGGGGCTCTGACGACCGCAAATAGCGGTATAACTATACCATCGGGATTAGAGGAAATGCTATCCCACACTCACCAACCCTCTTGGCCAGCGTGGTGAGTTATGGCCAAACCCCTCCAAAATGACTCCACAACTTAAATCTTGGCCCTCAGTCTCCGACAGCTGGAATGTACCTGGCCAAGGCAGAGGCCAGTGCGACATGAAGGCAGAGGGTACTAAGAATCCCCGGAGGACCGGACTAGGCTGCCATCTGACGCTGACTTTGGCTATGTATAATGGACGCTCCATATCTTCTGATTCAAGGCTTCTTGAATTGGAAGAGGAACTGCAAAGGATCAAGTGGGACATTGTCGGGCTAAGTGAGTTAAGGAGAAAAGGAGAAGATCTCATTGAACTAAAAAGTGGACATCTCTTCTACTATCGTGGGACAGATACTGGCAGAACTAGTGGTGTTGGATTTATAATAAACAAGAAACTGAAGGATAAAGTTGTAGAAGTTGAAAGTTCCTCTGACAGAGATGCACGACTCATTATCCAACTCTCCAGAAGATACAAGGCTCAGATTATTCAAACTTATGCACCCACCACAATTCATCCTGAAGAAGAAATTGAAGAATTTTGTGAGGAAATTCGTCATCTAAATAATAAAGGTAAGCAGCACTTGAAGATAATAATGGGAGATTTCAATGCAAAAATAGGGCAACAGAATGAAACTTCAGTAGGTGAATTCGGTCACTGCATCAGAAACCAGCGTGGAAATATTCTCGTTGAGTTTGCAGAGGCAGAAGGGTTTTTCATCTTGAACTCCTTTTTCAAGCAAAAGCCACACAGGAAATGGACATGGAGACATCCAAATGGGACGACAAGTGAAATTGATTTTATTATATGTAACAAAAAATTCATCATAAAAGACTGCAGTGTGCTAAACAATTTCAACACAGGTAGTGACTGTAGATTGGTGATATGTAAGATGCACCTCAACACTAAACTCAAACGTGGCAAGCTCATAAGACAAACAAAATGTATTTACATAACTAACCTTGAAAAACACCATAATACCTTCAAGTTGGAACTGAATAACAGATTCTCTGCTTTAGAAGGCCTAACATCGGAAGAAGTGGATATTTCTGAAGTTAACAGAAAAGTAACCAAAGCTCTTATGGAAACAGCAACAAAATTAGCTGGGTCTAAGAACAAGTTGCATGTGAACAAATTATCAGGAAAAACCAAAATGTTGATGCAAAAGAAGAGAGATGAGAAGAACTCAAGAAGATGTGACTTCCAAAGTGGAATACATAGAGCTATGCAAGAAAGTACGAAAAAGTATCACTGAAGACGTAAGGAAATTCAACTGTGAACTAGTGAGGAAAGCAATTGAAAACAACCAAAGCTTAAAGACACCAAAGGGACATCTCAGTAAGGGAAGAAAACAGATTATGGCACTGAGAAAAGAAGATGGTTCTGTAACAAGAAATAGAGGCGAAATTTTGACAAGAGTGAAAGATTTCTACTCCAAATTATATGAAAGGGATGATACATATACTCCAGATGTAATGAAAGGTACCAGTACCAGAGTTTTTCCAGTCCTCCCAGCAGAAGTTGCACATGCAATCAAGAATGTGAAGTGGGGAAAAGCTCCAGAAGAAGATGGAATTACTGTAGACATCATACAAGAAGCAAGTGGAGAAATCGAAACAGTACTCGCCCGAATTTTCACTCGATGCCTTAATGAAGGGAAGATTCCTGAGGATTGGAAGAATGCCACAATGATCATGCTACATAAAAAAGGTGACATTGAGCATCTGAGGAACTACAGACCAATCAGCCTCCTATCAGTGGTTTATAAAACCTTCACTAAAGTTCTTTCACACCGCTTGAAGGTAACACTGGACATGGCTCAACCGAGAGAACAAGCTGGATTCAGGAGTGGCTACAGCACAATAGATCATATCCACGTACTGAGAGAACTAATTGAAAGAGCGAGGGAATATGAACTTCCATTGTGCATGGCTTTTATCGATTATGAAAAAGCCTTTGATTCGGTGAAACCATCAGCAGTTACTATGGCTCTGAAATCCTGCAGTATTGAAGATGCATACATTAATATTATTAATAACATCTATGAAAATGCAAGTGCAAAGATTCGGCTGTTTGAAAATGCAGCACACATAAAAATTGGAAAGGGAGTGAGACAAGGTGACACCATATCTCCGAAGCTCTTTAATGCCACATTGGAAATTGTCTTTCAATCACTGAACTGGGAAAACAAAGGGATAAAGATTAATGGAGATGATCTAACCCACCTTCGTTTTGCTGATGACATAGTCATTTTTGCAACCACCCCATCAGAGCTGCAGAGTATGATCCAGGAACTTGCTGACAAGAGTAAAGAAGTAGGATTAAAAATGAACTTTCAGAAGACAAAAGTGATGTTCAATGCTTTTACAAGAAATGAAGATTTATCGATTGATGGAGAAAAGCTGGAGATAACAGACACATACGTTTATCTTGGACAGCAGATATCAAGTGAGGGTCACATTGATGAAGAAATTAATTAGCATACAAAACTTGCCTCGAGAGCTTTTGGAAGAAACAGCATAATTTTCAAGAGCAATATGCCATTATGTCTTAAAAGAAAAGTGTTTGATCAATGCATTCTTCCAGTGCTTACATATGGTGCAGAGATGTGGACCTTAACTAAAAGAGACATACAAAGGCTGCAGACAACTCAAAGCAGCATGGAGAGGTGCATGCTTGGCGTAACCATGAGAGATAAGAAGAGGAACTCGTGGATCCGAAAAATGACGAGAGTGGAAGACATCATGATCAGAGTTAAATCCCTGAAATGGCAATTTGCTGGACATGCTGCTAGAAGGACAGACCATCGATGGACAGCCGAAATTTTAGATTGGATTCCAAGGGACAGGAAAAGACCCAGAAAAAGACCTCATCATCATTGTCAACCATTATCAACCCACTGCTGGACGAAGGTCTTTCCAAGTTTCCTCCACAACGATCTATCTTGTGCCAGTCTCCTCCATGTCACTCCCGCATACTTTCGAATTTCATCCACCCATCTCCCATGTAGTCTTCTTATGGACATACATACAGGGGTTGGACAGAATAATGTGAACACTTAGGAAAATAATGTTTTATGTACCTAATAGGGTAGGGACCACCTTTGGCATTCAAAACCTCCTGAATGCTCCTTGGAATGGATGCATACGAATCCTGTGTGGTGGTTAGTGGGATGTAACAACATTCTTCATGCAGAAACTGCTCCAGGTCCTTGAGAGATGCAAGAGGAGGATGACATGATCTTACTCCATTTTCTAACACAGACCATAGTGGCTGAATGATGTTTAATTAAGTCTGGTGATTGGGGAGGCCAAGTGTACAAGTACGTCCTCATGTTCTTCAAACCATGATTGGACATTCCGAGCTCCGTGAACTGGGGATGTTATCATCTTGTTAGATGACATCCCCTGTAGGAAACAATGCCTGAGCCATTGGATGGACTTGGTTGTCCAAAATGGATTCATATGCCCTGCCAGTTATCTGTCTTTTCAAGGTGATCAGGGGACCTGCTGAAAACCATGATATGACTGCCCAGAACATGACAGAACCACCACCATGCTGCACTGTTGGTAGCAAACAGTTTGGGTTGTATGCATCTGATGGTATTCTCTATACATAAACATATTGTGCGGTGGGGAATAGTGGGATTGTGAATTCATCCAACCACATTACATGCTTCCATGCATTGGCAGTCCAAGTTGTATGCTCCTAGCACCACTGCTATCACCACTGTGCATTCACCTGGGTCACCAGAAGCTTTGCAGTCGCAGCTTTTCCATGAATATATTGTTTATGCAGTTCCTTGTGCACAATTTTTGTCTACTGGGGTCTGGAGATGCAGATTGAGCTCTGCGCTGATTTTTGGCACTGTGGTCTTGTTGTTATGGGTAACAATCCTCTTTAATGCTCTCCTGTTTCTATTAGTCAGGGTCGTCTTCCTGCTGCTCTTGTGTTTCACAGACAAGGTTTTGCCATGAACACTGTATGCTGTCATGACACTAGATGCAGCTCTTGATACACCCACTACCCTAATGACTGTTGTCACAGAGGCACCAACAATTAGCCCTCTTTCGAAGTCCATTAGGTCACTTATTTCATCGTCACCCTGAAAGAAATTTTGCAACATGGCACTTTAAATGCACTTAAACAGGACCTTGGGGTTCTAAACAAAGCTATTACAACCAAAAAGTGGTGGATACCTTTGCGTATTGCGACGTATGCAGCTGCATTACAGTCGCATCTCTGAGTGTGGTGTTCACATTTTTCTGTCCATCCCATGTGTATATATTGACTAAAAGTAAGTTTGAGCTCAGTTGTGGGGGCCCCCTGTTTTTACAGTTTTTTTTTTATTAAATCTGAGCCCAATGTTTGGTTACATTAAATTTACTGTGGCAAATTTTTTGAACTGCAATAATCATATATACAGTGAAACCTCCTAATAATGGTCATCACTGGCGCTAGAAATAAGTAACCATTGTTAAAGGGTAGCCTTTGTTTAAAGGTTTGGACTAGGTAATACATTTGTCAATTTCATTTGTGTAAGCGAATAAGAGGTGTATGAAACTTATAGACATAGAAAACTGTTCTAATGCTTCTTCAAAAAAGCTGGAAGAAACTATCTTGTAATAATTGGTGTATTTTATTACAAAGTACTGCAATATATGCACATTGAACTGCAGCAAGTTAATTTACTCAGCACAGAATCACATATTTTTTCTTTAGACTGTCTGCCTCTTTTATTGGTACAGGCCTTTAAAGACAATGTTTTATCGGACACAGAGTGAAAATGCACAAAATTTCATCAGCATTATCTCAATTTTTATTTTCAGGAACAAGGTTTCTCCTATTGTTTCTCTCAGATATTTGAAGTGCAAAAACATCACATATTTAAACCACGGAAGAAATGAGCTTTCTGCAATTGCTGAAAGGTTGACCTGGATTGCTGGTGATTTTCATGTACATGGGTGTAAAGTGAATCAAGTTTGCATCAAAATGGATGGAAATTTGAAATCAGCCGTTTCTTTATTATGTGCCATGAGTGATTGCGTTTGGTGTTGATTTTAGGTGTGTCCAGCTCCTGCATAATTTATTTATTACCGAGGTAAAATTAAGTTATTCGACAGCAATCCAGGTCAACCTTTCAGCTTTCTGCAATTGCTCAAAGGTTGATCTGAATTGCTGGTGATTTTCACATACATGGGTGTGAAGTGAATCAAGTTTGCATCAAAATGGATGAAAATTTGATATCAGCCGTTTCTTTATGTGCCATGAGTGATTGCGTTTGGTGTTGATTTTATGTGTGTGTCCAGCTCCTGTATAATTTATTTATTACTGAGGTAAAATTAAGTTATTCGACAACAAGAATGATTGTTTAATTACTGTTATAAGGTGCAGCCGTACTGGTGGGAACATTTTTACATTTCATTTATGTTGTAAATTTTTGTTTCGATTAACTGCAAGGCAGCACTGATAGTTATAAATAATTATGGTAATAGTTAATTGATCTTCTAATTTGTTCATCATTGCCTTTGTTAAAATTTTCTATTATCTGAAAAGTTCACAATTCGTGGCCTTGTGGCAAACTACAATTGAGAAAGGCCACATGGCAACAGACCATCTCTATTCCGGACTTATGGCTGTTGTCACATGCATTTGGCACAAAAAAAGTCTGCTTACCCACCCCAAAAGAAATTGCCTGTCGAAGATCAAAAGAGACATTCTGGCGGTGGCATTCTGTGAACTGAACTGCATAAGGTAAAACTGAATGCCACCCACAGTTAAAAACAAAGCAATAAATTCCTCTTCAAGTGGCAAAAAGAAGGCCTTTTGACAGGACTAAAGAGGAGAGATAGAACCCAGTGGGAGAAAAAACAAGCATCGTGGAATTCACGGTACTGACTAGATTGCGCCAACATGAAAAGACACAGCAGCAAGGTGGATAGAAAGAAGGTTTGCGAGTGGACCACAGAGCCTAAGATGCAACGGAGACCCCACCCTGGAGTGAAGCAAGTATAACATCTACAGAGTAAGGAGAGCTATGAATAATTCCCACAAAAATGGACGAAATCTTAGTCCCTCAGACATGCGACTCCTCAACCGATATTAGGTCGACAACAGTGCCAAAGTGCATATGCTGTCTACAAATTAATGGCATGAGATCCCTTGCTATTTCTCCGCTAAGGATATCTTAAAGTCTGCGAAGGTATGTGGTGTTATTCGAACGTTTCGTCACAGATAGTGATAATAACCAACACGAGCTATCGGACAATGAAAGAGCATGTAGAACTCTGTCCCCTGTGAAAGGGAGCATGCAATTGGAGGTCTCCAACACATTTTCATTTGGTTTCTTTTGTGTGTGTGTGTGTGTGTTAGGGCCATGATCTTCAAGAGCTCTTCTCTGCTAATTTGGCCTCACGGCTATGCCGGAGGTGTTTAGTTGTATTAAATTATGGCAGTCATTTTAATCTACGTATAAATATCAATGGTACCCACGGCCATACTATATTCTCTTTTTTTTGGTGTGTATTTGAATGTTTTAGTATTCTTTCATGTATGCTGTTTTTTTGTGTTCTATTCTTTTAGATTGTGCATGTGCTGTATACAGTGTGCTAGATTATCAATTGAACACAGTGTTTAAATCAGTGTTAGTTTTTAAGTCAGTGTTAATGTTTAAATCAGTGTTAATGTTTAAATCAGTGTTAATGTTTAAATCAGTGTTAGTGTCTAAATCAGTGTGCATAATTATGCTGCCAATAGAGCAGTCCGCCATATACCATACCTGCCTACTTTTACACATTACGCGTAAAATTTATGCATTTTAACTGTTCTTGATGATTTCACGCGTAGATCGCTTTTTTTACACATTTCCAAGTATTAAAAAAATTAATCTTCCTTGAGAAATATTTGTTAATGTTTCAATTAAATTTTATTCACAATAAAATGTTTTTCAAGAACTAAAGATTTAATTTCCACATTCCTGAGCTTACTAACTTGAAATCTGAAAAGACTGATGTCCCTTAGGCTGCATTCAAGGCTTATGCATCTGCAGCATAGCGGCCTCTGCCAATCTGTTCTGAACACTAACCTATATAATAAAATATGCTTCAGAAGTGGTGTGATTTGCTAACAATCACTGAATATTTTTTTTCGCCATGCATCAGACGAGCACGTTAAGTGACGGCCCCCAGGCTGGACCCACTGGTTAAATAGGTATCCTTTCCTATGCCCCCCTGAAATTCTCTCACCCCTCTATGTGTAACATCGTACTTGTACGGTGATGCCATCTACTGTACTCTAATCTCCCTACAAACTGTTCTGTCAAAGTCGCTAGACTTGCTCTCATTCCTTCCGTTTCTGTGTCCTGCCCAAAAGGACACAGAAACGGAAGGAATGGGTGGCTGGGACCTAAATCTGCCCACTGTGGACGGAAGTCCTACAAGAAAATGACTCATACTAGGGCCACCCTGTGTACACCTAAGCCCTGCATTACGCATGTGCACTGAATGCAGTCCAACTTACTCAGTCTCTTGGACAGCAACTTCGCTTCATGCTTATCCACTGCGTTATCGATTGGTTACACAGAAACCAGTGTTACTTTATATGCGTGGCTTTAGATTCTTTTCTGAGAGGATGTGTCAGTCTTGTTCAGCTCAATTTGTTTGCTCGTCTTGGCAGTGGCTCCGAAAGTTTTTCACACGTGATTGTACGCAGTTGGCAGTTCATTTTATTCACGTGTTTGTTTTGTGAAAGTTTGTTGCTTGTGATGGAGCTTAGTAAAACAAAATCATATTTTCAATCGTTCAAGGAGAGTTACTCTACAGATTTTCCTTGCAATAAAGGCTACAAGAAAAGGTGAAAAATTTGCCTTTTGCGAATTATGTGGTTGTGACTTTAGCATTTCACATGGTGGAAAGTATGGCGTTTCTCGCCATGTAAATTCTACAAAACATTTGTACTCTGCTAAATGTAGTATCAACAACATTAAACTGGATATTTTTTTTCAAAAAGGACGCACAATCTGGTGATATTCAGGCAGAAATTTTGTTTTCTGCTTTTTTAGTGGAGCATAATGTGCCTCTTGCTGCAGCCGATAATGCCGGTCCTCTATTCCAGAAAATGTTTCCCAAGTGTGACATTGCCAAGCAGTGTGGATCCACAAAAACAATGATCTTAATCAATGAAATGGAATCAAACCAAATTGAAGGTTTGATAAAGCAGATGCAACTTGGGCTGTTTTCTGCAACCTGTGATGACAGTAATGATACTGATTATACACTGCTGGCCATTAAAATAGCAACACCAAGAAGGAAGCATCCGGCAGACCTGAAATTTGCATGATGTGTACAGCATGGTAGGGCAAGCAAGTGATTAGCAGCGCAGCATGGATGCAAATCATTTGTGCCAGTAACTCCACCTAGAAACAGTATAAGAGGGGAGATTAGAGAGTTGGTTTTCCATAGTGGAATTGTGTTTGCTCGGGGTTTTTTCTTGCAGAAAGTTTCTGGATGCCTCGTGTAAGAAGACGAGATGCTTCCCAGAGCATGTCGTCTGAATTCGATCATGGTAGAATCGCAGCGTACTGAGTCTGTGGATTATCGTGCCACAAAACTGGTGCTCGCGTCGGGCGAAATCCGACCACTGTGATGCGAATATGGAATCAATGGGTCCAGGAGCACAGGTACAACTGAGGGACGGGAAGGATCACAACGGCCCCGACACACCAACGCCCGAGAGGACAGACATGTTGTGCGCGTGGCAATTAGGGACCGAACCAGCACATCACGGACCCTAGCTCACGAATTGGGGCCTGTGGCACAACAAGTATCTGGGTGTATGGTGCGACGTTGTTTGCAGCAGCATGGACTGTTTGCACAGCACCCATTGCTGCGCCAACCTATTACTCTACAGCACAGCCGTCTGAAGCACCAATGATGCACTGAACCAAGCAGATATATGTGGGAATGGCATGACATTGTCTTTTCAGACAAATTCCGCTTTTGCATCCAGCACCATGATGGCCATATCCGTGTCTGGCTCCACCGCGGGGACCGCCTCTTGGAGTCTTGCATTTTGCAGCGCATACTGGCCAGCACCTGCAGTAATGGTATGGAGTGCCATTGGATATGCATCCCACACATGTCTAGTATGCATAGCCAGAAATTTGAACAGCCAGCGTTACATTTCTGAGGTGTTAGAGCCTGTGGTTGTTCCATTTGTGCAGGGCCTCTGGGGGGCCACCTACCAACAGGGCAATGCGCAACCACATGTCGCAGGCAACATCTAACATTTCCTTAATGCCCAGCATGTTCCACTACTCCCTAGGCCAGCATGAACACCAGATCTTTCACCTATTGAAAACGTCTGGTCCCTGTTCGCAAAGCGAGTGGCCCGACAACGACCACCGGCGACTACAGCAGATGAAATCTGGCACAGAATTGAAGCCTCATGGAATGTAATACCCCAAGGTGAAATTCCAGAGTCTATTTGACTCTATGCCGAGCCGTCTGGCAGCTGTTATTCATGCCCTACTGATTTTTGTTTGTTCTATGCATCAGAGATGCCAAGTACTACGGATATCATGTTCAAACTACGGACTACGGAGAAGGTGTGAAAAACTATGGATTTTTTCAGAAATCTCGGATATTTCCGGAAAACTTTTTTTTTTTTTTTAATTATTTGAAAAAAAAAGTCTAGCATAGTCAAATGTAGTGTTTTTGCGGTAACGTCACAAAGCCGTTACACAGCAAGCATGTTTGGCTGGCCGACAAGCAAGCGGAAATGTTGCAGCGGAGATCGTTCTGTATGATCACGTGACTTTGTATCTGGCTTGCCGTGGAAAGGCGTTCGTAATGCACGATGTCTGTTGACTTCGGGAAAACCTTAACCGCGTCCTGAACTAACATAAGTTGTCGGAGGATGGAGGTAGACTAGAGTCGATTCCACGTTTTCGGTTTTTGTTGTTAAGTTGATTAGCTGTGGTGTGACGTGAATTGCTGTAGTTATGAAGCGTGCTTCAGTGGCTTCCAGTTCCAGTGGTGTGAAAAAATAAAAATTCGCAGCAGTACAAGGAATGTTATTGGTTGGAATTTCCATGTTTGCAGCTGTTGCGTGTTTCTGTGAATGTTTTTTTTTTTTTTTTGCTAAAATGTAATTTAAATAGTTAATTGCTATTGCATATTTGTTTCACCAAAGTAAGGGGCGGGCGGGGTATCAGAAGAAAAAAAAAAGTGCTCTGAGCAAATAGTCATCAGATCGAAGGAAACAATTGTGGATAAAAGAAATCCTGAATGTTTGTTTTCCGGCAGAGCACATAACTAAGCTACCTGGATGTGTGGACGCAGTTATTGCCTGTTTTTATGTTACCTCCCCGGGAGTTTGTTCTTCGCGCGCAGTATGTTCTGCCCAGAGCAAGAGAAAGTCTCTCCATGCGTCTTTGGCAACCAGCCAAAGAAAACGTCTAACAGCAGTTGCGATGAGACGTTTCTTAGCTGCTGGGTGTGTGCGCACAGTCGTGACCTATTTTCCCACGCTCCTCTTTGTCAGCAGAGAGCTTAATTGTTTATGTTACTTTGACAGATTTGCGAAGTGCAGTTCTTTTTTTTTTTTTCTCTTGTAAAAATGTTCTGCTAAACAAAGGGATGTTTTATTTTATCCTTTTTTTTTTTCCAGAATTGATTGATTTATGCAATTTAAAATACCTTTTTGATTAGTTTTTCCGTATCATAAGCATTTAATGCTAATTTTCTATTTATCCACATAATAAAGCTATGAAATCTTTCAAAGTTAATTGTTCTTTCTTTGCTCCCATTGTGTTTGTCGTGTACGAATTTACTTGCAATAGCGTTGGGTAAAGGGCCTCCTGTCTCTACTAATATTCTTGGATCTAAAACGCAAAAAAATTGTCAAAAATTCAAGGAGAGTTATTTGCAAAAATTTCTGTGTCTAAAATTGTCTCGGGTATCCGAAAACCATGGGTTTTGTTCCCCGTGTGCTGTTGATTTTTCAGTCGCACACGGCGGAAAAGACGATTGTGGTTGGCATTTTCACTTTAAAAAACAAGAGGAATAACCATAAGTGTGGGGCATCACGCACTTATGACATAACATATTTATTAAAAGGTGGAGTTGAAATAGTATGTATTTTTTGTGTATTTACTCAAGTTTTTTTCCCCCATTTTAAGGGGACTTAAATATGTTGCAAAATTTATCCAAGTATTGTCCCCGATCGAGATTAATATATTGCTAAAAATGTAGCAGTATATTCTGGGAAATACGCATGCTACCCTGCAAATTTTAATGTGGGAACTTGACTTGACGTCACTACAGAAGAACTACGGGCGCCGCGCGTATGGACTACTGATGACTTCCTTCAGATGTTGGCATCTCTGTATGCATCCAAATTACCTCAAATTTCAGTCACTTCATCCTTGTACTATAAGGTATAAATATAATCAGTTTGGCTATGTTATCTTTTGCCCTTCTTGGTGTTGCTATTTTAATGGCCAGCAGTGTAAATTGCATCATTTTGTTGTAGGTTTTTTTTTTTTTAACCCAGTGATGGGTTTAATTCAGAACAGTCCCCTGTCAATACCAAATCTGACTGGAGATGCAACGGGAGAAAATATAACCCAGTTAAGAGTTTAATTCAAAACAGTCTCCTGTCAATACCAAATCTGACTGGAGATGCAACTGGGGAAAATATAAGTGTATTACTTTTAAGTGAATTCCAAAGAATAAAAGTTCTGTCTTAAAATTGCATAGCATTCATGGCTGATAATGCTTCATTATGCTAGCAAAAAAAAAAAAAAAAAAAAAAAAAAAAATGGAGTTGTTGTGTTTCTGAAGTGTAAACACCAAAATTTAATAACAATGGGCTGTTCTTTATAAAAGTTTAGTAGATTTTATTCTATATTCAAAAATCTTGAACCTTATTACGTGGCTATATAA
Organism: Macrothele yani; assembly: GCA_039090855.1. Taxonomy (NCBI): domain Eukaryota; kingdom Metazoa; phylum Arthropoda; class Arachnida; order Araneae; family Macrothelidae; genus Macrothele; species Macrothele yani. The sequence goes on along the minus strand of CM077004.1, from coordinate 99,210,579 downwards.
GTCGTTAAAATCTATACAACAGTTTTGCTGCCGTGCCATTTACAGTTTCACATGTTAATTATTAGCATTGGCCACATGGTAGCACTATTCAGTATATCTTGAGAACTAAATGTAATTATTGAACATATTTACAAATTGAACACAATTTTGTTGTTCTTACCTTTCGTCGGCGTAGGTCAATATTCCCACTTTCCTTTGTTCAGTCTATGGTTGTGGCCATCCAAGTGCGCATATGAAGTATCATTGAAAATTTGCAGTCATCGCTGTCACTTCAAGTAATTGAAATATAATAAAACTATTTGAATTAAGACCATGAACAATGAAAAGAACCATTAAAAGAATTTGGATGATACAGTAAGAGAATTACTCAAGACTTTGAATGAGTGAACGAACCACATTGGAAGGCACAGTCTTTCAATTAATGAAAAGGGTTAAAAGAGGTAATATTCTTGCTAAAAAACCTAAAAAGAAGACCCCAAAAGAACAATCACTCCCATGCAGCCATACCCATAGCTTCAATTGTTTCCTTACAGTCATCTTCCGTGGGATTCGCTACATCCGTTGATTGCGACGTCCGATGTTGAACTGTCAAATCGTGCTTTCCCCGCCATTCTCACCGCATCGCCACGTCAGCTAATCCTGCTGGTTTTTTTTCCAGTGCGCAACTTTAATTTCGCATCTTAGTAGAAACCTTGTTATCGCGTGCTTTTACATGTTTTCATGCGTCATTCCTCCTACTTGTGGAGCGCTATTGTCTGTGACATTCATCATACCTTTGTTTTAAATTTTTCTTGATTTATTTTTTCTTCCTTCCCCATTTCTTTGTTCTTGCTCAATCAGATGTTTCCATACGTATGGTAGTTCAATAGGGCTGTTAGTGTTACAATTATAATTCTTTGTTTTTTCGATTACAACGGCTTCAGATGTTAATATATGCGCATGTGTTTTATGTGACGTTATTATAGCCTGGCACTGACCCAGTCAGAGGTGGACTTGTTATCCATACAATATTTAATAAACTATGTTTTCTCTTCTTTCTTGTTCCCATTATTAATATGTTCTTTCAGTCTTGATCTAAATCTTCTCTTGGTGCTACCTACATATATCCTTTTTTGTTCATTATTTCTATCATTTTTGTCATAGCTTATAGGAATGCTATTTACCCTAGCTTTATTTAGTATGGATGTTTTATCTTTGTTGGTACTGATAACTGTAGCATTATCAGTAATTTTTTCAGCTAGTTGCATATTATATTTATTGCATTCTTTCTTCAGGATTATACTTACAGGGGGAATATATGGAAAATTTCCACAAAATTCTTTTAATTCTTTCGTTTTTATTTTTATGTTTTCCATTGATTCTGTGATATTTTTGTAGATGGTCATGATTAAGTTATTACTATACCCATATTCTTTGGCGTTTTTTTTGACCCAAATTAATTTCTTCTTTTTCTGCTGTTTTTTTGAAGGAATGCGTGATGGCTCTTTTTATACAGTACTCGAAGGCTGATGTTTTGTATCTCCATTGGTGATTTGAATTTCTAGGTATAACTGCTGGTATGTAAGTGGGTTTTCTGTAAACAGAATATTCTATTTTATTGTTTATTTTTCAATAAAGAAATATCCAAGTAATGTAGCAGTCCTTCACTTTCTTTTTCAACTGTTACTTGTATAGATTGGTGAAATGTGTTGAATTTATGTATGAAATTATTCAATTTCTTTTCAGAATGCTGCCAGAACACCAAGATATCATCTACATATCTTATATACAGTATGGGTATTTCTTGTTTTGTTGTTGTTAATATGTTATTTTTGATTTCTTGTAGTATGACTTCTGCCAGTAGCCCTGACAATGGTGATCCCATTGGTGCACCATATTGCTGTTTATATATTTTTTTATCATATGTGAAGTAGTAAAATAAATTTAAGGGTTTCCACAACACTTTCTCTTTCATTATCTGTAATATTTTCAGATCGTAATTTTCTATTGATAAGTTCAATAGAAAATTCTGTAGGGGTGTTTGGGTATAAAGATATGATGTCCAGACTTACCATTAAGAAATTGATATTGTTAATGGTCTTTATTTTATCGATGAGATCTTTTGAATCGTTAATATTATATTCATGCTTATCATAAAGTTGTCATAAGAATCGGAAGAGGGCTCTTTCTAAATTGATAGTAGGCGCCATACTCTTGTTCACTATTGGTCTGATAGGACTTGCCTCTTTATGTGTTTTTATTTTCCCGAACACATATGGGATAGTCGCTCCAATAGGAGGGTGTGCCTTTATGTTTTATTTCATCTGGCAGTTTGCTGTGGTTCTTTAGAAGGGCCAACTGCCTAATGATAGTATCAGTAGGATCTTTTTGCACGGGTCGTGCTTGTAAATTATCTATCGCCTTCTTCATTTTTTTATTATAATCTACGGCACTTATTATCACTATCTGTTTAGATTTATCTGCCTGCAAGAATTTTATATCTGGGTTGTCCCTTAGCTTAAATAGTTCTTGTCTTTCATATTTTATCTGTGGTTGTTCCTTTTTCTTTCTCGTATTATTTATGGTTCTAACCATTTTGAATCTAGTTTGATTTTGTCTCTCTCTAGGTAATTTTCTAATGATTTCTTTCATTTGGGTAGTCAAGATTTCTGTTTTAGGTATCTTCTGTTGTTATGCAAAATTCATACCTCTATTCAGCACCTTTTGTTGTAAGGCTGACAACTCAACATCTGTTTTATTAATAACAACTTTTTTTTCTTCATCATCATCATCATCATCATTGTCTGGTGAACCATTATCAATCCACTGCTGGACGAAAGCATACTTTCGAATTTCATCCACCCATCTCCCATGTGGTCTTCTGGGTCTTTTCCTGTCCCTTGGAATCCAATCTAAAATTTTGGCTGTCTATCAATGGTCTGTCCTTCTGGCAGTATGCCCAGCCCGTTGCCATTTCAGGGATTTAACTCTGATCATGATGTCTTCCGCTCTTGTCATTTTTCGGATCCATGAGTTCCTCTTCTTATCTCTCCTGGTTACACCAAGCATGCACCTCTCCATGCTTTTTTGCGTTGTCTGCAGCCTTTGTATGTTTCTTTTAGTTAAGGTCCACGTCTCTGCACCATACGTAAGCACTGGAAGGATGCATTGTTCAAACACTTTTCTTTTAAGACATAATGGCATATTGCTCTTGAAAATTATGCTGTTTCTTCCAAAAGCTCTCCAGGCAAGTTTTGTACGGCGATTAATTTCTTCATCAATTTGACCCTCACTTGATATCTGCTGTCCAAGATAAACGTATGTGTCTGTTATCTCCAGCTTTTCTCCATCAATCGATAAATCTTCTTTTCGTGTAAAAGCATTGAACATCACTTTTGTCTTCCGAAAGTTCATTTTTAATCCCACTTCTTTACTCTTGTCAGCAAGTTCTTGGATCATACTCTGCAGCTCTGATGGGGTCGTTGCAAAAATGACTATGTCATCAGCAAAACGAAAGTGGGTTAGATAATCTCCATTAATCTTTATACCTTTGTTTTCCCAGTTCAGTGATTGAAAGACATTTTCCGATGTGGCGTTAAAAAGCTTCGGAGATATGGTGTCACCTTGTCTCACTCCCTTTCCAATTTTTATGTGTGTTGTATTTTCAAACAGCCGAATCTTTGCACTTGCATTTTCATAGATGTTATTAATAATATTAATGTATGCATCTTCAATACCGCAGGATTTCAGAGCCATTGTAACTGCTGATGGTTTCACCGAATCAAAGGCTTTTTCATAATCGATAAAAGCCATACACAATGGAAGTTCATATTCCCTCGCTCTTTCAATTAGTTCTCTCAGTACGTGGATATGATCTATTGTGCTGTAGCCACTCCTTAATCCAGCTTGTTCTCTCGGTTGAGCCATGTCCAGTGTTACCTTCAAACGGTGTGAAAGAACTTTAGTGAAGATTTTGTAAACCACTGATAGGAGGCTGATAGGTAGTTCCTGAGATCCTCAATGTCACCTTTTTTATGTAGCAGGATCATTATAGCATTGTTCCAATCCTCGGGAATCTTCCCTTCATTAAGGCATCGAGTGAAAACTTGGGTGAGTACTGTCTCAATTTCTCCACTTGATTCTTGTATGATGTCCACAGTAATTCCATCTTCTCCTGGAGCTTTTTCCCGCTTCATGTTCTTGATTGCATGTGCAACTTCTGCTGGGAGGACTAGAAGAACTCTGGTACTGGTACCTTCCATGATGTCTGGAGTACATGCATCATCCTTTTCATATAACTTGGAGTAGAAATCTTTCATTCTTGACAAAATTTCGCCTCTATTTCTTGTTACAGAACCATCTTCTTTTCTCAGTGCCATAATCTGTTTTCTTCCCTTACTGAGATGTCCCTTTCGCTATCTTTAGGCTTTGGTTGCTTTCAATTGCTTTCCTCACTAGTTCACAGTTGAATTTCCTTACGTCTTCAGTGATACTTTTTCGTACTGTCTTGCATAGCTCTGTATATTCCACTTTGGAAGTCACATCTTCTTTAGTTGTCCTCATCTCTCTTCTTTTTTGCATCAACATTTTGGTTTTTCCTGATAATTTGTTCACATGCAACTTGTTCTTAGACCCAGCTAATTTTGTTGCTGTTTCCATAAGAGCTTTGGTTACTTTTCTGTTAACTTCAGAAATATCCACTTCTTCCGATGTTAGACCTTCTAAAGCAGAGAATCTGTTCTTCAATTCCAACTTGAAGGTATTATGGTGCTTTTTAAGGTTGGTTATGTCAATATATTTTGTTTGTCTTATGAGCTTGCCACGTTCGAGTTTAGTTTTGAGGTGCATCTTACATCTCACCAATCTATGGTCACTACCTGTGTTGAACTTGTTTAGCACACTGCAGTCTTTTATGACGAATTTTTTGTTACACATAATAAAATCAGTTTCACTTGTCGTCCCATTTGGACGTCTCCATGTCCATTTTCTGTGTGGCTTTTTCTTGAAAAAGGAGTTCAAGATGAAAAACCCTTCTTCCTCTGCAAACTCTACGAGTGTATTTCCTCGCTTGTTTCTATTGCCGTGACCAAATTTACCTACTGAAGTTTCATTCTGTTGCTGCCCTATTTTTGCATTGAAATCTCCCATAATTATCTTCAAGTGCTGCTTACCTTTATTATTTAGATGATGAATTTCCTCATAAAATTCTTCAATTTCTTCTTCAGGATGACTTGTGGTGGGTGCATAAGTTTGAATAATCTGAGCCTGGTATCTTCTGGAGAGTTGGATAACGAGTCGTGCAGCTCTGTCAGAGGAACTTTCAACTTCTGCAACTTTATCCTTCAGTTTCTTGTTTATTATAAATCCAACACCACTAGTTCTGCCAGTATCTGTCCCACGATAGTAGAAGAGATGACCACTTTATCTTCTCCTTTTCTCCTTACCCCACTTAGCCCGACGATGTCCCACTTGATCCTTTGTAGTTCCTCTTCCAATTCAAGAAGCCTTGAATCCGAAGATAGGGAGCGTCCATTATACGTAGCCAAGGTGTCAGCATCAGATGGTAGCCTAGTCCGGTCCTCCGGAGATTCTTAGCACCCTCTGCCTTCATGTCGCACTGGCCGCTGCCTTGGCCAGGTACATTCCAGCTGCCGGAGACTGAGGGCCAAGATTTAAGTTGTGGAGTCATTTCGGAGGGGTTTGGCCATAACTCACCACACTGGCCAAGCGGGTTGGTGAGTGTGGGATAGCATTTCCTCTAATCCCGATGGTATAGTTATACCGCTATTGGCGGTCGTCAGACCCCCTTTAGTGGGAACAGGATGCACCACGAGAAGGCGGGGTTGACATTTGTCAAGGAGAGGCTGTGATGTTACGCATCACCTGACCTTACATCCCAACATCTGTTTTATATTAATAAAACAGATGTTGAGTTGTCAGCCTTACAACAAAAGATGCTAAATAGAGGTATGAATTTTGCATACGAACAGAAGATACCTAAAACAGAAATCTTGACTACCCAAATGAAAGAAATCATGAGAAAATTACCTAGAGAGAGACAAAATCAAACTAGATTCAAAATGGTTAGAACCATAAATAATACGAGAAAGAAAAAGGAACAACCACAGATAAAATATGAAAGACAAGAACTATTTAAGCTAAGGGACAACCCAGATATAAAATCTTGCAGGCTGATAAATCTAAACAGATAGTGATAAAAAGTGCCGAAGATTATAATAAAAAAATGAAGAAGGCGATAGATAATTTACAAGCACAACCCATGCAAAAAGATCCTATTGATACTATCATTAGGCAGTTGCCCCTTCTAAAGAACCACAGCAAACTGCCAGCTAAAATAAAACGTAAGGCTTGCCCTCCTATAGGAGCGACTATCCCATATGTGTTCGGGAAAATAAAAACACGTAAAGAGGAAAGTCCTATCAGACCAATAGTGAACAAGAGTATGGCGCCTACTATCAATTTAGAAAGAGACCTCTTCCGATTCTTACGACAACTTTATGATAAGCATGAATATAATATTAACGATTTAAAAGATCTCATCGATAAAATAAAGACCATTAACAATATCAATTTCTTAATGGTAAGTCTGGACATCATATCTTTATACCCAAACACCCCTACAGAATTTTCTATTGAACTTATCAATAGAAAATTACGATCTGAAAATATTACAGATAATGAAAGAGAAAGTATTGTGGAAACCCTAAAATTTATAACTAACAGTAACTACTTCACATATGATAAAAAAATATACAAACAGCAATATGGTGCACCAATGGGATCACCATTGTCAGGGCTACTGGCAGAAGTCATACTACAAGAAATCGAAAATAACATATTAACAACAACAAAACAAGAAATACCCATACTGTATATAAGATATGTAGATGATATCTTGGTGTTCTGGCAGCATTCTGAAAAGAAATTGAATGATTTCATACATAAATTCAACACATTTCACCAATCTATACAAGTAACAGTTGAAAAAGAAAATGAAGGACTGCTACATTACTTGGATATTTCTTTATTGAAAAATAACAATACAATAGAATATTCTGTTTACAGAAAACCCACTTACATACCAGCAGTTATACCTAGAAATTCAAATCACCCATGGAGATACAAAACATCAGCCTTCCAGTACTATATAAAAAGAGCCATCATGCATTCCTTCAATAAAACAGCAGAAAAGGAAGAAATTAATTGGGTCAAAAAAACTGCCAGAGAATATGGGTATAGTAATAACTTAATCATGGCCATCTACAAAAATATCACAGAATCAATGGAAAACATAAATATAAAAATGAAAGAATTAAAAGAATTTTGTGGAAGTTTTCCATATATTCCCCCTGTAAGTATAATCCTGAAGAAAGAATGCAATAAATATAATATGCAACTAGCTGAAAAAAATACTGATAATGGTACAGTTATCAGTACCAACAAACATAAAACATCCATACTAAATAAAGCTGGGGTATATAGCATTCCTATAAGCTATGACGAAAATGATAGAAATGATGAACAAAAAAGGATATATGTAGGTAGCACCAAGAGAAGATTTAGATCAAGACTGAAAGAACATATTAATAATTGGAACAAGAAAGAAGAGAAAACATCGTTAATTAAACATTGTATGGATAACAAGTCCACCCGTGACTGGGTCAATGCCAGGCTAATAACGTCACATAAAACACATGTGCAGATATTAACATCTGAAGCTGTTGTAATCGAAAAAACAAAGAATTACACTGCTGGACAATTGCTAAGGACGGATCATAAACGGCTATATAGCGCATAAAAAAGTAAGTGTGGTTGGACGCCAAGTGAAATAAAATAATGTCAGAATGCCATTACATTACAAGAAAGACAATTTATTGTTCTCTGAAATCCAGAAGGCTTTGGAACGTGTTCAAGGGACAAACAGGCCATTTTGTGCAGAATACGTAAACGTGAAAAAAAATGCAATTACCGTCTGCAGGCATTCCGGCGTAAGATGTCAATACAGGATATGGCCACCATGGAGGGCGATGCAAGATTCCACACGTCGTGTCATGCTTTGCACAACATTATCACGCAGCTGTTGGGGTAATTTATCCCATTCCTCTGTCAATACACGGATGTGGGTGTCCTTGTTTATTGGAGGGCATTGGCGACCAGCAAGATTCCTCCCCAAAGCATCCCACACATTTTCAATGGGATTCAGATCTGGAGAACGTGCTGGCCATACGAGGCGTTGAATATCCTCGCTCTCAAGACACTCCTGGACAGCGACTGTTCGATGACATGTTGCGTTGTCATCCATGAAAATGAATCTATCACCTACAGCACCACGGAACATGCGAACATGGGTAGCAGAACATCATTAATGTATCGTTGGCCAGTCGTAGTCCCAGTTGGAAGCACATAGAGGGACGTACGGCCATTGATCATGATGCCAGCCCATACCATGACAGTACATGTCGGATATCGGTCCCTTTCCTGTATGTTTGCTGGACAATATGCAGTACCACTATCACGCCAGATCAGTTGTCATCGACAATCAGACGATAGACTGTATCCACTCTCATCTGAGAAGAGGACAGCAGACCAGTCGTTATCAGTTCAATTGCGATGTTGATGGCACCATTGCAAACGGGCGGTACGGTGACGTCTGGACAATGGGATGCACACAAAAAGACGGCAGGCGTATAGTCCTCCTTCATGCAAACGTCTGGCGACAGTTTTTCGGGAGATCCGCTTGCTAGTAGCAGCCATAAACTGATTTGCTACCTTACTAGCTGTGCTGCGCCGGTGTCTTTTTGTTGATAGCACTATGTACCGATCTTCTGCAGGTTTCGTACTGCGAACACGACCTCCCCGTGACTTTTGCTACACTCTCCATTTGTTTGAAATGATTTCCAAAGCCTTGAAACAACACTGTGGCTGACGTCGAACTCCCTTACAACATCTGTTATTTTTTGCCCTTCTTCAATCTTGCCAATAATACGGTCACGCATAAAATCATCTAGGTGTGTCGGGAAGACATACTGAAAATTGCAAGTTCGTCAATTGATTATTTTCCTTTCAAATTTGCGTTTGAACAACAGCGGTCAATACGCGTCAAATCCTTTATATCTCTTATCAGCACTATGACGTCACGAACAAGTTCGGCAATCCAAAATTTGCATATGCACAACACGTCTTACTGTATCCTGCACTTATGCTAATTTCCACATTTTCCTGCCTTCCATTTTATGGTTGCTATCGTTGCTATTGTCATCCGTCCTTAGCAATTGTCCGGCAGTGTATAATTGTAACACTAACAGCCCTATAGAACTACCATACGCATGGAAACATCTGATTCAGCAAGAACAAAGAAATGGGGAAGGAAGAAAAAATAAACCAAGAAATATTGAAAACAAAGGTATGATGAATGTCACGGACAATAGCGCTCCACAAGTAGGAGGAATGACGCATGAAAACACGTAAAAGCACGCGATAACAAGGTTTCTACTAAGATGCAAAATTAAAGTTGTGCACTGGGAAAAAAACGCAGGATTAGCTGACGTGGCGGTGCGGTGAGAACGGCGGGGAAAACTCGATTTGAGAGTTCAACATCAGACGTCGCAATCGACGGATGTAGCGAATCCCACGGAAGGTGACTGTAAGAAAACAGTTGAAACTAGTATGGGTACTGCTGCATGGGAGTGATTTTTCTTTTGAGGTCTTCTTTTTAGGTTTTTTAGCAAGAATATTACCTCTTTTAACCCTTTTCATTAATTGAAAGACTGTGCCTTCTAATGTGGTTCGTTCACTCATTCAAAGTCTTGAGTAATTTTTTTACTATATCATCCAAATTCTTTTAATGGTTCTTTTCATTGTTCATGGTCTTAATTCAAATAGTTTTATTATATTTCAATTACTTGAAGTGACATCGACGACTGCAAATTTTCAATGATACTTCATGTGCGCACTTGGATGGCCACAACCATAGACTGAACATAGGAAAGTGGGAATATCGACCTACGCCGACAAAAGGTGTAAGAACAACAACAAAATTGTGTTCAATTTGTAAATATGTTCAGTAATTGCATATAGTTCTCAAGATATAACGAATAGTGCTCCCATGTGGCCAATGCTAATAATTAACCTGTGAAACAGTAAATGGCATGGCAGCAAAACTGTTGTATAGATTTTAACGAGTTTAGTAGATATTAAACCTGGTCACATTTTCAGTGACAGTTTTCGTATTTCAGTATTTATATGTGTGTGTGGTGACTATAATTGACTGGTTAACTGAAATTTGCCAGTTGTGCTGGGAGTTAGGAATGGTCCCTCGGGATTGGAAGGATGCTATTTTTGTTCCCTTGTATAAGGGAAAAGGTGATCAGACTGAATGCAAGAACTATTGTGGTATTAGCCTACTAAGTGTGCCAGGGAAAGTGTTTGGTAAGGTTGTTATTGAAAAAGTACAGGGTCTTACATCAGAGAAAGTGTGGTATGTTCAGAGTGGTTTATGCCTGGTAAAGGCTGCACTAACCAGATTTTTGCATTGCGCATGATGATTGAAAAGTATCTGGCTGTTGGTAAGAAAGTTTTTGCTGCCTTCATTGATTTAGAGAAAGCTTATGACCGAGTGAATAGGACACTTTTGTGGAAGGTATTGAATGAATATGGTGTTACTGGGACTCTGCTTAATAGTGTAAAAGCCATGTATGCTGGTAGTAGAGCTTGTGTACGAGTTAATGGTGTTTTGTCAAAATGGTTTTCTATTGGTGCAAGAGTTAGACAAGGTTCTGTAATGTCACCATGGCTGTTTAATATATTTTATGGATGCATGCATGCGTGATACCAAAATAGATAATAGTGGTTTATGTCTTGGTGATATCCGTGTGTGCAGATTGCTGTATGCTGATGACACTGTCCTGTTGGCAGAGAGCAAAAGTGATTTGCAGAGTATGTTGTCTCGGATGCACGCAGTTTGCATGAAATTCCAACTGAGTATAAATAAGAGAAAAACCAAAGTTATGGTGTTTGAGAGAGGAACGGGTAGCACTGAATGTAATGTAAGTATAAATGGCACTGTGATTGACCAGGTGAGTGAGTTTGTGTATTTACGAAGCATGTTTGACAGAGAGAACAAATTGGATGGTGAAATTAGTAGGCGAGTGAATTCTTCATTGAAAGTCATAGCTGCGTTGGGAGGTTTTCCCAGGAATGATGGGTTTTCTGGAGAGTTCCGCATGGCTGTGTATGAAACTGTAATAATTCCTACTCTGATGTATGGCAGTGAAACCTGGGTACTGCAGAAGAAACATAGGAGTCGTTTGTGTGCTGGAGAAATGTGTTACTTACGTGGGGTTTGTGGCAAGACATGGTCTGATTGTGTGAGGAATGAAGATGTGTTGCAGTTGTGTGATGTGAAGCAAAATGTTGTTAGCAAGGTGGAGACCAATATGCTTCGGTGGTTTGGCCATGTTGAAAGAATACGTGATGATATGCTTACTAAGAAAATCTTTTTGCCCCAAGTGGCAGGAAGGCTAAGGAAGACATGGGTTGATCAGATTCAGGAGTGTCTGTATGAGAAAAAGATTATGAGTATGAAGTATAAAAGATCTTGTGTATGGCGTGTAATGGATATCAGTGAAGCCCGAGCTGGATGTCAAGATCGCTGTAAATGGAGAGGTTTGATACAACAGCAGTAAGTAAAAATATCTGGTAGTTTGTATTTCTTTTTGGAGCTAACCTCTGAATCTCAGAGAACAGTTTAGTGATATGTATGTATGTATGTATGTATCTGTGATTCTAAGTTTCTGAATAGCTGCAGTGGACATGATTTTTAACATTCTGCATTCTGTATTAACTTTGTCCAAGTATGTAGGAAGTTGTTTGTTGTAGGTTACAGTTTTAACAGACTTATGATTTCATTATATTTTAAGTAAGAGTGTTTGGATCGTATGTCCTGGAAAAAATCCAAAAGTCCTGGAATTTTGTGATTGAAAAAGCGTATGAACCAAGAAGTTGTCTTAGCACTTGAACACTTAAATGTCACTTAAAGACTGTCGGGCTTAAGTTTGTGATGATGTTGCTAACATGTGAAACAAAAGTAAAGGGCATTAAAACATGAATTCTGGAGAAAAATAATAAACCACTCGTTTTCAATAGGGTGCTCATTGATTAAATCATGTTGGCATTAATACTGGTCAAATATATCCAAAAGTTGAGTCATATTTCAGTTACATGGGAAGTGTTCATGTTTTGGAAGGTGTTTTTTCATATCATCCTGAAAGATTAATTTTAAAAGCGTCCCTGTCTTTTGAAAAGCAATTGGATCTGGAATGTGTACTGCAATAAATGTAAACATCTTTAAAATAAAGAATTTACAGCAGAATTGTAGGTTTAGAGAAGATTTTTCTCCTGAGAAACCTGTCATGGCAGTTTTTTTATAATAAATTTTGTCTTGCACTCATATTGAGAAATGTTATTATTCAAGTTCCAAGGAATATTTCTAGAGGTTGAAGTTCATCTCATACAAGACCTACAGCACACACACACAGAATATACTACAGTTGAGAGACTCACAGCCAGAGATATGTTAGTAAGTAAATACACTAAGAATGCCATAAAACAAGAAAAGAGATGCCTAGGTGATACATGGCTGTATCATTCAGAATTCTGGGATTTTCTTCTTGCAATATTGAGGTGAAAGTTCATTGTACATACGTTATTTTTTGAATTTTTTTAGAAACCATTGATATTACGTATTGAGTAATGATTTATTAAATATTGGAAATTAGTAAAATGTTAAAAATTAAGAAATGTTTTATGAGTTCATTTCTAATCTAAAATTGTGGGGCCAACATAAGTTCAGTGTAATAATAGTGTAATGAATATTTTAGTGTATTCATTTGTTACCATGTTAATAATTAATTCACACACTTTTTTATGAGAAGGAATTTGTTATTTACCTGTAATTTTATGTTCCAAACCCTTTGGACTCAGCACAGAACTTATGATTTATTTTTGTGCAGAATGATGGAAGTTACTTGCTTAAAACATCACAAGGATCTCTCAAAAAGAACAGATTCCATCTGATAGCATACAAGAAACTGAAGAAATATTTAAAGTGAAGTATCATTTTATTGTTTACAATTTTATTTTAATTAATTGAATGTTGCACTTTTATGGATTATTTTCAGAATGATAAGTACTTATTTTGACTTAAAAAAACTGGGGTTTTATGGCTATTATATTGACGTAGCTGAAGTAATTGCACTGTACTACACATTTGATAAGTCCTATTTTTAACATGATAAATTTAGATGTAAGCCTGCAACCTTAAATTAATAAGTATTAAAGCTTTAACACATGCCTACGTTATTGAAAAAAATTGAAAGTAAGGAAGCTATCAACCGATAACTTCAGTCTTTATCAACCTGGTAACAGATGGATGATAATGATGGTAAGCAGTTGCCAGATCCACAAAGTCATTTGTTATTTCATTGTTAAAATTGATTTCAATATTAATGGAATGATAAAAGGTGAATAAGAATGAAAGTTTTTCAGGCTGGGGAAAATTTCCTAACCTTCCTGATAAAATAATGAAAAATTATTAATGAATGGGGCAATTTGTTTAGTGTCAGTCCAAAGAGGTTCAGCAGAAGTGTCCTCCAAAGTTAGAGATACCAGTGAAGTGTCAAAAGTTTTATTTATAGTGAGAATAATTGGCAGGAAAACACGTAACACACAAAACAAAAGAATTCTTGAAATCGTCATCACACGCGTAAGTTACGTTGAAAATTATAAGCGGGACGTTTCGGTAGCGACTTCTACCTTCATCAGCCATGGAATGAGACGTGGTAAATGCTTCAGGTTGCCAGATTTCAAAATCGCTTTCCAAATAATAGGGATGTTAAAAGGTGCATCAGTATTGCAGGCGTTAGAGATAAGGTAGATTTCAATGCTTTCACGGTACCCGAGGGCAGGCTGATTGCTGAATGGGGCAATCCGCTTAACATTTTGCCAATCGGAAATCGCAGACGTAACGCTGATTGTTAAAATTGAAAGGGAGGTGGAAGGGCTGCCTTTCTTAACATCAGCAATATGTTCCATCAATCGTCGGTTTATGCTGCGGTAAGTACTACCAATATAGTAGGTAACGCCCAATACGATTGATGGAACATATCGCTGATGTTCAGAAAGGCAGCCCTTCCACCTCCCTTTCAATTTCAACAATCAGTGATACGTCCACGATTCCTGATTGACACAATGTTAAGCAGATCGCCCCTGCTTAACATTGTGATGTTCGGCATGCTCTCGGGTACTGTGAAAGCATTGAAATCTACCTTAACTCTAACACCCGCAATACTGACACTTCTTTTATCATCCCTATTATTTGGAAAGCGATTTTGAAATCTGGCAACAACTGACGCTTTTACCACATGTCTCATTCCATGGCTGATGAAGGTAGAAGATGCTACCGAAACGTCCCGCTTATAATTTTCAGCGTAACTTATGCGTGTGATGACGATTTGAAGAATTCTTTTAAAGTTTCTTTTATGGATATTGTTTTTGTGTTCCAATAAATGACTGTTGATGTTGCTGCTGTAAGTGCTTTCCGTGTAGTATTTTACCAGATGTTAAGATCAGGAAGATTGAGGGGTGTTATTTTATCTCTTTCATCCAAAATTCATTTGATAATAGAAGGGCAAGAAACCCAGACTTCTGGAAAATTTGTTTCAGCTTGTAGGCATGAGAAGAATGGTAATCCACAGAAATGCAGATTTTCAGTGAGGTTTTGTTGGAGGTTTCTCATTTTTTTAATAACGAGTGATGCACACACACACACACACACACACACACACACACACACACACACACACACACACACACACACAAGAGATAAACAAGCAAAAAAAATATTTTAAAGAATAATAATTTAAAATAAAAAATTTAAGAAAAAACCAAAACTTGCAAAACAAGCATGTACCCAAGCAAGCAAAGAAACAAAATTTCAAGCAGGATAAAAACAGGGATTGCAGAACATGTGTCATAGTTTTATTCATGGCTTCGTCAGGGGCAATCATGAAAAAAAATCTCTCACATTTCTACATAGACCAAAAAAGTGTGTGTTTCTGCTTATCCAGTTTGCAATAAAGGACAATTAAGAATTTGTTCAACTATCAAAAACGAGACAAAACCCGGTCCTAGCAAACAGAATAATCATTGCCCAACGCATACTCAACAATTACCAGTTCAAAGGAATTCATGCAAAGTACATTACAAAAGAATTACGAACATCCTTGACACAACAAATCAAGAGAGAACAACCATTAATTAATGAAAAAAATACATAGAGCATTGCTTGAAAAAGTTTCCTTATTTACAATTATTGTACGAATTAGTCTTAGGTTGAAAGACAGGCATAAGCCAAAAGAGCATGAGAGTCACTTTAAACTAAAAAACATGGTTACTTGAACAAAGAAGCCTGTTCACGGAAACAACGACAGTTCAAAAGAATGCATGCTAATTACATTTGAAAAGAAAGACGAACATCCACTACACTACAAAACTAGATAGAACAACTATTAATTGACAAAAATTATGTAAATCATTGCTCGAAAAAAGTTTACCTATTTACAAAATATTATTTAAATTAGTCTTAAGGTTGAAAGCCGGGTGAAAGCCTAAAGAGCAAGAGTCAAACTAAAAAACTAAAAAACATTTCAAACTAAAAAACTTGGTTACTATAACAAAGAAGCGCGACCGCAGACCTAGGTGTCCCCGGAAAAACTTTTAAAACCACCATACTGAATTTCAAACCTCTAAGGAAATTAAAAAAAACAACCCAAAAAATAATAATAATAATAATAATAATAATAAAAAGCTCAAACTTACCAAACTGAGGAAGTACTTGGACCACAGAAGCCAGCCACATGCTGCTCCAACCCATAGCTACAAGAGAAATGACGTTGCAGAGCCACCTGGCGGACAGGCGTAGAACCATCCAGAAATGTTGTGAGGGGGGGGGGCTGCCAGTGTGACAGCCTAAAATCCACTCCTGAAAACGATTTACTATAGAAACTGTTTCAAAGTTGCAGCTGTAACCTGGAATACTAAAAAATTCCCCCTGGAAACAGAGGATATTTTATATCTCTGTACCAAGAAGGTTTAAAAGTATTTAAAGAACCAAAATAACAGTATCCTTCCCAAACCTTTAATTATTAATTGAGCGAAGCTCTCTATACGAGACTCGAGACAATTCGTTGTCTGGGCATAGGTACGAGATGACACATCCGATCACCGTGATTTTTGCATGCGATTGGACATATTCCATGGTCAAGTTTTGACACCTTCCGATTCCCGAAATTCTGTGTCATTAAGGAATAATCGTCCAAAAACATGCTTTTTTGGGGTTTTTTTCAGGGTTTTGAGAAGGGGTCGTTTGTTACCTATCTCCTCCGAAGATCTTCAACAGATCGTGGTTACACTTACCACGGAGAAAGGGAAGAACATGGTGAGTGACATGGGGTTGGTAACATGGTGATTCGTCATGTCGTATAAAAATAATGACCATTAGAAAACGACCAATTTTAATAAAAAGTGAAAAAAATCCGCTATGTTGCGAGTCCGCTATGTCATTGTATTTTTAACTCAAGTGAACTGAACTGTATATGTGAACTCAATTCAAGTAAACTGCATAGCTGAGAATCAGAAACATCGTAACGGTTTCCCGAATTATATAGCGTTTTGGTTCTGTTTGGATTGTGTGTGGCGAGCAATATGGCGTCAATGACGTCATTTGTCGGTTTGTTGAGTCTTGATCATTACATTTGTTTATATTCGATAGTCGCAATTTTTCACGACCCAATTTTGCTCAAGTTTTTTAGTTCTTTTGCCGTCAATTTGAAATTATTTTGGTTCAAACTGATAAAAAAAAAAGAAAACCGAGCACATTGTGGACACAAGAAAAACGTTAGAATTGGCACCGTTAAGTCTTTTTTTTTTTTCTAACTGTAACTGCTGGTCACGATCGAGGCGGGCAATATAGCGCCAATGACGTCATTTGTCGGTTCGTTGAGTCTTCATCATTACATTTGTTTACATTCGATAGTCGCAATTAAAATCTCGTTGATTTTTTCTTTGATAATCATAAATGCCACGTCGAGCTCTTGGATCAAATTTAAGTCGACGAACTGTTCGTGTGAGAAATATGCAAGAGACTCGACACAACGATAATTCCACAATTGCTACAACCATTCCCACAGAGATAGAGGCTGAACAAGTGGAAAATGTTGCTGATGTTAATTATTTTCAACCTCCTACTCGGCCTAATCTTGGCCGACAAAGTAGAGAGGCTGCTCGCAAGGCACTGACACGAATGCAGCAACCTCATTGTGTTCGTGCGTGGAAACGTTTAGAAACTGATAAAGATTTTGCTGACGAATTTGTTAATGTTTTAGATAGAAATAATTTTTTTGAATGCACATCGTGTCTTGGCTTTATACCTCAGACGCTCTTCAAAATAACAAATGCCAAAAATGCTCTACAAAATATACACGTGAAAACAATATGATGCCGGCTGAAGTACCTCCTGATTTTTGCGCACTCACTGTGTTAGAAGAAATGCTAATCGCACGCGTTCAACCTGTTTTAAAAGTATACCAATTGCGTGCCTGTGGTTCAAACTGCCAGTATCGGTATCGAGGCAACGTAGTTAACATAGAACAAAATGTTCAGGACATAGCTGATTCTCTCCCACAAATTCCGTCAAATATCAGTGTTGTACTTGTGTGTAAGCAAGGGGCTCAGGGTTACAAGGATTTCCGGGTACATCGTCAAAAAGTACTAAAAGCTTTACAGTGGCTTTGGCAACAAAATTATTTTTACTGTGATGTACGCATTGACAATGATGCGCTGCAGTCATTGTTTGAGGACGGAGACATTTCTGAATTGCTGTATCATGTTCACAGTGGAGGATTCGTTAACGAAGAGTTTGACAGTGACTCTGTAACTGAAACACTTTTACCTTTGCATGAGCGCCAACGACAGGAACAAATTGTTCGCAACATTGTTAATTGGCCAACATCAGGCAACACCCCAGTCAGGGAATTTACGTTTCATGGATATATTCCGATGGCCTTCCCACACCTGTTTCTTGACTGCAAACCTGATTGCATCGATAGAACTCGAGCACCAGAAAACACGCCAAAATTTCGACAGTGGGCTGATCATTTAATGCGTTACTGAGACTAGCGATTTGCTCAAGATCCTGGATTCAGATATCTTATTCTTAACACAATTCAATGCCATGAAGCGACTCAACAAGGATCAATTTTTGCGAAAAAAAATTGATTTCAGCGGAGGGCGCGCAAAATCGTCCGTCCGTGGCGGTCAAGAGTTCATTGCGGACGATTAATTTCCCGACCACGACGTCCACGCGGACGGCCTTTTTTCTGCAAGCTTGCAGTACGATTGTGATTAGAACATTTTTATTTTACATTTTTTTTTTGTTTTTTTTTTTTCAATTTAAAATTTGCGCATGTCAAATGCAACAGTTTTACGAAATTACGCATTCTCTTAAGCGAAAAGCCGTTCTTTGTTTTGGCGAAATAGTTCCAAAGCGACACCCTTCCTTCCAAAATTTTAACATACTAAACCAATGTGCTGCTTTCTCATTCCCTCTCAAAGTTTTCCCTTGTGAATTTTACGCCTGAAGCGGGAGGTGTAACTGTAAGGATAGCGACTTCGCAGATGTTCTTTTCCTTCTTCCTTTCTCTCCCGTCTACCCCCCCCCAGTCATCCCTTGTTTAGTTTCTTTTGTTAATACCGGAGTTACCCAGTATTAACCAATGCAACTAAACAACGGTTTCTTCTTCCCTTCACGTGTGACCTTGACATCTCGCGCGTGTGATGCCTGCCGTAATATTGGTTTCCCGTGCATTACCGTTTTGCCGCATGTTTCCTGGCGGCCTTGACGACGATCGTATCTAATGCCGCACATTCTCTCTCTCATCTTTTGCCATTTTGCAGTTGAAAATTCTAGATTCTGTGTAACAAGCTTTTTGCTATGAAAGCAGTAATTTATTTATTTTCTGTATGTACATAAAAAAAAAAAAAAAAAATTGGTAAAGTGACGATATTTAATATGCACATATTTCTAGACGTATCGAGATTAAAAAACATGTTTTATATACGTTATTGTTTTTCAGTTAAATCCATTCAATAGTGGTTTAACTGTTGGAACTTTTTACATGTTGTAGTTCCTTTGTGTGAAATGCAATTTCCAGTTGGAAATTATTTGTATTTACAAATAATTTCCAACGAACAAATACCTCGGTAATGAAATGTAATTCAAGGAAAAACTTTTCACGTACCTCTCAGTTGTAAGTGATTGATGTTCGAATCTCTGTATGGCTGTTCTCATCAGGCTCTTGAGTCTTGAGTTTAGACTTTTAAGAATTTAGTCGGCACATTTTCTTCACGGGTCCCGAAATCGGATAGACAAATTCATCGAATAAATTAATTTGTCTATCCAATTTCGGGACCCGTGAAGAAAATGTGCCCATTAAATTCTTAAAAGTCTAAACTCAAGAGCCTGACGAGAACAGCCATACAAAGATTCGAACATCGACCACTTACAACTGAGAGGTACGTGAAAAGTTTTCCCTTGAATTGCATTTAATCACCGAAGTATTTGTTCGCATTAAATACTAATATTTTCCAACTGAGAAATTGCATTTCACACAAAGGAACTATAACATGTAAAAAGAATGACAATTTAAATTCTACGTAGTTATGGTATTTATACGAGTCTGACAGGTTACTTTCAAAGGAGGACGGGTACATTTTTTGACAAAGCATCCTCGAGGACGGGTAAAATTTCCGAGATTTTTCGTGCCCTGTTTCAGCGGAACTGTAGAGGAGCTCAGAAATGAAGTTGTAACTAATCCCAGATTAATAAAAAGCCTTTTGTTCTGGGGCCCTAAAATACGTTAATCAAATCTGTATTGGTACCAACGACAACAGGAACTTAAAACAATGGTTAATCAACTTGGTGTTCCTACGCTCTTCATAACTCCTAGCGTGGCAGACCTCCATTGGGAATGTTTACAACACCATTTCCAGATATCTGCTCAAGATATTGCGAACATGTCTGAATCACAATGAACTAATGTAATGCAAAAATATCTCACTCTAAATCTAATGGTTGCAGATGATTATTTTAGTTTTCGAGTTAAATCTTTTATGGAGATTATAAAAAAGAAGTTCAAAGTTACAGACTTTTGGTACCAATTTGAATACTAACGTAGAAGAAGTCCTCATGTTCACGAAGTATTCTGTCTTGAAGGCGCGCCGGATGTCCGTAATTTTGATAACTATACAACAATTAAAATAAGCACTGCGAAACAATTCTACGCCAGCAGTTAATCCAGTTATTAATGCGCAGCCTGCTATAGTGCACCCATGTCGGCTAAACGCAACTGAAATAGATTTAGGCAACGCAGTGCAAATTTCTGAGATCCTAAATAGAGTTAAGCGCCATACAAACTGCCCGTCAAAATACTGCGAAAGAGGCCCATGAAAAGAGTGCCGATTTGGGTTTCCTAAACCACTGCAGGAACAGTCTACACTTTGTAAAAACGATGAAGGTCAATGGACCTTCACACCGTCACGCAATGATCCAGTACTGAATAGGTACAACCCGTTTATTACTCAAATTTGGCAAGCAAACACCGATCGTCAAGTCATCACTTCAAAAACGCCATTCTGAACTACATTGCAAAATATGCCTCGAAAGCTGAACCTATTTCAGACGACCTAAGGAATGTCTTCCAAGATATACTTTCCACAGCTGAAAATGATTCTCGTGGTGTTAAAGTTTTCACAAAGTTGTTCGTGAAAATAGTTGGCCAACGAGACATATCAGCCCGTGAGGTAACTCATCTTCTGTGAAGTGATGCCTTATTTCATTGTTCTCGACAATTCATACCGCTTTACATAACACTTGAAGATTATGTGCGTATTACTCAAAGCAGCTTGAGTGACGAGCACGTTCATAAAACCATCATAGACGGATATAAGAGCCATAGTGAAAATTTAGAGAACCTTACGTTGCACGAGTACGGCAGGCAATATACTACAAGAAGTGGACACTCGAGTAAGAACAGAAAACAGCATATTGTTCAACTTGTACCTCAGGTTGAATTCGGAAAAAGCGACATTGCTGATAGAATTTTTTGCAAACAGCGGCTAATGCTGTTTGTGCACTTCTTGGCGGGATGAAGTGACACTAAAAACACATTCCACGTGGAAACTCTCCTACGATCAAATGCGTTTTAATATGTGGGAATTACCCGAAGATCCAGAGGTAGAAGACGACACATTTCTAATTCCACAAGAAGAACGAGAGCGCACCGATTGGCAAGCTGTATCGGAATGTCACCCAGTTAATTTACCTTTTGACGTAGAGCTCAGCTTCAGAGACTTTGATCTCAGCCATGACAGGTATGGTACCATCAAAAAATACCCAAACATAATTGAAAATCTCAAGTTTATTCAAAAATCTAAAGACAATGACGAGAGTTCAAACCCAGCAATTCCCAGCCTTTTAAGTTTAAATGCTGATCAGCAAAGAGTATTAAGTCACCTAAATAGTCAACTCAGCGATGATCGTATTTCAAGGCTTTCTATTGTTATGGAATCAGCTGGAACCGGAAAATCTTGCGTTATAAGAGAAATTGTACGACTAATGCACAACCGATATGGCAGTAAGAGTACTACTAGCACCAATTAGAGTTTCAGCGAATAGCATTGGAGGTCAAACTATTCATTCGGCACTCAGAATGAAAGCAAAGGGCATGCAATTGGAACTAAGTGGAGAAACGAAACGAGATTTCCAGGAAGAGATGACTGAAATCAAAGTAATTGTAATAGACGAATTCAGTATGATGGGCCAGAAAATGTTAGGCAACATTGATCACCGTCTTTGGCAAGCAAACCTTGATAATCAAGACAAAATTCTTGGTGGATACATTGTGTATTTGTTCTGTGACTTACATCAGTTACCTCCTGTCCACGATGTTGTTTTGTATGGTACGCCAAAAAGCAACGTTTGTCAACGTGGGTCATTAGCGTACAAACAATTCGACGTTGTTTTTGAATTAAAGCAAGTCATGAGACAAAGTGGCAAGGATCAAATACCTTTCATACAAACACTTCAACACACAGCTAAGGGTTCCATAACCACTGCAGATTACGATTTACTTTGTAGTCGTTTCACCACAGAGAATACCCATATTAGATTGCTGTTTGAAGACGCTATTCATCTTATGACAAAAAAAGTGCAATTGAAGTACACAATGAAAATAGACTTCGCAATATTAATAGTCCTGTAACTTGACTTAGTGCTGTTAACAATAACCGTACAGCTCTTTCCTCTAAAGCTGATGAAGCAAACGGTCTACAGCAAAAAGTGTACCTGGCTCCTGGATGTAAAGTTATTCTACATCAAAATCTCTGGATTGCTCAAGGACTGTGCAATGGGTCAATTGGTATAGTTCATGACATTATAAACGTGAGACGAGATGAAACTTTAAATCATCTTGATCACCTAGCTGACTGTGTATTGGTACATTTTCCGGGTTACACAGGTCAGACATTGTACGATAATAGATTGGTGCCTATTACTCCCTACAAAATAAGTTTCAAAAAGTCTAATGTTACATGTGAGCAAACACAGTTTCCACTGCAAGTTGCATATGGTATCAGCATCCACTGATCTCAAGGTATTACAGTGGACCAGGCAGTAGTTGATCTTGGTGAAAATGAATTCGCTGTCGGCTTGACATATGTTGAGTTGTTGAGAGTAAAAACTAGATGGCCTTTTACTTGAACTGTTTCACGAAAGTCGGCTCACTAACATTAATTTAAAAAATCGTTTGAATTGAAAAATGAAGAAGTGGAAAGACTCCATCTGTTAGCTCAAAACTTGCTTGATCTATAATAATAAAAGGAGGTTTGTGTATGTGTGTCTGTCTTTCGCGTTACAAAATGAAAAACATTCCCGATCTGAGTGTGTCATTCCACTTTGTTTACATTCAACCTGATCACAACCAACGTGAAGTCGTGAAGGAAAGTAGTTCATGATAAATTTTTGGCATTTCTTGTTTAGAATGTTTCATACTTTTGTTCTGGAAGTCATAAATTTTACACGTTCGTTTTTTAGAATTTGTTATAATAGACGCCTTAATGAGCTTACATTTTGTAATAGCTTCGCTCAAAATTGGCTAACTGTACCGAGTTATCGGTTACTGTTAGCGACTTGTCCTAGTTACTACTATTTTTAATTGGTTTTCATTTTTTATATATTTTTTATTTATTGTATATAGGAGTATTTATGTTATATGTACTTTTTTGTATATTTCTAATTATAAACTTTTTTAGAATCAAAGGAAAGGGAATAAATAGATAAATAGGGTATTTTAGGTTCCAGAAAATTGAGAGTGACCACATCATCATCTAAACCTCTAAATTCATTCGGTCACCAAGTATTTAAATTAAGTCAGCCATCCTAACTATACTTGAGAACTGTTTTCCTTAATGCTACTTTTAAGAAGTTTTTAAGCACTTGGTTGTCAATAAACTGATTGATTAAAGCTTTAACATGTTTCTCAAGTTCTGGATTTAGATTACAAATCCTGGCAAGCTTTAAGACTTGTGAAATAAACACGTTTTCAGTTACCTTACAAGAAATACTACTCCACCACATACCATACTTGGCAATTTTAAAATTAAAATTATTTCTCTTATCAGAAATGCTAATAACAGGGTTACCTGAATTAAGATTAATAGCTAAATCTAAAAATCAGAACCTTACCTATAACATCATTATAACACCACACCATAACATCATTATAACACCACGTATTATCTCCTCCTTATTATTCACCGAAAGTTTGATAATTGCTTAACATGGAACTTCATGTTGTAATGACAATACTCCTGTCTACGTACCGAAACCTTGGGCACAACTATAAAAACTTTCCCTTCCAGTTGTTAAAATATTTAATACATTTAAAAATTTTTTTGGTCATTTTTTGTTGGACCTAAGTATGCCTATTACCCGGTTATTATAGGTAAGTTACATAAGATTGCCTCCTTATTGTATGTATTTGCCTTACTTCATTCATTTATTCTTTTTCTACGTCTTACTTGTCTTGTATGTTATTTATTCAATAATTTGACCACTTGATTGTTTGTATTCATATATTGATTTAAAACTATCATATTTGGATTTGACGACATGAACACCTGGTTTAGTATGTCACATTCTGCCTATAGGTTATTTATTTGTCTCCCCACCCAAAAAGCTCCTTTAATACTTTCATCTGATGATGGCCGCCCCGGTGGCGCAGTGGTCTAAGGCGCTGACCTCTGATCATTCGTCCATAAGGGGCCCGGGTTCGAATCCCGGTCAGGCATGGATATTGTGTTTGTCTTACGGCACTGGCTCTCTCCCTTCCCTGGAACCAGTGACCCTAAATTAGGGACGGGCGACTGCTTATAGCCCATTGAGTTGCTCCCGGTGGTCGTTAAACCTCCAAACAAACAAACAAACAAACATCTGATGATGGTCTTTAGGAAGACCAAAAGTTCTTATGGCTTTATTTTTAACATTTTAACTTATACATTAAATAAGTTCTTCACTTCATCGGAAGCTTGAGTACTGTTTTAATTATTGTGCTTTTAAGACTGCTACCCAGGCATGAACGACTTCTGCGAAAACGCGGAAATCCGTTTTTTTCTGTTCCGTTTTTGGTGTTACCGATATTATTCCAAAAATGCAATAACATTTTTAGGGCGGGGGGGGGGGTATACCTCCCTCTTGCGGAAAGTAAAATCATAATGACATCGAATGACGGGATGGTTATGGCTGGGAATGACGTCACCTCTTCCAGGGATGGAAATTCTGCGCCAAAGTGTGCCAAAACAGAAGTATTGTGCCATCTTGCTACGAAAGGCAGGTTTTGCGCCATTGGGTGCCAGAACCTCTGTGCCCTGTCGTCATCGTCGAGACTTCGGTACAGTAAATTCTCCGTGCGCACTCTTCCGCTTATCGCTGAGTAAGTCCATGCGGTGGGAAGAATAATGCAGCGACTCCAAGTACTAGGAATTTTACGTAGTTACTATGGAAATTGTTGGTCCCCTACGAACGAATGTCGAGTATGCAACGGAAATCGAAAATCTCAGTGAAATAACGTTATTGAACATCTGTGTAAAGTTTGTTTTTTTGTTTTCAAGATTCTAACACTGGTTAAATATTTTCGGGAATGTTTCTTGAGTGTTGAGAATGTCACGTCGTTTTCCGTTTCCTCATATAAAATTTTTTCGACCAAGTCCCCACCCTCCCCTTTCTCTCTCTCTCTCTCTCTCTCTCTCTCTCTCTCTCTCTCTCTCTCTCTCTCTCTCTCTCTCTCTTTGTGCCTGATTATATTTTTATTTTTGATGTTTTCTTGTCATATTCCTCCTTTTTAATATCTTCGGTAATAGTAAAAAGGAGCGACTTCATTTTTTTTTTATAGGAATTTTTTCTAATGAAATACTTGTTGTTTCCAATACATACTTCTTCAAAACTAATCAATAGAGAGCAATCGTTTTTGCCCCTTTCCCTTTTATTAAATGAAATAAAATTTCTACATCAGTATTTAATCCGAATTCGCACAGTTTCCGTGTCCCGTAAAATTGTTTCACAGTAGAGTGAGCAACGCAATATCGATTTTTCATTTTCCATAAAATTTGTGTTTTTCCATTTCTTAGTTACTTCTTACTCATACATGATATTATTTCGTGGATTCACGGAATTCCGCTTTTTCTGTCATCATTTGGGTCATTCTCGAGATCGATGTAAAATTGAAAAGAAGCTGGGTTGGGGGGGTCTTTTCCGTCTGAAAACAGTATTTCATCTTTCGAAAACTGAAGGTAAACGGAGTAAATATTTTCCCCATAATCCTAATTTATTTTTCTTGCGATGCTTCTTCTGCCCAGTATTGTTATTAAATTTCATTTTAATGAATAGATATTTGTATTTTAACTTGAAAAACGGAGGAAAAATGTCCGAAAACAGAAGTCGGACCAAGCGAAAATTTCGCCGGTAATTGTAATCCCTGCTCGTGAGACGTTTCCTCTACCCTGTGTTGTTGTTAAATGTCAGTAATTTTATACTTTGAATGCAGTGATGTGCTCCAGTTTAATATTTACATAAATAAATTTCAGTGAATCCCAAAACATGCACTTTTTAAGTTAAACGAATTCAGCGCCCTCTCAAAAATAATGAACGTATTAATGAGTTGTTTTCCTGGCTCTCAAGTGGAAAATTCCTTTAGTATGATGGGGGATGTGCTTGATAAAGAATCCAGCAACATGAAAATTGAAACATTTTCATCTGTTCAAACCATGCTACTGAATCAGGATAAGTCAGCCTTCGAGTTTTTTTAAGAAAAACTATTATTTGCATGACCATGTAAATAGAGATTTATGCCAAAATATGAAATCATCATATTCAGAATATAAGAAAGAACTACAAGATAAGGAAGAAATGAAAAGAAAGAAGATGAAAAGAACTAAATATCTCTAATAACTTACGCAGCAAATTAAAATAAAATGAATTGGTTCAAGAAAAAGAAAATTCTAGCCGGCTAATTCATAAAAGAAGGTTAGAACAAATTGTTAGACCGAAACAACTTAATAAAATGAAATTTCATTAGTTGTGAATCACTTTTATTATTTATTTACAAAATGTCTAAAGTTTTTGCAAGCATTTACCATATTTCTTCATTAATAATTTTGTGTCAAATCAAAAATGAACATTTATTCTTCATCAAACTTTTATTACTTATCAACAAAGATGTCTGAAGTTTTTCAAACTTTCAAGATTTCATTTCCATACAACATTGTTATCTTATAAAGACATTTGATTAATTTCCTCATTTAATTAAAGACATCCTTCTGTACTAAGGTGAGTGATTTTCTATGCATATGACCTCATCAGCAATTTTCCCCTTACAATACCACTTTTTTTAGTTTAAAGTAACTCTCATGATCTTTTGGCTTATGCCTGTCTTTCAACTTAAAGACTATTTGGTACAATAGTTGTAAATAAGGAAGCTTTTTTCAGGCAATGCTCTATGTATTTTTTTCATTAATTAATGGTTGTTCTCTCTTGTTTTGTGGTGTAATGAGTGTTCGTAATTCTTTTGTAATGTATTTTGCATGAATTCCTTTGAACTGGTAATTGTTGAGTGTGCATTGGGCAATGATTATTCGGTTTTCGAGGAGGGGTTTTCGTCCCGCTTCTGATAGTTAAGTAAATTCTTAACTTTAATTGTCCTTTATTGCAAACTGGATAAGCAGAAACCCACACTTTTCTGGTCTATGTAAAAATGTGAGAGATTTTTCTTCGTGATTGCTCTTGTTGAAGCCATGAATAAAACTCTACCACATGTTCTGCAATCCCTGTTTTTCTCCTATGTTGAAATTTCATTTCTTTGCTTGCTTATCTCTTGTTCTGACCTTGTATGTTTTGAATTTTCTTTCATGCAGCCTTGGCCACTTTAGAATTTCATACATACATACATATCACTAAGCTGTACTCTGAGATCACTGGACAACAATGAAATTGCTTCTGACGGGAGAGTGTGCAATTCTATATGAAGTTAACCCACTGAACATGAATATCGCCATGAAAAACTTTCATTGACGCTTGTTTCAGAAACACAGCTAATGGAACGTTAAAAATTTGTGATTTTTAGTAAAAAAGTACCTACTTTGTAACAATTACCAGTTCAAAGGAATTCATGCAAAATACATTACAAAAGAATTACGAACACTCATTTTTTTATGTTACATATTAATAAATTTATAATAAATATAATAAATGTTAGTAAATGTATATTAAAATGGTACTGAAATAAAACTATAGTAAGAACATCAGGTTCATACGGCATTTTCCGCACTCTTAGGCACCGTCAGACCAGGAAGTATTGCATCATTGGGTGAGAAGTCCGGAGTTCCCGCAACATCTGGTGTAGTATTACCCGATGTGATGCAATCCTTTCAGTTTTAACAGCCCAACGGTAAAGAGCTCAGTCCATTTGTTTCTTTCCCTTCATTGGTGAGTGTACTCGTGATAGCAGCCTGTTAAAGTGATCCTTGTATTGTGACATTGCATAGCTATGCCGCGTGCATGTGTGAATAAGGCGGATAACTTTTGCTATATATGTGATAAAGTGACATTTGCTGCACAGAAAAAGTCCATCACTCCGGTTGTTAAAAAGGCTTATCATTTGTATTTCGGCTGCAGGATAGGCGACGAGGATAAGGACTGGGCTCCACATGTATGTTGCCGCATGTGTGCAACGAATCTGTCAAGTGGCTTAATGGCAAAAGAAAAATGATGGGATTTGCTGTTCCCATGATTTGGAGGGAGCCCACAAATCACATAAATGACTGTTATTTCTGTATGGTGCCACCAGTGGCTAAAGGTATCACAAAGAAGAAGAAATGGACTGTAGAATATCCAAATATACCTTCTGCTGTACAACCTGTACCTCATTCTGAAAAACTCCCCATTTCCAAGCCTCCGACAAATTTTGTTATCAGTTTAGATGAGGTCCAGGAAGACTATTTGTGTAATCCGAAACCATCAACGTCACGGATTAATGAAAGCGATGACGAATAGGCATCTTCTGAGTCTATGCCACATAAAATTACATCAGAGAAACAGAACGACCTTGTTCGTGATTTGAATTTAACCAAAGTTAAAGCAGAGCTACTAGCGTCAAGCCTTCGTCAATGGAATCTTCTAGAACAAAATGTTCGAGTGTGTTCATTTCGTATTCGTCACCAACAATTTGAGCAATTCTTCCAAAAAAGTGAAAGCTTTGTGTTCTGTTGAAATATTGACGGCCTAATGCAATAACTAGGAATACAACATGTTACGCAAGAATGGCATCTATTTATAGACTCCTCCAAGTTGAGTCTTAAGATGGTTTTACTGCATAACGGGAATCAGCTACCGTCCATTCCAGTTGCACATGCAGTGTACATGAAAGAGACCTACAACAACCTTAAACAGCTGTTGGACAGACTTAATTGCAAAAGTTATGGTTGGCTTATCTGTGCTAACCAGAAGGTAGTGTCTCTGTTGATGGGCCTTCAGCAGGGATACACAAAGCACTGCTGTTTTCTTTGTCACTGGGATAGACAAGCTACATGTCTGCACTACATCGATAGAGACTGGCCTCCTAGGACATCTTTGACAACTAGACAAATGAATGTTCAGAACCCACCGCTGACAGATCCTTAGAAAATCATAATACCCCTCTGCACATAAAACTCGGTCTTGTAAAGCAATTGGTTAAAGCCATGGACAAAACTAAACCAGCGTTCAAGTACTTGCATGACAAATTTCCTCGACTGAGTGAAGCAAAAATAAAAGAGGAAATTTTTGTGGGTCCGCAGATCAGACAGCTCTTTCAAGATTCGCAGTTTGAGGACATGCTTCAGTGTGATGAAAGAGAAGTGTGCGATACCTTTTGTCAAGTATCAACAAACTTCCTGGGGAATTCCAGGGCTGAAAATTACGAAGATTTCATTACCGACCTGCTTGCTCTATATAAAAAAATTGGCTGTAATATGTCTTTAAAACTCCACTTCCTGGATTCTCACCTGGATTTCTTCCCGGATAGCTGTGGCAAATTTAGTGATGAGCATGGTGAACGGTTTCATCAAGATATGGTCGTAATGGAGCAACGATACCAGGAAAAGTGGTCCACTTTGATGCTCGCAGACTACGTTTGGACACTCTTCAGAGATGCCCCTCTGGTGGAATACAACCGAAAGGCAAGGAAAAGTAAAACGTCATGAACTGATAACTGATTTCTATCTATGCATGAAAAACTCATGTACATATCTCAAAACTACCTTTAATACAAATGTAAAAAATAAAAAGAATTACACTATCTATTTTAATTGTACTATAAAAAATTACACTTACTGTTTCGGATTGTATTTACTTCAAAAGAAGTGTAATGTAATGCATACAATATATATATATATATATATATATATCATCATCATCATCATTGTCAACCATTATCAATCCACTGCTGGACGAAGGTCTCCCCAAGTTTCCTCCACAACGGTCTGTCTTGTGCCAGTCTCCTCCATGTCACTCCCGCATATTTACAAATTTCATCCACCCATCTCCCATGTGGTCTTTTTCTTGGGTCTTTTCCTGTCCCTTGGAATCCAATCTAAAATTTCGGCTGTCCATCTATGGTCTGTCCTTCTGGCAGTATGTCCAGCCCATTGCCATTTCAGGGATTTAACCCTGATCATGATGTCTTCCACTCGTCATTTTTCGGATCCACGAGTTTCTCTTCTTATCTCTCCTGGTTATACCAAGCATGCACCTCTCCATGCTTCTTTGAGTTGTCTGCAGCCTTTGTATGTCTCTTTTAGTTAAGGTCCACGTCTCTGCACCATACGTAAGCACTGGAAGGATGCATTGATCAAACACTTTTCTTTTAAGACATAATGGCATATTGCTCTTGAAAATTATGCTGTTTCTTCCAAAAGCTCTCCAGGCAAGTTTTGTACGCCGATTAATTTCTTCATCAATGTGACCCTCACTTGATATCTGCTGTCCAAGATAAACATACGTATCTGTTATCTCCAGTTTTTCTCCATCAATCGATAAATCTTCATTTCTTGTAAAAGCATTGAACATCACTTTTGTCTTCTGAAAGTTCATTTTTAATCCCACTTCTTTACTCTTGTCAGCAAGTTCCTGGATCATACTCTGCAGCTCTGATGGGGTAGTTGCAAAAATGACTACGTCATCAGCAAAACGAAGGTGGGTTAGATAATCTCCATTAATCTTTATCCCTTTGTTTTCCCAGTTCAGTGATTGAAAGACATTTTCCAATGTGGCATTAAAGAGCTTTTCGAGATATGGTGTCACCTTGTCTCACTCCTTTCCAATTTTTATGTGTGTTGTATTTTCAAACAGCCGAATCTTTGCACTTGCATTTTCATAGATGTTATTAATAATATTAATGTATGCATCTTCAATACCGCAGGATTTCAGAGCCGTGGTAACTGCTGATGGTTTCACCGAATCAAAGGCTTTTTCATAATCGATAAAAGCCATGCACAATGGAAGTTCATATTCCCTCGCTCTTTCAATTAGTTCTCTCAGTACGTGGATATGATCTATTGTGCTGTAGCCACTCCTGAATCCAGCTTGTTCTCTCGGTTGAGCCATGTCCAGTGTTACCTTCAAGCGGTGTGAAAGAACTTTAGTGAAGATTTTATAAACCACTGATAGGAGGCTGATAGGTCTGTAGTTCCTGAGATCCTCAATGTCACCTTTTTATGTAGCAGGATCATTGTAGCATTGTTCCAATCCTCAGGAATCTTCCCTTCATTAAGGCATCGAGTGAAAATTTGGGCGAGTACTGTTTCGATTTCTCCACTTGCTTCTTGTATGATGTCTATAGTAATTCCATCTTCTCCTGAGCTTTCCCCGCTTCATGTTCTTGATTGCATGAGCAACTTCTGCTGGGAGGACTGGAAGAACTCTGGTACCTTTCATGATGTCTGGAGTACATGTATCATCCCTTTCATATAATTTGGAGTAGAAATCTTCACTCTTGTCAAAATTTCGCCTCTATTTCTTGTTATAGAACCATCTTCTTTTCTCAGAGCCATAATCTGTTTTCTTCCCTTACTGAGATGTCCCTTTGCTATCTTAAGGCTTTGGTTGTTTTCAATTGCTTTCCTCACTAGCTCACAGTTGAATTTCATTCTCAGTGATACTTTTTCGTGTTGTCTTGCATAGCTCTATATATTCCACTTTGGAAGTCACATCTTTCTTAGTTGTCCTCATCTCTCTTCTTTTTGCATCAACATTTTGGTTTTTCCTGATAATTTGTTCACATGCAACTTGTTCTTAGACTCCAGCTAATTTTGTTGCTGTTTCCATTAGAGCTTTGGTTACTTTTCTGTTAACTTCCGAAATATCCACTTCTTCCGATGTTAGGCCTTCTAAAGCAGAGAATCTGTTCTTCAGTTCCAACTTGAAAGTATTATGGTGTTTTTAAGGTTGGTTATGTCAATACATTTTGTTTGTCTTATGAGCTTGCCACGTTCCAGTTTAGTGTTGAGGTGCATCTTACATCTCACCAATCTATGGTCACTACCTGTGTTGAACTTGTTTAGCACACTGCAGTCTTCTATGACGAATTTTTTGTTACACATAATAAAATCAATTTCACTTGTCGTCCCATTTGGATGTCTCCATGTCCATTTCCTGTGTGGCTTTTTCTTGAAAAAGGAGTTCAAGATGAAAAATCCTTCTGCCTCTGCAAAACTCAACGAGAGTATTTCCACGCTGGTTTCTGTTGCCGTGACCGAATTTGCCTACTGAAGTTTCATTCTGTTGCCGTTGCCTATTTTTTGCATTGAAATCTCCCATAATTATCTTCAAGTGTTGCTTACCTTTATTATTTAGATGACGAATTTCCTCATAAAATTCTTCAATTTCTTCAGGATGACTTGTGGTGGGTGCATAAGTTTGAATAATCTGAGCCTGGTATCTTCTCGATAGTTGGATAACGAGTCGTGCAGCTCTGTCAGAGGAACTTTCAACTTCTACCACTTTATCCTTCAATTTCTTGTTTATTATAAATCCAACACCACTAGTTCTGCCAGTATCTGTCCCACGATAATAGAAGAGATGTCCACTTTTCAGTTCAATGAGATCTTCCTTTCTCCTTACCTCACTTTCTTAGCCCGACGATGTCCCACTTGATCCTTTGTAGTTCCTCTTCCAATTCAAGAAGCCTTGAATCAGAAGATAGGGAGCGTCCGTTATAGGTAGCCAAGGTCAGCATCAAATGGCAGCCTAGTCCGGTCCTCCGGGGATTCTTAGCACCCTCTGCCTTCATGTCGCACTGGCCGCTGCCTTGGCCAGGTACATTCCAGCTGCCGGAGACTGAGGGCCAAGATTTAAGTTGTAGAGTCATTTTGGAGGTGTTTGGCCATAACTCACCACGCTGGCCAAGCGGGTTGGTGAGTGTGGGATAGCATTTCCTCTGATCCCGATGGTATAGTTATACCGCTATTGGCGGTCGTCAGAGCCCCTTTAGTGGGAACAGGATGCACCACACGAGAAGGCGGGGTTGACATTTGTCAAGGAGAGGCTGTGATGTTACGCATCACCTGACCTTACATCCCTATATATATATATATATGTGAAGACGGGGATGTAAGGTCAGGTGATGCGTAACATCACAGCCTCTCCTTGACAAATCACATATATATATATATATATATATATACATATATATATATATATATATATATATATATATATATATATATATATATATATATGTGAAGACGGGGATGTAAGGTCAGGTGATGCGTAACATCACAGCCTCTCCTTGACAAATGTCAACCCCGCCTTCTCGTGGTGCATCCTGTTCCCACTAAAGGGGCTCTGACGACCGCCAATAGCGGTATAACTATACCATCGGGATCAGAGGAAATGCTATCCCACACTCACCAACCCGCTTGGCCAGCATGGTGAGTTATGGCCAAACACCTCCAAAATGACTCTACAACTTAAATCTTGGCCCTCAGTCTCCGGCAGCTGGAATGTACCTGGCCAAGGCAGCGGCCAGTGCGCCATGAAGGCAGAGGGTTCTAAGAATCCCCGGAGAACCGGACTAGGCTGCCATCTGATGCTGACCTTGGCTACGTATAATGGACGCTCCATATCTTCTGATTCAAGGCTTCTTGAATTGGAAGAGGAACTACAAAGGATCAAGTGGGACATCGTCGGGCTAAGTGAGTTAAGGAGAAAAGGAGAAGATCTCATTGAACTGAAAAGTGGACATCTCTTCTACTATCGTGGGACAGATACTGGCAGAACTAGTGGTGTTGGATTTATAATAAACAAGAAACTGAAGGATAAAGTGGTAGAAGTTGAAAGTTCCATTGACAGAGCTGCACGACTTGTTATCCAACTCTCGAGAAGATACCAGGCTCAGATTATTCAAACTTATGCACCCACCAGAAGTCATCCTGAAGAAGAAATTGAAGAATTTTATGAGGAAATTCATCATTTAAATAATAAAGGTAAGCAGCACTTGAAGATAATTATGGGAGATTTCAATTCAAAAATAGGGCAACAGCAACAGAATGAAACTTCAGTAGGTAAATTCGGTCACAGCAACAGAAACCAACGTGGAAATACTCTCGTTGAGTTTGCATAGGCAGAAGGATTTTTCATCTTGAACTCCTTTTTCAAGAAAAAGCCACACAGGAAATGGACATGGAGACATCCAATTGGGACGACAAGTGAAATTGATTTTATTATGTGTAACAAAAAATTCGTCATCCAAGACTGCAGTGTGCTGAACAAGTTCAACACAGGTAGTGACCATAGATTGGTGAGATGTAAGATGCACCTCAACACTAAACTCGAACGTGGCAAGCTCATAAGACAAACAAAATGTATTGACATAACCAACCTTAAAAACACCATAATACTTTCAAGTTGGAACTGAAGAACAGATTCTCTGCTTTAGAAGGCCTAACATCGGAAGAAGTGGATATTTCTGAAGTTAACAGAAAAGTAACCAAAGCTCTTATGGAAACAGCAACAAAATTAGCTGGGTCTAAGAACAAGTTGCATGTGAACAAATTATCAGGAAAAACCAAAATGTTGATGCAAAAAGAAGAGAGATGAGGACAACTAAAGAAGATGTGACTTCCAAAGTGGAATATATAGAGCTATGCAAGACAGTACGAAAAAGTATCACTGAAGATGTAAGGAAATTCAACTGTGAGCTAGTGAGGAAAGCAATTGAAAACAACCAAAGCCTAAAGATAGCAAAGGGACATCTCAGTAAGGGAAGAAAATAGATTATGGCACTGAGAAAAGAAGATGGTTCTGTAACAAGAAATAGAGGCGAAATTTTGTCAAGAATGAAAGATTTCTACTCCAAATTATATGAAAGGGATGATACATGTACTCCAGACATCATGAAAGGTACCAGTACCACAGTTCTTCCAGTCCTCCCAGCAGAAGTTGCACATGCAATCAAGAACATGAAGCGGGGGAAAGCTCCAGGAGAAGATGGAATTACTGTAGACATCATACAAGAAGCAAGTGGAGAAATCGAAACAGTACTCGCCCAAATTTTCACTCAATGCCTTAATGAAGGGAAGATTCCTGAGGATTGGAACAACGCTACAATGATCCTGCTACATAAAAAAGGTGACATTGAGGATCTCAGGAACTACAGACCTATCAGCCTCCTCTCAGTGGTTTATAAAATCTTCACTAAAGTTCTTTCACACCGCTTGAAGGGAACACTGGACATGGCTCAACCGAGAGAACAAGCTGGATTCAGGAGTGGCTATAGCACAATAGATCATATCCACGTACTAAGGGAACTAATTGAAAGAGCGAGGGAATATGAACTTCCATTGTGCATGGCTTTTATCGATTATGAAAAAGCCTTTGATTCGGTGAAACCATCAGCAGTTACAATGGCTCTGAAATCCTGCGGTATTGAAGATGCATACATTAATATTATTAATAACATCTATGAAAATGCAAGTGCAAAGATTCGGCTGTTTGAAAATACAACACACATAAAAATTGGAAAGGGAGTGAGACAAGGTGACACCATATCTCTGAAGCTCTTTAATGCCACATTGGAAAATGTCGTTTGAAAATACAACACACATAAAAATTGGAAAGGGAGTGAGACAAGGTGACACCATATCTCTGAAGCTCTTTAATGCCACATTGGAAAATGTCTTTCAATCACTGAACTGGGAAAACAAAGGGATAAAGATTAATGGAGATTATCTAACCCACCTTCGTTTTGCTGATGACGTAGTCATTTTTGCAACTACCCCACCAGAGCTGCAGAATGTGATCCAGGAACTTGCTGA
This sequence comes from Macrothele yani, assembly GCA_039090855.1. Lineage (NCBI taxonomy): Eukaryota > Metazoa > Arthropoda > Arachnida > Araneae > Macrothelidae > Macrothele > Macrothele yani. The sequence continues at coordinate 99,174,564 of CM077004.1, read as the reverse complement.
CAAGAGTAAAGAAGTGGGATTAAAAATGAACTTTCAGGAGACAGAAGTGATGTTCAATGTTTTTACAAGAAATGAAGATTTATCGATTGATGGAGAAAAGCTGGAGATAACAGACACGTACGTTTATCTTGGACAGCAGATATCAAGTGAGGGTCACATTGATGAAGAAATTAATCGGCATACAAAACTTGCCTGGAGAGCTTTTGGAAGAAACAGCATAATTTTCAAGAGCAGTATGCCATTATGTCTTGAAAGAAAAGTGTTTGATCAATGCATCCTTCCAGTGCTTACGTATGGTGCAGAGACGTGGACCTTAACTAAAAGAGACATACAAAGGCTGCAGACAACTCAAAGAAGCATGGAGAGGTGCATGCTTGGTATAACCAGGTGAGATAAGAAGAGGAACTCGTGGATCCGAAAAATGACGAGAGTGGAAGACATCATGATCAGAGTTAAATCCCTGAAATGGCAATGGGCTGGACATACTGTCAGAAGGACAGACCATCGATGGACAGCCGAAATTTTAGATTGGATTCCAAGGGACAGGAAAAGACCCAGAAGAAGACCACATGGGAGATGGGTGGATGAAATTCGAAAATATCCGGGAGTGACATGGAGGAGACTGGCACAAGACAGACCGTTGTGGAGGAAACTTGGGGAGACCTTCGTCCAGCAGTGGATTGATAATGGTTGACAATGATGATGATGACATAATGCAAGCACACACACACACACACACACACACACACACACACACACACACACACACACACACACACACATTTAAGCTGTTCTCTGATATTCAGATGTTATCTCCTCACTGTTGGTGTATCAGATGTCTCCATTTACATCAATCTCAGCACACAGCTGGAGCTTCATTAACATCCATCACACACCGGCTCACATGAGCTTTTATACTTCATACTCATTATTTTTTTTCTCATTCAGACATTCCTGAATCTGGTCCTTCCATGATTTCCTTGGCCTTCTTCTACATTTCTTTCCTGCCACTTGGGCTGAAAAAATTCTCTGAGCACCTCATTACTCATTGTTTCAACATGGCCAAACCACCTAAGAATATTATATTAATCTCCACCTTACCAACAACATTTTGCCTCACAATTACACATCTGCAACACATCTTAATTTCCCACATGATCAAAGCGTGCCTTACCCCCCCTCTCTTTAGTAATGCATCTCCCCAACCCACAAATGACTCCTATGTCTTTTCTGCAGCATCCAGGTTTCACTGCCATACAGCAGAGTAAAAACAATTACACTTTCATACACAGCCATTAGGGACTTCCTTGAGAACATATCATTCCAGTGAAATCCTCTTAAGGCAGCTATGACTTTCAACGAAGAATTCACTCGCGTACTAATTTCACCATCTGATTTGTTTTCTCTGTTAAACATACTTCCTAAATATACAAACTCATTCACCTGGTCAATTCCTGTGCCATTAAGTTTCTCACTCAAAAACCATAACTTTGATTTTTTTCCTTATTTATACTCAGTTTGAAATTCATACAAACTTTGTGCATCCAGGCCACCATAATCTGCAACTCATTTTCACTGTCTGCCAACAGGACTGTGTCATCAGCCTGTAGCAGTGTACACACACTGACATTACCAAGACATAAACCAGTATTATACATTTTGGCATTGTGACATTACACAACCCTGTCTGACTCCTGCTCCAATAGAAAACCATTTCGATACACCATTTACTCGTACATATGCTCTGCTGCCAGCATACATGGCTTTCACACTATTGAGTAGATTTCCAGTAATACCATATTTATAATGGGTGATTAAGCTTTTTGTTATATAAGGAGGGTGTATCCATGCAAAGTGGCAGTTTTCAAATTTTCTCAGCATATTCCTTTTATAATGGATTATTGCAGATGATAATGATGATGAATCAAGGATTTGAGGTCAGCAAATTTGAAATTTTCAAAGGTTGATGAGTTGAAAAGAATGATAATGGTGCGTGCAGTATTTTTATGTAAGACATCTTGAGATGGTATGTTTACCGTTCTTCTAGAGGGAAAAATAAAAAAAACAGAATGCACTGGTTCATTTAAATTATAAATTAACGGTAGGAAACTTATTGGTGATAAAGTTGGTTAAATGCAACATCTGCTCTTTGGGATGAGGCTAAATCATAAAAATATTGTTAACATATCCAAGCCAAGTAGTTAGTTGGGTAGGAGTTTTTAAAAAAAATGGTTTGTTTAATCATTATATCTCGTGTGATTTTATCATAAAGTTCACATACAATTACGGTATGTGACCACAAGGTCTTTGTTTAATGTGTTGCAAATATATTTCAGCAAGAAGGGAGGATAAAGGTGAGCCTATTAGAAGCCCACCTTTTTGCCTGTAACATATTTTATTATAAATGAAATAAAAAAAAATGTTCTTGAAGCATATGAAAGCAGTCATATAGATCTTTAAGTTCCCTGGAAGTTCTAATTTCTGAATTACCTTTTTCACTTATTGCATGTGAGAATAAAAAAATGGGACATATGGAAAAAGATTCAACATCTAGAAATAAAAGCTCTTCCTTAAATGACATAGTGGTTAGAAGTTTGCTAGTGGAAAAAAACAAACAAGAAATACAATTGTTAATGAGGAGAAATTCATGAATTGCTGTAGAGGAGCACTTGGAGAAAACTTTGGACCTGATAAAAGAAATTGGTCAGTTGCTGGAATAATTTTGATTTGGGATAAATTTACATAATTTGGCTGGAAATTTTAACAGGGGTAGAAGGTACAGAGTTTGATTTGTTTGGCCTTTAGAAACTGAATTTTTTTCTAAATGGGCAGTTTCTTTAGAGGCCACAGTTTCTAAAGTTTGTTAAATTCTTATCATGAAAATGTTGACCAAAGAAGGATAAGTAAGCTGCAAAAGACTGATAGTAAGTTTCTGAAGCAAGATAGTTCTTTTTGAGTGATCATCACACAGACACACCCTATATAGCTGTTAAGAGAAAGCTTGAACTTGTACAATGCAATGCAATGCAGTTCAGCTATGTGCTGTAAAAGTTTATTTGCAGATTTGGAAATTTTAAGGAATTATGCCAGATGCTTTACTACAAGTTATCTGAAAATACAGCTTGCAGAGAAGGTTATGTTATTTCAAAGTTATGCAACTCTCAGGAATTTTAATTTGGATTGGCACAGTGACAGGGTTACTTCTGTAAACAATGTATTCAAGTTTCAAACTTCCTTTGCAAACTGTGTTTTCTGATTACTGTAAACCTGGAAAAGAAAATTGTTCAGAAATGCAACACCCTGATTTCAAATTTCCCCCATACTCTAAATTCGTTTAGATATTTTATCAGCAAACTTCCAACCACTGCCTCATCTATTCAACACTGAACAGCTTTTTACTCTAGACATGGAATCTCTTTTTACAGCTGTCCCATTTTTTGATTCTTACAAGCTACTAGTGAAGAAGTTGATTCAAAAATTAGAACTTCCAGGCAACTTAATATAAAGATTTAGGTGACTGCTGTCATACACTTTCAGAACAAAACTGTTTCTTTATAAAATAGCACATTACAGGCAAAAAAAAAAAAAAAAAAAAGTGGATTTTGAGAGGGGTTCACCTTTATGCCCCCTTCCCTCCCTTTGCTGATATATATATGCAACTCATTCGACAAACCATTTGTTTAAAGACCCATACCCAACTACTTTGCCCTGATGTGTTGATATTTTTGCAATATGATCTCATCCCAAAGAGCAGTTGCTTCATGTAACCTACTCTGTTACCAATAAATTCCCTACCATTAAATTTACTGTGAGCAATGAAGACAACCAGTGCGTCCAGTTTTTCAATCTTTCACTCCAGAGGAACAATAACCATAACATCTCAAGATGTCTTTCATAAACCTACTGCAACCATTAATATTTCTCTTTTCAACCCCTCCATCTTTTGAACATTAAAAATTTTTTGTCGTCAAATTTTTTATCATCATCTAAAATAATTCTTTTTTTCTTGAAAAGGAATATGGGAAAATTTAGGGAACTGCCACTTTGCATGGGTACCACCCTCCTTCCATAATAAAAAGCTTAATCGTTCGTTATGAATTAGGATAAAAAATATCAGAAGCCCCCAACAAAACCTCACAGAGCATTTACATTTTTGTGGATCTGTCCTTTACCATTCTTCTCATGCCTACAAGCTGAGACAAATTTTCAAGAAATTTGAATATCATTTGGCCATTGAGTTCCAACCCTTCTATCAATAAATTATTTGTGGATGATAAAGATAAAATACCCCCCCCCCCAATCTTCCTGTCATTTACCTCATCCCTAGGCTCAGAAATGATGTCCATAGAAACTTTGACACTTCTTCCTAACCTCTTTGGACCAACACTATACGAACTGGCTGCCCCATTCGTAAATTTTTTTCTGTTAATCCCATCCAGAAAGTTTGAAAATTGTTCTCTGTCCCCCCCGAAATTGTAATTCTGGTTCTCCCTTTTATCACTTCATTAATATGGAAAAATCAATTGTAAAAAAGAAATAACAGGGCCAGCATTTTCTGACTTCTCTTGAAATTATGAACAGGATATATTGCATGGAAACATTTAATTTAAATATGTTGTAGTAATCAAAAGAAGGCAATTAAAATAATAATAATAAAGCCTATGCTTTCACTGGCACAACTGGTTAAAACGAGCAGCCTTTGTTGACTGTGAATATTAAAAATTTGAAACATTTAATTTTTTTTTTTTTTATTTTTTTTTTGCTGTGCTGTGCTGTAATCAGTGTAACATACAGCGCTCTTGTGAAGTACAAGTAAGTTTATTCCTGAAGAGCGCTCTGGATCACAATAACATTGAGTCTTCACGTATTTGGAACCAAGATGAAGATGTTTTTATTTTTGCCAACTCTGGAACAACTGGCATAGAGCCAGCCATGGGAAAAGCTTAGGGTTTTCAGTTTGAATCCAACAACTTTTAACAACTGAACCTGTGCCTCGTTTTTATTCATGGGAAAATTGGGACAAACAGGAAACTGTACGCTTTTAAACTGAAATGAAAAGTCAGATGGGATGATTGGAATAAGTGGAATAAAAACATGGTCTCCTGTGGCATATCAGTCATGATGGTAGCTTCCATGACATTAGACACGAGTTTCTTGGCTGTCGGTCATGTTCCATTGCAGAGTGTTAGTGGATCTATATTGTTAGATTTTTCCTCTATTTGCTTACTCTCTGCATTACACTGGCATATGAATATAACTTTACAGCATTATCATCATTGGGTACAAGTATATTTTGTTAAGCCACACCCTTCTCCAGTGCAATCGTTATGGTGGTGGTGATGGTTGTGATGATGCTATCGTCCTGGAATCTTCTCGTTGGTGATGTCTTCCATGATGTCAAATGACTGGATATTCTTTTTGGAACTACCAAGTAGTAATAAGATGAACATTGCATACAAGTGTATTATAAAATTTTGAACTTTTCTGTTTCATAGAAGGCATTTAACTGGAACTTAGTATGATAATGCAGGGTCATCATGATAAATGTGGGAAAATATGTAAATATTAAAACAATTAATAATTGAAACATGAATATACATTTTATTGAAGAAAAATCTTATATAACAATCGTTACACAGACACACTTCATACTTATTCAATGAGCCTACCATTGGCAGCAATGATGCCCTTGATCCTTGAGCGGACTCAGTCACAGACTTTGGCAACCTGGGCCTTGTTTATGTGGGTCATGACATTGGCAATGACATGCTTGGCAGAGTTAATTGTGTTGTGGAGATGCTTGTTGGTCTCTCTTTCAACTATGCTCCACATATAGTAATCCAAGGGATTCAAGTCGGGAGAGCTGGGGGTGCCAAACGTCTGAAGACCAGTGGCAGGGGAGAACTCTCTTCAAGCCATTTCTTAGTTGCTTTGGACTTATGGGCTGGGGGCAGAGTCCTGTTCGAAGATATGTAATGTCTCTGATCAGTGATGGTGTCCATTCAGGACTTCATTACATCTCTCAGCACCTTAATGTACACCTGTGTTGACCCTTAAACCCTTCTCAAAGTAAGGAGAAAGGTTTAACCCGAGGACCATGACAGTGTCAGGAAATTTTGTGAGCATGACCCTGGGCACTTCATCAGGTTTCTTGCACAGCCGCCTGTCATTCGTCATGTTGATCTTCTGGTCCTGGTAAAACTTCTCATCTGAGAGATCAGATCAGATCAGATCATATGTAGAGGATTTTAGGAAGGTAGTGTCTGGCCCCAGGTTTTAACACTTTCACTGCTGCGCAACGCCGAACGGCATCATACAATACTTAGCCCAGGTGTCGCCACCTAACGGCGTCGTAATAATGGCTACATATTTCGCTTCCTAAAACCTTCGCCACTTGAAGAGAGTTATCTATTTTGTTACTGGCACTGAAAATGTGTCTCCAACTGTCTAAAAGTGACCGCGGTTTTGGGATAGTGGATTTTTTCCCACACGGTTTAGGGAAGGGAAAGTAAGTTGACTTCCCATAGACTTAACACAGCACGCACTTTTCACTGCAAAGTTTATTTTCCTTTGAATGTCACTGGTTTTGTGGTGAAGGGAACTATCAATAAATAAATGCTTGAGTGGCATTAAAAAAAGTATTTGCTACTTAGAGTTTATACATAACAGGGAGGCTTATTGAGGAGGCTAAAGGGATTTCAAAGAAACCCATATTCACTTCAATACTTAGTTTTGCGGAAACAATGGATATATTCGGACGTGCTATCGCCGGTCCCTCTCAACCAAAAGTTCCTCGGCGGGCACATTCTTCCGTGAAAATAAAAGATGATGCCGATAATAATCTGTCATCAAATACAGAAACATATTCTTTTATTAGCTGTAGTACAACCAGCAGTAAAAGTGAGAATGAAAAATGCCGTGTTCTTTCTCATACTCCGCCTCAACGGATTTTGGCTACACATTGGTGTGATGGTCCCGACATCATGAGAATAATGATATACTATAAAAACAACCATTCACTTACCCGAAAGATCTTGGTCATTTTTTTATCTTGTAACACTTCAAGCACGTCAATTATATTGTTGTTGGCTTTCTGAGGTTGAACTGACTCTTTGCCTATGACTTTCCTTCTTCCGGGGATGATGAAACATCGTACTATCTTTTTTTTCTTTTTTTTTTATTTATTTATTTACTGGACAACACACGCATGTTTCTTTCTGCCATATGAAACGTAACCATAGCTCGTCATCACGATAAAAACCTCACACATACACACACTGTACCACTCATTCATACATTCCGTTAAAAACACTATGTACATATTTACACTATCTACATTCCCAGGCAGTTAAACCATTTGTCAACTGTGATTAAAAAAGTGCTCAATCTGTTTCAAACTCTGTGTTAACCCTATTGCATGTGCCACCCTCATTCAGCCCGTCATACACAACCCTCTAGCGCTTTCAACAGGCACTGTCATCCTCAGGAGGCAGCTGTGTCTCACCCTCCTACCACAGCTCAAGTGAGCTGATTTATTGAGGCTCGGGTCTCAGCCGCAATCTCTGCATCTCTGCGTCTCTGGCGCCATCTATTGTCATTGTTGCTCTTTTTCTTTTTTTTTCTCTCCAGTTGTTGCTCTATTTTTATTAAAGCCTTCCGTTGTTCACTTAAGTTGCTAGGCTCATTAATGTTGCATAATCTTGATCTGTTTTTTTCGATTAATATTGATTCTGCAATTCGCAACTGCCTTTCGTTTTTACAGCTCTTAATAATTTTAATATCTTCAAACCTTGGATAATGATGATTTTCCAGACGGTATTGGGTTAATGCGGTCTTAGCTTCTTTTTATTCCAATTACTTATATGCTGGTTCAATCTGTATTTTAATTTGTTCTTGGTTCTGCCTATATATGACACAGGTGGTTGTTGGTTTATAGGAATTTCATAAACTCCTGCTCTATCCAATTGGCTGATTTTTTTAATTTTTTATTACTAAATTTTTTATAGTCTGTACCTGATTTCCTACTTGTATATCATATCTGCCACATATTTTATTAATTTCAGCTGACACGCCTTCAGCATATGGTATTGCACCAACATATTTTAATAGTTTTTTATCAGTCTTGCCTTTATTATTAGCCTGAGTTACTTCATAAATCCATTTCTTTAATACTTGTTTAGGGTAACTAAAATCATGTGCAATTTTTTCAATATATTCAATTTCTTCTTTTTTATATTGTTCCATTGATGAGTATGTTAAACTTCTTTTAATTAGTGTTTTAACACTATTTCTTTTATGTGTTAACGGGTGCGATGACTGGAATGGTATTAACACAGGAATATATGATGATTTTCTATGCACTCTGTATTGCATATTATCATTTGTTTTGATTATCATAATATCCAAAAATGCCAATGCATTGTTATGTTCTTGTTCTACTGTCAATTCAATCGATGGATAAATATCACTATACCTTTTTGTCAAGTCTTCAAGTTCATCTTTTTTTAGCTTCGACAACAGAAAAATGTCATCAACATACCTGCAGTATAACAGTGGTGGATCTTCTAGTTTACTTATTATTTTAATCTCTATGTCACTCATTATAATTTCTTCAAATAAAGTTGACAATGGTGACCCCATAGGTCCACCATAATTTTGTTTGTATACCTTGTTATTAAACATAAAAATGTTATTTTCATATATGTATAATAAAATTTCTCTTAGGTCTTCAATCTGTATTGCATTCATTGTCTGTAACATATATAATTTTTTAACAATTATGTCAATTGCTTGAGGTACTGGTGTGCTAGGTAACAGAGCATGCACATCCATACTAGCCATATGATATTCACTTAAATCTTGTTTAATTCCTTTAATTTTCTCAATGAATTCATATGTATTCCTCACAGTGAACCTTGTCTTCATGAACAATGGTGCCAAATATTTGTTCACTGTGAGGAATACATATGAATAAGGTTCACTGTGAGGAATACATATGAATAAGGTTCACTGTGAGGAATACATATGAATTCATTGAGAAAATTAAAGTAATTAAACAAGATTTAAGTGAATATCATATGGCTAGTATGGATGTGTGTGCTCTGTTTCCTAGCACACCAGTACCAGTGGCTGCTCGTGGTTGGAAAAATAGGTGAAGAGGTACAAGAGCAGTATGAAAAGATATATACTGTCTACAATGAAAATCCTTTAATGAGGACTTACTTATTTTTTGTATATTAAATCAATTTTTCTTCCTCTTAAAGCTGCAAATTTGTCGATTATGTCATCGTTAAATGGTTGTTTCTTCGTGAGCATCAATAAAATGTCTTCCTAAATAGAAATATTTGCCAGAGAAGCAAGTCTATCTTGGGAACTAGTGTTTCTTGAACAAGTTTGTATTCTTTTAAGAAAAATTCTTTCCACTGGCACACTTGTAGATGTAATTGTTAAACTGAGGAAAACCAATTTATAATCTTCTGTAAAAATGTCTTTGTCTCCGTGAAACACTCGAAGGAGTTCCTGAGTCAATATATTCCTTAATTTTTCATCGGCATATACAAGACTCAGTTCATTTTTAAGGCGCTGGTGTTTAGTAAATATGTTTCCGTAAAAATGTAGATTTCAAGAGCGCGAGTGGGAAAGCATGCATTAAATTATTCGAATTTGGTTGTGTCAGCAAGTCAGACAAATTGAAGTTTCTTACAGTCTTGAAATCTTATATCCATTTCCATAAGAATGTGGTCCAAAATTTCAAAATACAATTATTTATAATTTTGAAAAATTGTTTCCTGTGTAAGAACAGCATATTCCCGTGCTTATTTCTGTGATTTTGCTAGCTTTTCCAAACTGTGTTTCAAATAACTCATTGTTCCTTTTATGGCTCAAAATTTCACGAGGTTCTTTTTTTTTTTTTTTAATTTGAGTTACACAGTAGTTTATGTTTAGTTATTTTTTCTTCAAAAGTTCGAATAATAGATCGGTGGAGCCAAAAATGTATAAATTCGAAGGTGTTCATATCATTCAAAAAACCCTTAGCAAGATGAATTGATTTTTTGTCTGATTATTCGCTATTCGTCAGAAATCCGAACACTTCCTTCAATTTATCCCAATCTTCAACAACTACACTTACTAATTTTGAAGTGGAGGGCCATCGAGTTTCTGTTATGGTTGGTCTGCATCTTGCGGTTGTTGATATAAGTGTATAAGACCGCTTCGCAGAATGGTGAACAAACGAAGCAATTCCACTGAGGCTTGCAAAAAGTATTCGACACTTAGAAATTTTAGAAAAACTCTGGTGTAATACAAGATTCAAACGATGAACTAAGCATTGAACAAAAACAGCTTGAAAAGCTTTATCCTTGACTTTTTTTCTGTAGCCCATTTAAGTGTCCATACATTATACTTGCCCCATCGTAACATTGTCCTATTTATTTGTGTTGGTAATCAAACTGTTCCAAAATTTTGTCTAGCATTTTGTATAAAGCTCCTGACGTTCTATCTTCATTCACATCATGGAAACCCAAAAATCCCTCAACCAATACACCTTCTGAATCAGCAATCAAAAATTATTTAATTTTTGATGTGATCGTTTATACTGTACATTCAGAAATACATTCAATTAATTCATTTTGAATAGTTTTTTATCCTTTCGTATTGATTTTCAATTTCTAAAGAACTTCTTCATATCAACAATGAAAGTAATTCAATGAAATTTCCACAATTTATCGAGCCAATGTTTTCTACATGGCCATGGAATGCTATTTCTTTTTGCTCAAATACAATATAGATTAATATTGCATCAATCACTGTCTGCAGGAAAAGTCTATTTAAATGAACGTTTTCGTTAAAATGCGTTTTCAAAAGCCTGCTAGGCTTCTTCCTCAGGGCATCGGCAATGGTGTTTTGAATTTTTTCAAAATTCCTTAACATTAATCCGCATTTCAGGTGTACGCTAGAGTTACGATGTTTACGAAGTGACTGTGTTACGCTTAATAAATCTGAGAATCCGTCTATATTCCACGCCGAATGTTTATTACTAAAAAGTAAGCAGGGCCCCCCCCCAAAAATTAACACAGAAGTGCTGCAAATCCATTTACATTCAGTAAACCAACAATTTTTAAAATTAATATTGTTAGATTTACTGCTCTTCTTGATTTCGTTCTTGGCAACAATTGTCAGTGAATCCGTTGGTCGTCCCTGAAGTAAAATGTCTCTTTCATCTTCATCTTTCCACAGAGTAAATGGAGTTTGCAATAAATTACAAACAATGTCGTCCACAGGATGCATACTAAAAACTATCACTATCAGTTAAATTGTACACAAACCTAAAATATCAGTTAAAGCTTTCAACAAATAATCACAAAGCACGAAAGAACAAATTCCTTTCCGTAAATAATGTACCACAGCATTACCTAGCAGATTGCATGGTAGCCTGGTAGTCCGCCCACTCCACCGTGATCTCTCATGACTTTATGCTCGAAAACTGAAAGATGCAGAGGTAAGGCGCGTGAAGCTGAAACACTTCACTTGAGCGAGCAAATTGGGGAGGGTGACGTCATGGTTACCATGGCAACTTGGCGGAAAACTGCAGACTTCCAAGCATTCTCATTTCAGCTCTTCACTTGCACTGTTTTGCGTATAAGGATTTGTTTTCCGTATTGAGCGCGCCATGTGAATAAATATCTATTCAAAAATTTTGAGTATTTTGGAACTGAATAAAGGCAAAAAAGAATATATTATAAAAAAATACTGAATAGAACTTTATTCTGAGTAAAATAGGTGAAGAGGCACTTCACCTACTTCACCTGAAAAGCTGCCACTGACCAGTACCTCAAGCAATTGACATAATTGTTAAAAAATTATATATGTTACAGACAATGAATGCAATACAGATTTGAAGAACTAAGAGAAATTTTATTATACATATATGAAAATAACATTTTTATGTTTAATAACAAGGTATACAAACAAAATTATGATGGACCTATGGGGTCACCATTGTCAACTTTATTTGAAGAAATTATAATGAGTGACATAGAGATCAAAATAATAAGTAAACTAGAAGATCCACCACTGTTATACTGCAGGTATGTTGATGACATTTTTCTGTTGTCGAAGCTAAAAAAAGATGAACTTGAAGACTTGACAAAAAGGTATAGTGATATTTATCCATCGATTGAATTGACAGTAGAACAAGAACATAACAATGCCATATATCGTTGTTCAATTTTCGCTAAGTTGCGATGAACATACTTTTTACGTGGCTACGATATTCAAATTCGGTTGACATTAAATGTCTGTAAATACTGTTTCACACGTTATACAAGTTCCGCTATCGGGAGTTTGCAAAAGGACATTAACGTAGTATTGGCAATTGAAATCAAGTATAATAATAATAAGTATCTATACTTACAATATTTATAGTGGCTGTAGGTGCTTCATATGTGCGTCATCCAAGAATGTGAATTCTTTCAATTGTGAAGTTAAAATTCATGATACTGTAAAATCTGCGCCAGATAAAATTAAACAAGATGAATTTTCTACAATGCAAAAAAATTCTTTAACATCGATGAAATAAGAAACTGAATTAAAATCTTGTTGAATTTTTAAAAACGAACTACAATCCTGAAGAGGAGACTATCTTGACCGCGAAGCATCCTGATACATAATGAAAACCAAAGATGAATTATACTTTTGCCAAAACCTCAAAAAATAAACAATCTTGAAAAAGAAAAATACAAACATACAAATCTCCCGAATGCGAAGCACCAAACTAGTTTCTGCTACAATTTATAGCCATCATCAGTGGTAGGTGCACGGACAATAGGATCGCCGCACTCACTCGCTCAGGTATGCAGCCTAACCCCAATGTATGTTCAGCCCTGTCGTGTAGATATTTGCGCATCATGATTTAGGTTCAACTGCACATATCAATGGTGTCGCCATCTGTTGTCAAACAAAAATATACTAGTAGCTTTTACGTAGAAATATTCAACTGTATTTTTTTAAGTAATATTTGATGTCACATGTTTTTTGTTAATATTTTTCCTCTTGAAATGTTTCCTCTCCTGTTCAATAAGGTACCTCCATGCAAAGTGAAGCTCCACTGGACTATTAACGTTACAGTTGTATCTCTTGGTTTTCTCAATGACTACAGCCTCGGAGGTTAGAATCTGGGCATGTGATCTATGTGATGTTAGAATTTTTGTGTTAGTCCAATCAGGAGTTACATGATTTTTGATACAATGTTGTATTAATGAAGTTTTTTCATCTTTTCTTGTCCAGTTCGTAATATGTTCATTTAATCTAGTCAAAAATCTTCTACGCGTACTTCCGATATATACTTTGTCTTTTTGGTTATCATCCGTAACTGTTGGAATGACATAAACTCCAGATTTATTTAGAATTGATCTATTATTAGTAGTAGTAAGTATGCTTCCATTGTCAATAACTGTTTCTGCGATGTTAATATTGTTGTTGTAACATTCTTTTTTTAAAATAGTACTAATAGGAGGTAAGTATGGAAATTTTCCATAATATTGCTGTATTTCTTTTTTAATGTTATTATCGAAACGATGTATATTGGCCGTAATGTTGTTATATAAAGATTTGACTAATCCTTTACTATATCCAAATTCTTCTGCAGTTTTTTCAATCCATTTTATCTCTTTGATCTCCAATTCTTTATTGGATGAGTGTGTTATTGCTCTTTTAATATAAAAGCGGAATGCTGCAGTCTTATATTTCCAAGGGTGTGTAGAATCTCTTGGGATAATTGCCTGTACATATGATGGCTTCCGGTATACAGAATATTCTATAATTCCGTTATCCTTTTGTATAGATATATCCAAGAAGTTTAGCTGGCCATTAACCTCAATTTCTTTACTAACCTGTATAGATTGATAACAATTGTTAAATTTAGCAATGAAATTATCCATTTCAAGATTGGAGTGCTGCCAAAACAGTAAAATATCATCTACATATCGGAGATATACATATGGTAAGTATATATTAGAATGATCTAATATACAGTTTTCAATATCTTGCAGAACGACTTCGGCCAGTAGCCCTGAAATTGGGGACCCCATAGGGGCGCCATACTGCTGTTTATAAATTATCCCATTAAATGTGAAATAATTATTATTTGCTACAAAAGATAATGCAGATACAATACTGTTTCTGACTTTATCAGTAAGATTTTCTTCATCCAATCTGGAATTAATTAAGTCAATAGCGACATCTGTTGGAGTATTGGGATATAAAGAGATGACATCTAAACTGGCCATTGTGAAATTGGAGGTTTTAATTGTTTTTAACTTGTTGGTAACTTCTGTAGCATTAGTAATACTGGCTACATGGCTATTGTAGAATGGTTTGATGTAGTTAAATAGTGCTCTCTCTAAGTTAATAGTAGGAGATAAATTCTTATTAACAATAGGCCTAATAGGTTCGCCAGTCTTATGTGTTTTTATTTTACCAAAAATATTTGGTGTACAAGCACCTACTGGTGGAATACATTTGCTTTTAATAATTGTAGGTAAGTCACTGTGATTTTTTATATTAGCTAAGTTCCTAATTATACTGTCAACTGGGTCCTTATTGACTATGATGGCATTCAACTTATTGATTGCTTCTGTCATCTTGTTATTATATTCATCTGTATTTAAGATGACAATCTGCTTAGATTTGTCCGCCATAATACACTTTATAGCAGGGTTATTTCTCAACTCCATTAGGGCTTCGCGCTCATATGTGATTCTTGTATTTTCCTTGGTGTTATACATGTTGTTGATAGCACGGACCATTTTAAATCTTGTAGGATTTTTATTTACCTTAGGCAATCTTTGGATGACGTTCTCAATTTGCGGAATGAGGTATTCCGTTTTTGGCACTTTTTGTCGATACGCAAATCTTATACCTCTTTCTAGTGCTTTCATTTGCAGATTTGATAGTTCTAAACTAGATTCATTAATATAAAGATTTTGATTATTAATCTCTATTCTATGGTTTTTCTGGTGCTTGTCATTTATTAGATTTTCAATTTTTCGAAAGTGTTTTAGTTTACACTTTTCTTGCTGTCTGTCCAAAATTGCATATAGTTTTATAAACTCAATCTTGATCTTGTTGTCCTTGTCTTCATACTGTATACACTGATTGTACAGTTCGTAGTTTTTCACACTTAGTTTATCGATATCTTTGCGTTTACTGCGAATTATAGCTCTTAATCTCTTCAGCTCGCATGTTTCAATGATATTACGATCTTTGTAGTTGATAGGGTTAACCCTAATTTGAAGAAATTTAGGCGTAATATCATTATTCTTACAAGTAGTTAGGAAGTTCAGATGTTCAATTTCCTTGCAAAGTTTAATTCTATTCTTTTTAAAAATACGAATATCTTGCGCAATATACCTTGATAACATATTACTAAGGGCTAGAACAAGACAAAGGGGAAAAAAACCTCTGCACTAAGCTTATATATATTGTATCTCCAGTTATATATGACATATATCGTTGTTCAATTTTCGCTAAGTTGCGATGAACATACTTTTTACGTGGCTACGACATTCAAATTTGGTTGACATTAAATGTCTGTAAATACTGTTTCACACGTTATACAAGTTCCGCTATCGGGAGTTTGCAAAAGGACATTAACGTAGTATTGGCAATTGAAATCAAGTATAATAATAATAAGTATCTATACTTACAATATTTATAGTGGCTGTAGGTGCTTCATATGTGCGTCATCCAAGAATGTGAATTCTTTCAATTGTGAAGTTAAAATTCATGATACTGTAAAATCTGCGCCAGATAAAATTAAACAAGATGAATTTTCTACAATGCAAAAAAATTCTTTAACATCGATGAAATAAGAAACTGAATTAAAATCTTGTTGAATTTTTAAAAACGAACTACAATCCTGAAGAGGAGACTATCTTGACCGCGAAGCATCCTGATACATAATGAAAACCAAAGATGAATTATACTTAATTCATCTTTATTTAAACCAAAGATGAATTATACTTAATTCATCTTTGGTTTAAACCAAAGATGAATATTAGTGACAAGTTGAAATAAAAAAATTTTATTTCAACTTGTCACTAATATTCCTTTTTGATGTTCCTTATGAGTGTTTAGAATTTTATTATATGAAGATTACACATTTATATGAAAAAATGTTTGTATATGTACAGTCATATGCATCATAAGTTGTCAAAGTCCTCCAATATGTAGAGACAATATGTATTAAATGATTAACATCATTCCAGTTTTTTAACTCATGATTCACGAAATTAATACAATAGAAAAGAACTTTCGAACCTCTTGATTATGATGCATTGAATCAGCAATAAGCCATCTTGTTATCGAAGAAGGCACGATTTTTCGTTTCCTGTGGTATTAGCTTCCAAGTTGAACTTCGATCTTATAATTTCTTATTATAGATGATGGTTGCATGTTCCGTTTTCCGTGGCTTGATATCCCAAACTAGTTTCAATTCCTTCTTTTTGGAATCAGCTTCAGTGGGTATTATGATCTACTTCTCATACACGTTGTATCTCGGCCACTTACATCGATTTTACTGGCGGCGTCCAACATTTCACGGCAGTTGTACTCTTGCGCATGCTATTTTGGCATTAATGCTCATTCTTAGTCATGTTTTAATATAATTGGATGATATGAATTTCTGATTCTAAATTATTTGGTGTTGCCATTCGTTTGTTGAAAACAATTAATAAGGTCTTTTATTATATTTTTTAGCGTTATTTTCGTTTTCGATAAAATATTTCCAAGCGTTCGGTAGACTCATTGGATCATTATTATTACAATTTATTTCTTTAGTTTTTTCAATCGTTACTGCTTCTGAGGTTAATATTTGATTTTTAGTTTTATGTGAGGTTATTAATTTTGCATCATTCCAATCAGGATAAGCTTCATTTTCAATACAATGATTTATTAATGATGTTTTGTTTTCTTTTTTATTACAATTGGATATATGTTCTTTTAATCTGGTCTTAAACCTTCTTTTTGTACTTCCTATGTATACTTTATTTCTTTCATTTCTTTCTATTTCTGTATAATATTTTGTTGGTATAGAATATACTCCGGCTTTATCAAGCATTGATCTTTCATTTCCTGTAGTTAATATAGTTTCGTTATCTATGATGGTTTCTGCTAATATCATTTTTTCTTTAACGCATTCCTTCTTTAGGATATTTGTTATTGGAGGAATGTAGGGAATTTTTCCAGCAAATTTTATTTCATTTTTTTGTTTATTTTTACTTTCATTTAAAGATTTCTTTGTATTTTCAAGTATATCATCTATGATCTTTTTCTTGTATCCAAATTTCATAGCAGCTCTTTTTATCCAGTTAATCTCTATCTTTTCTTTGTTTTTATTACAGGAATGGGTTAATGCTCTTCTTATGTAAAATTGAAGTGCTGCCCTTTTATATTTCCAAGGATGATTTGAATCACTCAGAATTATCGTTGGAGTAAAAGTTGGTTTTCGATATACTTCGTATTCAATCATATTATTTCTCCTGAATAAAGAAATGTCTAAATAGTGTAGTTGTCTGTTAACTTCTTTTTCCATAGTAACTTGTATTGTTGGATAAAAACTATTGTATTTTTTTACAAATGTTTCAAGTTCTTTTTCAGATTGCTTCCAGAAGATAAGGATATCATCAACGTATCTTACGTATAGTTTTAGTTGTTTTTGATTGAATGAATCCAAGAGTTTATTTTCTATGTCTTGTAATATTATTTCAGCAAGAAGTCCCGAAATTGGTGATCCCATTGGTGCACCTTGTTTTTGTCGGTATATTTTTTTATTATATGTGAAGTAGTTATTATCAGCTACTAGTTTCAATGCCTGGATAATACTAATTCTTTGTGCTTCAGGTATTTTTTCATCTTTTAACTTCTGATCTAATAATTGAATTGCTTCATAAACAGGAGTATTTGGATATAGGGAAACAATATCTAGACTGATCATCAGAAAATCGGTTGTTTTTAGTTCTTTAACTTTTTTAATCACTTCAATGGAGTTGTTAATTGTATAAATATGTTTAAAGTAATACTGTTTTAAATGTTTAAACAGTTCTTTTTCAAGGAGAATAGTTGGAGCCATTGTTTTATTTACTATTGGTCTTAATGGTTCTTCTTTTTTATGCGTTTTGATTTTGCTGAATATGCTTGGAATAGATGCTCCAATGGGCAGAATGGCTTTGTTTTTAATATTATCAGGCAAATGTCCATGGTTTTTTATGTATGCCATTTTTCTTAGAATTGTATCTGTTAGGTCAAGTGTAGTTTCTTCGATATCCAATTCTTCTATAGCCTTTTTCATTTTTATATCATAATCATCTTTGTCTAATATAATAATTTGTTTGGCTTTATCAGCGCGTACGCATTTAAAACAGTATTACTTTCAACATATTTATACAATTAACAACTCCATTGAATTGATTAAAAAAGTTAAAGAACTAAAAACAACCGATTTTCTGATGATCAGTCTAGATATTGTTTCCCTATATCCAAATACTCCTGTTTATGAAGCAATTCAATTATTAGATCAGAAGTTAAAAGATGAAAAAATACCTGAAGCACAAAGAATTAGTATTATCCAGGCATTGAAACTAGTAGCTGATAATAACTACTTCACATATAATAAAAAAATATACCAACAAAAACAAGGTGCACCAATGGGATCACTAATTTTGGGACTTCTTGCTGAAATAATATTACAAGACATAGAAAATAAACTCTTGGATTCATTCAATCAAAAACAACTAATACTATACATAAGATACATTGACGATATCCTTATCTTCTGGAAGCAATCTGAAAAAGAACTTGAAACATTTGTAAAAAAATACAATAGTTTTTATCCAACAATACAAGTTACTATGGAAAAAGAAGTTAACAGACAACTACACCATTTAGACATTTCTTTATTCAGGAGAAATAATATGATTGAATACGAAGTATATCGAAAACCAACTTTTACTCCAACGATAATTCCGAGTGATTCAAATCATCCTTGGAAATATAAAAGGGCAGCACTTCAATTTTACATAAGAAGAGCATTAACCCATTCCTGTAATAAAAACAAAGAAAAAATAGAGATTAACTGGATAAAAAGAACTGCTATGAAATTTGGATACAAGAAAAAGATCATAGATGATATACTTGAAAATATAAAGAAATCTGTAAATGAAAGTAAAAATAAACAAAAAAATGAAATAAAATTTGCTGGTGAAATTCCCTACATTCCTCCAATAACAAATATCCTAAAGAAGGAATGCATTAAAGAAAAAATGATATTAGCAGAAACCGTCGTAGATAACGAAACTATATTAACTACAGGAAATGAAAGAAGATCAATGCTTGATGAAGCCGGAGTATATTCTATACCAACAAAATATTATACAGAAATAGAAAGAAATGAAAGAAATAAAGTATACATAGGAAGTACAAAAAGAAGGTTTATGACCAGATTAAAAGAACATATATCCAATTGGAATAAAAAAGAAAACAAAACATCATTAATAAATCATTGTATTGAAAATGAAGCTTATCCTGATTGGTATGATGCAAAATTAATAACCTCACATAAAACTAAAAATCAAATATTAACCTCAGAAGCAGTAATGATTGAAGAAACTAAAGAAATGAATTGTAATAATAATGATCCAATGAGTCTACCGTACGCTTGGAAATATTTTATCGAAAAAGAAAATAACGCTAAAGAATATAATAAAAGACCTTATTAATTGTTTTCAACAAATGAATGGCAACACCAAATAACTTAGAATCAGAAATTCATATCATCCAATTATATTAAAACACGACTAAGAATGAGCATTAATACCAAAATAGCATGCGCAAGAGTACAACTGCCGTGAAATGTCGGACGCCGCCAGTAAAATCGATGTAAGTGGCCGAGGATACAACGTGTATGAGAAGTAGATCATAATACCCACTGAAGATGATTCCAAAAAGAAGGAATTGAAACTAGTTTGGGATATCGAGCCACGGAAAACGGAACATGCAACCATCATCTATAATAAGAAATTATAAGATCAAAGTTCAACTTGGAAGCTGATGACGATTATGGGCAAAACATGTAACAATATTAACAAAGAAAGGTGACTTGATCACGCTAGTTACGTTAACTAAAACTTTTACAAAAAGTTCGTAAGTTGGAAGCTTTCGACCTTATCTTAGGTCTTCATCACGCCAATGGAGGACTAAGATTGTTGCCAGATTCTACATTTGAATTTTTCCTATTTTTGTTGCCAAAACCTAGAATTGATCTCCAGATCAACGGAACGCAGAGAGGAGACCCGGAGCTGCAAGTCATTGAGTTGAAAATAATTTCTATGCTTTCACGGTAACGGAGGGCAAAACGATTGTCAAACGAAGCAATTCGTTTTGCCTCGTTCCAGTGGGGAACTGCAGATGTGTCTTCCATTGTCAAAATAGACAAGGCAGTGTTGGGATTGCCTTTCGAAACATCTTTTCTATGTTCTAAAATTCTATGGCTAATGCTCCTGTATGTGCTTCCAATGTATAAGTTATCCCCAGTAGAAGAAGAGATAGGAATGCAGTAAACTCCTGGGAGGTTCAGGCTTTCAACTTTGTCCCTATCCCTTTGTAGAAGTTTCAAGATGTTTGGGGTAGATTTAATGGCAAGATGGTAACCAAAACTTCTAAAAAGAATCTGTAACTTATAAGCATAGGAAGGATGGTAAGGAACAGAACCACAGAATTTCAGGTCTTCTTTCTTGTGAGGAAGGAGGCACTCGATTTTCGAATGGCCTTCATATTTCTTTATGAGGGAGTTGACTGTAACAGCAGGGAAACCATGAGAGAGGGCTATTGTAGAAATTTTGGAGAGTTCTTCTTGAAGAGAGAGTTGACTGTTGCAAATGATATGAGCCCTGTGGATGTAGGACTTCAATGCTGCAAGCTTGTAGAGATGCAGGGTGCAAGACCTGTAGGGAATGATGTTAGTGGCTGCAGAAGGTTTTCGATAGACGGAACGAGTAATGGAGAGATCAGCGTTTCTGCAGATAGATACATCCAGGAAATCAATTTTGTGATTTACTTCCCCAGATATAGTGAGCTCAATGGAAGGAAATTTTTCTGTAATGGAGTTGATCAGTATCTGTAGCTCAGACTCGGAATGTGGCCAGCTAATGAAAATGTCGTCTACATATCTTAACCATAGGGAAGGTTGAAAAGGGTGTAGAGGAATTATGGAAACTTCAATATGTTGCATGTAGATTTCAGCAAGCAGAGGGGAAAGAGGTGAGCCCATGGGGAGACCAGATTGTTGCCTATACACAATTTTGTTGAAAACAAAACAACTATGTTGATGAATAGTGTGGAAACAATCATAAAGATCTTTGATAAGAGGACCGGGGTTAAAATGAAGAATCAATTTCTTCATGAGGAGCATGTAGGAATCAAAATATGGTACAGAGGGAAACAAAGATTCTACATCAAGAGTATACAGATTATCACAAGGAGGAAAGGAATTAGGAAGGTTGTGGATGAAGTTTGAAGTAGAGACAACTGTATGAGGATGGTTGGCTGCCAGGGATTTGCATTTGAGGACCAATCTCTTTTCAAGGTCCACTGCTGGAGAAAAAGAATATTCCACTAAAGGTCCGATGGGGTCACCAGCTCTATGCAGTTTCACTTGCAGGAAGAGCCTGGGAGTTCTAAAGCAAGGAGGGGGTGATATATCACCAAGGAAGGATTGAAGAGTTTCTTTCTTAGCCAATCTGTCAACTGAGTTTTTGAGTGAGTTGGTGGTGTCTGACCGCAAAGGGATGCAGTTAGCAGATGCAAGAAAAGAAAGCACTTTTTGGTTTAGAGTTTCTTTACCAATGATGACTGGGCAACCAACTTTATCTGCTTTGCATACGGCTAGGTCATTTTCTTGAATAAATGACCTGAATTATTTTAAACAAGAAGAAGAGTACCCGACTGGCACAGAATTTTGCTTGGATAAGATAACAGCAGCGTTGGCACGAAGGATAGGCTGCTGAACAGTCTCAGTTCTGTGGATGGCTGATTCTATAACAGAAACAGTTTGTGGAAGATTGATAGGAAGAGCAGGTGAAAATTTTGGGCCTAATGATAAGAATTTATCCAAGCTAGGAGGAATAGTGACAGAAGAAAGATTTACATACTTTGGCTTGTCAGTAGAGGCTGATGACGGAAATGTTGCTTGACTTTTTTGCTTGGAGAGAGAAATTCAATTTTCTACTCTCCAAGCAAAAAAGTCAAGCAACATTTCCGTTATAGAATTAGCCATCCACAGAACTGAGACTGTTCAGCAGCCTATCCTTCGTGCCAACGCTGCTGTTATCTTATCCAAGCAAAATTCTGTGCCAGTCGGGTACTCTTCTTGTTTAAAATAATTCAGGTCATTTATTCAAGAAAATGACCTAGCCGTATGCAAAGCAGATAAAGTTGGTTGCCCAGTCATCATTGGTAAAGAAACTCTAAACCAAAAAGTGCTTTCTTTTCTTGCATCTGCTAACTGCATCCCTTTGCGGTCAGACACCACCAACTCACTCAAAAACTCAGTTGACAGATTGGCTAAGAAAGAAACTCTTCAATCCTTCCTTGGTGATATATCACCCCCTCCTTGCTTTAGAACTCCCAGGCTCTTCCTGCAAGTGAAACTGCATAGAGCTGGTGACCCCATCGGACCTTTAGTGGAATATTCTTTTTCTCCAGCAGTGGACCTTGAAAAGAGATTGGTCCTCAAATGCAAATCCCTGGCAGCCAACCATCCTCATACAGTTGTCTCTACTTCAAACTTCATCCACAACCTTCCTAATTCCTTTCCTCCTTGTGATAATCTGTATACTCTTGATGTAGAATCTTTGTTTCCCTCTGTACCATATTTTGATTCCTACATGCTCCTCATGAAGAAATTGATTCTTCATTTTAAACCCCCGGTCCTCTTATCAAAGATCTTTATGATTGTTTCCACACTATTCATCAACATAGTTGTTTTGTTTTCAACAAAATTGTGTATAGGCAACAATCTGGTCTCCCCATGGGCTCACCTCTTTCCCCTCTGCTTGCTGAAATCTACATGCAACATATTGAAGTTTCCATAATTCCTCTACACCCTTTTCAACCTTCCCTATGGTTAAGATATGTAGACGACATTTTCATTAGCTGGCCACATTCCGAGTCTGAGCTACAGATACTGATCAACTCCATTACAGAAAAATTTCCTTCCATTGAGCTCACTATATCTGGGGAAGTAAATCACAAAATTGATTTCCTGGATGTATCTATCTGCAGAAACGCTGATCTCTCCATTACTCGTTCCGTCTATCGAAAACCTTCTGCAGCCACTAACATCATTCCCTACAGGTCTTGCACCCTGCATCTCTACAAGCTTGCAGCATTGAAGTCCTACATCCACAGGGCTCATATCATTTGCAACAGCCAACTCTCTCTTCAAGAAGAACTCTCCAAAATTTCTACAATAGCCCTCTCTCATGGTTTCCCTGCTGTTACAGTCAACTCCCTCATAAAGAAATATGAAGGCCATTCGAAAATCGAGTGCCTCCTTCCTCACAAGAAAGAAGACCTGAAATTCTGTGGTTCTGTTCCTTACCATCCTTCCTATGCTTATAAGTTACAGATTCTTTTAGAAGTTTTGGTTACCATCTTGCCATTAAATCTACCCCAAACATCTTGAAACTTCTACAAAGGGATAGGGACAAAGTTGAAAGCCTGAACCTCCCAGGAGTTTACTGCATTCCTATCTCTTCTTCTACTGGGGATAACTTATACATTGGAAGCACATACAGGAGCATTAGCCATAGAATTTTAGAACATAAAAAAGATGTTTCGAAAGGCAATCCCAACACTGCCTTGTCTATTTTGACAATGGAAGACACATCTGCAGTTCCCCACTGGAACGAGGCAAAACGAATTGCTTCGTTTGACAATCGTTTTGCCCTCCGTTACCGTGAAAGCATAGAAATTATTTTCAACTCAATGACTTGCAGCTCCGGGTCTCCTCTCTGCGTTCCGTTGATCTGGAGATCAATTCTAGGTTTTGGCAACAAAAATAGGAAAAATTCAAATGTAGAATCTGGCAACAATCTTAGTCCTCCATTGGCGTGATGAAGACCTAAGATAAGGTCGAAAGCTTCCAACTTACGAACTTTTGTAAAAGTTTTAGTTAACGTAACTAGCGTGATCAAGTCACCTTTCTTTGTTGGAAGCTGATACCACAAGAAACGAAAAATCGTGCCTTCTTCGATAACAAGGTGGCTTATTGCTGATTCAATGCATCATAATCAAGAGGTTTGAAAGTTCTCTTCTATTGTATTAATTTTGTGAATCATGAGTTAGAAAACTGGAATAATGTTAATCATTTAATACATATTGTCTCTACATATTGGAGGACTTTGACACCTTATGATGCATATGACTGTACATATAAAAACATTTTTTCATATAAATGTGTAATCTTCATATAATAAAATTCTAAACTATCATAAGGAACATCAAAAAGGAATGTTAGTGACAAGTTGAAATAATTTTTTCTTCATTATATTGATGTTTTCCCGTGTTCGAATTTCTAGTAACGTGCAAAACAGTAGATGATATGGAAACTATTTTGTTGACATATAGTTAATAATTTCTGAAACCACGTAATGATTTCGACAAATGTTGAATTAATATAACTATTAAAATATGTTGGTGCAATACCATATGTTAAAGGCGTGTCAGCTGAAATTAATAAAATATGTGGCAGATATGATATACAAGTAGGAAATCAGGTACAGACTAGAAAAAATTTAGTAATAAAAAATGAAAAAATCAGCCAATTGGATAGAGCAGGAGTTTATGAAATTCCTATTAACCAACAACCACCTGTGTCATATATAGGCAGCAGGGTCATTCCACATCAAATCAACGCAAAAAACGAGGTTTTGACACCCATGGTCTCCGATTTTGATGAAACTTGGTATAACCAATCCCTCCAAGGGGATAAGTAACCCCATAAATTTTTTTCCCTCTAGCATTTCTGGTTTTAATTTTACAGCCCTTGAAACTTTTAGGGAATTCTCGTTGTTTACCATTTCTGAGGCCTTCTACTCAAGCTACACTTGCTTACCAAAAAAATTCCATCTCACTCAGAAATCATTCAATCTCTTTGAAATTTTACAGCCTTGTCAATGAAAGCATGAAGATTTCAGAAAAAAATATGTTAACACTCTAAATATCTGCTGTATTCCACTAAAAAATTAATAAACTATATTTAGCCTAATTTTTTCTGTGGAAAACATGGTTTACCAAAAACGGAATTATCAACATGAGGGATAGGTCTAACCCTAACATATAATTTTTTTTAATGAGCCTAGAGACATGTTCCATCATACCCAGCAATAAAACTGATGGCTTTTAAATTCCTTCGGCACTTTTTTTGGCCATTTTGAAAAAAATGGCTGCTAGATAACTATTTTTTTAATTTCACCCAAACTCTAAGATTCCTATCTTAAAAAATGATAACATCTCCTTTGTTTTTTTCCCCTTGAAAGACATCACTTCCAAGTTTGACTTCCTTCATCACTTCCGATAAGATGCCAAGTCAAAACCTGTGAGTGTGACCTCTTTGTTCACAACATGCAGCATCTTGTTAGCACAGCTGTTAGTCAGTCTGCTTCAGTTCCTAAACTCAAACCTTCTTCCAGTGTATAATTTAGTACTTTATTGATGTTATAAGTATGCATGGGTAAAGTATAGTAATGTCCTAATATTAGTGTATTTCTTTGTTACAGAGAAAATGGAAGATTCAAGTGTGGTGTTGGGCAATTAACTTTGACAGAGTGTCACAAATATACATATGTCTCAAAGAAAGGTATTTAAAATGTAGCAGATCTAACTGAAGAAAATAAAATTATTTTGAAGTTAAGAACAGAAGCTGCTGAAGATTTACAGACCATTTGTCTGCATCATAAAAGTTTATTTTTGAAAAAGTTTGCATTTCTTCAAAAAGTGTGTTGTGATCCCCTAAGAAAGCATAAAAGATGTGTGAGAAAATCACTATGTATGGTGACTGTACAGCAGTGTAAATACTTATTAATGAAGGAAATTAAAGTGAAACCAGGGCAAAAACTGTGTTCTCAATGCAGAGGTACTTTATTTAAAAGTGATGTACAGAGTGCTGACGAAAGTACTGATACCCATACTGAACCTGAGGACATTGGTTTAACTCCAGAAGAAGTAACCGATTTGGAGAAGAAAGAAACGATAGAAAAACTCAATTCATCTTTCACTGGGATAGGTTGCTCTCCTTTAAAATAACATTCCCTTGGTGAACATATAGCAAGGCATCTTATGGGAGGGAAAAGTTCGAAAAATTCCAGGCAAATGTACGAAGCACATTTCATAAAATACTA
The DNA here is from genome assembly GCA_039090855.1 of Macrothele yani. NCBI lineage: Eukaryota > Metazoa > Arthropoda > Arachnida > Araneae > Macrothelidae > Macrothele > Macrothele yani. Next base: position 99,148,111 of record CM077004.1, on the reverse strand, counting down.
GATGTTGGCATTCCAACAAAAGAAGCCAAAACAGATGAGCTTGTGGAACAGAAAGCAGCTGATATGGACAAGCTTGTAGAAATCATGAAAGAGCAATTGAAATCCATTTCAAGGAAAAAACAAATTCAACTATTAACCATTCCTGCTTTACTGACATGGACACAGAAAAAAATACGAGAAACATTTGGTGTTTCCGACTTCGCTGTTCCTAAAGCTCAGAGACTTGTTCAGGAAAAGGGATTTTTAGCTGAACTTCTGATCCCAGATGTGGGAAAAAACTGAAACCTGAAAGTATTAATTTAGTGAGTAACTTTTATGAAAGTGATGAGCAGTCTAGAGTTATGCCTGGAATGAAAGATGTAGTGAGCATGGGTAAAAATAATTACAAGAGAAAGCAACTGATGGGTAATCTTACATACATACACATGTACATATCACTAAGCTGTTCTCTGAGATTCAGAGGTTAGCTCCAAAAAGAAATACAAACTTCCAGATATTTTTACTTATTGTTGTCGTATCAAACTTCGCCATTTACAGCGATCTTGACACACAACTCGTGCTTAACTGATATCCATTACACGTGTACACAAGATCTTTTATACTTCATACTCATAATCTTTTTCTCATGCAGACACTCCTGAATCTGATCCACCCATGTCTTCCTTGGCCTTCCTCTGCCTTTTCTTCCTGCCACTTGGGCTGAAAAGATTTTCTTAGTAAGCATTTCATCACTCATTCTTTCAACATGGCCAAACCACCGAAGCATATTGGTCTCCACCTTGCTAACAACAGTTTGCTTTACATCACACAACTGCAATACATCTTCATTCCTCACACAATCAGATCGTGTCTAGCCACAAACCCCACGTAAGTAACACATTTCTCCAGCACACAAACGACTCCTATGTTTCTTCTGCAGTACCCAGGTTTCACTGCCATACATCAGAGTAGGAACAATTACTGTTTCATACACAGCCATGCGGGACTCTCTAGAGAACCCATCATTCCTGTGAAAACCTCCCAGAGCAGCTATGACTTTCAAAGAAGAATTCACTCGCCTACTGATTTCACCATCCAACTTGTTCTCTCTGTCAAACATGCTTCCTAAATACACAAACTCACTCACCTGGTCAATCACAGTGCCATTTATACTTACATTACATTCAGTGCTACCCATTCCTCTCTCAAACACCATAACTTTGATTTTTCCCTTATTTATACTCAGTTTGAATTTCATGCAAACTTCGTGCATCCGAGTCAACATACTCTGCAACTCACTTTTGCTCTCTGCCAACAGGACAGTGTCATCAGCATACAGCAATCTGCACACACGGATATCACCAAGACTTAAGCCACTATTATCTATTTTGGCCTCACGCATGCATGCGTCCATAAATATATTAAACAGCCATGGTGACATTACACAACCTTGTTCAACTCCTGCACCAATGGAAAACCATTTTGAAAAAACACCATTCACTCGTACACAAGCTCTACAACCAGCATACATGGCTTTTACACTATTAAGTAGATTCCCAGTAACACCATATTCATTCAATACCTTTCACAAAAGTGTCCTATTCACTCGGTCGTAAGCTTTCGCTAAATCTATGAAGGCAGTAAAAACTTTCTTCCCAACAGCCAGATACTTTTCAATCCTCATGCGTAATGCAAAAATCTGGTTAGTGTAGCCTTTACCAGGCATAAAACCACTCTGAACATCCCACACTTTCAATGATGTAAGACCCCATACTTTTTCAATAACAACCTTACCAAACACTTTCCCTGGCACACTCAGTAGGCTAATACCACGAAAGTTCTTGCATTCAGTCTGATCACCTTTTCCCTTATACAAGGGAACAATAATAGCATCCTTCCAATCCCGAGGGACCATTCCTAACTCCCAGCACAACTGGCAAATTTCAGTTAACCAGTCAATTATACAGTCACCACCATACTTCAACATCTCTGCAGTTATGCCATCAACTCCTGGAGCCTTACCATTCTGAAGAGATTTTAGAGCTTTACACACTTCTTCTCTTGAGATCCCTCCAGTGCTTTCATCCCTCATTGTGACATCATCTGCATCTGTCTCAGAATCATTTTTGCTCTCTTGATCTAATAACTCACAGAAGTATTCACCCCATCTTTCACTTAACTCATTGGGCTCCCATATCATTTCCCCGATCTCATTCTTCACACAACTTACAACTTTGTTTCCCCTATTTTTCCTGAGTCTCTTGTACTTCCAGAAGGACTTTCTATCTTTCCAAAAAGCCAGTTCATGCCTTTCCACTTTCTCCTTCCTATCTTTTGCCTTACTGTGGCAAACCAGCTTAGCAGCTTCACGCTTCTTACAGCGATATTCATCCACAGAGACTCTACCTTGCAACATCCCCAAATAGGCTTCCTTCTTTTTCTTTACTGCCTCATCAATCTCACTATTCCACCAAGCATCACCTCTATTGTTACCCACTATTGTGGTGCCACAGTTCTTAAAACATTCCCAGTTCTTTTCTACATCCCTCTCACAAGATTTCATATCCTTCAGTCATTCTCTGAGTAAGTCAGAGTACCGCTGATGATCTTCAAGGAGCCTATCAACCTTTATTCTTTCTATCCTGAGTCTCTTCCTATTCCTTTTCCTCCAACCAACATTAAGTTTCACTCGTGACACTACCAAGTAATGATCAGAACCAACATCCGCACCTCTCATCACACGGGTGTCAACAACTAAGTATTTCAGACGCTGATCGTAAACAACAAAATCTATCACACTCTTTTGACCAAGAGTACGATTTTCCCAAGTATATGTGTGTATATGCTTGTGGTTGAAAAATGTATTAGATACACACAAACCATTCTCAATGCAGAGTTCAATTAATCTTTCACCATTATCATTCACACAAGGATCATTAAACTTACCCAGAACATTGTCAGAAATTGCATTCTGCACACCTACTGTAGCATTGAAATCCCCTGCTATTATAACTTTTTCTTTAGCACCAAACTGGCTCAAAACAGCTTTTAGCTCATTCCAGAAATCTTCTTTCTTATCAGAAGGTTCCGAGTCACAGGGAGCATACACTAAAACAATTACAATTCTCTGAAGTTTCACTTTCAAACGAATCCAGAGAATTCTCTCACTTATGCAACTATAGTGAATCAAGTTGTTCTTCATCTTTTCACTTAAAATCACACCTACACCAGCCTGTCCTGTCATATTATCCAATACTCCAGACCACACACTCACTGTGCCATTCACTTCTTCTACCCCAATTTCCTTCTTTTTGGTTTCACTTACACACAGCACATCCAGTTTATACTTATTCATCTCCTCAATCACCGCACTCATCTTGCCATTCATACCTCTAGTATTCCATACACCAATCTTATATTCACTCAGTCGTGATCTCTTTCTCATACGCCGTTTAGAAAGTCCAGGTCGATTCCGTGGTGGACCATCCTTCTCAAGTGTGGTAGGTCCACCATATCCCACACTTGAGTCATTCTTAATATTTCTTTTTGTCTTTTTAATCAGGTAAGTACATCAGTGTGGGGGATTAGCCCACAGCTGAGGGTTCCAGTTGGTCATTCAACCTAAGGATTCTGGAACAAAACCCAGTGAGTTGAGGTCTTTTCGCCAATGTCACACAGAACTAGCTCGCACCTCTCCAAGATTCACAGAGGCCTAGTTGCTGTTGTGTGTGCCATTGTTACCACAGAGCGCCCCTAGGAGGCAAACCCATCGCTCACTACGATCGCCCGCGATGGGTAATCTTCATGAATTATATTCAAGTTTCAAGTATGAGTATCCTGATGTTAAGGTGGGATTCTCAAAATTTTGCAGTTTGTGACCAAAATGGTGCATTTTAGCTGGTGCCAGTGGAACCCACTCAGTATGCGTATGCACACTTCACCAAAATGTCATACTACTCCTTCATGCTGCACAAATTGAAGAGAGCTATAAGGATGTTATGATGTTCTTAGTGTGTGAAGAAGCAAAGAGGGAATGTATGCTCAGGTACTTCAGTAAATGTCCCTCCAAACCACATCTACTGAGCTACTTAGAGTCCAAATTTAAAGATTATGAAGAAAGTGACACTATTGAATTTTCTCAATGGGTGTCAACTGACAGTACACAGATGATAAAAAGTTCAACAACACTTGATTTCATTGATGATTTAGCCAACAAGATTGAAAAACTGATTCCACACTCTTTCATAGCCAAGTCACAGTCTTCGTTCCTAAAAAATCTCAAAGAAAATGTACCATCAGACACAGCAATAATTTTGATGGACTGAGAACTACTCTTTTACAATCCAGGATGAAGCCCAGGGGTACCACTGGACTTCTGATTCATGTACAGTTCATCCTGTTGTAGTACATTGTAGGAACCCTGAAGGAGAAAAGATTGTTTCATCACACTGTGTCATATCTGATGACCTCAAGCATGATGTGAATAAATATGGTTTACAAAATCCAGGAAACATTTGTTAATTTTCTCAAAGAAAATTTTTCACACATTACGGCAATACATTACTACAGTGACGGGAGTGCTGCACAGTGTAAAAACAAGTACAATTTCCTTAACCTGTGTCTGCATGAAGAAGACTTCCAGTTGAAGGCACAGTGGTCATTTTTTGCTACAAGCCATGGAAAAACAGAATGTGATGGGATTGGCGGCACAGCAAAATGCTTAGCTCGAAGGGAGAGTCTCCAGAGACCATTTGAGAGGCACATCACAACAGCAGCTACATTTTTCAATTTTTGTGAAACAAACATCACCAAGGTCACTTTCCACTTTATTGACAAAGACACAGTAGATACAACTCATTCTGCTCTTGAAAACAGGTTCAAAGATGTGCACACACTTCCTGGTACTAGAAGTTTCCACAACTTCAAGCCTCTGGATTCCATAGGTACTATTGCGGCTAGAAGGATCAGCACTGATGAGGAACCATCTCTCACATTTAACCTGAAAAGCTGTCACCCATCAGTTGTAGCTGCAGATGAGTTGTTCCCTGGGTGTTATATTGCATGTAAATATGACCACTTGTGGTATTTTGGAATGGAGTCTACAGTGGATAAAGATGAAGACGATGTTGTTGTAAAGTTTCTTCATCATAATGGACCTTCACCATCATTCTGCTGGCCAAGCCATGAAGATTCCTGCACAGTACCAGTTCTTCATGTGCTTGCTGTTGTTGATATCCCACAGACAACATCTGGAAGAACCTATCACTTCTCAAAAGGACTGCATGAGGTCGATGGAGGAAAAATCTGCACATTTAGATGTTATGCTACGCAAAAGAAAATGAGCGTTATGGACTAGAAGTTCAAAAATTGTACCTAACTTATTTTTTACAGGTAAATAACTTATTATGTACATGTTACCAATATTCAATAGTTTAATTATGTTTATAAATTAAACTAGTGTTTTTTTCAAAATGGCCATTTTTCAAAATGACCACAGCCATTTTTTTCAAAATGGCCAAAAAAAGTGCCGAAGGAATAAAAAAGCCATCAGTTTTATTGCTGGGTATGATGGAACATGTCTCTAGGTTCATTAAAAAAAATTATATGTTAGGGTTATCCTATCCCTCATGTTGATAATTCCGTTTTTGGTAAACCATGTTTTATACAGAAAAAATTAGGCTAAAAATAGTTTATTAATTTTTTAGTGGAATACAGCAGATATTTAGAGTGTTAACATATTTTTTTTTCTGAAATCTTCATGCTTTCATTGACAAGGCTGTAAAATTTCAAAGAGATTGAATGATTTCTGAGCGAGATGGAATTTTTTGGTAAGCAAGTGTAGCTTGAGTAGAAGGCCTCGGAAATGGTAAAAAACGAGAATTCCCCAAAAGTTTCAAGGGCTGTAAAATTAAAACCAGAAGTGCTAGAGGGAAAACAAATTCTGGGGTTACTCATCCCCTTGGAGGGATTGGTTATACCAAGTTTCATCAAAATCGGAGACCATGGGTATCATGGCCTCGTTGACCTGATGTGGAATGACCCAGCACCAAGAACAAATTAAAATACAGATTGAACCAGCATATAAGTAATTGGAATAAAAGAAGCTAAGACCGCATTGACCCAATACTGTCTGGAAAATCATCATTATCCAAGGTTTGAAGATATTAAAATTATTAAGAGCTGTAAAAACGAAAGGCAGTTGCGAATTGCAGAATCAATATTAATCGAAAAAAACAGATCAAGATTATGCAACATTAATGAGCCTAGCAACTTAAGTGAACAACGGAAGGCTTTAATAAAAATAGAGCAACAACTGGAGAGAAAAAAAGAAAAAAGAGCAACAATGACAATAGATGGCGCCAGAGACGCAGAGATGCAGAGATTGCGGCTGAGACCCGAGCCTCAATAAATCAGCTCACTTGAGCTGTGGTAGGAGGGTGAGACACAGCTGCCTCCTGAGGATGACAGTGCCTGTTGAAAGCGCTAGAGGGTTGTGTATGACGGGCTGAATGAGGTTGGCACATGCAATAGGGTTAACACAGAGTTTGAAACAGATTGAGCACTTTTTTAATCACAGTTGACAAATGGTTTAACTGCCTGGGAATGTAGATAGTGTAAATATGTACATAGTGTTTTTAACAGAATGTATGAATGAGTGGTATAGTGTGTGTATGTGTGAGGTTTTTATCTTGATGGCGAGCTATGGTTATGTTTCATATGGCAGAAAGAAACATGCGTGTATTGTCCAGTAAATAAATAAATTAAAAAAAAATGATAGTACGATGTTTCATCCCCGGAAGAAGGAAAGTCATAGGCAAAGAGTCAGTGCAACCTCAGAAAGCCAACAACAATATAATTGACGTGCTTGAAGTGTTACAAGGTAAAAAAATGATCAAGATCTTTCGGGTAAGTGAATGGTTGTTTTTATAGTATATCATTAATGAATTGCACGTAAATATACGCACTTTGCTGGTGATTGATACCTAAAAAGGGCAAATATTATGATCATGATAATAATTCCGTTCACTTTTGTACCAGGACTGAAAATTAATATGATATATACTGAGCAAATCGATTTTTAAAATCTTTTTGCAAATGAGGAATTTTACGATCTATTAGTTAGGGAAAGTAATGCATATGCTGTAGAAGTGTTTATCTCGGGAGTTACTGAAGGTTCACGAATAAATGAATGGAAGGATGTGTTGGTAGATGAGATGAAAGTTTTGCTGGCCTTCTGTTTCGCTTTGTACAAATGCCCCATCTCCAAGATTACTGGAAAACAGATCCATTATTCAAGATGGACTGCTTTTCTTCAAATATGAGCAGGAATCGTTTCCTTCTGATCATGCGGTGCCTTCATTTTGCAAAAATTCTTGACCTGGCGAAGCAATTACAACCAACCGCCTTGCAAAAATAATGCCTTTACTGGATTTATTTAATGATACCATAGAGAGCATATACTACCCTGGAAAAGAACTTACGATTGATGAATCAATGGTTTTATGGAGAGGTCGTTTGATTTTCAAACAATACATGAAAGGAAAACGTCATAAATATGGGGTGAAACTTTATATGCTAACAGAACCAAATGGTATAATTCTAAAAGCTTTGTTTTACACAGTGCAACTGGACTCCCTAGGGGGGGCATGCTGCTAATGTAGTTTTAAAATTTTAAAATTGATGGAAGGGAAGCTAAATGTTGGTCATGCTATTTATATGGATAATTTTTATAATAGTTACAATCTTGCATTGCAGTTGTTGAACAATGACACTTATTGCACTGGAACTCTCCGTGCAGACCGACGAGATCTTTCTAATGATGTCACGAAAGCTAAACTTTTGAATGGGGAACGAAAATGCCAATATTCTAATACTGTTGCAGCATGCAAATTGAAAGATTAAAGGGATGTTCTCTTCATTACCATGGAGTTTGAGGATGATTTAGTTCAAACTGTAAATAAAAGGGGACAGATAAAAGAAAAACCAAAGGCTGTTATCAACTATAATAAATTTGGCAGGGGTAGATCGTCAAGATCAAATGCTAGTGTACTATCCTTGTGAAAGGAAAACCATAAGATGGTACAAGAAGCTAGGAATACATATATTTCATATGATTATAATCATTTCCCACAACTTGTATAATAAATTATCAGGGGAAAAGATAAGCTTCTACGATTTTAGGCCATCCATTGTACGTCAACATTTGAATCAAGAGCCATCAATTTCCTGAGCGAAGATATCTAAATAGCTAATTCATTAAAAGTATGTGGCCATCTTCCAGTCAAAAAAAAAAAAAAAAGGATGTTTTTTTAGGAGACGATGCAAGATGTGCTCTGCCAAAGGGATTCGCAAGGACATCTCTATTACTGCGCCCAGTGCCCAGAAAATTCTGCACTGTGCTTTCATCTATGCTTCGAATTATATCATTGTAGATAAGGGATAAATATTTTGTCTTCTTATTTTGCTAAAAAAAAAGTATGCTCCAAGTCGAACTGCATGTTTGTGTGTAGTGGATTTTTTACCAGTACCTAAATCAAAATGTAGGGATTTTGTATTTATCTAGTTATGCATCATGGCACTATTTATGGAATTCTTTGGTATTTGTAAGTATTATTTATCTTGTTTTATATGCAACAATGTTTGAAATATGTATCCAGTAAATGTCTACTTCAGTATCAGAATAATATTTAATTGCTGGCAGAATTATAATTACGAATATCAATTATGGATAAATTTTCTCGTATTTCAGAATTGCTAAGTCATGCAAAGCTATGAGATGCGAACACACGGCTGGTTGGTCCAAACACATAAAAGCTCAATCGTAGTTCCGCACGACGCCTTGTGGTGTCGTGGGAGATTTGCATGGGTTTCATACCGGCCTGCCGCTGATATAGTACGGTGGCAGTGAACATGCTAAACAACCCTCTCAGCAAGTTTTGTTCTCAGAGTGCTTGACTTCATTGAGAAGTTTCTTCACCTTCGTCAGATGCGTTTCCTGCATGGCCTGGTCCATGAACTGACCCCACTTGAGAACATAGGAACTGTAGCAAAAGGTCCTCGGTGACAAATTCAGTCGTACTCATGATGTCAGAGTGACTGTCCTTCTTCTTACACTTGGTAGGGATGTTGCTGGGGTCCTCTGCATTGTTGACCTTGATCTTTAAGACAAAAGACAAAGAGAATTTGTGGAACTCGGCAGTCTCCTTTGAGGATTTTCAAGCTCTGAGAGCTGATAGTACGGATGCTCTGTTTATTTCTTCTGTGACAGTGATGTTCATGACATCCGATGTTATCAAAGATGGTAGTCATGAACATATGATGTATAATATGTACCATATGAGGTTCATGATGTGTGTGTGTGTGTGTACTGAGTGATCACTGAATTATGACCACCTACCTAATACTTCGTAGGTTCTGCTTTGGGCCTTAGTACAGCAGCTATCCGATGTGGCATCGATTCAATAAAATTAAGATGGCAGAAGTAGTTGAAAGGTTTGGCCATCCAAGCTTTGTAATGCAGCCTTTAATGTAAATGTAAAGGTGACTGGTGTATCCAAACACCAGCTATGCCATTTCATAGTGTCCCACAAGTGCTCTATGGGATTGATATTGGGGGGAGTTCAGAGGCCAGTTTTTATGCTGGAAATCTGAACTGTGTTCCTCAAACCATTCCTGCTCAACATTGAACCTGTGGCTTGGCGCATTGTCATCTTGGAAGAGACGGTCACCATTTGGGAAAAAGCACAACATTGCTGGGTGTGCAGAGTCAGCAAGCAATTCACAATAGTGGGCACCAGTCATATTATGTGTTGTGGCGGTAATCTCAGCCACGTTATATAAGGTGATTATAATAGACAGCCAAAAATAAACCTGAAGGAAAATTTTGAATTTAAACTAGAATTTAACTTTGGGAGATGGGTAGATGCATTTTGAAACAACCAAAAATTAAAATTTATAAGAAGAACTTCGAGATGTCATATTTGTTATAACACACATGTGTTTTCACCTGTGATATTGTTTCTGTGAATGCTGAACATTTTTTGTTTTTCACACCCGAGGAATAACTATAGCACTGTGTTTTTGGTACATGTGTGATATATGTGTCAACTCAAAGAGACCGTATTTATGAACTCGTGTTTGTAAGCATGGAAAAAAAAAATGATCAGACCGTAATTATTGGGACATTATCATTATTTAAACAACACCCAAGGGACTTCCTAGCCAACATCAGAGCATTGGGTGATGAGTGCCATTGCTCAGAAATTTAGGAGACATCAAGAAAACTGAATTGCCAATTCGTACCAAAATTAAGTTTTTGAAAGGCCTATATATATTTTTTTAAACAATAACAATATGGTATAAAAAAATAATAGAAGAACAAAACTGTACTGATAGTGTTTCGAAATCACAACCTTTTTCTTATGTCATAGCAATTCCTGTTGATACATTTTTGCCTGTTTTTGTAGATTTGGTTTCACATGCCTCTTCCATTTTCAGGATTTTTGAGGCCATTACAAAACATCATGAGTGATTTTAATAATTTTTAGTTTCTTATTCTGAAGAATTTTTTTTTTTTGAACTATAACACTAGTTAAATGTTACTCTTACGGTCAGCTACAGCTTCTCCCCTTCCATAGTGCCTCGCTCTTAAATTTTTTCAGCAAATTTATACCCCCTATCCAAAAAACTTTTAACCATATTATGAGAAAAAAAAAAAACAATAAAAGACAACTTAAATAATTAAGCTCGAGGACCTTTTGTTGGTGGGTTCATTCACCGTTTTCACCTTTTTTTTTTTTTTTTTTTTCTTTTTACTGTCCCGCCGCGCGTAGTTGAATTACTGGACTCCTCTTGATAAAAACATCTTCGGCAGGCCTGTCTGGACCATTTTGTGGGTTATTCGAGCTGATTCCACTCGAAGAGCATAGGTGAAGTGACTCCTTCAAAAAATCTTCAGCATTCTCGGAATGGTACCTTAGGTTGTCGACAATTTCTTCTTACTCCTCGTAGAGAAGTGGATAACCTGGTCTCCATTCATTTTGCACCTCGGCCGTATAGGTGGATCGGCTGCCACTAGTCGCCCAGTGCTCTCCTCACAGCTAGGGATAGCTGTTTAAAAAAAACGGACTTAGCACTATTGTTCTCGGAGAGGCATCATAATATGAGTGGGGTTTTTTCTCTATCTGGGGCTGCAGGTCCAAGTCGGGTAGCCTATGTTGAAAATTGGAGCTTCCCAGGAGGCGGATAACCACCTAACCTCACTCTGGGCTTCTCGAAGACCATCTCTCTCATTTTCTTTTCACCCAACAGCCAGCAACCACTTTTTTTGTGTCCTTCTTCTAGTAGTCAATTTTTCAGAGAGCCCCCAAAATCAAAATGGACGCTCAGAAACCTCTTTCACTTTGGAGGGTCAAAACGACCAATCGGAACGGCCGAGAAGGACGCCAGCGATCCCATTGGCTGCTTCCAGCCAAAAGCACGTGGGGACCGTGTGCTAGACGCGGGACACCTGCATGCTTCTCTGAGTCCACATTTCGTAAACAATCCCATAAATTTTGGCGCAAGGGACTGCTGCTTCCCACATTCAACCGGCCAACACTTCTCCTTTCCGAGTGCTTTTGCTTTACAAGGGTATCTCTTTCAGTTCGCTAAGCCCCTTCAGCTGGGGAGATTTGCTAGACCTCGGGGGGGGAGAGAATGTTGATTACTCCTGGAGGTCTTTTCGAGGAAAGAAATTCTCTGAAAGGTATTGAAAGACTTACTGCCTTCCAGCCCTTTTCTGGGAAACTTGGATCATTGACCGCTATCTGTTAAAGGAGGAAAACTGTAGCTGGCTTACAAAATGTTTTAACATGTTACTTCATACACTGAACAAAGCAAGATATACAAAATATATATATATATTTTCATAATTATTTTTAATGAGCATACCCCAGGTTTATTCTCTTGAATGTTGCGACATCGAACTTTTGGTACTGCGTCGTATAAATGCTACATTTTGTTCATACACATAGAGAGAAAAAAAACTTATTTACACTGCTCTTACTTTAATTCTGCTGAGTATGTTTTTCTTTTCCTCCTGTTGGGCTGAGTAATACCAAAACAAAAGAAACAGCATTGTGACTGCCAGTTCACACTATATACATTTTTTCCTTCGTGAATAAAGCGAACACCTTTCTTGCAGGTCCCACAGAACAAAAAATGAAAAACAAAATAAATGAGAAATAGAATTTCTGTAACTTTTTCTTGACTTTCTCTCTGGATCCAAAGATCGAACGCAGGGGAGGTGAAATCTAAGTTTACGAAAAGTTTAACAGCAAATCACTCCAGGGAAGAATCGTCACCCTTTCCTGAACTGATCACTATTACCCCTTTGATTAATTTTTCTTTCAAGAAAAACGTGGATAATGTTGATGAAAATCTGAAAACATTGATCAGGTGTCCACAGATTTTCAGCAACATATCACTGCATTCCTTTCATGGGAGACAAAAAAACAACAAACAAGAAAAACTTCGAGAAACATACCAAAGCCACATGGAAATGTACCCTGTCCTGAGCACGGAACAGATAAACCAACATTTTTAACAAGACAGAGAACTGGCATGAACTATCACACCCAACACCTCAACTACTTAACATAAATACTATACAATTTCCTGGAATTCCAGGAGTTGCAATGTGCTCCCTGGACACAACCAAACTCTACTTATCAGTGGTAAGTATGAACCCTTAATCAATGAGAATAAACAAAAGTGAATTGTTGGCTTGGCAGTGGAAATTGGAATTGATAGGAAAATTCTCACCAAACGACCACAACACTATACGAGACCACAAATTTTAAATATGCTTCACTTGATTTATCAATACTACAGAAAACATCATTGTTTCATACACTACACCTAAGGTACCAATCAATAATATCACACGACTATTTACACGCAAAGTTGCAACTGAATTTGAGTGCACTATTTACTTCCGAGCTATGAATCCACGACCATCTCTAGGACGGAAACTATACCTAGGTGTCAACACAGTACTTGTGGGTATGCGACTGGCTCTCGGCCTTGAAGGACCAGCTTGCTCCACTACCGGAGTACTTGCTGGAGTTTGTATACTCGCCTGTTCATTAACTACTTCAGGAGTGCCGGCTGGAGTTTGAATACTCGCCTGTTCACTCACCACTGCAGGAGTGCTGGCTGGAATTTGAATATTTGCCTGTTTACTCATCACTGCAGGAGTGCTGGCTGGAGTTTGAATACTCGCCTGTTCACTCATCACTGCAGGAGTGCTGGCTGGCCTAGGCAATCTCCCATAACTTGTCCTCCTCCCAGGAAACGGAAACCACGGAATGAAACCTATACCACTACTGTCAATTTCCTTAACTTGTGTTTGTGTAGAATTGTCCTCTTAAACTTCCTCCGTCTCCTCGGAGTTTGTACTATCCTCGCTGTTATTCATGGCACTTGGAAATAGAGGCCTGTCCCTTACCTTGGTCAGCCTATCCACATGGACCAACTCCTTTTTCTGGGATCAGGAATGAAGGTAATCTCGTAATTCACCGGCGGTATCACCTTGGTGACAGGATAGGGTCCCGAACATAGCTTGCTCAGTTTCTTATTTCATCCTGGCTTCACTGCAGGAGAATATAAATACACCTTGTCATTAAGGGCGATATGCTTATCAACGGCAGTCTTTGCACGTTGTTTCTCCTGTGTGTCTGCAGCCTTTTCCAGGTTTGCCTTGACAGCCTCGAATGCTATGTTTAGCCTATCCGTGAGCTCGTCACAATATTCCAACTGAGAAGCATATGTACGTACTCGGGGACTGCCGATCAAAGGATATGGCAACACCAGGTCTCTTCCATATGTGAGATAGGCTGGGGTTTCCCCAGTGCTGGTGTGCACCGCTGTCCTGAATGCAAGGAGTGCCATTGGAAGGCACTGGTCCCAGTCATCCTGTCTATCTGAGACCAGGTGACTAACTGACTTAATCAAGCTGTCATTTAATTTTTCACACTGTCCATTAGCAGAGGGATGATATGGGCTACAATTCAACTTTTTGATACCCAGCCTCTCATAGACTTTCATCATGGCTGCCAACAGAAAGTTTGTGCCCCTGTCTGTCAACAATTTGGCTGGCACACCATGTGAAGCAATGAATTTTTCTATGAGGACCTGGGCTATCGTTTCACTCTTCGTGTCTGATAACGCATAGGCTTCCGGCCAACGAGTGAAGTAGTCAGTGATGACTAAAATGTACCTATTTCCTGACATGGTGGTGACCAGAGGTCCCACAACATTCATAGCAATTTTCTCGAAGGGGCGGCTAGGAAGCTCTGCCCTTACCAAAGGTGCCTTTCTACCAGGTTTGTAAGCTCTTTTACTTAAACAGCTGTGACAGCTGTCTACGTATGCCTTAACCACTGAGTACATGTTGTGGAAGTAGAATCAGGAGCGTACCCGCTTCAATGTTCTATTGAACCCTGAGTGAGCCACAGTTTCCGAGTCGTGGCACTGCTCCAAAATCTCTTCCACCATAGTTTCTGGTATGACCAGCTGTTCTCGTGGTTGATTCCTGGTATCTCCTGACCTGGGCAATACGTAGTGCCTCAAGAGTCCATCCTGTAGGTAAAACTCATCTGAGACCTTGAGTTTACCCAGCTCTCCCTTTCCTTCCAGCAACTCAATCTGTTTATTCCACCTGCTATCCTGCCTCTGTAATTCCTTCACTCTTGTCCGTTTCTCTGCTTGTCTTGCTGCCGACTGCTCCACCACTTCGGTGGTCAGCACATTCCTAGACAGATAGTCAGCTACCACATTAGATTTCCCTGGTCTGTGTTGAATTGTATAGTCGAACTGTTGTAACGACATGCACCAGCGAGCTATTCTAGAAGTAGGATCCCTTAATTTGAAGGCATATGACAAACTGGCCTGATCGGTAATGATGAGGAAGTGTCGAGCATAAAGGTATTGTTTGTAGTAGTTTACTGCAAACACTACACTGAGCATTTCCTTCTCCACCACAGAATAATCAAGCTCCGCTCCTTTTAACTTTTGGCTAGCATATGCTACTGGATGCAATTTTCCTCCTTCCTCTTGTTGTAATGTGGCTCCAATAGCAAATTTTGAAGCATCACAAGCAACAACAAATTCCTTTGACAAATCAGGTAATTTCAGGCAGGGCTCACTTAAGAGTGCCTGTTGTAGTTCTTCAAAAGCGGTCTGGGCTTCAGGTGTCCATTTGAATGCTTTATCCTTCCTGATCAGATTAGTCAGGGGCAAAGCCAATTTGGCATAATCAGGGATAAACCTCCTATAAAAACCTGTGAGACCTAGGAAAGCTCAGACTTGCTTAATGGAATTTGGAATTTTGAAGTTTCTTACAGCTTCCAAATTTCTGGGATCAGGCGTGACACCATTTTGACTGACAACAAATCCCAGGTACCTAATTGAAGACTTCAAAAAGTGGCACTTGTCAGGTTTAAGCTTAAGGTTGTGTTGTCTCAACCTTTGAAAAACAATCTCCAGCTTATCAAGGTGTTCCTCGAAAGTTTTGCTGGCAATGACAATGTCATCAATATATATGCCAACCTGGAGAGGCTTGAGACCTGATAGAACTATTTCCATCAGCCTCTGGAAGCTGTTTGGGCTGTTTCGCATCCCAAATGGTACCCTTAGCCACTCGTACAAACCCTGATCGGTGACAAAAGCTGTTTTGTAAACATCCGAAGGGCGTACTTTCATCTGGTAAAACCCTGAGGTCAAATCCAGAGAGCTAAAGTAGGTGGCTCCTGCTAAGGAATCCACCATCTCCACCAAATTTGGAATCGGAAAGAAATCAGGTACTGTCTTGGCATTTAGCCTCCTAAAGTCAGTACAGAGACGATAACTGCCATCCGATTTTTTACCAGGAGGACAGGTGCCGAATAAGGACTGTCACTAGGTTGTATAATACCTGCCTCCAAAAGTTCGTTGATCTGCCTATTGAGTTCGTCTCGAAGAGCATAAGGAACTCTATAGGCTCTCTGTCTCACAGGGATTTCATCTGTTAGATGAACCTGATGTAGCAAGGTGTCATACTCACCTAACTCTGCTACATTCTTGGCAAACGTCCTCCTATGCGAGTGCAAAAATGAGGACAATTTTGACTGCTGATCAGGAGGTAAATGCGACACGTCGAACTCGCTCGCCCATGTGGAACAATCATCAATTTGACTGTCCACTGTGGACACTGAAGTGACTTGAATTGGTTCCGCTGTAACCAACCTAGAACACTTGTTGAGGTAAACCACTGAGTCCGATAAATTGATCACCTTCACCAAGGTAATTTCATTTTTGGTGCTATTCACTGAGCGACCTATCCAAAGTGACTCGCACTTGAATTCCTCTGCCTGCTGTAAAAGCATAACTTCCCCCAACTCTGCACAGTCTGCAATCATTACCGAAATTATCCTTTCAGATTGAGGGGGGGGGGGTATTTTCTCTGCTCAGACAGTTTTTCCAAAATAATGCCTTTTTCGTAAATTTTGACTTTCTGAAGGTGCCTCGGATACCTCAGTGGGGAGAGAAGGCTCCCTCTCCAGCAGTAACAACACTAATAGGATAAACACTAGTATGTTCTGACACTTTAGGGGTACTCTGGGGTATCACCCTCTTTCTTGCACACCTCTTCCTCCTTTTTCTCTTAACCACTTTCCACTTTCTCTTTGGTATTTGGAACATCTGTTTTACCAAAGCAATCACTTGTTCCCTCTCTCAGGGATAAACATTTGGCATGCGTGCTCCTACTCTACTTAAAGTGCCTGCTGCAGCATTGAAAACAAATTGTTGTGCCTTTAAAAGGTCAAAACCAACAATGACATCATAATCTGATGATAACCGAGTCTGGGTGACAAACACTTTATGCCTAAAATTCACCCCAGACAAACAAAATTTCAATTCTACATATCCTTTAATATCCAGGTGTTTCCGTGAAACACCCTTGACCACTATGTTGGGATTTTCCACTAATCTCTTGTATCCTGGTAACTAGTTGAGACAACCCTCGGTTATTAAGCTAACTGACGCCCCGTGTCAATCAGTAGCCTCAAGGATTTCCCACTAACTACTCCTTCCAGAATAGGCATGCCAAATGAGTGACTGTTGGTAAAACATGAGCCAATTGGAGCCTTTACAACAAGGGGTTTTTTCTTAGAAGATGACTCCCAGTATCTTCTCCCCACTACCAGTTTAAAGCATCCGACCTGTTGTGTTGATTGTTTCGTTGTTGACTATTTCTGCCCGGTGGTGCATGGCGATTCCTTCCACCCCTGGAATGGGAAAGATATTGACTGCTTCCACGACCCTGATTTCTATACTCCTGAGAGGGCCTGTCTACCTGGCGACATTCATTGGCATAATGCCCCACCTGGTTACACCGATAGCAGATCACTGTGAGCCTGCTGCTCCGGCGGAAATCTTCCTGTCTTGGACGACTAGGGGATCTGTATCTATCCGACTTGCCTTCTCGTGGATAGTCCTGTCTCCTGTCTCTCCGGTACCTTGTGGGTGAGGAGTAACTGTCCTGTCTGGAGAAAAACCTGATTCCCTCCTAGCAGGAGAACTGCTGTGCCTCTGCTCTTCCCTTGGTGGTTTCTCACTGGTACTGGCATTAGCAATTGCTAAAGTGGCTACTTGTTTGCCTAGTTCCCTAATTTGGTCACACAGAGCCAACATCGTGGGACTTGGAGGCGTTTCCTCCCCAAGCCCATGCCTAGGGGCACGATTATCTCCTTCCTCCACTCCTACGAAGGATACACCCCGAGAAAAACTGGCCATGTACTTTTCATTTTCTTCTTCCAATATTGCCTTCTCTTTTGCGTCTTTATAGGTTCGTGGTTAATGGGACAGAACCGGACGACGAATTTTTGGGTCCACTCCTGTTATGAACTGGGCCAAGACATTCTGGTCTCTGAACTCGGCCAAAGCTCCAGCGTTTTCATTGAAGTAGCTAAAGGCTGCCCGTTCTAGCCTAGCTGCAAATTGCCTCACTGTCTCGCCCCTTTTCTGTATGCATGAGTGAAATCTTCCCATCTTGACAGTGACAGATTCCGGTGAAGCAAACCTCTCAATTAGTTCCTTTTTTAACCCCTCATAATCTAAATTCTCTGACCAAGCAATCACATCCCTAACTAGTTGTTTGGCCTCTCCTGTACACCTATGTTTCAATACCACAAATTTCTGATCTGCAGCCCAGCATCCCATGAGTGCCACATCCTCTAATGTCTCAAAGAACTCTCTTACTGACAATCTACTCGGATCCCGAGAAAACTCCTTCACTAGTCCCATTAGACCTGGGAGACTCCAATTCCCTCCTTGGAGGATTTCTCCGGTATCTTCTCTTTCATTTGCCATGATTTCACTAATTCAATTTGCACTGGCTTCCGCACAGAACAAAAAAATTGGAATATTTATATATACACAACACTAGCACTGTTGTAGCTGTATCTAAGGTTATCCTAGCACTCTATTAATCTTGCACTACACCTTCACTATAATAACACTCTCAATGAAATTAACTCACTGTAGCAAAGGAAAACCAAAAACAAAAAAAATTCTTTGGAATTACACTAAATTCACACTACCATAAACCACTACACCGAAGAACAATGTATTCGCCTCCTAGCATTTGAAGGAATAAACCATCTACCCACATCACAAAATACCAATAATACTTACCAAACACTGATATAATCACAACATCAAAAGAAATTTATGTGTTCACACTCTCACAGAATATCAAAATAATCTTTTTGCCCAAATAAAAAAAAAAATGCAAATTCTATGTTCTAAAATTCAAATAGCACCCAAAACTCAAGTCTCCATATTAATTTGATTTCACAGCAGAAGGGAAAAGAAGCAAAAAAAAAAAAAAGAAATTATGGTTGTCTTAGTTAGTATGATGTTATGCTTCACTTTACTCCTAACTTGAGTTGAAACCATACAAATTGAAATATTACATAAAAAAAAAAAAAATTACTTTTTCTTAGGGCAAGTGCTTTGTAACAACTCACTAACTAAGTAATCCTGTAACTGTTACTAATACTGACATGTTCTATCAATTGTGCAAGTTATCATCATACCTATTCAGATTTAAGCTCACTCAAAAAAATCTTCAATGCAAAAATTCACACTATGCTAATATACCCAAAATTATACACTATTCATTTAAACACTGTTATGTATGCAAATTGCTCCAAAAAACTTATATATGCAAAACACTAGAAATAACACATTCACTAAACACTAGATTATATTGTTGCTAACTTTGAAATTTGAAGAAATATATATATATATATATATATATACACCCTGAAGCTTTGACTTAATATCTGTACTCTATCATCATTAGCAGTGAAGATACACAAAACAAAAATTATTGTTTACTGGAACCCTGTGTTATTCTATTTTTCACAATTATAACCCCAACTCAACCTTTAATTTCCACTGGTGTATGATGCTCTTACAAAATTTTTAGAAACTACTCAGCTATTTTCATTTAACAACAACTTATCAGTATTATTACAACACTTTAGAATTATTTGGCATTCAGTGTCTTAAAAAATTGAGCCATGGCACGCATCCTAGGACACGGCACCATTTATGTTGTGGTGGAAATCTCAGCCACGTTATATAAGGTGATTATAATAGATAGCCAAAAGTAAACCTGAAGGAAAATTTTGAATTTAAACTAGAATTTAACTTTGGGAGATGGGTAGATGCATTTTGAAACAACCAAAAATTAAAATTTATAAGAAGAACTTCGAGATGTCATATTTGTTATAACACACATGAGTTTTCACCTGTGATATTGTTTCTGTGAATGCTGAACATTTTTTGTTTTTCACACCCGAGGAATAACTATAGCACTGTGTTTTTGGTACATGTGTGATATATGTGTCAACTCAAAGAGACCGTATTTATGAACTCGTGTTTGTAAGCATGGAAAAAAAATTATCAGGCCGTAATTATTAGGACATTATCATTATTTAAACAACACCCAAGGGACTTCCTAGCCAACGTCAAAGCGTTGGGTGATGAGTGCCATTGCTGAAAAATTTAGGAGACATCAAGAAAACTGAATTGCCAATTCGTACCAAAATTAGGTTTTTGAAAGGCTAATGCCTATATATATATATATTTTAAACAATAACAATATGGTATAAAAAAAATAATAGAAGAACAAAACTGTACTGATAGTGTTTCGAGATCACAACCTTTTTCTTATGTCATAGCAATTCCTGTTGATACATTTTTGCCTGTTTTTGTAGATTTGGTTTCACATGCCTCTCCCATTTTCAGGATTTTTGAGGCCATTACAAAACATCATGAGTGATAATCTAAAGTAACTTATGGGATTTTACTAGGAAATTTTTTCTTTAATAGCAAATTTTCGGAGAAAACTAGTTAAATGTTAGACTCTTATGGTCAGCTACAGCTTCTCCCCTTCCATAGTGCCTCGCTCTTAAATTTTTTCAGCAAATTTATACCCCCTATCCAAAAAACTTTTAACCATATTATGAGAAAAAAAAACCCAATAAAAGACAACTTACATAATTAAGCTCGAGGACCTTTTGTTGGTGGGTTCATTCACCTTTTTTTTTTTTTTTTTTTTTTTTTACTGTCCCGCCGCGTGTAGTTGAATTACTGGACTCCTCTTGATAAAAACATCTTCGGCAGGCCTGTCTGGACCATTTTGTGGGTTATTCGAGCTGATTCCACTCGAAGAGCGTAGGTGAAGTGGCTCCTTCAAAAATCTTCAGCATTCTCGGAATGGTACCTTAGGTTGTCGACAATTTCTTCTTACTCCTCGTAGAGAAGTGGATAACCTGGTCTCCATTCATTTTGCACCTCGGCCGTATAGGTGGATCGGCTGCCACTAGTCGCCCAAGGCTCTCCTCACAGCTAGGGATAGCTGTTTAAAAAAAAATCGGACTTAGCACTATTGTTCTCGGAGAGGCATCATAATGAGTGGGGTTTTTTCTCTATCTGGGGCTGCAGGTCCAAGTCGGGTAGCCTATGTTGAAAATTGGAGCTTCCCAGGAGGCGGATAACCACCTAACCTCACTCTGGGCTTCTCGAAGACCATCTCTCTCATTTTTTTTTCACCCAACAGCCAGCAACCACTTTTTTGTGTCCTTCCAGTAGTTAATTTTTCAGAGAGCCCCCAAAATCAAAATGGACGCTCAGAAACCTCTTTCACTTTTTCACTTTGGAGGGTCAAAATGACCAATCGGAATGGCTGAGAAGGACGGCAGCGATCCCATTGGCTGCTTCCAGCCAAAAGCACGTGGGGACCGTGTGCTAGACGCGGGACACCTGCATGCTTCTCTGAGTCCACATTTCGTAAACAACCCCATAAATTTTGGCGCGAGGGACTGCTGCCTCCCACATTCAACCGGCCAACACTTCCTCTTTCCGAGTGCTTTACAAGGGTACCTCTTTCAGTTCGCTAAGCCCCTTCAGCTGGGGAGATTTGCTAGACCTCGGGGGGGGGGGGAGAATGTTGGTTACTCCTGGAGGTCTTTTTCGAGGAAAGAAATTCTCTGAAAGGTATTGAAAGACTTACTGCCTTCCAGCCCTTTTCTGGGAAACTTGGATCATTGACCGCTATCTGTTAAAGGAGGAAAACTGTAGCTGGCTTACAAAATGTTTTAACATGTTACTTCATACACTGAACAAAGCAAGAAATACAAAATATATATATTTTTTTCATAATTATTTTTAATGAGCATACCCCAGGTTTATTCTCTTGAATGTTGCGACATCGAACTTTTGGTACTGCGTCGTATAAATGCTACATTTTGTTCATACACATAGAGAGAAAAAAAACTTATTTACACTGCTCTTACTTTAATTCTGCTGAGTATGTTTTTCTTTTCCTCCTGCTGGGCTGAGTAATACCAAAACAAAAGGAACAGCATTGTGACTGCCAGTTCACTCTATATACATTTTTTCTTTCGTGAATAAAGCGAACACCTTTCTCGCAGGCCCCACAGAACAAAGAAGGAAAAAACAAAACAAATGAGAAATAGAATTTCTGTAACTTTCTCTTGACTTTCTCTCTGGATCCAAAGATCTAACCCAGGGGAGGTGAAATCTAAGTTTACGAAAAGTTTAACAGCAAATCACTCCAGGGAAGAATCGTCACCCTTTCCTGAACTGATCACTATTACCCCTTCGATTAATTTTTCTTTCAAGAAAAACGTGGATAATGTTGATGAAAATCTGAAAACATTGATCAGGTGTCCACAGATTTTCAGCAACATATCAGTTGTTCCACATGCCCCAGGTGTCCAAGTTCCTGCCAGGTAAACATGCCCCACAGTATGCAACTGCCTCCAAGTGCTTGTACTGTGGCTCCAGACCATTTATGTTTTTTGTGCCAAATACATTCATAACCATTCACGGAGTGGAGTAAAAAATGCAACTCATCAGACCAGCACACTTTTCTCCAGTCATCCGACATCCAACTTGCATGGCCTTTGCACTACTCGGGTCTTTTGCTCAGACGAACAATGGTTAGGAGAGGATGTCGTTGGGGGTTATCTGCTGTTATAGCTCATACAAGCGAGCCTGCGGTGCATGGCAATGGCAGATATTGTTCCGGGTGGTCAACTTTTGAACAGGGCTGCATCTGGTGGCTTGTACGACTTGTCGTTATGTTATATTTCAGAGAAGAATGCAACAGCAATAGGAAAGGACCAAAACTTTCATCGCACTTAGTTAGCTTTATAATTCCGAAATTTAAAAATCTTGTAGATTTGACATCTCAACAACCTTCAATTTCTGGTGTAAAAAGGGGAGCCTCACAGAATCTACATTACCCTCTTTGTAAAAAGAAGTCAGTTGAATCTCACAGTATGACACCTGTGGTCTTAGGAGCAAAAAAGATAAAAAGGTAGTGTCAAACAGTCCATATGGCTGAACAAAAGCGGAATGTGAATGGTGTTCCTTATACAAGCGCTATTAAAGAAATATTTATAAGCAAGTCTTTGCAATGACATGAATGTATTTTCCTTTCTTTAAGCTCTGCATTATGCCATTAATATTCTTCTTTCATTAAAAATGTGATCAGTATCTTTCACAGGCCTGTTTGTGCTCCGGAGAATTCGAACAAAGCGCCCCTGAAATTCTGGGGATTTAGAAAAGCATACCATTCGTGGATGAAACATTACCAGGTGACCAGCGTTCAGCTCCTTGGGCGCAAAGAGGGGAGGGAAGAATGCTTGGAGGCTTAGCACATGCACTTCTTTGCTCCGAAAGCCGGCTGCAGATGAGAGGGAAAAATCATTATAAACAGTGCCAAGGGGAGAAAGACCACCGGGCCCCCAACCATTAAGAATCACGCACACCCCTTCGCCATTGACGGCGGCCGTCTGGGTTTTCTATCCGATGCGCTTTGTGTGACATTCTCGGTACCGTCCCCTCCTCTGTCATTGATGGCGGCATTTGCTCCTCTGATTTAAACGATCTTCCCATTCGCTAAAGGTGAAATAAGCGAGCTTAAAGGTCAGAGCAGCGGATTTTTTTCGGGGGTCTCTTTGCGCATTCCCAAATCACCTAATTCTACTGTAGTAGGGTTTTGAATGCAAGAACCTATAAGTCATATGTCTGCAGCATGAATTGCTAGATTCGTGCCTTTGTGTCACATGTTTTCCGGTTGTGGTGGGTGAGAATTCTGTTAGTATGCGCAGTAGAACTCCCATAGGGACCTGTGTTGAGAGTTCAGACGCTAGTGTGAGAAGTGAATTTGTCTCCTTTCTGTTCAGTGCTGATAATCAAGTAGCGGCTTAGAGAATTTCAGTATGAAATTTCTTGATATTAGCAGTGATATAACCAAATTAGAAGAATTTGTCCGGAATGCTTTTCGATGGGATTGGCTTGAACGCACGGATAGTAATGACGATACTGTCAGCACGTGGTGCAAGAAAATAGATAGTGCTGGACAAGCTTATTGTGTGTTTTGCAACTCATTACTGAAATATGGTGGAGAAGGTTATAAAGCCTTAATGAACCATGCAGAAACTGTGACACATATTAAAAGTTCAAAATGTGTTAAAAGTTCAATGACCCTGAGTCATTATGCAAGTGCAAAGAATGCGGATGATCTGGTGGAGAGCGATAATCAACCACTTGATATAATGACAAGAATAGCTTGTCAAGAAGTATTAGTATCATCATTCATCGCTGAAAATTCTTTCTTTTAGTTTGGCGCCAAATTTGATTGAGCTGTGTCAAAAATTAAGTCGGGACCAAACTGCGCTGAAATCTCTGTCCATGAACAGAACTACCGTATGTTACAAGTTAAAATATGGATTGGGAGAACAATTAAAGAAAATGTAATTAGAACTTTAAGAACCACAACGTTTTCTTTAAATGTGGATGAAAGTACTTGCAATGCACAAGAGAGCATACTTGCAATGCTAGTGCAGTTTTACGATGACGATCACAGTGAGGTTGTGGTTCATCATCTTGCTTCTTTTAAACTGGAATCTTGCAATGTGCAAGCTGTTTATACAGCAATTGTCAGTACCATTGAAGAAAATCAGATTCCATGGAAAAATTTAACTAGTATTTTAATGGATTCGTGCAACACTATGCGTGGGAAAAAAAGTGTCGAAACTAGAATAAGAAGAAATAAAGCACCTCACTTATTAGATATTGATGGTGACACTTGTCATATAGCAAATAACTGTGCCATTGATGCAAATTTCACTGCAGTGACTGCAAGTGAAGCATCCTCTTCAAGAGAAAGCACCCATATGCGTTCAAGTTTGTCTATGGTTGCAAGAGAATGTGACAGATACGGACTATCTGACAGGAATGGTGCTGCCATTACATCTGCAATTATCAAATCGTTTGCATAGTGACTGCAACTGATACCTCTTCCGTGGTCGATAGAAGTAAAATTCGAAGAGAATGTAAAAAGTTAAGGAAAACATTGCAAGCAAGTAAGCCAAATGAAATAACAGTACTGTTTTTTGATGTTAGAAAAGACAAAACACAGACACAAGTTCATAAAGGTACTAAGCTACACCCAAGGGTTGCTATACAAGAACACGTTACCCCTGTGGAAGAACCTGATTCTAAATATATTGGCCAAATTGCTGTTACCACAGGAGAAGCAGTAACAATCAAAACAGGCATCATGAATTTTTTTGAGAAGGGTGAAATTAACATGGATGGTTTATTTGCAATTGGATGTGACAGTACCATTGTCAACGTTGGTTCAAAAGAAGGAGTTATTAGATAAATTGTGTTACATCATCAAAGACCTCCAGTTGCTGATCGGTGTATTACATACAAATGAGCTACCACTTTGACGTCTAATGGAGAAGCTCGATGGTGGTACCCATTGCCCAAAATTCTATTCTGGACCTATAGGTACAGCTATTATGAATTATGAAGAACTAAGTGTGACTTCATTTAACCACGTAGTAGTTGCAAACTTCCCTACTGTTAACCAAGATGATCTTACCACAGATCAGAAATACTTACTGCTCTGAAGACCTTGTCTTTGAAAAACCTGGCCCAGTAGCCCATTCTCGTTAGCTAACAACAGCACCGAGAATACATCGTCTCTACATCGCCACCGAAGATCCTTCAGCGAATCTTGTTTCCTTTTCTACTTTCATTATGAAGATTTAAGTTCCAACATGGTTTACCATTAAGATGAATCCTTCTTGCACCAATGGAGCTCGACACATCTAGGCAATGATAGAATGATCACATTATCTTCCAGAAAATCTTAGGAGTACTGTTAATGAGGTAATCCAAATGAATGCTTGTTTCCTACATCCTGAAAACATATTCCTTTCCATGTTGACTGATGAAAGGGAAGCCACACGTGAGTTGGCATTAAGAAGGATCATTGCAGCAAAGCACCAGAAAGATACGTTGAGAAAACTCTGCATACCTAATGTGAATTTTCATGCAAAACAATACATTGATCTAATAGACTGGTATGTAACAAATGAACAATATCAGCCGCCTCTAATTCCACTGATACCTGATGAAGTAATACAGAATATTCGGACAAAGAAGGACAGTTCTGACAGCCATGAGGTCACACAATTTAATGAGTGGTTGGAGAGAACCAAAAACAGATTCCCTGTCACTCCCAAGGAACTGAAACGTGTTCATTTAGTCACTGAGGCTTCAGCAGCAGTTTGTGGGGCAGAGCATAGATTCATTATCGCAAGGAATCAATCACGCAACATTATGAAAACGTTCCAAACAAAGTCTGAATTCCAAGTGTAACCAGCACTGCATTTTGTACTTGTATTTTTACTAGTGTTGTTTTAATATAGGTTTTAAACCAAGTTGCACTTCAATACAATTTTTCGTGTGTTTAGTTACAACATTTGCATAACGTATATTTTACCTATGCTATTACTACTAACTTTGCCTCTTGCAATTAGTACATACCTACATTGCAATAAAGGTACTTAATGCTTTCTCAGCTTATTCCCAATGCACCTGTTTATAAGATTTACACACTATAATATTTATCGGTTTTTCATCCTAGTTCACAATTCTAACCAAAAAATTGCACTACAATCTTATGTTTTGTTGAAATTTAAGCTTCTTGGGCACCTGAAGATGAATGCCAAAAACTCTGAATTTTTTTATATATCAATTATGAATCATTATTTGCATTTTCCAGCCCCAGGCTAGTTAATATTTTTTAAAAAATGCAAATAAAAAATTCTTATAAATGACGCAAAAATGATATTTTTTGCAAATTTCAATCCCCGTGGGGCACCTGAAGATGGAGTGCTAGAGGCTTCAAATCTTGACATGATACAAATGTTGGGTGCTCTCAAATTTCCCAACCCCAGCTCATATGAATTTCCAAAAAATGATTTTTTTCACTCCACCCCAATATAGGTCTCCTAGTTTGTTTATTTGTATATTCGGGCTATTCCGATAGCCCTGCAAAGTTTTTTTTTTTTTTTTTTTTTTTGCACTCCGTTACTTATCAATTCTGGGCCACATTACGAATGTGAAAATTGCTGAATGTCTACTTGACTACTTCGAAATTGGGTCATGACTTTGCGAGTGTATGGACTGTTGTCAGCCACTTTCTAACAGTATTCAGCATTTCTATTCTGGCACTGCTTCTTCAGCGGTACCCCCTAATTTTTGGGTTTTCGTGAAAGTATACCAATATCTGGTTGGCCGGGATCGATATGCTTCTTTATTTGTTTTCTGTTTATTTGGCATCTAACAGCTTGCCAAGTGTATGGTAGTAAATTATTTTGGGTTATTTCACACGGTTTATGGGGGCTTGGATGTTGAGTTGGGGCTGACTAGTTTATCTTTTGCCGGTCATTTTTTTTGAAATAGCCTGGGGTGGATTACTATTCTTTATATTTTTACACTCTCCTTCTGGCTGTTTCTCATTCCTTCACTAATTATGTTTGTCGTTTGGTTGCTTATCTATTCAGCTTGTCTTAGGGCTAACTATGCCTTTCTACTTGGTTGTGACTCTATCTTTAGAGTACTGTATTTCAGAACACATATTTGTGCACTTGGTTTCCTGGTTGGCTTCCACACTCTCAATATCTCGGGCTAAAATCTTGGGCACTCAACGGATCAGGATTAAAACTGCGGTTTTCATGGGGGTTTTGTCTATGGCTGGTGGCACATCATGAACTGGTTGTGACATGGCGGTATGGTATGTCATCATCTGATGATTACTTCTTTAACAATACTTTAATAATCACAGCACATATTTTTGGGATTGCTATGTGATTGAATTACCTTTTGGATTTTTTTTTTCTTCTGCTGGGCCTTCATTTGCATTATATTACCCTTTGTTGATATTGCTGGTGCATTTTACTGTTAACTTCCGGATGATTAACCTAGTTCATTCCAATTTTTCTATTTTATTGATGTGATATCCTCAGTGTTTATATCGATTTGTGATTCCTACTTATCCTCCATATTTGATTTTGCTGATTTTTTTTATGTTTATTTTTTTTTTACCAGTAATTGAATGCAGTGTGAATATTATTCATTACAAACTTTCGATCACCTATTAACAACTTATTCACTCAATAGCCTAAAATTAATTCATATCAATGCTAGATCACTAATTAACAAAATTACCTTATTGGAATCACTAATTCAACTGACAAATTTAAATCTTGATATAATTTGTATCTCTCAGACTTGGTTTCCTTCACATTGTTACTCATCGCAAATTACTAACTATAAAAAATTCCACTTAAACAGATCTTACTCAACTGGTGGAGGGGTTGCAATTTTTGTAAAAGATATTTATAATGATTTTTCAATTATTCCAAATTTCATAGTATCGAATCAAAACGCCGAAATCCTAACTACTCATAATCCATTTTATATACTTATTGTTTGCTATTCTAGGCCACCCAGCTCAGCCATTACAGCTTTTCTATCATTACTTACTGAATTATTTAACTACTCTAACCTTTCAAAGAAAATAACGTGTCTTATGGGGGATATGAATGTCGACTTATTACAAAATACCAATCACTCTTTTCAGCTTTTACAATCACTGAATGCGCCTGGACACAAAAACATGATTTCAGTCCCAACTGGTGTAACCTCTACCTCACAGACATTGATTGATCTCTCTATCACAAATGTATTAATTGAGACTACTATTTCAGGGGCTTAGGGTATGATTTTTAGTGATCACCTCCCTATATTTACAATTTATCCTCTTAAACAACAAACTACTACATCTGAAGACTACTACATTTTTAGATAAATTAATAATACAAATATGGAAAGTTTTAAAATTCAGTTAGTTAACATTGACTGGAGCACTATTTTGGTTCATGGCTCTGCAAACAAAAACTACGAGTCGTTCATCTCAACTATTACACAACTTTATAATCAATCTTTTCCAAAATTTCTAAAACAAAATAAACTGAATTTTTTTTTTTTTGTGTGAGCCATGGATTACCAATGCTCTATTAAAAAGAATAAAAAAAAAAAAACTTCTTTTCGAAATTTATAAAAATAAACTACCACAGGACTTCCAAAATTCAAAATTTTTGTAATGAACTTAACAGTGATATTCGGTACAGTAAGCATAACTACTATCTCGGCATATTTTCACATAACTCCAAAACTAACATGGAAACATTTAAACTTGCTAATGAGTAAAAATACAGATCTAACAGTTCTTCAGTACTTAACAGATTCTAATAACTTTAAGCTTACAGACAAACAAGATATTACAAATGCATTAAATGAACATTTTACCTTATTTCCACAAACACTAAAAAATAATTTAAATACCCCAAAAATTCCATTCACTAATTACCTAGGGAGCATACACAGGTCTAATAATTTTTATCTTACTGAAATTACCGAAACGGAACTATTAGAAGAATTTAACCACATAAATTCCAGGTTAGGCCATGGATATGATGATCTTCAACCATTTATTATAAAAAAATGTTGCTAATCTCATTCTTGATCCTCTATTGTTTATATTTAATTATATATTCCAATCTGGTGAATTTCCTGATCTACTTAAAATCACAAAAATAATCCCAAAATACAAATCTGGATTAATAAACAATGCAAACAACTACCGCCCTATAGCCGATTCATCAATTTTTGCTAAAATTTTGGAGAGATTGATTTACAATAAATTAATCTTGTACATTCATAATCTAAATATTACCCATCCAAACCAACATGGTTTTCAATCTGGAAAGCCAACAGAATCAGCCTTATATCTACAACAAACAGTCCAACATAATTTTGAACTCAACTTATATACCATCACTTTATTTTTAGACCTGTCCAAAGCTTTTGATACCATAAATCATAATATCTTACTACACAAATTACACCCTATAGGAATACGAAACAATGAACATTCTCTTTTTAAAAGTTATTTATCAAATAGGCGACAATATACACAAATTAACCAACATCAATCCTCTCTTCACTTCATACCAACTGGTGTTCCCCAGGGTTCAATTTTGGGACCTGTTCTTTTCAGTATATACATTAACGATATCTTTACTTCAATAAGTGATATTGATCTTCTCTATGCAGACGACATAACCATCCTCACCTCTTATTAACTATATGTCAACAAAATAGTTTCCATATCATCTACTGTTTCGCACGTTATTAGAAATTCGAGCACGGGAAAAACGTCCATATAATAAGAAAATTTTTATTTCAACTTGTCACTAATATTCCTTTTTTTCTTTTTGATGTTCTTTATAATAGTTTAGAATTTTATTATGAAGATTACAAATTTATATGAAAAAATGTTTTAATATGTGCAGTCAAATGCATCATAAGTTGTCAAAGTCCTCCAATACGTAGAGACAATATGTATTAAAAGATTAATATTATTCCAGTTTTTTAAGTCATGATTTACGAAATTAATACAATAGAAAAGAACTTTCGAACCTTTTGATTATGATGCGTTGAATCAGTAATAAGCCATCTTGTTATCGAAGAAGGCATGATTTTCCTTTCCTGTGGTATCAGCTTCCAAGTTGAACTTCGATCTTATAATTTCTTATTATAGATGATGGTTGCATGTTTTATTTTCCGTGGCTCGATATCCCAAACTAGTTTCAATTCCTTCTTTTTGGAATCATCTTCAGTGGGTATTATGATCTTCTCATACATGTTGTGTTTCGGCCACTTACATCGATTCTACTGGCAGCGTCCGACTTTTCACGGCAGTTGTACTCTTGCGCATGCTATTTTTGGTATTAATGCACGTTCTTAGTCGTGTTTTGATATAACCGGATGACATGAATTCCGACTCCAAATTAATTGGTGTTGCCATTCGTTTGTTGAAAATAATTAATAAGGTCTTTTATTATATTTTTTATCGTTAATTTCTTTTTCGATAAAATATTTCGAAGCGTACGGTAGATTCATTGGATCATTATTATTATTATTACAATTTATTTTCGACAAATGTTGAATTAATATAATACATCCTCACCTCATTTAATTTAACGACTCACACTATTTTGAATATTAATACTCAATTTAATAACATCTCAGATTGGCTAAATTACAATGAATTAATAATAAATACAGTAGGACCGCGATTATCCGAGCTATTGTGGACCGGGCCTAGCTCGGATATCCAAAAACTTGGATAATATGGAACTTATTGTAATTTGAGGTTTTAAATAAAGACGCATGTGGTACAAGTTACATTTATTTGAAGGTAACTTGTTACAAACATTTAAATGCAAGGTTAAGTATATATAATAATAAACAAAACTTACATAATTTTGAAAGATTTATTTAGAAAAGTAGTCCTTCAAAGTTTTCTGCTTGATGACGCTCGCCCTCTTTCTTGCCGCCACTTCACGCCAACATCGCAGTAGTCTCTACAGTAACCTCGCCTACACCTAAATCTAAAGCAACTTTTTTTATTGTCTCCCCTTGATTGATTCTTTTAATGGCTTTTAACTTGGTCTGTAATGAAACAACAATCTTTTTCTTTTCGCACTCATGTTGCTTTGAATCGCAAAACAGAACAACACAACTTTACACTAAGGCCTCAAATAAAAACAGAGACATTCATTTTACAAATGAAGCACAACATTGCACGGTTAACTGAAGCACGCGAATAGCAGAAGACACCGACTGACACTGACTGACCTACATCCGGGGCCCCGCTGTGCGTGTGCGCCACGAGCAGGAGAGTCATAGATCTGGGACCGTGGCAAAAGTACACCACCACTGCTGTGTGCGTAATTTCACTGGTACCTTGGATAATCGAGGCTCAGATAATCGCTGCCCTACTGTACTACCAAAACAAAATCTTAATTTTCTCAAAACAAAATATTTCACAACTCCCTTCTATCACATTATCTATTAATGGTACAAATATAGAAGAGGTTAACTCCTTACTTTATTTGGAGATTACCTTACATAGGGACCTTAGATGGAACCAACATGTGGACTCTCTTCTTCTCAAACTCTCTAAAAACATTGGAGTTATCAGCTCAGCATTCACAAACCTTATCTGTAAAACACTAATTAATTTATACTATACCCTGTTTCAGACTCATATTAATTATGCTATCTTATCGTGGGGACAGACGACTAAGTATAATTTCAAAAAACTTCAAATTCTTCAAAACAAATGTATAAGATTAATGGACCTAAAATTTGATAGAAATACACAACTAACACTATCATCATCATCATCATTGTCAACCATTATCAATCCACTGCTGGACGAAGGTCTCCCCAAGTTTCCTCCACAACGGTCTGTCTTGTGCCAGTCTCCTCCATGTAACCCCTGCATACTTTCGAATTTCATCCACCCATCTCCCATGTGGTCTTCTTCTGGGTCTTTTCCTATCCCTTGGAATCCAATCTAAAATTTCGGCTGTCCATCGATGATCTGTCCTTCTGGCAGTATGTCCAGCCCATTGCCATTTCAGGGATTTAACTCTGATCATGATGTCTTCCACTCTTGTCATTTTTCGGATCCACGAGTTCCTCTTCTTATCTCTCCTGGTTACACCAAGTATGCACCTCTCCATGCTACTTTGAGTTGTCTGCAGCCTTTGTATGTCTCTTTTAGTTAAGGTCCACGTCTCTGCACCATACGTAAGCACTGGAAGGATGCATTGATCAAACACTATATAATAACATAAATTTTCCCAAACAAATACAGCATCCTTAATTAACCAACTATATTACTTCAATATCGGGAAAGTTATGTTCAGACGCATTGAGAATAATTTACACACTGACATCATACAAATTATACCTCAGATACACACACGGCACATGTACTAAATCACACATTCGACCTATTCATCCGAAGACGGAGACCATGAGGCACAGTATAAATTACATTGGCCCACACTACTGGAACTCATTACTGACAGAACTGAATTCTTTAAATAATTTTAACCTTTTTTTAAAAAAATTAAAAAACTTCATAATGAATTGCAGCTCCTCAAATTAATGATTACAGTGGAGGGGAACTATGACTAATACTATGATTTGTATATCGTGATGTAAATTGATTTTTCAGTGGTATTATCTGTAATATTTATTATCTTCCCATATATCATTACCTTTTTTTATTATTATTTTGTTACTATGAAACACTGCTTTGTTTGTAACTATAACTACTGACCTCAGTGTAAAACTAGCCTACGGAGCATGGGATCCTGTCAGGCCTGGCTGGCCTTTTCCCCCTGCTTCCTTGCTGTGCATTGTTTCAATTGATATTTTTGTAACACTGGTTTTTAGCTCAGCAAAATAAATGAATTGAATTGAATTTTTTGGTCAAAACTTGTTCTCGCTAGACATGGAACAGTAAAATTCCAAAATGATTACAATAGATGAACTCGTATGGTAAAAATAAAGTACACTGAATAAAATACAGAAAATTCTTTATTTGAAAATCACAAAATGAGATCACTCAATAAAATACAGAAAAATTGCTTGTTGGAAAATCATAAAATAAGAACATTACAATGTACTGATTATTACATGGCCCACTATTGTGACATTTGGAGTTACACAAACCATTATTCTTTCTACATTTACATACTGTAACTTTGTTGTACATTTCTTTGTACACTTGCACAGTGAAAAACCTTGGTGCCGCCCCGGTGGCGCAGTGGTCTAAGGCGTTGGCCTCTGATCATTCGTCCGAAGGGGTCCGGGTTCGAATCCCGGTGAGGCATGGATGTTGTGTTTGTCTTACGGCACTGGCTCTCTCCCTTCCCTGGAACCAGTGACCCTAAATTAGGGACGGGCGACTGCTTATAGCCCATTGAGTTGCTCACGGTGGTCGTTAAACCTCCAATCAAAAAAAAAAAAAAAAAAAAAAAACCTTGGCTGGAACCTATTACAGAAAAAGAAGCTGCATGATGCAAAGACAATTACTTATCTTTTCTCACTTCAGTGATAAAAATAAATTTTTGTTTACAAATATCAAATTCTGATGTAGCATACAAATGATTTATGATAACTTCTGTGGTACCTAATTGATACATGTTGTTGTCAGTTTTCATCAAAACAACAGCTATAATATTTTGTAATGAACCTTTTGGTTTATCAATGTGAGGAATGAGTATGTGTTATAAAACTCAATACTTCACTCTCTGACACACAGCAATGTTTTAACTTTGCAGCTGCATCGCATGATGTTTGTATGATTAATGACACATGATCACATTAACCAGTTGGTGCGTGCTGTTTGCATAAAACGCAACAGTTCAAATTTTTGCTGTTCTGCATCTAGTGAGAACAGGTTTTGACTAAAAAATTAATAAAATACCTGATGTAAACTTTTTATTCTGCATTTTACTGAGGATGTTAGTCATTTCTAGATGATACTAGTAAAAAACCGAAGTTACCAATGCTTGTGGACACTTCACGTCCTTACTAGTAATTTTGTGAAATAATGGATTTCGGGTTCTAAAAATTTTAAATACTGTTATTTTTATCACTGTCTATAGTACTTATAGTCACAGCAGGAAATCAGAACAGTGACCACAAATGAATGAAAAGCATGAATCTAGCAATTAATAAAACACACTTGAAATGAAATTTATTGAATGTGGAATGATGATTCAACTGAAAACTAATAGCACACATTTTTAAGACTGTAATACCTGCCTTGCTATCTTGAACATGTACATTGTGTTAATCATGAGTTTTTATAAAACCATATTAACTTATTCTTCTTCCTTTTATGAAAAAGAACGGTTTGTTCAAAATGTAGGGGGTTTGAAAATACTAAAAATAACGAACAACTGTAAATTGGCAGTAAAATGACCAAGGAAAATAGTTATTTTTTTCCTGGTTTATGGGTAATAGAACAATAATGCATTGACATAATGTTTTCTGAAGTATCATGATACTGATTTTAATTAACAAATAGTTTGTTTTTGTCCTTGTTAACATGAGGCAAGTTTACATTTTTAGATTTTGTAATATATTTTTAAAGTTTTTCCCAAATTTTTTATGTGATAAAATAAAATTTTTTCTCTAATCAAAATATTTACCTTCATTTTGTCTTGTTTTTTTTCATGGCCCCAGTGTCCTTATTGTGATGCTGTACTGACAGTAATTGATCTGATACAACATGTAGAAAACTGTGACAAGCGCATTGTCGAATGTCAGAATTGTAGTAGTAGTATTCTTCTACGTGAGAGCTTAGTTCACAGCTCTGTTTGTACAGGTAAGAAATAACTGCAGTTCCAGACCAAATAAGCACTTTCTTCATATTGGAAAAATTTTGTACCTAGTAAGGTGTCTCATTTAGAAATTGCAATTCATATTTAAAATGGTAATTATCTACCAGTAACAGTCTATATATATATATATATATATCATTGTCAACCATTATCAATCCACTGCTGGATGAAGGTCTCCCCAAGTTTATTCCACAATGGTCTGACTTGTGCCAGTCTCCTCCATGTTACTCCCGGATACCTTCGAATTTCATCCGCCCATCTCCCATGTTATATTCTTCTGGGTCTTTTCCTGTCCTTCGGAATCCAGTCTCAAATTTCAGCTGTTCGTCGATGGTCTGTCCTTCTGGCAATATGTCCAGCCCATTGCCATTTCAGGGATTTTACTCTGATTATGATGCCTTCCACTCTTGTCATTTTTTCTGATCCATAAGTTCCTCTTCTTATCTCTGCTGGTTACACCAAGCATGCACCTCTCCATGCCTTTTTGAGTTGTCTACAGCCTTTGTATGTCTCTTTTAGTTGAGGTCCACGTCTCTGCACCATACGTAAGCATTGGAAGGATGCATTGATCAAACACTTTTCTTTTAAGACATAATGGCATACTGCTCTTGAAAATTATGCTGTTTCTTCCAAAAGCTCTCCAGGCAAGTTTTATACGCCAATTAATTTTTTTATCAATGTGACCCTCACTTGATATCTGCTGTCCAAGATAAACGTATGCATCTTATCTCCAGCTGTTCTCCATCAACCGATAAATCTTCATTTCTTGTAAAAGCATTGAACATCACTTTTGTCTTCTGAAAGTGTATTTTTAATCCCACTTCTTTACTCTTGTCAGCAAGTTCCTGAATCGTACTCTGCAGCTCTGATGGGGTAGTTGCAAAAATGACTACGTCATCAGCAAAATGAAGGTGAGTTAGAGAATCTCCATTAATCTTTATCCCTTTGTTTTCCCATTTCAGTGATTGAAAGACATTTTCCAATGTGGCATTAAAGAGCTTGGGAGATATGGTGTCACCTTACTTCACTCCCTTTCCAATTTTTATGTGTGTTGTATTTTCAAACAGCCGAATCTTTGCAATAGCATTTTCATATATGTTATTAATAATATTAATGTATGCATCTTCAATACCGCAGGTTTTCAAAGCCATTGTAACTGCTGATGGTTTCACCGAATCAAAGGCCTTTTCATAATCGATAAAAGCCATGCACAATGGAAGTTCATATTCCCTCGCTCTTTCAATTAGTTATCAATGGTTTCACCGAATCAAAGGCCTTTTCATAATCGATAAAAGCCATGCACAATGGAAGTTCATATTCCCTCGCTCTTTCAATTAGTTCTCTCAGTACGTGGATATGATCTATAGTGCTGTACCCACCCCTGTATCCAGCTTCTTCTCTCGGTTGAGCCATGTCCAGTGTTACCTTCAAGCGGTGTGAAAGAACTTTAGTGAAGATTTTTTAAACCACTGATAGGAGGCTGAAGATGTGACTTCCAAAGTGGAATACATAGAGCTATGCAAGACAGTACGAAAAAGTATCACTGAAGACTTAAGGAAATTCAACTGTGAACTAGTGAGGAAAGCAATTTAAAACAACCAAAGCCTAAAGATAGCAAAGGGACATCTCAGTAAGGGAAGAAAACAGATTATTGCACTGAGAAAAGAAGATGGTTCTGTAACAAGAAATAGAGGCCAAATTTTGACAAGAGTGAAAGATTTCTACTCCAAATTATATGAAAGGGATGATAGATGTACTCCAGACATCATGAAAGGTACCAGTACCAGAGTTCTTCCAGTCCTCCCAGCAGAAGTTGCACATGCAATCAAGAACATGAAGTGGGGAAAACGTCCAGGAGAAGATGGAATTACTGTAGACATCATACAAGAAGCAAGTGGAGAAATTGAAACAGTACTTGCCCAAGTTTTCACTTGATGCCTTAATGAAGGGAAGATTCCTGAGGATTGGAACAATGCTACAATGATCCTGCTACATAAAAAAGGTGATATTGAGGATCTCAGCAATGACAGACCTATCAGCCTCCTATCAGTGGTTTATAAAATCTTCACTAAAGTTCTTTCGCACTGCATGAAGGTTACACTGGACATGGCTCAACCGAGAGAACAAGCTATATTCAGGAGTGGCTACAGCACTTTAGATCATATCCACGTACTGAGAGAACTAATTGAAAGAGCAAGGGAATATGAGATTCCATTGTGCATGGCTTTTATCGATTATGAAAATGCCTTTGATTCAGTGAAACCATCAGCAGTTATAATGGCTTTGAAATCCTGCGGTATTGAAGATGCATACATTAATATTATTAATAACATCTATGAAAATGCAAGTGCAAAGA
Organism: Macrothele yani; assembly: GCA_039090855.1. NCBI lineage: Eukaryota > Metazoa > Arthropoda > Arachnida > Araneae > Macrothelidae > Macrothele > Macrothele yani. The sequence continues at coordinate 99,110,512 of CM077004.1, read as the reverse complement.
TTCTGCTGTTTGAGAATACAGCACACATAAATATTGGAAAGAGAGTGAGGTAAGGTGACACCATATCTCCCAAGCTCTTTAATGCCACATTGGAAAATGTCTTTTAATCACTGAACTGGGAAAACAAAGGGATAAAGATTAATGGAAATTATCTAACTCACCTTCATTTTGCTGATGACGTCATTTTTGCAACTACCCCATCAGAGCCGCAGAATATGATCCAAGAACTTGCTGACAAGAGTAAAGAAGTGGGATTAAAAATGAACTTTCAGAAGACAAAAATGATGTTCAATGCTTTTACAAGAAATGAAGATTTATCGATTGATGGAGAACAGCAGGAGATAATATGCATACGTTTATCTTGGACAGCAGATATCAAGTGAGGGTCACATTGATAAAGAAATTAGTCGGCGTATAAAACTTGCCTGGAGAGCTTTTGGAAGAAACAGCATAATATTCAAGAGCAATATGCTATTATGTCTTAAAAGAAAAGTGTTTGATCAATGCATCCTTCCAGTGCTTATGTATGGTGCAGAGACGTGGACCTCAACTAAAAGAGACTTACAAAGGCTGTAGACAACTCAAAGAAGCATGGAGAGGTGCATGCTTGGTGTAATCAGGAGAGATAAGAGGAACTTATGGATCAGAAAAATGACAAGAGCGGAAGACATCATGATCAGAGTAAAATCCCTGAAATGGCAATGGGCTGGACATACTCCCAGAAGAACAGACCATCGATGGACAGGAAATTACCTAGAAGAAGACCACATGAGAGATGGGTGGATAAAATTCGAAAGTATGCGGGAGTAACATGGAGGAGACTGGCACAAGACAGACAGTCGTGGAAGAGGCTTGAAGAGACCTTCGTCCAGCAGAAGATTGATAATGGTTGACAAAAATAATGATGATATATCATCATCATCATACATACATACATATCACTAAGCTGTTCTCTGAGATTCAGAGGTTAGCTCCAAAAAGAAATACAAACTACCAGATATTTTTACTTACTGTTGTTTTATCAATCTTCTTCATCTGCAGAGATCTTGACATACAACTCGGGCTTCACTGATATCCATTACACGCTGTACACAAGATCTTTTATACTTCATACTCATAATCTTTTTCTCATGCAGACATTCCTGAATCTGATCCACCCGTGTCTTCCTCAGCCTTTCTCTGCCATTCTTTCCTGCCACCTGGGCTAAAATGATTTTCTTAGTAAGCATCTCATCACGTATTCTTTCAACATGGCCAAACCACCAAAGCATATTGGTCTCCACCTTGCTAACAACATTTTGCTTCACATCACACAACTGCAACACATCTTCATTCCTCACACAATCAGACCGTGTCTTGCCACAAACCCCACGTAAGTAACGCATTTCTCCAGCACACAAACGACTCTTATGTTTCTTTTGCAGTACCCAGGTTTCACTGCCATACATCAGAGTAGGAACAATTACGCTTTCATACACAGCCATGTGGGACTCTCTAGAAAACCCATTATTCCTGTGAAAACCTCCCAGAGCACCTATGACTTTCAATGAAGAATTCACTCGCCTACTAATTTCACCATCCAATTTGTTCTCTTTGTCAAACATGCTTCCTAAATACACAAACTCACTCACCTGGTCAATCACAGTGCCGTTTAAACTTACATTACATTCAGTGCTACCAGTTCCTCTCTCAAACACAATAACTTTGGGTTTTCCCTTATTTATACTCAGTTTGAATTTCATGCAAACATCGTACATCCGAGACAACATACTCTGCAAATCACTTTCGCTTTCTGCCAACAAGACACTGTCATCAGCATACAGCAATCTGCACACACGGATATCACTAAGACATAAACCACTATCATCTATTTGGGCATCATGCATGCACGCATCCATAAATATATTAAACAGCCATAGTGACATTACACAACCTTCTAACTCCTGCACCAATAGAAAACCATTTTGATAAAACACCATTCACTCGCACACAAGCTTTACTACCAGCCTACATGGCTTTTACACTATTAAGTAGATTCCCAGTAACACCATATTCATTCAATACCTTCCACAAAAGTGTCCTATTTACTTGGTCATAAGCTTTCTCTAAATCAATGAAGGCAGCAAAAACTTTCTTTCCAACAGCGAAATACTTTTCAATCATGATGCGTAATGCAAAAATCTGGTTAGTGCAGCCTTTACCAGGCATAAAACCACTCTGAACGTCCCACATTTTATCTGATGTAAGATCCCGTACTTTTTCAATAACGACCTTACCAAACACTTTCCCTGGCACACTTAGTAGGCTAATACCACTATAGTTCTTGCATTCAGTCTGATCACCTTTTTCCTTATAAAAGGGAACAATAATAGCATCCTTTCAATCCCGAGGGACCATTCCTAACTCCCAGCACAACTGGCAAATTTTAGTTAACCAGTCAATTACAGAGTCACCACCATATTTCAACATCTCGTCAGTTATGCCATCAACTCCTTGAGCCTTACTATTCTGAAGAGATTTTAGAGCTTTACACACTTCTTTTTGTGAGATCCCTCCTGCACTTCCATCCCTCACTGTGACATCATCTGCATCTGTCTCAGAATCATCTTTGCTTTCCTGATCTAATAACTCACAGAAATATTCACCCCATCTTTCACTTAACTCATTAGACTCCCATATCAATGAGATCAGGGAATCTCATTCTTCACACAACTTACAACTTTGTTTCCCCTATTTTTTCTGAGTCTCGTGTACTTCCGGAAAGACTTTCCTATCTTTCCAAAAAGCCATTTCATGCCTTTCCACCTTCTCCTTCCTATCTTTTGTCTTACTCTGGCGAACCAGCTTAGCAGCTTCACTCTTCTTACAGCGATATTCATCCACAGAGACTCTACCTTGCAACATCCCCAAATAGGCTTCCGTCTTTCTCTTTACTGCCTCTTCAATCTCACTATTCCACCAAACATCGCCTCTATTGTTACCCACTATTGTGGTGCCACAGACCTCTTTAGCAGCAGTGACAACATAGTTCTTAAAACATTCCCACTTCTTTTCTACATCCCTCTCACCAGACTTCAGCTTCTTCAGTCGTTCTCCAAGTAAATCAGAATAACGCTGATGATCTTCAAGGAGCCTATCAACCTTTATTCTTTCTATCCTGGGTCTCTTCCTATTCCTTTTCTTCCAACCAACATTAAGTTTCACTCGTGACACTACCAAGTAATGATCAGAACCAACATCCGCACCTCTCATCACTCGGGTGTCAACAACTAAGTGTTTCAGACGCTGATCGTAGACTACAAAATCTATCACACTCTTTTGACTAAGAGTACGATTTTCCCAAGTATATTTGTGGATATACTTGTGGTTGAAAAATGTATTAGATACACACAAACCATTCTCAATCCAGAGTTCAATTAATCTTTCACCATTATCATTCACACAAGGATCATTAAACTTACCCACAACATTGTCAGAAATTGCATTCTGCACACTTGCTTTAGCATTGAAATCCCCTGCTATTATAACTTTTTCTTTAGCACCAAACTGGCTCAAAACAGCTTTTAGCTCATGCCAGAAATCTTCCTTCTTACCAGAAGGTTCAGAGTCACAAGGAGCATACACTACAACAATTACAATTCTCTGAAGTTTCACTTTCAAACAAATCCAGAGAATTCTCTCACTTACGCAACTATAGTGAATCAAGTTGTTCTTCATCTTTTCACTTAAAATCACACCTATACCAGCCTGTCCTCTCACATTATCCAATACTCCAGACCACACACTCACTGTGCCATTAACTTCTTCTACCCCAATTTCTTTTTTGTTTCACTTACACACAGTGCATCCAGTCTATACTTATTCATCTCCTCAATCACCTCATTCATCTTACCATTTATACCTCTAGTATTCCATACACCAATCTTACACTCACTCAGCCAAGATCTCTTTTTCTTACGGCGTTTAGAAAGTCCAGGTGGATTCCGTGGTGGACCATCCTTCTCAAGTGTGGTAGGTCCACCATATCCCACACTTGAGTCCGGATATTGATTTCTTTTTCTCTTTTTAATCAGGTAAGTACATCAGTGTGGTGGATTAGCCCACAGCTGAGGGTTCCAGTAGGTCATTCAACCTAAGGATTCTGGAACAAAACCCAGTGAGTTGGGGTCTTTTCGCCAATGTCACACAGAACTAGCTGGCACCTCTCCAAGATTCACAGAGGCCCTAGTTGCTGTTGTGTGTGCCATTGTTACCATGGAGCGGCCCGATCCACTGTTGGACGAAAGTCTCCCCAAGTTTCTTCCACAACAATCTGTCTTGTGCCAGTCTCCTCCATGTTACTCCCGCATACTTTCGAAATATATATATAAATCATGGTTGACAATGATGATATCATCATCATCATTGTCAACCATTATCAATTCATAGCTGGACGAAGGTCTCCCCAAGTTTCTTCCACAACGATCTGTCTTGTGCCAGTCTCCCCCATGTTACTCTGCCATACTTTCGAATTTCAACCACCCATCTCCCATGTGGTCTTCTTCTGGGTCTTTTCCTGTCCCTTGGAATCCAATCTAAAATTTTGGCTGTCCATCAGTGGTCTGTCCTTCTGGCAGTATGTCCAGCCCTTGCCATTTCAGGGATTTTACTCTGATCATGATGTCTTCCACTCTTGTCATTTTTCTGATCCATAAGTTCCTCTTCTTATCTCTCCTGGTTACACCAAGCATGCACCTCTCCATGCTCTTTGAGTTGTCTGCAGCCTTTGTATGTCTCTTTTAGTTAAGGTCCTCATCTCTGCACCATACGCAAGCACTGGAAGAATGCATTGATCAAACACTTTTCTTTTAAGACATAATGGCATATTGCTCTTGAAAATTATGCTGTTTCTTCCCAAAGCTCTCCAGGCAAGTTTTATACACTGGCATATAAAACTTGCCTGGAGAGCTTCAATACCACAGGATTTCAAAGCCATTGTAACTGCTGATGGTTTCACTGAATCAAAGGCATTTTCATAATCGATAAAAGCCATGCACAATGGAAGTTCATATTCCCTTGCTCTTTCAATTAGTTCTCTCAGTACGTGGATATGATCTATAGTGCTGTAGCCGCTCCTGAATCCAGCTTGTTCTCTCGGTTGAGCCATGTCCAGTGTTACCTTCAAGCGGTGTGAAAGAACTTTAGTGAAGATTTTATAAACTACTGATAGGAGGCTGATTGGTCTGTAGTTCCTGAGATCCTCAATGTCACCTTTTTTATGTAGCAGGATCATTGTAGCATTGTTCCAATCCTCGGGAATCTTCCCTTCATTAAGGCATCGAGTGAAAACTTGGGCGAGTACTGTCTCAATTTCTCCACTTGCTTCTTGTATGATGTCTACAGTAATTCCATCTTTTCCTGGAGCTTTTCCCCGCTTCATGTTCTTGATTGAATATGTGCAACTTCTGCTGGGAGGACTGGAAGAACTCTGGTGCCGGTACCTTTCATGATGTCTGGAGTACATGTATCATCCCTTTCATATAATTTGGAGTGGAAATCTTTCACTCCTCTCAAAATTTCGCCTCTATTTCTTGTTACAGAACCATCTTCTTTTCTCAGTGCCATAATCTGTTTTCTTCCCTTACTGAGATGTCCCTTTGCTATCTTTAGGCTTTGGTTGTTTTCAATTGCTTTCCTCACTAGTTGACAGTTGAATCTCCTTACGTCTTCAGTGATACTTTTTCGTACTGTCTTGCATAGCTCTATATTCCACTTTGGAAATCACATCTTTAGTTGTCCTCATCTCTCTTCTTTTTTGCATCAACATTTTGGTTTTTCCTGATAATTAGTTCACATGCAACTTGTTCTTAGACCCAGCTAATTTTGTTGCTGTTTCCATAAGAGCTTTGGTTACTTTTCTGTTAACTTCAGAAATATCCACTTCTTCCGATGTTAGGCCTTCTAACGCAAAGAATCTGTTTTTCAGTTCCAACTTGAAGGTATTATGGTTTGTTTTAAGGTTGGTTATGTCAATACATTTTGTTTGTCTTATGAGCTTGAGCTTGTCACGCTCGAGTTTAGCATTGAGGTGCATCTTACATCTTACCATTCTATGGTCACTACCTGTGTTGTACTTGTTCAGCACACTGCAGTCTTCTATGTTCTCTCGGTTGACAAATTTCTTGTTACACATAATAAAATCAATTCCACTTGTCCATCCACTGGGATGCCTTCATGCCCATTTCCTTTGCGGCTTTTTCTTGAAAAAGGAGTTCATGATGAAAAACCCTTCTGCCTCTGCAAACTCTACGAGGGTATTTCTACGCTGGTTTCTCTTGCTGTGACCGAATTTACTTACTGAAGTGTTTCATTCTGTTGCCGTTGCCCTATTTTTGCATTGAAATCTCCCATAATTTTGTCTTCAAGTGCTTTTTGTCTTTATTATTTAGATGACGAATTTCCTCAAAAAATTCTTCAATTTTTTCTTCAGGATGACTTGTGGTGGGTGCATAAGTTTGAATAATCTGAGCCTGTTATCTTCTGGAGAGTTGTAAAATGAGTCATGCAGCTCTGTGAGAGGAACTTTCAACTTCTACAACTTTATCTTTCAGTTTCTTGTTTATTGTAAATCCAACACCACTAGTTCTGCCAGTATTTGTTCCACGATAGTAGAAGAGATGTCCACTTTTCAGCTCAATGAGATCTTCTCCTTTTCTCCTTACCTCACTTAGCCCGACGATGTCCCACTTGATCGTTTGTAGTTCCTCTTTCAATTCAAGAAGCCTGGAATCAGAAGATAGGGAGCGTCCATTGTAAGTAGCCAAGGTCATCATCAAATAGCAGCCTAGTCCGGTCCTCCAGTGATTCTTAGCACCCTCTGCCTTCATGTTGCACTGGCCGCTGTATTGGCCAGGTACATTCCAGCTGCCGGACACTGAGGGCCAAGATTTAAGTTGTGGAGTCATTTTGGAGGGGTTTGGCCATAGCTCACCACACTGGCTAAGCGGGTTGGTGAGGGTGGGATAGCATTTCTTCTAATCCTGATGGTATAGTTATACCACTATTGGCGGCCGTCAGAGCCCCTTTAGTGGGAGCAGGATGCACCACGAGAAGGCGGGGTTGACATTTGTCAAGGAGAGGCTGTGATGCTGCGCATCACCTGACCTTACAGCTGACCACGATCATATATATATATACTGTATATGTGTATGTATATACATACGCTATATTGAAAAAAGTCATCGGACACGCCTTCAAAAGCAAATGAACGGATCCGCTGAATTGTTAAAATGTGCGGTACAGCTGCAAACAGTATTAAAAAAAGCCTGCAGCTGACCATGATCATATTGCACAGTGAAGTTGAGTGAAAATGTCACGGCAGGAGAGAACTGACTTTGAGAAAGGAAAGATTGTTGGATGTTATGTCAGTGGGTTGTCCATAAGAGAAACCAAGAGGTGTTTAAACATAACCAAGTCAACAGTTTTGGATGTACGGAATAAGTGGAATACGCATGGCGTGCCTGAAGCTGCAAAACGTACAAGCAGACCAAAGGAAATCAGTGATAGAGGACGTCAAAGCCTCAATAGAGTCATTACAGCTAATGAGCTGAGTACTGCACAAGACCTCCGTCTCCAGGTGAGTAAAAATGCTGAAACCTTGGTATGTATATGTACCATTTGCAGAGAACTTCATTCTATGGGTTACCATGGTCGTGCGGCTGCTCATTTGCTTTTCATCTCCACTCAGAGTGCTACTCGTCGTTTAGCATGGTGCAAAGAACATTTAGCATGGACCATAGATCAATGAAAATGGGTCCTATGGACTAATGAATCCAGATACACGATCCGTCAGTCTGATAGCTGTGTGTGGGTATGGCTGCAGCCATGGGAACGCTATTTACCACAATGTTCTGTTCCTGTGGTCAAGGTTGGAGCTGGCAGTGTACTCATGTGAGGTTGTTTTTTGTGGTATGGTCTAGGCCCATTGGTTATCGTCGACAAACTTGTTAACCAGCATGACTACCTTGATATTTAGGACAATTATGCCCTATGAACTCTGTGGCGATACTATGGAACCAAGCCTTGTTGGTACCAGCAGGATAATGCACCGAGCCATAGAGCAAGGACTGTTACGGTGTGGTTTGACGATAATTCCATATCATGTGTGGACTGGCCAGCACAGAGCCCTGATCTTAATACCATAGAGCACCTATGGAATGAATTAGAGCGCTGCAAAAGAATTTTGGAACCAAGGCCTACTACTAAGCAACAGTTAGTGGCAGCATTATGTACTGAATGGAAGCGCATACCTATCGCTGTTTTCCAAAACCTTGTTGAAAGCATGTCTCGAAGGGTCAGTGCATGCATTAAGGCCAAAGGTGGACCGACACTGTACTAATGTATGTCAATAAATGCAATGTTGTGTTTCTCTTCTAGGTGTCTGGTGACTTTTGTCAATATAGTGTATATAGGAACTTGTGGATAGAGGAACTCGTGAATAAGGAAAATTACACAAGTGGGAAGACATCATGATCAGAGTAAAATTCCCAAAATTGCAATTGGAGATATATTGCCAAGAGAAAGGACCAATGGACAACCAAAATTCTTGACTGGATTACAAGGGACAGGAAGAGACCCAAAATAAAACCATGTGGGAGATATGTGGATGAAATTCGAAAGCATGTTGGAGTGACATGGAGGAGACTGGCCCAAGACAAACATAAATACCAGGGTGCGCACGCGTGCTTGAAAACCTGGAAAGTCCTGGAAAATCATGATTACGTTTTCAAGGCCTGGAATATCCTGGAAAAACGGTATTTTTTTTAATGCTGTCTTGAAAAGCCTTGAAATTTGAAATTAGTGCTTAAAAAAAAATGCCCTTTTAGGAAATCGTGTTACTGACTGTTACCCCTTCATTTTTTTAAGTTCCTCTCCTCTGTTCTCAAAGAAACCGCCGGCAACAGTGGTGTTTTGGATGTGCCCAAATCCTAATTTGGCTGGGGGGGGGGGGAGCACTACTTCCAGTGCAATAAAATTGGATGATTACTAGCAGGTCTGTTAGGGAAGGGGAGCTTGATGCATTCTCTAGCCCTGAGCTTGATGTCCGTCCGACAACTACTGAGAACAACAGAAGGGGAAAGAAGAGACATTTAGCATTTGCAAGGGGGTCGCGTGTTTACCAAGTCAGCTGGCACCCACCAGTGAAGAGTATGCCTGAACAACACATTCATCTGCTCCTTGTTTATTGCATTAAGACGCTTGCTTCCGGCCCACCCCCTCAAGAGACTTCGGCTACTTATGATAAAAAATAAGAAAACTATCTTTGCGAATTTTTCACAAAAGTGGCTGAAATTTTTACATTTACTATAATTGGATTACAGAAGCTCACTCCCAAAATTCCATTTGAATCGGTTTAAAACTTAAAAAGTTAGCATTGGAATTTTTTTTATGTGTGCCTCTTTAGACAGTGAGCCTTGAGCAGAAAGTGTGTTACCATAGCAACGGTTGATTGACAGCTGGGAGCGCTGATCCGAAGCCCTTGGTTGGGAAGAAAGCAAACACCTGTTTATCACTTCCACGGCTCAAAAGGACTAAGAGATATTTTCAGAAATCCATTTTCCGGAATTTTGAAAATAACGCAGTAAAATTTTTACAGTGGTTAAAATACATCACAATAAAGTTCTAGTGCAAATTTCGCCAAATTCCGTTTGAAACTTTAGCAGATGCAAAAAAAAAAAAAAAAATCTTCCGTTGCAAAATCGGATTGAAAAAAAGAAACGGCAATTATAAATTACGGGAAAAGCAAGCAAATTATTTTTTTTTAGATGCCATGGTTTATTTAAACAGAGTGATCCTTAGATTTTGTTTCTGTGATGATATTTACTCTATTTTAATTACAAACATACATTTTTATTCAGATGTCTGAGTTACTGTTTTAATAAAAAAATCTATAATTAAAAAGTTTTCAATGGATTTAGGCGAAATTCAGCAGATAAACGTATTTTATTACATTGCAACGTTATGACGTAAATTTGGTCATTTTGTCGAAAATTGGGCAGCATTTTTTTTTTTTTTTTTTTACGTTTTCTCCTATAGTTAGGGTGAAGGAGGAAGACACTTCAGTGAGCTGCAGGTGGTGATTTATGGCGATGTGCCAAATGAAAAGAAGGACATTCCAGAGGTTGAGTGTGCGTGGACGCGGGCTCCTGCTGTTTGAACTTAATCGGAATGTTTTCGGGAGGGGGAGAAATATCCGTTTCAGCTTTACAGCTTTAAGGCTCCTTTTTTTTTCTTGGTAATAAATAAAAACCATAGTTGCTGCATTCACCATTGATCCATATTCGCATTTCTTGAATATAAACAGCAGACAATCGGAAACATGGTGTTGGGTGGGTCTTGATGTTCTTCATTTGTATCTGCTGAATTTTGTTCTGTGGGAATACGGAATGAGTTATACTGTGAATACATACAAAACTACATATTTTTGAGCTGAAAAAATAGGTCTACTTGTACACAGTAGCTAACGTGTGAACTCAGACGAAGACAATCAGACATATGGACGTCTGATTCCATAAAAAAATCAACCCACTTTTATTATACACGACAGATAAAAAAGAAAAAACATTACATGTTTTTAAACATTATAAAGGAAAGCGGATTTTTGAAACACCATGACTTGATGATATTAATTTCTGAAAGTTTTTTTTTTTTTCGATTTTAATTTCTGAAACCTTTTTTTTTTTTTTCAATTACAATACATTGTAACAGAGGATACCTGTGTGTTGTATCCCTTAGTTGTATGGCAGATTTTCAGTTGGCCGATATCCGCGATCGTAAGTGGTAGTTACATTGCTATTGTTGATGATGACAAAATAAATACTGGAGTAATGTAGAATGTTGCATAAAGTAAAAAAAAAAATCGCCCCCCTCCTCCCCCTTCGAACTTTTATGCGGTTATCATAGCTGATCAACCATTTCATTCCATGAACATCAGCACATTTCAATCATTTGACCATTGGGGGTCTGACGGAATTCAAGCAGTGCTAAGCGCCTAGCGCAACGAGAACATGCTAATTATGGACAGTTCTATTCCCTTCCCCCCTATCATCCCTAATAATTGAGAGCGCATACTGTAGTTTCAAATATTCTGTGTATGAGCTAGTTTTCACGCTGTTCGTTATGTTTTTATTTTAGAAATTACTAACCCTTTCGAACTGTAGGTTGCAGAAACGTTTATGCTTTGGTTTTTTCCATTTGTCCGTACGATAATTCACGTAAAAGGGGTTGGATTTTGGCAAAATTTTAGTATGCTGTTAAGTACAACCTAGGAACCTACCCTGTTGAAAATGGTCGAAATTAAATTAAAAGGCATAGATATAAGAGCAGTATTCATTCTCCAAGCTTGAAGCCCTACGTCCACTCTCCAGCTGGGTAAGTATGAAAGATTTGAGACTTGGAGGAGGAGACCCAGTACAAAGTTTTGCTTCCCTCAGGCACTAAGTGTTTGTTAACATTTCCTTTCCTCTGGTTTGGAGCCCAGCTGTAAGAGGTGATGCTTTGTAACAGTCTTTTAGCACAACACTCTGTCTACTGATTGGCAGACAGGTCATAAAACAGTAACTTCACTAAGTGTTGTTTCCTTGTTTTGAATGAAGACTAAATCAATGCCAAAGCATTTACCCAGAGCTGCCTAAAGGACAAAGCTGGGGGAGCAGGAAAGAACATAGCAGTAAGACCCCTTTTTCTTTAATTACTTAAAATCTGGCCTATAGTAATTGGTCACATGTGTAGCCCCTTACTCAGAGGAAATTCTCAATTTTTAGTTGTGTGCTTTCCTTTGTGTCAGACAGTCATTCAAATTCAGTGTGGTTCCTGATCTTAGATATTTTTTGGTTTTCATTTACTGTTTCAGTTGATTTACCCATTTTTTTCATCTCCCCCTTCCCATTAAATATGGGTAAGTGTACTTTTAGTGATCTTTGGCTAATAAATCCTAAATATGCTGGATGGATTAAAAAAGATGAAAGCAATTGCCATGTTGCAAAATGCATTTTATGCATTAAAATAATAGATGTTTCGAATATGGGGGAATCCGCTTTAAGAAGCCACATGAAAGGAAAAAAACATAGTATGTTGACAGAAAGCTGTAAAAATGTTCCGCTAACTATTGATAAATTGCTATGTGTATCAAGTGATAAACAAGTACAGCCTATTGCATCCACATCTAATCCTCTGCATGTTCCTCTTGAAAAAAATGCAACCATTAAAGCAGAAGCATTGTGGTGTTTGAAAGTGGTTAAATCCCATTACTCTTACAGGTCTTGTGCAGGTAATGATGTTTTATTCCGCCTAATGTTTTCTGACAGCAGAATTGCTGGAAACTTCAGCTGTGGCGAAAAAAAAATGTTCCTACATTTGTTGCTTTGGTTTGGCACCTCACTTTAAATCAGTGTTGGTTCAGGAAGTCAAAACTGAAAATGAAAATTTTGTGATTTTGTTTGACGAAAGTTTAAACAAGTTTAGTCAGTCAAAACAAATGGATATACATGTTCGTTTATGGGGAAAAGGAACAGTTTCAACCAGATATTTGTCATCAGTTTTTTTGGGTCATGCTAGTGCAGACATAATGATGGAAAAATTTCTTGAATGCATGGCGTGCCTCCCACTGTGTAACATTGTGCAGTTATCAATGGATGGACCCAATGTTAATTGGAAGTTTTTTGATATGCTGTAATCAACACTTAGTGCCGACTCAAATGTCCAACTCCTAAACACAGGGAGCTGTGGACTTCACATTGTAAACAATGCCTTTCGACATGGAGCCTCAGCAACAGGGTGGGAAATTCAAAAGTTGCTTACATCATTATTTAGACTTTTTAAAGATTCACCTGCAAGGAGGGAAGATTTTTCTAAAATAATTTTAGCCAGTAAGATGCCATTAAAATTCTGCCCACACAGGTGGCTAGAAAATACTCCTGCCTGCGAGCGAGCATTAGAAATTTGGGCAGACATTGAAAATTATGTTAACCAAGTTGAAAAGAAGTGCATCAAGAATCCCCACACTGTATCATTTGATGCTATCAAAACTTTCACTAAAGATCCTTTTGTTTTGGCTAAACTGCATTTCTTCAATTCAGTTTCAAAACAGCTGGTACCATTTCTCAAGGCATATCAGTCAGATAAGCCAATGATGCCTTTTATGGCCACAGATCTTGAAAAGATGCTAAGAAATATGATGAATCGCTTTGTTAAAAGAACCGTAATGGCAGAAGCTAACTCTGCCTTAAAGCTGTTACAAGTAGACCTTACAGATGCATCTCAGTGTTGTCACTATAAAGAAATTGATGTTGGGTTTCAAACAGAGAAGGTATTGAAAGAATTAAGTGCTAAGAACATTAGTGAACGCAAACTTATGGAGTTTAGAATGGAATGCCGAATATTTTTGCAAAAGCTAGTTGTGAAGCTATTGGAAAAAAATCCACTTAAGTACTCCCTTGTTCGCCACATGAAGTGTTTAGATCCTCGGTTGATGTCAAAAAATAGTGAGACTTGTATTAAGAATCTAACATCCATTCTCATACTTCTTGTTGATGCTCATAGAATACAACCAGAATTATGTGATGGTGTAATATGGCAGTTTAAGGAATTTGTGACCAGTGTTGCAGCAGTAAAATCTTCATTCATAAACTTTGATCCAGAAGATAAACAACAAAGAGTAGACACATTATTGTATGAGTACATGTCTTCTACTAAAGCTTTTAGTGAACTGTGGAAAGTTGTGAAACTTCTTTTACTGTTGTCACATGGGCAAGCTTCTGTTGAGAGGGGTTTCTCAGTCAATAAGGAGCTCATTGTAGAAAACACGAGAGAGGAGTCAATTGTAGCACAGAGAATTATTTATGATCATATATGCTATGTAGGTGGTATTGATTAAGGTAAATATCTCAAAATCCCTTCTGTTATCAGTTGGAGCTGCAAGGCAAAAATACATACATTATTTGGATGATAAGTCCAAAGAAAAGGAAAAAAGCAGCCATATGTGGAAAAAGGAAAGCTATTTTAGATGAAATTGATAGCATAAAAAAGAAAAGGAAACTCATTGAAGGAGAAGTCAAAGAATTACTTAACTCTGCTGATGATTTAGCTTTAAAAGCTGAAACTACAAATAACATTACATACATTGTAAAATCTAATAGCTTTAGAAAAACTGCTCATGAGAAAAGAGCAGTACTTAAAAAAATGGATATGGAACTTGAAACCAAAGTCAGCAATCTTAAATCTGTATAACCATCCATTGATACTCCATATTTGTGGTATCTTCCAAGCATATAGAGAATTAATACTAAAACATAAAATTTTTATATTTGTACAATTTACAATAGAAATGAACTTTTTTTTTTCTTTGAAGCATGTTGAACTTCAAACCAGTTTTGATCTTATATCTTCATAATTATTTAGTGTTTTTCATATGAAGTTCATGTAAATAGACTAATGAACTCTTCTGTTCCAAAAACTTATAACTTTCTGCAACTAACTTCCACAATTGGGCTTCTTATTGGACTAAAACTTTGGTAAGTAATATAAAACCTTATATATACTTGTACAGTAAATACTCATGGGCTCCTAAAACATATTTTTGCTGTACATTTTACTATGAATTTGTGGCCAAAACAATTCAATCAATTGTTCTTAATGCATTGATCAGATTTTGGTTTATATAACTGACAAACTTCAATTTTTAAAAAAAAAGCTTTTAAAAACTTAATTCATATAATTAAGATGTCTTATGTTTTGGGAGTTGAACCAAAAGTGGTTATTCTGATTCTGGTTATGATTGAAGCTTAACTGGAGGTAGAGATTCCTTATGCTCATCATTTTTCATTTATGTAAAATACCTAAGAATATCCAAATTTATACCAATAAAAAACTGAAATTGTTTTATGTTTAAGGTTTTTATAAATAGTTTAGCTAGTTCCACATTTTGGGGTAGCACTTCATAAATTTAGTTTAGCAGTGATTTTGATTTAAAAAAATATAAGTAAATTGAGGCAATCTTGTTTGATATGAAAAATAATTTTTGGAAAGTAATATGAGGCAAGTGTACTGGTAGACATAAAGGTGGTTAGATTCTTTTGGGTTGGGTGGTGGGCCAAGACTTTGAGTTCTATGATGAAACTTATTTGAAATTTGTCGCCATGTTCCTAAAATTACACTTTCTGTTTTAAACTCTATTGGTTCACCCTTCTATGATCGTCCACTCCCGAATCATTTCTTGAGGTGCATAGTGATTCCGTGGCTTATGCTTTTTGATTTAACATAACTGTACTACAATTGGGGGAAATTTTCCTCAAGTCTGGAACATATTCTGTCTAGTAATTAAGATTTTCATTGCCTTCAAAAGTCACATCCCAATATGCAGCCACCAGTGGCAGTCATTGGGAATGTTAAAAAAAAAAAATCATTCCCATGTATGGAAACACTTTTTATCAGAGCTAGAATCCACCTGTGGGCATAACAAGCACATGCCCCATTTCAAAAAAAGGAAAGGGGGGTTGAGTAAGTAGATAAGTGCTTTGCTTTGTCTCACGTTTCTTGTTTTCAGACATCACACTTTTTCACTTATGGATTTGCAACTCCACGTTTTGTCTTACATTTGCCCGAACTTTTCAGTGATCCACACAGCAGTACTTCAGAACTGCTGTTTGTGATGTACTCTGAGAGGCAAGCACCCCATCTCCCCCTTACGGGTCCTCCATGTTTTACCACCGTGTTTTTTGGAGGAAATAAATCTCAGAGATTTTTTTACCAGTCCTCTGTTAGACGTGCGCCCTCCCCATTCTTAAATTCTGAATGTGCCCTCACTTTATTTTATAATAATTTCAGTTGTTATCAATAATAGTCTGATTACATGGAAGATAGTGCAGAATAGTGATGCAGCTAAAATGACTGATTGAATTAATCATTTTCTGATTGAGGGAAAGGATTTTCTGAATAGCCTTGTGGTAATTGCACCATGATTCAATTTAGCATTATTGGGTAATTCGCCAATTAAAAACATTAAAAAGAAATGTAATGGGTAAAAAAGCACACTCATTCATTTGCATCTTTCATCATTTTTATTACTTAAAACTGAAATTGCTTTTAAAAATTAATTTGAGCATGATACTGTAAAGCGTAATAATCATCCTGGAATTTTTTGTATATGGCCTGGAAAAGGCCTGGAAAGTCCTTGAATTTTTTCCCCCAAAAGAGTACGAACCCTGAATACATACATACATATCACTAAGCTGTTCTCTGAGATTCAGAGGTTAGCTTCACAAAGAAGTACAAACTACCAGATAATTTTTTCTTACTGTTGCCGTATCAAACTTCTCCATTTACAGTGATCTTGACATACAACTCGGGCTTCACTGACATCCATCACATGACGTACACAAGATCTTCAATACAATACTCATTATCTTTTCTCATGCAAACACTTTTGAATTTCATCCTCCCAGGATTTGCTTGGCCTTCCTCTGCCTTTCCTTCCTGCCATGGGCTAAAAAGATTTTCTTGGTTAGCATCTCATTACTCATTCTTCCAACGTGGCCAAACCACTGAAACGTATTAGTCTCCACCTTGTTAACAACATTTTCCTTCACATTACACAACTGCAACACCTCTTCATTCCTCACACAATAAAAAAACATGTCTTGCCCCCCTTCCTCTCCATAAGCAACACATTTCTCTAGCACACAAATGACTCCTATGTTTCTTCTGTAGTACCCAGGTTTCACTGCTATACATCAGAATAGGAACTATTACACTTTCATACGCAGCCATGTGGGACTCTCTTAAGAACCCATCATTCCTGTGAAAACCTCCCAAAGCAACCATGACTTTCAACGAAGAATTCACTCGCCTGCTAATTTCACCATCCAATTTGTTGTCTCAGTCAAACATGCTTCCTAAATACACAAACACATTCACCTGGTCAATTACTATGCTATTTAGACTTATATTATTTTCAGCACTACCAGTTCCTCTCTCAAACACCATAACTTTGGGTTTTCCCTTATTTATACTCAGTTTGAATTTCATGCAAACATCGTACATCCGAGACAACATACTCTGCAACTCACTTTTGCTCTTTGCCAACAGGACAGTGTCATCAGCATAGAGCAATCTGCACGCATGGATACCACCAAGACATAAACCAGTATTATCTATTTTGGCATCACTCATGCACGCACCATAAGTATATTAAACAGCCATGGTGACATTACACAACCTTGTCTGACTCCTGCACCAATAGAAAACCATTTTGATAAAACACAATTTACTCGTACACAAGCTCTACTGCCAGCATACATGGCTTTTACACTATTCAGTAGATTCCCAGTAACACCATATTCATTCACTACCTTCCCCAAAAGTGGCCAATTTACTCCGTCGTAAGCTTTCTCTAAATCTATGAAGGCAGCAAAAACTTTCTTACCGACAGCCAGATACTTTTCAATCATCATGCGTAATGCAAAAAATTGGTTAGTGCAGCCTTTACCAGGCATAAAACCACTTTGAATATCTCACACTTTCTCTGATGTAAGACCCCGTACTTTTTCAATAACGACCTTACCAAACACTTTCCCTGGCACACTCAGTAAGCTAATACCACAATAGTTCTTGCAGTTAATCTGATCACCTTTTTCTTTATACAAGGGAACAATGATAGCATCCTTCCAATCCTGAGGGACCATTCCTAACTCCCAGCACAACTGACAAATTTCAGTTAACCAGTCAATTACAGAGTCACCATCATATTTTAGCATCTCGGCAGTCACGCCATCAACTCCCAGAGCCTTACCATTCTGAAGAGATTTTAGAGCTTTACACGCTTCGTCTCTTAAGATCCCTCCTGTGCCTCCATCCTTCACTGTGACAGCATCTGCTTCTGCCTCAGAATCACCTTTGCTTTCTTGATCTAATAACTCACAGAAGTACTCACCCCATCTTTCACCTAAGTAATTGGGCTCCCATATAATTTCCTCGATCATATTCTTCACATAACTTACAACTTTGTTTCCCCTATTTTTCCTGATTCTCATGTACTTCCAGAAAGTCTTGCTGTCTTTCCAAAAAGCCAATTCATGCCTTTCCACCTTTCCTTCCTATCTTTTGCCTTACTCTGGTGAACTAGCTTAGCTGCTTCATGCTTCTTACAGCGATATTCATCCACAGAAACTCTACCTTGCAACATCCCCAAATAGTCTTCCATCTTTCTCTTTACTGCCTCTTCAATCTCACTATTCCACCAAGTATCACCTCTATTGTTACCCACTATTGTGGTGCCACAGACCTCTTGAGCAGCAGTGACAACATAGTTCTTAAAACATTCCCACTTCTTTTCTACATCCCTCTCACTGGACCTCAGATCCTTCAGTCGTTCTCTGAGTACATCAGAATAATGCTGGTGATTTTCAGGGAGCCTTTCAACCTTTATACTTTCCATCCTGTGTCTCTTCATATTCCTTTTCCTCCAACCAACATTCAGTTTCACTCGTGACTCTACCAAGTAATGATCAGAACCAACATCTGCGCCTCTCATCACACAAGTGTCCACAACTAAGTGTTTCAGATGCTGATCGTAGACAGCAAAATCTAGCACACTCTTTTGACCAAGAGTACAATTTTTCCAAGTATATGTGTGGATATACTTGTGGTTGAAAAAATGTATTAAATACACACAAACCATTCTCAATGCAGAGTTTAATTAATCTTTTACCATTATCATTCATACAAGAAACATTAAACTTACCCAGAACATTGTCAGAAACTGCATTCTGCATACCTACTCTTGCATTGAAATCCCCTGCAATTATAACTTTCTCTTTAGCACCAAACTGGCTCAAAACAGATTTTACCTCTTTCCAGAAATCTTCCTTCCTATCAGAAGGTTCCGAGTCACAAGGAGCATAGCATACACTACAACAATTAGTATTTTCTGAAGTTTTAGTTTCAAACGAATCCAAAGAATTCTCTCACTTATACAACTATAGTGAATCCAGTTGTTCTTCATCTTTTCACTTAAAATCACACCTACATCAGCCTGTCCTTTCACATTATCCAATACTTCAACCACACACTCACCGTTCCATTCACTTCTTCTATCCCAATTTCTTTCTTTTTGGTTTCCCTTACACACAGCACATTCAATTAATGCTTATTCATCTCGTCAATCACCTCATTCATCTTGCCATTTATACCTCAAGTATTCCATACACCAATCTTACACTCACTCAGCCGAGATCTCTTTCTCATTTCTGTTTTTCCAGTTCCAGGTCTATTCCATGGTGGACCGTCCTTCTCAAGTGTGGTAGGTCCACCATATCCCGCACTTGAGTCAGTTTTTAGCATTTCTTTTGTAAAAAAAGATGGTGCTTATGTTACCGGTTTGTCCGTCCCTCCGTCTATACCCATGATATTTCTGCAACTATTAGTTCGATTTGAATTTGTGTGTGTGTGTGTGTGTGTGTGTGTGTGTGTGTTGGGAAGCTTAAAATATGCAAATGATAATCCTTTATTTCGTAGGTTTTTTTTACGATGTACAATTTCGTCACTAGAGGGAGTAAATGCAGATGATGTCTAAGTAAAAAATTTGTTTTATTCCACATATTTGTTTCTAAACATCCAATTGAAAAAATTCTTTTATCTTTCGATTCCATTTATGTCGAAGAGTATTTTTTAGATATGGTTACTTTTTCAAATCACGCATAGATTTTCCGCTAGGGGGCGTAAAAGTAAATTACAGTTTTCCCGATCCCTCTTCTTCTAAAACTCAGATTTGAACATTTTTTTCTTCAGCGGATACTACACCTCCTGATGGAAAATCTTTTGCATATAATTTCAAATTTTTGGTAAAGAATACTTTGGCCACCAGGGGGCATAAGTGTTAATTTTTGCTCCTGATGTATTTGCCATAAAATCTGAGCTTCGAAAATGTCGACTGAAAAAATTATTTCATGGACTGATGCCACTCACATTGATAAACCTTTTCGTAATATTTTCTTCTTAAAATATTCCACAGTTTCTCCTCCAGAGGGCGTAGATGTATATCTTATTTTTGTGAATATCTCTACTTCTAGGAGTCCGATTTGAAAAATTCCTTCTTTGTTGGATAGTGTTTTCAGTGTGACATGTTTTTCATATAATTTCAAAATTTTTAAGTAATTCATAGACTTTCTGCTAGAGGGCGTAGAGGTAAATTGTGTCCCCCCCCCTATATCTCTGCTTCTAAACCTGCGATTTGAAAAATTCTTTCTGCACTGAATACAGCTCCTGATGGGAAATCCTTTGCACATAAATTCTAATTTTTGTAAAAAATGGTTTGGCCACCAGGTGGCGTAAGTCTTAATTTCTGCTTCTGATGTATTTGCAGCAAAATATTAGCTTCTGAAATCTCGATTGAAAAAAAGTAGCTTGTTGACTGATACTACTCATGTCGACAAACCTTTTAGGAACATTTTCTGCTTGAAATAATGCATGGTTTCTACGCCAGGGGCGTATATGTGTATCTTATTTTTGTCAATATCTCTACTTCTAGAAGTCCGATTTGAAAAATTCTTTCTTTGTTGGATAGTGTTTCTGATGCGAAATGTTTTTCCTATAAATTCAAAATTTTCAAGTAAATCATAGACTTTCCACTAGGGGGCACAAAGGTAAATTGCGTTTTCTGCTTCTAAAACTCTGATTTGAAAAATTCTTCCTGTATTGCATACAAGACCTAATGGAAAATATTTTTCTCATTTCTAATGTTTGGTAAAGAATGGTTTTGCCACCAGGGGACATAAGTGTTAATTTCTGCTTCTGGTGTTTTTGTAGTAAAATCTGGGCTCCTGAAAACTCGACTAATTTTTTTTTTGGACCGATACCGCTCCTGTGGAAAAACCTATTGAGAATACTTTCTTCCTAAAATAATGCATGGTTTTCCCACCAGGGGACATAAAGTCAAATCTTATTTTTGTCGATATCTCTGTTTCTAAGAGTCAGATTTAAAAAATTCTTTCTGTGTTGGAGAGCGTTTTCGGTGCGAAATGTTTCTCCTATAAATTCATGTTTTTCTTAATGTACAAATCTGCAACCAAAGGGCGTAAGCTCATGATTCTGTTGACAGCAATATCTGAGGGATTAAAAACCCGACTGAAAAACTTCTTTCTTCCGTCAGATACTATTGTTTCCCATACCGGTTCCATTGACTTTGAATAGCTTTGATAAATTTAATTTGCGTCAGAACGGATTCAAAAGACGTGCTTATTACATCTGAAAATTTGGTGCCATCTTTCTTTTTTTTTTTTTTTTTGTGTATTTTTTGATCAGGTAAGTACATCAGTGTGGGGGATTAGCCCACAGTTGACGGTTCTATTTGGTCATTGAACCTAAGGATTCTGGAACAAAACCCAGTGAGTTGGGGTCTTTTCGCCAATGTCACACAGAACTAGCTGGCACCTCTCCAAGATTCACAAAGGCCCTTGTTGCTGTTCTGTGTGCCATTGTTACCACAGTGGGCCCCAAGGAGGCAAACCCATCTCTCACTAAGATTGCTTGCCCCAAGGCAGACCGTTGTGGAAAAAACGGAGACCTTCATCTAGCAGTGGACTGATAATGGTTGACAATATTATATAAATATATATATATAATGTACAGTTTTATGTATTGCTTCCTTGCTCTGGTAGTGTTGGCAGCACATCTGGTCATTTAGGAATCCGAAAAGATGATAGTCAGAAGGTGTTAGATCTGGACTGTAAGCAGGGTGAGGTAAAAGTTCCCATCCAAATTTTTGGATTTTTTTTCCGAGTTCAAAGGAGCAGAGTAGGGCCTAGCATTGTCATGCTGGAAGGATGACTTTTTTCCCAGCTGTTTATCACACAATGAACGGTGAAGCTTTTCTAATGTTTAGACATAACAAGCTGCATTTACAGGTTGTGCAGGTTCTAAAAAATTGAAGCAGAATGCATCCATCTGCATCCCAAATGACAGTATGACAGTTCCCATAACCTTTGATGCTGATGGAACTGTCTTAGGCTTCTTCCTGCTTAGTGAATGGAGATGATGCCATTCCATGCTCTGGCATTTTATTTCAGGTTCAAAATGGTGGAACCAACTTTCATCACCGGTCACAGTACTGTGCAAAAAATCAGCCCTTCATTTTGATACCATTCCAGCAGTTATGCCGAAATGTTTTGCACTGGCCTTTGTGGTCTGTCAGTAAATGTGGGACTTAGCGGGCACAAATTTTCCAATATCCCAAGCTGCTAAACCTTTCCTGAATTTCACTGTCTTATGCTCGAGATCACTGTAATTTCCTTCACCATCACAATTCTGTCATCACAAATTAGGCATCAACCCTTTCCATGTTGTGTTCCATAAAGGCTGTTCGACAGCAACCGCTACGAAGCTGACTGTTAATGCCTGTTAAACCATCTTTAAAATTTTTCACCCAGCTTCTCGCACTGCTGGCACCCATACACACATCGCCATTGGCATGCTGAAGCCTGTGGCGAATATCTGCAGTCCGAATTTCCTATTTCACAAGGAACTGAATCACAGCACACTGACGTAATGATTTATCACTCTTGGCCATCTTTTCTCATGTTTGGTCATATGCCTGATGCAGTTACGTCATTTGACATTCATGGCCACAACGAAAGATGGCACTACCTATCCACAAACTATCATTCTCCCAGTGCTCAATCTACCTGTGTAATGCAGCTTTGCTTGTCACTTTCATGTTCATTAAAAACAGAACACCTGATAGGAGTCGATCTATGACTTTGATTTTATAGGATATTCCAATCATCCAATATCGCAGAAATGATTAGCATTTCGACATCCGAGGCGCATGCGTAACACGTCTATGTAAATCAGACCACCTCATTCACAGACCAGAAACCGGCTTTTACTCTGCTATAAGCATCACATAGCTCGGTTGGCGTGTCAGTGCTTGGTCAGCAGCAGGTAAGGATGCCTCATTGTCACATGAGACAGTCATACAGTCACATCAGCAAGGTCGACAGATGTCGCATTATTGGCATGAAAGACTGCAATGCTTCCCTCTGGGAGATTGCCGGTCATGTAGGGCACAATGTGTTCATCGTGGTGATATGATTGAAAGGGGGGGGGATATACTCAGTTCCTAGCCATTAGGCACAAAGTGATATGTGTGAAATATGTGATATTAAATGTCAAATGATGTATGAGAAAGGTGTACTTAGTACCATTGTAAATATTGCACATGCAACATACCCTTTCATAAATACTCGAAGGATATCAAACCGCAAATGTCATGAACAGTTCATTTGAAAAAAATAAACAAATGGCAACGTGGTCACTGAACATTAGCGCTTATACCACAAAAACTCTTAATTAGGAATGTTTCCACCCTTAGGCTAGGCTGAGGCAATTTCGGTTTTACGGAGGGGGGGTAATTACCTCCCAGACTTGTGAAAATGAAGGTAAAAATTTATTTTGGAGGATAGAGAAAATATATAAACCATACGGAACGACTGATATAAAGGAAAATGTTTTGAGAGTTTTTCTAATTCCACTTACTGTACATTTTTTAAACCAAAAGATGGCAACATGATATACTTTTTATCTAGGGATGAGTTGGATGATAGGAGCAAAGAATCTATAAGGGGTAAATAAAGGAAGGCTCCAATCTGCTCTATAGGGGATAGAGCTAAAACACATGACAGCAAGCGCCGCCATACTTGACAGTCCAGTTGGTATGTTTGGAAAGCCTGCATTACAGGATGAAAATCCAACAGCATTCCCACCCTTTCCATGTGTTTTAAAAGAGTGCAGATCTTAACTGTTTATGATATGAGTCATGAACAGCTTCACGCTGCTCCCAATGTTTGCTTTGGTTTCAAGTACATACATGTTGTCGCTTGCGTGGATATTAAGGTGGTTCCACCTAAAATCTCTGCCTTACATTTCCAGTGGTAAAACTTTTTTACGTATTTTCTTTGCAATTAATATATTCCGAAGGATGAACATATGCACATCGATAAAACAAACTTTAAGTTATAGCATGGGATATTTAATACTTGCTAAAACATAACCACAATTAAGCAATTCAACATTTGTTTGCCTACTGACATCGTCAATGTACAGGTCGCGCCATCTATTAACAGTCTGAACATTACTCAAAGAAAAAAATTTATTTTTAATGTTAATAATGGTTATGTTTTAGCAAGTATTAAGTATCCCATGCTATAACTTAAAGTTAGCTTTATCAATGTGCAAATTTCCATCCTTGGGAATACATTAAATGTGAAGAAAATATGTAAAGAAGTTTTACCATTCGAAACATAAAGTAGAGATTTTAGGTGGAACCACCTTAATTATGGAGTTAATTAAAAGAAATACATTCTTTGTTCAGAATAAGCACACAATAAGACTTGCAACTGCTGATTGCAACTGCCGAACAGCAAGAACATGCATTACTCATGTGCTTTCCCTTTACTGTGGGCTTCTCAGTACTACAAGGTTCGTACGGTCCTTAAAAGTCCTTAAGAACTGTTTAATTTCCATTTGCCTTTTTAAGGGCCCTTAAAAAGTCCTTAAGAACTCCTTAATTTCTGTTTACCTTTTTTAAGGGCCCTTAAGAACTCCTTAATTTCTGTTCTGTTTTTAAGGGCTCTTATAAAGTCGTTGAAAACGCCGTAATTATATTATATTCGGCCGTTAAAAGGTCGTAATTTTTTTTTTAACCTAAGAAATGCGCGCATTATGCAGGCCAGCTGGTTTAATTAGTGCACTGATGATGGTTTTACGTCACTAGATCGCATGTCACAAAAGTTTACCCATGTTCTGTATTGCTTTTGGCAGTTTGCCAACCAGCTACCTTCAAATCCCTTTTGGTTTAGATTAGATTTATTGCTGGCTTCTTGATTTCTTTGCGTGGGGTCAGTGCAGTTCAGATCGTTATCTTCTGTTATTTATTAGAGAATGTGGTACTAAGTAAAGAGCTTAGATCTTCTGTCTTTTCAGCTAGACAGAAATATGTTCAATATTTAGAAGCCGAAAAAAAAAAAAAAAATGTGCCAAGCAACATCTATCTGGGAGAAAACGTAAATTGATTGAGGAGGAATTGCAAATGCTTAGTACGAAAAAACTGAAAGTAGAAAAAAATATTGCCGAATTAGAGAAAACGTGCAGATGACCTTGCCACCCAAGGGGAATTGATGAAAGATATGAACTGCTTCCTTTAATCAAAGAGTTTTCGAAAATTAATAAAGGAAAAAAATGAAGAATTGCCAGAAATTACCATGTCAGTAGTTGCAAAAAAGGAGCTGAAAAGTTGATTTCATTGTATGCCTACATCCTTTGTTTGACCTCAAAAAAGTGAATATGTACATAATATAATTTCCTTGCAGTCATTGTTAAATTGCATTACTGTTTTTAGCATGTAAAAAAAGATCGTGCTTATGTTATCAGTTTGTCCGTCCGTCTGTACCAACGAAATCTCTGCAGCTATTAGTCCGATTTGAAAAATTCTTTTTGCATTGGGAAGCTTGAAATATGCGAATGATGATCCTTTATTTCGTTTTTTTTTTTACAATGTGCAATTTCGCCGCTAGAGGGCGTAAAGGCAGATGTCAAATTCAAAAATACGTTTTATTCCACATATTTGTTTCTAAACATCCGACTGAAAAAATTCTTTTATCTTTTGATTCCATTTATGCTGAAGAGTATTTTTGATATAGTTACATTTTTTAATTACGCTAGGGGCGTAAAAGTAAATTACATTTTTCCCGATAATTCTTCTTCCAAAATGCCGATTTGAAAATGTTTTTCTTCAGCGGATACACCTCCTGATGGAAAATCTTTTGTATATAATTTCTAATTTTTGGTAAAGCATACTTTGGTCACCATGGGGTGTAAGCGTGAATTTTTGCTTCTGATGTATTTGCCATAAGATTTGAGCTTCTAAAATGTTTGAAAAAATTCTTTCGTGGACTGATGCCAATCACATCAATAAACCTTTTCGGGAGATTTTCTTCTTAAAATATTCCACAGTTTCTCCGCCAGAGGGGCGTAGATGTATATCTTCATTTTGTGAATATCTCTACTTCTAGGAGTCCGATTTGAAAAATTCCTCTTTTGTTGGATAGTGTTTTTAGTGTGACATGTTTTTCATATAATTTCAAAATTTTCAAGTAATTCATAGACTTTCCGCTAGGGGCATAAAGGCAAATTGCTTTCCCCCTATATCTCTGCTTCTAAATCTCTGATTTGAAAAATTCTTTCTGCACTGAATACAGCTCCTGATGGAAAATCCTTTGCACATAAATTCTAATTTTTGTAAAAAATGGTTTGGCCACCAGGTGGCGTAAGTCTTAATTTCTGCTTCTGATGTATTTGCAGCAAAATATGAGCTTCTAAAATCTCGATTGCAAAAAATGTCATTTGTTGACTGTTACTACTCATGTTAACAAACCTTTTAGGAACATTTTCTTCTTGAAATAATGCATGGTTTCTACTCCAGCGGGCGTAGATGTATATCTTATTTTTGTCAATATCTCTACTTCTGAGAGTCCGATTTGAAAAAATCTTTCTTTTGTTGGATAGTGTTTACAATGTGAAATGTTTTTCCTAGTAATTCAAAATTTGCATGTAAATCATAGACTTTCTGCTAGGGGTCACAAAGGTAAATTGCATTTTCTGTGTTATTTCTGCTTCTAAAACTCCGATTTGAAACATTCTTCCTCTATCGCATACAAGACCTGATGGACATTTTTTTTCACATAATTTCTAATGTTTGGTAAAGAATCGTTTGGCCACCATGGGGCATAAGTGTTAATTTCTACTTCTAATGTATTTATAGTGAAATCTGGGCTCCTTAAAACTTGACTAATTATTTTTTTCTTGGACAGATACCACTCATATGGAAAAACCTTTTGAGAATATTTTCTTCCTAAAATAATGCATGGTTTTCCCACCAGGGGACGTAAAGTCACATCTTATTTTTGTCGATATCTCTGTTTCTAAGAATTCGTAAGCTTATGATTCCATTTACAGCAATATCTGAGGCATTAAAAACCCTACTGAAAAACTTCTTTCTTCCGTCAGATACTATTGTTTTCCATACTGGTTCCATTGACTTTGAATAGCTTTGATAAATTTAATTTGCGTCAGAACGGATTGAAAAGCTTCCTTCAATCAAATAGTTTTCAAAAATTAATAAAGGAAAAAAATGAAGAATTGGCAGAAATTACCACGTCAGTAGTTGCAAAAAAGGAGCTGAAAAATTTATTTCATTGTAGGCCTACGTCCTTTGTTTGACCTCAAAAAAGTGAATATGTACATAATATAATTTCCTTGCAGTCATTGTTGAATTGCAGTACTGTTTTTTAAGTTTAAGAGCAAAAAAAGATTTATAATAGAAGTAAAAATTCTGAAGGAAATTTCATAGGTGTCTTGTTGTTACTGCAGTTTGTTTTAGCTTTTACACCTATACACTATTGCCAAATGTTGAAAATCAAACTGCATTAAGTGTATGGAAGAAGTTACTACAAGTGCTACAGCTGTAGAATTTAAAAAATAAATAAAAATGCAAGTTACACAAGCAAAAATGTGTTATTCATCCAAATCTATGAAAACCAAATTTTTCTCCAGATTTGGGAATTCGGAAGCTGTGTAGTAAATAAATAAATCAATACTTAAAAGAAAGTGATGCTTCACTGTTCAGTTTTGATTCTTTGAATTCTGCCAATGTAGTTTTGAAATTTATGCAAGCATTTTTATTGAACTTAGGGCTTTCAATTCCGATGATATGATTTAAGTTACGATGAACTTGTGTGTTTCCATTTGATTTAGATAGTGTGTTTACTTGCTTCATTAACCTAAAACAGGTCTAACAAGCTGTGCTGCATTTTTATAAAAGTGTTATTTTTCCAGCTGCAGCACTTGTAGTGATGCCACCCACAGAATTAATGCATTTAGTTTCTTAGCCTGTGTCCGTACATATTTGTAAAAGTAATTCTAATGCAAGGAATTAAGTTATTGAATGGAAAGGTAAAGATACCAAAAATTTTAAAGACTGACAATCACAGCCGTATGAAATTCTAAGCCTGTATTTGCAATACTGTTTTTGTTAAAATGAATTTGTAAATTAATAAAAAAATATAAATTCGGATAAACTTTGAAGGAAAAACAAATGCAAATTTAAAAAGTTTCTGAAACCACAAAGATGGGCCTATAATCATAATTGATGGGTGAAAATTTGTTGAAAATTGAAATTCCAAAGTAAATAAATTTTATGCTTCACACCACAATACGAATAAGCAGAGTGTTAGTTCTGTAGATGCAAAGATATGCTTCAGGACAAATATTGGATCCAGTATTACCAGTAAGTAATGTATATAAGGAACTTTTAAGTTAGTTGGTTTTTCTGTTGGAGTATTTAGGTTTATTTTAGTAGAACTAATTTTAATTCATATATTTGTGCAATGGAATATTCATTAGTTTCAACAAAATTGTTTTATTGTGTTAAAATTACTTATGTTGTAATAGTTAACTCACATTTTGTATATTATGTATATTTGCATGCAGCGATTATGAAGTCCTTAAAAAATATTTAAAGGTCCTTAAAAATAGCCTGAAGGTTCTTAAGAACTCTTTAATTTCCATTTTCAAAAAGAGTATGAACCCTGTACTACCATTTAGACTGCCAAGTGAAGTTTACCAACAGAGGTTGCCCTTTACGCCAGAATGAAGCTTCCCTTCTTGATCGTGTGTGTCGTATGACCTTTGACTTCACTCCCTAGCCCAGTCCCCACGTGGTGAATGAGCATGCCAGTTTTGCTGACTGCCAGTAGCTTTTAGAAAAGAAAATGAGCAAACGCCAAAAAAATACGTTAGATTGTTTCTTCAAAAAGTTAAAAGAGGATTGTAGTGAAATTGAATCTGTTCCTTGTTTGAGTGGCAGTGGCAGAGAAGAAGGAAATTTTGGTTTCAGAAAGTATTGAAAAGTTGCAGCAGCCGCATTCATGTGAAGCTCAATCCACGTCAAATATGCACGTGCTGAAGAATGTTGCTTTTGTAGAACAACTGGCAACAGGTAAACCTCAGCCTGCTCTATTTGATGGTAAAGTTGATGTGGATTTCTACGTTCAGAAACAGTGCATTTCTCCAATAACAGATCGTGAAAAATTCAGTATTCTGATATGCGCATGAACTCCAGGTAAAAATTTCATTTATCTTTTTTCAGGGAATAAGAAAAATAATAAAGTGAAATGCTATCTCTCTCAAAAGCATTTCAGTTAATTGGCTAATGTATTTGTGTGATTTTAACTGTTTATTTTGCAAATATTGTCTTGTTTTCCAATAAATACGGAGGAATAAACAAAGCCACTCCAAGATAAAAACAGGTAGTAGTACGCCAAACAACTAGGTAAAGAACAATAATATCCGTTTATTGACATAAAACAACATACAACTGGTTGCAAGCTGAAGAATCAACTGGTTGCAAATGAGAAGAATCTGATACTTTCACGAGACTGCGTGCCTCTCGTGAAAGTATCAGATTCTTCTCATTTGCAACTGTTTCTGCACGTGCCATGCTGTCTCGTTTTTATACATTTCACATGCATATTTAAGTTTTCTGTTCATTCATTAAGGTTACTAACGTTGTTCTAAACCACATCTAAGCCTGAAGAATAGGGTGGAGCGAAAAACACTTTTTTTTTTTTTCATTTGAAACGTCACCATGTGCAATAGTTGCGATTTTGTTACTGATATGACCCCCAAAATATGGATGACATTATTCGATATCTTAGGCTTCCCCAAGAACCTTGAAGTTTGAAAGTTATAAGGAAAAATGCTTTAAAAACACTCGCTTTCTCCATTTTGTAGATGTAAGAACATACTGTATCACCATGTTATTTAATATCACCTTTGAGTGTATAAACACGGGTAAAAATTCAGCAGATGTGAGTTAATTTCTTAGGCTTCCCCAAAGAGCTCAAATTTTTGTTATATTTCTCTGAATATGCATAAGTTATGTAAATATGATAGACACCAGCCTTACCTAGTAGTATAACTTGAGAAGTGAGTTTATTTAACTTGAAAACCAGACTTTTTTTCAAAACTTGGAATCAGTTTCCTGTCCAAAATTTTTGCTCGGATGAATCCATCTCTTGCAAGAAGGCCACATACACGAGAAGAAGAATCTGTTACAATCTTAACCATCCTCGCTACCGCCTGATAATAGCAGGGTATTTTTGTAAATTCGTGGTAAGAACTTGGATATTTATCTGACTGTAGTAATTCCAGAAACTCGCCGTCTTTCGATTTTCGTGTGATGGGAGGTTCAGTCACAATACCCTCTTGCCAGTCGATTAGGTCAATGTAATCATTGCTCTGGAAATTCAGCGTAGGAATTCGAAACTTCCTAATGGTAGTTGTTTCGTTGGAAGATTTCCTGGCCTTCATGATGCGTCAAACAGCAAGCTCACAGTCATACCTTCTGTCGTCAAACAACATTGCAGCGAGCAAGTTTTCTGCATGAGCAAAATAGTGTTGTCTTGGACGACTCTTTTTACAATACCCTTTAAATTATCTGGAAGATACCGAAACCGAGGTATAAAAAGCTGCAAATTTCTTGGACCATCTTTACAGGTACCGTTACATTTGATCGTGAACCACGATGGTGCATATACTTTCATTATAAAGGTTGCTGATGAGACAAGTTGTGGTAATGGATCACTAGTTCCAACATACAAACGCAGAATGCGATTTGCGAGGGTCAGCCAACAGGAATGTGCAAGTGTTCCAGGATCCTGATTTGCCAGATCTTGTGGGCAATCACCTGCAGGGACTGTCTTACAAATTTCCCACAAATCAAATTGATCCAAGCTAAGATCTCCAAAGTTTATGTCGAACTGAAACGAAAATTTAATTTTCTGGAAATTAACGATAGGCAGGTTTGCACACGCCTTCAGGCGCTTTCCAATAAATCCACTAAATCCTCTTGGACTTGATGTTTTCCCGTCGAGTGCTTTAGTGAGGCGGCGTAAATTCAGTTCATTAAAATGAAGTTGACATATGATCCAGTGCACGGGAGAATTGAGCTTCTCTTCAATGCGCCTATATTATGCCTGCATTTGTGCCGGTATTAGTCACTTCCCCGTCACTTCCAATAAAGACTAACTCCGACAAGTCAAAGGCCTTCTGGTCCAATAAGCTGAAGATACTGTCGGAAATGTCCTTTGCACTCTTGCTCTTCGGTGCAAAATATCCCAAATAGACCGAACCCAGTTCTTCAACAAGTGTAATATGCTCCTCCCATTCTTTTCGTTTGTGCCACTTACCATCATCTGTCTGTGTACTCGTAAGAGTTTCATCCCTTCTTCCTTCCAAAAATAGAGCTACTATCTTGCGACCAGTCAAGTTTACCTCATCTTGAATTGTTTGAAGGGTCTTTTTTCTTTCTGGTCGTATTTAATGCAGATCAATAACAGGTGCATCACATTCTTTTGACTGAACCTGTTTACTTACATCATGAAGCAACGCCGACGCAAGATCGTCTGCCGCTCGATCACTGATGCCTCGCTTATCGCACTTTCTAGAAAATTCAGACAGTGTCATTTGACGCCTAGGTTTTGAAGAGCGACGTGGAGTCTGAAATCGTAATCTTTCTCCGAGGCCAACAAAGTAATAGGACCAGGCTCGTCCAGTTTTGCTGCAGAATTAGTATTTGTATGAATTTAGATTCAATGTGCCTTGCACTTTGAATCTAAATTCATGGAGATGCATTATCGTTCCACTATTCAAGGTAAGGAAGTTCTAACATGCCGAGACAAACCATTACTCAAGCCTGACGCCATACCTACTATTTTCCCAAATTTACCGAAATATTTAAGTAAACCTTTACCAAACAAACGTTCTACAAGGATTACATCTTCTGTACCAGAAAAAAAGAGAAAATTGGAGGACAATCCTCGTTTAATAGATACCAACACAAAAATGAATGAAGACCTTATTTCATTTGAAGAAATATGCAACGTTACTTTGCCAACAAAATTTTGGGTAACTGTTACATATGAAGAATCTCCAAATGTTGTGTGCTTTATGAAATGGAAAACATACTCGAAAGAACATACCAGTCCTGATACAAAAATTGTTGTTGAAAAATGTTCAGAATCTGAAATTTCATGTATTGTGTACCATAAAGGTATAGAAATTG
Organism: Macrothele yani; assembly: GCA_039090855.1. NCBI lineage: Eukaryota > Metazoa > Arthropoda > Arachnida > Araneae > Macrothelidae > Macrothele > Macrothele yani. The sequence continues at coordinate 99,078,303 of CM077004.1, read as the reverse complement.
TTAAAGAGAAAGTAAATTCATGTAAAAGTTTGGAAACCATACTGGAAAAGGCCAATTCCTATCACAGCTGTCGTGGTGTTGGAACTCTTGAAGAATTTCCAGAAATACCTAAGCACAAAACAGGTGAGCAACTCCTTACTCGAAATCGGAAGTTTTGGCAAAACAGGAAATGTGTTGGTCATGTTAGTGAAAATGGAGCAATATGTTCAGCATGTCAGTACCAGCGCAAGCTTTTATTAAATCACAGATCTGTGTTAAAAAGACGAAGAAATGGTAGACCTGTTCTGACATGTGGAATAAAGTTAAAAATGGCACATCAAACTTCAAAGCGATTAAAACAACATACAGTCTTTTTGAGAAATAAAATTAAAAACTTAAAAGTTAGAAACAAAAAATATACATCTAATAACTTGACTAACAAGTTGAAATTTTTATCTCATAAGCAACAATTAGCCATAGGTGAATGCATTAAAGCTTCAGAGCGGAAGAGTGTAAAAGGTATGAGGTATGACAGCAGTTGGTTGTTAGAATGCATTATAATGAGAATGAAAAGTCCCCGGCTCTATGAGCACATGAGGTTAAACAAATTACTTATTTTGCCTAGTCGAACCTGTTTGAAAAAATATGTAAAATCATATCAAGCTGGTTATGGATTTAATAAGAAAATGTTTGAAACTTTGAAAGGTAGAACTGCTGAATTAAATTCTTTCGAAAGGCATGGTTGCATAGTTTTTGATGAGATGAAACTTTCTGAGCACCTGCAACTAAAGTCAAGTGGGACTATTCAGGGATATGTTGATTATGTATTGTTTACACCTGCAGAAAAAACATGAGTTATGTGACCATGGTTTGATATTTCTATTTCAGCCGTTTACTGGGGATTGGACCCAAATTTTAGCAGTATTTGCCACAAAAAGTAATATGAAAGGGGATATGCTCAGTAAATTTTTAACTGAAGCAATAATATTATCCGAAAAAGCTGGATTATTTGTGGATGGCATAGTAGGTGATGGAGCATCATGGAACAGATCCATGTGGCGTAAATTTGGCATTGGCGTGACTAGCGCAGGAGACATTAAATGCAAGGTGCCTCATCCTGTTGATGGACACAGATATCTGCACTTCTTTTCAGATTTTCCCCATTTAATCAAATGTGTACGTAATGCATTTTTAAAAAATGGATTCAGTCTTTTAGAAGGTCGAGTACATTCAGAATTTATAAAAGCTGCATGGAAGTTGGATCGAAACGCTCTTAGTTTAAGAGCAATGCCAAAAATAACTCAAGCTCATCTTACTCCAAACAATTTTGAAAAAATGAAAGTTAACTTGGCATTTCAGATATTCAGTTTAGAAGTTCTTAAAGGCCTGTTTATTTATAAAGACCAAATAAGTTTTCAATACGGGGATCCAGAGCCAACTATTATGTTCATAACAAAAATGAATGCACTCATTGACATAATGACATCAAGAACTCCTTATAATTCTTTATACCTGAATAGCTCAAAATATGAGCTTCTTAAAGAGTTCTTGCAGTTCTTAGATATTTGGGAGATGCATGCCGAAGGTAATGGTTTCATCTCTGAAAGTACTGCTACAGGTTTAAAGGTATTGATTAGCAGCGCTTTATCCCTTGTTGAATACTTGACGCATAGTGCTCATTATTCTTACCTTTTAACATCTAGACTAAGTCAGGATAAAATTGAAAACCTTTTCAGCATTATTCGCCAATGCAAAGGATGTAATGATCACCCCAATAGCACTGAATTTCTGACAATTGTAGAAATGCTAAGTTTTTATAACCTTGCTAAACCTCCAAGAGGTGGTAATGCTCCACCTTGTGTAGTAAATTCACTAATCAGTGTCCCACCAAAGGAACCAGAAGAATCAGCTCTTTCGGTTATTGATTCATTTTTTGAAACTGGAAGTCCTAATGAAAATTCTTCTGACCTTACGCGCAAAGAAAGCAGTTTGGAGCATAATATTCTGGTCCAGCAAAAGAGTGATGTTCGTCTCATATATTATATTTCAGGATTTGTGGCTCGTGTTTTAAATAGAAAAATTGTGTGTGAAACTTGTAAAAGCCTTCTTCAACAGGATAAGGTGTCTATCAATAATGTTAATGCAGAATACACAAAACATTTTGATCAGGGAGGGCAGATATATTCGTCAAACAAACTTTTTGCCTTGATCTATGAAATTGAAGAAAAATTTACTAAGTGCTTCAGTTTTTCTTGAATTGCACCGAGATAGCATTTTGGACATCATACAGGCTTTACGTGGTTCCACCTTGAAAACAGTTGGTTGCAAAAATCATGAAATAGAGACCACTAGTAAAGTTATTCAGTATTACATTATGACAAGACTTAATTTCTATTTAAAACAACAAAATAAGAATCGTTCATCCAAAAGGGAACGGCAAAAACACTTAAAAATGCGAGGTGCAATTGATCCTGCAATTAACAGTTTACTAAATTCAGTTTCATATGCAAATTGTCAAAAAAACTTTTTGAGTCAGTCCATTAAATTTATACTGGAAATAGTAACAGAGAGAAGGCATTCAAATACAGTAATAATATAATTGTGATACTTCGGTTGTAATTGTGATTATACATATGGATTCCAAATACTGCATGATTAGTTTTATATCCCACCTACTTTTATATCTGTGCTGATATACACAGTCATAGGTATTCTGCATATAATACTAAACTTGCAACATGTTTCTAATTTCTGAAAGAAACCGAACAAAATTATTGTGTTAACATGTACTGCATATCGGATACTCCTGAAGAAATGAAGCCTGTGCTGATACACATAACTAGGCATTCTTCGAACCAAGTTTGAAACAAACTGTTCAAGTGTAATTTTTTTATTTATTCATAACAAACTAATAGATTTAGATCTTGCATAATCTTACAGCTTTGTTTATTTAATTGCAACAGATTATGGTAAGCTTAACTATCCTAAAGATTCAGTAGTGTTAACTACCATTGCCTGCTATTGTATTTTCTTGTGGTTGTTAAAGGAAGAACATGAGCACAAATTTATTTCTCTCACATCAAAAGGAGATTATCAGTTAACTCTGCATCAGCCACAAGACTGTGTGAAAGTGCAATCAAAAGCAGGACCACAATTCATTATTACTTATTGCAGGGCTGGGAGTGAAATATGTGATCGAAAAGCAGAACATCTATTCAATGTTACATATTGAAAGGAAATGTGCAGGTTGAATGGAAACAATCTTAGCTATGTACATTTTTTCTGGTCGTGTAGAAAATAGATCTGTGAAGGCAGTACAAGAAGAGGTAAACATGAAACAAATTCATAATAATATTTTTTATCACAAATGTTTAAAACCAGCATTCTGTGTCCCACTATTACATGGAAGTTGGCCATGTTTTCTAATAAAACATCACTGCCTTGAACTTTAGCATTGAGTCACCCTGAAATTTCTGTGCTTAATCTTTTCAGTAACAATTCATTAAGAATTTTTTCTCCTGACATGTATGCACATAGGCGTAGTGTGACCAATTTTTTTTTTTCGGGGGGGGGGGCACATATAAGTGTAAACTGGTGTTTTCGTGGGTTGGGAGAGCATTTTTGAAAATAATTTTCCTGAAAAGGCACCTGTTCAGTTGCCATTGGTGCCAAACCTGTAAGGTGTGCCAGGATTTGTTGATTCACCTTAATGAATACAAAAAAAGCAACTCCTTTCGAAGCACCTCATGCATGGCCATTTTAGGGGGTGGGCCAACGGGGCTGGTGCCCAGGGCCCCTAACGTCCCAAGAGTCTTATGGGTTTACAAAAAGTTAAAATCTTTTACCACTCACCAGCAGGTTTTTTATTTAAAGAAAAGAAGAAACACCAATCCAGAAAGTTGGAAGTTTTTTTGCCTTTTTTTTTTAAACCTTGCTCATAGCTTCGATTTCCCGAGGAGGCAGGAAGAAAGTTCAGGTGGATCTTTTGTGACAAAATAAAAAACAAAGCCGGCATCCCTCCCGATCTTAAATGCAGGTGAGGCCTGAGGGCCACGCACAAATTGCATTTTTTTCGGAATCATTTTTTAACTTTTAAACCGTCATTTGTGTTATATATATGAAAAGCGCACGTATGTTTATCACTAGGGTTTGCCCACCTGGGCTACCTTTATATTTTTTTACATCGTCGCTGTTTACACAAATAACTGATGGGGGCTGCATATCCGCATTTTTCGTCCTGTGCGTCATGTCTGAAAATGGCGCTGGTTGGTATCTTTCTTCGGTTTCAATTTAATTTTCGTTTAATAATTTGTAAGATAGGGAAGAAATATTATATCTTCCAGCACCCATTTTCTTGTAATTTGCTGAACAACAAAATGTGAATGCAATTTGGTACACTTCATGAAGTTCTACAATTTTTGTCATGTACCATTTTTCCAGTGATCGAAGTGGCTCAGAGCTACTGCCGATATGGTCGACACCAAGATTTTAAATCGAAAGCCATTCTGCTTCAGTATGTTAAGTGCTCTGCTGCTACACTAAAACTGTAGTGTAACAGCAGAGCACTTAACGTCTTTTCAGTCCCGGCTGCTAATCATTTTTCAATTTTGCCATTAAAAATATCATTTGCTGATTTTTGCGTTAAAATTTGTGCTTTCAACCTAATTTCTTTACGTAGTTTGTGACGGGTTTATAATTTATTACATACCAGGATGGGTAAACAATGTTTTTTAACTGCCGGTATGCTCACTTCCATTTTTGTTAACTACCAGTATGCCATACCTGCCCACTTCGAACACGGCATTTTTCGTTCAAGTGGTATTTAAAAAGTTACTGGATATTGAATATTGCTTCTCATAGGGGGGGGGTAACATGGTAATGGTGGTGTATATAATAATTCTGATACATTGTATATATTTATCCATATGTTGTATATGTTCTGTATATACATAATCGGGGGCCTCGAAAAATATGACGGCCCAGGACCCCCAAAAGCGTTAAGACGGCACTGACTTCATGCTGTCATCTGATGATGAAACCCATCGTAAGATGACTGCATGCTATTGCGCATGAATGTCTGCTGGAAAGCAGTCATAACAATGATGGCTATTACGTAGTGTTCCCTTCGCTGTATATCACACATTATGGCATTTAAAAGGAGAACGACTAATTAGTTTTTCCAATTTTTAAGTGGGGAGAGGGGGGCACATGCCCTACTGTGCCTTCCCCATGCTACGCCTGTGTGTATGCTACATTAATAATTTCCTTTTTTTTAAGGGTAAAAATAGTTTACAAGGACTGCATAGAATTATCCCATTTAGACAGACTCCATGAACACCCACTTCTTAATTTTTACCTTATTAAACTTTTTACTTAAGGTGCAAAACAATTTTCCTCTCTTCACTGCAAACCCATTTGAATAGCAAATTTAATCACATAATTATTATAAGGTGAAGAAAAGTAAAGAAAAATGTTATAATTATTTTTCTTTAAAAGAATGTCATCATATACATTCAGGTTTTGTATATTTACTTCTGTTCAGTATGATTCATTTTGTTTATCGTATCACAGGCAAAGTTTTTTTAGGAATGATTTTTATAAATGGATTACAGTTGGTATATTATTAGAAAATAGACCAATTTTAAAAATAGTAATCGCATTTGTTGTATTCTATTTTTAACTCATTAAAAGGCTTCTTTTCAAAGCCACACTCTGCAACTAAATGGAAAGCATTAAGTTTCAATATTTATTTTGATCCCATGTTCTTACCAAGAAATTTAGTCACTCATTGCTCAAAAAGGAAGTACATTATTAAATAATTTTAAGTTTTTAGGTTACTGAATTTCAAGACCTATTTGGATTATTGGAATGCAAATTATAAAGCCCATGTCTCATTGAGAAAATATTTCCCCCTTTTTTTCCGGTAAGGTTTTGAGGGGCAAAATATTTTCTTTTTTTAATTTTTACTTTATACTGTAAGTTGATGTTTCAGTGATTGTAAACTGCATATTGGTCTCCAGTGTTTTTTCATAATGTAACCCATGTATGACTCTAAAACTTCCGAAATATCTAACATTAATGTTGACGTTAGCACAATGCAAAGCTTAACTTAAACTACGATACCCTTATTAATGAATCTTGAGCACCCCGTTCGTTCTTTTTTTTTTTTTTTTTTTTTTTTTGGGGTGAGGGGGTGGTGAAAGTGGTGTGTCGATTATTTCGTAAATACTTAAGTTATCTGCTTATAAAATATCGTTCAAGAAGTACACATAATGCTGACGAGCTGGGTGTGTGTCATAGAAAGATGTGCATTTTCGTCGTCCTTCCTCCCGAAAAGCGACGTGACATCCGATCGCAGCGCCATCTACCGTTTTCATGATTGCGGGCAGCAAGATTTTCTGCGAGCACAACACACTAATTCTTCTAGGCACTGTAGCCAAGGTAAGCATTATCCGCTAGGTTTTGTACAAGTTACTTTCTTCATTTTAATACTTCTTCCTACTTTTTTAAACTTTCTTCATTTTAATACTTCTTCCTACTTTTTTAAACTTTCTTCATTTTAATACTTCTTTCTACTTTTTTCTACTTATAACTTCTTTCTACTTTTTTTAAACTATGCAAACCGTATGTGCATATTTTCTTTTTAAAATAATGCACAATTTTGCTGCTAGGGGGATCTAATGCTTAATCTGTTTTTCTTAATATCTCTGCTTCTACATGTGCTATTTAAAAAATTCTGTCAACACCAGATGCCATTTACCTTGTGGAACAATTTAGACTAGTATATGAGGAATTTTGTAGTTCACAGTTCCATTGGTAGGTGGTGTTTGTGTATTTCAGTTTGCAGTTGTATCGCCACTCCTAAAAACACTACTGAGGAATTTCTTTATTGTATGCCATTCGCTACACTAGAGATGTGGAGCATTATCCTCTTTAAATAATGCACAAAAAAAGTTTTAAAATAAAAGGTTGAAAAACCTTTTTATCATAAAGGTTGAAAAACCTTTTTCTTGCTATTACTGTTTCGGGAGACATAATTGAAAAGTTCTTTTTCTTTAGCATAGCTTTTTTCATGCAGAATATTTTTCGCTTATTTTCAACTTTTCCATTATGCAAAATTCTTCCACTAGAAGGTATTGAGTTATATTTTGTTTCTGATACCTTCCCTGTGCTGTGAGAAACTTTTTGTGCACCATTTGTTAATTTTCGTAACATTCTTCTTAGCCACTGGTGGAACTAAGCAGATGTTTCTGGATTGTTGAAACCGGTTGATTGTTTTCCTAACTGGTTCCATTGACTTTGAAGAACTTTGACACATTTAATTCGCATCAGAACAGATTCAAAAGACGTGCTCATTACAACCAAAAATTCAGTGTCATCTTTCCTGTTTTTTTTGTTTTTTTTAGAACTTTTTTTTTTTCAGAGGAAAGCACATTGTTTTAAGATGCAAAGGCTTGCCTGGTCTCGTTATTTTCTGCCCATAAAATGGCTGCCGCAGTATTGTTTGCAACATATTTGATCCGTTAAAATATTCTTTAAAATGAACTTAAAATAAGTACATTAAATCAGCTGATCGTCATTGATAAGGTGGTAATCTCTCTAAAAATTAGATCACCTTTTATTTATGATTTTAATCTGTTTTGTGTAGTTTTCTTTTATCCTTTTGTATGTGTGTGTGTGTGTAACTATAGTCACCTCTCTGTCACCTTTTTTGTAATTTTAGTCACTTTTATCACCTTTTCTGCTTCAGTTTGGTGCTCCTAGGCTTGTATATTTCAAAATTTCAGGAACATTGATTAAACCGGAACTCATAAATAAAACCCAATACAAGCAAAAACACTGATTAATCTTTCTTGATTATTAGGAGAAATTAAAAAAAAATACACAAAGCAACAAACAAATGAAACATCTCTTTCAAACCAGTTTTTCCCCTCAAAAGCTATATGGAGTTAATTCAGTGACAATTGCAAATAATAATAAAACAAAAATCGCTGCATAATTCTGTACTGATAAATCTCGCTATAAATCACACTGGTATTATACACTAGAACTTACTAAGGTAAAATAAGCAACTGCTAAGGACTCTTCAAAATATTATTCACTTCAAATACAGGGCTGCCAAACCTGCGCCAGCCCACGCCATTCTGCTAAAAAAATCGCGCTTTTGACGAAATCTGCGCCAATTTTGTGCCAAAAGTACAAATTTACCGGTCATCGCCATTTTAGCTTTAGCGTAATCTTACACCATTCGAAATTGATTCGGCGGTTAATTCGTACGCGAGATTCTTCCGCGGATTTGCAAAGCCTCCCCCCCCCGTTTTTTGTCATTTTTGAGATAAATGCAAACATGAAGAAATTTTCGGGATATTAGGGGGGGGGGTCGTATTCCGTCTGGGGGTGTTGTTTTATCTTTTTAAACGTTAGGAAACGGAAGTTAAACGGATTGCAGATTTTTCCCGTAATCGTATTTTTTTTTTCTCGCAATGTTGCTTCTGTTCAGTATTGTTGTTAAATATAATTTCATTGCCTATTTTCAGCTTGAAATTGTAGGCAACGATTTCCGAAAACGGAAGTTAGACCGCCCGAAAATTTCCCCGTAATCTTAGGCCACGAGATTCTTACGCTGATTCGCAGAATTCTGTCTTTTTTGTTGTCATTTGGACCATACACGAGATCGATGCACAACTGAACTGAAATTTGGGGGGGGGGGGGGGGGGGGGTGCGTCGTTTTCTCCGTCGGAGGACGGAATTTCATCCTTTGAAAACGCAAAGTAGACGGAGGTAAGATTTCGTAATTTTTTTTTCTCAGGATGTTTCCTCTACCCAGTATTGTTAGATATCATTTTATTCCATAAATATTTGTATTTCAGCTTTAAAATTTTGGATAAATTTCCAAAAACCGAAGTCGTACGGAGCAAAGATTTCTTCCGTAATTGTATTTTTCCCCGCTGCAATGTTCCCACTCCTATGTAGTTATTAAATGTCATCACCCTCATAAATGTGTGTGCATTTTAGCTTGCTAAGGGAGGAGGAAATTTCCAAAAATGGAAGTGACGAAGTTTGGAAATTTGTAAGAATTGATACATGGTGTTAAAAATAAAAAAAAAAAGTATTCATTCTCTGAAAATTACACCATTTATCTAAAATAGTTAAAACTCTGATATCAGAATCCATGGTTCTCAGGCTGAAAGTTCTTTAAGCATGATGGATAAAATTGTCATCTGAGGGAATAAAAAAAAATGAAAGAAGAAGGAAAAGTAACAAAGAAAAATAAAAAAAGGGAAAACTATCAGCAGAAAAAAAGTAAACAGTGGATGCTGTGCAGTGGCAGTCAACAAAAGACAAAAATGGCTGTGGAACTTGACGAGAAGAAAGTAGGGTTTGCTCGCAAGAGGAAATCAGAATTAATGTTCTAGTAAGTACAAGAACAAAACCAGGAAAAAAAACTGTTTTAAGCTATGTCTTTCAAAACCACCCTATTTTGTTTGGAATTCAGTAATTTTATAATTGTGAATACAGTGATGTGATCTAGTTAAATATTTTCATAAATAAATTACAGTGAACGATTCAGTTTTGTTCATGCTGCGTAATATTCACACTTTTTGACTGCGCAGTCTGATTTTTCACTAAATTAAAAAGTACAGCTTTGTTTTTTTCTTCTTCGTCGTCTCATGTAGGCTATGTTAATTAAAATCGCTCACGAGTGCTATGGATAAATGAAAGGATTGTTTATATCACATAACTTGTAACCAATTATCAGGAATACTAATCTTTTGGTTCTTACTTAAAGTCTGAATTTTGCCCTGCATGTTCAGGGAGCAGAATTTTTAGGTTTTCTTTTTCTCATTTTGACCTACCTTGGGGAACATCTTCACCCTCACACTTTTTTTTTCCAGATGGAAGGTGCATTGAACCACTTACTAACTCGCAATCGTCTGCTTAATGTCCATGTCCATACATGCAGGACCCCACATATGCAAGAGCATTGGCTCTTTCAGACAGCAACAACAAAAAAGTCATAAACTGATTCTACTACTACTGTAGAAGGGGGGGGATCCCGCACCAAAACATCACTGCGTAAGCGTTAAGCGATGGAAGCAGCTTTTACTAACCAACTTTAGTAAATCTCACTGTTATCTTACAGTTTTGGTTCCAGTTGTAATTGTTCACAGCAATAACGAAAGTTTTACATTGATAATTACTGGATGAAAAACATTCTGTGAAGGGTATCATGGCGCAACTGCTGAAAGGTGATTTTACAATTTGATTATTAAATTTTACATTAGTTTTCCTTTTATATCAAAGGTACGCTTTCCTTCAGAAAACCTTAGGAATTTGTGATGCACATGCAAACCACGTATGGGTGGCTTTGCCAGTTGGTTGGTTTCAGAAATAATGATTTTTATCTGAATGCCATGAATCTCGAAAAATATGCTGCTGAAAACCAACCAAATAACAAACAGTAATTACATATTATTTATTCTTCCTAAGTGTATATTCACAAGCGTTCAGTAACAATAGCAACAGTTCTTGGACGCAGCAGCATCCTATTCATGTTACAGCGAAACAAATGCATTCAGAAGAAAATCCATGATATTAATGTGTTACGCTTAAAAAATTGCAGGTCATGTAGTTTTCAATAAATTGTGGGTAGTATAATTGTTTTCCTATTTATCTCACTGTAGGAATGACAGAAATGCTAATTAACAGTCATAAGAGAAGCAGTAAGTGTTAACAAACCTGAAATATAATATTTTTTCATAGTTCATAAAATAATGGTAATTCAGTTTATAAACATAACTTAAAGTGCAGCATGGACTTAAAATAATTAAAAATACTATCATTAGCTGCTCCAAAACCTGAGTTCTGCTCCAAAATACAAATTTTTTTTGCTCCAAAACCCAATGTTTCTGCTCCTAATTGCATATTTTCCCCCTCCAAGAATTGCTCTAAAACATGGTAGGGGCACTAACACCCTGCAAATAGCACGAGATACTTTAATTCAAAACACTCAAATACCTGCTTTATGAATACTCAATAATAACTACTCAAGTAATTGAGTAACCATATTTTATTCATTCCACAATACCTCTACTAAAATTTCGCAAGCAATTAAAAATTCATGAAACTCTATGCTTACACTACCAAACACAATATTTGAATACATCTTTTAAAACAACTATTTGAAGCTAACTCAGTTCCCATTAGTACTTACTATTATTATCACTCAATCACCAAGGCTTTTTAAGGTTTCTCTGGCAAAGTACAAACATCCTTTACAGTGCTGTCTAATGCAGAATAACTTGGATGGCTCATCTCATATGATTATACCATGACACTAAGAATGCAATTTCACTGAAAAAAAAATCACTAGTGTCTCCTGAGAGAATGGCTAAAGGTATCGGGGGGGGGGGGGACTTATCACAGGCTTCTCTCGAGCCTATGCGTTGGCTAGGTGTATTTTCTTTATTTGACATACCACCATGTATACTCGAATCAATATTACCACCCATATGAGACACACTCATGATCATCCCACACCAGTCTGCTCCAAATGGACTTAGGCATCTATTCGGGTTATTGATCAGGTGGATAATCCCTCAATTATCTCCTGGCATCCGTTTCGTATGCTTATTCCATTTTCATCGGATACGTGACCTACCTAGATACACAGGGATGCCAACCCCTACGCATTTGGTGTAGAAACTATGAATTTCTTTAGCTTTACTATGCACTACGCATCATATGCCTAATACTACACTTTTGTTGCTGACGCTGCATTCCCCCCCCCCCAACTTTATTTAGCATAATTTTTGTGCTATTTGCAGACCCCCTTAGCGTTTGTCATGGACCCAAGTGCTTTAGCGTATTCAGACAACTCAATAACAGGTTGCACATAAGAATCGTCAAAAAGCGCAATGCAGAATCTCCATCAATGTTTTGCCAGCTATACTTCGGTATCTGTCCTGCGTCGTCTGCTACAACGAAGCAACTGCTAATAGGTGGCGCTTCCGCTGCTTCGTCGCCGAGGTTGGTATCTGCCCGTTAAAGACTGGAGGTTCCACGCTGATCCTCGGCTACGTCACAACCCCACTCCCTCGCCTGTGTCTCCGTGCCTCTTTGTGTCACTCCGGACAAAATGACCAACACGATAACCGAGTGGAACTGGTTTCACCCTCCTGTGATGGGTAGCAGCGTCACATATTATGGTCACGCAGGAATCGGAGTGCGCATGCTCTGTACCAAAGGGTACTACTCGAAGGTACGCTAAAAAATACGTGGTTTATTTTAGCGTACCATTTGATCTTGCATCCATGCATGGGTGCTCACACACGTTTCACGTTCTTCTAATAGTAATCGTTAAACCCCCAATAAAAAAAAAAAAAGCAAGAAAGAACTAAATGTTGTTAGCATGGTGGAGACAAATATTCTTAGGTGGTCGGCCATGTTGAAAGAATTAGTGGTGAGATGCTTACTAAGATAATTTATTCAACCAAAGTGGCAGGAAAGTAACTGAAAGGAAGAGGAAGGCCAAAGAAATCATGGTAAGACCAGATTCAGGAATATCTGTGTGAGGAAAAGATAACATATGAAGTACAAAAGGTGTTGTGTGAGATGTGTGATGGATGTTAGTGGTGCTCGAGTTATGCGTAAAGATGATCTCTGTCAACAGAGACATTTGATACATGAACAATAAGTAAAATCTAATTCCATCAGTTTTAAACTTTATCTTGCAGATGAGCTTTATCTGAGGAGTTAACTTCTAAATATCAGAGAACATGTTAGTGAGAAATGTGTTGAAAATTAGTACTTTTTTCATGTTTTGATTGATATTTTATTTTATATTTTTATTCAGTTGAACCCATATATAACAAATTGATTAGAGAGTTAAAAACATTCAATATGTGCAACCTTCAATTATAACCCAATAGATCAGAAAAAAGGCTGTTTTTGACATATTGCATTGTTAAGTTAAACTACTCAATCATAAACTGTTAATCAATTAATCAATTTCAAGCAATACTTGTTATTAAAACTATAGCTAGCAATAAAAATATAAAATAATGTGATCTTCAATACGCAAAACAATCGGTGGCACCCATATGAGCACTTTTCTTGGAGGTGGATTCTAAGAAAAATCCTTACCTCATTCAAGGCTGTCAAACATTATAGTAAATGTACAAGATACTAAAGTACAACAAAAATAATTGATACAATCAATCATTAATATCTTATTATTTTTAATTATGCTTTAGAAAAAGGTTTTGTCTATTTTAGTGTTTTAAATTTATCAAAAATTTGGCTATACCAACGGATGGGGGGGTTCAGCCCCTCCCTGCCCCCATATGGGCGCCCTTGAAAACAATCAATGTAAAAATTAAAATAACCACAAAAATTTGAAATTTCAGCTGTTACATTTGTTTTGTTCCTTTCAAATTATGTCGGAAATATGAGTCAGTTGTTGCTTGTTATGATAGCAGCAGTTAAGTTGGGGTTGTTGTTGGGTTTTTTAACTTCCTCTGACAGTGTTTTGACATGTTTCTTCATGCAAAAGAAGCTTAAGATTTTCTGAATTCTCAATAGCAGGGCTTTTTGGAATTGTTTTTCTTTCTGTAGTGATTTCTTGTTCATCACTTTATTAATCATCATTTTTGTTTTGAATGTGCTTCACTATGTCCACATATGTGTTCAGCAATTCACTAAGAGCTGTTCTGTGTCCAGATATTCTGGGAAAGAAACATCAGAGGAGATGACTCTTTTTCCCCTTGAATGACCTCAAGTTTCATCATTGTCTCCACCACTTCATTTCTTGTGTCTTCGATGTAATTTGCTGTTGCATTTTCATCATTCACCTGAAATTATCTTCTGAAACTGACATGTTTCCAACAGTTTTGAACTGTTGCTTTTGAAACAGCTTAGCATATAACATACCATTCAAGTATCATTCATTAGATCTTTCAGAAGTACACTTTTTTTGCAAAAAACTTTCATATTTTCCATTTTTCCCTGATCCAAATAAAGGTAACTTGATCACGCTAGTTATGTTAACTGAAAACTTTTACAAAAAGTTCGTAAGTTAGAAGCTTTCGACCTTATCTTAGGTCTTCATCACGCCAATGGAGGACTAAGATTGTTGCCAGATTCTACATTTGAATTTTTCCTATTTTTGTTGCCAAAACTTAGAATTGATCTCCAGATCAACGGAATGTAGAGAGGAGATTCGGAGTTGCAAGTCATTGAGTTGAAAATAATTTCTATGCTTTCACAGTAACGGAGGGCAAAACGATTGTCAAAAGAAGCAATTCGTTTTGCTTCGTTCCAGTGGGGAACTGCAGATGTGTCTTCCATTGTCAAAATAGACAAGGCAGTATTAGGATTGGCTTTCGAAACATCTTTTCTATTTGCATTTTTGAACTTCACTTTTAGTTGGTAAAGTTCGATGAACACTTACCGCACGTGGGGCTTGGCTTTCAATTCATATTTCCGTTATGTGGATGCGGCACGGGGGTTTTTCATTTGGCCACGGGTCCGCTTCTTTTTTCTCCGTTGGAATTTATTTTGTCTCATCACCAAATAAGTTTTTCTTTGCTGCATCCTCATTTACTTCAATATTTATTCATACCTAGTACTTTCAGTAAAACTCCTTTACCGTCTTCGAGGGACGTTTTGCTCCGACTAGCACGGACCGTGTCAGCTGGGCATTTCGGTGGTTCTCGCGGGCTGCTTCTGTCACCGGCTATCACTTCTTCTTGGGCGTTGTGGCGCCATCTCTTGTTGGTCAGTGATCTCATTTTTCGAACTTTTTCATTTTTTTGCTCAATTTTAATTAAATTTTTCCAGCTGTTTCTCAAATTATTAGGGTCATTATGGTTGCAAACTTTTGTCCTATTTTTTCAATCATTACCGACTCTGCTATTCTGAGGTGTTTTTCGGATTTCATTAAAAGCTGTAAATCCGAAAAACACCTCAGAATAGCAGAGTCGGTAATGATTGAAAAAAATAGGACAAAAGTTTGCAACCATAATGACTCTAATAATTTGAGAAACAGCTGGAAAAATTTAATTAAAATTGAGCAAAAAATGAAAAAGTTCGAAAAATGAGATCACTGACCAACAAGAGATGGCGCCACAACGCCCAAGAAGAAGCGATAGCCGGTGACAGAAGCAGCCCGCGAGAACCACCGAAATGCCCAGCTGACACGGTCCGTGCTAGTCGGAGCAAAACGTCCCCTCGAAGACGGTAAAGGAGTTTTACTGAAAGTACTAGGGTATGAATAAATGTTGAAGTAAATGAGGATGCAGCAAAGAAAAAACTTATTTGGTGATGAGACAAAATAAATTCCAACGGAGAAAAAAAGAAGCGGACCCGTGGCCAAATGAAAAACCCCCGTGCCGCATCCACATAACGGAAATATGAATTGAAAGCCAAGCCCCACGTGCGGTAAGTGTTCATCGAACTTTACCAACTAAAAGTGAAGTTCAAAAATGCAAATGCATTAATGCACGTTAAATAATATAACCTCCAATATCGGAAGTAAATTGAAATCTTTTCTATGTTCTAAAATTCTATGGTTAATGCTTCCATTACGGAAAAATTTCCTTCCATTAAGCTCACTATATCTAAGGAAGTAAATCACAAAATTGATTTCCTGGATGTATCTATCTGCAGAAACGCTGATCTCTCCATTACTCGTTCCGTCTATCGAAAACCTTCTGCGGCCACTTACATCATTCCCTACAAATCTTGCACCCTGCATCTCTACAAGCTTGCAGCATTGAAGTCCTACATCCACAGGGCTCATATCATTTGCAACAACCAACTCTCTCTTCAAGAAGAACTCTCCAAAATTTCTACAATAGCCCTCTCTCATGGTTTCCCTGCTGTTACAGTCAACTCCCTCATAAAGAAATATGAAAACCATTCGAAAATCGAATGCCTCCTTCCTCACAAGAAAGAAGACCTGAAATTCTGTGGTTCTGTTCCTTACCATCCTTCCTATGGTTATAAGTTACAGATTCTTTTTAGAAGTTTTGGTTACCATCTTGCCATTAAATCTACCCCAAACATCTTGAAACTTCTACAAAGGGATAGGGACAAAGTTGAAAGCCTGAACCTCCCAGGAGTTTACTGCATTCCTATCTCTTCTTCTACTGGGGATAACTTATACATTGGAAGCACATACAGGAGCATTAACCATAGAATTTTAGAACATAGAAAAGATGTTTCGAAAGGCAATCCCAACACTGCCTTGTCTATTTTGACAATGGAAGACACATCTGCAGTTCCCCACTTTAACGAAGCAAAACGAATTGCTTCTTTTGACAATCGTTTTGCCCTCCGTTACCGTGAAAGCATAGAAATTATTTTCAACTCAATGACTTGCAACTCCGAATCTCCTCTCTACATTCCGTTGATCTGGAGATCAATTCTAAGTTTTGGCAACAAAAATAGGAAAAATTCAAATGTAGAATCTGACAACAATCTTAGTCCTCCATTGGCGTGATGAAGACCTAAGATAAGGTCGAAAGCTTCCAACTTACGAACTTTTTGTAAAAGTTTTCAGTTAACGTAACTAGCGTGATCAAGTTACCTTTATTTGTTAATATTGTTACGTGTTTTGCCCATAATCGTCATGTCCCTGATCTATTGTGGTGTCTGGGGAGGCAAACGGTGTTTTTTGATACAACTGCCGCGTTGCCGTCTCGCTGGTCCTCCCACTCAGTATGAGCGGGTTAAGTGCAGGAACAGACAGGGGCAAGACACCATGCTCGGATCCCCAGAGCCTGGTAACGGGGGATGAGGACACAGAATCCCAAGTGAGCGCAAGCTCAGAAGGGTTCCTCAGGCTGTTCAGAGAAATAATGAACGAGTTGCTGGACAACCCAACAACTAAAGTGTCACACAATGTAAGGGGGAAGCTGTGGCCGATTCTTGATTGAATGCAGGCTGCCCTCGTCATCCAGCAGTTGGAAATAGAGAGACTGAAAGGAAGACTTCAGGAGAGAAATGAGTCCATACAGCCACAGGCGCGAACATACGCCGAAGCAACCGCGCAGAGGCCAAAACTGAAGACAGATGGATTGCGCAAGCTTCACTCGCAACACACAGTCTTTCTCTACCCGAAAGGAGAAGAGCGATCAGTGGATAATTTCAAGCAAGAGGTGGAAGGAGACTTTAATCCGGGGGTTAGCGGGATTGGAGTAAAAGGAATGAGACGTGTGAGTAAGGGTGATGTGCTGATTGAATGCCAGAAGGCGGAAGGGGTGGAAAAGATTGTTGACACCTTCAATCGAAGTAGCTATATGTGGGACTATTACCATCTTAAACGTCCAGTGAAAAAGCTCCCATGATTGATTGTGTACGGGGATTATTGGGAAGACTCTGAAGCCGTGTAGCGCGACTTCCAGAGTCAGAATGAACTCACGCACCCAGACAGCTGCAGGGTCCTCTTCCCCATCAAACCACAGGGGAGGAAAGGCACGATCCACTGGGTTCTCGAGTTGGCATCAGACAACTTCCGATCGTGCTTAAAAAAAAGCCAAGATTTTGCTTGGCTGGAGGATTCTCAGGTGCCAAGAATTCCTTAGAGAAACCCGTTGCTTGAAGTGCAACGAGTTTGGACACCACAAAGCGAAGTGTGCAAGGGAGTTCGAGTCGTGTGCCCGTTGCGGCCAGGCGAGTCACCGACACAGATAATGCACCAACTGCCAGAAAGCAAATGATGGGTACCACCTGAAACTCAAGACGAACCATTCCAGCCTGGAGACAAAATGCCCAAGCCTCCAGAGGGAAATTGAAATGCAAAGATACTGAGTCAACTATGGATGATTGTAACGGGTTAGAGCACCCGAGAAACAGAATGTACTAACTATTTCGATGTAATGAAATACTTCTGGCTTGCATGCCGCAAAAGAGGTGCATTGTTTTAACTTTGTGATTTTGTATTTGTGTGTGTTTTTAATGGAACAGGGTTGCCAGTGGTGACTAAATAGGCGACTATTGCTATTATTTTTTATGACAGGCGACTATGGCTACTATTTCTTACAAAAAACAGCCAAAAGCAACTATTTTTATAACATCACTTTTAATATTGATACACACGTGAATATAACTTTTGATATCGATATGTATATGTCAAATCCATGGTTCATACGCATCCTGGAATTTCATTTTGTCTTGGAAATGTCCTAAAATTCTGTTACATGTCCTGGAATTTTATCCATTTCTGCCGTTTTGTCCCTGCATGATGTTTTGTAGTTGAGGATTTTTCTACTGACATAACTTATGTTTGACAAATTTCCCTCCCCACTCCCTGCAAAATGTGGGGGAGAGGGCTATCGGTTTTCTTGTTAGGAGGACTGAAGCTGCGTTATTAGCATCTTTTGTGTCATGCTTATTTATCACTTTGTCCCACCAGGGAGATCATATCTCTACAATTATTAGTTCGATTTGTAAAATTCTTTTTGTATTGGGAAGCTTAAAATGTTAGAATGATGATCCATTCGTTCCGGGTTTTTTTTTCGATGCACAAACTTAACCGCTAGAGGACGCAAATGGAGATCATATCGAATTTAAAATGCATTTCATATATTTGTTTCTAAATATTCAATTGAATTATTTTTTTCCCTTTCAGTGGCATTTATATCGAAGACTATTTTAGTTACAGTCTCTTTTTTAAATAATGCATAAATTTTCCGCTAGGGGCGTAAAGGCAAATCGCAATTTTCCCAATATCTCCGCTTCTAAAAATTCGATTTGAAAAATTCTTCGTGAGTCGGATACAGCTCTTGAGGTTGAAATGTTTTGCATACAAATTCTCATTTCTGGTAAAGAATGGTTTGGCCACCAGGGGGCGTAAATGTTTATTTTGGCTTCTGATGTATTTGCAACAAAATCTGAGCTGGAATCTCGATTGAAAAAATTCTTCTGTCAACCGATACCGCTCAACTCGGAAAACTTTTTGAGAATACTTCCTGCTTAAAATAGTGCACAATTTTTCCACCAGGGGGCGTACACGTATATCTTATTTTTGGTTAATATCTCTGTTTCTGGAGTCTGATTTGTAAAATCCTTTCTTTGTTGGAGAACTTTTTCAGTGCGAAATGTTTCTCATAAAATTTCAAATATTTCTTAATGCACAAGTGTACCACTAAAGGACGTAAGCTCACATTTCCATTTACAGCAATATCTGCAGACTAAAACCCCGACTGAAAAATATTCTCTTTCAATCAGATACCTTACTATGAAAACTCATTTGTATTTTCTTCCCAAAATAATGCACAATTTCGCCGCTAGGGGGCGCAAATATTTAATAATTTTTTTCTTAATATCTGTACTTCTAAATGTCCAATTTTAAAAATTCTCTTAACGCCAGATACCATTTACTTATGGAACACTTTAGGTTTGTGTTTGAAGAGTTTGTGTTTCACAATTTTGCCGCTAGAAGGTGTTTGTGTACTTCTGTTTGCAGGCTATCTCTGCCTGTAAAAACCCTACTTTGAAATTTCTTTTTTACTGTATGCCATTCGCTGTAATAAAGATGGAGAGTGAATAAGATGTTTGCTACAATAAGAAGATCCTCTTCAAATAATGTACAACTTTCCCCCTAGGGGTTGTAAAGGACAAAATGTTTTTCTTGCGATCTCTGCTTCCGGGAGACGTATTTGAAAAGTTTTTTTTTTCTTTAGCATAGCTTTTGCTATGAAGAATGCCTTTCTCCTGTTTTCAACCTTTCCATTATACAAAATTCTTCCACTGAAACGCATAGTTATATCGTGTTTCCTTGTATGTCTCTCCTTTTAACTGATCGATTTGAAAATCTTTTTGTCTCTAATACCTTCCTCTGCTATGGGAAACGTTTTTTGCACCATTTGTTAATTTTCGTAACATATTTTTTAGCCACTGGTGGAAGTAGAAAGTAAATAGCTGATTTTGTGTGTGTGGAGGGCGGGGGTCTATTTTACCTTTACTGAAATTTTGTAATGAATACTACTTTCTAGAAAAAGTTGCCATAGAATCAGATTGCTTTCTAATATCAGAAACTTTATAGATAGTTGTTTCTTAGTATTTTCTGAGCTTCTATAATTAGTTTTTTAATCATGCCCAGTTAAATTGCCATGATCACTGATGAATGCAATTGCATACAGCCCTTGGACATAAGGTTTTCCCATTATTCTCTTTCGTTTCATGTTGGAAATTTTTGTGCATACTTTGTTTACTGGCGAGTAAAAATTTAAAACATAGCTACAGCATTGATATAATGTTGAAAATGCCTTCTCTAAATAAAATGTAACACAAATACTGGCTCCCATGATTATGTGTTTAAGAAATAACAATCCCTTTGGTCCTTAGAAAAAGTTCTAGATATTTCACCTTTCCTCACCCTTAAATTTCCAATGTAAGCATTATTTCAAAATAATTAAATATAAATAGTATTTTATGTATTGATTGTGTGGAATATGAAAGCATTCAAGAGAAATGCCACATACCTATGTATTTTTGAGTTTTATGGGGTTTTTTTATTCTGTAATTTGCTTCAATAATTGAACCAAAGCTAAAGCAGAAAAATAAAGTTTTCTCAAAGTCCGTGTCATCATCATCATCATTGTCAACCATTATCATTCCACTGCTGGACGAAGGTCTCCCCAAGTCTCCTCCACAACGGTCTGTCCCGTGCCAGTCTCCTCCATGTCACTCCCGCATACTTTCTAATTTCATCCACCCATCTCCCATGTGGTCTTCTTCTGGGTCTTTTCCTGTCCCTTGGAATCCAATCTAAAATTTTGGCTGTCCATCGATGGTCTGTCTTTCTGGCAGTATGCCCAGCCCATTGCCATTTCAGGGATTTAACTCTGATCATGGTGCCTTCCACTCTTGTCATTTTTCGGATCCACGAGTTCCTCTTCTTATCTCTCCTGGTTACACCAAGCATGCACCTCTCCATGCTTTTTGAGTTGTCTGCAGCCTTTGTATGTCTCTTTTAGTTAATGTCCACGTCTCTGCACCATACGTAAGCACTGGAAGGATGCATTGATCAAACACTTTTCTTTTAAGACATAATGGCATATTGCTCTTGAAAATTATGCTGTTTCTTCCAGAAGCTCTCCAGGCAAGTTTTGTACGCCGATTAATTTCTTCATCAATGTGACCCTCACTTGATATCTGCTGTCCAAGATAAACGTACGTGTCTGTTATCTCCAGCTTTTCTCCATCAATCGATAAATCTTCATTTCATGTAAAAGCATTGAACATCACTTTTGTCTTCTGAAAGTTCATTTTTAATCCCACTTCTTTACTCTTGTCAGCAAGTTCCTGGATCATACTCTGCAGCTCTGATGGGGTAGTTGCAAAAATGACTATGTCATCAGCAAAACGAAGGTAATCTCCATTAATCTTTATCCCTTTGTTTTCCCAGTTCAGTGATTGAAAGACATTTTCCAATGTGGCGTTAAAGAGCTTCGGAGATATAGTGTCACCTTGTCTCACTCCCTTTCCAATTTTTATGTGTGTTGTATTTTCAAACAGCCAAATCTTTGCACTTGCATTTTCATAGATGTTATTAATAATATTAATGTATGCATCTTCAATACCGCAGGATTTCAGAGCCATTGTAACTGCTGATGGTTTCACCGAATCAAAGGCTTTTTCATAATCGATAAAAGCCATGCACAATGGAAATTCATATTCCCTTGCTCTTTCAATTAGTTCTCTCAGTACATGGATATGATCTATTGTGCTGTAGCCACTCCTGAATCCAGCTTGTTCTCTCGGTTGAGCCATGTCCAGTGTTACCTTCAAACAGTGTGAAAGAACTTTAGTGAAGATTTTATAAACCACTGATAGGAAGCTGATAGGTCTGTAGTTCCTGAGATCCTCAATGTCACCTTTTTTATGTAGCAGGATCATTATAGCAATGTTCCAATCCTCAGGAATCTTCCCTTCATTAAGGCATCGACTGAAAACTTGGGCGAGTACTGTTTCGATTTCTCCACTTGCTTCTTGTATGATGTCTACAGTAATTCCATCTTCTCCTGGAGCTTTTCCCCACTTCATGTTCTTGATTGCATGTGCAACTTCTGCTGGGAGGACTGAAAGAACTCTGATACTGGTACCTTCCATGATGTCTGGAGTACATGCATCATCCCTTTCATATAACTTGGAGATAGAAATCTTTCACTCTTGTCAAAATTTCACCTCTATTTCTTGTTACAGAACCATCTTCTTTTCTCAGTGCCATAATCTGTTTTCTTCCCTTACTGAGATGTCCCTTTGCTGTCTTTAGGCTTTGGTTGTTTTCAATTGGTTTCCTCACTAGTTCACAGTTGAATTTCCTTACGTCTTCAGTGATACTTTTTCGTACTGTCTTGCATAGCTCTATGTATTCCACTTTGGAAGTCACATCTTCTTTAGTTGTCCTCATCTCTCTTTTTTTTTGCATCAGCATTTTGGTTTTTCCTGATAATTTGTTCACATGCAACTTGTTCTTAGACCCAGCTAATTTTGTTGCTGTTTCCATAAGAGCTTTGGTTACTTTTCTGTTAACTTCAGAAATATCCACTTCTTCCGATGTTAGGCCTTCTAAAGCAGAGAATCTGTTCTTCAGTTCCAACTTGAAGGTATTATGGTGTTTTTTAAGGTTGGTTATGTCAATACATTTTTGTTTGTCTTATGAGCTTGCCACGTTCGAGTTTAGTGTTGAGGTGCATCTTACATCTCACCAATTTATGGTCACTACCTGTGTTGAACTTGTTTAGCACACTGCAGTCTTCTATGACGAATTTTTTGTTACACATAATAAAATCAATTTCACTTGTCATTCCATTTGGATGTCTCCATTCCATTTCCGGTGTGGCTTTTTTCTCGATAAAGGAGTTCAAGATGAAAAACCCTTCTGCCTGTGCAAACTCAACAAGAGTATTTCCACGCTGGTTTCTGTTCCCGTGACCGAATTTACCTACTGAAGTTTCATTCTGTTGCTGTTGCCCTATTTTTGCATTGAAATCTCCCATAATTATCTTCAAATGCTGCTTACCTTTATTATTTAGATGACGAATTTCCTCATAAATTTCTTCAATTTCTTCTTCAGGATGACTTGTAGTGGGTGCATAAGCTTGAATAATCTGAGCCTGGTATCTTCTTGAGAGTTGGATAACGAGTCGTGCAGCTCTGTCAGAGGAACTTTCAACTTCTACAACTTTATCTTTCAGTTTCTTGTTTATTATAAATTCAACACCACTCGTTCTGCCAGTATCTGTCCCACGATAGTAGAAGAGATGTCCACTTTTCAGTTCAGTGAGATCTTCTCCTTTTCTCCTTACCTCACTTAGCCCGACGATGTCCCACTTGATCGCTTGTAGTTCCTCTTCCAATTCAAGAAGCCTTGAATCAGAAGGTAGGGAGCGTCCATTATACGTAGCCAAGGTCAGCATCATATGGCCGCCAAGTCCGGTCCTCCGGTGATTCTTGGCACCCTCTGCCTTCATGTCGCACTGGCCGCTGCCTTGGCCAGGTACATTCCAGGTGCTGGAGACTGAGGGCCAAGATTTAAGTTGTGGAGTCATTTTGGAGGGGTTTGGCCATAACTCACCACGCTGGCCAAGCGGGTTGGTGAGTGTGGGATAGCATTTCCTCTAATCCCGATGGTATAGTTATACCGCTATTGGCAGTCGTCAGAGCCCCTTTAGTGGGAACACAAGAAGGCGGGGGTTGACATTTGTAAGGTCAGGTGATGTTACGCATCACCTGACCTTACATCCCAGTCGTGTAGTCCGTGTAGTATACTGTATATAAAAGTTTAGTAGATATTAAACCTGGTCACATTTTCAGTATTGATCTGTGATTCTAAGTTTCTGATTAGCTGCAGCAGACATCATTACCCAAGCATGTAGAAAGTTGTTTGTTGTAGGTTACAAATTGAACAGATGTATGGTTTCACTATATTTTAAGTAAGAGCATTTGGATCAAAAGTCCTGGAAAAATCCTGGAATTTTGTGATTGAAAAAGCGTATGAACCATACAAATCATTATCAATATGTCTTGTTCAGTTTATTGCTTCCTGCTTTATTGCAAATATCATGGAGGAAAGTCAGTGGTAAGTATAGACTAGACCCACATGTCATTAAAGGAATGACCTACTCAAATCAAGATATTCCGCCGAAAAAGTTTCCCTTTTTTCTATTTGGAATATGGCAGAGATTGCCGTACAGCAGTGCCAGGAGCAAGCATGTATCTTGCCTTCGTCATATTAAAGACTGTTATTTTGTGTGCATTCTTAAATTTATTTGCAGTTAAATGTATCAATTTCAAGTCGAAAATTTTGTACCTAGAATTTCATGAATGATATGTTCATTGAAGTAAATTTGCGTGATTGTTTTTACAGCTTTATTTTCTGAATGACACGGAAAATGCTGGTTTTTGCCAACAGACATTTAAACTTACTTTACATTATCTACAAACTGTTTAATATAAATTAGGAATTGTTCATAATGAAAAAATTAAGTGGTAATCGAAAAAACACCTGGTGAGATATTTCTGCGTATCTGTTAAAAATAATGAGACTGTACTTTTTGTCATTTGAGTAGGTCGTTCCTCTAATCACGTGGGTCTAGGTATAGATGTACTTGTATGTATAAGAATTTATTCCAAACAGCGAAATTAGGATTGACCATTTTTGGAGAGACATATTGTATCAAAAGACATTTGGAGACTGGAAATATCCATCTTTGGCAAAAATTGTGAAAGCATGCCTTGCTTCATCACATGGCAACTTCGATGTAGAGACAGGCTCTTCTGTATCACGAAGAGTTTTTTCAGATGAGAAGGCATCTATGTATGAGAAGATGTTGAATGAGAGACTAACAATTTGAAATGCATTAAAAATGTATAACAACGAAGTTGCAAAGCTGCTAATAACCCAAGAACTAATAAAATTAGCACTTAATGCATATAGGTCATATAGCAACCATTTGGAAGAGGAGCAGAGATTAAAGGAACAGCAACTGAAAGCAGAGAAAGAAAGTGATGAGAGATTGAAACAAGAATTGCCAAATGAAGGATTTGAAGAGCAGAAAGCAAACTATGGAAAACAAGATAAAAATTCTTGTTCAAGAAAAAAGAGAAGTACATGAATCATTAGACTCTGTGCTTAAAGAAGCCAGTAAGAGATTAAAGCATGCATTACCAAAAAAAACAAAAAAACACCTGCAATTCGAGCTGCACGTGGCATTCTAGAAGGAGCAGAGAAACTCCGACTAAAGGAAAGACAACATGAAACTTGAAGCTTTAAAAATGAATAGGGTAGTTCATAAAAGAAAATCCTCCCTAATTGATGCATTTATGCAGAAAACCTCAAAAAAGGAATAAATCTAGGGTTAATGAGGAAGCTTTTTTTTTGTTAAGCTACTCTTATATGCACTGATGGTAGCAGTGGTATAAATTCACACTCAATTTTTTGAAATAATTTACTGCATATAACTCCTCCAAATTGCTACCATGGTATAAGAATAATGTAAACTTTAAAGAGGACCCCCCCCCAAATTGCTAAATGATAAAAAAGTGTTCGTACATATGGGGGGGCATCATACACAATGCATAGGAAAGTCCCTTTAGCCTGAAATAACTTGCAAACGGAGAGAGGTACAGTTATGCAAGTGAGATAACGGTATAGTAAAGTGACTGCCCGATCCAATGCAACCGATAGCAGTGCCCCTAGTGGTGAAATGCGTAAGTTAGCCATTGCAAATTGAAAACGAAAAGAGATAGAGCAAAATTGCCATTTACAAAGTTGTAGAGCACCAGTTAATTAGTAAAACGACATTTGTTTCACACAGATAAGATAAGTTGTTGCCTGAATACCCTAAAATGTCCGAAATCGATGCACGACCTTTTGTGTGAATGTTTAAAGGAAACAGGCATAGGTATGAGCAAATGCACACAATTTATTGCTTAAATGCGTACTTATATCAATACAGTTTGATGATGTCAGACAAAACAAAAGCAAAAAAGGCAAACTGGCGCACAGTGATAAAAAGTTAATGTCGAGTATGTTCGAAGAGTTCGCCATTGCCCACGATACACATTTGTATTCGTGAAAGTAACTCTGCATGCATATTGCTCAGCATAGAAGGTGTCGCACTATTGCAAGCATCTGTAACATGACGACGTAGATCCAGCAGACTTGTAGGCGCTGTTGCATACACCTGATTTTTACGTAATACCAGAGGAAGAAATCCAAAGGTGAGGTCCAGCGATCGTGGAGGCCATTTAACAGCGCCACCATACCCGATGATTCCTTTCCCGAAAACAATCTGTGTGAAAGTGTCGCACTGCTGCTGCTGGCTGGTGTGCAGGGGCACCGTCATGTTGGAACCACAAGGAACTTAATGTGGACAGGGGAATGTGATCTAAAAAGTCAGGTATGATTTCCTGTAATAGTTGGAGGTATCTCTGTCCATTTAATGTGCCTTCATAGAACACAGGTCCCACTAAGCAGTTCTTCCAAATACTGCACCACACACTAATGGACCAATGCACTTTTGATGTCTAGTGGATCGTCCCCACGAGGGATTTTCCAATGCCCAGTAGTGGGCATTGTGTCGGTTTAATAATCCGGTACGGTGAAACACTGTTTCATCTGACCAAAGAATGTTGGATAAAAAGTCTGAGTCACCTTCAACATTAATCATTGCCCAGTTGCACCAATCAAATCGACGCTCATTGTCCCGTGGTAACAGTTCTTTCTGCAGAGTGACACGATTAGGATGTGCACCTTAAGCATGCAGTATTTGCCATACACGGCCTCGTGTTCAGCCACTCCCCCTGCTGATATCGCTTGTACTGCTTTGTGGATGGGCTAGTGCATATGCCAAAATATCCTCTGCCATTATACGCATACCTGCACCCACTGGTCTGCCAGAACAAGAACGACTTTTAGTGCTTCCTGTCTCCCTGAGCCGTCTCACTACACTTGCGATGGTAATCGCACTTAGATGTGGCCCAGCTGAAAACGAATGGCATATTCCTGTGCAGCTAGCGCTGCATTTCGTTGGCATTCGCCGTAAATAAGCACCATCTCGCAATATTGGGAGTGAGTGAAACTCATCATTCTCACACAGCGTACGTAGACCTAAACTTCTGATCAGGGTACATGCTGCTGCTGGTTTTTATATTGTAGGTATGGTACAACATCACAATCTGCATTTGCATGCGGCTACATTTGCGAAATGTGAATATGCAGATTCGAATCATCACACATCGATTTCGGACATTTTAGGGTATTCAGGCAACAATTTACCTTATCCGTGTGAAACAAATGTCAATTTGTACTAATTAATTGATGCTCTACAACTTTGTAATTGGATATTTTGCGCTATCTCTTTTTGTTTTCGATTTGCAATGGCTAACTTCCGCATTTCACTACTAGGGGCGCTGCTATCGGTTTGCATTCGATCGGGCATAGTCGCTTTACTATACCGTTATCTCACTTGCATAAATGTACCTCTCTCCATTCGCAAGTTATTTCAAGCTAAAGGGACTTTCCTATGCACCGTGTATGAAAGTATTTGATGTTCCATGACAATAATTAAAAAAAAAATGAGCTTTGGTTTTATTATTGTCATCAGTGGGTGTAAGGATAATCTTAGTTTTACTGTTGTTAGAGCTTTGAAAATCGATCATGGTTAACATCTAGGAATTTTAACTTTCTGCTGTTATAAAAGTAACCCAAATTAGAAGAAAGTCAAGTTTTTTTGTTTTCTTATTTCTGTAATTATGAGTTGGAATAATTTTACAGGATAAAGTAATTTCTTTATATTTGCCTCAAAAGCATGAAGGACACTGTGAAGAATGACTGTAACATTATCAAGGCAGGTGTACATCAGTGTAATACTTCATATCAATTATACCTAACCTACACAGACTTGAGCTTGAATCGTAAGACAGTTGTCCATGCCCTAATGAAATGAAGACGTTTCAGACAGGTTTTTCATGTTTACCTTTCAAATATGGGAATCAAAATAAAATGTACTCTTTTACAACATAATTAAAAATCGTGTTAAGCACCATTATTATTATTACTTATGATTTAAAGAGTTTCTATTATTGAAGAGGGAGATTACACTATACCCATTCCATTCCTGATGATAATAAACTGCAAGTTTTCATTTTTTTAGTTCTAGGCTTCGTGTTTTTGTTCCATACTAAACATATTCACAGTGTTTGATATTTATTGTCAGCTGTACAAAAGACAAGTTTGAAATATTTCCAAATGTTCGTCTATTCGAATGAGATTCTTGATATAACGTATATACTCACGTATAAGTCGACCCCCCTACTTTCAGAGGAAAAAATCGTAAGAAATCGGAAACTCGCGTATAAGTCGATCCTGGAAGGAGAAAAAAAAAAAAATTTCAATGAATTTATTCAAAAACATTTGAAAACGAAAAAAATTATATATATATTACTAAATTTAATTTGCATACCCAAAAACTTCATCAGAACCCTTCAAAATCCGATTCCGAGTCAGACTCCCCAAACAGTTCAAAAAAGTCTTTCTCCGTCATCGGTGCATCATCATAAACATCAGTATTCCCATCTATGCTTGTGTCATCAGAATCACTGTCATCATCACTCATAAAAATCTCATCATCCTCTGTGCCATCAAGTTTGTTACTAATGCAACATTTCTTGAATGATTTCACGGCCATTTTCGCAGGCATCGCATCCCAAGCATCCTTGACCCATCGCGCAATCAAAACGATATCCGGCTTCTTTAGATTTCCACCCTTGGTTTCAGTTGGCAAATCAGAACTTATCCAATCTGCCCAATACCTCCGCACATTGTCCTTGAAGGGCTTTTAAGGCAGACATCTAGTGGTTGAAGAACAGATGTCAACCCACCTGGGATGACAACAAGAGTTGTTTTTGAATTTTCTGCAGTTTTTTTCACTTCTGCCCAACGGTGTGCAACAAACATATCCCACACCAAAAGAGAAGGTTTCCTCAAAAGTGCACCTGGCCTTTTGTTCCACACATTCTTTAACCAGTCAATTGTTCCGGATTCGTTCATCCATCCTTTTTCATGGGCACGAACGAGCACACCAGACGGAAAGACAACGCTTTTCGGCAGAGTTTTGCGTTTGAAAATAATTACCGGAGGTAGCTTACTGCCGTTGGCCAAACAGGAAAAAACAACCGTGAAACTGGATTTTTCGTGGCCAGTCGTTTTGATCAAGATATTTTTTTCGCCCTTTTGGTTCAGTCTTATTTCCAGGAAGGTCGAAACACATGGCGGTTTCATCCATGTTCCCTATTTGGGAAAGTTCAGAAGCAGTCTCTTTTCTCTTTTGAATTGCATACTTTTGAAATTCCATTATCTTTGCTTCGAGGTCACGAGGTAACTTTTGTGCAATTTTGGTGCGTAAGCACAACCCATAGCGGTTCATGAACCTTGTGCACCAACCTGGTGAGGCACGAAAAGTGTTATTTGCGGCTGCAAACTTTTCATCTTTTGCGAGCTTCATTGCTCGCAAACGTATACCAGTTCGCGTTACAATGTAACCATTTTGTTTGCAGCCCACAATCCAATCATTCAAGACACTTTCCAGCTCTGGGAAAGATGTCGTTCCACAGCGCAGCGCCTTTTGCGATTTTGGGATTTTCACCAAGTTCGTTTTTTTTTTTTTACGCCAATCTTGAATCAGTTTTTCGTTAATGCCAAATTGACGTGAAGCAGCACAGTTGTTAGTATTTTCTGCAAAAGAAACCGCTTTCAACTTGAATCCTGCGTTACAGGACATCCGTTTCTTTACACAATCCATGTCACCCATAATAGGAGAAGTGAGACACGTGCGATTAAGAACAAGAAAAACGTGCGATTAAGAACAAGCAACACCTAACACTGGCTGTCGCATGGTTCCGTTGCGTCGAAGGTCAGCGAATCAACTGGTAGTCGGAAGGGCGGAACTTTCTATGCGCGGCTGTGACTGCGCTGTGGATACGCAAAGCCAGGAGAGAGGAGACTTTTCAAAGCGCGGAGAAATTCAGAGGGTCACGATTTCGTAATTATACCACATCGGTGTTTTTTCTTTCTTTCTTTCTTCTTTTTTTTTTTTTTTCTTTCGGAGGGTTGCGATTTCGTAATTAATACCGCATCGTCATTTTTATTTCTTTTAGGATGGATTGCCTTTTGCCTCACGGGAAGAACTTTTGGACTTACGATTTTTTTAGACCCCGCGTATAAGTCGACCCCATTACTTTACCTCATATCAGATAACTTGACGATTATGGGCAAAACATGTAACAATATTAACAAAGAAAGGTGACTTGATCACGCTAGTTACGTTAACTAAAACTTTTACAAAAAGTTCGTAAGTTGGAAGCTTTCGACCTTATCTTAGGTCTTCATCACGCCAATGGAGGACTAAGATTGTTGCCAGATTCTACATTTGAATTTTTCCTATTTTTGTTGCCAAAACTTAGAATTGATCTCCAGATCAACGGAATGTAGAGAGGAGATTCGGTGTTGCAAGTCATTGAGTTGAAAATAATTTCTATGCTTTCACGGTAACGGAGTGCAAAACGATTGTCAAACGAAGCAATTCGTTTTGCTTCGTTCCAGTGGGGAACTGCAGATGTGTCTTCCATTGTCAAAATAGACAAGGCAGTGTTGGGATTGCCTTTCGAAGCATCTTTTCTATGTTCTAAAATTCTATGGCTAATGCTCCTGTATGTGCTTCCAATGTATAAGTTATCCCCAGTAGAAGAAGAGATAGGAATGCAGTAAACTCCTGGGAGGTTCAGGCTTTCAACTTTGTCCCTATCCCTTTGTAGAAGTTTCAAGATGTTTGGGGTAGATTTAATGGCAAGATGGTAACCAAAACTTCTAAAAAGAATCTGTAACTTATAAGCATAGGAAGGATGGTAAGGAACAGAACCACAGAATTTCAGGTCTTCTTTCTTGTGAGGAAGGAGGCATTCGATTTTCGAATGGTTTTCATATTTCTTTATGAGGGAGTTGACTGTAACAGCAGGGAAACCATGAGAGAGGGCTATTGTAGAAATTTTGGAGAGTTCTTCTTGAAGAGAGAGTTGGCTGTTGCAAATGATATGAGCCCTGTGGATGTAGGACTTCAATGCTGCAAGCTTGTAGAGATGCAGGGTGCAAGATTTGTAGGGAATGATGTTAGTGGCTGCAGAAGGTTTTCGATAGACGGAACGAGTAATGGAGAGATCAGCGTTTCTGCAGATAGATACATCCAGGAAATCAATTTTGTGATTTACTTCCTTAGATATAGTGAGCTTAATGGAAGGAAATTTTTCTGTAATGGAGTTGATCAGTATCTGTAGCTCAGACTCGGAATGTGGCCAGCTAATGAAAATGTCGTCTACATATCTTAACCATAGGGAAGGTTGAAAAGGGTGTAGAGGAATTATGGAAACTTCAATATGTTGCATGTAGATTTCAGCAAGCAGAGGGGAAAGAGGTGAGCCCATGGGGAGACCAGATTGTTGCCTATACACAATTTTGTTGAAAACAAAACAACTATGTTGATGAATAGTGTGGAAACAATCATAAAGATCTTTGATAAGAGGACCGGGGGGTTCAAAATGAAGAATCAATTTCTTCATGAGGAGCATGTAGGAATCAAAATATGGTACAGAGGGAAACAAAGATTCTACATCAAGAGTATACAGATTATCACAAGGAGGAAAGGAATTAGGAAGGTTGTGGATGAAGTTTGAAGTAGAGACAACTGTATGAGGATGGTTGGCTGCCAGGGATTTGCATTTGAGGACCAATCTCTTTTCAAGGTTTACTGCTGGAGAAAAAGAATATTCCACTAAAGGTCTGATGGGGTTACCAGCTTTATGCAGTTTCACTTGCAGGAAGAGCCTGGGAGTTCTAAAGTAAGGAGGGGGTGATATATCACCAAGGAAGGATTGAAGAGTTTCTTTCTTAGCTAATCTGTCAACTGAGTTTTTGAGTGAGTTGGTGGTGTCTGACTGTAAAGGGATGCAGTTAGCAGATGTAAGAAAAGAAAGCACTTTTTGGTTTAGAGTTTCTTTACCAATGATGACTGGGCAATCAACTTTATCTGCTTTGCATACGGCTCGGTCATTTTCTTGAATAAATGACCTGAATTCTTTTAAACAAGAAGAAGAGTACTTGATTGGCACAGAAATTTTGCTTGGATAAGATAACAGCAGCATTGGCACGAAGGATAGGCTGCTGAACAGTCTCAGTTCTGTGGATGGCTGATTCTATAACAGAAACAGTTTGTGGAAGATTGATAGGAAGAGCAGGTGAAAATTTTGGGCCTAATGATAAGAATTTATCCAAGCTAGGAGGAATAGTGACAGAAGAAAGATTTACATACTTTGGCTTGTCAGTAGAGGCTGATGACGGAGATGTTGCTTGACTTTTTTGCTTGGAGAGTAGAAAATTGAATTTCTTTGTATGGCGAGCATATTCATTTACTTCAATTGTTGAGAGGGTTTGGTTGATGCGAACCATGAATTCTTTTAAACAAATTCTTGTTTAAAAGAATTCAGGTCATTTATTCAAGAAAATGACCTAGCCGTATGCAAAGCAGATAAAGTTGGTTGCCCAGTCATCATTGGTAAAGAAACTCTAAACCAAAAAGTGTTTTCTTTTCTTACATCTGCTAACTGCATCCCTTTACAGTCAGACACCACCAACTCACTCAAAAACTCAGTTGACAGATTAGCTAAGAAAGAAACTCTTCAATCCTTCCTTGGTGATATATCACCCCTCCTTACTTTAGAACTCCCAGGCTCTTCCTGCAAGTGAAACTGCATAAAGCTGGTAACCCCATCAGACCTTTAGTGGAATATTCTTTTTCTCCAGCAGTAAACCTTGAAAAGAGATTGGTCCTCAAATGCAAATCCCTGGCAGCCAACCATCCTCATACAGTTGTCTCTACTTCAAACTTCATCCACAACCTTCCTAATTCCTTTCCTCCTTGTGATAATCTGTATACTCTTGATGTAGAATCTTTGTTTCCCTCTGTACCATATTTTGATTCCTACATGCTCCTCATGAAGAAATTGATTCTTCATTTTGAACCCCCGGTCCTCTTATCAAAGATCTTTATGATTGTTTCCACACTATTCATCAACATAGTTGTTTTGTTTTCAACAAAATTGTGTATAGGCAACAATCTGGTCTCCCCATGGGCTCACCTCTTTCCCCTCTGCTTGCTGAAATCTACATGCAACATATTGAAGTTTCCATAATTCCTCTACACCCTTTTCAACCTTCCCTATGGTTAAGATATGTAGACGACATTTTCATTAGCTGGCCACATTCCGAGTCTGAGCTACAGATACTGATCAACTCCATTACAGAAAAATTTCCTTCCATTAAGCTCACTATATCTAAGGAAGTAAATCACAAAATTGATTTCCTGGATGTATCTATCTGCAGAAACGCTGATCTCTCCATTACTCGTTCCGTCTATCGAAAACCTTCTGCAGCCACTAACATCATTCCCTACAAATCTTGCACCCTGCATCTCTACAAGCTTGCAGCATTGAAGTCCTACATCCACAGGGCTCATATCATTTGCAACAGCCAACTCTCTCTTCAAGAAGAACTCTCCAAAATTTCTACAATAGCCCTCTCTCATGGTTTCCCTGCTGTTACAGTCAACTCCCTCATAAAGAAATATGAAAACCATTCGAAAATCGAATGCCTCCTTCCTCACAAGAAAGAAGACCTGAAATTCTGTGGTTCTGTTCCTTACCATCCTTCCTATGCTTATAAGTTACAGATTCTTTTTAGAAGTTTTGGTTACCATCTTGCCATTAAATCTACCCCAAACATCTTGAAACTTCTACAAAGGGATAGGGACAAAGTTGAAAGCCTGAACCTCCCAGGAGTTTACTGCATTCCTATCTCTTCTTCTACTGGGGATAACTTATACATTGGAAGCACATACAGGAGCATTAGCCATAGAATTTTAGAACATAGAAAAGATGTTTCGAAAGGCAATCCCAACACTGCCTTGTCTATTTTGACAATGGAAGACACATCTGCAGTTCCCCACTGGAACGAAGCAAAACGAATTGCTTCGTTTGACAATTGTTTTGCCCTCTGTTACCGTGAAAGCATAGAAATTATTTTCAACTCAATGACTTGCAACTCCGAATCTCCTCTCTACATTCCGTTGATCTGGAGATCAATTCTAAGTTTTGGCAACAAAAATAGGAAAAATTCAAATGTAGAATCTGGCAACAATCTTAGTCCTCCATTGGCGTGATGAAGACCTAAGATAAGGTCGAAAGCTTCCAACTTACGAACTTTTTGTAAAAGTTTTAGTTAACGTAACTAGCGTGATCAAGTCACCTTTCTTTATCAGATAACTACGATTATTATGTGTACAGAACAAAACAAGTGGTCATCATAACACTGAATGACCATGACTATGGCCTTTGAAAGAAGAAATACACAACAATTTTTTCAACACAGTGTATGAAGCCCACTTGGAAAATTTTATATTTTGTTACCAACCACAATGCAGAAGAAAGCTCTCCGTACTGGCTTGATACAGATGAGAACATCTGACCTCCAGAACAATGGCAAAGAAGGAAGTGTTTTGTATTTCCAAAGTTTGTATCAGGTTAGTTTATGTAAGTAGATTTTGATATATAACTGAAAAAAAAATATTTGGCGTTGGGGAGGGGGGGTGTAATTTCCATAACCTTTATAGTTCTGAGTGTCTTGAGTAGCATTATATTGAAACTTAAGATGCCCTTTTTGCAGTGTATGGATGTGTGTGTGTGTATTACATAATTTATCCCCCCCCCCCCACCAAAATGGGAACATGTGCTAATTTTGTCACCATGGTTATTTGAAATAAATAAAAAAATTAACAAACATTTTTTTTTTGGTGTGGAGCACTTACATTCTAAAACTCGTACACTTTTTTGGGCAACTATTTTAGTCATTAACATAAGTTTTTAAGGCTACTATTTAGGCTACTATTTTTACCATTAGTGGCTACTAAAGCAACTATTTTCTTGCGTGTGATAGGCTGGCAACCCTGATGGAAGTAAAGGCCGTTGGCCCAAAAAGTTCGAATGGTGAGCGAATCTCCCAGGGATGTCTCAGTGGAAACACAGTCCATCTAGGTACACTCCCATTCACGCCACCCGTCTTGGTGTCCAGGTCTGCGATTCTTATTGCGATATACCAATGGGACTAATATCGCAATGTTTACCACAAAGTAAACATGAATAGTGAGATTCATTGAGCCCTGTGAAGTCCTCAGATTGGATGGTACAGGCTAACAGATTCATCAAACTTACCCATAACCTCGGAATCCACTCTAAATTTCAAAGTATGTGCCGTCATGCTCAATATCTTGAATCTATCTGTTTGCCAGTTTTTCAATTCTTGCATGGTACCAAGCTTTTGATTTGGAGGCAAAGAACTGTTGGCACCCATGCATCATTCAAAGTACCCAAGTGCCTGCCAAGGAGAAAATGCGACATCACCCAAAAAAAGTGGTAATCTAAAGGGGCAAGAATGGAGCTGTATGCTGGATGAGACAGCAGTTCTTGAAGTTTACCGTGGTATGAGGTTTTGCATTGTCTTGTTGCAGTAGTGCTCACTTTCGGTTGATCAAGGCAGGATACTTCCACTGAAGTTTGTCATACATCCTGTCCAATTGCGGAGAATATAGTTCAGCATTGATAGACCGATCATTCGAAATGACCTCAAAGTGGATTACACCTTCATAATTCCACCAGACATGCAGCATGAACTTTTTCTCAAAATGTCCCCATTTGGGGGTAGGTAAAGCTGGTTCACCTCCGTTTAACCACTGTTGTGAAGAATATGGATTGTGCACGTGTTATATCCACTTTTCAGTGCCAGTAACTATTCGTTTGATAAATCAAGTATTGCGTGGTTTTCTGAGCAGTTCCTTACATACCTAGACATGCCGTTGAGCTTGACTTAGGGCAATCTTATGAGGCACCTCATGGCATCATTTGTAAACTTTTCTGATCTTATGCAGGTGTTCAGCGAAGGTAGATTTAGGAACTTGCAGTTCTTTTGACAACTTACGACAGCTTTTTCATGAATTCTGTTCCACACCCACTTGGATGGTGTCCGAATCAACAGCAGAGTGCCTACCTGAACCTTCGTTTCTTTTCAAGCTCGTATCACCAGCCGCAAATTTCTTGATCCATGTTTGCGCAGTCTAAGAAACCACCAGGCCTTCACCTTCAACTTCGTTAATTTTTCGGACTTCTTCAGCAGATTTAAACCCCTCTTTCCAGTGTTGTTGCAATAGAACCAGTATTTCAAACTTTGTAGCCATTGCAGTTGACCACGGTACAAATTCAACACATGGGTCCCAACATGTACTTCACACCTCATTTGATTCCCCACAGTATGCACTTTCACTCGTCTGCAGCACAGAAAAATTACTGTGCAGAAAATATGCATAATTACATTGTGGAACTGTCCTATGCAAAATTGCCCTTGTGTTAAGGTATAAGGTCCTGCACTTTGTTTTTAGTGTAATGGGGAAGAGGTTGAACAGTTGTCAATTTTAAAACAACATTAGTTGTGTGTGCAGTACAGTTGACTATAATAATAAGAATCTTTTGCCATATTTCTGCTCATTTCAGTGTAGATAACTGTAATCCATTATGTAAAAATCTCCAATGTCATCCAGGAATTCTTTGGTCTCTGTAATCGACTGATAAGTTTTCACCTTCCTTGAAAACAACGTGGATTTTCCAATAACGAGAAACTTTCTTTTGTTCGAACCATCCCTCTTAACACACAATATCACAGTCAGTCTGATTTTGGAATTTTTTTCACAGCTATATTTTTCTCCCCTTTAAAAGCTAAAGTTTTTTGTGGCTATAATTGGTAAAAAAATTCTAGTCTTGTCAGTGTTATACACATCACAAGGTTTGTACTGCAAAATGATTCTCTTGTGGGATTTCAACTATTTTTTCAATGGTTTTGTTATTTAGTAAAGTACTTTCACCACAGATGTGAATACAATGCTGTGACAATCTTTGAAATGCTGCAACCATCCATTGCTTGGGTGAAGATCCTCTTTTTCTAAAACCTTTGGCAAAATATAATTAATGCCTTTTCCTTTAAATAAAGGTCCAGTTACTGGAATGTTTTTTTCTTCCGACTCCTTCAAACCACTTGAAAAAAGTAGTTTATACCTCAGTGTGAATTCCCTCTCAAACCTTTTCTTTCAATGCTTGATAAACCATTACTTCAATTCATCTTTGTTTCCTAAAATTATTGAAATAGAATTTGATGGAATACCATATTTTTTTAGTTTCAAATTTTTCAATTCCTCCTTTTCCCACTATTCTGATTGCTCTTTCTTAGCAAGCATTAAAGATTTGTGCTTGTTTAAAACCAGGATTTTTTTTGTTTGTTTTTTATAAGCACCCTGCATGTGCACCTGAGCAGTCAAAGTCCAACTGAATTTACGAAATGTGACCAACATCATTCTTTGTCACCTAGGTGAGTCTACGTGAACAAAAGTGAGTGTTGTTCAAGTAAACTAGAAATATGTTTGCCGCAGCCCTGAGCAGAGATTAAGGAAAAAAATATAGCATTTGCTCAGGAGAAGGGGGGGGGGCAGGCAGGAGGTTTGTGGGAAGAAGTAAAAAAAAAATTTAGAGCTAAAACACTGAAACATTCTTGTCTTCATGCAAAGTGACTTGTCTGTAAAGGAAACCATGGGTTGTTTGTTGTACATAGCTCATAATCCCTTATTTTGCAGTGAAAGAGGAAGGTGCAAAAACTGAGTGAATGCCACTTATTTTGTTTGCTGATAACCATGTGGAACTTCAATATATGTGGTTCTTGAAAAATTTATTCATAATATGCCATTCTTATAGAATATTGCAAATTTCAAGGGATCTATTAAAACTTTGGTTTATGCAGACCTTCATATGTATTATTCAGGCCTGTTTTTTTTTTTTTTGATTTAAGTGTAACTGATCATGTGTAATGAGAGAGGTGACAAAATTTATATTCATAGTTAACAGTATTCAATTTTCAATGTGATCATCGCAAACATTAACCAGAAAAATTTAGTAATTGATTCTAGTGATTAATGATATCGTGGCACCTCTGTTAGTTAAACAAATTACCTTTATAAAACCCATAAATTCAGATCTTTCACTGTAAGTCTTGCTAATACAATACTTTTCATTCATGTAATTTATGTTACAGAAGTTCAACTGAATTTTACTTTTGACATCTCAGTAGTTGCTTATTGCTTGAAAAGCCATTCTTTGGCACTATTATTTTATCACAAATGATAACTAAATGTTAACAGTTCTTTCCCCCTGAAATTGGATGTCTGGTAACCAGCATTTTAAAAGTGTTTTGTATTTAAGTATCAGTCGTTACGTTTCTTTTCATTATATCTAATCTAAACAAAATTTCCGAAGGTGGCGCTGACAGTAACATTCAGAAGATTGCTTTTCAAAATACTGCTGAACAAATGAAGGTCAGTGTATCCTTTTTTTTTTTTTTTTCTTGCTAGCTTTATTTATTTATTTATTTATTTATTTATTTATTTTTATTTTTTGGCAATTTGAGAATCTATGTGCTTCTGTTTTTTATGTATTTCAGCTTTTTTTTTTTCTCAGTTGCAACTGTTCACTGGTATTTTGCTGAAAATTTTCAGGGTAGTGAAAACTATGAATTATCTGATGATGATAATGAAGAAAATGAATACGTTGAACATTTTGTACATAATGCACGTCTAGCAGCTAAAAGTCAGGATAGAAACTACGTGAAGTTCAGCAAAGGAATGGGAGTGTAATGTAAGGCTTTATTTAAGGTAAATTCACAGGTTTTAATTATGTACATTATTTCATGTTCATCAATAATATTCAAATTTCTGTAGTATTGTATAATGTAAACATTCAGACTGTTTTGTTGTTGTTCCATGTGATAGTAATGGTAGCATTGTAATCATTTCAATTATTTTTTTCTTTTCCTCACTGTTGAGGTGCATGTTTAGTGGTGTGTTAATCATTCAGTCTCTCAGATGTATTTGCAATAAAGTGTGAGTGTCAGTTTTGGATAGCTGCATTTGATTGGCTTCAGGTGAATTCATTGAAAGCAAATAACCAAATGGTGCAATAACATAGCCGTATATCATCTTTAAAGAATACAGTTTTATTACTGTAACTTCACCGTGCTCTTCCGCATTGGTTAAATTGGAAAAATAATTATTTGTATTGAGATAACTTATTGTAATGTTGCATTTCTACCAAGGTACTGATAATATGGGCCTTGGGTTGGACCATTTTAGCAGCTTTGAACCCACAGTTCTTATGGCAGTAAAGTTAATGTAAAAAACAGAAATAATAATGTCACACTTTTACTCGAGCACAGAACAATAGTTTAAGGCCCTAGGCCTCTGCCTTTTTAGAAATTTTTAAACTGCTATGCTCATATGCATTAGGTTCACATAATATGTCAAATTAGTAATGTTGTGTGCTCTTATTCAATCACAAAAGGTCCTAGGCCTTTTCAACAGTTTTTATTCCATGGTACTCATATTCATAATGTACAGACACCAAATCAAGTTAGTAACATTATGCTTTTACTTAGGCATCAAACATTAATTAATTAGCACTAAGCTTTTTTAGAAATTTTTATTAAGCTCAACATTATTAACTTGACTTGTCAAGCAAACCTTATGAAAATGATCATGGCAAATTTAAAATTTCTAGAAATGCCTGGGCCTATGGTCTATTCAGTAATGTTTATTGCCCAACTAAATATGCAACACAATTAACTTAATATGGCCTATTAAATAATGTTAACTTAATAATTAACTGATATAGTCCTATGTCAATTAACATGGTCCGATGGTCTATTAAATAATGTTTAGTGCCTGAGTAAAAGTGCAACACAATTAACTTGATTGATTTTCTATGAAAACCTTAGAAATATGAGCATAGCTGATTGAAAACTAGTAAAAAAAAACTATTAATTAACCATTTGTGCCCTAGTAAAAGTGGGATATTATAATGACTTGTTATGCAAACCTTATGAATATGAAATCAGTATACTTAGATCATTTTTAATTCAAAGATGCTACTTATTAAAATGCCAGTAAAGGAAACTATAATAGGACCATGGTTTCAGCCACTAGGGCTTTTGTCAGCCATCAATTCGCATTCCTATTGATAGCTGACAAGAGCTCTAGTGGCTGAAAGTATGGTCCCGTTGTAGTTTCCTTTACTGGCATTTTAATAAGCATCATCTTTGATTCAAAAATGATCTAAGTATAATGAAATCAGCAGATTAAAAACTGTTAAAAATCAGGGCTCTAAATGAAATCATTGAATGCAAAATCATTGAATGCAAAATCATTGAATGCAAAATCATTGAAAGCAAAATCACTCTAAGCTAAAGCATTGTAGGGTAAGCTTTTTGAAACCTGTGTGCATAAGTAAATGGAATCCTCTATGGAATAACAGAAGTGGTAATTCAGAGAACCTTACTGTGAGTTTCCATTTGTTGGTCAAGTGTATGAATTGAACAAAGTTGCCTAATACAGTTAATTTTCCTCTCATTTAAGGAATAATATTCATTCTATTTACGATGCACTGTTCAGTGAAAGAAAAATAAATATTGATGACTCGTGGAAGATGACATTAAACATAAGCATACGCTTTTAGGGATATATGTTGATAAATGATGTTCTGTAGCAGAGAATGAGTGAAATTCAAGGTACTGGATTTTTTTAACATACTGGTTCTTTGACATTATTTTAAATTTTATTTTTATTTTTACTTGATTGCCCAGAATTGCTAGTTTTTTAAATAACACTGGTCGGCAAAAAAAAAAAAAAAAAAAAATTCGAGCCCTGACACCATTCCTGCTGATTCTTATGTAAAACGACCTCCTGAAGCCGAACATGACCCCCGTTTCCCCCATCACCCACCGTTTTCGGGGAGCCCCCCTACCTAATTTTGTCACTTTCCGATAATTTGGAGGGATGAAAAGGATTATTTCAGCCTTTACATTTCTTCTGAGGGGCTACAGAGGTGAAAAGTTATAAAACATGAACATCTGTAGCAAGGATGTAGATTTGGGGATTTGCCCCCAAAATTGTAAAGAAATCATTAAAAATGATCGATTTTTTATGATTTTTTTATCAATTTTCGGTAATATGTTATGGACATGAACTTTATTTGGAGGGGTGAAAAGGATTATTTATTTTAGCTGTAAAGAATAATATATAAAAAGTAAAATACAAATGTAAAGTATAATAAATAAATAAGATAAGTACCTTCATTTGGTGCTTGCTTTCCTTTTGTACCCTGAGGTAGAAGTTTCTCGTACCAAACACCAGCAGTACTCTGCTAACATGCTCGTATTCCACTTCCCTGAAAATCTCCTCTCGATCTTATTGATGTCTTGATGAAATCGTTCCCCGTGTTCATCGGAAACTGCTTCCTAAATTTTCAGGGAAGAAGTCCAGGTGTGAGTGCAGGAAATGCACTTTAAGGGACATGTTACACCCCATGGCTTTGTACGCTGACAGCAATTCCTCGACATGAGCGGCATAATCATCACTTTTGTTGTTACCCAAAAAGTTCTTGCACACGTTTTGGAATGCAAGCCAAACTCTTTTTCTTTCGATTCAGGTGTTCAATAAACGTTGAATCTTTGAAAAGTTGTCTAATCTGGGGGCCCACGAAAACTCCTTCCTTGATTTTAGTCTCACTAAGACGAGGAAATTTATTTTTCAAAAATTGAAATGCATCACCTGTCTTGTCTATTGCTTTCACAAACTGTTTGATGTGCAAAGGCGGCAAGTAAATATTTTCCTTCGGGACCAGAGGATCATGAACAACATTTTTCTGACCGGGAGTAAAACTTTCTCGCAGAGGCCAGTTCCGTACGATGTAATGTTTGTCTTGTGCTCGGCTGTCCCATTCGCATAGGAAGCAGCAGTATTTTGTGAAGCCTGATTGCAGGCCCACGAGTACAGCAACAACTTTTAAGTCAGCGCAAAGTTTCCAATTATAATCATGATAACAGATTTTATCAAGGATTCGGCGGATGTTTTTGTACGTCTTCTTCATATCCACAGAGTATGCAACCGGGACTGATGGTAACTCATTCCCATTGGCCAACAGGACAACTTTCAAGCTTGTCTTTGATGAGTCTATAAACAGTCGCCATTTGTCTGGGTCACATGTCATCTTCAGTTCTATCATCAATGCATTTGAATTAGGGCAGAACACTAAGCCTTCATCTTCCGAAAAAAGTAATTGCAGGGTTGACTGTCTGGTCCTGTAAGAAGAGATTTTTGCACCCTTTTCTAAGAGATTCCACTGCTGAAGTCGAGATCCAAGAAGTTGAGATTTAATCTTAGGTAACTCCAAATCCCTGACGAGATCATTCAATTCCGACTGAGTAACGAGGTGAGGTTTTCGATGAGCTGAATCAGCAGAACACTCTTCATCATTGGTGGATGTATCATGTGATGGTCCAAGCTGTGGCTCAAAGTATGTCACATCCGTTTCTGGCTCTAGAATATAGGTTTTTTTGGGGCACTGGGATTGGCAATGATTCGTTGTGAGGAACTGGTCTTAGAGCTGAAGGGATATTAGGATACTGAATTGTATGCTTACTTTTGTTGCTAGATAACCCGACGGTGGAAGTCATACAAAAGTAACAATCTGTGAGATGACAGCTGGGTTCACGCCAAACCATGGGCACAGCAAATGGCATTGATTTACGGGTGCCTTTGAGCCATTTGGTCAAGCTACTGTAACAAGTAGTGCAGCAAACTGTGGGAGCCCAATTCTTGTCCTGATCGCCAACTTTGCAATCAAAGTAAAATTTATAAGCAGTTTTAAGAAGCGGAGAAAGGGGTTTTCGTTGCGCTTTAAAAGTCAATTCCCCCCAAACATAGCAGAATCTATCGGGATGATTTATACACTCGTGTGGCATAATTAAACAGTAAATAAATGCTCTATATTAATCAAAAATTACACTCACGTACTGTAATTCACTTGGAAAAGGCCGGTGTAAACAAATTTCTACCGTTTGACACAATTTAAACAACTTGGAAACACAGAATCCCCGCCTAGAACACCGACAAGTAGACTCAACGATCGCTACAGATCAACTGAGGGAAGATAATGCTTACAGTGCAGGATTATCGTGATAAGAGCAATGCAAGTTTGACCATGTCAGAGCCCCTGCAAACCTGTGCGCGATTCCCGTGGGAACCTGTTCGCGCGAGGTATTGAGAGAGCCAGCATGGTGTGAGTTAATGTTCCGAACTGTTGCTATATATTTTTATTACTGTTGCTATATATTTTGATTATTTGCGGGTTTTTTGGGGGTGGATGAGAGGGGCTGGAAGCTGGAATATGTAGCAAATAAGTGAAAAAATTGCCAAAAAAACCCGGAAAAATCAATCATTTGTAATGATTTCTTTACAATTGGGGGGGGGCAAATCCCCCCAAACCTACCTCCTTGATACAGATGTTCATGTTTTATAACTTTTCACCTCTGTAGCCCCTTAGAAGAAATGTAAAGGCTGAAATAATCCTTTTCACCCCTCCAAATTATCGGAAAGTGATAAAAATTAGGTGGGGGGGGGGCCCTTCCCCGAAAACGGTGGGTGATGGGGGGAAACGGGGGTCATATTTGGCTTCAGGAGGTCGTTTTACATAAGAATCAGCAGGAATGGTGTCAAGGCCGATTTTCATGCTGACCAGTGTAATTTAATATTTTAGTAAGTCTTTAATCTAATTTAAAATTATAAATAAAGAATAATGTGTACTTTTCAGACTCACCAAACGAGAAATTAGATTAAGGAAATAAAACTCTCTAAGTTTTTAGCAGAAAACACAAGCTCTGAAATGTTAAAAATACAATACACTATGTTAATTGCCATAAATATTATAATTACGATAGTAATTATGTAAGGATCTATATATAGCATTCACAAAACACGTTTCAACAAAAATGTATTGTGAAAATTTCTTAAAGACACCTAAACTACTCCTGAATTTACTAAAATATTCAATACAATTTACATCATTTCAAAATAATTTAATAAAAGCTTTTTAAGCATCTATAAATGCATCATATTCCAATAAGAAAATTAGATCATTCACAAATAAAAAAAACTTCATTAAATGTTATACAAACAAATCAAACAAGTGTATTTATTCTTGATCCTTGTATGAAAAATAAAGAAAATACCGTAATTCCCCATTAGAACAAACTTGAAGGAACCATCTAAAGTCGTTCATTATAATGAAATTTCGTAATAACAAAATTTTCTTTTTCTTTTTTTTTTTTTCAAGAAATTTTAATCTAACAACAAAATTTAGAAAATTTGACACTAAATTGCCATCTAAAAACTTTCCACTTTCAGATATGCTTATAAAAACAAAAAGAAATACCTAAATAAAAACTTTGAAACTAATCTTGGTTTGTAATACGTACATACATATAGTACATATTTGCACCTCTTCTGTTTGCACAAATTCTGTAATTTTTTTTTTTTTTTTTTTTTTTTTTTGTGCAAGTCCTTTTGTGGTTTTAGAAATCAAAAGGTTTTGCAGGTAATGCATACTTAAAAAAAATCCTCACAGATGTTTGCCTCATAGAAACAAAATGGCACATTTTTTCGAAGCATGAAAGTGCCTGCGATGCACTAATGTTTGACGACGAAGTCGTGACATCTTCGATGTCTCTGATTTTCTGATCAGCTCCATTTGTTTGTAATTGATTGTATTATGTCGACATCTTTGAGTTCATAGGAGGTAAGTAAACAATCATTTACCGTCAAAAAATCTTCAAGTTTTACATAATTAGGGATGGAAGTCTACTGTACAAACATGTTATATAATGTTTCAAGTCTGATAGATGTTTCTGCATCCAAATCTTTTTCTGCTGAATTCTTTTGATTGAAA
Source organism: Macrothele yani (assembly GCA_039090855.1). NCBI lineage: Eukaryota > Metazoa > Arthropoda > Arachnida > Araneae > Macrothelidae > Macrothele > Macrothele yani. The sequence goes on along the minus strand of CM077004.1, from coordinate 99,033,339 downwards.
TCAATCAGTGCAGCATGTTTCAAACAGTTGATGATCCTTTTTTGGCTAATTTCTTTCCATGCTCCTGCAATCACATCCATAGCCTCTTTTACGTTTGCTTGTCTTTGGTAGGTTCTTTCAATCCCGTGAAGAATTTATTTCATTAACAGGCTTTGATAGCGAGTTTTCACAGTTCATATGATTCCTTGATCTAAAGGGTTCTTTCAATCCCATGAGGAATTTGTTTCATTAACAGGCTTTGATAGCGAGTTTTCACAGTTCATATGATTCCTTGATCTAAAGGCTGTAAAATGGCAGTGCTATTTGCCGGAAAATATTCAACACGAATGCAGCCTAAATTTGGGTGCTCATTATGAAGTGTGCAGTTATCAATGAAAAGACTATTACTTTTTTTCTTTTTTTTTCTTTCTCCTCTCGCTGCACTAAGCATGACAAGCCAGTCATTAAAAATATCTGTCATCATGCAGGCTTTTTTGCTTGCTGTGTACTCGCATGGCAGTGAGTGAACATTTTTCAAGCAACAAGGCTTAGCAGATTTGCCAACAATTAAATCTTTCATTTTTTCAGTTCCTCATTGATTTGCAGCAGAAAAATGCAGTAAGTTGTTGCTTGGATCTTTTCCCTCGAATGCATTTGTCTCCTTTAAGAGCCAAAGTTTAATTTGGTTCGAGGCCAAAAAATATTTTTGCTTCATCTTCATTAAACACATCATCACCTGAACTGTAAGAGCTTATAAGTTTCTCCAGCTCTCCATTCCCTGACATTTTACATGGGTATATCTTTTGCAACAACACCGTATCTTTCTCTAAACCAATTCAGCTATCCAACACTGGTCTGAAAATTATCATGTCCGAGAGTTTTGTCATGGCTCACCATGGTATCGACCTGAAACTGGAAAAAGAAAAATCAGAAAGAGATCTCGGCTGAGTGAGTGTAAGATTGGTGTATGGAATACTTGAGGTATAAGTGGCAAGATGAATGAAGTGATTGAAAAAATTAATAAGTAGAGATTGGATGTGCTGTGTGTAAGTGAAACCAAAAAGAAGGAAATTGGGATAAAAGAAGTGAATGGAACAGTGAGTGTGAGGTTGGGAGTATTGGAAAATGTGAGAGGACAGGCTGGTGTAGGTGTGATTTTAAGTGAAAAGATGAACAACTTGATTCGCTATAGCTGCGCAAGTGAGAGAATTCTCTGGATTCATTTGAAAGTGAAACTTCAGAGAATTGTAATTGTTGTAGTGTATGCTCCTTGTCACTTGGAACCTTCTGATAAGAAGGAAGATTTCTGGAATGAGCTAAAGGCTGTTTTGAGCCAGTTTGGTGCTAAAGAAAAAGTTATAATAGCAGGGGATTTCAATGCTAGAGTAAATGTGCAGAATGCAATTTCTGACAATGTTCTGGGTAAGTTTAAAGATTCTTGTGTGAATGATAATGGTAAAAGATTAATTTAAGTCTGCATTGAGAATGGTTTGTGTGTACCTAATACGTTTTTCAGCCACAAGTATATCCACACATATACTTGAGAAAATCGTACTCTTGGTCAAAAGAGTGTGCTAGATTTTGTTGTCTATGATCAGCATCTGAAACACTTAGTTGTGGACACTTGTCTGATGAGAGGTGCAGATGTTGGTTCTGATCATTACTTGGTAGTGTCACGAGTGAAACTGAATGTTGGTTGGAGGAAAATGAATAGGAAGAGGCCCTGGATGGAAAGAATAAAGGTTGAAAGGCTCCCTGAAAATCATCAGTGTTATTCTGATGTACTCAGAGAACGACTGAAGGAGCTGAGGTTCGGTGAGAGGGATGTAGAAAAGAAATGGGAATGTTTTAAGAACTGTGTTGTCACTGCTGCTGAAGAGGTCTGTAGCACCACAATAGTGGGTAACAATAGAGGTGATGCTTGGTGGAAAAGTGAGATTGAAGAGGCAGTAAAGAGAAAGAAGGAAGCCTATTTGGGGATGTTGCAAGGTAGAGTTTCTGTGGATGAATATCACAGTAAGAAGCGTGAAGCAGTTAAGCTGGTTCTCCAAAGTAAGGCGAAAGATAGAAAGGAGAAGGTGGAAGGGCATGACTTAGCTTTTTGTAAAAATAAAAAAACTTTCTGGAAGTACATGAGACTCAGGAAAAATTGGGGAAACAAAGGTGTAAGTTGTGTGAACAATAGGATCAGGGAAATGATATGGGAGCCCAATGAGTTAAGTGAAAGATGGGGTAAATACTTCTATGAGTTATTAGATCAGGAAAGAAAAGATGATTCTGAGGCAGAAGCAGATGGTGTCACAGTGAAGGATGGAAGCACAGGTAGGATCTCAAGAGAAGAGGTGTGTGAAGCTCTAAAATCTCTCCAGAACAGTAAGGATGCAGGAGTTGATGGCATAACTGCCGAGATGTTAAAATATGGTGGTAATTGACTGGTTAACTGAAATTTGCCAGTTGTGCTGGGAGTTAGGAATGGTCCCTCAGGATTGGAATGATGTTATCATTGTCCCCTTGTATAAGGGAAAAGGTGATGAGGCTGACTGCAAGAACTATCATGGTATTATTAGCCTACTAAGTGTGCCAAGGAAAGTGTTCGATAAGGTCGTTATTGGAAAAGTATGGGGTCTTACATCAGAGGAAGTATGGGATGTTCAGAGTGGTTTTATGCCTGGTAAAGGCTGCACTAACCAAATTTTTGCATTATGCATGATGATTGAAAAGTATCTGGCTGTTGGTAAGAAAGTTTTTTTGCTGCCTTCATAGATTTAGAGGAAGCTTACAACCGAGTAAATAGGACACTTTTGTGGAAGGTATTGAATGAATATGGTGTTACTGGGAATCTACTGAATAGTGTAAAAGCCGTGTATGCTGGCAGTAGAGCTTGTGTATTAGTGAATGGTGTTTTATCAAAATGGTTTTCTATTAGTGCTGGAATCAGACAAGATTGTGTAATGTCCCGATAGCTGTTTAATATTGTTACGACTGTGGGGTATGGTAATGAATTCGATTAGCAGGTTTTGCAAGAGGCGGGAACAGCATTAATTATTTATTGGTTGAAAATTAACAGCTAGTAGTTTCCCCCATTGTGAAAGAAGAAGGAAGAAAAGAGATAAGAGTCCCTTTTCTAGGAAGGGAGAAATCTTAGCCTGGTGTGGGGAACGCGATGTGTCGCTCCCCTAAGTGAGTGTCGGTCAGTTGGGTGGCCATGTACGTGCAATATGGTAGGATGTTTGGGAAGAGTGTCAACAGATCGGAAAACTTATGGCGTTTGCTAATCCGAACCTTGGCAGTACAGAGAAGCGTTGGTTAAGTTATGTGTTTTCCGTACTTATCGGGGAGTGGACCCACCACATATTCCGAATGCAGAGGCATGTATTTCTTACCACTTAACCATGCCGAATGCTTTTAGGAAACGATCAGGCAGACAAGAGATTTAAAACAGACCCCTAACGACAGAGCAAGAAATTTGTTGATGATGTGAACAAGCGAAAAAGAGTAGTCTGGTTGAAAGCCGTGAAGGGGACTAGACTCGGATACAGCAGAACCATAGGAGATCCTGCGGCGCAGTATTTTGCGGGGGTAGAAAAGATTCTGCCCAAAGATGCCAACAGTTAACGTTACCGCGAGGAAAATAGGAGGGAGCAAGATACCTCTTTTCCTGGTGCTAGATTGCACGCAAGAGAAAGCCAGCAGCAGCCCCGAATGACTGAGATGCACGACTGGTGATGTATGCGAATCACCTTTGGACAGATGGACGGATCAGCTTGGATGAACAGATGAACGGATCCTTTTATGACATGAGCAGCTTCGTTCCACCACGACATTAGTGCGCTTAAATGCGTTCCTGATTCCATGCAGGTAAATACCGTGCATGAGAGAAAGTGGGAGATGGGGTTCGACTCCCCTCTCCGTTGATAATAGTGCGGGCCCTGAAATGGGCATGTCGTCGCACAGGTACGCTTCGAAAACACATAAAATGTTAGTGAGTGCACTAAACATGGATACCCGAGGAAACTGTATATCTGTAAGTACTGAATTGATGTATGCATGCCAGTTGGGAAAAAAATTGGCTTCGGTCAGACAATAGACTCTCGTCAGCTGAGAACTGTGTTTATAAAGCCAGACTGTATGAGCCAATGAGTAATCATTGAACTTTAATGATAAATTCAGCCTCTTAGCTATCCTGAAAGGGGCGAGTCTATTTGACGCCCCTCTTTCACAATCTTCTGTATATAGACACAATCATTATCTTCATGTTTTATTGTTAATTAATTAAATGTCTGTTATCTCGTGCCAGTCCTGAAGTTGCATGAATAATTAATGAGTGTCAGAATTTCTTAGTTTTGATTGGCTAAATTTTCAGGCTAAATTATTTTCACCAGTACATAGATTTCGGCGATAAAAAGAGCTCACAAGTAATTATTCGTAATTTTAATGTCTACCTCCGGGCCGTCAGCCATTGCCTGACATCCTGACCTCTAAATTCTTAAAGCTTTCTTTTATTCGATAATCTGGCGTCCCGGGGTATAGCAGCAATTGGTGTCCAGAAGTGGGATATCGCTAGGTGTGTGCTATGTAAATTGATGGCTAACATTTGGATATCACTAGGCTTATTCAAAATTAATTTGGTAGCAATGCCGATAGAAATTTTAGGTGAAAGAATTTGTTTGGTATCAAAATTCTTGAGCTGAAATTCCTGACACTGTATTCTAACCGCAGTAGAAGAGAAAAAAAGGAAGAATAATGGCAGAACTTACAGAATCAGAAATTGAAGAACTGAAATTCATGCTGAATGAATTGCGTGATGCATGGATAATGAAAAATTGCGTGATGCAGGATAATGAAAAATTGATTGCTGAAATGCATGTTGCATGTCACACTCTGCGTGAAGAATTTGTGGTGCAGGGATCCATAGTGAAAGGAGAACTCACTGGAGATAAGAATTTCGAAGGGAATGAGAATTCGACCTTAGTGACGGGCGTAGGGCTAGAATCTGGATTCGGAAGTCCACAGAGTAATGGGAAAGTTACCTGTGAAGGAGTTTCTGAACTCATCTGGGAAGAAACCATCCCAAGTATAAAGGGGGATGAGGGAGAAGCAGTCATAATTGAAGGCGTGCTCCCCGTGTTGAAGAGTTCTACCTGTGAAGATGAGATGGGTGGTAGTAGCGACTACACAGAGCCCCAACCGATGAAAGTGACTTTTGGGAGAGGGGTAGACGAAAAAAGAAAAAGAAAAATTCAGTTGGCTGTTTTTCTTGTCGCGTTGGTGTCAGTAAACACAGCGAGGGTGATGCTACGAGATTAGGGTTCAATCAGTTCATGCGATGGAACGTGAAGAGGGTCCATCGGAAGAAATGTTTCAAACGAAGAAACTGATGACTGATAAAGTCTGTTTATCATTCGGAACTGATGAGGACCGGGAAAAGGATTATGATTTAGGAATATCGAGTTGCATTGGACGAAGCGTTGTGTGTTAGGCTTCGTGTGTAAATATTTGCTTTTGTAAATATTTGTGATTTGTATTTTGTTTGCTTCTGTTAGGCAAGTATCTCACATCTGTCGCGGAACGTAGGAAAAGGGTTAAATTCGGAAAAGATGGCGCAGGGGCTGGGATTATTATTTTTGAGGATATAATCCGGGTAGTACTAGGAGATGTACTTAATCAGAGTGTGTTGTAAGCCTAATGTGTATGAATTATGTAAACAGGAATGGGTCGGTTTAACCCGCGAAGTTTATTGCGAAGTATGTGAAGGCATAGCGTTTATGGCGAAGTTATGGTTTCGGCTTGTTCGACACAACAGGTGTTCGTTTCTGAGCAGTGGTGTTGGCCACTCTCGACGTGCTTCGCACACGCCGACTGTGGAATGCTTGGACGGAAGAAATTTCCATGCGCTGGAAATAGCGTTGTGTGTATTACTGATCAACATCGACCTATCCTGCCAATCCTGGATTGGCCAAGGCTTTTCTCCATGTCAGAATGGTGGACGCTTGGACCCGCACCAAGAAAATTCTGGATGGATGTGGTAGAGGTTTCCCTCATGAGCGTGGTACAGTGGCTGGGTCAGAAGGAGACAGGTGTTCTCGGTAAGCTGTCGAAATTTCGATGCGAGCGAAGTTAACGGATATCGATGCCGTATCTACTGCACTACTAAATTTTGTTCAGCCGTAGACGTTGAGTCTGAAACGTACCTAGCAGGGTGTTTATACGGTTTTCAGGGAGTGAGCCCTGTGTGAATTTAGGATGTCGGAAGCATCCTGGTATTAGGCTGTTAAGGAAATTAGGTTGATTTTTTTGGGTTGGCTATGTGGTTTGCCAGGTGATGGAAACGTAGCTGTCACGCCAGTGGCTCAGTGTGGTACCCACACTGAACCTGGGTTAAATTCGGAAAAGATGGCGCAGGCTCAGGGAAAAATTCAAACATTTGGGTCTCAGGTTCAGTGTGGGTACCTGTGGTACCCACACTGAACCTGAGACCTGTGGTACCCACACTGAACCTGAGACCCAAATGTTTGAATTTTTCCCTGATGGCTCCGGAGGTGAGGGTGTTGAGATGAGGAATCCCAAGCAAATGGGAAAGCGTTTCTTTTGCTGTGATGTGATATGAACTTGGCCTAGTGTGGTATTTGCTTTCAGTGTTTGTATAATGCTGGTGTAGTGCTTGTATGGTGCTATATTTTATAGTGTGGCACCACTTCAACGTCATTTGAAGGGGGAATTTGTGAGTAGGTCTTGGTGGCCTTGGAAAGAATTCTGGAGGGCGTTCCCCAAATTACGAAAAGAATTGGGAGGAGCCGCATGTGCCCAGAGTAAAAGTGATAACATGCTGTGAGGAATAAAAAGAATGGATTGGTTGAGCCATGTGGATTGAATTAACAGGCTCCACCCTTTCAGAAGGTAGCACCCAATGGTTAGGCACCTGAGTGGTCAGAGGTAGACCTATAGGCCGAATGGGGACATTCACTTGTTTGGTTGGAGGCAGTGTTATGACTGTGGGGTATGGTAATGAATTTGATTAGCAGGTTTTGCAAGAGGCGGGAACAGCATTAATTATTGGTTGAAAATTAACAGCTAGTGGTTTCCCCCATTGTGAAAGAAGAAGGAAGAAAAGAGATAAGAGTCCCTTTTATAGGAAGGGAGAAATCTTAGCCTGTTGTGGGGAACGCGATGCGTCACCCCCTAAGTGAGTGTCGGTCAGTTGAGTGGCCATGTACGTGCGATATGGTAGGATGTTTGGGAAGAGTGTCAACAGATCGGAAAACTTATGGCGTTTGCTAATCCGAACCTTGGCAGTACAGAGAAGCGTTGGTTAAGTTATGTGTTTTCCGTACTTATCGGGGAGTGGACCCACCACATATTCCGAATGCAGAGGCATGTATTTCTTACCACTTCACCATGCCGAATGCTTTTAGGAAACGATCAGGCTGACAAGAGATTTAAAACAGACCCCTAACGACAGAGCAAGAAATTTGTTGATGATGTAAACAAGCGAAAAAGAGTATTCTGGTTGAAAGCCGTGAAGGGGACTGGACTCAGATACAGCAGAACCATAGGAGATCCTGCGGCGGGGTACTTTTATGGGGGTAGAAAAGATTCTGCCCGAAGATACCGACGGCTGACATTACCACAAGGAAAATAGGAGGGAGCAAGATACCTCTTTTCCTGGTGCTAGATTGCACGTAAGAGAAAGCCAGCAGCAGCCCTGAATGACTGAGATGCACGACCGGTGATGTATGCGAATTACCTTTGGACAGACTGACAGATCAATTGGGACGAGCAGATGGACGGATCCTTCTATCACATCTGCGGCTTCGTTCCACCACGACATTGGTGCGCTTAAATGCGTCCCTGATTTCATGCAGGTGAATGCCGTTCATGAGAGGAAGTGGGAGACGGGGCTCGACTCCCTTCTCTGTTGGTTATAGTGCATGCTCTGAAATGGGCGTGTCATCGCACAGGTACGCATCGAAAACACATAAAATGTTACTGAGTGCACTTAAACATGGATACCCGAGGAAACTGCATATCTGTAAGTTCTGAATTTATGTATGCAAGCCAGTTGTGAAAAAAAATTGGCTCCGGTCAGCCAATAGACTCTCGTCGGCTGAGAACTGTGTTTTTAAAGTAGGGCTGTATAAGCCAATGAGTAATCATTGAACTTTAATGATAAATTCAGCCTCAGAGCTATCCCAAAAGGAACGAGTCTATTTGATGCCCCTCCTTCACAATCCTCTGTGTATAGATGCCTTCATCATTATCTTCATGTTTTATTGTAAATTGATTAAATGTCTGTTGTCTCATGCCAGTCCTGAAGTTGCATGAATAATTAATGAGTGTCAGAATGTCTTAGTTTTGATTGGCTAAATTTTCAGGCCAAATTCTTTTCACCAGTACATAAAGTTCGGCGATAAAAAGAGCTCACAAGTAATTATTCGTAATTTTAATGTCTACCTCCGGGCCGTCAGCAATTGCCTGACATCCTGACCTCTAAATTCTTAAAGCTTTCTTTTATTCGATAATCTGGCGTCCCGGGGTGTAGCAGAAACATATATTTATGGATGCGTGATGCCAAAATAGATAATACTGGTTTATGTCTTAGTGATATTCGTGTGTGCAGATTGCTGTATGCTGATGACACTGTTCTATTGGTAGAGAGCAAAAGTGATTTGCAGAGTATGTTGTCCCGGATGTATGAAGTTTGCATGAAATTCAAACTGAGTATAAATAAGGCAAAAACCAAAGTTCTGATTTTTCAGAGAGGAACTGGTAGTACTGAATGTAATATAAGTCTAAATGGCACAGTGATTGACCAGGTGAATGAGTTTGTGTATTTAGGAAGCATGTTTGACAGAGAGAAAAAATTGGATGGTGAAATTAGTAGGCTAGTGAATTCTTCATTGAAAGTCATAGCAGCTTTGGGAGGTGTTCACAGGAATGATGGGTTCTCAGGAGAGTCCCATGGCTGTGTATGACAGTGTAGTTGTTCCTACTCTGATGTATGGCAGTGAAACCTGGGTACTGCAGAAGAAACATAGGAGTCGTTTGTGTGCTGGAAAAATGTGTTACTTATTGTTATGGCCAAAAGATTAAGCTATGGGTATTTATTGTTAACTTTATGCAAATATTAAAATGAAGGTAAATATGGAAATTTGGCAGAAATGTATCTACCCTTAGGCACGCTAAGGTGGATTTATACGAGACCCTGGGATGAAATTCAACCAAGACACATAATTGGTCACTGCACAAAGTTTGGGTTTTTGAAGGGCCACTTGGGCTGCATTAATTTTAAAAACTTAACCACAATGAAAACAAAGCATGCCATTAAGTCGAGGAAAAACCATGTCAAGAAATATTTGCTGCCTGAACACAACTTTACACATTTTCAAAATTTTCAACTCTGGCCACTGGGCCCTATAAAAATAATCAGATGACACACAGCTTAGGTGCTTCAAAAGAAACAAAAATTTATACACACAAGATGTGACATTTCTTAAAATTCTACCTAACAAGTGGTGGCACTAAATTTTACATTATCATAGCAGGCCGAAGCTCAACCAAACTTGATTACTCGTATTGGCATAATATCTCGCATGCATCCAAACCGAGTTATCACAGCAATTTAATTACCAATTTTATCCAAAAAATCATGAGTTTCAAGAACTCATAAAAACCCTTGTAAGTATAGAAAATACATAAACACCTGATTCAACATAGTGGACAAGTTCTGTCGCTGAAGTGCAATGTCTCTCTCTCTCAGTTTGGAAAGTTATAAGAATATGTGTACTATTGTTTTGATTAACCCCTTTCAAACAACCCCCTCAAACCAGTTTCCTTAATCCATTTAAATTTAGGAATTACAACAACAAGCAAAAATGTACAAATAATCAAAAGTTACATTACTAAACGGTTCTACACTCCCAGGAAAATTTGCCTTACAATAACATAGCACCAAACACTAGCTTAACTGATACGAAATAACTTCCAGACACTATACTGAACATACTGCACTAAAGACCTTACTCAATTAACTCAAAATTTATCATGAAATTGCAACACTGACAAAAAGACTTAAAATTCACACTATGATCATGAAATTCAAATACTTCACTAACACAAACTTGCAGTGAATACTCAATCAATATCTTACCATGTAAATAAAAAGGCAAACACTAATTTCCAGCACTCCTAAACTTGAACTCATATTTTTGTGCACTGTGGGAGAATTAATGGAGCATTGTAAATGCTACATATTACACAGTGAAATTACCACCCACTAAAGACATGATTGAGTGATTTAAATCTATTATTTATCATCGTTAAAAATCATAAGAACTTGTAAACATTTGAAAAACAATAATAGAACACGGCTATGACTGCTGACTTCAACCTTACGCCACGAAGGCAAGAACAACTCTGATGATACATTTTGCCGTTACAGCACATACATTCAATAGTGCTTGTCACGATAACAATGTGTGACATGATATGTACACATCTCACTTGACTTGATTAAATAAACATAATAACATGAACAATTACGTCATTGCATGAGATTAAACAGCAAAATAAAGATTGATTTCCTACATTCCCCCTCACAATTCTTATTTTCAATCTATACAAACATTTTGTGAGTTTTCCCCCTCATAAATATTACTCAGCACTAGTGAATTAATAACACTTTCATGCTAAATTAAACAATAGTGAGTCTCAATAACTTGCAACACTTTTTATGCTTATTAGCAGTTAGTCCTTTTGTCAAAATATCTGCAGTCCTGTCACTTGAACTCAGGTATTTTACATCAATCTTACCTGTTTCATATATTTCTCTGACAAAATGATGACGAATGTCAATATGCTTTGTCCTTGAATGCAATATAGGATTATGAACTAGCTTTTGTGCTGGCTGGTTATCACAATATATATCCGTTGGTTATGTCATAGGTTGTGAAGAAAGTTCAGTAACAAAATTTCTTAAGTACACAGTTCCTTTAGCAACTTATGAGATGCCATATATTCTGCTTCGGTAGTTGACAATGCGACAGTTCTTTGCTTTTTATATTCCGAACTTATTGCTCCTCCAGAAAATTTGAATACATATCCGGTATAGGATTTTCTATCGTTTATAGCGGAAGCCCAGACTGCATCTACAAAAGCCATCAATGGCTCTTTTGCTCGATCAAACACAAGCCCCATGTTTTGTGTGCCTTTTAGATATCTCAGCACTCTTTTGGCTGCTATCCAGTGATGTTTGCCTGGATTGTTGTTGAATTGACTGAGAACATTCACAGCATGAGTGATATCAGGTCTGGTTGCTACAGAAAGATACATGTGTGAACCAATAAGTGAACAATATGGGATATCTTTCATCTCAGATCTTGGTTCTTCAGTTTTAGGACTCATCTCTTTTGTTAGCCTTGCACTAATATTCAAAGGCGTTGTTACAGATTTTGCATCCTGCATCTTGAATTTGCATAAAACATCTTGTATAAATTTCCTTTGTGACATTGTTATGGCATTTGCATTTTGAGCAAACTCAATGCCTAAGCAGTAATGCAAGGATCCTAAGTCCTTCATTTTGAATGAGCTAGCCAGCTTATCCTTTATGGTTTTATAGCTGTCTTTGCTGTTAGCAAAGATCATTAAGTCATCAACATAAACAATAATAATGACTTCATCAGTGCGATTTTTTAGGTGTTAAACACATTTATCTGAATTAAGTGGCTTGAAACCAAGAGATTTCAATTTTTCATCAAGCTTCTTATATCATTGTCTGCCGGATTGTTTTAGACCATAGATTGATCTTTTCAATCTGCAAACTTGATCTTTGTTTGATTTACTTTGGAAACCTTCCGGTAATTCCATGTATATCTCTTCGTCTAAATTTCCATTTATGTATGTCATTACGAAATCTAGCTGGTAAGTCGTTAAGTTGTTTGTAATAGCATGTGCGATTACAGTTCAAATCGAACTTAATCTGGCAACTGGTGAAAAGTTTTCTTCATAATCAATTCCTGGCGTTTGAGAGCCCCCCATTGGCAACTAGTCTTGCTTTCAACTTTTCAATACTGCCATCTTGATTGTATTTGGTCTTTAAGACCCATCTGCAACCAATAACTTTTTTATATTTTCGTCTAGGTACTAGTTCCTATGCTTTCTCCTCTATGAGAGCATCATATTCTCTTTGCATAGCGATCTTCTGTTTTTTACTTTGCGTACCATTTAAAGCTTCATAAAGAGTAGGATTTGCTTCAACATTATTGACAAAATCAACAGTTTCAGTAATGTCAGTGGGTACTGTTTGATACTGTTTAGCAGGTCTACCTGGTTTTCCAGTATGAACTTTTCTAGGATGACCAACAGTCCTCATCTTAGTTACTGCATGATTTTTGTTTGTAAACAATGGTGAATCACGTTCTCTTGAAAAATCTGTCATGGCTTCCTCTAACGTAAGTTCCTGTGACATACTCAGCTCTGACGTCATGTCTTCCACTGCCATTTCTTCTGTCGTAACGTCTGTTTCACTCTTGGCGTCCAGTGCGCTATTGCCATCGAGTGAGCACGTTGTGCCACTCATTTCAATGAATGGAATATGCGAATCGGATGATATGAGCAGTTCGAATTCATAACCGTATGGAAGGTTATTTTCAAATTCATCGATAAAACAGATGTCACAGCTTTCAACTATTTTTCTGGAACTTTTGTTCCATAAGCTGTATGCTTTGAATTCCATTGAATAGCCAACAAATATATGTTCTTGGGATCTCGGGTCGAATTTACCCTTTGATCGCTTATTCAAAACATAAGCTTTTTGCCCAAAAACCTTGAAGAATGATACATTTGGTTTAACGCCAAATAAAGCTTCATATGGGATAATTTTCCCATTTAAGCTTCGTGTCGGAGAACGATTTCTTAAGAACACAGCACAGTTAATCGCTTCTGCCCAAAAGCTAACTGGTAGTTTTGACTGTATCAACAAACATCTCGCCATTTCGACAATTGTGCAATGTTATCGCTCGGCGACTCCATTTTTGTTGTGGTGTTAATACTGCAGATTTTTCTCTGCGTTTGCCTTCATGCTCCAAACATGCATTGAATTCTGTTCCGCAATATTTCAGCCCATTATCGGTACGAAGTGTTTTAATTTTTACTCCTGTATGATTTTCCATTGATGCCTTGAATTTCAAAAAAGCCTTTGTTGTCTTAAAACAAAAAGTCTTTTGTTTTAAGACAACATATCTCTGTATATCGTGACTTGGCCGCCCCGGTGGCGCAGTGGTCTAAGGCGCTGGCCTCTGATCATTCGTCCGTAAGGGGTCCGGGTTCGAATCCCAGTCAGGCATGGATGTTGTGTTTGCCTTACGGCACTGGCTGTCTCCTTTCCCTGGAACCAGTGACCCTAAATTAGGGATGGGCGACTGCTTATAGCCCATTGAGTTGCTCACGGTGGTCGTTAAACCTCCAATAAAAAAAAAAAAATATCGTGACTTGTCAATAAAAGTAACGAAATAATGTGAACCACCAAGAGATTGGATTTCCATCGGTCCACAGACATCTGAATGGATGAGGTCCAGCAGTTGCTTGCTGTCAAATCGGGATTCCTTCGGAAAGGGTTTTGTCATCTGTTTCACCTGAATACAGACTTTACAATTTTTCAGGGTATCTCCATTTTTAAAGAAGATTCCTTGTACCATTTCATGTGCTTTAAGCTTTCTTAGATCATTCTCATTCAAATGACCATATTTTAGATGCCATTTTTGAAATTCTGTGACCATAGCCACATTTTCATAGCTTTGGTGTCACATAATACAGTTCACCTTTTCTATCTGCTCGGAGAAGAGTGGTTCCATTGGATTCAATGACTCTGGCTTCTTTTTGGGTGAAGACAACTGAACTGTCATTAGCTGTGGCTTTTGACACAGACAGTAAGTTATTCTTTAGATCAGGAATACAGAGCACATTTTCTAATCGAATGGTTTTTGTATCTTTTCCATTCGGTACAATGATTCGAATGGATCCTTTTCTGGTTACTTCAGCTGTTTCATCTACTACGAGATTCACAAAACAGTTTGCTTGTTTATTTATTTCTGTAAACAGATTCTCGTCGTTGCACATATGCGACGTTGCTCTGCTGTCTATGCACCATATAGACTTTGTATTATGAGTGGCATTCATTGATATGGCTGTATGTATACTTTCGTTTTTCGCTTTTATTATCATGGAAGCCTCTTGTTTGAAGGATTCTGCCTTTTTATCAGCAAACCGTTTTCGACATTCAGATGATTTATGACCCACCTTCGAACAGTAGTTACATTTGTAGCTACGGAACACTTTGTTGTTCCTTTTTTGGTTTTTTCCTTGATTTTGCCTGCAGTTGTTAGAGGTTGACTTCAGGTTCGAATCTTTTTGTCTGTTGAAGGACAAATATGCTGTTTGGCAATTTGGATAGCTTTTTGTTTTTCGAGCTTCCAATTCTTCCAAAAGCTTAACTTTCAGAATGTCAGGTTTCGGTAGCTCATCTCTTGACTCTATGGCACAACAAAAGTTGTCAAATGTTATCTGGAATACTGTATAGCATTAGTATTGAAAGGAGATCGTCAGCTATTACGATGTCCATTTCATTAAGTTTATCAACTATTTCGAAGAATTCAGTCAGATGTTCTGGCATGTCATTAATATCATTTGTCTTGCGAAATAGTAGTCACTTCAGTAGGGTAGCTTTTCTAGCTGGTCCCTCCTTTCAATTCATAAGTTGATCAAAGCTTCTGCCAAATTTCATTTGAAGTTTTGCAATTTTTTTATATTGCAGAGCACGCTTGGACATATAGAAAGAATTATGTCTGCCTTTGCCTTCTGATCACCTAGTGTCCACTTATTGAGTGTTTCTAATTCAGCTTCGTTTGTTCCATCAAGAGGCTTTGGAATTTGACCTGTCACATAACCCCAACAGTCATTTTTGATTAGAATGGCTTCTATCTGGATTTTTCAAGTGTCATAGTTGCTTTTGCTTAGCTTTTCTATATATACATACATGAGATTCTTCCGCGGATTCGCGGAATTCCGCCTTTTTTGTCATCATTTTGGGTTCTTCTCGAGATCAATGCAAAACTGAAGAGAAATTTTGGAGGATTAGTTGGGAAAGGGGGTTCGTTTTGGGATCTGGGGATGGTATTTTGTTTCTCAAAACGTTCGAAAACAGAAGTTAAACTGAGTGAAAAAAATTTCTGTAATCGGGATTTCTTTTTCTCGCGATGTTTCTTCTGCACAGTAGTATTGTTAAATATAATTTTATTCCATAAATATTTGCATTTCAGCTTTAAAATGGAAGAAAAATTCTGAAAACGAAAGTTGGTGCGAAAATTTCCCTGTGATCTTCAGGCACGAGATTTTGCCGTGGATTCAAAGAATTACTCCATTTCCATCATCATTTCAATGGTTCTCGAGATCGATGCAGAACTGAACAGAAATTTGGGAGGGATTGGTGGTGGGGTTGTTTTCCATCAGTGGGCGGAATTCTGACTTTCAAAACTTTCGGAAGCAGAAGTTAGACGGAGTGAAGGTTTCACCTGTAATCGTAATCCTTTTTTCTCGCAATGTTTCTTCTACCCAGTAGTGTTAAATATAATTTTATTCCATAAATATTTGTTTTGCAGCTTCAAAATGGATGAAAACTTTCCTAAAACGGAAGTTGGAAATAGCGTAGATTTCGCCGATAGTCGTAATTTTATTTCTCCGTGATGTTACATTTATCCTGTGTTGCTGTCAAACGTGACAAATATAAAAAAATATATTTTTAATACAGTGATGTGCTCCACCTTAATATTTACATAACAAATTTCAGTGAACAATTTTGTCTTGCTCACGGCGCGTTATATTCATACTGCTTCGTAGAACATTCTAATTTTTCACCCATGCGGTTAAAAAGTTCAGCTTTTTTTTCCTTCGTCAGTCTCATGTACGTGTATATATCTGCGACATTGCTTATTTATTAATGCTATCAAAATAATAATAATAAAGGCTTAGTTACCAAGGGCTGGATCAAAGTTCAGACTTTCAGTCATTTGCCTACTTCTCAATCGGTCTTAATGAGTGATTATGCATCCTCCCTTTTAGCAGTTGCAAAAACCTTCTTCTTTGAACGGTTTTTGCGTCCTTGTTTGCTTCACTGGATGCTTCTCTGGCTGCCGGCTTGGGTAGTGCAGTTAACTTGGGTGGCACAAAGACTGGGTTCCATAACCAAATTGTGGAAGAATTAATGGAGCATTGTAAATGCTACATATTGTGCAGTGAAATTACCACCAACTAAAGACATGATTGAGTGATTTAAATCTATTATTTATTATCGTTAAAAATCATAAGAACTTATAAAAATTTTAAAAACAATAATAGAACACGGCTATGACTGCTGACTCCAACCTTACGCCACGAAGGCAAGAACAACTCTGATGATACATTTTGCCATTACAGCACGTACATTCAATAGTGCTTGTCACGAGAACAATGTGTGACGTGATAGTACAGATCTCACTTGACTTGATTAAGTAAACATAATAACATATGAACAATTACGTCATTACATGAGATTAAACAGCAAAATAAGGATTAATTTCCTACATGCACTCTTACTGCCCACCAAAATTTTAAATTTCACTATTTCGGACAGGCAATCCATAAACAAATTAATCCAAATTTTCAAAATTCCACTATGTAAGTTTTTACCATTTTAATAGGTCCATGTAGTAAGCAACTAAGATACTGGTGGCTATACAAACGTCTTATTTTATCAGACCCACTTTCCTTGAAAACAAAAATTATATTCTGAGGAAATATTATTCAGGCTGAAAGTGAGATTGGGTTGTGAAGCTATAATGAATATAGCTTTTTCTACTAAGCTATGAATTATAATGAATTCAATGCTTCCTTCTACTAATGCCTCTTTTAATGGTTGTTGTAATGCTTGTTGTGTTATTAATTATATCATGAATAAACTTTCCTGCTAGTAATGTAGTAATAATAATGAACAAGTTTTTTTTTTTTTTTTTGATTGGAGGTTTAACGACCACCGTGAGCAACTCAATGGGCTATCTATAAGCAGTCGCCCGTCCCTAATTTAGGGTTACTGGTTCCAGGGAAGGGAGAGAGCCAGCGCCGTAAGACAAACACAACATCCATGCCTCACCGGGATTCGAACCCGGACCCCGTTCGGACGAATGATCAGTAGGCCATCGCTTAGACCACTGCGCCACCGGGGCGGCGAACAAGCTTTTAACTGCTAGTAATGTTGTAGTAGTAATTAAGATGAATAAAGTCTTATGCTGGTTGTTACTAATAACACTTAATGAAATAAACCTAACAGCCAGACAGAGGTCTGACAAGACTATGAACTGAGAAAAACGTACTTACTAGAACAATTTTTTATTAGGGAAACTCTTGATATGGTCCAACATACACTTCATAGGTCACACAGCTACTCAATAAAACGTAGCTCCTTGCACATGAACGAAGCTCTACTCACATAAACGAAGATCTCTTAGGTAACACAAAAGCTCTCTCTACTCACATCAACAAAAAGCTCTCCACACATTAAACGAAAATCTCTCTCCACATAAACAAAAGCTCTCTCGTCCATAAACAACAGCTCTCTCTACTATTGTTGAACGCGCCTATTTATACTGGCTACCACCACGTCATGACTTACACTCATTGCCAGATCTCATTCAGCGGGAAAAATAACATCTCGTTCAGTAAGAAGATAATTTACATAGTAAAATAAAATAACCAGAGATAGTAAAATCAAAAGGAAAGTGAATCTAGAGTATACGTTACATCATCTCCCCTTTAATTTTTTTTTTTTTTTTTTTTTTTTCGAAGAACCTATCAATTTTGGAGTGTAAGTCTTACACTTCGTTGATTGAAGTTTATCGACCTCTTTTTTGTTGTTGTTTTGGTGGCAGCAGTATGTACAATATCAAACTTGGCATGACAAAATCAAGAAATCTGTATTCGTCTGTGAAACACTTTGTATACTTGAACAAAACAAACCTGCATCGGCATACCTTCCTTTTATTCTGCCTAGCAGGAATCACTTTTTTAATTTCAAATTACGTTCTCATATTATCGTTGAATACAAACCAACTGTATCAGCAGCGAAGATTGCCTGTAGCTGCCTAACAGTAACAATTTTTATTATTTTACCCCTAAGGACATATATATATATATATAAAATTTTGGATTAGTAGATGGACATAGAAGAAATATAAAAAAACACATATATACACAAAAAGAATGCATAGGCCCACACGAAAAAAAGAAATTCTGACACGCCAACTGGTCGTGCAGGAAAAACAACAAACGGAGAAAAGAACCTGTCCACGAGAACCTACTTATCTCGAGGACACATAAAAAACTCTAGTACGATAACGTTTTCCAGGCCTAATTGGACTGGTAAATTCAGGTGGCGTAGCCCTCTTCAAGGACGTGACTGGATCTGGTCCATCTGTAGTCTGTCGGTCAAGAAATCCCGGCGGCTGACAGGAACGGTCAGGAACAGCTAACGTCCATCAGTCAGGAACGGCTGAAGTCTGTCGGTCAGGAAATCCCTGCGGCTGATAGGAACGGTCAGGAACGGCTGAAATCTGTCGGTCCAGAAATCCCTGCGGCTGACAGGAATGGTCAGGAACGGCTGAAGTCCGTCGATCAGAAACGGCCGAAGTCTGTTGGTCAGGAAATCCCTGCGGCTGACAGGAACGGCTGAAGTCCGTCGATCAGGAACGGCCGAAGTCTGTCGGTCAGGAAATCCCTGCGGCTGACAGGAACAGTCTCCCCCAGGCTTTTGATATGTAGTCCCTTTGTGCTGGGGCCCGTGGTGTCCTTCCAGCATTCTTTTGGACGGACGTGGCTCCGGCCACATCGTTTGTTTTCGCTTTCTCCCACGTGGCATGAGAGTAGAAGCAGGCATCGGCCCTGTTTGCCCTGAGCGTAGGTTCCAGGGGCGAAACCCGGGCGGATGCAAGGATCTCTGCCTTCGTCGCTGTTGCGGCGAAGCAGATTGGGGAGACAAGTTACGTTTTCGACCAGCTTTTGGTGTTGTTGGACGGTTTGTAATTTGTGTCTGACGTTTAGGAATAGTCAAACTATTGTCCATAACTGATAAATCAGAAATATCTGAAGACTCTGAGTCGCTGCTGTAAGTTAGTGGTCGTGCAGGGCGATGTTTATTTCTGCCTATAGGAATACTCTCTGACGAGGTATTCAAGGAAGTAGGAGCTTGTGTTGGTGCAGAGTTATCAGGAAACAGTGCAGCAATAGTCTTGGCAATGGTTGGAGGGAAAGGAACGATACTAGTATTTGAAGAACTTGATTCGAGCCTTCGTCTCATGGGAGAATCAGGTTGCGTGTTTGGAAGCCCGTCTTGAGGAGGGGAGGGTGAAGAAAAAATCACTGGAGATTCTTCAAAAATGTTTGTCAATTCGTCCAAAATTTCTGGAGGTTGATCGTGAGATATAGACTCTTGAGTCTGTGGAACAGAAGGTTGAGTAGGGTTGATTATAAAATCGATATTTCGTTCATGATACTTGCGCCACTGAGCAACGTGTACGTATTGAAATTGATTGTCAGGTTTTTCAAGAAAAATGTTATTTTCAAACACATTTGCCACCCGATATGGACCTTCGTAGCTGGGTGCAAATTTCTTCACTAAAGTATGAGAAACAGAAGACTGGAAGTGCGTTTCCACGAGAGTGAGATCTCCAACGACAAGATCTGGTTCCCTACACCTAGTATTATAATATCTTGCTTGAGCCGCTTGTGCTTCTAGCATTGCAACACGAGCTTTTTCTGCCATGATTCGTACTGATTGCGGATTTGGTCGCTGGTTTAGTTCGTCAATAATCCCCTTTAAATTTTCAAAAGGGGTTTTAATTTTGCGACCCAGAAAAAGTTCTGCAGGAGTAATTTTAGTAGATTCGTGAACAGACGAGCGGAGGGCGAACGAAAAAAGCTCAAGATGTTCATCCCATCGCTCGTGATGATCCATGACAAATGCAGCAATCATTTTCACTAGCGTGCGGTTTACTCGTTCCGCAGGATTACTCTGGGGATGATATGGGGAAATGAATTTATGCTTCATGTGTAGTCTCGCACACATTCTTTCAAAAATGTCAGAAACAAATTGGGGACCATTATCCGAAACTACTTTATTAGGTGCACCATATCTAGAGAATACTTCATTAACTAATACATTACAAATAACTTCTGCCGTAGTGGCTTTAATGGGAAAAACTTCAACCCATTTAGAAAAATTATCAGTTAATACTAAAAGGTAACGAGCTTTGTTTTTAACAGATAAAGGATAAGGTCCCAATAAATCTATTGAAATAATGTCAAAAACATGAGAACTTGAACTAGATTTCAAGTGACCGGCCGGTCTTACATTACGGTAATTATTAATCTGACACAAGTGACATGATTGAACGTATGCGAGCACACTTTCGTACATGCCAGGCCAATAGGCAACATCCCGCAATTTACGACGAGTCTTGCAAATACCTAAATGGCCTGCAAGAGGTTTGTCATGAAATTCGTTTAAAAGGGCCATTCTAAGGGTTCGCGGAATACATGGGCGAAACTCTGCCCTAGTAGTCCTAGATTTCATATAGTAAAGAAGACCCTCTATGACTTCAAAATGCTGTGACCTCTCAGCCAGAGAAGGATCACTTTGTAGGGGCGAACCCGCAAGCAAAAAATTATAGATATCCCCAAAATCTGGATCATTAATTCTGCCATTATCTGCTCTCTGGATGTTATATCAGCTATTAGAAGTAAAGGCTGACATCCAGGAGTAGTTTCTGTGGGGACCCCACTAATCGGAACACGAGACAATGCATCCGGTAATTGATTCTTATGACCTGGCTGATACGAAATTTTGATATTGCTCTCTTGTAACTTCAGAGCCCACTTCATAAGTCTTTGAGATAGGTGCTTAGCAGAACTCAAATACTGAAGGGCAGAAGGATCCGTAATTATGTTAACTGTCAATTCGTTAAGATAACATTGAAATTTGTCAAGAGCATACACTACAGCAAGACATTCACGTTCCGTAGCTGAATAATTGCGTTCAGCTTTGGCTAAAGTACGAGACGCAAAAGCTATTGGATGCCCAGCTTGTGACAAAACGCAACCAAGACCAACTCCGGATGCGTCAGTATAAATATTAAATTCCTTAGTATGATCCGGGAAAGCCAACACAGGAGGCTGAGTCAACGCAGACTTCAGTGTTTCAAATGCAGCGTTAGCCTCAGGTGTCCAAACAAACTTCTTGTATTTACGTTTCAAAGCATACAATGGCTCACAGATTGTAGCATAAGCGGGGACGAACTGCTGATACCATCCGGTCATTCCCAGAAAGCGTGATAGTTCTTTTGCTGTTTTAGGCCGAGGAAAGTCAACAATAGGCCTAATTTTTTCATTATCCGTAAATAAGCCGTGGGGAGTGATTTTCAACCCCAGATCAATCTCGTCCCTCGCTATCTGGCATTTACTAGGTTTTAACGTCAAGCCAGCATTGTATATGAGTTGGAGCACCTGTTTGAGCAGAGAAAGGTGCTCGTCAAAAGTCTCGGATGTAATAATAATGTCATCCAAATATACATGCACATGGGGACCCAGAACAGTTCTGAGAACCGTATCCATAAGCTTTTGGAAAGTAGCAGGTGCAGAAGCTAGTCCAAAGGGCATACGCATGTATTCATAAGCCCCAAAAGGAGTCACAAAGCCTGTTTTATTGACGGAGTCCGGATGTACCGCCACCTGCCAATATCCACTCGCCAAATCCAAGGTTGACATCCATTTAGTTGACGATAGGTCATGCAAAATATGCGACATGACAGGTAGTGGATAATTGATCGTTTTCGTGACTTGGTTGAGCTTGCGGAAATCTGTCACGAAACGAAATTCATTGGGTTGTTTCTTTGGAACCAAAAAGGCAGGCGCAGACCAGGCGCTTGTTGATTCCCTTATTATGCCCTGTTTCATCATCTCAGAAATTTGACGTTGCATTTCCTGTTTCTTATGGGGAGCACAAGGGTAAGGTTTCGTCGCTATCGGTTTCGAACCATCAGTGTCAATGACATGATATACCACCTGTGTGAAACCAGGTTGATCAGAAAATAAACCAGGGCTTTCCTGCAAAAGTAGAGAAAGCTGGTTTCGTTGCCTCTCATTCAATTGGTTACTCAATAACAAATTCGTTATATCTATAGGATCCGTAGGAATCACTTCGACAGGTTCCGGAAAGGAAATAACATGTTGTACGAAATTCAGAGTAACTTGAAACGTGTTGATAAAGTCCATTCCCATTAGACATTTAACAGGTAGTTCGTCTATAAGCAGGAAAGAATGCGTAAAACTAGCCTTTCCCAGCCCTAGAGATAATGTGACAGTTCCTGTGATACTGAAGATTTCGTTATTTGCACCTCGCAAATACTGCGTCGCAGGCTGAACGAGTATTGCAGGAAAATTGTCAGTGCAAAACTTCGTATTTAGGGCTGATATTTCAGAACCAGTGTCGAACTTTGTCTCGACAATATTATCTTCAATTGTCAAGAACACATCAGGCAACTGAGGAGTTTGGACAGTCACTAATACTGTTTTAGGGTCAGAATGCTTGGTATCAGGAAGCAGGACCGACCCTTGGTCTACTTCCTTTGGAAGTTTAAAGGATTCCTGGTTGGATTATCATGCGGTCTGAAACCTCGATCCTGCCGGGTATCGGGAAAATTTTCACGATGAGGAAAACTGCGTGAAAACTGCTGCGGGAACTCCGCATGTCTGTTGACATTTTCATTTCTATTACTTCTTCGCTCAGCACGGGCAGAAAAATCATCATTGCCCTGAGCATGAAAACGTTCCAAATGCTGCGGATTGGAATGGGGTCGAGCATACCGTGCATTTGTATGGTATCCAGAAGATTGATTAGAAACGAGCGGTTGGTGTACCACTCTTCTATGCGGTGGAACGTATGAAGCTTGGGCGTGCACTTGTGTATGCTCGTGTTGAAAGTTATTAGGCCTATTATGCCGCTGAGGATATTCGTAATAAGCCTCGCGGGATGCCCGAGCATGGTGAGTTGAACCATGTTTGCCGTGTCGCTCTTCATACGTTCGTATGAGGCGAAGGCATTCATGAATTGTAGCAGGGTGTCGAACCTCAAGAAAATCCTGTAGAAATGGATCGAGCTGCTGCAATAGGGTGTCCAACATGTCGACATGACTGGCATGTGGATCCCATAAGTTATACAAGCGTGTTGTTTCCAAAGCAAATGCAACAGGGCTATCGTTGGGTCCTTGCTGACGAGAAAAAAGTTGTTGTGCAAGGCTAGCTCGACTGAGGCCGAAAGGAAAGACTTCCAAAAATTCTGCTCGGAAATTCTCATAATGAGAATCCGGGTTCGACACTCTCCACTGCCGATACCAGGTCTTAGCGGTATCCTTCAAGCAAGTGCCTGCGATTTGCACTTTGCAGTCTTGAGGAATATTGTACAGATCAAAATGATCTTCCAAATCCTCGAGGAATTTTAAGGACCCCTACAAACCATTGAAATGAATTGTTCCTGCATGCGGCACAAAATGGGCAAGCATTCTGCTTCGCTGAGAGGATTGAACTCCCTCAGGTACGACCCGCGACTCAGAGTAATAGGAAGCTGGTGAAGTACGAAATTGTGAAGAATGCCTGGGTACGTGTAGATCACTTATATCAAAGTGAGCCCCACAGGCTTCTTGCAGATGGTCGAAATTAATCCCATCACCATCGAAATTTGATTTAGGGTGAAAAATTGAAGTTGTCTCAGGTAAGGAAGACATGGGTAATAATTGTCAAGACCTCGTGTTCGAGAAAAGTTTGGGCGCCAATTATAATGAATATAGCTTCTTTCTAAGCTATGAATTATAATGAATTCAATGCTTCCTTCTACTAATGCCTCTTCTAATGGTTGTTGTAATGCTTGTTGTGTTATTAATTATATCATGAATAAACTTTCCTGCTAGTAATGTAGTAATAATAATGAACAAGCTTTTAACTGCTAGTAATGTTGTAGTAGTAATTAAGATGAATAAAGTCTTATGCTGGTTGTTACTAATAACACTTAATGAAATAAACCTAACAGCCAGACAGAGGTCTGACAAGACTATGAACTGAGAAAAACGTACTTACTAGAACAATTTTTTATTAGGGAAACTCTTGATATGGTCCAACATACACTTCATAGGTCACACAGCTACTCAATAAAACGTAGCTCCTTGCACATGAACGAAGCTCTACTCACATAAACGAAGATCTCTTAGGTAACACAAAAGCTCTCTCTACTCACATCAACAAAAAGCTCTCCACACATAAACGAAAATCTCTCTCCACATAAACAAAAGCTCTCTCGCCCATAAACAACAGCTCTCTCTACTATCGTTGAACGCGCCTATTTATACTGGCTACCACCACGTCATGACTTACACTCATTGCCAGATCTCATTCAGCGGGAAAAATAACATCTCGTTCAGTAGGAAGATAATTTACATAGTAAAATAAAATAACCAAAGATAGTAAAATCAAAAGGAAAGTGAATCTAGAGTATACGTTACAAAGCCAATCAGGCCTATGCACCGCAATGGGAGAACATATGTGTGGCACATCACCCTGTACTGCTTTCTTCACTTACTGTTTTTTTGGGACAACACTCATGAACGCACCTTGCTCGGAGCTACTTCTTATTTGCCGAGGATTTTACTCAGGGTAGAAGACAAATTTCCCCAAATTGGTCCTCATAAACACACTTTCAGACACGAAGTATGTCCACATAGGGAAAAGCATCCTGCAAGAACTATCTTTCCCCAAATTAATTTTACACAGGCACACAGGGCTCCCAGAAAAACACCATCCGAAAACTCACATTATTTCCAGAAAATTCACTAAATCACTTTTTTCCCAGAAAATTACATCATATCATTATTTCCCAAAAAACACACTATCTCATTATCTCCAGAAAAATACAACGTACTACTTATTTCCCAGAAAATTACACTATATCGCAGAATCACTTATTTCCAGAAAATTATCACCTCTCGGAGCACTCTCTATTTCCAGAAGCACGTAATATTTTTCGTTATGTTTCTTTCCCCGCCAAAGTGGCGAGGAGAGTTTTCCCGCCTTTCACTTTCACAGACAGCCCCAGAAGAACGAACTTTCTCAAGAATCTCAACTGCTTTCCCCTGACCTCTGACTTAAGCTGCCCCATTGGCCAACATCTCCCTAGTAACAACTAGACTTAGCTCGTGATTGGCTGGTTTTTCACGCCAAAAAGCTGTGAGGCTTTCCACATTGCTGTGACACTTCCAAATGAAATTTTGTTTGCTTGTTCAGGGTAAGCGAGCGAACTGCACACTCGTTCCCTCACTTAATCCTTCCCAAAAGAAAAAAAAAACAAAACGTGTTCTGGAGAGGATTTTTTATTTATTTAATTTTATTTTCCCCCGTAAATGTGAGAAAATTGATCAGGTTTTCCCACAATCACAAGAAAGAAAAATCCGTGACAGAACGTTATGGGGGGGGGGGGGGTTGTGGCAAGACACGTTCTGATTGTGTGATGAATGAAGATGTGTTACAGTTGTGTAATGTGAAGCAAAATGTTGTTAGCAAGATGGAGACTAATATACTTTGGTGGTTTGGCCATGTTGGAAGAATGAGTGATAAGATGCTTACTGAGAAAATCTGTTTAGCCCAAGTGGCAGGAAGGAAAAACAGAGGAAGGCCAAGGAAATCATGGGAGGATCAGATTCAGGAGTGTCTGCATGAGAAAACGATTATGAGTATGAAGTACAGAAGGTCTTTTGTATGGCGTGTGATGGATGTCAGTGAAGCCTGAGTTGTATGTCAAGATCGCTGTAAATGGAGAAGTTTGATACGGCAACAGTAAGTAAAATTTATCTGTGATATGTTATGTATGTACATATGTCAGAGTTTTGTCAAATTGTATAGCTTTTTGATGAATTAGGGGCCTACCGATTGGTATGCCCCGCAAATGCACGTCTTGAAATCACGTGAACACAGATGAATCAACATTTTGAAGTTGCTCCAGCAGTTACCAAGCCCAAGAGAAAAAGGGATACTTTTTCTCTTGGGCTCGATAACCAGCTTCTGCAGTTGAAATTCAGTTTTCGCACGATCTTTCGGAAACGTTGAAAGAGTTGATGGACTGATGCCATATCTTTGAAAACATCTCCTCTTTTACTTCTGAAATCTATTTCAGCGAACATATTTCTCTTTTCTCCCAAAGAAAACTGTTTTTGCTTCAAGGAGCTCATTTTACATACATACTAAAAGTCAAGAAACCCTGAATGAAAAAGAAACAGTGAGTGAGAATGCTCGCTCCACTCCTCTTCCCAAACTGGTTCAGCGGCATTCCTTTCGGATCTAAACCATAAAATGAGGATGAGAGGACAATTGCTGGTTTAAGATGAATCTCTGACATTGTGAAATAGACTATAGTGCACCATCAACCAGTCACAGAAGTACCCCTTGATTGACAGCCGATGGGTGTGTCATAGTCATGTCAGCCATTCAATGGGCGCAGGCAATCTAGAACGATAGATATGTATGGGGAAAAGGAGGGTTGTAATGGCGGAGAAGCTGATTACCTGATCCTTGCTTCACGTGTCTGATTTCCTTGGCAACCTTTGCCTATGTGACGGATATGTCATGTTCAGCTTATGTGTCTGGCCATGTGTCTAAACAGCTTTTGACCTAATGGAAAACAGGTAATGACTCACACGTGCTTCCAGAAGAGACCAGACCTCAAAAATCCGAGCTGAAAATATTTGCAGACTTTGCTACCTTCCTCCTGAAATGGGAAAAATGTATTTGTTGTAACGAACAGTTGCAAAGATTAATTTTGTTATAACGAAATCAAAAATACATTGCCTCAAAGAAATGTTTGCAGGGGATTAGCAATGATTTCATTGTATCGGGTTTTTCATTATATCGGATTTCATTCTAACGGGACTCCACTGTACCGTAATTTTTGGTATAGTATGCGCACCAGTGTATAATCTGCAGACCATGAAATTCACACAATTTTTCTTCCTTCATATAATCCTCACCAGCGTTATAATCCACAGACCATGACATTCAGAAAAAAAATCGCTGTGTAATCCACACATCTCAGATGTTGATCCAAAAGTGGAATTTCTCACAGAAAAGTTGGTCACAAATGACCCAGGAGTCTGAAGAAGTACGAAAAAAAATGATGTTATTAAATAAAGAAATTAATTTTTAAAGGCTACTTTTTTATATTTTTATCTCCGGAAAAATAAAGCTCCGTGGCGTGGCATCTGTAGCGCACAAAATTTAATCACGCTGATGCACTTCCAGAGTATTGCATTACACCTTACCAATGACAAAGTGCTGATACAAAACAAGTCATGAAAATACTGTGTGTACTCTCGTATAAGTTGAAAGTTTTTGGAAGAAATCCTGCTTTCAGAGTTAGGGGAACGGCTTATACATGGGTCAGTAAAAAACAAGGCTGGACTTCCGTGAATTCTCTCGCGGAATTTACCAACCGATTTGTTTATTTTTTAGTTTTTAGACTGTGGCTAAGTGGCTTTCCGTGTGTCACTGCACAATTCTTTTCTGAGCTTTTGAAAACTATTGCGCAGTGAGACGATCATATCCTCAGCTGTGCTCCCCACTTTAAGTTTAAATTCAGCAGTATAACTGAAACATTTTCTTTTCAAAGACATCATTTTTGGTATAGTATGCGCACCAGTGTATAATCTGCAGACCATGAAATTCACACAATTTTTTTTCCTTCATATAATCCTCACCAGCGTTATAATCCACAGACCATGACATTCAGAAAAAAATCGCTGTATAATCCACACATCTCAGATGTTGATCCAAAAGTGGAATTTCTCACAGAAAAGTTGGTCACAAATGACCCAGGAGTCTGAAGAAGTACGAAAAAAAAAATGTTATTAAATAAAGAAATTAATTTTTAAAGGCTACTTTTTTTATATTTTTATCTCCAGAAAAATAAAGCTCCGTGGTGTGGCATCTGTAGAGCACAAAATTTAATCACGCTGATGCACTACTAGAGTATTGCATTACACCTTACCAATGACAAAGTGCTGATACAAAACAAGACATGAAAATACTGTGTGTACTCTCGTATAAGTTGAAAGTTTTTGGAAGAAATCCTGCTTTCAGAGTTAGGGGAATGGCTTATACATGGGTCAGTAAAAAACAAGGCAGGAGTTCTGTGAATTCTCCCGCGGAATTTACCAACCGATTTGTTTAATTTTTAGACTGTGGCTAAGTGGCTTTCCGTGTGTCACTGCACGATTGTTTTCTGAGCTTTTGAAAACTTGCGCAATGAGACGATCATATCCTCAGCTGTGCTCCCCACTTTAAGTTTAAATTCAGCAGTATAACTGAAACATTTCCTTTTCAAAGACATCATGAATAGCAACGAAGGAAAATATCAGCAGCAAAGATACTGATTAAAATCACTGCACAAACAAGCACGAGGCACAACGCACAAGGACAAACTAAGCACGAGGCACAAAGCACACGAGTTCCCAAACAAGGAACTTCGAAAGAAAGCATGCATAGGTTCATTCAACAAGCACTGTGAATAGGCTGGTTGACAAAAATAGAAATGGCATGACAGTCAGAGTTGGCCTTCTCAACAACAGTCAGCGTTAGCCTTCTCAACAATTCCCCACAGTTCCTCTCCACAAATTCCCCAATCTTTCATTATGACACCCCTTCCCCCTCCTCTCCCCTCCATACAAACTCCTGAACTGAGAAATGTTTTTTCCAAGGGAGTTCTTTTCCCAATTATACCCTCCTCTCCTGCAGAGTTGTTTCGTGGATTTTTTAAAAAATCAAAAGTGCAGCATTTTTTTTTTTTTTTTTTCAAATCGCGTATTATCTGCATGGGTGTATATTCCACAAAAACTATTTTAAACTTTTTTTTAGCTGATAATCCTTGGATTATACAACAGAAATTACTCTAGTTCATGCCAACTATTTATACTACTGAAAGGAAAAATATTTGAAATACATCACCAACCAGCCAGTGTATTTTGTTTTTAATGAAACTGGTTTGGAAAGTGCGGTCAAATCAAAAAATGAGATACTTTTTGAAATCAGTTTAATTTAACACACACACAAATTCAATGTCAATTCATATGGAGATTTACTGGCATTTTGAGGTGGGCTGTCTTAGTGAGAGATGTGTTTGCTTCCTTGGGGCATGCCACTGGGCAACAATGACAACACACAACAGCAGCAAGGGCCTCTATGAATTTTGCAGAGGTACCAGCCAGTTCTTTGTGACATTGGCAAAAAGACCCCAACTCACTGGGTTTTGTTCCAGTATCCTTAGGTGTGGAATGGCCAACTGGAACTGTTAGCTGTTGGCTGATCATCCACACTGATTTACTCTTATGATTTCTATGACCCGAAGAAAGAATTTATAGGACTCAAGTGTGGGATATGGTGGACCGACCACACTTGAGAAGTAGTATGGTCCACAACAGGATTGACCTAGAATTTCTAAACAACGTATGAGAAAAAAATCTTGGGGGAGCCGTCCATAAAGTATGTCCTTGATTTTTTACTACAGTGTAACTTGTCTAATTCGAAAATTTTTAATTCAAATTCTTGGTTAATTCCAATTTTTCATTTGGTCCCTTGAATTTTCTATATAAATAATGTTAAAAAAACACCTTTAGTTCAAACTTTCTTTGTTTAATTTGAAGAAAACCCCATTTTCGTAATCTCATATTTTCAACAATTACCTTTCAAAATGGGTACGTACTGTTCTGAATGAATTTCCGAGTGTTGTTACGAGGTCGAGGTCACAAGCGCCAATTCTGCCCACTCTAGGTTACCTGAAAGTTGTTGTCATGCTGCTGGTGGCAAGTGGCAGGAAGGGGTCAAGGTCATGACACTTCTGCTGTAGGCTGTAACCGTAAATGTTTAGTTTGTTTGCATTTACGCGAGGTGAACAATGGAACTGCCTGCCCCTGTTGTTTTAATGTCTGTATTTATTAGTAGTGCTGTAACCTGCTGTACCTAAGTTTTCCATCACGTCTTTGTGTAGACCAGCCCGTGGTGAGTACAAAACATTGACTTTAGCTCAAAAGGCGGAAGTGATTCATGAAGTGGAAAAGGGATTAAAAAAAAATTTTGAGATTGCAAAGGACTTTGGCATTCCTCCCAATACGTTATCCACTTATCTAAAAATAAGGATAAAATTTTGAATACTCTTGGGACTCAGCGCAGTGGTGGAGAAAGGAAAAGGGTAAGAGGACCGGACAATCCTGATGTTGAGGAGAGCGTGTTGAAGTGGTTTAAGCAGGCACGTGGCAAAAGCATTCCACTAAGTGGCACCCTGATTAGAGCTAAAGATGAAGAATTTGCCACTTAATTGGGGAACAATGATTTTAAGGCCAGTACTGGCTATCTTGATGGATTTAAAGAAAGAAATGGCATTTCTTTTAGATCTATTTGTGGGGAAAGTGCAGATGTTAACCTAGAAGCAGCTAATGAGTGGAAGGGAGAACTGTTAGAAATGATTGGGAACACAGCCTCTAAAGACATTTTTAATGTAGATGAAACAGGTTTATTTTTCAAATGTATCCCAGACAAAACATTAGCCTTCAAAGGTGAACACTGCAGTGGTGAAAAATATAGCAAGAAACGGGTAACGATTTTAGTTGGAGCTAATATGGATGGATCGGAGAAACTTCCTTTATTAATAATTGGTAAATCAGCTAACCCATGCTGCTTCAAAAATGTAAAAACTAAGCCAGTTGAATATGAAGCAAATAAAAAGCATGGATAACGAGTGACATCTTTGAAAAATGGCTTCTAAAAATAGATAAAAAATTTCAAGAAAGAAAACAGAACAATCTTGTTGTTTATTCATACCTCTGCTAGAAAATGTAAAGGTTTTGTTCTTAAGAACTTTAAGCACTTCTACTGACACCGTGTAGTCCAGACAATTCTATCAGGTATTGACACACAAGATCGCTTCAAAATCGACCTACTACAAGCTGGTCGTATGACTCGCAATGCATGGCGACAAGTTAAACTTGAAACTATAGCCAACTGTTTCCGAAAAGCAGGCTTCCAGCACCCCAATGATGAGTCTCAACTACATCAAGATAAGGGTGGTGAGGAGATCATACCCACCCACTCTGGAGTACTGGGAAGACATAGGCCATGATGTACCGTATGAGGCTTTCGTGAGCGTTGATGACAACGTAGCTGTCTGTGGTGAGCTCACAGATGATGAGATCTTGGCTGATGTTTTGAATAAAAAGACCTACTGCGTATCTTCAGATGAAGAACTGGAACGGTTAGAAGTTCCTGAAGAGCGCCTTCCAAATTCAGTAGAGGCCTTGGTTCACCTCTAACAGTTAAGGAAGTTTGTTGAGGGACACCAGAATGTAAGTGACTCTCTATTTCATTCACTCGATAAACTTGAAGGATTTACACTTACCTTTAACATAAATTCTGAAGCAGGCCAAAATGTCGCTGGTTTTTTTTTTACAAAAAATATGTAACTTTACTGTACTATATATATATATATATTTTTTTTTTTTTTTTGTGTGTGTGTGTGTGTGTGTGTGTGTGTGTGTGTGTTATGAATAAATATGTTGGGTTTTACAGTACTTGAAGTGATTTTTGAATGTGCCCATATTCAGACTTGCCTAATTCGAATTTATCGATAATTCGAATTATTTTTGTGGTCCCTTCAGCTTTGAATTATCCAAGTTACACTGTATTTTTAGACTCCCCCATGGCACATTTTGTCCGATTAGAAGTCCGTTGAAAAACAGAAAGAAAACACGTAATTATTTAAAGGAATCTTCCATATATTTGCACTTTTTCTTCAGAAAGTATTTATTATTTAGGCATTAATTTATAAAGGGCGGTCGTAGTGAGCGATGGGTTTGCCTCCTCGGAGCGCTCCCTGGTAACAATGGCACACATAACAGCAACTAGGGCCTCTGTGAATCTTGGAGAGGTGCCAGCAAGTTCTGTGTGACATTGGCGAAAAGACCCTAACTCACTGGGTTTTGTTCCAGAATCCTTAGGTTGAATGACCAACTAGAACCCTCGGCTGTGGACTAATCCCCCACACTGATGTACTTACTTGATTAAAAAGACAAAAAGAAATATTAAGGACTCAAGTGTGGGATATGGTGGACCTACCACACTTGAGAAAGACGGTCCACCACAGAATCGACCTGGACTTTCTAAACAGCGTATGAGAAAAAGATCTCTGCTGAGTGAATGTAAGATTGGTGTATGGGATACTAGAGGTATAAATGGCAAGATGAGTGAGGTGATTGAGGAGATGAATAAGTATAGACTGGATGTGCTGTGTGTAAGTGAAACCAAAAAGAAAGAAATTTGGGTAGAAGAAGTGAATGGCACGGTGAGTGTGTGGTCTGGAGTACTGGATAATGTGAGAGGACATGCTGGTGTAGGTGTGATTTTAAGTGAAAAGATGAAGAACAACTTGATTCACTATAGTTGCGTAAGTGAGAGAATTCTCTGGATTCGTTTGAAAGTGAAACTTCAAAGAATCGTAATTGTTGTAGTGTATGCTCCTTGTGACTTTGAACCTTCTGATAAGAAGGAAGATTTCTGGAATGAGCTAAAAGCTGTTTTGAGCCAGTTTGGTGCTAAAGAAAAAGTTATAATAGCAGGGGATTTCAATGCTAGAGTAGGTGTGCAGAATGCAATTTCTGACAATGTTCTGGGTAAGTTTAATGATCCTTGTGTGAATGATAATGGTGAAAGATTAATTGAACTCTGCATTGAGAATGGTTTGTGTGTATATAACACATTTTTCAACCACAAGTATATCCACACATATACCATACATGAGATTCTTCCGCAAATTTTAGGAATTCCGCTTTTTTGGCATCATTTTGGCCATTCTCGAGGTCATTACAAAAATGAAGAGAAATTTTTCAGGATTTTTTACGGGGGTCGTCGTTCTACAGAAAAATCCTTGAAAAAAAGAATTCCGCTTTTTTGTGGAGTAAAAGAGCTAAGCGCTTTCTAGTTGAAAGCGTTGTTTTTGGAGCAGACGCTGGGGGCAAGAAGAAATGTTGGAGGGTAGAGTCAGGAGCTCAATTCGTTTACTGCTGTCAACAATGGATGGGATATCAGTCACTTGAGCATCGCAGCACAAAGGGTTGAAGCTCCACCTACTTCGTGCTTTAGGGAAACTCCCGCAGCCCTTTCCGTGTCTTGCGGGAAATCGCTACTCTGCATTCTATCCGCTCGATTCTATCTGTGACGTCATCGCCAGAAACTCTCTCTTGTAATTTGCAAATGTACCCGAATGCGTTCCCGCTTTTCTGAGATCGTTCGAGAATCGAAGCTCTCGTGAAACCTCTTTCCTACGGAGGATGCCAAAAATTATGGAATCTCCGTAATTATTACGGATTTCCCCCGGGATTACGGGTGACTAACAAAAAATTATGGATATTCAGATTTTCGCTGTTATTAAGAAAGTTTTACTGATTTTGTAAATAATCAATGTAAAAACCCCTGAACAAAGTTCGTAACACAGCCCTTTGTCTCTTTTTTTTTTTTTTCTGAGGTGGTGGAATTTGTTTTGCTTGTTTCAAAGTGTGAAAAAAAAATACCCGTCGTGCTTCTTTCGCCGTGGCCCGGGATTACGTCGACCTGAAGCATCTGAATAAAGTTTGTGACGCAGCTTTCTTTTCTTAAATTTTTTCTCCCCCTCCCCCCGAAGAGAAGGAAATTGTTTTGCTTGTTTGAAAGCTAAGTGGAAAGGAAGCACTGCGCCACGCCAGGATTATGTAGGCCTGGCGTGCTTCTTTTGCAGTGATCCGGAATTACGTTGGCTCGGACGTGCTTCTTTCGCTGTTGCCCGGAATTGCGTCGGCCCGATGCCTCTCAATCATGTTCGTGACGCACCTCTTTGTTTTGTTTTTTTCTAAGGAGGAGGAATGTGTTTTGCTTGTTTGAAAACTTAGTGGAAAGAAAGCACGGCACCTGGCTAGGAAAACGTCGGCCCGAAACGTCTGAACAAAGTTCATGACGCAACTCTGTTGCACGGCTTTGGGCCAGTATTACGTCAGCCCGAAGCCTCTAAACAAAGTTCGTGACGCAGCTTTCCGTTTTTTGTTTTTTGTTTTTTTTTCTTTTCATTCTTGCTTTCTAAGAAGGAATTTGTTTTGCTTGTTTGAAAGCTAAGTGGAAAGAATGTGTCATGAGAGGCTCAAAAACATGGTTAAAAACAAGAATTCGGCAGAGAAAATCTCCCCACTTGCTTGACATTGATGGAGATTCATGTCACCATATTCACAATGCAAGCAAAAAAATTTACAAGCCATTTTATAAGGTTACATTGAGAAATACTTTATTGACTTCTTCAATGACTAAAAACTAATCTGTGGATATACGTTTCTAATTCTTGCAAGTTTCTAATTGCTTGACTAAATGCACAAACTTTCCTAGACAAATACTTTTCACCTCAGGATTTAGCTAGTAAAGATTCACATGCAAGTTTTAAATCTGATTTTTTAAAATATTTCATTTTATTTTGTTCTTAAATCCCTACTTTTCTATTGTGAATATAATAATGTGCTTCATTTTAATATTTACTTACATAATTTACAGAAAATAATTCCATATGGCTAGTGTAATCTTAAATATTGTATACATGCTGTATTTGAATTTGCACACACTGCGCGTTCGTGTGTCCCAATTTTCCACCCAGTTAAAAAGTTCAGCTTTTTTTGTCATTGGCCAGTCTCATGTGTGGTATAATTGGGAAAATCATACTCTTGGTCAAAAGAGTGTGATAGATTTTGTTGTCTACGATCAGCGTCTGAAACACTTAGTTGTTGACACCCGTGTGATGAGAGGTGCGGATGTTGGTTCTGATCTTTACTAGGTAGTGTCACGAGTGAAACTGAATGTTGGTTGGAGGAAAAGTAATAAGAAGAGACCCAGGATAGAAAGAATAAAGGTTGATAGGCTCCTTAAAGATAATCAGCGTTATTCTGACTTACTCAGAGAACGACTGAAGGAGCTGAAGTTTGGTGAGAGGGATGTAGAAAAGAAGTGAGAATATTTTAAGAACTGTGTTGTCACTGCTGCTAAAGAGGTCTGTGGCACCACAATAATGTGGGTAACAATAGAGGTGATGCTTGGTGGAATAGTGAGATTGAAGAGGCAGTAAAGAGAAAGAAGGAAGCCTATTTGGGGATGTTGCAAGGTAGAGTCTCTGCAGATGAATATCGCTGTAAGAAGCGTGAAGCTGGTTCACCAGAGTAAGGCAAAAGATAGGAAGGAGAAGGTGGAAAGGCATGAACTGGCTTTTTGGAAAGATAGGAAGTCCTTCTGAAAGTACATGAGACTCAGGAAAAATAGGGGAAACAAAGTTGTAAATTGTGTGAAGAATGAGATCGGGGAAATGATATGGGAGCCCAATGAGTTAAGTAAAAGATAGGGTGAATACTTCTGTGGGTTATTAGATCAGGAAAGCAAAGATGATTCTGAGACAGATGCAGATGATGTCACAATGAGGGATGGAAGCACAGGAGGGATCTCAATAGACGAAGTGTGTAAAGCTCTAAAATCTCTTCAGAATGGTAAGGCTCTGGGAGTAGATGGCATAACTGCCGAGATGTTGAAATATGGTGGTGACTCTGTAATTGACTGGTTAACTGAAATTTGCCATTTGTGCTGGGAGTTAGGAGTGGTCCCTCGGGATTGGAAGGATGCTATTATTGTTCCCTTGTATAAGGGAAAAGGTGATCAGACTGCCAAAATAGATAATAGTAGTTTATGTCTTGGTGATATCCGTGTGTGCAGATTGCTGTATGCTGATGACACTGTCCTGTTGGCAGAGAACAAAAGTGATTTGCAGAGTATGTTGTCTCTGATGCACGCAGTTTGCATGAAATTCAAACTGAGTATAAATAAGGGAAAAACCAAAGTTATGGTGTTTGAGAGAGGAACGGGTAGCACTGAATGTAATGTAAGAATAAATGGCACTGTGATTGGCTAGGTGAGTGAGTTTGTGTATTTTTAGGAAGCATGTTTGACAGAGAGAACAAATTGGATGGTGAAATTAGTAGGCAAATGAATTCTTCATTGAAAGTCATAGCTGCTCTGGGAGGTTTTCACATGAATGATGGGTTCTCTAGATAGTCCCGCATGGATGTGTATGAAACTGTTATTGTTCCTACTCTGATGTATGGCAGTGAAACCTGGGTACTGCAAAAGAAACATAGGAGTCGTTTGTGTGCTGGAGAAATGTGTTACGTGGGGTTTGTGACAAGACACGGTCTGATTGTGTGAGGAATGAAGACATGTTGCAGTTGTGTGATGTGAAGCAAAATGTTGTTAGCAAGGTGGAGACCAATATGCTTCGGTGGTTTGGCCATGTTGAAAGAATGAGTGATGAGATGCTTACTAAGAAAATCTTTTTAGCCCAAGTGGCAGGAAGGAAAGGCAGAGGAAGGCCAAGGAAGACATGGGTGGATCTGATTCAGTAGTGTCTGCATGAGGAAAAGATTATGAGTATGAAGTATAAAAGATCTTGTGTATGGCGTGTAATGGATATCAGTAAAGCCCGAGTTGTATGTCAAGATCGCTGTAAATGGAGAAGTTTGATACAACAACAGTAAGTAAAAATATGTGGTAGTTTATTTATTTATTTATTTTTTGGAGCTAACCTCTGAATCTCGGAGAACAGCTTAGTGATATGTATGTATTAATTTATTCCCAAATGCTACCTGAAGTTCATCGTTCTGAAATAAAGCTCTACAAATGAATGCACGCATTCAAGTTGCAGCACTCCTGATCATACCATTTACAAAACGCGATAGATTTGGTAGTACAAATACGAGAACTTAATATTAATATTCTGATTTTGCCAAATATCGTCACAAATCTAAAATACGAAAAATGCAGTTCATGAGGCAACCTTATAGGTTGTCTTATGTTATAAACGTGCTTTTGATTAAAATATACATAATATCTAAGGTATTTACCTGATATTGTCAAAGTATTTCTCACGTTGTTTGCTGTGTGAGGCACATGCTCCCTGCCCCGAGAGGTCCCTTACGTTACAGACCTTTGGTTAGTTATAAAAAAAAATTTGCAGAAATAAAACAGTTAGGTTATATATTTTCAGTTCCACATTCATTCACTTGCACAATCAAACGTTTAAAATTTACTATTAATTATAAGATTTTAGTAGAAAGAGTTATACTCCAATCATAAAAGTTACATGCTAAAAATATCAAGAAGAATAAAAAGGCAGCTGTCTAAGCATGTAGAAAACTACCCAAAACGTACAAGTAGAATTTTACTACTAAAAGGCATATTTGGTAAAAACAAGATCTTTCGCAACAGGCGCCCTGTGCGTCATCAGGTTAAAAGAACTGGCGCTAGGAGAACACACACACTTAATATATAGATAGTCCCGAAGACAACAGCGATCCCGGTGAGTGACATGATATCCGCGTCACAACTCGGTTACAGCGAGAAACAAAGCAAAGAAAGAAAACACCAAATAGATTACAAATACATATTCACCGAAGTGAAAAATAAGCACAGGGTCCGTTATCAACACCCACAGTAGGGTACTTCACTCTACATAAAAAATTAAATAAGCGAATCCACGGTGCATGTACATGTGCAGGTAAGTCATCGTTACAGCATACGTCCTTAAAAACGTCAATATACAAACTTTCGGCGAAGAGAGTCATATACCTACCTCTGGTCTTAAGTAATAAATAAGTCTCAGACCAAGAGGGCAGATGAGTTCCAGACTTAACCAGGTGTGCAAGGGCAGTAGTAGTAGATCCAGTCTTTACAGTGTACTGATGTTCAGTTACTCTAACTCCTAAATTACGAAGAGTGGATCCTATGTACCATGAATTAGGAGCAGCAGCAACGTCAGTCTTCAAGGGCACACAGTACACGCCCCACTGTTCTTGAATGGGTTTGGGCTCACGATTCTTCCTAAGCATGCTCCGAAGGTTAGAGGCCACATCACCAAAATCTTTTTTGTGTTTTTTTTTACACACTCTCCGTAATGCATTTGTAACCGGTGGAAAGAAAGACATTGATCCCACATAAGTAATCTGCTCGCGCTCAACTACCTCTCCTATGCCGAGCACACAACTTTTTCACAATACCAACACCATACCCATGTTCCATCACAATGGTTTTAATAAAAAGAAGTTCTTTATTCCGAGGAGCAATGCAGGAGGAATGGGAATAGTTCCCAAGTCGGACAACTTAGAAATAATCAAATCGTGAGCTACGTTCAATGGAACACTCGGATATAACGATTCCACATCCAATGATGCCAAAATGAAAGAGGAGCCCAAGCCTCTGAATTCTCGAATACGGGCAATGCAGTGGCGGCTCGTGGTGTAAAATGCTGGTGAGGCGAACGGTCTTGATGTAAATGTAAAACAGTAAAACATATGTTATTGAAAAACATATAAATTTGTATAGCGTTATACGAATATATATATCAGTGGCATAGCCTGGGGGTGGTCGTGGTTTGCACCCCCTTATTAGGCGAGACAGTCAGGTTTTTCTAAGTACGTTTTATAGATAATTTCCCTATTTAAATTCATTGATTTTTATATAAGTCGGAAGGCAATGTAATTTCTTGATAATAGAAGAGAAAGTAAAGCAAAGCGGCCAAAGAAGTTGCTTTATTAAATTTTTATTAAAACAACTATAATTTATTGCATTTTCTTCATTTTATTAAATTAGCTTCATTTTGTATTAATGTTCAAGATGTGCGTACGTACCAATAGAAAAATATTTGTCGAAGCTCCCCCCCCCCAAATTGTTATATGTACTTATACACAGTTATACAGCAGAAGTGCAGATCCCCATCCCCCTTCAAAAAGTTTCATGTCAAAGGCAGTATCACCCATTGGATATCTTTGAAGTCCAGGGTTCTAGTCGGCTGAATCATTAAAATCCGCTGAGATTCGGAAGTCTCGTTAAGCCATTGGTCCAGGGTAGGCGGCGCCTTGTTATAAACAGCTGTAAACCCCACCACTTAGGGCTCCATCCCATGCCATGTAGCCCTCATATACAAATATTATTCAACAGTAATGGAATAAAATTATAGAAATATATGAAACACGGCGTGGGGAGTCTTTCTTCACGAAAAAATCCAAAAATTTTAGAGGAAAAATGTACATATACCTCTATATATATGTGTGTGTGTGTGTGTAATATACGCTACTTTTGCAACAATATTTTTATGAAAACAATTATTCGATAATTTTACAACAAAGAAAGAAATATTTCACCAGTATTCTTTTATGTAATACACTTGAGCGAAAATGCGCAATTTGCGCGGTTTCTTTAGCTAGTCAATGCGTCACTCACATCCCAACGCCAGTCTGAGATCCACTTCTTAAAAAATTCAAAGTAAATCATTTGAATAGAAATTTTTTCTCACGAAGTGTTTCTTGAGCTTGAATAAAAGTCACAGTTCGATTGGCATATTAGTGAAAGTGCATTTAGCACGGGTCACAAACTGAAGTGCAGGCTCGTGATAACTATGTACAGGAGAAGTCAAGCTAAGGAAGCACATTTCTATATAAAAAAAGTATTAAATAATTTAAACCTGGAATTAAGAACAGAGGAATACGATATTAATTTGCTTTGGTCTCGAACAGAATGCTTTCAGTTTATGTTTTATAAATAAGTTCAATTCTGCGATCCTTTTTGGCTGCAAATTTGTCTATGATCAGATCATAAAATGGTTGAGTGGCATTAGATGGTTCAGCAATTCTTTCTCGATTGAAATTTTAGCGAGTGAAGACAAACGATCTTGTGCCGTTGTATTACGGAGGTAAGTCTTAATTCTCTTCAGTCAAGAAAAAACTCCTTTCAGCAGAAGAACTTGTTGACGCCAGTGTCAATACAAGAGAAAATAATTTGTAAGCTTCTGGTAACACATCTTTCAGCTCGTTTTCTTTCATTGTTTTCAAGGTTTTCTGAAAACTGAGTTCCCTGAAGTTGTGATCATTATATAAAAAATCTAATTCGTTTTTTAGTCGTTGTGTGTCTGTAAAAATGTTTGGATAAATTTTCTTGAGAGTGTTAAGGGCACTGGATGGAAATGACTCTGAATAACTATGGTATTTTGAGCTGTCAACTAGCTGCAGAAACTCGAGCTTTCCCATATCTTCAAATCTGGTATTTATTTGGACTATTATGCTGTCAACGATTTCGTAAAACAAAATTTTGTAATAGTTTTCCACTTCTTCTTTAGTCAAATGTTTCTTTTGGCGACATTTAGGACCTCCACTCAAACTAATTGCTTCACTGAAATGTTTCAAGTAAGCGGTTACATTCCTTTTCTTATTTATTCGTTCACAACATTGTTTAATTTGTCTTTGGCAATAACTGATATCTAAAGTCTTTTTTTGTAAAACATCAAACAGTACATCCGTAATTCCAAAAATGTCATCAAAAATCAGTGATAAAAAAGCAAATTCAAAATCAGTGAATTTTTTCAAATATCCTATGGCTCCATTGATTGGTTCTGACGTTGATTCTGGGTCATTCATTATGTTTTCAAACATATTCTTTAGTTTGCCCCATTCGCTCACAATTAAACGCAAAATTTGCGAACATGATGCCCAACGTGTTTTCCGCTATTTGAGGAATCAGTTTCCCAACAACTGAATCTGCTACGTGGGTTCTCTTGGCAGACTTATGAAAAAATGAGGGCATGCTGGATACAGTTGCGAAATATATGCGACATTTTACAATACTTTTGCACCCCTGTTGTAGGACAAGGTTAAGGCGGTGGGCGAAACAGTGGGTAAACAAAGCTTGCGGGGCTTCTAGCTTGACTCTTTTCTGCAGACCGCTCAACTCTCCAGCCATAACGCTTGCACCATCATAACACTGGCCTACTAACTTTGATTTAAAATCAAACTCCTCCAAAACCGATGCTAGCAGATCATACAGTGCCACAGCAGTCCTGTCAGTGCTGGTATCATAGAAACCAAGGAAGCGCTTAACTGCTTCACAATTTGAGTCCAATATGTATCTGACAATTATTGAACACTGTGATTTTTGAGTAATATCAGTTGTATCATCAACTTGCACTGAAAAAAATTCTGACTCATTAATTTCGCTTTTAACACATTTGTTTATATATTCATGAATACACTCCATTAAATCATTCTGTATCGTTTCAGATTGTCCAGAAAATAAGCTTCGTATTTCTTCAAAATGTGCTTTTAATTCTGGGGTGCTCCTACGAAGTAACAAATGGAACATCTCCTTGAAATTACCTTTATTTAATGAGGAAATATATTCATCATGTCCTCGAAAAGGCAGTTCTTGCTTGCTTAGAATGACAACTAAATCGATTATATGTTCCATAAAAAGGCTATTTAGTCTGACCTTTTCATTAAACTTGACTTTATGAAGAGCAGCATTTTCTTTGAGCATATCAGAAATAGTGTTTATGTTTTTTTCCATTCGTTTTAGACCTACGTGGTTAGTTCTATGTTCTTTAGAGCTTTCGTGCAATTTTGCACTATGAGAAAAGTTTTTAGGTCAAAATAACCCTTTGTATTCCACACATTTTTCTTATTGCTCAAAAGTAAACATGGCCAGCAAAAGAGAGTTTGCTTGTAATAGCTACCAGAAAGCCAGGGGAAAATCTCGTACCATGATTTATTGAAAGACCTAAACGATTTGCTGCACTTCTTATCTTTAGATATTGAACTTATTATAGGTGTTGGTCTTCTAGATATGAGAACATCCCTTTTATCATAATCTTTCCAGTGTTTAAAAGGAATTTCTTCCAGAACACAAATCATGTCGTTTGTTGGGCCATTCATATTTTCCAACCAAAATCAAAATATGCTGTTTAGTAACAATAACAAAATAAAAAAGAAGAAAAACTCAACATTACTATGAACTGGCCAACACCCGCAGAAGTGAGGATTGAAACACACTACAAAAAGCTAGACTCAAATACACTCTGACGAATAGTTAAAGCTACGTAGAAATCATCGTACCTGAAAGCGTACAGAGGCGTACGGCGTCATCGCCTGTGAAACTACTTTTTACAAAGGTCATCTGCTCATTTTCCCGCGCCCATTGGATACACAATCCTTGGGTTCTCCAATAACAGCAGAGATGCGATTCCAGTTTAAGCGAAATGGAGGGTCGCCTCAGAAATTTCCTTTCTCTTACTGGAAGTCCGGCACCTCTTTAGGTAGACCTCGGACCGCGGGGTTGGTGGGTTCACTCTGTAGGGCTCTTCTCTGATCCCCAGTTCCCAAAACCGGCTTCTCATCGAGACGATTCAGCCGGTCGCCTCTAAGCGCTTAAAACGATGCAGCTGCTTTGCAAAAATAATGATTCATTCCTCTTCTCGAAAGCCTTTCTTTGGCCGCCCCGGTGGCGCAGTGGTCTAAGGCACTGGCCTCTGATCATTCGTCCGTAAGGGGTCTGGGTTCGAATCCCGGTGAGGCATGGATGTTGTGTTTGTCTTACGGCACTGGTTCTCTCCCTTCCCTGGAACCAGTGACCCTAAATTAGGGACGGGCGACTGCTTATAGCCCATTGAGTTGCTCACGGTGGTCGTTACACCTCCAGTAAAAAAAAAAAGAAAGCCTTTCTTTAACCTAATTCATGAATCACAATGTGAATTTCAGTGTTTCATTTATCCTGCAAAGTTCTTACATCTTTGTTACTGACAGAAGTTTTTTTTTTCTTTCACTTCTCATTCTGCGGAATTTCAGGTGAGGCGGCGCCTCACTTGCCTCATCTGACGGGCCGCCACTGGGGCAATGGCCTGGAGGGAACTGGTGATGGAATAAGGTGACGATTGGACAAAAGGCCGAAGGTAACGTGCCAACGCCCTCTCTAATGGTCTTAAAGGACTGTTACAACTAGAAACGAGCGGGCGAAGAGGCAAACCAGGCTTGTGAGTCTTAACGGTGCCAAATATATTGGGAATGGCAGGGCCAACAACACTCCCTAACATAGAATGAATCTCACTAGGCAACAAACCCTCTCTTTTAAGGGCAGAAATTTGTCTAATAGTAGCCGAAGTTGGGTCAGAAAGGACAATTGAGTGAGGAATAGTATTAATCACATTGTTCATCTTCTGAATATAATCCTCCCGATTTAAAATAACGATGTCGTGAGCCTTGTCTGCAATGGTGATAACAATGTTAGGGTTATTTCTCAATTCACACAACTGTTTCTTCTCTTCACTGTAATACACTGTCATCGCCGAGGGCACCTGAGGCCCAATTTGACTGCAAATCTTCGCAATTTTTTTGCCTAGCAGAATCCTGGTCGCCGCCCCGGTGGCGCAGTGGTCTAAGGCGCTGGCCTCTGATCATTCGTCCGTCTGGGGTCCGGGTTCGAATCCCGGTGCGGCATGGATGTTGTGTTCGTCTTACGGCACTGGCTCTCTCCCTTCCCTGGAACCAGTGACCCTAAATTAGGGACGGGCGACTGCTTATGGCCCATTGAGTTGCTCACGGTGGTCGTTAAACCTCCAATCAAAAAAAAAAAAAAAAAAAAAAAAGAATCCTGGTCCTCCAAAGGCAAAGCATGAATAATGTTCTCGGTCTCTGTAATAACACGGAAAGCATTAACACCATCGGTGGGGTAGTTGAACTTCGATCCCCTGTTTAATGCCCGGACCAAAACTGGATTCAACGAAACATCACTAAAATTGTGAAATTTTAATTGAGGTGCTGAAGACAAATTCTGGGGGAGGGAGGCACCAGCCCGTGTGGTACCATCAGTGGCTCGAGATACAAGTATTCTTAGCTTATGAATATGTCTACTTTGAATTATTTGCAGCTCAGTGTTCAACATAGAGTTGTGGACAATCATAAGTCTCTCAAACAGACAGGGGTGGGCCAAATGACCTAG
Source organism: Macrothele yani (assembly GCA_039090855.1). NCBI lineage: Eukaryota > Metazoa > Arthropoda > Arachnida > Araneae > Macrothelidae > Macrothele > Macrothele yani. The sequence goes on along the minus strand of CM077004.1, from coordinate 98,989,341 downwards.
AAAACGGTACGCCAAATATGTACGACGATGCAATGTATCCAAAAGGCAATATTTCAGGCGAATTGCCTTCACTAACAGCTTAACTTACGCATTTCTCAGTAGCAAGTTTTCTTGATACGAGGATGGAACAAATCTCAATGAAAGGAAGTTAGGAATAATCCGAAGTTCTCTGCAATTCCTCAGAAAATTAAGGTGCATCTCCTCCACACGCAGTCTTCTTTGAGTATCGAAGAACAAGCCGATTGGGCGTCGCAGTCTACACGGTTCACAGAAAAAATGGCAAAAAGCACGTACCATTGTATCGTTCCACAGCTTCACAGTCTTCAATTATAAAAGTTACATGCTAAAAATATCAATGACCGTGCAAAACAATTTAGTCTCAATTAACTCCAAAACTAATAGCAATAGGAAAACCGTACTGCATAACTTAAGGTAGTTTATAAACGTAAACAAGACTATGTAGTTAAATCCGGAATAGCGGCCTTAGTTTTGGAGTTATTGTCGATGGTGTCAATTTGACAAATTTTTAGCGTTTTTGACCGTGCCAAATGGCTACAAAATCATATAGTCTGAATTATCTCCGAAACTAGTACGAATAGAAAAATCATACTGCATCACTTAGAGTAGTTAATAAACGTAAACAAGACTATGTAGTTAAATCCGGAAATAGCTGTTTTGGTTTGGGAGTTATTGTCGAAGTTGTCTCAGCGTTTTTCGCAGTGCAAAACGATATAATCTCAATTAACTCCAAAATTAATAGCATTAAAAAAACCGTACTGCACCACTCAGAGTAGTTTATAAACGCAAACAAGACTATGTAGTTAAATCCGGAATAGCTGTTTTAGTTTTGGACTTATTGTCGATGGTGTCATTTTGGCAAATTTTTAGCGTTTTTGACCGTATTAATATGGCTACAAAATCCTATAGTCTATATTATCTCCGAAACTAATACGAATAGAAAAACCATACTGCATCACTTAGGGTAGTTTATAAACGCAAACAATACTATGTAGTTAAATCCGGAATAGCTGTTATAGTTTGGGAGATATTGTCCAGGGTGTCCTGTTGGCAAATTTTCAGCGTGTTTGACCGTGCGAAACGACTTCAAAGCGATATAGTCTCAATTAACTCCAAAACTAATAGCAATAGGAAAACCGTACTGCATCACTTAGGGTAGTTTATAAACGCAAACAAGACTATGTAGTTAAATCCAGAATAGCTGTTTTAGTTTGGTAGTTATTGTCGATGGTGTCTTTTTGGCAAAATTTCTTCGTTTTTGACCGTGCGAAATGACTTCCAAACCATATAGTCTCCACTATCTCCGGAACTAATAGCAGTAGGAAAACCATACTGCATCACTTAGTTTTGTTTATAAACGCAAAGGAGACTGTAGCCGCCCCGGCGGTGGCGCAGTGGTCTAAACGATGGCATCTGATCATTCGTCCGAAAAGGGTCCGGTTTCGAATCCCGGCGAAGCATAGATGTTGTGTATGTCTTACGGCACTGGCTCTGCCTGCCCTGGAACCAATGACCCTAAATTAGGGGCGGGTGACTGCTTGTAACCCATTGAGTTGCTCACGAAGGTCTTTAAACCTTTAATAAAAAAAAAAAAGGAGACTGTAGTTTAATCCGGAATACTCGTTTTAGCTTTGGAGTTATGGTGTCCTTTTGACAAAATGTCGGCGTTTTTGACCCACGAAAATACTTTATAATAATACCGTCTAAATTATCTCCGAAACTAATTGCAATAAGAAAACCAGTAGTTTATAAACGCAAACAAGACTGTGTAGTTAAATCTGGAATACCTGTTTTAGTTTTGGAGTTATTGTCAATGGTGTTTTTTTAGCAAAATTTTAGTGTTTTTGACCGACGAAAAAGACTTCAAAAACATATAGTCTCAATTATCTCCGGAACCACAAGGTCTAGGAAAACGATACTGGACCACTTAGTGTAATTTATAAATGCAAACAAGGATGTGTAGTTAAATCCGGAATACTCGTTTTAGTTTTGGAGTTATGGTGGGTTTTTTTACAAAATTTCAGCGTTTTGACCGACAAAAAGGCTTCAAAATTAAACGTCTCAATTATCTCTGAAACTAATAGTAATAAGAAAACCATACTGCACCACTTAGTGTAGCTTATTAACGCAAACAAGGCTGTGTAGGTAAATCCGAAATATCTATTTTAGTTTCGGAGTTATTGTCGATGGTGTCTTTTTAGCAAAATTTCAGCGTTTTTCACCCGCAAAATGAGTTCAAAACCATATAGTCTCTATTACCTCCGGAATTAATAGGAAAATGATACTGAACCACTTAGTGTAGTTTATACACGTAAACAAGACTGTAGTTAAATCCGGAATACCTGATTTAGTTTTGGAGTTATTGTCGATGGTGTCTTTTTAGCAAAATTTCAGCGTTTTTGACCGACGAAAAGACTTCAAAAGCATATAGTCTCAATTATCTCCGGAACTACTAAGTCTAAGAAATCGATACTGGACCACTTAGTGTAGTATATGAATGCAAACAAGGCTGTGTAGTTAAATCCTGAATACCCGTTTTAGTTTTGGAGTTATTGTCAACGGTGTCTTTTTATCGTTTTTAACCGTCGAAACTTCTTCGAAACCATATAGTCTTAATTCCGTAACTACTAAGTCTAGGAAAACGATACTGCACCACTGGGTGTAGTTTATAATCGCAAACAAGAATTAAATCTGGAATACCTGTTTTTAGTTTTGAAGTTATTTTTAGGAAAATTTCAGCGTCTTTGACCGACGACAAACTTCAATACTATAAAATGACACCATCGACAATAACAATTATCTCCGGAACTACTAAATCTAGGAAAACGATACTGGACCACTTACTTTAGTTTATAAATGCAACAAGGCTGTGTAGTTAAATCCGGAATACTCGTTTTAGTTTTGGAGTTATGGTGTTTTTAGATAAAATTTGGGCGTTTTTGACCCACAAAAAGACTTCATAATCATTCCGTCTGAATTATCTCCGAAACTAATAGCAATAAGAAAACGATTCTGCATTACTAGTGTAGTTTATTAACGCAAACGAGACTATGTAGTTAAATCGGGATTAGCTGTTTTAGTTTGGGAGTTATTGTCGATGGTGTATTTTTGGCAAATTTTCAGCGTTTTTCACCGTGCAAAACGATATAGTCTCAATTAACTCCAAAACCTATAGCAATAAAAAAACCGTACTGTACCACTCAGGGTAGTTTATAAAAGCAAACAAGACTATGTAGTTAAATTCGAAATAGCTGTTTTAGTTTGGGAGTTATTGTCGATGATGTCCTTTTGGCAAATTTTCAGCGTTTTTGACCGTGCAAAACGATATAGTCTTAATTAACTCCAAAAGTAATAGCAATAGGAAAACCGTACTGCACCACCCAGGGTAGTTTATAAACGCAAACAAGACTATGTAGTTAAATCCGGAATAGCGGCCTTAGTTTTGGAGTTATTGTCGATGGTGTCAATTTGACAAATTTTTAGCGTTTTTGCCGTGCCAAATGGCTACAAAATCATATAGTCTGAATTATCTCCGAAACTAATACGAATAGAAAAACCATACTGCATCACTTAGGGTAGTTTATAAACATAAACAAGACTATGTAGTTAAATCCGGAATAGCTGTTTTGGTTGGGGAGTTATTGTCGATGGTGTCTTTTTTGGCAAATTTTTAGCGTTTTTGACCGTATTAAAATGGCTACAAAATATTATAGTCTATATTTTCTCCGAAACTAATACGAATAGAAAAACCATACTGCATCACTTAGGGTAGTTTATAAACGCAAACAAGACTATGTAGATTAATATGAAATAGCTGTTTTAGTTTGGGAGTTATTGTCAATGGTGTCTTTTTGGCAAATTTTCGGCGTTTTTCACCGTGCAAAACGATATAGTCTCAATTAAGTCCAAAACTATTAGCAATAAAAAAAAACCGTACTGCACCCCTCAGGGTAGTTTACAAACGCAAACAAGACTATGTAGTTAAATCCGGAATTGCTGTTTTAGTTTTGGACTTATTGTCGATGGTGTCAATTTGACAATTTTTTAGCGTTTTTGACCGAGCCAAATGGCTACAAAATCTTATAGTCTCAATTATCTCCGAAACTAATACGAATAGAAAAACCATACTGCATCACTTAGGGTAGTTTATAAACGCAAACAAGACTATGTAGTTAAATCCAGAATAGCTGTTTTAGTTTGGGAGATATTGTCCAGGGTGTCCTGTTGGCAAATTTTCAGCGTGTTTGACAGTGCGAAACGACTTCAAAACGATATAGTCTCAATTAGCTCCAAAACTAATAGCGATAGGAAAACCGTACTGCATCACTTAGGGTAGTTTATAAACGCAAACAAGACTATGTAGTTAAATCCGGTGCAGCTGTTTTAGTTTGGGAGTTATTGTCTATGGTGTATTTTTGGCAAATTTTTAGAGTTTTTGACCGTGCCAAATGGCAACAAAATCCTATAGTCTCAATTAGCTCCAAAACTAATAGCGATAGGAAAACCGTACTGCATCACTTAGGGTAGTTTATAAACGCAAACAATGCTATGTAGTTAAATCCGGTGTAGCTGTTTTAGTTTGGGAGTTATTGTCGATGGTGCATTTTTGGCAAATTTTCAGCGTTTTTGACCGTGCAAAACGATATAGTCTCAATTAACTCCAAAACTAATAGCAATAGGAAAACCGTACTGCATAACTAGGGGTAATTTATAAACGCAAACAAGACTATGTAGTTAAATCCAGAATAGCTGTTTTAGTTTGGTAGTTATTGTCGATGGTGTCTTTTTAGCAAAATTTCTTCCTTTTTGACATTGCGAAATGACTTCCAAACCATATAGTCTCCATTATCTCCGGAACTAATAGCAGTAGGAAAACCATACTGCATCACTTAGTTTTGTTTATAAACGTAAAGGAGACGGTAGCCGCCCCGGCGGTGGCGCAGTGGTCTAAGCGATGGCCGCTGATCATTCGTCCGAAAGGGGTCCGGGTTCGAATCCCGGTGAGGCATAGATGTTGTGTATGTCTTACGGTACTGGCTCTCTGCCTTCCCTGGAAACAATGACCCTAAATTAGGGGCGGGCGACTGCTTCTAACTTATTGAGTTGCTCACGGTGGTCTTTAAACCTTTAATAAAAAAAAAAGGAGACTGTAGTGTAATCCGGAATACTCGTTTTAGCTTTGGAGTTATGGTGTCCTTTTGACAAAATGTCGGTGTTTTTGACCCACGAAAAGACTTTATAATCATACCGTCTCAATTATCTCCGAAACTAATAGCAATAAGAAAACCATACTGCACCAACTTAGTGTAGTTTATAAACGCAAACAAGACTGTGTAGTTAAATCTGGAATACCTGTTTTAGTTTTGGAGTTATTGTCAATGGTGTTTTTTTAGCAAAATTTTAGTGTTTTTGACCGAAGAAAGGACTTCAAAAACATACAGTCTCAATTATCCCCGGAACCACTAGGCCTAGGAAAACGATACCGGACCACTTAGTGTAGTTTATAAATGCAAACAAGGATGTGTAGTTAAATCCGGAATACTCGTTTTAGTTTTGGAGTTATGGTGGGTTTTTTTACAAAATTTCAGCGTTTTTGACCGACAAAAAGGCTTCAAAATTAAACGTCTTAGATATCTCTGAAACTAATAGTAATAAGAAAACCATACTGCACCACTTAGTGTAGCTTATTAACGCAAACAAGGCTGTGTAGTTAAATCCGAAATATCTATTTTAGTTTCGGAGTTATTGTCGATGGAGTCTTTTTAGCAAAATTTCAGCGTTTTTCACCCGCAAAATGAGTTCAAAACCATATAGTCTCTATTATCTCCGGAATTAATAGGAAAATGATACTGAACTACTTAGTGTAGTTTATTAACGCAAACAAGACTGTAGTTAAATCCGGAATACCTGATTTAGTTTTGGAGTTATTGTCGATGGTGTCTTTTTAGCAAAATTTCAGCGTTTTTGACCGACGAAAAGACTTCAAAAGCATATAGTCAAAATTATCTCCTGAACTACTAAGTCTAAGAAATCGATACTGGACAACTTAGTGTAGTATATAAATGCAAACAAGGCTGTGTAGTTAAATCCTGAATACCCGTTTTAGTTTTGGAGTTATTGTCAACGGTGTCTTTTTATCGTTTTTAACCGTCGAAATTACTTCAAAACCATATAGTCTTAATTCCGTAACTACTAAGTCTAGGAAAACGATACTGCACCACTTGGTGTAGTTTATAATCGCAAACAAGATTGCGTAGTTAAATCTGGAATACATGTTTTTAGTTTTGGATTTATTTTTAGGAAAATTTCAGCGTCTTTGACCGACGACAAACTTCAATACTATAAAATGACACCATCGACAATAACAATTATCTCCGGAACTACTAAATCTAGGAAAACGATACTGGACCACTTAGTGTAGTTTATAAATGCATCAAGGCTGTGTAGTTAAATCCGGAATACTCGTTTTAGTTTTGGAGTTATGGTGTTTTTAGATAAAATTTCGGCGTTTTTGACTCCACAAAAAGACTTCATAATCATTCCGTCTGAATTATCTCCGAAACTAATAGCAATAAGAAAACGATTCTGCATTACTTAGTGTAGTTTATTAACGCAAACAAGACTATGTAGTTAAATCGGGATTAGCTGTTTTGGTTTGGGAGTTATTGTCGATGGTGTCTTTTTGGCAAATTTTCAGCGTTTTTCGCAGTGCAAAACGATATAGTCTCAATTAACTCCAAAACCTACAGCAATAAAAAATCCGCACTGTACCACTCAGGGTAGTTTATAAACGCAAACAAGAATATGTAGTTAAATTCGAAATAGCTGTTTTAGTTTGGGAGTTATTGTCGATGTTGTCTTTTTGGCAAATTTTCAGCGTTTTTGACCGTGCAAAACGATATAGTCTCAATTAACTCCAAAACTAATAGCAGTAGGAAAACCGTACTGCACCACCCAGGGTAGTTTACAAACGCAAACAAGACTATGTAGTTAAATCCGGAATAGCGGCCTTAGTTTTGGAGTTATTGTCGATGGTGTCAATTTGACAAATTTTTAGCGTTTTTGCCGTGCCAAATGGCTACAAAATCATATAGTCTGAATTATCTCCGAAACTAATACGAATAGAAAAACCATACTGCATCACTTAGGGTAGTTTATAAACATAAACAAGACTATGTAGTTAAATCCGGAATAGCTGTTTTGGTTGGGGAGATATTGTCGATGGTGTCTTTTTGGCAAATTTTCAGCGTTTTTCGCAGTGCAAAACGATATAATCTCAATTAACCCCAAAATTAACAGCAATAAAAAAAACCGTACTGCACCACTCAGGGTAGTTTATAAACTTAAACAAGACTATGTAGTTGAATCCGGAATAGCTGTTTTGGTTTGGGAGTTATTGTCGATGGTGTCTTTTTGGCAAATTTTCATGTTTTTCACCGTGCAAAACGATATAGTCTCAAATATCTCAGAAACTAATACGAATAGAAAAATCATACTGCATCACTTAGGGTAGTTTTTACACGTAAACAAGACTATGTAGCTAAATCCGGAATAGCTGTTTTGGTTTGGGAGTTATTGTCGATGGTGTTTTTTTTGGCAAATTTTTCAGCGTTTTTCGCAGTGCAAAACGATATAATCTCAATTTAGTCCAAAATTAATAGCAATAAAAAAACCGTACTGCACCGCTCAGGGTAGTTTATAAACGCAAACAAGACTATGTAGTTAAATCCAGAATAGGTGTTTTAGTTTTGGACTTATTGTCGATGGTGTCATTTTGGCAAATTTTTAGCGTTTTTGATCGTACTAAATGGCTACAAAATCCTATAGTCTATATTATCTCCGAAACTAATAGGAATAGTAAAACCATACTACATCACTTAGGGCAGTTTATAAACGCAAACAAGACTATGCAGTTTAATCTGGAATAGCTGTTTTCGTTTGGGAGTTATTGTCAATGGTGTCTTTTTGGCAAATTTTCGGCGTTTTTCACCGTGCAAAACGATATAGTCTCAATTAAGTCCAAAACTATTTGCAATAAAAAAAACCGTACTGCACCCCTCAGGGTAGTTTATAAACGCAAACAAGACTATGTAGTTAAATCCGGAATTGCTGTTTTAGTTTTGGACTTGTTGTCGATGGTGTCATTTTGGCAAATTTTTAGCGTTTTTGACCGTGCCAAATAGCTACGAAATCCTATAGTCTCAATTATCTCCGAAACTAATACGAATATAAAAACCATGCTGCATCAGTTAGGGTAGGTTATAAACGCAAACAAAACTATGTAGTTAAATCCAGAATAGCTGTTTCAGTTTGGGAGATATTGTCCAGGGTATCCTGTTGGCAAATTTTCACTGCCGCCCCGGTGGCGCAGTGGTCTAAGGCGTTGGCCTCTGATCATTCGTCCGTACGGGGTCTGGGTTCGAATCCCGGTCAGGCATGGATGTTGTGTTTGTCTTACGGCACTGGCTCTCACCCTTCCCTGGAACCAGTGACCCTAAATTAGGGACGGGCGACTGCTTATAGCCCATTTGAGTTGCTCACGGTGGTCGTTAAACCTCCAATCAAAAAAAAAAGAAAGCCTTTCTTTAACCTAATTCATGAATCACAATGTGAATTTCAGTGTTTCATTTATCCTGCAAAGTTCTTACATCTTTGTTACTGACAGAAGTTTTTTTTTTTCTTTCACTTCTCATTCTGCGGAATTTCAGGTGAGGCGGCGCCTCACTTGCCTCATCTGACGGGCCGCCATTGGGGCAATGGCCTGGAGGGAACTGGTGATGGAATAAGGTGACGATTGGACAAAAGGCCGAAGGTAACGTGCCAACGCCCTCTCTAATGGTCTTAAAGGACTGTTACAACTAGAAACGAGCGGGCGAAGAGGCAAACCAGGCTTGTGAGTCTTAACGGTGCCAAATATATTGGGAATGGCAGGGCCAACAACACTCCCTAACATAGAATGAATCTCACTAGGCAACAAACCCTCTCTTTTAAGGGCAGAAATTTGTCTAATAGTAGCCGAAGTTGGGTCAGAAAGGACAATTGAGTGAGGAATAGTAATAATCACATTGTTCATCTTCTGAATATAATCCTCCCGATTTAAAATAACGATGTCGTGAGCCTTGTCTGCAATGGTGATAACAATGTTAGGGTTATTTCTCAATTCACACAACTGTTTCTTCTCTTCACTGTAATACACTGTCATCGCCGAGGGCACCTGAGGCCCAATTTGACTGCAAATCTTCGCAATTTTTTTGCCTAGCAGAATCCTGGTCCTCCAAAGGCAAAGCATGAATAATATTCTCGGTCTCTGTAATAACACGGAAAGCATTAACACCATCGGTGGGGTAGTTGAACTTCGATCCCCTGTTTAATGCCCGGACCAAAACTGGATTCAACGAAACATCACTAAAATTGTGAAATTTTAATTGAGGTGCTGAAGACAAATTCTGGGGGAGGGAGGCACCAGCCCGTGTGGTACCATCAGTGGCTCGAGATACAAGTATTCTTAGCTTATGAATATGTCTACTTTGAATTATTTGCAGCTCAGTGTTCAACATAGAGTTGTGGACAATCATAAGTCTCTCAAACAGATAGGGGTGGGCCAAATGACCTAGAAAACGGTACGCCAAATATGTACGACGATGCAATGTATCCAAAAGGCAATATTTCAGGCGAATTGCCTTCACTAACAGCTTAACTTACGCATTTCTCAGTAGCAAGTTTTCTTGATACGAGGATGGAACAAATCTCAATGAAAGGAAGTTAGGAATAATCCGAAGTTCTCTGCAATTCCTCAGAAAATTAAGGTGCATCTCCTCCACACGCAGTCTTCTTTGAGTATCGAAGAACAAGCCGATTGGGCGTCGCAGTCTACACGGTTCACAGAAAAAATGGCAAAAAGCACGTACCATTGTATCGTTGCACAGCTTCACAGTCTTCAATTATAAAAGTTACATGCTAAAAATATCAATGACCGTGCAAAACGATTTAGTCTCAATTAACTCCAAAACTAATAGCAATAGGAAAACCGTACTGCATAACTTAAGGTAGTTTATAAACGTAAACAAGACTATGTAGTTAAATCCGGAATAGCGGCCTTAGTTTTGGAGTTATTGTCGATGGTGTCAATTTGACAAATTTTTAGCGTTTTTGACCATGCCAAATGGCTACAAAATCATATAGTCTATATTATCTCCGAAACTAATAGCGAATAGAAAAACCATACTGTATCACTTAGGGTAGTTTATAAATGCAAACAACACTATGTAATTAAATCCGGAATAGCTGTTATAGTTTGGGAGATATTGTCCAGGGTGTCCTGTTGGCAAATTTTCAGCGTGTTTGACCGTGCGAAACGACTTCAAAGCGATATAGTCTCAATTAACTCCAAAACTAATAGCAATAGAAAAACCGTACTGCATCACTTAGGGTAGTTTATAAACGCAAACAAGACTATGTAGTAAAATCCAGAATAGCTGTTTTAGTTTGGTAGTTATTGTCGATGGTGTCTTTTTAGCAAAATTTCTTCGTTTTTGACCGTGCGAAATGACTTCCAAACCATATAGTCTCCACTATCTCCGGAACTAATAGCAGTAGGAAAACCATACTGCATCACTTAGTTTTGTTTATAAACGCAAAGGAGACTGTAGTCGCCCCGGCGGTAGCGCAGTGGTCTAAACGATGGCATCTGATCATTCGTCCGAAAGGGGTCCGGTTTCGAATCCCGGCGAAGCATAGATGTTGTGTATGTCTTACGGCACTGGCTCTGCCTGCCCTGGAACCAATGACCCTAAATTAGGGGCGGGCGACTGCTTGTAACCCATTGAGTTGCTCGCGAAGGTCTTTAAACCTTTAATAAAAAAAAAAAAAGGAGACTGTAGTTTAATCCGGAATACTCGTTTTAGCTTTGGAGTTATGGTGTCCTTTTGACAAAATGTCGGCGTTTTTGACCCACGAAAATACTTTATAATCATCATCATCATCATCATTGTCAACCATTATCAATCCACTGCTGGACGAAGGTCTCCCCAAGTTTCCTCCACAACGGTCTGTCTTGTGCCAGTCTCCTCCATGTCACTCCCGCATATTTACGAATTTCATCCACCCATCTCCCATGTGGTCTTTTTCTGGGTCTTTTCCTGTCCCTTGGAATCCAATCTAAAATTTCGGCTGTCCATCTATGGTCTGTCCTTCTGGCAGTATGTCCAGCCCATTGCCATTTCAGGGATTTAACTCTGATCATGATGTCTTCCACTCTTGTCATTTTTCGGATCCACGAGTTCCTCTTCTTATCTCTCCTGGTTATACCAAGCATGCACCTCTCCATGCTTTTTTGAGTTGTCTGCAGCCTTTGTATGTCTCTTTTAGTTAAGGTCCACGTCTCTGCACCATACGTAAGCACTGGAAGGATGCATTGATCAAACACTTTTCTTTTAAGACATAATGGCATATTGCTCTTGAAAATTATGCTGTTTCTTCCAAAAGCTCTCCAGGCAAGTTTTGTACGCCGATTAATTTCTTCATCAATGTGACCCTCACTTGATATCTGCTGTCCAAGATAAACATACGTATCTGTTATCTCCAGTTTTTCTCCATCAATCGATAAATCTTCATTTCTTGTAAAAGCATTGAACATCACTTTTGTCTTCTGAAAGTTCATTTTTAATCCCACTTCTTTACTCTTGTCAGCAAGTTCCTGGATCATACTCTGCAGCTCTGATGTGGTAGTTGCAAAAATGACTACGTCATCAGCAAAACGAAGGTGGGTTAGATAATCTCCATTAATCTTTATCCCTTTGTTTTCCCAGTTCAGTGATTGAAAGACATTTTCCAATGTGGCATTAAAGAGCTTCGGAGATATGGTGTCACCTTGTCTCACTCCCTTTCCAATTTTTATGTGTGTTGCATTTTCAAACAGCCGAATCTTTGCACTTGCATTTTCATAGATGTTATTAATAATATTAATGTATGCATCTTCAATACCGCAGGATTTCAGAGCCGTGGTAACTGCTGATGGTTTCACCGAATCAAAGGCTTTTTCATAATCGATAAAAGCCATGCACAATGGAAGTTCATATTCCCTTGCTCTTTCAATTAGTTCTCTCAGTACGTGGATATGATCTATTGTGCTGTAGCCACTCCTGAATCCAGCTTGTTCTCTCGGTTGAGCCATGTCCAGTGTTACCTTCAAGCGGTGTGAAAGAACTTTAGTGAAGATTTTATAAACCACTGATAGGAGGCTGATAGGTCTGTAGTTCCTGAGATCCTCAATGTCACCTTTTTTATGTAGCAGGATCATTGTAGCATTGTTCCAATCCTCAGGAATCTTCCCTTCATTAAGGCATCGAGTGAAAATTTGGGCGAGTACTGTTTCAATTTCTCCACTTGCTTCTTGTATGATGTCTATAGTAATTCCATCTTCTCCTGGAGCTTTCCCCGCTTCATGTTCTTGATTGCATGTGCAACTTCTGCTGGGAGGACTGGAAGAACTCTGGTACCTTTCATGATGTCTGGAGTACATGTATCATCCCTTTCATATAATTTGGAGTAGAAATCTTTCACTCTTGTCAAAATTTCACCTCTATTTCTTGTTATAGAACCATCTTCTTTTCTCAGAGCCATAATCTGTTTTCTTCCCTTACTGAGATGTCCCTTTGCTATCTTTAGGCTTTGGTTGTTTTCAATTGCTTTCCTCACTAGCTCACAGTTGAATTTCCTTACGTCTTCAGTGATACTTTTTCGTGCTGTCTTGCATAGCTCTATATATTCCACTTTGGAAGTCACATCTTCTTTAGTTGTCCTCATCTCTCTTCTTTTTTGCATCAACATTTTGGTTTTTCCTGATAATTTGTTTACATGCAACTTGTTCTTAGACCCAGCTAATTTTGTTGCTGTTTCCATAAGAGCTTTGGTTACTTTTCTGTTAACTTCCGAAATATCCACTTCTTCCGATGTTAGGCCTTCTAAAGCAGAGAATCTGTTCTTCAGTTCCAACTTGAAAGTATTATGGTGTTTTTTAAGGTTGGTTATGTCAATACATTTTGTTTGTCTTATGAGCTTGCCACGTTCCAGTTTAGTGTTGAGGTGCATCTTACATCTCACCAATCTATGGTCACTACCTGTGTTGAACTTGTTTAGCACACTGCAGTCTTCGATGACGAATTTTTTGTTACACATAATAAAATCAATTTCACTTGTCGTCCCAATTGGATGTCTCCATGTCCATTTCCTGTGTGGCTTTTTCTTGAAAAAGGAATTCAAGATGAAAAATCCTTCTGCCTCTGCAAACTCAACGAGAGTATTTCCACGCTGGTTTCTGTTGCCGTGACCGAATTTACCTACTGAAGTTTCATTCTGTTGCCGGTGCCCTATTTTTGCATTGAAATCTCCCATAATTATCTTCAAGTGCTGCTTACCTTTATTATTTAGATGACGAATTTCCTCATAAAATTCTTCAATTTCTTCTTCAGGATGACTTGTGGTGGGGGCATAAGTTTGAATAATCTGAGCCTGGTATCTTCTCGATAGTTGGATAACGAGTCGTGCAGCTCTGTCCGAGGAACTTTCAACTTCTACCACTTTATCCTTCAGTTTCTTGTTTATTATAAATCCAACACCACTAGTTCTGCCAGTATCTGTCCCACGATAATAGAAGAGATGTCCACTTTTCAGTTCAATGAGATCTTCTCCTTTTCTCCTTACCTCACTCAGCCCGACGATGTCCCACTTGATCCTTTGTAGTTCCTCTTCCAATTCAAGAAGCCTTGAATCAGAAGATAGGGAGCGTGCGTTGTAGGTAGCCAAGGTCAGCATCAAATGGCAGCCTAGTCCGGTCCTCCGGGGATTCTTAGCACCCTCTGCCTTCATGTCGCACTGGCCGCTGCCTTGGCCAGGTACATTCCAGCTGCCGGAGACTGAGGGCCAAGATTTAAGTTGTAGAGTCATTTTGGAGGTGTTTGGCCATAACTCACCACGCTGGCCAAGCGGGTTGGTGAGTGTGGGATAGCATTTCCTCTGATCCCGATGGTATAGTTATACCGCTATTTGCGGTCGTCAGAGCCCCTTTAGTGGGAACAGGATGCACCACGAGAAGGCGGGGTTGACATTTGTCAAGGAGAGGCTGTGATGTTACGCATCACCTGACCTTACATCCCACTTTATAATAATACCGTCTAAATTATCTCCGAAACTAATTGCAATAAGAAAACCAGTAGTTTATAAACGCAAACAAGACTGTGTAGTTAAATCTGGAATACCTGTTTTAGTTTTGGAGTTATTGTCAATGGTGTTTTTTTAGCAAAATTTTAGTGTTTTTGACCGACGAAAAAGACTTCAAAAACATATAGTCTCAATTATCTCCGGAACCACAAGGTCTAGGAAAACGATACTGGACCACTTAGTGTAATTTATAAATGCAAACAAGGATGTGTAGTTAAATCCGGAATACTCGTTTTAGTTTTGGAGTTATGGTGGGGTTTTTTTACAAAATTTCAGCGTTTTGACCGACAAAAAAGGCTTCAAAATTAAACGTCTCAATTATCTCTGAAACTAATAGTAATAAGAAAACCATACTGCACCACTTAGTGTAGCTTATTAACGCAAACAAGGCTGTGTAGGTAAATCCGAAATATCTATTTTAGTTTCGGAGTTATTGTCGATGGTGTCTTTTTAGCAAAATTTCAGCGTTTTTCACCCGCAAAATGAGTTCAAAACCATATAGTCTCTATTACCTCCGGAATTAATAGGAAAATGATACTGAACCACTTAGTGTAGTTTATACACGTAAACAAGACTGTAGTTAAATCCGGAATACCTGATTTAGTTTTGGAGTTATTGTCGATGGTGTCTTTTTAGCAAAATTTCAGCGTTTTTGACCGACGAAAAGACTTCAAAAGCATATAGTCTCAATTATCTCCGGAACTACTAAGTCTAAGAAATCGATACTGGACCACTTAGTGTAGTATATGAATGCAAACAGGGCTGTGTAGTTAAATCCTGAATACCCGTTTTAGTTTTGGAGTTATTGTCAACGGTGTCTTTTTATCGTTTTTAACCGTCGAAATTTCTTCGAAACCATATAGTCTTAATTCCGTAACTACTAAGTCTAGGAAAACGATACTGCACCACTGGGTGTAGTTTATAATCGCAAACAAGAATTAAATCTGGAATACCTGTTTTTAGTTTTGAAGTTATTTTTAGGAAAATTTCAGCGTCTTTGACCGACGACAAACTTCAATACTATAAAATGACACCATCGACAATAACAATTATCTCCGGAACTACTAAATCTAGGAAAACGATACTGGACCACTTACTTTAGTTTATAAATGCAACAAGGCTGTGTAGTTAAATCCGGAATACTCGTTTTAGTTTTGGAGTTATGGTGTTTTTAGATAAAATTTGGGCGTTTTTGACTCCACAAAAAGACTTCATAATCATTCCGTCTGAATTATCTCCGAAACTAATAGCAATGAGAAAACGATTCTGCATTACTTAGTGTAGTTTATTAACGCAAACAAGACTATGTAGTTAAATCGGGATTAGCTGTTTTAGTTTGGGAGTTATTGTCGATGGTGTATTTTTGGCAAATTTTCAGCGTTTTTTCACCGTGCAAAACGATATAGTCTCAATTAACTCCAAAACCTATAGCAATAAAAAAACCGTACTGTACCACTCAGGGTAGTTTATAAAAGCAAACAAGACTATGTAGTTAAATTCGAAATAGCTGTTTTAGTTTGGGAGTTATTGTCGATGATGTCCTTTTGGCAAATTTTCAGCGTTTTTGACCGTGCAAAACGATATAGTCTTAATTAACTCCAAAAGTAATAGCAATAGGAAAACCGTACTGCACCACCCAGGGTAGTTTATAAACGCAAACAAGACTATGTAGTTAAATCCGGAATAGCGGCCTTAGTTTTGGAGTTATTGTCGATGGTGTCAATTTGACAAATTTTTAGCGTTTTTGACCGTGCCAAATGGCTACAAAATCATATAGTCTGAATTATCTCCGAAACTAATACGAATAGAAAAATCATACTACATCACTTAGGGTAGTTTATAAACGTAAACAAGACTATGTAGTAAAATCCGGAATAGCTGTTTTGGTTTGGGAGTTATTGTCGATGGTGTCTTTTTGGCAAATTTTCAGCGTTTTTGACCGTGCGAAACGACTTGAAAACGATATAGTCCCAATAAACTCCAAAACTAATAGCAATAGGAAACCCGTACTGCACCACTCAGGGTAGTTTATAATCGCTAACAAGACTATGTAGTTAAATCCAGAATAGCTGTTTTAGTATTGAGTTATTGTCGATGATGTCATTTTGGCAAATTTTTAACGTTTTTGACCGTATTAAATGGCTACAAAATCCTATAGTCTATATTATCTCCGAAACTAATACGAATAGGAAAACCGTACTGCATCAGGTAGGGTAGTTTATAAACGCAAACAAGACTATGTAGTTAAATCCGATGTAGCTGTTTTAGTTTGGGAGTTATTGTCGATGGTGTATTTTTGGCAAATTTTTACCGTTTTTGACCGCGCAAAACGATTTAGTCTCAATTAACTCCAAAACTAATAGCAATAGGAAAATCGTACTGCATAACTTAGGATAGTTTATAAACGTAAACAAGACTATGTAGTTAAATCCGGAATAGCTGTTTTGGTTTGTGAGTTACTGTCGATGGTGTCTTTTTGGCAAATTTTCACGTTTTTCACCGTGCAAAACGATATAGTCTCAATTATCTCCGAAACTAATACGAATAGAAGAATCATACTGCATCACTTAGGGTAGTTTATAAACGTAAACAAGACTATGTAGTTAAATACGGAATAGCTGTTTTAGTTTTGGACTTATTGTCGATGGTGTCATATTGGCAAATTTTTAGCGTTTTTGACCGTATTAAATGGCTACAAAATCCTATAGTCTATATTATCTCCGAAACTAATACGAATAGAAAAACCATACTGCATCGCTTAGGGTAGCTTATAAACGCAAACAAGACTATGTAGTTTAATCTGGAATAGCTGTTTTAGTTTGGGAGTTATTGTCAATGATGTCTTTTTGGCAAATTTTCGGCGTTTTTCACCGTGCAAAACGATATAGTCTCAATTAAGTCCAAAACTATTAGCAATAAAAAAAACCGTACTGCAGCCCTCAGGGTAGTTTATAAACGCAAACAAGACTATGTAGTTAAATCCGCAACTGCTGTTTTAGTTTTTAACTTATTGTCGATGGTGTCAATTTGACAAACTTTTAGCGTTTTTGACCGTGCCAAATGGCTACAAAATCCTAGTCTCAATTATATCCGAAACTAATACGAATAGAAAAACCATGCTGCATCACTTAGGGTAGTTTATAAACGCAAACAAAACTATGTAGTTAAATCCGGAATAGCTGTTTTAGTTTGGGAGATATTGTCCAGGGTGTCCTGTTGGCAAATTTTCAGCGTGTTTGACCGTGCTAAACGACTTCAAAACGATATAGTCTCTATTAGCTCCAAAACTAATAGCAATAGGAAAACCGTACTGCATCACTTAGGGTAGTTTATAAACGCAAACAAGTCTATGTAGTTAAATCCGATGTAGCTGTTTTAGTTTGGGAGTTATTGTCGATGGTTCATTTTTGGCAAAATTTCTTCGTTTTTGACCGTGCGAAATGACTTCCAAACCATATAGTCTCCATTATCTCCGGAACTAATAGCAGTAGGAAAACCATACTGCATCACTTAGTTTTGTTTATAAACGCAAAGGAGACTGTAGCCGCCCCAACGGTGGCGCAGTGGTCTAAGCGATGATCTCTAATCATTCGTCCGAAAGGGGTCCGGGTTCGAATCCCGATGAGGCATAGATGTTGTTTATGTCTTACGGCACTGGCCCTCTGCCTTCCATAGAAACAATGACCCTAAATTAGGGGCGGGCGACTGCTTGTAACCCATTGAGTTGCTCACGGTGGTCGTTAAACCTTTAATAAAAAAAAAAGGAGACTGTAGTTTAATCCGGAATACTCGTTTTAGCTTTGGAGTTATGGTGTCCTTTTGACAAAATGTCGGCGTTTCTGACCCACGAAAAGACTATAATCATACCGTCTGAATTATCTCCGAAACTAATAGCAATAAGAAAACCATACTGCACCACTTAGTGTAGTTTATAAACGCAAACAAGACTGTGTAGTTAAATCTGGAATACCTGTTTTAGTTTTGGAGTTATTGTCAATGGTGTTTTTTTAGCAAAATTTCAGTGTTTTTGACCAACGAAAAGACTTCAAAAACATATAGTCTCAATTATCTCCGGAACCACTAGGTCTAGGAAAACGATACTGGACCATTTAGTGTAATTTATAAATGCGAACAAGGATGTGTAGTTAAATCCGGAATACTCGTTTTAGTTTTGGAGTTATGGTGGGGTTTTTTTACAAAATTTCAGCGATTTTGACCGACAAAAACTCTTCAAAATTAAACGTCTCAATTATCTCTGAAACTAATAGTAATAAGAAAACCATACTGCACCACTTAGTGTAGCTTATTAACGCAAACAAGGCTGTGTGGTTAAATCCGGAATAGCTGTTTTGGTTTGGGAGTTATTGTAGATGGGGGTCTTTTTGGCAAATTTTCACGTTTTTCACCGTGCAAAACGATATCATCATCATCATCATTGTCAACCATTATCAATCCACTGCTGGACGAAGGTCTCCCCAAGTTTCCTCCACAACGGTCTGTCTTGTGCCAGTCTCCTCCATGTCACTCCCGCATATTTAGGGATTTCATCCTCCCATCTCCCATGTGGTCTTTTTCTGGGTCTTTTCCTGTCCCTTGGAATCCAATCTAAAATTTCGGCTGTCCATCTATGGTCTGTCCTTCTGGCAGTATGTCCAGCCCATTGCCATTTCAGGGATTTAACTCTGATCATGATGTCTTCCACTCTCGTCATTTTTCGGATCCACGAGTTCCTCTTCTTATCTCTCCTGGTTATACCAAGCATGCACCTCTCCATGCTTTTTTGAGTTGTCTGCAGCCTTTGTATGTCTCTTTTAGTTAAGGTCCACGTCTCTGCACCATACGTAAGCACTGGAAGGATGCATTGATCAAACACTTTTCTTTTAAGACATAATGGCATATTGCTCTTGAAAATTATGCTGTTTCTTCCAAAAGCTCTCCAGGCAAGTTTTGTACGCCGATTAATTTCTTCATCAATGTGACCCTCACTTGATATCTGCTGTCCAAGATAAACATACGTATCTGTTATCTCCAGTTTTTCTCCATCAATCGATAAATCTTCATTTCTTGTAAAAGCATTGAACATCACTTTTGTCTTCTGAAAGTTCATTTTTAATCCCACTTCTTTACTCTTGTCAGCAAGTTCCTGGATCATACTCTGCAGCTCTGATGTGGTAGTTGCAAAAATGACTACGTCATCAGCAAAACGAAGGTGGGTTAGATAATCTCCATTAATCTTTATCCCTTTGTTTTCCCAGTTCAGTGATTGAAAGACATTTTCCAATGTGGCATTAAAGAGCTTCGGAGATATGGTGTCACCTTGTCTCACTCCCTTTCCAATTTTTATGTGTGTTGCATTTTCAAACAGCCGAATCTTTGCACTTGCATTTTCATAGATGTTATTAATAATATTAATGTATGCATCTTCAATACCGCAGGATTTCAGAGCCGTGGTAACTGCTGATGGTTTCACCGAATCAAAGGCTTTTTCATAATCGATAAAAGCCATGCACAATGGAAGTTCATATTCCCTTGCTCTTTCAATTAGTTCTCTCAGTACGTGGATATGATCTATTGTGCTGTAGCCACTCCTGAATCCAGCTTGTTCTCTCGGTTGAGCCATGTCCAGTGTTACCTTCAAGCGGTGTGAAAGAACTTTAGTGAAGATTTTATAAACCACTGATAGGAGGCTGATAGGTCTGTAGTTCCTGAGATCCTCAATGTCACCTTTTTTATGTAGCAGGATCATTGTAGCATTGTTCCAATCCTCAGGAATCTTCCCTTCATTAAGGCATCGAGTGAAAATTTGGGCGAGTACTGTTTCAATTTCTCCACTTGCTTCTTGTATGATGTCTATAGTAATTCCATCTTCTCCTGGAGCTTTCCCCGCTTCATGTTCTTGATTGCATGTGCAACTTCTGCTGGGAGGACTGGAAGAACTCTGGTACCTTTCATGATGTCTGGAGTACATGTATCATCCCTTTCATATAATTTGGAGTAGAAATCTTTCACTCTTGTCAAAATTTCACCTCTATTTCTTGTTATAGAACCATCTTCTTTTCTCAGAGCCATAATCTGTTTTCTTCCCTTACTGAGATGTCCCTTTGCTATCTTTAGGCTTTGGTTGTTTTCAATTGCTTTCCTCACTAGCTCACAGTTGAATTTCCTTACGTCTTCAGTGATACTTTTTCGTGCTGTCTTGCATAGCTCTATATATTCCACTTTGGAAGTCACATCTTCTTTAGTTGTCCTCATCTCTCTTCTTTTTTGCATCAACATTTTGGTTTTTCCTGATAATTTGTTTACATGCAACTTGTTCTTAGACCCAGCTAATTTTGTTGCTGTTTCCATAAGAGCTTTGGTTACTTTTCTGTTAACTTCCGAAATATCCACTTCTTCCGATGTTAGGCCTTCTAAAGCAGAGAATCTGTTCTTCAGTTCCAACTTGAAAGTATTATGGTGTTTTTTAAGGTTGGTTATGTCAATACATTTTGTTTGTCTTATGAGCTTGCCACGTTCCAGTTTAGTGTTGAGGTGCATCTTACATCTCACCAATCTATGGTCACTACCTGTGTTGAACTTGTTTAGCACACTGCAGTCTTCGATGACGAATTTTTTGTTACACATAATAAAATCAATTTCACTTGTCGTCCCAATTGGATGTCTCCATGTCCATTTCCTGTGTGGCTTTTTCTTGAAAAAGGAATTCAAGATGAAAAATCCTTCTGCCTCTGCAAACTCAACGAGAGTATTTCCACGCTGGTTTCTGTTGCCGTGACCGAATTTACCTACTGAAGTTTCATTCTGTTGCCGGTGCCCTATTTTTGCATTGAAATCTCCCATAATTATCTTCAAGTGCTGCTTACCTTTATTATTTAGATGACGAATTTCCTCATAAAATTCTTCAATTTCTTCTTCAGGATGACTTGTGGTGGGGGCATAAGTTTGAATAATCTGAGCCTGGTATCTTCTCGATAGTTGGATAACGAGTCGTGCAGCTCTGTCCGAGGAACTTTCAACTTCTACCACTTTATCCTTCAGTTTCTTGTTTATTATAAATCCAACACCACTAGTTCTGCCAGTATCTGTCCCACGATAATAGAAGAGATGTCCACTTTTCAGTTCAATGAGATCTTCTCCTTTTCTCCTTACCTCACTCAGCCCGACGATGTCCCACTTGATCCTTTGTAGTTCCTCTTCCAATTCAAGAAGCCTTGAATCAGAAGATAGGGAGCGTGCGTTGTAGGTAGCCAAGGTCAGCATCAAATGGCAGCCTAGTCCGGTCCTCCGGGGATTCTTAGCACCCTCTGCCTTCATGTCGCACTGGCCGCTGCCTTGGCCAGGTACATTCCAGCTGCCGGAGACTGAGGGCCAAGATTTAAGTTGTAGAGTCATTTTGGAGGTGTTTGGCCATAACTCACCACGCTGGCCAAGCGGGTTGGTGAGTGTGGGATAGCATTTCCTCTGATCCCGATGGTATAGTTATACCGCTATTTGCGGTCGTCAGAGCCCCTTTAGTGGGAACAGGATGCACCACGAGAAGGCGGGGTTGACATTTGTCAAGGAGAGGCTGTGATGTTACGCATCACCTGACCTTACATCCCACTTTATAATAATACCGTCTAAATTATCTCCGAAACTAATTGCAATAAGAAAACCAGTAGTTTATAAACGCAAACAAGACTGTGTAGTTAAATCTGGAATACCTGTTTTAGTTTTGGAGTTATTGTCAATGGTGTTTTTTTAGCAAAATTTTAGTGTTTTTGACCGACGAAAAAGACTTCAAAAACATATAGTCTCAATTATCTCCGGAACCACAAGGTCTAGGAAAACGATACTGGACCACTTAGTGTAATTTATAAATGCAAACAAGGATGTGTAGTTAAATCCGGAATACTCGTTTTAGTTTTGGAGTTATGGTGGGGTTTTTTTACAAAATTTCAGCGTTTTGACCGACAAAAAAGGCTTCAAAATTAAACGTCTCAATTATCTCTGAAACTAATAGTAATAAGAAAACCATACTGCACCACTTAGTGTAGCTTATTAACGCAAACAAGGCTGTGTAGGTAAATCCGAAATATCTATTTTAGTTTCGGAGTTATTGTCGATGGTGTCTTTTTAGCAAAATTTCAGCGTTTTTCACCCGCAAAATGAGTTCAAAACCATATAGTCTCTATTACCTCCGGAATTAATAGGAAAATGATACTGAACCACTTAGTGTAGTTTATACACGTAAACAAGACTGTAGTTAAATCCGGAATACCTGATTTAGTTTTGGAGTTATTGTCGATGGTGTCTTTTTAGCAAAATTTCAGCGTTTTTGACCGACGAAAAAGACTTCAAAAGCATATAGTCTCAATTATCTCCGGAACTACTAAGTCTAAGAAATCGATACTGGACCACTTAGTGTAGTATATGAATGCAAACAGGGCTGTGTAGTTAAATCCTGAATACCCGTTTTAGTTTTGGAGTTATTGTCAACGGTGTCTTTTTATCGTTTTTAACCGTCGAAATTTCTTCGAAACCATATAGTCTTAATTCCGTAACTACTAAGTCTAGGAAAACGATACTGCACCACTGGGTGTAGTTTATAATCGCAAACAAGAATTAAATCTGGAATACCTGTTTTTAGTTTTGAAGTTATTTTTAGGAAAATTTCAGCGTCTTTGACCGACGACAAACTTCAATACTATAAAATGACACCATCGACAATAACAATTATCTCCCGGAACTACTAAATCTAGGAAAACGATACTGGACCACTTACTTTAGTTTATAAATGCAACAAGGCTGTGTAGTTAAATCCGGAATACTCGTTTTAGTTTTGGAGTTATGGTGTTTTTAGATAAAATTTGGGCGTTTTTGACCCACAAAAAGACTTCATAATCATTCCGTCTGAATTATCTCCGAAACTAATAGCAATGAGAAAACGATTCTGCATTACTTAGTGTAGTTTATTAACGCAAACAAGACTATGTAGTTAAATCGGGATTAGCTGTTTTAGTTTGGGAGTTATTGTCGATGGTGTATTTTTGGCAAATTTTCAGCGTTTTTCACCGTGCAAAACGATATAGTCTCAATTAACTCCAAAACCTATAGCAATAAAAAAACCGTACTGTACCACTCAGGGTAGTTTATAAAAGCAAACAAGACTATGTAGTTAAATTCGAAATAGCTGTTTTAGTTTGGGAGTTATTGTCGATGATGTCCTTTTGGCAAATTTTCAGCGTTTTTGACCGTGCAAAACGATATAGTCTTAATTAACTCCAAAAGTAATAGCAATAGGAAAACCGTACTGCACCACCCAGGGTAGTTTATAAACGCAAACAAGACTATGTAGTTAAATCCGGAATAGCGGCCTTAGTTTTGGAGTTATTGTCGATGGTGTCAATTTGACAAATTTTTAGCGTTTTTGACCGTGCCAAATGGCTACAAAATCATATAGTCTGAATTATCTCCGAAACTAATACGAATAGAAAAATCATACTACATCACTTAGGGTAGTTTATAAACGTAAACAAGACTATGTAGTAAAATCCGGAATAGCTGTTTTGGTTTGGGAGTTATTGTCGATGGTGTCTTTTTGGCAAATTTTCAGCGTTTTTGACCGTGCGAAACGACTTGAAAACGATATAGTCCCAATAAACTCCAAAACTAATAGCAATAGGAAACCCGTACTGCACCACTCAGGGTAGTTTATAATCGCTAACAAGACTATGTAGTTAAATCCAGAATAGCTGTTTTAGTAT
The DNA here is from genome assembly GCA_039090855.1 of Macrothele yani. Taxonomy (NCBI): domain Eukaryota; kingdom Metazoa; phylum Arthropoda; class Arachnida; order Araneae; family Macrothelidae; genus Macrothele; species Macrothele yani. The sequence goes on along the minus strand of CM077004.1, from coordinate 98,965,360 downwards.
TGAGTTATTGTCGATGATGTCATTTTGGCAAATTTTTAACGTTTTTGACCGTATTAAATGGCTACAAAATCCTATAGTCTATATTATCTCCGAAACTAATACGAATAGGAAAACCGTACTGCATCAGGTAGGGTAGTTTATAAACGCAAACAAGACTATGTAGTTAAATCCGATGTAGCTGTTTTAGTTTGGGAGTTATTGTCGATGGTGTATTTTTGGCAAATTTTTACCGTTTTTGACCGCGCAAAACGATTTAGTCTCAATTAACTCCAAAACTAATAGCAATAGGAAAATCGTACTGCATAACTTAGGATAGTTTATAAACGTAAACAAGACTATGTAGTTAAATCCGGAATAGCTGTTTTGGTTTGTGAGTTACTGTCGATGGTGTCTTTTTGGCAAATTTTCACGTTTTTCACCGTGCAAAACGATATAGTCTCAATTATCTCCGAAACTAATACGAATAGAAGAATCATACTGCATCACTTAGGGTAGTTTATAAACGTAAACAAGACTATGTAGTTAAATACGGAATAGCTGTTTTAGTTTTGGACTTATTGTCGATGGTGTCATATTGGCAAATTTTTAGCGTTTTTGACCGTATTAAATGGCTACAAAATCCTATAGTCTATATTATCTCCGAAACTAATACGAATAGAAAAACCATACTGCATCGCTTAGGGTAGCTTATAAACGCAAACAAGACTATGTAGTTTAATCTGGAATAGCTGTTTTAGTTTGGGAGTTATTGTCAATGATGTCTTTTTGGCAAATTTTCGGCGTTTTTCACCGTGCAAAACGATATAGTCTCAATTAAGTCCAAAACTATTAGCAATAAAAAAAACCGTACTGCACCCCTCAGGGTAGTTTATAAACGCAAACAAGACTATGTAGTTAAATCCGCAACTGCTGTTTTAGTTTTTAACTTATTGTCGATGGTGTCAATTTGACAAACTTTTAGCGTTTTTGACCGTGCCAAATGGCTACAAAATCCTAGTCTCAATTATATCCGAAACTAATACGAATAGAAAAACCATGCTGCATCACTTAGGGTAGTTTATAAACGCAAACAAAACTATGTAGTTAAATCCGGAATAGCTGTTTTAGTTTGGGAGATATTGTCCAGGGTGTCCTGTTGGCAAATTTTCAGCGTGTTTGACCGTGCTAAACGACTTCAAAACGATATAGTCTCTATTAGCTCCAAAACTAATAGCAATAGGAAAACCGTACTGCATCACTTAGGGTAGTTTATAAACGCAAACAAGTCTATGTAGTTAAATCCGATGTAGCTGTTTTAGTTTGGGAGTTATTGTCGATGGTTCATTTTTGGCAAAATTTCTTCGTTTTTGACCGTGCGAAATGACTTCCAAACCATATAGTCTCCATTATCTCCGGAACTAATAGCAGTAGGAAAACCATACTGCATCACTTAGTTTTGTTTATAAACGCAAAGGAGACTGTAGCCGCCCCAACGGTGGCGCAGTGGTCTAAGCGATGATCTCTAATCATTCGTCCGAAAGGGGTCCGGGTTCGAATCCCGATGAGGCATAGATGTTGTTTATGTCTTACGGCACTGGCCCTCTGCCTTCCATAGAAACAATGACCCTAAATTAGGGGCGGGCGACTGCTTGTAACCCATTGAGTTGCTCACGGTGGTCGTTAAACCTTTAATAAAAAAAAAAGGAGACTGTAGTTTAATCCGGAATACTCGTTTTAGCTTTGGAGTTATGGTGTCCTTTTGACAAAATGTCGGCGTTTCTGACCCACGAAAAGACTATAATCATACCGTCTGAATTATCTCCGAAACTAATAGCAATAAGAAAACCATACTGCACCACTTAGTGTAGTTTATAAACGCAAACAAGACTGTGTAGTTAAATCTGGAATACCTGTTTTAGTTTTGGAGTTATTGTCAATGGTGTTTTTAGCAAAATTTCAGTGTTTTTGACCAACGAAAAGACTTCAAAAACATATAGTCTCAATTATCTCCGGAACCACTAGGTCTAGGAAAACGATACTGGACCATTTAGTGTAATTTATAAATGCGAACAAGGATGTGTAGTTAAATCCGGAATACTCGTTTTAGTTTTGGAGTTATGGTGGGGTTTTTTTACAAAATTTCAGCGATTTTGACCGACAAAAACTCTTCAAAATTAAACGTCTCAATTATCTCTGAAACTAATAGTAATAAGAAAACCATACTGCACCACTTAGTGTAGCTTATTAACGCAAACAAGGCTGTGTGGTTAAATCCGGAATAGCTGTTTTGGTTTGGGAGTTATTGTAGATGGGGGTCTTTTTGGCAAATTTTCACGTTTTTCACCGTGCAAAACGATATCATCATCATCATCATTGTCAACCATTATCAATCCACTGCTGGACGAAGGTCTCCCCAAGTTTCCTCCACAACGGTCTGTCTTGTGCCAGTCTCCTCCATGTCACTCCCGCATATTTAGGGATTTCATCCTCCCATCTCCCATGTGGTCTTTTTCTGGGTCTTTTCCTGTCCCTTGGAATCCAATCTAAAATTTCGGCTGTCCATCTATGGTCTGTCCTTCTGGCAGTATGTCCAGCCCATTGCCATTTCAGGGATTTAACTCTGATCATGATGTCTTCCACTCTCGTCATTTTTCGGATCCACGAGTTCCTCTTCTTATCTCTCCTGGTTATACCAAGCATGCACCTCTCCATGCTTTTTTGAGTTGTCTGCAGCCTTTGTATGTCTCTTTTAGTTAAGGTCCACGTCTCTGCACCATACGTAAGCACTGGAAGGATGCATTGATCAAACACTTTTCTTTTAAGACATAATGGCATATTGCTCTTGAAAATTATGCTGTTTCTTCCAAAAGCTCTCCAGGCAAGTTTTGTACGCCGATTAATTTCTTCATCAATGTGACCCTCACTTGATATCTGCTGTCCAAGATAAACATACGTATCTGTTATCTCCAGTTTTTCTCCATCAATCGATAAATCTTCATTTCTTGTAAAAGCATTGAACATCACTTTTGTCTTCTGAAAGTTCATTTTTAATCCCACTTCTTTACTCTTGTCAGCAAGTTCCTGGATCATACTCTGCAGCTCTGATGGGGTAGTTGCAAAAATGACTACGTCATCAGCAAAACGAAGGTGGGTTAGATAATCTCCATTAATCTTTATCCCTTTGTTTTCCCAGTTCAGTGATTGAAAGACATTTTCCAATGTGGCATTAAAGAGCTTCGGAGATATGGTGTCACCTTGTCTCACTCCCTTTCCAATTTTTATGTGTGTTGTATTTTCAAACAGCCGAATCTTTGCACTTGCATTTTCATAGATGTTATTAATAATATTAATGTATGCATCTTCAATACCGCAGGATTTCAGAGCCGTGGTAACTGCTGATGGTTTCACCGAATCAAAGGCTTTTTCATAATCGATAAAAGCCATGCACAATGGAAGTTCATATTCCCTCGCTCTTTCAATTAGTTCTCTCAGTACGTGGATATGATCTATTGTGCTGTAGCCACTCCTGAATCCAGCTTGTTCTCTCGGTTGAGCCATGTCCAGTGTTACCTTCAAGCGGTGTGAAAGAACTTTAGTGAAGATTTTATAAACCACTGATAGGAGGCTGATAGGTCTGTAGTTCCTGAGATCCTCAATGTCACCTTTTTTATGTAGCAGGATCATTGTAGCATTGTTCCAATCCTCAGGAATCTTCCCTTCATGAATGCATCGAGTGAAAATTTGGGCGAGTACTGTTTCAATTTCTCCACTTGCTTCTTGTATGATGTCTATAGTAATTCCATCTTCTCCTGGAGCTTTCCCCCGCTTCATGTTCTTGATTGCATGAGCAACTTCTGCTGGGAGGACTGGAAGAACTCTGGTACCGTTCATGATGTCTGGAGTACATGTATCATCCCTTTCATATAATTTGGAGTAGAAATCTTTCACTCTTGTCAAAATTTCGCCTCTATTTCTTGTTATAGAACCATCTTCTTTTCTCAGAGCCATAATCTGTTTTCTTCCCTTACTGAGATGTCCCTTTGCTATCTTTAGGCTTTGGTTGTTTTCAATTGCTTTCCTCACTAGCTCACAGTTGAATTTCCTTACGTCTTCAGTGATACTTTTTCGTGCTGTCTTGCATAGCTCTATATATTCCACTTTGGAAGTCACAACGATATAGTCTCAATTATCTCTGAAACTAATAGGAATAGAAAAATCACACTGCATCACTTAAGGTAGTTTATAAACGTAAACAAGACTATGTAGTTGAATCCGGAATAGCTGTTTTGGTTTGGGAGTTATTGTCGATGGTGTCTTTTTTGGCAAATTTTTAGCGTTTTTGACCGTATTAAAATGGCTACAAAATATTATAGTCTATATTATCTCCGAAACTAATACGAATAGAAAAACCATACTGCATCACTTAGGGTAGTTTATAAACGCAAACAAGACTATGTAGCTTAATATGAAATAGCTGTTTTAGTTTGGAAGTTATTGTCAATGGTGTCTTTTTGGCAAATTTTCGGCGTTTTTCACCGTGCAAAACGATATAGTCTCAATTAAGTCCAAAACTATTAGCAATAAAAAAAACCGTACTGCACCCCTCAGGGTAGTTTACAAACGCAAACAAGACTATGTAGTTAAATCCGGAATTGCTGTTTTAGTTTTGGACTTATTGTCGATGGTGTCAATTTGACAATTTTTTAGCGTTTTTGACCGAGCCAAATGGCTACAAAATCTTATAGTCTCAATTATCTCCGAAACTAATACGAATAGAAAAACCATACTGCATCACTTAGGGTAGTTTATAAACGCAAACAAGACTATGTAGTTAAATCCAGAATAGCTGTTTTAGTTTGGGAGATATTGTCCAATGTGTCCTGTTGGCAAATTTTCAGCGTGTTTGACAGTGCGAAACGACTTCAAAACGATATAGTCTCAATTAGCTCCAAAACTAATAGCGATAGGAAAACCGCACTGTACCACTCAGGGTAGTTTATAAACGCAAACAAGAATATGTAGTTAAATTCGAAATAGCTGTTTTAGTTTGGGAGTTATTGTCGATGTTGTCTTTTTGGCAAATTTTCAGCGTTTTTGACCGTGCAAAACGATATAGTCTCAATTAACTCCAAAACTAATAGCAGTAGGAAAACCGTACTGCACCACCCAGGGTAGTTTACAAACGCAAACAAGACTATGTAGTTAAATCCGGAATAGCGGCCTTAGTTTTGAAGTTATTGTCGATGGTGTCAATTTGACAAATTTTTAGCGTTTTTGCCGTGCCAAATGGCTACAAAATCATATAGTCTGAATTATCTCCGAAACTAATACGAATAGAAAAACCATACTGCATCACTTAGGGTAGTTTATAAACATAAACAAGACTATGTAGTTAAATCCGGAATAGCTGTTTTGGTTGGGGAGATATTGTCGATTGTGTCTTTTTGGCAAATTTTCAGCGTTTTTCGCAGTGCAAAACGATATAATCTATAATCTCAATTAACCCCAAAATTAACAGCAATAAAAAAAACCGTACTGCACCACTCAGGGTAGTTTATAAACTTAAACAAGACTATGTAGTTGAATCCGGAATAGCTGTTTTGGTTTGGGAGTTATTGTCGATGGTGTCTTTTTGGCAAATTTTCATGTTTTTCACCGTGCAAAACGATATAGTCTCAAATATCTCAGAAACTAATACGAATAGAAAAATCATACTGCATCACTTAGGGTATTTTTTAAACGGAAACAAGACTATGTAGCTAAATCCGGAATAGCTGTTTTGGTTTGGGAGTTATTGTCGATGGTGTTTTTTTGGCAAATTTTCAGCGTTTTTCGCAGTGCAAAACGATATAATCTCAATTTAGTCCAAAATTAATAGCAATAAAAAAACCGTACTGCACCGCTCAGGGTAGTTTATAAACGCAAACAAGACTATGTAGTTAAATCCAGAATAGGTGTTTTAGTTTTGGACTTATTGTCGATGGCGTCATTTTGGCAAATTTTTAGCGTTTTTGATCGTACTAAATGGCTACAAAATCCTATAGTCTATATTATCTCCGAAACTAATAGGAATAGTAAAACCATACTACATCACTTAGGGCAGTTTATAAACGCAAACAAGACTATGCAGTTTAATCTGGAATAGCTGTTTTCGTTTGGGAGTTATTGTCAATGGTGTCTTTTTGGCAAATTTTCGGCGTTTTTCACCGTGCAAAGCGATATAGTTAGTCTCAATTAAGTCCAAAACTATTTGCAATAAAAAAAACCGTACTGCATCCCTCAGGGTAGTTTATAAACGCAAACAAGACTATGTAGTTAAATCCGGAATTGCTGTTTTAGTTTTGGACTTGTTGTCGATGGTGTCATTTTGGCAAATTTTTAGCGTTTTTGACCGTGCCAAATAGCTACGAAATCCTATAGTCTCAATTATCTCCGAAACTAATACGAATATAAAAACCATGCTGCATCAGTTAGGGTAGTTTATAAACGCAAACAAAACTATGTAGTTAAATCCAGAATAGCTGTTTCAGTTTGGGAGATATTGTCCAGGGTGTCCTGTTGGCAAATTTTCACTGCCTTAGACCACTGGTGGCGCAGTGGTCTAAGGCGTTGGCCTCTGATCATTCGTCCGTACGGGGTCTGGGTTCGAATCCCGGTCAGGCATGGATGTTGTGTTTGTCTTACGGCACTGGCTCTCACCCTTCCCTGGAACCAGTGACCCTAAATTAGGGACGGGCGACTGCTTATAGCCCATTTGAGTTGCTCACGGTGGTCGTTAAACCTCCAATCAAAAAAAAAAAGAAAGCCTTTCTTTAACCTAATTCATGAATCACAATGTGAATTTCAGTGTTTCATTTATCCTGCAAAGTTCTTACATCTTTGTTACTGACAGAAGTTTTTTTTTCTTTCACTTCTCATTCTGCGGAATTTCAGGTGAGGCGGCGCCTCACTTGTCTCATCTGACGGGCCGCCACTGGGGCAATGGCCTGGAGGGAACTGGTGATGGAATAAGGTGACGATTGGACAAAAGGCCGAAGGTAACGTGCCAACGCCCTCTCTAATGGTCTTAAAGGACTGTTACAACTAGAAACGAGCGGGCGAAGAGGCAAACCAGGCTTGTGAGTCTTAACGGTGCCAAATATATTGGGAATGGCAGGGCCAACAACACTCCCTAACATAGAATGAATCTCACTAGGCAACAAACCCTCTCTTTTAAGGGCAGAAATTTGTCTAATAGTAGCCGAAGTTGGGTCAGAAAGGACAATTGAGTGAGGAATAGTAATAATCACATTGTTCATCTTCTGAATATAATCCTCCCGATTTAAAATAACAATGTCGTGAGCCTTGTCTGCAATGGTGATAACAATGTTAGGGTTATTTCTCAATTCACGCAACTGTTTCTTCTCTTCACTGTAATACACTGTCATCGCCGAGGGCACCTGAGGCCCAATTTGACTGCAAATCTTCGCAATTTTTTTGCCTAGCAGAATCCTGGTCCTCCAAAGGCAAAGCATGAATAATGTTCTCGGTCTCTGTAATAACACGGAAAGCATTAACACCATCGGTGGGGTAGTTGAACTTCGATCCCCTGTTTAATGCCCGGACCAAAACTGGATTCAACGAAACATCACTAAAATTGTGAAATTTTAATTGAGGTGCTGAAGACAAATTCTGGGGGAGGGAGGCACCAGCCCGTGTGGTACCATCAGTGGCTCGAGATACAAGTATTCTTAGCTTATGAATATGTCTACTTTGAATTATTTGCAGCTCAATGTTCAACATAGAGTTGTGGACAATCATAAGTCTCTCAAACAGATAGGGGTGGGCCAAATGACCTAGAAAACGGTACGCCAAATATGTACGACGATGCAATGTATCCAAAAGGCAATATTTCAGGCGAATTGCCTTCACTAACAGCTTAACTTACGCATTTCTCAGTAGCAAGTTTTCTTGATACGAGGATGGAACAAATCTCAATGAAAGGAAGTTAGGAATAATCCGAAGTTCTCTGCAATTCCTCAGAAAATTAAGGTGCATCTCCTCCACACGCAGTCTTCTTTGAGTATCGAAGAACAAGCCGATTGGGCGTCGCAGTCTACACGGTTCACAGAAAAAATGGCAAAAGGCACGTACCATTGTATCGTTCCACAGCTTCACAGTCTTCAATTATAAAAGTTACATGATAAAAATATCAATGACCGTGCAAAACGATTTAGTCTCAATTAACTCCAAAACTAATAGCAATAGGAAAACCGTACTGCATAACTTAAGGTAGTTTATAAACGTAAACAAGACTATGTAGTTAAATCCGGAATAGCGGCCTTAGTTTTGGAGTTATTGTCGATGGTGTCAATTTGACAAATTTTTAGCGTTTTTGACCGTGCCAAATGGCTACAAAATCATATAGTCTGAATTATCTCCGAAACTAGTACGAATAGAAAAATCATACTGCATCACTTAGAGTAGTTAATAAACGTAAACAAGACTATGTAGTTAAATCCGGAATAGCTGTTTTGGTTTGGGAGTTATTGTCGAAGTTGTCTCAGCGTTTTTCGCAGTGCAAAACGATATAATCTCAATTAACTCCAAAATTAATAGCATTAAAAAAACCGTACTGCACCACTCAGGGTAGTTTATAAACGCAAACAAGACTATGTAGTTAAATCCGGAATAGCTGTTTTAGTTTTGGACTTATTGTCGATGGTGTCATTTTGGCAAATTTTTAGCGTTTTTGACCGTATTAAATGGCTACAAAATCCTATAGTCTATATTATCTCCGAAACTAATACGAATAGAAAAACCATACTGTATCACTTAGGGTAGTTTATAAACGCAAACAATACTATGTAGTTAAATCCGGAATAGCTGTTATAGTTTGGGAGATATTGTCCAGGGTGTCCTGTTGGCAAATTTTCAGCGTGTTTGACCGTGCGAAACGACTTCAAAGCGATATAGTCTCAATTAACTCCAAAACTAATAGCAATAGGAAAACCGTACTGCATCACTTAGGGTAGTTTATAAACGCAAACAAGACTATGTAGTTAAATCCAGAATAGCTGTTTTAGTTTGGTAGTTATTGTCGTTGGTGTCTTTTTAGTAAAATTTCTTCGTTTTTGACCGTGCGAAATGACTTCCAAACCATATAGTCTCCACTATCTCCGGAACTAATAGCAGTAGGAAAACCATACTGCATCACTTAGTTTTGTTTATAAACGCAAAGGAGACTGTAGCCGCCCCGGCGGTGGCGCAGTGGTCTAAACGATGGCATCTGATCATTCGTCCGAAAGGGGTCCGGTTTCGAATCCCGGCGAAGCATAGATGTTGTGTATGTCTTACGGCACTGGCTCTGCCTGCCCTGGAACCAATGACCCTAAATTAGGGGCGGGCGACTGCTTGTAACCCATTGAGTTGCTCACGAAGGTCTTTAAACCTTTAATAAAAAAAAAAAGGAGACTGTAGTTTAATCCGGAATACTCGTTTTAGCTTTGGAGTTAAGGTGTCCTTTTGACAAAATGTCGGCGTTTTTGACCCACGAAACGACTATATAATCATACCGTCTGAATTATCTCTGAAACTAATAGTAATAAGAAAACCATACTGCACCACATAGTGTAGCTTATTAATGCAAACAAGGCCATGTGGTTAAATCCAAAATATCTACTTTAGTTTCGGAGTTATTGTCGATAGTGTCTTTTTAGCAAAATTTCAGTGTTTTCGACCGACGAAAAGACTTCAAAAACATATAGTCTCAATTATCTCCAGAACCACTAGGTCTAGGAAAACGATACTGGACCACTTATGGTAATTTATAAATGCAAACAAGGATGTGTAGTTAAATCCGGAATACTCGTTTTAGTTTTGGAGTTATGGTGGGTTTTTTTACAAAATTTCAGCGTTTTTGACCTACAAAAAGTATTCAAAAGCATATAGTCTCAATTATCTCCGGAACTACTAAGTCTAAGAAATCGATACTGGACCACTCAGTGTAGTATATAAATGCAAACAAGGCTGTGTAGTTAAATCCTGAATACCCGTTTTAGTTTTGGAGTTATTGTCAACGGTGTCTTTTTATCGTTTTTAACCGTCGAAATTACTTCAAAACCATATATTCTTAATTCCGTAACTACTAAGTCTAGGAAAACGATACTGCACCACTTGGTGTAGTTTATAATCGCAAACAAGATCGCGTAGTTAAATCTGGAATACATGTTTTTAGTTTTGGAGTTATTTTTAGGAAAATTTCAGCGTCTTTGACCGACGACAAACTTCAATACTATAAAAATGACACCATCGACAATAACAATTATCTCCGGAACTACTAAATCTAGGAAAACGATACTGGACCACTTAGTGTAGTTTATAAATTCAACAAGGCTGTGTAGTTAAATCCGGAATACTCGTTTTAGTTTTTGAGTTATGGTGTTTTTAGATAAAATTTGGGCGTTTTTGACCCACAAAAAGACTTCATAATCATTCCGTGTGAATTATCTCCGAAACTAATAGCAATAAGAAAACGATTCTGCATTACTTAGTGTAGTTTATTAACGCAAACAAGACTATGTAGTTAAATCGGGATTAGCTGTTTTAGTTAGGCAGTTATTGTCGATGGTGTCTTTTTAGCAAAATTTCTTCGATTTTGACCGTGCGAAATGACTTCCAAACAATATAGTCTCCATGATCTCCGGAACTAATAGCAGTAGGGAAACCATACTGCATCACTTAGTTTCGTTTATAAACGCAAAGCAGACTGTAGCCGCCCCGGCGGTGGCGCAGTGGTCTAACCGATGGCCTCTGATCATTCATCCGAAAGGGGTCCTGGTTCGAATCCCAATGAGGCATAGATGTTGTGTATGTCTTAAGGCACTGGCTCTCTGCCTTCCCTGGAACCAATGACCCTAAATTAGGGGCGGGCGACTGCTTGTAACCCATTGAGTTGCTCACGGTGGTCGTTTAACCTTTAATTATTAAAAAAAGTAGACTGTAGTTTAATCCGGAATACTCGTTTTAGCTTTGGAGTTAAGGTGTCCTTTTGACAAAATGTAGTCGTTTTTGACCCACGAAAAGACTTTATAATCATACCGTCTGAATTATCTCCGAAACTAATAGCAATAAGAAAACCATACTGCACCACTTAGTGTAGTTTATAAACGCAAACAAGACTGTGTAGTTAAATCTGGAGTACCGGTTTTAGTTTTGGAGTTATTGTCAATGGTGTTTTTTTAGCAAAATTTTAGTGTTTTTGACCGACGAAAAAGACTTCAAAAACATACAGTTTCAATTATCCCCGGAACCACTAGGCCTAGGAAAACGATACCGGACCACTTAGTGTAGTTTATAAATGCAAACAAGGATGTGTAGTTAAATCCGGAATACTCGTTTTAGTTTTGGAGTTATGGTGGGTTTTTTTACAAAATTTCAGCGTTTTTGACCGACCAGAAGGCTTCAAAATTAAACGTCTTTGATATCTCTGAAACTAATAGTAATAAGAAAACCATACTGCACCACTTAGTGTAGCTTATTAACGCAAACAAGGCTGTGTAGTTAAATCCGAAATATCTATTTTAGTTTCGGAGTTATTGTCGATGGAGTCTTTTTAGCAAAATTTCAGCGTTTTTCACCCGCAAAATGAGTTCAAAACCATATAGTCTCTATTATCTCCGGAATTAATAGGAAAATGATACTGAACTACTTAGTGTAGTTTATTAACGCAAACAAGACTGTAGTTAAATCCGGAATACCTGATTTAGTTTTGGAGTTATTGTCGATGGTGTCTTTTTAGCAAAATTTCAGCGTTTTTGACCGACGAAAAGACTTCAAAAGCATATAGTCAAAATTATCTCCGGAACTACTAAGTCTAAGAAATCGATACTGGACAACTAAGTGTAGTATATAAATGCAAACAAGGCTGTGTAGTTAAATCCTGAATACCCGTTTTAGATTTGGAGTTATTGTCAACGGTGTCTTTTTATCGTTTTTAACCGTCGAAATTACTTCAAAACCATATAGTCTTAATTCCGTAACTACTAAGCCTAGGAAAACGATACTGCACCACTTGGTGTAGTTTATAATCACAAACAAGACTGCGTAGTTAAATCTGGAATACCTGTTTTTAGTTTTGGAGTTATTTTTCGGAAACTTTCAGCGTCTTTGACCGACGACAAACTTCAATACTATAAAATGACACCATCGACAATAACAATTATCTCCGGAACTACTAAATCTAGGAAAACGATAGTGGACCACTTAGTGTAGTTTATAAATGCAACAAGGCTGTGTAGATAAATCCGGAATACTCGTTTTAGTTTTTGAGTTATGGTGTTTTTAGATAAAATTTCGGCGTTTTTGACCCACAAAAAGACTTCATAATCATTCCGTCTGAATTATCTCCGAAACTAATAGCAATGAGAAAACGATTCTGCATTACTTAGTGTAGTTTATTAACGCAAACAAGACTATGTAGTTAAATCGGGATTAGCTGTTTTAGTTTGGGAGTTATTGTCGATGGTGTCTTTTAGGCAAATTTTCAGCTTTTTTCACCGTACAAAACGATATAGTCTCAATTAACTCCAAAACCTATAGCAATAAAAAAACCGTACTGTACCACTCAGGGTAGTTTATAAACGCAAACAAGACTATGTAGTTAAATCCGGAATAGCTGTTTTAGTTTTGGAGTTATTGTCGATAGTGTCATTTTTGGAAAATTTTCAGCGTTTTTGACCGTGCGAAACGACCTGAAAACGATATAGTCCCAATTAACTCCTAAACTAATTGCAATAGGAAAACCGTACTGCACCACTTAGGGTAGTTTATAAAAGCAAATAAGACTATGTTGTTAAATCCGGAATAGCTGTTTTAGTTTTGGATTTATATTCGATGGTGTCATTTTGTCAAATTTTTAGCGTTTTTCACCGTGCCAAATGGCTACAAAGTCCTATAGTCTCAATTATCTTCGAAACTAATACGAATAGAAAAACCATACTGCATCACTTAGGGTAGTTTATAAACGCAAACAAGACTATGTAGTTAAATCCGGAATAGCTGTTTTAGTTTTGGAGTTATTGTCGATGGTGTCTTTTTGGCAAATTTTCAGCGTTTTTGACCGTGCCGAACAACTTCAAAACGATATAGTCTCTATTAACTCCGAAACTAATTGCAATAGGAAAACCGTACTGCATCCCTTAGGGTAGTTTATAAACGCAAACCAGAGTATGTAGTTAAATCCGGAATAGCTGTTTTAATTTTGGAGTTATTGTTGATGATTTTCAGCGTTTTTGACCGTGCGGAACGACTTCAGAACCATGTAGTCTCTATTAACTCCAAAACTAAGTGCAATAGGGAAACCGTACTGTACCACTTAGGGTAGTTTATAAACGCAAACAAGCCCATGCAGTTAAATCGGGAATAGCTGTTTTAGTTTTGGAGTTATTGTCGATGGTGTCATTTTGGCAAGTTTTTAGCGTTTTTCACCGTGCCAAATGGCTACAAAATCCTATAGTCTCAATTATCTCCGAAACTAATACGAATAGAAAAATCATACTGCATTACTTAGGGTAGTTTATAAACGCAAACAAGACTCTGTAGTTAAATCCGGAATAGCTGTTTTAGTTTTGGAGTTATTGTCGATTGTGTCATTTTGGCAAACTTTAAGCGTTTTTCACAGTGCCAAATGGCTACAAAATCCTATACTCTCTATTATCTCCGAAACTAACACGAATAGAAAAACCATACTGCATCACTTAGGGTAGTTTATAAGCGCAAACAAGACTATGTAGTTAAATCCGGAATAGCTGTTTTAGTTTTGGAGTTATTGTCGATGGTGTCTTTTTGGCAAATTTTCAGCGTTTTTGACCGTGCGAAACGACTTGAAAACGATATAGTCCCAATAAACTCCAAAACTAATTGCAATAGGGAAACCGTACTGCACCACTTACGGTAGTTTATAAACGCAAACAAGACTCTGTAGTTAAATCCGGAATAGCTGTTTTAGTTTTGGAGTTAATGTCGATTGTGTCATTTTGGCAAATTTTAAGCGTTTTTCACAGTGCCAAATGGCTACAAAGTCCTGTAGTCTCAATTATCTTCGAAACTAATACGAATAGAAAAATCATACTGCATCACTTAGGGTAGTTTATAAACGCAAACAAGACTATGTAGTTAAATCCGGAATAGCTGTTTTAGTTTTGGAGTTATTGTCGATGGTGTCTTTTTGGCAAATTTTCAGCGTTTTTCGCAGTGCAAAACGATATAATCTCAATTAAGTCCAAAATTAATAGCAATAAAAAAACCGTACTGCACCACTCAGGGTAGTTTATAAACGCAAACAAGACTATGTAGTTAAATCCGGAATAGCTGTTTTAGTTTGGGAGATATTGTCCAGGGTGTCCTGTTGGCAGGTTTTCAGCGTGTTTGACCGTGCGAAACGACTTCAAAACGATATAGTCTCAATTAGCTCCAAAACTAATAGCAATAGGAAAGCCGTACTGCATTACTTTAGGTAGTTTATAAACGCAAACAAGACTATGTAGTTAAATCCGGTGTAGCTGTTTTAGTTTGGGAGTTATTGTCAATGGTGTATTTTTGGCAAATTTTCAGCATTTTTGACCGAGCAAAACGTTATAGTCTCAATTAACTTCAAAACTAATGGCAATAGGAAAACCGTACTGCACCACTCGAGGTAGTTTATAATCGCAAACAAGACTATGTAGTTAAATCCAGAATAGCTGTTTTAGTATTGGAGTTATTGTCGATGGTGTCATTTTGGCAAATTTTTAGCATTTTTGACCGTGCCAAATCGCTACAAAATCTCAATTAGCTGAAAAACTAATAGCAATAGGAAAACCGTACTGCATCACTTAGGGTAGTTTATAAACGCAAACAAGATTATGTAGTTAAATCCGGTGTAGCTGTTTTAGTTTGGGAGTTATTGTCGAAGGTGCATTTTTGGCAAATTTTCAGCGTTTTTTACCGTGCGATTTAGTCTCAATTAACTCCAAAACTAATAGCAATAGGAAAACCGTACTGCATAACTTAGGGTAATTTATAAACGCAAACAAGACTATGTAGTTAAATCCAGAATAGCTGTTTTAGTTTAGTAGTTATTGTCGATGGTGTCTTTTTAGCAAAATTTCTTCGATTTTGACCGTGCGAATGACTTCCAAACAATATAGTCTCCATGATCTCCGGAACTAATAGCAGTAGGGAAACCATACTGCATCACTTAGTTTCGTTTATAAACGCAAAGCAGACTGTAGCCGCCCCGGCGGTGGCGCAGTGGTCTAACCGATGGCCTCTGATCATTCATCCGAAAGGGGTCCTGGTTCGAATCCCAATGAGGCATAGATGTTGTGTATGTCTTAAGGCACTGGATCTCTGCCTTCCCTGGAACCAATGACCCTAAATTAGGGGCGGGCGACTGCTTGTAACCCATTGAGTTGCTCACGGTTGTCGTTTAACCTTTAATTATTAAAAAAAGTAGACTATAGTTTAATCCGGAATACTCGTTTTAGCTTTGGAGTTAAGGTGTCCTTTTGACAAAATGTAGGCGTTTTTGACCCACGAAAAGACTTTATAATCATACCGACTGAATTATCTCCGAAACTAATAGCAATAAGAAAACCATACTGCACCACTTAGTGTAGTTTATAAACGCAAACAAGACTGTGTAGTTAAATCTGGAGTACCGGTTTTAGTTTTGGAGTTATTGTCAATGGTGTTTTTTTAGCAAAATTTTAGTGTTTTTGACCGACGAAAAGACTTCAAAAACATACAGTTTCAATTATCCCCGGAACCACTAGGCCTAGGAAAACGATACCGGACCACTTAGTGTAGTTTATAAATGCAAACAAGGATGTGTAGTTAAATCCGGAATACTCGTTTTAGTTTTGGAGTTATGGTGGGTTTTTTTACAAAATTTCAGCGTTTTTGACCGACCAGAAGGCTTCAAAATTAAACGTCTTTGATATCTCTGAAACTAATAGTAATAAGAAAACCATACTGCACCACTTAGTGTAGCTTATTAACGCAAACAAGGCTGTGTAGTTAAATCCGAAATATCTATTTTAGTTTCGGAGTTATTGTCGATGGAGTCTTTTTAGCAAAATTTCAGCGTTTTTCACCCGCAAAATGAGTTCAAAACCATATAGTCTCTATTATCTCCGGAATTAATAGGAAAATGATACTGAACTACTTAGTGTAGTTTATTAACGCAAACAAGACTGTAGTTAAATCCGGAATACCTGATTTAGTTTTGGAGTTATTGTCGATGGTGTCTTTTTAGCAAAATTTCAGCGTTTTTGACCGACGAAAAGACTTCAAAAGCATATAGTCAAAATTATCTCCGGAACTACTAAGTCTAAGAAATCGATACTGGACAACTAAGTGTAGTATATAAATGCAAACAAGGCTGTGTAGTTAAATCCTGAATACCCGTTTTAGATTTGGAGTTATTGTCAACGGTGTCTTTTTATCGTTTTTAACCGTCGAAATTACTTCAAAACCATATAGTCTTAATTCCGTAACTACTAAGCCTAGGAAAACGATACTGCACCACTTGGTGTAGTTTATAATCACAAACAAGACTGCGTAGTTAAATCTGGAATACCTGTTTTTAGTTTTGGAGTTATTTTTCGGAAACTTTCAGCGTCTTTGACCGACGACAAACTTCAATACTATAAAATGACACCATCGACAATAACAATTATCTCCGGAACTACTAAATCTAGGAAAACGATACTGGACAACTTAGTGTAGTTTATAAATGCAACAAGGCTGTGTAGATAAATCCGGAATACTCGTTTTAGTTTTTGAGTTATGGTGTTTTTAGATAAAATTTCGGCGTTTTTGACCCACAAAAAGACTTCATAATCATTCCGTCTGAATTATCTCCGAAACTAATAGCAATGAGAAAACGATTCTGCATTACTTAGTGTAGTTTATTAACGCAAACAAAACTATGTAGTTAAATCGGGATTAGCTGTTTTAGTTTGGGAGTTATTGTCGATGGTGTCATTTAGGCAAATTTTCAGCTTTTTTCACCGTGCAAAACGATATAGTCTCAATTAACTCCAAAACCTATAGCAATGAAAAAACCGTACTGTACCACTCAGGGTAGTTTATAAACGCAAACAAGACTATGTAGTTAAATCCGGAATAGCTGTTTTAGTTTTGGAGTTATTGTCGATGGTGTCATTTTGGCAAATTTTCAGCGTTTTTGACCGTGCGAAACGACCTGTAAACGATATAGTCCCAATTAACTCCTAAACTAATTGCAATAGGAAAACCGTACTGCACCACTTAGGGTAGTTTATAAAAGCAAATAAGACTATGTAGTTAAATCCGGAATAGCTGTTTTAGTTTTGGAGTTATTGTCGATGGTGTCATTTTGTCAAATTTTTAGCGTTTTTCACCGTGCCAAATCGCTACAAAGTCCTATAGTCTCAATTATCTTCGAAACTAATACGAATAGAAAAATCATACTGCATCACTTAGGGTAGTTTATAAGCGCAAACAAGACTATGTAGTTAAATCCGGAATAGCTGTTTTAGTTTTGGAGTTATTGTAGATGGTGTCTTTTTGGCAAATTTTCAGCGTTTTTGACCGTGCGAAACGACTTGAAAACGATATAGTCCCAATAAACTCCAAAACTAATTGCAATAGGAAAACCGTACTGCAGCACTTAGGGTAGTTTATAAACGCAAACAAAACTATGTAGTTAAATCCGGAATAGCTGTTTTAGTTCTGGGGTTATTGTCGATGGTGTCATTTTGGCAAATTTTTAGCGTTTTTCACCGTGCCAAATGGCTACAAAATCCTATAGTCTCAAATATCTCCGAAACTAATACGAATAGAAAAATCATACTGCATCATTTAGGGTAGTTTATAAACGCGAACAAGACTATGTAGTTAAATCCGGAATAGCTGTTTTAGTTTTGGAGTTATTGTTGATGATTTTCAGCGTTTATGACAGTGCGAAAAGACTTCAGAACCATGTAGAGTCTATTAACTCCAAAACTAGTTGCAATAGGAAAACCGTACTGCACCACTTAGTTTATAAACGCAAACAAGACTATGCAGTTAAATCCGGAATAGCTGTTTTAGTTTTGGAGTTATGGTCAATGGTGTCATTTTGTCAAATTTTTAGCGTTCTTCACCGTGCCAAATGGCTACAAAATCCTATAGTCTCAATTATCTTCGAAACTAATACGAACAGAAAAACCATACTGCATCACTTAGGGCAGTTTACAAACGCAAACAAGAGTATGTAGTTAAATCCGGAATAGCTGTTTTAGTTTTGGAGTTATTGTTGATGATTTTCAGCGTTTATGACAGTGCGAAACGACTTCAGAACCATGCAGAGTCTATTAACTCCAAAACTAGTTGCAATAGGAAAACCGTACTGCACCACTTAGTTTATAAACGCAAACAAGACTATGCAGTTAAATCCGGAATAGCTGTTTTAGTTTTGGAGTTATGGTCGATGGTGTCATTTTGGCAAGTTTTCAGCATTTTTGACCGTGCGGAACAACTTCAAAACGATATAGTCTCTATTAATCCCAAAACTAATTGCAATAGGAAAACCGTACTGCACCAGTTAGGGTAGTTTATAAACGCAAACAAGACTCTGTAGTTAAATCCGGCATAGCTGTTTTAGTTTTGGAGTTATTGTCGATTGTGTCATTTTGGCAAATTTTAAGCGTTTTTCACCGTGCCAAATGGCTACAAAGTCCTATAGTCTTAATTATCTTCGAAACTAATACGAATAGAAAAACCATACTGCATCACTTAGGGTAGTTTATAAACGCAAACAAGATTATGTAGTTAAATCCGGAATAGCTGTTCTAGTTTTGGAGTTATTGTCGATGGTGTCTTTTTGGCAAATTTTCAGCGTTTTTGACCGTGCGGAACAACTTCAAAACGATATAGTCTCTATTAACTCCAAAACTAATTGCAATAGGAAAACCGTACTGCACCACTTAGGGTAGTTTATAAACGCAAACAAGACTATGCAGTTAAATCCGGAATAGCTGTTTTAGTTTTGGAGTTATTGTCGATGGTGTCATTTTGGCAAGTTTTCAGCGTTTTTGACCTTGCGGAACAACTTCAAAACGATATAGTCTCTATTAACTCCAAAACTAATTGCAATAGGAAAACCGTACTGCACCACTTAGGGTAGTTTATAAACGCAAACAAGATTATGCAGTTAAATCAGGAATAGCTGTTTTAGTTTTGGAGTTATTGTCGATGGTCTCATTTCGTCAAATTTTTAGCGTTTTTCACCGTGCCAAAATCCTATAGTCTCAATTATCTTCGAAACTAATACGAATAGAAAAGCCATACTGCATCACTTAGGGTAGTTTATAAACGCAAACAAGAGTATGTAGTTAAATCCGGAATAGCTGTTTTAGTTTTGGAGTTATTGTTGATGATTTTCAGTGTTTATAACCGTGCGAAACGACTTCAGAACCATGTAGTCTCAATTATCTCCGAAACTAATACGAATAGAAAAATCATACTGCATCACTTAGGGTAGTTTATAAACGCGAACAAGACTATGTAGGTAAATCCGGAATAGCTGTTTTAGTTTTAGAGTTATTGTCGATGGTGTCTTTTTGGCAAATTTTCAGCGTTTTTGACCGTGCAGAACAACTTTAAAACGATATAGTCTCTATTAACTCCAAAACTAATTGCAATAGGAAAACCGTACTGCACCACTAAGGGTAGTTTATAAACGCAAACAAGACTCTGTAGTTAAATCCGGCATAGCTGTTTTAGTTTTGGAGTTATTGTCGATTGTGTCATTTTGGCAAATTTTCAGCGTTTATGACCGTGCGAAACGACTTCAGAACCATGTAGTCTCTATTAACTCCAAAACTAATTGCAATAGGAAAACCGTACTGCACCACTTAGGGTAGTTTATAAACGCAAACAAGACTATGCAGTTAAATCCGGAATAGCTGTTTTAGTTTTGGAGTTATTGTCGATGGTGTCATTTTGGCAAGTTTTCAGCGTTTTTGACCGTGCTGAACAACTTCAAAACGATATAGTCAATATTAACTCCAAAACTAATTGCAATAGGAAAACCGTACTGCACCACTTAGGGTAGTTTATAAACGCAAACAAGACTATGTAGTAAAATCTGGAATAGCTTTTTTAGTTTTGGAGTTATTGTCGATGGTGTCATTTTGGCAAATTTTCAGCGTTTTTGACCGTGCGGAAACGACATGAAAACTATATAGTCCCAATTAACTCCAAAACTAATTGCAATATTAAAACCGTACTGCACCACTTAGGGTACTTTATAAACGCAAACAAGACTATGCAGTTAAATCCGGAATAGCTGTTTTAGTTTTGGAGTTATTGTCGATGGTGTCATTTTGTCAGATTTTTAGCGTTTTTCACCGTGCCAAATGGCTACAAAATCCTATAGTCTCAATTATCTTCGAAACTAATACGAATAGAAAAACCATACTGCATCACTTAGGGTAGTTTATAAACGCAAACAAGAGTATGTAGTTAAATCAGTAATAGCTGTTTTAGTTTTGGAGTTATTGTTGATGATTTCCAGCGTTTATGACCGTGCGAAACGACTTCAGAACCATGTAGTCTCTATTAACTCCAAAACTAATTGCAATAGGAAAACCGTACTGCACCACTTAGTGTAGTTTATAAACGCAAACAAGACTATGCAGTTAAATCCGGAATAGCTGTTTTAGTTTTGGAGTTATTGTCGATGGTGTCATTATGGCAAATTTTCAGCGTTTTTGACCGTGCGGAAACGACATGAAAACGATATAGTCCCAATTAACTCCAAAACTAATTGCAATAGGAAAACCGTACTGCACCACTTAGGGTACTTTATAAACGCAAACAAGACTATGCAGTTAAATCCGGAATAGCTGTTTTAGTTTAGGAGTTATTGTCGATGGTGTCATTTTGTCAAATTTTTAGAGTTTTTCACCGTGCCAAATGGCTACAAAATCCTATAGTCTCAATTATCTTCGAAACTAATACGAATAGAAAAACCATACTGCATCACTTAGGGTAGTTTATAAACGCAAACAAGAGTATGTAGTTAAATCCGGAATAGCTGTTTTAGTTTTGGAGTTATTGTTGATGATTTTCAGTGTTTATAACCGTGCGAAACGACTTCAGAACCATGTAGTCTCAATTATCTCCGAAACTAATACGAATAGAAAAATCATACTGCATCACTTAGGGTAGTTTATAAACGCGAACAAGACTATGTAGGTAAATCCGGAATAGCTGTTTTAGTTTTAGAGTTATTGTCGATGGTGGCTTTTTGGCAAATTTTCAGCGTTTTTGACCGTGCAGAACAACTTTAAAACGATATAGTCTCTATTAACTCCAAAACTAATTGCAATAGGAAAACCGTACTGCACCACTTAGTGTAGTTTATAAACGCAAACAAGACTATGCAGTTAAATCCGGAATAGATGTTTTAGTTTTGGAGTTATTGTCGATATTGTCATTTTGGCAAGTTTTCAGCGTTTTTGACATTGCGGAAAAACTTTAAAATGATATAGTCTCTATTAACTCCAAAAACTAATTGCAATAGGAAAACCGTACTGCACCACTTAGGGTAGTTTATAAACGCAAACAAGACTATGTAGTAAAATCCGGAATAGCTGTTTTAGTTTTGGAGTTATTGTCGATTGTGTCATTTTGGCAAATTTTCAGCGTTTTTGACCGTGCCAAATGGCTACAAAATCGTATAGTCTCAATTATCTTCGAAACTAATACGAATAGAAAAACCATACTGCATCACTTAGGGTAGTATATAAACGCAAACAAGAGTATGTAGTTAAATCCGGAATAGCTGTTTTAGTTTTGGAGTTAGTGTCGATGATTTTCAGCGTTTATGACCGTGCGAAACGACTTCAGAACCATGTAGTCTCTATTAACTCCAAAACTAATTGCAATAGGAAAACCGTACTGCACCACTTAGGGTAGTTTATAAACGCAAACAAGACTATGCAGTTAAATCCGGAATAGCTGTTTTAGTTTTGGAGTTATTGTCGATGGTGTCATTTTGGCAAGTTTTCAGCGTTTTTGACCGTGCTGAACAACTTCAAAACGATATAGTCTCTATTAACTCCAAAACTAATTGCAATAGGAAAACCGTACTGCACCACTTAGGGTAGTTTATAAACGCAAACAAGACTATGTAGTAAAATCCGGAATAGCTTTTTTAGTTTTGGAGTTATTGTCGATGGTGTCATTTTGGCAAATTTTCAGCGTTTTTGACCGTGCGGAAACGACATGAAAACTATATAGTCCCAATTAACTCCAAAACTAATTGCAATATTAAAACCGTACTGCACCACTTAGGGTAGTTTATAAACGCAAACAAGACTATGCAGTTAAATCCGGAATAGCTGTTTTAGTTTTGGAGTTATTGTCGATGGTGTCATTTTGTCAAATTTTTAGCGTTTTTCACCGTGCCAAATGGCTACAAAATCCTATAGTCTCAATTATCTTCGAAACTAATACGAATAGAAAAACCATACTGCATCACTTAGGGTAGTTTATAAACGCAAACAGGAGTATGTAGTTAAATCCGGAATAGCTGTTTTAGTTTTGGAGTTATTGTTGATGATTTTCAGCGTTTATGACCGTGCGAAACGACTTCTGAACCATGTAGTCTCTATTAACTCCAAAACTAATTGCAATAGGAAAACCGTACTGCACCACTTAGGGTAGTTTATAAACGCAAACAAGACTATGTAGTTAAATCCGGAATAGCTGTTTTAGTTTTGGAGTTATTGTCGATATTGTCATTTTTTCAAGTTTTCAGCGTTTTTGACCTTGCGGAACAACTTCAAAACGATATAGTCTCTATTAACTCCAAAACTAATTGCAAAAGGAAAAACCGTACTGCACCACTTAGGGTAGTTTATAAACGCAAACAAGACTATGTAGTTAAATCCGGAATAGCTGTTTTAGTTTTGGAGTTATTGTCGATGGTGTCATTTTGTCAAATTTTTAGCGTTTTTCACCGTGCCAAATGGCTACAAAATCCTATAGTCTCAATTATCTTCGAAACTAATACGAATAGAAAAGCCATACTGCATCACTTAGTGTAGTTTATAAACGCAAACAAGAGTATGTAGTTAAATCCGGAATAGCTGTTTTAGTTTTGGAGTTATGGTGGGTTTTTTTACAAAATTTCAGCGTTTTTGACCGACCAGAAGGCTTCAAAATTAAACGTCTTTGATATCTCTGAAACTAATAGTAATAAGAAAACCATACTGCACCACTTAGTGTAGCTTATTAACGCAAACAAGGCTGTGTAGTTAAATCCGAAATATCTATTTTAGTTTCGGAGTTATTGTCGATGGAGTCTTTTTAGCAAAATTTCGGCGTTTTTCACCCGCAAAATGAGTTCAAAACCATATAGTCTCTATTATCTCCGGAATTAATAGGAAAATGATACTGAACTACTTAGTGTAGTTTATTAACGCAAACAAGACTGTAGTTAAATCCGGAATACCTGATTTAGTTTTGGAGTTATTGTCGATGGTGTCTTTTTAGCAAAATTTCAGCGTTTTTGACCGACGAAAAAGACTTCAAAAGCATATAGTCAAAATTATCTCCGGAACTACTAAGTCTAAGAAATCGATACTGGACAACTAAGTGTAGTATATAAATGCAAACAAGGCTGTGTAGTTAAATCCTGAATACCCGTTTTAGATTTGGAGTTATTGTCAACGGTGTCTTTTTATCGTTTTTAACCGTCGAAATTACTTCAAAACCATATAGTCTTAATTCCGTAACTACTAAGCCTAGGAAAACGATACTGCACCACTTGGTGTAGTTTATAATCACAAACAAGACTGCGTAGTTAAATCTGGAATACCTGTTTTTAGTTTTGGAGTTATTTTTCGGAAACTTTCAGCGTCTTTGACCGACGACAAACTTCAATACTATAAAATGACACCATCGACAATAACAATTATCTCCGGAACTACTAAATCTAGGAAAACGATAGTGGACCACTTAGTGTAGTTTATAAATGCAACAAGGCTGTGTAGATAAATCCGGAATACTCGTTTTAGTTTTTTGAGTTATGGTGTTTTTAGATAAAATTTCGGCGTTTTTGACCCACAAAAAGACTTCATAATCATTCCGTCTGAATTATCTCCGAAACTAATAGCAATGAGAAAACGATTCTGCATTACTTAGTGTAGTTTATTAACGCAAACAAGACTATGTAGTTAAATCGGGATTAGCTGTTTTAGTTTGGGAGTTATTGTCGATGGTGTCTTTTAGGCAAATTTTCAGCTTTTTTCACCGTACAAAACGATATAGTCTCAATTAACTCCAAAACCTATAGCAATAAAAAAACCGTACTGTACCACTCAGGGTAGTTTATAAACGCAAACAAGACTATGTAGTTAAATCCGGAATAGCTGTTTTAGTTTTGGAGTTATTGTCGATAGTGTCATTTTGGAAAATTTTCAGCGTTTTTGACCGTGCGAAACGACCTGAAAACGATATAGTCCCAATTAACTCCTAAACTAATTGCAATAGGAAAACCGTACTGCACCACTTAGGGTAGTTTATAAAAGCAAATAAGACTATGTTGTTAAATCCGGAATAGCTGTTTTAGTTTTGGATTTATATTCGATGGTGTCATTTTGTCAAATTTTTAGCGTTTTTCACCGTGCCAAATGGCTACAAAGTCCTATAGTCTCAATTATCTTCGAAACTAATACGAATAGAAAAACCATACTGCATCACTTAGGGTAGTTTATAAACGCAAACAAGACTATGTAGTTAAATCCGGAATAGCTGTTTTAGTTTTGGAGTTATTGTCGATGGTGTCTTTTTGGCAAATTTTCAGCGTTTTTGACCGTGCCGAACAACTTCAAAACGATATAGTCTCTATTAACTCCGAAACTAATTGCAATAGGAAAACCGTACTGCATCCCTTAGGGTAGTTTATAAACGCAAACAAGAGTATGTAGTTAAATCCGGAATAGCTGTTTTAATTTTGGAGTTATTGTTGATGATTTTCAGCGTTTTTGACCGTGCGGAACGACTTCAGAACCATGTAGTCTCTATTAACTCCAAAACTAAGTGCAATAGGGAAACCGTACTGTACCACTTAGGGTAGTTTATAAACGCAAACAAGCCCATGCAGTTAAATCGGGAATAGCTGTTTTAGTTTTGGAGTTATTGTCGATGGTGTCATTTTGGCAAGTTTTTAGCGTTTTTCACCGTGCCAAATGGCTACAAAATCCTATAGTCTCAATTATCTCCGAAACTAATACGAATAGAAAAATCATACTGCATCACTTAGGGTAGTTTATAAACGCAAACAAGACTCTGTAGTTAAATCCGGAATAGCTGTTTTAGTTTTGGAGTTATTGTCGATTGTGTCATTTTGGCAAACTTTAAGCGTTTTTCACAGTGCCAAATGGCTACAAAATCCTATACTCTCTATTATCTCCGAAACTAACACGAATAGAAAAACCATACTGCATCACTTAGGGTAGTTTATAAGCGCAAACAAGACTATGTAGTTAAATCCGGAATAGCTGTTTTAGTTTTGGAGTTATTGTCGATGGTGTCTTTTTGGCAAATTTTCAGCGTTTTTGACCGTGCGAAACGACTTGAAAACGATATAGTCCCAATAAACTCCAAAACTAATTGCAATAGGGAAACCGTACTGCACCACTTACGGTAGTTTATAAACGCAAACAAGACTCTGTAGTTAAATCCGGAATAGCTGTTTTAGTTTTGGAGTTAATGTCGATTGTGTCATTTTGGCAAATTTTAAGCGTTTTTCACAGTGCCAAATGGCTACAAAGTCCTGTAGTCTCAATTATCTTCGAAACTAATACGAATAGAAAAATCATACTGCATCACTTAGGGTAGTTTATAAACGCAAACAAGACTATGTAGTTAAATCCGGAATAGCTGTTTTAGTTTTGGAGTTATTGTCGATGGTGTCTTTTTGGCAAATTTTCAGCGTTTTTCGCAGTGCAAAACGATATAATCTCAATTAAGTCCAAAATTAATAGCAATAAAAAAACCGTACTGCACCACTCAGGGTAGTTTATAAACGCAAACAAGACTATGTAGTTAAATCCGGAATAGCTGTTTTAGTTTGGGAGATATTGTCCAGGGTGTCCTGTTGGCAGGTTTTCAGCGTGTTTGACCGTGCGAAACGACTTCAAAACGATATAGTCTCAATTAGCTCCAAAACTAATAGCAATAGGAAAGCCGTACTGCATTACTTTAGGTAGTTTATAAACGCAAACAAGACTATGTAGTTAAATCCGGTGTAGCTGTTTTAGTTTGGGAGTTATTGTCAATGGTGTATTTTTGGCAAATTTTCAGCATTTTTGACCGAGCAAAACGTTATAGTCTCAATTAACTTCAAAACTAATGGCAATAGGAAAACCGTACTGCACCACTCGAGGTAGTTTATAATCGCAAACAAGACTATGTAGTTAAATCCAGAATAGCTGTTTTAGTATTGGAGTTATTGTCGATGGTGTCATTTTGGCAAATTTTTAGCATTTTTTGACCGTGCCAAATCGCTACAAAATCTCAATTAGCTGAAAAACTAATAGCAATAGGAAAACCGTACTGCATCACTTAGGGTAGTTTATAAACGCAAACAAGATTATGTAGTTAAATCCGGTGTAGCTGTTTTAGTTTGGGAGTTATTGTCGAAGGTGCATTTTTGGCAAATTTTCAGCGTTTTTTACCGTGCGATTTAGTCTCAATTAACTCCAAAACTAATAGCAATAGGAAAACCGTACTGCATAACTTAGGGTAATTTATAAACGCAAACAAGACTATGTAGTTAAATCCAGAATAGCTGTTTTAGTTTAGTAGTTATTGTCGATGGTGTCTTTTTAGCAAAATTTCTTCGATTTTGACCGTGCGAATGACTTCCAAACAATATAGTCTCCATGATCTCCGGAACTAATAGCAGTAGGGAAACCATACTGCATCACTTAGTTTCGTTTATAAACGCAAAGCAGACTGTAGCCGCCCCGGCGGTGGCGCAGTGGTCTAACCGATGGCCTCTGATCATTCATCCGAAAGTGGTCCTGGTTCGAATCCCAATGAGGCATAGATGTTGTGTATGTCTTAAGGCACTGGATCTCTGCCTTCCCTGGAACCAATGACCCTAAATTAGGGGCGGGCGACTGCTTGTAACCCATTGAGTTGCTCACGGTTGTCGTTTAACCTTTAATTATTAAAAAAAGTAGACTGTAGTTTAATCCGGAATACTCGTTTTAGCTTTGGAGTTAAGGTGTCCTTTTGACAAAATGTAGGCGTTTTTGACCCACGAAAAGACTTTATAATCATACCGACTGAATTATCTCCGAAACTAATAGCAATAAGAAAACCATACTGCACCACTTAGTGTAGTTTATAAACGCAAACAAGACTGTGTAGTTAAATCTGGAGTACCGGTTTTAGTTTTGGAGTTATTGTCAATGGTGTTTTTTTAGCAAAATTTTAGTGTTTTTGACCGACGAAAAGACTTCAAAAACATATAGTCTCAATTATCTCCGGAACCACTAGGTCTAGGAAAACGATATTGGACCACGTAGTGTAATTTATGAATGCAAACAAGGATGTGTAGTTAAATCCGGAATACTCGTTTTAGTTTTGGAGTTATGGTGGGTTTTTTTACAAAATTTCAGCGTTTTTGACCGACAAAAAGGCTTCAAAATTAAACGTCTCAATTATCTCTGAAACTAATAGTAATAAGAAAACCATACTGCACCACTTAGTGTAGCTTATTAACGCAAACAAGGCTGTGTAGTTAAATCCGAAATATTTATTTTAGTTTCGGAGTTATTGTCGATGGAGTCTTTTTAGCAAAATTTCAGCGTTTTTCACCCGCAAAATGAGTTCAAAACCATATAGTCTCTATTATCTCCGGAATTAATAGGAAAATGATACTGAACCACTTAGTGTAGTTTACACACGTAAACAAGACTGTAGTTAAATCCGGAATACCTGATTTAGTTTTGGAGTTATTGTCGGTGGTGTCTTTTTAGCAAAATTTCAGCGTTTTTGACCGACGAAAAGACTTCAAAAGCATATAGTCAAAATTATCTCCGGAACTACTAAGTCTAAGAAATCGATACTGGACAACTAAGTGTAGTATATAAATGCAAACAAGGCTGTGTAGTTAAATCCTGAATACCCGTTTTAGATTTGGAGTTATTGTCAACGGTGTCTTTTTATCGTTTTTAACCGTCGAAATTACTTCAAAACCATATAGTCTTAATTCCGTAACTACTAAGTCTAGGAAAACGATACTGCACCACTTGGTGTAGTTTATAATCGCAAACAAGACTGCGTAGTTAAATCTGGAATACCTGTTTTTAGTTTTGGAGTTATTTTTAGGAAACTTTCAGCGTCTTTGACCGACGACAAACTTCAATACTATAAAATGACACCATCGACAATAACAATTATCTCCGGAACTACTAAATCTAGGAAAACGATACTGGACAACTTAGTGTAGTTTATAAATGCAACAAGGCTGTGTAGATAAATCCGGAATACTCGTTTTAGTTTTGGTGTTATGGTGTTTTTAGATAAAATTTCGGCGTTTTTGACAAACAAAAAGACTTCATAATCATTCCGTCTGAATTATCTCCGAAACTAATAGCAATGAGAAAACGATTCTGCATTACTTAGTGTAGTTTATTAACGCAAACAACACTATGTAGTTAAATCGGGATTAGCTGTTTTAGTTTGGGAGTTATTGTCGATGGTGTCATTTTGGCAAATTTTCAGCGTTTTTGACCGTGCGGAAACGACCTGAAAACGATATAGTCCCAATTAACTCCTAAACTAATTGCAATAGGAAAACCGTACTGCACCACTTAGGGTAGTTTATAAACGCAAACAAGACTATGCAGTTAAATCCGGAATAGCTGTTTTAGTTTAGGAGTTATTGTCGATGATTTTCAGCGTTTTTGACCGTGCGGAACGACTTCAGAACCATGTAGTCTCTATTAACTCCAAAACTAAGTGCAATAGGAAAACCGTACTGTACCACTTAGGGTAGTTTATAAACGCAAACAAGCCTATGCAGTTAAATCGGGAATAGCTGTTTTAGTTTTGGAGTTATTGTCGATGGTGTCATTTTGGCAAGTTTTTAGCGTTTTTCACCGTGCCAAATGGCTACAAAATCCTATAGTCTCAATTATCTCCGAAACTAATACGAATAGAAAAATCATACTGCATCACTTAGGGTAGTTTATAAACGCAAACAAGACTATGTAGTTAAATCCGGAATAGCTGTTTTAGTTTTGGAGTTATTGTCGATGGTGTCTTTTTGGCAAATTTTCAGCGTTTTTGACCGTGCGGAACAACTTCAAAACGATATAGTCTCTATTAACTCCAAAACTAATTGCAATAGGGAAACCGTACTGCACCACTTAGGGTAGTTTATAAACGCAAACAAGTCTATGTAGTTAAATCCGGAATAGCTGTTTTAGTTTTGGAGTTATTGTCGATGGTGTCTTTTTGGCAAATTTTCAGCGTTTTTCGCAGTGCAAAACGATATAATCTCAATTAAGTCCAAAATTAATAGCAATAAAAAAACCGTTGTGCACCACTCAGGGTAGTTTATAAACGCAAACAAGACTATGTAGTTAAATCCGGAATAGCTATTTTAGTTTGGAAGATATTGTCCAGGGTGTCCTGTTGGCAAATTTTCAGCGTGTTTGACCGTGCGAAACGACTTCAAAACGATATAGTCTCAATTAGCTCCAAAACTAATAGCAATAGGAAAGTCGTACTGCATTACTTTAGGTAGTTTATAAACACAAACAAGACTATGTAGTTAAATCCGGTGTAGCTGTTTTAGTTTGGGAGTTATTGTCAATGGTGTATTTTTGGCAAATTTTCAGCATTTTTGACCGAGCAAAACGTTATAGTCTCAATTAACTTCAAAACTAATGGCAATAGGAAAACCGTACTGCACCACTCAAGGTAGTTTATAATCGCAAACAAGACTATGTAGTTAAATCAGAATAGCTGTTTTAGTATTGGAGTTATTGTCGATGGTGTCATTTTGGCAAATTTTTAGCATTTTTGACCGTGCCAAATCGCTACAAAATCTCAATTAGCTGAAAAACTAATAGCAATAGGAAAACCGTACTGCATCACTTAGGGTAGTTTATAAACGCAAACAAGATTATGTAGTTAAATCCGGTGTAGCTGTTTTAGTTTGGGAGTTATTGTCGAAGGTGCATTTTTGGCAAATTTTCAGCGTTTTTTACCGTGCGATTTAGTCTCAATTAACTCCAAAACTAATAGCAATAGGAAAACCGTACTGCATAACTTAGGGTAATTTATAAACGCAAACAAGACTATGTAGGTAAATCCAGAATAGCTGTTTTAGTTTAGTAGTTATTGTCGATGGTGTCTTTTTAGCAAAATTTCTTCGATTTTGACCGTGCGAATGACTTCCAAACAATATAGTCTCCATGATCTCCGGAACTAATAGCAGTAGGGAAACCATACTGCATCACTTAGTTTCGTTTATAAACGCAAAGCAGACTGTAGCCGCCCCGGCGGTGGCGCAGTGGTCTAACCGATGGCCTCTGATCATTCATCCGAAAGTGGTCCTGGTTCGAATCCCAATGAGGCATAGATGTTGTGTATGTCTTAAGGCACTGGATCTCTGCCTTCCCTGGAACCAATGACCCTAAATTAGGGGCGGGTGACTGCTTGTAACCCATTGAGTTGCTCACGGTTGTCGTTTAACCTTTAATTATTAAAAAAAGTAGACTGTAGTTTAATCCGGAATACTCGTTTTAGCTTTGGAGTTAAGGTGTCCTTTTGACAAAATGTAGGCGTTTTTGACCCACGAAAAGACTTTATAATCATACCGACTGAATTATCTCTGAAACTAATAGCAATAAGAAAACCATACTGCACCACTTAGTGTAGTTTATAAACGCAAACAAGACTGTGTAGTTAAATCTGGAGTACCGGTTTTAGTTTTGGAGTTATTGTCAATGGTGTTTTTTAGCAAAATTTTAGTGTTTTTGACCGACGAAAAGACTTCAAAAACATATAGTCTCAATTATCTCCGGAACCACTAGGTCTAGGAAAACGATACTGGACCACTTAGTGTAATTTATGAATGCAAACAAGGATGTGTAGTTAAATCCGGAATACTCGTTTTAGTTTTGGAGTTATGGTGGTTTTTTTTACAAAATTTCAGCGTTTTTGACCGACAAAAAGGCTTCAAAATTAAACGTCTCAATTATCTCTGAAACTAATAGTAATAAGAAAACCATACTGCACCACTTAGTGTAGCTTATTAACGCAAACAAGGCTGTGTAGTTAAATCCGAAATATCTATTTTAGTTTCGGAGTTATTGTCGATGGAGTCTTTTTAGCAAAATTTCAGCGTTTTTCACCCGCAAAATGAGTTCAAAACCATATAGTCTCTATTATCTCCGGAATTAATAGGAAAATGATACTGAACCACTTAGTGTAGTTTACACACGTAAACAAGACTGTAGTTAAATCCGGAATACCTGATTTAGTTTTGGAGTTATTGTCGGTGGTGTCTTTTTAGCAAAATTTCAGCGTTTTTGACCGACGAAAAGACTTCAAAAGCATATAGTCAAAATTATCTCCGGAACTACTAAGTCTAAGAAATCGATACTGGACAACTAAGTGTAGTATATAAATGCAAACAAGGCTGTGTAGTTAAATCCTGAATACCCGTTTTAGATTTGGAGTTATTGTCAACGGTGTCTTTTTATCGTTTTTAACCGTCGAAATTACTTCAAAACCATATAGTCTTAATTCCGTAACTACTAAGTCTAGGAAAACGATACTGCACCACTTGGTGTAGTTTATAATCGCAAACAAGACTGCGTAGTTAAATCTGGAATACCTGTTTTTAGTTTTGGAGTTATTTTTAGGAAACTTTCAGCGTCTTTGACCGACGACAAACTTCAATACTATAAAATGACACCATCGACAATAACAATTATCTCCGGAACTACTAAATCTAGGAAAACGATACTGGACAACTTAGTGTAGTTTATAAATGCAACAAGGCTGTGTAGATAAATCCGGAATACTCGTTTTAGTTTTTGAGTTATGGTGTTTTTAGATAAAATTTCGGCGTTTTTGACCCACAAAAAGACTTCATAATCATTCCGTCTGAATTATCTCCGAAACTAATAGCAATGAGAAAACGATTCTGCATTACTTAGTGTAGTTTATTAACGCAAACAAAACTATGTAGTTAAATCGGGATTAGCTGTTTTAGTTTGGGAGTTATTGTCGATGGTGTCATTTAGGCAAATTTTCAGCTTTTTTCACCGTGCAAAACGATATAGTCTCAATTAACTCCAAAACCTATAGCAATGAAAAAACCGTACTGTACCACTCAGGGTAGTTTATAAACGCAAACAAGACTATGTAGTTAAATCCGGAATAGCTGTTTTAGTTTTGGAGTTATTGTCGATGGTGTCATTTTGGCAAATTTTCAGCGTTTTTGACCGTGCGAAACGACCTGTAAACGATATAGTCCCAATTAACTCCTAAACTAATTGCAATAGGAAAACCGTACTGCACCACTTAGGGTAGTTTATAAAAGCAAATAAGACTATGTAGTTAAATCCGGAATAGCTGTTTTAGTTTTGGAGTTATTGTCGATGGTGTCATTTTGTCAAATTTTTAGCGTTTTTCACCGTGCCAAATGGCTACAAAGTCCTATAGTCTCAATTATCTTCGAAACTAATACGAATAGAAAAATCATACTGCATCACTTAGGGTAGTTTATAAGCGCAAACAAGACTATGTAGTTAAATCCGGAATAGCTGTTTTAGTTTTGGAGTTATTGTAGATGGTGTCTTTTTGGCAAATTTTCAGCGTTTTTGACCGTGCGAAACGACTTGAAAACGATATAGTCCCAATAAACTCCAAAACTAATTGCAATAGGAAAACCGTACTGCAGCACTTAGGGTAGTTTATAAACGCAAACAAAACTATGTAGTTAAATCCGGAATAGCTGTTTTAGTTCTGGGGTTATTGTCGATGGTGTCATTTTGGCAAATTTTTAGCGTTTTTCACCGTGCCAAATGGCTACAAAATCCTATAGTCTCAAATATCACCGAAACTAATACGAATAGAAAAATCATACTGCATCATTTAGGGTAGTTTATAAACGCGAACAAGACTATGTAGTTAAATCCGGAATAGCTGTTTTAGTTTTGGAGTTATTGTTGATGATTTTCAGCGTTTATGACAGTGCGAAAAGACTTCAGAACCATGTAGAGTCTATTAACTCCAAAACTAGTTGCAATAGGAAAACCGTACTGCACCACTTAGTTTATAAACGCAAACAAGACTATGCAGTTAAATCCGGAATAGCTGTTTTAGTTTTGGAGTTATGGTCGATGGTGTCATTTTGTCAAATTTTTAGCGTTCTTCACCGTGCCAAATGGCTACAAAATCCTATAGTCTCAATT
This sequence comes from Macrothele yani, assembly GCA_039090855.1. NCBI lineage: Eukaryota > Metazoa > Arthropoda > Arachnida > Araneae > Macrothelidae > Macrothele > Macrothele yani. The sequence goes on along the minus strand of CM077004.1, from coordinate 98,931,872 downwards.
ATCTTCGAAACTAATACGAACAGAAAAACCATACTGCATCACTTAGGGCAGTTTACAAACGCAAACAAGAGTATGTAGTTAAATCCGGAATAGCTGTTTTAGTTTTGGAGTTATTGTTGATGATTTTCAGCGTTTATGACAGTGCGAAACGACTTCAGAACCATGCAGAGTCTATTAACTCCAAAACTAGTTGCAATAGGAAAACCGTACTGCACCACTTAGTTTATAAACGCAAACAAGACTATGCAGTTAAATCCGGAATAGCTGTTTTAGTTTTGGAGTTATGGTCGATGGTGTCATTTTGGCAAGTTTTCAGCATTTTTGACCGTGCGGAACAACTTCAAAACGATATAGTCTCTATTAATCCCAAAACTAATTGCAATAGGAAAACCGTACTGCACCAGTTAGGGTAGTTTATAAACGCAAACAAGACTCTGTAGTTAAATCCGGCATAGCTGTTTTAGTTTTGGAGTTATTGTCGATTGTGTCATTTTGGCAAATTTTAAGCGTTTTTCACCGTGCCAAATGGCTACAAAGTCCTATAGTCTTAATTATCTTCGAAACTAATACGAATAGAAAAACCATACTGCATCACTTAGGGTAGTTTATAAACGCAAACAAGATTATGTAGTTAAATCCGGAATAGCTGTTCTAGTTTTGGAGTTATTGTCGATGGTGTCTTTTTGGCAAATTTTCAGCGTTTTTGACCGTGCGGAACAACTTCAAAACGATATAGTCTCTATTAACTCCAAAACTAATTGCAATAGGAAAACCGTACTGCACCACTTAGGGTAGTTTATAAACGCAAACAAGACTATGCAGTTAAATCCGGAATAGCTGTTTTAGTTTTGGAGTTATTGTCGATGGTGTCATTTTGGCAAGTTTTCAGCGTTTTTGACCTTGCGGAACAACTTCAAAACGATATAGTCTCTATTAACTCCAAAACTAATTGCAATAGGAAAACCGTACTGCACCACTTAGGGTAGTTTATAAACGCAAACAAGATTATGCAGTTAAATCAGGAATAGCTGTTTTAGTTTTGGAGTTATTGTCGATGGTCTCATTTCGTCAAATTTTTAGCGTTTTTCACCGTGCCAAAATCCTATAGTCTCAATTATCTTCGAAACTAATACGAATAGAAAAGCCATACTGCATCACTTAGGGTAGTTTATAAACGCAAACAAGAGTATGTAGTTAAATCCGGAATAGCTGTTTTAGTTTTGGAGTTATTGTTGATGATTTTCAGTGTTTATAACCGTGCGAAACGACTTCAGAACCATGTAGTCTCAATTATCTCCGAAACTAATACGAATAGAAAAATCATACTGCATCACTTAGGGTAGTTTATAAACGCGAACAAGACTATGTAGGTAAATCCGGAATAGCTGTTTTAGTTTTAGAGTTATTGTCGATGGTGTCTTTTTGGCAAATTTTCAGCGTTTTTGACCGTGCAGAACAACTTTAAAACGATATAGTCTCTATTAACTCCAAAACTAATTGCAATAGGAAAACCGTACTGCACCACTAAGGGTAGTTTATAAACGCAAACAAGACTCTGTAGTTAAATCCGGCATAGCTGTTTTAGTTTTGGAGTTATTGTCGATTGTGTCATTTTGGCAAATTTTCAGCGTTTATGACCGTGCGAAACGACTTCAGAACCATGTAGTCTCTATTAACTCCAAAACTAATTGCAATAGGAAAACCGTACTGCACCACTTAGGGTAGTTTATAAACGCAAACAAGACTATGCAGTTAAATCCGGAATAGCTGTTTTAGTTTTGGAGTTATTGTCGATGGTGTCATTTTGGCAAGTTTTCAGCGTTTTTGACCGTGCTGAACAACTTCAAAACGATATAGTCTCTATTAACTCCAAAACTAATTGCAATAGGAAAACCGTACTGCACCACTAAGGGTAGTTTATAAACGCAAACAAGACTCTGTAGTTAAATCCGGCATAGCTGTTTTAGTTTTGGAGTTATTGTCGATTGTGTCATTTTGGCAAATTTTCAGCGTTTATGACCGTGCGAAACGACTTCAGAACCATGTAGTCTCTATTAACTCCAAAACTAATTGCAATAGGAAAACCGTACTGCACCACTTAGGGTAGTTTATAAACGCAAACAAGACTATGTAGTAAAATCCGGAATAGCTTTTTTAGTTTTGGAGTTATTGTCGATGGTGTCATTTTGGCAAATTTTCAGCGTTTTTGACCGTGCGGAAACGACATGAAAACTATATAGTCCCAATTAACTCCAAAACTAATTGCAATATTAAAACCGTACTGCACCACTTAGGGTACTTTATAAACGCAAACAAGACTATGCAGTTAAATCCGGAATAGCTGTTTTAGTTTTGGAGTTATTGTCGATGGTGTCATTTTGTCAGATTTTTAACGTTTTTCACCGTGCCAAATGGCTACAAAATCCTATAGTCTCAATTATCTTCGAAACTAATACGAATAGAAAAACCATACTGCATCACTTAGGGTAGTTTATAAACGCAAACAAGAGTATGTAGTTAAATCAGTAATAGCTGTTTTAGTTTTGGAGTTATTGTTGATGATTTCCAGCGTTTATGACCGTGCGAAACGACTTCAGAACCATGTAGTCTCTATTAACTCCAAAACTAATTGCAATAGGAAAACCGTACTGCACCACTTAGTGTAGTTTATAAACGCAAACAAGACTATGCAGTTAAATCCGGAATAGCTGTTTTAGTTTTGGAGTTATTGTCGATGGTGTCATTATGGCAAATTTTCAGCGTTTTTGACCGTGCGGAAACGACATGAAAACAATATAGTCCCAATTAACTCCAAAACTAATTGCAATAGGAAAACCGTACTGCACCACTTAGGGTACTTTATAAACGCAAACAAGACTATGCAGTTAAATCCGGAATAGTTGTTTTAGTTTAGGAGTTATTGTCGATGGTGTCATTTTGGCAAGTTTTCAGCGTTTTTGACCTTGCGGAAAAACTTCAAAATGATATAGTCTCTATTAACTCCAAAACTAATTGCAATAGGAAAACCGTACTGCACCACTTAGGGTAGTTTATAAACGCAAACAAGACTATGTAGTAAAATCCGGAATAGCTGTTTTAGTTTTGGAGTTATTGTCGATTGTGTCATTTTGGCAAATTTTCAGCGTTTTTGACCGTGCCAAATGGCTACAAAATCGTATAGTCTCAATTATCTTCGAAACTAATACGAATAGAAAAACCATACTGCATCACTTAGGGTAGTATATAAACGCAAACAAGAGTATGTAGTTAAATCCGGAATAGCTGTTTTAGTTTTGGAGTTAGTGTCGATGATTTTCAGCGTTTATGACCGTGCGAAACGACTTCAGAACCATGTAGTCTCTATTAACTCCAAAACTAATTGCAATAGGAAAACCGTACTGCACCACTTAGGGTAGTTTATAAACGCAAACAAGACTATGCAGTTAAATCCGGAATAGCTGTTTTAGTTTTGGAGTTATTGTCGATGGTGTCATTTTGGCAAGTTTTCAGCGTTTTTGACCGTGCTGAACAACTTCAAAACGATATAGTCTCTATTAACTCCAAAACTAATTGCAATAGGAAAACCGTACTGCACCACTTAGGGTAGTTTATAAACGCAAACAAGACTATGTAGTAAAATCCGGAATAGCTTTTTTTAGTTTTGGAGTTATTGTCGATGGTGTCATTTTGGCAAATTTTCAGCGTTTTTGACCGTGCGGAAACGACATGAAAACTATATAGTCCCAATTAACTCCAAAACTAATTGCAATATTAAAACCGTACTGCACCACTTAGGGTAGTTTATAAACGCAAACAAGACTATGCAGTTAAATCCGGAATAGCTGTTTTAGTTTTGGAGTTATTGTCGATGGTGTCATTTTGTCAAATTTTTAGCGTTTTTCACCGTGCCAAATGGCTACAAAATCCTATAGTCTCAATTATCTTCGAAACTAATACGAATAGAAAAACCATACTGCATCACTTAGGGTAGTTTATAAACGCAAACAGGAGTATGTAGTTAAATCCGGAATAGCTGTTTTAGTTTTGGAGTTATTGTTGATGATTTTCAGCGTTTATGACCGTGCGAAACGACTTCTGAACCATGTAGTCTCTATTAACTCCAAAACTAATTGCAATAGGAAAACCGTACTGCACCACTTAGGGTAGTTTATAAACGCAAACAAGACTATGCAGTTAAATCCGGAATAGCTGTTTTAGTTTTGGAATTATTGTCGATGGTGTCATTTTGGCAAGTTTTCAGCGTTTTTGACCGTGCTGAACAACTTTAAAACGATATAGTCTCTATTAACTCCAAAACTAATTGCAATAGGAAAACCGTACTGCACCACTTAGGGTAGTTTATAAACGCAAACAAGACTATGCAGTTAAATCAGGAATAGCTGTTTTAGTTTTGGAGTTATTGTCGATGGTGTCATTTTGACAAATTTTTAGCGTTTTTCACAGTGCCAAATGGCAACAAAATCCTATAGTCTCAATTATCTCCGAAACTAATACGAATAGAAAAACCATACTGCATCACTTTGGGTAGTTTATAAACGCAAACAAGACTATGTAGTTAAACCCGAAATAGCTGTTTTAGTTTTTTAGTTATTGTCGATGGTGTCTTTTTGGCCAATTTTCAGCGTTTTTCACCGTTCCAAATGGCTACAAAATCCTATAGTCTCAATTATCTCCGAAACTAATACGAATAGAAAAATCATACTGCATCACTTAGGGTAGTTTATAAACGCAAACAAGACTATGTAGTTAAATCCGGAATAGCTGTTTTAGTTTTGGAGTTATTGTCGATTGTGTCTTTTTGGCAAATTTTCAGCGTTTTTGACCGTGCGGAACAACTTCAAAACGATATAGTCTCTATTAACTCCAAAACTAATTGCAATAGGAAAACCGTACTGCACCACTTAGGGTAGTTTATAAACGCAAACAAGACTCTATAGTAAAATCCGGAATAGCTGTTTTAGTTTTGGAGTTATTGCCGATGGTGTCATTTTGTCAAATTTTTAGCGTTCTTCACCGTGCCAAATGGCTACAAAATCCTATAGTCTCAATTATCTTCGAAACTAATACGAACAGAAAAACCATACTGCATCACTTAGGGCAGTTTACAAACGCAAACAAGAGTATGTAGTTAAATCCGGAATAGCTGTTTTAGTTTTGGAGTTATTGTTGATGATTTTCAGCGTTTATGACAGTGCGAAACGACCTCAGAACCATGTAGAGTCTATTAACTCCAAAACTAGTTGCAATAGGAAAACCGTACTGCACCACTTAGTTTATAAACGCAAACAAGACTATGCAGTTAAATCCGGAATAGCTGTTTTAGTTTTGGAGTTATGGTCGATGGTGTCATTTTGGCAAGTTTTCAGCATTTTTGACCGTGCGGAACAACTTCAAAACGATATAGTCTCTATTAATCCCAAAACTAATTGCAATAGGAAAACCGTACTGTACCACTTAGGGTAGTTTATAAACGCAAACAAGACTCTGTAGTTAAATCCGGTATAGCTGTTTTAGTTTTGGAGTTATTGTCGATTGTGTCATTTTGGCAAATTTTAAGCGTTTTTCACCGTGCCAAATGGCTACAAAGTCCTATAGTCTTAATTATCTTCGAAACTAATACGAATAGAAAAACCATACTGCATCACTTAGGGTAGTTTATAAACGCAAACAAGAGTATGTAGTTAAATCCGGAATAGCTGTTCTAGTTTTGGAGTTATTGTCGATGGTGTCTTTTTGGCAAATTTTCAGCGTTTTTGACCGTGCGGAACAACTTCAAAACGATATAGTCTCTATTAACTCCAAAACTAATTGCAATAGGAAAACCGTACTGCACCACTTAGGGTAGTTTATAAACGCAAACAAGACTATGCAGTTAAATGCGGAATAGCTGTTTTAGTTTTGGAGTTATTGTCGATGGTGTCATTTTGTCAAATTTTTAGCGTTTTTCACCGTGCCAAATGGCTACAAAATCGTATAGTCTCAATTATCTTCGAAACTAATACGAATAGAAAAACCATACTGCATCACTTAGGGTAGTTTATAAACGCAAACAAGAGTATGTAGTTAAATCCGGAATAGCTGTTTTAGTTTTGGAGTTGTTGTCGATGGTGTCATTTTGTCAAATTTTTAGCGTTTTTCACCGTGCCAAATGGCTACAAAATCCTATAGTCTCAATTATCTTAGAAACTAATACGAATAGAAAAGCCATACTGCATCACTTAGGGTAGTTTATAAACGCAAACAAGAGTATGTAGTTAAATCCGGAATAGCTGTTTTAGTTTTGGAGTTATTGTTGATGATTTTCAGTGTTTATAACCGTGCGAAACGACTTCAGAACCATGTAGTCTTAATTATCTCCGAAACTAATACGAATAGAAAAATCATACTGCATCACTTAGGGTAGTTTATAAACGCGAACAAGACTATGTAGGTAAATCCGGAATAGCTGTTTTAGTTTTAGAGTTATTGTCGATGGTGTCTTTTTGGCAAATTTTCAGCGTTTTTGACCGTGCAGAACAACTTTAAAACGATATAGTCTCTATTAACTCCAAAACTAATTGCAATAGGAAAACCGTACTGCACCACTTAGTGTAGTTTATAAACGCAAACAAGACTATGCAGTTAAATCCGGAATAGCTGTTTTAGTTTTGGAGTTAGTGTCGATGGTGTCATTATGGCAAATTTTCAGCGTTTTTGACCGTGCGGAAACGACATGAAAACGATATAGTCCCAATTAACTCCAAAACTAATTGCAATAGGAAAACCGTACTGCACCACTTAGGGTACTTTATAAACGCAAACAAGACTATGCAGTTAAATCCGGAATAGCTGTTTTAGTTTAGGAGTTATTGTCGATGGTGTCATTTTGTCAAATTTTTAGCGTTTTTCACCGTGCCAAATGGCTACAAAATCCTATAGTCTCAATTATCTTCGAAACTAATACGAATAGAAAAACCATACTGCATCACTTAGGGTAGTTTATAAACGCAAACAAGAGTATGTAGTTAAATCCGGAATAGCTTTTTTTAGTTTTGGAGTTATTGTTGATGATTTTCAGCGTTTATGACCGTGCGAAACGACTTCTGAACCATGTAGTCTCTATTAACTCCAAAACTAATTGCAATAAGAAAACCGTACTGCACCACTTAGGGTAGTTTATAAACGCAAGCAAGACTATGCAGTTAAATCCGGAATAGCTGTTTTAGTTTTGGAGTTATTGTTGATGATTTTCAGCGTTTATGACAGTGCGAAACGACTTCAGAACCATGTAGAGTCTATTAACTCCAAAACTAGTTGCAATAGGAAAACCGTACTGCACCACTTAGTTTATAAACGCAAACAAGACTATACAGTTAAATCCGGAATAGCTGTTTTAGTTTTGGAGTTATGGTCGATGGTGTCATTTTGTCAAATTTTTAGCGTTCTTCACCGTGCCAAATGGCTACAAAATCCTATAGTCTCAATTATCTTCGAAACTAATACGAACAGAAAAACCATACTGCATCACTTAGGGCAGTTTACAAACGCAAACAAGAGTATGTAGTTAAATCCGGAATAGCTGTTTTAGTTTTGGAGTTATTGTTGATGATTTTCAGCGTTTATGACAGTGCGAAACGACCTCAGAACCACGTAGAGTCTATTAACTCCAAAACTAGTTGCAATAGGAAAACCGTACTGCACCACTTAGTTTATAAACGCAAACAAGACTATGCAGTTAAATCCGGAATAGCTGTTTTAGTTTTGGAGTTATGGTCGATGGTGTCATTTTGGCAAGTTTTCAGCATTTTTGACCGTGCGGAACAACTTCAAAACGATATAGTCTCTATTAATCCCAAAACTAATTGCAATACGAAAACCGTACTGTACCACTTAGGGTAGTTTATAAACGCAAACAAGACTCTGTAGTTAAATCCGGTATAGCTGTTTTAGTTTTGGAGTTATTGTCGATTGTGTCATTTTGGCAAATTTTAAGCGTTTTTCACCGTGCCAAATGGCTACAAAGTCCTATAGTCTTAATTATCTTCGAAACTAATACGAATAGAAAAACCATACTGCATCACTTAGGGTAGTTTATAAACGCAAACAAGAGTATGTAGTTAAATCCGGAATAGCTGTTCTAGTTTTGGAGTTATTGTCGATGGTGTCTTTTTGGCAAATTTTCAGCGTTTTTGACCGTGCGGAACAACTTCAAAACGATATAGTCTCTATTAACTCCAAAACTAATTGCAATAGGAAAACCGTACTGCACCACTTAGGGTAGTTTATAAACGCAAACAAGACTATGCAGTTAAATGCGGAATAGCTGTTTTAGTTTTGGAGTTATTGTCGATGGTGTCATTTTGTCAAATTTTTAGCGTTTTTCACCGTGCCAAATGGCTACAAAATCGTATAGTCTCAATTATCTTCGAAACTAATACGAATAGAAAAACCATACTGCATCACTTAGGGTAGTTTATAAACGCAAACAAGAGTATGTAGTTAAATCCGGAATAGCTGTTTTAGTTTTGGAGTTATTGTCGATGGTGTCATTTTGTCAAATTTTTAGCGTTTTTCACCGTGCCAAATGGCTACAAAATCCTATAGTCTCAATTATCTTCGAAACTAATACGAATAGAAAAGCCACACTGCATCACTTAGGGTAGTTTATAAACGCAAACAAGAGTATGTAGTTAAATCCGGAATAGCTGTTTTAGTTTTGGAGTTATTGTTGATGATTTTCAGTGTTTATAACCGTGCGAAACGACTTCAGAACCATGTAGTCTTAATTATCTCCGAAACTAATACGAATAGAAAAATCATACTGCATCACTTAGGGTAGTTTATAAACGCGAACAAGACTATGTAGGTAAATCCGGAATAGCTGTTTTAGTTTTAGAGTTATTGTCGATGGTGTCTTTTTGGCAAATTTTCAGCGTTTTTGACCGTGCAGAACAACTTTAAAACGATATAGTCTCTATTAACTCCAAAACTAATTGCAATAGGAAAACCGTACTGCACCACTTAGTGTAGTTTATAAACGCAAACAAGACTATGCAGTTAAATCCGGAATAGCTGTTTTAGTTTTGGAGTTAGTGTCGATGGTGTCATTATGGCAAATTTTCAGCGTTTTTGACCGTGCGGAAACGACATGAAAACGATATAGTCCCAATTAACTCCAAAACTAATTGCAATAGGAAAACCGTACTGCACCACTTAGGGTACTTTATAAACGCAAACAAGACTATGCAGTTAAATCCGGAATAGCTGTTTTAGTTTAGGAGTTATTGTCGATGGTGTCATTTTGTCAAATTTTTAGCGTTTTTCACCGTGCCAAATGGCTACAAAATCCTATAGTCTCAATTATCTTCGAAACTAATACGAATAGAAAAACCATACTGCATCACTTAGGGTAGTTTATAAACGCAAACAAGAGTATGTAGTTAAATCCGGAATAGCTTTTTTAGTTTTGGAGTTATTGTTGATGATTTTCAGCGTTTATGACCGTGCGAAACGACTTCTGAACCATGTAGTCTCTATTAACTCCAAAACTAATTGCAATAAGAAAACCGTACTGCACCACTTAGGGTAGTTTATAAACGCAAGCAAGACTATGCAGTTAAATCCGGAATAGCTGTTTTAGTTTTGGAGTTATTGTTGATGATTTTCAGCGTTTATGACAGTGCGAAACGACTTCAGAACCATGTAGAGTCTATTAACTCCAAAACTAGTTGCAATAGGAAAACCGTACTGCACCACTTAGTTTATAAACGCAAACAAGACTATACAGTTAAATCCGGAATAGCTGTTTTAGTTTTGGAGTTATGGTCGATGGTGTCATTTTGTCAAATTTTTAGCGTTCTTCACCGTGCCAAATGGCTACAAAATCCTATAGTCTCAATTATCTTCGAAACTAATACGAACAGAAAAACCATACTGCATCACTTAGGGCAGTTTACAAACGCAAACAAGAGTATGTAGTTAAATCCGGAATAGCTGTTTTAGTTTTGGAGTTATTGTTGATGATTTTCAGCGTTTATGACAGTGCGAAACGACTTCAGAACCATGCAGAGTCTATTAACTCCAAAACTAGTTGCAATAGGAAAACCGTACTGCACCACTTAGTTTATAAACGCAAACAAGACTATGCAGTTAAATCCGGAATAGCTGTTTTAGTTTTGGAGTTATGGTCGATGGTGTCATTTTGGCAAGTTTTCAGCATTTTTGACCGTGCGGAACAACTTCAAAACGATATAGTCTCTATTAATCCCAAAACTAATTGCAATAGGAAAACCGTACTGCACCAGTTAGGGTAGTTTATAAACGCAAACAAGACTCTGTAGTTAAATCCGGCATAGCTGTTTTAGTTTTGGAGTTATTGTCGATTGTGTCATTTTGGCAAATTTTAAGCGTTTTTCACCGTGCCAAATGGCTACAAAGTCCTATAGTCTTAATTATCTTCGAAACTAATACGAATAGAAAAACCATACTGCAACACTTAGGGTAGTTTATAAACGCAAACAAGTTTATGTAGTTAAATCCGGAATAGCTGTTCTAGTTTTGGAGTTATTGTCGATGGTGTCTTTTTGGCAAATTTTCAGCGTTTTTGACCGTGCGGAACAACTTCAAAACGATATAGTCTCTATTAAATCCAAAACTAATTGCAATAGGAAAACCGTACTGCACCACTTAGGGTAGTTTATAAACGCAAACAAGACTATGCAGTTAAATCCGGAATAGCTGTTTTAGTTTTGGAGTTATTGTCGATGGTGTCATTTTGGCAAGTTTTCAGCGTTTTTGACCTTGCGGAACAACTTCAAAACGATATAGTCTCTATTAACTCCAAAACTAATTGCAATAGGAAAACCGTACTGCACCACTTAGGGTAGTTTATAAACGCAAACAAGATTATGCAGTTAAATCAGGAATAGCTGTTTTAGTTTTGGAGTTATTGTCGATGGTGTCATTTCGTCAAATTTTTAGCGTTTTTCACCGTGCCAAAATCCTATAGTCTCAATTATCTTCGAAACTAATACGAATAGAAAAGCCATACTGCATCACTTAGGGTAGTTTATAAACGCAAACAAGAGTATGTAGTTAAATTCGGAATAGCTGTTTTAGTTTTGGAGTTATTGTTGATGATTTTCAGTGTTTATAACCGTGCGAAATGACTTCAGAACCATGTAGTCTCAATTATCTCCGAAACTAATACGAATAGAAAAATCATACTGCATCACTTAGGGTAGTTTATAAACGCGAACAAGACTATGTAGGTAAATCCGGAATAGCTGTTTTAGTTTTAGAGTTATTGTCGATGGTGTCTTTTTGGCAAATTTTCAGCGTTTTTGACCGTGCAGAACAACTTCAAAACGATATAGTCAATATTAACTCCAAAACTAATTGCAATAGGAAAACCGTACTGCACCACTTAGGGTAGTTTATAAACGCAAACAAGAGTATGTAGTTAAATCCGGAATAGCTTTTTTAGTTTTGGAGTTATTGTTGATGATTTTCAGCGTTTATGACCGTGCGAAACGACTTCTGAACCATGTAGTCTCTATTAACTCTAAAACTAATTGCAATAAGAAAACCGTACTGCACCACTTAGGGTAGTTTATAAACGCAAACAAGACTATGCAGTTAAATCCGGAATAGCTGTTTTAGTTTTGGAGTTATTGTCGATATTGTCATTTTGGCAAGTTTTCAGCGTTTTTGACCTTGCGGTACAACTTCAAAACGATATAGTCTCTATTAACTCCAAAACTAATTGCAATAGGAAAACCGTACTGCACCACTTAGGGTAGTTTATAAACGCAAACAAGACTATGTAGTTAAATCCGGAATAGCTGTTTTAGTTTTGGAGTTATTGTCGATGGTGTCATTTTGTCAAATTTTTAGCGTTTTTCACCGTGCCAAATGGCTACAAAATCCTATAGTCTCAATTATCTTCGAAACTAATACGAATAGAAAAGCCATACTGCATCACTTAGGGTAGTTTATAAACGCAAACAAAAGTATGTAGTTAAATCCGGAATAGCTGTTTTAGTTTTGGAGTTATTGTTGATGATTTTCAGTGTTTATAACCGTGCGAAACGACTTCAAAACCATGTAGTCTCAATTATCTCCGAAACTAATACGAATTGAAAAATCATACTGCATCACTTAGGGTAGTTTATAAACGCGAACAAGACTATGTAGGTAAATCCGGAATAGCTGTTTTAGTTTTAGAGTTATTGTCGATGGTGTCTTTTTGGCAAATTTTCAGCGTTTTTGACCGTGCAGAACAACTTTAAAACGATATAGTCTCTATTAACTCCAAAACTAATTGCAATAGGAAAACCGTACTGCACCACTTAGTGTAGTTTATAAACGCAAACAAGACTATGCAGTTAAATCCGGAATAGCTGTTTTAGTTTTGGAGTTAGTGTCGATGGTGTCATTATGGCAAATTTTCAGCGTTTTTGACCGTGCGGAAACGACATGAAAACGATATAGTCCCAATTAACTCCAAAACTAATTGCAATAGGAAAACCGTACTGCACCACTTAGGGTACTTTATAAACGCAAACAAGACTATGCAGTTAAATCCGGAATAGCTGTTTTAGTTTTGGAGTTATGGTCGATGGTGTCATTTTGTCAAATTTTTAGCGTTCTTCACCGTGCCAAATGGCTACAAAATCCTATAGTCTCAATTATCTTCGAAACTAATACGAACAGAAAAACCATACTGCATCACTTAGGGCAGTTTACAAACGCAAACAAGAGTATGTAGTTAAATCCGGAATAGCTGTTTTAGTTTTGGAGTTATTGTTGATGATTTTCAGCGTTTATGACAGTGCGAAACGACTTCAGAACCATGCAGAGTCTATTAACTCCAAAACTAGTTGCAATAGGAAAACCGTACTGCACCACTTAGTTTATAAACGCAAACAAGACTATGCAGTTAAATCCGGAATAGCTGTTTTAGTTTTGGAGTTATGGTCGATGGTGTCATTTTGGCAAGTTTTCAGCATTTTTGACCGTGCGGAACAACTTCAAAACGATATAGTCTCTATTAATCCCAAAACTAATTGCAATAGGAAAACCGTACTGCACCAGTTAGGGTAGTTTATAAACGCAAACAAGACTCTGTAGTTAAATCCGGCATAGCTGTTTTAGTTTTGGAGTTATTGTCGATTGTGTCATTTTGGCAAATTTTAAGCGTTTTTCACCGTGCCAAATGGCTACAAAGTCCTATAGTCTTAATTATCTTCGAAACTAATACGAATAGAAAAACCATACTGCAACACTTAGGGTAGTTTATAAACGCAAACAAGTTTATGTAGTTAAATCCGGAATAGCTGTTCTAGTTTTGGAGTTATTGTCGATGGTGTCTTTTTGGCAAATTTTCAGCGTTTTTGACCGTGCGGAACAACTTCAAAACGATATAGTCTCTATTAAATCCAAAACTAATTGCAATAGGAAAACCGTACTGCACCACTTAGGGTAGTTTATAAACGCAAACAAGACTATGCAGTTAAATCCGGAATAGCTGTTTTAGTTTTGGAGTTATTGTCGATGGTGTCATTTTGGCAAGTTTTCAGCGTTTTTGACCTTGCGGAACAACTTCAAAACGATATAGTCTCTATTAACTCCAAAACTAATTGCAATAGGAAAACCGTACTGCACCACTTAGGGTAGTTTATAAACGCAAACAAGATTATGCAGTTAAATCAGGAATAGCTGTTTTAGTTTTGGAGTTATTGTCGATGGTGTCATTTCGTCAAATTTTTAGCGTTTTTCACCGTGCCAAAATCCTATAGTCTCAATTATCTTCGAAACTAATACGAATAGAAAAGCCATACTGCATCACTTAGGGTAGTTTATAAACGCAAACAAGAGTATGTAGTTAAATTCGGAATAGCTGTTTTAGTTTTGGAGTTATTGTTGATGATTTTCAGTGTTTATAACCGTGCGAAATGACTTCAGAACCATGTAGTCTCAATTATCTCCGAAACTAATACGAATAGAAAAATCATACTGCATCACTTAGGGTAGTTTATAAACGCGAACAAGACTATGTAGGTAAATCCGGAATAGCTGTTTTAGTTTTAGAGTTATTGTCGATGGTGTCTTTTTGGCAAATTTTCAGCGTTTTTGACCGTGCAGAACAACTTCAAAACGATATAGTCAATATTAACTCCAAAACTAATTGCAATAGGAAAACCGTACTGCACCACTTAGGGTAGTTTATAAACGCAAACAAGAGTATGTAGTTAAATCCGGAATAGCTTTTTTAGTTTTGGAGTTATTGTTGATGATTTTCAGCGTTTATGACCGTGCGAAACGACTTCTGAACCATGTAGTCTCTATTAACTCTAAAACTAATTGCAATAAGAAAACCGTACTGCACCACTTAGGGTAGTTTATAAACGCAAACAAGACTATGCAGTTAAATCCGGAATAGCTGTTTTAGTTTTGGAGTTATTGTCGATATTGTCATTTTGGCAAGTTTTCAGCGTTTTTGACCTTGCGGTACAACTTCAAAACGATATAGTCTCTATTAACTCCAAAACTAATTGCAATAGGAAAACCGTACTGCACCACTTAGGGTAGTTTATAAACGCAAACAAGACTATGTAGTTAAATCCGGAATAGCTGTTTTAGTTTTGGAGTTATTGTCGATGGTGTCATTTTGTCAAATTTTTAGCGTTTTTCACCGTGCCAAATGGCTACAAAATCCTATAGTCTCAATTATCTTCGAAACTAATACGAATAGAAAAGCCATACTGCATCACTTAGGGTAGTTTATAAACGCAAACAAAAGTATGTAGTTAAATCCGGAATAGCTGTTTTAGTTTTGGAGTTATTGTTGATGATTTTCAGTGTTTATAACCGTGCGAAACGACTTCAAAACCATGTAGTCTCAATTATCTCCGAAACTAATACGAATTGAAAAATCATACTGCATCACTTAGGGTAGTTTATAAACGCGAACAAGACTATGTAGGTAAATCCGGAATAGCTGTTTTAGTTTTAGAGTTATTGTCGATGGTGTCTTTTTGGCAAATTTTCAGCGTTTTTGACCGTGCAGAACAACTTTAAAACGATATAGTCTCTATTAACTCCAAAACTAATTGCAATAGGAAAACCGTACTGCACCACTTAGTGTAGTTTATAAACGCAAACAAGACTATGCAGTTAAATCCGGAATAGCTGTTTTAGTTTTGGAGTTAGTGTCGATGGTGTCATTATGGCAAATTTTCAGCGTTTTTGACCGTGCGGAAACGACATGAAAACGATATAGTCCCAATTAACTCCAAAACTAATTGCAATAGGAAAACCGTACTGCACCACTTAGGGTACTTTATAAACGCAAACAAGACTATGCAGTTAAATCCGGAATAGCTGTTTTAGTTTAGGAGTTATTGTCGATGGTGTCATTTTGTCAAATTTTTAGCGTTTTTCACCGTGCCAAATGGCTACAAAATCCTATAGTCTCAATTATCTTCGAAACTAATACGAATAGAAAAACCATACTGCATCACTTAGGGTAGTTTATAAACGCAAACAAGAGTATGTAGTTAAATCCGGAATAGCTTTTTTAGTTTTGGAGTTATTGTTGATGATTTTCAGCGTTTATGACCGTGCGAAACGACTTCTGAACCATGTAGTCTCTATTAACTATAAAACTAATTGCAATAAGAAAACCGTACTGCACCACTTAGGGTTGTTTATAAACGCAAACAAGACTATGCAGTTAAATCCGGAATAGCTGTTTTAGTTTTGGAGTTATTGTCGATATTGTCATTTTGGCAAGTTTTCAGCGTATTTGACCTTGCGGAACAACTTCAAAACGATATAGTCTCTATTAACTCCAAAACTAATTGCAATAGGAAAACCGTACTGCACCACTTAGGGTAGTTTATAAACGCAAACAAGACTATGTAGTTAAATCCGGAATAGCTGTTTTAGTTTTGGAGTTATTGTCGATGGTGTCATTTTGTCAAATTTTTAGCGTTTTTCACCGTGCCAAGTGGCTACAAAATCTTATAGTCTCAATTATCTTCGAAACTAATACGAATAGAAAAGCCATACTGCATCACTTAGGGTAGTTTATAAACGCAAACAAGAGTATGTAGTTAAATCCGGAATAGCTGTTTTAGTTTTGGAGTTATTGTTGATGATTTTCAGTGTTTATAACCGTGCGAAACGACTTCAGAACCATGTAGTCTCAATTATCTCCGAAACTAATACGAATAGAAAAATCATACAGCATCACTTAGGGTAGTTTATAAACGCGAACAAGACTATGTAGGTAAATCCGGAATAGCTGTTTTAGTTTTAGAGTTATTGTCGATGGTGTCTTTTTGGCAAATTTTCAGCGTTTTTGACCGTGCAGAACAACTTTAAAACGATATAGTCTCTATTAACTCCAAAACTAATTGCAATAGGAAAACCGTACTGCACCACTTAGGGTAGTTTATAAACGCAAACAAGACTCTGTAGTTAAATCCGGCATAGCTGTTTTAGTTTTGGAGTTATTGTCGATTGTGTCATTTTGGCAAATTTTCAGCGTTTTTGACCGTGCCAAATGGCTACAAAATCGTATAGTCTCAATTATCTTCGAAACTAATACGAATAGAAAAACCATACTGCATCACTTAGGGTAGTTTATAAACGCAAACAAGAGTATGTAGTTAAATCCGGAATAGCTGTTTTAGTTTTGGAGTTAGTGTTGATGATTTTCAGCGTTTATGACCGTGCGAAACGACTTCAGAACCATGTAGTCTCTATTAACTCCAAAACTAATTGCAATAGGAATACCGTACTGCACCACTTAGGGTAGTTTATAAACGCAAACAAGACTATGCAGTTAAATCCGGAATAGCTGTTTTAGTTTTGGAGTTATTGTCGATGGTGTCATTTTGGCAAGTTTTCAGCGTTTTTGACCGTGCTGAACAACTTCAAAACGATATAGTCTCTATTAACTCCAAAACTAATTGCAATAGGAAAACCGTACTGCACCACTTAGGGTAGTTTATAAACGCAAACAAGACTGTAGTAAAATCCGGAATAGCTTTTTTAGTTTTGGAGTTATTGTCGATGGTGTCATTTTGGCAAATTTTCAGCGTTTTTGACCATGCGGAAACGACATGAAAACTATATAGTCCCAATTAACTCCAAAACTAATTGCAATATTAAAACCGTACTGCACCACTTTGGGTAGTTTATAAACGCAAACAAGACGATGGAGTTAAATCCGGAATAGCTGTTTTAGTTTTGGAGTTATTGTCGATGGTGTCATTTTGTCAAATTTTTAGCGTTTTTCACCGTGCCAAATGGCTACAAAATCCTATAGTCTCAATTATCTTCGAAACTAATACGAATAGAAAAACCATACTGCATCACTTAGGGTAGTTTATAAACGCAAACAAGAGTATGTAGTTAAATCCGGAATAGCTGTTTTAGTTTTGGAGTTATTGTTGATGATTTTCAGCGTTTATGACCGTGCGAAACGACTTCTGAACCATGTAGTCTCTATTAACTCCAAAACTAATTGCAATAGGAAAACCGTACTGCACCACTTAGGGTAGTTTATAAACGCAAACAAGACTATGTAGTTAAATCCGGAATAGCTGTTTTAGTTTTGGAGTTATTGTCGATATTGTCATTTTGGCAAGTTTTCAGCGTTTTTGACCTTGCGGAACAACTTCAAAACGATATAGTCTCTATTAACTCCAAAACTAATTGCAAAAGGAAAACCGTACTGCACCACTTAGGGTAGTTTATAAACGCAAACAAGACTATGTAGTTAAATCCGGAATAGCTGTTTTAGTTTTGGAGTTATTGTCGATGGTGTCATTTTGTCAAATTTTTAGCGTTTTTCACCGTGCCAAATGGCTACAAAATCCTATAGTCTCAATTATCTTCGAAACTAATACGAATAGAAAAGCCATACTGCATCACTTAGTGTAGTTTATAAACGCAAACAAGAGTATGTAGTTAAATCCGGAATAGCTGTTTTAGTTTTGGAGTTATTGTTGATGATTTTCAGCGTTTATGACCGTGCGAAACGACTTCTGAACCATGTAGTCTCTATTAACTCCAAAACTAATTGCAATAGGAAAACCGTACTGCACCACTTAGGGTAGTTTATAAACGCAAACAAGACTATGCAGTTAAATCCGGAATAGCTGTTTTAGTTTTGGAATTATTGTCGATGGTGTCATTTTGGCAAGTTTTCAGCGTTTTTGACCGTGCTGAACAACTTCAAAACGATATAGTCTCTATTAACTCCAAAACTAATTGCAATAGGAAAACCGTACTGCACCACTTAGGGTAGATTATAAACGCAAACAAGACTATGCAGTTAAATCAGGAATAGCTGTTTTAGTTTTGGAGTTATTGTCGATGGTGTCATTTTGACAAATTTTTAGCGTTTTTCACAGTGCCAAATGGCTACAAAATCCTATAGTCTCAATTATCTCCGAAACTAATACGAATAGAAAAACCATACTGCATCACTTTGGGTAGTTTATAAACGCAAACAAGACTATGTAGTTAAACCCGAAATAGCTGTTTTAGTTTTTTAGTTATTGTCGATGGTGTCTTTTTGGCCAATTTTCAGCGTTTTTCACCGTGCCAAATGGCTACAAAATCCTATAGTCTCAATTATCTCCGAAACTAATACGAATAGAAAAATCATACTGCATCACTTAGGGTAGTTTATAAACGCAAACAAGACTATGTAGTTAAATCCGGAATAGCTGTTTTAGTTTTGGAGTTATTGTCGATTGTGTCTTTTTGGCAAATTTTCAGCGTTTTTGACCGTGCGGAACAACTTCAAAACGATATAGTCTCTATTAACTCCAAAACTAATTGCAATAGGAAAACCGTACTGCACCACTTAGGGTAGTTTATAAACGCAAACAAGACTCTGTAGTTAAATCCGGTATAGCTGTTTTAGTTTTGGAGTTATTGTCGATTGTGTCATTTTGGCAAATTTTAAGCGTTTTTCACCGTGCCAAATGGCTACAAAATCGTATAGTCTCAATTATCTTCGAAACTAATACGAACAGAAAAACCATACTGCATCACTTAGGGCAGTTTACAAACGCAAACAAGAGTATGTAGTTAAATCCGGAATAGCTGTTTTAGTTTTGGAGTTATTGTTGATGATTTTCAGCGTTTATGACAGTGCGAAACGACTTCAGAACCATGTAGAGTCTATTAACTCCAAAACTAGTTGCAATAGGAAAACCGTACTGCACCACTTAGTTTATAAACGCAAACAAGACTATGCAGTTAAATCCGGAATAGCTGTTTTAGTTTTGGAGTTATGGTCGATGGTGTCATTTTGGCAAGTTTTCAGCATTTTTGACCGTGCGGAACAACTTCAAAACGATATAGTCTCTATTAATCCCAAAACTAATTGCAATAGGAAAACCGTACTGCACCACTTAGGGTAGTTTATAAACGCAAACAAGACTCTGTAGTTAAATCCGGTATAGCTGTTTTAGTTTTGGAGTTATTGTCGATTGTGTCATTTTGGCAAATTTTAAGCGTTTTTCACCGTGCCAAATGGCTACAAAGTCCTATAGTCTTAATTATCTTCGAAACTAATACAAATAGAAAAACCATACTGCATCACTTAGGGTAGTTTATAAACGCAAACAAGAGTATGTAGTTAAATCCGGAATAGCTGTTCTAGTTTTGGAGTTATTGTCGATGGTGTCTTTTTGGCAAATTTTCAGCGTTTTTGACCGTGCGGAACAACTTCAAAACGATATAGTCTCTATTAACTCCAAAACTAATTGCAATAGGAAAACCGTACTGTACCACTTAGGGTAGTTTATAAACGCAAACAAGACTATGCAGTTAAATGCGGAATAGCTGTTTTAGTTTTGGAGTTATTGTCGATGGTGTCATTTTGTCAAATTTTTAGCGTTTTTCACCGTGCCAAATGGCTACAAAATCGTATAGTCTCAATTATCTTCGAAACTAATACGAATAGAAAAACCATACTGCATCACTTAGGGTAGTTTATAAACGCAAACAAGAGTATGTAGTTAAATCCGGAATAGCTGTTTTAGTTTTGGAGTTATTGTCGATGGTGTCATTTTGTCAAATTTTTAGCGTTTTTCACCGTGCCAAATGGCTACAAAATCCTATAGTCTCAATTATCTTCGAAACTAATACGAATAGAAAAGCCATACTGCATCACTTAGGGTAGTTTATAAACGCAAACAAGAGTATGTAATTAAATCCGGAATAGCTGTTTTAGTTTTGGAGTTATTGTTGATGATTTTCAGTGTTTATAACCGTGCGAAACGACTTCAGAACCATGTAGTCTCAATTATCTCCGAAACTAATACGAATAGAAAAATCATACTGCATCACTTAGGGTAGTTTATAACCGCGAACAAGACTATGTAGGTAAATCCGGAATAGCTGTTTTAGTTTTGGAGTTAGTGTCGATGGTGTCATTATGGCAAATTTTCAGCGTTTTTGACCGTGCGGAAACGACATGAAAACGATATAGTCCCAATTAACTCCAAAACTAATTGCAATAGGAAAACCGTACTGCACCACTTAGGGTACTTTATAAACGCAAACAAGACTATGCAGTTAAATCCGGAATAGCTGTTTTAGTTTAGGAGTTATTGTCGATGGTGTCATTTTGTCAAATTTTTAGCGTTTTTCACCGTGCCAAATGGCTACAAAATCCTATAGTCTCAATTATCTTCGAAACTAATACGAATAGAAAAGCCATACTGCATCACTTAGGGTAGTTTATAAACGCAAACAAGAGTATGTAGTTAAATCCGGAATAGCTGTTTTAGTTTTGGAGTTATTGTTGATGATTTTCAGCGTTTATGACCGTGCGAAACGACTTCTGAACCATGTAGTCTCTATTAACTCCAAAACTAATTGCCATAGGAAAACCGTACTGCACCACTTAGGGTAGTTTATAAACGCAAACAAGACTATGCAGTTAAATCCGGAATAGCTGTTTTAGTTTTGGAGTTATTGTCGATGGTGTCATTTTGGCAAGTTTTCAGCGTTTTTGACCGTGCTGAACAACTTCAAAACGATATAGTCTCTATTAACTCCAAAACTAATTGCAATAGGAAAACCGTACTGCACCACTTAGGGTAGTTTATAAACGCAAACAAGACTATGCAGTTAAATCAGGAATAGCTGTTTTAGTTTTGGAGTTATTGTCGATGGTGTCATTTTGACAAATTTTTAGCGTTTTTCACAGTGCCAAATGGCTACAAAATCCTATAGTCTCAATTATCTCCGAAACTAATACGAATAGAAAAACCATACTGCATCACTTAGGGTAGTTTATAAACGCAAACAAGACTATGTAGTTAAACCCGAAATAGCTGTTTTAGTTTTTTAGTTATTGTCGATGGTGTCTTTTTGGCCAATTTTTAGCGTTTTTCACCGTGCCAAATGGCTACAAAATCCTATAGTCTCAATTATCTCCGAAACTAATACGAATAGAAAAATCATACTGCATCACTTAGGGTAGTTTATAAACGCAAACAAGACTATGTAGTTAAATCCGGAATAGCTGTTTTAGTTTTGGAGTTATTGTCGATTGTGTCTTTTTGGCAAATTTTCAGCGTTTTTGACCGTGCGAAACAACTTCAAAACGATATAGTCTCTATTAACTCCAAAACTAATTGCAATAGGAAAACCGTACTGCACCACTTAGGGTAGTTTATAAACGCAAACAAGACTCTATAGTAAAATCCGGAATAGCTGTTTTAGTTTTGGAGTTATTCCGATGCTGTCATTTTGTCAAATTTTTAGCGTTCTTCACCGTGCCAAATGGCTACAAAATCCTATAGTCTCAATTATCTTCGAAACTAATACGAACAGAAAAACCATACTGCATCACTTAGGGCAGTTTACAAACGCAAACAAGAGTATGTAGTTAAATCCGGAATAGCTGTTTTAGTTTTGGAGTTATTGTTGATGATTATCAGCGTTTATGACAGTGCGAAACGACTTCAGAACCATGTAGAGTCTATTAACTCCAAAACTAGTTGCAATAGGAAAACCGTACTGCACCACTTAGTTTATAAACGCAAACAAGACTATGCAGTTAAATCCGGAATAGCTGTTTTAGTTTTGGAGTTATGGTCGATGGTGTCATTTTGGCAAGTTTTCAGCATTTTTCACCGTGCGGAACAACTTCAAAACGATATAGTCTCTATTAATCCCAAAACTAATTGCAATAGGAAAACCGTACTGCACCACTTAGGGTAGTTTATAAACGCAAACAAGACTCTGTAGTTAAATCCGGTATAGCTGTTTTAGTTTTGGAGTTATTGTCGATTGTGTCATTTTGGCAAATTTTAAGCGTTTTTCACCGTGCCAAATGGCTACAAAGTCCTATAGTCTCAATTATCTTCGAAACCAATACAAATAGAAAAACCATACTGCATCACTTAGGGTAGTTTATAAACGCAAACAAGACTATGCAGTTAAATCCGGAATAGCTGTTTTAGTTTTGGAGTTATTGTTGATGATTATCAGCGTTTATGACAGTGCGAAACGACTTCAGAACCATGTAGAGTCTATTAACTCCAAAACTAGTTGCAATAGGAAAACCGTACTGCACCACTTAGCTTATAAACGCAAACAAGACTATGCAGTTAAATCCGGAATAGCTGTTTTAGTTTTGGAGTTATGGTCGATTGTGTCTTTTTGGCAAATTTTCAGCGTTTTTGACCGTGCGGAACAACTTCAAAACGATATAGTCTCTATTAACTCCAAAACTAATTGCAATAGGAAAACCGTACTGCACCACTTAGGGTAGTTTATAAACGCAAACAAGACTCTATAGTAAAATCTGGAATAGCTGTTTTAGTTTTGGAGTTATTGCCGATGGTGTCATTTTGTCAAATTTTTAGCGTTCTTCACCGTGCCAAATGGCTACAAAATCCTATAGTCTCAATTATCTTCGAAACTAATACGAACAGAAAAACCATACTGCATCACTTAGGGCAGTTTACAAACGCAAACAAGAGTATGTAGTTAAATCCGGAATAGCTGTTTTAGTTTTGGAGTTATTGTTGATGATTTTCAGCGTTTATGACAGTGCGAAACGACTTCAGAACCATGTAGAGTCTATTAACTCCAAAACTAGTTGCAATAGGAAAACCGTACTGCACCACTTAGTTTATAAACGCAAACAAGACTATGTAGTAAAATCCGGAATAGCTTTTTTAGTTTTGGAATTATTGTCGATGGTGTCATTTTGGCAAATTTTCAGCGTTTTTGACCGTGCGGAAACGACATGAAAACTATATAGTCCCAATTAACTCCAAAACTAATTGCAATATTAAAACCGTACTGCACAACTTAGGGTAGTTTATAAACGCAAACAAGACTATGCAGTTAAATCCGGAATAGCTGTTTTAGTTTTGGAGTTATTGTCGATGGTGTCATTATGGCAAATTTTCAGCGTTTTTGACCGTGCGGAAACGACATGAAAACGATATAGTCCCAATTAACTCCAAAACTAATTGCAATAGGAAAACCGTACTGCACCACTTAGGGTACTTTATAAACGCAAACAAGACTATGCAGTTAAATCCGGAATAGCTGTTTTAGTTTAGGAGTTATTGTCGATGGTGTCATTTTGTCAAATTTTTAGCGTTTTTCACCGTGCCAAATGGCTACAAAATCCTATAGTCTCAATTATCTTCGAAACTAATACGAATAGAAAAACCATACTGCATCACTTAGGGTAGCTTATAAACGCAAACAAGAGTATGTAGTTAAATCCGGAATAGCTGTTTTAGTTTTGGAGTTATTGTTGATGATTTTCAGCGTTTATGACCGTGCGAAACGACTTCTGAACCATGTAGTCTCTATTAACTCCAAAACTAATTGCAATAGGAAAACCGTACTGCACCACTTAGGGTAGTTTATAAACGCAAACAAGACTATGCAGTTAAATCCGGAATAGCTGTTTTAGTTTTGGAGTTATTGTCGATGGTGTCATTTTGACAAATTTTTAGCGTTTTTCACAGTGCCAAATGGCTACAAAATCCTATAGTCCCAATTATCTCCGAAACTAATACGAATAGAAAAACCATACTGCATCACTTAGGGTAGTTTATAAACGCAAACAAGACTATGTAGTTAAACCCGAAATAGCTGTTTTAGTTTTTTAGTTATTGTCGATGGTGTCTTTTTGGCCAATTTTCAGCGTTTTTCACCGTGCCAAATGGCTACAAAATCCTATGGTCTCAATTATCTCCGAAACTAATACGAATAGAAAAATCATACTGCATCACTTAGGGTAGTTTATAAACGCAAACAAGACTGTGTAGTTAAATCCGGAATAGCTGTTTTAGTTTTGGAGTTATTGTCGATTGTGTATTTTTGGCAAATTTTCAGCGTTTTTGACCGTGCGAAACAACTTCAAAACGATATAGTCTCTATTAACTCCAAAACTAATTGCAATAGGAAAACCGTACTGCACCACTTAGGGTAGTTTATAAACGCAAACAAGACTATGCAGTTAAATCCGGAATAGCTGTTTTAGTTTAGGAGTTATTGTCGATGGTGTCATTTTGTCAAATTTTTAGCGTTTTTCACCGTGCCAAATGGCTACAAAATCCTATAGTCTCAATTATCTTCGAAACTAATACGAATAGAAAAACCATACTGCATCACTTAGGGTAGTTTATAAACGCAAACAAGAGTATGTAGTTAAATCCGGAATAGCTGTTTTAGTTTTGGAGTTATTGTTGATGATTTTCAGCGTTTATGACCGTGCAAAACGACTTCAGAACCATGTAGTCTCTATTAACTCCAAAACTAATTGCAATAGGAAAACCGTACTGCACCACTTAGTGTAGTTTATAAACGCAAACAAGACTATGCAGTTAAATCCGGAATAGCTGTTTTAGTTTTGGAGTTATTGTCGATGGTGTCATTATGGCAAATTTTCAGCGTTTTTGACCGTGCGGAAACGACATGAAAACGATATAGTCCCAATTAACTCCAAAACTAATTGCAATAGGAAAACCGTACTGCACCACTTAGGGTACTTTATAAACGCAAACAAGACTGTGCAGTTAAATCCGGAATAGCTGTTTTAGTTTAGGAGTTATTGTCGATGGTGTCATTTTGTCAAATTTTTAGCGTTTTTCACCGTGCCAAATGGCTACAAAATCCTATAGTCTCAATTATCTTCGAAACTAATACGAATAGAAAAGCCATACTGCATCACTTAGGGTAGTTTATAAACGCAAACAAGAGTATGTAGTTAAATCCGGAATAGCTGTTTTAGTTTTGGAGTTATTGTTGATGATTTTCAGCGTTTATGACCGTGCGAAACGACTTCTGAACCATGTAGTCTCTATTAACTCCAAAACTAATTGCAATAGGAAAACCGTACTGCACCACTTAGGGTAGTTTATAAACGCAAACAAGACTATGCAGTTAAATCCGGAATAGCTGTTTTAGTTTTGGAGTTATTGTCGATGGTGTCATTTTGACAAATTTTTAGCGTTTTTCACAGTGCCAAATGGCTACAAAATCCTATAGTCCCAATTATCTCCGAAACTAATACGAATAGAAAAACCATACTGCATCACTTAGGGTAGTTTATAAACGCAAACAAGACTATGTAGTTAAACCCGAAATAGCTGTTTTAGTTTTTTAGTTATTGTCGATGGTGTCTTTTTGGCCAATTTTCAGCGTTTTTCACCGTGCCAAATGGCTACAAAATCCTATGGTCTCAATTATCTCCGAAACTAATACGAATAGAAAAATCATACTGCATCACTTAGGGTAGTTTATAAACGCAAACAAGACTGTGTAGTTAAATCCGGAATAGCTGTTTTAGTTTTGGAGTTATTGTCGATTGTGTATTTTTGGCAAATTTTCAGCGTTTTTGACCGTGCGAAACAACTTCAAAACGATATAGTCTCTATTAACTCCAAAACTAATTGCAATAGGAAAACCGTACTGCACCACTTAGGGTAGTTTATAAACGCAAACAAGACTCTATAGTAAAATCCGGAATAGCTGTTTTAGTTTTGGAGTTATTGCCGATGGTGTCATTTTGTCAAATTTTTAGCGTTCTTCACCGTGCCAAATGGCTACAAAATCCTATAGTCTCAATTATCTTCGAAACTAATACGAACAGAAAAACCATACTGCATCACTTAGGGCAGTTTACAAACGCAAACAAGAGTATGTAGTTAAATCCGGAATAGCTGTTTTAGTTTTGGAGTTATTGTTGATGATTATCAGCGTTTATGACAGTGCGAAACGACTTCAGAACCATGTAGACTCTATTAACTCCAAAACTAGTTGCAATAGGAAAACCGTACTGCACCACTTAGTTTATAAACGCAAACAAGAGTATGTAGTTAAATCCGGAATAGCTGTTCTAGTTTTGGAGTTATTGTCGATGGTGTCTTTTTGGCAAATTTTCAGCGTTTTTGACCGTGCGGAACAACTTCAAAACGATATAGTCTCTATTAACTCCAAAACTAATTGCAATAGGAAAACCGTACTGCACCACTTAGGGTAGTTTATAAACGCAAACAAGACTATGCAGTTAAATGCGGAATAGCTGTTTTAGTTTTGGAGTTATTGTCGATGGTGTCATTTTGTCAAATTTTTAGCGTTTTTCACCGTGCCAAATGGCTACAAAATCGTATAGTCTCAATTATCTTCGAAACTAATACGAATAGAAAAACCATACTGCATCACTTAGGGTAGTTTATAAACGCAAACAAGAGTATGTAGTTAAATCCGGAATAGCTGTTTTAGTTTTGGAGTTATTGTCGATTGTGTCTTTTTAGCAAATTTTCAGCGTTTTTGACCGTGCGGAACAACTTCAAAACGGTATAGTCTCTATTAACTCCAAAACTAAATGCAATAGGAAAACCGTACTGCACCACTTAGGGTAGTTTATAAACGCAAACAAGACTCTATAGTAAAATCCGGAATAGCTGTTTTAGTTTTGGAGTTATTGCCGATGGTGTCATTTTGTCAAATTTTTAGCGTTCTTCACCGTGTCAAATGGCTACAAAATCCTATAGTCTCAATTATCTTCGAAACTAATACGAACAGAAAAACCATACTGCATCACTTAGCGCAGTTTACAAACGCAAACAAGAGTATGTAGTTAAATCCGTAATAGCTGTTTTAGTTTTTGAGTTATTGTTGATGATTTTCAGCGTTTATGACCGTGCGAAACGACTTCTGAACCATGTAGTCTCTATTAACTCCAAAACTAATTGCAAAAGGAAAACCGTACTGCACCACTTAGGGTAGTTTATAAACGCAAACAAGACTATGCAGTTAAATCCGGAATAGCTGTTTTAGTTTTAGAGTTATTGTCGATATTGTCATTTTGGCAAGTTTTCAGCGTTTTTGACCTTGCGGAACAACTTCAAAACGATATAGTCTCTATTAACTCCAAAACTAATTGCAATAGGAAAACCGTACTGCACCACTTAGGGTAGTTTATAAACGCAAACAAGACTATGTAGTTAAATCCGGAATAGCTGTTTTAGTTTTGGAGTTATTGTCGATGGTGTCATTTTGTCAAATTTTTAGCGTTTTTCACCGTGCCAAATGGCTACAAAATCCTATAGTCTCAATTATCTTCGAAACTAATACGAATAGAAAAGCCATACTGCATCACTTATGGTAGTTTATAAACGCAAACAAGAGTATGTAGTTAAATCCGGAATAGCTGTTTTAGTTTTGGAGTTATTGTTGATGATTTTCAGCGTTTATGACCGTGCGAAACGACTTCTGAACCATGTAGTCTCTATTAACTCCAAAACTAATTGCAATAGGAAAACCGTACTGCACCACTTAGGGTAGTTTATAAACGCAAACAAGGCTATGCAGATAAATCCGGAATAGCTGTTTTAGTTTTGGAGTTATTGTCGATGGTGTCATTTTGGCAAGTTTTCAGCGTTTTTGACCGTGCTGAACAACTTCAAAACGATATAGTCTCTATTAACTCCAAAACTAATTGCAATAGGAAAACCGTACTGCACCACTTAGGGTAGTTTATAAACGCAAACAAGACTATGCAGTTAAATCAGGAATAGCTGTTTTAGTTTTGGAGTTATTGTCGATGGTGTCATTTTGACAAATTTTTAGCGTTTTTCACAGTGCCAAATGGCTACAAAATCCTATAGTCTCCATTATCTCCGAAACTAATACGAATAGAAAAACCATACTGCATCACTTAGGGTAGTTTATAAACGCAAACAAGACTATGTAGTTAAACCCGAAATAGCTGTTTTAGTTTTTTAGTTATTGTCGATGGTGTCTTTTTGGCCAATTTTCAGCGTTTTTCACCGTGCAAAATGGCTACAAAATCCTATAGTCTCAATTATCTCCGAAACTAATACGAATAGAAAAATCATACTGCATCACTTAGGGTAGTTTATAAACGCAAACAAGACTATGTAGTTAAATCCGGAATAGCTGTTTTAGTTTTGGAGTTATTGTCGATTGTGTCTTTTTGGCAAATTTTAAGCGTTTTTCACCGTGCCAAATGGCTACAAAGTCCTATAGTCTTAATTATCTTCGAAACTAATACGAATAGAAAAACCACACTGCATCACTTAGGGTAGTTTATAAACGCAAACAAGAGTATGTAGTTAAATCCGGAATAGCTGTTCTAGTTTTGGAGTTATTGTCGATGGTGTCTTTTTGGCAAATTTTCAGCGTTTTTGACCGTGCGGAACAACTTCAAAACGATATAGTCTCTATTAACTCCAAAACTAATTGCAATAGGAAAACCGTACTGCACCACTTAGGGTAGTTTATAAACGCAAACAAGACTAAGCAGTTAAATGCGGAATAGCTGTTTTAGTTTTGGAGTTATTGTCGATGGTGTCATTTTGTCAAATTTTTAGCGTTTTTCACCGTGCCAAATGGCTACAAAATCGTATAGTCTCAATTATCTTCGAAACTAATACGAATAGAAAAACCATACTGCATCACTTAGGGTAGTTTATAAACGCAAACAAGAGTATGTAGTTAAATCCGGAATAGCTGTTTTAAATTTGGAGTTATTGTCGATTGTGTCTTTTTAGCAAATTTTCAGCGTTTTTGACCGTGCGGAACAACTTCAAAACGGTATAGTCTCTATTAACTCCAAAACTAATTGCAATAGGAAAACCGTACTGCACCACTTAGGGTAGTTTATAAACGCAAACAAGACTCTATATGGCTACAAAATCCCAAATGGCTACAAAATCCTATAGTCTCAATTATCTTCGAAACTAATACGAACAGAAAAACCATACTGCATCACTTAGGGCAGTTTACAAACGCAAACAAGAGTATGTAGTTAAATCCGTAATAGCTGTTTTAGTTTTGGAGTTATTGTTGATGATTTTCAGTGTTTATAACCGTGCGAAACGACTTCAGAACCATGTAGTCTCAATTATCTCCGAAACTAATACGAATAGAAAAAGCATACTGCATCACTTAGGGTAGTTTATAAACGCGAACAAGACTATGTAGGTAAATCCCGAATAGCTGTTTTAATTTTAGAGTTATTGTCGATGGTGTCTTTTTGGCAAATTTTCAGCGTTTTTGACCGTGCAGAACAACTTTAAAACGATATAGTCTCTATTAACTCCAAAACTAATTGCAATAGGAAAACCGTACTGCACAACTTAGGGTAGTTTATTAACGCAAACAAGACTCTGTAGTTAAATCCGGCATAGCTGTTTTAGTTTTGGAGTTATTGTCGATTGTGTCATTTTGGCAAATTTTCAGCGTTTTTGACCGTGCCAAATGGCTACAAAATCGTATAGTCTCAATTATCTTCGAAACTAATATGAATAGAAAAACCATACTGCATCACTTAGGGTAGTTTATAAACGCAAACAAGAGTATGTAGTTAAATCCGGAATAGATGTTTTAGTTTTGGAGTTAGTGTTGATGATTTTCAGCGTTTATGACCGTGCGAAACGACTTCAGAACCATGTAGTCTCTATTAACTCCAAAACTAATTGCAATAGGAAAACCGTACTGCACCACTTAGGGTAGTTTATAAACGCAAACTAGACTATGCAGTTAAATCAGGAATAGCTGTTTTAGTTTTGGAGTTATTGTCGATGGTGTCATTTTGGCAAGTTTTTAGCGTTTTTCAACCTGCCAAACAAATGGCTACAAAATCCTATAGTCTCAATTACCTCCGAAACTAATACCAATAGAAAAACCATACTGCATCACTTAGGGTAGTTTATAAACGCAAACAAGACTACGTAGTTAAATCCGGAATAGCTGTTCTAGTTTTGGAGTTATTGTCGGTTTTGTCTTTTTGGCAAATTTTCAGCGTTTTTGACCGTGCGGAACAACTTCAAAACGATATAGTCTCTATTAACTCCAAAACTAATTGCAATAAGAAAACCGTACTGCACCACTTAGAGTAGTTTATAAACGCAAACAAGACTATGCAGTTAAATCCGGAATAGCTGTTTTAGTTTTAGAGTTATTGTCGATGGTGTCATTTTGTCAAATTTTTAGCGTTTTTCACCGTGCCAAATGGCTACAAAATCGTATAGTCTCAATTATCTTCGAAACTAATACGAATAGAAAAACCATACTGCATCACTTAGGGTAGTTTATAAACGCAAACAAGAGTATGTAGTTAAAGCCGGAATAGCTGTTTTAGTTTTGGAGTTATTGTCGATTGTGTCTTTTTAGCAAATTTTCAGCGTTTTTGACCGTGCGGAACAACTTCAAAACGATATAGTCTCTATTAACTCCAAAACTAATTGCAATAGGAAAACCGTACTGCACCACTTAGGGTAGTTTATAAACGCAAACAAGACTCTGTAGTTAAATCCGGCATAGCTGTTTTAGTTTTATAGTTATTGTCGATGGTGTCATTTTGTCAAATTTTTAGCGTTTTTGACCGTGCCAAATGGCTACAAAATCGTATAGTCTCAATTATCTACGAAACTAATACGAATAGAAAAACCATACTGCATCACTTAGGGTAGTTTATAAACGCAAACAAGAGTATGTAGTTAAATCCGGAATAGCTGTTTTAGTTTTGGAGTTAGTGTTGATGATTTTCAGCGTTTATGACCGTGCGAAACGACTTCAGAACCATGTAGTCTCTATTAACTCCAAAACTAATTGCAATAGGAAAACCGTACTGCACCACGTAGGGTAGTTTATAAACGCAAACAAGACTATGCAGTTAAATCCGGAATAGCTGTTTTAGTTTTGGAGTTATTGTCGATGGTGTCATTTTGGCAAGTTTTCAGCGTTTTTGACCGTGCTGAAAAACTTCAAAACGATATAGTCTCTATTAACTCCAAAACTATTTGCAATAGGAAAACCGTACTGCACCACTTAGGGTAGTTTATAAACGCAAACAAGACTATGCAGTTAAATCAGGAATAGCTGTTTTAGTTTTGGAGTTATTGTAGATGGTGTCATTTTGGCAAGTTTTTAGCGTTTTTCACCGTGCCAAATGGCTACAAAATCCTATAGTCTCAATTATCTCCGAAACTAATACGAATAGAAAAACCATACTGCATCACTTAGGGTAGTTTATAAACGCAAACAAGACTATGTAGTAAAATCCGGAATAGCTTTTTTAGTTTTGGAGTTATTGTCGATGGTGTCATTTTGGCAAATTTTCAGCGTTTTTGACCGTGCGGAAACGACATGAAAACTATATAGTCCCAATTAACTCCAAAACTAATTGCAATATTAAAACCGTACTGCACCACTTAGGGTACTTTATAAACGCAAACAAGACTATGCAGTTAAATCCGGAATAGCTGTTTTAGTTTTGGAGTTATTGTTGATGATTTTCAGCGTTTATGACAGTGCGAAACGACTTCAGAACCATGTAGAGTCTATTAACTCCAAAACTAGTTGCAATAGGAAAACCGTACTGCACCACTTAGTTTATAAACGCAAACAAGACTATGCAGTTAAATCCGGAATAGCTGTTTTAGTTTTGGAGTTATGGTCGATGGTGTCATTTTGTCAAATTTTTAGCGTTTTTCACCGTGCCAAATGGCTACAAAATCCTATAGTCTCAATTATCTCCGAAACTAATACGAATAGAAAAGCCATACTGCATCACTTTGGGTAGTTTATAAACGCAAACAAGAGTATGTTGTTAAATCCGGAATAGCTGTTTTAGTTTTGGAGTTATTGTTGATGATTTTCAGTGTTTATAACCGTGCGAAACGACTTCAGAACCATGTAGTCTCAATTATCTCCGAAACTAATACGTATAGAAAAATCATACTGCATCACTTAGGGTAGTTTATAAACGCGAACAAGACTATGTAGGTAAATCCGGAATAGCTGTTTTAGTTTTAGAGTTATTGTCGATGGTGTCTTTTTGGCAAATTTTCAGCGTTTTTGACCGTGCAGAACAACTTTAAAACGATATAGTCTCTATTAACTCCAAAACTAATTGCAATAGGAAAACCGTACTGCACCACTTAGGGTAGTTTATAAACGCAAACAAGACTCTGTAGTTAAATCCGGCATAGCTGTTTTAGTTTTGGAGTTATTGTCGATTGTGTCATTTTGGCAAATTTTCAGCGTTTTTGACCGTGCCAAATGGCTACAAAATCGTATAGTCTCAATTATCTTCGAAACTAATACGAATAGAAAAACCATACTGCATCACTTAGGGTAGTTTATAAACGCAAACAAGAGTATGTAGTTAAATCCGGAATAGCTGTTTTAGTTTTGGAGTTAGTGTTGATGATTTTCAGCGTTTATGACCGTGCGAAACGACTTCAGAACCATGTAGTCTCTATTAACTCCAAAACTAATTGCAATAGGAAAACCGTACTGCACCACTTAGGGCAGTTTATAAACGCAAACAAGACTATGCAGTTAAATCCGGAATAGCTGTTTTAGTTTTGGAGTTATTGTCGATGGTGTCATTTTGACAAGTTTTCAGCGTTTTTGACCGTGCTGAACAACTTCAAAACGATATAGTCTCTATTAACTCCAAAACTAATTGCAATAGGAAAACCGTACTGCACCACTTAGGGCAGTTTATAAACGCAAACAAGACTATGCAGTTAAATCAGGAATAGCTGTTTTAGTTTTGGAGTTATTGTCGATGGTGTCATTTTGTCAAATTTTTAGCGTTTTTCACCGTGCCAAATGGCTACAAAATCCTATAGTCTCAATTATCTCCGAAACTAATACGAATAGAAAATCCATACTGCATCACTTAGGGTAGTTTATAAACGCAAACAAGACTATGTAGTAAAATCCGGAATAGCTTTTTTAGTTTTGGAGTTATTGTCGATGGTGTCATTTTGGCAAATTTTCAGCGTTTTTGACCGTGCGGAAACGACATGAAAACTATATAGTCCCAATTAACTCCAAAACTAATTGCAATATTAAAACCGTACTGCACCACTTATTGTACTTTATAAACGCAAACAAGAGTATGTAGTTAAATCCGGAATAGCTGTTTTAGTTTTGGAGTTATTGTTGATGATTTTCAGCGTTTATGACCGTGCGAAACGACTTCAGAACCATGTAGTCTCTATTAACTCCAAAACTAATTGCAATAGGAAAACCGTACTGCACCACTTAGGGTAGTTTACAAACGCAAACAAGACTATGCATTTAAATCGGGAATAGCTGTTTTAGTTTTGGAGTTATTGTCGATGGTGTCATTTTGGCAAGTTTTTAGGGTTTTTCACCGTGCCAAATGGCTACAAAATTCTATAGTCTTAATTATCTCCAAAACTAATACGAATAGAAAAACCATACTGCATCACTTAGGGTAGTTTATAAACGCAAACAAGACTATGTAGTTAAATCCGGAATAGCTGTTTTAGTTTTGGAGTTATTGTTGATAATTTTCAGCGTTTATGACAGTGCGAAACGAATTCAGAACCATGTAGAGTCTATTAACTCCAAAACTAGTTGCAATAGGAAAACCGTTCTGCACCACTTAGTTTATAAACGCAAACAAGACTATGCAGTTAAATCCGGAATAGCTGTTTTAGTTTTGGAGTTATGGTCGATGGTGTCATTTTGGCAAGTTTTCAGCATTTTTGACCGTGCGGAACAACTTCAAAACGATATAGTCTCTATTAATCCCAAAACTAATTGCAATAGGAAAACCGTACTGCACCACTTAGGGTAGTTTATAAACGCAAACAAGACTCTGTAGTTAAATCCGGTATAGCTGTTTTAGTTTTGGAGTTATTGTCGATTGTGTCATTTTGGCAAATTTTAAGCGTTTTTCACCGTGCCAAATGGCTACAAAGTCCTATAGTCTTAATTATCTTCGAAACTAATACGAATAGAAAAACAATACTGCATCACTTAGGGTAGTTTATAAACGCAAACAAGAGTATGTAGTTAAATCCGGAATAGCTGTTCTAGTTTTGGAGTTATTGTCGATGGTGTCTTTTTGGCAAATGTTCAGCGTTTTTGACCGTGCGGAACAACTTCAAAACGATATAGTCTCTAAAAACTCCAAAACTAATTGCAATAGGAAAACCGTACTGCACCACTTAGGGTAGTTTATAAACGCAAACAAGACTATGTAGTTAAATCCGGAACAGCTGTTTTAGTTTTGGAGTTATTGTCGATGGTGTCATTTTGTCAAACTTTTAGCGTTTTTCACCGTGCCAAATGGCTACAAAATCCTATAGTCTCAATTATCTTTGAAACTAATACGAATAGAAAAGCCATACTGCATCACTTAGGGTAGTTTATAAACGCAAACAAGAGTATGTTGTTAAATCCGGAATAGCTGTTTTAGTTTTGGAGTTATTGTTGATGATTTTCAGTGTTTATAACCGTGCGAAACGACTTCAGAACCGTGTAGTCTCAATTATCTCCGAAACTAATACGAATAGAAAAGCCATACTGCATCACTTAGGGTAGTTCATAAACGCAAACAAGACTATGTAGTAAAATCCGGAATACCTTTTTTAGTTTTGGAGTTATTGTCGATGGTGTCATTTTGGCAAATTTTCAGCGTTTTTGACCGTGCGGAAACGACATGAAAACTATATAGTCCCAATTAACTCCAAAACTAATTGCAATATTAAAACCGTACTGCACCACTTAGGGTACTTTATAAACGCAAACAAGAGTATGTAGTTAAATCCGGAATAGCTGTTTTAGTTTTGGAGTTATTGTTGATGATTTTCAGCGTTTATGACCGTGCGAAACGACTCCAGAACCATGTAGTCTCTATTAACTCCAAAACTAATTGCAATAGGAAAACCGTACTGCACCACTTAGGGTAGTTTACAAACGCAAACAAGAGTATGTAGTTAAATCCGGAATAGCTGTTTTAGTTTTGGAGTTATTGTCGATTGTGTCTTTTTAGCAAATTTTCAGCGTTTTTGACCGTGCGGAACAACTTCAAAACGATATAGTCTCTATTAACTCCAAAACTAATTGCAATAGGAAAACCGTACTGCACCACTTAGGGTAGTTTATAAACGCAAACAAGACTCTGTAGTTAAATCCGGCATAGCTGTTTTAGTTTAGGAGTTATTGTCGATGGTGTCATTTTGTCAAATTTTTAGCGTTTTTGACCGTGCCAAATGGCTACAAAATCGTATAGTCTCAATTATCTTCGAAACTAATACGAATAGAAAAACCATACTGCATCACTTAGGGTACTTTATAAACGCAAACAAGACTATGTAGTTAAATCCGGAATAGCTGTTTTAGTTTTGGAGTTATTGTTGATGATTTTCAGCGTTTATGACAGTGCGAAACGACTTCAGAACCATGTAGAGTCTATTAACTCCAAAACTAGTTGCAATAGGAAAACCGTACTGCACCACTTAGTTTATAAACGCAAACAAGACTATGCAGTTAAATCCGGAATAGCTGTTTTAGTTTTGGAGTTATGGTCGATGGTGTCATTTTGGCAAGTTTTCAGCATTTTTGACCGTGCGGAACAACTTCAAAACGATATAGTCTCTATTAATCCCAAAACTAATTGCAATAGGAAAACCGTACTGCACCACTTAGGGTAGTTTATAAACGCAAACAAGACTCTGTAGTTAAATCCGGTATAGTTGTTTTAGTTTTGGAGTTATTGTCGATTGTGTCATTTTGGCAAATTTTAAGCGTTTTTCACCGTACCAAATGGCTACAAAGTCCTATAGTCTTAATTATCTTCGAAACTAATACGAATAGAAAAACAATACTGCATCACTTAGGGTAGTTTATAAACGCAAACAAGAGTATGTAGTTAAATCCGGAATAGCTGTTCTAGTTTTGGAGTTATTGTCGATGGTGTCTTTTTGGCAAATGTTCAGCGTTTTTGACCGTGCGGAACAACTTCAAAACGATATAGTCTCTATTAACTCCAAAACTAATTGCAATAGAAAAACCGTACTGCACCACTTAGGGTAGTTTATAAACGCAAACAAGACTATGCAGTTAAATCCGGAATAGCTGTTTTAGTTTTGGAGTTATTGTCGATGGTGTCATTTTGTCAAATTTTTAGCGTTTTTCACCGTGCCAAATGGCTACAAAATCGTATAGTCTCAATTATCTTCGAAACTAATACGAATAGAAAAACCATACTGCATCACTTAGGGTAGTTTATAAACGCAAACAAGAGTATGTAGTTAAAGCCGGAATAGCTGTTTTAGTTTTGGAGTTATTGTCGATTGTGTCTTTTTAGCAAATTTTCAGCGTTTTTGACCGTGCGGAACAACTTCAAAACGATATAGTCTCTATTAACTAAAAAACTAATTGCAATAGGAAAACCGTACTGCACCACTTAGGGTAGTTTATAAACGCAAACAAGACTCTGTAGTTAAATCCGGCATAGCTGTTTTAGTTTTATAGTTATTGTCGATGGTGTCATTTTGTCAAATTTTTAGCGTTCTTGACCGTGCCAAATGGCTACAAAATCGTATAGTCTCAATTATCTACGAAACTAATACGAATAGAAAAACCATACTGCATCACTTAGGGTAGTTTATAAACGCAAACAAGAGTATGTAGTTAAATCCGGAATAGCTGTTTTAGTTTTGGAGTTAGTGTTGATGATTTTCAGCGTTTATGACCGTGCGAAACGACTTCAGAACCATGTAGTCTCTATTAACTCCAAAACTAATTGCAATAGGAAAACCGTACTGCACCACGTAGGGTAGTTTATAAACGCAAACAAGACTATGCAGTTAAATCCGGAATAGCTGTTTTAGTTTTGGAGTTATTGTCGATGGTGTCATTTTGGCAAGTTTTCAGCGTTTTTGACCGTGCTGAAAAACTTCAAAACGATATAGTCTCTATTAACTCCAAAACTATTTGCAATAGGAAAACCGTACTGCACCACTTAGGGTAGTTTATAAACGCAAACAAGACTATGCAGTTAAATCAGGAATAGCTGTTTTAGTTTTGGAGTTATTGTAGATGGTGTCATTTTGGCAAGTTTTTAGCGTTTTTCACCGTGCCAAATGGCTACAAAATCCTATAGTCTCAATTATCTCCGAAACTAATACGAATAGAAAAACCATACTGCATCACTTAGGGTAGTTTATAAACGCAAACAAGACTATGTAGTAAAATCCGGAATAGCTTTTTTAGTTTTGGAGTTATTGTCGATGGTGTCATTTTGGCAAATTTTCAGCGTTTTTGACTGTGCGGAAACGACATGAAAACTATATAGTCCCAATTAACTCCAAAACTGATTGCAATATTAAAACCGTACTGCACCACTTAGGGTACTTTATAAACGCAAACAAGATTATGCAGTTAAATCCGGAATAGCTGTTTTAGTTTTGGAGTTATTGTTGATGATTTTCAGCGTTTATGACAGTGCGAAACGACTTCAGAACCATGTAGAGTCTATTAACTCCAAAACTAGTTGCAATAGGAAAACCGTACTGCACCACTTAGTTTATAAACGCAAACAAGACTATGCAGTTAAATCCGGAATAGCTGTTTTAGTTTTGGAGTTATGGTCGATGGTGTCATTTTGTCAAATTTTTAGCGTTTTTCACCGTGCCAAATGGCTACAAAATCCTATAGTCTCAATTATCTCCGAAACTAATACGAATAGAAAAGCCATACTGCATCACTTTGGGTAGTTTATAAACGCAAACAAGAGTATGTTGTTAAATCCGGAATAGCTGTTTTAGTTTTGGAGTTATTGTTGATGATTTTCAGTGTTTATAACCGTGCGAAACGACTTCAGAACCATGTAGTCTCAATTATCTCCGAAACTAATACGAATAGAAAAATCATACTGCATCACTTAGGGTAGTTTATAAACGCGAACAAGACTATGTAGGTAAATCCGGAATAGCTGTTTTAGTTTTAGAGTTATTGTCGATGGTGTCTTTTTGGCAAATTTTCAGCGTTTTTGACCCTGCAGAACAACTTTAAAACGATATAGTCTCTATTAACTCCAAAACTAATTGCAATAGGAAAACCGTACTGCACCACTTAGGGTAGTTTATAAACGCAAACAAGACTATGCAGTTAAATCAGGAATAGCTGTTTTAGTTTTGGAGTTATTGTTGATGATTTTCAGCGTTTATGACCGTGCGAAACGACTTCAGAACCATGTAGTCTCTATTAACTCCAAAACTAATTGCAATAGGAAAACCGTACTGCACCACTTAGGGTAGTTTACAAACGCAAACAAGACTATGCATTTAAATCGGGAATAGCTGTTTTAGTTTTGGAGTTATTGTCGATGGTGTCATTTTGGCAAGTTTTTAGGGTTTTTCACCGTGCCAAATGGCTACAAAATTCTATAGTCTTAATTATCTCCAAAACTAATACGAATAGAAAAACCATACTGCATCACTTAGGGTAGTTTATAAACGCAAACAAGACTATGTAGTTAAATCCGGAATAGCTGTTTTAGTTTTGGAGTTATTGTTGATAATTTTCAGCGTTTATGACAGTGCGAAACGAATTCAGAACCATGTAGAGTCTATTAACTCCAAAACTAGTTGCAATAGGAAAACCGTACTGCACCACTTAGTTTATAAACGCAAACAAGACTATGCAGTTAAATCCGGAATAGCTGTTTTAGTTTTGGAGTTATGGTCGATGGTGTCATTTTGGCAAGTTCTCAGCATTTTTGACCGTGCGGAACAACTTCAAAACGATATAGTCTCTATTAATCCCAAAACTAATTGCAATAGGAAAACCGTACTGCACCACTTAGGGTAGTTTATAAACGCAAACAAGACTCTGTAGTTAAATCCGGTATAGCTGTTTTAGTTTTGGAGTTATTGTCGATTGTGTCATTTTGGCAAATTTTAAGCGTTTTTCACCGTGCCAAATGGCTACAAAGTCCTATAGTCTTAATTATCTTCGAAACTAATACGAATAGAAAAACAATACTGCATCACTTAGGGTAGTTTATAAACGCAAACAAGAGTATGTAGTTAAATCCGGAATAGCTGTTCTAGTTTTGGAGTTATTGTCGATGGTGTCTTTTAGGCAAATGTTCAGCGTTTTTGACCGTGCGGAACAACTTCAAAACGATATAGTCTCTATTAACTCCAAAACTAATTGCAATAGGAAAACCGTACTGCACCACTTAGGGTAGTTTATAAACGCAAACAAGACTACGAAGTTAAATCCGGAATAGATGTTTTAGTTTTGGAGTTATTGTCGATTGTGTCATTTTGGCGAATTTTCAGCGTTTTTGACCGTGCCAAATGGCTACAAAATCGTATAGTCTCAATTATCTTCGAAACTAATACGAATAGAAAAACCATACTGCATCACTTAGGGTAGTTTATAAACGCAAACAAGAGTATGTAGTTAAATCCGGAATAGCCGTTTTAGTTTTGGAGTTAGTGTTGATGATTTTCAGCGTTTATGACCGTGCGAAACGACTTCAGAACCATGTAGTCTCTATTAACTCCAAAACTAATTGCAATAGGAAAACCGTGCTGCACCACTTAGGGTAGTTTATAAACGCAAACAAGACTATGCAGTTAAATCCGGAATAGCTGTTTTAGTTTTGGAGTTATTGTTGATGGTGTCATTTTGGCAAGTTTTCAGCGTTTTTGACCGTGCTGAACAACTTCAAAACGATATAGTCTCTATTAACTCCAAAACTAATTGCAATAGGAAAACCGTACTGCACCACTTAGGGTACTTTATAAACGCAAACAAGATTATGCAGTTAAATCCGGAATAGCTGTTTTAGTTTAGGAGTTATTGTCGATGGTGTCATTTTGTCAAATTTTTAGCGTTTTTCACCGTGCCAAATGGCTACAAAATCGTATAGTCTCAATTATCTTCGAAACTAATACGAATAGAAAAACCATACTGCATCACTTAGGGTAGTTTATAAACGCAAACAAGAGTATGTAGTTAAATCCGGAATAGCTGTTTTAGTTTTGGAGTTATTGTTGATGATTTTCAGCGTTTATGACCGTGCGAAACGACTTCAGAACCATGTAGTCTCTATTAACTCCAAAACTAATTGCAATAGGAAAACCGTACTGCACCACTTAGTGTAGTTTATAAACGCAAATAAGACTATGCAGTTAAATCCGGAATAGCTGTTTTAGTTTTGGAGTTATTGTCGATGGTGTCATTATGGCAAATTTTCAGCGTTTTTGACCGTTCGGAAACGACATGAAAACGATATAGTCCCAATTAACTCCAAAACTAATTGCAATAGGAAAACCG
Organism: Macrothele yani; assembly: GCA_039090855.1. Lineage (NCBI taxonomy): Eukaryota > Metazoa > Arthropoda > Arachnida > Araneae > Macrothelidae > Macrothele > Macrothele yani. Next base: position 98,891,207 of record CM077004.1, on the reverse strand, counting down.
TACTGCACCACTTAGGGTACTTTATAAACGCAAAAAAGACTATGCAGTTAAATCCGGAATAGCTGTTTTAGTTTAGGAGTTATTGTCGATGGTGTCATTTTGTCAAATTTTTAGCGTTTTTCACCGTGCCAAATGGCTACAAAATCCTATAGTCTCAATTATCTTCGAAACTAATACGAATAGAAAAACCATACTGCATCACTTAGGGTAGTTTATAAACGCAAACAAGAGTATGTAGTTAAATCCGTAATAGCTGTTTTAGTTTTGGAGTTATTGTTGATGATTTTCAGCGTTTATGACCGTGCGAAACGACTTCTGAACCATGTAGTCTCTATTAACTCCAAAACTAATTGCAATAGGAAAACCGTACTGCACCACTTAGGGTAGTTTATAAACGCAAACAAGACTATGCAGTTAAATCCGGAATAGCTGTTTTAGTTTTGGAGTTATTGTCGATATTGTCATTTTGGCAAGTTTTCAGCGTTTTTGACCGTGCGGAACAACTTCAAAACGATATAGTCTCTATTAACTCCAAAACTAATTGCAATAGGAAAACCGTACTGCACCACTTAGGGTAGTTTATAAACGCAAACAAGACTATGTAGTTAAATCCGAAATAGCTGTTTTAGTTTTGGAGTTATTGTCGATGGTGTCATTTTGTCAAATTTTTAGCGTTTTTCACCGTGCCAAATGGCTACAAAATCCTATAGTCTCAATTATCTTCGAAACTAATACGAATAGAAAAGATTTACTGCATCACTTAGGGTAGTTTATAAACGCAAACAAGAGTATGTAGTTAAATCCGTAATAGCTGTTTTAGTTTTGGAGTTATTGTTGATGATTTTCAGCGTTTATGACCGTGCGAAACGACTTCTGAACCATGTAGTCTCTATTAACTCCAAAACTAATTGCAATAGGAAAACCGTACTGCACCACTTAGGGTAGTTTATAAACGCAAACAAGACTATGCAGTTAAATCCGGAATAGCTGTTTTAGTTTTGGAGTTATTGTCGATATTGTCATTTTGGCAAGTTTTCAGCGTTTTTGACCGTGCGGAACAACTTCAAAACGATATAGTCTCTATTAACTCCAAAACTAATTGCAATAGGAAAACCGTACTGCACCACTTAGGGTAGTTTATAAACGAAAACAAGACTATGTAGTTAAATCCGAAATAGCTGTTTTAGTTTTGGAGTTATTGTCGATGGTGTCATTTTGTCAAATTTTTTAGCGTTTTTCACCGTGCCAAATGGCTACAAAATCCTATAGTCTCAATTATCTTCAAAACTAATACGAATAGAAAAGCCATACTGCATCACTTAGGGTAGTTTATAAACGCAAACAAGAGTATGTAGTTAAATCCGGAATAGCTGTTTTAGTTTTGGAGTTATTGTTGATGATTTTCAGTGTTTATAACCGTGCGAAACGACTTCTTTTTTTTTTTTTTTTTTTGATTGGAGGTTTAACGACCACCGTGAGCAACTCAACGGGCTATAAGCAGTCGCCCGTCCCTAATTTAGGGTCACTGGTTCCAGGGAAGGGAGAGAGCCAGTGCCGTAAGACAAACACAACATCCATGCCTGACCGGGATTCGAACCCGGACCCCTTACGGACGAATGATCAGAGGCCAGCGCCTTAGACCACTGCGCCACCGAGGCGGCGCGAAACGACTTCAGAACCATGTAGTCTCAATTATCTCCGAAACTAATACGAATAGAAAAATCATACTGCATCACTTAGGGTAGTTTATAAACGCGAATAAGACTATGTAGGTAAATCCGGAATAGCTGTTTTAGTTTTAGAGTTATTGTCGATGGTGTCTTTTTGGCAAATTTTCAGCGTTTTTGACCGTGCAGAACAATTTTAAAACGATATAGTCTCTACTAACTCCGAAACTAATTGCAATAGGAAAACCGTACTGCACCACTTAGGGTAGTTTATAAACGCAAACAAGACTACGAAGTTAAATCCGGAATAGATGTTTTAGTTTTGGAGTTATTGTCGATTGTGTCATTTTGGCAAATTTTCAGCGTTTTTGACCGTGCCAAATGGCTACAAAATCGTATAGTCTCAATTATCTTCGAAACTAATACGAATAGAAAAACCATACTGCATCACTTAGGGTAGTTTATAAACGCAAACAAGAGTATGTTGTTAAATCCGGAATAGCTGTTTTAGTTTTGGAGTTAGTGTTGATGATTTTCAGCGTTTATGACCGTGCGAAACGACTTCAGAACCATTTAGTCTCTATTAACTCCAAAACTAATTGCAATAGGAAAACCGTGCTGCACCACTTAGGGTAGTTTATAAACGCAAACAAGACTATGCAGTTAAATCCGGAATAGCTGTTTTAGTTTTGGAGTTATTGTCGATGGTGTCATTTTGGCAAGTTTTCAGCGTTTTTGACCGTGCTGAACAACTTCAAAACGATATAGTCTCTATTAACTCCAAAACTAATTGCAATAGGAAAACCGTACTGCACCACTTAGGGTAGTTTATAAACGCAAACAAGACTATGCAGTTAAATCAGGAATAGCTGTTTTAGTTTTGGAGTTATTGTCGATGGTGTCATTTTGGCAAGTTTTTAGCGTTTTTCACCCTGCCAGATGGCTACAAAATCCTATAGTCTCAATTACCTCCGAAACTAATACCAATAGAAAAACCATACTGCATCACTTAGGGTAGTTTATAAACGCAAACAAGACTACGTAGTTAAATCCGGAATAGCTGTTCTAGTTTTGGAGTTATTGTCGGTTTTGTCTTTTTGGCAAATTTTCAGCGTTTTTGACCGTGCGGAACAACTTCAAAACGATATAGTCTCTATTAACTCCAAAACTAATTGCAATAGGAAAACCGTACTGCACCACTTAGAGTAGTTTATAAACGCAAACAAGACTATGCAGTTAAATCCGGAATAGCTGTTTTAGTTTTGGAGTTATTGTCGATGGTGTCATTTTGTCAAATTTTTAGCGTTTTTCACCGTGCCAAATGGCTACAAAATCTTATAGTCTCAATTATCTCCGAAACTAATACGAATAGAAAAACCATACTGCATCACTTAGGGTAGTTTATAAACGCAAACAAGACTATATAGTAAAATCCGGAATAGCTTTTTTAGTTTTGGAGTTATTGTCGATGGTGTCATTTTGGCAAATTTTCAGCGTTTTTGATCGTGCGGAAACGACATGAAAACCATATAGTCCCAAGTAACTCCAAAACTAATTGCAATAGAAAAACCGTACTGCACCACTTAGGGTACTTTATAAACGCAAACAAGACTATGCAGTTAAATCCGGAATATATGTTTTAGTTTTGGAGTTATTGTCGATTGTGTCATTTTGGCAAATTTTCACCGTTTTTGACCGTGCCAAATGGCTACAAAATCGTATAGTCTCAATTATCTTCGAAACTAATACGAATAGAAAAACCATACTGCATCACTTTAGGGTAGTTTATAAACGCAAACAAGAGTATGTAATTAAATCCGGAATAGCTGTTTTAGTTTTGGAGTTAGTGTTGATGATTTTCAGCGTTTATAACCGTGCGAAACGACTTCAGAACCATGTAGTCTCTATTAACTCCAAAACTAATTGCAATAGGAAAACCGTACTGCACCACTTAGGGTAGTTTATAAACGCAAACAAGACTATGCAGTTAAATCAGGAATAGCTGTTTTAGTTTTGGAGTTATTGTCGATGGTGTCATTTTGGCAAGTTTTTAGCGTTTTTCACAATGCCAAATGGCTACAAAATCCTATAGTCTCAATTACCTCCGAAACTAATACCAATAGAAAAACCATACTTCATCACTTAGGGTAGTTTATAAACGCAAACAAGACTACGTAGTTAAATCCGGAATAGCTGTTCTAGTTTTGGAGTTATTGTCGGTTTTGTCTTTTTGGCAAATTTTCAGCGTTTTTGACCGTGCGGAACAACTTCAAAACGATATAGTCTCTATTAACTCCAAAACTAATTGCAATAGGAAAACCGTACTGCACCACTTAGAGTAGTTTATAAACGCAAACAAGACTATGCAGTTAAATCCGGAATAGCTGTTTTAGTTTTGGAGTTATTGTCGATGGTGTCATTTTGTCAAATTTTTAGCGTTTTTCACCGTGCCAAATGGCTACAAAATCCTATAGTCTCAATTATTTTTGAAACTAATACGAATAGAAAAACCATACTGCATCACTTAGGGTAGTTTATAAACGCAAACAAGACTATGTAGTAAAATCCGGAATAGCTTTTTTAGTTTTGGAGTTATTGTCGATGGTGTCATTTTGGCAAATTTTCAGCGTTTTTGACCGTGCGGAAACGACATGAAAACCATATAGTCCCAATTAACTCCAAAACTAATTGCAACAGGAAAACCGTACTGCACCACTTAGGGTACTTTATAAACGCAAACAAGACTATGCAGTTAAATCCGGAATAGCTGTTTTAGTTTTGGAGTTATTGTCGATTGTGTCATTTTGGCAAATTTTCAGCGTTTTTGACCGTGCCAAATGGCTACAAAATCGTATAGTCTCAATTATCTTCGAAACTAATACGAATAGAAAAACCATACTGCATCACTTAGGGTAGTTTATAAACGCAAACAAGAGTATGTAGTTAAATCCGGAATAGCTGTTTTAATTTTGGAGTTAGTGTTGATGATTTTCAGCGTTTATGACCGTGCGAAACGGCTTCAGAACCATGTAGTCTCTATTAACTCCAAAACTAATTGCAATAGGAAAACCGTACTGCACCACTTAGGGTAGTTTACAAACGCAAACAAGACTATGCATTTAAATCGGGAATAGCTGTTTTAGTTTTGGAGTTATTGTCGATGGTGTCATTTTGGCAAGTTTTTAGGGTTTTTCACCGTGCCAAATGGCTACAAAATTCTATAGTCTTAATTATCTCCAAAACTAATACGAATAGAAAAACCATACTGCATCACTTAGGGTAGTTTATAAACGCAAACAAGACTATGTAGTTAAATCCGGAATAGCTGTTTTAGTTTTGGAGTTATTGTTGATAATTTTCAGCGTTTATGACAGTGCGAAACGAATTCAGAACCATGTAGAGTCTATTAACTCCAAAACTAGTTGCAATAGGAAAACCGTTCTGCACCACTTAGGGTAGTTTATAAACGCAAACAAGACTATGCAGTTAAATCCGGAATAGCTGTTTTAGTTTTGGAGTTATGGTCGATGGTGTCATTTTTGGCAAGTTTTCAGCATTTTTGACCGTGCGGAACAACTTCAAAACGATATAGTCTCTATTAATCCCAAAACTAATTGCAATAGGAAAACCGTACTGCACCACTTAGGGTAGTTTATAAACGCAAACAAGACTCTGTAGTTAAATCCGGTATAGCTGTTTTAGTTTTGGAGTTATTGTCGATTGTGTCATTTTGGCAAATTTTAAGCGTTTTTCACCGTGCCAAATGGCTACAAAGTCCTATAGTCTTAATTATCTTCGAAACTAATACGAATAGAAAAACAATACTGCATCACTTAGGGTAGTTTATAAACGCAAACAAGAGTATGTAGTTAAATCCGGAATAGCTGTTCTAGTTTTGGAGTTATTGTCGATGGTGTCTTTTTGGCAAATGTTCAGCGTTTTTGACCGTGCGGAACAACTTCAAAACGATATAGTCTCTAAAAACTCCAAAACTAATTGCAATAGGAAAACCGTACTGCACCACTTAGGTAGTTTATAAACGCAAACAAGACTATGTAGTTAAATCCGGAACAGCTGTTTTAGTTTTGGAGTTATTGTCGATGGTGTCATTTTGTCAAACTTTTAGCGTTTTTCACCGTGCCAAATGGCTACAAAATCCTATAGTCTCAATTATCTTTGAAACTAATACGAATAGAAAAGCCATACTGCATCACTTAGGGTAGTTTATAAACGCAAACAAGAGTATGTTGTTAAATCCGGAATAGCTGTTTTAGTTTTGGAGTTATTGTTGATGATTTTCAGTGTTTATAACCGTGCGAAACGACTTCAGAACCGTGTAGTCTCAATTATCTCCGAAACTAATACGAATAGAAAAGCCATACTGCATCACTTAGGGTAGTTCATAAACGCAAACAAGACTATGTAGTAAAATCCGGAATACCTTTTTTAGTTTTGGAGTTATTGTCGATGGTGTCATTTTGGCAAATTTTCAGCGTTTTTGACCGTGCGGAAACGACATGAAAACTATATAGTCCCAATTAACTCCAAAACTAATTGCAATATTAAAACCGTACTGCACCACTTAGGGTACTTTATAAACGCAAACAAGAGTATGTAGTTAAATCCGGAATAGCTGTTTTAGTTTTGGAGTTATTGTTGATGATTTTCAGCGTTTATGACCGTGCGAAACGACTCCAGAACCATGTAGTCTCTATTAACTCCAAAACTAATTGCAATAGGAAAACCGTACTGCACCACTTAGGGTAGTTTACAAACGCAAACAAGAGTATGTAGTTAAATCCGGAATAGCTGTTTTAGTTTTGGAGTTATTGTCGATTGTGTCTTTTTAGCAAATTTTCAGCGTTTTTGACCGTGCGGAACAACTTCAAAACGATATAGTCTCTATTAACTCCAAAACTAATTGCAATAGGAAAACCGTACTGCACCACTTAGGGTAGTTTATAAACGCAAACAAGACTCTGTAGTTAAATCCGGCATAGCTGTTTTAGTTTAGGAGTTATTGTCGATGGTGTCATTTTGTCAAATTTTTAGCGTTTTTGACCGTGCCAAATGGCTACAAAATCGTATAGTCTCAATTATCTTCGAAACTAATACGAATAGAAAAACCATACTGCATCACTTAGGGTACTTTATAAACGCAAACAAGACTATGTAGTTAAATCCGGAATAGCTGTTTTAGTTTTGGAGTTATTGTTGATGATTTTCAGCGTTTATGACAGTGCGAAACGACTTCAGAACCATGTAGAGTCTATTAACTCCAAAACTAGTTGCAATAGGAAAACCGTACTGCACCACTTAGGGTAGTTTATAAACGCAAACAAGACTATGCAGTTAAATCCGGAATAGCTGTTTTAGTTTTGGAGTTATGGTCGATGGTGTCATTTTGGCAAGTTTTCAGCATTTTTGACCGTGCGGAACAACTTCAAAACGATATAGTCTCTATTAATCCCAAAACTAATTGCAATAGGAAAACCGTACTGCACCACTTAGGGTAGTTTATAAACGCAAACAAGACTCTGTAGTTAAATCCGGTATAGTTGTTTTAGTTTTGGAGTTATTGTCGATTGTGTCATTTTGGCAAATTTTAAGCGTTTTTCACCGTACCAAATGGCTACAAAGTCCTATAGTCTTAATTATCTTCGAAACTAATACGAATAGAAAAACAATACTGCATCACTTAGGGTAGTTTATAAACGCAAACAAGAGTATGTAGTTAAATCCGGAATAGCTGTTCTAGTTTTGGAGTTATTGTCGATGGTGTCTTTTTGGCAAATGTTCAGCGTTTTTGACCGTGCGGAACAACTTCAAAACGATATAGTCTCTATTAACTCCAAAACTAATTGCAATAGAAAAACCGTACTGCACCACTTAGGGTAGTTTATAAACGCAAACAAGACTATGCAGTTAAATCCGGAATAGCTGTTTTAGTTTTGGAGTTATTGTCGATGGTGTCATTTTGTCAAATTTTTAGCGTTTTTCACCGTGCCAAATGGCTACAAAATCGTATAGTCTCAATTATCTTCGAAACTAATACGAATAGAAAAACCATACTGCATCACTTAGGGTAGTTTATAAACGCAAACAAGAGTATGTAGTTAAAGCCGGAATAGCTGTTTTAGTTTTGGAGTTATTGTCGATTGTGTCTTTTTAGCAAATTTTCAGCGTTTTTGACCGTGCGGAACAACTTCAAAACGATATAGTCTCTATTAACTAAAAACTAATTGCAATAGGAAAACCGTACTGCACCACTTAGGGTAGTTTATAAACGCAAACAAGACTCTGTAGTTAAATCCGGCATAGCTGTTTTAGTTTTATAGTTATTGTCGATGGTGTCATTTTGTCAAATTTTTAGCGTTCTTGACCGTGCCAAATGGCTACAAAATCGTATAGTCTCAATTATCTACGAAACTAATACGAATAGAAAAACCATACTGCATCACTTAGGGTAGTTTATAAACGCAAACAAGAGTATGTAGTTAAATCCGGAATAGCTGTTTTAGTTTTGGAGTTAGTGTTGATGATTTTCAGCGTTTATGACCGTGCGAAACGACTTCAGAACCATGTAGTCTCTATTAACTCCAAAACTAATTGCAATAGGAAAACCGTACTGCACCACGTAGGGTAGTTTATAAACGCAAACAAGACTATGCAGTTAAATCCGGAATAGCTGTTTTAGTTTTGGAGTTATTGTCGATGGTGTCATTTTGGCAAGTTTTCAGCGTTTTTGACCGTGCTGAAAAACTTCAAAACGATATAGTCTCTATTAACTCCAAAACTATTTGCAATAGGAAAACCGTACTGCACCACTTAGGGTAGTTTATAAACGCAAACAAGACTATGCAGTTAAATCAGGAATAGCTGTTTTAGTTTTGGAGTTATTGTAGATGGTGTCATTTTGGCAAGTTTTTAGCGTTTTTCACCGTGCCAAATGGCTACAAAATCCTATAGTCTCAATTATCTCCGAAACTAATACGAATAGAAAAACCATACTGCATCACTTAGGGTAGTTTATAAACGCAAACAAGACTATGTAGTAAAATCCGGAATAGCTTTTTTAGTTTTGGAGTTATTGTCGATGGTGTCATTTTGGCAAATTTTCAGCGTTTTTGACTGTGCGGAAACGACATGAAAACTATATAGTCCCAATTAACTCCAAAACTGATTGCAATATTAAAACCGTACTGCACCACTTAGGGTACTTTATAAACGCAAACAAGATTATGCAGTTAAATCCGGAATAGCTGTTTTAGTTTTGGAGTTATTGTTGATGATTTTCAGCGTTTATGACAGTGCGAAACGACTTCAGAACCATGTAGAGTCTATTAACTCCAAAACTAGTTGCAATAGGAAAACCGTACTGCACCACTTAGTTTATAAACGCAAACAAGACTATGCAGTTAAATCCGGAATAGCTGTTTTAGTTTTGGAGTTATGGTCGATGGTGTCATTTTGTCAAATTTTTAGCGTTTTTCACCGTGCCAAATGGCTACAAAATCCTATAGTCTCAATTATCTCCGAAACTAATACGAATAGAAAAGCCATACTGCATCACTTTGGGTAGTTTATAAACGCAAACAAGAGTATGTTGTTAAATCCGGAATAGCTGTTTTAGTTTTGGAGTTATTGTTGATGATTTTCAGTGTTTATAACCGTGCGAAACGACTTCAGAACCATGTAGTCTCAATTATCTCCGAAACTAATACGAATAGAAAAATCATACTGCATCACTTAGGGTAGTTTATAAACGCGAACAAGACTATGTAGGTAAATCCGGAATAGCTGTTTTAGTTTTAGAGTTATTGTCGATGGTGTCTTTTTGGCAAATTTTCAGCGTTTTTGACCCTGCAGAACAACTTTAAAACGATATAGTCTCTATTAACTCCAAAACTAATTGCAATAGGAAAACCGTACTGCACCACTTAGGGTAGTTTATAAACGCAAACAAGACTATGCAGTTAAATCAGGAATAGCTGTTTTAGTTTTGGAGTTATTGTTGATGATTTTCAGCGTTTATGACCGTGCGAAACGACTTCAGAACCATGTAGTCTCTATTAACTCCAAAACTAATTGCAATAGGAAAACCGTACTGCACCACTTAGGGTAGTTTACAAACGCAAACAAGACTATGCATTTAAATCCGGGAATAGCTGTTTTAGTTTTGGAGTTATTGTCGATGGTGTCATTTTGGCAAGTTTTTAGGTTTTTCACCGTGCCAAATGGCTACAAAATTCTATAGTCTTAATTATCTCCAAAACTAATACGAATAGAAAAACCATACTGCATCACTTAGGGTAGTTTATAAACGCAAACAAGACTATGTAGTTAAATCCGGAATAGCTGTTTTAGTTTTGGAGTTATTGTTGATAATTTTCAGCGTTTATGACAGTGCGAAACGAATTCAGAACCATGTAGAGTCTATTAACTCCAAAACTAGTTGCAATAGGAAAACCGTACTGCACCACTTAGTTTATAAACGCAAACAAGACTATGCAGTTAAATCCGGAATAGCTGTTTTAGTTTTGGAGTTATGGTCGATGGTGTCATTTTGGCAAGTTCTCAGCATTTTTGACCGTGCGGAACAACTTCAAAACGATATAGTCTCTATTAATCCCAAAACTAATTGCAATAGGAAAACCGTACTGCACCACTTAGGTAGTTTATAAACGCAAACAAGACTCTGTAGTTAAATCCGGTATAGCTGTTTTAGTTTTGGAGTTATTGTCGATTGTGTCATTTTGGCAAATTTTAAGCGTTTTTCACCGTGCCAAATGGCTACAAAGTCCTATAGTCTTAATTATCTTCGAAACTAATACGAATAGAAAAACAATACTGCATCACTTAGGTAGTTTATAAACGCAAACAAGAGTATGTAGTTAAATCCGGAATAGCTGTTCTAGTTTTGGAGTTATTGTCGATGGTGTCTTTTAGGCAAATGTTCAGCGTTTTTGACCGTGCGGAACAACTTCAAAACGATATAGTCTCTATTAACTCCAAAACTAATTGCAATAGGAAAACCGTACTGCACCACTTAGGGTAGTTTATAAACGCAAACAAGACTATGCAGTTAAATCCGGAATAGCTGTTTTAGTTTTGGAGTTATTGTCGATGGTGTCATTTTGTCAAATTTTTAGCGTTTTTCACCGTGCCAAATGGCTACAAAATCGTATAGTCTCAATTATCTTCGAAACTAATACGAATAGAAAAACCATACTGCATCACTTAGGGTAGTTTATAAACGCAAACAAGAGTATGTAGTTAAATCCGGAATAGCTGTTTTAGTTTTGGAGTTATTGTTGATGATTTTCAGCGTTTATGACCGTGCGAAACGACTTCAGAACCATGTAGTCTCTATTAACTCCAAAACTAATTGCAATAGGAAAACCGTACTGCACCACTTAGTGTAGTTTATAAACGCAAATAAGACTATGCAGTTAAATCCGAATAGCTGTTTTAGTTTTGGAGTTATTGTCGATGGTGTCATTATGGCAAATTTTCAGCGTTTTTGACCGTTCGGAAACGACATGAAAACGATATAGTCCCAATTAACTCCAAAACTAATTGCAATAGGAAAACCGTACTGCACCACTTAGGGTACTTTATAAACGCAAAAAAGACTATGCAGTTAAATCCGGAATAGCTGTTTTAGTTTAGGAGTTATTGTCGATGGTGTCATTTTGTCAAATTTTTAGCGTTTTTCACCGTGCCAAATGGCTACAAAATCCTATAGTCTCAATTATCTTCGAAACTAATACGAATAGAAAAACCATACTGCATCACTTAGGGTAGTTTATAAACGCAAACAAGAGTATGTAGTTAAATCCGTAATAGCTGTTTTAGTTTTGGAGTTATTGTTGATGATTTTCAGCGTTTATGACCGTGCGAAACGACTTCTGAACCATGTAGTCTCTATTAACTCCAAAACTAATTGCAATAGGAAAACCGTACTGCACCACTTAGGGTAGTTTATAAACGCAAACAAGACTATGCAGTTAAATCCGGAATAGCTGTTTTAGTTTTGGAGTTATTGTCGATATTGTCATTTTGGCAAGTTTTCAGCGTTTTTGACCGTGCGGAACAACTTCAAAACGATATAGTCTCTATTAACTCCAAAACTAATTGCAATAGGAAAACCGTACTGCACCACTTAGGGTAGTTTATAAACGCAAACAAGACTATGTAGTTAAATCCGAAATAGCTGTTTTAGTTTTGGAGTTATTGTCGATGGTGTCATTTTGTCAAATTTTTAGCGTTTTTCACCGTGCCAAATGGCTACAAAATCCTATAGTCTCAATTATCTTCGAAACTAATACGAATAGAAAAGCCATACTGCATCACTTAGGGTAGTTTATAAACGCAAACAAGAGTATGTAGTTAAATCCGTAATAGCTGTTTTAGTTTTGGAGTTATTGTTGATGATTTTCAGCGTTTATGACCGTGCGAAACGACTTCTGAACCATGTAGTCTCTATTAACTCCAAAACTAATTGCAATAGGAAAACCGTACTGCACCACTTAGGGTAGTTTATAAACGCAAACAAGACTATGCAGTTAAATCCGGAATAGCTGTTTTAGTTTTGGAGTTATTGTCGATATTGTCATTTTGGCAAGTTTTCAGCGTTTTTGACCGTGCGGAACAACTTCAAAACGATATAGTCTCTATTAACTCCAAAACTAATTGCAATAGGAAAACCGTACTGCACCACTTAGGGTAGTTTATAAACGAAAACAAGACTATGTAGTTAAATCCGAAATAGCTGTTTTAGTTTTGGAGTTATTGTCGATGGTGTCATTTTGTCAAATTTTTAGCGTTTTTCACCGTGCCAAATGGCTACAAAATCCTATAGTCTCAATTATCTTCAAAACTAATACGAATAGAAAAGCCATACTGCATCACTTAGGTAGTTTATAAACGCAAACAAGAGTATGTAGTTAAATCCGGAATAGCTGTTTTAGTTTTGGAGTTATTGTTGATGATTTTCAGTGTTTATAACCGTGCGAAACGACTTCTTTTTTTTTTTTTTTTTTTTTTGATTGGAGGTTTAACGACCACCGTGAGCAACTCAACGGGCTATAAGCAGTCGCCCGTCCCTAATTTAGGGTCACTGGTTCCAGGGAAGGGAGAGAGCCAGTGCCGTAAGACAAACACAACATCCATGCCTGACCGGGATTCGAACCCGGACCCCTTACGGACGAATGATCAGAGGCCAGCGCCTTAGACCACTGCGCCACCGAGGCGGCGCGAAACGACTTCAGAACCATGTAGTCTCAATTATCTCCGAAACTAATACGAATAGAAAAATCATACTGCATCACTTAGGGTAGTTTATAAACGCGAATAAGACTATGTAGGTAAATCCGGAATAGCTGTTTTAGTTTTAGAGTTATTGTCGATGGTGTCTTTTTGGCAAATTTTCAGCGTTTTTGACCGTGCAGAACAATTTTAAAACGATATAGTCTCTACTAACTCCGAAACTAATTGCAATAGGAAAAACCGTACTGCACCACTTAGGGTAGTTTATAAACGCAAACAAGACTACGGAAGTTAAATCCGGAATAGATGTTTTAGTTTTGGAGTTATTGTCGATTGTGTCATTTTGGCAAATTTTCAGCGTTTTTGACCGTGCCAAATGGCTACAAAATCGTATAGTCTCAATTATCTTCGAAACTAATACGAATAGAAAAACCATACTTGCATCACTTAGGGTAGTTTATAAACGCAAACAAGAGTATGTTGTTAAATCCGGAATAGCTGTTTTAGTTTTGGAGTTAGTGTTGATGATTTTCAGCGTTTTTGACCGTGCTGAACAACTTCAAAACGATATAGTCTCTATTAACTCCAAAACTAATTGCAATAGGAAAACCGTACTGCACCACTTAGGGTAGTTTATAAACGCAAACAAGACTATGCAGTTAAATCAGGAATAGCTGTTTTAGTTTTGGAGTTATTGTCGATGGTGTCATTTTGGCAAGTTTTTAGCGTTTTTCACCCTGCCAGATGGCTACAAAATCCTATAGTCTCAATTACCTCCGAAACTAATACCAATAGAAAAACCATACTGCATCACTTAGGGTAGTTTATAAACGCAAACAAGACTACGTAGTTAAATCCGGAATAGCTGTTCTAGTTTTGGAGTTATTGTCGGTTTTGTCTTTTTGGCAAATTTTCAGCGTTTTTGACCGTGCGGAACAACTTCAAAACGATATAGTCCTCTATTAACTCCAAAACTAATTGCAATAGGAAAACCGTACTGCACCACTTAGAGTAGTTTATAAACGCAAACAAGACTATGCAGTTAAATCCGGAATAGCTGTTTTAGTTTTGGAGTTATTGTCGATGGTGTCATTTTGTCAAATTTTTAGCGTTTTTCACCGTGCCAAATGGCTACAAAATCTTATAGTCTCAATTATCTCCGAAACTAATACGAATAGAAAAAACCATACTGCATCACTTAGGGTAGTTTATAAACGCAAACAAGACTATATAGTAAAATCCGGAATAGCTTTTTTAGTTTTGGAGTTATTGTCGATGGTGTCATTTTGGCAAATTTTCAGCGTTTTTGATCGTGCGGAAACGACATGAAAACCATATAGTCCCAAGTAACTCCAAAACTAATTGCAATAGAAAAACCGTACTGCACCACTTAGGGTACTTTATAAACGCAAACAAGACTATGCAGTTAAATCCGGAATATATGTTTTAGTTTTGGAGTTATTGTCGATTGTGTCATTTTGGCAAATTTTCACCGTTTTTGACCGTGCCAAATGGCTACAAAATCGTATAGTCTCAATTATCTTCGAAACTAATACGAATAGAAAAACCATACTGCATCACTTTAGGGTAGTTTATAAACGCAAACAAGAGTATGTAATTAAATCCGGAATAGCTGTTTTAGTTTTGGAGTTAGTGTTGATGATTTTCAGCGTTTATGACCGTGCGAAACGACTTCAGAACCATGTAGTCTCTATTAACTCCAAAACTAATTGCAATAGGAAAACCGTACTGCACCACTTAGGGTAGTTTATAAACGCAAACAAGACTATGCAGTTAAATCAGGAATAGCTGTTTTAGTTTTGGAGTTATTGTCGATGGTGTCATTTTGGCAAGTTTTTAGCGTTTTTCACAATGCCAAATGGCTACAAAATCCTATAGTCTCAATTACCTCCGAAACTAATACCAATAGAAAAACCATACTTCATCACTTAGGGTAGTTTATAAACGCAAACAAGACTACGTAGTTAAATCCGGAATAGCTGTTCTAGTTTTGGAGTTATTGTCGGTTTTGTCTTTTTGGCAAATTTTCAGCGTTTTTGACCGTGCGGAACAACTTCAAAACGATATAGTCTCTATTAACTCCAAAACTAATTGCAATAGGAAAACCGTACTGCACCACTTAGAGTAGTTTATAAACGCAAACAAGACTATGCAGTTAAATCCGGAATAGCTGTTTTAGTTTTGGAGTTATTGTCGATGGTGTCATTTTGTCAAATTTTTAGCGTTTTTCACCGTGCCAAATGGCTACAAAATCCTATAGTCTCAATTATTTTTGAAACTAATACGAATAGAAAAACCATACTGCATCACTTAGGGTAGTTTATAAACGCAAACAAGACTATGTAGTAAAATCCGGAATAGCTTTTTTAGTTTTGGAGTTATTGTCGATGGTGTCATTTTGGCAAATTTTCAGCGTTTTTGACCGTGCGGAAACGACATGAAAACCATATAGTCCCAATTAACTCCAAAACTAATTGCAACAGGAAAACCGTACTGCACCACTTAGGGTACTTTATAAACGCAAACAAGACTATGCAGTTAAATCCGGAATAGCTGTTTTAGTTTTGGAGTTATTGTCGATTGTGTCATTTTGGCAAATTTTCAGCGTTTTTGACCGTGCCAAATGGCTACAAAATCGTATAGTCTCAATTATCTTCGAAACTAATACGAATAGAAAAACCATACTGCATCACTTAGGGTAGTTTATAAACGCAAACAAGAGTATGTAGTTAAATCCGGAATAGCTGTTTTAATTTTGGAGTTAGTGTTGATTGATTTTCAGCGTTTATGACCGTGCGAAACGGCTTCAGAACCATGTAGTCTCTATTAACTCCAAAACTAATTGCAATAGGAAAACCGTACTGCACCACTTAGGGTAGTTTATAAACGCAAACAAGACTATGCAGTTAAAACCGGAATAGCTGTTTTAGTTTTGGAGTTATTGTCGATGGTGTCATTTTTTCAAGTTTTCAGCTTTTTTGACCGTGCGGAACAACTTCAAAACGATATAGTCTCTATTAACTCCAAAACTAATTGCAATAGCAAAACCGTACTGCACCACTTAGGGTAGTTTATAAACGCAAACAAGACTATGCAGTTAAATCCGGAATAGCTGTTTTAGTTTTGGAGTTAGTGTTGATGATTTTCAGCGTTTATGACCGTGCGAAACGACTTCAGAACCATGTAGTCTCTATTAACTCCAAAACTAATTGCAATAGGAAAACCGTGCTGCACCACTTAGGGTAGTTTATAAACGCAAACAAGACTATGCAGTTAAATCCGGAATAGCTGTTTTAGTTTTGGAGTTATTGTTGATGATTTTCAGTGTTTATAACCGTGCGAAACGACTTCAGAACCATGTAGTCTCAATTATCTCCGAAACTAATACGAATAGAAAAATCATACTGCATCACTTAGGTAGTTTATAAACGCGAACAAGACTATGTAGGTAAATCCGGAATAGCTGTTTTAGTTTTAGAGTTATTGTCGATGGTGTCTTTTTGGCAAATTTTCAGCGTTTTTGACCGTGCAGAACAATTTTAAAACGATATAGTCTCTACTAACTCCGAAACTAATTGCAATAGGAAAACCGTACTGCACCACTTAGGTAGTTTATAAACGCAAACAAGACTACGAAGTTAAATCCGGAATAGATGTTTTAGTTTTGGAGTTATTGTCAATTGTGTCATTTTGGCGAATTTTCAGCGTTTTTGACCGTGCCAAATGGCTACAAAATCGTATAGTCTCAATTATCTTCGAAACTAATACGAATAGAAAAACCATACTGCATCACTTAGGGTAGTTTATAAACGCAAACAAGAGTATGTAGTTAAATCCGGAATAGCCGTTTTAGTTTTGGAGTTAGTGTTGATGATTTTCAGCGTTTATGACCGTGCGAAACGACTTCAGAACCATGTAGTCTCTATTAACTCCAAAACTAATTGCAATAGGAAAACCGTGCTGCACCACTTAGGGTAGTTTATAAACGCAAACAAGACTATGCAGTTAAATCCGGAATAGCTGTTTTAGTTTTGGAGTTATTGTTGATGGTGTCATTTTGGCAAGTTTTCAGCGTTTTTGACCGTGCTGAACAACTTCAAAACGATATAGTCTCTATTAACTCCAAAACTAATTGCAATAGGAAAACCGTACTGCACCACTTAGGGTACTTTATAAACGCAAACAAGATTATGCAGTTAAATCCGGAATAGCTGTTTTAGTTTAGGAGTTATTGTCGATGGTGTCATTTTGTCAAATTTTTAGCGTTTTTCACCGTGCCAAATGGCTACAAAAATCGTATAGTCTCAATTATCTTCGAAACTAATACGAATAGAAAAACCATACTGCATCACTTAGGGTAGTTTATAAACGCAAACAAGAGTATGTAGTTAAATCCGGAATAGCTGTTTTAGTTTTGGAGTTATTGTTGATGATTTTCAGCGTTTATGACCGTGCGAAACGACTTCAGAACCATGTAGTCTCTATTAACTCCAAAACTAATTGTAATAGGAAAACCGTACTGCACCACTTAGTGTAGTTTATAAACGCAAATAAGACTATGCAGTTAAATCCGGAATAGCTGTTTTAGTTTTGGAGTTATTGTCGATGGTGTCATTATGGCAAATTTTCAGCGTTTTTGACCGTTCGGAAACGACATGAAAACGATATAGTCCCAATTAACTCCAAAACTAATTGCAATAGGAAAACCGTACTGCACCACTTAGGGTACTTTATAAACGCAAAAAAGACTATGCAGTTAAATCCGGAATAGCTGTTTTAGTTTAGGAGTTATTGTCGATGGTGTCATTTTGTCAAATTTTTAGCGTTTTTCACCGTGCCAAATGGCTACAAAATCCTATAGTCTCAATTATCTTCGAAACTAATACGAATAGAAAAACCATACTGCATCACTTAGGGTAGTTTATAAACGCAAACAAGAGTATGTAGTTAAATCCGTAATAGCTGTTTTAGTTTTGGAGTTATTGTTGATGATTTTTCAGCGTTTATGACCGTGCGAAACGACTTCTGAACCATGTAGTCTCTATTAACTCCAAAACTAATTGCAATAGGAAAACCGTACTGCACCACTTAGGTAGTTTATAAACGCAAACAAGACTATGCAGTTAAATCCGGAATAGCTGTTTTAGTTTTGGAGTTATTGTCGATATTGTCATTTTGGCAAGTTTTCAGCGTTTTTGACCGTGCGGAACAACTTCAAAACGATATAGTCTCTATTAACTCCAAAACTAATTGCAATAGGAAAACCGTACTGGCACCACTTAGGGTAGTTTATAAACGCAAAACAAGACTATGTAGTTAAATCCGAAATAGCTGTTTTAGTTTTGGAGTTATTGTCGATGGTGTCATTTTGTCAAATTTTTAGCGTTTTTCACCGTGCCAAATGGCTACAAAATCCTATAGTCTCAATTATCTTCGAAACTAATACGAATAGAAAAGCCATACTGCATCACTTAGGGTAGTTTATAAACGCAAACAAGAGTATGTAGTTAAATCCGTAATAGCTGTTTTAGTTTTGGAGTTATTGTTGATGATTTTCAGCGTTTATGACCGTGCGAAACGACTTCTGAACCATGTAGTCTCTATTAACTCCAAAACTAATTGCAATAGGAAAAACCGTACTGCACCACTTAGGGTAGTTTATAAACGCAAACAAGACTATGCAGTTAAATCCGGAATAGCTGTTTTAGTTTTGGAGTTATTGTCGATATTGTCATTTTGGCAAGTTTTCAGCGTTTTTGACCGTGCGGAACAACTTCAAAACGATATAGTCTCTATTAACTCCAAAACTAATTGCAATAGGAAAACCGTACTGCACCACTTAGGGTAGTTTATAAACGAAAACAAGACTATGTAGTTAAATCCGAAATAGCTGTTTTAGTTTTGGAGTTATTGTCGATGGTGTCATTTTGTCAAATTTTTAGCGTTTTTCACCGTGCCAAATGGCTACAAAATCCTATAGTCTCAATTATCTTCAAAACTAATACGAATAGAAAAGCCATACTGCATCACTTAGGGTAGTTTATAAACGCAAACAAGAGTATGTAGTTAAATCCGGAATAGCTGTTTTAGTTTTGGAGTTATTGTTGATGATTTTCAGTGTTTATAACCG